>OU696696.1:74818282-79618282 GCA_916050605.2 Platycheirus albimanus
ACACAGATTATGGCTCTGATGATTCATTGATGATTGATACTGATACAGAAAATGAATAAGAAAATGAATAATATGTACAATTGTAAAATTTAAATAAGATTATGTAGGTATATTAAGTTCATAATTTGTATAAAAAATTTATTTTTACTTTTTCAATAAAAGACCATTTAATTTAAATCAAAATTATTGCTGAACATCTGCTCTGAATGTGTTTATTCCGGCTCCCGGAAATTACGCCAGAAGAAATTACGCCAGAATTTTTTTTTGGAAAAAACGCCTGAATTTTTTTCTGGCTCAAAAATGGAAAAAGACCAGAATTTTAGTTGGCAAATAAGCCAGAAAAGTTTGAAATTACGCCAGATAGATGTGGAAAAAGAGCCAGAAAGGGAAATGGAAATTACGCCAGAAAATTAATATTTTCTGGCCTAATTTCCAAATAACGATTTGGAAAAAGGCAGGAATTGTTTTTTTTTTAATTTTTAAGCAAGACGAAGTGGGTGTTTTGCGCACCCATCCCGCCCCGTAATATGTCAGAGACATATCAAATCACCGCGCGGAAGGGGGGGGCGACGCAATCGCGCCTGCCGCGCCGCCCGCACCCGTCGCACGTCGGCACGCGGCTCTGAAACAGTTTAATCTTTAAATTGAAAAGATGTCAACATTAGATGCATTTATTTGTAACCAATAAAAAAATTAAAATATACGAGTAGGTAACACAACAAGAAGAATGCCTACCATAACTGTTAATACAGTACAGCGATTCATATAAAATACAGTTTTTTGGCTCTTTTCCCAAAATAAGAAAAGGAAAAAACGCCATATTTTCTTCTGGCTTTTTTCCAAAATATTTCCAGAAATGGAAAAAACGCCAGAAATTTTTTGGAAAAAAGGCCTGAAATCTGGGAAAGAATTTCAGAAAACTGGCTTTTTTTCCTAGGAAAAAAGGCCAGGATTTTGTATGAAGAATTTTCTGGCGTTTTTTCCAAAAAAAAATTCAGACGTAATTTCTTCTGGCGTAATTTCCGGGAGCCGTTTATTCCGTATAACGTAAGAAAAAAAAAACTGTTGAGAGAAAACCTGAGCAAGGTCCACAAATTTACAGTTGTTTCCAGTACTCTTTTTACACAGTGCACTCGAAGTCAAAAAATTTACAAAATGTTAGCTAACTATCCCAGAACAACATCTTAAAGTTTCAATGACTTCCGATCTTTTTCCAACTGAAAATACATGTCGACTGGACTATGTATTACATGGACGAGATTCGTTTATTTAAAGCATGGCAACCCCTGCTTGCGGCCATTTTTGAACTGGCAACCATGTATTATCGTAAAGAGGAAATATTAAATTTTAATTTGGTATAATTTAAAAAAAAAAAAAAAACAGATGGTTGCAAAAAATTAACAATAATACAGCTGTTTAAACCTGGCAACCCTAGGGTTGCGGCTGGCTGAGAGCTGGCAACCATTGTTTTTTTGATTCTTTGCATCATTTCCTTTAAAATGACGTTAAATTTATCAAAAAAACATATAGTTGCATTTTATACCAGTAACATAATTAAACAAAAATTAATTAAAAATAATTGCGGCCATTTTTTTGTAGGCAACCTATCGCTAATACATTGTATACACCCTAAACATTCAGTTAAAATTTATTTTATCAAAAAAACAGATACATGCAGAATCGAGCGGTGGGATCTTAGACTATTACATTTTCTATTGCCAAAGCAAAACCATTACTAGCGAAAGTGAACTTTGATTCAACGAATAAAAGGCTTCCTCAAAATCCAAAGCAGTGAGTCCTTATACAATATTTTATAGAAAGGGTATATTGCTGCTGATGCATCAAATATGTAAAAAGTCACCAAAAGCAAGAGAGATTAAGAACAATTTGCAATCGACCTTTGTTGTACTATTTTGTATTATTTTGAATTATGACAATTCTCGGCATGTTCTTTACTCTCTTCTATCTCTTCCTTCATCACCTATAATCTGAAATGAGTTAGTGCCTTGTTTTGCCGTCCGCGGCATACCAGCAATGCTCCCAAGTGATAGTAATATAGGTTCTACATATATAGGTATACTATATATAACTACAATGGTTTGATTCGTAAACGGAACGTTTTATTCTCACAAAGCAAATGGAAAACATCTGCCAAATAAAAAGTATTATTTTTTCTTTTAATTTTTACTTTTTACACTTAAAGTTCAATTTTAATTTTTTCAATATGAAATTGTTGTTTAAGGCACTTATCCTGAATTGTTGTTTTTGTATTGCAAAATATTCTACTTATTGGAAACATTGTGGTCTTGACAACAAAATTTTAGATTAAGAAATCGCCTTACAAGCTTTTAAATTGAATTTATAAATATAAAAACTTAATTTAAAATTAACTTATGGCTATGCATAGAAATCAACCACTCATCAAGTATTTATGAAAACATTTTCTTCTGATGAATAGTCTGTTCTTGGACCGGCATTTCCAATTCGAATTAGTGACATTTCTATTTCTTCGCTCTGATGATTTGTTCCTGCTGGATGTGGCATTGAATAGCGCAATTTCTTCCAAAACCATGGATCGTCCCATCTAAGATAGGTGTACATTTTAATATATTTCCTTAGATCAGAGTCCAGATCTTCAACATCGCCAATATCACCAATTATGACAACAATGACTCGTGGAATTTTTTCATCCAATGCAAGACTGTGAGCCGTCCTGAATTCCAATCGGGTCCATTTTGACTTCAAATAATTTTGGGACATCAGAATAATTGTCCGTTTGGAATATTCTACAGATTTTTGAATTTGATCCGGAATGAACACACCACCAATCCAATCTCGATCGTGAAGACATAGCTTAAATGGTGAAGGGCCGCCTTCTAACTTCGGCAAAAATTCCTTAACAACGAAGTCTGTGTCTAGACTGGAGTACGAGACAAATGCGTCGTACTTCTTGTTTTTATCAAGGTCTTCTTCTTTAATCCACCAAAGACAAATGCCTTGGGCATACATCCAGATCAGAACACGTTCCTTGTTCTTGAAAAACAAAATTGTAAGAAGACAAATGGAAAGGCCTAAGATTCCAAGTGCTGTGCTTATCACTGTTACAGTGTGGTCCGTTTCAACGTAACACATGTCAACGAACGAAAGACTTTCAAAGGTTTGTTCGTCTGCACAAAAAGTTTCATTCAAATCAAGAATTCGTGTTTTGTTGAAAAGGATGAACTGTTTTAATTTTTCCGATGAGCAGTCACATATCCATGGATTATGGCTAAGACGAATAAAATGTAGGTTCTGAGAATCGGTTAACTTATTTATTACTTCAGTGTCCAGTCTTTCCAGATTGTTGTAGGATAAATCCAAGTAACTTAAGTTCATTGGGATGTCTGAAGTGGAAATGTAATCAATCATGTTGTGGGCTGCATAAATCTTTGTAACGTGCTGGCATCTTGATTCTGGGTTAAGGTTAAGTCTCTTTAGCTGGTTAAATGCAATTGACAATTCGATTTGGTTTAGTGGATCGATTTCTAGCTCAGTAAGTTGGGGAACCTCAGTTAAGTTGGCATTTGAGCAATTTACAATTAAAATCGAATCGTATGGCTGATCCCAACACTGGCATCCTTGGGGACACTTCTTAGATTGGCATACTAGTTCGTTCAATTGAAGTCCGCTGACAAATTTGTCTTTTAATTTAGCTGGTGTCATGCATTGCAAGTTGTCAATTAATCCCAGCTGATTATCTCTGATAACTTTCACAAAGGGAATTATATTACAATCGCAATTAAAAGGATTGTAGCCGAATCCTACCCAAAAAAAATAATTATTATAAATGTAACTTTTGTTTACTGTTACAGTTTGAATTTTGTTTTTAGTAAAATCAAACGTGGTAAAACGCATATCTCCGTACAAATCGGAAAATTCAATATAACTTATTTTGTTAGAGCTCAAATTGACTGTTGAAAGACTATTAAGTCTTGCGAAGGGTTCAAAAGTTGTTATAAGATTGTTTTCCATTCCTATTTCTGATAACGAATTTGCATATTTAAAAGCTGAAGGACTCACATCGCGAAGACAATTATTTCCCAAAAATAGAAACTTCAAGTTTCGAAGTTCGTAAAACATCAACCTAAAATAAAGATATGCAGTTAATGAAATTACTGGTATAAAACAAAATTGTATTCACTTACTCTGTCAAACTCTTCAATGAATTGTGTGAGAGGTCTAAGGTTTCTAAATTAATATTCGATGAAAAGCCGTATTCTTGCAGCATTTTCAATCCATTTCTTTGTAAGTTCAATGTTATAAGTCCTGTCTGTGATTCAAAGATATCTTTTGGAAGACTTTCGAGATTCATTCCCGTTATTTCAATTTCTTCGATTGCTGTTGAGCCCACAAAAAGATCACTTGGAATGTCTAACAGCTGCAGATCTATGTGAACCCTTTCGAGCCTCAGCAGATTCGAAAAGTATCCTTCTGGCAATTTAGAAATTAGTCTGTTGGAGATACTGAACTCAGATATATTCTGGTAGCCCTGGAGTGTGTTTGGTGAAAGCTCTGTTATTTGATTTCCTTGTATAAACAACTTTATTCCATTTGAAATCGATGGATCAAACTCAGGAAGAACTGGCATTTTAGTTAAATTCCCATCGGAACAATTCATTATTAAGTATGAGTTCCAAGTACCATAAAAGCATTCATCCGAACATTGTTTTAAGAAACTAGTTTGATGGGTTTCGAGGTAGCATAGAAGTTCATTTGATTCCAGGTCAGTTAAGGCACGGTCTTCTAAGACTTTTGGTGTTTGACACTCAAAACTGTTTGCATGTATTGACCAATCTTGGTTTTTCAATAGTTCGTGAAGACATCGAATCTTACAATCGCAATGGAGTGGATTTCCGTTTAATATGAACAATTTCAAATATTGCACATAATCACAATTTATAGATTCTATGTTGTTTGAACTCAGATCTATTTTACGGAGTTCCATGTTTGAACACACGATTCTGTATAATGGTTCGTTTATTGAATTGTTTTTCAATAGGAGGTATCTAAGATTCCACAGATTATAAAATGGGGATCTGGACTTCAGATGATTGTTACTTAAGTTGGTTCCCAGAAGGTTGTTATCCAATGTAAGTGATTGCAATCGTTTAAGGGGTTTGAAAATGTCACTAAAATTTAAAAAAAAAAGTTTATTTTTAAAATAATTAAAAAACTAAAGGGTTTAATTAAACGCTTCCTAACTTTAATTTTATATAAAACAGGATGTAGGTGTGATATCATCGACATTTTTTATTCGTTTGCAAGGCCTATCGATGCCATTTCGTGGGTTCCCTTGGTTACGCGCGTCCGAAGTGAGCAATTTTCAATGACTTATGCTCATAAATCGGGATGAATTTGACTGATGGCATTGGGTATGTTGGCTTTGAGGACCCACAAGAAAAAGTCTAATGGGTTCAAATCACACGATCTCGTTAGCAAGTTCACATCACAAATACGTGATATGATGACGTCCACTCTGTAGAATGATTATGGCGACCGTACTATGGGCGAAGTGTGGGGAAACTTGTCCGAACAGGGCACCCATTTTGATAAATTAATTTTATCATTTCCATGTGTTGTTAAACGGTCGATCGACACAAATAAATGACAGCCGATCAAGTAATTGTCGTGTGCGGTCGCTATGCTTCTGTGCTCGTGTGTCCCCCAAAAATAATAAAAAAAAAAAATTAACAAAAAAATAAACCAAAACCAATTCATTGTGCAATAAACTGAAAATCTTAAAATAAATTAAGCCCCCTACACTTCCCAAAACTAAAAAAAAAAAATAGAATAATCCAGTGCCTAATAAAATCAAAACGAAAAAATAACTACACCAAACCTCGCTCGCATTCGCAGCACAGCATGCATCAATACTTATCCTCTCCACCCACGCCACACATAACTGTTGCTTTCTATGCAATGCATAGAGGCTTATCGCAAGAGGCTTGCACTGAATAGATGAGCAGCATTCGATGTATAGTTTAATCGTGTTTTTTCGTTTATATTAATTCCCGTTCGCAAATTGTTTTATGGGTATAACACCTAGAACAATTTGTTTATAATTGGAATTAATATGGGCCTTTACGGCACGGCTGAACTTAGTTTTGTCAAAGTTGAATTTTTTGTGTTTGGTTTTTCAAAATGGTAAGTGATTTTTGTGTTGTCTATTCAAATGTTCGTGGCCTAAGAAAGAATTTCTTTTCTGTGTACGCCCATACTGTACAATACAGGCCAGCTGTTTTGGCATTAAGTGAAACCCAGGTTGGACAGAATACTGATTTATCAGAATTTTGTTTGTTTGGATATAACTTAGTGCCATAACTTTTTCCCAAGATGGTCTTGTTGTTTATGTTAGAAATGATATTGCTTGCCAGAGCCTTCCCAATATAGGCATTGTTCTAATACGAACTTTAATTTCCTGTGGCTCAAATTCACTGTCCGCAAGCATATCATTCATTACTGTTTTCTTTACAGGAGTCCGAATCTTGACAGCATGTCTACTTGTGATGAGTTAGATGTTTTGTCAGATTCAATTTCCCGAATTGTTTCCCATTGTCCTCACACTGAAGTCGTGATTACGGGCGACTTCAATGTACACAATTCAAGTTGGCTCCGCTATTCTGGCCAGACAACACTCGAAGGAAGGTATACCGAGATCTTTGCTGAGTATAACCATCTTACCCAGCTTGTCGATGAGCCTACTCGTATACCGGATGTTGATGGGCATTACGCCCATACTCTTGACTTGTTCCTTACTTCCCATCCGGATAAATATACTATTAAAGTAACTTCTCCATTTGGCACCTTGGACCATTGTGTCATTTCAGCTAATTTCTCGAATTCCCACTAGGACCGTTTGGCAATACGAGAAAGCCAACTGGGACGGTCTGAATAATTTCTTTCTCAACTTTAAATGGTTATTATGCTTCCTCGATAATGACATTGATGCCAGTGCTGAAATGATTACAGAAGTGATTTTTCTTGGAATGAGAACTTTTGTCCCTCACAGAACAAAATGTATCAAACCAAAAGAAAAGTCTTGGTTTACCGAAGAGTGTGAGGAAGCTATCAGGTTGAAAGAAATAAGCTTCCGATCCTACAAAGCCAACCCAACTGAGGAAAATCGGAAGAAACACAAACAAGTTAGGAACTCGTGCAACTCCGTTATACACAAACCGAAATTTTTACATGACCAGAAGTTACGGCAAAAAAATCTGCATTGTCCCAAAGGCAGTAAAAAGTAAAAACTTCTGGTCAATTGTAAAAAAACGTCAAGAACTCAACGTCATCAGTTCCAACGCTTATCATCGACAATAAACCAATTGTCAGCTCTTCAGAGAAGGCGAATATGCTCGCAGCTCATTTTGCTGCAAGTTCTACGTTACCTTCAAGCAACAATGCCCCTCCTGTACTTGAGAACGTTAATTCTCCTATGGGACAAGTATTTTTCCGCACTCGTACAGTAGCAAGAGTTCTTCAAGATCTTGAAATACATAAATCCGCTGGCCCAGCTGGTAGGTATACCCCCTATATACTACTGAAGATGTGTTCTTCATCGCTGGCAAAATCACTGCGTAAGCTTTTCCATCGCTCCTATCTTTCAGGAATCTCCTCTAGTAGATGGAAAACAGCATTTGTCTAGCCCGTCACTAAGAAAGGTGACTCCTCCTCCCCCTCCTCCTACCGACCAATTGCATTTACGTCCCTTCTTTCTAAGGTCATGGAAACGCCAGCTCAAGAAATATCTCGAAGATCTTGAGCTTTTAAATGGCCGGCAGTACGGCTTTCGCAGCAATCGTTCCACTGGTGATCTGATGGCATATCTCACCAAACAGTGGAACGAATCTTTGCATTGCTTTGGCGAAAGCAAGATTATTGCGCTTAATATTTTAACGGCATTTGATAGAGTTTGGCATGAAGCTCTCTTATCGAAAATGCATGCATTTGGTATTGATGATACTCTTATTCGTTGGATTAGAAGCTATCTTCTGGACCGTTCAATACAAGTTGTATTAGACGGTTTGAAGTCTGATCTCCACAAAATAGATGCTGGTGTTCCTCAGGCCTCCATTCTGTCTCCGACTTCTCATTTTTATAAATGATCTCTTGTCTGTGACTTCTAATCCATTAAATTGTTTTGCTGACGACTCAACCCTCAGCTTTTCATATACGTTTGATAATTCACGGCCTTCGCCTTCGGACGTGTTATTACAACGAAATCGTATGATAAGCTCATTAAACTCCGATTTGAACAGCATTGTGAATTGGGGTATTACAAATCGTGTGGAAATGCGTCGAAAACTCAATGCTGTCTTTTGTCGTTGAAGCTAAACATACCCCCTATGCCATTATCCATGAATGGTAATTGCACCGAGGAGGCCGAAAAGCTATCAATACTCGGTATGTGTATCAGGGACAACCTTCGTTGGAACGATCATATACTAGAGATTGCTAAGAATGCTGCAAAATTCAAATTTATTACTCTACTTTTTTTTCAGCTCAAATTAGTTTAAGTATTTATTTAAGAATTTTGAAAAAAAAAAATTTATCAAAATCTCAAGCCGTGAAAAAAGTTTAGAAACGAAGATCATAGAAAATTATTACTCTACGACTAATAACGGCCGAGAAACACAAGTAAACGCTATTTAAAATATTTTTCTAAATGGCAGACGACGCACAGGGTTTTTTTGTTCGAATTTTCCGGTTTAAGAATCCTTTTTAAACTTTTTAAAATAAAAAAATGAAATTCTCCTCACCTATTTTGTAGATATTTTCGACTTTTTTTAATAAATAGCTATGTAAATATGAAGCACAAGAGCAAAATGGCGTGTGACCCACTTTTATTGTGGATCTATGTAAGATTGTAGGTATATGTATGTAGATATATTAACAATCTGAATAAGTTGGAGTTAAAAAGGTTGACACAGATAAGAATATACAACTGACGAGTAACAATAAAATGTGTCGATGATTAAACAAGCGCAATCATCACCAAAACTTACTTTGATAAATACTGCAATTGATTATTTGATAAATCCATTTTTTTTAAATTCCTTGTGCCTTCAAATAATCCATCGGATAGGGTTTGAATGTCGTTTTTGGATAGATTTAGTGAAGTCAGTTCAACCTGATGATCAAATAAGCCCAACGGAAGCTCATATAGATTATTTCCAGAAATATCAACTTCTTCCAGGTTTCGTAAATTTTCAAAAAATTTCGAAGAAATAAATTCTAATTGACAATTTTTTATTGTAACAACACGAAGTTCAAGTAAATTGTGTAGTAAATCTTCTGGCAATTGTTTCAAAGCGACTTGATTTTGTTCCAGCATAAATTTATTAAGTTTCTTATTTTTATCGAAAAGATCATTTGGCAAAGATATGAACTTATTTCCACTCAAATTAATTTCCAAAAGATTTGTCAGATTTGAAAATACATCGGGCTGTAATGTCTGAATGTTGTTGAAGCTCAAATCAAGTTTCGATAAATTTTCCAATCCTTCCCATGCATCCTTTGTAATAGTTGTCAAATTATTCATTGTAAGAGATAAGTAACGCAATTTCGTCACATGTTTGAAAAAATTTTCGGGAATATAATGAAAATTGTTGCCAATGATGCGGAGTCGCTTTATATTTTCCCATGAATAAAACATAGCAGGTGATTGAGATAAGGTTCTTGAAGAGATTTGTAAATCTTCTAACAGTTTCATTTCGACGAAGAAATCTTTAGGTAATGTTGATAAGCTCTTAAACTTGAAACTTAATTCATCGATATTAGCAAGTCCTTTAAGATTTACACTTGTTGGAAAATAATCGATAAATTCGTTATCAAATGTGAGACCATTAACTTTTAAAATTCCCAGTGTTGTTTTAAGAATATGTTGAACTGGTTCATACGCTGGAAATTTACATGACTTCAATAAGACATCATAATATTTTGCTTCTTGAATATTCGATTTTGGTAAAAATTTACTGTGAAACGGATTATCTGCATGACAATTAATTGATATTTTTTGTAAAGAATTTTGTGTTATCATCTCAAATAAAATGGTCGAATTTTGGCTACACTGAACTGAAAATGTATCATTTACGGTCTGGTTTTGACACTGCGACTCGTCAAATGATAAATATGAACCATATACACTCAATGAATTATAGATGCTGAGACATAACAAAGTAAGTGCTTCCAAAAATTTGCGATTAAAGTTGATTAAACCCATGATGTTTTCCTGCGCCATCCTGAAAGTATACAATACAAATGATAAGATTAAAATCAAAATATACAAAATATTGAAATATTTTTAGTCTTGGGCCTGAAAAATAAAACGTATGTTTCTTTTAGTTTAAGATAACCTCTTTTGTCGCTTGAAATTCAAACTCATTATTCATCTTACCACTATATTAATTATACACTCTTTAACTGTCACAACACAAGGTTTAAAATCGATCTTTGTTTTTTGAGTTTGATATGCTCGTATTTTTACTAGACTCAAAGTTTTCGAATATATACCTATTCTAATGAAATTGTAAGAGGTCGATTTCTGTACATTGAATTTATAAAAAAACTAATATGGGGTCTCTATTAGACCCACAGAAGCTAAAACAAGAGTTTTTTTTTTTTAGAATATTTGTCTGTCTGTCTGTACGCGCATCACGCAAAAGCTACTGCATGGAATTGAATGCAGTTTTCGCAGATTTATTGGTAGTACCAACTTTAAATATAGGTTATATTTTATAGCACGAAAATGTATAATTCTGGTTGTTGTTTTAATATTACTCCAATCGCACGTTATTCAATGAACTTAACGCAATATTAAAAGATTTTTAGGAAGTAAGCGTCTCACTTACATAATGGCGCTGTAAATCATACTCACAAAGAACAGTGTACACGTCACTACAATGCTTAGCTTGGTGAAAGCGGAATACTAACCCCCAAAATGGATGAAGCAAATCTGACATTAATCACAGTATTTTGGGAAAAGTTGAAAGAGTTTCTTAACTCTTTCTGTTCATCGTTTCTGTAACATCGTTTTCAAAGTGGGCATATCAATTAACCCTCAAACTATGTAGTTCAAACCGCCTTAAAGTAATGTTACTTTGAAATAAAATTATACAGAAGCCAACAATCTAACGGGCTGTGAAGAGTGGAGCTGGTAAAGTGTGTAGTTTCCATACCACACATACCACTTATTTCAAGCAATTTCACGTTTAAAGAGTATGTTTCGCCACGATCATCTCAGGACTAACTGTTCCTCCAATGACAACTAGATATAAGTTGCTTGCTCTAGGAACACAAACTCAGTAAAGTTGTTTATAATTTAATTACCCCTATATATGAAGAACATAATACATGTCTATGTTTTTTAAACCATCGTGACAAACGATATTGGCTATAGTTCGAATGCAGAATGAAGTTGCACTCACAGCGGCTTCATCGAGAATAACATCAACGCTCCTCGATGGTGGACGTTCATCAAATTCAGCACTCAAGCTTTCGATGAATTTGAACTAGACTGAAACACCAACCAGCAAACATTACGGAATGGCCACATTCCTTAAAACGTGCAAAATTATCATTTGAGATGAATGCATTATGGCCGGTGTTGCCGCAAGCCAAAAAAAAAAAATAAAATGCACGACTGGGTCGCACAAACTTGCTCTAATGAGTGACTGTGGTTTAGGGGCTTGAGATTTTGATTAAAATAAAATTTTCAAAATTCTTAAATAAATACTTAAACTAAAATGAGCTGAAAAAAAAGTACGCCATTTTATTTCTTGGGTAAATTTGAATTTATGAGAATAAATTTATAAAAATCTGTGGAGCGGTTTTTGAGAAAAAAAGTTTTTTTTGAAAAACTTTTTGAAAAAAATTTTCAAAAAAAATTCAAAAACGCCAGTTTGTAGGTATTAAGTAAATACATTTATTCAAAATTTTTAGAAAAAAATTTAATAAGCAGTTTTCAAAATATTAATTTTAAAATTTTTTTTTTTTTAAATGCTTTTAAAAATACAAAAAAATATTATTCAAAAATATTTGTATACAATACAAATTGAGCTACCTACAGCTATATGTGTGTGAAATTTCGAAAGAATCGGTTGAGTCGTTTTCGAGATAGTCGAAAGCTAAAAAACAGGTCCTGTGGAAAGTACCGTTCTTAGCCATTTTTTAAAACTTTTTTTCCAGTGATACGATTGGTCGTACCTAAAAAGCAACACTGATTTTTTTAAATCGAAATCGTTAGAGCCGTTTTTGAGAAAAATAAGCTTTAACGTAACGGTTGTATGGCAGGTACCGTTATTTTTTGAGCTAAAAAAAAAATTTCAATTTCCACTCTGTACAATACCTAAAAAAGTCTATATACCAAGTTTGAAGCAATTCGGCCCATCCGTTTGGGCTGAAGGTCTCTATACATACAGACAGACAGACAGACATACAGACGGACAGAATTTTTAGACCATCTTATTTCGTCTTCGCTATCATCGTAATGTCATGTTTGATTGTTATCTCAAAACTTTTTTTTTCGACGAATGCATAACTTGCCTTATAGTACCTATAATCGCAAGTAAAAATCGCTAGATTGAACTGAAAAATCCGCTAGATATGCCAAAATTTAAAAAAAAGTCGCTAGAAAAAAACTTAGTACAAATATCTATACTTTTGCAGGTATATTTTCTTTTTCAACGGAAAATCCACATTTGATCTGGACTTATCGCACTAAAATTAGTATTTGTAGTCATAAATTGGAAGGAACTAGTCAAACTCCAAACTTTATTTGACGGCTTGCTGGAGAAATATTATTAGAAAATCTGCAAAAATAAAAAAATGATAGTGACGTCTAAAAATACCAAGATGGAGATTTGTATGTGTCTATAGTTCGTTCAATAAAAAATGACAGTGAAGGCCTTATGGCTAAACACTCACTTCATAGAAATGACACATATTCGCTCCCAAATTACAAGCGCGCCGGCACTGATTTATACACAGGAATTGATTTATTTTCCCTTAAACGTTGTACATCCCTCCATGACCATTCATGTTGCATGCTGAAAGCATACTGAAATTACTGATCGTCATCGTATTCTTTTTTCTTCTCTCAATGTGAGAAATGACAGCATTGCCATTACCCTTTGGAAGCAAACCTCAAGAGCTTTTTCAAAGGATTTTGTGAAAGAGCTTTCTGTTTTAAAGCTTTTAAGAACAATATTTATTGAGGTGAGAGCGTTAGGTATTACCGCCTCAATTTTAATATTTTTGAATTTTGAAAGTGCAGGAATGCAGTTATACATTTATTGTTCAGATTTTTTTGTTCATATAGTGTCGTGGTTTTATTTCTTTGTGGAGAAAAACAGGTCAAATAATGCGGTGATAAAATGATAACAAAATTCGTTAATATCTAAATGAAATTTAGCTGTCCCGGCAGACGTTGTTCTGCCCTTCCGAGCAGATATCGCAGTGATATAAACGACGATATATAGTTTATTTTATACGCCCAAGTGTATTATACTAAAAAAATCAATAGAATACCTGTTTATGGCAGCTTGTTAGAAAAGCATCACTCAAGCATTGAAGTACGTTAAACCTATCAAAAAGAAGAAGATGTTTAAAAACCGGATACAACTTTTTTTTTCTTTTAGCATATTTCATCAAAAATTGTGGGTGTTTAGTTGGGTCGTTGCGGTGGTGGTTGGGAGGTTGAGGGTTGGTTATCATGCAAAATTATTGTCCGTAAACCAACTTTACAGACAACCATGTTTTTTTCTTCTAGCTCATTGCACTATATACAGCTATGTAGATGGTGAAAGATGGTAGAAGATGGTAGAAGATAGTTAGCAGTAGAAGATGGTAGTTGGTAGAAGATGGTAGTTGATAGAAGATGATAGATGGTAGAAGGTGGTAAATGGTAGAAGATGGTAGAAGATGGAAGAAGATGCTTAATTGTAAACGATGGTAGATGGAAATAAATGGTAATAGACTGTAGATGGTCAAAAATGGTAGATGGTAGAAGATGGTAGATGGTGAAAGATGGTAGAAGATGGTAGAAGATGGTAGAAGATAGTTAGTAGCATAAGATGGTAGTTGGTAGAAGATGGTGAAAGATGGTAGAAGATGGTAGAAGATAGTTAGCAGTAGAAGATGGTAGTTGGTAGAAGATGGCAGTTGATAGAAGATGATAGATGGTAGAAGGTGGTAAATAGTAGAAGATGGAAGAAGATGGTTAATTGTAAACGGTGGTAGATGGAAATAAATGGTAATAGACGGTAGATGGTGAAAAATGGTAGATGGTAGAAGATGGTAGATGGTGAAAGATGGTAGAAGATGGTAGAAGATAGTTATTAGTATAAGATGAAGATGGTAGATGGTGAAAGATGGTAGAAGATAGTTAGCAGTAGAAGATGGTAGTTGGTAGAAGATGGTAGTTGATAGAAGATGATAGATGGTAGAAGGTGGTGAATGGTAGAAGATGGTAAAAGATGGTAGAAGACGATAGATGGTAGAAGATGGTAAATGGTAGAAGACGGTTGATGGTAGAAGATGGTTAATTGTAAATGATGGTAGATGGGAATAGATTGTAGAAGAAGGTAGATGGTAGAAGATGGTAGACGTAATGTTCTCAAGTTTGACCACTATTCTTTTTAGATAATTAAAGTTAAAACGTCGCGTCGTTGCAATTACTTAGTAATTTTAGATCATAGATGTTAGATGGTAGATGGGAGGCGCTCTGATTGTTTTTGCAGGTGATTTTCTCCAAACCTTTTAGGCACATAGCAGTATATAGTGAAATGAGCTAGAAGAAAAAAACATGGTTGTCTGTAAAGTCGGTTAACGGACGATAATTTTGCATGATAATCAACCCTCAACCTCGCAACCACCACCGCAACGACCCAACTAAACACCCACAATTTTTGATGAAATATGCTAAAAGAAAAAAAAGTTGTATCCGGTTTTAAGACATCTTATTCTTTTTGATAGGTTTAACGTACTTCAATGCTTGAGTGATGATTTTATATATATATATATATATAGTATATTACACTTGGGCGTATTTAAAATAAACTATATATCGTCGTTTATATCACTGCGATATCTGCTCGGAAGGGCAGAACAACGTCTGCCGGTACAGCTAGTAATTTATAATTAATTCAGTGATTCAGCATTAGCAGCAGAAGAAGAAGCAGCAAGAAGCAAATTATATAGAATTTTTTTTAATAAGAAGATGTTATTATTTATATTTATTTTTAAGATTTTAAAATTTGGCCGGTAAGAAAATCTAATACCGACTTACATTCGTTTTTTTTTTTCTTATTTCGTTTTCTATTTGAATTCGAATTCGAACACGAATAGGAGAAAACTGAGGTTTAAAAGCATACATAGGTTGTTTCTTTTCTTCTAAAAGAATTTCTGGAATTTACATGTAGGTAAAGCTGTTTGTGTGAGTGAAGGAAAAGTAGCAAATCAACAAAAAGAAGAACTAACAGAGAGAGAGAGTTATATTTGCAAATTCCAGACTTCCAGAAATTTTTAAAGAAGAAAAGAGATAACCTGGTGATGGACGGACAAACATAGCAAAAACGAGCAAAAAATTACGTTTGTTGTATGGGAGCCCCCATTAAATTTTATAGAGAACACAATAATACATCATCTGTCAAAATTTCAACTTTCTAACTATCAAGGTTCATGAGATACAGCCTGGTGAAGGACGGACAGACGGACAGACGGACAGACGGACAGACGGACAGACGGACAGACGGACAGACGGACAGACGGACAGACGGACAGACGGACAGACGGACAGACGGACAGACGGACAGACGGACAGACGGACAGACGGACAGACGGACAGACGGACAGACGGACAGACGGACAGACGGACAGACGGACAGACGGACAGACGGACAGACGGACAGACGGACAGACGGACAGACGGACAGACGGACAGACGGACAGACGGACAGACGGACAGCGAAGTCTCAGTAATTAGGGTTCCGTTTTCACCCTTTGGCTACGGAACCCTAAAAATTAAATGTTTAGCAAAAAAAACAGTTTTCTTTTATGTTTCCTGCTTAAGATGTTCAGCACTTCATTAGCGTCCATTTTTGCGCAACATCTTTATGGATATGCATTTAAGACAATCCATTCAAACGCTCTTCTGTTATCCCGTTGCGAAGATATGACTTTAATCGACGTGTAGGGTAAAGGTTGAACTATACTGGACCGAAACAAATGGAAGCTAGTGTCAAAACCGAACGAAACGTTGCCGTCCAACCTGGTAATTGAACACGCAACCTATAATGAACGGATTGCCGCGGAAGCAAAACATGTAATTTAATTTCCTCTGAACAATAAGATGATAGCATACCTCTCACTCTCATACCCATTCACAGTCAGAATGCAGCGCAGTTTACGTCCGTAAACTAAACTGATCGAAATTTGACGAAACAAAGCGATCCGCTATTTCGTGGGCGTGAGATACGAATTTCTTGTTCTCGCAAAACTATGGACGGTAAAATTCTTCAACTGACTATGTCTGAATGTTCGGCCGATTCGTTTGCCGACTGGTGATTCTGCCTACTCTCTGCACCAATTTTATTTGCGATGGCCTTTGAAGTTTCTTGGACGTGTCCGTATCCGTACTAGTTTCACGTTGCCTCTGCAGACATGTTTGCTGTGGTGGTATTAATAAGCTGAGCTGCAGAAAGTATCAATTTCAATGGCTTGTACCTTGTAATGATCGGTATAAGAGCAGCGTGATTCCTAAAATATCAGAGAGGATTACCAAACTTATGAGAAATTCCGAAGACATTATAGATTGGAGCCATGAAAATGGACTTGTTCTGTTTCCTTGAACTTGGTCAGCCATTTTTTGCAATATTTCTGGAAGACATGGAAAGATATAAATATTTAACGCCATAAGAGAATGCCGAGAGATTCCATGCTTGTAGGGAAGGAAAGAGGCTGTGGTGTGTTCATTTTTTGTATTTGGGCGAAAAACTTCGTAATGATTAAAATTTTAATCTTGTTGGATATAGTTCACATTAGGTTAAGCTTTTGTCAAAATTTCCATGTAAGTTGTACTAAAAAAATTCAAAAATTGCGTATTGACAAGGTTTCTTTCACTGTATGTCAACTGATGATTCCAAAAAGAGATTCCTGGATGAAACACCAAAATTTTTGTTGGAATAAAGGCCATAAAACGCTATTTTGAATATTTATTTTTTATAGTGATTTTACATTAGTATAATTAGAACGAAAAAAAGTTTCACTTACATCGTGGTTTCATAAAACCACACAATTTTTTTAATATTTTCTGTTTTTCCTTCTAAGTATTGTGATGAAATCTACACAGTATACACAAAAATACCGTCTGCCCTTGGACGAGTCCATTATTTCCTGAAGGAAAATTACAATTTCGTCAATGCAATCCGGGAAAATCAGACAAATACACATCTTATCAACTAGGAAAAACCAGAGGGAAACCAAACCCTTCAACTTCATATGTACTTAGATAAAGGTTGTAAGAAACTTAGGTAAGCAGAAAACTCTGCTGCAGGTTTTCCCAAGCACCATACAAACATTTGGGGTTTTCTTTTTCTTTAAAATAAAAATTACATTACCCAAACCTTTGTATCACATGTATTAAAACAACAATAAAAAACGAAGATTTGCTAATAAATGATTTTAGATTTTGTTCCTGCAAAGCAGGGACTAGGTGCAAATGTAAGTAAAATGTGTGACCCCACCGGTCGGTGGGTCAAATGACGTCACACATCTTCATTGGCTTCATCTCACATAACAAAATCTCCAATACAATTACATATTACACCGTATAATGCGATGTAATTGAAGGTCGTCCACGATAAGAAGACTCATAGAATTTGTAATATTTAATAAATATCAATAATTATGAACAACACAAACAGCAAGGGGCCCAAATGGCTGACCTGTGGGACACCTGTTGGCACTTATTCAATACACTTCAAAAAAAACCTTTCGATTTCACCGATTCAAAGCAAATAAGTTTAAAAATTTGAAGGTAATTCTCTTTAAATTTTTAATTTTGACTTAAGTTCAGTTTATCTAGTGACTTACCTACTTTCAAAACGGATAAGTATTTATTTGTTTGTACAGTTAGTGTTGTCTTTCAGCACTCTTCGATCCAAGTTATTAAAGTGGGCCTGGACATATCAAAACTCCTTAGGAATAAAGTATTTAATATAATTTAAGAAACCGAACACAATCAAACTTTTAACTTCGACGATAAACTATAGAATAGCTATAGTTCAGATTTTAGAATAAGTTCAAAAATGCCAGCCACCCGAAAAGTGAAACAAAATAAATAGTTTTGTAGGTTCTTAAAAGATTTTTATCTTTCTTTTCCTTTTCTTAAGAGTGACCATCTGACCAAGGAGCATGTGCTGTTAAAAAGCATATTACAGAAAATATACAAATTTGATAACTGTAAGTAAGAAGAAATATTTTGTTTAATGATAACAAAATTGATTAAAGTTTATTTTTTTCATCAAAAAAAAAAATTGTTTGCGATACTATACATCATGAAGACTTTCCTTATCAAAAATAGAACACACAATGTTCTAATATAAAGGAAATACAATTATATTCACGGCTCATGTAGAACGTACCTTTATACGGCTCCCGAAAATTACGCAAGTTTTTTTTTTTTTTGCCAAAACCCCCGAAAAATTCTTCATACAAAAATCTGGCCATTTGTCCTAGCAAAAGTAGCAAAAGATTTTTTTTTATTTTTTATTTAAAGTAAGGCATTCTTTTTTGTGTGGGTAATATTTTGAGCTATATATAATTTTTGAGGTATTTTCGCCCCGCATCTGCCCAATTCAGATTTTAAATATTTTTAACCAAGACGCAGGTGGGATGGTTTAAATTAGAGTATCAAACCACCGCTTCATGTGGAGGGTTGGGGGGTTGGGTGCGAGGCAATCACGGGCTTGTGGCCTGCCACGGGGAACATAACACGATGTTACCAGATCGTAATCGTGTCGCAGAGCGCCTTTGTTTTGATATATCTAACCTGCGTCATGTTTAAAATACCTTGAAACCGAAACAAATCAAAAACTCATTTTTTTAGTTAATTTTTTTTTCTTCAAATTTTCTGCTCAGTACTTGCGATTATAGGTACAGTTATGATAAATATAGTTGTGCATTCGTAAAAAAAATTGGACAATCAAACATAACATCACGATGATAGAGAAGCCAAAAAATTTCTGGCGTTTTTTCCATTTCTCGAAGGCGCGGCGCCTTGCCGAAGTGCGACGGGTGCGGGTGGAGCTGCGGGCGCAATCGCGGCTCCAACGATTTTAATTTAAACAAAGTGCACGACTGAGTCGAACTTGCTCTTATGTGCGACACAGATCATGGGGCTTGCGATTTTGAAAAAAGCAAAACATAAATCATATGAAATTTTATTTATCATTTAAAAATCAATGGTTAAAACGTTTTTTGGAGAAAATGAAGTAAGCCATCAGATTTCTTTCACTTTTTTGAACTTTAAGGAATTTTTTTTTCAAAATCGTTGGACCAGTTTTTTTAAACTTTTCGAAAACATATTCCAATTTTTTTTTGAGTATGTTTACATCTAGCGGTTAAAAGTTCTTATCAGAAAATACAAATTTTAAAAGTTAAAAAAAAAAATTGTTCTTGTTTTTAAAAAACTCAAAAAAACTTTTTTGGAAAATTTAGGAATTTATATTATTTTGTTTATAAAAGAGCTTTTAAATCTGATTTAAAAAAAAACCGGTCCTATGGGAGGTACCGTTATAAGAAGTTTTCCTCAAAAAACACAAAAAACATCATTCGGAAAGTTTAATCAAAATCGTAGGAGCCGTTTTTGAAATAAATGAGTTTTTCATACAAAATTATATGGCAGATATGGCAGGTTAGTTTTGGAGCTAGAATGCTAATTGCAAAAACCCCTCTGTAGGACGTCATAATAATACTATGTACCAAATTTGAAGCGAATCGGTGAAGCCGTTTAGGCTGTAGGTGCCGATACAGACAGACAGAAAGACAGATAGACCGTATTGTCGGACCCATTTGGGCTTCTCCAAATCCATCGTAATGTCATGTTTGATTTTCCAAAAAAAATTTTTTACGATTGCATAACTTGACTTCTAATACCTATAAAACTATAATCGCAAGTACAAATCATAATTATGAGCTTTCTAGGTACGACCTATCATATTATTAAAAAAAAAAACAAAAAATTACCAACAATGGCTGAGAACTGTATATACCTTCCATTTTTTTTTTTTTTTTTTTTTTTATTGAGCCCACACACAAGGGGTTATTAATACCCTTAATATGAGTTAATACAGTGTAAGCGTTTAGGAAATGTGGATAGGAGATAAAAGGACGTGCCGGTGCACATTGGTTTTAAATAACTGTACATCGCAATGGGAGGGAAAAATCGAGCCGGGTAAAGCATTCCACATTCTTGTAGTGCGGCTAAAAAAAGAGTCTCTATACTTAACAGTACGTCCGAAGTTAGGGAGGAACGCAACTGGTTATTTCGCTGGAGCACTAATTGTGGAAGTAGCGATAAAACAAGGTTAGACAAGAAACATTACGTCCGGCTTTACCGATTCTTTCGAAATTTTGCCAATATATAAATTTAGGTAACTCAATTTATTTTGCATTCCAGGTTTTCAAAAAACCTTTTTTTTCAAAATTTTTTTATTATTTATCTTCTTCTTCTATATATATATATATATATATATATATATATATAAATGAGTTTGATTTATGTTTGACCATTTATATCTCGAGTTTGGCAACACTAAAGTGATCCATCTGCTGCAGAATTTTCAAAGCAGCTGTTGGATATTGGAAATGGAAAAATGTCCGTTGACGTTGATAGTTCAAATGGCCAAATAACACTGCAAATTTCTATTGTATAAGGAATTCAAAGAAAGAATTGGTTCAAAGTGCGTTTCCAAGTATTTCGGAGAACTATAAAAATCGTAGTTGGTTAAGTGAAAGAGCTAAAGGCAAAAATAAAGATGTCGCTGAAATTAATGCATCTATTTTAGAAGAAATAGATGGACAATTTGTTGCCAACAAATGAGTTGATGCATTTATAAATGAGGATGACGTAGTGAATTATCAGACGGAACTTTTGAATTCGATTGATTTACCGGGACTGCCACCTCATTATTTAGCTCTTAAAATTGGAGCCCCGATTATAATGCTGAGTAATATTAATCAACCTCAACTTTGCAATGGTAGGTACTAGACTAGCTGGAAAAAAGTGAATGAACAATCTAATTGAAGCTAGGATTATTAGTGGCAAATATAAAGGGGAAGATGTTTTGATCTCCAGATTTCCAATCATTCCACCTGATTTGCCATTTGATTTTAAACGTCATCAATTTCCTATTCGCCTTGCTTTTGCAATCACTATAAATAAAGCCCGAAGTCAGTTTTTGAAAATTTGCGGTATTGATTTCTCATGGTCAACTGTATATTGGGTGTTCTAGAGTAGGGAAACCGTTCGCACTTTTTATTTATGTTAAAGATGGTAATACAAAAAATATTGTTTATAAGAAAGCATTAGAATAAAATGTTAGAAATTTTAAAAACGCATTTTATTCAAACATTTTCTTTCTGCTTCCTTAAGTATTAGCATTTCTCCAGCCTGACGAATTGAAAAATTGTACGACTTTCTTTGATTGTGAAATCTGCTCAGCGAAGTGAGCATGGTTTGAGAAAACAAACAGTCAAGTATTGGAATTGAGATTTGTTAATTGTCATGGCGAAGGCAAGATGAATTGGGAACTGAATTCGTTTAAACTCAAAGGGCATATCTGTTGGGATAATTGGAATCCTCGGAATGAGAACAAACTTATCTTTAAATTTTCCGTTGAGTATGGTCGCGGGCAGCACATCACTCTTCAGTTTTCTTATGACCAAGCGCGTTCAATCGCATAGTTTTGGTTGTTTTAGATTTTGAAGCTGATGACTACCGATTACGATACCGAAATTGTGCTGTGGTAAGTCAGGTACATCTAAGGAGTTTAAAAACTCAGTTGGATAATCAGTGGCTTCATCTTCGTTTGTTACACAGTCAATAGATTTGAATGAATGCAGAGTACCAACGATTTGATTCTCAATTATAAAGTTTAAGTCATTCACATCTCTATCCTTAGCTTCCGAAATTGGACAGATCTTTTAAGGTTCGATAAAGAGCTTCCAATGCGTTATCGTGCATTCATCCCAGATGTGATTTGTGAGGCTACTAAAACTTTTTCTATTGCAGAGTGTTTTCCAATGTTACATGTCGGTTGTTCAGTAGTTTGAAGATTTAATGGCAATATTAACGCTTAATGAGCAATTTCTACCGCAATTTCGGATCTCGCACGAATAGTGACCAAAATCAATGACATGAGGAATGTCTTTCCTGTTCCACCAGGGGCATCCATTAAAAATAAGCCACCATTTCCATCATTAATTGTATTAATTAATTTATCATAAGCTTTCTTCTATTCAACAGTTCGTTCGTTTGAACCTTATTGGTCTAATTCATATCTATCATATTCACGTTCACGTTCCAATTCTCTATTAAATGAGTCTTTCACTCTGCGATCTGGGGCTGGCACTCCTAACCTGACTAACAAACTGCTGCACATATGAGGTAACACATATCTTCGATCAAGAGCAAAGCCTGATTATGCATCTCCTCATTAGCCTCAAGATCAGGATTTCTTGAACTGACATGAATTGGATGTAAAATGTCTTCTGCCATTTAAAAAAAAAACGCTTCGCATATTTCGATCATTTTTTTCTTTAAAACTAAAATAAATTCAGGCAATAAAATGGCGTACTTTTTTCATTGAATTAATATTTCTTTGATTTAATCTTATCTTTTCTTATCTTATATAATAAAAAAATATTAAAAATGAGTTTGATATAATTGGTTTATAAGAAAGCAATTGAATAAAATGTAAGATATTTAAAAAACGAATTTTATTCACAGTTTTCTTTCTATACCCTTTAATATTTGCATTTCTCAATTTATACGCCTCTTGGCTAAACTGAATTTTATTAAGAGGCAACAGCCCATTGCAAATCTGCTCAGCGAAGCGGGCATAGGTTTGCTAGTTCTCATATAAACTGAAACTATATTCAAAAAATAAAATGGTGTACCTACTCTTTTTTAGCTCAAATCAGTTTAAGTATTTATTTCAAAATTTCGAAATTTTGCCAATATATAAATTTAGGTAACTCAGTTTATTTTGCATTCCAGGTTTTCAAAAAACCTTTTTTTTCAAATTTTTTTTATTATTTATTCTCATATAAACTGAAACTATATTAAAAAAAAAAAATGGTGTACTCTTTTTTAGCTCAAATCTGTTTAAGTATTTATTTCAAAATTTCGAAATTTCGTTTTTTTTTGAAAATCGTAATCTCCATGTCACACATTAGAGATAGCTTGTGCGTCCTAGTCGTTTACTTTATTTGTTCAACACTAGGTCCGTAGTATTCTCAGCAATCAAATGTATATTTTATATAGCTTGGCTCGACATTAACAGACCTGGTTGTTAGCCCTGGATAATCTCGAATACTTGATGGTTTTATTTTCGATGACAGTACCTAGAAGTGCTTTGACTTCAGCAACAAATACTGTTGCTTCAAACTCCGCAATCCGAATTTTGAAAAACAGGTTGCAGCTGTAGAAGATACCCGTTCCCAGATTCTTGATATAAGCAAACCTTATAAGTTCATATTGATTTCAACATCTTCGGCGAGTTTGGGCAGTTTGGATACCTAAGATTCAATCAAATTTTGTTTTGTGTTCATTATTTCTAAGAACACTGCAAGATGGTATCGGTCATTGAAGCTAGAAAATTTAGCTTGAACTACAATCTCCAAGTTTTCATGACGGGACTTAGTCCTCCAGCAGGAAACTGATTTATTCGATGGTCTTCAACGCTGACACTGCTGCTATACACTTCTTGAGCTAGTTATGGAACCTCGTTCTCCTTGGAATATTGCACTAAATTTGGGTAATTATCGTAACATTGTTGTTTACAGCCAAAGTTGTTAGGTACTTTTTGCGATATCGATAATCTTTTTCGGTGTGACTTGTCAAAAGAGTGTAGCACGTTGGGCGCCAATTGTAGAGCGTAATTAGTTTCATCTTTTATCTTTGAAGAAAAAAAAAAAAGGAGGTAAACAGTAATCAATTCTTATGGAAAATGTACGAGTTTATATAATATGAATATTAATTCTAATTCGTCCCAAAATAACTAAATTAAATTGAATTTTGTAAACTTATTTCTATTTTTTCTTTATAGAAGGAAAACATTTTCTTTTTGATTAAAATGTTTATATTGACCAAGTTTATTGATGTGATAGGGTGGAAATTAAAGTTTTCCTTCGGCTTTTTATGTTTCTTTGGAGATTACCGTATTGTTTGAGATTGTCACATACTTGCACACCGTATTTGTACTTTATATGTTCACATAAAAAGACGAAGGAAAACTTTAATTTCCACCCTATCACATCATTTCCTTTTTTAACCAGTTGAAAAACTACAATTATTGTTATTGTGATGTGTTTTTTGCTTTCCAGCCTGGGTTTTGCTCGCTGGTTTGTCCAGGTTCGTTATCAAGGAAAAACAAGGAAAACTTTGATTTGAGATTCTTCAATAAATTCACAATTAAATTTTATTTTAATCCTTAAATGTCAAAATTATAATATATATTGTATTGTTTATAATTGTACATTCATTTTTCTAATCTTTAAACGTTAAACCACTTATTTCGTTATTCCGCTCAGAGGCTATATCTTCTCAGGTTTCCAGGTTGCACCGGTGAAATCCTTCTTTGGTTGTTATTCCTTCGGTCCGCACTGATTCTAGGCTTGCCGCTGAATATTTGTTTTTCTGGGAACAAAGAATGGTTATTATAATAAAGTGGAACTTAATACTAAAACGCAAACCATAGAGGTTGCAAACAGCAGCCTTTCGCTCTGGTCGATCAGCAGGTACAAGGCCCCTGGTGGCAACTAATATTTAATTGTAATAATGAGACAACTATTGGAGTTGCAAACGGCAGGCTTACGCTCTGGTAAATAAATTTAATTTCAATAAACTATGTAACCATAGAAGTTACAAACGGCAGGCTTACGCTCTGGTCGATCAGCAGGTATTAATGACCCTGGTGGCAACTAATACCTAAATTCAGTAACAAGTAAATAATGCCTAAAAACCACTAAGACCCCTTACCACTGGTGGGGGGAAGTCAGAGAGGTTAAATAACTAAGATATAATAAATTCCTAAAATAAATGATGAATTGCTCCATGGTCCATGCTTCTCTGTGTTCTTCTTCGCCTTCTTATGTTATATGGCGGGAGCAACACCGTGTGAGTTGTAAAAGCAAAGATAATTTTACATGCGCTTTAACACACGCTTCGTCGTTGTTGCTGTTTGTGGTGTACGCATATGGGATATTAATGGATCAGCTGACGATGACGTATCGTAGCAAAGTAGAATGTATGAAATAGGTAAGAGATGTGACGCTTCGTCACATTATTACTTAAATTGTTAACCAAGCCAAATAACTCACAAGTCTGCTAATTTTTATACCCTATTCCATAGAATGGGTATATTGTATTTGGTGTGGAGTTTGTAACATAGAGAAATAATACCGTTAGGTATAGAAAAGTATATATATTCTGACTCAGAATCAAAAGCCTAGTCGATTTAGCCATGTCCGTCCGTCCGTCCGTCCGTCCGTATACTCTCTAGAGGTCGCAATTTTTGAGCTAGAAAGCTGAAATTTGGTATATATAATCTTTGGTTCAAGAGTAAGGCTAAGTTCTTGAACTGGTAAAATCCGCCCACAAACACGCCCACAATCGCCATTTTTGTTGAGCAACCTCAATTTAATAAAATTAAATTATGTTTTTTTGTACAGTTACGATAAAAGCATAACGCTAAAATTTTGCACACGTAAGTTTTGTTCAAATCGATCTGCAAGAATAAAATTGAATGTCACTGAGCTCATAACAATTGCCTTGGCAGTAAAACGTTTTAACTTTGGGCGTGGCGCACTCCTTTTTTTATTGCGCCAGCACTAATTGAACATCACACCGCATAAAATTAATGTTATTGAATTTTTTTCTGTCTGCTAAAGAAGAATTTTCTTTCTGAAACATCGGCTGTTTGCGGGAGGCAGACGCATGCACATACAAAAATATGGGGAATAGGGTATCCAACAGTTCGTTGCAAACGTACTGTAGCTCTCGCTTATGTTTATATTTGTTTTCCTCGATGTACCTACCATCGTTCCATCATATATCTCGAGAAACATATAATCCAATAAAGTAGAACAAGCCACCCAGCATGTGAATCATTTTTAATCTCTTTATATATTCCCGTCGCTTAACAGGCATAAATATCCCCAATTCTAGTATATTCCTTTTAATCCATTCGAAGCCACTCCCTTGTTAAGCCTGCAAAAACCTCTCAGTGCAGTGCAATAAATCCCAACATGGCTGACTCCTCTCAAAACCAACTGACGACAATATATACCCAAAGCCCAGAACAGCACAGCACAGTACCTTCATTCTTCACAGTTGAATTACTATAATAGCACACACTGAATCTTCTGTGCAACTGAGGTCTATTCCTGGAACAATATTTATAACCTCATCTCCCAATAAACCAAAGATCTAAAATCAAAATCTACGAGACTATGATTGCTAAGGCATGTCATCGTCGCCGTCGTCGTATAGTCGGCATTGGACTCTGTCGTTGTCGTTGTTGTTGTCGTCTCTCTGGACCAAATCCCTAAATAATATTGAAATGTAGATTTCAGAAGACACCATGCCGACATTAAAACAAGACATCCCACTGGTTCCATTGAGCCAATTGAATCCTTTGCCGCCTGCAATAATGCTTCTATTATAGGCTGCCGCATTCCTTTAGATCCAATAACTTTTCATTTTGAACGTTCAGATACAAATTGTATCTAAAATACAAGCGGGTATCTGGCGGGTGAGACTAAAAGAACGTGATCAAATTAGCGTTTCGAATTTATTGCTCACATTTACTGTGGGGTTTTTTTTTACATTTTTCTTGGTTTGGGGCTGGGGCTGGGTGGGGTTCGTAATGAAATGATAGTCGACATTCATTTTTATTTACATTTATCTTACGGATTCGTATTGCTTTCATTTGCCTTTTTTCTTTCTTTTTTTTTTGAATAAATTTGACCCTGACCGATTTAAAGAGAATCGATGGCGGAGAATCCATGCTTTGCTTTGGCTTGGCAGCAAACCCTCTCTAATGAGATCCACAAGCAAGCTGCCAATAAAAATAAATTTTCTCACAATATTACCCCAATTTGCCTGATGCTACCCAAAAAACAAAAGGAACAACATTTTTGGATTTAGTCATATATAGTACTTTGTATGCTAGTCGGGTCTGGTTATACACCAGAAATAGGAAAAGCATCGTTTTCGAAAGTTTTTGAATGAGTGTTGCAGACAGTCCAATACGACTTATATCTACAAGCGTATTGGGAAGCTTTTGAGTATAATATACTAAGTCTCAGATGCAAGCAGCATTTGCCATGTGTTGCAAAGTTCTTGCACATAGGCGGGTCTCCCTTTTTACTTGCTCTGTAGGGCAAGTATTGGTTTCGTGCAGAAAAAAAAAATCGAGGTTTTAATCAAACATGACATTACGATGATAGAGAAGCCAAAAAAGTGGTTTTCGTCATATATGACTGATTGATTGATGATTTTTTTTATTTTCTCTTTTTTAAATGGTGGCTCCTATACAAAGAGCCACTAGATTTTGGCCAATTTTTTTCATTTTTTCTAATTTACTCAAAAAAGGCTCCCCTGATTTTTATGCAACTTTGTATGTAACATACATAGAATACTTCAAACAAAACTGCATATTTAGTTTTTGGCTATGCATGATAATAGCGGAAAAAAAATCAATGCCATCTGATAGGAAGCTGTAAGGAACTATACCAAACAAAGTTTGAGTGAATTTGATGCAACCGTTGACAACTTATGGCCATTTGAAAAAAAGCCGTTAAGAGCAGATCTCCGTTATTTGCATTTTTAGCCAAAAACTAAAAACGCAGTTCTCTTAAAAACACTAAAAGAATATAACACACAAAGTTTAATCAAAATCGTTAGAGCCATTTTTCGAGAAAATTAGAAAAAACCAAAAAAAGTTGGCTAAAACTCAACGGCTCGTTGTATGGAAGCCACCGTTTAGAAAGGCATCAGTGAAAAATTTACTAAACCATCCTATAGAACACTATTAAAAATTATGTCAAACAAAGTTTTAGTTGATTCAATCAAGCCGTTGTGAACTTATGGCTATTTGAAAAAAAGCCGTTAAAACCTGATTTTCGTTACGACCATTTGAGGCAAAAACAAAAAACGCAGTTTTGTGAGAAATGCTTAAAGTAAGCTAAATTTTAAATTTAATCAAAATCGTTAGAGCCGTTTTCGAGAAAATCCAAATTGAAAAAAACCGTTACTTGAAAGGTACCAGTTTGAGCCGGGCTAAAACAAAATAAAAAAAACCTCGACAATGGTTTTTCTTCAAATTGCTATATACCAAGTTTGAAGAAAATCCTTCAAGCCGTTTAGGCTGTAGCATGACGTGAAAAGCGCACATCCGCACATCCGCACATCCGCACAGACGCACAGACAGACCGACGGACGGTATGGCGAAAACCACTTTTTTGGGCTTCTCTATCATCGTAATGTCATGTTTGATTAAAACCTCGATTTTTTTTTTCTGCACGAAACCAATACTTGCCCTATAGAGCAAGTAAAAATTGAGATAACATTCACACATGACATTACGATGCTGGAGAAGTCGAAAAAAGTGGGTCTGGAAATTCCGTCCGTCTGTCTGTCTGTCTGTCTGTCTGTCTGTATGTCTGTTCGCGCCTCTGGAGGCTGAACGGGTGGGCCGATTTGCTTCAAATTTGGTATTTAGGATTTATTTGGCCGTCCCTCGGAACAAATTTTTTATTTTTGCTCTAGGTCCAAAAATAACGGCACCTGCCATACAATCTTGAAGACAAAAATTGATTTTCTCAAAAACGGCTCTAACGATTTTGATAAAACTTTCAGAATACTATTTTTGCAAGACAATCTATCTTTTGGTTTGAAATTTTTTTTCAAAATTTGTCTAATAACAGTACCTTTCATAGAACCAGTATTTTCAAATCAAATTTTCTCGTAAACTATACGTTCGATTTCAATAAAATTTTGGCCACAGGAAGTCATTCATAATTTTATTAATATGGCGATTCAAAATTTTCAAAAACTTTTTTTTTTGATTTTTTATAATTTTTTCAAAAAAATTTTTGGTTTTCGAAATATGTTGGAAACGGGTATATTGATTTTTTTTTTAAATTATTTTTAAAATGTAGACTACAGATTGCCATATATTTGCATACTCAAATAAATTTTAAAATATTTTTTGAAAATAACCTTTTAAAAAAAAAACTGGTCGAACGATTTTCAATATTTTTTTTCCTAGATTGACGTATAGCTTTGAAATTTTATTGCATACTCAGTTTTTCCGAGAAAACTCTTAAACTAATTTAAAAAATAAAAGAATTTTCGAAATTATTTAATTTTTTTTAATATCCATATATGCAGCCACTACGCAATTGCTTATCATAAGAGCAAGTTCGTGCGACACAGTCGTGCATTTTATTTAAAGAAGGCAGCACAAAAAAGTGTTTTAAATTTTAAGATTGCTCGCAAGTATTCGTAACCTGACGACCCAGTAATCTTTTTTATTGTATTGTAACCCTTCATAAGTAATTTAAAATTTCAACTGAATGTGATGACCATTGACCAGGTTTGTCGCGGAGAAGTCAGCAACAGATTCAATCCAAAATTTTAGGATCGTTATGGAAAATCATCGACTTCGAAAAAACTTTCGATATACCACCACGAGCTCTTATTTGGACGGCCCTCAGGTAAGGAAAAGTTCCAGAAATCTATGACCGGATAGTCATGGGCATGTTCACATTTGAGAGAGCAGTGACAAATGTCAGATTTCCAGCTGCAGTCACCGGAGAATTCAAAATAATAGTAGGTGTACACCATTTAGGCAAAATCGCATCGTCACATCCATGCGGTGCCCGCTGCATAACCGAAAGGTGAACTAACGAATGTGCGTACGCTAAACAGGCCGCGTACAGCCGAACAGCAAGCCAAAACACTCGCCAGTTTCAACGCTGATATAACAGCTCCTCAGGAGAAGCGATGGGATGGACAGGGCCTGAGAATGACAGAAAACTGTAATTTCCATTATGTGAAATGCCACCTTGATGGGAGATCACGCTTTTTTGGGTGCTGATTCGCTGTCAGAGGAAGACTTAGGCAAAACTTCTTGAGTTTTCGGTAAGTCAGCGAGAGAGTGACAACGATCCGCATTAATTCCACCACATAAGTCTAATAAACGCCCATGCCCCCACGAGCTCCTCGCCAAAACATATGAGCAGTGCCCAAAACATGACATTAAAATCATCTTGGGAGACTTAAATGCCAAAGTTGGGAGGGAGGACATCTTTGGTATGACTACCGGAAAACACAGCCTGCACGACACCACTTCCGATAACGTACTCTGGCTCATCAATATTGCAGCGGGAAAGAAAATGGTGATGAGGAGCACATGGCGATCTCCAGATGGTCGAACATGCAACTAAATCGACCATGTTGCGATTGAATACATTCCTCCAGCATTCTGAATGTCCGTACATTCCGTGCAAAACTCAGAGTACGGATTTCCATGGAAGCTCTTAGGCGAACACCAACTACGCTGAGGAAATTCAATGTTGGACGACTTTAATCAACCACTGTCTGTGATGCCGACCGCGCATCCCTTGAGCTTGCAAGAAATCCTTTGATGATATGAACCCAGAAGACCAGCTTATATCAACAAGTCATAAGAAGTGCTGCGTCAGAGGTATCGGGCTTCTCACAGCCTCCACCCAGAAACCTCTGGTTCGACTCCGAATGTGCTAAGGCAAACAAGGCTCAAACCAAGGCACACAAGTAATGGCTCCAGAGAAATAAAAGAGCGTTCAGAAATTTCTATGTTGAGCAAAGAAAGGAAAGACTAAACACCTACTTGTGCTGCTCGTTTTCTAGTCCAAACATGTCTATTCCAGAGAATTATTTGAATGGAACAGTGATTTCCATGTTTGAAATTTTTAAATATGTGGGACCTTTAATTAATGGTGAAACAACTTATGAAGACGACATTGATCGACGCTTAGGCGTGGGGTATATGAAGTGGAGGGAAAATTTCACTATCTTCTGTGATCGAAAATTGCACCAAAAGCTGTATCTCAGGTGAATTAAAAGCAGCTGGGATGAAGATGATTCGTATGGCAGCAGAAGTGACAGGGCTTGATCGAATAAGAAGGACGAAAAAACGACGAAGCTTTCAAGTCAAAAATATCATCTTGTAAAAAAAAAACTGCTTGATCAGCTGGTATTGTCACATTCAAGGAGATATCCTAACAACTCCTTCAAAAAGGCAATATCATATAAATAGAAGCAATACGGCCCAAGAACTCTTGGTACAAACAAAATGCAGCAACACCAGTATTTAGTTGGTCTCAGAAATGAGTTGATAATATAGGCAGTTTCAGCGAATCTAAGAATTCTGTTCGATAACTGATTACTCCATCCTGGTTGATTGCACTATTGCAGAGTCAAATTTAATTTGAAGGAAAAAAAACTGTCCCGGCATGGACTTTTGAATGGTTGCATTAGGATTATCGACATCTTTTTATTTCGCTTACACACTTTGCCTGGAAATCACCTCAAATGAGCTATTCCTGGGATTAGCTCAGCTGGTAGAAATCATTAAAGCAATTTGATTAATCCGGTTTAAACGTGTCAACAGCGATTTTTTCATTAACCAATGTTTAAAAATTGTTTCGAAAATATATTATTACAATTTTATGGGATTCGTCCAATTCCAGCACAGCACAACACCTATACAAAAAAAACATGGTTGTCTGTAAAGTCGGTTTACGGACGATAATTTTACGTGATAACCAGTTCACAAAACAATTCATGTGCATAGGTATCTCTCCAACCACCAACCACCCAACCTACCTACAACCACCCACCATTTTTAAATTTTACCACAACAAGTTTTGCCAACCCATTTCCTCTAATAACTTTTGTTCCCTAATCCCTTCCTGTTGCGGCTCCAAAATACTCTAAGGAGTGCAGTAGAAACCTGGTCCATCAGCCAGAGGACTGCTCTTTAAGTATTTTGGAAAAGTAACCAATCTAGGTTCCATCAGAGGTGTTGGACAGGATGTCCACTTTATTTAACGAAAGGCGGAAGAGCCACTAAGTCAGCGAGTTGTCGACAGAAGGTCGAACGAAAGAACAGAAAGGCATGAAGATGACTCATGTCCAACAATGTGTGAACTATAATCACACCAACATAAATTTAGTATGGCCGAGTGCCCACCATAAAGTGTCGGACATCAAAGAAAGATCACAATGATGTGTTTTTCTCTTTTTAATATTTTCTGCGCGAAGGTCTATAAAATTAAGATTTGTCTTATGTATAAATTCCACCATTTTGGTTGGAAAATGGTTAAGTTTCTTTCCAACAAGAATATTCTCCTCAAAATAATTAATTTGGGCCGGTTTGGGCTGGGGACTTTGCGCGTTCTGTAGTAGTTTTTCACTTGCCTTTTTAAAATAAAATATAATTGACATGATACGGCTGAACACGTCCACTGAGCCTACGAGGATCGCATCCTCAACGCATAGGATCGCGTGCAATGGTGGTATCACCGCTCTCAGTCGCACGTCTCTGCATAGATGGGCGAGATGCTGCTGCATGACTGAGACAAGAACACCACCACGCAAAAGATCCGAAGAGGATGGCTATATGGTCGGGGCAAAGTGGACAAGCCAAGCCTCCATTTTGAAGGTAATTCAATTTTAGATTTTGGAGAAGATAAGATAATTTGATTCTGAAAAAAAAGAATTTTTGGAAAAAGAGAAGTGAAAAACGAGATTGTTTGACCGAGATTAAAAGATTAAGACTTAAAGGAGTAAACGATTGAGGAAATCTAGAAGTTAAATTTGAAGACATTTGAGAGGGATTTTCTTGTTGGAGAATTGTGCAAAGCTAAGTATTTCTGTGTCTGGTGGTGTCCAGAAAGTTTAGCTTGTTTATTGTTTGTTTAATTTGTTTTTAATTCGTTTTGTTTGTGACCCTATGTGGGGCAAACAAATTTAGTTTTGTAGGCCTTCGCTGAATTTTCGTTTTCCTCCCAAGATTGTGGGACTCGTGACCTTTTAGTTTTAACTTGCATTACCATTGTGATCTTCCTTTGTGTCATCGTGACACAAAACATTGTTTTCCTTTTGTTTTTATCAAAACCTATTCCTGGTTCGTGGCAAGAACTTGTCAAGGAGTTGAAACTTGAATTCTTGCCACCGAACTATGATGATCAGCTTCTCGATGAGATTAGGCGTCGTACACAAGGCAAAGATGAATCCATCGGAGTCTATGTGGCGACAATGCAGAATTTGTTTGGTAGGTTAACCGATCAAATCTCAGAAGGTAGGAAGCTGTCAATGATTCAAAGGAACTTGACACCTTTCTACCAAACTCAGCTTGGTTTGGCTAAACCAAGTTGCGTTTCGGATTTGGTTGCTTTAGGTAGGAATTTAGAAGCGGTTAGGGCGAATGTGGAAGCGTATGTTCCACCACCTTGCGTTAGGAATAATAGGACTTTGCTAGAGCCGGATCTGGCATACGTAGGTTTTGATTCTTCGGAAGTTTCGGTTGTTTCGGACAACAACCCAACTTCTCATCAGGCCCAAATTTCATCCCAACCCCGACCTTCGTCTAGTATTAGGTGTTTTAATTGCAATGGATCAGGCCATTATGCAAACAGGTGTTCTGCTCCTAGGCGTTGTTTTGGTTGTGGCGCTGCAGGCGTCTCTAGACAGAATTGTCGCAAGTGTTCGGGAAATGGGCAACGGACTCCTGCGCCAGCAGGGCGGGAAGTCCGAAGACGTTGACAGGGTTGCCTGCTGGTAACCGGTCGGCGGATTTAATTCATTTAGGGTTTACTCTGGAGGCAAACGGTAATGATAGGAGACCATTTTTGAGTGTTAGTGTTTATGGTTCTAAATTTTTAGGTTTATTAGATTCAGGTGCTTCTAGAACCATAATAGGTAGGGATGCCTGGTTAATGATAGGAAATTTAGGGCTTTCTTTGAAAAAAGACTCTGTTCACTGCGTGTGTTTGGCAGATGGAACAAGAGTTGAAGTTTTAGGAGTGATCTCTCTTCCAATAATTGTTGAGGAAAGGGCAGTATTGGTTGACTGTTTGGTCATCCCTTCTCTGCCACATACGGTGATTCTCGGCGCAGATTTTTGGGCGCTGTCGGGTATCGTCCCGGATTTAAGATCACGTATGTGGACTTTTTCAGAGCAAGACAATCCTGTTTCAATATGTTCGATTACAGAACGATCTGAGTTGAGTGCTAGGGAAATTGAAACATTAGAAGAGTTTATAGGAGAATCTTTTAGGAAAATGCCTGAAGGCTTAGGGTGTACCACTTTAGTTAAGCACAAAATTAGGACGTCGGCGGAACCGATAAAACAACGGTATTATCCGGTTTCCCCGGCAATGCAGGAGCATATCGATAGGGAATTAAATGAGATGTTAGAGGCAGGAGTTATTGAGAGATCGACAAGTGCTTGGTCGTCTCCAATACTTTTAGTTAAAAAGAAAGACGGCTCCTATAGATTCTGTGTGGATTATAGGAAGCTGAATAAGAATACTGATAGGGATGCTTATCCACTTCCGTATATTAATTCAATTTTAGATAGGCTTCGGGGTGCTAAGTTCTTGTCTTCTTTAGATATCAAGTCAGCGTATTGGCAGATACCTATGGAGGAAGAATCTAAGCCCTTTACTGCTTTTACGGTACCTGGGAGGGGTCTGTTTCAGTTTAGGAGAATGCCTTTCGGTCTGCATAACTCACCGGCGACTTGGCAGAGGTTTATCGACACAGTTTTGGGTGCCGACCTGGAGCCATTCGTCTTCGTCTATTTAGACGACATCATCATCATTTCAGAAACTTTTGAGAAACATCTTGAAATTCTGAATGAGGTGATGAAAAGGTTGAGTGAGGCAGGATTAAAAGTGAGTAGGGAAAAATGCAACTTCTGCATGCCCTCTCTTAAATTTTTAGGTTATATAGTGGATCGAAATGGGTTACATGTAGATCCAGAAAAAGTGGAAAGCATGGTTAGGATTCCAGCACCGAAAAATATTAAAGAAGTTAGGAGTTTTATAGGGACAGTTTCGTGGTACCGTCGTTTTGTACCAAATTTTGCAGAATTGCTTAGGCCTTTGTCAGATCTGTTGAAGAAAAATAAAAAGTTTATTTGGAGTCAGGAATGTGAGGATAGTTTTAGAAAGGCAAAAGAGTGTTTGGTGACAGCACCTATACTCACTTGCCCAGATTTTAAACGACCATTTGTCGTTCAAACAGACGCGTCAGATTACGGAATCGGTGCGGTTCTTTCACAGAACTTTGATGAGGGAGAAAAGGTTGTCTGTTACCTTAGTAGGTCTTTGAATAGAAACGAAAGAAATTATAGTACGACTGAAAAAGAATGCTTGGCTGTACTTTGGGCTATTGAGAAGTTGCGCCCGTATATCGAAGGTGTTCGGTTTACGGTTGTGACGGATCACTATTCCTTGGTATGGTTAAGCAATCTTAAAGATCCACAGGGTAGGTTGGCTCGTTGGGCCATTAGGTTACAGCAGTTCGACTTTGAGATCATTCATCGCAAGGGCAAAGAGCATGTAGTTCCGGATATGCTTTCTCGAGGAGTGCCACAGTTGGGTGGTATCTCAGATGAGGATTTAGACCCTTGGGTGGCTAAAATGATTTCAACAGTCAATGCCAATCCACTTAGGTTTCCAGCTTGGAGAGTTGAACAAGGAAAGTTGTTCAAACTAGTGAAAGCAAATCATGTTGTAGTACATGAAATGAATCAGGAGTGGAAGAGAGTGATAGGTAAAAATGAAAGATTAGGTATTTTGCAGGAGAACCATGATAGTCCATTAGCAGGACACATGGGTGTTAGGAAAACTTTCGCCAGAGTAATGGCAAAATTTTACTGGCCAAAAATGAGGGCCGATATAACCAGGTATGTTAGGAATTGTAAAGTTTGCCAACAGGTAAAACCGGTGAATGATAAGCCAGCTGGTTTGATGACGGAGAGGGTAGGAATCAAATCACCATGGGAGATGATTTGTATAGATCTGGTAGGTCCGCTTCCTAAGTCGAGTAGGGGTTTTACGTACATTTTGACGGTAGTGGATTACTTTTCTAAGTTTCCACTACTCTTTACGTTGAGGTCGGCTACGGCCAAGTCTATTTGTAGGGAACTAGAAGACAACGTCTTCCTTCTTTTTGGCATTCCGAAGGCGGTCGTCTGTGACAACGGTCCTCAGTTCCGTTCCAAGGAACTGAAAACGCTTTGCCAGGCGTACGCGTCAGAATTAAAGTTCACAGCCCATTATCATCCGCAGGCGAATCCTGCGGAAAGGATAAATCAAATCATTAAGACGACGTTGAGGGCTTACGTCGCTGAAAACCACAGAGTGTGGGATTCACAGTTGCAGAAGGTGGCGTGCGCGATTCGCACGTCACAACATGAGGTTTTAGGAGTTTCTCCTTATTATGCAAATTTTGGGAGGGACATGGTGACTTCTGGTCGTGAAGTACCATTGGTGGATGATAGCTCCGAAACGGTTCAAGATCAGGTCGAGATCGAGAATCGTTTCAAAGAGCTTAGAGTAGATATTTTAAAAAAATTGCAAGCAGCATCTAAAAGATCTGCCCAAGCCTACAATCTTCGACGGCGTGATGTTCAATATCACCCCGGCGAACTTGTATGGCGTAGAAATTTCTCGTTGTCGGATGCCGCGAATTATTACGCCGCGAAATTAGCACCGAAGTTTGTCGGTCCGTTTAGAATTAAAAAGCGTTTGTCACCTTGGACTTACTTGCTTGAAGATAGTAATTGTAAAGACCGCGGAACTTGGAATGTCAAGGATTTGAAACCGTATACCGACGCATCCGATTTGTAAAGTAGCGTAGCTTGATTTTTTTTGAAAAGTAGTAAAGTAACTTGATTTTTGTTTGTTTTTATAATTTACATTTTGTTTTCAAATTTAATTTTCTTTTACATTAATGAGTCGTTTTTTTAATTAATTTAATTTTTGGTTGATTATAATTCACATTTACGTTGTTTTTATTTTTTTTGATGGAAAATTATACCTTTTTCTGTTCCCGGGCATCTCTTTGAAAATGTATTACAATTTTTATGAATTGTAAGTACATTTCCTAGGAGGTGAGGGTGGGATTTGTTGCGGTAAATTTTACCACAACAAGTTTTGCCAACCCATTTCCTCTAATAACTTTTGTTCCCTAATCCCTTCCTGTTGCGGCTCCAAAATACTCTAAGGAGTGCAGTAGAAACCTGGTCCATCAGCCAGAGGACTGCTCTTTAAGTATTTTGGAAAAGTAACCAATCTAGGTTCCATCAGAGGTGTTGGACAGGATGTCCACTTTATTTAACGAAAGGCGGAAGAGCCACTAAGTCAGCGAGTTGTCGACAGAAGGTCGAACGAAAGAACAGAAAGGCATGAAGATGACTCATGTCCAACAATGTGTGAACTATAATCACACCAACATAAATTTAGTATGGCCGAGTGCCCACCATAAAGTGTCGGACATCAAAGAAAGATCACAATGATGTGTTTTTCTCTTTTTAATATTTTCTGCGCGAAGGTCTATAAAATTAAGATTTGTCTTATTTATAAATTCCACCATTTTGGTTGGAAAATGGTTAAGTTTCTTTCCAACAAGAATATTCTCCTCAAAATAATTAATTTGGGCCGGTTTGGGCTGGGGACTTTGCGCGTTCTGTAGTAGTTTTTCACTTGCCTTTTTAAAATAAAATATAATTGACATGATACGGCTGAACACGTCCACTGAGCCTACGAGGATCGCATCCTCAACGCATAGGATCGCGTGCAATGGTGGTATCACCGCTCTCAGTCGCACGTCTCTGCATAGATGGGCGAGATGCTGCTGCATGACTGAGACAAGAACACCACCACGCAAAAGATCCGAAGAGGATGGCTATATGGTCGGGGCAAAGTGGACAAGCCAAGCCTCCATTTTGAAGGTAATTCAATTTTGGATTTTGGAAAGAAAAGAAAGAGATAATTTTTGGTGAAGAAATTTCTAAATAAGAGAAGTGAAAAACTACAGATTTTTCGTTAATTGATTAGAAATTAAAATTGTGAAATTGAAAGGAGGAAACAAATTTGAGGAACAAGAAAGCCTCAAGCTGGAATTTGGATTTGTGTTGTGAGGATTCTACTCTTGTTGGAAAGAACCATATTGTGCCAAGCTAAGTATTTCTGTGTCTGGTGGTGTCCAGAAAGTTTAGCTTGTTTATTGTTTGTTTAATTTGTTTTAACTCGTTTTGTTTGTGACCCTATGTGGGGCAAACAAATTTGGTTGTGTAGGCCTTCGCTGAATTTTCGTTTTCCTCCCAAGATTGTGGGACACGTGACCCTTTCCGCACCTTTTTATTACCATTGTGATCTTCTTTTGTGTCATCGGGACACAAAACATTGTTTTCTTTTTTTTATTTTTGTCAAAAACTATTCCTAATTTCGAGAATAAGCCTTCTGCTTACCTCGAAATACCATTGTTATACTTTTCTTGTTGTTGAAAAGATTCTGGGTTTTAGTCCAGGCCTTCTGCCACGGTTTCCCAGACCACTAACTTCTAATCAATAAAAGATTCAAATTTCCCATTGGGAATAATAATTCTTGTGTTCATATTGTTAATATTGAAGACCTATTTCAGATTAGTATTGGTAAGGCAAACTACCATAAAAGTTTCCTGGCGCCCACTTAAATCGAGTACACCCTGTACTCTATATACACATAATTTTAATTCATCGTTTCTTTTTATTAATCGAGCGCGATTAATAAACCTAATTGTTCTTATCGAACCCACTCCCAGCTGAGCTAACGGGAGACAGCACTGCATTTGCTGTCTGGCTAGGAGTATTTTTTTTTGATTTTGATCGTTCTCTTATCTTTCCTATCAAACACACCGGCGCGGCGTTTGACGTTTCAATTGTTATTTCCAAAGTCGTGTTGCACATCGTCTCTGTGCATTTGTTTATTCTTTTTAATAAATATATTCGCGTTTTAGTTTTGGATTCGGATAATCCTAATAGTTTAGTTTTAAATACATAATTTAATAATAATATATTCGATCGCGGTCGTGTGTTTTCGGTTTTGGTTTTCGGTAAAAAATATTCCTAGCACACCCCTTGAACGCCAACCTTCCACCCCCACATACATGAACAAACCAACAGCCCACTATTTTTGAACATTTTTCCTCCTCCCCCACACAGTAAATCCCCCTTCCTAACCACTACCAATCACCCACACCAACTACAACCAACCATCCACTATTTTTGACAGACAATTCCACCCCCGCCCCTAAACCAAATTCAACCACCCACTCCACCTACAACCACCTGCTACTCACCCACCACTTTTGACAATTCCCCATCCCCCCAAACCACCGCGCCACATACCACCCACCACAACTATTTTTGTTAATTCCTTCCACTGCTCCTCCCCCCAATCGCAACTACCCATTCCAATACAACCACTGGCCAGTCACCCACAAATTTTAACATTCCCCCCCCCCCCAATACCAAAACAACCCCCAACATTACCAACCACCCATCCCACCTACAGCCACCAACCAACCACCCAAAGTTTTTGACAATTGCCCCTACACCTCATCACCCTCCCTCCTCCCCCCTTCACCAACACCGCTAACTGCCCACCCCACCTACAACAGCCAATCAACCACCCACCATTTGTGACTTTTTTTGTTCACCCCTTAACCCAAACACCAACCTAACAATAAAGCCAGCACTTCCTAAATACCACCAATCACCCACCCACTATTTTTGAAAATTCCCCCATGCATCAAATTCAACCACCTATTCCACTTACAACCACCTGCTACCCCCACCATCTCCCAGTACAACTTTTTTTGACAATTCCCTTCACTATACCCTCAACACAAATCCAACCACCCATAACACCTACAACAACTTGCCACTCAACCAACACCGCCAACCAACCATCACACCTACAGCCACCAACCAACCACCAACCATTTTTGACAATTATTTTTCCCTCACCCCTTCTCAACACCAAATCCCCCAGATCCAACCACCTACCCCACTTTTTCATCGCACCCCATCAAATCAAATATCCCCACCACCAAAACTGCCAACCAATCAACCCCCCCGAACCTTACCAAATCCCCCCAACACCAAACACTTTGACAATATTTATCTCACCACCCAAACCAGCTACAACCACCCACCATTTTTGACAATATTTCCTCTTCCCTACACTACCCCTCCACTACCCCCCCCCCCCCCTTGCATACACACACTCCCATCACAACCAACCAGCCACCCAACACCCTCCCCTCCAACTTTATCAACTCTCTAGGCTATGAAAGCAGCAAGGTAACGTGACTGTGACTGTGACTGTGACATTTTTCTGTGCGTGCTGCCCATATATTCCAAACCGATTTATTAGACGTTATCACGTCAAAACAAATTCTCTAAATAAATAACACGAAGAATAAATTGAAATAAACTTTATTATACTCTATTCAAGTAATTTGTTCAGCACATGCCTTATCAGGGAGCTTTTAATCTACCAATGATGCCTGCAGGTAATCCCAATGGCAAACTAAAACAGAAACTGCCTCTGAAATTAAACCCAAACCACTGAACACACAAGAATTGTTGTTGTGATTTTCGATAAATTTGGCCGCACCCATAACCTTTCAGTTTGACTGCAAAAAGCAGACTAATTTTTGTTTCTTTTTGTTCAGTATAACAAAAACAACCCTCATCGTCATCGCACAAAGCACATCTAAAAGGTGTTGCCATGATTTTAAAAAAGGGATCTCGCTACTGCATTTCTATGTTGAGATTTGGATTTTGTAGCTTTTTCAGCTTTTGATTGATAGGGAGGTGTTGTCATTTGTTTTTGTTTTTGTATCCTTTCTGAATAACCGCTTGGTGGTGTGGAAGAAGATAAATAATTGTTGATTTTTTGTTTTAAATCATAAGATGGTAACCCTAATGTATAATTTACTCGATTTGAGGCAATTTACTATGCAAAGTATGGAAACCCTGTGAGAGCTTTAACTTGAGACCGATGTATGCAAGCCAATATAGCCAGACTGAGAGGCAAACGTCCTATCTTCCTTGTACTGAACAAATTACTCGAATAGAGTATAGCTGTTCTTAAAAGAAAACTGCCTCGTGGTCTGGTTTCCTCTTCTTCTGTCCGCTGTCAATCTGACGTTTGTCATGACAATGTAGAGATTGACTGAAGCTGCGAGAAAGAGACGACTGATGGTATTTGCAGATTACAGCTGAGATGAGTTCAAAGAGTCGTTCTTGTTACAATATCTTCAGTTCGCTATTGCTGCTAGAATACAAAAAATTAATAAGTCGTCAATCTGAGTGTCTTCATGTGCCGATACAAATTTGATATTCGTCAGATGCATGTTGTTGATTGATAGTATGCGGAATAACCGGAAGAGTCTAACGAGAATAACCGGACAACTAAATCATGGCTGCAACAAATGTACCTTGATAGTTCAAAAGATTTTTTGAAGTTCTATGCAGTGCTTCCAGTGGCTTATTTTGGGTAACCAATTCTATCATCTTTGTAGAACAATCACCAATGTGCTGTTTTTAAATTAAGTTGCAAGTTATAGTTGCGTTCATTTGCAGGTTTAGTGGCAGTGTCAAGGTTCGACCGCTTCTAAAGCAATCAACGAGGAAAGCAATAAAATGAAGAACGTTCGTTCCGTCCCTTCAGGATTTTATTTCTATATGAAACTAATACTTAACCCTAAGAGCGAGAATGATATGTTTTCGATGTACCTACTATTATCTATTTGAAAGATGTTTTAAATAACCTTGTTTTCTTGAATTTATGCGACTGTTTAATTTTGGCCTAATATGATCTTATTGACTTAGGTTTTAATTCTAAACTCTTATCTCAAACGCTATCATATTAATTTACAAAACAATCTGAAACCCAAATAAACAGCTTCAATAAACAAAAACATTCAACACAAAATTTTAATTTTTGATTCCATATTTCACAAATTTTAAGAACTTAAGTGAAGTGTCTCAAACGCTTTAGAATAAGAGCTCAAGCTAGAAATAAAGTATTCAAAGTTTTAAAGAATATTGCGTTTAAAAAATGACACATAATTTTAATGTTGAACCTTCAGGCTCACCTTTTGCCAACGAAAAAATTAAGTCCATAAAAGTCTTTGCCAAAGATAATAAATATCTTCCAGTAAATATCGATCATAAAAAAAGATTTGCAATTTTTTACGTTGGGACAGAAGAGTTTTTCGAAAAATTTCATAATTTTGAAGTTCGAAAAGATGATATTTGGGTATTAACGATGCCGAAATGTGGCACAACATGGATGCTTGAACTTGTTTGGCTATTGGTTAACGATTTTAACTACGAAACTGCCCTTAAATTGAAACAGGAATACCGGTGTCCATTTTTTGAGTGAGTATTTAAAAAAATTAAGAGAGTCCACCTAAGCTTGTTTAAAAAAAATAGTGCGTACTTTTCCAAATTCGTTTTTAAACTTGCGGTTATAAGTAGGTACCTACCTACTCTAAGGCAAATTGTTTATTCGTGAAAAATAAAATGCACGAATGGGTCGCACGAACTTGCTCTAATTTGTGACAGTGGGCTGGGGCTTGAAATTTTGATTCAAATAAATTTTTCAAAATTCTTGAAGAATACTTAAACTCATTTGAGCTGAAAAAAAGTACGCCATTTTGTTTCTTGAATAAATTTGATTTATGAGAATAAATTTTTAAAAATCTGTTGAGCAGTTTTTGAGAAAAAATAGTTTTTTTTGAAAAACTTTTTGAAAAAAAATTTAAAAACGCCAGTTCATAGGTACTCAGAAAATAAATTTATTTATAATTTTTAGAAAAAAGTTTAAAAAACTGTTTTTCAAATATTAATTTTTTAAGTTTTTTGGTCCTCAGTACAAATTGAGCTACCTACAACTATATATGTATGTGTGAAATTTCGAAAGAATCGGTTTAGTCATTTTCGAGAAAGCAAAAAAACGTTCCTATGGAAAGTACCGTTCTTAGACATTTTTTAAAACTTTTTTTTCAGCCATATGATTGGTTGTACCTAAAAAGCAACACTGATTTTTTGACATCAAAATCGTTAGAGCCATTTTTGAGAAAAATAAGCTTGAACGTAACGGTTATATGGCAGGTACCGTTATTTTTTGAGCGTAAAAAAAAATTTCAATTTCCGCTCTGTAAAATTTTCAATATACCAAGTTTGAAGCAATTCGGCCCACTCGTTTGGGCTGTAGGTGTCTACACATACAGACAGACAGGCAGACATACAGACGGACAGAATTTTTAGACCATCTTTTTTCGTCTGCGCTATCATCGTAATGTCATGTTTGATTGTTATCTCAGAAATTTTTATTTCGACGAATGCATATTTTGCCTTATACAGTAGACGCTCTATGTAGTGAAACTCCTGTATAGTGAACTATCCAATATAGTGAACCACCAAAATATATAACACAGACTACTCTAAATTGTGAACTATAAAAATCTCAATATAGTGAACTCGATTTTTTTTTTTTTGGCAAAATCCAACGAAAAATTATCGATTTGCAATGTGCCCGTGCATGTGAACTATTTTTCAGAACAATTTACAGTTCCTTGTGTGTTTTTCATACTTTGGCACGAAAGTAAATATACAGCTGCCCAATTAAAAGACAAGGTTATTATGTGCATTTACTTTTGTTACATATTGTAATCGTGCAAAAAAGTTCGAGGCAAATTTCGAAGTGCTTTAAGCGGCATATACATAAATACACGGTTCAACATCTTATCAAGCATGTGAGAGTGTGTGCTGTGGTGATTGGAACAGAGACACTTTTGCTTCAGATGAAGAAGTCGATGTCGAAAACGATGAAGAAGATGTGCAATTTGTTATGGATCGTCCTGCATGTATTGTATTATATTCAATTTCGGTATAGTGAACAGAACTGGTTTTTACTAGTTCACTTTATCGAGCGTCTACTGTATTACCATAATCGCAAGTAAAAAATAAGCGAGAGCTACAGTACGTTTTTAACGAACTGTTGGATAACCTATTCCCTTTTTTAATATGTATGCGTTCGCCTCCCGCAGACAGGAAAAATCCAATAAAATTAATTTTGTGTGGCCGATGTTCAGTATTTAAAAAAGGGCGTGTCCTTAAAAATTGTAAAAAAAATTAAAGCAATAACTGAATTTTGAATTTTTTGGGAATAAATGTGTAAAACTACAGCTGAATCGAGTAGTTTTTAAACGATATTACCTGAACATAGGTAGCTATTTTATAAAAATTACGTCCTTAAAAGTGGCCGTATTGAAAAAATTTACACAAAGAATGTAGAGATGTATTTTTCAAATAACGAACGGTAAAAAGGTTAAAACTGAAGTACCTAAAATTTTTAAAACTAAGTTTTTCGTTCTTTCATGAAAAGTGGGCCTAGCCACACCCAAAATTTAACAATTTCTTTTCATACACAAGCTTCTTAGTTTCGACTAAGAGACGCACAAATTTGGGCTTGTGGATTTTTATATAAGTACCGTTAATTTGCAAAAACAATTTTTTTATAGATTTTAATGAAAAGTGGGCGTCAGCCACGCCCGAAATAATTTTTTTTTTCTATTCATATACAAGAGATTTATCTACAAGTAATACTCACAAAATTTAATGCTTTTCGCTTTAATATAACAACTGTTATTTTATAAAAACAATATTGATGGTTTTGTATGCAAATTGGGCGTAAGCCACGCCCAAACTGAAATATTTTTATTTTATTGGAAGAAGGTTTACTTAAAGCTTGCGTGTGCAAAATTTTAGCGTTATGCTTTTATCGTAACTGTACAAAAAACATAATTTAATTTTATCAAATTTTTGTGGGCGGATTTTACTGTTTCAAAAACATAGCCTTAAGGGCCATTTATAGCAATTCGGAAAACCAAACCGAGAAAATGTTCGAACGGAAAATTTAGTATGTTATGGTTCGATTTAAAGCACAAATGCTACACTGATCGATGCAAAAAAACTCAGAGAATATTGTTTGCAAATAAAAATTTTAATTGAGCTAGAACTTTTTTTTTTTAAATCCGGTCATGAGACAAGTATTCTGGTGCCATGAACAAACGCCATACGAATTAAGGCCATAATGGCGTTAATTCACATCTAATTACGAATTAGTGCCATAATCGTGATATGGCCTCAATTCAACTTAAAAAGAGAATTTAAGCCGTATGGCGTTAGTTCATTTTGAAAAATGGACGTTAGGTGGGTGAGGAGATGGACAAGGAGGCAGACGAGGAGACAGACGAGGAGACAGACGAGGAGACAGACGAAGAGCCAGACGAGGTGGCAGACGAGGAGGCAGACGAGGAGGCAGACGAGGAGGCAGATGAGGAGGCAGACGAGGAGGCAGACGAGGAGGCAGATGAGGAGGCAGACGAGGAGGCAGACGAGGAGGCAGACGAGGAGGCAGATGAGGAGGCAGACGAGGAGGCGCCTCCTCGTCTGCCTCCTCGTCTGCCTCCTCGTCTGCCTCCTCGTCTGCCTCCTCATCTGCCTCCTCGTCTGCCTCCTCGTCTGCCTCCTCGTCTATCTCCTCACCCACCTAACGTTCGTTGTTTTCTTGTACTAACTGTACCCCAGAGATCAAAACATTTTATGGCATTAGTTCACATTGGACTTATGGCTATAGTTCTCATTTAAAAGTGAATTAAAGCCATATCTTGGATATGGTGCTAGTACACACTTAAATGTGAATTAACGCCATTATGGCCTTAATTCGTATGGCGTTTGTTCATGGCACCAAGTATTCTTCCTCAGCTCTTGTAGCTTTTTCACAGTTGGTTGAAGGATCCAAAAAGCCAAAAAATATATCAAATAAACACTAAAGCCATAAAATAAATCCCAACACATCGCCCCCAGTACATATCCGTTGCTAAGCCGCAAATCATAAAACCATAAAACAAAGAAACAAACAATAATCCCCAAACTATTTATTAATCAATCCTAAGTCACAGCTCACAGGTACTTTTTTGTGTTTAACCCAATTGCATTATGCAAACAATTTTTCTTATTATAAATAAATTAAATTAGTAAACCCCAAATAAAAAATTAAACTCAAAAATTAAATCTCATTTTGGTTTAGAAAAAAGAACAAAGTTGAGGTAAGCATTGTAAAATTTATGGAATTATCTTTATACTCATTAAATATTCTGCGCACAATTTTTGTTCTCTTAAATCCTCTCTCTCTGCGTAACCGACCGTTGGCCAAGTGATTTGAAACGAGCTATACATACTATTCCTTCAGATGTTTGCTTATTTGAAATGCTTACTACAAAAACCCTAACGGAAAACAAAATAGTGCAAATAAGAGACACACATCCTTATCTACACTGTATGTACTGCCAATTTATGTTGGACAGAGTATAGCAGTAGCACCAAACCTGCTTGACATTTGCCCGGCTTTTTGTCAAAGTTTGAATGTGCAACTGATAAACATGATTGCGTTCAGTGCAGCCTCTCAAATTAAAAAAAAAAATTCTGTACCTTTTTTGCCTTCGAGCTTCACGGAAATGTTACTTCAAGTCGGTAAATTGCGTTGCGTTTGTTTGAAAAAACATCACTTGTGCCATCCCGTAAGGCTAGATTTTCTTCTTTTTGTGAAGAAGTAGGTTCGGTTATTTTTGAATACCTTGGCAACAAATAGTCGTAGAGTCATACGGTTTTCAGTGTTGGATTAAAGATTAATGGGAGCATTTTATGAAAACAAAAATTATACCTAATTACGTAAAATTTTGAAAAAAATTAGTTTTAAAATTATTTTTTCAAATTTTTATTTCAAAATTTTGAGTTTGAAAATGTATACTTTTAAAACCCTTCGTTAAAACAATTTAATTTGAAAACAAAATGAAAGAAGAAGTTTTTGGCTTTCCAAAAAGATATACCGCGGTGTTGTAAACGAAGCCGTTGGTTTTTAATATTTTTTTTTACAAAATAAGTCAATTTTTCAGAAAATTGCCCCTACCGGCTAAACGGGGGGGGGGAAATAGACCCCCCCCCCCTCCCATACGATTTTTTTCTTGTATCAACTCAACCTACACGCTATAGCTTTTTGGCACAACGCTCGTGAATCACCCTGTATAATTGTAATGTAATGACGTATTGTTTTCTTGTTCAATGAACTGTGAAAAGTCTCAAATTTTGAGAGTAATGACATTTCGGTTGTATTTGGTTATTATTTACTTAAGATTGTAGACTTTTATCTCAAAAGATAATATGATAATTATTTTTCATAAAATCCAAAACGTAAAATAGAATTTGATTCAGAAAAAACAGCCCTATGAACTTTTAGTTATTTTTTTCTCGTGAAGTGTAGTATAAGTTGTATGCTTTGAAATAACTTCAAACCATTGTTTATTTCACAAAATTGTTATTCAAATAAAAACGTTTAAGCATTAAAAAATGCCTAATAACTTCCATGTTGAACCTGCGGGCACACCTTATGGCACAGGAATCAAGTCCATAAAAGTCTTCGCCAACGGCAATAAGGATCTGCCGGTAAAAATTGATCATGAAAAAAGATTCGCAATTTTTTACGCTGGAACAGAAGATTTTTTCGAAAAATTTCATAATTTTGAAGTTCGAAAAGATGATATTTGGGTATTAACGATGCCGAAATGTGGCACAACATGGATGTTAGAACTTGTTTGGTTATTGGCTAACGATTTAGACTATGACACAGCAATGAAGGTGGAACAGGAAGTACGTTGCCCGTTCTTTGAGTGAGTATTCGCTTTTACATTTTTATTTAAGTGCCAATATAATCGGTTCGAATTTTTATTAAAAATTGTTAAAAACTTACAATAACATCATTAAATTCAGTGTAGAGCACATTCAATGGGGCAGAGGGAATGTGAAAATATTCTATCTCCTTTTTGGTCCATAGTTCTATCTTGTCTTGAAATTGAAACCTTCATTTCATTGTCTCGAAGAATTTTTTAGTTTTCTAATCCATCTAGCGCAGCGGTTGGATATACGGTTCGAACTTCGGAGATAGTAACAGAAGCTCTAGTAAAGTGGTAGCTTTAGCACCCTATTTTCTAAAATGTGGAAAATAGTCTTCCGCTGTTAAATCACACGATCTTGAACCAGAACTTACAGGTCCAAACCGTGAAATTATGCGCTCACCAAACGTTTCCTTCCACTTACCGATTCTGGCACACGCTGTGTAATATGATGAGCCATCTTGTTGAAACCCCATCTCCTTCATATCAAGGGAATTCAATTCAGAAACGAAATTGTCATTGATCATTGGTTCTAAAACGGTCTTCTTTGGTTGTAACACTCTGGAGTCTGGACGGCATATTTTTTAAAGAAGGAAGGACTAATGATACCACCAGGTGCCAGCCCATAAAGCATACCAAACTGTCAGGTTCCACATGTAGGGGCACCTTAACAGTGGCTTTATAATTATGTTATGCAGTACATGACAATTATGTACACTTGAAAAGCGGCAGTTTTGCTCATTGACAAAAAATTTCTTGTGAAAATCCTCGTTTCACCAAATGTACGCCACGTCTGGTGGTCATGCGGTTTCAATTCTTGCAAGAGTTAGGTTTTAAAAGCCAGCAAACCAAGATATTTTTGCAAAATGTTCCATGAACCACAGATCCAATTGCTGTGCATGATGGTACATGGAATCATTCGGGTCTTCCTAGATGCTGCACTCTACAGGAATCGCTTCTCCGGTACGCACTGTATACGATGTCTCAGATGATGAGTATTATTTTTTAGAGTAATTGCTCTGATTGAAGGTTTTGTCAGATCATAAAATATATGTAATGCGCGATTCGTTTCGCAAACAGAACAATTTTTTTTTAAATAAATCTGCACAACTTGCATGAGTTGTTCAGGCGTCAGTCGATTCCTGATGAAATGGCAAATCACAGTCAAAAGTTCAGGTTTCAACACATGAAAACCGGATTATTACATTCATAACTATTTTTATACACTAATATACACTATACTATTTTAAAAATGATGTCTTTTAGATTTTGTGCAATGATTCCTGCAGTCGCACCTTATAATCTTGACCAGATAGAAGAGTGCAAGTCCCCAAGAATAATAAAATCTCATCTTGCAATGCATATGCTTCCAAAAGGATTATGGACTGTTAAACCAAAGGTGATTCTTAAAGCATAATGTAGCTCCTTAATTTTGTTTTAGCATCGATCTTGTAGATAATTTATGTTGCAAGAGAACCCAAAGACGCTGCTATTTCATACTACCACTTCATGACATCCACAGGAAGGAATCATGTTGAGAAAGAAGAATTTTTGAAGATTGTGCTGAGGAACGAAATGTTCTTCAATCCATTTTGGAACCATATCGCTGAGTTTTGGCAGCTTAGAAACGAATCAAATCTTTATTTTACCAGTTTCGAAAGAATGAAGAGTGATTTGAGAGAAGTAGTGTTCCAAGTTGGAGAATTTCTAAAAAAACCAGTTGAAAATGGAGAGATGGATAAATTGTTGCATCATTTGTCTTTTGAAAAAATGAAGAGTAAGTGAACACATTGCATAATCTTTTTAAGAATATAAAGGGCCCCGTGTATCTGGGCGTCTAGCATATTGGCCTGTCCGGCTCTTATTGCTTCCATTTTGATCTTGCTTTCTTTTAAACATTAATTTTCTAGATAACTCAATGTGCAACCACGCCAAACTAGTCCAGATGATGAAAAAGTCTGCTGATGCAACACACAATAATTTCAAGTAAGCTTTTATCGTTAAAAAAATAATTTTAAATATAATGTTAGTTTATTTTTAGTTTTATAAGGCAAGGAAATATTGGGTCTCATAAAGAAGATATGTCGGAAGAAAATATCACCAAATTTGACGAATGGACAAATAAAGAACTGGAACCCTTCGGAGTAAGCAGTAAAGAGATTCTCTATTCTAAACTTTATACTTAAAATAGAAATCTTAACTTTATAAAATAAAGTATAAAATAGAAATAATTGATGAATATATAAATACAACTACAGCCCCAAAATTAAACGTTAAAGAATAATTTAAAAAATATAATGTCAAAGAATACATAGACAAGATTGAGGCCGGAATGACTTGAATGTTGCCAACCTGTCGTGCCTCAAAGCTGCGTTTTATTTCCATAGAATGGGTATATTGTATTTGGTGTGGAGTTTGTAACATAGAGAAATAATACCGTTAGGTATAGAAAAGTATATATATTCTGACTCAGAATCAAAAGCCTAGTCGATTTAGCCATGTCCGTCCGTCCGTCCGTCCGTCCGTCCGTCCGTCCGTCCGTCCGTCCGTCCGTCCGTCCGTCCGTCCGTCCGTCCGTATGTGTACTCTCTAGAGGTCGCAATTTTTGAGCTAGAAACCTTAAATGTGGTATACATATATAATCTTTGGTTCAAGAGTAAGGCTAAGTTCTTGAACCGGCAAAATCCGCCCACAAACACGCCCACAATTGCCATTTTTGTTGAACCACCTCAATTTGGTAGACTTAAATTATGTTTTTTGTACAGTTACGATAAAAGCATAACACTAAAATTTTGCACACTTAAACTTCCTTCCAATTAAATAAAAAAATATCAGTTTGGGCTTGGCTGACGCCCATTTTTCATACAAAACCATTAATATTGTTTTTATAAATTAACAATTGTTATATTAAAGCGAAAAACATTAAATTTTGTGGGTATTACTTGCACATAAACATCTTGTGTATGAATTCAAAAAAATTGATTGTCTGACGCCCATTTTTCACTAGAATTTGTAAAAAAATTGTTTTTGTAGATAGACGGCATTTATAATGAATCTGTAAGCCAACATTTTGCGTCTCTTAGTAGAAACTAAAAAGTTTGTGTATGAAAAGAAATTTTCGAATTTTGGGCGTGGCTTACGCCCACTTTTTATGAAAGAACAAAAAACGTTGTTTTAAAAATTTAAGGTACCTACTATCAATATTCAATTTAAACCTTTTTCCTTCCGTTTGTTATTTGAAAAATATATCTCTACGTTTTCTTGTGTAAATTTTTTCAATACGCCCACTTTTAAAGGCGTGATTTTGATAAAACACCTTTGTTCAGGTAAGATTGCTTAAAAACTACTCGATTCAGCTGTAGTTTTATACATATGCCTAAATACTGATCAAAGCGCAGTTAAGGGCGTTTCCGTCAAAAGTTGTATAAGGCATTAATTTTTAACGTTTTTTAACTATAGGTCACAGTTTTGAAGTAAAAAGATGAACACTTAGATTTATATTCCTTGGTTACGTAGCAGAGTGTGGTCCAAGAATTGTTAAAAACACCCATCATCGCTATTTCCATTCAAAAATTTTAAAAATTTAAGTTTTGTCTTGTTTTGTTCAAATCGATCTGCAAGAATAAAATTGAATGTCACTGAGCTCATACCAATTGCCTTGTCAGTAAAAAGTTTTAACTTTGGGCGTGGCGCACGCCTTTTTCTATTTTGGGAGCACTAATTGAACATCACACCACACAAAATTAATGTTATTGAATTTTTTTCTGTCTGCTAAAGAAGAATTTTCTGAAACTGGAACATCGGCTGGCTACGGGAGGCAGACGCATACATATACAAAAATATAGGGAATAGGGTATCCAACAGTTCGTTGCAAACGTACGGTAGCTCTCGCTTATGTTTTTTTATTGTGTTCTCCATTCGTAAACAAGTTGCTGTAGGTGCTGATGCAGACAGACGAACATAGTATAGACATAGTTTTAAAGAGGAGTTTTTGGATTTAGCATTCTAGCTCTTGAAGTAACAATTCCTGTACCTAACCTACATATGGGTTTTAATGAAAAACTAATTTTTCTCAAAAACGACTATACTACGATTTTTATAAGACTTTCAAAATTATTTTTCTTTTGTGCAAGTGTTATGTTTTGGTTGGAATGCGTTTTTCAGCAAAGTCTTATAACGGTGCCTCCTACACGACAAGTTTTTTCAAATCAGATTTTCTCGTAAAGTACTTGATGGATTCCGATGAAATTTTTAATGTGGAAGCCCTTTCATAATCGAAATAATATTAAGTCCTAATTTTTTTAAGTTCTCAATTTTCTTAAATTTTTCAAAAACTGTTTGTTCAATTATTTTTTGAAAATATTATTTTCCTGGTAAAAAGATTGGTATATGATTAGTAATATTTCATATAATTTTTTTTTCCTTGCTAACTTTTTTTTCTTCAAAATCTCAAGTACCAAGACTACTGTCACACATTGGAGCAATTTCATGCTACCCAGTCATGCATTTTATTTTATTCTGCATTTGTAAGCTTCTGAATCACAAGGCTGTTTTCGGATGTGGAACTGCCACAACGGCAGAGTTGAATAAGGAGTCTGGATTTGATAGTTTATATAAAGTAGAGACTTTTTTTTTTAATAATTCAGGTGCAGATATGAAAAGAAGTATCGATGCACATTTGTTTTGAATGTTTTTAATCATAATGAGAGGGGAACATCGAGCTGGATAAGGCATTCCACATTCTTGTAGTACGGTAAGGCTCGAGGGTAAATTGTATGAAAGTAAATATGAAAATTTTTTATGGAGATGAATGCATCTGGTAATTTCACTGGAGCACGAATTATAACAGTAGAAGCGATAAAACAAATTGACACAAGAATCATTAGGGCTAAAGGGAAAGAAATCTTTCGGTAATAATTCTTTCATCATCTATCAATTTGAATGCTTTTTTTGCAATCCTATCCAGAATCATCCAGGAGTTTAAATAAAAATTATACTCAAGCTTCGGGGAATGTATGTCTAAATCAATTAAGTAATAAGCCTAGAATTTTTGCGGCATCTAAGGCGACGGACGTCTAATATGTGAACACAAAGGTGTTCGCCTTCCGGGTAGGTAATGCTTTAACGACAGGAGGAAGCATTGAATTATTGAAGCATTTAATTCCAAGGGGTTGATCCTTCCGCATTGGACAATGCTGTCAAGATCGAAATTTAGTGAGCTTATCATACGCAAGTCCACATCCAAATGGGTTTTGAATCTGGGAATGATAATATTATACTTTCAGTGTATGATCATCAGCAAGAGAATTTAGTTTATAAGATGTCTTAGACAAGAGATCATTGAAACAGATGAGAAAAAGAGTCGGAAAGAGAACGGACTCTTGGGGCACACCAATATTTATTTATGGAATATCATTCTGAAACCCTTTCAAAACGAATCTCCCTCTCCGAAATTTCTTATACAATGAAGAAGGGGTGCTACGATACAAATGGACTCTTTTTCTATAAGATTGCCTGCCCTTAAACTTTATAAAATATATCAAAGTTTCTCCAAAACGATGTACAGACTGGCTCCACTATTCAGTGAGATAAACCATCATATTACCTGTGGAACTCTTGCTACGAAAATCGTGTTGCCAGTCAATTAAAAGTTTCTGAATCTCAAAATATTTCTTAATCTGATTGTTTATCAGGGTTTACATGACTTCAATAAGACGAGACTTAATTGCAATTGAACATTAGTTTGAGAGGGTTAAGATATTTTGCTTTGCAGGTATGGGCTGGACAAATGCAATTTTCCATTCGCTCGGAAAGAGACCTCTAGAATAGTACAAATGGTAAAACGTACGAAGTGGTTTTGACAGCAAGGAAGGACACCTCATCAAAATTAGAAAAAATACTGCCCATGAAGATATCTTTTTTTCCTTTGCAATTAATTGAGTGCGAAAGGAGATTTGTCCCATAAAACCATTTGTGATCTGAAGAACAGGAGGAGTCACCAAATATTTCCTTCGTAACGTATGCAAATTGTAGAAATTGTTTTTTGCAAAAAAGATGATTCTGTTCGTGAAACGCATAGCGCACTTATTGAAGGAAACGTTTGGTGACCACATGATTTATGTTTTGGACCTGTGAGTCAGGCGTTAGTCGATTCGTGTTGAAATGGCAAATCAAACTAAAGATAATTCACATTGGTGGGCAAAATCGTATCGTCACCTCCAAGTGGTGCCTGCTGGATAGCCGAAAGGTGAACTAACGACGACCGTTGGATCCATCGGATCCATAGGTTGTAGATACCTGAGTTATCTTCTCAGGAACTAGGAGCAGGAAGAAAGAGATACGCTCTGAAGATCCAACCACCACAAAGATCTATATGTCATGCACAGGCCTCACAAGCCGGTCATGAAAGGAAAACTCGATTGTGATGAAAACCGCAGAAAATGCCTCGGATGAAAGAACCAAAAATGTTGACGACCTCCCCCTCCCCCCCCCGCAAACGAAAAACGGACAACGATTTACGCATATGCACGTGGAATGTGCGTACGCTAAACAGGCCGCGTAAAGCCGAGCAGCTAGCCGAGACCCTCGCCAGTCTCAGCGCTGATATAACAGCCCTGCAGGAGATGCGATGGGATGGACCGGGCCTGAGAATTACAGAGGACTGTAATTTCTATTATGGGAAATGCCACCTTGATGGGAGATCGCGCTTGTTTTGGGTGCGGATTCGCTGTCAGAGGAAGACTTAGGCAAAAGGTCTTGAGCTTTCGCGAAGTCAGCGAGAGAGTGACAACGATCCGCATTAAGGCCAAATTCCACCACATGAGCCTAATTAGCGCCCATGCCCCTACAGAAGAGAAAGACGACGCTACCAAAGAATGTTTCTACGAGCTCCTCGCCAAAACATATGAGCAGTGCCCAAAACATGACATTAAAATTCTCTTGGGAGACTTCAATGCCAAAATTGGGAGAAGGGAAATCTTTGGTATGACGATCGGAAAACACAGCCTGCACGACACCACCTCCGACAACGGACTCAGGCTCATCGATTTTGCAGCGGGAAAAAACATGGTGCTGAGCAGCACGCGATTCCCACGTCCCGACATCCACAAGGGCACATGGCGATCCCCAGATGGTCGAACCTGCAACCAAACGACCATGTTGTTATTGATGGAAGACACTCCTCCAGCATTATGAAGGTCCGTACATTCCGAGGAGCAAACATCGATTCGGACCACTACCTAGTCGGTGCAAAACTTAGCGAACACCGACTACACCTAGGAAATTCAATGTTGGACGTCTTCAATCGGAAGAGACCGCCCCTGCCTATGCCGACCGCGTATCCCTTGAGCTTGCGAGAAATCCTTCGACTGATGACATGAACCCGGAAGACCAATGGCAGCTATGTCAACAAGCCATAAGAAGTGCTGCGTCAGAGGTATTGGGCTTCTCACATCCACCCCCCAGAAACCTCTGGTTCGACTCCGAATGTGCTCAGGCAAACAAAGCCAAAACGGAGGCATACAAGTCGTGGCTCCAGAGAGATACTAGAGCATCCAGAAATCTCTATGTTGAGCGAAGGAAAGTTGAGAAACATCTACTCAGGAGAAAGAAAAAAGAACACCAGCAACGCGAAGTCGAGGATATGCAGAGATGTTTTTGCAGAAAAGAGGTACGAAACTTCTATAAAAAGGTGAAACAGTCTACATCCGGTTTCACAAGCCGCCCTGGGCCCTGCAAAGATCAGGATGGAAATACCATAGTGGAAACGCAGGCGATGTTAGCCATCTGGAGAGACTACTTTAACCGGTTGCTAAATGGCGATGATAGCCAAAATCCCGCCCAAGATCAACTTGTTCCAGTTAATCTAGATGACGACCACGAACTACACCCGCCCGACCAAAATTAAATCAAAGTAGCCATCACCCGACTAAAGATGAATAAGGCAGCTGGATGTGATGGCCTTCAAGCGGAGCTTTTTAAACACGCTGGAGGTGACCTGGTCAGGAGCATACACCAACTCATCTGCAAAATATGGTCGGAGGAAAGTATGCCCGATGAGTGGAATCTCAGTATCATCTGCCCGATTCACAAAAAAGGAGACCGCCTCCTCTGCGCCAACTATAGAGGCATAAGCCTTTTAAACATCGCCTATAAGATCCTGTCCAGCGTTTTATGTGAACGTCTCAATCCGTTTGCTGACGACCTGACCTGGAGAATACCCAAGAGTATAACATTGACACCCACCACCTGTTCGTCGATTTTAAAGCCGCCTACGACAGTGTTAATAGAGTTGAACTGTATCGTGCCATGTCTAACTTTAGAATCTCTGCTAAACTGATACGCCTTATCAGGATAACGTTGAAGAATGCTCGCTGTTCCGTCCAAGTTGGTAGAGACTCTACTGAAACCTTCGAAACCACCAGAGGGCTAAGACAAGGTGACGCACTGTCATGCAGCTGTTTTAATATTGTGCTTGAAAATGTAATACGGAGCACCCATGCCAGTATATCAGGCACCATTTTCAATAGATCGACACAATTACTTGGGTTTGCTGATGACATAGACGTGATAAGAAGAACAAAGCGAGCAGTAACCGATGCTTTCACTACTATGGAGTCAGCAGCAAGCAGAATGGGGTTGAAAATAAACGAGGACAAGACGAAGTATATGCTTTCATCAACAAAAGTCCAATCCCACCACCGACTTGGTCAGAACGTAACCATTGATAGGTATAACTTCGAGGTAGTCAGTGAATTTGTCTACCTGGGCACTGCTGTAAACACAGGCAACAACATCAGCGCTGAAATCAAACGCAGACTAACTCTTGCTAATCGCTGTTTCTTTGGGCTGAGTAAGCAATTGAGGAGTAAAGCCGAGAAGAACCAAGGTGACATTGTATAAAACACTCATCATCCCGGTCCTGCTATATGGTGCGGAAGCATGGACCCTCTCCCAATCGGATGAAAATTCACTTGGAGTCTTCGAGAGAATAGTTCTGCGTACGATCTATGGTCCTGTCTGCGTAAATCGCGAAAACAACGTTTGGAGAAGAAGATATAACAATGAACTGTACGAGCTGTACAGCGACATAAGCCTAGCCAGAAAAATTCGAATCCAAAGACTAAGATGGCTGGGTCATGTAGAGCGAATGGACATCGACGCTCCAGCTCGTAAAGTCTTCAACGCCAAACCCGAGGGAGTCAGAAGCCAAGGTAGACCTCATCTTCGATGGAGTGACCAGGTAGAGGGAGACATCTGTCAACTTGGAGTACGAAATTGGAGACAGCAGGCTAGAGATCGAGCCGGCTGGAGGGGCATTCTCAGCAAGGCCTTGGAGTACCACGCTCCAGTGGGGCCAACATAAGTAAGTAAGTAAGTAAGTAAATGAATGCCTCAAAAGGAGGTGTAGCGTGCGTGAGCTGGTATAAACGCGGTCCCTTCAGAAACTTGTTCAGGGTGCCTAGGAGGTGGTTAACACGTTAAAAGTCCTGATGTCTGATAGCGCACCTACCACCAAGCTCAGCAGTGACTCGGGATTGAGTTGCCACCTCAAGAATTATAGTGGCAAATGTGGATGCTCAAAAAATGATAAAATGCTATGAACGATTTTGAAGTAGCTGTGTCTGTAGACTGCCACCCCCTCCCCCCCCCCAACCCTCATCGATCTCACACCCTAGACATTAGGACTTTTTCCGTGTTAACCTCCTAGGCACCCTGAACAAATTTCTGAAGTAACCGCTTTTCTGCCAGCTCACGCACGCTTCAACTCATTCCTTGACTAGACTAAATGCCCATAGGGAACCAGTTTTCTGAAATTATTCTTTCTCTTAAGCAATTGAACTGATTTCGAAGAAATTTTCGAATATTGAAAATTTTTCTTTTTATAGATTATAGGTACGGCGCGCGGTGAATAAAATTTTCAGCAACCATTTTTCATTAAATTTTAAACTAAATTTCCAAACATTATGGTCCAGTAGTCGTTTATAAAATGGTATTTGAAGTACCCTACAGAACTAAACGTAAGAAGATACATTTTATAAATTTTACTGTTCAAAAACAAGAAAAATTCTACTCGTTTCAGCTTTAAAAATTGAAAATAACATAAAATACAGGACAAGAATAAAGTTCAAAGTATTCTTTGATGAATCAACCTACTCCGACAACACACAAAGCATTTTATTGCCAGGCTTTCAATTAATTGTTACAAAACGAAAACATACATTTCTCACTCAAAATATTCCTTTGAACAATCAGGCTGAATTCTTTTTGTATTCGTTAAATATGCATCATCTGCATACTGTTAGAATTGTGCAACTGGACACTGGACAAGGCTGGATTCAGCTTTGTCCACAAAATTAAACTAAGGGTTTCATTGTACATAGACACATGGAGTCAATGTAAATGAACATAAGCTTTGTGAGTCTGAATACATTATGTACCTACATATATCAGTTTGTTAGTTAAAGTTTGATTGAGTCTTTGAAAAGCATTAATTTGTGTTCCAGATCCAATGAACTAGAAACTTCTCTTGGCGAATTTGTATTGAAGATTTTTTCTTACAACTTAAAATGATATGCTTTGATAGAACGTATGTCCAGAAAGCTATACATATCGCTGGAATACTGGAATTTCTTAAGATTTTACAGAAATTCTTTTTTTTAGAAGTTTCGCACCTTTTTCTGCTAAAGCCTAGTACTCAGATCGCGCTAAAATGTATCTTCCATACAAATTTCCACCCAAGATAGGAACATTTTAGCTTGGGTTTTTAGCTGAGCAGTTCTCACTTCAAGCTAAATTCCATGTGTCAGGCTAATGGCTAAGAAAAAAAGTCTCCACAAAATTTAGCTTGCGAAAAAATGTAAAACAGATTAGCTTCGTTCGCGTACCAAAATCAAACAGTTTGCATTCGATTTCATATACTTTTACATTAACACAAAAAGCGTTCGTGTACTGAGAGATGAACGAAAGAAAATAACAGCTGTTTTATTCTTTCGTTCATTTATTTTCAAGTTTTGACCCAGTGAAATTTCATCTGGTAATAACTTGAAGTTGAACTCTGTCGAAAGCGAATGACGTAAACATTCGTTGTTGCAAATGACCCTTACCGCGAAGAGCTTACCAATCACAAAATTCGAATTTGACGTTTCTTAAGAATTTACACAAAAAGTGTTCGCTTACTTTTCGGTCAATGAGAGAGATTTTTCTCTCATTTGAGAAATTTTGACAGTTTTCATTTTTTGGCACAAAAAGAACCTGAACAAAGCTAATATTTCACAAGATAAATGTTGACAGTTTTCATTTTGAGCGCGTTATTGAAAAATAAAATGGAAGTTCAAAGAAGGTCTTGCGGATGTCGCACAAACTTGCTTTTATGTTCGATAATTGCTAAGTGGCTGCATCATGTAGGTATATTTAATAAAATACACGACTGGGTCGCACGAACTTGCTTTAATGTGTTACAGAGGTCTTGGGGCTTGAGATTTTGATAAAAAATTATTTTTCAAAATTCTAAAATACCTAAATACTTGAATGAGTTTGAGTTGAAAAATAAGTACGCCATTTTATTTATTTGGAAAATTTGAATTTATGAGAATAAAATAAAAAAATCTGTATAGCGGTTTTTGAAAAAAGGTTTTTCTGAAAACTCCAATTACAATGCTTTTCAAAATCACCTAAATTTCTGTTATCAAAAGGATGTGCCAATTAAAGCTCCAAGTCTGTACAAAAGTGGTCATTTCGTAGATGATTTTCGTATGGTTAAGGATTCAAATCCAACACGAAATAGTTAGTTTGAGTGCTTCTACAATGTCAAGCAATATGCTACTTTGAAACAGCGCACTTGTGTACCCTCTTTTAAAATAAATTTTATAATTACTGTCAATTTGACACACAATTTGATGGACGAATTGAAATTTCCTTGTCAACTGTCATCGCCATATATTTGCATTTTATTCCAAACCAATGGTTTACTAACTGACTCGAATGTCAACATTAAAGCCAATACATTGATCGCTCTTTTGGTACCTGGCAGAAGTCAGAAATAGTGGCATATAACATAAACTGCTTATTTAAAAACCCTACTGATTCTTGAAACAACCCCCAGGACTCTAAATATTGAAAAAAAAAAATCTTTCACTAACTTTCAATAACCATTGCAAAATATGATTTCCAATAACGATGTAATACACTTATACACGAGTCCATATTACCCGCTTTGCCTCACAAGTGCATGTAAAATGTCCCCTTCTCAAAACTTTCAATTATGCAAATGGCATCTCTACTAACTGCCTTCCAAATAATAATCCTTTGGCTATAATTCCATTTACTGGAGTTGAAATTTTCAATTGCTTTGACCATCATCATGGCCAGCAGGAAATCAAATATCCTGAATACTTCGATAATACTTACGAGTATGTGCTTTACTCCTTCTCCTCCTTAACGATTATGTCCTTTTTACTTTGTCAATGAGAGATTCTGTCTTCGTATCCTTTCTGAAAAAAAACACAGATTCCAATTTCCAAAATTCGTTATTGTTTTGCAAGCATTATGTACGGGGATTGCGGCTATTAATGTGGATTTAGTCAATTAACCAGCTCATTGGATTTAGGACAAGAAGAGGACTCCTCTCCTCAATTGGAGTTATACCTTATCTAAATAGGAGCCAGAGATTTTTGGATGCTTTACGAGTTGGCCCTCAAGCTGTAAGAATCAAAGAAATCCACATGTGGGCTCTCTATCTATTGATGTTTGTCCATTGCCGTTGGCTTTGAATTTCAATATTTCAGTTATGGATGCAATTAGTTTATTGAGTTTGACCAACTACTCTCCATCACCACGTGGCGTGGGCTTAAGAGGAGCAGATTTGCACAGGTTGAGGAAAAACCATAACTTTTTACGCAGTGGGTTAGTAGCCACAGTCCTGAAAAAACCTTAAAGCTATGTTCTTGTTGTTTAATGGTATCCGCGCGCTGGTAACCTTATGCTGTTGAAGTGTTGACTATGAAAACCACCAATCGTGGTAGCGTTGCTTAGTTTAAATGGAGCGTATCTAAATTTGGAACTGATTCAAAGTCGCGGGAAGTTTCCGAACATCTAGCTGTTAAGATTAATTCAAAGAATTGGCGATGAAAAGCAAATATAATTATTGGTAAAAAAAAGATGTTAGGGTTAAGATGGGGCAAACAAAACTCTAATAACTTTTGGGCCGGAATCAGGAAAGCGTCAATTCCAGAAAGGACTTATCAAAAGTTATTTGAACGTTAACAAGAAAAGAAGCCAGGCAACTTTAAAAATCTATGTTTGCCAAAATAGTTACTCGAAAGTTAGCTATAATGGGAATCAATCGGTTCAACCGTTTTCCTGATAGTCGAAGGAAAAAATTCGGTTCAGTGGAATTTGTTCAGATTTATTGATAAGCTTATCAAAAAAAGTAGACTAATTCTTTTTAAAATTGTTAGATCAGTTTTGGAGAAAAATAAGATTTTTACTGTCAACAATGATTCAATACTTATTTACACAATTTATTTGCTTTTGACCAGATTAATGTAGCTTGTGAGTTTGGTAGTTCAATCTTCTCCTCCATACTCCATTGATACATAGAGGGCCGAATATCAACACAAGAATCTTTCTCACAAAGCATCCCAGCTGCTTTTCATCCGATTGTGTCAGGGTTAACTCTTCTGCCACATACAGCAGGAATGGGATGCTCTAATTTTCTTAAACGGCTCTTGTATATATGTACGTGTGTCAAATGAACGGATAATCGGTTTGGGATATGGCCGGTGCCGTATTCCGTCAAAGTGAACAGCCCGAGGCAATCGATTTCTTGCCGTGCACAAGGACTCGGCTTTCGCAGACTTCAACTTGGCCTATTGTGCGTCGGGTTTTGAGCTTTCCCCGTATAAGATCCAACTTACCCAGGAGCAAAGAAATTGCCATATGTTGGCTGACTGGACTTCGGCGTGTTTGGAAGAGGATCAACCGCATTTTTGGTTGCATCTTGCATGGCTGGGTTAACATGCTAAATTCTCTTCAAATTAGGGAGCACCCTGTATAATCAAGAAACAATGGAAATATTTTAAAAGCATACAAATTAAATGTAACAACACAACTGAAGTTATCGAGATATTATCAATAATTTGCCTGGTTAAGCATTAAGCAGTAGTACCCCGTGGCGTAGTGGTTAGTGTGTTGGACTGCCACTCCGAAGGTTCTAGGTTCGATCCCTGACGACTAAACCTAAGTTCTTTTGCAGGGTACTGTCTCTTGCAAGGAAGTGACAAATCCTCTTAGAGTAATTAATGTCGTGGAAAGTGCTTCTCTATTAGCCGTTCGGATTCGGTGGTAAATTATAGGTCCCATCCATTCCTGCAGAATATCAACGCACATACAGGAATGGTTGAGAGTGTTAGTCACAGGCTCTGGCCCCCTGCTTGAAGCTGTTGTGCCAACAATTTATTTTTGTTAAGCGTTAAGCAACCGTGTAGATGGTGATCTCAAGAATTGTTGAAACTAAAATGGTATCACCATGTCGTCGAATATCGGAAATTGATGTCAGTGGACAAGGGACAACTTCTCGATGCATTTGAAATGCGACAGTGAATGAGACAGGTAATGTTACCAACCTCGCCAATTTTGTTCTTACCTGCCATTGATGCTGTTATGATTACCACGATGGGTGAAAGTGAAAGACTTGGTATTTAATGTGATCCATTTCACAAGTTAAGTCATTTTGGAGGAGCAGAAGCGGATGGCTTAAAAAGCAGTCGTGGAAATTCTGTACACTTTTATAGTCGTTTGCCCAACGGACCGAACAATTCTTAATAATAATTTTTTATAACATCAAACAGTTGTAAATAAATGCTTGACATAAAAACATGTTTTTTGAAAAAATATATAAAACTAGCAAACCTATGCCCGCTTCGCTGAGCAGATTTGCAATGGGCTGTTGCCTCTTAATAAAATTCAGTTTAGCCAAGAGGCGTATAAATTGAGAAATGCAAATATTAAAGGGTATAGAAAGAAAACTTTGAATAAAATTCGTTTTTTAAATATCTTACATTTTATTCAAATGCTTTCTTATTAACCATTTATATCAAACTCATTGTTAATATTTTTTATTTTATAAGATAAGAAAAGATAAGATTAAATCAAAGAAATATTAATTCAATGAAAAAAGTACGCCATTTCATTGCTTGAATTTATTTTAGTTTTAAAGAAAAAAATTATCGAAATCTGCGAAGCGGTTTTTTTTAAATGGCAGAAGACATTTTACATCCAATTCATGTCAGTTCAAGAAATCCTGATCTTGAGGCTAATGAGGAGATGTATAACCAGGCTTTTTGTTAGTCAGGTTAGGAGTGCCAGCCCCAGATCGCAAAGTGAAAGACTCATTTAATAGAGAATTGGAACGTGAACATTAATATGATCGATATGAATTAGACCAATCAGTTCAAACGAATGAACTGTTGAACCCAAAATAGAAGAAAGTTTATGATAAATTAATTAATACAATTGATGATGGAAATGGTGGCTTATTTTTAATGGATGCCCCTGGTGGAACAGGAAAGACATTCCTCATGTCATCGATTTTAGTCACTATTCGTGCGAGATCCGAAATTGCGGTAGAAATTGCTCATTAAGCGTTAATATTGCCATTAAATCTTCAAACTACTGAACAACCGACATGTAACATTGCAAAACACTCTGCAATAGAAAAAGTTTTAGTAGCCTCACAAATCACATCTGGGATGAATGCACGATAACGCATTGGAAGCTCTTTATCGAACCTTAAAAGATCTGTCCAATTTCGGAAGCTAAGGATAGAGATGTGAATGACTTAAACTTTATAATTGAAAATCAAATCGTTGGTACTCTGCATTCATTCAAATCTATTGACTGTGTAACAAACGAAGATGAAGCCACTGATTATCCAACTGAGTTTTTAAACTCCTTAGATGTACCTGACTTACCACAGCACAATTTCGGTATCGTAATCGGTAGTCATCAGCTTCGAAATCTAAAACAACCAAAACTATGCGATTGAACGCGCTTGGTCATAAGAAAACTGAAGAGTGATGTGCTGCCCGCGACCATACTCAACGGAAAATTTAAAGATAAGTTTGTTCTCATTCCGAGGATTCCAATTATCCCAACAGATATGCCCTTTGAGTTTAAACGAATTCAGTTCCCAATTCATCTTGCCTTCGCCATGACAATTAACAAATCTCAATTCCAATACTTGACTGTTTGTTTTCTCAAACCATGCTCACTTCGCTGAGCAGATTTCACAATCAAAGAAAGTCGTACAATTTTTCAATTCGTCAGGCTGGAGAAATGCTAATACTTAAGGAAGCAGAAAGAAAATGTTTGAATAAAATGCGTTTTTAAAATTTCTAACATTTTATTCTAATGCTTTCTTATAAACAACATTTTTTGTATTACCATCTTTAACATAAATAAAAAGTGCGAACGGTTTCCCTACTCTAGAACACCCAATATACAGTTGACCATGAGAAATCAATACCGCAAATTTTCAAAAACTGACTTCGGGCTTTATTTATAGTGATTGCAAAAGCAAGGCGAATAGGAAATTGATGACGTTTAAAATCAAATGGCAAATCAGGTGGAATGATTGGAATTCTGGAGATCAAAACATCTTCCCCTTTATATTTGCCACTAATAATCCTAGCTTCAATTATATTGTTCATTCACTTTTTTCCAGCTAGTCTAGTACCATTGCAAAGTTGAGGTTGATTAATATTACTCAGCATTATAATCGGGGCTCCAATTTTAAGAGCTAAATAATGAGGTGGCAGTCCCGGTAAATCAATCGAATTCAAAAGTTCCGTCTGATAATTCACTACGTCATCCTCATTTATAAATGCATCAACTCATTTGTTGGCAACAAATTGTCCATCTATTTCTTCTAAAATAGATGCATTAATTTCAGCGACATCTTTATTTTTGCCTTTAGCTCTTTCACTTAACCAACTACGATTTTTATAGTTCTCCGAAATACTTGGAAACGCACTTTGAACCAATTCTTTCTTTGAATTCCTTATACAATAGAAATTTGCAGTGTTATTTGGCCATTTGAACTATCAACGTCAACGGACTTTTTTCCATTTCCAATATCCAACAGCTGCTTTGAAAATTCTGCAGCAGATGGATCACTTTAGTGAGTGTTTTAACAATATATCCACAAAGGAGAACATTTAAGACATTGACATCCGCAGTAGTCGATCGGGCAAAGTTTGTCTGAAGTCACCCGCCAACAATATCATGGCGCCGCCAAATATTACTTGGCTACCTCGCAAATCTTTCTGAGTTCGATCTAAAGCTCCAAGTGACTTTTTGTGTGCCATTGTACACTCATCCCATACAATAATCCTACACTGTTGCAAGACTTTGGCCATTGCCGACGTTTTAGAAATATTACATGTAGGCGCTTCGTTAACCTGGATGTTTAAAGGCAATTTAAGTGCCCTGTACGACCACCATTAATTGATTGCATACTGGCAAGTGCATTTGCAGCATATGCAACATACGTAGCATACACGGTATTATTTTTTTACAGACAAACCTGGTGCAAATAAATACCTATTGGGCAAAAAAAGAATCATTAAATTTGGTGTTATCAAACTCTAGATATAAATGCATTTGTTGCAAATGTTGTATATTATATGTTGCATAATGGTTCATAACTATGCATACATTTCAGTAATGATCAATTATTGAATTTGTTGATTAGTTGATTGCATGGTGGCAAGTGCATTTGCAACATATGCAACATAGGTAACATACATTGTATTTTTTTTTTACACAAAAACCTGGTGCAAATAAATACCTTTTCAACAAAAAAAGAATCATCGAATTCGGTGTTGCCAAACTCGAGATATAAATGGTCAAACATAAATCAAACTCATTTTTATATATATAAGATTAATTAATTTAACAATTTTTTAAATGAACCATTTGCATTACTCAAGAGCTTTTTGATAAACAATTTTTTTTATTTTCGCATTTAATGCATAAATAAACACGTTTGAAATTCATTTACTTGCATGTTCAATGGCAATTTTAATGCGAGTGAGCTGTTCGACCACCGTCGAACAAAATTTGCGCAATCCCGGACGACGCAAGCGCTAATGCTATTTTATTTTCAGATCGAATCGTAGCTAAGATCCAAGTTCTGGTTTGAATAAATATTTCGCATTCGATAACATATTTCTTCAGTCATTTAATCCCGATGATTTGTCCAAAATCGCAGATTACAAACTTATTCCAATTTTATTAAAATTAAATTGACACATTGAAAATAAAAATAATTTTCTATAATTACGGGAAAAATACTTTATGTGTCGACAAAAATGCTGGATCAAAAAGAACCACGCTACCGCTTTACAGAATTTTGAATTCTGACCCACCCGGCTTCGCTCGGTTAGACAAATCTTAGTTTCATACGGATTAAATGAATTACAATTTAAAAATATAATTGCAATATTTAAAAACTGACAGGAAAAACATTTTTAATTTAAAACCCAAGTGTTGTTAAGAAATATTTAATTTTAAATACAATGATATCGACATTTATAATCAAAAAGTTTTTGTACTTGCGATTATAGGTAATATAAGGCAAGTTATGCATTCGTCGAAAAAAAAAGTTTTGAAATAACAATCAAACATGCCATTACGATGATAGCGAAGACGAAAAAAGTTGATTTGCTTCAAACTTGGTATGTATATAGAGTTTTTTAGGTATTGTACAGAGGGAAATTGAATTTTTTTAAGCTCAAAAAATAATGGTACCTGCCATATAACCTTTACGTTAAAGCTTGTTTTTCTCAAAAACGATTCTAACGATTTTAATTTCAAAAAATCAGTTTTGGTTTTTAGGTACAACCAATCATATGGCTGAAAAAAAGTTTTAAAAAATGTCTAAGAACGGTGTACTTTCTATACGACCGTTTTTTTTTTGCTTTCAACTATCTTGAAAACGGCTCAACCGATACTTTCGAAATTTCACACATATATAGGTGTAGGTAGCTCACTTTATACTGCATTCCAATATTTTCAAAAAATATTTGTTGGTACCTATTTAAAATCATCTTTAAAAAAAAAAATTTTAAATTAATATTTTGAAAACTGCTCATTAAATTTTTTTCAAAGATTCTAAATGAAAGTATTTGCTGAATACCTTTGAATTGGCGTTTTTGAATTTTTTTTTTAAAATGTTTTCAAAAAGTTTAAGAAAAAAATTTTATTTCAAAAACTGCATTTAATGAATAAATAAACAATAAGGACGGTTTACCCAATCGCGAATATCCAACATAAAGTTGTCCGTGAGAAAAGATTTTAAAAATGTTTGCCTAAAGTCCTCTGCTAACAATATCAATGCACCAAGCACCACCAAATAAACGTTGGTTTCCTCGTAAATCTTGTAATGTTCGATTATTAAAATTTGTTTATTTTACATTGCTTTAAGCCCTTTGCCATTTCAGATGTTTTTGAAATATTACATGTTTAAAATTCATTTACTTGCATGTTCAATGAAAATTTTAATGCAGAGTGACTTGTTCGACCACCGTCTAACAAAGTTTGTGCAATCCCAGACGCAAGTTTGAATAAATATTTCGCATTCGATGTAATATTTCTTCAGTCATTTCATCCCGATGATTTGTCCAAAGTCGCAGATTACAAACTTATTCCAATTTTATTAAAATTAAATTGACACCATTGACACATTGAAAATAAAAATAATTTTTCTATAATTACGGGAAAAACTTTTTATATGACGACAAAAATGCTGGATCAAAAAGAACCACGCTACCGCTTTACAGAATTTTGACCAAACTTCACAGAAACCTTTGAAGGCATCCTCAGAAGATGCTACCAAAAGAAATTGTTAGTAATTTGACAGAATGCAATAAAACTGCAGTAGTGGCAAATTATTTTACCGAAGTTTGGCCGGAAACCTTCGTCGACATACTCAGAAGACCCTACAAAAAATGTTGTTAGTAATATTACAAAATGCACTAAAAATGCATTTTGCGGTTTGCCCTTTACCGAAATTTGACCAATCTTCACAAAAAGACCTTCCTCAATAGGATAGCTAACTTTATAAAAAAACATTAAAAAATTCTGCCCAGCCATTCTCGAGTTTATCGACCCCGAACATAAGGCAACTTATTTTTATATATTAGATCTAAAAAAAAAAGAAAAAATTAAAAATCAAACAAAATATTTGTCTTCAATAAAAACCTAATCTTAAAAACTATTGAAACAAAAACTTAAAATATACTTCTTGAAAATTCCGACATTTTTGAACGAGTCAAGCAAAAAGGTATCTTGCACTTCGCAAACAGGTTTACAGTCTTGGTTTTTTTTATAAGGGGGACATAATGTAAAGAGCATCTTTTTCTCTTGACTCTATAGTTTGAGTTTAGGGATTCATTACTGTCTCGAGCTACTGGTTGAAGGTTCAGAACCATACCAATGAAAATCCTCAGATTGGGTATTCGGATGTTATATACCTCTCCTTCATATGGGGTATACACGATTCGTAGTGCAGGCACAGGCACCGCTGCATAACATATTTTCTTCATTTCCAGCCATACTACCTTGAATTGCTTTTAAAAATATATCAAACACCTGAAAACAAAAATAGAACTCAATGCACTTACTTATTTATAGTCGTGAGTCCAGGGGACCCAATCATATCCTAATACTGACCTAAACAGCAGCGAGCGAAACGCGTCCGTCTCACTACACATTCGTCAGCTTATTGAAATAAAGATACCTGTACTCTGTTCCACATAAATCGGCGGTAAAGGGAAAAAAAAACCTTCCCCATAAGATGTGTACTGCCTGTTTATGTGGAATAGAGTATAGAAGTTGAAAGAGCTACTTCAACCGCAGCCTTTTTTTTTTTACAGATATTGAAAGTATAAACGTGTTTCTCGACTGCAGTTAAGTGTTAAGGGTTGACGGCAAAACGTCAAAAATAATACACTCCAGCCATAACCGTCAAGAGAAAGTTATTGTGAGAAAGGCCGCAATAGAGGTTGATGTCACTTGATGGTCGGACAGACCTGGACGTCAGCTATAGAACAAATAAAGTTCGTAGTGTTTTCAGAATACCTCCTCCTGTGTGGAACTCCAAAAAAATTTCGCTTTGTATCAAGTTGAAACTCTTTGAATCCAATGGGAAATCTGTGCCGTATGTTTGTGAATTGTGGAAGTGCTCGACCAACATCTCGGTTACAAGTCTTTGTCAACTGTTGTCTGCGTTACATTAGAACTGTCCAAAAAAAAGGAGATGATGGCATATCGCTGGATTAGCCATATACACTGAGGAAACCTGACGACAAAATAACAAAGCAGTGCTTTCAATGGAATACTCAAGATGCAAGCGGGTTGGAACTTGGAAGACACAAGGAAACATGGAGATAATGAAAAAAGCTCAGTCATAGAATTTGCGGTCATGGGCACTGCTGAGTTTAAGTGCTGCTGCCATCAGAAGAACTTGCAATTCGCTCCTAGTACTATACTATGCGTCTCCTGGATTGAAAACAAAAGATCGCTTCAAGCCCAATTGTTGTTCAAAGAACGGATATATAAATTTGCATCACTGAAATTTGAGAATTGTTTTGGTTTTAGTTTTATTTATTTAAGTTTAAAACAATTTTTATTATAAAATTAAATAAAAAAATAAATTTATTTCTTATTAAGAATAAAGTATCTCCCTGCTAGTAACTCCAAACGGTTTCAACTCGTTTGCTGTCCAATCATCGAAGCTTTTAATAATATCGTCTGAAATCTCGTCTGTATGGGAACCAACTTCACCTTTTCTAATAAAACTGAAAAATAAAATCCACATTTTATCAAAAGATTATAAATTTAGGAAAAAATCAGAATGGTAGCAATTTTTTGAAGGCTTCAAATAAAAGAAAAGTATACTATCGATTCATACATAGTATCAAACTACGTTTGTCCAATAACTCCTTCTAAACCCAGCAAAGGATTTTGGAACGGTTTTCACCATCCTGCAGATTATTTTTTTTCTTAGGGTTTATATACTACTTTTTATCACTAAAAATTACTAAAAGCCGTTGTTATGTACATATATATTATAATCATGCGAACGTTGATTATACTATCCTATAAGTATACCTCGAAAATTGTCTGGTGGAGGTGAAAACCAATCACCGTCACAACAATATAAATAATTTTTTTTTATTTTAATCTGTATGATTACCCAAGTTGCGTATTGAACCTTAATATTTAGTTTTAACCCCTTTTAACGAAGGTTATACCGTAATGTAACCACAATTAAGCGTGAAATACGGGACCGCCGTACATGAAGTTCACCTTTCTTTGATCTGAATCTTGAAGACTTGTACAAAATATAAAAGGATATCAGTTTAATATATTATACTGTAGTTTACCTGTTTTTATTGCTTTTGGGTCCACTTATACTGGTATTAAAATGAGTTCCTGGATTGATGTTGCACATCAAATTATCTAAAAATTAAATTTTTTTTTTTTTAGAAATACAGGTTTCTGAAATCAAAATGCCTAATTCGAACTTACTTTTCATTTGTTCAAATGACAAATGCTGCAACAATTTCTCCATTTGTTCGTCTTGTACTTTTATCTGAAGAAACGCACTGAGTTGTCCAACTATTGTTCGCAAATCTTTCTTCATTCTTTCAAAACTGGTAAAATATACAAACGGTTTGTTTCTCAGCTGCCAAAACTCCACAACGTGATTCCAAAATGGATTATAGAACATTTCATTTTTAAGTACAGAAGTTAAAAATTCTTCCTTCGTTGATAGATTACTTCCATTGTCGCTCATTAAGTGGTAAAAAGAAACAGCTGAATCTTTAGGATCTCTTGCTACATAAACTATCTAAAAGCTTTATTTTTAAGGACCAATCTAATTATCATAATAATTTTATCAATCACCTTAGGTTTGACAGACCATAAGCCTTTTGGAAGCATATGCATTGGAAGATGTGATTTAATTACGCGCGGAGATTTCATGTTTTCTACAACGTCTAGGGTTCGGGGTATGATTGAAGGATACATAGCGCAAAACCTGAGTTTTAAGAATGATATGTTATGATATTATTAATATAAACGCCACTTTAAAGACGAGGACGTGTTTTTTTGAGTGAAAGAACGTTTTTTTTTTATAGAAACGTGTTAGCAATAGAAACTCAAGTACGATTCCTAACTGCCATTCGAACCTTGACGTTGTCGATTGCAGAAACCGATTGTCACTTAAGACCAAACCACACGTCGAAAAAATCCAATTTTTCGGAGATAACTGTCACCAGACTTTCTGCGTTTCTTAAAATACTTACTCGAAATACGGACAGCGTTTTTTCTGCTCCACTTTAAGGGCTGTTTCGAAGTCCAAATTATTCGCCAATAGCCAAACGAGTTCCAACATCCATGTTGTTCCACACCTTGGCACCGTTATCACCCAAATGTCATCTTTCCGAATTTCAAACTTATGTATTCTTTCGACGAACTCCTCGCCTTTTTCAAGAAAGATTGCAAACCGTTTTTCCTTGTCAATCTTTACTGGAAGTCCGTCGATGCTTTTGGCAAAAACTTTTATGGATTTTGACTTTCCTGCACCAAATGGTGTGCCTGCGGGTTCAATTTGAAAAGGAGTCTGCATTTTTCAGAGTGAAATACAAAAATAAATTTACAAACGCAAAGCCTAACGATCAGACTTTCAAAGTGTACTTCTTAAATTTTCTAAACAAAGCCATCTTTTATAAAAAATGTTCTTATCATAAATAATAGTGGAGTCAATTTTTGCAACAAGTTCCCAAATTCAATTAACAGAAAAAAAAAGGTTCCAGACGTTCAATGAAAGTGTGAAAACTTGAGTAGTTTTTGACTAAATTCATGAAAACGAAAGTTTTATGGTCAAAATAGTTTGAAAGCCTTAAAGTGCGACCTTCATGGGAAACATAAGAAAAAACTTACTGTTAATTTATTTAATTATAGATTTTCATTGATGAAAAAACTAGACAATTCTGTCCGTCCGCTAGTCTTTTATCGGTACCTAAGCCTATACGAATACGCCTACTTGCTTAAACTTGTTGCATAGTATTTCTAAGGCATTATGCAGAGGGATTCTTCGATTAGTCGAAAATTCTACCGAATCGCTGAAAACACCAAAACCTGCCGTAAAATTGTTTGCGGAAAATATTTGAAAGACATTTTGTGGTACCAATGTTTCATGCCATTTGGTCTGAATATAGTCAATGCCTTGCTTAGCGTGGTTATAATTAAGTGCCATTTAAAGCTTTCTCATATCTCCATTATTCCGGTGTATTTTTTCAGTCTCAACCAATTCAAGGTCCTTTTTTGTACTAAGCACAAAAACTTCCCGCTTGTCTCTCTGACTTTTTTGATCCGATTGATTCTTCTTTTTTTAGCGATCCGTTTTTTACGCCCCTATAATTTCCCATTCGATTTTTGCATGAGGTTACAATCAAATTAGTCTTTGGGTTGTCCTTGCTTACGCAATTGATGTGTAAAGAAATTAAGTTGCCATAGTTCTAGTCTAGTTCTATGTGACCCGGAGTCTGTTACAATACTTTATTGCTTGAAACCGTTTTTTTTTTTTCCTGGATAAAAAGAGTTCGTACAGGTTTATAATCATTGAGGTCATATAGCTTGAAAATTTTGACGCGGTATTTGTGCAACTTTCCACTGTTATATTGACATAAATGTATCCTTCCATGTCAGGGAATCATTGATGCATTAACAGGTTGAGTGTGCTTCGAAAATGTTCAAAAGACCGCTTAACTTACCCAAACCATTGTTTCCAACTGTTTGAAATGTCGAAAAAACCTATAAAACTCTGAATAAGCTGAAAACGTTTTTAGGACATCAATAGCGGGACAAACAAATTCTTGAATAATCGGTTTTTTAATAATTATTTATAGATGGGTACTTGCTATTTGACACTAAGTACATAAATTTTTAATTTCGGTAACGCGTCCGTATCAACTCATTTCTTTCCTTTTTCCTCGTTAATTCAGATTGTCTGACAAACTATCGAACTGATATCTTAAATAAACATGAGCTAAAAGATTGTAGCACTAAAATCGGCACCAGATTTAGCCGTTTAGTCCAAATCAAATAATTTTTACAATAAATGGTTTATTTCCTCGGAAACGACTCTTAAGATTTAAAGATCATATAACTTTTTGACTGCGTTCCTATAGAAACCTTATCTTTTGGTAAGAATTAATTTTTCAGAAAAAGAAAGTCCCGTATAATCTTTTTTTGAAATCAGAATTTCTCGTGAATTACTTTATTGATGTAGATAAAGTGCATTTAAAAAATGTTTTGAATTTGAATGTTTTCTTTTCTGTTTAAACAAAGTTGTGAACTAAGTAGACCGGTTTCTGTGAAAATTGACTCCACTGTTATCTGAATTTTCGGATGGAAATATTTTTATTTTATTTTATTTGTTTTTAGTTCGAAGATAGTGTTGTTTTGTTTTCTTTTGTTATTTGTATTGCCATCAGCACAGAACTTATATCGCATGTATACACTAAAAATGAGATTTTCCTTATCAATATTGACAAACCTTCCATCTCTTTAATTTTTGTTGATGTAGGTACTTATATGGACCGCTGAGAGGGTTTTCATTCGGAACTTTTAACTGTTTTACTTTCAATAAAAACTACAATCAAAAAAGTCATCAAGATGAATGGCTAGTCGGTTTCAGACTACTTTGCCTTTTTGTATATCTGCCTGTAGGTATATTGATAATAAGAAACTTAACAGTTGGACCGATTTTTGTATACCCTATTCCATAGAAGGGGTATATTGTATTTGGTGTGGAGTTTCTAACATAGAGAAATAATACCGTTAGGTATAGAAAAGTAGCTATACATATTCTGACTCAGAATCAAAAGCCTAGTCGATTTAGCCATGTCCGTCCGTCCGTCCGTATGTATACTCTCTAGAGGTCGCAATTTTTGAGCTAGAAAGCTGAAATTTGGTATATATAATCTGTGGTTCAAGAGTAAGGCTAAGTTCATAAACCGGTTAAATCCGCCCACAAACACGCCCACAATCGCCATTTTTGATGAACAACCTCAATTTGGTAAAATTAAATTATGTTTTTTGTACAGTTACGATAAAAGCATAACGCTAAAATTTTGCACACGTAAGCTTTAGGTAAACCTTCTTCCAGTTAAATAAAAATATTTCAGTTTGGTCGTGGCTGACGCCCATTTTTCATACAAAACCATCAATATAGTTTTTATAAAATAACAAATGTTATATTAAAGAAAAAAACATTAAATTTTGTGGGCATTACTTGCACATAAATATCTTGTGTATGAAATCAATAAATTTGATTTTGGGCGTGGCTGACGCCCACTTTTCAATAGAAGCTATTAAAAAATTGTTTTTGTAAATAAACGGTATTTATAATGAATCCGCAAGTCAAAATTTGGCGTCTCTTAGTAGAAACTAAATGGTTTGTGTATGAAAAGGAATTTTTGAATTTTGGGCGTGGCTTTCACCCACTTTTCATGAAAGAACGAAAAACGTAGTTTTAAAAATTTAAGGTACTACCAATATTCAATTTAAACCTTTTTCCCTTCCGTTCGTTTTATGAAAAATATATCTCTACATTTTTTTGTGTAAATTTTTTCAATACGCCCACTTTTGAAGGCGTGATTTTGATAAAATACCTTTGTTCAGGTAAGATTGTTTAAAAACTACTCGATTCAGCTGTAGTTTTACACATATGCCTAAATACTGATCAAAGCTCAGTTAGTGCTAAAAAAATTTAAGACACGCCCACTTTTTAGGGGCGTTTCCGTCAAAAGTTGTATAAGGCATTAATTTTTTAACGTTTTTTAACTATCTGTCGCAGTTTTGAAGTAAAAAGATGAACACTTAGATTTATATTCCTTGGTTACGTAGCAGAGTGTGGTCCATGAATTGTTAAAAACACCCATAACCGCTATTTCCATTCAAAATCTAATTTTTAAAAATTTAAGTTTTGCAGACGCATACACATACAAAAATATAGGGAATAGGGTATCCAACAGTTCGTTCCAAACGTACTGTAGCTCTCGCTTATGTTTTTTTTTTGCATTTGTGTTTTTTGGGATATCATAAAAACGGCTTTCTGGAATTGTCATTTTTCTCTCAAACTAACGCTACCTGCCACATTAATATTGACAAAAAACTTTGCATAGACTACAAACTGATATGAATAAAAAAGAAGTTAGCAGTCAAGGAACGCCCGGCAGATGCGAAACATTCAAGTTTACATTAAAATTCATAATTTTTAAAAACTACCGAAGAATACTTACATAATGTGGAATGAAATTTTTTTAATAGTTTGGTGTTTCGTTAATAAAATCAATATATTTGTCTTATTATTTTGATTATAAAAACAACTATTACACATTATATACATTTATAAATAGGAAACAAACCCGCCCCCACCAACACCATACACCTAACCCTCCTACCAACCATCCATCATTTTTGAAAATCCCCCCCCCCCCAAGACCAAATCCCATCCACCAGTAACCACCTAACTTACCTGCAACCACCAACCAACCACCTACTATTTTTGCCAATCCCCCCCCCCAAACCAAGTTTATCCAACACCACCATATACCCATCCCACCTACAACCACCATCCAACCATCCACCATTTTCGACAATTTTTTCCTCACCCTCCCAACACCAAATCCTCCCAACCAGTAACCACCTACCCCACTCACAACCAACCACCCACCATTTTTGTCAATTTTTCCCTCCCCCCACCAACCCTCATTCCTAACCGCAACTCCCAACCAACCAACCACCATGTCTGTAAATTTGTTCACAAAAATCTTTTGAAAGGGGGTCCTATTCCCCTTCGTTTAACCGGGATTGGCAATTTTCAAAAAAAAAAATTGACTTAAATAACGTCTTATAACTCGATGAACACGGGCTTCACGCACGAAAAATCGTTACGTTCCGTCTGAGCCAACCGTGCAAGGCAGAGTGCGAAACAAGCGATAGATCGGCCTAAGCATTAGTCAAGTGACTCATCTTTCTATCTCTCTTCCACTCCATCGGTCGATGCGGCGAGTAGAAGAGAGCACACAACCTACACGTGAACTGTTTTGTCAACTGTGTCTCACGTAAAATTTTCTTCCGTAAACCGACCTAACAGACAACCATGTTTTTTTTTATCCCTGTTGCAATCGGTTGAAAAGCTTCTGGAGTGCAAGAAATGGATTTTTGGTGAAAGTGAGAACTGCCACCACAAAGGGTGGCATAGTCAAGAAGGATGACATTAATAAACTTCATGTGTGGGGCTGGAAACAACTGGCTAATAACTGGACTGTCTGCGGGGTACGTTGGTTCAGTGGTTCAATCCGTAGTTCATAATAGACTGTAAGTGCCATCTTAAGTTAGTAAGTAAGTAAGTAAGGGAAGACGAGTTGGTTGTAAAAAAGTGTTCAGTATGTGATGAAATAAAATAAAAGGTAACTTCACCACACTTCTCTCAAACTTGCGATACCGAAAGACAACAAGAACATCTGACAGTGACACTGATTATGGCCTCTGAATTGATATAACTCATCTTAGCTCAGCAGAATTCATTGTCAAGACTCAAGTGACTTTGCAAATTTTTTTTTTTCCAAAAAGTTAAAATTCCTCAAAAACATTCCAGCAAAGTCATTCCCATAAACATAGATAAGCCCCTATTTTTCGTTCAGTTAAAATATTTATTTTTATAGCTTTGCTGAAATTTAAAAAAAAAATTATTAAAATTTTTTCGTTTGGTTACAAACTTAGAGGTGCTTTAAATTTCGTTATCTAATTTTTTTACCACACCATTATAAATTATTTGGTTCGTTGTCTTAATGATTTTGTCTTCAAATAAAAATTAAATCAAGTTAATAAAAAATTGTTTTTGGCAGTCTTTCGACTATGATATATTTAATATCAAATATACAACATTTAATAACGTTTTATAACCCAAGGAACTGTACACTTGAAAATTTTGTAAACCGATTTCTTCTTTTCGATGAACTCTTAAAGATTTGGCGTCAACGAGAAAGCCAAAAACAGTGACTGAATGGGTCGTTTGAAAAAAACTTTCAAATTTATTACTAACGTTTTTTCGTAGAACACACTTCTTGACTGTTTTTACTCTACCGTGTTTTAAGAAAACAAATAAAATAGTTTGACAATTTTTTTTCAAAAATGGTGAAAAAACCTTTCGAAATAATGTTTAAAATTTTCTTGAGTATTAAATATTCCATATTTAACTTTTAGACTTAAAAAAAAAAATGTGTGTGCGTAATTCACACTCGGTTGAAGTGAAACTTCAAAGAAGTTGGTATACCTAATGTACGAGAGAATGAGATGAAAAACTCAGCCACCCAGCACCAGTTTTCGGATTACTTTCAAACCTTATGTTATGTATGACTAAATGCTTTCAACACGTATCTATACAAATACAAAAGTTTCAACACATATTCAAGCATACAGACGTACCGACATACCTTGCGTCCTTTTGACTCCCTTTTAAAGTATGAACTCCAGGACGCCACTATTTAAAACAAGTCAAAAAAATATTCGAAAACTGACTATTTTCAAAAATTCAGGATACTTTTTAAAAATTTAAATAATTTTTTGAATGCCAATTTTCTATAAATACTTTTGTTATGTATTTGTTTGAATTTTACATTCTTCTTGAATTAAGTTTATTGAAACCTTTTGTAAAGCTTTTCCTGTTAGACAGCATTAAAATCACGTACCTATATTAACTAACATACTAACTTAATCGTACCAACGCGCCTGCTCACTCGCTTTTGTTTAACATAATGCTTAGCAGACCTGAGTGAGAGGCAAAACGTATGATAGGAGAAAATGAGAGCTAGAATACAAAATACTGTGTCATAATTTTTTTTTCATTCGTTCTCTCTCAGACTTGTTGCGATATATTTTTGTTTTTAATTGATTTACATATTTGCTTAAAAGTGTTATGTTGCATTTCCATTTCGTCGAGTTTCAAATTACCCCGATATTAAAGAAGTTTCACTTCTATAATAACACACCACGCTGACATCTTACTAAAAAGCTGTAATACGCAGCCGCATACAGTGTACAGTAGCTCACGTAGTTTTCACATACACTAACACACGTTAAATGCTCAAATACAAGCACGTATTAAACAGTGTGCAATATACATACACACCGACATCTGCTCTCTCGCTCTGGCTCACAAATTATAGGCGACTATGCTTAGAAGACGGGAGTGGGGACGCTACGAAGTATGGGACAAAGAGGAGAGACCGATAATATAAAATAGTATGTATATTTCTGTCTTATTCTTTCCTGGCTTCATCCTACACATTTTTGTATTTGTGTCTCTTACCTGTCGTTTTTCCGTTGCATCCGGTTTGAAATCACAACGATTCTAAAGAAGTTTCACTTCAAAAACTTGCAAATTTATTACTCACGTTTTTTTCGAACAACACACTTCTTGACTGCTTTTATATACGGTGTTTTAAGAAAACAAATAAAATAAAAATTTTTTTTTTTTGGAAAATGGTGAAAAAACTTTTCGAAATAATGTTTAAAATTTTCTTGAGTATGAAATATTCTATATTTATCTTTTAGACTTAACAAAAAAAAAAGTAATATTGATCAAAAAATGTTGAGTAAAATTAATAGTAAAAAAATTGACTTTTTAATAAAAACTAAAACAAAACTTTTTTTTTTTAATCTTGAGAAGCGACAGTTGTTCATTCTTAACAATAGATTCATAAGCTATATTTATTGTTACATAGTTCATAAATGTACGTCTGTGAGACCCCTTACTTTAAAAGTAATCTTATTAACTAAAAACAAAGATTTTTGAAAAGAAAACATAAAGTGAACTTTAGGGAATCTCCTGCACAACGCAAGCTATGATGGATTTATAAACTAAGAGGTTCTGTGAGAACCATGTTTATGAATCGAGGGTTAAGGGATTTTCCATTTCTCAACTTTAATTGAAAACGGTTGAATGGTTTACGAGAAAGGGTTTTTACTTACTTATGGTGGCTCAATTAGAGCGTGGTACTCCTAGCCCATGCTTATAAAGCATCTCCAGACGGCTCGATCTCTAGCGTGCAGTCTCCAATTTCGCACTCCAAGAAGTCGGTGATCTCCCTTTGCTTGGTCGCCCCATCGAACATGAGGTCTACCTTGGATTCTGGGGGTTGACTCTCTAAAGGGTTTTGAACGCTTAGCCAAAGCAGCAAATATATATCGCAACACTCCTTCTGCTTCGATGCAGGATCCTTGGAGCGTTGAGGCAGCGGCACCTCTTTGCCTTTAGGGAACCTGCCGGGCTTAGTTTTGACACTATTTTATAGATAGCTTCTCTCCAACTATTACTTCTTTGAAGTGGAGGTGGCTCTGAAATAGAACTTAAGAGAGCATAGACGTGCCTATCCTCCACCCGCGTTGCAACCCGAAAACAGTATGAATGGCAGTTAAATTGTTGTAAGTGAAACAGGAGTGAGTATCTGCAGCTGTATTTCTTTTCCTTGAAGTATTGATTCATTGCCGATAACGTATGCAGGGTAAAATTTCTATGCGGCAAAGAGAGGAAGGTTTGGTGTGCGCATTTCGCCAATTGCTTCTACATTGTCAAGTGGTTGAATGCCCATATCTTAAAGCTGCCTTGAGTATTGATGGTGCTCATCTGGAAGTGACCTTATGATTGCGAAGCTCCATTACGGTTAACCGAATGCGGTAAAATTATGATATCCAAGGATTTTATTCTTAGATGCAAGAGGTGCTAGACAGACCTCGCCCCTCACCATGGAGCGTGGACATGCCTCAACATGTTCCATAAAATTGGTAAGAAGATATCTATACCTTAGGGTAGATCTTAGGGCTCTGGTCTTAGCACAATTTGATTCTGTATGCGAGTAGACTTGCCGTGGAATTTAAGGCTTAAATGTTAGGTGTCCACGTAAAACTTGCCCTCATACTTGCTTGAAATCTGACTCTATTTGGCTAGGGCTATATCGCTGTACAGCTAGAATAGTTCATCGTTGTATCTTCTTCGCCAAATGTTGTTTCGTCTGTTTACGCAGACGGGACCCTAAATCGTAAACAGAACTTTCATCTCGAATACTCCAAGAGAATTTTTAAACGATTAGAAGAGGGCCCATTCTTCTTCTTTATATAGCAGGGACGGGACGATAAGCGTTCTATACAGAGTCTCCTTGGTTCTTCTCGCTTGCTTATTTGGCCAAAGAAAAAAAACAGCTAGAGTAAATCTGTGTTTGATTTCCGCCCTGATGTTATATTCCGTGTGTACCCTGTACAGCAGTGTTTAGGTAGACAAATTCACTGACTACCTCGAAGTTATACCTATTAATATGGTGAGGTTCTGACCAAGTAAGTCCGGTGGTGGGATTGGACTTTTGTTGATGAAAACATATTATACCAACTTTGTGTTGTACTCGTTTATTTTTCAGTCCCATTCTGATTGCTGCCTTTGTATTGAAGTCACCTACTTCTCCTCGCCATGTTCTTCCTATCACGTCAATGCCGTCCGCGAACCCGAGTTGAATTTTTAAAGATGGTCCTGGTATATTGGCAGGGGTGTTCTGTATAAAATTTTCAAGAAGAATGTTGATACAGCTGCAGTGCGTCAGCTTGATTTAACCCTCTGGCGGTGTTGAACATTTCAGTAGAATTTCTATCAACTTTTGAAGGAAGAGTGATCATTCTACAACGTCATCCTGATAAAGCGTATCAGTTTAGAAGGATAAGAATTCCTTGGGATTGGAAATGAAACGATTAAGTTCCTCCCTATCAACAGGCGTTGAATTGAATACTTGGGCTTTTTCCACGATCTCGCGCTTAATGCGAAGATTTGGTAAGTAGTAGATTTTCCAGGTCAAGGCGGCATTGGTGAGGACCTATTAGATGTTTAAAATGCCTCTGTAGTGCCACAGTAGGCTGTCTCTTTTTTGTATGGGTCGGATAAATGGTTTTGAGATTCCAATTATCGGGCAAACTCTCCTCCAACCATGCAAGTGTTTGTCATCAACAGTCGTATAGGATTTTCCGTAAGCTCAAGGGATACGAGGTTGGAATAGGCCAGGTCATCCAACATTGAATTTCCTCGGCGCAGTTGATGTTGATAAGCTTCCATGGTTATCCGTACTCTTAGTTTTACACCAACTAGGCAGTGTACCAAGTCGGTCTTAGCTCCTCGGAATGTACGGACATTCAGAATACTGGAAGAGTGTCTTCTATCAATTGCTACATGATCGATTTGATCGCAAGTTCGACCATCAGGAGACAGCCGGCCGTGTGCAGTTTTGGGTGTCGGGATCTGAGAAGATTGTGCTTCACATTGGTTCATAAAATTTCGAATTAAAACAAAAAATCAAATTTTGTACATTTCAAGTCCCAATACCAGTTTCACATAGGTTTTAGACCAAGTTCGTGAGACCCAGTCTTCCACTTTTTATACCTTATTCCATAGCATGGGTATATTGAATTTGTTGTGGAGTTTGTAACATAGAGAAATAGTACCGTTAGGTATAGCAAAGTATATATATTCTGACTCAGAATCAAAAGCCTAGTCGATTAAGCCATATCCGTCCGTCCGAAAACTGAAATTCGGAATATATATAATCTTTGGTTCAAACACAAACACGCCCACAATCGCCATTTTTGTTGAACAACCTCAATTTGGTAAAATTAAATTATGTTTTTTGGAGTTACGATAAAAGCATAACACTAAAATTTTGCACGCGCAAGATTCAGGTAAACCTTCTTCCAATTAAATAAAAATATTTCAGTTTGGGCGTGGCTGACGCCCATTTTTCATACAAAACCATGAATATTGTTTTTATAAAATAACAATTGTTATATTAAAGCGAAAAACATTAAATTTTGTGGGTATTACTTGCACATAAACATCTTGTGTATGAAATCAAAAAAAATGATTTTGGGCGTGTCTGGCGCCCACTTTTCAGTAGAATTTATAAAAAAATTGTTTTTGTAGATACCTAAACGGTATTCATAATGAATCTGTGAGCCAAAATTTTGCGTCTCTTAGTAGAAACTAAAAAGTTTGTGTATGAAAAGAAATTTTTGACTTTTGGGTGTGGCTTACGCACACTTTTCATGAAAAAACGAAAAACATAGTCTCAAAAATTTAAGGTACTTCCAAGATTCAATTTAAACCTTTTCCTTCCGTTTGTTATTTGAAAAATATATCTCTACATTTTCTTGTGTAAATTTTTTCAATACGCCCACTTTTAAAGGCGTGATTTTGATAAAATTCCTTTGTTAAGGTAAAATTGTTTAAAAACTACTCGATTCAGCTGTAGTTTTACACATATGCCTAAATACTGATCAAAGCTCAGTTAGTGCTTCAAATTTTTAAGACACGCCCACTTTTAATGGGCGTTTCCGAGAAAAGTCGTATAATGCATTAATTTTTTTAACGTTTTTTAACTATCGGTCGCAGTTTTGAAGTAAAAAGATGAACACTTTGATTTATATTCCTTGGTTACGTAGCAGAGTGGGGTCCAAGAATTGATAAGAACACAAATAATCGCTATTTCCATTCAAAATCTAATTTTTAAAAATTTAAGTTTTGTCTTGTTTTGTTCAAGTCGATCTGCAAGAATAAAATTAAATGTCACTGAGCTCATAATAATTGCCTTGGCAGTAAAAAGTCTTAACTTTGGGCGTGGCACACGTTTTTTTTTTATTGTGCCAGCACTAATTGAACATCACACCACACAAAATTAATGTTATTGAATTTTTTTCTGTCTGCTAAAGAAGAATTTTGTTTCTGAAACTGGAACATCGGCTGGCTGCGGGAGCCGAACTCATAACATACAAAAATATAGGGAATAGGGTATCCAACAGTTCGTTACAAACGTACTGTAGTTCTCGCTTATGTTTTTTTATTTATTTATATTTACCACCATAATGCTTTATTGTATCTAATTGAGTACTTACTTGAATGCTTATCTCAAAAATAAATATTTTCAAACAGTCAGTAGATACGAGTTATATTTTAGACCTAGCTTGACTTTAAAAAAATATTTAAGTTTAAATCATTTTAATATAAACCCTCATTGAAAGATGACCGACAATTTTCGCGTGGAACGTTTTCATAACGAAAATGATGATGATTTTATAAAAATCTTTGCAAAGAGCAATGTAAAAGATCTTCCAATTGAAATTGACGTGGAAACTAGATTTTGTGCTTTGAAAGAACAAAATTTGAAATACTTGGAATCATTTCGAAATTTCAAAGTTCGAAAGGATGACGTTTGGGTAATCACTCAGCCGAAATGTGGCACGACCTGGACACTGGAGCTTTGTTGGCTGTTAATGAATAATTTGGATTACGAAACAGCATTGAATGTGGAGCAAACTGAAAGAACTCCATATTTAGAGTGAGTATCTGCATTTTTGACAAGAAAGAGGAAACTTTTTTAATAACTTTTTTTTTTCCAGACTAAGCATACTATGTCCACAACGAGATTCAGTCGAAACAGCTAATAACGCTCCCTCGCCACGAACGATAAAAAGCCATTTTCCAATTCATATGCTTCCCAAGGATTTGTGGACGGTTAAGCCAAAGGTACAAAAAATATTGATTTCATAATAAGGACATGTTGTAGGAACCCAGATATTTTTTTTTTTAATTTAGATAGTTTATGTAACAAGAGATGTCAACGATGTAATTGCTTCATCTTTTCACTTTTTTACGGAATTCCGAATGATAAAATCAACCAAATCTGAATTTTTCACTGACTTCCTGAATCACAAATCATGGTACTTACCGTTCTGGCCACATGTTGTGGAATTTTGGAAGATTCGCAATGAACCTAATGTTTATTTCACCACCTTCGAACGTATGAAGAAGGATCTGAAATCAATTATTTTGGAGTTGTCCGAATTTCTGGAAAAACCTATAAAAGATGGTGACATAGAGGGTCTAATGGAACATTTGTCTTTTCAACAAATGAAAAGTATGTTAACAAATAATGCTTCCAGTTTTTGAGTGTTCATTTAAATGTTTTGTAGTTTCAAGATTTTAAATCCTTAACTCTAACTCCGAGTGCAAATAATTTTTTAAATTTATTTTTCACATTTCAGAAAACAAAACATGTCACCATAGGAAAATTTTGCAAGAAACTCAAAAGTATTTGCAGAAAGAGGATACTTCATCAAATGCTGAGTATGTATTGATCGACTGAATTAGTTTAATTTCTCAGGGCATTTTAAAAATATTTTTGTTTTCCAGATTTTTCCGAAAAGGTGCTGTCGGATCACACAGGGAAGAATTTAGCGAGGACGAAATAAAACAGATTGAAGAATATACACGAAAAGAGCTTGAACCTTATGGACTAACTCCGGAGGAAATTTCATCATCATAATTCATAAGATTATTCACATCCTTCAAAAATGCTGTATTTTAATTGAAATACAAATCTTACTAATATTTTATACGAGAAAGTTTGTACTATGTTTGTTTCTCTTTCATGCCTTAACGACTGAACGGATTGAGGTAAAATTTGGTCAGTCAATACATCAGTAACTGGATAATGGCATATCTACGCTTTTTCTTGATCCCCAAAAATCCATGCTTTCTGTCAGAGAGATCTTGATACAGTGAAAGCTCCCTTAGGCGGACAGCGACGGTCGAGGAACTTTTGTCCGTCTAAGGGAGTTGTCCGTCCAAGGGAAAAAAATGAAAAACCAATCAAAAATAGTTTTGCATATAATTTAATATTATATTTGATAAAATAACAAAAATCTAAAATCAAAAAAAGATTTTATTTCAATACCAAAAAATTAAAAATAGTTTCATAAACATATAAGAAAATACATACATACAATATTTTTTGATAAAAAGTAACAAAAATTAAATCATTCCAATTTTACTTCGAAAATTTAACAAAAAAACAAGAATTTATTTCAAAAGTTATGCACCATTTCTTGTAACAGACCACACACACACAATTACATTGCAATTTGGTTGTTTTCTTTGTTAAGTTAGTTCATTTGTCTTTATCAATCCATACCATGTAAGAAAAGCTATGGGAAAATGTAGCTGATAAAGTTTTTGTCCGCCTAAGAGAATAGAATTTACCAAATTGTGGCTAATTAGCCTGTCCGCGTCCGGGTAAGGGAGTGTCCGCTTAAGGGATCATAAAACGTACGGAATTTAAATTCAAGATCCACGGTCGGGAGAATTTGTCCGCCCAAGAGGATTGTCCGCCTAAGGGAGGTGTCCGCAATGGGAGCTTTCACTGTACTTGAAACCATATATTTTTAATCTTTCAAAATAACAGACATTTTTCACTGAGTTACAAAAAAATTAATTTCAGTAACGTTTAAAAATTGATTTTTTCCGATGCGCAGTTGTTTTTATTAACTTCAAAGTCAATAACTTATTTAAAACATAATCGAGAGCTACAGTGCGTTTTCAGCGAACTGTTGGATACTCCATTTCCCATATTTTTGTATATGTATGTATATGAATATGCGTTCGAATCCCGCAGCCAGCCGCTGTTCCAGTTTCAGAAAAAAAAATTCTTCTTTAGCAGGCAGGAACAAATTCAATAAAATAAATTTTGTTTGGCCGATGTACAGTAACTGCTGGCACAATAATAAAAAGGCGTGTGCCACGCCTATAGCTGAGACTTTTTATTGCCAGGGTAATCACTATATGAGCTCATCATTCAATTTTAAGCTTGCAGGTCGATTTGAACAAAAGAAGACAAAACTAAAATTTTTAGAAATTAGATTTTGATTGGAAATAGCGATTGTGGGTGTTTTTAACAATTCTTGAACTACACTCTGCTACGTAACCAAGAAATACAAATCTAAGTGTTCATCTTCATACTTCAAAACTGCGACCGATAGTTAAAAAACATCAAAAAATTAATGCATATTAAGACTTTTTACGGTAACGCCTCTTAAAAGTGGGCGTGTCCTAAAAAATTGAAGCATTAACTGTGCTTTGATCATCAGTCAGTTTTTAGGCATATGTGTTTAACTACAGCTGAATCGCGTAGTTTTTAAACGATCTTACCTGAACATATATATTTTATAAAAACCACGCCCTTAAAAGTGGGCGCATTTAAAAAATTTACACAAGAAAATGTAGATACATTTTTCATATAACAAAAGGAAAAAGGTTAAAATTGAATATTGGAAGTAATTTAAATTTTTAAAACTACGTTTTTCGTTCTTTCATGAAAAGTGGGCATAAGCCACGCCCAAAATTCAAAAATTTCTTTTCATACACAAAGTTTACTAGAGACGCAAGATTTTGGCTTGCGGATTCATTATAAATATGGTTTATTTGCAAAAACAATTTTTTTTTAGTTAAAAGTGGGCGTCAGCCACACCCAAAATCAATTTTTTTGATTCCATACACAAGATGTTTATGTGCAAGTAATATCCACAAAATCTAATGTTTTTTGCAGTGATATAACAATTGTTATTTTATAAAAACAGTATTGATGGTTTTGTATGAAAAATGGGCGTCAGCCACGCCCCAACTGAAATATTTTTATTTAATTCGAAGAAAGTTTACCTAGGGCTTGCGTGTGCAAAATTTTAGCGTTATGCTTTTATCGTAACTGTACAAAAAACATAATTTAATTTTACAAAATTGAGGTTGTTCAACGAAAATGGCGATTGTGGGCGTGTTTGTGGGCGGATTTTACTGGTTCAAGAACTTAGCCTTACTCTTGAACCAAAGATTATATATACCAAATTTCAGCTCAAAAATTGGGAATTCTAGAGAGTATACATACGGACGGACGGACGGACGGACGGACGGACGGACGGACGGACGGACGGACGGGCGGACGGACATGGCTAAATCGACTAGGCTTTTGATTCTGAGTCAGAATATATATACTTTTCCATATCTAACGGTATTATTTCTCTATGTTACAAACTCCATACCAAATACAATATACCCATTCATTGGAATAGGGTATACAAAAATCAAGACAAAGAAGAAGAAGAACTTAAAAGCTAAACACAAATTAAGAAAAATTAGCAATCAAATTATTTAATTTGTTTTTAGTGGGTTGTTGTCTTAATAGTATGGGTATTCCCTTTGCAAACACCAATCAAAGCATTATTTCGACGGGGCATATACCTTGAATAAGGTTTCTTACCACTGTGTCGTCCAAATTATCCCACTTCTCTAGCAATTCAGATTTCAGTGCACTGAGTGTTTCTGGTTAAGACGACCGACGATGAAAACACTGTCGAGTCTGCGTTAGAACCATGTGCTCCAATGCTGATCAATGATCATATTAAACTCATAATATGCATCAATTTCCTTAACAGTGATTAAAAAGAAATTATACATACTTAAAATTGAAGCTTTCCAATTGTAGAGGAGCAAACATCCGATCATGTTTCCCGTCAACCCATTTAAGGCAGTTGGGAAAAATCCAGTTAGTAAGGCTTTTACATCATTAGTCGGTTTTCTTTTTTAGTTCACAGCAGAGCCTGAGTTGTCAAAAAAAAAAATTACATAAGTGTTTCATTTTTGCTTTATAGAGATTTCAGAGCATAGAATTCGTATTTTGTTTTTCTCCTTCAGAGTGTGTTCAGAGTGCGCTCTACGAGATCCAAATAAATAGATGAGGCAGACTCAGCTAAAGGCTGAAGAAATATGTAAACGTCAAAAATGATATGCTTCCAAAACAATTCAATTGATAAAAAGAAGTCTTAAGCGGCGCGGCGGCTGGGAATAAAGACAATTAACATGGCCGCCGAAGGTATTTGAAATGTAAAATAAAAAATGTTCAGGTTTTTCAAATGGCATAAGAAATGGAAATTAAAATTAATGCGATATTAAATTCGTTTCATTGACAGTTCAGAGCGCTCTGAACGCAATTGGTTCAGAGGACGTTCAGAGCGAGCTCGATATCTCGAACTCTGTTCAGAGATGTTTTCCGAATGAAAAAAGAAAAACGACGATTGTAAATTTTCTTACAAAATAAAATTAAATTGATTTTGAAAAATTTAAGAGAATAAAGAATACATTTCGAGCCTAAATATGAGCGAGAAAAATAATTCTCAATGATTCCTCCATACATGATAAAGTGGATGCACTTGGAATATTCGGGTTCTTTTCGATAAATATTTCCTTAGAATATCCAATGCTCTTATATCTACAAAAAAATTCTTTTTATTAACATCACGAGTATTTTTTTTTCATGCGAAATAAATAATAGTTCTTTAAAATTAACACCACGAACAATTCTTAAAATGAAATGAAATAAAAAAATGACAAAATGAACAAAGTGACATTACATAATTTTACAGACACAATTATACTGATCGCTATAACCGGGCCCTCATATGCTGCTCTTAAATTAAAACTGTTGCATCTTGCATTCTTTCTCAGTTTTCTACAAGCCCCCCACTCTCCCCTACCACGTTTTTCTTCGCAATCTCTATGCTCTTTCTCACAACTCCCTTTAAAACATCACAATCTCAATTCACAACCACAACCTTGAGAGTGCACGCACAGTGCACCATGCAACATGCACATTGCACATCGCTGCAAAACAACTGCATTAAGGCCCCGACCCATAGAATCCGTTGGTCCGTTGCGGCAACGCATCCGCTGACGTTTGCCGGATCTCCGGATTGACCCAATGAATGCGTTGACGTTGACGTTCCATTTTTTTCTCTTTTTTTTCTTCGAACATGCTGCAAAAAATTATGCTTTACATAATTACAACTGTAACCAAAACCCTTAGAAGAAGAAATATATTTCTCTTCTTCAATGCCAAAACGAAACCGCTTCAAATCGAAAAAAAATTGCTGTCAACCAGCTGTTAACAGATTGCCGGAGAAGAAAAAGTTAAAAGTTCGGCTACTTCTGTCCGTTGCGTTGCCACATGCGTTGTCTATGAACCACTCCTCGTAAGAACGCGTGTTTTAATCGAGCTGTCAGTTGATTTGCCGGACGCACGGACGCAACGGATTCTATGGTTCGGGTCGGGGCCTTTAGCACGGACCAAGAAGATACAGACCGCCAACTCACCATATGGTCTCTCTTTTTGCCACCAAGCTGAAAATCAGCTGATATGCCATTTATTTTGAGAGTGTGACGCTCTCCCTTGCTTTAAAACCCATTTAGCAAACACACCTAAAAAATAAATGGCATACGCAGGCATAGTTGCCATTACAAAATGCACAGAGAGAGATGTACACGTATTCACAGACTGAAAAAAATATTTCGAGGGTGTTTCAGGCAAGAGGAGTACGAGTTGGCGGTCTGTGTATGGTCTGTGGCCTTTAGAGTGAAGCAACAAATAAAAAGGCAAAATGTAATGAGCAGAAACATACAGAGATAGAGAACACTGAGGTTACCGGCCGCTTACATGACTGGCATAAAATGCGTCCGTTTGATAGTGCGACTTGTCCCGTTAAGTAGAAAATTGTTGAGTGGAAAAGTACAAAGGCATTCTTTTTTAAATATAGTGAATACACAAAATAAATCAACACTGGCCTCATCATAAATGGAAAAATATTGAAAAAGGGAAATCAGGAGTTGAGAAGGTTTTGAGATTATTTGTTATTTGTTGAGTAAGTAGTTAAAATTTATAATATCTTGTTATCTTCACTTTATCATAGTTCCTACCTTTCTACGCCCGAAAAGACACGAAGAAGCACATAGATACAGAAGAAAAATACGCCAGAAATGCTTGACAGCAAAAATCACTTCAACTCGCCCCAGCTAAATACCAAGATCGACTTCAGGGTGACTTCAGGGCGACCCATGCGGTTTCAAAAAACAGAGAATAGAGGGCGAGTTGAGGTATTTCAAAAAACGAGTTGTGGCAAACCCGCCCAGGGCGACTTCAAACAAAGCTAATGTTTCAGTAGATACATATCCCAGTCGCAATGTACAAAAAAATTCTTTAATCCGACTTATCCGTTCGAATGTTTTTTTTTTATTTCTTAATCACTGGTCCTGGAGATGTTGTTTTTGTAAAAAAAAAAAAAAAATAAAAACTATACCTGCAATATCTCGTGGACGAGTGATCCAAACAATCTGAATTTTATTTTATTCGATTAAGAATCACCACGCGAACATTGGAACTGACACCGGACTTACCCATCACGTTTAATTAAATATATTTTTGAAAATGGATGCAAAAACAACAAAAACAATAAGTAGTCACATGCCAAAATAACTGGTTTTTAGACATTAGCTTCCATAACTAGCCGCTCAGTTTTAACCAACATCGTTTAAATTGTTCTTATTTGCTCGTAAATAGTAACGGTATACTATCATATCAATATTTTGATTACTAATAATTGTAAGTTTTATTCTTATAGTATTCCTATGAAAACTGTTTTCAAACTTTACTCTTCAGTAGGTATATAATTCCTAAATTATGCAAACACTACGAACCTGGGTACCTAGATCATTTTTAAATTTTAATCCGAGGATGAACCACGATTTTACAACTGGCCCTTAGAATATTGTAGTTCTTACTATTTTCTTAAAAAGGTCTTAGATGATTTATAAAAAAAACTTGGTTGTCTGTAATTTGGGTTTACGGACGATAATTTTACGTGATAACCAGTAAGCAAAAGAGTTCAGGTGTAGGTTGTATCTCTCCAACCACCAAATACCCAACCCACGTACACCCACCCACCTTTTTTTGAATTTTTTTCACCCCTTAACCCAAACACCAACCTACCACCCCCACATACAACCACCAACCAACAGTCCGCCGTTTTTGAAAATTGTTTCCTCCTCCCCCACACAATAAATCCCCCCCCTCCCTAACCACTACCAATCACCCACCCCACCTACAACCAACCATCCACTATTTCTGATAATTCCCCCCCGCCCCTACACCAAAATTCAACCACCCTCCCCCCACCAACAACCACCTGCTACTCACCCACCCTTTTATACAATTATATTATATAACAATTTCTTCATCGCCTCTCATAAAATCAACCACCCACCCCACCTAAAACCACCAACCAACCACAAATTATTTTTTAGAATTTTTTCCTTACCACCCACCCCAAATACAAAGACGCACCAAACACCCACCATTTTTGACATTTTTGCCTCACCCCCCTACCAAATCTTCCAACACCAACTACCCATCCCACCTACAGCCACCAACCAACCACCCAACATTTTTCACAATTCCCTCTTTCCTCCCCCCTTCACTACCACCGCAAACCACCCACCCCGCTTACAACAGCCAATCAACCACCCACCATTTGTGACATTTTTTGTTCAATCCTTAACCCAAACACCAAACAACCACCAACCAACAGCCCATTTTTGAAAATTTGTTCCTCCTCCCCAAACAATAAAGCCAGCCCTTCCTAACCACCACCAATCACCCACCCACTATTTCTGACAGTTCCCCCCATGCACCAAATTTAACCACTTACTCCCCCTACAACCACCTGCTATTCACCCACCATTTTTGACAATTCCGCCCCCCCCCCCCCAAGTACAATTACCTTTGACAGTTCCCTCCACTACACACTCCCCCAAATCCGACCACCCATTACACCTACAACAACTTGCCACTCACCCAACACCGCCAACAACCCATCACACCTACAGCCACCAACCAACCACCAACCATTTTTGACAATTTCTTCCTCAACCCCATCCCAACACCAAATCCCCCAAATCCAACCACTTACCCCACCTGCCACCACCTTCCACTCATCCACCATTTTTGACAACTTTTTCATCGAACCTCATGAAATCAACAATCGCCACCACCAATACCGCCAACCAACCACCCACCATATTTGCCAATTTACCCCCCCCCCCCTCCAAACACCCATCCCACCTACAGCCACCAAGGAACAACCCATTAGTTTTGACAATTTTTGTCTCACCACCCAAACCAGCTACAACCATCCACCATTTTTGACAATTTTTCCTCTTCCCGACACTACCAATACCCCCCTCCACACCCCCAACCACCGCCTGCCACACACACTCCCACCACAACCAACCAACCACCCAAAACCCTCCACTCCCACTTTAACGACTTTCTAGGCTATCAAAGCAGCTAGGTAACGTCAGTGTGACTGTGACTGTGACTGTGACATTTTGCTGTGCGTGCTGCCCATATATTCCAAACCGATTTATTAGACGTTATCACGTCAAAAAAGGTAACTAGTTATTGCATTTGCGTGCTAGTCGTTATTCCTATAAACGGGTGCCTGCTATCATCGATAAAGTATTTTTTCGGGATCACTTCCAATATGCCCATTTCTGTATCCGTTAATCTCAAACCCCAAGACCAGTGTTACACATTAGAGTAAGTTCGTGAGACCCAGTCTTGCCCTTTATTTAAATGTGTAACATCCACAATTATTGTTCAATAGTCAGTTAATCCTGTGGACTGTAAAATACTAAATTGTGTGTACATCACCTTTTTGGGTTTATATTTGCTCTATTTCAAATCCAATTCCTTTTTTCGTTTCAAAAACAATGATCTATATTTGTATTTGTTAATTTTCTTGGTTTACGCAGGCACAACTTGTTTCTCTTTTAATACGCACAATAATAATAATAATCGAAAAACAAAATCATTAGCAACAGAAAATAAACAATCCTTAGCAACAGGAAAAATAAAATTTTATTTAAAATAAAATTAAAACATAAGCGAGAGCTACAGTACGTTTGCAACGAACTGTTGGATACCCTATTCCCTATATTTTTGTGTGTATGCGTCTGCCTCCCGTAGCCAGCCGATGTTTCAGTTTCAGAAACAAAATTCTTCTTTAGCAGACAGAAAAAAATTCAATAACATTTATTTTGTGTGGTGTGAAGTTCAATTAGTGCTGGCAAAATAAAAAAAGGCGTGCGCCACGCCCAAAGTTAAAACTTTTTATTGCCAAGGCAATTGGTATGTGGTATGAGCTCAGTGACATTCAATTTTATTCTTGCAGATCGATTTGAACAAAACAAGACAAAACTTAAATTTTTAAAAATTAGATTTTGAATGGAAATAGCGATTATGGGTGTTTTTAACAATTCTTGGACCACACTCTGCTACGTAACCAAGGAATATAAATCTAAGTGTTCATCTTTTTACTTCAAAACTGCGACCGATAGTTAAAAAACGTTAAAAAATTAATGCCTTATACAACTTTTGACGGAAACGCCCCTAAAAAGTGGGCGTGTTTTAAAAATTTGAAGCACTAACTGAGCTTTGATCAGTATTTAGGCATATGTGTAAAACTACAGCTGAATCGAGTAGTTTTTAAACAATCTTACCTGAACAAAGGTATTTTATCAAAATCACGCCTTCAAAAGTGGGCGTATTGAAAAAATTTACACAAGAAAATGTAGAAATATATTTTTCATAAAACGAACGGAAGGGAAAAAGGTTTAAATTGAATATTGGTAGTACCTTAAATTTTTAAAACTACGTTTTTCGTTCTTTCATGAAAAGTGGGCGAAAGCCACGCCCAAAATTCAAAAATTTCTTTTCATACACAAACGATTTAGTTTCTACTAAGAGACGCAAAATTTTGGCTTGCGGATTCATTATAAACACCGTTTATTTACAAAAACAATTTTTTAATAGTTTCTATTGAAAAGTGGGCGTCAGCCACGCCCAAAATCAAATTTATTGATTTCATACACAAGACGTTTATGTGCCAGTAATGCCCACAAAATTCAATGTTTTTCTCTTTAATATAACATTTGTTATTTTATAAAAACAATATTGATGGTTTTGTATGAAAAATGGGCGTCAGCCACGCCCAAACTGAAATATTTTTATTTGATTGGAAGAAAGTTTACCTAAAGCTTGCGTGTGCAAAATTTTAGCATTATGCTTTTTTCGTAACTGTACAAAAAACATAATTTAATTTTACCAAATTGAGGTTGTTCAACAAAAATGGCGATTGTGGGCGTGTTTGTGGGCGGATTTTACTGGTTCAAAAACTTAGCCTTACTCTTGAACCAAAGATTATATATACCAAATTTCAGCTTTCTAACTCAAAAATTGTGACCTCTAGAGAGTATACATACGGACGGACGGACGGACGGACGGACGGACGGACATGGCTAAATCGACTAGGCTTTTGATTCTGAGTCAGAATATATATACTTTTCTATACCTAACGGTATTATTTCTCTATGTTACAAACTCCACACCAAATACAATATACCCATTCTATGGAATAGGGTATAAAAACAAAGTAGTAACTATATTATAGTGTTTTGTTTGGTTCAGTTGAAGTTGCCGGCGTAAAAAATAATCTATATAATATACTATAATCATTTGCTTTCATTATTTAAAAAAAAAAATTCCAAAACAAGTAGCTTGGGGTCATTGCACAATCTTGATGCATCAATATTACACACCAACAGAACTGGGTAACCAATCTTTAGCTCCAGTTTATGGGATTGCACTCCTGTTAATTCCATGGTGTTGAGATATTCTAAAGGGTAGGTTGAACTATCGTCTATAGGTATACAGTACCTATACCGTATACTCATTGCCAAGTCTATTGATCCATGTTTTTGTAATTCATCGATGAAAGACGAACAAATCTTAAGTAGAGATCATTTAACGAATCTAATTCAAAAGTTAAACTGGTATTAGAATGCAGTTTTTAAAGTGAAACAGCATTTTCCTATGACAGCTGGTACGATTATAGATCGTATCGGAACCTAATTGGTCAGCTAATGCACAGCGTTTTTCAAGCATTTGTATATTAACGGTAATCGACCATGGTATGGGGTTCATATAAGTTGTAGGTGTCAACTGTTGTAAGAACAAAATAGACAATGTTAGATAAATGGCACCAAAAAATTTAACAAACTATTCAAAGTGCATGTGATTTAATAGCTTTCCAAAACACTGGTCGAGTTAATAGCCCTGTGGATTGGAACATATTACACAATTAACAGCTTGTCTACTTTTAACCTAGATAAAATAAATTTTTAAAATTATTTAATTTAATTATATAACATCATATTCCCCACTTTACTAATAAGATATTATTTTTTTCTTATCACACACTTCAGATACCATTAGTGTTCCTCAAACAACATCTGCAAACAACATTATTTGTGCTTCTGCAGCAAGTTGCTAATATATCTTTCAATATTAAACAATTAAAAGAGATTGTTATCATTGTTTACAAAACAAGAACAAAATAATAAATTTTAAAAGACCTCAGTAATGCTCACAATCACAACATATTTAGGCACTTAACGGATTTGGATAAAATAAATATATAAAAAAACTACAACAACAGTCTAGCCAATCATAAACTGCCACTTATCAGCTGCTACTCGGCTTAAGAGACCAAAATAAATACAAACGCGCAACGAAACAACTTGCTTCAGATAAATTTATGTATCCATTCGCTCGCATTCACGGTGCAATCGTTATCACGGCAACATCAAGTCAATCTTACAGGTTTATTGTTTTGTTTGTTTGTAGCCTTTTAAATTTAAACTAATTTTTTTATGAATTTTGTTTGAGAAACAGTAACCTTTTTTTATATGTTTATTTTATTAAAAATTGTAGAATACTTAGTTTTGGCTTTCCAGTGTTTATTTCAAAACTCACTTTTGCATAAAAGTATCTATCTCATCTCCGCTCCGTCGTCGTCGGTGTAATTCACGTTTCTCTTAAATCATCAAGTAGTGTGCTTTGTTGGCATTAATTGGTCACTTATTGGATTCACAAACTATTTTAATTATTCAATTCAGAAACCTCAACGATGTCAACCGCAGAAACACATCTAAAGTACATTTCAAATGTTTTGATAAAAGAAATTGAGAAAAAACTGCTGCCAGCGAAACTTTTGGACTTCGATATTGAGCATTCAACGGGCCTTGATGGTTTTATGTCAGCGTTGTATACGATAAATATTAAAATTATAAATGAAGGCACTCAAAAGTAAATTTTGTTTTATATTTTTAATGTATTTTTTTAAAGATTAATATTTTTTCTTAGAGAAAGTTCCCACAAAATCATTGCCAAGTTCATGAAGGGCGACGAGAATTTCCGAGTGTCGAGTAGATGTTACATTCAATTTGCCAATGAAATATTAATTTACTCCCAAGTCATTCCTTACTATGCCGAAGTTCTTTCAAAAGCTGGTGTTGAATCGATCAAAGCCGAAGATTGGATACCCAAGGTTTACGTAGCAAAATATGGGAAAATTGAAGGTCTTTTAATATCTTAACTACTGTCTTTGCTAGGATTATTTTAATCAAATACTTTTTGTTTCATTAGGATTGGGTGATGAAACTACTTCAAACGAAAGTGTTCTAGTTCTGGAGCATTTGAAAGAGAAAGGCTATGCCATGGGTCCTAAACTATATTTGGATAAACAACACATGTTGCTTATGGTAAAACCACTCGCAGAATACCATGCGATGACCTATGCCCTAAGGTTGAAAAAGGATCAACATTTGGAAAAACTGATCGGAAGCGTTGTTCCTTTGCCATTTGTTGAAACAGCCGATACAACAAACAACTTTTATGATGTTCTTTATGGAGTAGCTTTTGATAGATTTTTGGATTACTTTGAACGTTGCAAGGGAAGCCTTATTTCAAAAGACAATCCCGAAGAAGTTCGGTTGGAAGAGGACATCAATAGGTTAAAAGCAAAATATGGAAAGAGTCCAACAAAATTGTTGGAGTACATTAGAACAATTCGGGATGATGATGATAGGAAGTATGCCGCAATACTTCATGGGGATTTCAATAGAAATAATGTCATGTTTCAGTATGATGAGGGTGATTCTACTCCAAAGGATTGTAAACTGATTGATTTTCAGGTAACTATACTTAAGTTATTGAAAAAAATTGAATTTTTCTGTAAGTATGATACGTTTGCAGGAACTTCGCTACGGATCACCATGCCTAGATTTGAGTTTTGCAATGTTTCTCAATATGGAACGATCAATCCGGGATGAGTTTTGGATGGATCTATTGAAATCTTACCATAAAACCTTGTTCAACACAATGTCGGAGGTTTTGAAATCAAGTGATGAGCAAACTCGGGAGTCTTTGGAATCTTTTACGTGAGTGTTATTTTATTTTTAGTTTTGATAAAATTTAGTTAACATATTTTATATTTAATTTTTGAACAGATTTGATGATTTTTATAAGCACTTTACCAAGTATGCCTTTTATGGTGTAATGGTTTGTATGCATTTCCTGCCATGGCTTTGTGGAACTGAGGAAGAATTGAATTTATTATCGAGTGAGTTTGAACGTGATGTTCATGGTGAATTGTTCTATAAGGTGTCATTTATTGCTGGTGGAGATGAAGCTAATCGAAGAATATTCCAAATAGTGAAGCATGCCAGTAAGATGGGCTATATGGATGTTATTTAGAAAAAGATACCATGATCATAATGTCAATTTTGTTATGCAATAAAATAATTTGTACAGAAATAACTACCTGTAATTATTGGTATGTATATGTGTTACACAAAAGGAACACATTTTTTTCTTAGAAACCGTTATAACAGTTCAACTCAACATTGTTGTTCAGTTCCACAGAACAATCGTCATAAAGTATAAAATTCATATTCAAATATTTTTTCTTTCTTTACATAATGTAATGATTTTTGCATTTTCATAATATTCAATTGTAGTGCCTTCTGCATTTTCAGCATTAATTTAGGTTTCAACCAATAATGTAACAAAACACCTTGCACACTTTAATTATTTTTAAATTCACTTTTTTGTTAATTCGGCATTATTTGTCACACCAACCAAATTGTAAATAAATATAGACTAAGCATATTTTTAAGTATAAATATCGGTAGGAAATAAAATTGATTTCAGATAGCAACGAAACAGTACCCAAGACTTTTATTTACTTCAAGTGAGTCTGCTTGAAGCTGTTTGTGTCATCTCAAGGAGTTATAGTGCTGCACTATATACTCCACCCCAGTCACAGTACAAGAACTGTGATCTGGACAGCATAAGACGATAGAACAATCGTTTACATTTGGTGACCCCGACGTGATAGTTGCTTCCCCCCACCAGAGGTAAGGGGTAACTATCAAGGTACTTAAGCGTTATCAGGGCTTTAACACTGATAAAAACTCTAAAACAAAGAATTGCTTCCCCCCATCAGAAGTAAGGGGCAATTTTCATCGTAAAGTAAGCGTGACCAGGGCTTAGACACTGGAATACCTTCAAACATACTACAATCAAGGGGATACATCAACAACGTACATCGAAGACGTCAAATATGGATGAGAAAGCTGCAAAACAACAGGAGACTGGAGGCAACATCCAGCGTTTACTATCGAACTATAAGAAGGATGGGCCAGACAGGAAGACACTCCCGTATTTCCAAAAGCTGACAGCCAAACTGGACGAACTATGGGAAAAATTCGAGTCCATGAACACAGCGATTCAAGAAGAGCATCCGACTGAGTTGTTACATGCATACCACGTCAACATGTATTTCGACTCAGTCAAAAGGGTGTATAGCTCATATAGAGAAGAATTCTCTGCCAAAATGAAGGAATTAGAAAAACAGAATAAGGTCGACACCGCCAAAATTCCACTACAAGAGGAAGAACTCAATACTGGTGGCGACAGCACCAAATCCGAAGGCCAGGCTATTTTACACTCAAGCCAGAGTGAAGATATGCAAAGGCTTTCTCGCAAACAAGAAACAATAATCTCTTCACTGCGAAGGGCCTTGAACAATGCAAAACACACAGGGAAGTCAAAACAATTTTATGACCTCCAAGAAAAAACGATCCAAAGACATTGGATACAAATCGAAGAAATTCACAATTCGATTGGAGGATCAACGGAAGCTCCAGAAAAAATTGGATACAACCAAGGCAGATTCATAGAGCTGGAAGAAGAGGTGCATAACGTCCTCATTTCATTAGCACAGCAGCTTGAAACCAGCCTGCTACCCCATCAACCGGGTACTACTACCCCAAAGATGAATCTGCCAAAAATAACGCTACCAAAATTCGACGGGGACTACCTAAAATGGCCTCAATTTCACGATTTGTTTACACAGATGGTAGACAAACAAAAGATGTCAAGCTGCGAAAAAATGTTCTACCTCAAAACTAACCTTACAGGAGAAGCAGAACGGGTCATAAGACATGTGGCTCTATCGGAGGAAAATTACTCAGCAGCTTGGAAGTTGCTCCAAGCAAGATACAGCAATCCCAGACTACAAGTATCCGCACTACTCAACCGACTCTTGGGTCAACCGTCTCGGTCGTCAGACGCAGCATCCGCTGCGGCATTAAAAGACCTTCATGATACAACACAAGAATGTATGCATGGCCTCACCAACCTTGGATTAGATATTGCTGAATGGGATCCAATACTGCTTCACATACTCACAAAGAAGCTAGATAAGTCCACTCATACACTATATGAACAAACCTTGACCAACCCCAAGGAACTGCAGCCGCTAGATGAATTTCTCAAATTTCTAGAAACTCGTTTCCAGTCATTGGAGGCACTTAGTGTAAAGGGCAACAGAAGGGACATCGAAGAAGGAAGGCGAAGGTACCCAAAGGCAACGAGCTCCATTACCATCCAGAATAAAAATTGTACGTTGTGCAAGAGTCAGCATCAATTATACTCTTGCCGTACATTCTTGAACCTAACGCCTTTGGAACGATTAAACCATGTGAGAAAAAATAATTTGTGCGTGAATTGTCTCCAGGATGGACATACCTCCTTCAACTGTCGACTGCGAGGCTGTTTAAAATGTGCTAAAAAACACAATTCCTTAGTGCACTTGCCCAAATTCACCCAACCGAAATCGAGTGCATCAATTTCGAATTCCGGTACTAAAGACGTGGCACCACCAGATCCAGAACCATCCACTACATCCGAAGTTAATAATGCGATACTAGCAGCGTTAAGCACAAACAAGAAAGAGGGTTACGTATTCCTCAGCACCGTTATCATACATTTGATAGATCAAGATGGCTCACCGATCAACTGTCGCGCTATTTTGGATTCCGGCTCACAAATCAACATCGTCACAGAAAGAATGATTCGCAAACTAAACATACCATTATCTTCCCGCCCCATGATCATACAAGGAATAGGAAATTCCAAAAGGGATTCAAATAAAAGAGCCAACATATGTTTAAAATCGACTACTACAAATTTCACCACCAGGCTCGAAGCAATCGTATTGCCTCAGATTGTATCCCCTCAGCCAACACACACAGTTGATATATCTACGTGGAAATTCCCAAGGAATGTCGTACTAGCTGACCCGCAGTTCAACCAAAGAAATAATATTGATCTGCTCATCGGAGCCGAATTTTACCATCAGTTACTCTGCGTTGGTCAGATTAAACTTGGCACCGAATTACCCCTACTCCAAAATACGCTGTTAGGGTGGATAGTCACTGGAAAGATGAACGAAGATTCATCTAGAAATACAGTTTGTGGAATAGCTACCGAGGAATCATCCCTCGAGCAAACAATCAGCAAGTTTTGGCAAACCGAAGAACTTTTGTATCCAACATCAAGTCGCACCATCGCAGAAGAAAAATGTGAAGAACATTTCTATCAATCGACGTCGAGAGACGCAACGGGAAGATACGTTGTCAGTCTACCCTTTGCTGAGGACGCAAATAAACTAGGGTCATCTAGCGACATTGCCCTCAGTCGATTTCATGCGTTGGAACGCAGATTAGACCGAAGGCCAGAATTATATAACCAGTACCGAAAATTCATGGATGAGTACATTCAACTGGGACACATGACAGAGATTGATTTTAAATCAATTCCAACACCACACTACTTTCTGCCTCATCATTGCGTGCTCAAGCCAGAAAGTAGTAGTACAAAGTTACGAGTAGTCTTTGATGCCTCTGCAAAGACGTCAACTAACCTGTCGTTGAACGACTTACTCTATTCTGGGCCAACAATTCAAGACGAATTGTTTTCAATATTATTGCGTTTTAGACTGCCAAAATTTGTTATTAAGGCCGACATTCAAAAAATGTATAGGCAAATACTCATAAGAGAAGAAGACCAACAATTTCAGCTAATATGGTGGCGACCCAATCGAACTGAGCCTATAAAATGTTATAAACTTCATACCGTAACTTACGGAACCACTTCAGCTCCATATCTCGCAACAAAATGCCTTCAGGTCTTAGCTACAGAATATTCTGCAAAATATCCATTAGGCTCGCAAGTTTTGCTCAAAGACTTCTACGTTGACGACGTTATGGCAGGTGCAGACAGCATTGTAGCAGCAAAAGACATCCAGTCACAATTGTCATTGTTGCTGCGGGAGGGAGGGCTCCAGTTAAAAAAGTGGTGTTCAAACCACCAACAATTACTTGATAACATTCCATTAGAAGATCAGGAGATACCTCTCACCGACGACAATAACGAAGGCGCTGTCAAGACCCTTGGGCTAATATGGAGACCCAAGTCAGACGTCTTCTGCATAAAAACAAATTATAGAACGTCAAAAAGATTCACAAAGCGATCTGTAGCCTCAGATATAGCACGTCTTTTTGATCCACTCGGAATAGTCGCTCCAGTAGTAATCGTCGCAAAGCTCTTTCTGCAAGAATTGTGGGAACTCCCTACCAGAAGAAATGTACACCAGGTGGAACAATTACTACCAAGGCCTCCAAGAATTAGACAAATTCCAAATTCCTAGACACGTTTTTGGCCATTACATCACTTCATCAATGCAAATGCATACCTTTGCAGATGCGTCAGAGAAGGCCTACGGGGCTGCTGTATATATCAGATCAGTTAACAAGGATGGTACAATCGTAGTACGACTGCTGTGCTCCAAATCTCGAGTTGCACCAACTACTAAAACGGCATCAGGAATGAGATCGATGACAATTCCACGTCTAGAACTATGTGCAGCATTACTAGCTGCCGAACTCTCAAAACGAGTCAAGAGTGACCTTAAATTGGACAACACCAATAGTTTTCTGTGGTCTGACTCCCAAATTGTATTGAGTTGGATTAATTCAAATTCAGAATCCTTCCAGACATTTGTTGGACGTCGAATTGCCAACATCCAATCTCTAACCAGCACTAATCAATGGCGATATGTGAAATCAGCTGAAAATCCAGCTGATGTTTTATCCAGAGGCATATCCCCAGAGAAACTGCAGGATCATACACTATGGAAGTATGGTCCGAGATTTTTGCATGGATCGGAATCAATTTGGCCACCCCCTTACAAACTCAGCAAAATTTGGACAGATGAAAGGAAGGAAGTTGCGTTATTGACCACTAATGACGACGATCATGTACAAAGTATGTTGGAAGGAATAAAGCATTCCAACTCATTCAACAAACTTAATGTAATCCTAGCCTACTGTTTTCGATTTGTCCATTTATGCAAGTCAGGTAAACTCAAGGATGCACTTAAATCCGTCAGACAACCCCCAAAAAAAGGCGACAGAACGGCATGGTCATTATCAACCTCGGAACTAGAAATATCCATGCAGTTTATTATCAAGGAAGTCCAAAATCACGGTTTCCATAAAGACATACGCTTCCTGAAGGCACACAAAGAACTAGATAAGGAAAGTCCATTGAAGGGACTCGCTGTATTTTTAGACCAAGATGATCTTCTGCGTGTCGGAGGCAGACTTCAAGCATCAAATTTACCATTTGACAGCAAGCATCCAATGCTGTTGCCATATTCTCACCCACTCGTAAAAATGCTCATGACGGATCTTCACTTCAATAATAATCATATTGGACCCCAAGGCCTATTGGCAATCACGAGGCAGCGATTTTGGCCAATCAAGGGCAAGAACATTGCCCGCTCTATTGTCCAGCACTGCATATTTTGCGTCAAAGCGAAACCGAAAATGTACTCGCAAATAATGGGAAATTTGCCAGCGCCAAGAGTGCAACCATCACGTCCATTCATCAACACAGGAGTGGACTTCTGCGGTCCATTATGGGTTCATTACCGAACGAGAGGGAGTCGAGCTCAAAAATGTTACTTATCAATATTTTGCTGCTTCGCCACAAAGGCGGTTCACATCGAAGTCGTCAGTGATTTAACTACAGATGCATTCCTTGGAGCCCTGCGAAGATTTATGAGCCGACGTGGCCACATTAAAAATCTGTATTGCGATAATGCCACCAATTTTGTCGGAGCCAAAAATCAACTGGAAGAGCTCAAAACAAGCATATATTCAAAGCAAGCACAAAATAAAGTCATTAATTCATGCAGTTCGAAGGGAATTGATTTCCATTTTATTCCACCACGAGCTCCACATTTTGGAGGATTGTGGGAAGCAGCAGTCAAATCCGCAAAACATTTGCTACTATGCAAAACAGCCACAGCATCATTAACCTACGAGGAGATTTGTACTATCACTACAGAAATAGAAGCAATTTTAAATTCGAGACCTCTTACAACACTATTCAATGATCCAAACGACCTAAGCGTACTAACACCTGGTCATTTTTTGATTGGGGATTCATTAAAGGCAGTCGTTGATAACAAGGCTGAACCGATCAAGGGTACCTTATTAACCAGATGGAAGCTAGTATCTCACATCAAACGAGAATTTTGGAATCGATGGTCTCAAGAATATTTAAATGAACTCCAACTGAGAACAAAATGGAAAACGCAATCCAAAAACATTAAAACTGGCACCGTGGTAATTATGAAAGAAGACAACACTCCTGTTATGAAATGGCCGCTAGGTAGAATCGAAAAGGTGCATTATGGAAACGATGGTTTGGTACGTGTCGCAGACGTACGAACAAAATCAGGCGTTTTGCGGCGTCCAATACACAAACTTGCACCTTTGTTAGAAAATAATGAAGCTGCGCCTGAACCTCAAACAAACGTGCCATCATCCGAACGGAAGCGAAGAAATGATAAGTCTGATCCTAGTGAATTATCGTCATCAAAGGCAGCAAGAAAAACAACAACTCAAACTAGGGCAGACTCAACAAACCCAAACTTCTTCACTATACTATTGTTAATTGGTCTAATTCTTCCAATTGTAATTGCAAGTGACATAGAGGTTATAAAATTCAACAATGCTTCCCCTGGAATTCATTTTCAACGACATGGAACAATAAGTCTGATTCATCACAGATGGAACCTTGTAGTGTACTATAATCTCGAGCCATACATGAAGGAATTCCAAGCATTAGACAACAGTACTACAATATTGGATCATATTTGCAATAAACGTTCCTCCAAAGAACTCTGCTCCCAAGTTATACAACAGCTGCGGCTTATAACACACGAATTAGATGAAGATAATATTATTCCATCAAACAAGTCCTCTGTAAGAATTAAACGAGGTGCCATCGACGTTGTCGGAAACATAGTTAATTCACTCTTCGGAGTGCTTGACTCCAAATACGCTAATGAAATGTCGCAACGTTTAGAAAGCATACAATCAAACGAGGATCAACTTATGAACCTGTTAAAAAATCACACTTCCATTCTAGACTCGACAGTCAACATCATGAAATTAAGCCAAGACGATATGTCAAAAAGACAACATGCGCTTGATAATCAACTGAGTCAATTGTTCAATCGTGTAAACAATGTCACTGAAGAACTATACCAATCCAAACTGAAAGAATTATTTCTGTCTTGGTGCACCCACGCTACCCTTATAATCATTAACATTCAAAGAATGCAGACATCCATAACAGATGTTTTGGCAGATACTCACCAAGGACGAGTAAATCATCTTTTGATCACCTATCAACAACTTAAAATTGAAGTAGGTAAAATAAGAAGTCATCTTCCACCAGGTCTTCGGATTCCAGTAGAACCTGACCAAATCCTACAACTCTATAAGCTAATGAATGTCGAGGGACACGTTAGCTCAAATCATATCGTATTCAACATTGAACTGCCGTTACTCGGGTTAGAAGAATTCATAGCATACAAGCTAATTCCCATCCCAGCAGCAATTAATAACAGCTACATAACCATACAATTGTCAACAGACGTCCTAGCTGTAAGTGCTCACCATGATCAATATTATCCCATAACCGAAGATGAACTTTCTAGATGTACCACTACTAACGGAGATCATCATTTATGTAGACAAACCCATCCGGTATATCAAGCTGGAACTAATTTGAGTTTGTGCGAAATCAGCTTGCTTAACAATAAATCAGATCTGTCAACATGCGAACTAAAAATGATCAAGGCTAATTCAGTGTGGACCAAGCTTCCTGAATTAAATCAATGGATATTTGCAGTTAACGAAGAAACTATGCTTAATGTCGTTTGCAAGCAACAAACATCATTTATAGCATTAGAAGGAAATGGTTTGCTGAAACTTCAACCGTATTGTGTGGCAAAAAATAAGCATTTGACACTTCAAGGCCAACAAATTTATTCATCTAAGGTTCAAGCTTCATACACCAGATTAATTCAAGATGTTCCGTTTCAAAGGGCGATTCAGTTAGCCACACTTCACTACAACATGTCAAATACCAGCTCTTTAAATCAAGAGTTGAATGAACTGCGAGATCAGATCAGACGTCAGCAGCTGGAATTACCCAATCATATCCGGTATCATAACATTCCCCACAGCATCGTGAGTTCACTTGGACTACTCATCACCATTGCAATAGTGGGATTCTTAGTTTACAAGAGATACTGTCAGAAACACCCTCCGCCTATTCCGGTCCCACGGAGAACACGTTCATCAAACAACACCATAAGTATCTAAGATATCATCCTGATGAACCCACAGATCATCAGCGCGGGGCAGGATGTTCAGTTCCACAGAACAATCGTCATAAAGTATAAAATTCATATTCAAATATTTTTTCTTTCTTTACATAATGTAATGATTTTTGCATTTTCATAATATTCAATTGTAGTGCCTTCTGCATTTTCAGCATTAATTTAGGTTTCAACCAATAATGTAACAAAACACCTTGCACACTTTAATTATTTTTAAATTCACTTTTTTGTTAATTCGGCATTATTTGTCACACCAACCAAATTGTAAATAAATATAGACTAAGCATATTTTTAAGTATAAATATCGGTAGGAAATAAAATTGATTTCAGATAGCAACGAAACAGTACCCAAGACTTTTATTTACTTCAAGTGAGTCTGCTTGAAGCTGTTTGTGTCATCTCAAGGAGTTATAGTGCTGCACTATATACTCCACCCCAGTCACAGTACAAGAACTGTGATCTGGACAGCATAAGACGATAGAATAATCGTTTACAATTGTGATGGAACAAAATTAAGCGGAAATCGTATTACATATATCGAAAACAAACCGTATAAGTGAAAATAAATTTTGTGGACAGATTAGTGTTTTATGGAAATGACTAATGACTTACACATTCGGGTTGTATAAATTGATCCTTATTTTATTACATGATGGCCTGTGATGATGAAGTCCTCATCTTGTCTTCGGAATCCATAACATATATTAAATCCTTTTTTGTTAATAAATCGAAGAAAGTACTTTCAGGAGCATCACCAATTTGATGAGATTTTGACCGGTTAAGACAACTTTATAAAAAATATTAAAAAAAAAAATACAAAATTAAGTAATTTTTTCGAAATTAAAAAAACATAAACATCCTCTTCAGTGGATTTTCATTCAGAGCAAGCCCGTGCGACCCAATAGGTGCCATATGCCAAAGTAAAAGAGTGTGATTTCATTGCTTAACGGAAGCCTTACATAGGTACAGAGCTTACACTTGGATACAATTGTTAAAAAATTGGATTTTATAATTTTTTTAAATTAAAATAAGTAGGTACGTTTAGTTAAAAGGGATAAGAAAAAAAAATTCAGTTTCACCTTATTATAAAATTGTACTTGGATTTCTTTGTCTTGTTAGAAACAACCAACCTTTTAAATTATCAGCTACTTTCTCCTTAAAACTTCTTTGTCTATTTTTTATATTACTGAACAATGCTTCATGTAGATTTTAAACCAAAAGTATAGGTACTTTAAATCAAAAAAATCCAATATAATATGACATCAGAAATTACATTCAAACATTTTTCTTGCAATTTGTTTACAAACACAAAAAAAAATCTACATGATGTGGTAACTCTGCTCGTATTATAATAAAACCTTAAGAGAGTAAGTGTATATCTCTTTTCTTTGCGGCAAAAAAGGAAAACCAAAACTATATGAGATATGGAGGCAAGTTCACATGGGGTCTGCATGATGGAGACCTTATTGATGTCACAGTCACTTATGAAGAATTTCTTTGAAATAACTTCATTATATTAATCAACTGATTTTATTAATCAATATGTTCCCAATAATTATTAAACACTTCACATATTTTTGGTAAGAGAAAAAAGAACTTTTCTCTTAGATTTGAATACTGTTTAACAACAAAATTCACAAACTATGTGGTGCTTTCTTTTTCTAACCATCGTCAACATTTGTTGTTATGTCAAAAAAAATTTGTTGCAGTGTCATTGTTAAGATTTGTTGGGTTTTTTACAAATCATTTAGGAACGATACGCTAGTTAGGTTTTTTAAAACTGTCAAACGACCACTTTCAATTTATTGAATTTAAGTTGCAGTGAGAAAAACAAACGGAACAAATAATGAAATATGAAAGACAATAATTTTGTGATTGGAAATGAAAGCTCATCGCCAGAATCTGAATATTTATTTGTGTTTCTTTCCATATAATACTCGTAGGTCATTTTGGGCTAATTTTTTTTTTTTTAAACTAAATGGGCACTAAATCAAAATTGTGGTGATGCAGTTTCAGTTAGTTAGATGAGCTCATTAGTGACTCAGCATGACCATCATCAATATATTCTGATTAGTAAGTTGCGAGATCTAGCGATTTTTGTACCCATGAGAGGCATATGGCCAAAGAAACAGTCCTTGTATGACAATTTTCTTAAATACATTTATTAGGTGGAAACGGGGGATGCAGAAGTAGATGGACATGTAGCAAAACTAGGTTACACCAAAATCTTCAACGTGGCATGGATAGATGGTGAGGAAAGGGGGATGCAGAAAGTAGCCTTTTAAACAAATCGCTTTGCCAATTCAAGGGAATATCTTAACGTTATGATTGTTGAAAATTCATTGCTCTAATAGATTTAATTTGGATTTGTTTTAGTCGAGAATGAACTAATAAACTTTCCCGATAAATTTAAAGTTAATAACTAAACAGCCTTTTTGCCTCCAAAAATCAAAAATTTTAGAAAATTAAAAAAAGTAAAATAAGAAAAAGTGATTTATGCCATTCCCTTAAATGGTCTATTGACAGATGAACAATGTCAACTCATATCATGGAGGTGAGTTAGAAATAGTAACAAATCGTAACTATTTGACACTTCAACGTGAGTTTAGGAACGCTGTTATGACGTCGTATAGTTACAGATTGTAACTAATTTGGATTAAAACGCCTTTTTGTTGACTTTTGTTAGCAAATGTTGACAATGGTTAAAAAAGAACGCACCAATGCTGTTGCAAATTTGCAATTATTAGATTTTTTGTTTTGTTACTATTTGCTCTTTCTATTTGACAGGTTGACTGAGGGAGGGCTAGTGTTAGTTTTAGTAAGTGTACTTTGCTGAGAAGGGCTGTCATTTAAATTTTTCTGATTGCAGTACTTTAAAAGTGGCTTTACATGGAGCTGCAGCAAATTATAGTGCAGACGAAAAAGCAACAACAACAATCATAGCGCAGACGTCTTCACTATAATTTTCAAGCTGCATCCATAATTTTCCTATAATCTGCATGTATGAAAACGTCTGCATTTTGGCCTTCCCTCTCTATCACACAAATATGATTTATATATTTTGCATCCTCTTTTTTTGCAGATCATGGCCTGCAGCTTCATGTAAAGCCACCTTAATTCAAACAAAGCAGACAGCAGCAATATCTATGAAAATTTTGTTGATTCTGTCATAATGAAACGAAATGTTTTGAAGTTTTTGGTATGAACTTTTGGGATTCGTCAAGGTCAGTGTCGCTGTTGTTTAGATTCAGAAGTTTAATTTTTTATTTTCCTATCAAAATTTTGTCAATATTTTATTTTGGATTAAGAAATGACATCCTAAATTTTGAAACGCAACGAATAAAATTCGACTGCGGTTGCCATGTAGGCTGTTGGCATAGAAGGCCATTCGAGACGTCAAATCGTACATTTTAGACCTCGTGTAGGTACCAATCAACACAAACAAAAGAATATGGTTGGATTGTTAAGTGTAAATTGTAGAGAAAGACGAAAAACTGCAGAGCATCCTCTACCAAGCCAGCTAGTTATGTAAAAAATATTTTTTGCATTTTGTATTATAATGTGTTTGGTTGAAATAAATTTTTTTTCTGGATTATTACATTTTTAGTCAGAATTAGTGTATGAAACAAAACAATTATACACTCACCTGCACAATTAATCGCCCACCTTTGATTAGTCTCACTATGTGTGTTTTTTATAAATAACGGTCACCATAATGATTTTTTTTTTTTTTTTTTTTTTTTGTCAATTAGGTATTTTGAGCATGGATTGAACAGTTACTTAAGTTTTCCTTTTTCTTATTTGTGCATGGTATGCATTTTTGTGATTCAGTTAGAATTTGAAATTCTGAGTGCTCTAAGGAGTGTGGTTTTTATTCCTTAATTTTGTATTCGTGTGTATTGGAAAGTTGAAAATTAGTTTTTGTAAACCTATGACGTAACCACAAACAAAAAATGCTGTTAGAACCAACAGGAGCTTTCAAAAAAACCAAAAGTTATCACCAAATATGTAGATGACTTGTTTGTTGTGATTGAAGCAGAAGAAGTTCAGAAAATGCTGAATGCCTTGAATTCTTTTAATCACAAAATTAAGTTTACGGCGGAAATGAAGGTGAATGGTGAGCTTCCATATCTCGATGTGAAAGTCTTAAGGCGCAATGAAAAACTAATTTTTGATTGGTATAAGAAAACGACTGCACCTGTGCGCCTTATAAATTTTCATTCGAAGCAACCCAAAGAAGTTATTATCAAAACTTTGTAAACCGGGTTCTTGACATAAGCGATAAATTTTTTCACCAAAAAAACATCAAAATCATGCGAGACACCCTGTTCTCCAATTCCTTCCCCTCTCCGGTTGTCAAATAACTCATCCAAAACCATCAAAAAGAAAAAAATGATCAACCAAGCTGATAATCCCCAACAAGTGTGTGTACTGTATATATAAGAGTGCACTTTACATACCTAACCTCTCCAACCACATCAAGACAGCACCAATAAAAGACAACACAGACACAACAATAGCTTTCAAGTCTGCATTTCCTCTGAGGAATAAACTTTTTACAAACACAAAAGGTAGAGTGGAGACTTTGGAGCAGACGTTATCTATAAGATTAACTTAATTAATTAGGAGGAACAGGAAGGAGACGACATGTCCGTCCGTTTACATCGGTACCTCCAAACAAAAATTGAGAAATCGCATCTCTGGTCACAGGTCTGATCTAAATAGCGGGGCTTCTCACAAAACTGCACTAGCTCACCATTGCAAAGAAGAAAAACACATATACCAGATTTGGAGAATGTAGAAATTCTTCAAACAGAGCAACATTATTCAAAAAGAATGTTGATAGAGATGTTATGTTGCATACAATAGATAAAAACAATGCTGTCAACCGTAGATCGGATTGTGACGCACTCAAAGTAATGTTTATAGCCAACTTATAAATGTGCCAACAAAAAAGAAAAAGATTCAAAATAGGTAATCGTGTGGATAGGTAATAGTGGATGTTTCAACTGTCGTTCGAGTAATGTTTTTTTTCCCTTTTTTAAAAAATTAACAAATTACAATTTGTAACTTTAGTTTTAACTTTGTTTATTTATTTATTTTAGTTACTTTTTGCTTCAATGTGTATAAAATGTTTGACTATATCAAATATTAACTGTTTGAAAAAAGTTTTATTGTAAGTTATCTTGATGTCACATTTTTTAGAATGTTTAATAGTTGTATGCTAATGTTTGTATTACTTTTGATCTTTTGTCATTAACCAATAAAGGCCTGATGAAGAGTATAAACATACTCGAAACGTTGCGATGAAATAACATCTTTTATGTATTTACTATATAATATACTATTGCTCACAAAAATCAACTAAATATCTGTTTTGTTTAAACAACAAGAACCGCTCTGGTAAAATAATCTCATAAATAAGTTTGAAATAAAAAACCATAATTTAAATTCATATGACATTCTAATAATTATTGTAAATCCTCTTTTCTATCGTTTCCAAAATCAACACACTCACATATTATTGAAAGTCCTTATTCAAATTTATTGGTTTGAATATTACAAATAAATTCATAGTGCTCATTGACCTGTAAAAACAATATGCATCGCAATTGAAATAATGCACAATAACTTACGATCCTTCATAAAAGAAGGACATTTTTGGAAATTACTATCCAGGCTCGGTACTTATTTTTTGTTCGCAATGAACAACAGTTAAGTATGGATTCAAATTAAAATATCGAAAGCCAGTCCAATCATACTTATTCAACCGTTAAATTGAAAATTGAATTAATAATACTATTTATACACATATACGCATAAGCATTAAATTTGTCTATACCTACCACGAATATAGTCACTCGAAAATGCAATAGAAATTTGATTTCAAATACTCGAGTCCCTTCGAGTTTGACCAAACCAAATAAAATTGCAAACCTATAAAATCTAAAAATCCACCCAACCCATGTATTCGAGTTTTTGTTTCGTTTTAAGCACACTGTCAATACCTTTTCGAAAGCGCCCTCTATTATTTTGGTAGAATACTTGAACATTCGTTTCAGATTGTGGGTATATGTGTATTTGATATTGGGTTATAGTTGCTGTGGATGGTGGACCCAAATTAAACAAATAGAAAGATATAATTGCAAATTAATTAACGATTACATTCTGATTAGGAAATTAGATTCTCCAATTATTTTTGTTTCCAAGGTTCGTTACAGTAAGTAAAGGGATTTCACTAGTTAAGCGTACTTAGCAGCGAAATTTTAGACAGTAACTAGCAAACCCGGCGAACTCCGTTTCGCCACCAGATGGCTTCGTTTTTTGTAACATTTCCCATGTTAAATTCCTCAAAGGAATCAGCAGAAAAGAACTGTTGCAACTCCCATTTCCTCAAGGAAAAAGCAGATTATTCCTCAATGAATTTTCTGAAATTTCCCACTGGGGAGGCGTGAACGCACACATGTTTAACAAAAAGAACAATATGACGGCTGTAGCTTGTAGGCAAAATCAAAACAAGGCACAAGATGGGACTCTTTATAATGGGTGATTTTTTAAGAGGTTTAGAACTTTAAAAAAAAAAAAAAAACACAAAAAATTCGAAAAAATGAATGAAATATTTATTTGAATCGATAGTTTGAACCTTGCAATTTAATGTTTAAAGATAATTTCATGCAAATGTTGACCGCGGCTGCGTCTCAGGTAGCCCATCCGCTGAGTCCAATTTTGGCATACTCTTTCACACATATCGGCCGGTATCTCACGAATGAATGAATGGATGTTGGCTTCCAGTGCGTCAATCGTAGCGTGCTTGTCCCTATAGACATTAGCCTTGACATACCTCCACAAAAAATAGTCTAATGGTGTCAAATCGCACGATCTAGGCGGCCAATTGACCGGCCCGAAACGTGAAATTAACTGTTCACCAAACTCGCCTCGCAATTGCGCCATTGTTTCGCGTGCTGTGTGGCATGTGGCACCGTCTTGTTGAAACCACATATCATGCAAGTCAAGAACTTCCATTTCGGGCAAAAAAAAGTTTGTTATCATCGCTCGGTAGCGTTCACCATTGACAGTAACGCTGCGATTCGCATCATCTTTGAAGAAATATGGCCCAATAATGCCGCCGGCCCATAAACCGCACCAAACAGTGGCTTTTTCGGGATGCATTGGTAGCTGTTGCAATGCTTCTGGCTGATCTTCACTCCAAATGCGCCAATTTTGCTTATTTACGTACCGATTCAACCAAAAATGAGCCTCATCGCTGAACACAATTTGAACAATTTGAACATTTCGAACCGAGCACGAATTTTGATAGTAAAATTCAATAATTTGCAAGCGTTGTTCATTTGTAAGACGATCCATGGTTAAATTGCAAACCAAACTGAAGCTGTTTGACAGTGACACAAGGTACTAAACACACGTCAGCTGTCAAAACCAGTGTTGCCAAAACCAAACCAGCTAAAAAATCACCCGTTATATATCCTCTTTGGTAAAAAGCATAAGAGAGCGTCACACCCTCAAAATAAATGGAAAAACAGCTGATTTTTAGCTTGTAGGCAAAAAGAGAAAACATACGGCATTGCATATACATATATTCTATAGTATTCCCACTTGAGGTGCGCCATCTATCGACGAAAAACTAAGCTCTAGAATACCATGGGAAGCAACAACAACAATTTCCACCATTTTAATTGTTGTTGTTGCTTCCCATGGTATTGTAGAGCTTAGTTTTTCGTCGATAGATGGCGCACCTCAAGTGGTAGTACTATAGTTTATATATATACAATGCATACGGTTGGCGGTCTGTACCTTATTGGTCCGTGGTCAACACATACACGAAAAAATAAAATGAAGAGGCTGAGATATACATTATGTTTATCTTTATACATATACCGTGCTCAGTAAAATATTTCCAAATGGTGTTTAAGGCAAGAAGAGTATAAGTTGGCTGTCTGTATTGTACGTCTGTGGGTTAAACACTGACTTTGACTTCATAAAACACCATTAGACATGCATAAAGTTTCATTTACAGAAGTCAGAATTTCGACAGTAACTTGTCTTCTAACGAATTCAACGCGCTGTCTCACTTCATCCAAAGGAAAACTTATCATTATCCTCACTACGTGGCTTCGATTTTCTCGCCAGACAACACCTCACCCTAATAAAGATCTGCCGAGCTCTTCGTTGATTTTGAATCCCTATTTTGACGTTTCATTAACCTGAGATTTCTTTTATTCGTTGTGAACAACGAATTTCATTTCTGTATATCACAATTGAACAGTAAGATTTTGAGGTTAGTCGAGAGAAAATAATTTGTTCGTTGCGATGTGGATGGTATGTGGAATGTGTGTGAATAGACTTTGACAGTTCGTAGCAAACACCATTGTATATAGAACCTACAGTAATATCTGAAATGAGTTGTTAATGACTTGTTTTGCCGTGCACAGCCGTAACCAGCAAAACTCCCATGTGATAGTATTTACTATATAGGTTCTATATAACAACAACATAACTTAAAATATGCCTAAGGAGAAGCATAGTGGCGGTATGAAAAAGCTAAATAGGAAGGTTTCTAAAAATTTCTTCGGAAACATTAACTGGTAGATATCTTAGCTTTTTAGATAATGACGAAGACGGCGCTCTTTAGATTAAAAGCGTTCGTCTCTCGCTTTTAATACAACATTTTGTTCCGAACAGGACAAAAAGTATAAAGACAAACCATTGACCAGTTTTTTTCCGGGTGAATGGAAAACATCATTTTTGTCCAGCATACTTTCGTTCCCCTCTAACTTCCGACAAACTGAACTTATGTCCCATTTTTAAAATTTCATGTTAAATTATCTGTTCAAAAATATGTTCAGAAACGGAAACCTCTCAATGACCTAAGTGACAGTGGAGCTAATCTTTGCAAAGTGCATTGATGCAGTCAATTGGTATAGGCAAACCTTTTGTACAGTAGATTGGAAATTACTTTTTGGACGGTTCCATTCTCGTTGTTTTCAACGGTTTTCAGACAGATATTCAAAAAATAAATGGTGTGCCCCAAGGTTCCATCCTGTCATCTATTCTTTTTCTCATATTAATAAAATTTTCTCTTATCTAATACTTCTAGTCCACTTGATTTTGTTGCTGAAGACATTACACCCAGCTTTTAATATTAGTTTCCAGATACATAGCCATGTTCTTCAGATGTGGAACTCACTGAATATCGATGATCAATGGGTAATTTAATGCTTCGAAAACTCAGTCCTGTCTTCTGTCATCAGAGTATTACCTACTCCTTATGCCACTATCCATGAGGCACCCGTGGAACGATTACAAGTTTGAACACGCCGAAAATGCCTTAAAATGCTTTGGTTTCCTAAATCGACACAAGAAATATTTTCCATTTCTGATCTGGCTACAACTATACAAAGCATTCAATCGTCCGTAGCTTGAGTTTTTCTTATATTTAGGTAGGTGCTCCTGTTTTACATTTCCTCCTCCTGGATAAGATTCGGAAAAGATCCTCAAAATTGATGGGTGAAAGAACCGTTACCGAAAAGTTTGTTTCACTTGAACATAGCCGTAACGTTTTTTTGTACCACTAAATGTATCACTTTCATCATCCTAACTTGGGACGTACTTACTGTTAAGTATAGAGACAATTTTTAGCTGCTCTACAAGAATGTGGAATGCTTTTCCGGCTCGATTTTACAGACTTTCAAAAAACTGTGCGTGATGCATCGGTATCACCTTGTATCTGCCAAATGCTCGTAGGTACTGTGTCAATTCAGGGTATAAGAGTATTAATAACGCCTTTGGTGTACGCTTATCAAAAAAAAAAAAATACCTTACCCAAATAAAATAATTGCGAACGAAAAATTACATCTCATCTCGTCTAAAGTCGTCATTTCATCGTTACCAATTCAATTGCGGTCAGTTCCACTAGGGTATTAAAATTCATCAAGGAGCTATCAAGTACAACAACTATTGTATGTATGTATATGGTTATGGTTGCTTCCTTAAAAAATGGAAATGGAAGGTATTTTTAAATTAAATTTTTTTTAAATTTTTTTTTTTATTTCTAAACTTTCCAGTTACATAGTAGTATATAAAATTATATACGAGTATGTATGTACCTTTGAATGAGCTTCGTCTCTCAAAAAGTAATTAAGAGTGAAAACTTTTCTAGTCAAAGATTGTTCAAAAGAGGAGGTGCAGGAGTGGTATGCTAGCTAGGTATACCTTCTGTTTGTGCATTTTGCTTCTATGTACTAGGTATTTCTATACACAGATACGAGTATGTATATTTAAAAATCTATCTTTTTACTGCAACAAAGAGGTGGATGCCAAAAAATTGAGATGCAAAAAAAAAAACTTTCATCCAGTTCACTAACAGTTGCATGAAACGGAAACGATGGAGTTTCCTGCGAAACTCCATTCATGTTAAGCGAATTATAGTTGCAAATGGTTTTTAGGAAGGTTCTCGTTTTCCGAAGAACAAAATTAATTTGAACCGGGCGGGGGAAGAAGAAGGAGGTGAAGTATGTGGTTTGATATAGTGTAGTAAACTAGGAGGAGGTTCCTCTCTCTCTCTTGTATCTTGATGGATACAATCGAGGAAGCTTATGATTATGTTCTTAGGGGCTATATGGGTTATGAATTGAGAAGTTTGAGTTCTAAATTTATGTACACACAAAACTTTTGGGCCACAGATGTAGTTGGCTGTGTTTGGAAGTGAATTTTTAGGATGCAGCTTCATGCTGTTAATTGAGTTTTAGCTAAGGTTTTTTTCTTCTTAAGTGAATTTCATTAAAAACCTTTATGTTAAAGTGTTTGGAAATTAGTTTTAAGTGATTTTTGTTGTTTTAAAACAAATCATGTTTCGGAACATGCATGAAATCAATTCAGTTATAGGATGATGATGTGATCAAAACGAAGAGGGAGTTCAAGTGTCAACTCTTTTAGAACAGACAATTTATTTATTTCTTAGATAAGAAAAGTTAATGAACTCTTCGCTAGTAAGGACGGGTTTTTGAGAAATATGCGGATTCCGATTTATAGCCTCTAGCTCTTGTAGGTATCTTCCTTGTCTTTTAGGGCAACCTTTCAAGGACACTCGTGTACATTTTTAAGAAGAGGTAATCAACCTTACAACATAACTTTGAACAAAACAATACTTAACATTTGATTGGAAGACATTTTTAACGGTACACTTAGGGCCAGTTGTACAATTGTGGCTCATCCTCGGATCAAACGATTTAGGGGAGAGTGGGGCAAGAAGGACCACGGGCAAAAAGAACCAAACCGATTTTTACCATAGTTCTTAACTCCATCTTATTTTCAGTAGTTAGAATTTATAAGAAACCTACTTTCACAACACATCCCTAAGTTTCATTGAAAAATTTAAGTAAGTTGCAATTTAAATGTTAAAGTTTGAAAACGGCCAATATTTAAAATAAACTTCCAATTTGTAAAACCCACCCAACACGACAGGTTTATAATCCCGAAGTTTTTGTTCATTTTGTTTTGTTTGTGATCGTTAGTGTTAACTTACTAGTGGAAATAAAAGTAAAAAAATAATACTAAAAAAAACATATTTTTTGTCAATAAACTCCTTATGGGGCAAATGGAACCAGAACGAAGTATGGCAAAACGGACTACCAGTTCTTACTATCATCACACGAAGATCATTTAGCCAATTTGATCATGTTTTTATTTATTTTTAAGTAAGTTCGGTTACTTTTAAATAGCTTGGCAAAAAAAGTCCTAGAGCCATACGGTTTTCAGTATTGTTTTAAAAACTAATAAATGCATTGAATTACGACAACAACAAAAATACTTAAATACCTAAAATTTTGAAAAAAAAAAACAATTAAAAATTTATTTTTAATTTTTTTTTTTAATTATTTTTAAATTTGAAAGTTAATTTTTCAAAAACAGTTCTCTAAAATTACTTTATTTTAAATAACAATAAAAGAAGAAATGTTTGGCTTTACAAAAAGGTATGCTTTGGTATTGTTGCAGATACCGTTATTTGGTAATATGTTTTTTTTTTCAATTTAAATCATGTTTTTAGAAAATAACGCCTCCCGGATAGACGGAGGGGAGTAGACCCCTCCCATACGATTTTTTTCTTGTCTTCACCCAACCTACTCACCTTAGCTTTTGTATGCACCTTATACGGCTCCCGAAAATTACGCCAGAAGAAATTACGCCAGAATTTTTTTTGGAATAAACGCCAGAAAATTCTTCATACAAAATTCTGGCATTTTTTCCTAGGAAAAAAGCCAAAGTTTTCAGAAATTCTTTCCCAGATTTCAGGCCTTTCTTCCAAAAAATATTTTGGAAAAAAAGCCAGAAAAAAATTCAGGCGTTTTTTCCTTTTCTTGTTTTGGAAAAAGAGCCAGAAAACTGTATTTTATATGAATCGCTGTACTTTATTAACAGTTATGGTAGGCTATTCTTCTTGTTGTTTTACCTACTCGTATTGTTTAATTTTTTTATTGGTTACAAATAAACGCACCTTAAAATGTTGACATCTTTTTAATTTAAAGTGTAAACTGTTTCAGAGACATATCAAATCACCGCGCAGAGGGGGCGACGCAATCGCACCCGCCACGCCGCCCGCATCCGCCGACCGCATCCGCCGACCGCACCCGTCACACGACGGCAAGGCGCGGACCGCAGTTACGGGGCGGGATGGGTGCGAAACACACCCACTTCGTCTGTTTAAAAATTTAAAAAAAAAACATTTCTGGCCTTTTTTCCAAATCGTTATTTGGAAATTAGGCCAGAAAATATTAATTTTCTGGCGTAATTTCCATTTTCCTTTCTGGCTCTCTTTTCACATCTATCTGGCGTAATTTCCAACATTGGCTTATTTGCTAACTAAAACTCTGGTCCTTTTTCCATTTTTGAGCCAGAAAAAAATTCTGGCATTTTTTCCAACAAAAAAAAAATTCTGGCGTAATTTCCGGGAGCCACCTTATACCAAATACCTGTATAGCATTGTTAAATAAAATCAGTCGTTCGTTTTGCCACATTCAAAGGACCTTTTTTCACCGCTAGTGGGGTCACTATATTCTGTTCAACAAAAATTTTCAGTACATGATACATAGGGCGATTGAATGTTTGCTTGTATCGGATAACATATCTCTACTATATATAAAAGAGTAATTTTGTTTGTGTGTCAGTTTGTCCGTATATGGCAGATAAACTGACGACACACCACTTACCTCGCAATACAGTGGATTCTAAAATCTTGCCCCATTCCCTGGCCAGGTTATAGGCTATTTAAATTAAAAAATAAATTATTTTAAATAGGTTTAATCTAATAATATTTGAACTTACCTCTTAAATTTATTATGAGAAATTTTATATTTCTCAAATAATTTTGACGTTTCTCCTTTTCCTTTTTTTCTTATTCCCTGTTTGTTTAGTGTGTTTTTGTTTACTTCTGCCGTTGCCTTGGATTTATTTCCAAATTGTTGTTTATATTTCTCAAATATTTTTGACGTTTCTCCTTTTCCTTTTTTTCTTATTCCCTGTTTGTTTAGTGTGTTTTTGTTTACTTCTGCCGTTGCCTTGGATTTATTTCCAAATTGTTGTTTTGGTTTGTTTACTTCTGCAGTTGCCTTTTGTTTAGTTTTGTTTACTTCTGCCTTTGCCTTGGATTTATTTCCAAATTGTTGTTTTGTTTACTTCTGCAGTTGCCTTTTGCTTAGTTTTGCTTACTTCTGCCGTTGCCTTGGATTTATTTCCAAACTGTTGTTTTGGTTTGTTTACTTCTGCAGTTGCCTTTTGTTTAGTTTTGTTTACTTCTGCCTTTGCCTTGAATTTATTTCCAAATTGTTGTTTTGTTTACTTCTGCAGTTGCCTTTTGCTTAGTTTTGCTTACTTCTGCCGTTGCCTTGGATTTATTTCCAAACTGTTGTTTTGGTTTATTTACTTCTGCAGTTGCCTTTTGTTTAGTTTTGTTTACTTCTGCCTTTGCCTTGGATTTATTTCCAAATTGTTGTTTTGTTTACTTCTGCAGTTTAGTTTTGCTTACTTCTGCCGTGTTCCTTTTCTGTGATTTGACATGAATGAATAATTTATGAAAGCAAAAAGCAAAAAGCATGTGTAAACATACACTTACGCGTTGGTTGGGAACATGCATGAAAGTATAATAAGAGTCTGTTGCTCATCAACTTTTCATGCACCGGTAACAGCAGTTGCTTACGTTTCGCATGTATTTAAGAAGTATGCATTTTTTCATGCACACATGGAAAGTTTGTAAGGAAAATTAAGTTTCGTGTGTAAGCTTTTTCAATTGCGAAAATTTTGTACTCTCACGGTTACAGGCGCTCGCCGGTAAATGTATGCATGTGTAAGCCCGCCATTATTCCTTGCATTTCAGCTGAAGGTGCGTGTTTGGCATATGTTAGAAATAAATAGTTTGTTGAGAGTTTTGAAATGAACCTATTGGAAAACTTACAACAAGCGCCAGTGGATGGCAAAAGTAAAAATGAACTTGCAAGTGTAAGCTCATGAAAAACTGAAACAAAGTTGGGTGGTTCCCAACTTTTCATCCGACTGTCATCTTTTTTATTCGCACATGTTAGGTTAGCAAGGAAAATCGAGTTTGCTATGCAAGCTTTCACAGTTAAGCAATTTGTACTTTCAAAGCTATTGTCGCCGATAGGTTAAAAACAAATTATGTGCGTTGAATAAAAAAGCAAACAGAGATGATATCGTTGGCCATTTCGGGAACCTTCAAATCTTTTTGGAAATAGTCATAAGGTCCATGAACGAAATAGACATAATGTCCATTGACCTTATGGCGAAATCGAAAATTTAGACATGTTTAATTAGTAAATGTCGTAGACATAATGTCAAGGTAATGGAAACGCCAAACACTCTACTCTGTTTTGAGTAATTGTTTGTCCGTAGTCAAATTTCTTTAGTTGACCCATTCAATCGGTAGCGTCAAGTTAAGAAGAAAAATGCCATCGGAATCAGAGGCCCATTATACAAAATAGACCTAAACAAAAGCATTTGATATATATAAATAATTTCCATAAATAAAACTAGACTTGAAGTTCAAAATTTCAATATAGACATTATGTCCACTTTAAAATAGGCATAATGTTCATGGACCTTATGACTATTGCCTAATTGTTCAAAATGTCCATGGAAATTGTGCCTATTTAAAGCAGACATATTAATAAGGTCAGTGGAACTTATGTCACACCCGTTTTGAATTACCAGACTTTCTTTTCTTTTACTGCCAGTTAGCCGGCATGTTTATAAAGTTTGTGGTTGCAATTTTCGTGCCAGTAGCTGGCTGTGGGCAACGCTATATTGTATTCCTGCCCTAAACGCAGCCGCTGTATCGAAGAACAAATACGAAAAAGAAATTCGCTAAAATAGTGTTTTTGTTTACTTTTGCCGTTGCCTTGGATTTATTTCCAAATTGGTGTTTTGGTTTGTTTACTTCTGCAGTTGCCTTTTGTTTAGTTTTGCTTACTTCTGCCTTTGCCTTGGATTTATTTCCAAATTGTTGTTTTGTTTACTTCTGCAGTTGCCTTTTGCTTAGTTTTGCTTACTTCTGCCGTTGCCTTGGATTTATTTCCAAATTGTTGTTTTGGTTTGTTTACTTCTGCAGTTGCCTTTTGTTTAGTTTTGCTTACTTCTGCCTTTGCCTTGGATTTATTTCCAAATTGTTGTTTTGTTTACTTCTGCAGTTGACTTTTGTTTAGTTTTGCTTACTTCTGCCGTTGCCTTGGATTTATTTCCAAATTGTTGTTTTGGTTTGTTTACTTCTGCAGTTGCCTTTTGTTTAGTTTTGTTTGCAATGAATGTACTCATTAGTGCGATATGTAAATTTTAAATACCTGCAACCCCTGGTTGAACCATGGTGTCCAAATCCGAATAAAGAAACGGAATCGATAACCTTTGTCCAAAATATCATCTGCGTCAAATAATTAACATAGCTTGGGCCATACCGAAGACATTGTAAAATTTTAACTCTTCTGTTCTGGCCTATTTCATAAGCTCAACCATCTTGGATATTTCGGAAATATTATATCAACCTCGGTGCAAGTGAGTGTTACCATGCGTTAATTTTTTTCTGCAAATTTTGAGGTTCAAAATTTGCAATCCAGGATATTCTGATGCCAGCGCAATTTGAATTTCTGAATTTCTCTTCACTAAGATATTAAGAACAGCTGAAAGTCGAGAACACAATCATTTTGAAATTAGGGATGTTCGATTTCGGTTGTAACCCAATTTCATCCAAATTTGGTGGAAATGAGAAAATTTCGAAATGTGTTTTTGTATAGGAAATTATGTAATTTCGAATCTCATTCGGAAATCTGCTAGGAAATTACATCATTTACTTCAACGAAATTACAGCATAAGATTTGAAGGTAACCGATATTAAAAAACAATAGCATCTCTGTTTGTTTTATTTACTCAACGAACATAATTTGGCAAAATAAAAATAAAAAACCCTTTTTCTTACAAAAATTATGTCTTGGTTTTTAATTTCATTTAAAAGATATTGTATGAAAAAATTTTCCTCGGGTGCCCGGGCAACGCCGGGTACTTTTTGCTAGTATCTATATAAAGTTAAAACTCTTTCCAGGTATTTTAAAAAGCCGCAAAATGGAGAACAGTGCAAATTATGGTTACCATCTGCTGATTTAAAAAAGAGAAAGTTTAATGCACTGAGATCTTTTGCAACAATTTCTTAAAATATTTTGCACACAGACACAAAAAAAATATTTAAAAATTTGTTTAAAGCACAATCTTACAAATAACTAAAGATAATATAATTTCACTCATTATGATGTATCGATTCACTTTTAATAAAAACACAATATGATTCTTCTAAATGACCAAACCAGAACAGATCTGAACTTCATTTTAAGAGACCATTCAAAAATTCAGATTTCCAAACAAAAAATGGGAAAATCAAAGCAATAACGCTTTTCAACTTTCAAAACTTTGTTCTCAAAACCAAAAGTTCTGCAAAAAAAAAACACTCAAAAAGCAAATATTCCCATTAAACAACAAATTGAAATATTAGATTGCGTTTCATTCACAAGCAACAAAGTTGTGATAAAGCTCATCCGTTACCCTGTACTGACAATTTTTGTTGAACGGAATATATGGACAACGGGCACCTCAACTTGGAGTTGCCAATATTGCTGACAATATTTTGCACTTATTATACTAATATAGACACATCTTGAAGACAAATACACTATGGTTCAATGTTTTGAAACAAAAATATAAAAGAAAATTGACCATAAGAATACTTGTCTCCATTCGCATCTCAAACATCATATTTCTAGATTTCAAAATTTGTAGTTCCATCCCACAGTTTTCCAACATAAAAAAGGAATCAAAATACATACCTAAAAAACCCACAACGATTCCAAAAGGATATCTTCGGTTCGGCATGTCCTTTCCATCGCCAAGTATATCGCTTTATTGAAATTAATTCAAACATGGCAATACTATACGTTATGGTTAGTATATTTAGGATTCGTTTAAATTTGCATTCTTTTCTTGGAATGGTTGTAGGGGGTGAAGGGATGTAGTCTTTTTTTATTTTATGAATTTGTAAGCTCATTAAATTTTAAATCTGAGCTGTTCTTTTCCTTTTTAATTTTTTCTCTTGGGCAGTTGGAAGATATTATTCTTTTTTTTCTTAGCCTCCTGACAGGGTTGGTTTTCTGGTAAGGCCAATTTAAAGAAAGGAACGTGATAGGGGGAAATTCGCTCAAACAAATTAGTGTTGTCCTAAGTAGGCAAATGCTAAGCCTGACTATACCTAAAGAGAGTGTGGTGCGGGTAACGTGGATGATGGGTTCGAGATACTTATGACAAGCATTAAAAATATCCTTGTTTTGTTGTCATAAATTAAATTAACTTCCAGCTATGTGGTGACTGATGGTATCTTTTTTTATATTGTCTGCTGTGGACTTGGACAAAAGTCTCCTAATAATTTTGGTCTCCTTTTTTTTTTTGGGAGAATTATTTTCTTTCAAGGACATTTTGTTGTTGTTGTTTATTGTTTGCTGTTTGTCCGCTTAACAGAGACAAAATATCGCATCACAAAACCTAATTAACATTTAAATGGAAGAAGGTCCTACTGTTTTCTTGGATGATTTGGAAAAAAGGTAAAATAAAGGAGCTTTAACAAATTTGTTTTGGAAGCTATGTATAGATACATAGCAGAAAATCCTTGCAGAAATTTAATTAAACTAGAAAAACCAACGACTTGGAGCAAAAGGAAAGTATCTTTTATACTAAGAACGAAGATTTTCTGAGCCAAGACAATTTCTTACTCTAAATAATCTTCCATTTTAATCGATCTACAAAAATAAGACCAACAATATCTGACTTACTTTTATGCGTTTGAAACCCTTTTTTTGATCCTTTTCATACAGAAGTCACTCATAAACGTACCTACTCATTGAAGTGGGGATATTAAATTTTCCGCACTTGCTTATAGCTACGGGTTTTTCACAGCCCGATATCCGAGAACCGACAACAATGAACCACTTCATTACCAGGCACGATAAGTCTCTCTCTCTCATTTTCTCTGTAATAGCACTTGCCAGTTTGTAACATCACCGAAACCCTAAAGGACACTTTGCTTTATACACAAAATTTACACTAAAGGTGATTTGCATTATCTGCATCAACAAACTGCTATGATGCTGCTGCCCCACGCCCATAAAAAAACACCCCCGCACCCTCCCACATCATCATCATCCTCAAACTATATCAACCTCGTGTAATGTTTCACATTGCCATAATCAGGGTACACACATCCTTTCCCCATATATGCGGAGTGACCTAAGGGCTTAAGGACTTTGCATTAGCTTTTCATTGTCATCCTTGTTATATTTTTTTTTTCGTCATCGTACGACGATATCCAGGAACCGTAGCCAACTACCATTTTTCGCATTGGCTTTTGTGTCATGTCATTTCGATGTACCTCTCTACCTATATGTCCGTATAATATAAGCTTGTATAAGAGTTATCCTGGGCAAAAGAATTTAAAAATTCTAAGCTGTCGTTTCTGTGGGAGCACTTTAGTCTAATGTGTGGGTACATATTATTTGACTTTATCCGCCCTTAATAAGGATAATGAAAAATGTCGAAGTCGTAGTCGGAACTTGTTGGGTTGGATAACAGAGTTACTAACAACGCCACAAAAGTTGTGATTTTTTTTTTTTAAGTGCAAATGCTTTGCATACGAATGTGAACTTTCACTCGATTTGAAATCGTTTTATGGGTGCTCTATTTTGAAACCGTTCTTAAAGAGAAGCTGTGACCTGTGAGATGAGAAACTTTAAAACTTAGAAACTGTGCAAGGGTAATGAGATGGGACCTCTTTTATTCTCTCTTCTCTATTGTCAACTAGGTTCCACCTTGTAATGGGTCAGTTAAACATTTTTGGAAGGCCGGCCCCTCGGTCATCTCCTTCTCCAATGCAAAGTGCTCTATTTTGTAAAAGCCATCATTTTTGACTTGAAGCCATGACAGATGAGAAGGCTGAAACAGTGGACTCAATCTCAAAACGCAATCAGCACAGGAATCCAAAATTTTGCTTCCATGCCTCATGTCATTCATACGCAAATGCAAGACAAGGTTATTGACAGACACATTCGAGGCGATTCTCCCCCCGACAATCGTAAGAACAATGATATGCATATTATCAACCTGAACGGACAATCAACTGAAACTGCGTTGGATGATTTGTTCACGATATTGAATCTTTTTCGTACAAAAAGGAACTCTGTGTAGTTGTTTTCCTGGACATCCCATCCAGGGAGCTTTCTAAAACTATTCTTTTTAAACTACAGACCGTGCAGAAAGGCACCATAATGTACTCTGTATTCTGTACCGACAAGCTCTACTTTACTTTCGGTTTCCTTAAGCAAATCAATAAAACTACACGGTAAATGTGTTAAAGGGTGATTTTTTACCAGCAAGAGAAGTTTCGATGGTTGTTGTCTATGGTATGCCAGTTGAGAATGTCAAACTGTTTAGACGTTTCTGTAAAGTAAGGTTTGGCAATTCATCATGAATCGTTGAACGCTGGAACAAATCTTCCAAATTGTGGAAATTTCCTTTGAACAAAATAAATCTGTTAGCATTCTTACCGAAGAATTGTGTTTAGCGATGATGCTCATTTCTGGTACATACCTTAAAATTGACTGTTTGTTGTGGTTTACACGCTGGGGGCATCATCGGTCCTTATTTCTTTTGAAATGAGGAAGGAGCTGCTGTTATGGTGAATGACCGACTCATTTTTTTGCTAGCTAAACATCCACGACATTTGGTTCCAACAAGTGGGCGAATCTTGCTATATAGCGCGCTTTACCGTCAATTTATTGAAAAATCACTTTGGAAAAGTAGTGAAAAATTTTACTGTTTGAATGGACTAATATAACTCGTAGCCGAGGCGGACATATGCCGAAAATCATATTAAAAACATAAAGGCTGAACTATAATAGTCGGAACGGCATGGACGGACCCAATTTGACATCTGTCTGTGAATGGATATGTAGTCCAGGAAAATTAGACATAAATATCGACAAAGTTCGGAAAAATTATATACAGGGTTTTTATTTTTTGAATCAGAATCGTTTAACTGTTATGAATATTTGAGGAAAAGTCCCAATCGATCCGCGCTCCGCGTCTATTAAAAAAAAGGGGTCAAAGGTCACGAAACATGGTATTTCGCTGTTTTAATAATCTTAAACTAGAATATATCAAACAAAAATCATCCACGCATGAAACTTGGCAAAAATGTTTCAATTATCATTAGAATGAAGGACCAAAAGAGTTCATAAAAATATGAGGGGTGAAAGGGTGTTTTGAGGGGGAGGGGAATGGAGAATGGGGTGTGGGCTTTTATTAGAAACAAAACCTATAAAAGAATAGTGTCAGCGATGAAACTGTGCAAAAGTGTTTCATTTGTCATGAGAATAAAGACTCTAGAGCGTGTATATAAATATATAGGGTAAATATTTATTTTTTGAGGAGGGGTATTCAAAACCAAAAAATTATTTTTAAAAAACCTAGGCATATGGCACATCATTTAAGGGTATTTTTTAGTCCAAAAAAAAAAAATAAATAAAATGCACGACTGGGTCGCACGAACTTGCTCTAATGAGTGACAGTGGTTTAGGGGCTTGAGATTTTGATAAAAATAAAATTTTCAAAATTCTGAAATAAATACTTAAACTAATTTGAGCTGAAAAAAAGTACGTCACTTTATTTCTTGGAAAAATTGTAATTTATGAGAAAAAATTTATAAAAATCTGTGGAGCGGTTTTTGAGAAAAAAAGTTTTTTTTGAAAAACTTTTTGAAAAAAAATTTCAAAATAAATTTATAAACGCCAGTTCATAGGTATTCAGCAAATAAATTTATTTAAAAATTTTAGAAAAAAATTTAATAAGCCGTTTTCAAAATATGAATTTTTTAATTTTTTTTTTTAAAATGCTTTTAAAAATACAAAAAAATATTTTTCAAAAATATTGGTATGCAATACAAATTGAGCTACCTACAGCTTTATGTGTGTGAAATTTCGAAAGAATCGGTTGAGTCGTTTTCGAGATAGTCGAAAGCAAAAAAAACGGTCCTATGGAAAGTACCGTTCTTAGCCATTTTTTAAAACTTTTTTTTCAGTCATATTATTGGTCGTACCTAAAAAGCAACACTGATTTTTTTGAATCGAAATCGTTAGAGCCGTTTTTGAGAAAAATAAGCTTTAACGTAACGGTTGTATGGCAGGTACCGTTATTTTTTGAGCTAAAAAAACAATTTCAATTTCTCCTCTGTACAATACCTAAAAAAGTCTATATACCAAGTTTGAAGCGATTCGGCCCACCCGTTTGGGCTGTAGGTCTCTATACATACAGACAGACAGACATACAGTCGGACAGAATTTTTAGACCACCTTTTTTCGTCTTCTCTATCATCGTAATGTCATGTTTGATTGTTATCTCAAAACTTTTTTTTTCGACGAATGCATAACTTGCTTTATAGTACCTATAATCGCAAGTAAAAATAAAATGCACGACTGGGTCGCACGAACTTGCTCTAATGTGTGACAGTGGTCTTGGGGCTTGAGATTTTGATAAAAATAAATTTTTCAAAATTCTTAAATAAATACTTAAACTAATTTGAGCTGAAAAAAAAGTACGCCATTTTATTTCTTGAATAAATTTGAATTTATGAGAATAAATTTATAAAAATCTGTGGAGCGGTTTTTGAGAAAAAAAGTTTTTTTTGAAAAACTTTTTGAAAAAATTTTTCAAAAAAAATTCAAAAACGCCAGTTCATAGGTATTCAGCAAATACATTTATTTAAATTTTTAGAAAAAAATTTAATAAGCAGTTTTCAAAATATTAATTTTTAAATTAAAAAAAAAAAAAATGCTTTTAAAAATACAAAAAAATATTTTTCAAAAATATTGGTATGCAATACAAATTGAGCTACCTACAGCTTTATGTGTGTGAAATTTCGAAAGAATCGGTTTAGTCGTTTTCGAGTTAGTCGAAAGCAAAAAAAAACGGTCCTAGGGAAAGTACCGTTCTTAGCCATTTTTTAAAACTTTTTTTTCAGTCATATTATTGGTCGTACCTAAAAAGCAACACTGATTTTTTTGAATCGAAATCGTTAGAGCCGTTTTTGAGAAAAATAAGCTTTAAAATAACAGTTGTATGGCAGGTACCGTTATTTTTTGAGCTAAAAAAAATTTCAATTTCCCCTCTGTACAATACCTAAAAAAGTCTATATACCAAGTTTGAAACAATTCGGCCCACCCGTTTGGGCTGTAGGTCTACATACAGACAGACAGACAGACAGACAGACAGAATTTTTGGACCATCTTTTTTCGTCTTCGCTATCATCGTAATGTCATGTTTGATTGTTATCTCAAAACTTTTTTTTCGACGAATGCATAACTTGCCTTATAGTACCTATAATCGCAAGTAAAAAGAATAATTAAGTTATAGACAGTTTTTTTTTTTTATTTATTTATTTAACATCATATATAATTTGAATATAAAATAATATGTAGAGAATAGTAAAACAATAAGATAATAAAATATTTAATTGGTTCCTTGGCCCGAAATATAAATGTAAAAAAATAAAAGTAAGTAGCGGTTGTACCTATTATAATTTGGGAATATTTTATAGGGTACGGAAGTCTTATTAAGTGTCTCCGAATTATTTAAGGCAATTTTGTTAAAATGGAGCTGGAAGGCAATAATTATTGTTTTATATGTAAAAAATCTCTGTCACGTGGTGATATTGTAAAGCTGGAACGTGGAATGAAAACATTAATTGATTCCAGCCAAGAAAGAGGTGATGGAAACAACGATTTTTTGAAAGAAAAAAATTCTGTTACCGTTCATATAGAGTGTCGCAAGGAATACACACGCAAATATAGTATTGCTGCGTTCAAGACGAACTTTTTCTTTAATTTTCCTGGATTATATGAGAGTGAGAGGTATGCTGACTTTGTGTGTGAATTCACAGTCATCTTATTGTTGAGAGGAGAATACATGTTATGCTTCCGCGGCAATCCGTTCATTATAGTTTTCGTGTTCACTTCACGGTTTTAACGGCAACGTTTCGTTCGGTTTTGACACTAGCTTTTGTTTCCGTCTGTTATAGTTCAGCCTTTAGGCCCAACCATAATATGCGAAAAAAAGGAAGCAAGTGTCAAAACCGAACGAAAAGTTTCCTTCCGATTTGTAAAGTACATCAGTTGTCCATAATAGCCTTTAGATATAAGAAAAAAGAAAGAATAAGAATACCCTTTAGAAAAAAAGGAATGTCAAATTTCCGTACAACTCAAAGCATACATTACGTACGGCAACGCACGTGAACGAAATTTGCCGAAACTTATCGAAAAGTCATTCCGGGTTGGGTATATAAATCACATGATTGTATTTCTACTGTTTCGTAAAGCAACGTACGAACCCAATCATTGTTTAATTATTATTCGCCCTTTAAGACTAACGTTCATTTTCTACATTGTATTCTTTCGGTAAAAAGTTCTTTCGTTGAAAAGCTAAACATCGAACGTCAAGAGTAATAAACTCTTAAAGAGCTGTAGTTGCCGCTCGATACATGCTCCATGTATTGTTCAAATTTTGGATCATGTCCTTGTCCTTGCTAAGTTGGAGAATAATTTAGAGCAAAATTTATGTGATATAGAAAATTCTGCACTATCAACCAGAACATTTCCACAATTAGAAGTCCTCAATCCGCTTATCTGGGTAATTTTTGTAGACTGTCTAGAGTCTAGACTTTGAAGCAGTGTTTTCCAACGAGTTGCCTACGCCCCACAGGGGGGAAATTCAATTTTAAAAAGGGAGAATTTTGGATTCTAGTGCTTACACATCTTTTCGAAACATCTTTTCTTGTGTTTAAAGTGTAAACACTTTGGTATATATTTCTGAACACACCCACCAGATGACAGATTCTATCAATAATTGTGTCAACTGTTAACAAAAAATACTTGCTATGTGTTTACTAATTCTCTATTCTTCTTTCTTATTTCTTCTTAAAACAAAGTGAACATTTCAAAGCATTTCAATGTTTGAGATTTTGAAATTACATATTTCTAGAGTTGGGCACGATTTGCGGAATTTTAAAATTGAATTGAAAAAATCGATCGTCATAATGTCGGCTTTCAAAAAGTCGATTGATAAAAATACCGAGTGATCAAAATGTCGACTCTTATAAATTCGGATCTAAAAATATCGACTTTAAAAAATTTCGATAGTGGCAAAGTCAAGTTCACATGCATGTGGCGCCGCCATCATTCTTTTTGGCACTATCGATCAGTATTTTGACCCTACTGGTATGATTTAAAAATAATTTAAGAATTTTAACTTTCGCTGCAATCAAAAGAAATGCATTTTTATCAGGATACAAGTCGACATTTTTACCGATACTTTTTCAAACGACATTTTCATAGTCTGGATTTTAAACTGTCAACTTTTTTTTTATCGATCAATTTTCAGTCGAAACTTTGACAGTCGATGAAATTTGTATTTATCCAGTCGAAATTTTTTTTTGTCGACCATTTGTACGCAATAATTATCGATACTGTTACAGAATATCGATATTTTTTCACTTGCCCATCCCTACAAAAAAAAAAAAAAGTAGAGAAGCCCCTTAGGCCATTAAAGACTTGCCATTTTCCGGGGATTCGGTAAAATAAACAAAATAAATTGATGAGTATGAAAGTTACATCACAGGTTTCATTTCTGAAAATAGCTCCAGAAAGGCCAAAACTACCTTTTATTTAGAAATATCGAACCAAACGTTCAGGATGTAGGTGTTCTTATGTGACCAACACAAGAACTACTACCCAAAAAAAATATTTAAACATTTGACATACATCTTATCCCTTACAACATGAACGACAAATAAAAAAAATGTCTTTTTTTAAAGCAAATTTTTTCGCTTCACTTAGTAAATTATTCAGCTTTAAAGTGAATCGAAATCCATAATGCAATTTCATTTATAAAAGTAAACATAAAAATTCACTTTAAACAGTGTCGCTACTACACCTTAAACGAGAACGTATATCTAAGGACGATATTCAAGTCTGTGTCTTCATGCAGTGAAAGGTGCTATTCCCCGGGGACTAATCGACCAGAAAGTGTCTGCTGGAGAAGTCAAGCGATTTTGCACCCGATTCAGTGATGTTTAGCCATCGGGCAAATAAATAAATGCGGGAGCAGTGAATGTTATTGAGAGGATATCCTGTTATGGAGCTGAAGCAAATATATGATCGTTGGTATCCTTTAATAGCAAGAATTGATTTATTTTTAATTTACACAACTCTGATGGAAAATATTTGTACAGTGTTAAAAGTAAGATTTCTTCATCGATTTGTTATTGTGAAAGCGAATACAAAAGGCTTAAGGCCAAAGGACGAAGGCTACTAATTAATTTGTCCTGTTATTAGGTGTTGTGATTTTAATGAGTACTTTCAATTAACCCGTGTAGCTATTGGATATAGTGTTTCTAAGTGCATTAGAACATGCAATTTAGTCACGCGATTTGTAACATAGTTTTGCTATGTATAACCAAAGGTCCTTTTCTATCCAGAATTGGAGCTTCATATTATGGTAGATTGATATTAGAGATAACAGGTTGCAATTACTTTATTGTGATAAAAAATTGAATTTCTAACTTCAAATACATGATATTATTATGAATTGGATATTTTCTTGTATAAGTACATGTAGTTGAAATAAATAAGTGGATTTATTTAATTATTTTGTCTTCAAAATACATGGTAGCGTGAGAAGGAAAAGTTTACAAGCAAAATTGATTGAAATTGCCTGTCAAAAGGACTGTTTCTGTTTGATATAGACAAATTGCTTAATTTTAATTTTATTAAATTAAATCACGCTCCGCCCATTGTATGGGAGTTAACTGTGTGACGTGTCGTGACTATTATCAGCAGTTTCATGAACTATGATTTATGAATTGGTAGAAGTGGTGACACAGAAGCTATCAAAACTTAACTATCAGATTTGATTTTTTAATTCCCAAAATGGTAGGTCAAGGATTAGTAACACATTAAGTGGCAGTTTTATCTGCAGGGCTCTGGATATCAGCGAAATCACTGACATCAATGCTGTAATACTCCAAGAGCCGACATAATAATACAGTTCCCAAGTCAGATCAGAAACCAATAGACTTCAACGCAACTGGCTGCTTACAATGGTGTAGCTGCAGCAGTAGCACGTAGCAATGTCAAAGTTAATGTCAAAAAAGTAGCGCACTAAGCAACATACACGAATACAATTTGTAGCACTGAACTCAAGCAAAAATCATGTTTGCCATTTTGGTTTGTTGTTGTTTTGCAGCGTAGCACGTTCTTGAAGTTGGAATGGAGTCGACTTGTACTTCAGCTGCTATCTATGATGCAGCTGCTACTTCACATTGTAGCCGTGCAATACGATTTAAGAACATTTAACTTTGACATTGCTACGTGCTACTGCTGCAGCCCAGTTATGGACAAAAAATGCCCAGGATAACAACACAAATGGTGATTTGCTTATCATCTGTTGTAGTCCAGAACTGACTAAAGACTCGTGGATATTCCAGGACACTTACGAGAAAATCGCCCATCTCAATAAGTTGAAGGTGGACGTTAACTAACTTGTCTAGAAAAATCACAATCAAATAATATTTAGAAGTCATGGGGATGGTAACAAAAAATCATTCTGGATCTACAACTTGATGGTGAGGCCCACACACTCCAATGGTGTGGCTCATTGGCACAAAAGAACCAAACCAGAAACAATTAGGAAGGCACTTTTGAAACAGAGCCCATGCTTGCTTGCTTATGCATAACGGGAGCGATAGGAACATGCTCTACAGCAGAAATAAAGGCAAAAGTCCCTTTATTGGAGCAGAAACCTAAATGCGGTTTTAGAGAAAACTCGATCAAAAATCAATTCAAAGACAAACGAGGAAACTAAAATATCCAACACTGGGGAGCATTCCCCAAGCTTAGACATCAAGAAAACCAACCACAGCCAGGAACGATTAAAAGCCTGGATAAGCAGAAACAGCACAGAATTAGAACTTGATTCCTCACTACACACTACAAACGGAAACGACCCTTAAGCTTCCTGATGAGGCTAGTAAGCATTGAAACATGAACATTTTGCAAAAAAGACCAGGATACACCGGAAGATTAGGGAAGTTTAGGCAAGAAGTCTTGAGTTTCGTGAAATAAGCAAAAGCATGCATTAAGTCTAAATTCAATATAATCTCGCTGATTGGTGTCCAAGCCCCAACAAAAGGAAAGGATAAAAATGGCACAGCCAAAGAAGAGTTCTACGATCTTCTCGAGAGGACGTATAATGAATGCCCGAAGTACGACACTGCGATTATTTTGGTGACTTTATCGCGAAGATCGGAGAGGCGGGTAACTTTGACTCGACAGTTGGAAAGCACAGCATACACGCCGGCTCAGGCTAATCGAATGAATGAAAAGTTATAAGAATATAATTTTTAGCACGAACAAAATTTAAACTTGAAAAATCAATTACTCGGAATCAAATATATTTTTATCGTATTAGGGAAGGTGGGGCTAACGCGATACTTAAAGAAATACTAAGTTTTTGTGGACTCAAATACATCAAACACTTTTTCTTACAAAAGAAATAGGGCGCCATATCGTCTTGGGCCTAGGGCGCCGTCAAACTTAATCCGCTATTGACTATAAAGTGACATTGACTTGGTCAAAAAGCAGAAAACACAACGGCTTAAGTGATTGGAGTATGTGGAGCGTATAAGTACACGCACGGCAATACGTACCCGCTCACCGAGTCTTCAAATCCTAGCCTGAGGGCCAACTCGGTACTGGTTAATCTGAAATTGTGAATCAAGTGTATGACTACCTTAACCAACTTGGCGTGTGTAACTGGATACTGGAGCCAACTGTCTATTCAGTGGCGGATCCAGGGGGGGGGTCATGGGGGTCATGACCCCCCCAGAACCAACAAAAATAGTTTAAAAACATCAACAAATTAGGAGAAACAAATAAAACTTAAAAAATTTTGAAATTTTTAGACTGCAAATAAAATCTTAAAATGACAAAGAATTATTTAAAAAAAGCTTGAATCATCCTTCGTTTTATTTAAGTCTTATGCCGTATACTTCAAAGATAGGAACATATTAGCCTCATTCTCAAGTTGCGCCTTTTTGTGTAGCGTGCGGATAACTTTTTTCCCACAGCTTTTCGGTATGTGACGCGATGATAAAAGTTATAGAATATTTATTATCATTATTATTTCTTAGCATGTAATTTAAGTTACAGGTTAATACAAAAGATTATAAAGCCTAGCTGCGGAGACTATTGTCTCAAGTTATAGAATATTAAAATACCTTTCCAACGATATGTAGTTTTACAAGGTACCAACTTTTCCTCATGGGTCCACCTTCAATGAATAAACTGGATTACCCGTTTTTTCTCCTCTTCAAATATTTGAATTTTCTGTTTTCAACTCAGCAGCCCGTCAGATATCCCTCATGAATAAAGTGACTGGGCATAGGTACTTTGATTTTATAATTCAAATAGTGATACAAGTGCAAGTCTAGTTCGGAGTGTTTTTCCTGTTTCATTATATTACATAAGTATTATTAAAGTAATTGAATTTTAAAAGGTTTCATTAAAAACAAAACAAAGAATGGTAAGTGTGTCAGTGTGTGTGTATTAATATTATTTCGTGAGTTAAAATATTGTAGGTAATAAAATAAACAGAAAATAAGCTAGGTACATATAGGTATGTGCGGGTTTTAAAGTGTTGTTGTGGAACACCGCTTTTATAGATTTCACTGTTTTTTTGTATTAATTTTTGAAATACTATTTAACACACATTTTTTTAATGTGGGTACATTTATATATGAATATGGGTACTTTTTTAACTTTCATCTTATTGTGACGCGAGACTATAAATCCGGCATTGAAATGTAGGTGATCTGTTTATAAAGTGAAAATAAGAACTTGTGTTTGAATAACCGCGTCTTAGAAGGAACTTAAAATTGTACAAAAACTTTCTTCTCGTGGCGTTAGATCATTCATTGTTTTTAATTGCTCTACAAAAACTCAAACATACATTTATGTGATACAATTTTTTACACACGTAACATGAAAATTGATTTAACTTAGAAATATGCATTCATTATGTTTTATGCAGGCTAATAATCAAGAACTTAAACGAAATGGCTCAATGAGGAAAATTGACACTTTTTTTATTAGAAAGCCAAGGCTCGAGTCTGAAAAATCAGAACAAGATATTGCCTCGCCTTCTATTGCTAGAAATGTTTCTTTACAAGAAATCTCTACTGTTTCTGCTAGTCAGAATTTTCAATCTGATTTTGCGTCCGATATTGGATTTTACATACAAAATAAGAACATAAGTGATTGCATCAAAGCCAAACTCCTCGAAAACCACTGGGCTCCACCTACAAACTACAATTTTCCGTATTGCACTGTTTCCAAGAATGGAAAACAAACTAAAAAATATGCTCAGCGATCCCACCTTGAAAAATTTCATTGGCTTGTTTTGTCACATAAGGATCAGGGTTTATATTGCAGGTACGTTATCTGCATATGCATTTTTTTTTACAAAACTCGGGTGGTTTGAGATTCATGTGAAAACGATTTTCTAGGTACTGTGCTTTATTTGCCTTTGGTTCAGGTGGTGGAATGCAATCGAACTCATCACTAAAGCGCCTCGTTAAGGAACCCTTAAAAGTGTTTGACGACCTTCTTGGAGAAAAAGGAGCAATAATGGTTCATCAAAAAAACCGGTACCATGAAATGGCCGTCGAAGCCGGGAGAAATTTTTTAAAAATATATCACGGACAGGAATCAAATATTTCAAACAAAATATGCAATCAACGTATGGAAAAGATAAAAGAAAATAGAGATCGATTGCGACCAATTGTAAGCACAATTATCTTCTGTGGTCGTCAAAATATTCCCCTGCGTGGTCATAGAGACGACGGGAATTTGTACAGCGAATTAAGAGGAAATCAACAGGCAGGTGAAGATAAGGGAAGTTTGGTGGGAGAAGATGGAAATTTTAGAGCCCTTTTAAAGTTTCGTGTTGATTCTGGTGATTCTCTTCTATCCCAACACTTACAAACTTCAAACTCTAACGCTACATACATAAGCAAGACAGTGCAAAACGAGTTGATTTCAGTTTGTAAAGTTTTCATACAAGAAAATATTTTGAAAAAAATTAAAGAAGCTAAAATATTTTCTATTATCTTTGACGAAACAACTGACATCTCTCACACCGAGCAGTTAAGCCTGTCTTTTCGATATTTCTATGACGGAGTTATAAAAGAGGATTTTTTAACATTTTGCGATGCATATGAGAAGACAAGTTGCGAAGTTGGGACGAGTGAACGTCGGTTGACAGGCTTTGCAATATCAAAAATAGTTGCAAATCTTTGCTTCGACTTTGACATCGACTTAGCAGGAAGTGTAGGAATAGGAACTGACAGTTGTTCAGTAATGGCTTCTGACACTAAAGGTGCGGTCCATGAGCTATGCAAAAAGGCAATTCATGCGAAACGCTGTCCATGCAACAACCATGCCTTGAACAACTCCTTGGCAAACTCTTCCAAAGTAACATTTTGCCGAAATGCCTCTGGAACTATGAAGAAAGTGGTTGCTTTTGCCAATGCTTCAGCAAAACGACACAAAGTTTTCTTGGAAGAACTTGAAGGGACAGCTTTGAAAGGGATTTGCATTTGCGAAACTCGTTGGGTGGAGAGGCATGACGGGCATTTGCAATTTCAGGGCACTAACTTAGTCAAAATTTGCAATGCCCTGGAAAGGATTTCCTCTTGGGAAGACAGCAAAACCGCAAGTGACGCTAAATGTCTTCAATAGGCCTTGAGGAACTCTGAGTTTATAATTGCTGCCGTTTGCTTGTGTGATGTCTTAGGTAAATAATAAAATAATAATAACTAATATACATATATCTTAAGGTATTTCCAATAGAGAATCGATTATTTTTAAATTTCAAACTATCAAAACATTCGATTTCAATTCAACGAACAAATTATTACAAAGATTTCTAAGATTTCTATTGGGAAACCGGATTTTCAAATTTTTTTTTCAATAAGGACTAATTTTTTAATATTTTTTATCATGATATTTTTATCGTATTTTCAGGCGTTACTGTATCACTTAGCCGTTTTCTCCAAAAATCGTCTTTAGATTTAAAAAGAGCCACAGACGCAATTAATGATGTTGTGGGCGTACTGGAGGAAAAACGAAGAAATGTGGATACTTGCTTTGAAAAACTTTTTGCAGAATCAAAGGAGATTGCTGAGGACTTAGATGTTGTTCTAAGACAACCCAGAATTGTTTCAAAGCAAATTCATAGAACAAACAATCAGCAAAATCAGTCTGCAGAGGAGTATTTTCAAAGGGCTGTTTATATACCCCTTCTGGATTTTGTGTTGACAGACTTAAAAGATCGTCTCTCCACCGATGTGCTAGAATTATTTCAGCTAGGAGTTTTTTTTGCCGAAAACAACTTACTCCGAAGCTGATTTGGAATCTGTGCGTGTAACAGCTAATACGTACAGTCAGCTTTTAAATCATCCACCCATCTCAATGGTCATTCAAGAATATAAGCTGTGGATAAGTAAATGGCAGCGAGAAAGTGAAGAGGGGCGGCCATTTCCCGAGTTTCTTCCAGAAATGTTAGATGTTTGTGACATTACGTTGTATCCACACATTCATGTAATATTGAAGATATTAGCTTCACTTCCTGTTAGTGTCGCAACAGCAGAGCGGTCGTTCTCTACCCTTAGGCGACTTAAAACGTGGCTGCGATCAAATATGGGAGAAGAACGTCTTACCGGTCTTGCTCTATTGAATGTGCACAAAGATGTGAAAATTGATATCGATGAAATTATTACGAAATTTGCTAACCAAAAACAAATAAAAACTTGATTTTATTCTATAATTTTGTACCAATAAATTAAAAAAATTATATTTTTATACTTTTCATATACTCGTACCTACATTTTCTTCACTTTCTTTGGACTAAAGCTTGAATTCTTAGTTTTTCATAACTATTTTCGGTACTTTATATGACACTACACTAAACAATCTAAAATTGGTAACCATTGAGCAACATGACTCCCCCCAAACAGAATTCCTGGATCCGCCACTGTGTCTATTAGGACCGGACTGGCTGGTGGAGTATGTTGGTTGAGGCTGTTGTTGCGAATATTGGCTGCACCTCTATTAAAAATGTAGAAAAATGTCTTGGTACATCCCTCCCGGCCACACGATTCGTTAACGTACAGCTAGCGGCAAATTTTATAATGAAAGTTGTCGAAAACGTTGCGACAAAACGTAACGCAAGCGATTATAAAACGTTCCAGACGCGTAGGAGAATGGATACTTTTTGACGAAGAGGTTTTGGAACCACTGATGTGGCTTGCCGCATAGTATTCGCTTAAAACGTTTCGTTTAGGAAATGATTCGAAGTAGTGAAAGACGTAGGCGGAGCTAAAAAATATATAAAAACGCTGCCGTTTTGTTTTATTTTCTATTTTCTTTTAACACAAATCACAAATAACACAAATACTAAGGCCTTAGTTGGTAGCATCATCTAGAAATAAACAAAAATAATTTAATATAAATATTATAATGAGATTATTGGAAAGAACAATGAAATACTTACTTACAATTAGTTTGGGTTTTTTGTTCTGCAATACTGGAAGAGCAATATCCTGCCTCTTTGAATGACTGATGACGACTGACCATGAAAAAAACTTCATTGAAGAACATCAAACTTTAATTCTTCAAGTAGCGTGCGGTGACATCTAGTGTGAGATACTTTAAGCAACTTACATTGCGTACAAAAGTACTTTTTCATCCCGTAAACTGTACGCTTTAGGCGGATTTCGTCTTTGTGCCGGGAGGGATGCACTGACGTATAGGTTGCGTGATAGAAGTAATGAAATAAATGAAAGTCAAAAGTTGCCAATATCTGATTTCCAATCAGACTTTTTTTGTCTCTTTTCTTTTTTCAAATCAGAATCAGATTGACGCCACGAGGTTAGCAGACGCAATACCAATCACATTGAAAATAAATTTAAGATTTATTTCGCTAAATTTGTGTATCGCTCACAAACACGCAAACAATCGCCATTTTTGTTCAACCGCCTGTATTTGCAAAATTAAATTATCTTTTTTGTACAGTAACGATCAAAGTACAAAGCTAAAATTTTGCACATGTGTTGTGCCCAATAAATACATACCACCTTGCAAAGGCATGACCCACTGGGTCACAACCGCTGTCGACTTAACTTTTGTAACACTTAATGTGACGCAACGACTCAGTGGGACACAGTTTAAAGCCCTACTTCAAGAATGCAACTCACAAAAGCTGAGAAATGCATTTTGGAAGTAAACGCTGGTAAGTTGCGGGTAGGTATCTGGGAACTCGAGGAGTCGAATTCGAACCACTTAACAACTCGGGCTGACACGTAAGCTGAAAGTAAATCTTCATTAAATTAAATAAAAATTAGTTTTGGGTGATCATTTTGGTTTTTTATTGTATTCCATGGCTACGTTACGTTGTGTTTCAAGAATTGTTAAATACACCCATAATCGCTTATTCCATGCAAAATATAATTTTAAAAAATTCAAGTTATTTGTTTTAATCGAGCTGCAAACTTAAAATTGAATTTCACTTATCTCATAGTAAGTGCCTTGGCAATAAAAATTGCAGTTAATGAACATCAGCCACACAAAACTTATGTTATTGTTTTGTCTGTCTGCTAAAGAAGAATTCAGTTTCTGGAACTGGACATGAGCTGGCTGCGGTGGCGAATGCATTCACATAATAAAATAAGGTATCGAACAGTTCGTTGCAAACGTATTGTTCTGTAGATCTCACTTATGCTTAAAAATTTATTAAACAGTGGGGAGCCAACAGCTGTATTCCACGGATCTGGTTCAAAATCCCGAAAAATCAAAATCCAGAAAAATCAAAATCCCGAAAAATCAAAATCCCGAATAGCAATTAATATTATAATTTTTGAATTTTCGGGATTTTGATTTTTCAGGATTTTGAACTTTCGGGAAATTGGTTTTCGGGATTTTGAACGGATCCCGTATTCCACATTAGATTGTATGCGCCACTTTAAAGTTAATTCTTCATTCATCAACCTACATTTTTCATTCAAACCCGTTAAGTTTTTGAGGTACAAGTTGAACTGTCTTGAATTTTTTTGTTTAAATAATTCTCCAACACCAGTGGTTGGGTTTCCATATTCAACCTCACAACATTCACCTAATTAAATAGACATTAAGTTCTATAAGAATATTTCTTAAGAAGATTATAGTGTTGATACAATTCGTCCTTCTATAGCGGCTCCTTCTTCCTATAAGATACAATTACTTTCCCCACCACCATGTTTATATATGTAGATGTGAATTAAACTAATTCATTGAATTTTCTTATTCAGTGCTTATCTGCTAAGTGCATTGCTATTTAATCACTAGAACCTATAGAACCCTTGAATAACATAAGATAAACTCCAGAATATACGAGCGCACACTCCCTTCCTTACCAAACCGAACCGAACCGAACAGGAATATACTCGACATTCATACATATGGATATATTGTTAACGGTGGTTTTCCTTATACAACATACAAGTAGCAGCGTGAAGGACTCCCCAAATCGCGTTAAAAGGCCATTCTTCATATTGTTTATTCAAGGATAAAAGATATGGGATACTGTTGAACGGCGACAGATAGAAATGCGAATGTATATGTATGTATAGGTGATGGTGGCTATACTTACATGCATATGTACATAGTGAGGTACATAATAATGTGAAGCCTGGCCTTTGTGATGCTTTATGCTCTATTTTCTGATTTGCAATTCAAGTGTGTAATGTGAATAAAGCTATGCATCGGGATGTCAGCTTCACTCACTTGTCTATTTCCTATTCCTATTCTATCGCCCGTCATCATCTATGCATTCATATATGTACATTTATATCGGTGAGAATGTTTTCCATGATTTGATGAGAATAAGATACATAGATACAAAAATACTTTTAGAATTTCAGTATATATTTTATACGAGTACGTAGGAAGGGGAGTCTCAGGAGGGAAATCAACGAATGCGAGCAGAAGATTGCAGATGAAAGATTGTTCCTGTTAAATGTTGGTGGATGGTGGGTGGTGTTTGAAGAAAGTGGGAGATGATGATGGGTTGGGGGTAAATCCTTGGATGAGACTCCAGCTCAAGTCCTCAAGTGTGGAACTTTAAGAGGAATCGAGTGGTTCTCGCCATCTGGTGAATGCGTTGAGTACAATTATTGTTATCTGGATAGGATGGATACAGGATGATGGGATGAGTTGTTGCAATAAATGGGTGAAATTTATTTCCTTGTAATAGAGGGAACAAGAAATGCGGAGGGGGAGAAATGCAAGCACGCTATTAGGAAATTGAATTGAGTGTGGGAATTGACTGTGGGAACAAAGTGTGAAGTATGTAGGAGGTACCTAAGTATTCAGAATTGAAGTCTTCAGAAGTTGCTTGCTTTTACTTGAAATTGGTTAAAGAAAACAGTTATAGGAAACGGTTTGCACTCAAATCAGGTTTTTGGTAAACATGTTTTTTATACCTTATTATATTGTATTTGGTATGGAGTTTGTAACATAGAGAAATAATACCGTTAGATATAGAAAAGTATATATGTATGTATATTCTGACTCAGAATCAAAAGCCTAGTCGATTTAGCCATGTCCGTCCGTCCGTCCTTCCGTCCGTATGTATACTCTCTAGAGGTCGAAATTTTTGAGCTAGAAAGCTGAAATTTGGAATATATAATCTTTGGTTCAAGAGTAAGGACAAGTTCTTGAACTGGTAAAATCCCACAAACACGCCCATAATTGCCATTTTTGTTGAACAACCTCAATTTGGTAAAATTAAATTATGTCTTTTTGTACAGTTACGATAAAAGCATAACGCTAAAATTTTGCACGCGCAAGCTTCACAAGTAAACCTTCTTCCAATTAAATAAAAAAAATTCAGTTTGGGCGTGGCTGACGCCCATTTTTCATACAAAACCATAAATATTGTTTTTGTAAAAAACCAATTGTTATATTAATGTGAAAAACATTAAATTTTGTGGATATTACTTGCACATAAACATCTTCTGTATGAAACAAAAAAAAATTGATTTTGGGCGTGGCTGACACCCACTTTTAACTAAAAACATAAACAATTGTTTTTGCAAATAAACGGTATTTATAATGAATCCGCAAGCCAAAATCTTGCGTCTCTAGTAGAAACTAAAAACTTTGTGTATGAAAAGAAATTTTCGAATTTCGGGCGTGGCTTACGCCCACTTTTCATAAAAGAACGAAAAACGTAGTTTTAAAAATTTAAGGTGCTACCAATATTCAATTTAAACCTTTTTCCCTTCCGTTCGTTATATGAAAAATATATCTACATTTTTTTGTGTAAATTTTTTCAATACGCCCACTTTTAAAGGCATGATTTTGATAAAATGTCTTTGTTCAGGTAAGATTGTTTAAAAACTACTTGATTCGGCTGTAGTTTTACACATATGTCTAAATACTGACTAATGATCAAATCTTAGTTAGTATTTTAAATTTTTCTTAAAAATTTTTAGGGCACGCCCACTTTTAAGGAGCGTTTCCGTCAAAAGTCGTAATATGCATTAATTTTTTAATGTGTTTTTAACTATCGGTCGCAGTTTTGAAGTTAGAAGATGGACACTTCGGTTTGTATACCTTGGTTACGTAGCAGAGTGTAGTTCAAAAATTGTTAAAAACACACATAATCGCTATTTCCTATCAAAATCTAATTTCAAAAATTTTTAGTTTTGTCTTGTTTTCTTCAAATCGATCTGCAAGCTTAAATTTGAATGATGAGCTCATATACTCGTAGTGATTACCCTGGCAATAAAATGTCTCAGCTGTAGGCTTGGCACACGCCTTTTTTTTATTGTGACAGCAGTTATTGTACATCGGCCAAACAAAATTTATTTTATTGAATTTTTCCCTGCCTGCTAAAGAAGAATTTTGTTTCCGATACTGGAACAGCGGCTGGCTGCGAAGGAGGCGAACGCATATGCATATACATACATACACAAAAATGTGGCAAATAGGGTATCCAACAGTTCGTTGCAAACGTACTGTAGCTCTCGCTTATGTTTTTTTTTTTAATATTTTAGCGCAATCAGTTGCCTTTGCCTTGGGTAGGTTTTATTTTGTGCAGTGTTAAATGTAGTCCTGTGAAGTTAGCAAAAAAATTGTTGAAAATTTAATAAAAAAAATGGAGATCACGGTAGACAAAGTGTTCTAGAAATATTATTTAAAAAAAAAAGAGTTTGCTATAGGGAACTCTAATCAGAACTCCTTTTTTATGTGATTTTTTTTTTATTTTGAAATTTTTTGGTACTAAGTCAACGGGCACCTTAATTTGCCCTAACTTTTCCAATTTTGCAAAACTCTTTCTAAAACCCATCAGGAACACTAGACCTCTTGGTTTTATGTTGAAAGACATGCTTAGAACTCTTTTTCTCAAAAAAGTCCTTGCTGCGTGAAGTTAGCAAAAAATTATTTTTTTTCGAATTTTAACACTTTATTCGCCCGAACTATTGGAAAAAAGTATGAAGATCTGTAGAACTCTTTGTTTGCTAACTGAAACTCTAATTTTAAACAATTGTTTTGTTAACTTCACATGACTGTTAAATGTCGCCACAAGTTCTCATTACCAGATAGACTATAGTTACCTAAAAATGGCCACCCTTGAGGTTTTGCCAAAATCTTTGAAACTATTTTTGAGATAAAAATATAAATTTCTGAATACAGTAACGCTTAGCATGTTGTGACTTTTAAAGCTAAAGTGGTAATTTAAAGAATATTAAAGTGCACCTTTGGTCGCACCAACTTGATCTTATGTTTGAAAGTGTTCTTTAGATTTAGAAAACAAAATTAGACAGAAAGAAAAAAAAAAACAGTGAAATTTTGCTATTCACCAAAATATAATAAGTTTAAACATTTTTTGTGAAAAATAAAGTAAGTTATCTTGTCACTTTAATTGTTACGTTTTCTCAGAAAAAAACATTTTCAAAATCGTTCGACCAGTTTTTTTCGAAAACTGTTTTTTCTTGTAACATTTTTCAAAAACATTTATTTAAAAAATTTCAAAACCTCCTACCTACCAATGTGAATTCAGAGAACTATTTTGGAAAACAAAATTGAAAAAATTATATTAAAGTTCCTAAAATATCAGAATTAAAAATTAAAAACCTTTTTTTTGTGTAATTAAAAAAAAAGTTATAAATGAGTTTCCACAATAATATTTTCATCGAAATCCATCAAGTGATCTTAAAAAAACCGGTTCTATGGTAGGTCAAATCTCCCATTCCGTTCTGAAAAAAAAATTCATTCAAGTAGGAATCGTTTTTGCGAAACATGAGTGTTCCATTAGATATCATATGGCAGTAGAAAATGTTAGTTTTCGTGCTAAAATGCCGTCGTAAAAATATATTGTGTACAAAGTTTGAAGCAAATCGGGTCAGCCCTTTGGCTATAGGTGCCGATACAGGCAGACAGACAGAATTATTGAACGAGATTTGTTTGACTATTTTTTGACAATGGAAAATCCGCTCTCAATATATTGAAGAGTTTGACAAAAAAGTAGAACCAGAACAGTGATGTATTATGTTGTCCTGTGCACCCACAGTATCAGTGCCTTATTTTCTTGACAAGCATAGGGTCGCAAAAGATCCTCTCACGCCTGTTCTTGTTCCCAGTAACTGTCCTTGGTTATGGCCGTGATTAAATATCCTGAGTATAAGCGTTTTACAGATAACCTCCAGTTTTGTTTTGGCCCTCTGATACGCCTTTTACGCTGATTATTATATTCGGAGAAGTTTTTACGTTTTTGATAGTTTTCATCAGGGTATGGCCTATCCAACGCCATTTCATTTCCGTTGTATGCTGTCTGTAATCTTATTTTGTTTACCCGTGCCTGCTCCGCAATCCCGCGTTCGATATGTTTTACAGCCACCGCATTTCTAAAATGTACCGCAGAGAACGGTTAACGAAAGTCTGAATTTGCTCTAAAAAAACCGTGTAAGAGCAGATAGTGATATTTTGCTAATGCACACACTGTACAGTACAGGCTTCCTTTATTCTGTTCTAACATCCATATCGGTGCCGTCATCGAGCGCTATAAAGCGGCCAAGATTGTTATACCGTTGCCCTCTTACTCTATGGTTCTCCGCCTTAGACGCACTTGTTCTGTTTTTGGCGCGTGGTCACTTTTTTGGTCTTGGTCACTTCTCAACTCCTATTCAGCAGAATTGGCGACAAAACGTCTCCTTCTAGTCCTAAAATATAGCTGGTTCCAATGGGAACCTTTACCCGTTATGAAAGTTAGTTCCAGAAAATCAAATTCTTATTTTTTTCAGATTCAAAACTCAGAACTCCAAATAGAACAAGTTGGTCAAAATTGCCTAAAATATGGTTTCTTCACGTCGTAGCCTCAATTTCTTCATGTGAAGAATCTTCTTGTCGCTGAAAGTATATAGCTGAAATGTGCAATATCTATTCAATTAATACCAAGGACTTTTTTTTATGTTATACCTAATGCCTTTTCCATAAACACTGCCAACATATTGTCCATATAAAACTCCCATAACCAAAAAAAAACTTCTTCTCAGCAACTTTAACTTGATAAACTGTTCCGTCTAACCTTTCATAAGGTCCTTAATGCTCACATAAATGAGTTTTTCGAATCTTCAAAAAATTCTAATGTGTCAGGCAAGAGCCCCATAATTGCGTCGTTAGGTAAGAACGAGCACCTATTTTTTTCTTTCAGAGTGTTCAAAGTGGCAATTCTCTTCAAGTAATTATAGTTACACCAGCCAGCACAGCACATCATAGAATCCTTATAAACACCATCAGAGCAGCTGTCCATAATTAGGTACTTCTTGTATAGTCTTTGGAACAAGAATAAAAATAAATTTAGTTTCATTCCACTTCAGTTCTTTCGTTGGTAGAGGCAAAGGTAGAGGCAAGAAGTTGTCATACTATAGAAAACAAAAACACAGGAACACCTATTCTGGAGTAAATATACATTTGAAGGATATGACGACCAAGTACCAAGGACCAACTATAGTAAATGGGGGATGGGTTAGCTCTGAAACTGGAACAAGATTATAGTCATAGTCACTGACCTTTTTGGTTATGCAGCCGCAAGTGTAATTTTAAGATCCCGACCAGTTCTGATGTTTAAATCCATCCTTATCATCCTCCAGTCTACTATCATCCTTTCTTGGGCTCTTGGGTAAAAGCTTTTTAACTGCCTTTTAATTTAATTTAAGTGTGAGTTAAGTTTACTGAGAAGAACCGGCCGGCCGGCAATACCAGTTTCTTAAAGCCAAATGATAGAGGTAAGACATCATAACGCAATTAGTGTGCGAAGGAGGAACCTAACCAAACACCATACCAAACCGACACACAACGACCTTGGGGCATCTTTCGGAATAGATTGCTTCTATAATATTTCTTTTAGTCTCGTCCTTTCATCATCCGTCCTTAATGTTCACTGGCCCCTGCAAATCGCCTTCATTTCTACATCTTTCGTCATATTATTATATTGCTCTGCCTTCGACATGAAATTTGAAAAGAGAATATGAAGAAACTGAAACACCGTCCGTGATCCTTTTCTTGTTTCTTTGCCTTTTTCAAAGGACAAACAAAAAATAAAGAAACAAGGACGAAAGGTATATACGAGTAACTACACTAAGCCAGGGATTTTTAATTAGACAGACAGATTAAACAAGTTTACAAGGAGAAGAAGTTGGTTATCTCCACCCGGACAGAACCATGAGTCGAAAATGTAAAGCGATAGAGTTACTCTCAAAGTCCTTGTTGTTGACGAAAAGTTCATCAAATTAACTCAAATATTTTGTTTACAAAAAGGTCAGAGTCCAACCAGGCGAATGAAAGACTGCGAAAACGGATGATTTGATATACAAACTTTTTCCCGGATCTAATTTCATCATCATCAGGATTCAGGAGTGTTGTAAGCTGTACCTACCACAGCACTGTTGTAGAGGGTTCGTTTTCCTTGGAAGATGACTATATATCGTCTCCAAATTTAAGAGGATTATGTCTAAAATTTAATTTTAGTTTCTCAGAGAAAAAAAAAAAATGATGTCCGTAGGCGTATTGTCATTTTAAATGCCAGGAAATATATTGTTTGTTTGAAAATATCAAACTTTAAATTGACTTAAAGGACAAAGGGGTGTAAATTTTAATGATTTAGAAAAAAGAAAATCCTTGCTTCTCTTTTGTTTTTATGTCAAAAAAAGCGTCATACTGATACGGACTTACTTCTTCTTTGTTCAATGACTTTTAATTTTTTTTTTTTAGAACAGAGTACATCTATATTGACTATTGACTGTCGGAAGCTCCTGCTTACAGTGATACTCGTAATCCTCCTAGGGAATAAATAGATTGTCCTTTTTCCAGCATTTATTGTCTAACCATATCGTTATTTTAAGAAGCTCCTTGTTAATGTGAAAACCTATGCCATCAAGTAATCCTATTCTTAATTCAAGATAGAGCTGCGTTAAGATGAAAAGAGACATTTCTACAAAAAAGCATTGGTCCTAAGATCGAACCCTGTGGAACACCTTCATTCAACAACACAATATTGGCGCAAACCTTCCAGGGTTACCTCTTACTATTATGTGCTTAACAAATAGATTTTTTTGAGACAAACAACCAAGAACATCCAATCTGTCAAAGCAAAGGGATTGGAGAATTAAATACCTATTGTAACACTGACAGCTCCCAGTTCCCAGAAGAGAAAAAGACTTATGATTCAAACTTTCAATTATTCTTGAGTGTGAGTTTCTAGGTACTCTGCAGAAATAAATGGAAGCTACAATTTATCCCCCTATCCGAATAGCTATGTTTGCAAGTATATATGTATGATAGAGTACAATAAGTTTAGATTCTGTGCCAATCTTAATATCGGCGTACTTCTTTCACAGTCCAGTTAATTATGAACTCCAGAAGAACAGATTCTCTATTTGTATACTTTTTTAAGTGACATATTTTATTAAATTATTATTTAATGATTTCTCGATAACAAACTATTTCTCAAGTTATTTAGTACTACAGTACTATAACATGTATATGCTATTTTTCGTGAAGGCTATGTCACTTCCTCGCCAAGAGGCTGTAAGCCAAAAAAAAAAAAAGAATAAACAAAGAATCAAGAGTTAAACGCAGAACCTTAAGCCAGCGCCGGATCTAGGGGGGGGGGCAAAGAGGGGCACTTGCCCCGGGCGCCTGGCCTTGGGGGCGCCAAATCGAAGTTGAAGAAATATAGGAGAGCAAAAAAAAAAGGTATTCAACATTTGAACAGGGCGCCAAAGTAATGCAATATTTATTTATTTCTCGTTCCAAATATGAAAGAAGTATGTAATGAACCACTTTCGTCGCCTCTCATGGGGGCGCAAAATTGGAAGATGAAGAGAGAAAAGAGATTAAAAAAAATAAAGGTCTTTAACTTTTGAAAATGATAAACAAGTTCGTTGCCCTTCAGCAGGGCGCAAAATTAAAAGATGAACAAGGAAAAGAGAGTAAAAAAAATATTTGGAAATGATGCTATGTTTATTTATGTCTTGTTCCAAATATAAAATATGTAGTTAACCACTTTCGTCGCCCTTTAAACAAATTCGTCGCCCCTCATGGGGGCGCAAAATTTGAAAGATGAAGAAAGAAACGAGAGTTAAAAAAAAGTTCTTCAAGTATATACTTTACAAGTAAGATTCCATTTCCAAAATCTTATTTGCTGAAACAAGTTTCAAATATGAGGAAGCTTTCTTAAAATCATAATTTATTTCTGCATTACTTACTAAAAATGCTATTAAAGCATTGAATAATGGATAAATCATTTCAGTTTGAGTTAATGATTGATATTTTTGACTCGTTTCAGCAACTGGATCTATAAAAGTTTTTTTTTTTTTTTTGATGTTCTGAAATAAGAGCGTTATTAAAAAAAATAAGAATTTAATAACAAACGATGTCAACGGATTCAGAAATTGCAAGTTTTTATGTTTCGTTTGGGAAAAGTGCGATTCTAGTGCTTTCGGGAGTCAGTTAAAACTATACTATATTCACGTCAAAATATACCTAGTTTGTCCCCCGTCTGTCAAGCTACAAAAAAGTCAAATTTTATCGAAGGATGGCTACGATGTTGATGGATTAAAAAACATCTAAAAAACTTTTTTATTGTTCCATCAGTTTTTTTTGAAGGTTTGGTTAAAGTTGATCATGTAAGTTAAGCCACACGGTGACGAAAGGTTCGACGCGCCGAGTCCTTGAAAATCTTCTATATTATTTGTTTGTTTACTAAGACTTAACTCAGAAACCACAAAGATTGAAAGGTTGTAATTTGCGCGTGGAATAGGTGATAAAAATCTTTGGCAAGACTAAGCTGTTAATAGGGTGAAATGGGCTAAAAGCAAAAAAGGGATATAAGACTTAGGGGCCAAGTTATAGCGATCAGAAAAACCAAACTGAAATATCTTCAAATGCAAATTATCTTGTGTTATGATTTGATTTAAAACTGCTGTTGATTTTGTATGAAAAAAGTTAACTAGAGAATGGATTGAACTTAAAAGAAAAATTTGTTGCAATTGCCCATTTCTCAACCTAAAAACAACACTAAAACAGTATTGTACACTCGGGCGTATACGTACTTTTCTGAGTTTATTTAATTTAAAAAAAAATCATCCATGTTCTAATATCTTAGACAAATTAAATGGACGGTATAAATATAATTAAGAAGTCAAACTTATCCCTCAATGTTCAACATTTTTGTATCTATCATGGTTTGTATCATCGCGCTATCTGATGCTCATTAGGGCAGCACAACGTCTTTCGGAATAGCTAGTGAACTATAAAATTTCTAATGTACGAGTTTTTCAAAAGTAGTCCTAATTTTTTTATCAAAAGATAATAGTTGAATGTTTGAAATAAATAAAATGCACGACTGGGTCGCACGTATTTGCTCTGTGGGTGCAATAGTATGATGAACTTATGGCCATTTAAAAAAGCCGTTTAAATCTGATTTTCGTTACGACCATTTAAGCCAAAAACGAAAAACGTTAGTTTGTTAGAAATATTTTAGATAAGTTAAATTCTGAGTTTAATCAAAATCGTTATAGCCGTTTTCGAGCAAATTCAAAATGAAAAAAACCGTTACATGAAAGGTACCAGTTTGAGCCGGGCTAAGACAAAACAAAAAAAAAACTGCTATATACCAAGTTTGAACAAAATCTGTCCAGCCGTTTAGGCTGTAGCATGACGTGAAAAAGCACACATCAACACAACCGCACAGACGCACAGACAGACCGACGGACGGTATGGCGCAAACCACTTTTTTGGGCTTCTCTATCATCGTAATGTCATGTTTGATTAAAACATTTTCTGCACGAAAATAATACTTGCCCTATAGAGCAAAATGAAAAAGAATTTTTGTTGTGTACTACTGAGCTATTTCACTAAAGCTGTTCTATGGATTAGTTATGATTTTGTATATAGTTGAGTAAAAGTTAAATGTGCAATCAAAATATCGGACAGAATCACAAATAAGCATACAGCCTTTTAACTTTTTATGAACAACATTAGCAGGTTCTCCGCTGTCGTTTATTGAAATAGAAAAATTATCAAATCAATCTGGATTATGGCACATACCCCAAACTTTTTATTTTGCACATACGCCAAGATTGCATTTTGAGTAATCAGTAACATGAGAACCCTTAGCAATACCTTATTTTCTTAGGTTGGGCCACACAGATTTTTATGACATGTATCGTATATAAGCTATTGTCAACAGCATCAAGCATTAGAGCATAAAGACAAAAACAGGTTAACGATACGAGTTCAAGTTTTGTACGTAAACTTAAAAAAGAAAAAAAATTGCTGGGGGGGGGGCGCCAAATTCAACTTTTGCCCCCTCTTGAACAAATCCTAGATCCGGCGCTGCCTTAAGCGTAGATGTTCAAACAAAGCACTTCGCCACGGGTTACTTTACTACACTTCTTGCTCTTGGAGAAGACCTATTAGAATAAATCCGTTAAAATGGCAAACATATTGAAAAAGTTACAAACAGTATGACAGCACACAGACAGAATCGTTCGAACCATTTCTTCGAACTTCCTTCTAAAAAACTCCAGCATTCGATTAAAAGTTAATAGGAAGAATAGATTTTATTAAATAAAAGGTTTTCTCATTTGAAGAGCGTTGATTTTGCAGGTGGCCATGTTGTTTTGATGACATCTGTCAAATCTGTTGTTCATTATTCAGCAACTGATGCCAAATCATTGTGGGTAATAACACAATTTCACATCACGTCCAAATCTCCAAATAGTAATAGAGCTAACTTTATTATTAAAAGAAGTGTGCAATACTGCAAACGTTGCGCGTATGCCCTCATTTTACAGTTGATGTGGTGCCAATGTACAGTGGAATCTTTAACATTTGGTTCTATATTCAATCAGCTAACACTCGTACGCCAAAGGAACGCAAGATCCGTGAAAGGTTACAGCAGACCCCAAAGCAGTCGATTCGTGGCATGAATATGAACTCTTGATTCACATTCCTTCCTTAACTCACTTATACCCTTACCCCATAAAATCAAAGCAGCCATCATTACACTAAAAACAAACAAATCAACTGGATCCGATGGTCTACAAGCGGAACTTTTTAAACACCTGGTCAAGAGCATACACCAACTCATCTGCAAAATATGGTCGGAGGAAAGTATGATCGATGAGTGGTATCTCAGTACCATCTGTCCGATCCACAAAAATGAAGACCGCCTACTTTGCCCATAAACCTTTTTAAATTCGCTTTTAAGATTCTGTCCAGCGTTTTATGTGAACGTCTCAAGACATTTTCTGATTATCTAATAGGTCTTTACCAATGCGGCTTCAGAACAGGAAAATCTTCGACCGACCAAATTTTCACACTACGCCAGATCCTGGAGAAAATCCAAGAATATAACATCGACACCCACCACCTGTTGGTCGATTTTAAAGCAGCTTACGATAGTGTTAATAGAGTTGAATTGAATCGTGCCATGTCTAATTTTAGAATCCCTGCTAAACAGATACGCCTTATCAGGATGACGTTGGAAAATACTCGCTGTTCCGTCAAAGTTGGGAGAGACTCTACTGAAACCTTCGAAACCACCAGAGGGCTAAGACAAGGTGACGCACTGTCATGTAGCTGTTTTAACATTGTGCTTGAAAATGTCATATGGAACACCCATGCCAGCACATCAGGCACCATCTTCAATAAATCGACACAATTATTTGGGTTTGCGGACGACATTGACGTGATAGGGAGAACAAAACAAAGCAAGCAGGAACCGGTGTCTTCACTACTATGGAGTCAGCAGCAAGCAAAATGAGATTGAAAAACATAAGCGAGAGCTACAGTACGTTTGCAACGAACTGTTGGATACCCTATTCCCCACATTTTTGTATATGTATATGCATATGCGTTCGCCTCCTTCACAGCCAGCCGCTGTTCCAGTATTGGAAACAAAATTCTTCTTTAGGGAAAAATTCAAAAAAAAAATTGTTGGGTGGTTGGTTAGTGGTGGTGGGAGTGTGTGTGGGGCAGTTGGGGGGGGGGGGGGGGGGTAGTGTCAGGAAGACGAACAATTGTCAAAATGGTGGGTGGTTGTAGCTGGTTTGGGTGCGATGAGACAAAAATTGTCAAAACTAATGGATGGTTCCTTGGTGGCTGTAGGTGGGATGGGTGTTTGGTGTTGGGATGATTTGGTATGATTGGATGGAGGGGGGGGGGGTGAATTGTCAAATATGGTGGGTGGTTGGTTGGCGGTTCTAGGTGGGTTGATTGGTTGGCAGTTTTGGTGGTGGGGATGGTTGATTTGATGGGGTGCGATGAAAAAGTTGTCAAAAATGGTGGGTGAGTGCAAGGTGGTGGCAGGTGAGGTAGGTGGTTTGATTTGGGGGATTTGGTGTTGGGAGGGGGTGAGCAAGGAATTGTAAAAAATGGTTGGTGGTTGGTGGTTGGTTGGTGGCTGTAGGTGTGATGGTTGGTGGGCGGTGTTGGGTGAGTGGCAAGTTGTTGTAGGGGTAATTACAAACTCCACACCAAATACAATATACCTATTCTATGGAATAGGGCATAATAATCGAGAATAAGACGAAGTATATGCTTTCGTCAAACAAAGTCCAATCCCACCCTCTATTTGGTCAGAATGTGACCAGTGATAGGTATAACTTCAAGTAGGTAATCAGTGAATTTGTCTACTTGGGTCAGTAGCGGATTAAGGTTTAGGCCAATGAGGCCCAGGCCTAGGGCGGCAAATTTCGAGGGGCGCCAAAATGTTTAACACTATTCAAATTAAAAACTGATTGGGTTTTCTGTCAAAGGTAAGATCAAATTTTAAAGTTCATATTTAACAAAAATATTAAAAGCATTTTTTTTTTAAGAAATCAAAATTGTTTATATTTTTCATTCAAATTTTGCTGTAATACTTGTATGCTCTTATTATTAAACAAAACATTAATTCAGTATCATGAATTATACAAGTGTCAGTTCAGTTGACTCATATAATAAATTACTTAATTGTGCATTATTTGTAAATTTTTTATAGTTTTACGTAATGTGAAGATCCCAACTATGATTGATCAGTTTTAAAAGGTCGCAGGATGATTAGTTATAAAATTATAATACTTAACATTTCAAACATTTAACCTTGGAAAAAAATTAATCTGAATCTAATATTTTTTTGTCGTTATAGAGAAGGGAGGGGCATAACGGGGTACTTAAAGAAATACCAAGTTTTTGAGGACTCAAATCTTGTTTTTTACGAAAGGAAAAGAGTGCCATATAATCTTCGGACTAAGGCGTCGTCGCCGTCATACCTAAATCCACTACTGACTTGGGTACTGTTGAAACATAGGCAACAACATCAGCGCTGCAATCAAACGCAGACTAACTCTTGCTTATCGCTGTTTCTTTGCACAAAATAAGAGGAATAAAACTTTATCGAGAAGAACCAAGGATAGATACACTGTATAGAACACTCATCAAACCGGTACAGCTATATGGTGCAGAAGCATGGAACCTCTCCCAATCGGATGAAGACTTGGAGTCTTCGAGAAAAAGTTCTGTGTACTATTTATGGTCCTGTCTGCGCTTCGGCTTGTTAAGTCTTCAACGCTAAACCAGAGCCGAAGTAGATCTAATCTTCGATGGTATATCCAGGTATAATGCAATCTCCGAATACTTGGACTGCGAGATTGGAGACGGCATGGAGTAGAGACATATAAAGCAATGCATATACGGACACCACACACTTTAAGAGAAATCATCAGTCAGAAAGTATGCCCCATAAAACTATAATAAAAGGTTAAATATTGACTTCTTTTTGTACAACTTTCCACTTTGAATCTACAGGATATTAAGCACCGCAATTAAAAAGAACACTATCCACACTTTACCCAATTGACACGGTGTTCAAAGAACAGGTTACAAAATGCATGCCGCAAAAACGACACATTAACTAAATCCTTCTTCTTCGTTTGAATCCTTTGCCCCAAGCTAAATTGCTCCTTTTACTTAACATCCAAGCTGCTAAAGAAATCCTGTTAATACTCTTTCGAGCAAATTACAAAGTGTAGGTACAATGTTGGTATGTAGGTACTTGCCGCACATCCAAAGGATACACATTTTCACATTAAAATAAAATGGACAAGCGAAAAAACATAGATAACAAAATAGAATGGAGGATAAAAAAAACTCCAACCTGATGATAGCCAAGGCATCTGAAAAGCTTAAGGATATTCGATCTTCTGTCCAAGTGAATATTCCCGATGTAATTTCTAGAGTGGTGTAGCTAAATGCACTATGACCGGATTTATTAAGTACCTACTCTTCTCGCCAGCTTAGCGAAGTTCCTTGCTGCGGATTATGTTTATAACGTCGGACATGGACATAAAGTTGCATTAAGAAATCTTTTCTTGGATATCCTTTTAACATTCCTTCGGCTTCGGAGGAGATAGTATGTATTAAACTGGCCGAAGACAACGAAGTACCTAAACCACTCTGACACTCACACAAACAAAAAACAAAACAAAAAAACTTTTCCAGGATATTTATTTGTTCATGTGTTGATTTAAAAGGTGTTCACCTTCCGGAAGATGCTATCTTAAAAATCGAACGAACTAACTATGGCGAAAAGTTGGTGAAATGTAAAGATTTATGCCTCAACTAAGTAAGTGAAAAGTTGAAGTTTCATGTTGAGAACGAAAGTTACGCTAAAGTTGTTTTATAGATTTTCAGCTTAGTTCACGAAAATAATATCTACGAGCACTTAGCGAAGAGAAAGAACTTGGTGGATTTTTTTTCTTTTTTTTTCATTTTGGGGTGATAGGAGTGTGAATTTTTAAAAAGTAAAGCTGCAAATAAATTGGATTGGAAAATGGGTTTACTATCGAAACTTTGCTTTGTCTTAGAAATTTCAGGAAATATTTTTAAATCCAACACAAGAGCAAACAATTATATCGAATAAGACATTTTATTTTAAGGATAAGCTACGCTATAAGAAAATGAGTATTTTTTCTGAGATTAAAAGCCCGAGAGTTAGTTAAAGTTATAGTTAGACCTCAGTTAGGATACTTGCCACAGGCGTCAGCCTCTAGGGGCGAAAAAGAAATACAAAAATGTCTCCAAAATAAAAAATTTCTAAATTGCTAATGAATTGATGAAATGGTATATGGGCGCCAGGTTCGACTTTTGGCCCCCTTGATCAAATCCCAAAATCCAGCTCTGATTTTATCAGGGTCCACGTATATACCCCCTACAGCGGGACTGGGAGGAATAATGTCTATTATAGTGTCTCAGTGGTTCTTTGGTCGAGAGGACTTTGCTGTTAAGATACCCTCTTAGCAAAGTCTACAACTTTGTCTCATGTATTTTTATGATAAAACATACCGTTTACCAGAAAATTTTTAAAAACCTTTTATTTGACCTTTTGACCTTGAATAACTTCTTACGCACAAGTCGGATCAATGGGGATGTTGCTTAATTTATTTGAAATGGTGTTCCTAATGTTTGTACCCATTTTCAGCTTTATGCGAATTTTTGCAAACCGAAATTTTGACCGGACTAAAAGGTAATATATTAAAATAGATCGAGATTATGTTTTAAAAATACAATTTTATTTAAATATGTTGTTTTAAGTTTATTTCATTTTTGACTCATTACTTGTCTTGCTTTAAAAAATATCCTCTCGCATGGTTCAAAAGAAGCATTATTCCCTTAATACTTTACTGCTATTTCTCGCAGCATGTTTTCGGATTTTTCCCAAAAGCAAATTGAACAATCCGATCTGTTCATCAACGGTTTCTCTAAAAATTGGTGAATTTCAATGCATCGCACATAGGTGTTGCTACCCATTCATGTTGTTGTCTCCCATTGAAGAAAAACAGCAAGTCGTCTATTTTTGATTGTACAGGCTCTGGACAAGACGTGGATGGTTGCAGCTCTGTTACACCATCCTGTTCAATAAGAATAAGAACTGCACGGCATAATCAGCATCTCGAGATGTCCGTAAGCCACTTGTTTTTAACCTTGGGTCAAGAAGTGTTAAAAGTATGAGAGGTGTCCTGAGATAATAAGGTCTTAATTGCTTGCTCACTGACTCACTTAATGTTTTAAGCATCTAGTTCAGCCGTTTGAATATTGTCATCTCTAGGGATATTAATCTTGCAGAGATTCCTACGAACTTTTCCTCTGAAATGGTGGTGGTGGCGGTTTTGAAGCATTCAAGAAGCTGTAACATTTCATCTATTGCTTGAAAATCTTCAGCGGTCAATGCGGCAGGAGCTCTGACTAATTGCTATAGCCAGTTCACCCCAAACTTCATATAGTTCGAGCTGTTCCACCGAGTTTCTACTTCTTGTAAAAGTTTTAACTCACTTTTATTGTTTTCTTTTTGAACATTTTTTAAATTATCATTTACTACGGTACTACTCCGGAAAAAAGTGACAATAGCTTTGGCTTTACTTAAAATTGCTGAAAATGAACTTTCTTTAAAACAATCTTGGACAAATATTTTATTAAGCGTATGTGTAAGGCAAGGTAAATGTCGGATATTTAAAAGCTCCGCTGTTTTAATCATGCTCTGAGCATTATTGTCTATCACCTTTGCCACCACTTTATCACGAATATTAAACTAAGAAAGTTTATCATTATGTATGTATGTATGTGCAATGAACACATTGAAAATTTGATGCGTCTGCTAAAATTAAAACCAACGCATTTTTCATTCTGTTTTTAAATTAAAATAACTATATTTTCATGCATGCTTTATTTCTAACCAGACTATCTGTTCAGGCTCTATAGACGTGCCAATAGACAGACGAACTGACAACTGACATCAGAATTGTCCCACCAACAACTCACTTTTTTCAACTTCTTTACCATGGTAATGTCATGTTTGATTGTTCTCTCAATATTTTTTCCGAATGCATAGATAATTTAGCTTTACTTTTGCTCCTTGTGTACATATCAAGTAAAAATATTTATTTTCATTTTTTTTTCAGTCACGAAACGAAGTACGCTGTTTTTATAGTAGACACGACACACTACTATTTCATTTTTTAGGTTACCTCTGAAATTGCTAAAGAATTGCTGTTCAATGCAGAGACGAACTTTTTGAACCCTTCATGCTTGGAAGTTCGGAGGGGCATCTAGTCTCTTACAATCATTAGAGCATAAAGCTAATCCAATTCCTGTTTTTCTTTGAAATTAGTGCCATAAATATAAAAATTGCTCCTGTTCAAATAAGAACGTAAGTTGTTCCTTTGCTGGGTAATTGGTGGTTCCTCCGCTGAGTTGATTTCTGTCTCTGATCTTGATGGTAGTGATCGTGATGTTGATGATTCTGCTGGCTTTATTATTTTGGGATGTCTTCTATTTAAATGGTCACTCAAGTTAGTAGTATTTTCGGAACGCTTGTACTCCTGCTGGTGCAAGGAACATTGAACGAATTTATTTTCACGACCGACCGGCTTTAAAAAAAAGCCACACTAACGATTTTTTTCTCAAAGTCGACAAAACCCCTACATATTAAGAAAATTACTCCAGTAAGCTAAACAATCATTAAAATGAAAAATAACGAGAATCAACTCTTTTAAATCTTTAAATTGAATAAACAAGGCAAATGTAATCAATGAGACTTACGGAATGACCCACTTCACAAAAACTCACAAAACAAAATAAAGAGAATGACAGCTGGGAGCAGTGTGACAAATTGCAATGAGGACCGAGGAGCGAGGAGACGTATGGCTTTCCAGTTGGTTTACGATAGATTTCCAGTTTTTCGAATAAAAATTTGTATGAAATGTGGCTGCGTTCAGAAAACAGAAAAATAGTTAACTATATCGATTGTCTTTCGATAGTTTTCTGAAACAATCGATCTACGCGATTGTTTTTTACTATCGATACTATCGAATGACTATCGGTGTTTAAGCAACACTTACCGCTAGTCGATTTTCGGTGGATGTATGTAAAGTTGCTAGTCTAATACCGTTAGCCAGAATCCAATGACGACTAAGAAAACAAATGATGTTATGAGTGACCTCTCGTGACTAGCCAAGGTGAACATAACTTATGCTAGAAATCATATTCAAATAAAAATGGCTTCTATACTTCTAAGCAGTGTAAGTACGAATAAACTTTTTATATTTCTTCTGGTTATTTTAGTAATTCGAGATTTATCAAGGGAAAGATTCCACATTCATTCAGAAAAGCGAAAGAATCTACATATACCTTGTGAAATGTGAATAATTTGATGGAAACAACATGCAACAGTTACTAAGTTGCAGCGCGGGAAGTCTTAAAGGCATACCTTATCACAACAAAGCGTTCAGCTCAGCTTCGCGTACGTTACGTCGAACAAGCTTTAAGGACGTGTCGAGATGAAAGATGACATTTGAGTAAATCAATTACAATCGAAAATAATGATTTCAAAGAAACAAATATTTTTCCGAAGTATCTTATTATTATTTGTGTTGAAATTCAAAGTGGATACAGAAAATTTTATTTGAATTATAGTTTTCGGGAAAGTGGCTTATATTGCCACGAGATCCTCAGTCAACGAGGAGTTCCAGAATCCTTGTTTGGATTTTAATCTTTTAACGACTGCACGCATAAGATAAATTCACACCCTTTGAATGCTTATAACTTTGAAACCAATGAACAAACATAGAGGACGAAAATACAACAAGGCAATGATTCATTCACTCATTTTTGAAATTGAAAAAACTCAAACAAAGAAACAGTAACAACACCTTGAAACGTCAAACGCGATCAAATATTCAAATATTTCGACTTTAGCTTCAACTTCGCTTCATGTTACGTTTACGTGGTTTGTGTACTTACTTTTTGATGGCAAACCGTAACGTTAAAGCTCAACGCCTCATTGTGAGCATTATCATTGCATATACAAACTATAGTACTACCACTTGAGGTGCGCCATCTATCGACGAAAAACTAAGCTCTAGAATACCATGAGAAGCAACAACAACAATTAAAATGGTGGAAATTGTTGTTATTGCTTCCCATGGTATTCTAGAGCTTAGTTTTTCGTCGATAGATGGCGCACCTCAAGTGGGAATACTATCTATATATCTATACATATTGTTACAAATTAATCGAAAAAACTTTATTCAAATCCAAAAGAACAAAAATTACTTAACCTAAAACAGATCCTCGCTGCTGGCTGTCAAAAATTCGTCTGTCCCTTTTTTCTTGTCAATGCAGCTGTCAAACGCAAGTCCCAAATCTTCTAGAACTGTTTGTTTGTTTGTTTGTTTCGGTCCGGGTGTTGTTCCATTTCGTTACATTGGCCCCCTCTTTTTTGCTTAATGCTCCGAATTAAGCTGAAAGTACTCCTTTAAGCGGTTGAAATGGACAATTTTTTCCATTCTTCCCTTATGAATGCGGTAAACAGCGTCAGAGATCCTCTGTCGAACCTCGTATGGTCCATCCCAATCAGATTGTAATTTTGGACTTCTGCCTTTTTTCCTTTTCGGGTTATGAAGCAAAACCAACGTACCTGGGTCAAAAGTGTGTTCAGTACTCCGTAAGTCATACCGATGTTTCATTTGACGGCTGCCTTTCTCCAGTTTAAAGCGGACGATTTTATGCATCTCCGTCAACCGATCGCGAAGCCTTCTCAAAAACTCATTGGTATCCCTGTTATCCTGTTGAAACGGTGCCAGGAGGTTTTCTGCAGGAAGACGAAGTTCACGACCATAAATCAACATAGCAGGAGTTTCCTCTGTGGCATCATGTACTGCGGTGCGGTAGGCAAGCATCAATAACGGCAGATGTTGGTCCCAATCACGTTGATGTTCTTCGCAGTACTTGGCAAGGTAGTCGAGTATGGTTCGGTTAAACCTTTCCACCATGCCATCTGATTGAGGATGCATAGCCGTGGTCCTGGTTTTTTCAATTCCCAATCTTTCCAAGGTCTTGATGAATATTTCAGACTCGAAATTGCGACCCTGGTCGCTGTGAATCTGCATTGGCATACCATGACGGGACACAACATCTGTTATTAAGCGATCAACTACGGTTTCACTCGTTTGGTCTGGAATCGGGAAACACTCAGGCCATTTGGAAAAGTAATCCATGCAACACATGATGTATCGATTTCTTGCTTCAGTACGAGGAAGTGGTCCTAAAATATCCACTGCGATTCGTTCGAAAGGAGCTCCAACATTGTACAACTGCAACGGAGCTTTTTGTCGTGGACTCGGTCTTTTCCTCGCTTGACAAACTTTGCAGCACTTACACCATATCCGCACATCTTCTGAACAGCCTATCCAATAAAAGGACCTCTGAAGCTTCTTAAGAGTTTTACTATTGCCGAAATGACCTCCACAGGGGCTATCGTGGACCATTGAGAGGATTTGCGATTGTTGTCTCTTAGGTACAACAACTTGATAGATAACAGCGGTACGCTGGAAATGCTTCCGGTAGAGAATGTCGTTCTGAAGACATAGACTTTCAAAAATTGCCCAGTAAGATTTTAAGCTGGGATCGGATTGGCAAATACTTTTCTTGTCAGGTCTTTGGTTTTGCCTTACCCACTCCTTAACTAGTTTGAGGTGTTCATCTGCATCCTGAAGCTTTCCCATATCATCCACGATTGTAGCATTAGATATCTGAAGGAAATCCCGTTCTTCTTTGTTATCACAGTGTCGACAGGGTTGCTGAAGACAAGGTCTCCTTGACAAAGCGTCTGCGTTTCCATGACTCTTGCCTGGTCGATGAATTATTTTAAAGTCGTACTCTGCTAACTGCTCCAACCATCGAGCCAACTGGCCTTCTGGCTCCTTAAAATTCATAAGCCACTGTAAGGATGAATGGTCCGTTCGTAAAGTAAAATGGCGTCCAATTAAATACGGCTTAAAATGTTTGACGGCTTTTATTACAGCAAGAAGCTCTTTTCTAGTGACGCAGTAGTTGATTTCTGGTTTTGAAAACGTCTTGCTGAAAAATTCTATAGGTCGTTCCACTCCATCGATAAGTTTTGAAAGCACAGCTCCACAAGCAAATTTACTGGCATCTGTATCTAATATGAATACATCATTTTCAGTTGGCAGAGTTAATGTGGGAGCACTGATCAAACTTAATTTAATTTTTTGGAAAGCCTCCTCACACTCCGAATTCCAGCAGAAAACCTGATTTTTCTCGGTAAGTCTTGTAAGCGGTTTTGCAATTTCTGAGAAAGATCGAACGAATCTTCTGTAATATGCAGCGAAACCCAAAAATGTCTGTACCTCCTTTTTGCATTTGGGAGTCATCCAACCAGAAACAGCTTCGGTTTTACTTGGGTCTGGAGAAATACCAAGATCTGAGATTATATGACCCAGATATAAAACTTTAGTAGAAAACAGGTTGCATTTCTGAGGAGAAACTTTTAAGCCGGCTTCCATTAGTCGTTGACAAACTACCCCCAGGTTCTGCAGGAGTTCATCAAATGATTTTCCATGAACAACTAAATCGTCCAAATACACCTTACAAATAGGAAATAGACCTTCCAGAATTGTTTCCATAAGCCGTTGGAATGTCGCAGGGGCATTACATAACCCAAAAGGCATCAAATTAAACTCCCACAGACCGTCACCGGTGCTAAAAGCAGTTTTCTCTTTGGATAATTCATCTAACTCTACTTGCCAGTAACCTGATTTGAGATCTAAAGTGGCAAACCATTTTGACCCGGCCATAGAGTCAAGTGCATCAGCCCTTTGCATAGGGTAACCGTCTTTTATTGTCACATCATTGAGACGGCGATAGTCAACGCAGAAACGGAACGTCCCATCTTTCTTACCCACCAAAACTACTGGGGATAGCCAAGGACTATGCGACTTGCGAATAATGCCCCTGCGGGCCATATCGATGATTAACGCTGAAGCTGTAGATTGTTTCGACAAGGGAAGGCGTCGAGGAACCTGTTTTACTGGAGTCGACTTACCCGTATTTATGTGGTGTTTCAGCACATCTGTGCGGCCAAGGTCATCTGGACTTAAAGCAAAAACAGAGCGGTAGCGGTCCAAAAATATATCAGCTTTTATTTTTTGATCAGGAGACAGGTAAGGAGAACAGCAAGAGCTTAGATCACTAGTCTCTAACGTGTTAACAAAAAGTTTAAATTGGGAATTTGGCAGCTCTTGAAATGGTACTCCCAGTAAGGGAATAGTTACTTCTTGCAGACGGAGTACGTGTGATTCCAGGTCAACCTGGCACTGAAAAGAACCAAGAAAATCAACTCCAAGTATACAGTCTTGTTGTATATTGGCAACAATAACTTCCATCTGTGTTTTAAAAGAATCTATTTGGATCGAAACTTCCACGGTGCCTTGTATTGGAGTAAGATGTCCAGCGATACCCTTGATGAAAGATGATGATGATGGCTTAAGTTGAGACAGTTGAACGAGTGGAAGCACTTTTGGATGGATAACAGTATGAGAAGCGCCCGTATCCACGACCATGTTACATGGGAAAGTCTCGATGATTCCTCGTATGAAAAGAACGTTTCTATTTAAGCCAGCGGAATTGATAACAGGGACTAAATTTACAGCTGCCTCCCGTCCCTCGGAGCCAGCACGATGAAGTTTAAATTCTCTCTTTGTAGTTGGTTAACATTTTCCTTGGTAACGTCTTCTTCGAAATTAATTTTGCGAACATTAATTGCCTGATAGTTTGGAGTGGCAGCCATAACTTCAAAATCAAATATATCACCAACCTGAACATCTGCGATTCCAGGTAAAGTTGAATTAATATGGCGTGCGTTGAAGAAAAGCTTTCTTTTCAGAGATGGACAATCGATGAATCCATATTTTTTCACGAAGTGATACCATTTGACTTTACCTGAGTATCGTGTAGGGTTTTGACAGAAAGATTTATTTTACGGGAGTTTGTGTTGTCGACCGAGCGGCTGTTGACATCTTGAGCCAAATTTGTGTTTATCGTCAGCTGTGGCCCATTTAAGCTGACGAATTCCCGTTTCCCGAAAGGTTTCTTTCTTCAACTTGCGTGAGTGAAATGTTTGTGACTCGTCGAGCGGCTCTTGTTGCAATACGACTGGATTCTATTTTGAGAGCAATCTCTAAAGCATCATGAAGTGTTTTAGGCTCGTTTTCGCGTACTCTGCACTGAACTTCACCGTCTGAAATACCATCCAAAAATTGTTGGATACACAAACTGTCGAGGACATCACTCTTCCATTCTGGATATACCAATCGACCCAATCGCTGTACGTCGGTTGCAAATTCAATTAATTTTTCACCACTCTTTTGATACCTGGTTCGAAAAATGACTAAGCATTTCCAGAATGCATAGCGGATCCGAAACGTCTTTGCAGTGCGGTTATCAGAAGTGAATAGTTAGACAGAGTTTCATCCTCCATTGCGCCCACATATGATAGCGCTGAACCACGAAGACTAGCTGAGAGGAAAATTGCAGACTCAGCTTCTGACCACTCGTTTGCTTTAGCAACCATACGCAAATGGGTCTCGTACTCTTCCCACGAAGATTTTCCATCAAATTCCATCAGGTGAATGGCCGGTCTTCTGGAAGTATTGCTAAGCATTGTTAAAGACTGGTCACGATCACCTGGGTTATTCTGTCGAGAAGATGGAAGCAAATTGCTGACACTAAATGGATTTGTGTTGGGCCATGGTTCTTGTGGAAATGTTTCTAAATGAGAAAGATGATTCGACGACAAATGGCTTGGAGAACTCGTTGCGGTAGGATCTTGGTGTGTAGATTCATTGGTGAGTAATGCGGTGGTTTGGATGCTGCTATCAGAAAAGACTCGATTCACAAAACCTGTTGCATTGAGTGCCGTGCTCTCTAAATCTGAAACTCGTCTCGTCAAACTGATAGACAATTCTTTCAGGCGGTGGCCAAGGTCTTGGATTGCAGTTAAGATTGTTGAGTTTTCGATGTTGTTACTGGGTGGTGGGCTACTCATTTTCATGAATATTTGTTAATCTACCCCACATCTGACACCAAATGTTACAAATTAATCGAAAAAACTTTATTCAAATCCAAAAGAACAAAAATTACTTAACCTAAAACAGATCCTCGCTGCTGGCTGTCAAAAATTCGTCTGTCCCTTTTTTCTTGTCAATGCAGCTGTCAAACGCAAGTCCCAAATCTTCTAGAACTGTTTGTTTGTTTGTTTGTTTCGGTCCGGGTGTTGTTCCATTTCGTTACAATATAATAAAATTGTAACGGGTCGATGTCTGTACATTGAAGATATAGATGCAAAACTAATATGGGGAGTCTCTATTAGACCCACAGAAGCCAAAACAACCGTTTTTAGAATTTTTGTCTGTCTGTCTGTCTGTCCGTCTGCCTGTCTGTCTGTCTGTATGTTTGTACGCGCATCACGCAAAAACTACTGCATGGAATTAAATGCGGTTTTCGCAGATATATTGGTAGTACGCCAACTTAAAATATCGGCTATATTTTATCGCAGGAAAATATATAATTCTGGTTGTTTTTTAATATTGCTGCAATCGAACGTTATTCAATGAACTTAACACAAAATTAAAAGATTTTAAGGAAGATAGCATTTCACTTACATAATAAAATAGTGCCACACTTACCTACGTATACATGAATAGAAATAATTTAGTCGTTCTGAATAGAAGTTACATCAAAAACATTATAGATGGCGCTATTTACCACCATATAGACAATGCCTCATTCAGCGAAAGCAGAAATCGAAAAATAATGTAACCATAAAGAACGGTGAACGAGCAATACTTACGCCCAAAACTGATGAAGCGGAGCTGCTATAAATAGCAGTATCGGCGCGCAGCATCGTTTTGAAAGTGGGCATTCCAATTATGTAAGTATATTCGTATATTGCTTCAGAACTTAACTCTCCAACTTTGCAATTTAAACCGTTATGATACTTCGAAATAATACTATACAGAAGCTAAAAATCTTACGGCTGTAGAGCTGGTAAAGTATATAGCTTTCATACCACGCATACCCCCCATTTTGAACCGGTTGTGCAAAAACAAAAATATACTGAGATAGGTACCTACTTTATTCTAAAATCCACGCGTACGAAGTAGCGGGCAAAAGCTAGTAGTTTATATATATGCAATGGCATTATACACGAACTCTAATGCCTGAAATTTTGCGTTCTGCCAAAGTGAAGCTCAAAGCGGCATTGTGAAGCAGGAATGATGAATTCAGAGGACAAGTCTGACATGACGACAGCGGGATTTAGAGTAAATTAAGTTATTTTTTTATGTGTCTTTGTATCAAATAGAATTTCCCATGTTTCACACCGCTTAAATCAAATATTGCCACATTTTCCAAAGCCACTATCAGAATTAACAAAATTATAGTTTTCCCAAAAACTACCTTTGTACCTCGGAGCAGTCAACTGATATTCTCCTTCACATCAATTTACGTACATTCCGTTAAATAAGTATGAAGTCAACAAGGCAAAATTAATATTTTGAAATATGTCGGCGGCTTCCTTGTTGAATTATTGCGAGAAAATATGGCGCATACCGTGTTCTTAGCACATGTTTGACATACATGATATAAATGTTGGTTCATATGTAAATATAAATATTTTAATATAATTTTCCATTTCTCAAAGCCTCAAATAATTTCCTGTTTGACATGTCACTGTGACATTTTAATATCCGCAGATACATCCATTGTCTCTGGAGGATGTTGTACGAGCAAAATTTCTCGAAAATTCCAACTTATCATCAAGCAATTATGTTTCCAAGTATGAACATTGAACACATAGCACACTACTTGAAGGCGTTATATGAACTTCAGTCTCCCTCAACTCACCATTGCTCTGGGTACTTGAACATGTTTGCTTTTCAATTTGACAGCTTTGCTTCAGTTACATTTGCTTTATAGTAAATTCTGACGCTCAGGAATAAAAAATAACTTTCATGTTAATAATAATTATAAAAAAAAAGAAAACAATTGGAAACCTCGCAAAACTTAAAACGGCCACAGCCATCCTCCTCCACAAAAAAAAAAGGAACCCAATATCAGTTCCTCATTCAGCGCCATAAGGCTGGCAATGATTGAAATGGAAACTTATGCATGTTCTGTTCATGTTCATGAATGTACGAGGGAATGGAATGTATTGTCCTTGTTGTTCCTGGCACATTTAATTAATTTTTAAATATCACAAATAACATGGCGATATCATACAAAGGACATACAGGATTCCAATGTTGAATGAGTGACTGACACAAAAAAAAGGATGCGAAAAAAGTGAATATACTATAAGGATACGACTGGGAGACATATCCTTTTGTAAACCTATATGGGATGAAAAGAAGGACTTTTGTTCGAACAATATCTATGTTATCTTACACTGCTGCTCTGCAACCCACTGCCACATAAAAGGATGAGCTGTGATGTGACAGTATATTTTATGAAAACTTGTGTTTCTATAGTTGAAAGGAAGGCGGAATATAGTCGAGTTAATATTATATAGAATACCCGCGTTGTGTGTACACACCATAATGACGACCGCAGGGGTCCTTTGATGATATTGCAAGTCTAATGTGGCCCAGCCACTATACACTCTTTACTAATAATTACTTGAATTCTAACCAAGCGCGAAAGGAAACTATTATCTTGTGAACGAGTACTTACCGTCATGAACATTCATCCATTATAAAAAACAGTGCTGTGCAAAATAAACTGCCCAATCTTTTTTTTACAGAAGGATATATGATATATGATATTTATCTCATGAAAATACTACCGGTGAGTATGGTGGCATCTAGTTGAATCTGGGGGAATAAAAATAATTACTGCTCTGGCTGGGACTTGAACACACAACTCTAGGTTAACAACAAAGCACTTCATCTATTGTAGGTACTGCTCACTTGGACTTTTCCCAATCCAGGTACTCCTTATTAAAATGCAGAATGGCTCGAAGGACTGGAAATATCTTAAGAAGATCCGTTTGCCAAAAGTTATAAATATATGGCTTAAGGACAGCTTTCTGAGAAACGCCACTACATTTCCCATAATTGTCATTGTAGTACCCTTTCACATAAACATCTATTTCGGTTATAATTTCCAAGGGCTACTGAATGCTATGTTTAAACCAGAATCGGAAATCACGCTAATAGAAGTAGGTTATGCAGGCAAAGTCGTTGGACGGGATGACAGAACGCGAGATTTTTGGGTTCTTAAAAGAATTCCATATCTAGCCTCTCAAAGTTAAATCATGGCAAGGGACAGAAATCCTTAAAGCAAAGCTGAAGCATCTCCAGCAGGATGGAAGTGTTGTGAAGTTACAAATAAAAAAGAAACCACAACTGTTGCTTATCACTGTATTGTTCGTTCTTCCCAAGTCAATGAGAACTTTTATTTTTGAGAGGGTAAAGAAGTATAGAAATGAACCTAAGCTAAGGAGGCACCAAGCGTGCGATCATGCATCTAAATTATTAATGTAGGGTTCTTCTTAAACTTTGGCTCAATATTCTACGAATAAAAACAAAAATTTTCTCTTCATTAATGATTATAAACATTTTCTTAAGAAACAAAGGATTTACAATAATGTTTGTCTACAGTAACATAATATGTATATACATAAACAAATAAAATATAAGTAACGTTGCGGCGAACGATCCAAACTTTGCGGCGGTTAAAAGAAAACTGAAACTACTTTTACATGAAATGAAAGTCTAATGAAAGAATGGACATTTAAAATAATGGAGAGGGGTGCATGTGCTTTTGTCTTGTTTGTTCGTAGCGTGTATTTCTTGGTGAAACTGGTTATTGGTAAGTCATTGTTAGTATGGGTGTTGAAGAACACTCCATGTCCATGTATTTGCCCCATCCAACATTAATATCTTCTGAATCAAGTGTGATGTGTGAACATTCATCTGAGTACCAGTCACTGCTTAAATTCATGTTTCTAGGACATGAGAAGTCGTTTATTATGATAAATCGTGATTCCATGAAGAAACCGTGTATTGCGAAAGGTTTCAAAATGTGTGCGGAAATGTTGGGCGTTGGTTTGTGAAAAAGGACCGTACAGAAAAATTATAATGAAACGGAACTTGCATTGAATAGGCAATACAAAACTAAGAGAACTTGTCATCGGATGGAAGCATGCTTATTTTAGCAGTTATTGTTATCTGTCCTGAAGGTTCAACCGTTGTTCTTTGCTTTAAATGAAACAATCTTTAGCGGACACCAACATATCTACTAAAATTGAGAGACAGGCCTTCTTAACACTTCTAGAAATATTCAACCATTCTTTCTACCTTCGCTGCATGAACATCAACAACAACATCAATAAAACCAAATTTGTCGCCACCACAGAGTGACATGAATCCTACTGTAAAGCTCTCTCACAAGAGTACTACAGGATCTCAATATACACAAATCCGCTTTCCCGTATGGTAAATTTCCCATAGCTGTGAAGAGGTGTACTTTTACGCTGGCTAACCCAGTGCCCTTAAGTTATACTCCAACTAATTAACAAGTCTCTTTCAGAGTGAATGAAAAGCAGAATTTTTCCAGCCTAATACCTAAAAATTCATCCACATTAAACAACCGACTAATTGGACTTGCGTCCCTTCTTCCAAAGTCATGCAAACTCTGATTAACCATCAGATAATGAAATATCTTGAGAACCTAAAACGTCTTTAGGGCCGGCAGTACGGTTTTCGTAGCAATAGATCCACTGGTGTGGTGATATGATGGATTGATGGTATCTCACCTATCAGTTGAACCAATCTTTAAATTTTGGAGAAAGTAAATTTATTGCACTTGATATTTTCGAAGCATTTGATGGAGTTTTGCATCAAGCTCTCTTTTCGAAAATGCGTGCATTTGGTATGTCGAAGAACTTAATGTATCCCAGGGCTCCTTTTTTCTCCGACACTCTTTGCCTTCACTATCAATGATAACTTGCCTAGGTTTCAATCCGGTATGACAGTACCTACACTCAACTTTTCATATTTTTTTTCTAGATTCAAAACCCTGTTCTGCTTTTAAAAACTGAACGCTGTATTCACTCCTTATGCCACTGTCCTTGAGTAACAATTGATTTGAGGAAACCGAACAGCTTTGCGTTTTAACTCCTGTGGAAGGAACACATATATGACGTCACAAAATGCTTTGGCTACAGTCGTCTAGCACACATTCTCCCAAAGCTTGATTATAAATTCTCATACTTTGCCATGTGCTCCCGTTAGACATTTGAGATACTTTAAATGGGCCTTTAAATTGATAGGTTAAAGAAATACATACTCGGACGCCGCGCCGCCGCCGCAATTTTTCTAATCTCACTTTGTCTTATCGCTACTTTGAAGAAAAAAAGTGGTCCAGTGAAATAGCCAGATGCTTTTCTCCACTTAAAAAATTTACTTCACGGTTAAAAATTTTGGGATATTTTTTAACACAGCTCCTGTATTACAACTGTATGCAATACACAAAATATTACTTTTTAATATTTTCAAATTATTACATTTTAATATATTTTCTATTAAATTTTAATATTTTTGGATTAATTTTTTCATTTTTAATTTATTTTGGATTAAATTTTAATATTTTTGTCTTAAAGTTACTATTTGTAATACAAAAAGATTAGAATTCAATACATTTGGAATTAAAACCAAAATTTAATACCGGGTTTCCTACATTTTAATACCCTTATTTTGAAAAAATAATACAATTTTATTAAAAACGAACCCTCACGTTTGTATTAAATCTTAACTGTATTAAGATGTAATACTCGTTTTTATTACATTCGAATACCCATGTATTAAAAAAAAAAAAAAATTTTATTAAAAACAAACCCTCTTGTATTACATTTTAATACCCTTGTATTAAAATATAATACCCGCCTGTATTACATTTTAATACCCTCGTATCAAAATTTAATAAAATTTTATTTAATAATCAATTGGTGGGTCGATGAAAATAGTTTGTATAGTTTTTAATTTGATTTATTCATAATTATCTTACATTTTGTATTCCAAGTCAAAAAGTGATACAGAAAGTATTTCTTTTCGATATTTTTCGAATTCATCTGAATTTCCATATTTTTTCAAATATTAATACAAATCCATAAAATTGTATTAAATTTTATTTTTTTCTTAATATAAAGATTCATTTATTTTAAATATATAATTCTATTAATTTTTTAAACAAAATTTTATTAATTTTTAATAAAAAAAATTAATTTATTAAATACAACATTTTACTAATATTTAATACAAAATTGTATCAATTTTAAATATAAAATTGTATTAATTTTTAATGCAAAGCTATATTAATTTTAAATATAAAATTTTATTAATTTTCAATACAACATTTTATTACTTTTCAATACAATACTTTATTAACTTTTAATATACAATTTTATTAATTTTTAATATGAATTGTATTAATTTTTAATACAAAATTTTATTAATTTTGAATACGAAATTGTATTAATTTTTAATACAAAGTTTAATAATTTAATATTAACAATTCTAATAAACTTTTATTAATATCTAATACAACCTTTATTAAAAATTTAATAAAAGGCATACCTATTACTTTTTAATAAAAAAAGTATTAATTTTTAATATCTCATCAGTATTATTTTTTAATATTTGCTTTATTACTTATCTTCTTTTTAATATTTGCAGTTTATTAGATTTTAATATTTTTCTGGTGTTGTCATATATGTAACCCTCAAAATATTAAAATCTAACCCAAAATGTCTAACCGTGTTGTAACACTCGTATCACTAGGAATGCCCATCTATTTACCCTCGAGCCTCATTTCAGACGTATTATTTAGTATAGAAACATATTTCTTAGCCGCACTACATGAATGTGAAACTGCTTTATTATAATGCTTCTGCTCTATACAACTTCCATAAATATCTGGATAGGAATATTCGCCAAATCACGAGATCTCGCTGATTATACACAATAGTCCAAATTACTTGCACAGCATTGTCTGTGAGCATCAGTGTATTTTCGCATACACAACCGCATGTACTCCAATTACTACCGGGCAAGCTATAATGACTGGGCGTTGAGTTGCTACCGCAGGCAAAATGAAGGGTCGTCGACACACATACTCATTTGCTTGTTCGACACAAATTTTAGAGCAAGTCCTTGATTTTCAAAACTTTTCCATATAAATGGTTCACCCGAATCCAGATGATAGTGTTGTAACCACTCTTTGAGAAGATTTGTGTTAAATCCACTTCCTTTTGATTCCCTTTGGAGGAAAGTAGATCTGATGGATCACATATATCTCAGAGAACCACACTATACCTACCGTGTATTATACCACATTAGATTAGGAATTCTAACGTCGCTTAGTGCCAAACGATTCATTATGCTCGACTTCAAGGATTTCGCAAGCGAATGATTATCTCACATGCATACTTGATGAGACAAAGTGTGTGCTTCCCTTCCAACCACAATGTGAATCTGATGGGTGGTGGAGATGGTTGTTGGCTGTTGGATGGTGGAACAGAACCTACTCTAGTAGGTCGTAGAGTAGGTATCATGTACCACCTCTAAGCTAACCAGGGAAAACGGATCCGTTTTCGATGTACTCGTATGTCATGTGAATGATAAAAAATTTATGAAAAACTTCCGGTGAATGCTGGCGCTGAGTTTTAGTTTGGTGTGTGTATGTGTGTGTGGTATGTAAACGCTATAGTTTCAAGTGGCATTTTAAATCAGTCAAAACTGACATTTATACTAACATCCACATTTCCACACACATACATATAAATAATGTTTAATTACAGTGAATTGAGGTTGCAGTGATATGTTGCAGTTGCAGATATTGATTTAAGACATTAAGTTCCACTTAAGTGCGGCAATTAATGTGTGCACTTATCAAATATTGAAATGAGGTCACCCAGCTCGTGAGGGAATACATATTTCTGCGCCGTATTTTTTTGTTTTGTGATTTTTGAGTATGTCAATTAAAGGTAATCACGGTGTCTTACATGTTGACGTTTATAATTTGCTACAAAGGTCTTTCAGTTCAGTTTATGCAAATACTGTCTATGTTATGTTTTGTAAATAAAGATCCCTAAAAATTGAATATTGTTTCCGTTTCGGAGCTTCCAGGGTGGTGAAAATGATTTATTTCTTATGTACCTACTAGCAGACCCGTGATTGCGTGGCTTCGCAAAGTTTGAAGAATATATCTTTTTTTATTATGACTATAATCATACGAAAGCATTTAGCTTGGCTCAGCCAGCCATTTATGGCAGCTTTATGCTTATAGCTTGCTTCGGATGTTATTAAAAGGCCAATAGTTTGTCTGAGATGCTTTAAAATTTACTTAAACCTTAATGCAAAAGTAGGATTCTTGATATTAACAATTTAATTTATTTTGTATTATACCTTTGCATGCTAGCCTTACACAGTCTGCATAGACTTGTCTCGGAGAGCCTTAAAGCAGCTACTTTTGTTGTTTTCTGATAACAACTTCGGAAGGTCATTTCGAACCTTTAGCTACAAGCTTTATGTAGAACTTTATGCAAATTCACTTCCAAATGCTGCAATTTTCTAAATAATTGTCAGTGATTGAAACTTATAGAAGCTCTATATACAAGCTTCTACTTGTCAAATTCGAACAAATTGAACATAAACAAGCTAAATTGTTAGTTGGGACAGCTAACGTATGCAAATTAAAAATCTGATTCTCTTTCACAGGAGCGCTGAAAATGGACTTTGAGCTCATCTGCTGTTATATTTTAATTCTTTTTATTTCAAGGCTTCAGGATGTAATAGAGGAACTGTTATAAAAAGGGATAGGTTTCAAGGCAAACAATTACCACTCACAAAACCTTTCTTTTAACTGATGCAACAACCTACCCCCAGCTTAAGACCGCGTTTAAAATTAAAAAAATCGGAAGCTGAGTAAAGACAGTATTACATGGTCATCGAAATCTGTCATTGCAATGACATTATGACGGCAGAAGAAAATAAGTCATTATAACGTCAATGCACTGTCATTTCTCACAGTGTCATTGCTAGCTACAGTGACGATCACACGAATGGCGCTGTCATTGGTGTCCCAAAATGCAGTGACGGGCAGACCTTGTCATTGTGATTTTTGACATTTGGTGTCACTGCCATGTCATGCAAAATAATGACGATCACACGACTTGACCACTTTCAAGACTTTGAAAGTTGATGGTGACCTGAAACCGCGATGACAGAAGTAATTTTTCGCAATAATAATCACACGACATTCATAAATTGAATCATCGTGCCTGAAAATATTGACGTGGATGAAGTTCCTCGAGATCGAAATAATTTAAATTAAAAACATTTAATAATTTTATTCGAATTACAGCAATTGAAAGAAAAAGAAAACTGTCAAGAAAAAATACACTGGAAATGGCAACAAGAAAAAGACGACCAACACCAAGTACCATAACGAAGAATTTGTTCTGTGTGGTCCAAAAAATGATTGCTAAAAGTCTTGATACACAAGGGTCTTATTTGGAAGAATTGAAGTACTCTTGAGCTATTTAGTTGATTGGTTCCACCATGATGTTATAGTGGAGTATTTGAGGTACAATATGCGCTATGAACCAATTTCTATCTTGAAAGCCAAAGTGACGGAACTTCTTTGTCCTGGAAATCCTGTTGGATATCTTCAATGGCAATGTTTTAATTGGACGAATCCCAAAGCTCGAGAACTTAAGTGTTCAGTTAACCGCCATTTAAAGTCAAGTTATATGGGAACTCAGACCATATAGAGCTGCTTTGTACTATGATGTTGAATTAATACAGTTTAAAGCTCTTGCTCCACCAAGAATATGGATTTTCAATTACTTTTTTTAATTTATTCAGGATGACAACAGTGGCACCGCAGAAATTCCTGCCATTTCATAGTTGAGAAACTGCCATTGCAATGACAAATTAATAAAAAAACCAGTCATTGTCACCATAGACAGGGTGATTACACGGTCATCGAAAATTGTCATTTCGATAATGTAAAAGAATTTTTCATTGCGCTTGTCATTCTGGTTGTCAGTGGAATGACAGCATTTTACAATGGCGATCACACGACATGACGACTTTAGGACGTCATTATGACGTCAGAATATCATGGCAATGACAGATTTCGATGAGCGTGTAATACTAGCTAAAGAAAGTAATATGTATATTGTGTAGAAGTCACTCACAGATGGAAGCCGGACCAGAAATCGTGTCCAAGTTTGTACTGAAAAGAGCCCACTCTGTAATCGTACTGATGGCTGAAATCTTTAACATCTGTGTCATAACACCTGCTTCCCCAACAAATGTAAAATTCGAAATGCCCATACTTGAGATAAACGCACACAATCTCTGAATTCAGGCATCATATCCCTTCTCTGTAGCTTAAGCAAGATCCTAGTTGCGCTAATACTTCTAAGACTAAAAAAAATTCTGAAACACCTATATTGAATATTTCCTGAAAATATGTTTGGTATCAAAGAATAACACTTCATTTTGTACCCACATTAAAATCCAGATGTTTAGACTATATAAAGAATTCACATACCCCCACAGAAAATAGTCTAGCGGTGTTAAATCGCACGATCTTGGAGGCCAGCTCACAGGTACATATCCAAAACTCGGTATTATAAGCTTAGCAAACGTTTCCTCCAACAAATCAATTATGCCAGGCACTGTGTTGCGCAGCGCCGTCTTGTTGAAACTACGCAGCTTTCCCAAATCAAGGTGATTCAATTCAGTTTAAAAAGACATTGATAATTGCTCAATAATGGTCTCCATTGACTGTAACCCTCTTTCATGCATCGATTTTAAAGCAGAAAGGCCAAAATGATTCCACTTGCTCGTAAAACACATTAAGCTCTCAGTTTTTCCAGGTGTTACGGTAATCGTCTCAACAATGGCTTGAAGATTATCTACACTCCAAATGCATCAGTGTTTTTTTTATTGACGTAGCCATTTAATTAAAAATGAGCTTCATCGCTGAACAATACTTTCTTGTGAGAATATAAGCAAGAGCAATGTAGTTTCTGGAACATCCACCGAATATAGAAGTACACAATTGACATGCGTCGTTCAGGCGTCAGTCGATTAATGATAAAACGTCAAACTAAATTAAAGGAAAATCAAATGGCAGATGACAAAATGGCTGTCAAAGAAAACAGTGCTGCCAATTAAAAGTTCTATGCCTAGTTACTTACGCAAACAAAAATCGTTTATTTTGAAACCTTCAAAATGTGCCTGTGTTTGTTTTTATAATAAATCAATTGTTTTTTTTTTTGTTTCAAAAAGATGGAAACTTATTCCAAAAAGGAAAATGCTTTTTCGTTGATTAAATGCAGCCTTCACAAGACCCCCGACAAAAAAAAAAAAAAATAAATGGAAACAGGAGTAAAACCAATTTCAGTATCTCAACTCCACTTATTTCCTGATGGAAGTCAATAAGCATAATAGGAATATGTAGGTCTCCAACTCTGACCAAGAAATTCCAAGTCATCTGCTTATGAACATTTTACATACCTACCTACTCTGTGTCGTGCATATAGGATAGCTACCTTCCTATACCCATGAACATGAACAACATGAATCTGCACAAACGCATGTATATCAATTTGCTCTAATCCACTTTCAATTGCTGTCCAAATTACCTTAGGCATGGAGACACTGACACACATCTCGTACACACAACACACATTGAATTGACAGTGATATCTTGAACATGAGACAACCAACAAGCACAAGGACAACTGCTGCCAAATCCTCTTTACGGCCTTCAGGGAATTAATTGTCTGATATGCTCGTAAAGCTGTTGGCATAATAATTCAGAACAAAAATGGAACCTTTAATGGAATTGAGTGGGTTTTTTTTTCTTTTTTTCTTAAAGTCAACATTTTGGACTTGAGTTTGTGAGATTTTAAATTTGACGGGGATACCCTTATACATACATGCCGAGAAGGGGATTGTATTAGTAATTTTGACGGAAAACATACATATGTTAAATATCACACTTTATTTCGAGTACAAGACAGAAATGAGCTTCCCTTGTTGCAAATATCGCCAATGGCAGTTATTTTACCTTTCACGAATTCAAAGATATTATCTATGTACACATTATATGGAAAGGTCTTAAAAGTCACGGAAAGATTGGGCTAGAAGCAGATCATTGCATTTTTTGCTTGCGATTATAGGTATAAGGCAAGTTATGGATTCGTGAAAAAAAATCCTAGACTGGTTCGTACGTACTTGGCCTATGGGTTTAAATTTTGAGTTTAATCAAAATCGTTAAAGCCGTTTTCGAGCAAATCCAAAATGAAAAAAACCGTCATTTGAAAGGTACTAGTTTGACACGGCTTAAATAAAATTAAAAAAATCTCGGCAAACTTTTTATACCCTATTCTATAGAATGGGTATATTGATTTTGGTGTGGAGCTTATAATATAGAGAAATAACACCGTTAGCCGAGTCGATTCAGCCATGTTCGTCCTTCCGTCCGTCCGTATGTATATTTTCTTGAGGTCGCTATTGTATGTACAATTTTTGGTTCAAGAGTAAGGTTAAGTTCTTGAACCGGTGAAATCCGCCCACAATCGCCATTTTTGTTCAACAACCTCTATTTGGCAAAAATAAATTGTGTGTTTTGTACAGTTACGATCAAAGAACAACGCTTAAATTTCGCACACGCAAGCTATAGGTGAATTTTTTCTATATTAAAAAAAAATTCAATTTGGGGGTGGCTGACGCCCACTTTTTATACAAAACCGTCAATATTATATTCATAAAATAACGATGCTTATATTCGAGTAAAAACATTAAATTTTGCGGGTATTAGTTGTTTACGTAAACATCTTGTGTATAAAAATAAAAATATTGATTTAGGGTGTGGCTGACGCCCACTTTTCATTGGACTCTGTATAAAACCCCCCTCTATGAGTTGACCTTGTCGCGGTGAGGGGGCTTACGTGAGATTCTTCAACACATACACACACACACACACACACACACACACACACACACACACACACACACACACACACACACACACACACACACACACACACACACACACACACACACACACACACACACACACACACACACACACACACACACACACACACACACACACACACACACACACACACACACACACACACACACACACACACACACACACACACACACACACACACACACACACACACACACACACACACACACACACACACACACACACACACACACACACACACACACACACACACACACACACACACACACACACACACACACACACACACACACACACACACACACACACACACACACACACACACACACACACACACACACACACACACACACACACACACACACACACACTTCAACAATTGCAGAATCACACTAACTAAAATAACTCAATCTAACTAAAATCATGAACTCAAAAGCTACAAATAATAATAAAATTCGAGTGGGGATGTCCACTCAAATGTCGGCAGGAGTCACGACTGCCGGCACGGGCTTTGCCTCGAAAGAGGAGGAGTCGCCAGTGACCAAAAGTTCATTAATGAAAGACAAAAAGAAAACATATAAAAAAGAAAAACAAAAACAAATTCACACGTCAGGCGATATGACCGGTAGGACGACCTCAACTCCCGGGAAGGCTGTAAAGCCGTCCGAGAGTAGGGGAAGTGCTACCAGTCTGGACGCTCCTCCGCAGCTGTCGGGACAAATCACGGTCGGTAGTGGGGATACTGTGACTTACAGTACCTCTGCTGCCCTCCGTGACTGCCCCCCGACAGTTGCGGATGTAAATAACAAAAACAGTGGCAGTGCCACAGTGACACACTGTGACACTCCCACCGCACTATTGATTTCAGACTCTCAAGAAATTCCCCTCCTTGACGGGGGTGTAGCTGTGACTTTCAGCTCCACCTCGGACAAGGAGAGGAATACCACCGCCCAACAAAAACCTTCGGGCTCAGGAAGGGGTGTCCAGGGGGCTGATGGTGCCGTGACTTACGGTTCCACCGGCGTCAGGGGTAAACCTTCCTCGAGCTCCATGGGGATTCCCCCCTGCGACGGTGAGGCTGTGACTTACAGCACCACCGCTGGAGGGAGGAGTGTAACGTACTCACGAAAAGACAAACGGAACGCGGAGAGATTAGTGAAGATGCTAGGTGACTTACCGGTGTCGGATCTGGACTCGAAGCAATCTGCCAAACTCGTGTGGGCAAAAAATATAATTAAAAGCGAAGACTCTACGTCTAAGCGCCAGCGATCCTTTGAGGGAACCGGTCCGGAACCCAAAAGACCAAAGGCCAATTCCAATACTCTTTCCAACATCAGGAAAGATCTATCCTTTAGTGACGTACTAAAGGATAAAACCATTTTAGCGGTGATTGATAGGAGTAATGTAGATGGTATGATCTCCTTCGATCGGTGGACGACGGTCTTGAACAAGCTTCAGGCTTCCTACTGGACCCTCATGATGGAAAATCCAGGTGAACCTGCCATTTTTGAGGATGCCGGGTGGTACCAGGGGCGCGTCAAGCTCGTCGCCTTCGATGGTCGGAGGTCGTGCGATCTATATAAGCTCGCTATCAGTAGGTTGGAGGGACTCTGGCCTGGTGCTAAGCTCGAGGTTGTGGCAAGAGAAGACATTCCTTGCAGACCAAGAGCTCGTACCAGATTACCAGCTGAACTCTCCGACAAAGAAATCATCCTTAAAATGCTACAATATGGTAACCCATCCCTGCCTACTCATGACTGGAAAGTCGCCAAGCTGGAGGATCCGGAGGGTCCTTATAGATCGGCTATTATAGTCATCAATAGGGATTCACTGGCTCCACTAGCGTCGACCAAAGGAGTGATTAGGTTTGGATGGTCTACCATTACGCTGAAAGTGTATAGGAAAGACGAAGAAAGTGCCAGACTAGCACTCACAACATCGGAGGATATACCCGCAGTGGAGGAACCTGCTGGTGTTATCAACCTTCCAGAAATGGAAATAGATGCACCCAGCACTCCTTCTATAGGTATGCCCTCCTCCAAACCAGATACCGCATCCGACTTGGATGCTCACACAGTCGACAGTCCTTCCGACATGGAGACTGAAGACTACATTAATGAAGATTTTCTTTTACGGTCATCCTCGGAGTCTGACTCAGAGGAGGACCTCAATAGCACTGTAAGAGGTGGTCTGGAAAACTGCAACCGAGATGGTTCAGCTACTACAGATTAACCTCCAACATTCCAAACTGGCTTCGGCCTCCCTTCTTCTCCGACTGCAAACAAAAGGGGAAGATATTGTCCTGATCCAGGAACCATGGATTGTCAAATCTATTGTTCATGGACTCAGGACTCCTGGGTACTACTTGCTGTATGCATTGGACAAAGGTGAGCCACGATCCTGCATATTAGTGAGAAGTAATATTAATGTATTTATACTCCCTGACTACAGCGATCGAGACGTTACCACGGTCAGACTGCAGACCAAAAAAGGCATATACTGGCTTGCCTCAGCTTACCTTGGCCACGACCATCTCGGCCCCCTCCCCAGCGACATGCTGAGGAGAATTATAGAGGATTCAGAGCGGCTAAATACGTGCCTCCTAATTGGTTGTGACGCCAACGCACACCATACAGTCTGGGGGAGTACAGATATAAATGATAGAGGTGAGTCTCTTTTTGATTATATTCTCAGTACTAACCTAATTGTAACTAACACTGGGAATGAACCAACATTCATAACCAGAAACAGACAAGAAGTCTTAGACATAACACTTGTCTCCGATTCGATTCATCATAGGATCACGAATTGGAAGGTGTCTGCAGAGCACTCATTCTCTGATCACAGATACATCCAATTCGAACTTATTGATGACACTAATAAACAACCAGCCTTCCGTAATCAGCCTTCCGTAATTATCGAAAGACTGATTGGCAAAAATACAGGGATACTCTAAAAAGTTTAATTAAACCTGATCTTTTGAAAATCCCTTCTAATATAAACGAACTTGACAAAAAAGTCAACGATCTAACAGCAGCCCTTAACAAATCATTGTCAGCCTCCTGCCCTCTTACTCGTATAAGAGGAAAACGGAAGCCACCTTGGTGGAACTCGGGGCTTGAACCGCTCAGGAAGACTTGTAGAAAGTCCTTCAACCGAGCTAAATACTCCAAAGAAATCGCAGACTGGGATTCCTACAAAGAATCCCTGAAATTATATAAAAAAGAGCTGAGGAAAAGTAAAAGAGCCTCCTGGAGGAACTTCTGTGGTAAAATAGAAGACACTTCAGAGGCTTCCAGATTAAGGAAAATCCTCTCTACCAATCCTACAATGCCTAGCTTCTTTAAAAAAGCAGACGGCTCTTGGACCAATACCTGCGAAGAATCGCTTAACTTGCTACTTGACACCCATTTCCCAGGTAGCTCCCTTAACATAGTAAACCTTGATTGTAGTCCAATTGGATCAATCAATAATAATACTAGTAAACTTGGTCTAGTCACTAGGGAAAAACTAAAATGGGCCATCAACAGCTTCAATCCATATAAATCTGCTGGACCTGACGGCATAATACCAGCAGAACTTCAACAGTCTATGGATATTATTATCCCTATCCTGGAAGTAGTACTAAACGGATGTTTAGAGTTGAAATACATTCCATCGTTATGGAGGGAAGTAAAAGTTGTGTTCATTCCCAAAGCGGGAAAATGTTCCCAAGTGTATCCAAAAGACCTCAGACCTATAAGTCTATCATCATTCCTTCTTAAAACTTTAGAACGTCTGATTGATATCCATTTGCGAAATGCCATAGACACAACTCTAGTGTCTACAGCACAACACGCTTACTGCAAAGGAAAATCGGTAGACACTGCCTTGCATACCTTAGTAAGCGCTATCGAATATTCCCTACATCACAAAGAGTATACTCTGGTAGCATTCCTTGATATCGAGGGTGCCTTTAACAACGTCAGCAACCAAGCAATCACAACGGCACTAGACAATCTTAAAGTAGACAGATCCCTGAGTGAGCTTATAAATCTTATGCTAAAAAGTAGGCTAATCAACTCAACCCTAGGAGACGTCTCCCTAAGAAGATCAGTCAGCAGAGGTACTCCACAAGGTGGAGTCCTATCCCCTCTTTTATGGAACTTAGTTGTCAATGAACTTCTAGTTGACCTGGAAGCAGAGGGATTCAAAGTGATTGCATACGCTGATGACGTCGCCATTGCGATATCAGGAAAACATGCTCAAATTCTTATTGAGCTAATGCAAACAGCTCTTAACAAGCTTCTTAAGTGGACTGGTAAATGTGGGCTAGGAGTAAACCCCCACAAAACTGAACTGGTCCTCTTCACAAGGAAATATAAAATTCCACACCTAAATGTTCCGTCCATTAATGGAACTCCACTAACTTTCTCAAATGAAGCTAAATATCTAGGCCTTGTTCTAGATAAGAAGCTCACATGGAAACCCAACATTCAGGAAAGAGTAAAAAAGGCCACGGTAGCTCTCTTCTCTTGCAAAAAAGCAATAGGGAATAAGTGGGGTTTATCCCCACAAATTACCCACTGGCTATATACAGCGGTCATAAGACCGATACTAACTTATGGGATAACAGTATGGTGGACTGCTTTGGATAAAGTGTCCTACCGGGACCACCTAAGCAAAGTCCAAAGATCAGCATGTCTATGTATCACTGGAGCACTGCGTACGACACCTTCAGCTGCCTTAGACATTCTTCTTAATCTTACACCCCTCGACATTTTTAGTAAACAAATGGCCGCGAGTACAGCAATCCGTCTCAGAGCCACGTCTCAATGGACCAATAACTCAATTGGCCACACTATTATTCTGAATTCATTCAGAACGATTCCAAGTCACTCTGACTACACCATACCCCAACTGGTTTTTGAAAACAACTTTCGAGTCTCCATTCCATCACGGTCTGACTGGGACGAAGGACATTTCTCGAGAGATGATTCGATTCATTTCTACACTGATGGTTCAAAAACCGAAGATGGAGTTGGGGGCGGAGTGTACTCAGAAGGACTAAATCTTAGTCTATCTTTCCGACTCCCTAACTATTGTAGCGTGTTCCAAGCGGAACTTCTGGCGATAAAAGAGGTTCTATCCTGGCTCAAGGAAAACGTGATATCCACGTCGAATATCCGTATCTTTTCAGACAGCCAAGCAGCCCTTAAATCATTCGAGGCGGTTTCCACGAACTCAGCAACAGCCCGCAACTGTCGCACATCTCTCGCGGAGATGGCAGAACAGTTTAACATTCACCTTTTTTGGGTGCCGGGACATAGAGATATCCCAGGAAACTGCAAGGCCGATGAACTCGCTAGAAATGGAACTACTGAACCACTTTCACCCGACAGGAGGAATATTGGTATACCTATCGCTACATGTAAACTCATGCTAAAATACGATGCCATGAACGAAACAAATCTAAGGTGGTCAAATTTGACTACCTGTCAGGCGACAAAACAGATCTGGCCAAAACTAGATCCAAAACGCTCCATATGTTTGTTATCTCTTGGTAGATCACACCTTAGCTCCTTAATCGGTGTCATAACTGGACACTGTCTTATAGGCAGACATGCTACTAGACTCGGTGTCTTCTCGAACGACTTCTGCAGAAGTTGCATGGACGAGGAAGAAGAAGAGACTATAACACATCTTCTTTGTTCATGCCCTGCTCTCTCACAAAGACGAAAATTACATTTGGGAGATTTCTTCCTCAACGATATAAATGACCTAACTCAGACAGACATACACTGTCTCCATCGCTTTGTTAAAAGTTCCAATTGGTTTTAAAATTAGTGAGGTAGTGCCTTACTTTCATATGTGGTATCACAATGGACCTAGTATCTGGTCTAAGTGTGTCAGTCGTTGACTGACAGCCACCTTAACCTAACCTAACCTAACCTGTATAAAACATGTTTCCACATAAACTGTACTATCCACAATCCAACATTTGTGCGTCTCTTATTCGAAACCGATTTGCTTCAAATTTTGTGTTTAGTATTTATTTGGCATCCCTCGGAACGTATTTTTCATTTTTAATCTATGCCCAGAAAAATTGATTTTCTCAAAAACGTCTCCTACGATTTTCATAAAACTTTCAGAATGAATTTTCAAATCGAATTTTCTCGGTAACTAAACATTCGATATCAATAAAATATTAAATAGGTACAGTAAGCCATTTACAGCATACATTTACATACTCGAACAAAATTCAAAATATTTTTTAGAAAACTTTTTCAAAAATATTAAAAAAAAAAACTGTTTTCAAAATACATACCGATTATCTAGCATAAGAGCAAGTTCGTGCGACCCAGTCGTCCATTTTCTTTTAAACACACCAACGGTATATCTTGAAACCTTTTTTTTTTTGACTTTTTTTTATAGATTAAAACCGATTCTATTTTGTACTTGCGATTATGGGTACTATAAGGTAAGTAAGTATGTAATGCATTTGTCGAAAAAAAAAATTTTGAGATAACAATCAAACATGACATTACGATGATAGCGAAGACGAAAAAAGATGGTCTAAAAATTCTGTCCGTCTGTATGTCTGTCCGTCTATATGTATAAACACCTACAGCCCAAACGTGTGGGACGAATTGCTTCAAACTTGGTATATAGACTTTTTTAGGTATTGTGCAGAGGGGAAATTGAAATTGAAATATTGCTTACCAATATTTTTGAAAAATGTTTTTTTTTTGTATTTTTAAAAACATTTAAAAAAAAAAAAAATTAGCCGTCACGGGACGCCCGGCAGATGTGAAACATTCAAGTTTACATTAAAATTCATAATTTTGAAAAACCATCAAACAAATATGGAGTGAAATAATTTTTAATAATTTAGTGATTCGTTAATTAAATCAGTATATTTGTCTTATCATTTTATTATAATATCAATTATTACAGATTATAAGTATTCATTTATAAACACATAGGAACAAAATTTTCCTCAACCCACCCATCAGATACCGCCATACTCCCAACCCACCTACAACTAGCAACCAACCATCCACCATTTTTTATAAGTTTTTCACCACCAGTAACCACACAATCCACATGCAACCACCAACCCACCACCTTCCATTTTTCTCGATTCCCTCCCCAGAGTAAGTCTCCCCTACCACCACCATTTACCCAGCCCATTTACAACCACCAACCAAGCATCCGCCATTTTTGACAAGTTTTCCCTCACCCCCCCCCAACCACACCAAATCCCCCCAAGCAGCAACCACCCACCCCACCTACAACCAACCACCTACCATTTTTGTCAATATTTCCCCCCTACCAACCCCCAACCACAAACGCCATCTACCCACCATGTTTGTAAATTTTGTCTCAACCACCCCCCAACATCATCCTAAAAATCCACTCCACCACCAACACAACCTTCAACCACCAACCAACCACCCGCCATTTTTAACAATTTTTTTCTGATTGGTGAAAAGAATAAAAAACGTAATACCCACCGACTCCACCTAGAACCAACAGCCAACCACCCACCATTTTTGTCAATTCCCCCGACACCAAACCAAAACCCCACCAGTAACCACCCACCCCACCTACAACCACCCACCCACCATTTTCGTCATTTTTTTCTTCACCAACTTCCCCACACCCACCCCCACATCAACCACCCACCAGTACCACCCACCCCACCTACCACCAACCACATACCATTTTTGTCAATTTTTCCCTCCAACCAACTATCTACCATTTTTTAAAATTCTTTCTACAACCCTCACCAACCATCCAGCCCACCTACATCCTACAACCACCAACCGACCATCCACAATGTTTCACCATCCTCCCCCCCTCCCCATAACCCTACTCCACTATCACCCTACCCCCTCCACCACTACCGCCCCAGCATCACCAGCGACCACCCAACCTACAACCACCAACCACCCAACACTTTCCACTTTGAAAAATTGTATGGTCGTGACATTTTTTTGTTACACTTACGATCGATTTTACTGCCTAGGTGCGCCAATAGATGTTTCACATCAAAAAAAAATTTAAAAATTAATATTTTGAAAACTGCTTATTAAAATTTTTTCTCAAAACTATAAATAAATGTATTTGCTAAATACCTACATGTATGAATTGTCGTTTTTGAATTTTTTTTGAAAATTTTTTTCAAAAAAATTTCAAAAAAAACTTTATTCTCAAAAACCGCTCCAGATTTTTAAAAATTTATTCTCATAAATTTAAATCTTAAAAGATCTTATCTGAAGAAAGGTATTTTATCAAAATCACGCCTTTAAAAGTGGGCGTATTGAAAAACTGTTACACAAGAAAATGTAGAGATATATTTTTCATAAAACGAACGGAAGGGAAAAAGTTTAAATTTAATATTGATACATAGTACCATACATTTTTAAAACTAAGTTTTTCGTTTTTTCATGAAAAGTGGGCAAAAGCCACGCCCGAAATTCAAAAATTTCTTTTCATACACAAACGATTCAGTTTCTACTAAGAAACGCAAAATTTTGGCTTGTGGATTCATTATAAATACCGTTTATTTACAAAAACAATTTTTTTACAGTTTCTAGTGAAAAGTGGGCGTCAGCCACGCCCAAACTGAAATATTTTTATTTAATTGGAATCAGGTTTACTTAAAGCTCACGTGTGCATAATTTTAGCGTTATTTTCTTATCGTAACTGTAAAAAAACATAATTTAATTTTACCAAATTGAGGTTGTTCATCGAAAATGGCGATTGTGGGCGTGTTTGTGGGCGGATTTTACCGGTCTAAGAACTTAATCTTACTCTCGAACCTAAAATTGTACATACTATTGCGACCTCAAGAGATTATACATTCGGACGGACGGACGGACATGGCTTAATCGACTCGGCTTTTGATTCTGAATCAGAATATGTATGCTTTTCTGTACCAAACGGTGTTATTTCTCTATGTTACAAGCTCCACAGTCCACACCAAATACAATATACCCATTCTATGGAATAGGGTATAATTATTGGTATGCAATCTGATTTGGATTCTTTAACCTATTAATGTTTGAAATTTCGAAAGAATCGGTTAAGTCGTTTTGGAGATAGCTAGTCGAAAGCGAAAAATCGGTTCTATTGAAGGCACCGTTCTTAGCCAATGTTGTTAATTTGCTTTTCAGTTATATGATAGATAAAGCTACATTGATTTTTCAAATCAGAATCGTTAGAGACTTTTTTTTTTTTTTTTTACAAAAATAAGCTTTAACACAATGTACACAATGGCAGTTATACCGTTATTTTTGAGCTAAAAAAGAACAATTTCCCCTCTGTAAAACACCTTAAAAACTCTATACAGGGTGATCGGTATAAGGTGCACCAAAAATATGGAGCGACTAGGTTGGGTTAAAGAAAGAAAAAATCGTATGGGAGGGGGTCTATTCCCTTCCGTTTTCCAAAGAAAGTTTTTTAAGTGAACTGTTTTAGTTAAATTAAATTTCTAATTCAAAATAAAAAAATTAAGTATACTATGCAATGCTCTTATTAGTTAAATATTTACACTGAAATTTTGGAGGCATTCAATAAAGTTGGAATATCCTTTTATACATCATTGTACAATGGCATCCAGTCGTGCATTCAATATTCAGAAAATATTTCATGCAAAGGTGCCAAAGCTTGGTTTGCAAATTAAATAAAAACACAAAAACTAAAAAATTTTAAATCTAATATCAACATTTATAAAATCGCATTAATTAAAAACTTGAGATGGTTTCCAAAAAATTAAAACAACACTTTCAAAAAATATAAATCTGAATATAACAGCAAAGACATGCCACATTTCACAGACTCACTTAGTATAAATCTATTTTAAAATCAGCTCTCGGTTTAACGAGAGTATTATAAACATATGTATGTGTAGGTACATACATATATGTAGGTACGTATACATACATATGGTTGTTTTTGTTCATACCAGTACTCCTTTTTTGAATCACTTGCAGGTCCTAGAAGGCCGCTTGGGGCTGGCTGGTATCCTGGAAGCATTTATATTCCATAAGGCTCTGTCGACAGATAATGGCGAAGGTGTTTTTATTTGAAATAATAATGTTTTCTTTTTGCCATTTACAAAAAAAAAAAAAAAATATCTTTTAGATATAAACTTTGATTGAGTGTGCCCATGGAAGGCGTGATAGACGCCAGGTAGAGCTGCGATGCGTGAAAATTCGGCGTTTATTCTTGTTTTTTTTTTTCCTTTGTTTTTATATTGCACGAATGTCCTGAGGGTATATTATTATCTCGAGCTGGCTCATACACCTCGATAAATTAGTGTGCGGCAGTATGAGACAGGATTTGCAAGGGGAATAATAAATTTGTGTAAGACGAGTGAAATTTTAATTTATTCATTACTTTATGTCTTGGGATATTTTTCTTTCTTATTATATTATTTTTTTTTTTGCTTTAAATTATTTATATAAAAAAAAGAAGCAAAATGTCGTGAAAATATGATGAATGGAGATTAGATGTCGAATTAAGTTGAAAAATTGCTCAGCCAACTGGAGATGATAAGCAGGATTTAGGGTGTTGAATAATGAGTGGATTTGAAAGAATTTAAACAAAATATTCGGGGGACATGATATAGCAAACGTCGACTAAGCCGGAAGCGCTTGATATTTTGTTTAGGAAAACATTGCTTCTGAGGCGGAAGCGATCCTCGAATTCAAGTTATGAGGGCAGGATGCTATTATTTACTTTTTGTTACGGACAAAGTTTGGCTGCCCAAGTGATTACCTACTATGGAACTACACATATGAGCTCATATGGTAGTCACTCGAGCAAAATAATCTACTCTAGAATTCACTTGCTCCTCTAGAGCCTGTCTAGATGTTGATGGACGCATTGGTAGGTATAGTAGAAAATGAGTCGATGATGACCATTTTCGAAAGCTACTCCAGTAGGTACCTTAAAAGTGAAATGCAAGACACCAAATATATCACCAATGAACATCCAGTACCAGTCAATCTAAATGACAAATAAGCTATTAACAGGTTTAAAATGAGCAAAGGAGCTGAAGCCAAAGGACTACAAGTAAAACTGCTTAAACCTACTGGAGATGACCTCGTCAGGAATGTATCAAAGTAATCTTCCATGGTCGGAAGAAAGTATGGAATATCAGTATAGTCTGCCCATCTACAAAATTTGACAGCCATAAGTTATTTTAAAAAGAATTTAAAAGAAAAAATAACTGTATGGCATGCAAACATACGAGAGAAAAAGGAAAGCTCTTTGCCTAAGAGAATTTATTGTTCTCTTAAATATTAAATATAAATTACTATGAGCAAGCTAATGTAATAATCATTTTTTAGTACATCTTAAGCAAGCATTGTGAATTGTCGGGCGAGCTGCTGCGAGCTAGTGCGAGGTTAAAATAAATGTTGGGTTTTTTCTGATATTAATCTTTTTCCCAACAACGAAAGATATGCATTTTCATTTCGGTCGGAACGTTATTTCTTTTCAGTAGTTTTATTTTTAGGTAGTGTGGTTAATCCCATACAATAACCATTGTAGATCCTGTCCAGCGTGTCATATAAAGTCGTTTACTGCCGATCTGGATCCACCACGAACCAAATCTTCTATTTGAGTCAAATCCTGAAGAAAATCCATGAATTCAACACCGAGACTCACCACCTATTCATCGATTTCAAAGTCTGATCACCGACTTGGTCAGAACGTGGCAATTGATGGGCATAAATGCGAGGTAGGGAGCGATATCTAAACGAAAGTGCAACAAGGCTGCTGGAGCGGATGGCCTTACGGCTGAACTATTCAAAGTAGTGTGAGATGATTAAGTGAGGGCATACACCAGCTCATCCGTACAATCTGGTCGGATAAAAGTATGCCTCACAAGCCCATAAGAATTATACTCATAACTGCGCCAACTGCAGAGGTATAATTTTCCTAAATGTCACCTTGAAAATCTTGTCAGTTTCTCTTTGTGGACGACCGAACCCTTTCGCGAGTGAATTGATGGCCTTTACCAGCGTGGTTACAGGCGATGTAAGTCAATCATCGACAATATTTTCACACAGATTTAAGAAAACACTCAAGAATTCAATCTTTTTTATCGGTTTTTAAGTAGTTAGATCGTAATTAGGGACGAGCTATTACATAGCAATGTCACTACTCGCTATTCCCAGATCATCCCAGATAGCCATTCCAAATTTTAAAAAATCAAATTTTGGAATTTTTTTAAATGCCAATCGTTTGTGATTCGTTTGTGACTGTTTGTGACAGCAATAAAAAGTTTTGTGACTCGCTAGTTATTAAGTTATCAACAAATTAAAAAAATTTACCTACCACTACCAGTTAGCCATTTTTTTTTTTTGAAAATTGTAGTAGTATAAACTTTTTTATACTCAATCGATCAGAAATCGTTTGTGACTTCTGAATATATCAATAAAATCGTTTGTGACAACGTAATTTTCGAGAAAAATTAGAAAAACTGATTTAATTTCACCACATTGCAGCATTTTGCTCACCTCGAAGCATACAAACTCACCTCAGCATCATGAATCAGGTACACGGTACACATACATCAGCACTAACCTTTGCAAAGCTCCGCCCATAACAATAAACAAAATGAAAGTGTGGTGAAATTAAATCAGTTTTTCTAATTTTTCTCGAAAACTACGTTGTCACAAACGATTTAATTGATATATTCAGAAGTCACAAACGATTTCTAATCGATTGAGTATAAAAAAGTTTATACTACTACAATTTTCAAAAAAAAAAAATGGCTAACTGGTAGTGGTAGGTAAATTTTTTTAATTTGTTAATATCTTAATAACTAGCGAGTCACAAAACTTTTTATTGCTGTCACAAACAGTCACAAACGAATCACAAACGATTGGCATTTAAAAAAATTCCAAAATTTGATTTTTTAAAATTTGGAATGGCTATCTGGGATGATCTGCTATTCCCGCTTAACTCGTTCGATTGTGTCTATGGAAAAGTTGCGTTAATACGTCAAGACTATTAAGAACACCACATACCTCTTCTGATGCTGAGAAAAGCCTAAAACAAGTTGAATCGCTGTGATGTAACATCCTCAACATTTTCTTGAGGCAATCGCAAGCAACTCGCATGTGAATACCAGCATCGTTGCGATTTTTTGTAGATCCGTTCAATTGCTTTGCTGTACTGATGATATTGGAATTGATATAATCGGAAAAGCGCTTTGTCATTAGAGCATTCGCAAGTTTTAAAGTGGATGCGGTGAGAATGGGTCTTGCTGCTATTGAAGATAAAACAAAGTACATTTATATTCTGTCTTCAGGTGCAGAGCAGCACATTATCACCGTAGTCTTGCACAAAATTTCAGATTACACCGATATAACTTGGAAGCAGTCAAGTAACGAAATTACATTTTCCTTCCACCGCTCCCAATCACCACGATGATTTTCTATTAAAACCCATTACGTGACGCAATACCCACCGCTGCAGCAAATCCGATTACCCCGCACCACTGATTTGGACTGCTATCCACTTCCAAATACCTATGGAACAGGAATAGGCAAAAACATCCATCATGCAAGAAGAATTACACATTATTAAGTATTTTTAACTTTTGGTGTTATAATTCAAATTTTCTTTCTGCCGATATATTCCGTGGAAGTACAATTTGTATGGGGAATCAGAATCGACGGCTCTACCATTGGAATACAATTCAAAAAGATAACTGGGAATAGAAACTTCACTAAGGTACGCTGCGGGAACTACCAGCAGAAGCTTCACCATGTTTTTTTTAAATAAAATTTGCTCTTGACCGTTTATTGTCGTGGAGCGCTTCCTTTGGGAATCTTTACAGTTAAAAACATTTCGGAGTTCAACACTCTTCAACACTCTTGGGAACAACGCCAGACATCGACGAGCTAACCTGAGTCTTTCAAAATTATTTTAGTGAAGAAATCAGCCAAAGAATCACTCTTTCCAACCGCTGGTTCTTTGGCCTTAGAAAGCAACTTAGCAGCTAAGCTTCTTCGGTGTCCTGCATGCATAAATGGAGTATGGAGGATGAGAATGAGATTCAATGACGAACTCTACGGGCTATTCAGCGACATTGACCTGGTTCTGGTTCAAAAGCTAAAAATACAGCGGCTTTGTGGAGCGTATGGATGAAAAGCAATATCGTATAGCGATCCACTGCGACCAACAGTGAAGTGGAAAGCTGGTCTATGGTACACCTAAGTGCTAAGTAAAGGAGTATCCACGGCAAAAAACGGGTGGTTCCAAACTTGGTCTTTGGAGAAGCTTACAAGAGCAGCAACCCCACGACAGTAAACGGTGGTCTGCAGAAATTCCTCTAGAAATTAAGAGCTCCACAACAATAAACGAGTGGTCTAATGCTGGCCAGCGACCCACTGCGAAAAACAGCGAAGTGGAAAGCTGACAATAAAAACTTCTTCTGGTATTCCCCGCAGCGTACCTTTAGTTGAGATCTCTATTCCCTGTACTCTATATGCAATTGAATGTTCTTCCAATGGCTTGGACGTCGAATCTGATTTTTCATGCAAATTTCACTCATACTTATGGAATTTTACTGAAGGGGAGAGACTGTGAATTATAAAGTTAAAAATTAAAAATACTTGCAAATGTGTAATTCTTTTTGAATGATGAATGAAGTCGACGGCGGTCTAAACCAACGTTGCGAGGTAGAGGGGTAGCAGAAATTGCTTTAGTAGAATGCAGTGATGGGTATTGCGTCACGTGATGCGAGTTCCATACACATAGATTGTAGTAGGAAGTCTTCGTGGCGATCGGAGGGAGAAAATGTGTAACTTCGTTACCGAGTCTTCAATTCCAATCCAGAGGGCCAACGCAGTACTAAAAGAATCCATATACAAGGTGGCTCGATCAAGTGGAGGACGACCTCGACTACCTTAGCGTACGTAAATGGAGGCAACTGACTAGAGACCATACTGGTCATTTCTTTCGTGATTCTTAAGGACTATCATGAAAAGTCTTCATAGGCCGAAGTGGCATCAGTTTTATCGTAGTCCGAGGAACACAAAGTTGATATCACTTATGTCTTTCGTTATTTAAGCAAATATTTAAATATTTTTTCAACCAAATATTTAACCTTAATAAATAATTATATTACTTAATAAATAGTTATAAAACATAATCAAGGACCTCTTTGGCATTCAATAATTTATTCTTTTGATCTTAAGAAATATCTAATCCACTTAAGTAAAGCTTCCCAAATAAATCCTGTTTTTCTTTTATTTACCAGTCTTCAAGTCAAACCACCCTCATCTTCCCTTAAGTGTTCCATTTTGATAGCATAACCAAGCTTACTCAAGCAGTCATGATCTATTGTCCACTTATCTTGGTTGCATCCTTGCTTACCTTCCTCCTTCCACTCGATCAACAACATTTGCTGTGTCACCAAAGAATAACAAAACGACCTACATCCGATCAAAATTATACATAAGAGTTGTCCGTCCACATGTGAGAATGTTTTCAATTATCATGTAAACATGGCCCACAGGATATGGCATAGCAACGAGTAACGTGCAACCAACCGCTGCCGTAGTTGTCAACTTTACGGTGGTACCCTTAACTTGTAGTTGTCCTTATAAATTATTCAAATCCTAAACGCGTCCTCCGTAGCACATAACAAATTCCTGTCATACAAATTCCGCCCTATGGCCAAGAGTGTCCCATTCTCTGGTAGAACAAACATTCCAGATTCCACCCGCGCCTGCTTTTCAACCTCATCGTATGTTAAGGTAATGAAAAGCAATAAGAGAGTACGGCCCGGAATGGTTAATGTCACCTCGTCGTCGTCGTCGTCGTCGTCCACTTTACTTAAGAGCCAGAAGTAGATACTGGACATAATGTCCGTCCAGGTAACCTCTAGCATCTGCTATCTATCCATCTTTACATCATCCGCCTAGAAGCTTGAAGCAGGTGATTGGGATTATACTTTGTATAGTATATTATGCTGATGTGTGCGGGTGTCGTCGGTGTATTTGAACTTTCGGCAGGACCACAAAAATAAAACAAAAGCAAAGACCAAGTAGGTATGGTGAAAGGAACTCCATATATAGATGCCTGTCCTGGTTGAAACAAAAATGATGATAAGGCAACCGCTGGCGCTGTGGCTGCTTTAAAAAGCAGATGTGAGATCTTTCTGACCATATACGTTATGATAAACCCAGTTTCTTTTTTGTAGCAGCTCAGAAAAAGCTGATGGCGTTGCATTTTTGACTCGACTCTCGCATACCTAAATGAAAGGATATGAGAAAATATTTTTGCAGCCATAAGATACTTCATGTTATACACTGGCAGATGAAAATTTCGATTCACAATCTTTTTTTTTTTTATTATTTTTTGAATTCTTCCAATTTGAAATACTCTTTCGACAGTTTTTATTCAGTTCAAAGGTTGGCCCCAAAACACTCTAGGTCAGAAAAATAGATTCATTTCTTAAGCAACAAATATACCTTCAAGCTAAGAAAGTATGTACTTTTAAGCAGATATCTATGTATTTGTGAGAGCACATAAAGTCTACGCCTGGGGCGCACAAGCTGGCGACGAAATTTTTAAATTATAAGAATTGAATTAGAAGTAAATTTGTATTTAATGACTTTGAGCATTATTTTAGAATTTTCAGTCAATCGGCTTACGTGGGGGTTTTTATAAGAAAACGTGACTTAGCAAAGTTTCATCAAAATCGTTGGAATTGTTTGCAAAAAATGACCTTGCAATGGGTTATTTGAAAAGTTTTTTGAGGGATTTCATCGAGCTTGATTAGAAACTTTTGGATGCGCATAATATTGGACTGCTTATTCTACCTCTTAGAAATAGACTTTAGGTCTATTGTTATAGAATAGGTTTCGGATGTTCATGTCAACCAAAATTTTAACTTCGATTATTCTAACAACATTGCAATGAGACTAGTTTCAACTTCTATAAAATTTCCGTATGGCTTTTAGTGAAGCAAAACTGCTTATTCAAGTACTAACTTCTGTAAGAGCTTCGCTTAAGTTTTCAACAAATAAAATGGCAAGACCTAATCGGGTCTTACGTAATATATTTAAAATTGCAAAAAGCTTTGTTTAAGTATAAAATATAGGGAGCAAGCTTTTACGAAAATTCATTTGAGTTACTTGACTTGTGTTCAATCAGTGAGGAAAGAGTTTTTATAAGAATCCTTAACAAACTTTATAAAATGTTTTGTTAATAATCTTTTTAAGAAAGGACAAGCGAAAATAGAGCATTGTGAGTGGGGTGTAAAAGTGTCAGAGGAACTTCTTACTACTAGACAGTCAAGTTTTTTTGAATAAAAGCATGACACGTAAACGAAGTTTAATACCACCCTTACCGAAGCATATCGAAAAATTAATAAAGTGATTAAGGCCCGAATTCAAGCTGGATTGAAATTGAAACAATATGTCGAAAGTTCGAATGTCATACATGTCAGAGCAATAACTTGCAATGGAATGTTTACCATATGCAGGGTCGGCCATTTAGTGGTTATTTTTTAAAGCATGAGTTATTATAAGACTGAATTCTGTTTTCTGCTGGAAATCTTGACAGAAAGTCAGTATTATACCTCCACGAAATGAAATAAGTTGCTTAACGCTTGAACAACGTTAGAAGAAATACTTGGTATAAAGTTACAAGCGGGGAAGGAAGGGACCTGTGGCTTACACCCTCATTTATTCCTATGTGTGAGTTGATATGCTGCAGTAATGGAAGGGAACTACAATTTACCTCCGAATCTGAACGGCTTACAGAGAACCACTTTCTATGACTTGATTTAGTCTTGGAGGATTTTTCACTTCCTCGCAAAAGGCCTGAATAACGTTGGGAAATATTAAAAACTTATTTCTAAAGAGAGTAGATATTGTGTAGACTAAGCAGTGCGTTTTTTGAAAAGAAGTTTCAGCCGAAATGAAACACGGACCGCACCTTGATGTATGCAAGAAAGTGCAAATAGTTCGTAAGACTGGTATACTTGTGGAAAACACTCCCTGGTCGTCGTAATGTGCGCACAAAAGAGAATGTGGCTGCTGTATCTAAGACCGTGGATTTGGACGACTTTGGGTTCATGCAAAATGGCGCGTCAAGCCACACAGTCCATGCCAAAACCGACCTTTGGCGCACCAAATTCCCAATCGTGCTATCAGTTGTCTTAGAGATGTCAATTTGCCGGTATGCAGCTGCGATTTGACATTATGGACTTTTTTTTAAATAAAGGACCAATGTATTTTGAACAATCCGGAAACAATTCAAACACTTAAGGCCAATGTCATCGAAGGAATCCGCGTGCTACAGCCCGAAACCATCAAAAAGATCTTGGAAAATTGGAGTGTCAGAATGCATTACTGCGAAGCCAGCCGTGACAGCCAATTGAACGACATTGTGTTTCATAATTAATGGGAATTTTTGGTCTTAGATTTGAAAAATTTAATTACTTACATATGTTAATTTTACTACTTTTTTAGTAAGAGCACCAAGACATGGTCCAAGATTAAGTAGGTACGAGGATCTAAGTATCTGGTATCCGCTGACAAGAAAGCAATTTAACATCAAACCTTGTTTTTCAATATTACCAGGCTGTTTAAAAGTTGTTTAGAGCAGAAAAAAGGCCAACGCATTAATAATATTAGAAAATTAAAAATTTTGATGTGTTCAGTGCCCTTATAAACTATATTATTTTATGAAAGACAAATTAATTCTTATATTAGTCTTATAAGAATTTTTATTGAGTGAAAGTTTTTGTACCAAAGTGCCCCTCATACGAGGTAATTTAGTACATGTCACTGCAATGCATTAAATCAATCAGTATTTATTGATAAACTTAACTGAACTTAGTTGCAGTTCGAAATAAATGTTTTTTTTTTTATTGTGCATCAATGTGCCCCAACCTCTAACCTGATGCACAGAAAAGGCATACAAAAAAAAATACAGTTGGGTGAAATCCTTCATCAATAAACCCTATGATAATTTCATTTCAGGATAAACTTTAAAGTTCTGGCATAAAATGACGAGAATTTATCGATAAATTTAAATTTTTATATTTATTTATTCGAAGTGACTCAGTAAAAATGTCACTGACTCTACCAAAAGAAATTTCAATCGAAAAAAAACAAGCCCTTCTCATTCAGGGATGGGTATCAGTTTACTCTATTCCAATGTCAATATTTCATCTAAAGGACATCTATGCGACGGTATTACGTGATAGGGAATTCGTTCTGTCATTTTGGGATTCCGGTAGACACTATCCTGTCTATATTTGTGGAGGGTTAATTTTGAGAAGCCAAAAAGACAAAATGACTAGAAATTCGATATCCGATGAAAATTGCCGGAAGCATAATCCTTGTTGCCATCGGATGTGGTGGACAAACGATAAAATTCCACTTAGCGAAGGTTAGAAATAGGTTCATGATACCGTGCAGTTACTTTGACCTTTTTATTATAGCAAGGTCTACCTATAGACAACTCTTTGGCTAACCAACACACATAAATTATTCTTAAAAGTTCATGAAAATAAATTCTACTTCCGTTCTTGGAACTAATGGAGGTGATAAAAGGTGTTGCAAGCGCCACCACCGGCGCAGTGAAAGGGACTAAGGATTTAATCGCAACAAAATGTCTGGCAATGAGTGTGAAACCTTTTATTTTATTAAGCTTAAGAGGTTTTTACAGTTAATTTGGTAAGTAGGTCAGGTTATACACTCACACACACACACACACAATGTGCGTAAAAGAACAAAGTTTCAAATGAGAGAAGCGCATTCAAACGTTTTCTTTTGTTCAAAAATGGTTCAACATTGATTCTCAAAGATAGAAACTGAGTTCAACAACAGAACAGAGGTAGGGTTGGAAAAGCTATTACTGAATGAGACTAGGGAAACATTAATCACGTTTATAGACTCATCATTTATGACGATATTGAAGTACTTTTCATTACATTCTTAATGTTGGTGTGGTTTTCTGGTTCAATTGGGAGCTCAGCCGGGAGAGCACTTAAAACAAATCAACATAAGAAAATTCAGATTTTAAGAATCAAATACTTTTTAATGATGAATAGTTTGCCATGGGTAATAATTATGCCACAAAAATACGACTTTTAATTTTCTTTTAACATAAAGTTGGTACATACCTATATTTTTGTGATAGTCTTGGAAAACATTAATCTATAACCATATAACGCTATGTGTTGTTTTGGGTGTTTCAAAGTTGTATTTTTAAAACTTTTATTATCATGTAAAAATCTCAACTTTTATCATAACGCCTAGCTCAATGAGTCTCTTCAACCGGTTTGGTCTGTAGTCTGGCCGTCTCCAATCTTGCACTACAAGTTGTCGGAGGTCTTCCTCTACCTGGTCGCTCCATCGAAGATGAGGTCTACCTTATCTTCTGACTCCCTCTGGCTTGGCATTGAAGACTTTAGGAGCTGGATCGTCGATGTCCATTTGCTTTACATGGCCCAGCCATCTTAGTAGTTGAAGTCAAATTTTCTGGCTATAGGCTAATGTTTACATCATCGTTGTATCTTCTGCGCAAACAGAACCGTAAACCCTACATAGAACTTTCATTTTCAAGGAAACGGGTACCAAGTACACACGGCTATTACATTTCACATTGGGATTTATTAATAGATGGTCGAAAGAATTTCAAAATCCTTCTGTAACCCTAGCTTTATAATATAACTGTCATGTTCGCCCCCATCTAGAATATGCATCACAGTTATGGTCTCTACTAAATTCATAAGTCTAGGATAGAGGCAGTTCAGCGTAATTTTATTCGGTTTGCTTTAAAACCGATCTGCTCCTGGGCAGATCCATACAACCTCCCACTTTACGAACACCGGATTCAACTTCTACAGATTCAAACTTTGTCACAATTCACAAAGGCGTATTAAAAATGAAGTTATTTTTATTCACCAACTTTTAATGGGATCTTTGGACTCACCGGATCTTCTATCATGTGTAGGTTTTAGCTATCGTGGAGGGGCTCACTATCTTCGTAGCTTACAGTTATTGCATTGTCCCCAACACCGTACTAATTATGGCATGAATGAACCTCTTACCCGCATGTGCAAGCTTTTTAACTCAAATAAAAGTATTGTTGATTAATATTAAAATCAACAATACTTTTATTAAAATCCTGTCTAAAAAAGACATTCAAAACCAGTGCACCACGCTCATAGTTTATGTTTTAGTACGTTGTCAATGTTTTTGTATCTATTTTGTATAAATGTATTTGTTTATTTATTTTTTTTATTTTGTGTGCTTGTGTGATGCTATTTGTATATTTATCTTACTAACAACTAACACCTGCACTAAATTATGTAGCCAGTGAGCACATAATATTGTAAGTAAATGCTCGATATAATATTCTTACTCTCGAGAACTGGTGCACGAAAAAAAAAAAAAATGCGATTTTATTTCCGTTACAGAATGGCGCCCAACGCACGTGGGGCAGGCTATATGGAATACTTCACGGTCACCAGGGTTCATATCAACAGTCGAAGGATTTCTCGCAAGCTCAATGGATATACAGTCGGTATAGGCAATGGCGGTCTTTTCAGATTGAAGTCGTCTAACATTAAATTTCGCAGTTGGGGTTCGCATGAGAGCTTTCGTGGCTATCCGAACTCTGAGTCTAGATAAAGGAGTGCATTCCCTTCAATCACATGTGAGCTATGTGAGCTTTTAGTTTCCTATCACACAGCACATAGAAATAGTCTTGACTTCAAAATACAAATTTTCAACTTTGGGCGTGGCACAAGCCTTTTTTTTTAATGCGCTAGCAGTAATTGAACAACACACACACAAAATTAATGTTATTGTTTTTTCTATTATCTGAGAGAAATTTTATATCTGCAAGCTGGAGCCCAAAACTTATTTTTACACATAGAACAAATTTTGTCAAAAATTAAGGTCACAAAGAATAAATTAAAAAAAAAAACCTTTTTTTTTTATTTTAAATTGCATCAAAATAAACTTTGTATCACTGTCATTCACTTTTATATATGTATGTCATGGAACAAAGTATTTAAGGTTTAAAGTATTAATGACACACCCACTTAGAGCATGAATTTTTGCCAGAAAAAGTTTTGTAGCCAAATATTTTGTCACAAACGAAGTCATGTTTGGGAATAGGCTGTTCAACTGTTCGTTTTAAATGGACTGTATAGCTCTCGTTTGTATTTGTATTGGCAAATGGCATCCTTTTTTCCATATTTAAATGTGTTCTAGATTCTTAACTTTGTTAAAAAAAATTTATCCGTCATGAAATATTTTTTTTTTTTGTTACAGTGAGATCAAATTAGAAAAATTTATCAATAAAATTGTTCAAATCATCTGAAATAGAGGAATTGGCTCAAATGTCCTTTCTGTCATCACAAAATCACAAAAAAAAACCTATCAGGAAATTAAAGTTTTGTGATGAAACTAAAAATTTATTTTGCCATATCGTTTGAATTTAAATATCGAATCCAAATGCTGAAAGTAAAGCTTATTTTTTCAGCTACCGTTAACCAAATAGCAAGTAGCTTTTTCATTCTGCATACGAACGAGCAGTATAGAAAGACAAACAGAGAAGAGACAGGAAGTATCTGGAAAAACAAAACAGAAAAAAAAAAATATTGAAGTTAGTTCAGGCGACAAATTGGAAATTACTTTGTATTTTGTTTCCGGTTCGATGAAAGGCATCAGGCATTTATTGGGAAGGGTGTTTAAAGGTGGTATGTGTAGATATTCTGGGATCCTTTTTGCAAATTTTGGGTTCATTTTTTAAAAACTCATGTATAAATACAAAGGACTTTATATTTATTTTGTTAATTTATTGCCTGAAAAGAATCCACGACTTCATTTGGTGTGAAAAATATACATTCATTTTTTTTTTGTTTAATTAAAAGTTTTTTTTTTTTATATTGAAAGACTTTTAGTTGATGACATGATGACTATGACCAATATCCCCCTCATCTCATCCCAGACTATTTAAGCATTTGTTTTGATTGGACTCAAATTTTAATTAATACTTAATTAATAAAATGTGATAGGCAAATTGAATACCTGAAGCACGCACTACACTCCACCACACAACACGACGATTATTTTATTATTGTTTGTGTACAATAATTGAGGTGGGAGACAATTAATTGAACGAGTGTTTAAATAGAAATAAAAAAAAATATATCCTTAATAGCGTACAAACGAACGGGATTAAAAATAAACAACAACAAACAAAATTTTGTCATTAAAGTTGTATCCGGCTTCCGGCAGCCATAGCCGATTGTAAACTGATAATTATGTAATTAACTATTTTAATGAGAGTGTGAATAATAAACAATGAAAACTTTTAATTATTCACACTGCCATTTGATATAGTTTTTAATTGGAAAATCACTCAAGTCTTATATAAATTGTATACATTAAATCAGCAAATGTTTTGTGGTAAGAGAGCAAATAATAAATTATGACGTTTGAATTTAAGATACTAAAAAGTTGCTGTTAACAATTTCGGAGATAGAAACAAGGACACGTAAAGGAAAATACATTATAAATGACCATTTTCTTCAAATAATAAAATATGTAAGAAATAGAATCCACTTGGTTTTTGGAAAGACAATAATTCCTGCCCGATTATGCGGCATAAATTTAGAAAAAACATGCTCAATTCGCCGCCAGATATATGTGGCAAGTTCGCAAGTTGGGAAACAATTCTCATTTTTCATGCTCCGGAGAAGAAAACAAAATATATTGTGTGTCATGCAGTCTTATGCGGGCCTTACACCACGCAATATTATTGCTCAAAATATTGGCCAAAAATATTGCGTGAAAATGCGTTGTCCTTACACGATACAATATTATTGCAAAATATTATTGCCTCCCTGCAGTTTATTCTGTAAAACGGTACGTTGATGAAAGAAGACATGCTGTGTGAAAATGATTTTTTTGATTACATTGGAATCGAATTTTTATCTATTTACTACCGGAATGTACTTTAATCTTCATTTTTCTTATTTTCGCGTTGGTCATGCTTGTATTTATGCAAAACAAAAAAAGATTCAAGTATGTATGTAATGAGATTTGTCTTTAATTTGCCTTACACGACGCAGTATGCTGCGCAATATATTGAAGAAGTTCCAAAAAATATTAAATTTTTTTAACATTCCACAATATATTGGGCAAACCGAAATTACTGCGCAATGAAGAACTTACACGGTCAATGTAACTGCGCAATACCGATTACTGCGCAATAATATTCCGTGGTGTAAGGCCCGCATTAAACTGAATAAAATCATTGTTTCATTTTTGTTTAAGATTTTAATAAAACGGATTTATCCAAATCAACTAAATAAATAAATGTTGTTTTTTTAGACCTGTGTTCTTCAAGAAGAAAGAAAACGCATATAATTTAATGTTATGGGCAAGAATTTAGCTTTATTATAAAGATAAGGGTTTGCCATTATGTTTTAAAAATGATTTGGGCAAGTGACCGCGACTGGCTCGAATAAATTCCAGCCGAGAGGCCCAATTTTCGACCACTTTTTACAGCGATTGGGGCCGTATGTCAGCAATAACCCGCTTAACATTCTCTTCAAAGGCGTCAATCGTCTCAGGCTTATCTGCGTAGACAAGCGACTTAACATAACCCCACACAAAATAGTGGAGCGAGTCAAATTGCACGATCTTGGAGGCCACGCCACAGGCCCACGACGCGAGATATTGCGCTCACCAAAAGTATCCTTCAATGAATTGACTGTTTCGTTGGCTGTATGGCATGTAGCGCCGATTTGTTGGAACCAAAGATTGTCCAAAACAACTAAATCCTCCAATTCAGATACGAAAAAGTCATTAATCATGGCTCTATAGCATTCACTATTAACTGTAACATTATGGCCGGATTCATTTTTGCAAAAATATGTGAAATACAGTGACTTTTTGAAGATGTAACGCTGCCTCAACATACACATGAGGATTTTCATCACTTCAAATACGGCAGTTTTGTCCGTTCAACTAAAGGTGAGATTCATCGTTACAGCAGATCGCGATGCGTCGCGCGAACCGAATCATTATTTTGGTAGTAAATTCGCACGATTTGTAAACGTTGTTCAGGAGTAAGTCTATTCATTATGAAATGCCAAACCAAACTGAGCATAAATCAAGTGACAGCTGTCAAAAAGACAAACTCCGAAAAAAGTATTGCCAGATTGAAAACCACACGTCTAAAAAAACACCCTTTAATTGATTTTATTTTATTTCCGTCATTATATTTAACGGGACAAGGTCCCTCGGGTTCGTTTATACTAAATAAAATGCACCACTGGGTCGCAAGAACTTGCTCGGGTATACAAAATAATTTCTAGAATAATTTGAATTTTGAAAACAAACTAAAAATATTTACAAAAATCTTTAATTTTTTACTTGCGATTATAGGTACTATACTCTATTCAAGTAATTTGTTCAGCACATGCCTTATGAGGGAGCTTTTTATCTACCAATGATGCCTGCAGGTAATCCCAATGGCAAACTAAAACAGAAACTGCCTCTGAAATTAAACCCAAACCACTGAACACACAAGAATTGTTGTTGTGATTTTCGATAAATTTGGCCGCACCCATAACCTTTCAGTTTGACTGCAAAAAGCAGACTAATTTTTGTTTCTTTTTGTTCAGTTTTCAGTATAACAAAAACAACCCTCATCGTCATCGCACAAAGCACATCTAAAAGGTGTTGCCATGATTTTAAAAAAGGGATCTCGCTACTGCAATTCTATGTTGAGATTTGGATTTTGTAGCTTTTTCAGCTTTTGATTGATAGGGAGGTGTTGTCATTTGTTTTTGTTTTTGTATCCTTTCTGAATAACCGCTTGGTGTTGTGGAAGAAGATAAATAATTTTTGATTTTTTGTTTTAAATCATAAGATGATAACCCTAATGTATAATTTACTCGATTTGCGGCAATTTACTATGCAAAGTATGGAAACCCTGTGAGAGCTTTAACTTGAGACAGATGTATGCAAGCCAATATAGCCAGACTGAGAGGCAAACGTCCTATCTTCCTTGTACTGAACAAATTACTCGAATAGAGTATAGCTATAAGGCAAGTTATGCACTCGTAATTTTTTTTTTTTTTTGGACAATCAAACATAACATTACTATGATAGAGAAGTCGAAAAAAGTGGGACCGACAATTCTGTCTGTCCCTCCGCCTGTAACGGCACCTACAGCCTAAGCTGCTGGTACGATTTGTTTCAAACTTGGTACATAGTATTATTATTTATTATACAGAGGGGATTTTGGAATTAACATTCTAGCTCTAATACTAACGGTATCTCTGCCATATGATTTTTAATGAAAAACTCATTTATTTCAAAAACGGCTCTTACGATTTTGATAAAACTTTCTGAATGGTATTTTTTAAGTTAACTTAATGCTTTGGCTGGAACAGATTTTTCAGGAAAAGTCTTATAACGGTACCTCCCATAGGACCGGTTTTTTAAAATCAGATTTTTTCGTAAACCACTTCACGGGTTTCGAAGAAAATTTTAATATAAAAGTTCTGTTATAAACTAAATAATATGCATTCTTTAATTTTTCAAAAAAAAGTTTTTTTTGAGCTTTTTTAAAAAAAAGTTAAATTTTGTTTTTGACTTTTGGTTTTTTCAAAAATGGTTTGTTCAAAATTTTTAACATTTTTGTTTTCTGCGATAAGAACCTTAAACCGCTAGATTTTGACATACTTAAAATAAATTTGGGATATGTTTCCGAAAATTTAAAAAAAAAACAGTTTTTTGAAAAAACCGCTCCAACGATTTTGAAAAAAAAATTCCTTAAAATTTAAAAAAGTAAAAGAAATCTAATGTCTTTCTTTATTTTCTCCAAAAAACGATTTAACGTTGCTTTTTTTCCAAAATCTCAAGCACCCAAGACCATTTTAACACATTAGAGCAAGTTCGTACGACCCAGTCGTGCACTTTATTAACTGAGTATGCAATAGTTTTTAGTTTTAAGCGACTTTTATTTGAATTTCTAGCATACAAGAGCCATTGTTGCGTTGGCTGTGTGGCAAGTCGCAAGTGGCCCCATCCTGTTGGAACCACATATCGTCCAATTTTCAAAAATTTGGCCACAAAAAGTGCGTTATCAGCTCGGTTTGCTGACATTTGACATTTTGGATACATTATCGATTTTGCTTAAAAAAAAAAAAAAAAAATTCACGAAATAAATTTTGAAATCCCATTTTCATTCAGCGCTTCCATTATCTTAACCCACTGTACCAACACCTCTCCATAGTTGAACTTGTCAAAAACTTAAATGAAGATAATTTCACATAAAATAAAGTGCTCGGCCGTGTCACACAAACTTGCTTTAATGTGTGACATTATGGTCCTTGGGGCTTGAGATCTTGGAAAACAAGCCAGGAACAAAATCATATGAAATTTTTTTAACCACTTAAAAATCAATTACTTTAAAGTTTTTTTTTGGAAAATGTGAAGTAAGTCCTGTGATTTCTTTTTATGTTTTTAGAAAAAAAAAATAAAAATTTTTTGACCAATTTTTTTCAAAAAATGGTTTTTTGAAAAACTTTTCGAAAACATATTTCAAAAAACATTAAATTTTCCTAAATCGAGCAACTGGCAGTTTTCATCAGAAAACATTTTTTTTTTTAATTTTGAACAAAGCGTTCTGGAAAAAAAATTTGGAAATATGTACATTTTTTTTTTATAAAAGAGCTTCTACTTTACAATATTTTATCGAAATCTGGCAACTGGTTAACGAAAAAATTTGATTTGAAAAACCTGTGCTATGCGGCCTTTATACAACTTTTCCAATAAAGAATCAATTTTATCCAAAACATAAAGTCTACACAAAAAACGCCATTCAGAAAGTTTTATCAAAATCCTAGGAGCTGTTTTTGAGAAGAATGAGTTTTTCGTTAAAAGTCATATGGCAGGTACCGTAAGTCTTAGATCTGGATTGCTAATTTCAGAAATCCCTCTGTAGGACGTCATTATAATACTGCATACCAAGTTTGAACCAAATCGATCTAGCCGACAGACAGACAGACAGAACTTTCGTACCCTTTTTTTCGACTTCACCATCATCGTAAATCTATGTTTGATTTTTAGATTTTTTGTTACGAATGCATATCTTGACTTATACAAAGTTTACCTATAATCGCAAATAAAATCAAATTTTGTGAATCCAAACCATTAAATAAGGTATTCTTAATGACACGAATTTGGTAATGGGAATGGCGGCCAAAAAGCTGGATCAATATTTTTCGATTAATTTCGTTTTGGTTCTTGAATAAATGAATAAAAGCAGATTGTGTTGAATGTCAGAAGTCAGAGCCTGACGTGGGTACAGGAATTGTATTTCCTTTATCCTTTTTGATTTGGTAAAATCTTCTTTTTTTTTTGCACATCCACGAAATGGACTTTCAGAGGGTTGGGTTATGGTCAATAGATATATATAACAGCCATGCTAACTTGGCCGGGCATCAAAGAATGTTTCATGTCCAGATGCGATAAGTTTAAAATACCAAAACCGTATAAAATCGATTGCACGCACAACAAAACACCCTGTTCCATATTTATTTCAGATGTTAAAAATAGATTTTAATTTCATGGTGAGGTTCGGCTAGCTGTGGGATATTTAAATGATGTTTGGTTCGGATTTTTTTTTTTTACTGAAAGTTGAAAGTTCATTGAATTTGATACAAATACACAAATAATGAAAAGGTACAAAGCGTTTTAAAATTGAGAAGGGTGCTTTTAAGAATCTCTTTTGAATAAATATTCGAACCTTTTTTTTTAAATATAAATTTGTATACAAACGATTATGTTCAAAGAATGGAGTCCTAATTACAATAAAATTTGATGGTCAAGACGAATATGAATAAATTTGGATGAGTTAAAAAAAAAATAGAAGGAAAACAATTCAAGCCACAAAAGGAAATTAGTTATTTTTATCTTTTTTGGATCGTTCCAACTTCTTGTTTTTTAATGAAAATGCAAATTAACTCATCCACACACTCACACAAAATGTATATGAAAATAGCAATCTTCTCAATCCCAAAACTTGAACCTCGAATCTCTGACTACTAAAACTCCGAAATCATTTTCTAATCTCTGATAAATCTCGGAAAGTATTACCGAACCGAACCTCCAGCTTTTCAATTCAACCCGCAACGTAATCAACTTTATCTAAAAGAAGAGGAAGGACTTCTTTCCAGTCCCCAGTCTCCATATAACCAACTACACACACACACCCACACACACACTTGGCTCGAGCTCCAGCAACACTAACTTTCATTTATCTAAAGGACCAAGATTTATCTCCAAGAATTGCCACACCTAAACACTATTCAATTTATCTTTGGTTTGAAAATCTTCCCAATCTTCCCAATCCTCCTGGTTCGCATATTTCGTTTCTGTAAGTTCTGTATATATTCCATCGTCATCGTAGTTGTGTCGTTGCTATATAGTCCTGGCCACATTCACATGTGTGTCATCATCGCCAAGATGTAAAGTGTATCCTTGTTCCTTGCCAAGAGAGGTTAACACGTCTGCATCTGGGACAAAGTTTTTGATGTTATAGTAGTTGGAGACCAAAAGGTATACCTTCGTTACGTTCATATCAGAATTGGCCCCAATGTAATGTTAGACAAATGTGAGGTTGTGGCATAGAGGATTGTCTTGCAGGATATTGCTGTAATGTAATTATGGGCTCGAGTGGTGGTAGTATAGATGCATTGGATATACAACCGAGCAGGTGGGTGGGGAAGAAAGTCAGAATAGATTGAACACAAGGTTACGGTGTATGATTTTATAAACAGGACTTCAGGAAGTGAAATAGGCGTACGATATTTTTTTTAAAGTGAAATACATAAGTCTAGTCGTCCGACAGCTAAGATTGAAAGTTTTTAGAGTTCAAACAATTCACGGAACGTAATTAAGTTTTAAGGAAGCAGTGTGAAATGGTCATGAAGTTTTGCTATTCGCATAACAATAACCGTATAGTTTTATTTAATAAAAAAAAGTGGAAAGACAATGGAATTGGGTGCTATAAGTGGTGTTGGTGTTGGCAGCATGGAAAGAGAACAAAAAACTGCGACCAGTGAACGTATGGTTCTCTGTTTTGTAGTAAAAGCTAAAACCAATATGTTTTTAATTTAAAAGTTTCTTAAGTGCAAATTATTTTTGTAGTACCCCGCGGCTTAGTGATTAGTGTGTCGGACTGCCACGCCGAAGGTTCTGGGTTCGACTCCTGACGAATCCACCTAAGTTCTTTTCCAGGGTACTTCCTCTTGGGAGGAAGTGACAAATCCTTCAGGAGTAAATCATGTCATGGAAAGTGCTTCTCTGTTAGCCGTTCGGATTTGGAGGTAAATTGTAGGTTCCTTCCATTCCTGAAGAATATCAACGCACACAAAGGAATGGTTGATAGTGTAAGTCACAGCCTCCGGTAGTGTGAATTTTGAATCGGAAACTTTTCCATTAAATTGTAAGATAAATGCACACTACAGGGCCGCATTTGCCCCATTAGGCAGAAAAGGCAACTGCTTCGGGGCCCCACACCAGAGTTAGGGACCCCGCTCGAGTTATGAGTATATAATTTTTCAATTTCTTACATATATCTGTATTCCTTTGAATCCAAATCAAAATAATTCTTACAAGCTAGTTTTTCAAAAGAAGTCTTACAAGCTAGGCTCTAACAAGGAATGTTGTGTCTATGCAAAAGCTTTCAATTAAAAAAAAAAATTTGGTTTTAACCTTGTCGTCCGTCAGAATATCAATGCGATTTTTCACTTTGAGGTACAGCCTAAACAGCTTCTCAGATTTTCTTTAAATTTCATATACAGTGTAACGTTCCACAACAAACTTCGTTACAATAATATTCAAGCCAGCCCCTGCAAGTATGCAACGACCAGACACATACCCTCACAACCGCCGCACCGCATTCTTCACTCATCACCCGATTACACATACCGCACCATCGCCACACCACATTAGTTATTTGTATTTATGTCTTATATTAGCAATTATTTTTTTTTTTTATTATAAGTAACACTATGTCAAAGTAAGATATTTTATAACTAAAAGTATGTTTTTGGTAGTATTTTCGTCTTCTGCATCGAGTTAAATCAGCTAAAAACTGATAAAAAAGGATCAAGCTACCAGTATTACTGGAATGAAGATCCCCTCGATCCAGAAGCATTTTGTTTTTATTATCCGTCCTCCACTCCTTCAAGGGTTCAGGGTGTAGTACGGACAGGGTTAAACCCATTTTCCCGCGTTTAAAAGACCAAAGTTTGGAATTTCCACCGGCAATAAATATTTAATCCTTGTACCGTTTGCCCGCCAGGACAGGGACGATTCCCACTAAAACATTCCTCTCGCCTACTCTTTTAGGAGGCGATTGGACACAGGGTTACTCGGGGTAATCCAACTAAATTTCCTAGTTTGCCACCACTAGGACAGGGACGATTCCTATTAAACTATTCCTCTCACCTACTCTTTTAGAAGACGATTGGACATAGGGTTACTCGTTAGTAGCCCACATAAATTTCCTGGTTTGCCGCCGCCAGGACAGGGACGGATCCCACGGGTGCATACGCTGTAGGTTTTGATTTCATTAAAATTTTGGTTCAATTTAAATCGTTAAGAGAAAAATTAAAATTGTACTTTATAGTTAAGGAGGAAAAATTATTTAAATAAATAGAGTCGAAATTAATCCAAAATAAAGTTTTTTTGCTTTCTTTATTACCACCCTGGACCCCACTGTAGCTACCCCAGCTGGGAAACGAAAAAAGCATCACAACAGGGTTATCGAAGGTGCACTAAAAGATAGGGCGATTCATTGGGTTGGGTAAACACAAGAAAAAATAGGAAGGGAAAGGTGAAGTCTATTCAAGTCCGTGTAGCCGGGAGGGTCAATTTTCTAGAAACATGACTTAAATTGGAAAAAAAATATTAAAAAACCAACAGTATCTTTTACTATATCATGCCATACCTTTAGTTAGGCCATAAGTCTCTTGTTTTATTTTATTTACTTTATTACTTTATTTAAAGTTATTTAAGTGAAATTAGTTTTCAAACTCAAAACTTAAAACAAAAAATTTAAAAAAAATATTCAAACTAATTTTCTTTTCAAAATTTTACTTTATAAAGTTCTATTTTTATTATAAAAATATAATGTTCTTATTAGTTTTAATTCTAACACTGAAAACCGTATGACTCTAGGACTTTTTGTTGGAAAAAATAACCGAACCTTCTTCTTCACAAATCGTTTTCCGAAAGTTCTGTGCAAAGTTGAACTTTTCCCATTTTAATTTAAAGATTTTTGCACTACGCTTATTCGTGATAGGTTAATTTATAATTATAATTGAATAAAATAATAAATTAGTCCATCTTTGTAGATTCTAAAAAAACACAATAATAAAAACGCACATTAAAAAAACAGTTTAAGACTTCCTCTTAAAAACAATCTGTTCACAATGTTGTTCTGTTTCACTTAAATTATATAATGCCAAAGAAAGGATAATGAATTTTCATACATATACACGAATGTATCCGGCGATAAAACGCTGATTATAGATACATTTTATTATACTTTTGACTTCATTGCTTTAATATTTTGTCTCTCAGTTTGCTTGTGCGAAAACATTGAATTTTACGGTCCTTGGTCCTTGCTTGAATGCAATTAGAATATTTGAGTAAGAAGTTACACTTTCGGTCCTTAATACACAACATATAGATACCGTGTCGTGAGATGCGCGTTGCGCACTTAATATGTGCTTAGAATTAATGAATATGTTGTCATTAAGGAAAATTATAAACGTGTGCCTCGGGTATCCATGATGATAGTCAAGTTTGTATACGACGCGACGCGATGCCACGGAATATTCTTCCTTCCTCTGGTTTGGTATAATGAAATTTTTGGGCATTGCATGGAAGAAGAAGTTTGTTGTTGTTTTTTAATTAACAAAAATCTTTTTGTTGAATTTTGATCAAATGCAAATAAGCAGATATCGCCTGTGTAAACATGACATCCTGCTTTTGAGTTTAATTCTAGAACGTGAATAAGTTGCCTGGAAATAATACCTACATTGTTTTTTGAAGTTAAGATACAAAAAAAGTTTTGAATCTTTAACCGTTAAATTAATTATCTGCTACTGATGCCGGAGAGCTATGTGAACAAATCAATTTGAATAACCTCGTGAAGAACTTAAATGTAAGGAAATATCTAAACTATCGTTTACCATCAGGCCTTGGAAAACATTCAGTGTCTTTCAGGAACTCGTGAATAATGAATTAAAAAATCACCCAGTAATGCATGCTCCTACAGAAAGTAACTTTTGAAAGTATCTGCAACTCTGGACTCTTTTTTTGAGGTCTTATGACTTTACGGTTTTTAGTTAAGTTGGATGAAGAAGGCTAGTTAAACTGAAAGCTGTTGCTGCTCAGCATGGTGGACATGCTGGGTTGCTGGAATTCCCTACTTGCAAGCTGAAGGGTTTTTACTTACAACAAATGTTGAAGGTAAAAGAGATGGCTCCATTGTAATTCCTTTCGAATTACAATGGAGCCATCTCTTTCGTTTCTGCTGTCTTTCATATAATATGAATAACAGAACCATCATGTGACGTAACAACAACATTGCATTCTGCTTAGCTAATCCAATCGCCCATCCACCCCGCACCGCCGATGAGGGCTGCCATTTGCCATCCACTTTGCAAATACGTATATCAGAAAAATATGCATAAACATACACTGAGAAAGGAGATTTACTCGTTTGAAAGTATTTTTACTTTTTAACTTTATAATTCACAGTCTCTCCTTTCAGTAAAATTCCCTAAGTAGGAGTTAAATTCGCATAAAAAATCAGACCCGATCTCTCACTCCCAGCCATTGGAAGAACATTCTTTTGCAAATAGAGTACCGGGAATAGAGATCTCAACTAAAGGTACGCTGCGGGGAATACCAGCAGAAGCCTCACCAATTTATTGTAGTAAAGTTTTTTTTGTCAGCTTTCCACTTCGCTTTTTTTCGCAGTGGGTCGCTCTCGCTGGCCAGCATAAGACCACCCGTTTACTGTCGTGGAGGTGGAGCTCTTCCTTTCGAGAGGAATCTCTGCAGACCTCCGTTTATTGTCTGGAGTTGCTGCTCTTGTATGCTTCTCCATAGACCAAGTACGGAACTACCCGTTTTTTGTCGTGGTTACTCTCTTAAGGGTATTATATAGACCGAGCCCTGCTCAACCGTTTTTTGTCAGCTTTCCACTTCGCTGTTGGTCGCAGTGGATTACTGACCGGCATAAGGCCAACCCGTTTATTGTCGTGGAGCCCTTCCTTTTTAGAGGAATCTTTGTTTCTCGGAACTACAAAGACCTACAATCTAAGATACTATAAGATTATCGTTAAGAATGTGAAATAATCTGTTAAGCAAATTAAAATAAATAAAAATATTGTTGTTTCGGAGTTCGACACTCTTCAACCCTGAGTTTTCGCTTTCTTTTGGGAACAACCCTGGACATCCATGAGCTAACCTCAGCCTAAAAACAAAAAAGCGAATTTGATTTAAAGTATGCTGACCGATCCCGTAAAAGGCAATGAAGTCTTTGCCGAAGGCTTAAAAGATATTTTAACGACGTATTGGAAGGGAAAAAAGGCTTCATTCTCTTGCCATAATTATGATCAAGGCCAGATCCATGATATCCCTGATTTTCATCAGTAACATTAGGCCCTAAAAAACTCTTTCATCGTTTCGTTTGTGTATTTTGAAGAATTTGTATGTACTTCAACTTCGGGACACTGAAGGTTGTCCAAAAGTTACAAGAAAAAGAGAACCAAAGATGAAGAAAATGCTTGGAGAACGGCCTACTTACAGCCGGAGCGCAGATGAAAGACTCCACGACAACAGATATATACCACCAAGGAGTAATTATATGATAGCAACAAACAGTTTTTAATCGCCCTCGTATCAAGGCTGAAAGCTGCACATGCACATGTTGTTCCTTCATTGATGCATTGATTGTATCAAAAGCAGCAGAAAGAAGATTTGATGTTCATTTTATTTTAATGGAAAGATGGCACTATAGGTGAAACTGCTGTGCATTTTAAATGAGAAAGGTTCAATACAAAGGTACAATAGGTACACCCAGTGTGGCTGCCAAGACTTGCACGAATCAATCACAAAATACAAAGACAAGGGTGCATGTGATGAAAAAGGTCTTGGGTGGTGTAGGCATTAAGATATTATAGCATAATTTAAGAAGAGTTTTCGAAGGAAATAAACTTTTTATTAGTGTGTATGGCTACGAAAGGTGTCTTTTTTTCAAACACTCAGTTCCTCCGTCAAAGCAAATAGGAAAATCAGTTAATGCTGTACCTTGTGTCGATACAGATGTACCGTTCGAAATATTTTGGTCAAACAATTTAATACCATTTCCCAGCGCAGTTCTTGCAATTTATGAGAGCTACGAGAGTTTTTGCACTAGGTAGCTAAATATCGTTCAAATAGTTCATAAGAGGCGTTGTCATTATTAAAAAGGGGTTCATTTAGATCATTTTAGAAGTCCGAATCGAAACCAAGTAATTTAGTAAAGTCTTGAGTCCAAAGCCAATATTATGTGTCTATCAAGTCCCAATTTGACAATCGTTAAAACTCCTAAAGATTAAACGTTGCTCAACAAAATCTGAAATGGAATTTGAAAAAAAAAAAAATATTGTGAAATGAGTACCACCAGTAGAATAAAGGGCTCTATCAGGAAGCCCAAAAAAAGCGACGATAGAGGAAAATCGTTTTAGGGTTTGTACAGCCATAGGCATCGGTTCAAGGCTTCGATATTTCCTTAGAACAATCTGTTTTGAGCGACATAAAAATAACTTCGTCAAGCTCAGTGAGGAAAAGGCTCGTAAAAGTTGGACTTAACGCACTCAAGCCAATGCTCAAGCCGGATTTCCCCAAAAAAGTTAGAGAAGAACAATCGCTCTGGTTTCGGGAGCATCTTAATTCGACTAAAGAAATGTGGAACGATGTTATCTTTTTCGAAGAATCAAAGCTTAAGCTGCATGTTGGAGATCAGAGGATTCTTGCGCGAAGAGAATCAAGGGAAAGACTTAGCTCTGAATGCATCTTACGGTTGCCCTTGAAAACTGGGGTGTGATGGTCTGGCGATGTTCTCTGGAGATCATAAAGGTAGAATATTCTTCCTAGATGCAGCATTTTATCTACGGGTATTGGAGCTCTATGCGTTGTGGTAATATAATAAGATACAAAATGTTTTTGAGAAGCAATAAATTAACAAAAACACTACACCAGTTAGGCATTTCTTTAATCCCTAAAGTCCCTAAAAACCCATTTTTCGGGCACACCGTTTTTTGGTCTCGTGACCTCGCGTATGACAAATTTAAACATTTTAAATGTATCATGAAACGATTGAACCGGTATAAGAAAACGAATCCTCATTAAAAAATATGAAGTTTTTGCATCGCATTTGACAAAATTCAAACAAAAGCTTGACCAACGTTTTTCTAACAGCGCACTGAACCTAGGATTAGGTAGGAAATGTAGGGAAAGGGCAATTGAATACCATTTAGTGAACTTTCAGGGTGTGTGTAGGTATATCGGGCATCCCCTTATAACCATTCTGAGATCGGGTTAAACTCAAGGGTGATTTTTTTTTTTTTTTTTTTTTTTTTTATAATGCACACGCGCTCAAGGGGTTTGTTATAGCCCTTTTAATGATAAGTCACAGCGCGAGCGATAGGAAGTTAGGAAGGAAGATAAAGGAGGTGTCGATGAACATTGATCTTGAATGTCTGCAGATCAAAATGGTAAGGAAAAATTGTGCCAGGCAATCCATTCCACATTCGTGTTGTACGGCTAAAGAAAGAATCCCTATATTTCACGGTACGTCCGAAATTGGGCTCAAGTGTAAACTGATGAGCGTTCCTAGCAAGACGAGTATTACGGGGGAAATGTTTAAGGGGTGGAACGCAACTGGCTACCTACTTGTTCCAGATATCAGCGAGTTCTTAGTAACAGTATTCCCCGAGGGCTGCTTTTCTGTTCGGTGCCAAGCTGTAGCAGTAGAAATGAGCCCTCCTTCACCTTTTTGTCTTGACACCCACTTCATAAGTTCAACCAGCTTTTAATTGAATTTTTCTCCTGATCCAGTGTTAAAAGTATCTGTTTGAACAGAGAAACAAAAAGACTAACATCATACACAAATAATGCCCACCCCAATTCGCTGGTGACTTCATGACCACGGCCATTTTATAACAGATTCTGCTGCTTCTCTGAATTTGACTGCCTACTCTTAAATATTCGACATATTTATGACAATAGGGTCCCAATATATATCAGCCAAACCCGAAAAAAAGCTTTTCTTCTCAATATGGCAAAGTCGTGGTGTCCGTTTTATAGAAATAATAAGGTCATCGAAACAACTGGACTAAGTTTACCGGGAATGTAGTGCGTTTGGATAGGAACAGTAACTTGGACCTTGGTTTGTGATTTTTTAACTTCAAACTATCAATTGCCATTCTTTGACGTGACACCAAACTTTGCAGGATATCCATCATTATCATATAAATGGTTTCAAATAATTAAATGTATATTCGGCCTTTAATGCCATAACACTTAGACAGAGCACTCAAAATTTGCACACATTTATACGCATTAAGAAAAACGAATGCCACATTACAACCCTGAAAAAAAAGAACAAAATGAGATATCCTGTCGCAGCATCAATTTCAAAGAGAAGTACGAACATCTGCACTAATTAGATCGCTAAAACAACTAAATGTATGCAATAATGTAAAGGTTTCTTTAATTTTACCTTTTTTTTAAGAATAGAAATACACACCAAGGCAGCAGAAGCAGCACTAACAACCTGTGGCAAGGATTATGTCAACTTACCTTTTGACTGGCACAAGGTGAATAATGATGTCCTCCAAGGACGACAGAGACGTTAGCGTAAACTGAAGACTTTATAAAACTTTTTCTTACACCACACCCACCTACCGAAACCATCATCACCACACTATTCTACTGATGTTATAAAGCCCAATTGTAATCCTTGCAGTGGAAAAGCAATTAGAGGTCGACCCAAGATAATAGAACGTGACTTTTGAGGAAATCCTGGTACAAAATTTATTTTCTTTTAACGCTTCGTTTTTTTCTTCGTCCTTTCAACGGATCTGACTATTTTTTCAAAGTCATTCTCGTCGTGGTGGTTTTTTATCTTTTTTTATTCCTTCTTTTTGTTAAGAATTAAAATTCAAAAAACGTTAGTTAGGTTCTTTGGATTTCTTCTGGGTTCGGTGGTGCACTCCTTAAGTGAGGATAACGTTTTCTGTAAAGTAAGGAGCTAAAAGAAATTATTTCACTATAGCTTACAAAAAAAAAAAAAAAAATTGAAACTTCTGATGCAGTTGGTATGTGATTGTTGAAAATTGTTATCAAGGACTTTTAGTTTTTAATTATTCCACCAATGTAGACGGAAATCTAGTTTCTTATTAATTTTTTTTTCTTACATATATAACTTTGTGTTTTTACGTTTCCTAAGGAAATCCTTGGCAATGTTGGCACTTCCTTGTACAAAAAAAAATTTAATTTCAAGAAACGTTGCTCTCGACTTGAATGTATGTTTGTTTAAAAATGATGGTATTTGATAAGACCTTACAGAATGCAGCCAGGCATTATGTTCATGTTCAAGAATGCGTTTTTAAATTAATACAAAGAAAATAGTTTGAAAAAAGAAATTATTAAGAAATGAAACAATTGTATAAGTAAGCGCGCCGGTAAGTACAACTGCATGTATTTCGGTAAACTCAGAGGGTGTCTTGAGTAACAGTGGATCAACAGTGCGCCTTTAAACTTCGAAGTTGAGTAGAGCTCCCATTTAAGACCGTTATGATATTTAAATGGAAAAAAGAAAAAATGAAAGAAGATTTCTCAATATAATAGGGTCATCAATTTTGTCGATTTCGTAAGTATAGCTTAATAAAACATAAAAAGCGCTGCATTTTTTATGACAGCATGATGATCATGGTTGCCAATTGAAGTGACATTACGTGACCAGGAAACTTCTCACGCAATAATTCCATAATTGGTCGTGTTTTGTGGCTTGTTGCCCCGTCTTGCTGAAACAAACATTCAACTAATATTATGACACTTCAAATGAGAGATGTGCTGACAAGGTGTCAAATGCCAACACTACCAACTTAAATCCACTTAATGAATGTGTAATGGAACACCATTTCCGCCGCATTATAAAATTGCAAAATAAGCAATTCAGTCCGATCACCACACATTAATTGAGTATTTCACTCCTCCACGAATGCATATACTGATAACCATCCTCACCGTAGCACAATTCCATTCCTCACAAGCAGTCATATTATGCCCATTGCAGTGAAAATAAATTTACACCTTAGTCAAATTATACAAACAACAACCAATTGCAGCAACAAATACTAGCATTTTGGAATTTTCCAAGCATTATTGTTGTTTTTTTTTTAAATTACCACTGTCTTGCATCGGAAATATTCATAAGACAGCCAGTTTAATTCAGTGCAAATCCAGTCGGTTGTCACCCGTGAGCCGTGACCGTGTACCAATCTAGTGTCCAGTATTTTGATAAGCTTAGAACCCAGAGTTGAGGCAGGCTTCCAGATTTAAAATTTAGAGTCAGTAGATAGTTTAGTGTCCGCTGCTCTCTCAGCCGAGAGTTAAGCCCTGAACCCGCTGAGCTTACCTCAGCCTAAGATAAAAAGCTTCCAGAGTAGGGACTTCATTGAGGTTGGTTGTTGATTCACCGATTTACCGACCGACCGTTTCAGAAGAATCCACTACTCATTGAGCCAGACCCAAAGCCAGCGATAGAACCAGAGCGAGCGCCAGAGCCAGAGCCAGAGCCAGAGCCAGAGCCAGAGCCAGAGCCAGAGCCAGAGCCAGAGCCAGAGCCAGAGCCAGAGCCAGAGCCAGAGCCAGAGCCAGAGCCAGAGCCAGAGCCAGAGCCAGAGCCAGAGCCAGAGCCAGAGCCAGAGCCAGAGCCAGAGCCAGAGCCAGAGCCAGAGCCAGAGCCAGAGCCAGAGCCAGAGCCAGAGCCAGAGCCAGAGCCAGAGCCAGAGCCAGAGCCAGAGCCAGAGCCAGAGCCAGAGCCAGAGCCAGAGCCAGAGCCAGAGCCAGAGCCAGAGCCAGAGCCAGAGCCAGAGCCAGAGCCAGAGCCAGAGCCAGAGCCAGAGCCAGAGCCAGAGCCAGAGCCAGAGCCAGAGCCAGAGCCAGAGCCAGAGCCAGAGCCAGAGCCAGAGCCAGAGCCAGAGCCAGAGCCAGAGCCAGAGCCAGAGCCAGAGCCAGAGCCAGAGCCAGAGCCAGAGCCAGAGCCAGAGCCAGAGCCAGAGCCAGAGCCAGAGCCAGAGCCAGAGCCAGAGCCAGAGCCAGAGCCAGAGCCAGAGCCAGAGCCAGAGCCAGAGCCAGAGCCAGAGCCAGAGCCAGAGCCAGAGCCAGAGCCAGAGCCAGAGCCAGAGCCAGAGCCAGAGCCAGAGCCAGAGCCAGAGCCAGAGCCAGAGCCAGAGCCAGAGCCAGAGCCAGAGCCAGAGCCAGAGCCAGAGCCAGAGCCAGAGCCAGAGCCAGAGCCAGAGCCAGAGCCAGAGCCAGAGCCAGAGCCAGAGCCAGAGCCAGAGCCAGAGCCAGAGCCAGAGCCAGAGCCAGAGCCAGAGCCAGAGCCAGAGCCAGAGCCAGAGCCAGAGCCAGAGCCAGAGCCAGAGCCAGAGCCAGAGCCAGAGCCAGAGCCAGAGCCAGAGCCAGAGCCAGAGCCAGAGCCAGAGCCAGAGCCAGAGCCAGAGCCAGAGCCAGAGCCAGAGCCAGAGCCAGAGCCAGAGCCAGAGCCAGAGCCAGAGCCAGAGCCAGAGCCAGAGCCAGAGCCAGAGCCAGAGCCAGAGCCAGAGCCAGAGCCAGAGCCAGAGCCAGAGCCAGAGCCAGAGCCAGAGCCAGAGCCAGAGCCAGAGCCAGAGCCAGAGCCAGAGCCAGAGCCAGAGCCAGAGCCAGAGCCAGAGCCAGAGCCAGAGCCAGAGCCAGAGCCAGAGCCAGAGCCAGAGCCAGAGCCAGAGCCAGAGCCAGAGCCAGAGCCAGAGCCAGAGCCAGAGCCAGAGCCAGAGCCAGAGCCAGAGCCAGAGCCAGAGCCAGAGCCAGAGCCAGAGCCAGAGCCAGAGCCAGAGCCAGAGCCAGAGCCAGAGCCAGAGCCAGAGCCAGAGCCAGAGCCAGAGCCAGAGCCAGAGCCAGAGCCAGAGCCAGAGCCAGAGCCAGAGCCAGAGCCAGAGCCAGAGCCAGAGCCAGAGCCAGAGCCAGAGCCAGAGCCAGAGCCAGAGCCAGAGCCAGAGCCAGAGCCAGAGCCAGAGCCAGAGCCAGAGCCAGAGCCAGAGCCAGAGCCAGAGCCAGAGCCAGAGCCAGAGCCAGAGCCAGAGCCAGAGCCAGAGCCAGAGCCAGAGCCAGAGCCAGAGCCAGAGCCAGAGCCAGAGCCAGAGCCAGAGCCAGAGCCAGAGCCAGAGCCAGAGCCAGAGCCAGAGCCAGAGCCAGAGCCAGAGCCAGAGCCAGAGCCAGAGCCAGAGCCAGAGCCAGAGCCAGAGCCAGAGCCAGAGCCAGAGCCAGAGCCAGAGCCAGAGCCAGAGCCAGAGCCAGAGCCAGAGCCAGAGCCAGAGCCAGAGCCAGAGCCAGAGCCAGAGCCAGAGCCAGAGCCAGAGCCAGAGCCAGAGCCAGAGCCAGAGCCAGAGCCAGAGCCAGAGCCAGAGCCAGAGCCAGAGCCAGAGCCAGAGCCAGAGCCAGAGCCAGAGCCAGAGCCAGAGCCAGAGCCAGAGCCAGAGCCAGAGCCAGAGCCAGAGCCAGAGCCAGAGCCAGAGCCAGAGCCAGAGCCAGAGCCAGAGCCAGAGCCAGAGCCAGAGCCAGAGCCAGAGCCAGAGCCAGAGCCAGAGCCAGAGCCAGAGCCAGAGCCAGAGCCAGAGCCAGAGCCAGAGCCAGAGCCAGAGCCAGAGCCAGAGCCAGAGCCAGAGCCAGAGCCAGAGCCAGAGCCAGAGCCAGAGCCAGAGCCAGAGCCAGAGCCAGAGCCAGAGCCAGAGCCAGAGCCAGAGCCAGAGCCAGAGCCAGAGCCAGAGCCAGAGCCAGAGCCAGAGCCAGAGCCAGAGCCAGAGCCAGAGCCAGAGCCAGAGCCAGAGCCAGAGCCAGAGCCAGAGCCAGAGCCAGAGCCAGAGCCAGAGCCAGAGCCAGAGCCAGAGCCAGAGCCAGAGCCAGAGCCAGAGCCAGAGCCAGAGCCAGAGCCAGAGCCAGAGCCAGAGCCAGAGCCAGAGCCAGAGCCAGAGCCAGAGCCAGAGCCAGAGCCAGAGCCAGAGCCAGAGCCAGAGCCAGAGCCAGAGCCAGAGCCAGAGCCAGAGCCAGAGCCAGAGCCAGAGCCAGAGCCAGAGCCAGAGCCAGAGCCAGAGCCAGAGCCAGAGCCAGAGCCAGAGCCAGAGCCAGAGCCAGAGCCAGAGCCAGAGCCAGAGCCAGAGCCAGAGCCAGAGCCAGAGCCAGAGCCTTATACTGTTCTCAGCCATTTTGTTAAATAAAAGTTTGGTTAAGTCGGAAAAATGTATACCTAATCCAATTAAATAAAAGCAAAAACCTTTTTGTTATTAATTGAAAATAATGTATATAATAATTGGATACTACATGTATAAACATAATTATTAATTACTCCTTCCTCTGTAAATACTCAAAGCATAAAGGAAATTTAAGTATATTTTGTATTTTTTGATGATTAATTAAAATAAACTTTACCTTAGCAAAATCAAACAATTATTATAGCAGCCCTCTCCATTTGACCGTTCATTCTGATTCAAAAGCAAAAAAGGAACATTATCCTTCGCTAGTCCACTAATTAAGTGCACGAAACCCTTTAATTAACTGTTCTTTCCAAAGAAATAAAAAAAAAAAAAACATTATTTAACTCCATAATGGCGAGATGTTTTTTTTTTTTTTTGCTTATTTTAGCCTCTCTTCCCTGATGCTTAAAGCTGAAATAGCCAGTTGACTGAAAAAAAAAAACATTATTTAACTCCATAATGGCGAGATGTTTTTTTTTTTTTTTGCTTATTTTAGCCTCTCTTCCCTGATGCTTAAAGCTGAAATAGCCAGTTGACTGGGTCCTGGGAATGGTGTGTATTTATGTTCCGAAAAAGTAAGTAACTTAGGTACGTGTTTCTAATTATTATTTAAATTTCAATTCCTTTTAAGTTTCCTTATTCCCTCTATACTTTTACACAATGACATCGGCATATTTTCAACCGAGCGAAAGAATCCTTTTTCGTCGTTGACGTTGCTCTCTTCTGAGATTATTTCAACTCAACAAAGATAATTTCATTATCCTAATTACCCAGAAATGTAAAAGAACGACGAAATGAAAAGAAAGAAGTAGCTATGAAAAAAAAAAAAACATCCTTAAAGTGCACACAAAACTGTCCGAAAATTCTGACAAATAATGTTTAAGAAGTAGCTATGAAAAAAAAAAAAACATCCTTAAAGTGCACACAAAACTGTCCGAAAATTCTGACAAATAATGTTTAAAGAAAAATAAGTCCTTTGACAAAAAAGGCAAACAACAAGGGATAGAGACAGAGAGGGCTATCAAGGAACGCTTTTGACGGTTTTTCTCACAAATTTGATTACTTTGGGATCAATTTTGTTAATACAATTAGGAGGAAGCCATCAAATCGGCCACCACCATCGGCATCGTATCAGGATGTTGAAATATCCGCTCTAGTTTCACTTCAAAGCAAAATAAACCGAAAAAGGCCGCGTTCTTCGAGAACAGAAAAAAAAAAATAATTTGTAATTCCGGTTGGTATTGAGGAATTTTGGAGAAAAGTGTGCCTATTCTGGGATGAAGGACATTAACCGTGGCATAGTTTTTCTTTTGCTTTTATTTGCTTTTTGGCTTGAAACAAAACTATTAAATTTGAAAATTTATTCGGCGATATCCTACTTCCTATTTGTTTTAGATTTGGATGTTTGGATGATTGTTCCACTATTGACTAGATGGATTTGGTAGAAATAAGAGATGCTGGATTAACCCAAAGGTTACTTTTTATTCCGCAAAAAGGAATGGTCCCTGTCGAAGAGGCTTTGTTCTTAAAGTATGTATCTCTGATTGTTGGCTAACTTTTACACATTGACTGTCCTACAGATTGGTAAATGCGTGTCTAAAGGTATCGACACTGTGGTCCAAGGTATAGATTTAACGATTTTGAATCAGGTTTCTATGCGTCTAAGATTTTGCTAGTCGGTTTGAATTTAATACAAACTAACATGCATGGTAAAATTGAGTTCTAAAATGAATCAGCGATGCATTTAATGCACGTGGAACAGGCGCCCACTAAATAGGCCACGCAAAGCTGTACAGTTTGCCGAGACCCTCCTCAGTTTCCAGGCTGATTTAGCAGTCCTCCAGAAGATGCGGTGGGATGGGACAGCCTTGGAGTAACAGAAAGTCAAAAATCCACCGCCTAAGCCTCAAAAACGACCATGTCCCTACAGAAGAGAGACACGATGATACCAAAGCAAGATTTTATACGAGCTCCTTGCCAGAACCTACGAGCAGTGCCCCAAACATGACATTAACATCGTCTTTTGGGGACTTTAACGCCAAAATTAGGAGAGAGCAGAGTGGACATCTTTGGTATGACGATCGGAAAAAACAGCCCACACCGCAGGCTCATTGATATTGTAGCGCCAAAAAACATGGTGCTGAACAGTACACAATTTTCACGTCACTACGACGACATCCACAAGAGCACATGGCTTTATCCAAATGACCGAACCTGCAACCAATCGACCATGTTATGCGATGGACGTAAGACACCACTACCTAGCCGGTGCAAGACTTAGAGTATGAATCTTTATGGACGCCTTTAGGCGAACATCAACTACGCCCGAATTCAATGTTTGATGACTTCAATCGGAAGAGACTGCCGCTGCCTATACCAATATGAGCCCTGAAGACTAATGACAGATATGTCAACCAGCTGTAAGAAGTGTTGCGTCAGAGGTGTTGGGCTCCTTACAGCCTCCCCCTATAAACCACTTGTTCGACTCAGAGTGCTCAGCCAAAGAAATATAAAATGGAGGCATACAAATCATGGCTACAGAGACATACATATTAGAGTGACCAGAAATCTCTACACTGAGCAGTATAAGGTGAGAAACGCTTACTCCGGAGAAAGAAAAAAGATTACCAAAAACGTGAATTCGAGGAGATGCCATTCTGTAACGGAAATAGAACAAAACGTGGCCCGTGAAACATTCAATAAAGCCTGCCCCACATTGGGCGCCATTCTGTAAAGATAAATGGGGCCCGTGAAGCATTCCATATAAGCCTGCCTACGTTGGGCACCATTCTGTAACGAAAATAAAATTCCATTCTACTTCCTTAATTGGTTCCTCCGAATCGCAAACGACAAAGTATGTGAAACAGGCATAATATCAGCCCCATTCTGTGCCCTATTCTATAACGAAAATAATATCTATCTAATTCATAATCCGAAAAGCGTTTGCCAGCTTGCTATAAACGACCCTCTAATGCTGAGCAGAGCTGATACCCCCAGATTGGACGCCATTCTGTTTTTGCAAAAAAAAAAAAAATGATTGGAAAAACTTTTGTAAAAGAGTGAAAAAGTAAACTTGAGGTTTCATAACGCGCCCTAAGCACTGCAATGATGATTACGGAAACACCATATTTGATACAGGAGAGTCTACTTTAAGCAGTTGTTGATTGGTGATGACATCCAAAATTATGCCCAAGATCAACTTGGACCAGTTAATTAGCTACGTCTGCAAGACCAATATTTAATTCAAGCAGCTATTACAGCACTAAAAATAAGGAAAGCACTTGGCTTCGAGAACAGAAAGTTTACAAGCGGACCCGATTCACAAAAAAGAAGAAAGTTATGACCCCTTTGAACATCGCTTATGAAATCCTTTCCAGCGTTTTATGTGAATGTATCAAGCCGTTTGCTGATGGTCTAATAGGTCCTTACCAAACTGACGGCTACAGACCTGACCAAATTACCATCGGTGACCACCACTGATTTGGAAGCAGCCTACAAAAGTGTTAATAAAGTTGAGCCTTATCGTGCCATGTCCAACTTTAGAATCTCTGCTTAACTGACACGCCTTATCAAAAAATTACTCGATGTTCCACCGAAATTGGCAGGAACTCTACAGCAATTAGAAGCCTAAGACAAGTTGAAGCACAGTCATGCAAGTGTCTTAACAGTATACATCGGGCACCATCTTCAATGAATCGACACAATTCCTTCTGTTTGCGGACGACATTGACGTGATATGGAGAACAAAGCAAGAGGAACCGGAAGCAGGCATTACGATGCCTTCACTACTATTTAGTCAGCAGCAAGCAGAATGGGTCTGAAGATAAACGAGGACTATGCGATGCAACACTTCCTGAGCTCATTGCCGGAAAATGTAGTTTTTTTTTTTTTTTAATTTCGCATTTAATTTTTATGCAGAACAGTTGGACCACATTTTTTCAAAATCATTTGGGAAAGTAAACATCAGGTGAATATGAAAATGCACATAACGCACACATACAAAATACTCCACGCTATTAAAATCCAACATTGGACAATTTTATTTGTTTGTTAAGGATCACATCAAAGCACACACGACGCACGTCGGGAACATTCCAGCGAATCTTTTCATATTAAAAAATCCAAATTGGCATGACTAGCTACACTAACCGACCATGAGAACGCTTCCAAACATGACTATAAAAGCAAGGTATACTGTTCCTTTCGCCATTGCTTCACAAGGTAAAAAACAGGACATAATGTATGTGTAAAACGTATAAGCATCCATGGAAATGCTACTCCATTAACCACATGGTACCTTAACTCCGACATTTATTTCAGTGCCAAAAGCCGTTGCCACATTATTAAAAAAAAAGGACTCTACCCGAAAAAATAACATAACACACACACACAAACAAGCACACAAACACACCAAAGCCCTTTAATGCTGATGCAGGGGTGGGCTTAAATCAAAAACTAATTTACATACAATGTCAGCGGCAGCATCATTCATCCCGAAATAAGATATCTGCATCCTGTGTATATAGTATAGGTAGATACCACCCGACCCCCCGACCGACGACAACAACTGACGTACCGAGAAAAGAGCTCCCAACCACCATGAGCCATGACTGTGTGACTACGGAGATACCAACCAACAAAATGGCATCCAATATTGTTACTGACTTACCACGTCGCGGTTTCGGCGTAGACAGCCATATTGGGGAAAGGATATAATGCAGACAGATCCTTTAAAGAATTTAACGCCACGCAGCACCTCAGCTCAACGTGTGGAAGATTACTTTGGGCCAAAAAGAAAAATTACTGTAAATTACAAAATGATGATGTACGACAATGTCTTTGTTTTTTCACTCACTCACTCACTCGCTTACTTAGTCTGTCTCTGTGAGTCCTTTTTATCTGGATTTGTATGCATCAAATGATGCGTCAGGCTCTCCGGGAAGAAAAACATTTTGTATTTTCTTTGAAATGGCTTTTGAATCCATTCACAGGTGATTGGCAAACAAGGACGAACAAAAAACAATGTCTTCTTTGTAGCGTGGCTGCGAGGGAGGGTGCATGGATGGCATGATTTTCTAGAATGAGTCACATGAAATTGTATATTCGGGTAAAAATTCTTTTCACAGATTAAGCTTTAAGCTGTCATTTTTTCAGCTATTAAATTACTGCGTAGAACAATTATTATTGTGTTTTCTATCATGCTCCGAGGAACGAGTTTAGGGAGCAAGCCAAAGAAAGCAAAGTCATCAGCAACAACCCCAGCTTTCTCAAGGTTTGGTCCACAATTAATAGAAGACCGTGGTTCGGTGGCTTTTGGCGACTTTATCATTTGGGGTTGGAATATTTTAACGCTTGGAAAAATTTAAAAGGTTTAAGCACATATCGGTTCACAAGCTGTGACCAAGATCGTGAATTGTTGCCTACTTGCGCTTTTTGGCATATGGACTGTGAAAATCGAACCTCCATTATCTACTCATATTGTTAGGGGATTGGAAGACCACACGGTCACAACTACTATTAAAATTTTGTGAGTGCCGTTTTCACTCATTCAGAGCCGTTCGGATTACCGATATCGAACCCTAATGTTGAAGTCTTATTTAAGAACTTTGAAGCAAATTTGGCAGTGAAGCTTTTATCATAGCCAACAATATTGGTAGCAACTCATAAAACAATGAAAGGATGAACTGAGTGGTATCGAAATCAACTTGAACAGTAAACATTCTGATGGGGCATGTGTAGGTTGTAAGCCATTTTTACATTTGATTACATTTTAATCTACTCTGTCAACAAATTTGCACGAATTACTCACACTCACAGGCACTAATAACTGCGCACACAGAAAAAAAACAACGTAAATTCAAAAAAAAAAAAAAAAAATATGATTCAACTTTTTTAATCAATGATTTTGCTTCATAGGTCTTTCACGTTGTTTTAATATGTTGTATTCAAACAAAAATTTACTTTGAATTCAAACTTTACTCATGTTAGTATAACATGTAATTTTAAGCTGTTTCAAATCGGTTCTCATGTTAAAATAACACGACGATTCGTTTAAAACCATGTAGAATCTCATGTTGAATTAACTTGACAAACCCTTTTAAAACAATTAAGTATCCTCTATAAAACAACTCGACTATTCGCATTAAATAAATTTGATTTTCATTTTAATTCAATTTAACAAATCCTGTCAAAATAAATTTATTCACAAGTTAAAATAAGTGCACGGTCCCTGTTAAATCATTTTGAGCCTACTATTGAAACAACACGACAATCCAGTTAATACGAGTTATTGTCAATGTTAAAGTAACGCGATTTATCATATTGAATCATTTTGGTCCTCATGTTGGATGATTGTATTATATCCTCTTAAAACAAAAAAGTCAGAATTTTAAAAAGCCAAGACAATATGAATTGAATCAGCATGAACAAAAGAGTTCTCATGTTGAATCAAAATGTCAAATCCTGTTAAAACAAGTCAATTTCCATAGTAAAATAACAAGACACACAACAGGTTTGATTTTAATTCTTTTACTTTATTTTTTCATAATTTTTATTAATATTAGGTTAACAATGAACAATATTATACTAATGAACGTTATTACAAGCATTTGTTTCTTAAATATATTTTCCCGTTATTGCTTGAAAGAAGATGTTAGTGTGGGTTTGTAAACTCATAGAGTTCTTTCACCAAATTTTTCTTTTTTTAGTTTACCCACTTTATATGATAGAAAATGGTTATCAAAATGAGGGAGCTCAACTTCATAACATAAAATATGATAAAACAAAATTATATATACAAAAAAAAAAATGTCAGTTAACTTACAAGCTCGTGGGCCTTTGCATTTGAAAAAAGTGGCCAATTTGTCAAAAAATCGAAGTAAGTTGAAGACGTTTGTATTTCCCTTTGTATAGATATAAATGTCCGCTGCCACTTGTCTTTCACATCGTCCCAATTTGAAGAATATCGGGATAAAGAGATTTTCAAAGCCTTTTAAATTGACTCATGAACCTCAGTGGCACTAAACTGAGCAACAGGATCATCTTCCAACTGTAAAGAATCGTTTACTTTTGTTTTCAGTCGTGTAAGTTTTGCTCTTTGATTAACGTATCTGTCCCAGAGATTTCCCCGGTTTTTCTTCTTTGCACGGAGAGTTAAGTAATATTCCTTTAAATTTTAAAACACATTAATTTAAGAATTGCAAACATTGGTAAAAAAGAACATGCTTACTTAAATTTCTTTAGGGAATTGCTGAAGAAGTTCCTCTAATATTGGCGGAAAATCTTTTGGTGATAGTTTAATGCCGTTCAAAATAATGCCATCTAAAATTATATTGATTATATCAGCTTGAAACGATTCAATCAAATGGCCGTTGTTCTCGTAGAAATCCAAAACTGCTCTCCTCTTGAGACTTTCTAATAAAATTAGAGGCTGGCGTTTGTTAATTTAATAATTATTTTATTTTATACGATAGCACAAAGAACATGAGCGTTACTATTCGATTATTATTGTTGATGGGGATACATACCTGTTAAAAATTGTTTTGCTGCCGTCAAATTAAATTTCTCCAAAAATGAATCCAACTTATCTTTGTTCTCTTGAATAACTAGTAGGCTTAAAATTATATTTCCATCACCATCGCATCACAAAATTTATACTACCATCTACTTCTACTACCTGTTGATCAACAGAAGTAGAAAAGCTTTCTTTCGAATTCATCATTTTATAAATGTAACTCACTTTCACTTAATAAAATTCTTCCGACACGAACCGCGACTAGAATGAAAAAGAACTAATGAATATTCGTAAAAAATAACGGCACTTCTTGGAAATTTTGTAGAATTCAATTCATAATCATTTTATTTCAACACGATTTTATCTCAAATTAAAAATCATCAATTTTGTTTTATTGAGTTCCGATTTGTTTCGACACGACCGAATATCATTTTGATAAGATTAAACGTTGAAACAAAGCTGTTTTAGTGTTTGTTTATACATTCTTCATAAGGCAATAATTTGTGTTTAACTTCTATAAAAAAAGCTAAACTATTAACACGACAAGTGAAGTTTGTTCATATTGAATCAAGTGCGTGTGTACAAAACGTTTTCACAGCCCATAATTTATTTCTTGTGGACGAGTTCACAAATTTATTTCTTCGATTATCTCGGAGCATAAAAACGTAACATGAATTCGTTGTCCATCTTCATAATCATGAGTAATGCATTTTCTTAAGAGATGACAAGTTCATTTAACTTTTTTAATCAGTCTCAAATGTTTATACATAAAAAACTTTTGTTTTAATAATAAACTTTTTTAACATTCATTTTGTTCGTAATATATTTCATTTTAACATTAACATTACTGAATGTTTAAACCAATGGTTGTTTGACAAGTATATTAGGAACTGTTGTTTTAATTATCTTTCTTTCTAACGTAAAACAACAAGTTGACTTAATAATAATTATAGATGTTGTTTTAATCTGTCTCAATTTTTCTTAAATAAACATTTTTGTTTTAAAAATAAACATTTTTATCTTTGAAGTTCTATGTTTACAAATTTCATTTTAACATTACTGAATGTTGAAGCTATTGAACTTAATTTTATTTTAATATGGACTATCCGATGATTTGATTTGTATTTCTCTAATTGTTAAATCTATGATAATATTTTTCATAATGACATGTTTGAATATTAAACAAAAAATGAAAAAATGTTAAATCGTAATGAAATCAGGGAGGAAAGATAAAATCACATTCCAATAAAATCGACAATTCTCCGTTTTGATTTTACATTGCATTATTTTTCTGTGTGATGGGGCCAACAGTTCAAAAACAAGACAATCAAAACACGTCATTAAAACAGACGGGCAGAACAGAGGAGCAAACAACAGGGAACACACATGTCAACAGCACGCGGTTGGTTTCGTCCGGTTCCCATCGGCGAAAACTCAAGGTTGAAGACATTTTGAACTCCAAAATAACAAAGCTTTTATCTATTGGAATTTTCTTAACAGATTATTTTATATAGTTAGCGATAAACTGAAGATATGATGGACTTAAATTCAATTCATATATCTATTAACAACTTGGTCTGTAGAGTTTTCCCCATGACAATAAACGGTGTTCTGTGGTGAAGCTTACAGAAGCAGCGACCCTACGATAAAAGAAGCACTGCACGACAATAAACAGTCGCTCCCTACTGATGTGGTCGGTATCGGTAGTCCTCCACGACAGTAAACGGTCCCTAAAATCTTGGTCTGTAGAGTTGCCTCTACGACAATAAACGTGATCTGCGGAGATTCCTAAAAGAAAGCGGTCTACGATAATAAACGGCCCTTAAAAGTTTAGTTTGTGGTGAAGCTAACAAATGCAGCAACCCCACGAGCCACGACAATAAATGGGTGGCCTAACCAGCGCTGCAGAAACAGGCACTTTAGTGCCAAACTGGCACTATCAAATGAGTTTGGCACTGTGGCACCCATTGGCACTCAAAAATTTAAAATTTGGCACTTCTTTTTATTTAAATTAAATATCATACATTTAAGTAACAAATTCATAACAAATATTAAAAATTGAACCATTTTTTTCACATTTGTTACTTCTTTTTGTAAACCCCTAAAAAATCTACTACAATGATTGCTTACAACACTGGCACTTGTACATTCGAAGAAATGTCAGAAGTGTGAAGTGTCCAATAATGATTTTTTTAACAAGCTGTGTATATAGGGTGATTTTTACTTGCTATTATAGGTACTATAAGTCGAAAAAAGTGAGTCTGGAAATTCCGTCCGTCTGTCTGTCCGTCTGTTCGCACCTCTAGAGCCTGAAGCTATGGGCCGATTTGCTTCAAATTTGGTATTTAGTATTTATTTGAAATTCTCTAGCGAGGTCTTTTTTTATTTTTGCTATAAGTCCAAAAATAACGGTACCTGCCATGCAATCCTAAGCAAAAAGTTTGATTTGATCAAAAACCGCTCTAACGATTTTGATAAAACTTTCAGAATGCTATTTTTTTAGAATAGTCTATTTTTTGGCTGGAAAATATTTTCAGAATTTGCCTTATAATGGTACCTCTTATGGAACTAGAATTTTTAAATCAAGTAACTATAAATCCGATTTCAATAAAATTTTGAAAACAATAAGTCATTTATAACTTATAATTTATATGGCATTTCAAAATTCTCAAATTGATTTTTTTTTCATTTTTAATAATTTTTTTTTATAAAAAAAATTTTTCCTTTTGAAATAGGTATGTTGGAAACGGGTATTTTGAATTTTTTAAACATTATTTTTCAGATGCAAACTACAAATTCCCATAAATGTACATACTCGAACATCTGCCAGGACAGCTTGTTATTAATAAGAAATATTAATAGTTCTTGTTTGAACATAAGATTTTTATACCCTATTCCATAGAATGGGTATATTGTATTTGGTGTGGAGTTTGTAACATAGAGAAATAAAACGGTAGGTATAGAAAAGTATATATATTCTGACTCAGAATCAAAAGCCTAGTCGATTTAGCCATGTCCTTCCGTCCGTCCGTCCGTATGTATGCTCTCTAGAGGTCGCAATTTTTGAGCTAGAAAGCTGAAATTTGGTACATAATCTTTGGTTCAAGAGTAAGGCTAAGTTCTTTAACCAGCAAAATCCGCCCACAAACACGCCCACAATAGCCATTGTTCAGTTCCACCGAACAATCGTCATAAAGTATAAAATTCATATTCAAATATTTTTTCTTTCTTTACATAATGTAATGATTTTTGCATTTTCATAATATTCAATTGTAGTGCCTTCTGCATTTTCAGCATTAATTTAGGTTTCAACCAATAATGTAACAAAACACCTTGCACACTTTAATTATTTTTAAATTCACTTTTTTGTTAATTCGGCATTATTTGTCACACCAACCAAATTGTAAATAAATATAGACTAAGCATATTTTTAAGTATAAATATCGGTAGGAAATAAAATTGATTTCAGATAGCAACGAAACAGTACCCAAGACTTTTATTTACTTCAAGTGAGTCTGCTTGAAGCTGTTTGTGTCATCTCAAGGAGTTATAGTGCTGCACTATATACTCCACCCCAGTCACAGTACAAGAACTGTGATCTGGACAGCATAAGACGATAGAACAATCGTTTACATTTGGTGACCCCGACGTGATAGTTGCTTCCCCCCACCAGAGGTAAGGGGTAACTATCAAGGTACTTAAGCGTTATCAGGGCTTTAACACTGATAAAAACTCTAAAACAAAGAATTGCTTCCCCCCATCAGAAGTAAGGGGCAATTTTCATCGTAAAGTAAGCGTGACCAGGGCTTAGACACTGGAATACCTTCAAACATACTACAATCAAGGGGATACATCAACAACGTACATCGAAGACGTCAAATATGGATGAGAAAGCTGCAAAACAACAGGAGACTGGAGGCAACATCCAGCGTTTACTATCGAACTATAAGAAGGATGGGCCAGACAGGAAGACACTCCCGTATTTCCAAAAGCTGACAGCCAAACTGGACGAACTATGGGAAAAATTCGAGTCCATGAACACAGCGATTCAAGAAGAGCATCCGACTGAGTTGTTACATGCATACCACGTCAACATGTATTTCGACTCAGTCAAAAGGGTGTATAGCTCATATAGAGAAGAATTCTCTGCCAAAATGAAGGAATTAGAAAAACAGAATAAGGTCGACACCGCCAAAATTCCACTACAAGAGGAAGAACTCAATACTGGTGGCGACAGCACCAAATCCGAAGGCCAGGCTATTTTACACTCAAGCCAGAGTGAAGATATGCAAAGGCTTTCTCGCAAACAAGAAACAATAATCTCTTCACTGCGAAGGGCCTTGAACAATGCAAAACACACAGGGAAGTCAAAACAATTTTATGACCTCCAAGAAAAAACGATCCAAAGACATTGGATGCAAATCGAAGAAATTCACAATTCGATTGGAGGATCAACGGAAGCTCCAGAAAAAATTGGATACAACCAAGGCAGATTCATAGAGCTGGAAGAAGAGGTGCATAACGTCCTCATTTCATTAGCACAGCAGCTTGAAACCAGCCTGCTACCCCATCAACCGGGTACTACTACCCCAAAGATGAATCTGCCAAAAATAACGCTACCAAAATTCGACGGGGATTACTTAAAATGGCCTCAATTTCACGATTTGTTTACACAGATGGTAGACAAACAAAAGATGTCAAGCTGCGAAAAAATGTTCTACCTCAAAACTAACCTTACAGGAGAAGCAGAACGGGTCATAAGACATGTGGCTCTATCGGAGGAAAATTACTCAGCAGCTTGGAAGTTGCTCCAAGCAAGATACAGCAATCCCAGACTACAAGTATCCGCACTACTCAACCGACTCTTGGGTCAACCGTCTCGGTCGTCAGACGCAGCATCCGCTGCGGCATTAAAAGACCTTCATGATACAACACAAGAATGTATGCATGGCCTCACCAATCTTGGATTAGATATTGCTGAATGGGATCCAATACTGCTTCACATACTCACAAAGAAGCTAGATAAGTCCACTCATACACTATATGAACAAACCTTGACCAATCCCAAGGAACTGCAGCCGCTAGATGAATTTCTCAAATTTCTAGAAACTCGTTTCCAGTCATTAGAGGCACTTAGTGTAAAGGGCAACAGAAGGGACATCGAAGAAGGAAGGCGAAGGTACCCAAAGGCAACGAGCTCCATTACCATCCAGAATAAAAATTGTACGTTGTGCAAGAGTCAGCATCAATTATACTCTTGCCGTACATTCTTGAACCTAACGCCTTTGGAACGATTAAACCATGTGAGAAAAAATAATTTGTGCGTGAATTGTCTCCAGGATGGACATACCTCCTTCAACTGTCGACTGCGAGGCTGTTTAAAATGTGCTAAAAAACACAATTCCTTAGTGCACTTGCCCAAATTCACCCAACCGAAATCGAGTGCATCAATTTCAATTTCCGGTACTAAAGACGTGGCACCACCAGATCCAGAACCATCCACTACATCCGAAGTTAATAATGCGATACTAGCAGCGTTAAGCACAAACAAGAAAGAGGGTTACGTATTCCTCAGCACCGTTATCATACATTTGATAGATCAAGATGGCTCACCGATCAACTGTCGCGCTATTTTGGATTCCGGCTCACAAATCAACATCGTCACAGAAAGAATGATTCGCAAACTAAACATACCATTATCTTCCCGCCCCATGATCATACAAGGAATAGGAAATTCCAAAAGGGATTCAAATAAAAGAGCCAACATATGTTTAAAATCGACTACTACAAATTTCACCACCAGGCTCGAAGCAATCGTATTGCCTCAGATTGTATCCCCTCAGCCAACACACACAGTTGATATATCTATGTGGAAATTCCCAAGGAATGTCGTACTAGCTGACCCGCAGTTCAACCAAAGAAATAATATTGATCTGCTCATCGGAGCCGAATTTTACCATCAGTTACTCTGCGTTGGTCAGATTAAACTTGGCACCGAATTACCCCTACTCCAAAATACGCTGTTAGGGTGGATAGTCACTGGAAAGATGAACGAAGATTCATCTAGAAATACAGTTTGTGGAATAGCTACCAAGGAATCATCCCTCGAGCAAACAATCAGCAAGTTTTGGCAAACCGAAGAACTTTTGTATCCAACATCAAGTCGCACCATCGCAGAAGAAAAATGTGAAGAACATTTCTATCAATCGATGTCAAGAGACGCAACGGGAAGATACGTTGTCAGTCTACCCTTTGCTGAGGACGCAAATAAACTAGGGTCATCTAGCGACATTGCCCTCAGTCGATTTCATGCGTTGGAACGCAGATTAGACCGAAGGCCAGAATTATATAACCAGTACCGAAAATTCATGGATGAGTACATTCAACTGGGACACATGACAGAGATTGATTTTAAATCAATTCCAACACCACACTACTTTCTGCCTCATCATTGCGTGCTCAAGCCAGAAAGTAGTAGTACAAAGTTACGAGTAGTCTTTGATGCCTCTGCAAAGACGTCAACTAACCTGTCGTTGAACGACTTACTCTATTCTGGACCAACAATTCAAGACGAATTGTTTTCAATATTATTGCGTTTTAGACTGCCAAAATTTGTTATTAAGGCCGACATTCAAAAAATGTATAGGCAAATACTCATAAGAGAAGAAGACCAACAATTTCAGCTGATATGGTGGCGACCCAATCGAACTGAGCCTATAAAATGTTATAAACTTCATACCGTGACTTACGGAACCACTTCAGCTCCATATCTCGCAACAAAATGCCTTCAGGTCTTAGCTACAGAATATTCTGCAAAATATCCATTAGGCTCGCAAGTTTTGCTCAAAGACTTCTACGTTGACGACGTTATGGCAGGTGCAGACAGCATTGTAGCAGCAAAAGACATCCAGTCACAATTGTCATTGTTGCTGCGGGAGGGAGGGCTCCAGTTAAAAAAGTGGTGTTCAAACCACCAACAATTACTTGATAACATTCCATTAGAAGATCAGGAGATACCTCTCACCGACGACAATAACGAAGGCGCTGTCAAGACCCTTGGGCTAATATGGAGACCCAAGTCAGACGTCTTCTGCATAAAAACAAATTATAGAACGTCAAAAAGATTCACAAAGCGATCTGTAGCCTCAGATATAGCACGTCTTTTTGATCCACTCGGAATAGTCGCTCCAGTAGTAATCGTCGCAAAGCTCTTTCTGCAAGAATTGTGGGAACTTAAGTACGACTGGGATGCTTCCCTACCAGAAGAAATGTACACCAGGTGGAACAATTACTACCAAGGCCTCCAAGAATTAGACAAATTCCAAATTCCTAGACACGTTTTTGGTCATTACATCACTTCATCAATGCAAATGCATACCTTTGCAGATGCGTCAGAGAAGGCCTACGGGGCTGCTGTATATATCAGATCAGTTAACAAGGATGGTACAATCGTAGTACGACTGCTGTGCTCCAAATCTCGAGTTGCACCAACTACTAAAACGGCATCAGGAATGAGATCGATGACAATTCCACGTCTAGAACTATGTGCAGCATTACTAGCTGCCGAACTCTCAAAACGAGTCAAGAGTGACCTTAAATTGGACAACACCAATAGTTTTCTGTGGTCTGACTCCCAAATTGTATTGAGTTGGATTAATTCAAATTCAGAATCCTTCCAGACATTTGTTGGACGTCGAATTGCCAACATCCAATCTCTAACCAGCACTAATCAATGGCGATATGTGAAATCAGCTGAAAATCCAGCTGATGTTTTATCCAGAGGCATATTCCCAGAGAAACTGCAGGATCATACACTATGGAAGTATGGTCCGAGATTTTTGCATGGATCGGAATCAATTTGGCCACCCCCTTACAAACTCAGCAAAATTTGGACAGATGAAAGGAAGGAAGTTGCGTTATTGACCACTAATGACGACGATCATGTACAAAGTATGTTGGAAGGAATAAAGCATTCCAACTCATTCAACAAACTTAATGTAATCCTAGCCTACTGTTTTCGATTTGTCCAATTATGCAAGTCAGGTAAACTCAAGGATGCACTTAAATCCGTCAGACAACCCCCAAAAAAAGGCGACAGAACGGCATGGTCATTATCAACCTCGGAACTAGAAATATCCATGCAGTTTATTATCAAGGAAGTCCAAAATCACGGTTTCCATAAAGACATACGCTTCCTGAAGGCACACAAAGAACTAGATAAGGAAAGTCCATTGAAGGGACTCGCTGTATTTTTAGACCAAGATGATCTTCTGCGTGTCGGAGGCAGACTTCAAGCATCAAATTTACCATACGACAGCAAGCATCCAATGCTGTTGCCATATTCTCACCCACTCGTAAAAATGCTCATGACGGATCTTCACTTCAATAATAATCATATTGGACCCCAAGGCCTATTGGCAATCACGAGGCAGCGATTTTGGCCAATCAAGGGCAAGAACATTGCCCGCTCTATTGTCCAGCACTGCATATTTTGCGTCAAAGCGAAACCGAAAATGTACTCGCAAATAATGGGAAATTTGCCAGCGCCAAGAGTGCAACCATCACGTCCATTCATCAACACAGGAGTGGACTTATCCGAACGGAAGCGAAGAAATGATAAGTCTGATCCTAGTGAATTATCGTCATCAAAGGCAGCAAGAAAAACAACAACTCAAACTAGGGCAGACTCAACAAACCCAAACTTCTTCACTACACTATTGTTAATTGGTCTAATTCTTCCAATTGTAATTGCAAGTGAGATAGAGGTTATAAAATTCAACAATGCTTCCCCTGGAATTCATTTTCAACGACATGGAACAATAAGTCTGATTCATCACAGATGGAACCTTGTAGTGTACTATAATCTCCAGCCATACATGAAGGAATTCCAAGCATTAGACAACAGTACTACAATATTGGATCATATTTGCAATAAACTTCCCTCCAAAGAACTCTGCTCCCAAGTTATACAACAGCTGCGGCTTATAACACACGAATTAGATGAAGATAATATTATTCCATCAAACAAGTCCTCTGTAAGAATTAAACGAGGTGCCATCGACGTTGTCGGAAACATAGCTAATTCACTCTTGGGAGTGCTTGACTCCAAATACGCTAATGAAATGTCGCAACGTTTAGAAAGCATACAATCAAACGAGGATCAACTTATGAACCTGTTAAAAAATCACACTTCCATTCTAGACTCGACAGTCAACATCATGAAATTAAGCCAAGACGATATGTCAAAAAGACAACATGCGCTTGATAATCAACTGAGTCAATTGTTCAATCGTGTAAACAATGTCACTGAAGAACTATACCAATCCAAACTGAAAGAATTATTTCTGTCTTGGTGCACCCACGCTACCCTTATAATCATTAACATTCAAAGAATGCAGACATCCATAACAGATGTTTTGGCAGATACTCACCAAGGACGAGTAAATCATCTTTTGATCACCTATCAACAACTTAAAATTGAAGTAGGTAAAATAAGAAGTCATCTTCCACCAGGTCTTCGGATTCCAGTAGAACCTGACCAAATCCTACAACTCTATAAGCTAATGAATGTCGAGGGACACGTTAGCTCAAATCATATCGTATTCAACATTGAACTGCCGTTACTCGGGTTAGAAGAATTCATAGCATACAAGCTAATTCCCATCCCAGCAGCAATTAATAACAGCTACATAACCATACAATTGTCAACAGACGTCCTAGCTGTAAGTGCTCACCATGATCAATATTATCCCATAACCGAAGATGAACTTTCTAGATGTACCACTACTAACGGAGATCATCATTTATGTAGACAAACCCATCCGGTATATCAAGCTGGAACTAATTTGAGTTTGTGCGAAATCAGCTTGCTTAACAATAAATCAGATCTGTCAACATGCGAACTAAAAATGATCAAGGCTAATTCAGTGTGGACCAAGCTTCCTGAATTAAATCAATGGATATTTGCAGTTAACGAAGAAACTATGCTTAATGTCGTTTGCAAGCAACAAACATCATTTATAGCATTAGAAGGAAATGGTTTGCTGAAACTTCAACCGTATTGTGTGGCAAAAAATAAGCATTTGACACTTCAAGGCCAACAAATTTATTCATCTAAGGTTCAAGCTTCATACACCAGATTAATTCAAGATGTTCCGTTTCAAAGGGCGATTCAGTTAACCACACTTCACTACAACATGTCAAATACCAGCTCTTTAAATCAAGAGTTGAATGAACTGCGAGATCAGATCAGACGTCAGCAGCTGGAATTACCCAATCATATCCGGTATCATAACATTCCCCACAGCATCGTGAGTTCACTTGGACTACTCATCACCATTGCAATAGTGGGATTCTTAGTTTACAAGAGATACTGTCAGAAACACCCTCCGCCTATTCCGGCCCCACGGAGAACACGTTCATCAAGCTACACCATAAGTATCTAAGATATCATCCTGATGAACCCACAGATCATCAGCGCGGGGCAGGATGTTCAGTTCCACCGAACAATCGTCATAAAGTATAAAATTCATATTCAAATATTTTTTCTTTCTTTACATAATGTAATGATTTTTGCATTTTCATAATATTCAATTGTAGTGCCTTCTGCATTTTCAGCATTAATTTAGGTTTCAACCAATAATGTAACAAAACACCTTGCACACTTTAATTATTTTTAAATTCACTTTTTTGTTAATTCGGCATTATTTGTCACACCAACCAAATTGTAAATAAATATAGACTAAGCATATTTTTAAGTATAAATATCGGTAGGAAATAAAATTGATTTCAGATAGCAACGAAACAGTACCCAAGACTTTTATTTACTTCAAGTGAGTCTGCTTGAAGCTGTTTGTGTCATCTCAAGGAGTTATAGTGCTGCACTATATACTCCACCCCAGTCACAGTACAAGAACTGTGATCTGGACAGCATAAGACGATAGAACAATCGTTTACAGCCATTTTTGATGAACAACCTCAATTTGGTAAAATAAAATTATGTTTTTTGTACAGTTACGATAAAAGCATAACGCTAAAATTTTGCACACGTAAGCTTTAGGTAAACCTTCTTCCAATTAAATAAAAATATTTTAGTTTGGGAGTGGCTGACGCCCATTTTTCATACCAAACCATCAATATTGTTTTTATAAAATAACAATTGTTATATTAAAGCGAAAAACATTACATTTTGTGGTTATTACTTGCACATAAACATCTTGTGTATGAAATCAATAAATTTGATTTTGGGCGTCAGCCACTTTCAATAGTTTATTAAAAAATTGTTTTTGTAAATAAACGGTATTTATAATGATTCCGCAAGCCAAAATTTTGCGTTTCTAATAGGAACTAAACATTTTGTGTATGAAAAGAAATTTTTGAATTTTGGGTGTGGCTTACGCCCACTTTTCATGAAAGAACGAAAAACGTAGTCTCAAAAATTTAAGGTACTTCCAATATTCAATTTCAACCTTTTTTCTTCCGTTCGTTATTTGATAAATATATCTCTACATTTTTGTGTGTACATTTTTTCAATACGACCACTTCTAAAGGCGTGAGTTTGATAAAATACCTTTGTTCAGCTAAAATCGTTTAAAAACTACTCGATTCCGCTGAAGTTTTACACATATGCCTAAATACTGACTAATGATCAAAGCACAGTTAATGCTTCAAATTTTTAGGACACGCCCACTTTTAAGGGGCGTTTTCGTCAAAAGTCGTATACATAATGCATTATTTTTTTAACGTTTCTTAACTATCGGTCGCAGTTTTGAAGTAAAAAGATGAACACTTAGATTTATATTCCTTGGCTACTTAGCAGAGTGTGGTCCAAGAATTGCTAAAAACACCCATAATCACTATTTCCATTCAAAATCTAATTTTTAAAAATTGTGTCTTGTTTTGTTCAAATCGATCTGCATGAATAAAATTGAATGTCACTGAGCTCATAACAATTGCCTTGGCAATAAAACGTTTTAACTTTGGGCGTGGCGCACTCCTTTTTTATTGCGCCAGCACTAATTGAACATCACACCGCATAAAATTATTGTTATTGAATTTTTTTCTGTCTGCTAAAGAAGAATTTTGTTTCTGAAACATCGGCTGTTTGCGGGAGGCAGACGCATGCACATACAAAAATATGGGGAATAGGGTATCCAACAGTTCGTTGCAAACGTACTGTAGCTCTCGTTTATGTTTTTACTTGGATTTAATAGCTTGGCACTCTGTGGCACCCAACTGAATAAAAGTTGGCACACCGATTTTTTTTTCAGCTGCAGCGCTGGGCCTAACTCCTTTACTTCAAAAATCGGTAATGTTTCTGCTGGTATTCCCCGCAGCGTACAACCGGTTGATATCTCTATTCTCTATTTGAAATAGAATCTTCTTCTAATGGCAGGAAGGTCGGGTCTAATTTTGTATACAAATTATTGTACATCTACTTATGGAATATTTTTGTAAAAGGAAAATGTGAATTATAACATCAAAGGTGAAAAATACTTGTGAATGTAAAATCAGGAGTGTGGGGTGAAGGGATAGCCGGAATTGCCTCAGTAGAATGCAGTGGTGGTTATTGCGCCAGTTAGTATTGATTCCATGCGTAGGGTGTTGTAGGAAGTCATCGTTGCGATCGGGGTGGAGGGAGAAAATGTGTAACTTTGTCACACTACTTATAAGCATTAGGTAGGGTATTGAAAAGTTTTCAGTAAAAAGACAATATTTTAAAAGCAGCGTTTATGAACAAGTATTGGCAAGTATTGGTTTCGTGCAGACAAAAAATGGAGGTTTTAATCAAACATGACATTACGTATTACGATAATGGAGAAGCCGTCCCGGAACCTGTCTATGCGCTTTCTCACGTCAAGCTACAGCCTTAACTGCTTGAAGGATTTTCTTCAAACTTCATAATAGCTGGTACCTTTCAATTTACTTTTTGTTTTCATTTTGGAGTTGCTCGAAAACGCTTCCAACGGTTTTGGTTAAACTAAAAATTTAGCAAACCTAGGGCATTTTTGATAGCACTACGGATTTTGGTTTTTGGCTTAAATGGTGTCAGCGAAATACAGGTTTCAAAGGATTTTTTTCACAAGTTTGCAAAGGCTTGATTGAATTTTCTCAAACTTTATTTTGCATAGTTTTTCACAGTTTCCTATATAGGATAGCACTGCAATTTTGTTCATTAAAACATTTCTAAAACATGAGGGGGCTTCCATAAAACGAGCCGTGCAGTTTAAGAAAGCTCATTTTGGTTTTTTTTTTCTAATTTGCTTAAAAACAGCTCTTACGATTTTGATTAAACTTTGTATGTAACATAGAAAGCTTCGAAAAAAGCTGCATTTTGAGTTTTAGTCCACAGATGATAACAACAGAAATCTGGTATATATCTTTCAAAGCACCTACAAAATGGCAGCTATATTCAATAGCGAAACACTACTGGAAAAAGAGGTGACTTGGAACAATTTATGTACCAACGTGGTTTTTTTTTGTACCGGAAATGAAAACCAAAAAAATATTAAAAAAAAAACCATTACGACTGACGTTTAATTCCTTATTCTAAGGACCAACTGCAGCAATACCATACCAATCAGAAATTTAGCACAAATGCAAATTGGATTCATACTATAATCCTTTGATTGCAGTCTACAAGAAAAACTATTTAAATTCAAACAAAAAGATATACAAGCTCACAGCAACGATAGTTTGTACCTATAGAGCCCACTCCGTTGGGCACCGATTATGAATTATGTTTACTTTTTCCAAGGAATAAATAGTAAAACTTCCGGTTGAGCTTTGGTTTTCATTGGAATGGAGGATAAAAATAAAATAAATATTCATATGTTTTGATTGCATATTTAATTTAATTTAAAGGCTAAAAAAGTTAGTTTTTAATTCAATGCATAAATAATATGGAAAAAGTTAGGATTCTTAAGGACATCTGCGGCATTTTGGAAAATATATGTGGTTGGTTTGTACCTTCTATTCCTGGCGAAGCAGGTGGGTTCCGCTAGTGCCTAAATGTTATAAATTTGAAACGTCAGAGAAGAAAATTAAAAACTGCATTATGCATTTGGACCGATATTCGCAAAAGCAATGTTTAAAACTATTGCTTCGCGGTATTATTTCCTGAGAGGGTTCAATTTTTGAGGAAAAACATTTTCCGATAGAAAGTCCCCCACCACAATAAGTTTTTTTTTGTGCTTCGTGCACTTTTTTTGATAAATAACCTGGGAATCACTTAGAGTGAGAAAACATTCCGAATATCTTTGACGACACCGCTACTGAAGAAAACTTTTATACACTTGCTGGTATTTTCATTTTCAAATTAATCGTTTGCATCGCCATTTTCAAATAAAACTGATACTCGTACTATTATATTATAAAAGTGCTTTAAATAGCGAGAAACTACTGTCATGAGCTCAAAAACTGTTATGTATAGTTTTTCTTGTGAACTATTATATTGCCATCCAAACCAAACAAATACTCAAACAGAATCCGGTTAACATTGGTGATGGTCGTCTATCTGTTCCTTTTTTATTTGGTAGTTGTTGTTTTTGCTATTTGCATTTGTATTTGTATGCTATACATAGCCCGAAGTATTATTTTGCATTTAAACCGAACAAAACTTTGTGCTCGTTCTGAGTATCCGTTGCAGTTGTTGTCCATGATCCTAAGCCTAAGTCCTTCTACAGGGATGATTATTCATTATTTGGACGTTGAGAGTATTATCGGAGTTTATTTTTAAATACATTTTTTTTTTTCAAAGGAAACATATCGATACAAATAGGCGACTTATAAAGGATTTGTAGTTTTAAATGAACTCTTGCCAACTTTGTCTTAAATTGGTTTGTTAAGGCTTTGAAACAATGTATCTACCATATATGTTTGAAATGAAAATACTATCAAAATGGTAGTGAGCTTAAATTGAAATATCTAATTAGTTCTGCGCAACGTTAAACTTCCATTTTCCATTTGAAAAATCATTCGAGTCATTTATTAGGATATTATAGTGAATACACGGAACCTGGCTTTAATTGAAAGGGCACTTGAAATATGAAAAAAACCTTGGCTTGAACTGTAAACTGATCGTTCTGTGCGTCTAACTATTTAAAAGTATAAGAATGCAAATTACAACCACTCATGGAAAGCAATCTCTTACCATAAGTTTTGGCACATGTGATCTTTTTGTTAACATATGGTCCATTTAATAGGACTATATATTATGTATATACCCGTACTTCCATTATGACTTATAAGTATGCTTTGCCAAGAACTGAAAATGAATTTTCTTGGAAAAATTGCCAAGCCAATAAGTAGTTTTTGAACTAAATAAAAACGAAGCCATTATTATTGTTATTATTGTATAAGTAGGCTTGACCATTCTTTATTCCGTCAATTTTTATTGAATTTTTGAACAACAACAACAACTTACAGGCGCTACCACCAATTGTTTTTGGCTGGAGATATAGCTATTTCGTGCTTTGCCCCTTTTGCACTCATCAGTCTCCTTTCTATTGTAGGTGGTGCTGAAACGAAGCCATCGAGAAAATAATAGAATACTAAAATATTTTGGCTTAAACTGAGTAGCGTGTTATTCCTTGTGAAGCCTTGAAAGCCATATTGAAGGTGCTTTGTAAGATACCTCAGCAAGTTTTAATAACGGTGGGTAGATGTTGAAATAGAATTAAACAAATTGTGTGTAAGGTATAATCAAACTTCTTTTTTATTTGAAAGGAAAATGAACGCTTTATTATACCCGCCTTGGCTTCTTGAAGGCACGGTTCCGGGTGGACCAATTCTTAATGACCAAATCATGTCACCTCTCTCAGAGATAACTTTGCCTTCAAATCGTTCATGCAGAATGCTGAAATAGTGAATAAAAGGGACCTACAACTTACCGATGAATCCAAACGGCTAACAGAGAAGCACTTTCCATGACATTAATAACTCTTGGAGGATTTGTCTTTTCCATTTTTGACAAATTTTTCCTCACCATCCCTCCACACTAAATCCCCACCACCAGTAACCACCAAAACCACCTGCAACCAACAACCTTCTATGCTTATCAATTCCTCTCCCTAACAAACCAGCCCCCCCTCCCCCATCACCATACACCCAGCCCATCTACCACCACCAACCAAGCATTAACCATTTTTTCTGATTTGTGAACAGAATGGAAAATACAATTCCCCCAAACCACCTCCCCACCTCCCCACCTACTCACAACTCCCACCCCAACTCCAAGAACCCCCTCACCATTTTTGACAATTTTTAGCTCAAACCCCACCAAATCCCCCATCAGTAACAACCCAACCCAACTAGAACCACAAACCAACCACCCACCATTTTTGTCACCCCCCCCGGTACAACGCAAATCCCCCCAATAGTAACCGCCCACCCCACCTACAACCATTTTCGTCATTTTTTTACCAACTTCCCCACACAGCACCCCCATCAGTTGTTATACACCCCACCTACAACCAACCACCCACCATTTTAGTCAATGGGAAACATTGAGCCAACAAAACATTCAAGCAACTTCCTATCATTTCTGACAATTTTGTCCACTACCCCTTCAACCTCACCAACCATCCACCCCACCTACAGCCAACCATCCCCCCCCCCCCCAACACACACACATTAACATCACATACCCCTCCGCCGCTACCACCCCAACCTCACCAACGACTACCCAACCTGCAACCACCAACACGCCCCAGTCAAACTTTGAAACATTTTATCGATATACACAAATCCGCTGGCCCGGATGGTATACCCCCTATTCTTCTGAAAAAGTGTTCTTCATCGCTGGCAAAACCACTGCGTAAGCTTTTTCATCGCTCCTATCGTTCAGGAATCTTTCCTAGTAGATGGAAAACAGCATTTGTCCAGCCCGTCATAAAAAAAGGTGACTCCTCCTACCGACCAATTGCACTTACGTCCCTTCTTTCCAAGGTCATGGAAACGCTGATAAATCGTCAGCTCAAGAAATATCTCGAAGATCGGGAGCTTTTAAATGACCGGCAATACGGCTTTCGCAGCAATCGTTCCACTGGTGAGCTGATGGCATATCTCACCGAACAGCGGAACAAATCTGTGCATCGCTTTGGCGAAAGCAAGATTATTGCGCTTGATATTTCAAAGGCATTTGATAGAGTTTGGCATGAAGCTCTTTTATCGAAAATGCGTGCATTTGGTATCGATGATACTCTTATTCGTTGGATTAGAAGCTATCTTCTGGACCGTTCAATACAAGTTGTATTAGACGGTTTCAAGTCTGATCTCCACAAAATAAATGCTGGTGTGCCTCAGGGCGCCATTCTGTCTCCGACTCTCTTCCTCATTTTTATAAATGATCTCTTGTCTGTGACTTCTAATCCATTAAATTGTTTTGCTGACAACTCAACCCTCAGCTTTTCGTATACGTTTGATAATTCACGGCCTTCGCCTTCGGACGTGTTATTACAACGAAATCGTATGATAAGCTCGTTAAACTCCGATTTAAACAGCATTGTGAATTGGGTTACTAGAAATCGTGTGGAGTTTAATGCGTCGAAAACTCAATGCTGTCTTTTGTCGTTAAAGCTAAACATACCCCTTATGCCATTATCCATTCATGATACTTACCAAGTAGCAAGTACTACTTGCATCGAGGAGGCCGAAAAGCTATCAGTACTCGGTATGTGTATCAGGGACAATCTTCGTTGGAATGATCATATACTTGAGATTGCCAAGAATGCTGCAAGATGCTTAGGCTTTCTTAATAGATGCAAGAAGTTTTTCACCCCTTCTGATCTGGCTACAATTTACAAAGCGTTTATACGCCCTAAACTCGAGTATAACTCCCATCTCTGGGCAGGTGCTTCTCAAAGTTTTCTCCACCTGCTCGACAGAGTTCAGAAAAAAGGGTTAAAATTGATAGGAGACAGAAACATTATGGAAACATTTCCGTCACTCGAACATCGTTGAAATGTCTCATGTCTTTCCTTATTTTACAGATTCTTTTACAAAAAATGCTCACTCGAGGTAGCCAGCTGCGTTCCACCCCTTAAACATTTCCCCCGTAATACTCGTCTTGCTAGGAACGCTCATCAGTTTACACTTGAGCCCAATTTCGGACGTACCGTGAAATATAGAGATTCTTTCTTTAGCCGTACAACACGAATGTGGAATGGATTGCCTGGCACAATTTTTCCTTGCCATTTTGATCTTCAAACATTCAAGATCAATGTTCATCGACACCTCCTTTCCCTTCCTTCCTAACTTCCTATCGCTCGCGCTGTGACTTATCATTAAAAGGGCTATAACAAACCCCTTGAGCGCGTGTGCATTATAAAAAAAAAAAAAAAAAAAAAAAAAAATCGAGCGTCATGCCATTTTTCGTGACGATTACGGTCGATTTTACTGCCTAGGTGCGCCAATAGATGTTTCACATAAAAAGAAAAACCAAATGCTGGGTACATTTGCAGTCTGGAAATGGTTGCTTTGATTTCATTTTTGGTTGTCATCTAGATTATTTGGTCAAGGTCGATCATGGGTGGGAGCTGGATCTTGGCTCTCATCGCCATTTAACAACTGGTTGTAAAATAGTACATGCAGATGTCTTAAATCGTTTGTCTTGTTTTATAATTAAAGTTTTCAGCAAATTTAACAGCTTAAGCGAGTAAAGATATGTGTTAAATTTTACTTCTGCGGTAAGCTGTCATCACTTCTTGTGATGTTTACAACACATAGGTACCCGTGAGTCACACACTTTTTTATCAATTAAGCAGCAAATTGCATAAAACCTAATCACAGCACCAAATCGGGTCTTATATCTTTAGTCATCTGTTACTTATCTTGTGTGTTTCATGATGGAGAGCATTTTAATCATCCTGTATAATGCTGACCATTAAACCGACTGACATAAAACATTGTTACCCACAATCCACATTTTTCCACTTTGTTTGATTAAAATCTGGGGATTGATTTTTTTAACCAAAAATACCCAACCCGCGCATTTACCACCTCGAAATAACTTGCAAATTTACTTATGCAGCTGACGAACAGTCCTTGGAGCTTGGAAATACTTCCCTTTTCTTGTCACATTAGTCACATTAAAAATAGCATATTCAGGGACAATTAATTCCAAAATGTTGTCATCAACGACTTCATCGTTTTTGTATATAGGGAACCTTGCTACATGTACATCCGCTGCAGCATCCATTTTGAGTAAAGTCATTGTCATACCATTCAAATTCTCACTATGATGATATACCGGAGATCCTTTTCTGACATCATAATCGTCAAGGGGATACAACACATTTACTTCGTAGTGATTGGTTATTTGAAGAAAATGTCGCTGTCGCTGTGTCGCGTCAGGTTGCATCCTTTTGAATGTGAATTGAAGGAATCATAGAACGGGGACATCCATAAATTGTGTCGATATTAAAGGAACATGAAGAAGACACAACCATTCCATGTTGAAAACCCTGAAGGGAATCAAAACTTTTATGACAATTAAACAGAAAGGCACACCAGAATGACTTCCATAAAAGAGTTTCCCTTCTATCTTTAACTGTGTCTTGTATAGCTACGACGACAATCACGACGACGACGACACGACACGATTAATTCGCCCAGGCTCCTTTATTTGTTGTCGCCTCCAGCTCCAAGCCAGCCAGAATAGCTAACTTTTTCTGAGCCGTTTGAAGGTTGGTTTGGTATATGTTTCTAGATATGTATGTAGGCATGTACGTACGTGTGTATTTATAATTCTTCTATCTTCTATGAGTAAAAGTTTGTTATGTCGTTTAAAATTCTGTTTTGTGTTCATCCTTTTGCCTTAAAACAAATTATGCATAGCATTTGAAAAGTTTTTAATCCCGAACTCGCAGTAACAAAAACGAAAGTGAGTTTTTTTTTTTATTTCAGTATATTCAGTCCCATGTGCCATTAGCTCTTGTCATTCTTACATACATTGGATGTGTTGCGGGTTTAATTTGTTTTTGAAAACATAGATACACCACCTATAAGGATTTCCAAAGTTGTATAATTTCGCTAATTCCATGGGGTGTAGCTGCAGTATTTTAAAATGTTGATGTAACGAAGAGATGATTCAGAAATAAGTATACCAAAACAACAGACCTTTTCTGAACAAACTCTGATGATGGAAAGAATTTAAGAAGAATTCTAAAAGATTATGCTTACTTCTTAGAAACCATTTGTTTTGGTGTTCCCATTTCTAGAACAATATTGCTTCTTGAATATTTTACACTTCTTTAAGGAAGAATGGTTTAAATCAACTTTGTATCGGCAAAAGAGTGGAACTTACGCTTACGGCATGGGCTTTCCTGATATGGGTTCGGCGATGGATATGGGTTGCGAAGGTACCAGTTGAAATGGTATAGTGTGGAATGGTATGTTCTATAGCCAACCAGTTCTTTTCTTGGGTTATATCCAGCGCCTATTATGGATGCTACGTGGTACTCCTGAACCTTACTTAATGAGCTCCTTTCCTTTAGCCAACTGGATCTCTAGCTGGTCGTCTTCAATTTGAAACATCCAGATGTCGGTGATCTTCCTTTACCTGATGGTCAATCCATTGTCTGATTTGACTTCTGACTCCCTCTGGAACGGCGGCGTTGAAGTCTTTAGTCTTGATGTCCATTCGCTCTACATAGCCCAGCCATTTTTAGTTTATGGTTGCATCTTCTTCGACAGCAAGTGACTTATCATAAAAGTAGGAGCGGCCCAATGCTTCTGGAACTTTATACACACCCAAAACCTAGTGCGAAATTACGTTTTTAAACTAGTTGATAGCACGGGTTGGAAGTAAAAGGAGATAGCTTACTTTGCTCCAATTAAAGAGGCATAAGTTATTTGAACATCGGCGTCTAAAGTCGTAGTTGGTCCTTATAAATGTGGCTTCAGAACCTCGCAGTTAACAACCAGCACGATCTTCATATTACGCCAGATCCAAGAGAAAACAGCCTACCACAATATGTACATAGGGGAGACCAATATTGTGTCATAGTCAATTTTAGAATTCCTGCTAAACTGATTCCCTTTTTCAGGATGACGATTTAGAAAGCTCGCTGTTCCATCAAAGTAAGTAGGGACTCTACTGAAACCTCCGACACTACCAGACAGTGAAGTTAAGGTGATGCACTGTCATGCAGCAGTTTCAATGCTTGAAAGTGTAATCAGGAATAACCGCATGCCAGTAGATCAGGCACCATCATACTAATATTATAAATGTGAAAGCAAGGGCGTTTGTTTGTAAGGCTTTCACCCCTAAACCACTGAACCAATTTCAAAAATTCAATAATTGAAATGCGCTGCCATTTTTACATGCGAATATACATAGATACTGCAAGTAAGGCATTCGTCGAAAAAAAAAAATTTAATTTTGGTGGGAGCAAAGTCCAAAAATCTGTGCGTCTGACTATATGTATATACAGACATATACAGTAGCCCAAACGGGTGTGCCCAATTCCCTCAAACTAGGTATATCGAGTTTTTTAAGGTATTGTACAGAGGGGAAATAGAATTTTTTTTGAATCGCTCAAAAACTAACGGTACCTGCCATCTTAAAGTTATGTCATTTTTCTCGAAACGACTCAAACGATTTTGATAAGTCTAGCTTTTTAAGATATGACAACACAATTGCTAAGAACTTTATCTTCCATAAAACCGTTTTTTATACCCTATTCCAAAGAATGGGTATATTGTATTTGGTGTGGAGTTTGTAACATAGAGAAATAATACCGTTGGGTATAGAAAAATATAATATATATTCTGACTCAGAATCAAAAGCCTAGTCGATTTAGCCATGTCCGTCCGTCCGCCGTCCGTATGTATACTCTCAAGAGGTCGCAATTTTTGAGCTAGAAAGCTGAAATTTGGTATATATAATCTCTGGTTCAAGAGTAAGGCTAAGTTCTTGAACCGGCAAAATCCGCCCACAAACACGCCCACAATCGCCATTTTTGTTGAACAACCTCAATTTGGTAAAATTAAATTATGTTTTTTGTACAGTTACGATAAAAGCATTACGCTAAAATTTTGTACACGTAAGCTTTAGGTAAACTTTCTTCCAATTAAATAAAAATATTTTAGTTTAGGCGTGGCTGACGCCCATTTTTCATACAAAACCATCAATATTGTTTTTATAAAATAACAATTGTTATATTAATGCGAAAAACATTAAATTTTGTGGGTATTACTTGCCCATAAACATCTTGTGTATGAAATCAAAAAATTTGATTTTGGGCGTGGCTGACCGCCCACTTTTCACTAGAAACTATTACAAAATTGTTTTTGTAAATAAACGGTATTTATAATGATTCCGCAAGCCAAAATTTTGCGTCTCTTAATAGAAACTAAAAAGTTTGTGTATGAAAAGAAATTTGAAAATTGAATTTTGGGTGTGGCTTACGCCCACTTTTCATGAAAGAACGAAAAACGTAGTCTCCAATATTTAAGGTACTTCCAATATTCAATTTAAACCTTTTTCCTTCCGTTCGTTATTTGAGAAATATATCTCTACATTTTCTTGTGTAAATTTTTTCAATACGACCACTTTTGAAGGCGGGATTTTGATAAAATACCTTTGTTCAGGTAAGATTCTTTAAAAGCTTTTCGATTAAGCTGTAGTTTTACACATATACCTAAATACTGATCAAAGCTCAGTTAGTGCTTCAAATTTTTAAGACACGCCCACTTTTAAGGGGCGTTTCCGTCAAAAGTCGTATAATGCATTAATTTTTTAACGTTTTTTAACTATCGGTCGCAGTTTTGAAGTAAAAAGATGAACACTTAGATTTATATTTCTTTGTTACGTAGTAGAGTGTGGTTCAAGAATTGTTGAAATCACCCATAAACGCTATTTCCATTCAAAATCTAATTTTTAAAAATTTAAGTTTTCTCTTGTTTTGTTCAAATCGATCTGCAAGAATAAAATTGAATGTCACTGAGCTCATACTAATTGCCTTGGCAGTAAAAAGTTTTAACTTTAGGCGTGGCGCACGCCTTTTTTACTGTGCCAGCACTAATTGAACATCACACCACACAAAATTAATGTTATTGAACTTTTTTCTGTCTGCTAAAGAAGAATTTTGTTTCTGAAACTGAAATATCGGCTGGCAGCGGCCTGCGGGAGGCCATACGCATACACATACAAAAATATAGGGAATAGGGTATCCAACAGTTCGCTGCAAACGTACTGTAGCTCTTGCTTGTGTTTAATAAACATTTTTTTGTTTTTTTTCAAAAGCATTTCTCTTAATAATTTAATATTTTGAAAACAGCTCATTAACATTTTTCAAAAATGATTCCTAAGTAGTTATTTATGATAAATGCAGAATACCTTTGTATTGGGGTACTTAATTTTTAAGGGAATCTTTTTTACATCGCTATAATATTTTTAGTTCATCTGTTGCGTGTCGCAATATGGCGGCACCAATGGCTCGCATCAGCTCACCATTTGCACGAACGAGTGAGAATATAAATACTACAATCTTATTCATTCGTGCACGTGCTGCATGGCATTTGTGTGTTACACTATCAGTTCTCGAGAGTAAGAAGCTTATATCAAGCATTAACTTACAATCAGAGATTAGCCAACACATATTATGTGCTCACTGGCTACATCATTTAGTGCAGGTGTTAGTTGTTAGTAAGCAAAATATACAAATAGCATAACACGAGCACAAAAAATAAAAAATTAATAAACACATACATTTATACAAAATAGATACAAAAACATTGAGAACATACAAAACATAAACTATGAGCGTGGTGCACTGGTTTTAAATGTTTTTTTTTAGAGAGGATTTACTAATATTAAAATCAACAATACTTTTATTTGAGTTGAAAAGTTTGCACATGCGGGTAAGAGGTTCATTCATGCCATAATTAGTACGGTGTTGGGGACAATGCAATAGCTCTAATCTACGAAGATGATGAGCCCCTCCGCGATAGTTAAAACCTACACACGATAGAAGATCGGGTGAGTCCAAAGATCCCGTTAAAAGTTGGTGAATAAAAATAACATCATTGTTAATACGCCTTTGTGACAAAGTTTGAATCTGTAGAAGTTGAATCCGGTGTTCGTAAGGTGGGAGGTTGTATGGATCTGCCCAGGAGAGACCTTTTAAAGCAAATCGAATAAAATTACGCTGAGCTGCCTCTATCCTAGACTTATGAACTTCGTAGAAAGGAGACCATACCTGTGATGCATATTCTAGATGGGGACGAACATGACAGTTATATAAAGCTAGGGTTACATAAGGATTTTGAAATTCCTTCGACCATCTTTTAACAAATCCTAACATGGAATTAGCTTTTTTAACAATAAAGTTGATGTGTTCCGTGAAACTCAAGTCTGGGCTAAAGTTTACTCCCAGATCTTTAAAACTAAAAACGCGATGCAAAACTTGTTGTGAAATGTAATAGCCGTGTGTACTTGGTACCCGTTTCCTTGAAAAAGTCATTGTCTGACATTTCGCTGGATTCAGGCTTAAACAATTCTTGCTACACCAGATAGCAAATCTGTCGATGTCGGCTTGCAATTCTACGCGGTCATTAGCTGAGTTAATAGATTTGAAAATTTTCATATCATCAGCGAAAACAAGGATCTCACTAGAATGAATACACGAAGTTACGTCATTGATAGCTAGTATAAACAGTAACGGACCAAGATGGCTGCCTTGTGGGACTCCTGATTTTGCTGGGAAAGGGCTAGAAAACGAATTTCTGAACTTGACTATGTATGATCTGTTTCGGAGATATGAATATATCCAATTAACAAATCCTACAGGGAAACCTAGAGCTTTCAATTTGAAAATGATAATTTCATGTGAGAGTTGGTCAAAAGCTTTTGAGAAATCTGTGTAGATACAATCCAGCTCATGTCCACTCTCTAATGCCTTTGAGCACTTGTTCATAAAGGTTAATAAGTTTGTGACAGTAGACCGCTTCTGCATAAAGCCGTGTTGTTGATGGCAGATTAAATGTTTGCAGAAAAACGTTATACTATCACAAACTGCTTGTTCGAAAAGCTTTGGAATAGAGGACAGTTTAGAAATCGGTCTATAGTTGGTAATATCGGACTTATTACCCTTTTTGAAGACGGGAGTAATGAATGAATCTTTCCATACTTGAGGAAATTTACCGGACTTAAGGGATAGGTTGAAAAGGAATTGCAAGGGAGAAGCTAAAACGGAGGAACATTTTTTTAATATAATAGGAGGAATGCCATCAGGACCGGGAGAGTAATCATCTTTCAGCAATGAAAGATAATGCAAAACTTTATCATTATCAATTTGGATGTTGTTAAAAGTGGCTTGGGGGAAATCACGGGAGTAGTCAAAGAAATCAAAGTCTATATTGACGGGATTTTCAATAAAGGACTTACTGAAATGCTTTGCAAACGCATTGCATATCTCAGGTGAGCTTGTCAAAGCGGAATCTTTGTAAACAAAGTTCACTGGATACCCATCAGACTTTTTCTTTAAATTTACAAACTTCCAAAATTTCTTTGGATCAATCTTCAACGAAATTTCCATTTCCTTCACATATGCTGCATATAGGTTTCTGGAAAGTAAATTAAACTCTTCAAAAAGTGCAAGGAACACATTTTGATCAGAAATTGAAAGACTTTTAATGTAAGACTTCCAAGCCTTATTCCGTTTGTTGCGTAGACATTTAAGCTCTTTCGTGTACCACGGATGGCTGGAGTTGATATTTTTAGATATCTTAAGAGGAATTGAATTTATCAAGCAGCTATTGAAAATTTCGTAGAATTGAGTAACTGCGTCGTCAATGTTAGAGCAAACATGAATATTCGAAATATTAGAAGCACTCAAATTGTCGTAAAGTAATTGAAAGTCAGCTTTACGGAAATCAAGTGAATAAGAAGAGTCTTCGGCATTACTGTTATTAAGTAAATTGCTGCTCATATCAAAAAATATATCCAATGGGGGATGGTAGGAGTCTACGTTAGAAATGGCAGAGGTAGATTCTACCACTACCGTACTAACAGCGTCAGAAGAAAAGACTAAATCGAGAATTCGATTTCTACAATTATTAATACAGCTTACTTGCTGTAAGTCAGTAGAGGTTATGTTGTCCAAAAGAAGAAGTTCCTGTTGCGAAGAAGTCAAGGCAGCTTCTAAATAGGACTCGTCTTCAGAAGGGGTCCACGTAATGTTAGGTAAATTGAAGTCACCCAACAGTAAAATGTTGCTATTTGAACTGGCAATATCAATCATATGATCAAGAATTAACGATAGCTCGGCAAAAACTGACGCAGAACTTTTCGGTGGAATATAAACATTAATAATAAAAAGATCATATGATTGAAAAGAAACCTTAACACAAATGAGTTCAATTGAAACATTAAAGGGCAAAGAGACAAGGGAAGATGAGATGCAATTACGAACAGCAATCAATACACCACCGCCCACTTCCTTCGGCTTATCCACATGACGATCCTTTCTGAAAACAGAAAACTCATCGTCGAAAATTTCTGTGTCCAAAACTGAACTATTGAGCCATGTTTCTGTGAAAGCAAAGATATCATGTGGAAAAGCTTGAGAGTTTTTAAAAACTTCAGCAGTTTTGCTGCGTATCCCTCTTACATTTTGGTAGAAGAGGGTAATCCTATTAAGTTTTTTGGAGCCGATACTTTAGTAACTCGATTATTGAGATTTTTTGATCGAACTACAAATTCTTTGACAAGTGTACCGGGAGGCCAAAACTTATTGTCGCAGAGAGGACCGAAAAATGATGGAGGAGTAGTTATCCTGAACGATGACACGAAACTGTCAGGCTTACTGATTTTATTGCATTTTATAGCTGACGCACTCGAAATACAGTTATTAGCAACAATATGTTGAATTATGTCATTGGGTTGGAGTTCAGGGTCAAGTCGGGATACAAATACTAGTTTTGGCTTAGGAACAGATTCTATTTTTTTGGGAGGTTCCGAATCGTTGATGTTATTAGTATTAGTATTAGTATTAGAACAACTTGATAATATTTTCGGTTCAGAGCAAGATGGGGTAGTGCTGGCTAATTCAATGGGAACCGCCACCGCCGGTGCATCGATATCGGCCCTAGAGCTGTTGACGGTGGTTAAATCTACTTCTTGAAGGGGAGGAGGCAGTGGTATACTTATTGGAATGACTCTCCTTGAATTTGGGCGCTTTGGGTCTGGGGAAGGAGTTTTGGATGACGATGATCCTTCACGACCCCTTTTCTTACCCTTTTTGAGAGCAGACTTGGTGAGTATAGAAGAAGAGGGGTTACTCGGGGGCAGGGATGAAGGATGAATAGAGTCAGGATCTAACGGCTCTGTTGACGTTGATTTGCTAACAGTTTTGATCGGGGAAGGAATTGAAACTACATTTGCTACAACTGAGTTAAAATTTTCATGTAAAACATCAAAGTTCTTAGCAATTTTTATAATATCATCCTTAAGAGACGACATTTTGAAAGAAATTTGCGATAAGGATATTTTGATACAGGTTTTGCAGTACCAAAAAGCAAATCTTGAAGAATTTATTTTATCAATAAAACTGTTAGTTGAGCCTAAGCATTTGGCGTGGAATAAATTCCCACAAGGGCCAAAGCAAGCAAAAAGAGGAGTTGAATTCGAGTGCTCTATACATTTCTCAGCTGAGCAGACCATTTTAGTATATATAGAAATGAATGAGGAAAGAAAAAAAAAATCTAAAAAAAGGAAATTTTTTGAGCAATGTAAGGATGGGCAAGTGAAAAAAATCGATATTTATCGTATCGATATTCATTAACAGTATCGATAATTATCGGGTGCAAAAAATCAATGTATCGATATATCTTCAGTTTTCGCATGATTATTCATACATATTCCCAAAGCATTCAAAATTCGTAAATAAGAATAGACATGAAGAAAATAATATGTTTTTTTAAATGTTGTTTTGGCTAAAAATACAAATAACAGACATCCGTTTATAAACGACTAAATTTATTGGAGGTCTTAGTATAACGAAATGACTAGTAAAATTTACGATACGTATAACACTGTCTGTATTATCAAAATGAGGAATATAAACACTTCTTAAACAAAGAGTTTGAACTTCTTTGCTCGGAAACTGCGTCATCGTGCATTTTATTTTTTATTTTCTTATGTGAAAACCATTTAATATCAATAACTTACATTCCCAGTAAATGCATTTTGGTTTCTTATGAAAAATATAAACTAAAAGAAAATTTGCTGCAATTGTCCATTTTTCAACCTAAAAACAACAAAAAACAGTATAGTACACTCGGGCGTATGCGTACTTTTCTGAGTTTAATTTAATTAAAATTTAATTAAAAAAATCATTAATGTTCTCATATTTTAGACAACTAATTAGACGGTATGAATATTTAAGACAAAGTAATTGGACGATATAAATATAATAAAGACTTCAATCTTATCGCTTAATGTGCAAAAGGTTTATACCTAGCTATCATCGGGCTATCTGCTGGGAAGGGCAGAACAAACGTCTGCCTGTACAGTTAGTTTAAGATCAAAATGGTGATTTTAATATCCTAAATCAATTTTCCGAAAATTTTCAGTTTAATGCCTACGATCCGAAAAAAAGTTTCACTTTTTTTTTTGAAAAATATGTTCACCAAAAAATACTTTTTTTTTAAGAAACCACTCTACAAATTTTTTGATAACTTTACTACCATACATTGAAATTCATCCAAAGAATAAGAGTTTCGAAAAATAAATTTTTTTCAAAATCTCAAACCACGACCAATGTCTTATAAGAGCAAATTCATGCGATCCAGTTGTGGGCCTTTTTTTTAAATTAAGATTACTATGGCGATCCCTTAGACACTGTATTTGTATTAGTTTTTAATAAATTAGGTTTTCGGACGACATTGACTCTGTTTTAAAAACAAAGCGTGCTGTAACCGGTACCCTCACTTCCATGGATTAAGCAACAAACAAAGCAAATTTAATTTTATTGATTTTTAAACTTTTAATTTTAATTTTAAGATTTAATATTATTTCGTCTATAAAACAGCTTCTAAACTAAAAATTTCATCGAAATCCGTCAAGTGGCTTACCTACGAGAAAATCATATTTAAAAAACCGGTAATATTTTCCTGAAAATTCTATTTCAATCAAAACATACAGTTTACACAAAAAAAAAGCTATATTGCTGTTATATAGCGCAGCATTGAGGAAGACCCCAATGAGTCCAGCCAAATTATTACAGTCAATGGAGACCGTTACATATGTAGCCATGACCAATGCCTTTTTCGTTCCTGAATTGAATCGCCTTTATGATGTAGGGGAACTGTAGTTTCAACAATACGGCGGCGGGTGCACATGCTGGAAAACAACATTTGCCGAGTTCTTTCCAATATACAACCCCAAATGCTGCAAAGAGTGTTCGAAAGTTGGTTCTCAAGATTGCACTACATCTGAGAAAGGCGCAAATAAAAATTAAAACATTTATATCCCTAAATGCTTTCGCAACAAAAAATTTTTGGGTTGGGTTCGTTTTGATTTAAAAATATCGATCGTCATAATGTCAACTTTGGAAAAGTCGATCGTTGAAAATACCGAATGATTAAATTGTCGACTGTTATAAAGTCAATTTTGAAAAAATCGACTCGACTAAAGATCGACGGTGACAAAGTGAGTGATGCGGCGCCGCGTGCATGTGAACATAACTTTTAACTGTCGATGCAATCCAAAGAACTATATTTTTCATCAGGATAAAAGTCGAGATTATTGCCGAGTCTTTTTCAGTCGGCATTTTCATAGTCTGGATTTTAAGCTGTCAACTTTTTGTTTGTTGATCACTCATCAGTCGACATTTTGCCAGTCGATGAAATTTGTATTTATCCAGTCGACATTTTTTTTGTCGCCCATTCGTACGCTTCCCAAAGTTTTACTTTAAGCGGACGAGCAATTCAAATAAAATATTTACGTGGTTTTAAAGGTGTGCGTACATAAATCAAACATAAAAAATACACCAATTTTTTGGGATCGGCAAAAGTTTTGAAAACATAGTGCAGGCTCTTATTTTTATGGCACAGTTTTCAATAACGTCAAATACGAACGTGAAAAAACTTTTTAAAAGACATTGAAAAACATTTTAATTCGATTGGAATTTTTAAAAATTTAATAACGTCGAATTGCTGAACAAAAATTAATTTGAATGAACATTTATCGTATCCTTTTAAAATATGTCACTGAATTATTTTTAATCATGCACCAATTTTGCTTGCATTCAATGTTAAATTATTTATTTATCTGAAGCAAAATGTAATTTTTTATATTAAAAATGTCATTTGATCAGAAATTGTGTTGGTATTAAATTTCCACCTTTTTTTTCTGATGGCTTTTTTATGGTTAAAGGATAATTTATAAAAAAAAAAAGTCATACATCTGCCAGCAGTTCGTCATCCGTTAAATATTTTTAATTGAATTCCAGTAATTCCTTAATGTTTGTGCACTTTTACAATGAAAAGTAAATCCAAAATGAATCCTTGCAAAAAAAAAAAATAACACACATTGCCACCAAAGTACATACATATATTATAGCCCATAGTGGTTGTAATTAAAAAATATTTCGATATCCATTTCATTTTAGCAGAGAGCAAAGAAAAACATAAAAAATTTGTATACCTAGGACTAGAGGAGTTATAGCTTCTCAAAAAAAAAAAAAAAAAAAAAAAAAAAAAACGAAATGAAAATCCTTCGCTCAATCATCCGAGTAACATATTTTATCCATTTTGGTTGAATTCATCCACAAAACGGGAGCAGAAATGAAAAATTCGAAATCCGCATGCTAACGTTAACCGAAACATAATGAAAAAAAAAAGGATATATGAAAGATATTTCCATCACAACTATACGTACACTATAATACAACTGCAAAAGATTGCATGCCTCTACTTCTACCTATCCAAATACTTTGGTGGGAAACAAAGTATCTGAAAATTCCAATCAAATAATTAAAACCAGGGAAATGGATGAAGGATGATTCATCCCCATGCTCCATGTACCATGTTCCATCCTCCACTCCACTTGGATCAGACATATATCGAACTATTATGTCCTATTCAAGGACAATGCAATCGACTATATACAGATAGCATTTTGAAGCTGCTGCTTTTGTCGTGGTTAGAGAGAGAAAGAGAGAAAGAGGATTCTACCATCCATGCACATGCACCTTCCCAGTCCCAGCTAGATAGTGTTTGTTTGGTGCACGGAATTCTTTGTTGGCCAGTAATTAATTCCGTTCCGTTTGGGTGTATTGCAGAAGGATACCAGATTCGGTAGCGTTTTTGGTAACATTTGATACTACTTGTATACAATGAAAGATAAATGGAACGCACATATGTTTCGCGCATCCTTCGATTTGGCTTATCATTGAAATGTGTTACACTTTGTTCGCTGATTTTGGCCAGGCACGGTATTTTGACGTTGGAGTTATATATGATCGTATATAGGTACCTACTACTTGCTTTGTGAGGTAATGGGATGATTTGGACATATTGTTTCATTTGCATTGGTGAGATTGGACTTTTTGTTTGAGCCAATACCGCAGGGATTTGGAGTGAAACTGTAGTCCTTTGAAAGATTTAACGCTCGATTGGAATAATATGGTTTTAAATTAGTTGAGAAACTTTAAATGATATTTCTTGTCGCGTAATTTGATCTGCACACTTCGATTGACAAAACACAAATTTCAGATGAAAAACTAAAAGGCATAGATTTGAGGACTTTAGGAAACGTCTTCCTTACAAAGTCTTTGGTTATATATTTTAAAAATTGATTAAGCGGGATTGCCTTTTTTTAATCAGTGTGATATCCTTATTATTTATTAAAATATATAGTACGAGAGAAAAATCGAGTACGGTAAGGCATTCAACATTCGTGTAGTGAGGCTAAAGAATACATTTGTATACTTAACGTTACATCGTTACATTAAGTACCCATAAGCACTATCTTTTTCTGAATTCTTCAAGGAAGACGCAATTCAGTAACAGGAGTTCATGATCAGATGCGGGTGGCAATGGTTCAGTGGATGTAGTGCTTGGTTGCTTAACCTGAGAGCTGTGAGTTCAAACCCAGCCTGTGCAGCAATTTTTATTTATTTCCCAAGTTTCGACTGGATGCCACCCGTGGAATTTCCTTGAGATAATTATCACCTTAAAACACAGACCACTGTACCACCTTTCTTTCCTATCTTTCTATTCCTTCTCTACTTGCTCGCACATGTTAAATCATTATAAGGGTATTCATATCCCTTGAGTGCGAGTGCATTATAAAAAAACATGGTTGTCTGTAAAGTCGGTTTACGGACGATAATTTTAAGTGATAACCAGTTCACAAAACACTACATGTGTAAAGGGATCTCTCCAAACCCCAACCACCCAACCTACCTACAACCACCCACCATTTTTTTATTTTTTTCGCCCTTTGAACACCAACCTCCCACCCCCACATACAACCACAAACCAACAGCCCACCATTTTTGAACATTTTTTCCTCCTCCCTAACATAGTATATCCCCCTTCCTAACCACTACCAATAACCCACACCACCTACAACCATCCATCCACTATTTTTGACAATTCCCCCAATCACCAAATTCAACCACCTATTCCACTTACAACCACCTGCTACTCACCCACCATTTTTGACAATTTTTTCCTTACCCCCACCCCCTCTCCAGTACAATTATTTTTGACAATTTCCTTCACTACACCCTCAACCCAAATCCAACCACCCATAACACCTACAAAAACTTTCCACTCACCCAACACCGCCAACCACCCATCACACCCACAGCCACCATCCAACCACCAACCATTTTTCACAATTATTTTTCCCTCACCCCCTCCCAACACCAAATCCCCCAAATCCAACCACCTACCCCACCTGCCACCACCTTCCACTCACCCACCTTTTTTGACAACTTTTTCATCGCACCCCATCAAATCAACCATCCCCACCACCAAAACTGCCAACCAATCAACCCACCTACAACCGCCAACCAACCACCCACCATATTTGACAATTCACCCCCCCTCCCCCAACAATACCAAATCCCCCCAACACCAAACACCCATCCCACCTACAGCCACCAAGGAACCACCCATAGCTTTTACAATATTTATCTCACCACCCACTTTAGCTACAACCAACAACCATTTTTGACAATTTTTCCTCTCCCCCCCCCCCGCCTGGCCCACACACACTCCCACCACAACCAACCAACCACCCAAAGCCCTCCCCTCCCACTTTATCGGTTTTCTAGGCTATGAAAGCAGCTAGGTAACGTGACTGTGACTGTGACATTTTTCCGTGCGTGCTGCCCATATATTCCAAACCGATTTATTAGACGTTATCACGTAAAAAAAAAAAAAAATATTATATTCAGACTTTGAGCGATGTCTTCTCCATCGTCAATGCTGAATGCATGCAGACAGAAAATCTAAGACCTTGGTTGAGCCAGCGTAAAAGTACACCCGCCCTTCAGTGCTTCAGTACTATGGGACGAAAAGTGTCCGGAACAGCTGATTTTATATATCGAGATCTTGCACTAATCTGTGCGAGTGGGAAATGAGATTTTTTCTGGTTTTCTGGTTTTCGCTAGAAAGCATTCGACCATGCGATATCGGTACAGCGGATCATGTCGTGTACACACGCGATACAGTCATCGCATTCGACCCAACTTTTGTAAGATAATCGGTATGATATATCGTATCTTGTATTTTTTCTTGCTTAAAACGTTACTTTTGCAAATTAACGTTACCTATACTAATCCTAAAATTTTGTGTTTATTGGTGGAAACTTAATCTCTTGTGGATACAGGAAATTTTTTTAATTTCGGATGCGGCTTACGCTCAGAAAATAACGGAAACAGTATTTTAAAAATTAAGTCGTTAACATCTCATCTATGAGGTTTTACAATACATCCACTTTTGAGGCGTGTTTTTATAAATATTTTTCTTTAGTTAAACTTAAAAAAACGACTCGATTTAGCTGTGATTAAAAAATTACTTGCGCTCAAAGCTCAGTTATAGTGCTTAGTATTATTGAAACAAAGTTTAATCCATACTTTTTGGGGGAGGTTTCGTTAAAAGTCTAAATCTGCAATAATGATTTTTAATGTTTTTAATGTAATCCTTGGTAACCTAGCAAGGCTTCCAAGGAATTTTTAGTAACGCCATTTTTATTAAAAATCAAATATTTAAAAACTCAAACTAGCTATATGGTGTTTCGTAGTGAGAATGGAGCAGTCGGCTTTGAAATCTTATGTCGCTAAGCTTGTAGCAATGGTTTTGTCTGGGCAACTTAAATATTGAAAATTGGTGTGGTACACGCCATTTCTTACTAGGCTTGCAGTAATCGAACAATAAGAGTTATTGTTTTGTTCCCGTTCGTTTAAGAAGAATTTTTCTGAATCCGTGAATTTCGTACCACGTTAACCCCCCTCTCCCCACCGCATAAATTCTGATGATATAGCGATTAATATTTATCCTTGAAATTCTTACTTCGAATAAATATGAAATGCATCCCTTTGACGCAAAAAAAAATGAACCGAACCCCGAAAAGAGGAATTCACGAGTTCTGTCAAATTCCTTTTACCTGAATTTAAACCTAAACCGATTAGCATAGTAATTGGAGCATAAATTGTTCATGCCCAACATTACCTTCTGGTTGAGTACCCCCAATACCCCCCTGCCACTGCCACTGCCACTACCACTACCACATAGGTAAAAGTCCGTCTCCATCCGGTTGTTAGGCCGTGCCATTCATTACATTATCTACCTACCCAATGGTTCGCCACTAAGGGTTATGGACTGCGTGTGTTGTGTTGAGAGAACTATGGAGTGTACAGTGTTCACTACTCGGCAGTCAGCACAGCACAGCAGGAGCAGTCATTTTGAATCAAATTCATCCCGGGGGTATTTTCAAAATCGGCTTTTTCATATAAATACATATATAAATTTCCATTCTTTGGATGCCTTTGGTTAACCATGGCAACATTCTTTGGTTTAATCCAATTGGCAGCAGACCGCTACTAGGCAATGAGGTATTGAGAATGCTGCCTTATTATCTTAATATCTGTCCACATCTACTTATAAAAGCTTAGTCCTTTAAAAGGGGAGTGAAGAGTTAGATTGGTCGTTCTGGTCTCGGTATTCCTGATTGCCTTTGAAATTTAAGGCCATATTTTAGCTTAACTTTTTCATCGTCGAAGTTAGGAAGAAAGGAAGCAGGATCATGGTAAGAATGACAGAGTTATTTATAACTATAAAAACTTATAAATACACATCGTCGTCCTTATCCCGGTCTCCCCTTTTTAATTAAAAGAACATGCTCAAATAAATGACCACAAAAATAAAATCAACTCTGTCGTCCATCGACAGGACACGGCTAGTTGCGATGAAGTTCGATATAAAAATGGCCAGTCTCCATTGCAGAGAAGCAATACTAACTGAATACCAATTAAAGGACTTGTATTCCGGAACTGGGTTGTAGGTTAACCGCAATTGTTTATTAGAAACCCGTAATTGTATTGAAATAACGCGTACTGAATAAATTAGAAATAATCGCGTTCCGCCTATGTTCTATGTCTATGTTGTGTGTGCGTGTGTGTACTGACCTAAATTTGATCAAAATGAATAAATCTTTTTTAAAAGGAACGCCGCGCATTGTTGCTGCGTGTCTGTCAGGACTCTGAATACTAGGGTCTCAGGAGCAAGTAGCTGTATAATATAGAACGAACAAATATGTGTATTTTCAACCTGATAAATTTAATGCATTGTTGTGTGTGCGAGTGTACCTACATTTTATTGGGATCATTAAGAATGAAAATCGATTCAAGGACGATGTTGGAATAAGTAAGTACCTACCTACAAAGGACTTGTATATTTCTCTTAGGAATGATAAAATTTATTCGATAAATTAAACACGGAGGGAATTTAATTTGAAATGGAATGCGATAGGGTTGTTTGGTTGGGAGGGTTACGTCTGTCTATGATTCGGAGGGCAAAGAAGTCAAAGTTGTTGGTACGAGATAAGGGGATATTGGTTGATGACAGGAAAGATGAATGCGAATTATTGAAAGTTCTTAAACAAAATTAATTCAAATATTTCCTCAAGTTTAAGTTTTAAAATCCCCCCTTATCTTTCTTAAACTTTTCTCTACTTTAAATATATTTTAAGAATATAAATTTGGGGGAGTAAAATAATTTTATTTTGTTATTTTTAGTGGCAACAAAGAAAATCAATAGGTAGCAGGTAGCAGCACTCTTGTCAAATTTATTAAAGTATTTAATTTTTTTAATAGAAACTGTGAACGAAGAACATAAATGGAGTAGTGGAGAAGTGCATTCAAGGTCAATGTGAAGTGAATGAATGCACATTTCACTATGGCTCAGGAACAATATAGCAGACACAGTTCTTACACCTTTGGGTCCTCATATTTTCTACAAGAAGATTGAGAATGGAGTTATGTGGAATTTTTATTTATGCGTATAGGTGATAGATACTGTGTGATTTTAAGTCAAATCGGCCCATAAATAAGAATGCGAAAAAGCATTTGCAGCGCCACCTAGGGTTTATTAATAAGTTAATTAAATATAAAAAATCAAATATCTCTCTGTGAAACTCCCGCCAAAATCGGTCTATAAATAAGAATTTATGAAAAATGCGACTGCATCGCCACCTGCAAGGGTAATTCAAATAGCCTTAGTTACTTCTACGAACATCAGCTATCCATCCAGCCGTTTCCAACATTAGCCGTTATAAACAGACATCTGACAGGCATCACTTTTATACCCTATTCCATATAGAATGGGTATATTGTATTTGTTGTGGAGTTTGTAAAATAGAGAAATAATACCGTTAGGTATAGAAAATTATGTATATTCTGACTCAGAATCAAAAACCTAGTCGATTAAGCCATGTCCGTCCGTCCTTCCATCCGTCCGTCCGTCCGTATATGCATACTCTCTATAGAGGTCGCAATTTTTGAGCTAGAAAGCTGAAATTTGGTATATATAATCTTTGGTCCAAGTGTAAGGCTAAGTTCTTGAACCGGTAAAATCCACAAATAAACACGCCCACAATCGCCATTTTTGTCGCAAGTTTTAGGTAAACCTTCTTCCAACTAACTAAAAAAATTTCAGTTTGGGCGAACCTAACCCCCACTTTTTATACAAAACCATCAATATTGTTTTTATAAAATAGTAATTGTTATATTAAAGCGAAACACATAAACATTTGTGGGTCTTACTGGCACATAAACATCTCGTGTATGAAATCAGAAAAAATGATTTTGGGCGTGGCTGACGCCCACTTTTCACTAAAAACATAAAAAAATTGTTTTTGCAAATAAACGGTATTAATAATGAATCCGCAAGCATCTTGCGTCTCTTAGTAGAAACTTAAAAGTTTGTATATGAAAAGAATTTTTTTAATTTTGGGTGTGGCTTACGCCCACTTTTCATGAAAAAACGAAAAACTTAGTCTCAAAAATTTAAGGTATACTTCCAATATTCAATTTAAACCTTTTTCCTTCCGTTCGTTATTTGAGAAATATATCTCTACATTTTCTTGTGTAATTTTTTTCAATACGCCCACTTTTAAAGGCATGATTTTGATAAAATACCTTTGTTCAGGTAAGATTGTTTAAAAACTACTCGATTCAACTGTAGGTTTACACATAAGCCTAAATACTGACCAAAGCTCAGTTAGTGCTTCAAATTCTTAAGACACGCCCAGTTTTAAGGTCAAAAGTTGTATAATGCATTCATTTTTTAACGTTTTTTAACTATCGGTCGCAGTTTTGAAGAAAACAGATGAACACTTGGATTTATATTCCTTGGTTACGTAGCAGAGTGTGGTCCAAGAATTGTTAAAAACACCCATAATCGCTATTTCCATTCCAAATCTAATTTTTAAAAATTTAAGTTTTGTCTTGTTTTGTTCAAATCGATCTGCAAGAATAAAATTGAATGTCACTGAGCTCATACCAATTGCCTCGGCAATGAAAGTTTTAACTTTGGGTGGCGCACGCCTTTTTTATTGTGCCAGCACTAATTGAACATCACACCAAAATTAATGCGAATGGATTTTTTTCTGTCTGCTAAAGAAGAATTATGTTTCTGAAACTGAAACATTGGCTGGGTGCGGAAGGCAGACGCATACACATACAAAAATATAGGGAATAGGGTAGTATCCAACAGTTCGTTGCAAACGTACTGTAGCTCTCGCTTATGTTTCTTTTTGAAAGAGAGAGTTCGAAAAGAGGGCGGTTGAATCCGTTGAGGGAAACTTCGTCAGATGCAATGCTCGAAGATTCTACTAAAGGCAAAATCATTCGTTCCAGAGTTACCAAGCCATAGCGGGAACCTCTTTAGAGACTATGTCAGGAATTTCGAAGTAGATGCGCAGTGGGTGCTAAGAATTTAGAAAAAAACACTTCTGCTGATTGTTGAAGGGCGAAGACGACGAACTAATCACTGTCAGCCAAAATGATCCATTTGACTTGGACGATAATGAATAAAACTTCCGTCCAACCGACATGGAACTAGTTCGGGTAGCGATATATATGAAAGAGCCTAGAAGGACCTTTATAATAAATAATTCAAAAGGGCTGTTGAAAATGTCTAGGTTGTATTTCAATTTCAACGACTTGTTTCCAGAAAAGCTACGATGAGAATGCCCAATTCTCATCGTTTCACTTTTCACTAGACGAAAAATATTTACTGTTTTTGTTTTGTTTTTCAAACAATCCTTAAGGACGACGTTTTCAAAGCTTATAGATCTCCTAATAACAAATTTATAAAGTTTCAATTTGTAAATATCTTTATCTATCATATATATAAAACAAGGCTGCTGAATCATGAAGTCTTCCGACATCTTTACTTACATCAACTCATCTATACAATCTGGTCGAATAAAAGTATGCTTGAGTGGAACATCAGCATTGCGTGCCCTACCCACAAGAAATGAGATCCTCTGAACTGCGCCAACTACAGATGCAAGGCCATTAAATCTCGCCTATAAAATCTTGTCGGCTATTCTGTGTAAGCGTCTTAGCCCATTCTCGGATTAACTGGTTGTAATCTATCAATTTGTTTTCAAGCCAGTCAACCATCGACCAAATTCCACACTTTGACAGATTTCAATTATCGGTTCGATACTCACTACATCTTTATCGATTTCAAATTCGCTTATGACAGCGTGAATAGGAACGAGTTAAACAGAACCATGCAATACTTCTTGGAATTTCTGCTAAAGTCGTTCGATTGTGAAGGATGACCATGGAGAACTCGCGCTGTTTCGTCCAGACGCACCCACCCTAATCATTCGAGTCCTATACTGTATGATCCTGACTCAATCGAATGAAAATGAGCTGGAGTGCTCTGTAAGATAAAAATTATTCGGGTGAAATTCGGTACTGTATGTACCAACGGTGTATGGAGGAGATGGTTCAATGACGATCTGTACGGGCTTTACAGCGACATTGACCTTGCAAGAAAGCAGAAAATACAGCGGCTTATATGTCTTGGGAATGCGCAGTGTATGGACAAATATGCACCGGCCCGCCGAGTCTTTAATTCCAACCCTGAAGGCCGACACACCACTGAAAGACCCCATTTAATGTGGCGCTATCAAGTGGCGGACGAGCTCAACCAACATGGAGTGCGCAACTGGAGGTAACTATGGCTAGGCACCTGGCTAGTTGGCGGGGTATGTTGGTTGAGGCCCCGTCGCACAATGGGTTGTCTGCAACATCTTGAGTAAGTAAGTAACGATGACACTCTTTCATTAAGCAGGGGTAGAGTAAAAGTCACCATAAAATCATTTAATAATTAATCCTCTTTTAAAATAAAAACACATTAAAGTTTCTTTGTCAATTCATTATATGCAATTTTATTCGTTATTTGTTTTCAATGTCTTTTCTTTTATTTTTTCATAATATATATATTTCAACAGTAATACACATTTAAACTTGTGTATTAAACTACATAAATTAATTCAATTTATTTTTGTTTGCTTTATCATTATTTTAATATTTTTTTTATTGATTTTTTTTCTTTTGTTGTTGTTTATATAATAATTTATATTAATTTTATTAATATGCGTCTAATCTCTTAGGTTATGAATTTAGAAATAATAAATTTCATTATTCAAAATGTTTTTTTTTATGTATACATATATATATCTTTGTATATATATAGATATTAATATATATATAATGTGTCTATATACATCTTAGACGTATATAAATTTGTTTTATATGCATGTTTATGTAAATGTGTATAATATATAATGTTATTAATATTTATTTATTTTTTTTTTTTCAATCGCTGGACACTACACCAGAAAAGTGTAATATAAATTATAGCTCAGCAGTTTTCCGTATGTTTTTGTTATGTTTTTTTTAAGGTTAAGTTTTTTTTTTTTTTTACTAAATTGTATTTAATTAACTGAACAATGTCTAGACTAGATAGCGGTAGTTTATGATGTGAAAGTTAATAAAATTATAATTATTTTATATTTTGAGAAATAACAATATGAAAGGGTTTTTTTGTTTTTAATTATTATTTATTTTTATATTTTATTTTTTTTTCATATATAAGAAGTCTGGAATTTAACTTTTGTTTTTTTTTTTAACTTTCATAAGTTTAATAAATTTAAATGGTAATAATTATATATAAATACTGTTATATAAATTGATTACATCAATAAACAATTCAAAAAAATTAAAATTCTTTTAACAATAATTTCAGTCGGTCACTATTTAAGCTTTTTATAATATAGACCATTTAGGTATTTCCAGTTTAAAAATGTATATATAATTTCAATACTTTTTATTTTTTATTTATTTATTTATTTATATATATATATATGTATATATTTTTGTATTCTAAAATAAGTTCTTTCTACCTTTTTTTTTGGTTTCAAATGTTTTATTTTCAATAATACAACCGAAAATTATTTTTTTTCCTTTTTTTTTTTTTAATAAGTAACTTAAACACAAAAAACTTGAAATTCAGAACAAATATTTAATGAATTCTTTTTTGTTTTTTTTTTTCTTATTAAAAATTTTATTTTTCAATAATCCTATCTGCTAATTATAATAATATGAAAGGTATATAAATGTACTAGAGTCGTTGTATCATGAACTATCGGTTTTATTTAATCGTTTTGCCTTTACTATTTAGGTATTGGGAAAATTTAAATTTCATTAAATATTTTTATGTATATATACGTTTAGATGTTAAAAAGAATATTCGTCGGAAATTAATATTTTAAGGAAGTTTTTTTTAGTTTTAAGAGAAATGAATTCTAGTGAAGCTTTAGTCAGTAGGAAGTGTATGATAAATCAATTTACTTATTTATTTTCAAAATATCAAGAATTTGCAGAAGAAAATATTTTCAGGTTTCCTTAAATTAAAGTTAAAAAAAAATTAATATTTAGTAAAAGAGACATTTCTTAAAAAATTATTTAAAGAACGTATTTAAAGAAAACATCATTAAAATATTAATTCCTGCGAATGAAAGAAAAAAATTAACAATTTAAATAAAAAATTAAAAACTTTATACAATAAAACATTAACCAGACAACGATATTAATAACACCTTCTTACAAAAATAAAGAAGGAAATAATTTCCTGATTTCACAATAAACACTTAATTTATTAATATTTTTTTTTTCTTTTTTTTTTAATAACATTACTAACCACATACACATATAAATAAATTTTAACTTTAATTATAATAATATATATGCAGTTTTTCTTAATTTTTTTTTTGTTTTGTCAAAGGCGTTTTATTATTTTTTTTTTTTCTTGTAAAATAAATGTTTTTTTTTGTGAATTTTTTCAAACCTAATTTTTTAACTCAATCTTTTTATTTTTTTTATTTTCAAATTATACAATATTTTTACTTAAATAACTGCATTTTTTTATGATTGCTTATTCATTGCATTTTGTTTAAATTATTTAATTTTAAATAAAAATTAAAAAAAATTTAAATTATTTTCGTCGTTCTTTTTTTTCTATATATTTTATATAAGGTTTGGTTTAAAAGTTTTTATTTTTGTTGATTTTGATGAGGGTTATGAAGTTATTTTATGATGTTTTGTTGTGTATTTGTTAAAAATATGTTGCAGACAATTTTTTTTTTAGTTGTTGTTGTTGTTTTTATTTGTTTTTGTTGTTTATTGGAACTGTCAAAAAACTTCGGTGAAACCGGATTCCGATATCGAGTTTTTGGATAAAAGTAGTGTTTTAAGGTTCAATTTTTTAAGCTGAAATATAATTTGAATAATTTTAATAAAAATATATAATATTGTTGTTGTTGGAAATGTTAATGGTAAAAATAAAAATTTATAAAAAAATAAATAAAAATAAAATAAATATTGTAAATAAGAAACAATAAAAAATGTGTGTGTTTTTTGTTGTTGTTTGAAAATTTATAATTTTTAAGTACAATATTTATACATATTTAAATTATTTTTAAGAAACTTACCTTTTTTATATATTGATTTATATTGTGAGTACGCGTTTTATTTACAAACTAAGATATATCAAGTTTTGGTTGATTAATTCATATTTTTTAGATTATTCGAGCTACTTTTTGAAACTGACGCATTTTATTATTTTCCTTAAGAAGTCTACGCAACAATAGAATAACCTACATATTTTGGAAAAGTTTAACTTCCCCGTTTTCAGCTAAATTTTTCCTCTGAATTAAATGCTTCGTATAATCATTTAACCTTAAGGATTTACTAATACTACCTACTTTGAAAATAGGTTTGGTTTACTAACTAAACCAAGAAAATCAGAACTGTTTCTGAACATTAGAGCCTTATAATTTCTAATTAATTTCGTTTTAACGTAAATCCTAAGTTCCTTTATTAACTTTCAGAGTTTTGGAGAACAAACTAAAAAAATTAATTACGGTGGTAGCCCTGGAAAATTTTCATTTATACCACAAACCCTTTACACTGTATTAATGTCCAAGTAGAAGACTTTTATTGTATGTTGTATGTTGTACTGATAAAAAAGAACAAAAGATTCGTATTGAAAATTTTGTTCACGACGAATATACTCTGTAAATTATTCTTTAAGAATCAATTAACTTCCACATCTATCCAGAAGGCCTTAAAACTTCAGACGCATTTAAATCTAATGGGTATTTATTGCTCATAAGGAGGACGCCATTTTACTGAAATTTTTCATATTTGGTATCATAAGCCAACAATTTGGCGTCAATTTCAAAATTGGTCACTGCATTGTTTCCACCAAATTCTAGGCAGGACATCCTTAAAACAAAAACTATCTCGAACTTGGAAATGAACAAAAGAAGGGGATCTTAATACCAAGTAGAGAAAGTGGAAATAGATTGGCCTCACACTAAAGAAGGTAGGTGACATTATAGCAAAACCAAAGAAAAAGTGGAGTTCTATCTGCTATGAAGAAAGTTGTGGTCACAGCTGAGGTATTATGTGCTGCAAACGGAAATGGAAGAGTCTAGTTAGCACCACATGTTGCTGCCAACAGCAGTTTCCGACTATTTGATTGACTACTACTACAGTGCGTGCATTTCTTGCTCCTTTTCGTCGCGTCACCTGATATTATTTTCCCCTAACCAAAACTCCTGGCAATGTTATATTTGAATTAAATTTTTAAAAAGCTATAAAACGAAACCAAATAAAGATCTCTATAAATTGTTTAACAAATCATTTTGGCAGTACAGCACCTTAAAAACATTGCATACTTTTGGGAACCACATACAACTTTGAGGTGATACAACTTCCAAATGGTAAACAGTCATGTTGAAATTTACTGAGCTATAAATTTTTAAAACATGTTGTTTATCTTAAGCGCATTGTTTTTGAAATATAAGTCAATATAAGGAAATTTTTTGACCTTTGTTGGCACCACTCTCACACCCACCACTGGTGAAAAGGTAACCGTATCAATGAATAATGATAGTACTGCAGATTTACTAGAATGATTTCCTTGCTCTTTAAATTGTATACTTTTTTAAGTAGCTAGCTCTTGGACTAAATGCTAAGTAGACCAGAGTGAGAGGCTACGTTGGTAGCACGTGAGAAAATGAGAGCTAGAATATGAAATACTGTGTCATGATTTTTTTTAATCGTTTTCTCTCAGACTTGTTGCGATATATTAATTTGTTTGATTTATTTACTTAAAAGTTTCATGGCGCATTTTTATTTTGTCGAGTTTTAAATCATCCCGATATTAAAGAAGTTTCACTTCAAAAAAGTATTAGTCCTTCCGTATAAAACATTAGCACTCTTTGCCATAAAGTATAGCAGCCATTACTGTTATGTCCCGTCTATGTGAGGGTATCGAATATGCTGTCACTTTTGAGATCGTTATCATTATTAGCAAAGTAAATAAGGGCTTTCAAATGTAAAATAAAGTTAACGAACTTGTTGCTTTTGATGTTGTTTAAAGAACGAAATCCGATAATTACCCTAAATTTATAATAGAAACAATGATTTTCAAAAATAATACAAGAAAGTTGATCCAAACAAAACTAACAGTTTTCAAAAAATTAGCAAAAATTAAACCGCAGTTTCTTTACAATTCTAAAATTCCCAATTACGTAAAAGGATATTTAATAAGGTTTTTGGTGCACTTTTTAAGAACACTGCTTTATGTAATAGTAAGAAAAGTTAATCACCGAAAACGTTTATCTATTCGAAACATTACTTACACAGTGATCTATAATTTGGTTGTGAAACCGAATGAAGACATTCAAATTAATATTGCAGATGAGAATGTGTTTTTTGTTTCTTTGTCAGACTTTCACACCTAAAACGTGCAACCCATAGTAATGAAATTGTGTACACATATTGTCAGGTTGACGGAGAGGGACATAGGGTACCTCATTTCCCGAAAAATTTGTAGGAAAGAAGCATTATAATATGCGAACATTGAGCGATACTCCTGAATGTATGCAACATGTTACTTCAGCTCGAACGCCTATAAGTATGCATTGAAAAAGAAATTTATTTGCTGATGGTTGTTATTACAATTATTCTTTTTTTTTTATATACATACACTCTATCTTAGTCGATATCTATACTCATTTACCCTAAAGAATGGTCTTGGTTGGAGCTTCTAATATCTCGAAGTCAACTCAGACCCTCTCACACCCTTAACCGTGCCCTCAAAAACAAAATTGCTGCTTCCTTCAGCATTTTTAAAAGGAATAGATTCAAAAACAATCCAGTTTTGTATCATTTTTTGTCTTATCCTTGTTAGATTTAAAAAAAAAATATACTTACTTTTCTTGTCTTCATGCTTAAAACACATAAATGTTTCAACCATAATAAAGTCCACATCTAAAAGCATAAAAATAAAAGCACACTCGAGCAAAATATAACGTCAATGCCCAATAATTCACGATATTTATGTTCAAAAGTAACATTTATAATATTGTGTTAAAAATATTTTAATTGTAAGAAAAATGCAGTGTCTAATTGTCATGAGTGTTTGAAAGGTCAAGAATCAAAATTCAGAGAAATTAGATAGAGAAATGTAGAGAGAGAATATTTTAAAGACAAATAAATTTGAAGAATATCAGATAAAAACACCAAAAGCAGCACAGCAGTTATACAATTACAATTATTTCTCCAATAATACAAAAATTATTATAACATTATAATAATTATCTTATGATGCCAAGTTGAAGAGAAACATTGAAACAATACATTCAAAAGAAATAAGAAAAAAAAAACAAAGATTTTGTTTTTGTTTTATAGGTTTTTTTAAGTTTATTTATTTTTTTCAATTTTTATTTATTATACTTTGTTTTAAAATTATTATTTCTGGGTTGTTATTATTTTTTGTTTGTATTTGTTTTTCTCAAAGTAACAATAATTCATTTATTTTAACATTTATCATTTTTTTGTTTGTTTCATCACTTTTAATGTGTGTGTATATATAATATATTTTTTTTTAAATTTAATACTCAATAATAGTCTGTATGTATTGTATATTCATTTTACATGTTAATTTTTGTTTTTTTTATGAAATTAGAATTTTGTTTTTAGTATTCGTGTCCCTATTATGTTTCAATACATACACAATTTGAATTGTATGCATTTAAAATACTCTATATAAAACTAAGTGTATATGTATACTAAATAAATCAATTAAAAACTATATAAATAAAAATTCTAATTATGTCGCAAATATGTTATTTAAATATTTATATATCTTGTTTTTGCTGGTATGGATTTTGTTGATTTTCTGAAGAAACCTTTGAATTTCGTCCAACAAATTCCGTGGGCTTAGACGTTCATTATATTAAGAAGATCACCTCTAGTCACGCCCACACATACCATAGCACGAATGTTGTTTGTATTTGCCCTAAAAGCTTTTTCGGAAACGTTTGTATATTAAATTAAAAAAAAAAAAATTAACAAAACTGCGAAACATATATAAATCTTTTTTTTTTTAAAGTTTAATGCGAATTTCAATACTTTTTTTTTATTACAATTATTTAACAAGCAATATAAATTTATACAATATATATAGTTTTCTTATTCATAAATTGCTTTAACATTTGGGTTTCGGTTTTTTGTTTTTATTTTTAACATTTTGCTATAGCTACAAGAAGGAAATGCCCAAGAACAACAAATTAAAAATTTTTTAAATTGAATCCCATATCCTGGTTCTTCTGACGCTGAGCCTTTGAAGTGTTCTGCTGGACCTGATTGGTTAAGACCAGAGAAGCAGTTTTTAGCTGAGGTTCTGGGAATCAAGTATTCTTAAGTATGTTTCCAATCAGGACATAGAACTTTTAAACTCAGCTCACAGCCTATAATGTCTTCCTTTTTGTTTTAAACTACTTTTAAAATTCCGGGACTCAATCAACTTGAAGTTTTAAAAAATTGATTCGAGGAAGAAAAGGCATGCAGAAATATTTTCCTTTTTTTTGTTATGACTTTGTTAAAACTGAACGAACAATTAATATTTTAATCATAACGATACATTTAATAGATGCAATGCAACAAGAAACTTGAATATAAGAAACAACTCAATATTAACAGTACTTTCATGTGTAACTTTTAATCGATACTAGAAAAAATCTTGTTTTTTTTTTGTACTACAGCATCTTTGCTTTTCTCGGAAAGATACAACATCTGCTCACAACAATCTTTGTAAAGATAAGTACTTAAGTATCTACATGAGAGATCTTAACTAAGAAAGCTCTTTTATCAAATTTTTGAAACAAAAGTAAAACACCCCTTTGTTTCTGAAAGCAAAAATTCGAGGTTTAAACAAAAGCTCACCTAGAATTTGAGGTGTTGTTTCGTTTCAACTTTCATATTTTTAAGTGATATATCCGTTTAAACTTTCAAATTTTATTTTGTAAGCTTTAAAGTTTATTTGAGCTTTAAAGCTTTTCAGAAAAAAATACCTTAAAGCTTAAGATCTATACAAATAAATATTATATCGCATATAAGATACAAGCATCTGTACCAAATAAAATACCTCCGCATCTCTTGTCATAAGATACAAATAATACCAATGAGGGCGTTGTATGTCTTGAAAAAATTTCTCAAGACATCAAATAATTATTTAAAAATGCTTCAAATATAATAATTCATCAAGTAATTCGTATTGTGATCTCTAAGTTCATATTTTGATGTGATTTTTTTTTAACTACAGATTTAACAAAGTTTCTTATAATTAATCTAATATTTAACAAATTTTTCTAAATTTTTTTTTTTAATTTTCTTAAAAACAATTTTATTGAAAATGTTTTCTAATGAGAATCATATCTTAATAAGAAAATCTAAACCAACGAAATTAAAAACATAACTGACACACATATATATTTTTTTAGTTGTTATATCTTTGTTGCTATTAGTTAAAATTTTTGGTTTATTGTTTAATTAAATTAATTTTTTTTTTGTTAGCTACTATTTTTAAAACACAATACAATGAGAAGAACTATTCACTTAGTATTTATTATACACGATGAATAGAGTTTTTATTTAAAATAAAATTAAATTTTATTGTTTGAGATATACATATATAATTATAATAATAACTGTTTATGTTTGTTGGTTGTTATGGTGGTAAGAATATATTGCGATGTTCTGTTCTGTGTTTTGTCTGATGATTTCAAGTGATGTAGTTGTAGATTGCTTTTTTTTTTTTGTTCATTTCATTTTTAAAGTATAATTGTTTTTTTATTTTAAGATTTTGTTTTATTTATTTTCAAGTTAACAGATAGAAGATACACACATAATATTTATATATATATAAGGATGCATTTGAATATAGAAGATAGGAAGAAAAGCGCTTTTTTTTAAGTTATAGATATCGTTAGCATAACTTTTTTTTGAAATATTATTTTGAGTTAATATTATACTCCAGCTAAACAACAAGAAAAGGAAAAAAGAAGACATTGAAATGTAAGTATGGTGTTTTGTAAGAAGTTTAAAGGCTCTTAAAATAAGTGCTTATAGAAAAAAAAGAAACAAAAAAAAAAATACCGTTAGAAAAAGCATTGCATGCAAATAATTACAATAATTTTAATATTTTACAAGATAAACAATTCCTATGTTTATTTATAAACAAGCAAATACCTATATGTTTTTTTTTTGTATTTTTATATTTACAGCTAGGTGAGGTTTTGTCAATATAAGCTAATCATGTCATTTAATAAATGCTGTGTCTGTTTATAATTTTTTTTTGTATAGCTAATATGTTTATTTCTCAAACTACTCTTAATAAATTCTCATTCGATGTATTTGGTTATTAGATACATTTTGTTGCCTAAAAATTCTAGTTTTGTCCTTTTCTACTTTAGAATTTCTATGTGCAATGATAAGACTTTTCAAAGTATTTATCTGTTTTGTTATAGAATCGTTGATTATGATTAAATAGATATATTTTCCTATTAAAAAAAAAGTTATTTACGAATTAGAGCTTGTGATTTGCTATACAATATTCTGGAGATCTCTGCATATTAATCCTGCAAGATCTTTAGTATCAAAACTTAAATATGCTCTTTATACTAGAACTAAGACCGAGTTTTTGTTTTAGCAAAACCTTTTTACACAAAATCAGGAGAATATGCTCAATATTCTCAAAACAAAAACATAAAACAATATTGAGTAGCTGTTATAACTATAACTTTCAACCTAATGATTTATCTCTTAACTATTATTTACGATCTTAGTCATGTGAACTCCAGGATATTAATATACTAGGTTTTACTTTGTGTCTATTGAGGGGAGAGTTTTTTTTATTGGATATTTCACAGTTTGCAAAATGCTTTTCAGCTTCACGCAGGTTGCAAAAAACTTTAGCTTATAAGACGCTTAAAAAAAACTGGAACATCTTTTGAGAATTTTATGTTTGGTTTGTCTAAAAAGAACAATAATTCAACTTTTCGTATATTTTTGAGAATTTTTTTTTTTTTGAGCACTGCAATTGTGGTGCTGTGAAATAAGGCCAAGTGAAATAAGGCCAAATGGAGAGATTTGGTTTTATTACGCTTTGTTAAAGTGAAATAAGGCCAAATAGATTAACTTATTCAAAGTTAAATAAGGCCAAATGTTCTAAGAAAAGGGAAAAAGTAAAATGTTTTAACGGGGCGCTGTAGTTGAGGATAGTTTTACGTATTCCATTTTTATGTCTCCGACTATTCTAATTTCTAACTGCCGTTTAAAACCTACCCAAATCATCAGACTAAAATTTTCGTTTGGATTGCATTTTCAATGTGGTTCAATCTTGCGACTTTAAACAGCTATTAATTTTATACTTTGCTCATAATAACCTCGTAAGTCAACATTTCAATACGGAAAAATTGTCATAGCAAAATTTAAACACAGGTGCCTACACCCGTCTATTTAGCTTCTTTACTGACAAAATGAGTACGTGCAGCGTGCAGTGCGGTGAGGGCTGTCGGCGAGAGTGGCCGTTGGTGCGAGCGGTACGGGCGAAACTCTGCACTGCAAACAATCAAAAAATCGCGCAGTGGATGTGTGCTTGGTTGCATAACCTGAGAGCTGTGAGTTCAAACCCAGCCTGGGCAGCAATTTTTATTTATTTTCCAAGTTTCAACTGGATGCCCACCCGTGGAATTTCATTGAGATAATGATCACTTAAGATCTCAAACCACTGTACCACCTTTCTTTCCTATCTTTCTATTCCTTCTCTCCTTGCTCGCACGTGTTAAATCATTATAAGGGTATTGATATCCCCTTGAGTGCGAGTGCATTATAAAAAAAAAAAGGGAAAAGGAAGGAAGGAAAAAGGTGGAGGCAATCTCAAATCGGTTCCTTTTTTCTTCTTTGAAGCGGCCTGTCTTTATTATTAGTTAGTCTATGGAAACATTCAAGCATCTTAAACACTTGAATGAAATAATTGAATTTTAAAATAAAGAACAAAATTAGTAATCAATACCAGGTTTCAAGTCAGGCTTTATAACGATATGATATACGAGTATGTGTGTGTGAAAATAGACCAAAATTTTGACGTTTCGTAGTACCCCGTGGCGTAGTGGTTAGTGTGTCGGACTGCTACGCCGAAGGTTCAGGGTTTGATCCCTGACGTTGCCACCTTAAGTTTTTTTCCGGGGTACTGCCTCTTGCGAAGAAGTGACAATTCCTCCAAGAGTAATTAATGTCATGGAAAGTGCTTCTCTGTTAGCCGTTCGGATTCGGCGGTAAATTGTAGGTCCCTTCCATTGGGGCAGAATATCAACGCACACACAGGAATGGTTGAGAGTGTAAGTCACAGGCCCCGGCCCCGCTTGGAGCTGTTGTGCCAACAATTTATTTATTTTTACGACGTTTTGCCCATGTTTATGGACATCATCAGGTGTAAAATATTATTTTCTATATATAACGAAATAGAATTCAAGGAAAGCTCGTCCATAAAATTTTGTTCATGCAGAGCTTCGATAAAAAGTTTTGGGATTTTTAGTTTTTTTGTGTTCCCCAAGTTTAATTGAAATCATAATTTGAACAATACTACGATTTCATTGGGGCAGAAATTAGCTCATTTCGAAATTTAAAGAAAAAGTACTTTCATTTAAGTTTCTTATTTTCGTTTGACACCAGGCTATCTTCCTTCTTTTCCTCTCTTTCCGCCTTTTCATTCTTTCTTCTTGTTTCGTTTTGTCTACTACTTGTATTGCTTGGATTTTGTTTACAAATTGGAATTTTTCCCTACACCCAATGGTATTGAAAAATTTGATTTTGTATGTGAAATGAGTTAATTTTGCATCGAATTTATCGAATTTGGATATATGCTACGAATCACCACCTTGCCCCAAATAAAAACGTTGTATTAAACTCAATTTGCTTTAAAAACTCTTCTTTTTCTTTTTTCATTCGATACATTGAAAACAGCGGTGGTTTTATTCGATGCATCGATATACATCGATGTAACGTTTCGATGTATTACATCAAACAAAACCACGTGCTCGCGAATGAGTGAGAATATAAATGCTGCGAAATGCAACAGATGAACCAAATATTTTAAGACGATTGAAAATAAAATGCATGACTGGGTCGCACGTACTTGCTCTGTGGGTGCAATAGTACGATGAAAACAAATTTTTCGATCAATGAGAACAACTCATTTTTGAAAAATTTGGTCAAACCTAAGAAATGTTGACTAAAACTGGAAAAACCGATATACGAAAGATAACGTTAAGAAACCTTTAATATTTAAAATAATGATGTCATCTTTTGGGTGTTGTAAATGATACAAATGTCCACTTATGGCCAAATTAATAATACTGTTAAATCAAATTTCCGCTATTACCTATCATTTGTAGCCAAAAACTAAAAATGCAGTTTTTTTGAAGTATTCTATATATGTTACATACAAAGTTTCATAAAAATCGTGGGGGGCCTTTTTTGAGTAAATTAGAAAAAACGAAAAAATTGGCCTAAAACTAATGGCTCTTTGTATAGGAGCCACCATTAAAATAAAGAAACTGAAAAAAAAATTAATGCCATCTGATAGGAAGCTGAAAAAAACTATACTAAACATAAATTTGAGTGAATTCGATGCAACCGTTGACAACTTATGGCCATTTAAAAAAAAACCGTTAAGAGCAGATCTCCGTTATTTGCATTTTTAGCCAAAAACTGAAAACGCAGTTCTCTTAAAAACACTAAGAGAATATAACACACAAAGTTTAATCAAAATCGTTCGAGCCATTTTCGAGCAAATTAGAAAAAACCAAAAAAAGTTGGCTAAAACTCAACGGCTCGTTGTATGGGAGCTACCATTTAGAAAGGCTTCAGTGAAAAATTTACTAAACCATCCTATAGAAAACTATGGAAAACTATGTCAAACGAAGTTTGAGTTGATTCAATCAAGCCGATGTGAACTTATGGCTTTTTGAAAAAAACCCGTTAAAACCTGATTTTCGTTACGGCCATTTGAGCCAAAAACAAAAAACGCAGTTTTGTTCGAAATACATAAAGTTAGCTAAATTTTGAGTTTAATCAAAATCGTTAGAGCTGTTTTCGAGAAAATCCAAATTGAAAAAAACCGTTACTTGAAAGGTACCAGTTTGAGCCGGGCTAAAACAAAATAAAAAAAACCTCGACAATGGTTTTTCTTCAAACTGCTATATACCAAGTTTGAAGAAAATCCGTCAAGCCGTTTAGGCTGTAGCATAACGTGAAAAAGCGCACATCCGCACATCCGCACAGACGCACAGACAGACCGACGGACGGTATGGCGAAAACCACTTTTTTGGGCTTCTCTATCATCGTAATGTCATGTTTGATTAAAACCTCGATTTTTTTTTTCTGCACGAAACCAATACTTGCCCTATAGAGCAAGTAAAAATGTATTAGGGAAATGGAACAATTCGCGCCACCTATTGGAAAGGGCAAACAAACATTTGCCGGGCCAGCCAATCTTACAAGTCTTACAAATAATGTAAAAGTTTGTATGTCAGGATATTTATTGCGGATTCATAATCTCAACGACTGAATGTAATTTGATGAAGATTGGTAGATTGATGGACTAAGCATGATTTTGATTAACTGATTTTAAGGGTCCGTTGATAAAATTCGATTTCTTGCAATGAAAGTGGTCAAATGAAGCGTTTTCCATTGTAATCAAGGTGCATAAGGAAGCATTACACCATGCACATTTGCACATTAATAGCCAAATTGAACCTAGCTTACGCATTGATAGCTCGTATAAGTAGAATTCCGCTTATGTCATATTTTTTCAAGTTTTATAGAGAATTAACGAGTATTTTATATTGTGATACTAGCTATGTGTTTACCAAAATTTAGATTTAAAGCCTTTTTTTGATATTATACGGTATATCTACTTACATAAATATCCTGCTTGTTTATAGTGTGAAAGAAATAATAAAACTCATTCTTATTCTCGTTTGTAAGTTTTGAAAATGAAGTGTATACAAGTTCATATAGGATTTGACAGTATACATTTTTCTGTCATAATTAATGCGATAGCCAAACTATGTCAATGTTGTCAGTCAATAAATTTCTCCAATGAAGCACCATTTCACATTTGCGAAGTTATAGAAATTAAGAAAGTATTGATAGATCTTGATTAAAATCTCAACGTTTTCCATTCATATTAAATAAATATCCCTAAGTCCCCACGTGTGGACAATGAAATGTGTACGGCAAAATGATGTGAGGTGTCTCTCTACACATCATAAAAGTCGACAGGATTAACATAAATTGTTAATTCTAGTCCACTCTTTTTTCTTGAATTTTAATCTGTTAACACAATTTCCACTAGCTTTTCATAGAATCATAAAGCATTGAACAGGACAACGACTATTGGGTCGGCTTGTATAAAGTATAAATTTTTGTTCCTGTTTCATATAACTTGTTCGGTTAAAAGTTAAACGACGTGACGCTTAGTGTGCGACAATGCCACAAAATCACGCTAGTGTAGTGTCAACAAAAGTCCTTGTTTTCCTAGTCCTTGAATAGAGTTCGGATATTTCCAAAAATTTTCAAATGCATTTAAGAAAAGTTTCAAAAAGGTATTCGAAACGTATCCGCAATATTTCGGAAATGTTAAAAAAGTACTTTCAAAACTATTCCACATATTCTCAAATTGATTTTTGTTCCGTTTAAAAAAAAAATTTTAATGTTATGTATTTAAAGTCCTAAAATAGGTAATTCACAAACTCTATTAATAATTTATTATGACTGATAAACAAATTGAAGTTATCACAGTCATTTGGTTAAATGGTTATCAATTAATGATGCTACGATGAACTGGATTTCTTTTTTTAAATTTCTTAGGAAGCAACTATGGATTATTTGATTGAATAAATGTGTGCATGTGCAGTTTGTGGTCATAATTATTAGAACTAGGTTAGTTGCAATATTTTTGTTTTTGTTTATCACAAATACGCTTTATTCTTGTTTCACAAGGAATTCCTACAAAAATCTAAAAATTCTAAATTCGCCTGAATTGTTTTGTTCTTTTATTTTTCCTACAATGTATCTATTTTCTATTGTTTCTAAGCTTAAAGAGAGTATTTTGATGGTACATTTAAAAATTCTTAAAACTGCTGAGTATATTATTTTAAAATAAAAAAGAAAAAATTAAAAGTTTTCTAGTGTTGAATATATATATTGTATAATGTTTTAATTGTTAAATTGGTAAATAATGCAAAATAAAAGTTAAAATTATTTTTTAAATATTTATTTGGAATACTTACATTTTATTACGTTCTTCTTCTATTTTATTTAATTTTGGGATGAAAGAAATATATTTTATTATATTCTCAAGTAACAAAATACGGAACAACAATATTATCTGTAGATTTTGTTTTGTTTGTTGGTGGTAGTTGCTTGAATTGGTTGGCTAAATGTCTATGTTTTTAAGTTATTTTGTTTTTCGAATAACTTTTATTTTTACACTGGGTTTTTTGCTACATCATCGCTAATTTTCAAAACTTTGTTGACTATGTTTTAATTTTTTTTTTGTTTTTTTTTAGAAGTTCCAATAAATCGAATATTAGTTCCAATGCGCTTTTTTCGTAGAGTTAAGTTAAGAGAGGAAAATATAATGTGTGATTGAATGATGTGAGAAGAGGAGGAGTTAATGAATGTTGTTTTTTTTTTGAGGAGCCAATATTTATAGTGATGTTTTTGAAAATTCTGTCGAATGTGTTTGAACCCGTTTTGCCTTTTTTTTTTTCTTTGATATCGCACTTCCAATATTTTTTTTAGATGTTAATTTTCCTTTGTTTTGAAAAAAAAAACTCTTTGTTGAAATTTTGACGATTGGCAGCTATGGTTGAAATTTTGGGTTTTTTTTTTAAATATTTATGTAATTTTTTGGGTGGCTCTTCTCTGTTTAATATTATGTTTGCGTTTGTAGTGCTTCATGAACTCTGATTTATTTTTTTGGAATCGTTTTTTTTTTGTCTATTGTTCCTTATTTTTTTTTTTTAAATTTAATTCTGCAATATTTTTTTTATAATACATGTATATATGCTTTTTTTGTATATATATATTTATATGCTTTTTGGGGATTTTTGTTTTGTTAAATAAATATATATATATATATGTGTGGGTTTGAATTTATTTTTTTGTTAATTTTTTTGAATTCATTTTTTTGTTTTTTTAAATATTTTTTTATTATGATGACATATCACTGCATGACACATTTTCCCTCTATTTGAGTTTTTAGCTCATTTACTTGCGTTTCTATTTGATTTTTCAGTTCTGTAAAAAGAAATTGAGTAATGGAAACAGCAATAAATAAGCGTGTTATTGTAGGATAAACTACAATAGTTTTGTTTTAATATATTTTATATAATTATATTAAAATTTGTTTGTTTTTTTTTTTTTTTTTTTTGATATACCATATATTTATGCTAGTTAAGATATATAGTATACACCTAGGCATGGTCACAAGTTCTATGATTTTAATAGTGGATTAAAGACTGATTTATACGTGATTTTAGATTTTAATGAACTACAGTTCTAAGCCTAAATATTACATTAGCATTACCAAAATCAATATTTTGGAAGTGAATTAATTAAAGTAATGGATTGACATTTATATCAGATTGAAACGATGCTTTTGACTGTTCTTGTTCGTTTTCTGATCGAATCTGGATTGCATTTTATTGATTAAATTCATTGAATTCTGTATGATTGAGGGCTCTAAATTGAATAATGCTGTCAAGATGTGAATAAAATGCCATTATCCCTTGTTTGTAGATCTACAACCAGTGAAAAGGGTTGTAAATAATTAAGTATGTCCTATAGATGTCGTACATAAGATTATTGATGAAAAGATTACGTAAACTAAACAGTCACCGCTTTGAGGTACACCAGGATTTATTGTAGTAGCATCAGGCCGAATTCTCATTCGAAATTGGGCGGGTTGGATGGTAATTTGTATTCAGTGTTACCAATACCAACTTAATGCACGCATCTTCCCGACAAGGTAGTTTATTGCTGAACTTTATCATTTATCAACATTGAAATATTAAGCGTAATAATCCAACTTTATTCAAAACACTATTCAAATAAATGCGTTCGGTTATATACTTCATAGAGTTACGATGTCATTTTCAATCGGCGTTTCCTTGAACTTGAACTACGATCTTTCAGTGGTTTGAAGATAAAATGAAATGCCTTTGGAGGGAACGTGCTGGATAAATGCAATTTTCCATCTAGTGGAAAACAATTATTGATTTAAATACATGAACAATATTAGACACTGAATTGCTTCCAAGATCGGAACCACTGCGATTCTACATCCGATGAAAGGCGTTGTGAATAAGGATACAAACATAGAACGCTGATAATGATTCTAGGAATGTTTGCTTAGAGGATTGAAAGCCTCAAGCAAAAGCTCATCAATAAAGACCAAAATGAAAATCAGAGACAAACTATAGACGCCTTTTTCATTTGATGAACTTTATGGAATTAGACGTTCCAAATTGTAAAATATTTTCTAATCCAATAAAAATAAGCTTTATGTTTAGTTTGAAAAAGTATTCTTTGTTGTTAGTCATTTTGATAAATTTCATATTGTTATTAACTTTTTCCTCGTTTTGATTTTTGTGTCTTTGAATTTGTTGCGCTATAGTCTCAAATTGTAATTTGGAACTTGACTTGAACATGGTGTCAATAGCAAAGGCCACTATCCAACATTCTTTAAAACGATAGAGGATACAAATTTTGTTACAAAATATTCTTTGGTATCATCATTGGATCGGTTCTTACAAAAGTTGTCATTTTCATTGTGTTTTTTTATCCATGATACAACCAATCGATTGAAAGTGTTAAAATTGCGAACAATTTAAGGACTTTGATGAAATAAAACATCTTTTCTAGTCTATCTTTTTTCTTAAAAAACTCTTAAAGACATCTGTCAACCCTGCTAGTAATAATCTCTCTCTTAGTTTTATTCTTTTTCAATTGAATTAAGAGCTAAGTTCACAGTTTTATGCAAAACATATAAGTCACTGGAAAAGTTAAACTTTATGTCGAATAATTGCTTCTACTTCACTATATCTGATACAAATAGGTTACCTGCTCTTAAATGAGTTCAAGGGCCTGGCAACCCTCACTCAGGAAAATAATACAAACTCATTTTCTTTTGAATTCAATCGGAAGTAAAAATGGAGATAAGATGTTTTTAAACTGATTTCTTTAACCTAATAAAAACACAATTATTGTGAATTGATTTTGAAACATGCCACGTTTTAATTCAAATGATGATGCGTCATCAATTGAATATGGCAATTCGAGTTTCAACATTTCAAAAATACTTTTAGAAATTCTTCAAATATAATGTTAGTCTGATCTCAAAAGCAATGATTTTAAGAATTCATAAGATAATTTTATACTAGAAACATCAAAAAGATTTGTTGTATCTAATCGACAGAACTGTAAAGTATAGTCAAGATTTTTGTTTCCAAATATTATTTAAAAAAAATTCATTTAATCTTCTTAATAAAAATTTTTTATTCAGAAAACTTGACTAAAAGCTATCAAAAACATCTTAATACTTGGAATTAAAATTTTGTCAAAACAGTATTCTTAAACTCCATTTGAAGGCTGAGGTCGTTCTAACCTTCCTTTAATATCTTGATGATGTTCGCTAATTTGATTCTCTTTGCACAATTTAAAGTCAATCTTCTTCTTGTAGCATCACTTTGTTGAAAGTTTTATGTCTATGGAAATTGATATTTCCAAAAATAAAATTATACAAACTATTAACTCTCCAAATGGCATCACGCCTTTAAATAATTTTAAGGTAACGACCTTATGATTCGATCTTTAAGCTGCAACTACATTTTAATGATTATAATGCAACTAGCTAAGTATGTAATAATAAAAATTTTAAGAATACACATTTTTTTTCATCCACGTATTAAAATCATAGAACTTGTAATTTTACCTAAGTACATGAAGGATAGTTTTTAAGAGGGAAAAAGCATTTTCTATTCAATAGCACACATAATGACATGAACAAAATGGAAGGATAAAAAAGAAAATAAAGTGCAAAATGAAGTTAAACACGATTAAATAATGGAAAAGAATATACAAAAATGCAATAAGAAATTAGAAGAGAAATATATAATATAAAAAGTGAAAAGTGAAAATTAATTGAGCATTAACAGGAAAAGGAAGAGGAAGTGGAAGAGAGAGAAGAGGACAAGGAAGTGATTATTTTTTTTTGTTTTGTTGTTGTTTTAAACGTAAAATTTGATTAAAGTAAAGAAAAAAACATTTAATTTTCCATCCTTTTTACGTTCTTTGATTTTTTAATATTTCGATTAAGAAAACATAATTGGATTTTTTTTAATGCCTTTTTTATTCTCAAAAAAATAAAAAAAGGACCTCAAAGGAAATTAATTAAAAGAAATAATCATTCGTCCCATTTTGAAATACTTTTTTCTTTCCTTTGATTGTGTGAAAGAGTTTTAAATCAAAATATGTTAACAGAAATTACCATTTAAGTCAACATTATTTCCATCATCATCATCATCATCGAGTGAAAAAAAAAAAATAATAAATATTAAAAATGAATTCTGAATACATTTTTCTTGTTTGAATGTTGTGAACCGTTTTTTGTTGTAAAATCTTGGTATTTGATTGAAACTTACGTAATAATTGTGGTTTTTATATTTTGTAAAAATAATGTATGAGAAACTCTTATAAATATTTTTTGTGTGGAATGTAAAGAATGGTATATTTTTCAAGGCACATTGGCTAAAAAAAGCACCAAAATGTTTGTTTCGCTTCAGGAACTTACGAATGACACCGTTTTTGAATTACTGGACCAATTTTATCAAAACTAGCTCAGAAATTTATCATATATTTCTACGAATGTTTGAAAAAATGTCAAAAGATGAAAATGTAATAATTTTGAAGAAAATTGAACCTGGTGTTCTGCAAAGAAGCGAACTAGGACCAACCTTGTCAAGTGGTTTATTCTATTGATAAACAAAATTAAGTATTTAAATGACGTTACGTTACGTGTCAGCTAGAAATGGATATCAGGCACAAAATAGGACCGTTGTCATACAACAACATTTTGGCTGTATTAAGCAACTTACGAAGCGTTATATAGGGTCTTAAATTATCAGTCATAGAAAAAAAATTCTATAAAAAAGATGGTGCAGGCGATGTACAAAAGAGGTGAACAATGTCTCATTTTCTTTTGCGTCCATGACAGCTTCTACAAGTCTCGTGGAGGAGAGTGGAAAACATTCTGTAATGACACCTTAAACGAAGATAATATGGAAGCCTTAGAAATGTTCAAATTCAGTGTTGGGCACAGTTATTTCTGAATACCCTGGCAACTATATCCAGTTAAAATTGTTTGTGTAGTTTTGTGTTTCGGAAGTTCATCCGCCTTGCCTGACGCCATAGACAGGTGAGTATTGACATTTTTCGCCATCTCTCTATAAGATGATTGAAAGTTATTTTGTAACAATTGGAGATAGAAACCAGGGATCTAAGCGCAGCCTAGCTGCAGGAGAAAATGTTGATGTCTTTGGCAGAAAAAACCTGATTTTTATAAGAAGGCTAAAACTCCTTTCATTGTCATTAAATCCTCTTAAAACATGCTTCACTGGCTTGGAAGATATAAGAAAGTCTTGCAAGTCTATTTAAGTCAAAAACATCCCACTATTCGTTTTTGAACCATGGAATCACCTTTCGAGGAGGGATTCAAATCCCAGAACCATTTGGATGATATACTAATTTCAAAGTTTTTTTTAATCAAAATTAGGGTGTGTTTTTTAGACGTGTGGGCTTTTGACAGTTTAGTGTCCAAATCCAAATTTGAGACAACCGATTCGGTGATTAAACAGCTAACATTTGTACATTCAAGGAATGCAAGATCAACCCGAACATTGCGGCGTTCCGTGAAAATGTACAGCAGAACCCGAGGGAGTCGTTTCCTTGCCGTTCACAATAACTCGGGTTTTTACAGACTTTAACTTGCCGAATTATGCGTTGAGACTTGGACCAGGAGCTTAAAGTTCATGACCATAGGAAATCGCCGCTTGTTTGCTTAGATATTGGGCTTCGGAACGTTTGGAAGAGGACCCCAATTTTGGATGAAGAATCATCTTTAGCAGACGCCACGATCTACTATATTTGGGTGCCTTTTTTAAAAAACCCTATTATTTGTCCTGTACAACAGAGACTGAAGAACACTTTGTATCATTTATGCACTTATTGGGAGTGCGTTGTGTTTTATTCAGCTTATCAATTTTTCTTAGACAACAAACCACTCCAGACTGAGACCAGAACTATAAGATATTTTGTGGGTGGAAGGTTTTGAAATTTTCCAAGGAGAGGTTCTGGTCACCAAGTGTCCCCTTTTCTGAGGCGGAAGAATGCTGGGCATTCCGTGAGGATATGCAAAGATGTTTCTTCACTTTCAAGGCAGAGTCGGCAAACGGGGTCTGTCACTAGCCTCATGTTGTGAAGGTGCTTTTTCACAGAACGGTCATTGTTTTGAATGTTTTTCTATCTAGGTAGGAATTTTGTGGTTTGTTTGACTATTCTGGTACAAATATTGTTTGGAGCAGATTTAACCAGGAGTTGTTTGCCAAGTTGCATTGGATTCCATATGAATAGGATGTTCTTGGCAGTGTTTTTGAAGTAGTTTTTATTTACTCCGCAGAAGGGTTCAGGGCCGATAAATGGCAATGAAACGCCCTATTTGGCAAGGGTGTAAGCCCTTTCATTACCATCGTACCCCTTATGTGTCGGGATCCAATGCAGAGTCACAAAATTGTTCCTTGCAAGTTCCGTGAGTTACACCACCCCGTTAATAAGCCAGTAGACTATTTGGGGCTATTCACTCTATTTTTTTTGCCAATATGGTTTTCTTGAAAAGAACTACTGTGGCTTTTCTTACTCTACTATAGTTCTTAGATTTGTTTGGAGTTTAGACGTCCTGCTTTGATGGAGGGACAAAGGGGAAGACAACCAAAATCAAAGTCCTTCGAGGCAACAATGGGCTTTCAAAATAGAAAACATACCATTTTAAATCGTTGTCTACAAATATACATCGTTACAAAAGGGAAATGAAAAAAAAAAAAACATTCTGAAGTCACAAAATTTAATTGCAATCTTTCAAGCTGCTTTAACTAGAAAACCAACATTTTGGCTAAGACTGCGTGGCTCGTGAATTAGGGTCCACCGCTTTAAATAAAACTGCTATGCTATTGTATAAAAAGCATGTCAAACTAAGTTTGAGGATATTTGAGTAAATCATTGACAACTTGGGAAAGTCTTAGAGGCTCTCAATCACTTTATTTTAAATTCAATTTGAAAGGAACTTTTTTGTTCATTCGGGGTTTTAAGCAATCTTAAAACTTAGTGACAGCACACACAAGTTTTGTGTTGTTTGATTGTTGTATTCATAAACAAAATGTAGTGATTCTCATGAATAATAAACATCACATCATTCAAGGACGATAATATTTTGTATATAATTAATCAAACCGGAACCTATCTCAATTTGCACCATCAGCAATGTGGAGCAATAATAAATATCACGGTGTTTCCAGGTCATTTTCCAAAAAAAATCTCATAAAATGAACAATAAATTCAGTGAATTCAATCGTTTTCGGTCATGCTTTCTGGCGCCTCCAAACGAATTCCACAGTCCATACACATTAAGCAAGGAGTCCATGCCAATAAATCACAATGTTTATGAAAATTTTATTCCATCATACACACGTTGTTTAATATCTACGCCATCATATAAATAAGGCACCACCAACATCCGGGTTGACCCAATTAAAAAAAAAAAAAAAAATAGAAATAAAATAAAATTTATTTATTACAAATTGCCCCATCATTACGAAGGACTCGTTAAACGACGACAAAAAAAAAAAAAAAAAAAAAAAAAAAACAAATTCCCCGTCCAGAACAAGTGAATACTTTATTATTATACAAATGAATATTAAATACAAAATATTTTGCAACGACAACTCTACGGACATTAAGTTTAAACGAGCCAAAAGAAATACAAAAATAAGGACGAAATTTTACTGGGAAAAGTAAAGAGTAGGTAGGGTAAACCCTGGAAGGCTTTAGCTTTTCTTTATGAATAGAAATGTCCTTATGGTATTTTTCTCTTTAATTAACTAACGACGACGACCGACCGACCGACCGACCGACGACCGACGAGGACGGGGTCATGAAAAGGTGAATAATGTATTTGCCACCCTTTAAGTGCGCCACTTAAAAACACCAGAGCGGGTAGTGTTACCCTTTTTTTTTTAAATAATTCCAGGTGTAGCACTAATGTCCTTTGGGGGGAGGCAATGTACCTACTCAAACACCCTTAAACTAGTTTTGTTCCCAAGACCGTATACAATCCATGTTTAACCCATTTTCGGTAAAGTCAAAGAGTATAAAGGACCTGCCGTCGACGGGAAAAAAACTCGCAATCAGGACGAATTTCATCTCCTTATACTTCTCCCGCTGGACGCCTTGTGGCAAAATTTTGTAATTAAGCGCGGACATTTTGCATGTTTAAATGAAATTAAAACCGTGCAAAAATAAAACTGCGAAATTACTACTTGGAATATATAGATCCTTTAAGGGTTGACATGGTTTCTAATTATACACAAAAGGACGTTTTTCGAAATTCCGTTGCTTTTTCTTTCTTTTTTTTTTTTAATAATAAGCGAAATTAGGTATTATAATTATTTTTTATTTTTTTTTTTCCTTCAAAATCTATTCCCCCAGGAATGTTGTTGTTCAAAGGAAATTCTTGAAGTGGTCCAAGTGTGATTTTAGACAAATCATTACTAAAATATTTTATTCAGCCGCAGGGAGAGTAAAAAGTTTCCCCTCAAATAAATTTAAAAGCAAGTGATTATTTTTTGCCAGTCCCAAGGAGTAAATTTATTTTAATGCCTCTGAGCTGTGTTGTGAAAGTAGGCAATTAATAAGGATTAACAAACTGAGATTATTTGCCAAAATTAAACTTAGGGGAATATGCCACTAAAACTAGGCTGGGCTGGGCTTGGGCAAATGTATGAGCCCAAAGGAATTTAAATATCCAAATGAAATTGTTTTTTTTTTCTTATTTTCCGCCAAACCTTTGACTATACGCATCAAGATTCAGAAGTTATTTATGTTTGTTGAATTAGGTAAAAAAAAATTAATTGGTTCGCTAAAAGTAAAATCTGGACAATAATTAAGGATATCATGTTTTGAAAGTTCTGGAATAGATTCAAACTCAACATTCGGACTGTTGCATGATACTGCATTTCTCAAGGGTTTTCCAAATATTTTCCTTGAACATTGGTATAACTACTTTTTCTAAAATGATAGACATTCTTGACTTGAAGATTTCTCCAGATCTTTATCTTTCAAGCTCTGTTTTTCCTGATGTCATTCACCCCATCCAATTCGCAAATACTTATATCAGAGGAATAAAACATAAGCATCCACTGAGCAAGAAAAATAACACATTTGCAAGGATTTTTAACTTTTGACTTTTTAATTCACAGTCTCTTCTTTCAGTAATATTCCATAAGTAGAAGTACGATTTGTATGTAAAATCAGACTCAACCTCCCTGCCTTTGGAAGAATATTCTATTTCAAATAGAGTACCGGGAATACCAGCAGAAGCCTCACCTAACTTTTAAAGTAAAATTTTTTTGTCAGCTTTCCACTCCCTGTTGGTCGCAGCGAATCGCTGACCGGCATTAAGCCCACATGTTAATTGTCATGTAGAAAACTCTACAACAGACCTAGCATTTAAGATATTAAATGAATTGAATTGCTATCTTCTATTTTAAGTTTATCGTTAAGTATATGAAATAATCTTGTTTGTTTCGGAGTTCAACACTCTTCAACCCCGAGTTTTCGCTATGTTTTGGGAACCACCCTGGACTTTGACGAGCTAACCTCAGCTTAAGTACAAAAAAGCATCACACTGTATTTTTACTTGTTTTTAATACATAAGCAAATAAGAAATCGGAACATTTATCTGCTTTCCAGAAAATCAGAGTTTTGAATGGGGTAATCTCAAGCACTGCATTAACTGCCATGGTTTGACGCTAAAACCAACTTCCAGGGCACATAAAGTTTTGGGTCAAACTTAAAGAGGCATCAAGTATATTAAAACTCCAAAGAATCTGCTGAGTTTCAGTTACTATTTTTTTTCTGGTTTTATTACTTTGATTACCTTTAAAATCGCTTTTAAAACATAGTTACTTAAATAGTTCTTTTACTTTTGCATTCATCTTTAGTATAACCACGGCCAAAATTGAGAAACCTCCAATCATTGGGAGCTCCAACCTAAATTTTGAAAGTATGAATTTAGACTGGCAGATAAATATTTGTTATGAATTGGGCTAGTAGTCTCACAATCAGGTTAGGATCGAGACCTTATCGTCTACCAGAGTATTTGGGGAATACATTTCATAGGTAAAAACCTATATGTAGTAGAATTCGGTTACGGTTTCTAGGACTATTCGTTTTGAATGTCAGTGCCTGGTTATTATCAAACAGTGTCACTGTTGAAAATACAGCTTTTGTCAATATTAATTTTATACTTTAGTATATATAACCTTTAAGTATTTTTTAAATCACTTTGACAATGTTTTTCTTCTCTAGCTGAAAAATGTAAAAGCTTATTTATTCTTTTCAATATTTCAATCTAGAAACATTAAATATTATATTCAACATAAAATATTTGTCTGCGTATTATTTTCGGAGCATAAGACTTGATAATCTGGAAACACTTAATTTCAATAGGTTATGGGCCCAGGTCAACGCTGAAAAATAATTTTGGTTGTATTTTGAAAATATACGGGCAGACAGGAATCGAAAAAGGACGACGCAATTATTTTGACCGAAATAATTTTTATTCTGTGCTTGCAATCAAGAAGACGGAAAGACTTTGCCATATTCTTGAAGATTATTGCTGGAGGTACTAAAAAATTGTTTCAGTCGATCAAATATTTTGGGGTCAGTTAAAAAAAATGGACAAAGAATCATATGTAATTGAGAAATTCATCGATCCATCACAATGGATGATGTGGAAATTTCAAATTCGCGTAAATCTGATGGCGTCAGAACTGTACGGATTAGTTGATGGGTCTAATCAGAAACCAAATGATCCTGAAAGAACTACACACGTAAAAGATTTGGCTGATTGCTGTAAAATTGATGCCAAAGCTCAAAAAATGATTGTTAACTCATGTGGGTCAAGAGTTCTCATACATTTATGTACATGTTCAACTTCCAAAGAAATGTGGGATAAATTACATTCAATTTATGAGCAAATCAGTGATTCTGCAAAGCATTTGTTGGAAGAAAAATATTATGCATATCAAAAGGATCCAGTGCATGATATTGCTACTCATATCTCAACTTCGGAGAATCTTGTCCAAAAACTTAAAGCAGCAGGTGTTAATATCGATGATAGTATGCTGATGACAAAAATATTGATGACACTACCATGTGAGTATCGTCATTTTTCAACAGCTTGGGACTCTACAGCGGAAGCAAACAGGACGATTTCAAACCTTACTAATCGCCTAATGGTCGAAGAAAACCGCTTGGGAGTTCAGAATATAAGTTTAAAAGAAGTTGGGACAAGCGAGGCACTCTTAGCGAAACAAAAAAGTTCTTTCAGAAGATATCCAATGGACAGCAAAAATAAAAATAAACCTAAGAAAACAGGAAAATGCTTCAAATGCGGATCACCTGATCATTGGAAACGAGACTGCAATGTAAATTCCAATTCAAGTCATTTTCAACAGAAGAAAACTTTTGGAGATAGAGATAAAGTTTTTCTTTCAAGTATTGTGGCGTCCTTATCGAAAAGTGATGCCTGGTTTGTTGATTCGGGTGCCACAAACCATATGTGTAAGCAACGAGATTGGTTTACTACATTCAACGAATTAGAAAAACCGATTGAAGTTCTACTTGGAGACGGCAAGTTAATGCATGCGACTGGTCGGGGGGATTTGACAGTGCTTTCATATAATGGAACAAAATGGATCAAAAAAATTATGAAGAATGTTTTGTATGCAGAAAGCTTATTTGCAAATTTATTTTCCTCAACAAAGGCAATGGATAATGGACATACAAGTTGGTCAAACAAGGACACGTTTAAATTATTGGATGGTGAAAATGTGGTGGCAGTGGGAGCAAGACAGGGTGGTATGTTCCAGATGCTACTCAAAGTTGTTAAACCTATAACTTATGATACATCGATGATGGCAATAAAGGGCATGTCTTTACGCATCTGGCATGAGCGCTTGGGACATCAAAATCTGGCTCATATACGTTCCTTTCTGCGAAACAAAAAAATTAATTTTGTCGATGAACATTTTGACTGCGATGGTTGTGCGTTTGGAAAGCAGCATCGTTTAAGCTTTACTTTGCGGGCTGATAGATCAACAAGGTGTGGTGAAATCATTCATGCAGATATTTGTGGTCCTATGGAAGAGGATTCCTTTGGTGGCTCAAGGTATTTTGTTATTTTCAAGGACGATTTTTCTAAATTTCGGTTTGTATTTTTTCTTAAGAATAAATCTGAAGTACTTGAGAAGTTTAAGACTGTCTTGAGAATAACAGAAAAGCAATGTGGACATCTTATAAGAAACTTACAAACGGATAACGGCTTAGAATTTATAAGTTCTAACATGAAGCAGTTCTTGGAGGAAAATGGAATTCATCAACGTCGGTCGGTCGCCTACACACCTGAACAAAACGGCTGTGCTGAGAGGGAAAATCGAACAATAATGGAATCAGCTCGATCTATGATTCATGCAAAAAATCTTAGTCTGAAACTTTGGGCAGAGGCTGTACAAACAGCTGTTTTTATCCTGAATCGAACAGGGACTAGTACAATCAAAAACAAAACTCCTTATGAGCTCTGGTATGGTAAGTCTGCAGAGTTTGAACATTTTAAAATTTTTGGCTCAGAGGTCTATGTACATATACCAAAACAAAAACGCAAGAAGTTAGATGCAAAATCAAAGAAGTGCATTTTTGTTGGCTACGACGAAAGTCAAAAGGGGTATCGAATAATAGATAAGTCTTATTCTATTTTAGTTGTTCGTGACGTTAAATTTTTGGCAGAGGAAACATCGTCAGTTACCATTATTGATAACGATGACACGGAGTACAGTGAAGTCCAAACTGAAGATGTTCAACAAGTTTCTAATGTTCAAAGACGTCCATCAACAATGAGAGACATCGATGAGAAGAACATCTTGCAGACACGCTTACGTAACCGCCAGGAGAGTTCTTCAATAGCAATGGCATTATTGTCAATAAGCGAGGAACCGAAATCGTACCAGGAGGCAGTAAACTCATCAGAAAGGGACAAGTGGTTAACAGCAATGGAGGACGAAATGAAGTCGCTTCTGGAAAATAAAACGTGGGTGTTGGTTGATAGGCCTAAAAACCAAAAGCTTGTCGACAATAAATGGGTTTTCAAGGTCAAACAAAATCCAAATGAATCATACCAACGCTATAAGGCACGATTAGTGTGCCGTGGATTTACACAAGAATATGGCGTCGATTACCTTGAGGCATTTAGTCCAGTTGTTCGTTTCACATCCTTACGAGCAATTTTGGCTATTTGTGCCGAAGAAAAGATGCATATGAAACAGTTTGACGTGAAGACGGCTTTTCTCAATGGTGATCTAGAAGAGATTGTATACATGGAGCAACCTGTTGGTTTTAATGATAACAGTGGCCGGGTATGTAAGTTACAAAAAAGTCTTTATGGCCTTAAGCAGTCTTCACGCTGCTGGAATCGTAAATTTAAATCATTTATTGAAGTATTCGGTTTCAAAGTTTGTGATTCAGACCCATGCGTTTTCGTTAGTCATCAAAAAGGAAAATCAATAATTTTGGCAATTTACGTAGATGATGGGATTGTGGTTAGCGAGGACCCGACAATGGTGATTTCTGTCATCGAACATTTAGAAAAGCAGTTTGAAATCAAAACAATGGAAGTAGGTTGTTTCTTAGGATTTGAAATCAATCAGCGAGATGACGGTTCAATTTTTATGCATCAATCAACATATGCAAGAAAAGTGTTAGAACGTTTTCATTTTGAAGATTATAATCCAGTTTCTATTCCTAGCGACCCGAATCAAATACTTTCAAATTCAGAGGATTCAAAACCAAGCAAATTTCCATATCGCCAGTTAGTTGGTAGTTTGATGTATCTAGCTATCGCAACAAGGCCAGATATAAGCTTTGCCATCGGGAACGTCAGCCGATATTTAGAAAAACCAACAGTGGCTCATGAAATTGCACTCAAGCGAATACTGAAGTACATAAAAGGGACAATCAGCTATGGAATTCGTTATACTCATAATGGCAAACATCGGCTCTGTGGTTTTAGTGACGCAGATTATGCAGGTGATATCGAAACAAGAAAGTCAACATCAGGATACCTTTTTAAGTTCAATGAAAGTATTATAAGTTGGAGTAGTACGCGTCAGAAATCTGTCTCACTGTCTACAACAGAATCAGAATATATCGCGGCATCAGAGGCAGTAAAAGAACTTGTTTGGTTGCAGCGAATGTTTGGTGAACTGATATCCAAGAAAATAGTTGATAACACTTCGTTTTTCATGGACAATCAAAGCGCAATTCGTTTAATAAAAAATCCTGAATTCCATAAAAGAAGTAAACATATTGATATCAGATATCATTTTATTCGAGAAAGGTTCGAGCAAGGATGTTTTGATCTTCAGTACGTGCCAACAAGGGAAATGATTGCAGACATTTTTACCAAAGCTCTTCCAAAAGAAAGGTTCCAGTTCCTGCGTTCATTAATGGGAGTTATTTCTATTTAATTTATTTTTGGAACGGGTTTTCAAAGGTTATCAATACTATGAATAGTTTTTGACAAAAAGTGGGAGTGTTGAAAATACAGCTTTTGTCAATATTAATTTTATACTTTAGTATATATAACCTTTAAGTATTTTTTAAATCACTTTGACAATGTTTTTCTTCTCTAGCTGAAAAATGTAAAAGCTTATTTATTCTTTTCAATATTTCAACCTAGAAACATTAAATATTTTATTCAACATAAAATATTTGTCTGCGTATTATTTTCGGAGCATAAGACTTGATAATCTGGAAACACTTAATTTCAATAGTCACAAATAAGCTGCAAGCTATGATCCTAAAATAGGTGCTTTCTTCAACGGGAGCACGCCAGAACCGCAGTATAGACGTTATCATGGATACACCTAACGGCCCTATCGAGGTATCCGTCGGTCGGAGCGAACAGCTTTCCGCAACGCATACTTTTTCGGAGGTTTTAATTGCGTTCCAGGTATCCCTAATCATAATTTTTTTATTTCTTACATTTTTCAACACTTTCCTTAAATTCGTAAGAAATTCCACCAAGAATTTGTGTCGGAGGAAATCGGAAACAAAATTGTACCTAGCTGTCAGAGATAACACCAACAAAATTACTTGAACTTACTGCGAACTGCAATGCCATTCCCGCTGTGCGTTGAAATTTTTCGTAGAAATATTCCGAACAGCTGGTCGGAAAAGTATCTCTATATAAAATCGGAGAACATTTCCTTTCCCACAAATACCTCGATAGGGCTGAATGTGACTTTAAACAAACTGCTTTCAGTGCTATAAGAAAGCAGATAAGCTAATGTGATTTCACCTCGGGTACAGAAAAATCATTCAAGGGAGCTTTACAGCCAGATTTCTTGCCAAACTAGGAACGTCACGGCCCATTTTCACTGATCACATTTGCCTGAATATTTCAATCGCAATATGAACCTTCTATTCAGAGGCGAGATGCTATTGAGAGGACAAATCTAAAATGGACACAATATCTAGTGCCAAAACAGTTTAATAAGAAGTGCTGAATGATTTTGAGCCCACCAGTAAGACGGAACCAGCTCCATTGCAACTGCCATTGCAGGGCACTGCTTCATTCGCAGAAACACAACGAAATTTGACGAAAGCTGTAAGGACGAAGAATTGTTCATATCTTTTGTACATGCCCTGGACCATCTTAATGACGAAAGTTCTTTTACGAAAAGTTGTTCTTCTATTCTCGTAAATATTGACGGAATGATAATCTAGAAAGTTTCGTTCTCTCCATAAGAAGCTAAAATCGGTTTTTTAGTAACTCAAAGACCCTTGTGTGGATACAATTTGTCTGTTAAACCTTTTCCCTCTGACAGAAACTTTAAACTAATTTACCCTCACTTTACAATTCCTTTTAAATGTTCATTTGACGACTAAAGCAGCAGCATTTGCGTTGGACAAAACTGCCAGCCAGTCGATATTGTCTTCAGAGATAGCTTGGCAGGCTAGTTTGGAGGACAACATAATGACAATAAATTGTCTTGTCCTGGAAACAGTTGTTCACATGGAACAATGATTGTCTTGTCTCATTGTCTTGTGACCTCTGCATTGTTCCATGTTAACCGCGTTTAAAAAAAAGTTTTGGACTTAAAGTAGCATTCAATAAAAGATACTAAAACTAGATATACATATTTCCTTTTAACGGGGCTGTTTGAGTATCATGTCAAATACTCTAACTCTTACATCCACTTTTCTATGTCTAAATTTTTCCCTGGTGGATTCTGCAATTGTTTCGGCCATGTAGTCTTTATGGTTACTTAACAATTCATTATATTGGCTTGAAGGGAAGAGCGTTACATCATTCTTGATATAAAGTGGCTCAAATGTTGGAATTAGTCTCCTAATAACAAGCTTTCAATTGATATGAGTTTAATTTTATAACTTTACATAAACCTATTGTAAATCTGGTCTACCAACATTTTACTTCACGCATTTATATAGATGAAGTAAATTATTCATTTTAACTTTAATTGGATATCGACCATACAGCGGCACTATATGCCTCTAACTCTTCTTCCAGCTATATTTTCTATTTTTTAAACTGATTCCCAAAATAAATTTTGTTTTTTAAAGGCATAAAACTTTTAGTTCGCAGAATTATTAAAGTTGACAGCAATTTTGTCGTCTTTAGTTTCATTTGCCATTTCATCATAAATCGACTGACGCCTGAACAACTCATGCAAATTGTGCGATTTATTTCGAAAAAACATGGTTCTATTTGTAAAATTCATGGCGCACCATGTCCATTTTTTATTTGACACAATCAGTCTCATATTTCTGGTTCAATCACAGTCTACACCAATAAGCCAGAGACGATTGATGAATTAAAAACCAACATTCGCCTAGTTATTGCCGATAAACGACCCCAAATGCTGCGGAGAGTGATCGAAAATCGAACCTCAAGATTGGACTGTATCCGACCGAAATGGCAACAAATTATTATATACATATTATTATATTATATTTTTGTATTATATTATATTTTATGGCAATGATTACTATTTACTCATGTTTTTTTTTCATTTACACTAAAAAAAAACACCCTTTAGTTCAGATTTCTGACTTTTTTCAGATTTTCCAATTATATTTTATAAAATTCTAATAGGAATTATAAATAAATATTTGACGTTAACATGCGACTTGGTTCAGAATCAACAGTAATTTCGTTGAAATCTTTGTTGAATTAAACATAATTCAAATTAATTTGATTAGTTCTGACATCGTTGCTTTTGCTGTGGCATTTCAATATGCTCAAACACAAAGTTTATCTTCCAAAAAGCATCATAATCATTTCAATAATATAAATTTGTATATTTTAATGTATTTTTTTTTTGTAGGTAGGTACTGTTTAGACCATCAGGCAAAAGCTGTCAAAACATTGGAAATTACCCAAAACCAAAATGCTGGAATAAATTTGTTGTCAAACAATACAATATTCTATTCAGATTAACATACCATTCCGCCTGCGTAATTTTGGTAATTTTGTAAATTTCCTGCAGGGACGATGATATGAGAAAAGACAGGATGAACGAACAGTTAATATAATAGTATATTTTACCGAACATACATCTATAGATGCATAGATAAGATACCCAATTTCCTCCCGGTCCCCATGTCTCTGGTTTATATTAATTTTGCAGAGCACATACTTTTTGATTCCAATTTTAAAATTTGCATACAATTCTGTACCTAGCTATATCCTTCAGCTTCGGTTTGGACAGAGTTTGGAATAAATTGATGCTACCTATATAAATATACATTTTTGTACTTTACAGAGTTAAACAATTGACTTTACAACAGCCAATGTTGAACATCCTTGTTCTCTGAATAATTGCTGTTAGAATATAAATAAGACTTCAAGTCCTTTGAAATTTAATATTACGTCCTTCAATTATTCCTCATCAAGCAGGTGAAATTTCGTGTTTTGGTAATGGTGTTTGATTCTATAGGTAAATAGTATGTCTGTGTAGTATAGAGTTTCCTAATTGACACTTGATTTTTGAATAGAAAAGTACTTCATGGATTTAATTGCTACATAATTACTTGCTTCAATAAATCGTTGAACATTTTCACAAAAACTAACTCCTTTTCCTTTTAATCAAGGACCAAAAGAAGAAGATATAGCTAAGCTAGTAGATATTTATCTGGATAACGATGATGATGATGATGATGACTTTTAATTTGCTCCCTCACACAACATAAATATATATATAAAATCAAAGTTAAAAAGGAACACACAAAAAAGTATCTCAATTGGGAATTAGATTTTGTTAATTAAATATAAATATAAGAGAAAAGAAAAAAATTTAGTGTAAATATTTATAAAGATATAAAATGAATCCGATAGATAGATATAGAGATAGATTCAAAGATTCACTATAGCACTACATAGATTTGCGAAGATAGAGTCACAAACACATTTATATATATCGATAAGATAGAGATAGAAAGATACGTATAGATAGACAGAGCATTAGATTTCTTTGAAGACACTGCGGAACCATAGAAACATTTAGCCATCTCTTTCGATTTATATTTTTATTTTTTTGCACGATGCTTTTCGTTGACATTAAAAAATTTTCGAAGGGTAATTTATTTAAGTGCGCGAGGATTTTATTCTTTTTTTTTTTCTTTTCTTTTCTTGATTTAAAATTGCAATTCTATTTAATATAATATTTTTTCCTCTGTTTAAAGATGATTATATTTATATCCGGTACTTTGCACAACGACGACGACGGACGACGACATTAATTTTATAGATGGCTTTTAAGATAGTCGCGAGATTTATATATATTTTTTTTCTCTTCGCAGAATGCTTTCAAATTTGAGTTTGACTTTCAGGGGAAAGTCAGATTCAAATTTAAGTACAGTCATATTTAAATTTTATATTTTTTTTTACACTCCAGTTGTTCAACTTTAAGCTAGTTTTTTTTTTTTTTTAATAATAATATACAAAATAAGTGAGTAAAATACAAATTTGGAAATTTTTTTTGTTTTGTGTTTAAGAATAGTTTTCGAGCTATAAATTTGAATGTAATATACAATAAGCTTAGGACAAAAAATTATTTTCCTACAAAAACCTGAAGAAAAATTAGCTGAACGAATTTTTCAAAAATTTTAGAGAATGTGGAAGAAGATGGTGTGAATTTTGTCTCTGAGAATCCTTCCAGGGTCTTGAACGAGCGTTGTAAACATGGAGTGATAGCTGTTGAGTAGCTTTCCCTAAAGAAAAAAACCTAAGATTTCGAAAAAATCTCGAAACAAGGTATAAAACCAGGTAGTCTTGGAAAAGAGGAACAAATATAATATTGAGGGTCTAGAACTTTTTTTATTTGGGGTTCCATTACAATCACTCGTTGTTTATTCTAACCAAGAAAGGATCTTACTAGCAAAGCCCTTTCTGAGAGGACCAAGGAGATACCAAGCTTCAGCTATATGGGGCAAGAGCACGGAGCCTGTCACAAACTAATGAAAATGAGGTTGCTTTGAAGGAAAGTGATGGGTTCTTATATTATATGAATCAATAGAGTATGATGAAGAATATTGAACTATAAAGGCTATACAGTGACATTGACCTTCTAATAAAATAACGCAGCAGCTGGAGACAACTATCTAAGAACCGGACCAGCTGGCGGGATATGAGGCCATTTACTACATTGGAAGGAAACTGCCACCTTTCGTTATTTTAGTTAGTTCTAACATGAAAGTGCACTGGCCAGTTCAAATCGCAAAATAAGAAGATGAGATGCCCTAGGAATCTGTCACGTAAAAGCCCAAGTGACTTTTGTTGTTGCCCTGAACCTGCAACGGCTGATAAGCTGAGCTTGGATAATTGAATTGGGCGTTTGAAAAAAGACTAGACCTCGAGAAAAACGTTGTTCAAAAAATCTATCTCCCCATTATGTCGGCTATAAACTAAGTGTCAACAAAAACTCGCTTTCCCCTCCGTTAAACCAACCTACTTTCAACCTTCCTCTGCTTTTAAGAAGGAAGAGATTACTTTTTTCAATCCATTCCCAGCGATTCAACACTAAGTGATCTAGGTGAATAGGCCATCAAAGAAACTGATTCGTATTGCTAGAAGTTAAATTGCAGTGTTCCAAAAAGTCACTAAGTACAACATACGTACACTCCATGTCACTAGATTTAGGACAGATCGCACTATTTTGTGGAGGTTTTTATAACTACCATGCGACTTTTAGGTTTTTGTAAAATCGTTGTGATCAGAATGCGAATGCACTTTAAGACGGATTTCCGCCGACTTATTTTCCTTAAAACAATTTACTATTTTTAAAGAAAGCAGCCTTCCTAGATGTTTTAGTCTACCTAAAATGAGTTCTACTGTTTCCTCTACTTCTTTGCAGAATCTCCAGGTTGAACTGCTCGTTAGCCCTAGAATGTTAAGGTGCTTTTAAGCTTGCAGTGTCCACTGTGTAATCCGGTATGGTTCCTTAGCTATTTCTACTTGAACGTATGCATCCATTTTAGTTTCAAGATTAAAATGAGCAGGAGCAAAGTATCCGTTTATAGCAAAAATCATTGCATGCGGCGAAAGAGTTCTCCAAAACTACCTCAAAGGCGCTGAGTGCTATTGATATAAAATTGTAAAATAAAGTTAAGCATAGGGATGGGCTACATATGCCTAGAGCACAAGAAAAGTTTGTATCCTTGGTCTATATGAAGACTTTTACAATGACTAAAAAAAAAATAGGGATGACTTTCAATGAGAGTCTGTGAAAGGAAACGGCAATAAAATAATTTCGACCAAATAAGGTTTTGACTTCAGACCATGCTGCTCCAAAACTTCCTTCAAATGTTTAGAAACACTTTGCGAATGCAACATGTTACAGGAATCTTGAAGTGATTTAGAAATCCATAGGCATTAATCTAACTGAGAACTCTACAAGTCTAAACTAAAACTTAAAATAAGCTTATCTCTTGTATCTTTCTCAAAAGGCCTTACAAAATATTTTACCAATTAAAAAAAAAAGGAATAACCTGTCCTAAAGCAGTTGATGTGGAGTGTACATAATTATATATTAATTAAGAGATTATGCGTGTTTTTTAATTTAATAAATAAAATACATTTTTTAATTTTTCACAACTTGAAAACATAGGTACGGTCATATAAGCATATAAGGGCATGGTAGTTTGGGTATAGAAAAAAATAAAATACCTTAAGCTTTCAAAACAAAAGGCTCTAGCAACTGTCATTTTCAAAAACAAAACATTTTACCTAAATTTCAGAGTTGCCACACTCTTATTTTCGGAAAGACATATTCTTAAAAAAAAAAGATAATAAAAGAGTTCGCAACTAGTTCGCGAACGGGTTGCGAACAGTTTACGATAAGTTTTCGAACAGTTAAGTATAACCGAATTATTAAATTACAAAATTAAAGCCTTTTTTTTAATGTAAAATTAAACAACTTACGAAGAATATAAATATGACTGTACTTCGTTGAAGATAAATAAAAGATTGTAGTGAAGATAGTTACATCAAAAAGGGAGTGCACACAGTTAAGTAGATTGTTTTATTAATTATTGAAGAAAAAAAAGTCCATCCACTGACAGAAGAAAAATAATTTAAAATCAAATCAAAACTTACTTGTAAAGTCATCTAACTCTTCCTGTTCGGCTTCGGCAGCCAATTCTTCAGGCGTTTTCTTTTTCCGCATTAAAGGATTTGGTTCTTCCTGCGGCATTTGCTCTACGATTTCTTCCTTTTTCTTGATGTTATACTACAAAAAAGGGAGAGAAAAAAAAGAAGTAAAAATGACAAATTTATCATCACAATACGACAAATTAACTGATTGATTGATAGACGGATGGATGAGATGTAAATAGCCCAACAAAAAGGAATGAACAAAGTTTATCCTGCCATGAATTTTTCATCCGTTTGCGGACGGATTTTTGTGTTCGTTTCGTTTCTTTAAGAATCGAAGGATTTCACTTTTTGCGTACAGATGTGCCACGCTCTGGCTGTATTATATTGTAGTTTATGGTGTACCTTCTATACTATATAGCATACTTGAAATGAAGTGGAATTATTGATGAGCTTTCTCTATCCTTGGAACGGATGGGTTATAAAAATACAAAACGAAAAAGAAAATAAAACTTTGAAGAGCGATTTCATTGAACTCACTTTTTGAGAAATTCTTCAAAAAGGATATTTTTCATAGCAGAATCGATTGACTGCAGCGGGTAACTGGTGTGCTTCTGTTCGAGACGAGATCCTGCTTTCTTGCTTGACTAAAGGATAAACTTAAATTGAATGGGAAAAGGATGAGTTTATAGTTTGGTAAAGTTCTTTTCTTTTTTTTTTCTCTGCGTTGTCCTTTGGAGAGTTTGATAGTTCGTCAGTTGATGTTGGTTAGCGAGGGGATTCTATTTTATTCGTTTTGACTTTGTTGGGGTTTATTGGGATGATTAAGTTGAGGAAGTTTTTCTTTTCTTCAACCTTTTTTTCTTTTTTCTTTCTTTTACAATTTTTAAAGTGTGGGGATTGAAAAGTCGTTTATTAAATTAAAAGCGGAACGAGGGAATAAAATTGAATTTGATTCGTTTTTCTTTTGATAAAAGATTGAAGTTAAAGATACACCTCTTCTATATACTCATTTTTGTAGTTTCAAATAAATTAGGGAAATAAAGCTAGTTTTTAGAAATTTTTTTGTTTTTTTTTAAATGATTTATTTGTACTAATTAAAATATATAGTTTGTTTCCATGTACTTAAAATTTTTAATTTCTGAAGCTTAATAAGATTCACAACATATTCATACAAACGCAGCCCCAAGCAGTTGACTCCTCGTCGTGCTGGTGTGTATTTTTTGAGAGGTATAGGCTTTAATTTGGCAGCACTGTTTTCATTAAAAGCCATTTTGTTATTTATTTTAGTTCGGTTTTAAATCGACGGACGCCTGAACAACGCGTACATTTATATTTAATTGATTTAAAATTGCTGTTGATCCCGATTAGGAATCGAAAATTTTGTTCACCGATGAAGCTCATAAGCAAAACTGCAGCATTTAGAGTCTTGATAATCCTAACTAGCCATTATTGAGACACCGTTACATAAAGAAAAACTGACAGTATCCATGTAGTTCTTAATGGGCTGGTGAGGACCCCGTTGTAGAGCCATGATGAAATTACTTTTTTGTTCCTGAATAGAATCATCATGATGTGAGGAGCTGTGGTGCGCAACATGTCACATAGAGCGTGCCACAATTGATTTGCTGAAGGAAGCGTTTGGTAGGCTCATAATTTCACGTTCGAGACCCGTGAGTTTTCCTACAAGTGACTTTATTCTGTGGATACAAAGCTTGTAAAAGTTTTCCAATAAGAGGTGTTATTTTGATATTCAGAGAAAAATGACATTTTTGAAAAATGATCCGATGTTTGTTTTAATGCAAAGAGGAAGGGCCGTTAATAATGAAGAACAAATATCAGCCAAATGGCTGCCACGACTACGCTTGCACAACATAAGCCTTTTCAAGAAATTTTCCATCACCAAATCTTAAAGGGGCTGCTTTATGCCCTCAATAGCTTCGCGAATTCCATCTTTGAGGTCTTGAATCGACGCTGGGCTGTTGGCGTAGATCTTATCTTTCACGTGGCCCCAAAGGAAGAAGTTGCAAAGTGTTAAATCACAAGATCTCGGTGGAAAATTGTGATCACCTCTTTTCGAGAGATAGCACGGTCCGGAAACTTTTCCCGTAAAAGATCGATGGCTTCGTTGCTTGTGTGGCACGTAGCACCGTCTTGTTGAAAGTAAACGTTGTCCAGATCAATACCATCCAGTTCCGGCCATACAAAATTTTTAATGATCTCTCGATAGCGCAATCCAATCACCGTAGCTGTTGTTCCAGTTTCGAAGAAGTAAAGTCCAATGAACCCGCCGGACCATAAACCGCACCAAACACACTGAACCGAAAAGCTACATAATATGAATTAAAAAGTTTATTGCGACAATTAACTTTTTTATTGAAACTCGTCCAACAAACAAGTTAATTGCGACAATAAACGGCTGTTTATTGATTTCATTTTTCCATAATAATTCAATAAACTGTTAATTGATTATTAAAAATTTTTTTGAAATGGTTTATTGAGTTTATACACAATTAATTGAAAGAGGTTATTGGCGCAATGAACGGTTATTTGCGGCAATAAACCGTTTATTGTGGCAATACACGGTTAATTGCAATAAGCGGTTTTTTAACAAGCTCAGTTTATTGGTGCAATGAACTCAGTTTATTTGCACAATTAGCCATTTATTGCCACAATAAACTGTTTGTTGAGACAATTAATAATTTATTGAAAGTTTACTTTTTTTAAATGGAAATTTGGATTATCAATTAATAGTTTATTTCGACAATAAATTGTTTATTGTCGCAATAAATTCATTAATTGGCGCAATGAAGTCAGTTTATTGGCGCAATTAACCGTTTATTGCCACAATAAACAGTTTGTTGTTGCAATAAACTGTTTGTTCGGACAATTAATAGTTTATTGAAAGCTAACTTTTTCTCGAAACGGAACTTTGGATCATCAATAAATAGTTTATTGCGACAATAAAAGGTTTATTGAGACAATTAATGGGTTTTTTGTTACAATAAATTCATTAATTACTGCAATGAAGTCAATTTATTGTCGCAATTAAGCGTTTACTACCAGGAAAAAAGGTTTGTTGCAACAATAAACCGTTTATTGGCACAGTAAACCGTTTATTGCTGCAATGAGATCATTTTATTGGAGCAATTAACCGTTTTTTGCCAAAATAAACCTTTTATTGCCAAAATAAACTTGTTTATTGGCGCAGTAAAATTAGTTCATTGGCGCAATTAACTCGTTTATTGGCGCAATATTTTCATTCGTTAGTGCCATAAGCTCGAGTAATGAACTTAGCTTATTGCACCAATAAACGAGTTCATTGGCGCAATGAACTCAGTTTTTACCACAAATAACGTACTGATAAAAACTTTAGTAAAATATTAAAATTTGTATTTATTTACATTTATAAATAACAAAAGTATTTATATACATAAATAAATAAAAACTTTAATATATTTTAAAAATTTCTATAAATAATTTATCGTGGCAATACGTACATAGGTACATATTACATATACTTACATTTTATTTTTTTTCAACCTTTCCCCAAATTTTTAACGTTTTCCTGAAATAAGTAAGAATTTTAAATGAAGAAATGAAAGATTTTTGTTAAACGTAATAATAACATATTTTATTAAGATTACTGTAAAAACCATTCGTTCATTGATACAATTTAAAAGGATGTAAGCCTTTTTGCATTTTTTTTATTGGAAAAATATAGGGCTCTTGTGAGTCCTTTATTGTTGATTTGATTGTAGTTTTGGTCCCATTTCTGTCCTTCCGAGAACATTTTAGTGTGGGTACTAGATACCCGTGAAGTTCCCACAAAATAGCAGCATCCCTGAAAATAAGAATGAAAACGGGGATATAAAATGTTGATACATAATCATCTATTATTTAACCAGTACGTATAATAAATCGGGTCAGTAAAGAAATAATAAAAAATAAAAACGTTAACAGTAAAACTATATTCAACTTACTTTCTTGAATATTTTCAGAACCAATTTTTTTCAGAACGTCCATGATGGTTCTTTCCTTGACTCTCTATTCCGTAGCTAAAAATTCCTGGATCTTCGAAATAATATTCTCCCACCGCCACCGCTCAAAATCCATGTCCACCTTACAAAAAATTGAAAAATGTATTCATACTGTATTTTAAAAAGTTCCAAAAGTTGAAACTAAACTTGCATCAGGAAAAATATAAAATTTTAATCAAACCTGAAACGGATCAAACAGTATTGTTTTGATCTTCTGATCTTGATCTATCAATATCCTGAAAAAGAATTATATTAAAAAAGGGAATAATTTAAAGAATGAAAAAATATCTGTTGATTTAAAACAAATCTGCGAATCATTGGGACTGTCAATTTTGAAATTGAAAATATAATTAATGTTTTTTTTTATTATTTGCAGTTTTGTAAACAACTTTTTGTTTTCCCCATAATATTCAGTCTCCCCTATATTAATAGCGTAACTCACCTTGTCTTTATTTTGATATTTCGATAGGTAATAGGTATAGTTTTTTAAAATTATGTTGATGAGTTCTCTGCTGGGTTTTTACTTCATTACAGGCACAGTATGAAAAAAAAATTTAAAAAAAAACAAATAGTAAACAAAAAATATGGACAAATCGGCTCTAAATCTAGATCGATAAATGGTTTGTTGTGACAATAAATGGTTTATTATGACAATAAATGATTTATTATGACAATAAATGATTTAAAGAAAGTTTTTAAAATGGAAATTTGAAATATCGATAAATAGTTTATTGCGATAATTAATGGTTTATTGTGACAATTAATTATTTATTGTGACAATTTATGGTTTATTGTGCGAATTAATTATTCATTAAAAGTTAAGTGATGTTTTGTGAACTATTTTAAATTGGAAAATTAATGATAAAAAAATTCCCAATAAACCATTTTCTTGCCAAAAAAAAAATTCAAATATGCTTATTCCTAATTAGAAAAATATGTGCAATTGTTACTTACTTGGTTATATTAGAGCAGAAATGAATTTTATGTTGACTAGTCCATTTATTGTCTTTAGCACTTCAACACTTGGACTTTCAGTTTGTTAATTAATTGTTTTAATAGTCTTTATTGTTTTAACGCTTATACTTTTTTTATAGTCTTTGATTACATGATTTGTCTGAATAGTCTTTATAATACTTTTTTCACACTTTTACTTTTTCACTTTGCGACAAATTCGAAACGATCACGACGAGAACACGAAATAGACTAAATCGTGATCACTTGACAATTCTTATTGTACGTTCATGTTAATTATGTTAGTAAATAGTTGTTTGTCCCAATAAATAGTTGTTTGTGCCAATTAACAGTTTATTGTGCCAATGAACCTTGCATTGCAACAATAAACTTTTTGTTGGGACAATAAATAGTTTATTGAAAGTTAACTGTTTTTTGAAATGTCAATTTGGATTATCAATAACTAGTTTATTGCGATTATAAAAGGTTTATTGTGCCAATAAATGGTTAATTGAAAGTGAACTGTTCTTTGAAATGAAAAAATATGGATTATCAATTAATAGTTTATTGTGACAGTAAATGGTTTATTGTGACAATAAATGATTTATTGAAAGTTAAGTGTTTTTTTAAATGGAAATTTGGATTATCAATAAATAGTTTATTGCGACAATAAATGGTTTATTGTGTCAATAATTGCTTTCGAAAGCTAATTGTTTTATGAAATGGAAATTTGGATTATCAATTAAATGTTTATTGTGGTAATAAAAGGTTTATTGTGTCAATAAATGGATCATTGAAAGCAAACTGTTTTTTGAAATGGAAATTGGGATTATCAATAAATAGTTTATTGCGACAATTAAAGGTTTATTATGAAAATTATTGCTTTATTGAAAGTTTATTTATTTTTAAATGACAATTTAATTTTTTTTTGTTGAACTTTAAAATAAATTAAAGTAATAACTTCTGATTTTAATCATTTTATTTGAAGATCAGATCTTTTTTAAAAATAAAAATCCATTATAATTTGAAACAGAATACCATTGGATTTTACAAATTATTAATATTGGCCACTTGTTTTATGAAAAAAGACTTCGATTCAAATTTTGAACTCGTTTACTGTGGAAATAAACTGAAATAACAATTGAGATTTCGAAAAAAAAAATATTAAATTATAATAAATTATTTATTGGCACAATAAACGCTTTTAAATGCTCAAAAATTGTAATACAATTAAAAACTTTATTGCGACAATGTAGAAGTTTATTACAACAGTAAATAGTTTCTTAAGTTTCGGACTTCGTATTCAATAAACTCAAATTAATTGTCGCAATAAATAGTTTATTGATAACGGAAATCTGAAAACAATAAAAGTTTATTGTGACAAAAAAAGTTCATTGGGACAAAGAAAAATGAGTCAATAAACGGTTTTTATAATTTTTATGAACAATATTATTTTCAGTGCAGTTACGCGTTGAAGATGGAGAGGCTTTTCAAAAATAAATTTCGGGTTTTCCAAGCCCCAGATGTGACAATTTTGTTTGTGGGCGTAGCCTCACCGAGGTGGAAATGGGCCTCATCAGTCAAGATATGGTTCTTCGATAAAATTTCGGATTTTCATGCATTTCAATAACCCAATCAGCAAAGATACGTTGCGTTGTTTAAGAGTGTATCGTTTCATTTTTATCAACAGCGTAGTTTAAGCTTGTCAAATGTCAAAAAATTAGAGCTGCAAAAGTGACAACTACCTACATAAATAACGGGCTATTCAAAATAACACCTCTTATTGGAAAACCCTTTATTACATATTCATCGAAATGTGTGAGCGCAATGCTATTTTGACGACACAAGAAAATAGGTAATTGCACCGTCATTTCAGTGCACTGTCTTTTTTAACGTAAAATTGCTAGCTACAGTGACACTGTCTTTTTCATCGTGCCATTGCTATCTACAGTGACTATAACACGAATGGTGCAAGTCTGTCATTAATGTCTCTAAATGCGATGACGAGCAGAGCTTGTCATTGTGATTTATGCCATTCGGTGTCACCGCAATGACTTGCAAAACAATGACTATAACACGGCTTAACCACTTTCAGCACATTTAATTTTTATGGTGACCTGAAAAAGTGATGACTGAAGTCATTTTTCGCGATGATGATCACAAGACATTCATAAATTGATTCATCGTGACTGAAATTATTGACGTGAGTTTTTGAAATTTTTCGATCAAAGTAATTTAATTTAAACAATGAATAATATACATATGTAATTCCAATTGGAGGAAAGCACGAATGAAGAAGACGACGACAAACAAAGACCACTAAGAGTTGCGTTCTGTGTGGTCCAAAAATGGTTGCTTTGTCGCGTCGTGACACAGAAGACTTGCTGCGAAGATTGTGAGATCTGGAGCTTTATCACAATTTATGTGAATGACAGCCAAGCAGAAGAACTTGACTGTAAAGCTTACTTGTCTGACAATAAAGTTCCCAAATAGAGTTATTAGTTCTAAATAATTAAGGAATTTTTGAATAATAAACAAGCAAGACAGCCGAAATTCCTGCCATGTCATTGTTAAAACACTGCCATTGCAATGACAAGTTAATAAAAAAAAGTTTTAATTTAACTTAAGAATGTAGCGTTAGTATTTAAAGTAATCAAATAAATAAATAAATAAATCTCAAATACATAAAAACAAATTTGTCATTGTGTCCTATCATATATGACAATGTCATTACACGGTCATTAAAAATTTGTCATTTCGATAACCCAAAAATGTGTGTCATTGCGCTTGTAATTCTAGAAGTTGCATCAGTGCAATTACAGCATACCTCGTTGGCGATCATACCCTAGTCATAATAACGTCAGAATGTCATTGCGATGACCCATTTCGATGACCGTGTAATACTAGCTTAAGTCAGAGACGATTTACGACTTGAAAAACAACATTCGCCACGTTATTGCCGATGTACGATACCAAATGCTGCAGAGAGTGATCGGAAATTGGACCTCAAGTTTGGACTACATCTGAGCCATCCGCGGTGCTCATATAAAATTGCAATCAAAATGGAAAAGAAATCTTTCAAATAAACTCAATTTAATAGCAATTAATACAATTTATCAGTGTTTTGTTTTATTTTAAAGTTCTACCTCTAAAAAAACACGCGTTTCCACTTCAATGGATTAATTTGAAGCTTATTTCCAAACACTAATTCGAAGTATTTTCAAGATATTTATTCAGATGATATACTCCATCTTCAATAAGTAGAGTAATGGAAATATATCTTAATATTACGAGTAGCAGAATATAAATGAAAGAGCCTTTATTTGATCTATATTGCAAGACCATTCGAAAATTGAGAAAAGAGTAGAGGTACAAATGTGGACTCCTGTGGGACGCCTTCTTGCAAATCATATTAACAGAAACTATTTTTGATCGTCCTCATAGCTAACTTTCTAAGCTACGGCTTAGTTTGAAAAGTGAAACCAAAATACCTGACCTTGAAACGCATGTTCTTCAATAATAAATTTGTTTGCTTTATACTTTGAAAAATATAAAAATACAAAATAAGAGTAAACAACAATTTTAACAAGACCAGAGTAACAATATGCTTCACTAAAGGCACATGCCATTAAATCCAAGTTTACCTTGATGACAGCAATAAATCTTCTTTAAATTTGATACTCCCAACAACAAATTTATTGAAGTGAATAATAAAATAAAAAAAAGACATATTTCCCCCTAAAGAATATTCCATTTGCAAACCAAAACCTTGACATAAACTTTCAAAAGCAAACATAGTCATTATTTAACATCAAGAGTTGCTCTCAAAACACACAAAGCATCCATGAACAACATTCACAATTCCACCACTTGGGGGCGTCCATCGTTCGTTATATAGTAATGGCGCTCGCTAGCACTTGGGATAAAGATGGGGATGGGAATGCCTTGGGATGACGGGCACCGCGACGAGGCGGTATCGGTATAGAAGAAAGCGTTGGCAGTGATGACGGTTCGCGCGCAAGCTGAGCTCAAATGTTAATAATAAATCACAGAGAATCATTTGATTCATCTTATACACCCACAAAACAGCAAAGCATCCGCTGACGTGCCATCACCACCGCATCCACCACTCTTAAATTCAATATCCTTGAGATATGCCTAAAACAAACATAAGTGATGTTATGGGATTTTTTTTTCTTTTCTTGCACTGATGTTTGGTTTTTTTTTTGGTGCTGGTGTGTTGATGTTTCAAAAATGCCTCCTGAAAACCTACTTTATTATTTTTTCATGCTGCTTGCTTGTTTAGGAAAATAAAAAGAAAAAGATTTCGCATCTGTTCTGTTCTGTTCTCGACACTCAAATCAGGGAGTATATAGGAATACGCCTTGAACTGGCTTAACATTAACACATGTTTTTATGACGTCGTCGTCGTAGTCCTTACCGCCACCCCTCGAGCACCATTCAAAATGAAATTTGATTATCATTATTAAATATAAATAATAATATACTTAATGCATGCGCTATATACGAAAACGTATATCTTTTTGAGGTTTTTGAATAGCTTTAAGGTTAAGAAAAGATACAAAGATAGCTACTCGTCCTCGTATATTTCATTGAAAAGGCTTACAAATAAACTCAACTTGGCGTGCGCCTAAAACATGCTTCAAAAGTACTCTTTTATGGCAAGGACATCGTCAGTATTTTGTCACACATTTTATAATGATTGGGGTTTTAATTTAGCCGCATTTGCAGAAATGTTTTTGACATTTTAACAAGCCCACACAAACACAACACACATAAATAAATATCTACAAATTTGTGTTGGTTAAGAGATGAGCTTTGTTGGAGGATTAGTTTTTTGACATTTATTTTATATTCAAGGATTTTTTCTGGAAAAAGGATTTTTCAAAAATCAAACAGGCATTTGTTTTTTTGGAGAGATTTTAGGATTATTTTTTATTTTTTTACAAATCAATATTGAATTCTGCGAAAGAGGTGAAATGAGAGTTGAATCATGAGTTTTAGGCATTCAAATTTTAAAGGACATGGGGTGAAAACTAATTCCAATTTCAGTTTCAAAAGTTTACTTGCTGTTAACGGTTAGTATTGGTTTCAGGTCAAACGAAAATTTGTGGTTTGGGGTACTTAGTTTTTGCTGTATTATGAGTTTTTGGTTAGAACTGTACAAAGTGAACATCATTATATACGTCATACAGAAATTGAGAAAAACAAACATGGACACAGCAGAGGATTTTTTTTTAGACTTTGGAAGAACTGCTTTAGAAGATTTTCCAAAGTGAGATTAAACATTTTATTTAAGCTCGTAACTATTGGTGCTCTAAGTTTTAGTTTTACCAATGATGTCGAAACGGCTTTCGCGATTTTTATCAAACTTTGTACAAAAAAAAAATTAGATCAAAATGACTTTAAATTTTTTGTTTTTAGGCGCTTATGGCATACTCCTTTAAAATCGCTGATAAAAGTAGGCCTGCTGGCAGAAATGCATACCTACAAAAAAAAAAAAAAACGATTTTTTTAAGTTCTTATTTCCTTCTTTAACTTATTATTCAAAACTTATTATAAAAATTTTCTACAATAACTGCAGTATGAAATTTGTATCGAATACTACGAAAAATAGCTGCTTTCATGGTTTCAGAATTTGTGATGATAAAAAAGATGCTTTAAAATACGTTTATTGGCACTATGGACTCCAGGTTGAACACCTTAAAACATAGGATCTGTGGGATTGGCTGGTGCAATAACATATCCAACCGGGATCTGCACTTTCAGATTCTGAAAACTTTTTAAGTGAAATCGGGTATTTTGACAAAAAATCAGTTTGTTTTTCCCCTATTTTAACTTGCTATTATAGATACTAATAAGGCACGTTATGCAATCGAAAAAAAAAATCAAACATGACAATACGATGATAAGGAAGCCCTTAAGAAATCGGGTCTGACAATTCTGTCTGTCTAACCGTCCGTGTCTGTCTGTCAGTCTGTATAGTAACCTACAGCCTAAACGGCTAGACTGACTTGCTTCAAACTAGGTGCATAGTATTATTATGACGTCTTACACAGGGTTTTTGGAATTAGCGTTCCAGCTCTAAGACTAACTGTACCTGCCATATGATTTTTAATGAAAACGCATTTTTCTCTGAGACGGCTCCCACGATTTTGATAAAATTTTCTGAATCGTGTTTTTGTGTAAGCTTTATGTTTTGGTCTAAATAGATTTTCAGGAAAAGTCTTACAACGGTGCCTCAGATAGGATCGGTTTTGTCGTAAGCCACTTGACACATACATTTTTCAAAAAAAGTTTTTCTGAGTTATTTAAAAAAATGTTAATTTTTTTTAAGTTTAGTTTGGGTTTTTCAAAAATGGTTTGATCACTTTTTTTTAATTTTATTTTTCTGATAAAACTACAAAGTGCTAGTTGGCGTACTCAAAAAAAAAAAAAAAAAAAAAAAAAATTGTCCACATTCGTGTTGTGCGGCTGAAGAAAGTATATAATATGTGTATTTAACAGTATCTCTTATAATGGTCTCAAGGATAGTCTAATGAGAAAGAGGGTGCTATTTCAATAGAACATTGATGTCTATTAACCCAACGATTATGGTGTTCAAGAGAAATGATTGTTTCAGTGATGTTTGAATTTCCAATAATTTTAAAGACTCTTAGTGCCCATCATGGGTTTTATTGGAGTTCGCATGAGCGCACCAGCTCAGAAATAGGAGTTATATATTCAAGCTTTGGACAGATATAAGGTATTGTAAATAAATGCCACAAAACTTGTGTTGAATGTAGAACTGAAGTTGTCTTTTATCTGCCGAAATGTTTTCACTGCACTAATTCTTAAGAATTAAAAAAAAAAAAAGAACATAAAAAGGCGACACCAAAAAAACTGTATGAGGTAAAAATGAGCTGAGAGAAGCTGACAAAGTGCAGTAGAAAAGCTTTTATTAATTCGTATACGATGGTCGGTGCGTAGCTTTGACAGTTTCATCTTGGTTAAGAACTGGAATCGATTTGTGACCATTTTGTTAAAATAATTTATAAAAAGGATGAAACCGACAAAATTTTGCCGATCAACCATGCCGAGTCACCGTGTTTTACTAGTTCTCCGTGTTCAATTGTCGTCGCACTTCGCTGCAGAACGAACTTCATGAAGTTTAGAATAAATCATCCGTTGAGGCAATAACCTTAAGCATAAGTTCCACTCGCAGGCATTCAATATTGAATGAACATAATGTCCCTCAAAAAGATTTTTTTGCGTGGGATACCACATAATTTGGCAATCTCTAAAAAAGATACTTGTCGGTTTTTTGCAAGGATACGTTGAAAAAGTTATATTCAGGATTGTTACAGGTGACGAATCACGGATCTATGCACTCGGGCCTGAAACTAATCACTAATCCACTGTATCCACTGTCCTCCAATAAAAATTGTTTTTCGAAGTATTTAATTGAATATGTCGCCACCGTTCCATTAGATTAGAGCATTGTAGAATGGTTAATTCTAAATGGAACACAACTATTTCTTTGCCAGAAATGTAAAGAAAAATAAAAGAAACTAAACGCAGTAGACGAATCAATCTGCACCACGGTATATGCTCTTACACATCAGCTGGAACAAGGAAACATCATATTGTTGCGTCATCTATTGTACAGTCCTTATTTGGGATTTTCCCCAGATCAAACATAAAATGCTACATGAACGGTTTTTTACTCTTAGAAATGCGGCTGATAAATTTGATATGAATGTTTTGAAGGAACCTCAATCGGAGTGGAGAAAATGCTTCGAAATTTGGTTCAAACGCACGAAAAATACCTTGGTCTTCATGAACAATATTTTGAAAGCCAGCTTTGATTTTTTTTTCTCTTTGTTAACTTTTCTGTCTTAAAACTTAAGAAGCAACCAATTGCCCATTTGCAAACCAAACTGTTCTGCCCAATGGGAGCTTGACCAACCCTAAGATATGAAAACACTCTAAAAAAGTCGTCAGCGATTCTAATCAAAGAACCTACATATATAAATTACTTGACTGTCTGCTCAATTCTAAACATCAGTAAAAGTTAAGTGAGGCTTTAAAAACACCCTTTCTACTTAACGCCAAAGGCAAAGGCAGATAGATATGAAAACCAAACTATATTTTCACTATTAAACGTTCTTGCCAAATTTCCCTGCAGCCTACACATTTAATCCCAGCTTACACATCTTGTGCAAAAGTCCTTACGAAAAGTACAAACTGGAATTCATGTTTCTGACAAAACGTTTTCAAAAGATTTACGATACCTGGATATACAACCGTCTTAAATAACTCTTCTCTAACTGCTGTCAAGTTCAATGAAATAAAATCCTTCTTCCATTCATACCCGAATTTCTTTCCATTAAAACATCCTTCAACCAAGTAATCCGCTTTGTCTATCAGAATGTCTAACATGGTAACGTCTGTTTAATATGTCTGCCTGTTTTCCTGAGCCAAGGTTTTTTTTTTTTTTTTTGAGACAAGAATCCTGGAATAAACATTTTGTTTGAACCTCATTTTCTGTCTTGATTTTTTTTGTTCGTCTTGTGGAAAACATTTTACTTTGTGTAAGTCCTTTTGAGCTCTTATCACCCATTTTTCTTTTCTTTTTTTTTGTGCGTAAAAGAGAATCAAAAGGACTTAATTATTGAATGCATAAGTCCTGTGGATGGGTTGGTTGTTATTTTGGTGTGTGGGTGTGTGTGTTCACCTCGAAAGGTGAATGAAATTATAACTTTTGTTTTTTCTTTTTATTACCTTTTTCTTTTTCTTTTCATGTGAGCTTAAAGTTACAAACAAAAACATGCAACCATTACGAGACTAAGAATAAACACACAAGAAACAACAATAAAAGAAAAAGGCTTTCATTGATTTATGATTATTACCAACAACCACAAATAGGCCCGAAACACACACACATATAAATCTTTAGAGGGTTCATTTGCAAAATATTATATATGTCTGCCTATCACGCGTAAGAAGCATAAAAGCGTGTTTTGCATGAATCAAGGATGTTATGACCTATATTTAATGATTTAGTGAGATGTTGAATCAAAAAAATAAGGATGTTTCCTTTTTTTGCATGGAGGTTTGACTGAAACAACAATTCATATGACCTGGACTTATTTTTGTCTCGACGATGTTTCGAAGACGAAGAAGTTTTGGAATATTGTGTAATTCTTGGGAAATTTGAACTCTATTTTATATGATTACAGTAGACATGTACTCAAACTTGTACTCACATTTTTTTTTCTATCATCACCATTTTCAGCATTTTCGAATTTAATTTGTCAAATACTATTCTTGGGAAGATTAAGAAAAGGATATAATCAAAATCAAGGCAGTGGGAGATGACGTGTCGATATCATCAACACCTTGCGAATATTCCCTGAACTGAACAATCATCTGTGTATCGAACGGGGCCGCCGTCGACCTATCTCAAAGTTAACGATTTCGAAACGGCCTTTAGTTGGCCTTTTAAGGATTAACGCAAAAAAAAAAAAAAAAAAAAAAAAAAAAAAAATAAATATTGAACACTAAGTTGGCAGCACTGATTTCATTGACAGCCATTTTGTCATCTGTTATGTTATTTGTCTTTTGTTTGGTCCGCCATTTCAGCATTCGTGTAAATTGTGTAGAGAGAGAGAGAGAGACAGAGAGAGCAACGAGTTTGCTTTTGATCTCGATTTTGACATTAAAACTTTGTATTGTGCAATTTAACACCGCTAGATTAGAACTTGTAGGGTATGTGAAGTCGTTTGTCAGAAGACCAATAGGACGGAGACGGAGAAGATTTGGAAAACAACAATGCTGAAAGGAGTGACCGAAAATTGAACCTCAAAATTGGACTTTATCCGATCCAACCACGTTGGCCATCTGCCTGAAATCATATTCATATAAAAATGCCAAAGACTTATGTTTCAACTAAAAAAAAAACACCCTTTATAATGCAAAGCAGTCGGAACTAACAAAGGCTGGCCATTGTGAGGAGGCCACCTAGTTTTAGTATCGATGGTGAAACAGATCGTAGTGCACTCGGAATTCTTTATCCAGTTTGGAATTCCAAGATCGTTTAGATTTGTACTAATCTGAAGCCATGCACTGGCTTTTGTTAATGTTTCTCTACGTTCAGTGGCCACAAACCATATCCAACAACGACATAGAAACAACGCAAAGAAAGTGGCTATGGTTTGGCTATAAACGGAGGAACCAGAAATCAGAATTTTAAATGGAGTCCTGGAGGTGGAAGGCAGGTTGGAAGATCAAAGTAATGGCCGTCAACTGTTATGAACGAAGCTGAGTCCAAGTTTATAAAATCGTGGTTAAACCTGAGGTATTTTGCAAGCAGATACATATATGAAAGTATCAAATTGCCGAAAATCAAGTTAGGGACGGATTAATTTGTACTTTGATAGCAGTGTTAGAGATTATTATTGTTATTGAAAGAATTTCTGAGATTTTTTATTTGTTTAATAAAAGGTAGAATCCCAGTAGATAAAAGATATGCTTAGAATTTCGTTCTCAATGTCAAACATGACAGCTTCCAACGCTACTGTGGTGGCATTTGTCATATACGTCGAATGCGGTTTTCGAAGTCTAGCATCTTTATTGAGTATCTTGAAAAATCCCATTTGACAACATGTTACTTTTTGTGCATTTCTTGAAGCTTTCCACTTTTTTATTAAAAGGATCTAATTTAAGATTCTGGGTCAGGTCCTCGGGCAACTATCAAATCAAAAGCATCATAACTTCAGTTTCTCGAGTTCGGTTGGAAAATTATTGCTTCTTTCCAGCCGAGCCTCAATGAGTTTGTAGTCGAACCAGAGCATACATTAAATTAGGTACATTTTGATCTACCTCGTAGAATAGAGAGAGACAGAACAGAAGAGATAAGAACAGACAACACACGCCAACAGCACGCAGCTAGTAGCAATGACGGTACTCCATCGGACTACTAACCAAGCGCAATGATGCTTGATTTCGCCGATTTATCGGAAAGCGATGCTTTATCACAGCCAAAGCCATTGAAAACCAAAATATAATATTAGATGGCGGTTGGATTCATAACCAAATGGTCTCTGTTGCCAATAGTATTGCTTCTCGGAACGTGCTCGTACCCTTGGATTTTATTTTGTCAACTGTAATCGTATACATTTTTACTTGCGAATATAGGTATGATATGGATTCACACATGAAAATACGATGATGGAGAAGGCGAAAAAAGTGGGTCTAGAAACTCCGCCCGTCTGTCTGTATGTCTGCCTATCTGTCTGCCAGTTCACACTTCTAACGCTTGAACTAAGGGGGCTTTTTTCATTTTTGCTCCAGGTCGAAAAATAACGGTACCTGCCATACAATCGTGAAGAAAAAAATTGATTTACTAAAAAAACAGCCCAAAAGATTTTGATTAAACTTTCAGAATGCTATTAATGTAAGACAGTCTATCTTTTGTTTAGAAAAGATTTTTCAAAATGTATCTTATAACGGTACCTCTCATAGAACCAGTATTTTCAAATCAAGCTTTCTCGTAAACTTTACATCCGATTGCAATAATATTTTGGACACAAGAACTCATTCATAATTTTATTACTAAGGCATTTCAAAATTCACAAAACCTTTGTTTTTGATTTTTAATAATTTTTTCTAAAAAAAATTTTGGTGTTCGGACTATGTTTGAATGTACCTGTACATTAAATTTTTTTAACATAATTTTTTCAGATGTTAAATACATACTCAAAGAAACTTCAAAATATTTTTTCGAAAAGTTTTTCAAAAATAACTGGTCGAACGATTTCCAATATTTTTTTTTTCCTAAATAGACATTTAGTTTTGAAATTGTATTGCATATACTTGGGTTTTCCGATAAAACTCTAAGACAAATTAAAAAAAATTACTGAATTTTCGAAATTATTAAAATTTTTTTTTAAATCTACATATGCAGCCACTAAGCGATTGTTTAGCATAAGAGCGAGTTCGTGCGACCCAGTCGTACATTTTGTTTTATCACTTAAACATAATGCACTTCCTGGGATAAGTACCATGCAGCCGCTGAAATATGTTCCGTGTTTTGAGTTTTTTTGAAAAACTTTTCTCAAACATATTTCAAAAAGAGGTCGAATCCCTATCAATTTCAAAATTAAAATTCTGTGACACTACCCAAATTCGAGAAAGTTTGATTGATAAAAATATGACTTCTCTATGAGGGCAAGGGGGGTTAACCGTTACAATAGTTTTCCAAAAAGCCAAAGCACAACATAGAATGTTTAATTAAAATCATGGAATTTATGGACTTTTAACGCCAGCTTTTCGAAAACTGTCCTGCAGAAGACTCTAAAACCGCTACGCACCAAGTTTGCGGAATATCGGCCCAACCGTTTATGGTGTCAATACGTGCAGATAGACAGAAGTATTCTACGTAATTTTTTAGACTTTCTTAGTTTTGTTGTGCCATGTACGAAAGATATCTTAATTTCTTTTAACAAATAAGATAACTTTCCTAATAATTGCAGGAAAAATGTTAATGGAAATAAACAAAAGATGGCGCTGCAATAACTGATTAAAAATTAGCAAGCTTTATGTACACAAAAATTAAGTAGGAATTCTGTAACATCCCTTCAACATTAAATGAATATGTTATAAATGTTACTAGAAAAAAAATTCACTAAAAAAATTAAAAATTTAATATTGAAAATTTGTAACAAAAAAAATTTCACACTTAATAACTTTTTTTTCAATTTGATTTCAATACTATAAATACAATAATTATCACTTTTAAAGCACTACATCATAAAATTTGTTGATTTTTTTTTTAGGTTGAATTACCTCAAAGGAATCAATCTGACTCCGTTAGGGAGTCGCTTATAAAAACGGACTCCCTACTAGAGTCAATTTGACTCCCGTCAAGGTGTTTACACGAATCCACATGATTTCTAGCTTTTCTTATTTTTTTTTAATGCACTAAAATTTATTTTAAAATAAATAAGAAAAAAAATTAAAATCAAGAACAAAGCATAAGGACAAATTATCGAGATCAATATTTATAATTATTAAATGGTTTAAAAAAAAATCCTTGTTCCTGTTGCGAAGAAATTCCAATTAAAAAAAAAAAATTCATCACACACACGAATAAATATGAACTAAGTTCATTTAAAATGCCAATCACATCAAAGACTTACCTTTCTAAGTCCCAAACATTTAAATTTATTTTTGGAAGCATTATTTTACCTTCATCGTTCCTTGTTCCCTGTTTTCCCTTATTTTGCAAAATAAATCCTCCATAAAAGGTGACTCTTAATTTGCACCAAATTAAAGGACTTATATAAATTTTATTCGAAATACCTTCAAAGAAAGGAGGAACAAATATAAATACGTTCGTCGGCGGCGTCGTCCTGGTGCTTGGTATTTTGTTGATTGTATTGGTGGCGGATTGGGGTATTAAATTGTATCTTTCTTTTTGAAGGTGATTTATTTAAGGTAATTAAGAGGAAATTCTTTGAAACACAATTGACACCATAGGGACACGGGACAAGGACATTTTTCTATTGTTTATATATATCTAAGTGACAGATGTCTGTGAATTTATTTGTCATTGAAATAAGATGTATAAAAATACAGAAGGGTTTCTGATAATGGCGTCAGCTGATGATGTTCCAAGTTTTCATTTAAAAGAGACTTTTGGAAAATTTAACAAGTGTTAAATAGGGTTCCAAAGGGTGCCTTAAAAATTGATTTTATCGCAAGTCAGTTAATAAGAAATGTTTTCAGAGCTCTCCTTAACGATGATAAAATGGGACTGAATGAATTCTTCGATGAAAACTTCGGGATCCCTGAGATGCAGTTTGGCTTCTGTCATATCGCTCTACTTAACCTATAAATTTCAGCGTGGTATTACACTGACGCTAAGCAATTTCCAAATTCAGTGTAGGTTACTTTATCGACATGGGAGAAGTATTTGACAGAGTTTTGATATACAGGCGGAGGCGGATAGGTAAATTAATGAAAATAATCTACAATATCCTTTATTTCAGGACATTCCTCGTCCAATTAGAAAATTGTGAAATACCAACAAACACCATCAGAGCTGGAGTTGAGCAAGGATCGAAACTAGTAATTCTTCTTTAACATTGGTCACTTCAAACTTCAGATCTGAAAAGGCAGTGGAATTTTTGTTTACTGCCGACTCCCTGAAAAATGCTTAGTCAATTACACTAACAATCACCATCGAAGGGTATAAAAATAGAAACCCACGTTTGAAATTTCCTCATACTACCAGCAATGGGTCACCGATGCAAACGCTGTGCAAAATTCAGCATTTTCGCTCAAGACAACCCTTTAAAAGAAGAAGGGGAGAATGTTTGGCAATACATTACAGAAGCATACCACACTTGGAACTCAGCTGACAGCCAGAGACAACGTTGTAGATTTGGGAATAAGAGGTCTTGATTCAAACCACATGCAGCAGCAACTTCGCCTTTTACCGCTGACATCCACTGATGCCGAAAAGAAAAAAACGCATCCAAAAAATTTAGCTTAAAATTTTAATTTCTTTAGATGTTTAGACTTAAAATTGGCAGCATTGCATTGCATTTGCATTGACAGACAATTTGTCATCTGCTTTGCAATTTATTTTCAGTTTCATTTAACATTTTATCATGAATTAACTGACGCCTGAACAAAAGCATGGAAATGTGCAGATTTATTTCGAGAAACTGGGCTTTCTTCGTGAAATGCATTGCGCTTTACATAAATTTTATAGTAGACACAGTCATCCATCGGAGAAATAAATACTCATCATCTTAGATGTAGTAGAGTATACGTACCAATGAAACTATCGTTTATGTAGAGCACAGCATCGAAGAAGACCGATTTTAACATCATTGTGAATTGGGGTATTAGAAATCGTGTGGAGTTTAATGCGTCGAAAACTCAATGAGATTATCCATGTATAGTACTCGCATCGAGGAGGCCGAAAAGCTATCAGTACTCGGTATGTGTATCAGTGACAACCTTCGTTGGAATGATCATATACTGGAAATTGCCAAGAATGCTGCAAGATGCTTGCTTAGCCTTTCTTAATAGATGCAAGAAGTTGATCACCCCTTCTGATCTGGCTACAATTTACGAAGCGTTTAAACGCCCTAAACTCGAGTATAGCTCCCATCTCTGGACAGAGGTGCTTCTCAAACTTTTTTACAATTTAAATTGATAGGCGAGAGAAGCATTTTGGAAACATTTCCATCCCTTGAACATCGTCGAAATGTTTCATGTCTTTCTTTATTTTACCGGTTCTTCTACAAATAATGCTCACTCGAGGTAGCCAGCTGCGTTCCACCCCTTAAACATTTCCCCCGTAACACTTGCAAGACCAATGTTCATCTACACCGCCTTTCTCTTTCTCCCTAATATCCTATTGCATTTTCGTTCCTAAATTGACTCACCTCAATGTGGGGAAATCGTATTTTCAACAAGACCGTGCTATATGTCAGACAGTACGTGCCACAATTGATTTGTTGAAGGAAACGTTTCGTGAGCGCTTAGTTTTGGGTTTCGGACTTTAGAGTTCACTTCCAAGATCGTGTGATTTCTCATTTCTAGTCGTTTTCTGTTGGGGTATGCACAATAGCTGTGCTACACCAATGATCCAGAAGCAAATCATGATCAAAGGGTGAAAAGAATGATCGAAAATTAGACCTTAACCTTGGAGTACATTCGAGCCACTCACGACGATGGCCATATGCCAGAAGTATAATACTTAGTCAATTTTTTGGCAATCAATACTATTATTTCTGTGTTTTAGTTTATTTTAGAGTAAAAAAAAACACCCTTTATAAAAAGCATCTCAATAAAAACATACTAGAACTTCGGTTAATCTAAAAATTAAAGAAGATAGCTCTTTAATTGAAATTCCCTTAAAACATGTGCTTGTTCATAAATGTGCATCTGTGCATACTTATACATCTAAGTCCCTTCCGTCTAATTTCATCCGCTAGAAGAATTAAGATTTTTTTTTTTTTTAACAAATTTGGGTCATCATGCAAATACTCTGGACGGACGAATGGTCCTTCAAATAAAAATAAAAGAAAAATCTCCTCAGCACAGCTTGTTTAATGATTTTTATTTTTCTTGTGTTTTATTTTTTTCTCATTTTCTTCTACATCCTTTCATTTTGTTAATTGTTTATACAATATGTCCTGTCCACTCTAGTGGAAAAACTAGGGTAAATACATACACACCATGTGCTCATGTATACCTCCTGTAAACACAGGTAATCTTCAGGAAAAACACTTTGTCAACACTATTAAAATTGGCAGAGGCAAAAGCAACTCCGGCTGCTGCTGTCTCTGTCTCTCATTGGACAGCACAAAGGAAGTGACTTCATGACAAAGTCATTTTTTTCCCCACAAGCTTGAAGAAATGTTTTCCTTTTTTTTCGTGTTCAAATAAAGTTTTTTTTAGGTTTGAATAATAAAACTTTTTTTTTGACAAGCAAATTTTATTAATTTTTTTTTCTTTTCTGCGAAATTGCAAACAAGAAGTCCGAAAATTGCACCCTCTTTTTTTAAGGAAGAATCTAAATGCCAGAGAAGAACTTCTTCCTGTTTTATTATTCGATTTAAATAATATTTGCAGAGCGGGATTTTTGACAAATTGAAAGGTTGCCTGGTGACTTTTTGTGCGAGATTTCAAAGAGATTTTTTTTTTAGAAAAAAATCACACACTCACACTTTCTGGAAGCGATTTTTTTTTTACTTTAAGAAATGAAATATTTATGATAGAAAGTCCTTTCAAAGTAAATTAAAGACTTTTTCGAAGAAAAAAAAAAAGATGGCCTCCTATTGTGAGTGTGAAAATGTGTGCCTTAACTTTGAAAAGGAAGACTTTTGTCATAATTTAAATGCTCGCGTTCGTATCTATTGCGTGTTAGTTTATTTGTGTCAATTCAAATCTGTCACGAGATGTCTCCTTGCTGTTGTAATAATAAAATGCTAAAATTAGCAGTTCAAGTTCTTCCTGCCATATCCTACACATTAAAACAATAACAAACGGGTGAGTGGTGGCACCTTTGGCACTCTCTCTAAGTTATACCAAACCAAGTCCTGATGTATGATACAATATACTTCAGATCCTTTGTGTTTTATCCCGCCTTAGCAGCCAAAAACGAATTTGTTTTGTTTTGCTCGTAGTCATGCCATTTGGCAATAAATCAAGGAGTTCGTGCGCTTACAGTTTCTAGTTGTATGTGTATACCTATATATGTATCGACGACTGACGAGTTTTTCTATTTTAAGGAGGTCAAATAGGAGTTTATATGGCGAATTGTTGTGGTATCTTAAACTTAAGGGTTTTCTTATAAATTATTTTATCAGCGGTGTAACGTCATGGTTTTTCTCTTTTTTTTTATATAAGACAAGTGGTTGAGATATAACTTTACATTTAGGTGAAAGGAACTTCTAAGATATTGTTGATGGGTACTAATGGCTAGTTGTATCATTTTTGCGTATCTAAGTAAAATAAAAACATTGGAAGGGCATAGCAGGAGCAAAAGTAATTCATCACATTATTGTAACTTGAATAGATAATTTATTTGCACCGTCCAGGTGACATTTTAGTGTCCTTTATTCTTGTCTTAAACCACCTGGTTAACATTTAAAGTCATGTTTTTAATCTGCTTTTGTAGACGTTTGGTATTGTTACTTGCGATATACCTACTCTGTGATGCGTTTGCTTGGCTTTGTCTCTGGCAATCCATGGGAAAAGATGTGAATTCTAACTTCATTATTAAATGGCGCCCGGGTAGAAACCTTATTTCATATTTGGTCGAACGTTTCAATGAATGAAAAATAAATTAATACAAAATATTCCTATAAACTGGTTGAAGATGGCTTAAAGAAAGCCAAACAATTTAGACACTAAGACTATTTTGCAAGGAGTGTATGCATGTAGATGAGTGTTCAATTAGTAAAAATCAAAATACAAATATTCCAATCGAACAATTGTTTATGTCAGAAGCAATTTGATGTCTTACAAAATAAAGTGCACGACTGGGTAAACTTGCTGCAATGTGAGACAGTGGTCTTGGGGTTTGAGATTTTGGTAAAAAATGATATTAAATTTTATTGAGAATCTTAAGAAATTTTTTTACAAAATCGTTCGTCCAGTTTTTTCAAAAAAGAGTTTTTTTTGAAAAACTTTTCCAAAATATATTCCAAATTTTTTTTAAGTATGCCAATTTCTTGTACTTTGTAGTTTTTATCAGAAAAATAACATTTTAAAAAAATAGCTTAAACCGTTTTTCAAAACTAAAAACTCAAACTCCGTCTAGTGGCTTACGAGAAAATCAGATTAAAAAAACCGGTCCTATGAGAGGTACCGTTATAAGACTTTTCCTGAAAAATCTATTCCAACTAAAACATACAATTGGCACAGAAAAACTATTTAGAAAATTTTATCAAAATCGTAGGAGCCGTTTTTGAGCAAAATTAATTTTTCACTAAAAACCGTATGGCAGGTACCGTTAGTCTTAGAGCTAGAATGCTAATTCCGAAAAGCCCTCTGTAGGACGTCATAATAATACTATGTACCAAAGTTGAAGCAAATCGGTCCAGCCGTTTAAGTTCTAGGTGCTGATACAGGCAGACGAACAAACAGACAGAATTATCGGACCAACTTTTTGCGACTTCTCTATCATCGTAATGTCATGTTTGGTTTTTTTTTTTCATAACTTGCCTTATAGTATACCTACCTATAATTGCAAGTAAGAAAACACCGAAAACGCTGCACGTTAGTACTTACTTCTTTTTGTTTTATTAAAGGTTTCATTTACAAGTTTTATAGAAGCACATAGGTTTATTAAGCAGCTATTTCCAACTTTATGAATCCAATTGTATCCATTTGATGTTAAAAAAAAGCTTCCGGAATTCATTTGATCTTAGATATAATTTAGAAATGGCTCAAGTTCAAGGTTTAAGGCTCCGTTGGGTGTGAAAAAATGTCTTACACAAGCTTTAACTTGCGCACTCAGACGATGATGAAAGAAGGGTATCATTCAAAGCTCTGAAATTCAAAACCTTAAAATATAAAAATTGAGCCCTCTTTATTAATCCAGATCCCAAAATAACAAGGAAAACGTAATAAAAAATTAAAAAATTAAGTCAACTATTCAGTTACACGAAAATTGTTTAGACACAGCTGTCAGCCAAACTATAGTTTAGTTTTCTAACTTCGAACTAGAAAATAAGGATACACTGACTTAGGATGAGTAAGCTCGTGGTTGTTCAAGTTGATCAATTAATTTTCGCATTATTAGTGCACAACTTAAGCAGGCCTTATAGAAGCTATTTCAAGTTTAAAGAAATTACATAAGACTTCGGTTATTTGTTCGTGACTGCCATTAAAAAACTTTTTTGCATAATATTTGTTTGCAATAATGATATCTTGGATATAGAGCTCAGGAAGAGAGTGTGTAAGATATAACTAGGCATGCTGAAGAGGCATGTTTTTCAGGCGAGGCATAATTTTACCAAAGGCTTTACAGTTCAAGGAGAATACAAGCAATATTTCCTCATCTTTGTAACAACAATACGTTTTCTAGGGCCAGTCTTCAGAGCAAAAACTTGTCCTTCATATTAAAAAAAACGAAATATTGTGGTGTAACAGCTCCAAAATTAGCAACGATTTGGTGATATAAACACTATCAATTATTTTCCTGTATGTGCCTTGATACTTTGTGTAAACATTTAACGACCATTAAAGATGCTCCAGAATAATTATTCGTTGAAAAATTTGTTTGCCTTCTCTACCCGGTCAAATTTTATTTTCAACTCTATAAGCAAGTAACCCTATATGTGCTACATAATGTCATTAAGATATTTCATCAAGTCTCGATAGTGAAGTATGTTTCTTTAAATAACAGTATAATTAGGATAAACACATTTCAGGATATTTATGTTTTCATGAAAGCAGCTGTCATATATTCAACAAACAATTCATCACGCTTTACGTGACAATTCACAATTAAACAAATTCATGTCCTCACATGAACTACCTAGTTCCATAAAAAAAGAAAATTTATAACTCGCCAGAGACCAATGAAACAATATGAACCCGGATATTTACACAAAATATGTCCCTGTAAAGTTTCGAAAACACCTCAAAAGTGTCCACAAGCTTACGAATCCAAATGTCCTTTTAATATTGACCTATCATAGTTCAAAAATGCAATGTAAAATGTATTCTCTAACCCATCTCAATCAAAGTTATAACAAATAATGGATTTAAGGATATTTTTTTTTTAACTTACCTTATCACGAATGTCCTGTCTCATTTTTTCTCGCTCCTCTTCCAATTTACGATGCTTCTCTTTTCGTCGTTCTTCGGCTTCTTTGATGGCTTCCTGACGCTCCCTCTCCTCCTCCTCTGCCTTCTCTTTGTCGTCTCCATCACCGCCTTCACTATCACCACCAACTGCGCCTGCAAAATAAACAAACACCAGAAAGAAATCAATAAAAATCCTTTCCAACAAGGACATCATCGCAAATCATCGTATCGGCAGCCGGCGCGAAGCGGCGGCGTCGATATATGAATGCATAACGACTAAAACATAAAAACAAAAGTTAGCGAGAGAAACTTTCTGACAGCAATGATAACAGACGGTCGAAAGTCCTGATTGCAAGTCAAAACCAATAATTACTACCTCCGCCAGCACCCCTGGGATCGAATACTTTACCCAACCGCAATATTAAGACCACAAATCAAATTTCAGAACATCACCCATTGAGCCAAGGAACTATCCCATTTAATTGGGAATAGCAGGAGCTAGAGCAGGAGCCCCATCTCTCTCTCTCTCTCTCTCTGCGTATCCACTTAGAACTTTGATATGATTGTCAGTATTGTCGTCTATCCTTATGGAATGTTCCTCCTACATCCTACCTATATAATATTCTTGCATAACAAAAAGGATACGTAAGTTTTTAATTAAATTTTCAGAAACTATTTTGAATTTTGCATCTTTTGCTCACCGAATTGGAATTGGAGAAAACTAAAAAGCAGAACCAAAGGATGTTTTGTTGGAGTAGCTATATACGAAAAACATTGAATGCGATCAAAAAGTTCTTAAGTTAGATTGAAGTTGCCTACCTACAACATAACTGTTTGGGGGAATGTTGTTACGTTTAACCACATCATGGCAATGGAACACCTTTTCTCAAAACCATGAAACTATGTTCATTTTGGTTGGAATTATTTTATAAGATACAAAAAAGGTATGGCTACTATTTCCGGGTTATGTAGTGTCCCTAAGTTGCAAAAGGTTTAGTTAATTGAGAGTTTTGAAATTGTTCATTCGGACTTTTCTGTTGGTAATAATGATGATGATGATGGTAATGGTGATGATGTGGATGGCTTGACATGGGCTGGGCATGTAAAGTTTGTTTTTGGCTATCAAGTTAATGGGCGCAAAAAGTAAGTTGTTTTTGGTTTAGTTTTATTAGGAAAGTTTAAAATAGATGAACTGGCTATGGTCAATCAGGACAGGAGTTGGTTTGTTTTATTCTAATGGTCCTTGATAAATGGAAGGATACAAAGTCTTTTTTAAAGGCAATTCTATGTTTGGTTAAAAAAAAAAATTCTTTGTCAAGAAGTTATTTTTTGTTTATCTTAGGTATCTCAGGAATCAAATTAAGGCTTTGCTTTCGAAAAGGTTTCTAAAAAAAAGCTAAATCATAATTAATGGAAGCTACTGACTCTATAAAACTTACGATACTAATGTAAAATAGCTTGTTTAAAGTACGATGTCATGAATTTTTTTAAAAGCCTTACAAAATAAGCGAGGCGATTTTTGGTATTCACTTTAATACAAACTCAGTATCTTAAATGACAACCTTACAGAAGCCTTATGCAACTAGCTTCGATAAGATTTAATTGGTGGGGTGAGCTTATGGAGCTCAGGCATTGCAATATCTGAATGATATATATTGAACCATCCCATGTATGGTCTTAGAGAAGTTCTGTTGCTATTGACTTGAACTAGAGCTATCATCGCCTTGGAGAAGCCTGGACTGGACACGTGGACACTCTGTAAGACTGCGTAGGGATGTTTCTTCAAATTCAAGGCAAAGTCTTTAACATATACCCTGATCCCTGTCTTAACTAACTGTGGCCTAATTTTATTACGTTCATTGTTTTTCATGTTTTATATCTAGACTGAGGAGACATTTCTTGGATTTTGATTATTGTGGCCCAAGCTTTTGGAACAGATTCTGTCAGGGGTTGTTTTCCATGCTTTTTACAGGTTGTAAGATGCTCTTGGAATTGCTTTTAAAATGGTTTTCATTCATCCAAGAACAGAAACCAAGACCGGGTGGTATATGTTACAGTATTTTAGAGTCTTTTGATCGAGTTTGAATCCTATGACAGGTTGGCCCAGAGCTTTAAAAGAAGGTTCTGAGAATACCTTTAGTCTTGGAGTGACTCAACTCTTGCGCACTAGTTGATTGGACAGACTTTTGCCGGAGATATGTACGAGTGGTGACAAAGGCTGATTGAGAAGTTCGGAAAAAAAACTATTTTGGAAAGATCTCGGAATTTGGACCCGTTTATATTTTTGTACCGTCAGCATACCAGACAGGAATGTGAGAGAGACATCTTGATTTAGAAGTTTGGAATTCAAATCTACCTCAAAAAGTGTGGAAAGGAGTTTTTAACACAAGTAGCTATTCCAGAACCAGAAGGACATTTTTAGACAACTGGGTCCACTTCTACCCAATATAGGCAGCTCATTCAATGACAAAATTAAATAATTCATTAGTTCTGAACCTACCTTCCATTCTTGATCGGCCCTTAATAAAATGCTTGCTTTGTTAAGAGGCTAAGAGCACGTCATATCTCTGTCAATCAAAGTTGAAAAGTTTGACATTTTTGTGAGCCCAGGGCAACATAGCGAAGCAGTTATGAATATTGCTATAGTGATCGATTTCGTATCAGGCAGTGAACAGCAAAAGGAAACAACATCAGACTGCGATTCCATGAACAAGGAGCAGTTCAAATGCTAAAGAAGTAAAACTTGGACGAACAAGCAATTCGACAGTATTACACTTTTGGAATCAACAAAAACATGCAACGGGAAAAAGCTGAAAAGGTTTTGCTGATTCCGCTAAAATTGTTTCCCTCAAGATTCAAATTTGAAGTCATGAAAAGCTTCTTTGGAAACACTGTTTCACAAAATTTCCCCTAATTTTTGTTGGTATGGCTGATTTTATGTGAACGCACCAACAAAAGCGTGCATACTTCGTGACAAGAATAATTCACTATCAATCGAAAGATAAGTTATCTATTCGGTCACGCTTAATTAATCAAGCAATTCCTATCTCTGCTTAGGACTTCCTAACGTAACAAGGACACTACGTAGCACAAGACTTCTTAAAGTTTTTTTTTCTTGCAAAACAATTTTACAATAAAAGAGAACTCCCCAGTGTCCACTTTGAATCGACAGCGCATACTTCTCTAGCTCTCTGTCCCCAACTGTATATGTCCAGTTCCCCATCCAAGTATTATCCACTTGAGTATTAAATATATATTCTCCGCAGTATTTTTACCCGAAATCAGATAAATCACCAACAATGTACTTGGATAGCGTCGTGTCACCCAACTTGACATAGAAATATTACACAAAAGTGTGTGTAAAGTGGGTGGTTCGAGATTGGAAGGTAAAAGATCCTATAAACCTAACCATTCTCATTCTCTAGAGAATGTCCTTCAGAGTGCCAGTGCAATCAATTGGGGGAACAAAGTAGGAAGCAGAGGCACATAGCAAGGAACCAACAGAACAAAGTAGAACAATGTCCGCCAAGAAAACAAAATAAAAAAAACCATTCTAAAGAACTCAAAGTTTACTTCTGGATTTTTTCTTCATTTTGTTTGAAGTGTTTTTGTCATTTAATGTCAAAGAAGAAAAAAAAAAGACTCCTCGTGCTCTTGCCAGGAAGGTAGCTAGGTATAGGTACCTACTGTAGAAAACAACAAGGAAATTCCGTATGTGCGTTTGCGAGTCTTTTTTATTTTGGACAATTTCATGGTCGAATAACTTCAAAGTGAAGAACTTCCTTCTTGATCAATGTTTATTTTAATTAAGTTCAAAAGTGATATGAAAACATTCCTTTGCTTGACAATGACAGTTGAAATTAAAAGCCAAAGGGAATTGGAAGAAGGTATAGGTGAAGGGACATTTTTATACAGAGGCACTTGAGTCCTTCAATCATGAAATTAAATTAACTGTCTGGAAGCTTAACACAGTCGTTCTCTTTAATTGTAAAAAAAACCTTTACCGAAGTTGACCGTTTTTTTTTTTTAATAAAACAAAATCTAACGAACCAGGACTTGGTTTGATTGCAAAAAGGTTTCTTTAATTTCTGAAACAAAACATCAAAGAAAATTTTCTGAGAATTCTGACGTTTTTAAACTCCTTGCAACACACCAAGGATCTGATGACTGCTCCCAATCTAATTTTGGAACACTAAGTTTAAGACCCATTAAAAGACGAGAGAGTATCTTAGAATCAAACGTTCTTTCAATTCATTACGTTACCCAGAATTGATGGAAAAGTATGGCAAATGTCAAATTTTAGCCAAAGAATTCCTCTGAAGAATAAAATTTTGGATGCGAGGTATTGCAAAATGGCGCCCGGGAAGAAATTGCATTTAGTTGTATTTAACAAACAAAAAAAATCGCACGTTCTATTTCAAGGATATCCGTCGACGACAAAGAAATATCCCTTTCTCTTTTTAAAGTCACATTTTTTAATATTCCCTGTGGAGTAGTCAGCTAAACGGTGTGAAAATTATTCAGGTATAAGAGCTTACAGCTCTCTACCAACACCTGCAACGGATGAATTGGTTGTTTTGTTGCGACAGGATACAACGGTGTGCTTCCTAGATGCTTCCGCTTATTTTACAACCAAAAGTGTGTGTTGCAAAAACAAAAATTAAACTGTCGTTGTTATACATATATACGATAAGTTCATGCACATCCACATCCTGCAGTGACTTCCATTGATTACTACCTACGTTTTCCAACACGGATGTGGGATGCAGTTTCTAGGACAGAAGCTATATAACCCACGCTTGAGTGAAAGCTAATTGGTTTGCAATTATTGTGCCATGCATTGCATATAGTGCGGTGTAAAATAGGGGAAGTCGTGTATGTTTTGTGTTGACAATATAAATTGTCAACTCATTTTGCTAACTGACGTTTTATACTAATTGTGATGGGATTTCTTCAACATCACGTTCGGCAGACATTTGAAATTTTAATTGGCTAAAGGACACAATAGTACGAGAACCATGTAAGGACTTTTTCAATTGTTGTTTTGAGTATAGTTTTGGTATGAGATGGGAGAGTTCTTAAATGGTGTATTGAAATTCTAGAATGGCGCCCGAGCAGAGACTTGAGTGAGTAAGCAGAGCGCTCAAATATTTTTACAAATTATTTTTCATCATAATCAACAATATTACTTTTTGCAAACAAAATCAAGCAAGTACATGGTCACAAGAACAATATTTACAACCGAAAAAAGAATTTCACAGCAAAAAAACACTCTTGAATGCTAAATGAAACGAACATATAAGAATAAAAAAAGATGATCCAATCATTTAAATTTTTGATCTCTCCCTCATATCAATATCTAAGTTTTGGTCCGGTGTTTTCAGAATTCGTGGTAAAGCCCTGCCATCAAGAGTGCCGCAGTCGCAGCCTGATTTCGAATGAGGTTTAAACGGGGAACATTTTTGTATTAGTAAAAGTGGAAAACATTCCTGCCTTGCTACTACTTGTCCATAGATGTTACATTAGTTCAACATGCGTCAAAAAATTGGCGCCCAACGTGGGGTCATAGACGAAGCAGCAAGGAACCACAGCCTATATCTATCGAGGCTGCCCGTGCAACATGAATTTCGATAATACTCTTATACTTGTCCTAATTTTTGTCATCCCGGACTATTTTCTCCCTAAAGGTGGCGACTGCGTTGGGCGCCATCATTTTGAATAATACTTTGACTAGGAAACAGTGACTGGCAAAAAGTGAAAGTGGCAACTTATCAACCGGATTATATAGCACTGCAAAGTCAAGAGTATAACGCATTTTCAACTTATCCAAAGATGTTCCCTGTGCCCACCTATAATTCATATACTATTGGTACCCAACGTGGGGCCACATAAGAAGCGACAAAGAACCACACGCTAACCGTCGAGCATTATCGAGAAATATATCGCCGCCCCTTTTATTGACCAACATTTGTTTCCTCGCCGCTTTCTCAAAACAATGACATCCCTAGATTGGCTCGGTTTTTCGACTTATGGAAAGGTGTACCTCGTATGGAAACATGATCCATACCGTTGGCGCCCAACGCAGGGTCGAGGGTCGGAGAAAAAGTAAAGAACCACAAATCGATCCGTCGAGAAAGGCCTAGCAGCAGAAGGCATGCCACCTTACTTGAACTGATCTATATTCATTTCTATCTCACACCAAAAGAGCCCCACGTTGGGCGCCATCGATTTGAACAATATTTTCACGGGTAAAGATATATTGATTTATAAAAATTGCAAGTAAACGTATATAGAACACAGTCCTACAAAAATAAGAATGCCACCCTCTTTCCCCGGTTGAAATCGTGGCTCCAAACACTTTCAAACTACCATACAAATTGCACATACCTACTTCCAAATACTATTCCCATAAATACATCCTTCCGCCAACATACATCCTCTCATTCATTAACCGCTCCATACAATTTTTATTGCTTTTTTCTTAAACATCTTCCGGAAGTGTTCCCACTTTGACAAAATCAAATTAAAACACAAATTCGGTGTCGCATTAAAAACCCATTGAAGAACAAAAGTACATTCCTAAGTATATGTAATTTAAAATTTGTTTTCTGCAAAACTTTCCTCAAAGTTTCAACTGAAATAAAAAACAAAAAAGCTTACACTATTTCCCATGCCACTCATATGCCACCAACGAACGATTAAAGTTCTCAGTCGTCCCTTTTGGTGTTCGCGAAAGCTTAAACGAAAACGAACACCAAAACCAAAACTCAACAAACTCAGCCTTTCTCATGCACTTTCTAAGAAAACAAAAAAGCAGCTTTTCTGACATTGATCTGACAATAACATGCTCTGGGAACGAAAGGTGGTGTGTGATGAGTGGGTGTTAGTTTTCTGCTTACGTAACCCTTTATATACAAAATCCACATTCACATTCACAAACATTTATACAAAGACAAACACATGCCAAGAAAAAGTTACTCAAATTAGCATTGAGCCATGTTGTTTGGGGCAACCTTGGGATTTCTTCATGCATTCAGGTGTATCTATGTAGAATAAGCATTCTGTTGTTGTTGTTGCTGTCGTTATTCTGCCTTATCCTTTTATAAAATATTCTCTTGGCGAAAAATGTAGGCCTTGTGTTGTGTGATATTTTTTTTTTTTCTGCACAAGAAGCAGGGGATGATAAAAATCGATGTTTTGCTTTACTTTTTTTTTTGACAACAATGTTGTGTTCGCCACCCCATTTTATGTGCAGCACTCAAAAATTCAACCCCTCTTCAGTTCAGTTGAGCTTTGAGTGAATATTGTTCAGTTCAGGTAAGCCACAAGAAAAGACGCAGAATACTGCGTGTTTGAACGATAAAGGACGAACGATTAAATTGCGTTGAAATGTCGGATATAGGCTTTGTGCCGCTATATGCTGCCATGCCGTGATAAAATGTGCCAACCTCCCCTTTTTTGCTAATGAGGCCTCCATATCTAACCTAGTTTCGAAGTCTCTTAGTTTGCATTCACATCACACACACACACACGCATCATGTGAATGGCATATAAATTATGAATGCAGTATTCTGATGACGTCACGGCATTTAGTAGAGTTTTTAAGAAAAAGATTTCTGCCGTGTATGGTTAAATGGCTTGGTGAATTTTTTAAGTTGGACAAAAATTATTATTCCGGCCTAAATAAGCTTTGGTCTATAAATTTGTATATATAAAAGTAAAATGCAAAATGGCCGTAATTGCCGGTATAGCTTCGCCACTTTGATGTTTCTTTGATGATGAAAGACACATTTTTTTTAGTTCGTTTTCTCCAAAAAAGAAGGGATGTTAAATTTTGGAAAGACTCCTTTGAACTTGGAAATTGTTTATACACTTCAAAGCTCAATTTGAGTAAACAACATCATAGCTAGCTATCTAGCTAAGCTACTCTCTGTTTGCAGATGTAATTGGAACATTAAAAACGGACGTTTTCTTTTCTTCCGAAATAGTAACTTATTGAAAGATTGTTGTCAAAAAAAAAGTAAAAAAGCTAATCTTCTTCTTCCCTCGCAATGTAAAAATAAATGTAAATCAATGGAAAAGGACATTATTTGAAAATGCCAGCGTCCTTTTAAGGACATTGTAAAAGCAACAAAAAAAGATAGAAAATTGGGTTTAATGGTCTGAGATAACAGGATTTTTTGTTCTTTCTTTTTATGGATCAAAATTTGGTATCTATATCGTTTATATTCCGTTCTTATGATATGATTTATTGTTGGGCTAACCATTTATTAGGATTTAAAGTATCTTATTTGGAATTTATATTTGTGTGTGTCACTGTCGCCAGTGGCTGGGTTTAGGAAGTCATAAGAATTTATTACAAAACTGATTATTTTTTTTTTTTATTGGAATAAACTTGGAGAGGGTTGATTTTGAGGAGCACATTAGCAGGTCCTGGAATAAAGTGGAAAGAGGTTTTGATGTTTTTTTTTGTTTGTTTTTGGTTTTTGTTGTTGTCAGTTCTTATCTTTGTCATTTGGTGTGAATATAGTTTAAAGGTGCTTCTTAAGGTATTGAAAATGGATTTTTAAGACTAGGTATCTTTTGGGCTAATTCCTATGAACTACTTTTGGGATGTTCAGTTTAAGAGGACTTGTCTTATATCCAAAGTACCCATCTAAGAGGTAAGAGGTATTATAGAAATAAGGAATCATGACACGAAAATCTAGACATTTTGATGGGTTTTGGTGATTTGTATTTCCAGTTCACTAGGATAGCTAGCTAGTACCAAAACCTAGAGGTGAAATGATTATGATCTAGCAACAAAATGAGAAGCTTAAGACGTTTGTCAGCTTCGTTTTTATAGGTCTCTAGTTCTAGGAAAAATAGGAGTTTCCAAGAATTATTGCACAAGGATCTTTTCGAAGAAAAGCAATAAATTTGATACAACACCACAATGAGCTTGGAGAGTTCAAAGATTTTCGCGGATCACTTGACAAGTCCTGTTGCCAGAAATAGCCTAATCACAAACAAAACATGGTTCCCTGTAAAGTCGGTTTACGGACGATAATTTTACGTCATAACCTGTTAACAGTGTAAGTTGTATCTCTCCAACCACCAACAACCCACCCCACTTACAACCACCCACCATTTTAAATTTTTTTTTCTCACCTCTTCCCTCCAAATATCAACCTCTCACCCCAACATACAACCACCAACCAAAAGCGCAATATTTTTGACAATTGTTTCCCCCCCCCCCCAACACAATAAATACCCTCTTAGTTACCACCACTAACCACAAACACCACCTACAACTGCCACCAACCACCCACCATATTTGACAGTACCCCCCCCCCCCTCCAACCTTACCAACACCCATCCCACCTACAGCCACAAACCAATCACAAATTATTTTTGACAATTTTTGCCTCAACACCCACACCAATTACAACCACCAACCAACCACCCAACCAAACACTCACTCATTTTTCCTCTGCCGGGCACTAACCCCCCCCCCCCCCACCTACACACCCACCACCATCACCACTTACAATCATTAACCACCCAACACCCTCCCCTCCCACTTTATCCCCTTTCTAGGCTATCAAAGAAGCTATAAACGTGACTGTGACTGTGATTGTGACACTTTTTCCTGCGTGCTGCCCATATATTCCAATTTATTAGACGTTATCAAGTCAATATGTCGAGACTATTGAAAACTTCTTACAGGTTAACGAACTTAAGGTTGAAGATGGCTGACCGACTCCACAAAACGAGAACTAGTTTACAGAGCTCTAGAACAGCCAACTGCGTGTACCGTGGCAATGGCTCCTCAACTTCCAGGTGTTTCATCGATCCTCTTACTCATTCCGCTGTGGAAGGGAGGAAGTTTTAAAAAAGATTCAGAGCCACAGCTTCACATGAATTATTTGTGCATCTTCTTCCAGGTGAATGTAAGAACTAAGAATAAGACTGATGCCGAGCCACATAAAGGAACCATTAATCCTTCTGACTCACCAACAAAATCGAGTCCTTTTGCAAGTATCTGCCTGGTAATAAATATGTATAAGATGGCTTTTGGGGAGTTTTAAGTGAGAATCTCATCCAATCAGCTGTGTCCCTGCCCGGACCAGATTGATTGTAGGTATTCAAATCCGGTTTTCGTAAATTCAATCTCCGAAATGCTTGCTAAAAAAATTATAATGGTTCCGTCAAAGTTTAGCAAGAAGCTGGGCACGATTTTTTTTCAAGTCAGCTTCATTTTCACATTGATGACGAAAGAATAGCCATAATAAGTTCCTATCCGAATTTTGGCAAAAGGAAGAATTTTTGGTAAGGTAAGTCCGATTGCGATGTAGGTTATACCAGCAGGCATCTTTATTCATGTGTCCTTAACTCAACCAACGGTGGGGACAAACAAATGTTTTAGTCACCTCCGCTTGGTTGAGTTAAGAACACACAAAGTTCTAAGATGATGCTCTTGCTCAAAACAGAAAATAATGAAGAATTGAGATTTGACAGAAACAAAACTTGGTAATGAAGGTTTTTTTTTTAAACCTATAAACTATAATTGGCAGCACTGTTTTCCTTGACACTGAACAACACATGCAAACTGTGCAGATTTATTTCGATAACATGGTTCCGTTTGTCAAACGCATCGCGCACTGCATCGGAAAGTTTGTTCAGCAATTAATGAAGCATATTTTTTTGAAGTGGAACTTCTTTAGGGGCATGGGGGTACAATTTTTACTGATGCAGCGGAAATAAGCGTGATTCCGTTATATTTTTATAGTAATTTCATGGAACATGTTTTTTAGTTCTGAACTTCGTCAATGACGGTGCTAGTTGTCTTATTGATTTTACATCAAATGTCTTCTATTGTTGTTTTTGCTTCCCATGGCAATCTAGACAAAAGCCACTCCTAACTCACCAATCAAGTGTTTGTGAACTTCGTCAATAGATGGCGCCCAAACGTTCTTCTTATTGGGAGTAATATAGATTTTAAATACAATGGCGCTGGAAGGTTGATATGAATAATGTGATGTTTATAATATTAAATGTGTTAGGCGGGTAGGCGGCCTTAAGAAGCTGCACTGGTCGGTTGATGCGGTGCAAAAAAATAAAAATTAGTTTGCCAAAGAAGTTTCACTTCTGACATGTGTACTTTATACGCACGCATTTTTTTTTTAATGGCAACGTCAAAGGAAGATAATTCTCAGGTTATTGTTGAGACGCCGCGCCGCGGACATGAAAAATTTGTCCATTTGGTGTGTTTTATGGGCTGGTGGGATCATATTGGTCCTTACTTCCTTAAAAACTATGCCAGCCAGAGGGTTAAAGTCAATGGGGACCTTTATGGATACATGATCAATGACTTTTTCGTTCCCGAGTTCAATTGTCAGATTGGGGGAAAGACAGCGCGTGTCACAATTGATTTGTTGAAGAAAGCCTTTGGGTGAGCTCATAATTTCACGTTTTGGAACTGTGAGTCGGCCTATAGGATTGGGTGATTTAACACCGCTAGTCTGTTTTCTGCGGGGGAATGCGGAGAAGAGGACTAGAAAAAAAAACATTTGCCGCGTTATTGTCGAGATACGACCACAAATGCTGCAAAGAGTGACTGAAAATTGGACCTCAAGCTTGTAGAATGGACTTCATGCAAGCCAGAATCGGGAGTCATATGCCACAAATCATATTTAAATGAAAACGGCAAAGAGTCATCTTTCAAATAAAGTCAAATTTAATCAATACAATTTGTCTGAGTTTCATTTTAAAGGTCTTTGGGTCTATAAAAGCACCCTCTAAAAATCCCATAACATTTTAAACCATTTCAAATATTTTTTTTCTTTCTTTCGACCAAGGGGGTTTAATTATGTAGTTAGAAGTATCGATAACGTATCGTTCTTAATTTTTTTTTTATTTTGAAAAAAATGTTTTAATTGTGAAAAAGATTTTGTTCTAAAGTTATTCCAAGAAAAAGTGGTAGCAGGATGTTAATTTGGGTCAAAAACAGGCAACATGCTCTTACATATTGTTTCATTTTGTAAGCCTTCGAAAACTCGCTCAATATGATTAATTACAGTTATTTTTTTCATTAAATTCTTTTTTTATTTGCCCCTCAACGTCATCGTCCTTTCAGAGTATAAAGTTTTGTAAAAATAAAACTTTCTTTCTTTTTCGATACTTTCCAACTGGTACATGTTTTTTTTTTTTTTTTTGTTCAAGCTCTAAGTAAAATATCAAATAAATTGCAAACTTTTCCATTATTTTTTCCACTTCAAAGGAAGTTTTCGTGGGTAAAAGTGGTATAAAGGGGAGGAAACTCTATCAGGAAAAAAAAAGAAAACCTAATTCAACTCGAACACTTTTTATTATGCATACAATTTTTTTTTAGTTTTTTTTTTTTTTTTTTGTATTTCCAACTTACTATCCTTCGTCATCCCAACTATCCTAGTTTCAAACCACTACCACCAAACTTGAATGCATTAGGAACAAAATAAGAGGGAAGGAGGTAAAGTGGTGGTTTGCTATTCAAAAAGCTATGACGGATGAATGGATGGATGAACTATTTATGCCTTCTCAGCCAGAGCATTGCATGTGGTTAAAGGATATAGGCTTGTTCACTGCATCTGTGGGTTGGGTATACCTGCTGTACTATGGGGATTCTATTTTTAGATAGGTATAGTCACGCAGAAAAAAACAGAGATATAGTTAATACATATAAGACTCTTGTATCAATCTAAAATTGAATACGTTTTCTTCTTATTTTTTCACGAAGACCTATTTTTGTATTCACTGGAAGTAAAACGTGAACAAAAATTCGTGTTCAGGATTAATGCTTACGAACAAGAAAAAAAAAATTGAAAAAAACAAGGATCCTTAACTTTTCTTGATTTTTTTTTTCTGCTGCAGCAAAACGTAAAGTTGTGACGTCCACTTCTAAGCAAGCAAGCAAAAAAAAAAAAAAAAAAACACACACACAATCTTAAACTAAGACGGTTCTTGTTCCGATTTCATGAATTCTTGAGGATTTTATTTTTAACCCGGCCTGGCAGTCGACAGAGTCAAAATATTTCCGGGTTTAAAGTGACTTGTCTCGTAGGAACGAGGAACAGACACAAAAAACAAGAAAACAAAAACAAAGGAAAAACAAGGATGAAATAAAGTTTGTATGCTTCTTTATGTTTATTCTTCCTGAAGTGGTAACAATCCGTCTGTCTGTCTGCCTGTATCTGTCTGTTCCAGTGAATGGTGTCTTAAGTGAACAAAGTTTTAATGAACTTATTTGCAAAAGATTTCACTCTGCAAATTTTATATATTTTTCTTATATAATTTGTTGGAGTTTGTTTGTGTAGGTTTTAAGGACGAGTACTTTAAAGATAATATTTAATATTTTTTCGTTTTATATAAAACAATCGGAACAGCATTCTTAAGCTTCCTTAAAGCTGATACAGGGTTGACACTTCTATTTTCTCATATTCATATGTTTTACTAAATTTTCTACTGATCTTCGTTCTTTTATTGATGGTTGTGAATTAAAACCCCTATGTTTCGCAATTGTTGATGTGAAAGGGACAAATAGTGTTTGTTGGAAAATATACTCCTTAAAAAAAAATTAACGGAGGTGAAAATTGGTTTCAAGAGATAGATTTCAATCAAATGAACGGATGGTGTTGGTGTTGGAAGCATAGAAAAGAAACACAGAACAGTAGCCGATTGACGTGATGTGTGTCTACAAGATGAAAATCTGATCGTGTGTAATGTATTTTACGTATGTTTCAGAGTAATGGCTACCGAGGCTGAAAAGAATTCACCATAAAATGCATACACACAAATAGGCTAGATTAAGACAAGAAAAATATCTTATGGCAAGGGGTTTGAAAATTTATTTTTCTAAAACAGTTCACTAAAATAACTGTTTTAAAAAAACAATAAAAGAAGAGACTTTTGGATTAACAAAAAAGTGTGGTATAGGTATAGGTATAGCTGCTATTTTTTAATATTTATTTTTTCCAATTTAAGTATTTTCCTATAAAAATTGCACCTCCCTGCTAAACGGAGGGTAATAGACCCCCTCCAAAAACAATATTTTTCGTGTCTTAACCCAACCTACTTGTTCTAACACCTTACACCGATCATCCCGTATAGACATATTTTTATCTTACAGGGTGATTCGCAAAATATAATTTTTTTTTTTTACTAAATTTGAGAATATTCAAAATGGGAAGAGTTGGAAAAATTAAAAGGAAATGATTGCAATGTGTCAAAAGTTTGATGAATGTAGACTTGAACAACGCGGTAGCTACTCGACGAAACATTAAAGCCTAGAGGCTTCCAAAACACACTGAAAACTCTCTGGAAAAATTGAAAATTAATTTATTTGCAGTCGGCCATCTTCAGAATTCAATGTGTAAAAATGGGACAGTTCCACCTAAGTACTAAAAATAAAAAAGCTAGGGGCGCTTGAGTTGTGTAAACGTTTTGATGTTTGTCTTCAGATACTTAGTGCAAGTTTTTATAAAAATCGGTTCAGCGGCTATATTAAAATCTAAAAACTCAGTGAGTGATGTAATGTCATCTATGAACTATAGAACGTTCACAAAAAAAAAAAAAATTAGAAAGACTTAAATAAAACTGACCATAGACTTTTTTAGCACCCTGTAGGATAGATAGGTTTTTGTTTGTTTGAAGTATCGACTCATTGTGAAAATGTTAAAAACAACTTCAAGTTCATCCAGAACCCATATAAACTTGACCAATAAAAGGTATATAAAAAAATACAACATACCTCTTAAATCCATCTTATGAAGTTGTCAGTTGTTGTCGTTATCAATAGCAATGCCAAAATTATGTTCTCAATACTTTTTTAAAAACATTTTTTTTTAATGTCCATAACTTTTGATATTTCCGCAATCAAATAAAGGGTAAGTTGGGGTAGGTATAGAACTTGTGTTTTTTATTTAAAAAAAAAATTGTAACTTGTTTGAACACTACGTTCCCTTGAACTACAACCATGTCGCATGTTTTGAATGCTCTATCAAAAACATAGACACAAATAATGAAGAAATATTTATAAATCTCTTATCTTTTGGCAGACGTCTAAGCATATGGGTCAGATTATATTGTTGAAATAAAAAAAATAATTTTTCCGATTATCTCTTGGTGGTATAAGAGTGATCTCACTCTAAGTTTTTCTTTGGATTAAAGTTGTTAATTTTACTTTGAAGTTTAAAGAATTCGTAAATGTTTGGGATAAATTACAGAAAATGTTCTAAAATGGGGAAACCCACACGATCTTTATCATCCAACAAAACCGGAAGTGCACAACATTAATGCATGATAAAGTTTTTAAATATGCATGCATCTTAAAAAAAAAATACAAAAACAAACAATTTTATTTTTTAAAATCTGCTCAGTTGTTAATGAGAAAGTCAGCTATTCGATACACAAAACGAAAATAATATAAGGTGCTCACTAGAAGTTACATTAAAATCGAAAAAGCCGTTTTCGAGGTATTTTTTAAAGAAGAAAAAAATTAACTTGATAAATAAATAATAATGGTTGATTTTTAGGAAAATGCAGCCATTAATGTTGTTGACAATTAAAAACTTTGAAAAGTTATTTACTATGGGTACAGTTTTGTAACCCTTACTGTAGTCGACAAAAATGTAAGTGATTAATTGATTGAGTATTTAATAAAGGGTTTTCCAATAAGAGGTGTTATTTTGAATAGCCCGCACTATTTCGGTAGCTGTCACTTTTGAAGCTGTAATTTTTTGACATTTTACATATGTTATTAATAAAAATTGAACGATACACGCTCCAACAAAGCATTGAAATTATTAAAATTCACTATAAAAATGGTGACAATTTGGCAGAGACAGTTTGTAAAACTAAAACATTCTTTGATAGTCGGGAAGCACCTTGTCGGACCGCAATTTCGAAGTTGGTAGTTTAGCGGTTGGGACAAGATAGCGATGTGAAAATTATAACCCGTGCACGTCACTCAAGAACAACTTGGAATATAGCTGCTGTAGCCAAAGCGTTGAAGAGAATGCAAGTTTGTCCATTCCCCGTCGTTTTTTGGAATTGGGCATTCCACAAACCTCATTACACCGTATTTTGCATAAAGACTTGGGTCTTAAAGCTTATAAAGTTCAGTTAACACAAGAACTCAAGTCAGCTGGTCATCAATATCGTCGTGTTTAGGAGATTAGGTCCTTAAACTGCATGAAAATGATCCAGAATTTCATCGAAAAAATCATCTTGACTGATGAGGCTCACCTATAGGCGGTGGCTAAGTCAACAAGCTAAATTTTCGCATATTTGACTCGAAAAACCCAAGATTTATTGTTTAAAAGCCTCTCTATCCTCAAGTTTCCGGAACGTGTTATCTCTCGAAGAGGTGATCACAATTGCCCACCGAGATCTTGTGATTTAACACCTTGCGACTTCTTCCTTTGGGGCCACGTGAAAGATAAGGTCTGCGCCAACAGTCCAACGTCGATTCGAACAGTAACCAGAACCTTCACTACCATATAGTAAGCAGCAAAAAGAATTTAACTAAAAAAAAAAAAAAAATAAGGCAAGACGAACAAAAGTCCGTCCCACCACCGGCTTGGTCAGAAAGTTACCAGTGATAGGTTTAACTGCTCTAAGCACAGAAATCAAACATAGATCAACTCTTGCAAACCGTTGCTCCTTTGAGCTGCAATTGAGAAATAAAGCCCTATCGAGGGGAATCAAGAAGACGCTGTAGAGAACACTCATCGGCCTGGTCCTGCTACCTGCTATGTGGGGCAGAAACATAGACCCTAAAGTATTCAACGCCAAACCAGAAGGAGTCAGAATCAAAGAAAGTCCTCAACTTCAATGAAGCGACCAGTTAGGAGAGCCTTGACTACTTGGAGTCGGTAGGCTAGAGGTGGAGCCGGCTGATGAGGTATATTAAGCATGACCAGGGAGCTCCATCACGCTCTAGTTGAGCCATCATAAGTAAGTAATTCAATCGTCATTCTGATAATTTCAAAGGCAATCCATAAAGACTCAAGAAGTTCGCCTTTATACTTCAAAGGCCTTTGATGTGAAAAAAGTCCGCTTCCAGCAAGACGGGAAGACAGCATACACAGTTGGCAAAACAATGGCTTTATTGGGGAACAACATTAGTTGACACCTAATTTCCCATTTTGGGCTTTCTTCTTTGTGATTATGTGAAATCAAATGACTTCTATACGATCCAGGACAGGAAGCCAACATTTCTCGCGCAATTCAGCAAATAGGGCGTACGCATATGTAGAAGCAGTGATTCAAAATTATTTTTAACCCCTAGAATGGGCATGTCCTGGTCAAGTATTAGAAAAGTAAATGTCAAACACTGTTCTATCGGGCCATAATAAAGATTCTTATTTGTATTCTAAACTTAATCTTCCAAGTGCTTCCCAAATATGGTATCGAAGTTCAAAATAGCGTAAATTCGTAGTGTTCTTCTCAAAACCAAGTTTTATGTTCGCCGCGAAAATTGCCAACTCCGCTCAGTTCAATCTTAAAATAATTCTATAAAAATCGTTTCTCATCCCAAACTAATCATCTTTGACTACAAAGTTCAGCTTCCCATTTCTATTTCCAAATGGTTTGACCCATGTCACCTTTCTTATCATGAACAAAAATAGGAACGAAAGCAATCACCATCACGAACGATGTTCCAATGTTTTTGTTTTGCTTTTTTTTTACGCTGGACTCGAAATCAACGCAGCGCGCGATTTTGTGTCGCGTCGCTTGTTAATCTTTATTTGACTTTCGGTATAAGTGTGTGTCCAACTGTGTTCTCTGCAATTCAAAAACTTTTTCCCCACCACATGTGGTTTTGAAAATAAAAAAAATATGAAAATCCTCAAACAATAGAAAAAAAAACTTTTTTGAAATCAAATGACATTACCATTTTACCAAACCCCCAATCCACTCCACATTCCCCCAAAAAGTGAACTCATGTTGAATAATTAAAAAGTTTCGAAATAGCTAAAGGTGCAAACGTACATAGTCTTTTTTTTTTCGTCCCTGACCCGTGACCATTTCAGTTTTGGTTTTAGGATTAAAAAACGTTGCAAGGAATATAATAGATAGAAAAAAAAAAAAAAAAACTTTTTCAATTGTGGCAACATGTGTTTCGGTACCCGAGGCAGCCAAATCGGACGACTTTTCTCATTTGGCATTCTTTTTGTGGCATTTTGTGGTGAAAACTTCGCTGATGTCACTTGGAATTCAACAATAGAAACAGCCACAATACAGTTCGTTCAGCAGTTGCAAGCTAGTGTGGACAATAGCAAATCCCCATGTGACGACTTTCATGGCTTCATTTGCAGCAAACAGCAAAATTCTGCCCAACAATTCGCTCCCCGACCAAGCGAAGAAGAATTGTTTCAGAAATTTTTGCAAAACAACGATAACGATGACCAACTCTTGGATTCGGAATTGATGCTGAAATATTTTTATGAGTCGTGTCAAAATGCCCGCAGTATGGAACATTTGAAGAGTTCCCATTTGTATCGTATCACTGGAGGGTGGCCGGCAATAGAAGAGGTTGCCTCTAGGAATCGGGAATCACCCTCGTGGATGAGTGTTGTGGCCGCATTCCATGACATCGGTGTGGATTATTTCTTCAGGCATCGTATTGAGATCAAAAGCAATCGAAGGAATGTCGAATTTAAGGTGAATTCTGATCTTAAGTATTCACTCAGGAAGAATATCCATCTGGCCGAGGAACTTCTTCAAAGTTTCGGAAAGAACTCCTCCGAAGCACGATTGATAGCTCTAGATTTCGCTGGTGTTGAGGGATATCGCCGGGAGGTTGTAGGCAATCCCGCCAGTGAAGCAGTATCTACCATGACCTATAGTGAATTCAAGGCGAAGTATGATAACATGGACTGGGATATTTACTTCCGTCGAGTTCTGGGTAAACCACTGAAGGACACCGATGGAGTCCGAATTGAAGACGAACAAAAACTCGGACTTGTTTTCAATATGCTTTCAAAAACACCCAATACCCGCCTTTTGAACTACGTTTGGATCGATTACCTTTTGGACAAGAGCACTACAAGTTGCTTGGACCTTGTGAAGGAGCATTTCCAACCAATTTACCGTTACATCGTGCAACGTTCAACAATCGACAAACGTCGCATTGTAAGCATGTTCTCTGAGATTGGTAGTGTCTATCAGTCATTGCTGCCCAATTCCATTTGGATTGATGAGATATCAAATCAAAAGTCAAAGCTGTATCTGGGAAAAATGATTCATACAACTTTGAATGGAGATGCAAAGCTGGATGCGGATTATGCCGGTTTGACTCTAACGAAGAGGAATTTCTACCGCAACTTGGAAAAGTGTCTGAAATTCGCTGACTCTAAAACAATGAATCCTATAACAACTACGAGTATAGCGGGGATGGGTGTGGCATCCACTTCATCGGCATCATTGAGTGACTTGTATGAATTTTTCATGGGACCCATGTACAATGAGTTGCTGCCACAACCATTGTATTTTGGGTCGATTGGGGAGGCATTCGCAGAGAAGATGATCGATGGAGGTGGCAGTTTAACACCCGGCAGTTGGCGCAGTAGTGATTCGGATGAAAAGTTTGCCGAATTTGAGATGTGTCTTAGGGAGCAGAATGCTAATTTTGCATTAAACTCAGCTATTGGGAATAATCTGGTGCGAAGGATATTGGCAGAGAGACAGACATACGAAGCTCTAAGGAATTGGATAGCTAGCAATACTGATGCGGTACATCGAATTCGTGGTCTCTTTGAATCTGCTGCTGGTGGTGCTGGAGGAGTTGGGGATTTGAATTTGGAAAAGTTGTACTTCTATACTTCCGTTTATACACATTGTCCCGAGGGTAAGGCTTTTGTTAATACATACTTAAAGAACTCAAGAGATTTCGCTGAGACGTTTAGCTGTCCAAGTGGAAGTCAGCTAAGGCCACTTAAGGTTTGTAGTGTTTTGTAGGAAGTGCGAGCCGGTGGAGTGGCGCGGAGGACGGCGGAGGTTTTGGTTATTCTAAATAATAAAAACAATAATATTACTTTCAATATTGGTTTTTTTTTTTCTTGTTGTTGTTGTTGTTGTATTTGTTTTGGTTGGCATATCCAGTATCCACAGGGGAATCATTAATTTGGTAAGTAAAAAAATCCAGATGTTTTCAATCAGCAGATTGATGAGAATATCAAAAAGAAATTGTTTGCCAATATTGTAATGGAGTCTAGAATTTTTGCCAGGAGAACAATATGAAAGTATTTGGGAGTTCGAAAATATTTTATCAAATCGATACGAACGCTGAGCTATTTGTATTTTAGAAAATTTTGAAATACTGTCTTTCGTATTCATAATTCAAATTTTGATTTAAAAATTATATTGAAACAGGCTTTAGAAAATTGTGTTTTTGAACGGCACAGTAGTGAACTTTTAACTGACAGGATGGCATGAACTATCTTTAATGTGTGACAGTGGTCTGCGGGATTGAGATGTTGTGAAAGAATGGAATTTTATTAATCGCTCTAAGAACAGGTAAGTCATTTTTTTCGAGTTGCCAATGTTTTTTTTTTTTCATCGGCTCAAATTTTTTCGTTCATCTGTCGCATGTCGCAATATGGCGGCGCTAATGGCTAGCATCAGCTGACCGTTTAAGCATTTCTATTCTCACTCATTCGTGCACGAGCTTCGCGGTATTAATGTGTTTTGGTCAGTGTATTAATGTAAATGTTGTTGTTCACTTGATCGTGATGGAAAACGAAACAGCTAGTGAGGTGTGAGTAAAACAAACCGGTGGACAAGAAAAAAAATAAGAAAGGTGCGGAAATATCCGATGATGAATTAATTTTACGCCGCAAGAGAGATTTCATGATTGTATTGTAGGGTTAAGAAGAAGGCTCTTCTGAGTTGATTCAATTTGTGAAGTGAAAATTAGAATAATATTGAACCAAAAAAAGTTTCACTTGCATCGTGGTTTCATAAGAAAACACACTTTTTTTTTTGAGTATTTGAATTTCTAGAACTTTGAAGTCTTTATCGAATTTTCTCTTGTTTCTTAGTTCTGGCGCTTGCGATTTAAAAGTAATTTTTTTTGTTTTTTTTTTTCATTCTTCTTCAAGATTTTCGAAAATTTAAACAACTTGCATTCTGATTTGTCTAACACGATGGAGAAAAAATAAAATCTTACAATTAACAATGTTCCCACTTTTACGATTGTCGGAAAAGAAGAGCAATTTTTTTTAAAGAAAAATCATTCCACCAAATTGTTTTGACCTTTGGAAAATTAATTTTAAATTTTTTTTGTTAGTAAGTCAGTATGAAGGTATTTTCTAGAAGTCTTTTTGGAGCTGTTTGTGCAACCCCACAATCAAAAATAAACATAGGAATGAATGAATTTCTTCTGATTAAAAAAATACTATTTACGAGTTTTCGAAATAAGTTAGAAGAAGTTAAGAGGTTCGAGAAACTCTTTTACAAAAAAAATTTAAATCATTTTCAACCATTATTTTCAGACTGATAAAATGACAGTTTTTGGGTGTAGTTTTAAGAAAGAGCCCAATATGTTAAGACTCCATATGGATGGGAATGAAAAATGAAAAAGAACTTCATACTTTTTATTTTTCACAATTAAAAAAATTTTCTTTTTGCATATATTACATAGCATATAAGTGGCAACAGTGTTTGCAGAAATTTCTGGCAAAATGTGAGTGGCAATTTACAAAAAAAGTGGCGCAAAAATATTTTATTGTTTCTTTAGTATTTTGCTGATTAATTTGTATGCTTGTTTTAAAAAATGTCGTTTCTGTTCTGCGCTTACGATAACCAAGTTAATAAAAAGTCGATTTTTGTACGTAAAGTCGTAAAGTATACAACTTCAAGGTTTCGTGCTCCTGTAAATGTTTTCGTGAGTCAACTCTTATGGACTAGTTGCAACTATTGGATTATTCATTAGTTTTTTGTTAGAAGTCGCAAGAGCAGTACCTCTAGTTGAGAATGGACGGACTACGCGGTATGCCGCTCTCTTCGTCAGAAAACTAGAGTCAAAAGTCTGAAAAGCCCTCAAAGAAACAAACTTCTCCCTCTGCGTCAAGATTCAGGTCTTCCGAGAGCAACTTCTGCGAGAGACGACCGATATTTGCTTCTTCAAAGTCTTCGAAATGGGAATTAAACAGCAGCGGTGGAACAGTCTCACAGGTTCAAAACGGTAAGGAAACAGCTGTGCATGCTCAAGAGGTTAGACGACAATTAGTCGAAGGTGGTCTGGGAGCAAGAAGACCCGATCGAGTACCGTGGCTCAAGGTAGAGTTTGGACTGAGGCTGACTGGAGCAGAGTTCTCTTTACTGATAAGTCCAGATTTTGTCTGCGTTCTGTGAATTCTGCATTGATATAGAGGAGTAGGATAATTTGGACGATACCGTGGTAAGGAGCTTAATCCAACGAAAGCCCCTTCAAATTAAAGACTTTGATTGATGTTCGCAGGGGCATGCCTAATATTAAAGAAACGAAAACTCGTTTATGAAAAAGTTAAATGTTAATTTATGAAGTTTTGTAAAATTTTCTTCAATTTGTGTTTTATTTCTTAATTCGTCCAATTTTTATTTATTTTTATACCCTATTCCATAGAATGGGTATATTGTATTTGGTATGGAGTTTGTAACATAGAGAAATAATACCGTTAGGTATGGAAAAGTATATATTTTCTGACTCAGAATCAAAAGCCTAGTCGATTTAGCCATGTCCGTCCGTCCGTCCGTCCGTCCGTCCGTCCGTCCGTCCGTATGTATACTCTCTAGAGGTCGCAATTTTTGAGGTAGAAAGCTGAAATTTGGTATATATAATCTTTCGTTTAAGAGTAAGGCTAAGTTCTTGAACCGGTAAAATCCGCCCACAAACACGCCCACAATCGCCATTTTTGTTAAACAACCTCAATTTAATAAAATTAAATTATGTTTTTTTGTACAGTTACGATAAAAGCATAACGCTAAAATTTTGCACACGTAAGCTTTAGGTAAACTTTCTTCCAATCAAATAAAAATATTTCAGTTTGGGCGTGGCTTACGACTATTTTTCATACAAAACCATCAATATTGTTTTTATAAAATAACAATTGTTATATTAAAGCGAAAAACATTAAATTTTGTATGTCTTACTGGCACATAAACATCTTGTGTATGAAACCAAAAAAATTGATTTTGGGCGTGGCTGACGCCCACTTTTCAATAAAAAATTGTTTTTGCAAATAAACGGTATTTATAATTAATGCGCAAGCCAAAATCTTGCGTCTCTAGTAGAAACTAAAAACTTTGTGTATGAAAAGAAATGTTTGAATTTTGGGCATGGCTTACGCCCACTTTTCATGAAAGATCGAAAAACGTAGTTTTAAAAATTTAAGGTACATACTACCAATATTCAATTTTAACCTTTTTCCGTTCGTTATATGAAAAATGTATCTACATTTTCTCGTGTACATTTTTTCAATGCGCCTACTTTTAAGGGCGTGGTTTTTATAAAATATATATGTTCAGGTAAGATCGTGTAAAAACTATTCGATTCAGCTGTAGTTAAACACATATGCCTTAAAACTGACTGATGATCAAAGCACAGTTAGTGGTTCCATTTTTTTGGGACACGCCCACTTTTAAGAGGCGTTACCGTAAAAAGTCTTAATATGCATTAATTTTTTGATTTTTTTTAACTATCGGTCGCAGTTTTGAAGTATAAAGATGAGCACTTAGATTTGTATTTCTTGGTTACGTCGCAGAGTGTAGTTCAAGAATTGTTAAAAACACCCATAATAGCTATTTCCAATCAAAATCTAATTTCTTAAAATTTTAGTTTTATCTTGTTTTGTTCAAATCGATCTGCAAGCTTAAAATTGAATGATGAGCTCATATAGTGATTACCCTGGCCATAAAATGTCTCAGCTGTAGGCATGGCACACGCCTTTTTTATTGTGAAAGCAGTTATTGTACATCGACCAAACAAAATTTATTTTATTGAATTTTTTACTGCCTGCTAAAGAAGAATTTCTTTTCTGAAACTGGAACAGCGGCTGGCTGCGAGAGGCGAAAGCATATTTATATACATACATATACAAAAATATGGGGAATAGGGTATCCAACATGCAGTTCGTTGAACTGTAGCTTTCGCTTATGTTCTTAGATGAAGATGAATAACTTTTTTTATGTTAATGAAACCGGACTATTTTTTTTTTTATTCACTCAAAAATATTGCAAAATTTCAAAGTACGCCATTTTTTTTTAAATTCAGTTTATATTTTTGTGATCAAAGCCGTAACAAGAGAAAATTAATGTTCAGTTATAATTTTCGATCTACATCTATTAAACGTTTGGATAAAATTTTACACTTTTATTGTCATTGCAGAAAACTATTATAATTTAATTTTTTTGAAATCATTTCTTTGGAAACGTTTATAGTAAGAAATTAAGTTTTAAGAGATCAACGTGCATTTCGAATCACCAGAGTTCCGGGGGTGTAGTGATGGTGTTGGCAGCATAGAAAGAGAGCACAAAGCAACGACCAATAGAAGTGGTGTTATCTTTGTTATTTTTTAACCGAGTTGGAGTAAATTCAAAATAGTTTAAATAGGATGCCAACTCGCACACACATTTGTTTCAACACCAGTTTTGAAAAATTAACGATCAAATCAAAGAGGTACCGGGTACTAAGACTATTAGGCAAGCAATAAATTATATTTTAGATGCTTTTGTATAGCAAAAAATTCCAACTTTCTTTGGGTTGGGTCCGAAAATTTAAAAAAAAGGACTTAGTTATGTTTGCACTCATATCTTTAAAAAAAAATTTTTGTATAAAACTTGTATAAGGCTATGAATCTAAATTTATTTTAATTTTTACTTCTAACGAACTCAAAAATATTTAGTTTTGAAAAATTAAACTAGGCACTTTAATTTTCTAAGCAACTTAGACCTTTTTTGATTTGTCATGCCAAATTTTGATTTTCAAACCGAGGGAGTAAGCAGGAACATTTCTGGAGAACGTGACACTGCACTGTCACAAGAATAAATATTCCAGTTCATAAATTTAATTTTTAAATCGTTTTGATTAAAATAAGTCATTTAATTCTTTATTTAAGCATTAAAGTAAGTTTTGCTCTTGATATCGTTAGAGTCGTAATTTTTATTTAAAATTGTTGTTCTTTTTCCGACTTTGAATCAAATTAGAAAAATCACACACAATTTTATTTTACAATCACTATTTTTAGCAAAATTAATATATTTCTAAATTGTTTTAACGTTTAATCGACTTACTATCTTCTTCCGGTGAAATCATCCGTTAGCAAAATAACCCAACGAGTAACTAAAACTAAATAACTCAAAATAATAATCCTGATGCAAAACACCATGCTATAGCAAATTTAATTTACCTTTACCATATCCTTTTATGTACTAATTAATTCAAAAAACAAAAGAATAAAAAAAAAAAACTATAGTTACAATCTATGAGTGCCTTATTAGTGTGTCATAGTCACAGCATATTGCACTATAAACGTCCGTCGTCGTGAGGTAAAGATATAGAACTATCTATACTATAGTATGTAGCTATGGATTGGATATCCTTGTTTCGGTTTTCTGTCTACCTTTTCGATATTCGAAGAAAACTTTGTAATTAATTTATAATATGAAAACAAAAGTTTAAAAATCAATATCCTATTCCTCGACCGACCATATTGATGGCTGATGGACTTGACTGACGAACCACCGCCACCGTAGATACATACATACTAGTAAAGGATATTTTTATTATCAGTATACTTGAGTGAAAAACATAAAGAAGGATAAGGATATCTTATTTAAGTAGCTATACCTTGGTGCAGTGTAGAGTGAACTCAAACGAGCTATATTCATTTTTAATACTGAAATTACTATCATGGACATCAAACGGTAATATTATGGAGGTAATTGACATTGGAGAAGTATATGCAACGCAACAGGAGCAGCGCATACGTTCATACGTTTACCATTCGACGGAGACGAGCGACGCCGCCGACAATATTGCACTATAAGGACTAAGGGAACATACACAACCAACGGAAACTTAGTTTTAAATTCCATGTTAGTGCGTGTATCTCTATATACCTACACTCGTACAAAAAAAATATGTCTCGGCGGCATCATGGCACTCTATCCTTAGGGATGTTCTCAGCAGATCCAGTGGTAATTGGAAGGAAATAAAATTGAAGATTACCAAGCAAATCGTATTAAGATATTATTTCCCTGCAAATGAAGGTCTCTTCTACTAGCTCTACATAGTATCTTCTGTGTATCTATTCTCATTCTCGTGTATCTATATGTATCCTGCGACTTAAAGTATCTCCTTCCCCGAGAGATCTGATATGAAGTGAGAATTTAAGTCAGTCTACTGCTAAGGCTAGAGCAGAATCTATATGTACTTTTGTATATTGACTCGAACATCACTTTCACCAGAGAGATGGGATTTTCAATTATTTACAGATTTTCAGCTCTGCAAGCCATCTCTAGATGGTTGGATTTTTTTTTTTTTTTGGAAAAAAAAGTCGTAGCCTTAAACTCCCTTTGGTGTTGAAGTGTTTCTCTGTTCTTTTTTTTTCTTCTAAATATGTTTTCTCCTGAGGCTTTGGGTAAACGGAAATTTAATATCACAGCGTCCGGTTGTTGTTAGAAAAAATACAAAATAAAAAAGATAAAGAAACAAGAACATCGACAAAAATTGAGACAAAATAATTGGCAAAATGAAAAGAAAACCTAGAAAAATGGGTAAAATAGCATTAGAAATGAGGATTAGGATAATACTGTGAAAAATATTAAATTAAATTTTCGAAAAAAAGACTTGAAATGGGGTACTTTATATTGAATTTTTTTTTCTGCAACCGCAGTTTCTTTAAAAAAAAAAAAATTAAAGATCATTTTCTGGGTTTGGAGGGATAATTGAAATTTTATGAGATCTTTATTTAACAAATTGAACAAATTGAAAAAAAGAAATTATAGTCTTGGAACGTCTTCTTGAGGATATATTTGAATAAAATGTTTGTCTTAAAGTTAACACTGCCAGGTCCTCGTGTGTTGCTACGGATCCCGAGTTGATGGACCTGATACTGGATGACCTACGTGGTACAATATTTCATGAGGGAAATTTGAGTAGTTCAGGATAGTGAAGGACTATCAAACAAAAACAAATCCACCTTTACCAAATGAAATATTATTAGAATGGTTTTCTCATATAATTTTTTTAAGAAAATCAGTTTTGTATACTAAAAATAATTTTAAAATGTTTTTGGTATTAATTATGCTTTTCAATAGAAAATTTCAAGCTTGTTCATTTAAGCTAAAACACAAAAATGGAAATGAGTTTGCAAACTGTCGGATTGATTTTTTGTCAAAAATAGTTTCCTTTAAGTAAATCCAAGAACTGTTGGTACGAAAAACAACAACACCAAGCAGTTAATATGTCTAAAGGGTGCGGTGGTCCAACTATAACGCACGATGGGAACCATACGTAGTAAAAATAAAATCTCTACTACAATCCGAAGAAGACATTACTGAGAAGCCAGTAACGTTGTAAACAAACACACCAATCAACACTTATTATGTATTAATTTATATATTTTCATGCGAGTCTGCGAGCGGTGTAATATGTAGTGTTTCTTACTTTCAATTTTAGTCTTCTGTGAGCAAGCGACAAGTAAGCGTCTAAATAAATTGAGTTTTTTCCTCTCGAGGTTTCCCAAATAAAGTTGATTTTTTTCATTTCGACCGTTTTGCTATTTCTTACTTTTTTAGTTTGATATAAAGTCAAATGGCGCCGCAACACACGATGTCAATTTTATGTCACACCTTAATGTCAAGTCTTTTGCCTAACTTTATTTGACATTTATTTATTTCAGTCTTTGACGAATTCAGCCGTACTTCTTCGGAAATGAGGTCGGCCAAGCAGTTACCGCAAATGGTGTTTGCTATCGCGAGATGATAACAAACTTTTTGTGGTCAGAAATTAAGGATATGGAGCTGGACGATATGTGGTTCCAACAGGAAAGTGCCACTTGACACACAGCCAACGAAACAATGGCTCTTTTGAGCGAGAAACTCAATTGCAGTTTTAGCTCACCTTGTGGTGTTGTTAATTGGCCGCCACGATCATGTTATCTAACATTGTTGAACTTCTTTCTTTGGGTATATTCAAAAGAAATAGTGTACGTCACTTAGTCAAGAACAATTAGTGACCGAAAGAATGAGTTACTTTGGCACATTAACGACATTGAACCTGAAGTATGACGCTCAGGGTCATTGCAAATAAGGACCAACGAACAGAGATATGCCACCGTATAACAGACACGTGAACAGCGTAAGACTTTTGCAAACAAAGAGACACAAATTGTCATTTATTTTCTAAGAAACTGAAATTCAATATTTAGTAGTTAGTCAAACTAGAATTGTCTTTTTGTATCCTTAATTTCATATTTTTTGAAATATTTTGTTCAAATCTGCATTCCAAAATTCGGTAAGATTAAAAATTAAAACACAATAATTTTGAAGTGTCTTAAAAGAAAGAACAGTTTTCGATTACTTTTTTTTAATCACAAATGCCAAAATCTCAAAAGATATACAAAATTTTGAGTTCCATCATATCGAACAATAAAAATAATAATCTCTTATTTTTGATATTTTAATTTCTGTATAAGAGATTTAAACATTCAAAATTAAAGGTGTTTGATTATTACTTACTATATTTAAGCAGTTTAAAACTCGTGGATTTGAGGTTTTCTTTTTGAAAATTGTTTTCTTGATTTTTTGGGATTTTTAAATATTTTAAATTTTTCCGGTCTAACAGATTGTAAAATAAAAACTTTGACACATGTCTGAACTTGCGTTTAGTTTAGCGTTTTAAGCACTTTTCGCAACTTTTCCTTTGATTTGTGATTTTTTTTTTTTTAGATTTATACATGTCTGCCTGTTTCAACTTACCAATTTAATATAAATATTTTTACAAAACCAGTTTAGGTAACATTCGCTTACCTGAAAATATAAGAAAATTAAATTGTTTATATTAGAATCAATTTCAAATTAAACATGAATAAATTAAAGTAAATGATTTATTTATTCTTATTCGATAAAATAAAAAATAAGGGCGTGGCTAAGAACTAAAATTAACTAAATTTCTGGTTAAATTTCTAGTCTCTTATTATTACATTGGCAATTGGATCTCGCCTAAGGGCTTTTAAGTTTTCCAGGAAGTTCTCAGAAAAAAAAGTAGATTGGAGGAATAAGGCCCACTTTTTTTTGTATGTGGCTATTGAATTGACCATTCGTCTGTTGTATTTGTCTTCAAGATTGATATTCCCTTTAATTATACGTAAAGCATTCAACATAGACCTTCAAAAATCCTGCACTTCCTTTTGTGATTGAACAGAAACAAAATGAAATGCACATAATCAAAATGGGAAATCTCTACAAAGTGTGATATAGTAGAGGGTCATTCAATTCTTGGTTCCACGTTGATGGCGCTGGCATTTGACACCTGTCAAACTCAGCTGTCATCCAAAGTGTCATAATATTGGTTGAATGTTTGTCATCAACGATGACAACAATAGACAGTAAACAGCAATTTTTTGAACAACATTTTCTTCAGCGGTGGGGTACTTGTTTCACTCGGTGGGTATGTATAAACACACAAAATTGCCGTATATAGGACTCAGAAAACGGTGCCGCTGCATCAAGACAAAGTAACTGTTTATTGTGCTCTATTGTCGCAAGGTGTCATTGCTCCATATTTCTTCGAAGATACCAATGGGCAGACGGTAACAATCAATTTGGAACGATATACACGAATGATAACCGATTTTTTTTTTTTTTTTTTGCCAACAATTGAAAATCATGACTTGGACGATATGCAGTTCCAACAAGACGGGGCAACAAGCCACACAACATGTTCATTGTTCAATTACGGCTTTAATTAGTAAGAAGTAATTTCATGTTTTGGCGACGTCAATTTTTTCACCAAGATCATGCGATTTGACACCGTTAGACTTTTTTCTGTATGGCTACAAAAAATACCGTGGCTACACGAATAATCTCTGAACTCTAGACGCCAACAAAAAAATTAAAAACCAACATCACTAAAGTTATGGCCGAGATACTTCCCGGAATATAGGAAAAAGTGGTTAAACATTACCTCAAGAAAGTCGCATGCTACGAATCTTCCCAGCGCAGCCATTTTGAATAAAATTGTTTTTCACACTTAATGGCAAAGTCCAAACTTTATAATGAAAAAAAAAAATGTTTATCAAAAATGTATGTTTTATTTAACTTAACTTTCGAAGTCGAAAATGAGTGACCCTTTACTACAACACACACTCAAGTATCCATTTTGAAATAATAAATTTGTGTGGTATTGGATGAAAATCCTTTGTAATTATTATCTAAAACTAATCAATGTATTAAAGTGAGGCAATATACATGTTAAGTAATCAATTACTATACATAAATGTCCAATTAAAAAACAAATTAGTTCGAACACTAACTAAACGCTTAGCTCAAATTTTTTTAGTGGCAATTTTCATTTTATCATTAGAATTTTGACATTCATTATTTTCAAATAGTTTTTTTTTTGTGATGATACAATAAAAACACACTCATTTGTCGCCAAATTTTAAAATTGATGTCTGTTTATGAAGCATCACTTTTTTATATAACCTCAACTTTAATACTTTCAGTCGTTTATGACATCCAATTACCGTGGAAACGTTTTAAACAACACACATTCAAAATTGTTGTTAAGCTTCAATTTTTTTTTGACAACCAATTACTCTTTTATTATTCATGTATTAAAATTGATCTAAAAAAAAAAAATAAAACCTTTTCAAGTGACCAGCAACAAAAAAAAAAAAGAACCTTTTTAAACAAATTGAATGGCAAAAATGAAAATGAAAAAAAAAAAATCCTTTCCAATGAAAGTGAAAAATATTCTATAAAACATTCGAAGGACACTGACGATGGCTAACATAAAGGTACAAAAGTATAAAGATGTGTTTTTATATTATATTTTTTTTTTTGTCCAACCCTCTTCTTGCCCTCTACTGTCCCCTTTTAAGAGAATCTGGGTTGGAAATAATGCGGATGAAAAAGTTGAAAACGAGGACCGATTTATTTTATTCTTTTTTTTTTTTGCAAAAAAATGGACAGGTGCGGTGGTGCTTAGATTTAAGAGGGCCAAGCACCAAGCCAGGAGGCAATTAGGTTATATTTGGTTGAATACGTTTTGGTTGTTTCTGGAAAATTTGGGTCATATTTTATGAATATATTGACTGTATAGTGTGTGAGATACATTTGAAAGCAGATGGGCGCTAAAATAAATATTCATTCGCTCAATATTTTTTTTATGGTAAAAGTTGAAAGGATTTTATAAGGATTTGAAGAATAAGGATGGCTTATAAACGGCAAAATGGAATTAGAAATACAAATCCGAATGTAAAGTGGTTTGTTCATTAAAAAGTTTTGTCTAAGTTTGATGATAAAAGTCGTTAAAATAGTGTTGAGGTAATAAAACCTTAATTGAAGCTTAGGTATTTTGGTATTTATACAATCAAACGTTTACAACAGTTCAAAAGGGATTCGTTTTTTATTTTCTCGTAAAAATTAGAACATTCAGGAAAAAAATATCAAAAGCACTTATGTGAACGAATATGAGATACCTATACCTACATCCTACACGCTTTCAGATTATAAATAGTGAGTGGAGTGACTTTTTTATAGTTATTTACGTATATTTAAAAAAAAGTCCGCTGAGAGAATCTCCTTCAATCCTTCAAAATCAAGAATAAATCCTTAATTATTGCGAATTAAATAAACACAAAAAGTAATTGAAACAAATCAATAAGTAAAAACCATTAAGTGGTGTAATTTTTAAACTAAATACCTACGTTTAAAAAATTGTGTGGTTTTATGAAACAACAATGCAAGTGAAACTTTTTTCGTATCATTGTCATTTCGCACTATTCTTGTTTTTTCCCTTGTGAGCAACAATATTTACATGAAAACACACATATAATGCGGAACACGTGCACGAATGAGTGAGAATATAAATGCTACACGGTCAGCCATTGGCGCCGCCATATTTAAACTTCCAAAAAAATATGGGGCGATGGAAAAAAAGTTTCACTTTAAAAACGAAAAAATTATTGGCAAAAATAGAACAAAGGATAGAGTGCCCAAAAAACACAGCGTCGATTATTCAGATTTCTCATTGTGTCACACTGTGTCTTGTCTTAGTAGGTACTCAAACCAATTGTTATTAACATGAAGAAAAGCATTAATATTAAAGTTGGAAAAATTGTCATGGCCAGTAATGGGGATTACTTGGAAAGAAAGTAATTACATATTTGAAATCTACAATGTACGCCCTTTTAAACCACATACTCGGCTCTAGGTTTGTCCCCCATACATTTTTGGGAATTCTCCTTTACCACTATGATGCTTTTGAAAGCGACATTTAAGTGTTAATTTTTACATGTGGAATTTTGTTAGTTTTAAAAAGCATCATCAGGCAACTGTGCCTATTGTGAATGGCGATATAATTCTTAAAGGAATACAATGTTTCATTATGATACTGCAATCACAGAAAATTTTAAGAGTCCAACATTTATCGAAATATTTTAAAAATAATTGTCTATTCAAAAGTAGAGGAAAAAGTAAGAAAACGATGATACAACCTGACCAAAAATTTTTAATTTAGACGACTGTATTTAGAATTTTTGGGATTTTTCAAGATACCAGCGACAAAATTGGAAGTTAAAAATCTAACTTAATTCCTGGATTAAAGCGCAGTCTTTCAGTAATAATTACTGCTCAGTGTTGTTTTAGAAATTATTTTAAGAAAAGTTGATAAAGGGAAATAATGCACTAAATAACTGCAATAATTCTGAACCCTATGTGGATTAACTTTTATTTGAAATCAGCGAAAAAGACCAAAAAAACATTAACACTAACACAAGCTCTAACTTTGAGTGGATTACCACAGCCAAAATACAGAATAATGTGTCTGCATGATACTCCGAAGTTCTGATCTCAATCCCTGGTCTTATATTTGAATTTTTTTTACATCCTGCAAGGCGTTGATAAAGATCCTAAAACTAAATTTGGTATTGAAAAACTGTACCTCTGTTCTAAGCTAAGTTTTATTATAAATTCCTTCCATTTTCGCTGAGAGCACTCAAAAGAAGTAGCGGTAGGCTTCCGTCTCAGTCCCATTTTGAAGCTTTTTGTTCAAAAAAATCCAGTCTTTCAGAATAGTTCGCCAGGAAAAAAATTAAACAAAAAAAGGAATCTCAAAAAGCTTCTTTAAAGATTGGTATCGATACCTTAGAAATTCAGCCTAATGCTAGAAACATCATAAATAAATAATTGTTTTTCCGTATGGGTGCCATACGTAGTAAAATCCCTACCAAAACCTTAAGACGACAGCACTGATGACCGAGTGTCTTTGTACACCAACACATCAATCAACTATATATTCTAACTAATATGCTAACCAATATATATTCATGCCAGCCTGCGAGCGGTGTAATCTGTAAAATTATTATTTTCTCAGATCAGTCATCAGTCTAGAGCGAGCCAGCGTAGTGAAAGAATAAATTGGGTTCTCCTTCCCCAAAGATGTTTTCCCGAAAAAAATTACTCTGGTTTCATTTCGATCGGTTAATATTTGAATTTTCAGTTTACGATACATATAGAAAAGAAGTAGCTGGAAAAATTGTAAAAGACAATGATAGATCTTAAGGCATTTCGCATCGAACAGAGCATTCCTGAAGTGAACTCCCCGTACTTTGAAGAATATATGACAGAAAAAGACAATAGCTGAACTCCCATAAGGACTGCGAAAAACTTTACTTTGAAACAATAGGAAATATAATATTGCTGATCCAAATATCAACATTTTTTTTATGACGCCCGCACACTAGGGGTTTTTAATACTTTTAACATGAGTTAACACAGTATAAGCTGTTAAGAAGTTTGGAAAGGAAATAAAAGGAGGTAGGTACCGTTGCACATTGGTTTTAAATGTCTGTATATGGCAATGGGGGGGGGGGGTGGTAAATCATTCCACATTCTTGTTGTTCGGCTAAAAAATGAGTCTCTATACTTCACAGTACTTCCAAGGGTAAATAGATGGGCATTCCTAGCGATGCGTGTGCTACGGGTAAACCGTTTAAGTGGAGGAATGCATCTGGCTGTTTTGATGCAGCAATGTTTATAAAAGTAGTTCAAATGAAATAATTTTATCCCTGTTGGTCTTTTCACCTTTCAATTTTAATGCTCTTTTCTGTATCCTATCTAGGAGATACCAATGCGTAACAGGAGTACCTGCCCAGATATGAAAATTATACTCAAGCTTCTGGCGAATGTGTGCCTCAAAGATTGTAGCCAGATCAGAAGAGGAAGAATAGGTATTACATCTATTTAGGAAACCAAAGCATTTTGCGGCGTTTCTGGCGACGTCAAATATGTGATCATTCCACAGAAGGTGGCTTGTAATACACATACCTAGTACGCAAAGCTGTTCAGTATTTAGTTTCCTAGATAGGTAGGCTATGCTTTAATGACAGAAGACAACATTGAGTTTTTGAAGCATTAAATTCCACGCGGTTGGTAATTCCATATTGTGCAATGCTGTCTAGATCGGAATTCAATGAGCTTATCATAAGCCCTCGTTGCAGTTCCACATCCGAAGAACAGGGATGTGAATCTGGAAACGAATATAAGAAGCTGAGAGTACTGTCATCAGCAAAACAATTAGGTGGATTAGAAGTATTAGACTAGAGATCATTAATAAAGATAAGAAAGAGTGTCGGAGACAGAACGGAGCCTTGGGGCACACCAGCATTTATTTTATGAATATCAAAATGAAATCCATCCAAAACAACTTGAATTTAGTGGTCCGAATGGTAAATGTCTGAGCACAATGAAAATTGTCATTCTCGAGTGGAAAAACGTCAAAATTCACCTTCAATAGCCGTCCCATAGCCATAACATATTCCTTGATACTGAGAAGAATTTTCACCATCAGACAGCTTTTGGTTTGGAAACTAAGCCTTTCGTAATTGTTAATATTAAATCATAGGTGTGGTATGTGTGGCTCTTACAACAAATTTTGGAGATAACAAAATCTTCTCCAGTCTTTCTTTAACAAACAAAAAATATTAGCCTCTCTTAATAGAGGATGTGTTTCATGACCAATGCCCACTGGATTGGTTTCCAGCCAGTAGGGATTCCGATATTAAACTAAAAATTATCGAATCCGAGTCTAATCGACGTGTAACCACCTCCAAAATAACTGACCAATTTTTTTCCAAGTTCTTATTGGAATCAATTTTATGTCTCAAGTTTGTAGACCAAATATTGAAAAGACACTTTAAAATTGCTTCCTTCAGTGGGAAATTCCTCAATTTATTTTGCATAACGAAGCGAACAGGATTTCTTAGAATCCGAAAAAGCTTTCACGTCAAAATAATCATCTCTACATTTGTCTTTGATAAGCTTCTATCGAATGAAACTTTCAATAAGTCTTTCATAAGCCCTTAGAGAATACTTTAAAATAATCCGTTTCTTTAAGCAAAAAAAAAATCTGCTTACATTTTCAAAATCCATTATTTTAAACTGAATATTGAGATGACAGACGAATGCTTTTCATTTAAGGATACTTAATCTGAATCATGTTCTTCTTCATCCGAATTGAATATAAGGCAACGTATACACGTGTCGTGTATGTAATGGATAAACATACGAGTATTTATTTAGGTTAAGAGTCGTATACCAACTTTGAAGCATTCACTTCAATACACACCAATAGCTCTTGTATCTATCTTCTTCTTTTTCGTCTTAACTCCAACCACCTCTGACAGATATGATTTTCGTTAAAAAAATAAAAAATAATAGATTTTTCTCAATTTTGCCATTTATTACACTCGATATCACAGCAAAGCACACAAGTTTCAGGATGAAGGAGCATAACTGTGCCCATTGGATCACATCCGAAAACACATACACATACCATACATGTACAGTACATACATTGCTGCTGAAAGGGATTTAAAAGTACATATTTGGGGTAAATTTAAAGAAGGAGTAAGTAAATCTAACAATGGCTTTGTTTTAACCCTTTTTTTAAGCTCTCTCAATACACATTGACATGACATGACATTATTAACTTTACAAAAATAGGTTTAGATTTTTTTTTTTTTTTGAATATAACGGATACAAGAAACAAGGTTGCATTGATTTTATTTGAAGCAGGCAAGCAGGGATGAGCGAGAGTTGAAAGGTAAATGGAGCGTATGGTTATTATTTTTTTATTTACATTTTTATTCAATCTACCAGAAGAAAAATATTTTTCCTCATGTACTACTTCAAATGTATAAATAATTTTGAATGAAATACCTTTTTGATATAAAATTAAATATAATTTTCCTCTAGGATATCAAAAATTCTAATATTTAATTAAGAGAAAGTTCAATTCAATATCACATTCGATTTCAAATCAAATTCCACTACAAAATCTATTTAATTTCTGATCCCAGATAACAACATAAATAATTCAACTATTGATTGCGGTCTTAAATTACCCACAATTATTTCCAGAAACTAAATCTAGAATTCAGAAGCGTTTAGGTAATTAACAAATATTTAAAAACAAACCAATTCACTTTATTGAGACCAGAAACTGTGATATAAACCACAATTTGCAAAACAAAATCTAAAAATGATTCTACGTTAGCTGCAATAAAATAGTATAAACCCTGCAAAAAAAATGCTTTAAATATTGTGTGCGGGTTTTAAATCCATTAATCTAAATGGATCCGGTTTATCGTTTTTATTTCTAACATAACTAAAATGCCATGATATTTGGACTGCTATATGAAAAATTCTATTTTTAATGGATTGCTAAATGAAACCAACAGGATATCATAGTGGGAAGTTTTATAGTCTATTATTTTGGTGGTATAAATCTCCTGAAACTATCCAATATTTGTGACAATTTAGGAAGTATCTAAGTTCTAAGAGGAGACTTTAATTGGCCAGTATAGCACAATTTTTTGAAACCAAAACGTTGATGCACTAGCATTTTTGAAAACAAAAGAAACGATGTATTCATATGTTTAAATATCTTAAATTTATCAAATTTAATTTGGAAATTCTTAATTAATTACATATTTAGTTCCGATAAAAAATATGTTTTTATTTATTTGCAAATATTAATTTTAATCTTGACTGTTCGTCTAAAAGGGTCAACATTTAAAGATGTCGCTACGAAGAAATATTTGAGAAAGGTAGAAGAAAGGTTAATATAATGGTGTCAAATCGACAAATCTTGAAAATTGCATTCCGAATTAAAAAGTACTTTGCCTGTCTTAAAATTGGAGAGAAAGCCAAAATCAAAAATTAAACACCCATTTCTAAAATATCTTTCATTTCAGTAAAAGACAAATGCTACTAACTTTGAGAGGCTCAATCGATTAAGTTGTCAATGATATAGGGACACTTTTACTTTCTCGTTCCGATACACACCTTTAATTCTACAATAGTTTTTAAGGTCTATTAAAAGTTCGAATAATTAAAATAAGGTAATTGGAGTAAATGAAAAAAAATTTCAACATTGGCGACGAGGATAATGGACGAAACCGCGTTTAAAAGAGTCCTTAATCAACAGGAAAATTAGATGGAAAATATGATGGCGGATAACAAAAAGATGATAGAAGCGGCGAATCCTAATAAAGTGGCATCCAACGCTATTCTACATTTTCGAGCGTTCGATGAACAAAAATATACATAAATACGAAATCTAAATTTTGCGTCTAAGATTACACTTTTGTGCACACGCCATCCAAGAGGATGAAAACATTTTTAATTTCGGAACCAGCTGTCAAATAGATTTGATGGTGTACCCCAGGGAAGCCACCTGGGCCCTTTACTGTTCATTATTGCTATAAAATCTATTATGCTTCATCTCGTATTAATAATATTGGGATTTTCACCATTGAAGATGATTATGAAGATTTAAAGTACGAAAAAACTGTGTAATTTTTTTTTCTATTTGATGTGTCAAATGCAGTTTAACTTTCAAATCTTCTAAATGTCAAAGCAAAATAAAAAATTTATTTGATTATTCAATTTCGGACAGTTTTCATAATTTTGTTAATAATTTGGTATATATTTGATTGTCAAACTTAAGTTCAATGGACACAATTGAGTTAGAAACATGAACTCTATTTAGCTCTATTTAACGGTGGGAAAAAGGAATATACATTATCATTGTAGAGCTGTCAAGTCCGTCTTCATCTTGAGTATACTTCAAAAGTTTGAATAGCATTCTGCGGTGATCGTTAAAACCTGCCTTTTACAAGCACATTTTTGTGCTATTGATTCGAATGATTGTAAAATTTGGTGGTGTAAAAATAAGTTTAAAGAAATGTTTATCAAATTGAAGATACAAAGGATTTGAGTTAAATTGAAGGACAAATCTTTACAAAATTCACGGTACATCATTATGTTCAAGAACATACAAAGATCGCACTAACTTAAAAATAACTTCTAGAAAATTTTAAGAAAACACATTAGTTTTTATTGATTAAATTCCTTTTTCACTTTTACATTAAATTAAAAATTGTATTATCTAGAAAGGATAAGTTTAAAAGCAAAGTAGCTCAAAAATTTTAGTTTTGAGTGCAAGTCTTTACCAAAATAAAATCGTTTGCCAGTCATGTTTGCAAAAAATCATGGTTCTTTGTATACTGTTAGGTATGTTGAGAAATTTAATAAACAATATTTGCAGTGATGCAACTTAAATAGTGTTTCATTTTTGGATAAAGGATGTAAAGCCGATACTGAGCGGAACTTTGTAGTAAAATATTGACAATGGCAATAAAAACATAAATCTTTTATAAGACCTACATATTAAACAATAAAAAAAAAACTTCATTTACAGGGCACTATTAATTCCGGAGAAATTCGAGTGCTTAATATTCAAGTTGAAAGGAATTTCATTAAAAAAGTTATTATAGGTTTCTTACAAAAATCAAGCTAAAAATACTTCAACATCTAGCTCTTTACTCTTTGAAAAAATAACACTCATACGCCGCAGTGATTTTGACATCATTTATAAATTTCGTAGAAATGTAATTAAAATTCTAAATGGTATGCTTCTGAGAAAATTTACCCATTATATTGAATAATTCATTTCATATGAGAATATGTTTTTCTCTACCAAAATATTTGATATGTAATGTTTGCAATGTTGGCTTTAAAAGAAAAGAATTGTTAAGTTGTTGTTAGATACACCATTTTATACAATTTAATTTGTTTTGTAAAGATTCTATTTTAATTGTGTTTGCTTTGAAATTCTGGAAAAAACTCTGTTTTCTTTTAATTGTCGACAAATTGTTGTAAAAAATAAATACGACTAAACAAAATTATTCGTGTGTACTCAGTATTTTTAATGAATTGATTCATTTATAACTTTTTTTCATTCCTTTTCCTTTACACTGAAAAAAGTGCTTGTGTATTCGTATCGTTTTTATTCAAGGATATTTTTGTATTCATTTATTTACAGTTTTACTATTTCGTACAAAGCACATGAGTAGTTTAATTATCTCATTGTTGTTTAAGTTATTCACTTACATAGTGGCAGAATGGTGTTTTGAGAGCATTGAGATTTTTGGAACAAAAACCAACAATTAAAAACAATTTCTTTTCAACCCAAATATGTGAAAATAAATTCAATCAAATATGGAATATTTCTAAAAATTGGATACTTTTAAAAACTAATACGTTTTTTAAGATAAAATTCGTACACTTTAAAATAAATATTTTCTACTGCTATAGCTTCTAATTAAAAAAAAAAAAAACAGTCAAGTAATACTGCAATCAATTTTATTTATGCTATTCTATTCTTAACTTGTTTAAAGTATATTCTTTTATCTCAATACAAATAGTGTTGAAGGATATTACGCGAGCAAAGTTGCTATAACTTTAAGTACCTTTAAGAATGGATAATAAAACGTACAGTTTCTTCTTATTTCAAAATTTGATCACCTAACTGAATAGTGGATTACTCAAAACTCACTGTATCTGATAGATTTAACTTTTTCGTTGTTTCTGAAATAACTGCTACATAGCTATCGATGTTTGGTTTCTTATAATCTTTCTTTTCCAATATTACAAAAATGCAGAAAATGAGATACTATAAAATTAGAAATAAATTTTTTTAGGCAAGGCAATTGTTTTTATTGGCTAACTACCTTATGTATGGAAAGTTGTAACATGAAACTGAAAACAACATTTTCAAATCATAAGCCTTCGTACTTTGACAGACATATTAAAACCTTTGAACTTTGAAAAAAATTGTTTTTCGAATGTTTACTTCGAATTTACAAGGTGATCCTAGAAATTCAAAACTGTTCTGATTTTCAATAAAAGTCGAATTTAAAAGAAAAGCATTTTCACTACAATTCAAAAAATTTCAAAACTGGAAAAAACAACCAAAAGCTTTTGAATGTTGCTTTACCAACTACAGTGTCATTTTAAATGATTTCTAATGAAATCAACGAACATTAAAATGGATTTTGAACAACAAATTCACAAACCAAAATTAAAACCAAATGATCAAGGTTTTGAACACATTCTAGCTGGCCTTCATTTTAAAGGGCATTACAATGGAAACATTTTTTTTTATAAATTCTTGTCAAAGGTAAAATTAATTTTCAATTGTGTATTCATTTTTCTAGTTAAATTAAATATTTCATTGGATTTGATTTTGATTGATTTTTCCTAGTTATTCTCTTGCATTCCAAGGGTGCGTTGTTACCCAATGGCGTTTTGTTTTCAAGTGAATAGCTTCTTCCTTCAAATATATTAATATGTACTTTCTAAACTTAAGTAAGTTATGCAGCACTCGCTCATATGACATATTACAAATTTTCGAAAATTCTTTTGAAAGTTAAAAAAAACTATTTTGGTAGGCAAATTTTATATCAAATTTTTAATACAAAACTAAGTCTTAGATTATCAAGTCACTCAAAAGGAATCCAACAATAAAAAAAAACGTAGTAAAGTTTACAGAATAACTATTGCTGGTTGTAAGTTGTATAAAAATTAATACAAAAATGTTCTTCCATTTATAAACCAACTGTTACCAACTTATAAATGGGGTATCTGCTTATTCGGAAACGCTTAAGATATACAAATGCAATACGTTTTATGAACCTTAAGACTATATTGCTAATACATTTTTTAATTAAAATAAATTTGATAAATCTAAAATCTTCAAACCCTTCACACAGAACCATACGGTATCAAATATTAACAAACAGATGACATCCCTATTTTTTTAGAAATTTCGAGATCACTTTAAATTCATGGATCATACTTTTAAAAAACTAATTTCTCATTTACGAATCTTCCAAAAATATTCAAGGATTGGATTTGTAGAAAATGAGTAAGGTGGTGTTCAAGCTGTAGCTAAAAGTACTAAGAGACAGTGGGAGAGAATTGACAGATACATTTTTCAGCTTCTCTATTATCACAATTTTTATTATTCGAATTTTATCGAGTCTTATTTGTTAAATAAATGGAACAATTCTAGTACAATTATTTTATTTTTTAAAGAATGCAAAATAATTTTCGAGAAATTTAAAATGGGTTTAATTGATTTTTCGTTCTTTTTAAAGTTAAGGTTGAAAAATAGTGTAAAAAAAATATCGGTTGATTAAAATTTTCAAAGAAGGTTTTCATTTCTAAATTTTTTTTTACAACGGGATATTTTATGTTTGCACTAAGTAAGGAACCGCCTAATGTGCTAGAATTATGTATTTATTTGTCTTTCACCAAATAATGAAAGGCAACTTCTTAAGGTTTTTTTTTTATTAAAAGATCAACGATTTATTTTATTCGACTTTTTTACATGAAAATTATTGGACTTGTAAGAAAAATGAAACAGCAAATTTTCAGCGACTAAAATGCATAGATATACCCTTTTAGCTAAAAATTATTGAAGAGTTAGGTTTTTGACACTAGACAATAGCAATCTCTCCTGGGATGGTTTTGGTTTCGAACAAACGTATAATCCCAATCTTCCTGTTAAAGTTTTCACTCTAAGACATTTTTATATAGTTTTAATCAATATCTTAGAAAAGGTGTAAACTCAACTAATGACATTGAAAACTCTCTCTTAATATCTACGGGATTTCGGTTTAATATTTTTACATAGAAAGCGTTTAAGACAGCGAAACAGTCATTAGATTTTCTTTAATTACCTTTAAAGAAGTGTCGCTGTTCTTTAAAAAAGCGTTTTATAACTTCTTTAAAAGACAATTCAAACGCCTTTCCTTTCTAGGGAAGTAAAGGATTAAATTCGAAACGCTTTCAACACTCACAAATTATTCAATCAAATATAAAACTTTTGACAGGCTCGACACAAGGCAATGTCTTCAATAAGCTTAGTATTCCTGCCATAAATTTCATATAAAAAAACCAAAAACAGATGTGCTTGCATTTCAAATTATTATCAAAACAACCTTGCTTGCGCACGAATACAAAAAATAACGTCCTTACAGAAAACTCTTAAGAAGCCATGTTTAACGACACATAAATATTTAATTCTTTGCACTTCCACACACACCCACACACACACATAAAGTAACAAAAGAAAAAAGTAAATCAAGTTCAACCCCTTCGAAAGAAGCAAAAAAAAGGAATGTTGTGCACGTGGTTTGACCTTTGATATTAATATGACCTACTAACGATGACCTAGTGACAAATTTTTCAATTCAATTTTTGAAAAACGAAAATTCCCAACTGCGACTTATTTTGGGTGAGAAAAAAATTCTCATTAATCAATTTCGATCAAAGTTGTCACACTTTAGGCACGTGGATATCGATTTAAAATACAGTATGAGACAACACATTTTTTTATTTTCACTTTACAACATCTGACGAAGCACACACAGTCAAAAAAAAAAAAAGCGAACACCGAAAACCAACCCCCAACTACCAGTCACGTTTTTCAAATCGACCCGAGTTCCGTCATCAATGTCCGTTCGTTGTTGCAAAAAGCCCCGTCCATCATCATCATCATCACTTTGCCAAAACATATGTTTACGTAATTCGACACCACTTTTTTAAGAAGAATTTCAAAAACAGTGTTTTTGAAAAAAAATATTTAGCTACACAATAAATATTAAAAATTTATAATTAACACTAACACATACAGCTACGCCAATATAACTTTTCAAAACACAACACTCCCTACCATATGGCAGGATTCGAAACAAAAAAAAATTTCAAAAACATTTAAAATTGTTAAGTTTAAATTTAAAAATATTTTTTTTTAAATTATTTAAAATATAATAATTTTAAAAAACAAATAAATTTCATAACGTACCAATGAAATTCATATTCCGTTGGCGCTTTCACTTAATACTAGCTCGCCAAGAAGTCCGTCTTGATATGAAGGTTCGAAGGCAATATAATTCAAAAAATTTCGAAGAGCTTGTTGGTTCTCAGTAGAAGACCACACTTGCACTGACGCACTTTGTGCACTGAACTAGAATCCATCCTGGCCCGAATGTCGTGCTCTAGGTTCGAAGTAGAACCACCATCCGTAGTAGCGCCACAAGCCAACGTAGTGTTGTTGTAGACCGTACTAGTACTACTACTATTGCTGTTGGTTTGTGTTCTACAACTTGGTGTTGTTCTCAGTTTTGTCATTGTAAAGTCTATGTTTTTTTTTTTTTTTTTTTTTTTTTTTTTATGTTAACGTATTTTTCCTAGAAGTCCTGGCGTGCGTCGTCGTCAACGTCAGTGGGACAAGTCGATTTTGTATCCTTACGTGAGACTTAACTAACCCAAAAACTGGGAACTCGACTCGATAATTTTTTTTTGTTGTTGTTGTATTTCTTCCCTTTTTAGCGTTGAAAGGATCTTAAATGGACCAACACCGCATCGTATCGGTGGCCACGAGACGCGCGGATGTAACGATGTTTCGGAGTAAAGCTTTTACACGAGAGTAGGAGTTTTCATTACTCCTAGCGGGGTTTTTATATGATTTCACAGTTCATCGATGAGAATCCTTTTTGCACTTGTTTCCGGATGGAGAAAGAGAGGAAGTGATATGTTTCGGTGTTAATAGAAATCAGTGTGTAAAAATGCGAGATAGACGGGATTCCTTAAGGTTTAAGGGAGTAAAGAAGAGGGTTCTTACGCATGATGTTGCAGGAATGAGTAAGAACCCGCATCAACCCATCAAGAAGGAAATGCGCGTGAGAATTCCCACAGTTGTATAGTTAGATTCAGAATCAACAAAGAGCGGAACATGCGCTTTTCACTAACTATATGGTAACAAAGGGGGTATTCCAGAGAGGGGAGGTTGGGTTGAGAAATTATGCAGAGGCATTCGGCCTTAATTCAAAAAATATTTCCACTTCATAAGAACTACATATTATTATTTTGCCGCCTCATGCGCAGGAGCTCAGTTTTAATTTTTGAAGCTTTCCCAATCAAATTAACATTGTTCTCTCTCTGTGGACATGGAAATTCCTTGCGCAGATGTGTGGAACAGTGGTGCCAACATTTAGAATCCAAAAACCATTTGTCATTCTTCTCAAAATAAATAAAATACTGGAGAAACTTTACACAAAAGCGAAGGGGAAGCTTTATTCATTTTATTTCCCCAATTTTCCTCTGCTTTTGCCATTATTTTTAAACATATAGCCAACCCCATAATTATTGTCATCAGCAAGGAACTTAAATTTACTCGTATCGCAGAGAGAAGGAAAGAAAGAAAGAGAGAAGGAACAAGCAGCAGGAAGAGATTTTCCGCTCTGTAAAATTTCAATAGCACCATCATCCATTTTATTTTGTACATAAGGAAGTTTGAGAAGCATACTTCTGCTGTCATTCGCATCCCTTATTCTTTCGAAAGGTCCTTTTTTTTAAACCTAATCACATGATGTACTTGGTGATTATATTTTTCCCACAGCATGCATCTGCCAGAGTTAAGCACATATACTAGAGAGCACCCTATAGTACTTACTTATGACTATGACTCTGGAGTGGAACATTTTAACTTCCTGGTTCGAAAGAAGATCCTTTGGAATTTTTTTTTTATATATATATTCTATATGAGGGGGGAAGGGGGCAAGACTGACTTGGAATAGTTTGTACGCACTATATGCATCAGTTTATGAACATAAATGTATAGCCACACCAATAAAAGATTTATCTATTTTCATTTAGTGAAAATGGAGAGAGCAGGGTTGTTATATGTTTTCTTTTTTTGCGCCGTGAAATATTTTTTTTTAAATAAAAATGAGAATTTTGTTTGCAAGTAAATTTAAACAAGAAATATTTTAATGTTCAAATGTTATCGCTGATGCCATTTTTATATGTGTAATTTGACTAATCGATAATATTGTTTTTAGATTTCTTAAATTAAAAAAAGCATGTATTGAAATAATTGGAAAAATATGGAATTCTAATTTTGTGATGCTGATTTTTAAATCACGATTTTTCCGTGTTCAGTGCAAGGTTTCTATTTGAACTTCTAACAATCTTAGAAAAATTCTAAAAATGTTTTCAATAACAAATCATTGTTTTAAAAAATATATGTTTCTATTAAACTATAAAGAGAGGAGAAATAATGATTAATATATCAACATAAAATTGAACTATTTTACCGATTTTTAAAGCTTGTTAAAAAACAAAAAAAAATTGCTAACAATTATCGATTATTGTGAACAAGTTATTATCCATTAGTTTAAAATACATACTGATGCTTTGAATTTTCAATAATTGATTGTAGTATATTGTAGCTATGGACCACGTCATTAGGGCCTAGTCTTAGTTCTTAAGACATGATATTAACCTCAAATAAAATAAAAGTTAATTCAATTAAGTATCAAGAACCGAACAAAAAGAACCAAATCCTTAATGAAGTACCTATTTTTAACGAGTAAAATGTAAAAATGACTGGAAGGATGAAGAACAAGTTATTGATTAAGGAAAAACAACATTTGCATGCGATATTTGATTGACTTAGTACATTTTTCTAGTGTGCTTTGATATGCAACCAATACATTATTTATAATTTTTAACAACAAAAATATTTCTAACGAAACATTATATGGCACATATTTTAACAATCTTTCAAGTTCTCTACATTAACATGATGAGACAGATGATTGCATGTTTAAATTTTATTTTAATCGTTTTCTAATTTTTCTTCTTAATGGTACAATTTATTTTGTGTGCTGATAGTATCGTATAGGACATTACAGTGCTATGATATCAAAGTCTAAAAAGTGGGCGTGAAAATTCTTTCCTAATTGAGTAAAATTATACGCCATACAATCATGAAAAAAGAATAAATTTTCTCGAAAACCTCACCAACAATTTTGATAAAACATTCTAGATGCGGCTTTTCGAAAACGGTGGCGGAACAATATATATAAATAACTTACAAAAAAATTCAGATTTTCTTGTATCAATTTACTCAAAATAACTTCAAAATATTTTCTTAAAATTTTTCTTAGATAATCATTTAATAATGGAATAGGTTCTTCATAGAAAACTTTCAAGCTGATGAGAAAAAATATCAAAAATTATTACAGATTTCTCTTAATAATTTTGTAAAACTTCTTTTTGTCTAAAATAAATATGACTCAAGCATTTATCCACTGAAAAACAGGATCAGGGGACTAATTTGAATGCTGCTTTATTTGCGTCATATCTGGAATAGGACTTTAATTTAGTACCAGGTTTTACGGATATTTTGTTTTATAATTCAAGAGAACACCTTTTGTTAATTAAATGTCCACGGTTAAACTTCATAATCTCGTAAGTTGGAAAATTCGAACAAAATATTACTAGGCAATGCAAAATAATCTGAAAATTCAGAGTCAATTTTTCAGGAATGACAACATTCAAAAACTAGTACCTATTTTAAGTCGCATTAAAAAAAAAATAAGCAGTTCCTCGTAAGTCTCATACTATGTGAGTAAATCGAATTGAATTCTTATATATAATGTATATACCAACTTACGAGGTATTGCATAAATACACAATCAGGTATTTTTTTGATTTCTGAAAAACTTGCAAAAACGACTTACGAGGGCATGAAGTTTAACCGTCGATATGGAATAAAATCTAAACATTTTATTTCTCGTCGCATCTCAAGTGATTTTAGAAAACAAAAAAAATTATTTGAAACTGCATTATGTATACATAAAAATCCAATATTAGTTACATATATAATTAATTCGAACACGATTAGGCACATATTCTCTACCTAGTATTCTGAAACCTATCTCGGACTTTTTGTGAACCAATATGAAAATTAATAATGCCAAATTTCACTGTTAACTGTTATACTGAACAACTTTGGAATGTGAATGTTTGCGCAAACTAAATGTTACTTTCAATGACTGTATTCAATTCATATACATATACTATATTCAGAGATGTTCCATTGTATCACATTTGCAAACTTCTCTATTTGGTTTAAATCTTGATAAGTCCCTTAAGTTTATGTAACTTCTTAAACAAGACGTCATCCACTAAATAGAAGCATTTTCACAAATATTTTTTTTTTTTCTGCGATAAATGCTTTGAAAACCTTTGAAAAAACTGTTTTTCAACAATTAAATCTTCGCAATCGCTTTTCAAAACTGTTTCCACTTCAGAAAAAAATCATTTTTGTTTTGTTAAACAAAAAATCATAAAACCTTATAGGGAATGCCAAAGTCTAAGTATGAAAAACTTAAACACAATTAATATTACATTAAAATGAAAATCTTTTGTTTTTGATTTAAAAATTTCTGTTATACTAACAAATCTTCAAATATGATTTGTCAAATATCCGGTCACAATTAATAGACACTTTACTGAAAACTTCGAAACGACTTTAAGGTTATTAGAAAGAGGAACACTGTCATGCAGCTGCTATTGGTCACCAAATATTGAGGTTGCTGATGGCCTAAACGGGACAATTTTCAAACTAGGACAAAACGAAGTATAGACTTTCATTAACAAGAGTCACATCCCACCACCAACTTGTCCAAAAAGTTGTCATTGATAGGTATAACTTCGAGACATTAAGCGATAGTGACTATCACCAAGCGATATTTTAATCGCAAAAAACGGAATCAGCTCGAAAATCAAATGAAGAATGGCTGGGTGCTAGTAGCTGTTTTTTTTTAGGTTAAGTAAGCAATTTCGGAATAACAAAAGATCGAGAAGAACCAAGAGAGACGTTAAACAGGACACTCATCATCCCGACCGGTGCAGTCCTACAGAAGCCTGGACCATCGGCCATTCAGATAGGCCTTTGCAATTTTATCAGCTGCACAAAAATATTCATTTAAGATTTGAAGCTGGGCTTTTTAATAACATGCACATTTCATCAATAAAAACCATTTCGCAAAATTTTCAAGGTTATGCAATTAAGGAAGCATTTAATTTTGTTAGCACTTGACCAGGCTATAAGCAACAATTTGGAATGGTCCGCTTTCCGAATTTGCATGTAACTTTTTGAAGATTTTAAGGATCATTGACTTGCATGTACGCAATAAAATTGTATAATTATTTATGTTGTTAAAAATAAATCTCACATAGCTATCTATGGCTTAGTAAGCTTGTCAAAACCCAATATGTATTTTAGTACCCGCTCCAATACAATGTTATTCTGCCGCCATGTTTTATTTTAATTCGGCGTTTTATATACAAAGCTCCTAGATGTATGCCGCGAACAAAATAGCAATCTCATCAAAATGCTAGATCAAACAAAAATTGTTTCTATATTTTGCCAGTAAGTATGCAACGTTGTGCACCTACGACCCTCATTATATTTCGTATGATTATCTGCTTAGGGGGTTTCAGCTATTTTTTTTCAATTAAAATCGATGATTATTTTAATTTTTATTTTGATGTTATACTCTTATATAAAATTTAACACGTCAGCATTACATCAAAAAACCTAGAATTATTGTATTATCTAATTTTCTGATTTCGTTGCATATTTTTGGGCTTCCGTAGCAAGAATCCATTTTTCGTTTTTGTTTTACATAATTTATTTATTGCAAAATAACTGCAAAATCCATAATTTTCGGAATACTACAAACAATATTTGTAGCCCTTTCAAACGAAAGGATTCACAGGTGAGCTTTTGAAGTTGCTTGTTTTTATTAAATTCCAGGTTTTCTTTTTATATTTTTTGTATGTGCAGTTGTTGAAAACTAATCAAATATACTCAAAGTGACATTGCAAAATCATTCAGCTTGTTATATCTGACTTAAGAAGCCGTTACTTATTCTTGAGTATAACACCCGCAGTCCACAGATTTATTTCTATGAGCTAACAAAATTTGTACAAATGAATATTTGTCGGGCGCCGCTTAAGAAAAATGTTCGTGAGATCCAAAGAAATACGAACATTTTGAAGATGAAGAATAACTACAAATATAAAAAGTTACATCTTTTTCAATACTACGAGTATACGTGTCAGGATATATGCTCCGATAAGGTTTCAATCCCTTATTCCAGAATCCAGACCATAAAGTTTTTTTTAAAAAAACAGTATCAAGACCACTGTTACAAAATATAAATTAGGACTTCAGATTTTAAACTGATGGTGAGAAGGAGAACTTAGGGCTGTCAAAATAATAAAAATGTTGGCCCTATAGCTCCAAGCGAAGTCAAGCCTTCTTCCACTTTCTATCGTTTCTGTGTGTAGGTTGATGTTCTACGGGAATGGAAGAGACCTTCAATTCACAAACAAGTCCGAACAGCTAGCAGAGAGATGAACTTTTATTCATGACAGTTTTGACTCTTAAAGATATTGCCTCTTTTTCTCAAGAAGCAGGGGTACTGACAAGTGAAGGATCGGATCTGGAACCTTCGGCGTTGCGGGTTGACAATACAAACAACTACACTACGGGCCTCTAAAAAATACGTCATAAGATGTAAATATTTAAACACACAAATCCATGTAAGTAGGATGGAAGCTTGTAAAACTGTGATTGGCGTAGCAGATAGCTTGAGATATTTAAATGAATATGTAAATATTTTCATATGGCAAGGACATTGACGTAGCTTGGGTCAATTGCTTTTGTCAGGAAGTTCTTTCATAATTTCTTCATGTTAATATTTCTTTGATGCATATCATCCAAACTTGATAATCCTTGATATCTAATGGGTGTGTAAAAAGGTAAGAAATTTAAAGAGAGGGAGGAGAAGCACCAAAGGCATATTGTCACCCAACAAAATATTCAACAAACGGCATTAGCATGGGACTATATATTTGCGTGCAGAAATGTGTGAATGACGGTCCTTTAACTTCCCCCGCCTTGTCCATCAAAGAAGGAAAAGACGAAGGAGGGCACAAAATTGTTTTCTGATTTTAATTCATTTCAAACCTATCGGACGTGAGTGGTATAAATAACAGGAAGTGACTTATCAAATTCTCAAAGTACATTATTTATCCTTACTTCAAGTTATTATCATCCCTTTTTCCCAGTTGGTCATGTCATCATATCTTAATTATTCGCATTTTTCTAGCTTAAACCCTCCCCAATCTCCCCTCTCTTATCTATTTAAAATTAGATCACGACAACAATTGGAAAATATTTGTGCCAGGGTTTTTGTGGGAATTCTTTCTATCCTACACCCTAGACATCTTCTAGATTGAAGAAGGACGTAACGACGGAGACGGTGCGGTGTAGCAGGATGGGTGTTTTTTTTTTATAATTCATCATTCATAATCGTTGAGATCCTTGTGGACATGGAAAATGGAGAGAAAAAAAAAAAAAAGACGAACTCGCTCTTCCATTATAATATACGTGTGATATAGATATGCATATAAGGAGGCTCACGTTTTGCACATTAAATGCGTTGTGATGGGACGTGACTTTCTTGTGTAAAACAAAGTCAAACTCTAAATGGAATTCCACAATTGCACAAAGTTATAGCCCTCCATTCGGATATACAGAGAGGACTCGCAAGGACTCTGGATCCGGAGTCAAGTCGCAGAACGCCCTGTGGCTAGGGAAAACGAAAAAGGAACATACTCAACTTAAAGGTTCATCGCTTGTGTTTCTGGTGGAACCCACTTTTTTATGGCTTTGTGCCATTTTTTTATTTTTTTCAAGCAATTGGTAACTTCATATATGATTATATTTTTTATGTTTTGTTTCCTTGAATTATCCTGACTGCGACAGTTCAGTAAAAGTAAAAAAAAAAAAAACACTTCAACAGAAAAACTAAAAATGATTTCATTACAACGTGCGATGAATCTTAAATGCTAAAATATTTCTCTTTTAGAAGGATAATCCCAAGCCCGAAACGAATCCTCATCTTCGTCCTTGCAAAGCAAAAATGCCCAAAAGTTAAAGTGTGTGAACAAGTGGGGGAAGCAGCCATCAAGTGATGGAGAGTCTATGGAGTCCGGGGATGTGTGAGAAATCAGTAGTTGACATTGCATGGTATAGCACTTAAGTGCAATGTGTGTGATGTCATAAAGTGGAACAGCACAAAAAAGGAATAAAATGAAATATATCATTGAATATATGTATGTATGTGTATGTGTGTGGGCGGAAATAATAAATTGAGGCTTTTTTGGCACAGGAAATTGCTTTATTAAAATTCCGAACGCTCTCTGCAGTGTTGGACATTTTCAAGAAGACGCAGACTTTGGTTAAACTTTAATAAATTTAAGAAAATATAAAAAAAAAAAAATCCAAGCGAGTAGGAAATAAACCAGAAAAGTTTTTCAAAAAATAAAAAGTTAAGATCTGTAATTTGGGATTTTGCAATTGTGGTCCCAGCAGGCCTGCAATAACTGTTATGCCCATTTCCATGGGACACTTTATTTGAAAAAAAAAAGACAGTTTTCATGTCAGATGGTGGGAGGAAGAGATTTTGTGACTTAATGTTTAAGTTTTTATTTGTTTGGGGTGACATAAATGCTGACAATTTAATTTGAACAAGAAAATTAAACATTTTTGTAATAAGAGCTTTTTTTTATAATTTAAAGTTATATGGGTGCGGGAAGAATCACATATACATTCGAGTTTTATAGCAAACGTTAAAACAATATAATGAAACTCGCACAGGAACAGATGATGATTGGGAAACCTATAAATCTACTCAGAAGTGTTGTAAGCACACTGAATCACTAAAAATACAGTCTTACTGCTTTCGTAGGCGTTAAAGGAGCCTTCCATAACGTGTAGCAGAAAGAGTCCATGTTAACCTTAATACCATCATTAGTTGGCTAATTTTCATGTTAAGAATCTGCAGACTAACTTAGACCTAGGAAGGAGCGTTTATTAGAGTAAAAACATCCAGAGGCACCACACAAGATTGTGTCCTTACTCTCCTGCTCTGGGTATTCGTGGATAACGATGTTCTTCTTAGACTTAGAATAAGTGAAGGCAGAGTAGAAGCTCTTAGGATGACAGCTCTGCTAGGAACAGGAATTTTTTCCTCCAATCTAAGTGAACATAAGTGAGCTTAAATAGAAGGCGCTTTTTCCTTCGTTAATACCTGGTCAAAGATATGCGGGCTAGCGGTCAGTCTGCAAGAGACAGAAAGGGTCCTCTTAACCAACGAAAGAAAAATATCAGTTTTTTATTTTCCTTTAAAAAAAATCATTCCACTGTGTATGTGGTTCTAGACAGAAAACTGAACATGGAATCTCAACATCGAAGAAGAGCCAAAAAGGCAATGATAGCATTCCATACATGTAATTGAATATTTGGAAAGACCTGAGATTTGAACGGCAATAGTGAGACTTATACTGTCATATGCCAATTTGGTCTGGTGGCCAGCCATACAAATTTATCCAACCCAAGAACCATTACAAAAATTTAATGAATGGCGTTTATAGGCACCACCCGGGAAATTAAAACAACCACTGTAGTAGTTAAAGAAGCTATTTTCAATCTAAAATCCTAAAGGCCTAACTAATGGACGGAAACAAATGGTTGCTAGTGTTGAAACTAAACGAAACGTTGCCGTCCAACCAGTGAAATGAACACGCTACCCGCAATGGACGGATTGCTGCGAAAGTAAACAATCATGTTTTTTTTTCTGAAAAATAAGATGACTGGGACATGACTCTTACTCTCACATCACAGTCAGGTGTCAAATTTTAGTCCGTCAAATGCTTAATGACTTGCAAACGTTGTTCAAGAGTAAGTCTATTCGTTATAAAATGGCAAACCAAACTGAACATAAATCAAGTGACAGCTGTCAAAAAGAACAACTCCGAGAAAAGTATTGCCAGATCGAAAACCACAATTCAAAAAAAAAAACACCGTTTAGATTTCGAAAGACCATTAACTTCTGCGTTCTTTCATATAGAAGACTTCAAAACCAGACACCAAACGGTGAATTAGACATTCAAATCCTTACAGATGTCTACAAAATGGAAATTTGTGTTGAAGCAGGTTTCTACTTAGAAACACTCAAACCAACCGGATTCATCTGGATCCCCAATTACAGATCAGGGTCGTTCAGGCTGAGATCCTGGCAGGGACGGCAGTTGCTAAATAGGCTGCAATGAAGGCAATCCCACACGCTGATCGCCTTTTTCATTGACTGTCAAGCAGTAATTTAAGCAATTGAAATTCAAAGCTTGTAACTTGCTGTGGTGAATAGCTAAAGGTTCTTTGGGCTCAGCAAAACCCAAAACAAAGAACTCTGTTGGGTTCCTGGTATGTTGTACTAGGACGCGAAAGGGCTGATGAACTAAAAAGAAAGAGATCAGATGAGCAAGAGGACGCTAAGCTTTTTCTCTGTCACTGTTCAGCACTCTGCCGCTTAAAAAATTAATTTCTCACTTCTTCCAGGACATAGAAGAACTATCTCAATAAATTGGTACAAACATGTGTGTCTATAAATTAAATGGTTAAAAAACATACCTACGTCTTTTTCATAGACGCCATTTTTATAGAGCCCAAACCCCCAGGGTATCAGAATGGGGTTTCGGTAAAAGGATATCAAGAAATCAGCAACTTAACGTATACACACTACACAGTCATCATTGGGTGTGGACAAGTTTCCGGATTCTTAGATGTCATGGTGAGACGTTTCACATTTTTTCAGTTTTTGTTATTTCTTTTGTGACACCCTGTGGATAGATATTCGCATTCAAAATTCACGACGCACAAGCTCGTAGTTTGTGGCAATATATGCAAATAATTAAATTATTTTGAAACGGATTTGACTGCAAGATCGTCAGCTACATGTTCTTGTTTATGAAGAAACGTTAGCAACATCCCCACTGTGAATTTTAGCGTTGTTGATAAGCAAAGAAATGGGAATGGGTTCGTTTCAAGTTGTCGATCCTTCAAAATTTGAACCAACACCCCAGAAAATTGTAAGAACACAAGCCTCGTTTTTCTTAAAAGATGGACGAAGAGCTGCTGTCAAAGAAGAAACAGTACAACAAAGGGTAACCATTTTTTTCTGACTTAAAATTGAGAGAGATGTTATTTCCGCAGGCAGCTACCCCGAGCCACAAATTGGAAAAGAAAATGCTCGCTAATAGAATATTATTTCAAGAAATGGAGTTTTTTAATTTTCCACCTTGCAATTTCAAATCCTTTAACTTTGAATGACTTGTAGTTGTAGCCATTGGAATGACGTGTAACCATTTATGTAGATTACCCTAGTAAAGATTAATAATTTTGAGGTAAGCAAACTTCAAAATTGAAGTTATCATTCGCGTTTATTGGGAAAGTTTTCAAAAACGGTGTTTTTTTGTTGAATTCATGTCTGATATTAGGATACCACTTGAATAATATCATTTCTTGACTGATTTATTATTGTGCGGATTCGAAGCGGGAAATATCCTAGTCACATGTCAGTTCTTGGATTGGAGATCGTTTGAGAGAAAACCAGGTTTTGAGGGACTACTTACTTAAAGGTGAATAATAAACGAGTAGGGAAAACCTACGGTTTGGGGGAATCATATATAGTTTTTGAAACACATCATACCTGCGCCAGCGTTTATGTGCGTTTCCTTAGACAATTTGCTATTGCAAAGCATACCAAGAATTGTTTCTGTACACTCAAAGGTTAAATTGTTTCTGATAAGGATTTAGGCTGAGGTGTCTTCTAAGCTTGTCCCAGAACCAGGTGAGATTTTTTCTAGGCCTTATTCATTGTGAACGCGAAGTGTTCAATAAGCCTAAGCCCAGTAGTAAAGCTCGATTAAAAGTATTGCAATTATATCTGAAAAGAGACAAAAAAAAGTGGTCCTAATATATAGCCCTGAGGGACCCCCCTCTCTTTTATTCGCCGGAAAGATATGCGACCACATGTTCCAATTGAAACTGTCTGCTTTTTGAGCTGAAGTTTCTAGCTCAAATTTTGTAAGGTCCGTCACTTTAATGTCTCGGATAAGTCAAGAATTTCAAAAAACTTTTGATGATCTCTATCCAAGAAGAGCCCTTTTTACTCAATGATGAATGAATTAACATGTGTGAGTGAGGAGAGAAGGAATAGAAAGATAGGAACAGCAAATTGAGATTTCAGGTGATAATTATCTCACGGATGGCATCCAGTTGAAAGTGGGATAACAAGTAAAAATTGGTGCTCAGGTTGGGTTTGGACTCACAACACTAGGTTAAGCAACCAAGCACTACATACAATGTACTATTGGCATCCCTGATTTCTTAAACACGAGGTAGTGCTTCTACGTATGCTTTATCGAAGCCTGAATGCTCAAAGGAAAGGATAGAACACCCTTGGTAAGAATGATAAAGAAAGACTTCATTGAAGCGGGGATGTTGTTTCAGGGTAGTGGAGTATAAAATATCCTTATACACCAGTTTAAAAGAAAAAGTCCAAAAACCACAACAAAAATGAGAATAGGACCAAGAAGGGGAAAACTTTGCGAAATATCCCCAAGTTGCTTACTAACAATAACAAGGAGCGGTTTAAGATTCAATAGTTATCATCGGTGTCCGCACTGAAAGCTTAGTCGACACATCAGCTTAGTTCTGCTGGCTTTCCTTGACACATATAGATTCTGGGATGCAGGGATTAACATGAAGAAAACAAGATATCTTCATATGTAAGTGTTGTCTACTTGAACACAAACGACAGAATTCAGAAGCATCTGGGATGTTACCAAATAGGCATAAGACATCTTTTCTGTTAAAATATACCCCAAATTCTTAAGCTTCTTGCTGTAAATGAATGCGTTCATCCAGAACTTCAAGGGGACACGCTTGAAATTTCTTCATTAATTCCACAATCTCAAATCTTTGTTTAAATTTTTTGAAAAGAGAAAATTCATATGAGCTATGTTAGAGTCTCTGAAAAACTGCGTTTCGGGCATTCGAAAAAAGATGTTTTCATATTGTCCTTCACATATTTCTTTAAGATCTTCGCCAAGTGTTTCAATTTGAAGCTATTTTCGTTCAATGTAGAAGTAAAAATATTATTGAATTTCAGTACTTCAAAAAAAAAAAAAAAAAAAAAAAATTACATCAGAGAAGTTCCTGATCTACCCTCAAATTCCATTTAAATTCCCCCCCACTTGAGGTGGATTCTTGGATGTGAATGCGAATATAGCCTGAAGGGGTATAATAGTAGGTTTACTCAAGTAAAATTCTTCGCCATTATTCTTGGGCATATCAATGTGGGTAGAGAGAGGGGGTGCTTACGTATTTGAAAAGAATTTTAACTTTTGACTTTTAACATTCGTCGTTTATACGCGCAAGTCTTCTTTTATTTTTTTATTTTTTGTTCTCCTTGATTCTTGTTATCATCGCATTTTCTTCCCTTAACAATTCAAGAATTCTTTTGAATACTAGAGTTAAAAAAAAGTAAGACAAGAAAAGAAAGAAAAAAGGATTTAAATTTAATTAAACATAGAAAAGATAAAAAATAAAAATAATATTTTCCAAGAACCAAAGGAATTAAGGACGAGCATCAGATGAAGACTATGAAGTTGGTTTATAAATATTTATTTATGCGATACTAACGACCGAGGAGAATACAGAAAAATTGCCTTTTTCTTTCCGTTGACTGTTTTTATTGCCAAAAACTCACAAATTCAATAACGATCATCAAAATTAGTCCGTTAAATGTTAAAATAATGATTATGCAATTTTTTTTTGTCTGCTATAGTTGTGTAACCGAAGATATCCTTTTTGGATGGATGAGCAGATTATTCTGTGGAAATTTAAGGGAAACATTGCATACAGCTGGAAAAATACAAGCAATTTATGTCGGAGACAGCTTTGGTCAGCAAGGTTTGAGATTTTTTTTTTTTCAATACTACCTTGATTGACATAATTTTTATTTATTGCAATATTTAATACTATTTAAAAGAACATGGAAATAGTCTTTAATACTCTTTTCCCTCTTGTTTTGGACTTATTGTCAAATTCTTTAAAATGTATCCTTTTTCACTAATCGATCAAAGTGGAAAACGTTATCGAAATATAAAAGATGGACGGATGTTTTGTTATACTTATTCCCAAGCAACCACTGCACAATCTCGACCATAAGCAATTGACACATCGGAAGCTTACACCTCGCCCTACGCTAACCAGAACCCTTAACTGAATATACTCTCTAAACTCTGACAAATCAAATCTTCCCTTACTGAATAATGAAGCTGCAGCAGTAGTACATAGCATTGTCAAAGTTAATGTCAAAAAAATTAGCGCACTAAGCAGCATGCACGAATAAAATGTGTAGCACTGAACTCAAACAAAAATCATGTCTGCCATTTTGGTTTGCAGCGCAGCACGTTCATGAAGTTAGAGTCGAGTCAACTTATACTTCAGCTTTAATTTGTGCTGCAGGCTGCAGCTTCTACTTCACGTTGTAGCCGTGCAATACGGTTTGCATACATTTAACTTTGACATTACTACGTACTACTGCTGCAGCTACACCATTGTGATCAGCCAGTAATCAACCAACAATCCGATTTATTGGTATAACGTCTGAATTTCGAGCACATTGATCGTTTTTGGAATCATTTGGCAGATTGATTGCCTTATCCTGACCGAAGAGAGAACCCTTAAACCCGTTATTTTTCTACAAGTCATGTAACTTGTTTCGACAAAATGGCGCTCTTTAGTGCTTTGTCGCTTTTGATGTGAAAAAAAGTGGCAACTACTTTTAGAAATGTTAAAGCATGGAGGCGTCTGCATTGCTGGGACGAAATGTAATCGTAGCCTTTTCTCTACCCAAATCAAATATAGGGATCTTCTAGACTGGACATTACAGACAGAAATATAACTTGGCTAAGGGTCCATACCGTTAAATCTTCGAAATCAAATCAATGCGAGGTTGGAAATGAAGGAGGCTATGTCTCCGATCACGTGGCCAAGAACTGCACAAACAATTAAATGGGGCAAAGTGGGAGAACTGACTTGACATACGTGAAATTGAGGCACAGGTTCACCTAAAATTGAAGTATATTATAGTCATTGTTTTATATTGGCATCTCAGTAAGCTGTTGTAACTTCATTTTCAATGCATATTAACTTGAAGTATCCGGAATTCATTGATAAAATGATAAAAAGGTTAGAGGGCAAAACAGAGCCCTGAGGCACACCACCAATTATTCTGTGAACTTTAGACTTAAATCTATTCAATACACGAATTTTTATTCCATCGTATATTAGATTCATCGAAACTGAAAAAAACCCAGTTTTGATAAGGGAGCCTGATGCTTAACTCTATGAAACGTTTTTAGAATATCAAGCAGAATATTAACTTATTTTCTTTGAAACGCTGTAAGGCTAAGACTCGTTTCTCCGTTCGGTGAGACATACCATCAGATCACCAGTGTGCCCTTTGCCTAGAAAGCCGTATTCCCGTTCATTAAGAAGCTTTGGTTTTTTGAGATTTTTCAAAAAAAAAAATCTTAACCTGGGAAAGCCCGATTGGACGATACTAAGACGCTAAAGAAGATAAACCTTTCTTGGGGACTGAAAAATTTTAAGAAGTGGGTTTTTGATGATTTTTGTTCAAGGCTTGAGTGGCTGACCAATGTTCAACATAAAGCAGCGGAAGTTAAGTCCTTTGTGTCCAGTGCGCAAACTGAAGAAATGTCGAGTTGGAGCTCAAAAGGGTATATAATACTATGCCTAGAAGAAGCACAAGAAAATTGTCGTTGTTATTAAAGAGTCTTACAACAAGGCAAGTTATTTCGATTTGCACAGTGGACAACTTTCCGATTCCTTTGATGGGTGCCAAGGACTGAGCCATGGAGATGTCTTGACACCAGTTCTGATTTTGCTGACAATTGACGATGTGTTGACTACGTCGGTGCGGTGGGTGAAACTGAAAGATAAGGTATCCAATGGAGTCTGTTTGACAAACTAAGCCACATAGACCAATGCTGATGATATTTGTATGTCTCATGGCGAACTGCAACTGCAACTGAATGAGGAAAAGGCTGGCTTAAAAATCACAGCAAATATGTCCTTAAAATGACCACGGGCCAATGCACACAACAAGTTATTCTAAGGCAGGAAATAACAAAGGAGGTCACGCAGTTTAATTATCTGGGCAGTTTCATAGCACTCCATGGCAGAACGGACCTGTTTACATTTGTAAAATAAACAAAGCCTGCAGTGCATTTGGAATCTCTTCTGTTTTGTAGAACTCTGGCAAAATATCGCTAACCACCAAGTTGAAAGTTGAAACTCTTCGAATCCAACGTGAAATTCGAGCTGTCATATGTTCAGAAACATGGAAATGCTCTGCAAAAATCTCTAGCAAGCTAAAAGCCTTTTTTAACTGTTGTCTGCGATACATTTTGAAGATCCGGTTTCCGCAAACCATATCAAACGTTGAACTGTGGAATAGCACCAGGACGAAAGGACTGGATACCGACATCAGGGAACATAAGTTGCGTTGGATAGGCTATACTCTGAGGAAATCTTACGTCAATATAGCGAAATAATATCCTTTGAATGGTTTTCTTAGGGTAATAGACGCGTTGGAAGACCAAAAACAACTTGTAGGTCATCTCTTTTAATGGAAGCTTTTTTTCACGTTATTCAATCGTGGCCACAGCTAAGGCAAGATGCGGCGTATCAGGACAGATGTAAGGATCTTTTAATGCCTTATGCTCCAGGAGAAGCGTTTACTTTCCTGACCCTAATGCCCTATTCACAGATGGAATGAAACCCTTCTTGGAATTCATTTAATTTTTAGTTTTGATACTTTCAACCCAAAATTATTCACGAAATAAATTAAATAATAGCGAATAGTTGAAGTTCCCGAGAAACTTTTGAGACCGCCCCAGTTGGGTGCCTCGCATATGCCATACCGTTCTCTAGGACTCTTTGACTAGGTTTTGTTGGTTAAAGAGTTCAGATTTTTTTGTTTAGAAGTGAAAGTCCACTAGTGGAAATAGTGTCAGTTTTCAGAGGAGATAAACAATTTAAGCGGGTTTTCAGCTTAATATTAGTGCCGACAAGCTGTTTGTGTAGTACCCCGTGGCTTAGTGGCTACAGTTTCAGAAAACTACACCGGAGGTTCTGAGTTAAAATCCTAATTCGAACTATAAAGTATCTTTCCGAGACATTTTATTTAGTGAGGAAGTACAAATTCCCCCAAGAGTAAAACAAGTAAGGAGTAGAGAAAAGTTCATTGGGATCTGACAATGAATAACATGCCCCATCCATTCCTGCAGAGTATTAACGCACACACAAGAAGTGTTCAGACTAAGCCTTGGTTGTCACTGGAGTTGTAAGGATAAGCAATATATGTAAGAATTTCGGGCATTAAGTGTGCAAGAACTTTTTTTAGTTTTAATATGTACTTCCTTAAATTGTTATCAAATTAATTTTGAACTTAAACGACATCAAAACTGAACTACTCATTTTTTTGATCCTTCTTTAAATCTTAAATCTCTTTGCAAGATGTGTTTACCAAAAAAAAAAAAACGCAAGCTCCTGCAGCATATTCAAAAGTTCACAAAACTTGTAAAATGAAAAAACTTCGATCCTTTTAAATTCGCCCGTAGTAAAAGACAAAAATAAAAAAAAGAAGAAGACGCAAAAACAATGTTCAATAAAATATTTTCAAACAATCCATGACCTGGGGCAAGGAATTCTTCCTTCTTTTCATTTTTTTTTTTTGTTTCCTTTTTGATAAAAAAATAAAACTTCCAACAAAGTCCCGAAAAGTTTTTAATATTTTGTTAATTAAACTTTTTTTCCCGGAAATTTATTCTTAAAATTTTACGATTAAAACAGTCATTAACGACCATGAAAACCCTTAACCAAAAAAAAAAATCTCTTCTTGGGTTGGGCAATATTTTTACCTCCACTTTTCGCAAAACTCCATCTAGATTGATGGAAAGATTAAACGTTTTAAACCACTCAACTTAGAAGCTTTTTTCTGTTTGCTTTCTTACGACTCCACCATAGCTCCTTCAAAATATATCCTATATCCAAATGGTGGTGATGACCTCGTCGTAAAAAGGATAGCAGACAAAGTTTGCAAAAAAAAAAAAAAAACTTTGTTCCTTGCGTGTCCCGAAAAATCACTCAAAGTGATTCAACAAAACACTCACAAAACAACACACACAGACACAGACAGACACAAACCTACACAATAAATCAAACAAGGAACAACTTAATTTCGATCCGAATTCCATTAGTCTGATGGAATGGTCTTATGGTCTCTTCTCTTCTTTTTTTTTTTGGTTTTTCTAAGCCATTTCCCGAGCACAGAAACATCAAGAATCATGCAACCGTTATCGATTTCTAATTTCCCCGATTGCATTGGACTGGTGGCCTTGACATTTAAGTGTGTGCCGTTAGTTGCAGCAATACATAGTATTTTTTTTTTTTATTTTTTTGCCTTCGAAATGTCTAACGTTAAGGAATATTATTTATGCACTTCACGGAATTTTCACAACTAACAGTATGCTAGCTATAGAAGAGAAGAAGAGCAGAAAAAAAAAAACATCCTTATCCTTCCTCGTCTTCGTCATCGTCAGCGTGTATCCTTTGAGAATTCCAAAATAGGTTCGTTTTTCTTGAAGGCTTTTTCGCTGCGGGCGCTCAGCTCGAATATAATTCATCATGCGTGACATAGAAGAGGCTTTAAAAATATAAAACGGGCATGCGGCATATATATGTACGAAGCAGCAAGGAGAAGGATAATTTAAGTGATCTGCAATCAGTCAAAGTGGATTTATGAGAATCCTTGGCATTTGGGAGGTATCGTGTTTGTATCGTGTATATTGTTACATTCTTTAGGGTATTCTTTTGTTATCCATAAGCCTGGTTGCTGACTTTCAGATACGATACCTTACCTAATACATACATATTTATGAAAATTGTACCGACAATATAATTATCAAGAAAGCCAAGAAAGCAGCATACTTTCAGGGAGGTATTTGAAATTTTAATTATTCCTATGTTGAGGTTTTAAATTCCTACCTCATATCCATGCCAAAAGATGATACGAGCGATGGCCAAAACATGAGTTCATCCTGGAATTCAGGACATCTTTGGTAAAACTCTGTTGGGAAGCCTATTTAACGAGACGTTACCTCAGGAAATGAGCTTAACGTACTTGAATTTGAAGCGAAAACAAAGTCTCGATATCCCAAAATGTATCTACTTCGCAGTTCAGGACCAAGGCAGTATAACTTGCATGGGTGCCTGCAACCATATCTGCGTAATTTGAAGGATTTTTTTGTTGTCGGTACTGCTGCACATCTCCAGTTAAACATACCCAACAAAGGATTCCGTAATAATCATTTCGGAACAATTACAAGCATGTCTCGTATTATAGGTGGTACCTTCATAAACGCATTTACAAGATAAATATAGAAATGTTTACTATCTCATGGATACATCACAGAGTATCTATCTACATGTAAGTAGAAGTTAAGCACTTCAACGGTGCATGAAAGTTGGCATAGATACGGGTTTGGAGTGAGTTACATATATAGTAATATTTAATTGCTTTGGGCCTTCTGGGAAAACTGTGTTTAGAACTTTAGTTTGTTTTCCAGGCATCAGGAAACAAGATGGCCAACTCAAATATTTACTGACCATGCAAATAGAAAACACGAATTGAGATGGATATGCTTTTGGATGCTATTATTTGAGCAACAAGCCGAGTAAGTAGATATGGAGATTGTTCATGTTTGTTTTTTTGGGAAAATTTAAGGTGAAACGTTGCAATTTTGAAATGGGAATTTAAACACTGGATTACATTTTGGATTGTGATATCATATATATGTTTATTTGGTAGATGACTTACTTTGTACTCTATCTTTCAATGTAGGTACTTGTACACATGTTTCTTAAGTGGAAAAGTGAAGATATAAGTATACAACCTTTCCGTTTTTTTTAAGCAAACGGTTGCAACTTAGATTTAAGAAATTGAGAACTGCTTAATAGATCTTGAAATATTTATGGTGGCCATTTGCTCAAGCATTGCCTTGGATCTTTTACTTCTTTCTCTATCTCTAAGGAATTTGAAGTTCAGTTGGGTGCCCTCTGGTTCGTTGGTTTAGACTCGGACTTTTTTCTCGTATACTCAATAGCGTTTAAGGTGATTTTAAAGTGTTGCATACTTTTATGAGTGTAAGTTCACTTATTTTGCAGTTCGTTATTACTGCTTTTAGTTTGCTCTTTTTTCGTGATAAAAGGTATGTCTGCATATACCCGTCGTGAGAACATTTCTGAAAAAATTATCTACATAACATAGAAACCCATTTCAAAATCCGTTGGATGGTTAAGAAGGAGTAAGCGGACAAACAGAAGGGCAACTCTCGAAGCTATGCAGCATTTTAAGAAACGTTTCGTTTAAATATAAACATAATTATAAGTTTAATTAGGCGGTGTCATATAATCTTTATGGTGCAAAATATTTTCTTAGATCATTAGGTGACTGCCTTAACAGATTATTTCACGAAAAATCTGGGTTTCTTATTTAAACTGCATTATATGTAGATCTTTTTAAAAGTTTGAAATTTGAAGAACTTTCAAAGGCAAATGTTACAAGAAACAACATGACATTGCACATATTAAGGGAACTGCAGGCTTTGATATAAATGCCAAGTTGTCTTCTCGACTTAACGCAACCATAGTTTCCCATAGCATAGTGGTAATTAAGTCAAACTACCAAGTAAGAACACGGGGTTCAACTTCTCACGAACTAAACTCCACTAGGGTGTCACAAATTTTCTAAGAATAAGTTAGGTAAGGTCAAGGTGGCTGATAGAAAAAAGGTTAAGCTGACACACTTAGTATAAAAGAGAACTGTTCTGATGCCACAAAGATTGGGGTGTTATCCCCTTAGAATTTACAAGCTTAGAACCGATGTTATTGGCTTCCGAAACGAATTTATGTCCAAATCTATCAGTCCATCAATATCGTGTAAAAATAGGTGGACAGTTGTCTCCTCCTCTTCTTCGTCTATACAACACTCCCAGTCTCGGAGCGTGTTTACCTATGAGACAGTGTCATGCACTGACACCTACAATGAATCTTGAGTGCCACCTGCTTAGAGAGATCAAAGATTGAAATGCGTTTTGGATCCAGCTTTTATCAAAAAAAAATTTCTCGCTAGAAAAGTGTTGCCAACTGTCCACTTTTAGATTTGTAATCCCTGAAGCATCTTGCTTTATCAACTTTTATTCAGCGATATGGGAATACCCTGAAAGCTGTGCTTAACTGAAATGGGTATAGTGTCGTTCCCTTTTCGCGATTTTGTCGGATTTGCAATGAAATATCTCTATTCCCTAGCACCCACCAAAGGTAAATGTGCCGCCATCTACATTTGAGATGATCAACAGTCGAGGGATGTTTTGGAGTTTGTGAAGATGGAATGGAGTCTAGGGGTCCGGATTAAATATACTATGTTAAGTGCTGCAGAGGGAGTAGTTAATTTTCATACAGAGCAGTGCATAGGACTTTAGCTAGTTCATCACAGTGTGTCGTTGTGTCAAAAGCAGTCCACCAAACGACCACCCCATGATTCAGAACTGGTCCAATAACCCGCCAATTGCCTACGCGGGGCTTACTTTTTCCTTAACTCTTTAAGCGTTCCAGCTTAATTTCCTATCCTAGGTCAAAGTAGGTACCTTACTCCTTTAGAGAATTCACGACTTATACAATTAGCTATACGTGCAGAATTTTGTTGTTTCTTGTCATGAGGACAAGTTCAGTTTTATAGGGATTTACACCTAGTCTCCAAGAGTAAGTATCACTATTCATCGCAATAATTTGTTGCCTACTATAATAATTGCAGATCACAGAACAGCGAAAGACGTATGAAATGGTTCTCTGCTTTTGTCTTTTAAATTAAAAGTTCTATGTTTGCTAGAAGTTCCCCTCAGTTTGAGAAAGGGGGAGCAGCTATTTGTCAAAGGGAAACATGGTGGTTCTTCTTTCGAGAATACCTGACCCGTTAAAGGCGAAGGAATTATAGCGCTAAAATTAATATTCTTGAAAAGCAAAAGTCAAAAAAAAATGTATCAATTTGACAGGAGAAAGATGCAACTAAATGAAACTATTAGTATGTAACTGAAAGGAGTTTCGGAGTTTCATGGGAAGGCCCGGCAATCAACAGAAAATGTCTTGAAAATTTTTTTAATTTTTCAAATCTTTTGGAGAGACATGTACCTACTTATTCAATTAAACAGCTAGAGAAGGGCTAAATCGTCAAATTCTTTTCAATTTTGAAACGAAAAAAAAAGAGAGAACAACCTTCATTTGCCTTTGTTCTGTGTTGCCTTCCTATGCTGCCAACACCACCCATTATCAATTTCATTAAAATCTTTGTATTTGTTTTGCTGAAAACTTCACGGTAATGTTGTGATTTTTACTGTCCCCATTATTAATATGCAATGGAACAAACTATCTACAACTTAACTAACTCATCTTTTTCAAAAGTTATTTGAAAATTTTGATTCTTTTTTCTTAAAAATGATGATTCTCGACAATTCTAGTTTTTGAGCCATATGAGAAAGAATATAGTCAAATTATCGTTTTGATTATGAGTTTAAAATTAAAACTTATTTTTAATTATTTAAGGACTACTTGAAGGATAATTTATTACTTGAACCAGGATTATTGAAAGATAAACCATAACCCTTTACATAACTCCAGAGTCCAGACCTTCGTCAAAACGTGTTATCGGAAACTTTTCTTTGATGATTAATTTCCCTCCGACTAAGCTTGTTAAAACTATCTCTCCCAACAACAACAACAACAAAAAAAAGGACATCAAAGCACTTCAATTTTATTACATAACATAGAGATAAGTTATCCTCATCGTCATCCTGAAAATGTAAGCAGAGATATTGACCATCTTAACCCTATTCCCGATAAACTACAAACGAAATTAATTCCATAGCCTATCCCTCGTTAAATTGGATTGAATGTTATAGAAACCCATCCAACAGGATCTAAGATAGGTATATATCCTCATTGTTAAAAAATAAGTAAACTCCATAAATACCGTTATCATACGTCGTCGTCGTTTTGTACAAAAAAAAAAGATGTATCTGATCCATTTGCTGAGAAAATGTCACTTGCATAACAAACTATTAACAAAATATATACCAATCATCCCTTTTTTTTTGTGTAACAATGTCCTTGATTTGACAACACAGCAAGGCACAAAACTAAATCGTCCTCGCTATACGTACTATTATAATGCCGACCCGACATCGACACGACGACACCCACACGAATTCAACCATACCATCAACCATCAACGTTAGTTTTGTGACAACCATGTGAAATAAAAATAAAAAAAGGACTCGTGTATTATAAAGGATGGCGTAGGTGTGTGTGTGTGTTGTGTGGGGAATACCGTAGCCGAACTTTTGATCTCCCCTATATGTGTGTGTTCAAGATGAATGACACTATCAATCGCAAACATTTATTAAGGACCCGTTTAATATAACTTTTTCGAAAATTTTTTTTTTTCTCCATAATTTTTTGTTCGTTATCCTTTTTGCTATTCTTTATAGTGTGGATTGTGGATGTTGGATATGTGTGTGGCATATTCGTATGTTTCCTGTTAGCTGTTAGAAGGTTTTTTTTCTATCTCATTGCACTCCACTTACCTAGACCCATTTATAAAAACATAATATAAAACGAGGACAGGACATGTATATACAATACATTCTCATGGGTGTATGTATGAAGTTTCAGCTTCCCGGCCATGGCCAAAACAAGAAGGCCAGTGGTGAGTATAAATGCCATCACAGATCAGAGAAAAGAAGTAGAGGAACGTCATCAAAATCATCATCACCACCGCATCACACCGCATTTCAAAGTTAGTGTATACTATCACCGTCATTTTGGAAGACATACCTACGGACAAAAGGCATCCTGTGTGTAATATCCTGGTAGTTAAAACTTTTTGTGAGATATCTTTTCTCACTGAGCGTTAAAAAAAAAAAATAGTAACAAAAAGAAAGTTTTGAAATGTGCTCAGTTCAAGGGGTAGTAGAAAGGGAAGATATTTTTGGCATGGTCTGGTCAGTGTTGCCAATTTGATACAATCTAAGTTCTAAGATAATTTTATGAGATAGATATAGATATCAATTTCTCATGTGAGAAATGAGAATAAATTGTTCTTGTTTGTATTGTGTTACGGTTGTTGTTCTAGTTTTTTTTTTTTTTTTTTTTTTTTTTGTGATGATGACAAAAAGGACGAAATGTTCCGTATCACTATATGTGTAAGTGGCATTAATTTTTCATTCCATTTGAAATGTTTTATTTTTTGCCCTCCATTTGCACTGATTCAATGTGTGGGTCAACATTGTTTGTGATATTAAAGTGAATACGTGTCATTTAGCACTGTCATTTTAGTGAATGGATTTTTTTTTATTTATAAATAATTTATTATTGATATGTCCTTGGAATAATTATAAAGCTCTTTGATAAGAAATTGATTTCAATACTTTATGACTTACAAGCCGTTGTTGCTTTTGTTCTTATTAATAGCACTTTGAAATGAGTATCTACACACAAACATACCTGAAAATAGAGAGAAGGGAAAAAAGATAAATTAGTAAACTATTTGATTTATAAGATAAAACAGAGTTTCAATAATATTAGAACAAAATATATTGCCAAGGATAAATCAAAATAATGTTAGCAGAGCAGGTTATGCGGGTATTAGTTTGTAGAAACCTGCCCACACAATTTGGTGTAGGTTAGCAAGGAGCTAAAAATACCACCTTTTTTTTGTGCTTGTGCGTTTTTTTTTTTTTTAAGGATGAGTTATTATTTGTGTTCGAACTTGGATAAGTGTGTGTGTGATAAACGGCCTATTGTTATATTAAGGAAGGATATTAATTGCTAACAACGGAAAGTTGTTTTTCGTTGGTAATGGTGTAGCTATTTGACTATAAGGTAGAGGGTATCATGAATTATGATAGCTCAGATCGGATAATTTTGTAAACTCGAAATTGACTCAAAGTGGCCTATAAAGCAGGAACTTATAGTAGGAAGTTGGTATGTCTATTTAGAAAGCTTGAATATTGAAAAAGTTGAAGAGGGTAGGTAGGTACTGTGCTTAGTTCAATTTTAGTGTTAATGTGTTTTGATTAAGCATTTTTAGCAAATATTTTCTTGAACTTTTTTGTGACAGTGTACGATGAAGCAAGTTGTCAAGATCTAGGAATGATATGCCTTCTTGAGTTTTTTAAATGCAATATTAAAACGGTTTTAAAAGATTTCCTTATTTTTGAATTTCATTGAAATCGGTCTTAATTATTACTTTACGAAAAAAGTGTTTATGCCTGATAGTACAGTTTTAAGACAAATCCCAGAAATTCATCCTCAACCAAAGGCAAATTATTCTAATATGCAATCACTATCTAACACCATCACTAAGACACCAGAATTTCTAGGTCTACTTGCATCTGATCCTTTGGCCTCAATTGTATACGAAGTCCTGAACCGAAGGCGCACTCCTACGGCGATGTATCGGTCGCACCAGATTCCCCCGGTCCCCAGTCTTACTGCCGGCCGACTGTGTGGAATGCAAACGCCAATATTTTTTACTTGCGATTATAGGTACTATAAGGCAAGTTATGGATTCGTGCAGAAAAAAAATTTCGAGATAACAATCACACATGACATTACGATGATGGAGAAGTCGAAAAAAGTGGGTCTGGGAATTCCGTCCGTCTGTCTGTCTGTCTGTCTGTCTGTCTGTCTGTCTGTTCGCGCTTCTAGAGCCTGAACGGATGGGCCGATTTGCTTCAAATTTGGTATCTAGGATTTATTTGGCCGTCCCTCGGAACGTATTTTTTATTTTTGATCTAGGCCCAAAAATAACGGCACCTGCCATACAATCGTGAAGAAAAAAATTGATTTCCTCAAAAACGGCTCTAACGATTTTGATAAAACTTTCAGGATGCTATTTTTGTAATACAATCTATCTTTTGGTTAAAAAATATTTTTCAAAATTTGTCTTATAACGGTACCTCTCATAGAACCAGTATTTTCATATCAAATTTTCTCGTAAACTATACATTCGTTTTCAATAAAATTTTGGCCACAGGAAGTCATTTATAATTTTATTAATATGGCATTTCAAATTTTTCAAAAACTTTTTTTTTTGATTTTTTATAATTTTTTCAAAAAATTTTTTGGTTTTCGAAATATGTTGGAAACGGGTATATTGATTTTTTTTTAAATTATTTTTTCAAATGTAAACTACAGGTTGCCATATATTTGCATACCCAAATAAATTTCAAAATCTTTTTTGGAAAAGTTTTTCAAAAATAACCTTTTTAAAAAAAAACTGGTCGAACGATTTTCAATATTTTTTTTTCCCAGATTCACGTATAGCTTTGAAATTTTATTGTATACTTTGTTTTTCCGAGAAAACTCTTAAACTAATTTAAAAAATAAAAGAATTTTCGAAATTATTTAAATTTTTTTTTAAATCCATATATGCAGCCACTAAGCAATTGCTTATCATAAGAGCAAGTTCGTGCGACCCAGTCGTGCATTTTATTTATATCAATTTCCCACTATCTTTTAAGAGAAAAGCTTGGAAAAACAGAGTTTTTAAACCGACTGTGTGTTATGATGCAGGCCCCAAGAGACTGGTTTTGCAAATACCCGAGTCTTTCCTATTTGAGATGAGGTCACGTTGAATCACACGGGGCAGCTATGATAGACAACCATTGTCATGATGTGACGTAACGTAACGTAAAAAGGCCATGTACAAACTACACAAACCAAAAATCCGTAAAGCCATTTTGTCAGCTCTGGACTATGGCCAGAACAGCATCAACAGATCGGTGTATCGGTTGAAACTAATATACTTAGCCCAGTCAGAAAAAACAAAAAATTGTCAAAGAAAGGAACAAAATTGTACAAGGCTGAATGTTGATATAGGTTGGTGTGTTAAAAATGTTCTCAATTACAAATGTATGCGAGATACAAGCGTTTTATAAATAATTTGGTAGTAAAGCACCATTAAAAAAAAATTGCATACTTTTGGGAACCATATAAGACATTGAAATTTGCAGTGATATAACATCTAAATGGTAAATGGTATGCGAAAATTTTGTTTGGCAATTTGTATGTAAATTTAACTAGTCTATAAGTTTGTAGAACTTTTTTTTTTGTCTAAAGCTCACTGTTTTGAAACAAAAGTGAATATAATCGAAACCCCCAACTGACCTAGCTGTCATGGGATAGTTGGGCATGCTTTTCAGATTGTAAACCACTTCTTACTAGGCTTTAATCTGTTCAGTGATGCCACTTTCTTATATCCCTAAAAACCCTACACATTTATTGGGTTCTTAACAGAAAGTTTTCGCACTTTTAGAAAAGGATTTTAAACTTTTAGTCAATTTTCAGATCGCTGGTGTTAATGCTGATCAAAATTGGCGAGTTCATAGCCCCTTGCTGAAGGTAGATGTTTTTTGTTTGTGTGTTTTTTACAATAAGCGAACAGTTGTTGCCTCATGCAAACACTATTTCAGGCACTCTGTTATAATTTAAATCAGGACATAACACGCGGTTCATGACGGATCAGCCTCCGATACAGGCTTTTTTTATCAAAAGCTGCTGAAAGACTTGTCTCAAACAACCTGAACTCAGTGCGTGCATTGCCTTGGGTGAAATGGAATGTGTTTATTGAATATTGCTGAAAGGCGGGAATCTTTGAAGTGGTTCACAATTCGAGCTACTCGTCGCAGTTCCCTGATCAAAACCTGTAGAGAGCATTAAACAGACGGTTGGGACACTGCAGCTAACGCGTGATGGAAATGGAACTCGCTCGACTCCTGTGTCATAACCAGGAAACTGAAGCTGTACTCCAATAAACAAAGAAAAGAGAAGATTCTACAGCTCAACAAGGATTCGCTACTATCCCTTGTTAGCATACTGACCAGGCAAAACATGCTGGGTTACCACAAAAAGAAAATGAAGCTTAGCATGGACGACTTGTGGCAACATAGATATGCAAGAAGACACTCCGCATTTTCTCTGTCACTGCCCCAGCACTATGCCGGTTAAGAAATTTAATTTTAGATAGATAGATAGATAGATAGATAGATAGATAGATATTTTTATTATTTCATTTCACCTTAAAAATATTTAACATAATAATGATATAACATAAAATAAATAGAAATAACATAATGACATTATGTATTTTATAATACCGAGGTATGAAAAATAGTGTTTAATGCCATTTCATATGGATTTTACATATTATACAAAATAATTGTACGAGGGTGGGGTGACCCTATAGTAAGTACAAAATTTTAATATTACATATTTAAAAGAAAAATTAGTTTTTCAAAAGAAATTTGGATTACAAAGAAAGGAACAAATAATTTCAAGTCTAAATACATACATACATATATAAAGTATAAATTAAGAGTTTAAAATAATTTAAATTCAAATTAAGTAGTATCGGAACTTAAAGCTCTAAAATGATCCAGCCAAAACATTAGAGAGAAGTGAATCAATGGTAGCATATTCAATATTTAAAAGCCAATCTTTTACTTGCTTCAAAAACATTCCAGAAATGGTAAGAGATCTTATTGCTTGAGGAAGTTTATTAAAAAGACGAAACGAGAAAACAGAATAAAAATTACGAAAAGCAGTGGTCCGGAATTGTGGAACAGACACAGTGTTTAAAAAGTTTGTACGAATATTATGGGTGGAAATTAACCTAAAATTAAGATTTCCAGACCTCATATAAAAAGTCTTCAGAACCTTAAAACAATATAAGTGCCTCACCGGAAGTATCTTAAGATGGCTAAAAAGTTCAAAACTTGGATACCTACGATGTTTACGGCATATTTTTCGAACTACAGCCTTTTGAAGAGTAAGCAATGGTTGAATTTTGTTCTGATAAGCCCCTTCTGATAAGCCCAACAAGCGATTGCGTAGTGCAACTTTGAATGAAAGATGCCAAAATAAATAGTAGAAAGGAGTTTATTCGAGCAAACATTACCAAGATAGTAGAAATTCCTTAAAGTCCAGTTAAAATACTTCCTAAGTGACTCAGTATGGCAGGAGAAGTTGACTCTCGAGTCAATAAGAAGCCCTAAGTATTTGAACTCATTCACTTTTTCTATCTTAAAACAATCATTGCTACAACTTACAGTGTCATTAAAAGTCAAAAATGACTGGTTAGCCAAACATGATGTACACTTATTTGTTTTAAATTTTTGACATTCAGGAGCATGGTATATAACCTCAGATTCAAAAGCATTAAGCAAAGATAAATTGAAAAACATGATTTTTGTTTTAGGGCTGATTTTCAACCTGTGTTCAGCAAACCATACTCTTAATAAATCAAGATCCCAATTAATGTCAGCAACAAGGTCTAAAGCACTTTCGGACCCATACGAACAACCTAAATCGTCAGCAAACGCAGTAAGTGAGCTTTTGAATTTCATGGTAAATAATGAATTTATGTAAATTAAAAACAAAATGGGACCTAGGACCGACCCTTGGGGCACTCCTATATTGAAGAAAATCAGACCACTCTTACAATTATCAATATTTACTCTTTGAGATCTATTTTGAAGATATGATCTAAACCAGTCTAACATAAAGCCACGAAAACCAGCGTTTTCAAGCTTTCTCAACAAGATCTTGTGGTTGACCAAGTCAAAAGCTTTAGTTATATCTATAAATAAACCACAAGTAAACTTTTTCTTGTCAAGGTTAGAGAAGATTCTAGAGCAAAATTGCAATAGGGCATCCTCGGTAGACAATCCCTTTTGAAAACCAAATTGGACAGGACTAAAGAATCTAGTATCACTTAAAAAATTTAAAATTTTTTCTTTAACCACTTTTTCAAAGACTTTACCAACTGTTGGAAGAAGTGATATAGGTCTATAATTCGCCATATCGTCTGCCAAACCCTTTTTGAAGAGGGGTATGACATCCGCACATTTAAGATCATCAGGGTAAATTCCATAAAAAATGCTTCTATTGAATAGCTCAGCTAAAACGTCGACAACAAAACATGCTATATTCTTGAGTGTTATACTAGAAATACCATCAATTCCACTTGCATTCGAATTTTTAAGGCTACCAATAGCTTTCAGAACTTCCCATGCAGTAATTGATTCAAATGCAAAGCTATTCGTCTGAGAAATTTCAGGACAATGAATATTTAAAGAACAGTTGTTAGTGCAAGGATATTGAAAGTAAGTAGATTCTGAATTATTAGCAACTGAAGCAAAATAGTTATTGAATGCTTCAGCAATCGCAAACTTGTCGGTTAAGTAACAGTTATTAATGCCAGTACGTATAACAGTTGGCTTTGTAGAAAAAGAAGACTTATTTAAAATATCATTAACAACTTTCCACTCACTTTTTAAATTACCCTTAGCTGAATTCAGTTGCGTACGATAGTAATTGTCACGGCAAGTTGGAATTTCTTTTTTTAGTTCTGAGCATAACCTCTTATATTTAATCTTTAAATACTGATTTGACGGATTCCGCAAACATTTTATGTAGAGTTTATTTTTATATTTTACTTTGTTTAATAATTGATTACTAATCCAAGGCTTAAGTTTTGTGTTCGTTTTTCTCAAGCGTGAGGTGTAGGAGCATATTTCAATGTGATTTTTAAGTATTTTAATAAACATTGAATAGGATCTAGAAACATCGTTTTCTTCATAAACATCTTCCCAGTTCTCAAGCAAGAGATTATATTTAAGCTTCGTGAAATCAATTTTAGTAGATTCGCTAAAACTTGGAGGATGTAATACCTTTGTACTTTTATTTATATTTACCAAGAGCACTGTCATAGCGTGATCAGTAATCATAAGGTCAAAAACACCTTTTTCAATAGCACGGGAGAAGTTAGTAAAACGTGCGTAGATATGGTCTAAACAAGTTCCTGATACCAGACGTGTAGGCTCATTTATAATAGAGTCAAGATCATAAGAAGATAACAACGCTCTGTATGAAGAAACAGTTTCATTCCTTTCTAAAATGTTTAAGTTAAAATCCCCAACAACTATCAGATTTTTTGACTTCTCCCTATCTAAAAGACCAGAGAACTCATCAATAAAAGTAGAAACACTAAACATGTGCAACCTATATACACATACAAAAACATAAACTTCTTTATCTACTTTCAGAGATATTTTCAAAATATCCGCACTTCTAAAATCTACTTCAGAAATTTCACAATCAGTTAATAAATCATTATCATTTTTTATAAAACACCCAACACCACCTGCTGCGTAACTTTCATTAGTTTTTGCAAAAAAACTAAAACCAGGTAAGACGTAGTCTGTTTTCTCGTAGTCGTATATCCATATTTCAGATATAAATAATATATCTGGAATGCATTTAAAAGAATTAAAGTGGGCAACTAAAGCTGAAAAGTTTTCGCGAAGGCTTCTAATGTTTTGGTGAGCAATAAAGAGTTTATCATCACAATAAATTGAATCCGAAAAGATATTATAACAACTAGGACTACTAAGATCGAGAAAAGAAAAGTCATCAATTAAATCATTTTCACTTTCAAAATTCATTAAGAGAAAAAAAAAAAATTTAAAAATTAATAAAAATACAAAAACAGAGGACTAAACAAGATCTCTGAAAGATCTAATTGAAATGACTTTTCCCTTCTCATCTTTTCTCATAAGAATTTGATTGTTCTTAAACCATAGGTATTTAAAACCATTATTCTTTTTATATTCTTTAGCTTGCATGAAAAGAGCCTGAGAAAATTTAGTAAAAGCTTCGTTAATATAAATCTCGTTCCCTTTGCCGCCACCGCTATCATTGCCACTGCTACGACCGCTACCCTCACCGCCACTGCTGCCTTCAGAGAAAAGTTTATTTTTGTTCTTTGTTTTCTCACTCATTATCCGCTGTTTTGTTTTGACATCAGAGAATTTAATGCATATAATTGATTTTGTTGGAGAAGAGATATTAACGTGAGAGTCTTTTTTTGCATGTACTCTTTTAACATAACAGTTTTCAATGTCGTCATTAGAAATTTCCAATGAGAGACAATTGGAGAAGATGTTCTTTGCTGTTGTTTGTGCATTCTTATTGTTAACATTTTGAACTCCAACAATTTCAATGCATTTTTTTAAACGGTGCTGCTGCTGCCAATTTAGTTTATTCTCCAGTACTTCAATCTTGGATTTCAATTCTACATTCACTGCATGCAACTGATTAAGCGATTGGAGATAACCATCGAACTTGTCTTCCAACTTCGTGAGCTTTGCATATACCATTTGTAAAGTGAACTCGCCTTCACTTTCGCTCCTGATGTTATTTGGTGTATGGATGTTTTACGGTTCTTGTCGTTGTTCGATGACGTAGCATTACTATTTGAGAGAGTCCCAATCTCACGCACTTGAAGGGACTTGGACCTGAAGATATTCTTTCAGGAAAAAAACCCCCAGGGTATCACAATAGATTTAGGTACCTAACCTAACTTTTATCCATTGGGCATCATGATTAAACTTCAACGCGCAATGAATGGTGTCATGCCCTGACTTTAATAAAAACTGAGTGTCTGATATAGAATTTGCAGAGGGCAACTACTGTTCTCTTACTTAGAACTCTTCTTTGAACTTTTTTGAATACCTTTCTGATACTAGTAGATGACTTACGGATCGGAAACTTGCCGGACCGGGGTTATCATTTCCCCTTTTCGGGAGAGGATGCCTCATAACTGTCTTTGAAAACACCAAATTAAATACATTAGCTTAGTATAAAACCTTTGATGAATTTTAACCTGGAGGCTTCGATAGTGGTCGAGAAACTAGGACTGTGTCGCTGTCCAAATTGACATCATGGAACCTATCGTACAGAGCCAGTGCCCACATAGTTAAGTCAATCACACTATTGAAGGGACTATTAAACGGGGCACTCAGATATATTATATTGGAAACACCGCGAGAGAGCATTATCATTTTTTTTTTGATAGCCAGGCCGAAAAAAGCAATTTTCAACTGTTGAAATATAATCCAAGTTTCTGAAAAAGTGGCGCGAAGAACTGAAGGTTGTTGCCTTGAAGCAGCAAAATGTTAAACTATGCTGGTTACTGTTACCAGGGGAATTAAGGGCGATAAAAGAGCTGAAGAAATTGAAATATAAGGTTCGGAACTTGGCCTTGAATTTATAACAAAATCAAACCCTACATGTCAAACCTATGCCATCTAAAAATCAAAATATCGGGTACATTCCTGTCAGAAGCAAATCACAAATTTACCACTCTAGACAGCTAAACGTCTATCTGAAGAAGACCTCTGCAATGACGAAAATGAACATGAGGATACAAACCCTCTTCCTTTGGAGTACCCAAACGTCTGTAGTTAAAGAAATAGAACCCTCGGTAACGCACTATACGCGCGAGTAGATTATGGTGGCCATGTTGTTATGGTGACATGTGTCAAATCTGTTGTTTATTATTCAGCTGCTGATGCAAAATTACCATGACAAACTACAAGCTTAAACAGCACTTCCAAATCATAAACTGACTAGGTTTCGAAGCATTTCAAAAACGATGTTTGAAAATGTGGTCAAATATCATTTTTAACGAAGAACCAAATTTTTGAATGAATAACTTTCTTAACAAGCAAATTGCCGTGAATTGGAGACACCATAACCCACTCAAAGTTCACCAGGTGACAAAATGCATCCTCGAAAAGTTACCTTTTGGTGTGGATATTATTGCGGTAGCGTCATTGTTTCGTACTTTTTTGATAATATCGTGCCACACAGTGAATGCCAGGGTCTTCTACATCTCCATCTATCCGCATTTACCCTATATTTCAAGAATTTCGAAGAATTGTCAATGTCTTCGATCGTTTGAGGTTAACAAGAAAGACCAAATGGCTGGAAAGTATATATAAGGAACGGAATAAACAAGTATGTTCTGCCCACAAACCCAATCCAACCTAGAAACCAGACTATCTTTAAGAAATCTCAACCACTGAACCGAAATAAAATAAAAGAGACGCCATTCCTTACAAATTGGACAAAGAGGAACTAAAAAAATTAATTATTTTGTTAATTAGGAACAACAACCAAACTACTAAATAACAAAAAAAAAACTTGTCTCATTCGAATAACAATGTCCCCAACAGATATTTACATTATTTTCTCCCGCCCAAGAAAAAAATAAAAATTAAAAAAAAAAAATAAACTTCCCTCTCGCAATTATACACAAATTTCATGCAAAACACCATTTGAATTCCAAGGATTCCATTCTCCTTAACAAACAATGTTGACAACTGCTAAGCAAAATGGACTCTGGAGTCTGGACAACAGAACCAACGAAAAAATTACTCATCATTACCAGCATTTACTTTAAAAAAAAAATTAAAAAAAGTTTCCAAAGAATTTTATTCTAAAAAATCAAAATTCCAGACTCGCACCATTCGTCGTACTTGGTATATAAAATACAACTCCCCTAATTTGTATGTCCTATTTTTTTTTTTTTTTTACATTTTCCAAAACTTTTTTTTTATCGTCCTTAATGAAATTTTGTGGATTATATTGTTAGCAGTTTGGCTCAAACCATTATTACTTCTTCAAGCCCACCGCCGCGCCCGTGCCTCGCCGCCATTGCTGAATCGAGCATCCATGTCGCCTAATTTCATGCCAATTTTAATGAAAAATCCGTTAAGAAAATATTATTCTTCCTTTTTATCTTTTTTTTTTCCAAAGGAATTTATTTTTTGTGTGACTCCTTGATTCCCCTTATTTTGCCAATTAATTAAATTTTGTATAAGAGGGAGGACCGATGGGAATGCGACGACGACGACGGCGACCGACACGGTGACACACTTGAAAACGAAGTGAATTTAATTGACGAATCTGACATCCTGACCCTTGAGTCAAGTCCTGCTGGTCTGTGATAACTTGTCTATTATTCTATTAAAATTAATTTAACACAGTGGGGGGTGGACGTGGTGTGGCAGTCAAACACTTGATTATCTTGTCAGAGTGTTTTTTTTTTACACGATAAGGCTTCCGAAGAGGCGACGGCGACGCACGGATGGTACAAAAAAAAAAAGATAATGAGCCAACTAGAGTTGGTAATTTGGTCAAGTAAACTCACCAAAAATAGAATTCAAGCTCTTTGATTTGCCAACATCGAATAAAATTTTACTAACAGACGGCATTATTATTGTTTGTTTTGAAAACGAAGTATAATATTTCGATAACACTTTTATGAATAACAGTAAACAAGGAATAATACTCGAAACAGAAGTGCGTACAAGTCGATAACACACGAAGTTTTTTTTTTTTCTTTCTGTTTACACCGGCCGGGCTGGCACTTTGAAAGCCAATACGAGTGAGAACGCCAGCACCAATAACACTGATATCAGGAAGGGAACTGTTTAGATATGATACCGTTATAGTTTAAAAATAGATTGGTATGGGTTGGGGCTGTATTGAAGTGGTTCCATTAATGAAAGGCTAGTGATAGGGGCGAGTGTTGCATTTTGTGTTTTTATGATAACTTTGACTTGACGCATATTGTTTAAGCAAGGCATAAGTTTAAAGTTCTGGTAAACCCATCACTAAAATGACTTATTATTTGCGCGGCCATGTTTTTATTCCAGAGCCATTAGCTTGACATAGGTCTTCAACAGTATCGCCAAATAAGGCAGTTTCTCTAATGACGTAGCCTTCAACCAAAAATGAGATTCATCGCTTAGTAAACGAGTTATAGCGATCAGAAAAATAAATCAGAAAAGAATTTAAATATGTTCTGATTCGATTTAAAACACAATTTTCTATAATAATTATATTATTTATCTATTTTTCTGATGGAATTTAATTTTTCGTACCAGCTGATTTTAAGTTCTATCAAAATGGAATTCGAGTTTTTGTCTGTTCCCCTGGAAGATTATCTGCCAGAAAAAATTTTTTGTGTGCAATTCTGTCAGAATTTTTTGTGTGTGTCAATTTGATCAGATTAAATGACGTTAGGTTGTTTATTCGGACGCACTGTGTCATCAATGGCACCAGCAATGCAGTTTGACAATAATTTTTTTGAATTTTTTTGCACCATTTTCTGGTTCAGTCTCACTAATGCAACTTCATTACTCCACGAAATGTACGTATATGTTATCGAAACTTATATTATTCGACAATGCCGAAAAATACACTGTTACGTGCAGATAAACGTTCATTTTTTGAAATGTCAAACAGATATTTTTTCTGACATATTTTTTCTGCTCTTAGGGCCGGTTAAAGCGATCAGTAAAATGTATCATTATTGCATAAATTATTTTATTTTTAAGGAAAATATTGATTCTGAAATATATTTTTTGCCGGCAGCTAATAATTAGATTTTACTGACGAAAACTCATTTTACGTATCAGCTGATAGTCATGTCACTCAAAATAAAACAATAATAATTCATTCTAGTTTCTTACTGTTTCGTTCATCCGGAAAAAAATTTACCGATGCATTTGCGAATAGAAAGAAGAAGAAAAAGACATAATTTTTTATTGACATAATTTTACTGATCGCTATTATAAACGACCATTAGTAAAAAAAAAAACTCCTAATTCATTTGTTTTAAATTTTTACTGATACGTTTTTCTGATCGCTATAACCGGCCACTTATAGCGATCACGTTAATCACGAAAAAACTCCAGTTTTCATGGCGCTGTTCCAACTTTTCGGGTTTGGTTTTTCTGATCGCTAAACTGGCCCCTATTAAAATTTTTTTGTGAAAACCGGGATCAAGGCTTCTATCAACCATATTATTCGAAATAAATCTGCACAATTTGCAAGCGTTGTTCAGGCGTCAGTCAATTTATGATGAAATGGCGAACCAAACTTAAGATAAATCACATGGCAGATGAAAAAACTGCTGTCAATGAAAATACTCTTGACAGGTGCTTTCGTTATGAAAATGTTTAAGTTCATAGGCTAAATACAAAAATATTTTTAGTCAACCAAAAAAAGGTCAACATTTTCTGTATCCACTGTCAAATTCATGAGTTTGGCAACAAAGATACTAGTAGCCCTTTCTATTGGTTTCACTCTGGAAACCACTCTTTCTGAAAAAACAATGGAACAAGCGAAATTGCTTTTGCTCAATTTCGACACAATGTCTATACAAACGGGCCAGATTCATAAGTTTAAGCAATGTCAAACTTGTGTTAGCAGCCCAACAAAGGGGTTCGTACATGTTTCTCGAATCAGACACTGCTCATTCAAATTCGTGGCAAGGTTTCGACTGCTTTAACATCAAATTTGGTATTAACAGTGTCAATGTGTCACATGATGTGGCGACATTTCCCAATTAGTATTGTACGACTGACATTTGAGTTCCATTTGAATTATTTGTAATTCTTGATTTCAAATCTTAACTTTTTTCTATCAAATCTGATTTCTCGTATGCTAAAAAGATAGCTTGATATTTCTTTTTAAGAGGAATATTAACTTTGTATTGTAAAAGCCGATTAATCCACACTCTCCCTACTCATTTCCACACAACAACAATAGAATAAAAATCTTATCAGTTGACAACGAAAATTGTCAGATATCAACAACAACTAATCGATTGTTGCGTTGCTAAATAAAACAATAATTGTTATCATGTAATACTTGAGCTTAACATTTATCAAATTCAATATAGCAAACTGATAAAAAATTTCAAATACGGACCGTTATGTACAATATTATGTCTGTCGTAGTCGATGATTGTATCGATAAGGTAACGAAGAACAGATGGATGATTCCAGAATATTTTGTGCTGCGTTATCTGTTTTTCGTGGCATAAATTAGTTGATGAGATTGTGACTAACACTTTTTTTTTGAATAAACACACCCTGTACAGATAGACACAAGAGAAAATTGATGATATATTTTAAGGGAACATAGCTATTGGATTTAAACTCAGTTTTATTAATTTTGGGACAACAATAAGCGTTTTTGCCAAGAATGTTCGCATACAATTTATTGGTTGAGACTGCAAGCAATTAAGAATCGGATTAGAGCTGTCACTTCAAGAATTAAGTCATTTCATTTGACAATGGGGATCCGGAGAGAAACGTCAAACGCAAAGACGTGGAGGACAAACAAGAAAATTCAACTTCGTTTGCGCCTATCTTTATTCTTAAAAGAAGCGCCAAATATAAAACATTTTCCTGTGTAATAAATAAAAAGTATTTACTTATTAAATTGAATAGTTTCAGAGTGTTGAAATTGCAGGCAAATCAGCTTTTGTTTGCCCTCCAAGTAACTGATACTCGAGATTTGGCAGCTGTCAAAAGTTATAGAGCCCCATATTCTTGACAAAAAAAATGTCTGCATAATAATTGTAACGGGTGCTCACATGAGAGCGACCAACGAATGAAAGATTATTCGCACATTTTGACGTTTAATTCAAATGAAATTTCTTCTATTCGTTGCGAACCCGTATATCTCAATTGAACAGTAAGATTTTGAGGTGAGTTGTTGTGAGGGAAAAATGTATTCGTTGCAATTTGGATGGTATGTGGAACCCGAATGGACTTTGACATTTCGTAGCAAAATTTGCAGTTCGCATTGAACAGTTTATTTAATGCAATTTTATTTATTTAAATAATTAAAATTACCTATTTTACTATTTTAATATATTTTAAGATTCAATCTTCTATAAGCTATATAAATGCTTAAAATATAATTTGTCAGCCAATTCGTCCATTCTTTGGTCGGCGCTTTCATGTAAACCACTCCTTTAGATATATGGAACTTTAAGTTGTCATTACTATTATCATTGGGAGCTATTTCGTCATCTGAAATGCGGTTTATCTTTAATGTGGTTTGCCATTTCATCATGAATACGCCTGAACAACGTATGCAAACTGTGTGTGCAGGTTTATTTTGAAAAACATAGTTTTACGATTGATTCGATTAACATTGGAACGTTTTTGCACTACGTTTACTCCAAAAACGATATAACTCATCATCTGAGACGTCGGTCGTACAGTGTGTACTGAAACAGCTATTGGTGCTGTAGAGAACAGCATCGAGGAAGGCCCAATTGAGTCCATCCGCCATCTTTTCTTACAAATTAAGCTTAGTACAATCACTGTGGTGGTCCCACCAGAATGACTTGATGTGCAGGAAACGCACGTTCTGCCAATAATTCTTCAACAAGGAAACCAAAAAATTGATCGACAAATGGATGTTCTGGACCAATTCATCGGGCTTCATGTCAACATGACCGACGGCGACGGCTACGGACAGACAAGAATTTCCCTATTTGGAACTTGATGGTGGCCTTGACTTCGTCCATCTTGCCCATCATCGATTCCTGGTAAGACAAAAGACCAGGGAAACCGGGTCCCAAAAACCTGGGATTTGTTTGAACAAAGACTCGGATGCCAAGAAGGCGTCTTATGACTTGGATAGCTTCTTCACGAGTTTCTTGTTCTTGTTCAACTTCTTGAGAACTTCAGCGTCCATGCACTCGATATTATTGTTGGCCTTGGCTTCATCGCAATGTTGTTGATCACCAAGCACGCACACACGCATCACACCTTCATCTTTGGGGAAGAATGTGCTTCAATTTGACGGTACCGGAAAAACGCTTAGCCTTTTGGGGATCGCAGTTCTTCAAACCGATTTGGAGTTCCACGGTTTCCAAGAAACCATGTTTCTTCTTTAATGAAGCTTCGAGGGTGGCATTTAACGACTCGTAACAACAAAGTCAGCACTGTTTGATGGCTATTTGACGAAAGAGTGCCACCTTTGGATCTGTGTCCATTCTCATTAAAGAAAAGTTTGCGGAAATATCTAGCTTTTCTCTGGCTTACAAAATCTAACACGTGGAAGAATCGAAGTCACACGTCCACATTACATTTGGTGAATGGGATCGAAACGACATTACTGTTGATTCAAAAGAAAATTTTAGTTGAGAAACCGAAACATCAAAAAAACCTGACGGTTTGGTGTGATTTATGGAGCTGGTGGAATCATTGGTTCTTACTTCTCTAAAAAAGATGCCGGCCAGAACCAAGATCAATAACTTTTTCGTTCCTGAATTGGTTTCAGCAAGACTGCACAACATATCACACAGCGCCGGACACAGTTTGGTGAGCGCACAGTTTCGCGTTTTGGACATGTGAGTCAGCCTCCAAGATCGTGCGATTTAACACCGCTGAAATATTTTTTGTGGAGGTATGTAAAGTCGTTAGTCTTATCCAAAAATTCAAAAACGATTTTAGACATAGAAAACAACACTTGACCTCAAGATTGGACTTCATCCAACCGCGTCGGCCTAAGCCAGAAACCAGATTCAAATAAAAATGAGAATGAATTATCTATCAAATAAAGTCAGTGTCATTGCAAATAATACAATTTATTTATGTTTTATTTCATTTCATAGTTTTATATCCCTAAAAAAAAACACCCTTTATAAGTAACTTGAGGAACCAAACTATTCCATGTCAAAAAGTGTCCTGCGGCGTAAAACTTTATTTTACTTATTTAATCGCAGTGCATTAAAAATGTGAAAATAGAGTCCACTGAAATAAAAGAAAGAAGTTATCTCACACGTGTCTGACATAAAAAGGACCAAACTAAAAAAAAAACATAAATATGACATAACAATGGGAAGTTATATCCAAATGGCAAAAAACTAGAAATTCACATCTCATACATTATGAAACATATACGACTGCATTATAATGTCGTTGTTCTATAACTGGACATTATCTTGTTTGATAAATTATGCAAATATCATCCTCCCATCCCGACTCATATATAGCTATCCACCTCCTTTTCTCTATTCAAATTCTAATTTCAGTATAAATTCGCCTTCCAGAAATATAATGTCATGGAATTTATCTCTTAAACAGAGTGATGTTTCATATCTTTACATTTAACATAGTCCAATGATGTCGTTCTTATAACTCCGCCTACTCAACAAAACACACCCACACACACATATTGCAGACAGAAAACACATGTTTTTTTGAATGATAAAGGACATCCTTCATCCGAAAACCAAAACCATAACGATTTTTAAAGGTCACTTTACAAAATTTCGATTCCTGATACTGACGTTCGTCCTCTTGAATTTGGTTCGTGTAAAGTCACATCAGGTCACAGGATAAGGTCTCATATATGCAAAACTTACTTACCAAAATTATTTGAGAGAATTCATATCGGAAAAAGTGGAGGAAATAGAAGGAGAAAGAAAGGAAGGAAGAAGGAACCGTCATTAAAATTCCTTCTGCCAAAAACATTGCACCGCATAAATTTAGAGATTTTTCAAAAATCATATCCTTGCTTTTAAAAAGAGGAGCACCACCACACCCCCAATTCTGCATGATGGTACTATGCACTTTAGTTTTCCAGTTACAAGGAGTCATGTTGTAGTATACTTCCTCAACACACACACACGACACACTCATATTCTCGTATATGTAAAAATATATCGCTATAAGAGAATGGAATTTGTAATGTCTTTATTTTGGAATTCAATGGTTATTTTGTGCGAGGTGGTCTATGGAATGTGAGTCCTCGTATTATACTCGTACTACCATGTTCGCAATGTTCATCATCATATACGCTAGCTAACAGAAACATGGTGCACTATGCATTCTCATCCAAGGTTTACCTATATGAAAAACTATTGTTGAAGGAATTCTAAAGATGTACCTTAACTTGGCATGATGGCGATGCGATGCGATGGTACAAGGATCCTTCGAAGATGATGATAATGATGATGACGGTGATGATAATGGAAATGGGGATGCAGCGCAAAAGAGACATACAAAAATATACAACACACAAAGATCCTTGTCATATTTGGCTTGAGAAAAGGCAAAAGTATATGAAGCATCCGGTCGGTATATGGTGGTGGTGAACTAGTTACCTGCATAACTAAGGACATTTTTAGCCTCCATTTTTAGTTCAGAATTCAGATACAACATAAAAACGATGCATGCTTCAGCAGATTGTACGTCTACTCCTTGCAAGTAGAAAATTTCTTCAAAAAAGGAAGATTTCTTCGTCTCCTAATGAAATGACTTCTTTTCTTCCTTTTTTTGTCCTTTTGCTTTTAGAATTTACATGTGACGCTATTCTAATGCTTTTATGAATTAAAAAAAAAAAAAGAAACTTTCCGCGTGCATGGCACTAAAGATCCTTATTTTAAATGGCATTATAATATTGTCGTTGTCATTTGTTGTAGTTGTAGAAGTCGTCCTTGCGCGTCGTTGCTCTAAAAGGTTTTTATGAAAAGTTTTTTTTTTTTTGTGCTTATAGCTGTTATTATTAACGGTGAGGTATTGATAAAGTTATGTTTACCTTTTGTTGAATTTATGAGATTCATTCTTCGTTCACAGTTTCACAGCATAACTGGGAACAATGGGCAACAATTAATGGCCTATCGTAGTGAGTACCTAAATCTTTTCTAACAATAGAAATGGGCATTTTGGAGTTTTTGAAAGGATCTATAGGAATGCTTTTCTGAGAGGGAAAAGTTTGAGCATTGTAAATTAGTATGGCGGCTTATGGACTTTAGAATCGGAATGTTTTTATGGCTGAGATAAATCAGTGATGCGTTGATGGTTCCTTTTTTTTTCTTTGTGTTTGCTTTTCATTATTTTTGAAATCCCACTCTTTGTGTCTGAATTAGGGAATGCACTATGCATATTCCCTTGATAAGATTAAAATGAATTAATTTTTAAGAAATATCATTAGATACCTGAATTATGTTTCCATAAGAACCAGGAGTAGGGGAAAAGATAAGCTTTGAAGACCCAACCCCGAAACGAACAATTCACAACGTCATGCACAGGCCTCTTAAAGTGTTGACTTTCTTAAGCCAAAAATAATGTATTGAGCTTTTGCAAAGTCAGCGAGAGCGTTAAAGCTTCATCTTACCATCTCAGCACTCAGCCTTTTACCTACACCTGCACGTACAGAAGCAGAACACGATGTTACCAAGGAAAGTTTCTATGAGCTTCTCGCCAAAAAATGTGAGAAATGCTCCATCTATATGAACTCAAAGTTCTCTTGATAGATTTTTAAGCCAAAATTGGGATCTATGGTATGGCGATCGGAGTGTATAGTCAACCCGACACCTTTTCCGATAACGGACTCTTGTTCATCAATTTTGAGCGGGAACAATATGATGCTGAGCAGAACGTGACCTCGACATCCACAAGGGCACAGATGGTCGGAAAGACACTCTTCTAACCTTCATGCCCGTATACATCGCTGCCTCTGGTACCTAACTTCGAGTGCGGACATCAATTGAAGCTCTTTGGCGAACAACAACTATGCCGAGCAAATTCAATGTTAGAAAACAACTTCAATCTGAAGTGACCCCGTATCTTTCGAGCTTGAGGGGAGTCACACGTCTGTTGATATGAGAGCCGAGATACAATGGCAGCTTTTGTCAAGAAGAAATAAGAAATACAGCGTCAGAAGTCATGGGCTTCTCACAAAAAACTCCGGAATATCCTTGGTTTGACTCTGAATGTGCTCTGACAAACAAAGTGAAAACTAAGGCATAGCAGTTAGTGACTCAGAAAGAAAGCTAGAGTGTCTCGAGCGCTAAACAATGAGTGAAAGAAGGATGAAAAACGCTTGGTCAGGACTAAGCAGAAAGACCCACATCAACGTGAAGTCGAGGAGAAGCAGAGAAGCAGAGAAGCTTGAGTAGAAAAGAGGTCCGAAACTGTTATAGTATCTAGAGTAAATCAATCAACATAATATTAATTCACTAGCCGCCTGAGACCTTGCAAGGGTGTATTATGGAAAAGCTGGTAGTAGAGGTACACGTACACATTTCATTAGCGAATGGTATCAGTATCAGTCAACCTTTATGACAACCAAGTGCTGTTTTCCGACTCCAAAACGAGGTTAAACAGCCATCTTCAGATTAAAAACGAACATAGCAGCTGGAGTCGATGGTCTAAGAACAAGGACCGATGTGTGTCTATTGTCTTCAAAAAACAAAATAGGGGATTGGAAGTTTTAAACGACATACAAGTGATCATTAATGCAGATTAGGAAGATAATCAGTGACAGAATGGAGCCCTGGGGTACATCAACATTTACTTTGTGAATATCAGAACACAATCAACATAGAACAGTCTCGTGTAAACGATGTACAAATACAAAAACTGTTTGGTGAAATAGGCCATACGCCATTGGTATGTTCTTTTTCAACATTTTTTGTTATGTCATAAAAAAAATAGTTGAAGTGTCTTTGTTCGGATTTGTCGATTTTTGTATACAAACCATTTAGGAACGATACGTTGTTTGATTTTGTTGAGCTGTCAAACAATCATTTTTAATTTTTTTGTATGTTGAAGAAATAATAACTAAATAATGCTCCCTCATCCCTTAAAATTTTTTCTTGGTCACTCAAAGAAAATAAAGGCCTTCTTGCTACTCAAATCGGGAATTTGAAAACTTTTGGTTTGATTTTTAGTTTTTTAGACTTTGAATTGTTTAATACAAAACATCCAATTTGACAACTCATATCATGGAGGTGAGTTAGAAATAGTAACAAATCGTAAGTATTTGACACTTCAACGTGAGTTTATCAACACTGTTATGACGTCGTAAAGTTACAAATCGTAACCAATTTGGATTAAAAGAACGCCTTTTTGTTGACTTTCGTTAAAAAAAGAACGCACCACATACATAGGCATTGATTTGACTAGAAAAGACTTGCAAAGTAGAAACTGCTTGAAGAAAAGCAGTTTTCTCAAGGAGCCGACTGAAAATTTACTTCTTATACAGAGTTAAGAATGACCAATCCGAAGATGATTCCATTTTGAAGAATAATTATCGTACACCAAAGTGGATATAAAAGATTCAAAGTCGTTCGGGCTATCTATACAAAGAAAATTCAATCGTCAAACGGAAGTTGTTTCCTTGACACTTCAAGAGTACAAACTTCGTCACGGAAGTTTTTGAAACGTCATTTGACTGAATAAACTACTTAGTAAGTTTGACAATTGTACATTTTTGTTGTCCTAGTTAAGACTCGAATTTAAAATAAGTTGAAACGTTGCCTTAAACTCAGGACATGCCAGAACTCGCTACCACATTGACCCTATGTTTCAGTGATTACACCTCTTCTCGAAATTTATTTATGGGGATGTATTGGACAAATGCATGAATTCTCCTGTGCAAGAGACAATTCAAAATGCATGAAATTAAAAAGAAAGTTGATTGCTAACTAGCTTGTCTTAGTTTGCCGATAATTCGAATTTATAATTTCAGCATGAAAAGTTTCGATGGTTGTTGTCTATGGTTTGACAGTTGAGAATGTCAAACTGTGTTGACATTTTTCTGTTCAGTATGGTTTAGAAATTCATGATGAATCGGATAACGCCGGAACAAATCTTTCAAATTGCGGAAATCTACTTTGGAAAAAATAAATCTGTTCTTTGGTTCCAAAAAGACGGAGCGCGCAACTTACCATACAGAGCGCTTTATCATCAATTTAATGGAAAATCAATTTTATTTTCAGAAATGGTTCTATTAACTGGCTCCCTCGTTCGTGCGACTTAACGCCTCAAGAATCACGATCACTTTTTATGGGGCTATGTTAAGTCATTGACTTAAGCAGACAAACTAGCAACTTTTGAAGCATTGGAAGCCAATATTCAAGCCATCATTGACGCCATACGGGCAGATTTATTGGAAAAAGTAGTGACAAAGTAGACTGCTCGAAGGGACTATATAACTCGTCGTAGCCGGAAATCATATAACTAAAAAAAAAATCATAAAATTATCTAAAAGATTATTATAATTTAAAATATTCATTCCAAAAAAAGTTTGTCATTGTTTAAAGTTCTCAAGCTTTTTATAAAATATCCGATACGTAAGTATAAAACAAATTATGTGGGTACAACGGAATTCGAAACGGATCTTACCATATCATGCAGATAATTGTTTCCGTAAGGTTTATATCATGAACGTAGTACATACCTTTTGACCCGGAAAAAATACTGACTATACCCAAATAATGTACAATGCGATTCTTAGCTCAGCTCAAATTTCAATGTCCCATGAGTATCCGAAAAAGAATAGAGAAACTAGTGAGCATGAAGAACGTCTAAAGCTAGTATTACGCGGTCATCGAAATCTGTCATTGCCATGATATTCTGATGTCACAAACCAATAAGTCATTGTAACGTCAGTGCACTGCCATTTTCACAGTGTCATTGCTACCGAAAAATGTATGTCATTGTATTTGTCATTCTAATCGTCGCGTCAGTGCAATGACAGGATTTTACGATGGCGATCACACGACATGACGACTTGTCCTAAAGTAAAGTAGCTACGTCATTATGACGTCAGTATGTCATTGCAATGACTGATTTCGATGAACGTTTAATACTAGCCCAAGTCTTGACCAGAAAATCTTCCATTAAACATGGTGTTCATCTCAGTCGTGAAAGATATAAACATACAACTTAGAAATGTAAAGCATATTGTTTGAACGCAGGTCCACCATTACTATAACAATTATAGCAGTTCCGTTAAAAAAATGTAAAGGCACAAAGGCACTGCCAATACGCCAATACAACATGGTTCTAGAAACCTTAAAAGCCAAATCATACGAACAAAAACAAAGTCTTCTCCCTTCGATTTAAAGTGCTTTTGATTGAAGAAAAAATAAAATGCACGACTGGGTCGCACGAACTTGCTCTTATGATAAGCAATTGCGTAGTGGCTGCATATATTATATTAAAAAAAAATTAATAATTTCGAAAATTCTTTTATTTTTTAAATTAGTTTAAGAGTTTTCTCGGAAAAACTTAGTATGCAATAAAATTTCAAAGCTATACGTTAATCTAGAAAAAAAAATATTGAAAATCGTTGGACCAGTTTTTTTTTTAAAAGGTTATTTTTGAAAAACTTTTTCAAAAAATATTTTGAAATGTATTTGAGTATGCAAATATATGGCAATCTGTAGTTTACATTTGAAAAATAATTTTAAAAAAAATCAATGTACCCGTTTCCAATATATTTCGAAAACGAAATTTTTTTTTGAAAAAATTATAAAAAATCAAAAAAAAAAAGTTTTTGAAAATTTTGAAATGCCATATTAATAAAATTATGAATGGCTTCCTGTGGCCAAAATTTTATTGAAATCGAATATACAGTTTCCGAGAAAATTTGATTTGAAAATACTGGTTCTATGAGAGGTACCGTTATTAGACAAATTTTGAAAAAAAATTTCAAACCAAAGGATAGATTTTCTTGTAAAAATAGCATTCTGAAAGTTTTATCAAAATCGTTAGAGCCGTTCTTGAGAAAATCAATTTTTGTCTTCAAGATTATATGGCAGGTGCCGTTATTTTTGGACCTAGAGCAAAAATAAAAAAAATGTTCCGAGGGACGGCCAAATAAATCCTAAATACCAAATTTGAAGCAAATCGGCCCACCCGTTCAGCCTCCAGAGGTGCGAACAGACAGACAGACAGACAGACAGACAGACAGACAGACAGACAGACAGACAGACAGACGGACGGAATTCCCAGACCCACTTTTTTCGACTTCTCCATCATCGTAATGTCATGTGTGATTATTATCTCAAATTTTTTTTTCTGCACGAATCCATAACTTGCCTTATAGTACCTATAATCGCAAGTAAAAATGAAGGTATTGAATTTCCACCATAAACGCGTACTGTGCTTAAATTCCATAAGTCAACGACAATACCATTAAATTAAATGGAAAAAGGTTTTAAAATTGTTTTAACACAAAAAATAAAGACCCAACGGATATAAGAAGGAAAAAAAAACACCAAACACAACCAAGTGTGAATTTTTGTATTTAACTTTTATTATTCGCAACTCAACCCCTCTCCACCCCTATCATTGTACAATATCGTATTATGGAATAAGAAACATTTTGAATTTTATTGCCAGAAAAAAAAGAAGACGGAGGCTTTGGGAGGCTGTGACAGAGAACAGAGTGTTGTATAAATCCCTTGATTTAAATTTCCAACAAGCAAATAACATATCGAATCAGTATGACACACGCCTCAGGGATTGTGCGACGTGTATGGTGTCCTTGTTGCTTTGTCGCAGGATCCCTCCTTTCTTTACCCTTTCCATCGCACAACAAAAATGCGCAGTGCATTAAATTGCTTGTGTTATTTATTTTGTATTTGTGTTTGCGCGTTTGCGTGTGCTTTTTTGCCTTTTATAGTCTCAAAACAAATAAAACAATTTTTTCGTCCTGTTAACATGCTTAACTTCTCTGAAATCACACATCCTTAGGTGCACGAAAAAAATATCCTGTGAGCTGTGGGTAGGGTTGTGAGAGTAGGCACATATATTTTTTTCTTCGATCTGTGATTGTTGGGGGCTATAAACAAACATCACAATCATATCCTTTTTCTTTATGCAATCCCACACCAAACACTATTCAAACAATCATTCGTCCTGGTAGACGCACATGTTTCCCACACCACCACAATCCGCGCCGAAACTCCACATCGGAGGAAAAGAAGTCGTGGATTTATATAAGTATGGTTTTTTCTGCTTCTTCTTCTTCTTCTTGTTTGCCTCGAAGAAAAAACATGGTCTCTTTATTTTAATAAAGTGATTTCCTGTGTAAATCAGTTACTTCAATTTATTCAGCATCACTTCCAATCATCGTAAAAGTCCTGCACTGTTGTGCTAGCTGATGCTGATGCCATGCTGCCTTGGAAGAAAGCAAACGATGGTGATGGCTCATGGCTCATGGCCGATGGGTGATGGATAATAGGGAAGAGATTTGTCGAAGGTGGTGGAATATAACGGTTAACGAATAAATAAATGTGTAGGTATGTTTATTTTCAATTCAATATAATGGAGAGAGAGAAGGCGACCAATGAACTTGGAAACGTATTTTTCTTGTACCTACATTCCTTCTTTTCAAATCCAAAGGATCATTTATGGGGAGGATAAAGTGAATTAACTTCGTTAGCACAGATCAATTGGAATTAATGATGTCTACTTGTATTCTTAATTTTGAGGAATACACTTTTTGTGTTAGTTTCAGCCCGATATATCAACAGGACAGAGTTTATCAATAATGATACTGCGGAATAGGGTAGGAAGCGAGACAACATAACCAAAACGGGAAGCGGAAGGGAAACTTTAAGCTGTTTCAGTCGCATAACTTGGAATTACAAGGTACCTACACTACTTATCCCTGATGGTTGTACTTACCTAGAGAACAAAGAAACGAAGAAAAACGTGCTGAATTCTTAAAAATTATAGCAACAAAAGAAAGCATGGTGGACACCCCATTGAGCTACTTCGACATATTCGGAGCTCAGGTATTTGGGTCCTACTATTAGTCATTGTAGTAAAATAGGGAAGGTGGTGGATGAGCCCTTATAGGGCCAACGGTAGCTCTCTCATCCCCGTAGTGGGTTACTGACTCTGGATCTCTCCAGCTCCTTTTGTCCAATAGAGCAGCATAGGGCCTGGTCCCCTAAGTTGGGGGTTGTGCGTCGGAGGTAACTTCCCCACCACGTAAACAAAACTATTGTTCAGAAACAACCAATTGCCTCGGATATGGATGACCCTACTGATGACGACCTTAGCAAGCGAAACAAGGAAAACGAATTTCGGTTCTGCACGTGGAATGTCCGGACCCTTAACAGACCACGTGCAGCCGAACAATTAGTGGAAGCCCTAGATGGTGCCAAAGCCGACTTGACAGCCAACCAAGAAGTGCGATGGGATGGTGAAGGCACAACGAGGATGAAAAACTGTGCTACAGGACAAGAACACAGCGGCTTTTTAGATGCGGATTTGTAGTAAGAGGAAGGCTTAGGCAAGAAGTCTTAGAGTTTCGTGGCATAAGCGTCGCAATCCGCATTAGGTCCAAATTCAGCATCATCTCGCTGATCTGCGTCTACGCCCCCACGGAGGAAAATGATGACACGACCAAAGAAGAATTCTACGATCTTCTCGAGAAGACGTATGATGAATGCCCGAAGTACTACACTAAGATTATTCTTGGTGACTTCAACGCCAAGCTCGGAAAGGAGGGTAGCTTTGGCTCGACAGTCAGAAAGCATAGCCTGCACGACAACACTTCCGGTAACGGACACATGCTAATCGACTTTGCTGCGGGGAGAAGTGTCATCATAGCTAGCACATACTTCCCACACCTCAAGATACAAAAGGGGACCTGGCGGTCTCCTGATCAATATACCGTCAACCAAATTGATCACATTGTGATTGATAACAGACATGCCACCATACTGTTTTGGATTTCCGCACTTTCCGAGGGGCCAACATAGACACACACCACTGCCTTGTGGTACCTAAAATGCGAATGCGGATTTCCTCTAGACCGCATAATCAAGCAGCTCCTTTGAGAAAATTTTGTGTCACAGGTTGCAATAGTAAGAGACTGCCAGAAAACCTTTGCTTACCGTGTCTTCTCTTACTTCTTTAAAAGTCCGGCACCTGCACGTAACCCAGATGGCTAGTGGCAACATTGCAAACTGGCTACCAAAAATTCACCTAGATAGAAAAAGAGAGCTGGAAAGCGAGCGGTTGAATCAATTTGAAGTGTTCTACAGCAGAAGCAGTGTTCAAATCGGGTCGTCGAAGTGGTGAAAGGTCCTGTACAAAGCCGATTCTCACACTTCAATAGATGTCAGAAAAGAAAAAAAGAGTTCCAGATCGGACTCATCGGACCAACTTTGTACAAGATGACTATGTTGAACTCGCTCTGGGTCGTCAAGGTGACCTTCGATTCCGACCCTAAGGACGAACGCAGTACTGAAAGACCCCACCTAAGTTGGCTCGAGGACTAACCTCAACAAATTTGGTGTGCGTAACTGGAGGCACTTTGGTAGCGACCGGACTGGCTGGCAGAGTATGATGGTTGAGGCCGTGGTTCACAATGGTCTGTCTGAGCCACCTTGAGTACCTAAGTATAACACAAGTTGACCCAAGAAACATTACGTCGATGATTTAGTGAAACAATGGTGCCCGTAATCTTTCTTTGACGAATCAATTTGAAGTAACTTTTCAGATTCCAAATATATTATTTGAAAATGCGATACTATAGCACCTTCTGGGCTGAGAATTACTGGCTGCTCACAATGGTGTAGCAGTAGCACGTAGCAATGTCAAAGTTAAATGTACGTAAGCCGTAATTGCACGGCTACAATGTGAAGTAGCAGCTGCAGCATAGAGAGCAGCTGAAGTACAAAGTCGACTCGACACCAACTTCACAAACATGCTGCGCTGCAAAACCACAACAAGACATGATTTTTGTTTCAGTTCAGTGCTGCACATTGTTTGTATTCGTGTTATGCAGCTTAGTGCGCTATTTTTTTTTTTTTTTTTTTTTTTGACATTAACTTTGACATTACTACGTACTTCTGCTGCAGCTACACCATTGTGCGCAGCCAGTTATACTCAAGCTTTGACAAAAAATGTATTTCCTGAAGATTGTAGCCAGATCAACGGGGAAAACAATTTTCTTGCATCAATCTTGGAAACCTAAACATTTCGCGAGATTTTTGGCAACTTTAAATTTGGGTTAGTTCTAGAAAGCAAAGTTGTTTGATTTATCCAATGAAAGTGACACACATGGATAGCGGCACATGGGGTAGGTTGTGCTTTAAGAACTGAAGACTGCATTGAGTTTCTGAAGCACTCATTTTTCAATGCCGCATTGCACAATGTTGTCAAGTTTGGAATTCAATAGAAAAGAAATCTATCAAAATAGACGCTGCAATAAAGGAGTGATCTAAATTTGTAGGGAAAAAAGATGCATTCCATCACCTGGGCATTTGGTAATACAATTTTTAAAGAAATTCACTTGGGACATGAGTAGCTGGCTATAATACCATCGACTTAAGATATTTAACACGTGACAGAGAGACAGACAGAACAGAAGAATTGGTGTCGCACGGTCCTCCATCCAACTACTAACTTTGCACAGTGATGCTTGATTTCGCTGACCTACCAGGAAGCGATTCTTTACTAAAGACAAGTCCCTTGACTGGCTTGCATTTTAAAAATGATGCAATGTAAATACAGGACATGAGAAACAAATTATAAAAGATTTCTGACACTGAAATCTAGTACAAAAACTTCGCCCAGACAGTCAACTATGCGCCCAGAAAATATTTCAGATATTCATCGCAAAAGTCCAAAGAAGTCCAAAAGAGCCAACTTTTATTTGTTTTTGTCTTTAAATCTTTACCCACCGCCAATTTCAGACGCGGCTTCATCTTATTCATCCGTCAAATAAATGCTCAGTCAGAATGCTAATTCCGAACAAGGATCACAGAGAACCACCCTAAACCTTTATCCCTCAGTATTTACTTTTTGCCCTTAATATAAATCCCAGGAGTTAAAAAGGAAGAAAAAAAAAAAAACTAAAACACAAATTAAACACAATGAAGAAACAATCCTTCATTGCATCAACTTGTGCTTCTTTTCCAAATCCCTAATATATCCTGATAATTAAATAACAGCAAATAGTATACGAAAGGAAGAGTCGTATCTGAGGATATCATAGCAAGCACACTGCCACAGACACAGACATATTATATGATGAGTACAACGAGAACTATACGTCGACGTCGACAGCGACAGCAACGACGACGTTTGTAATTTTACCACAAAAAAGGATATCCGCCGCTGAACTTCCTTCCCTTCCTGTCACTGCTTCTATTGCTTCTGCTGCATCTCTTGTTGCCTTGTATCTCATTTTAAGGACTATAATAGTGTGCAGAATCGAAGACAGAGAACAAAAAAAAAAACCGAGGGAATGGAAGAAACAGCAGTCAACTAAGAACATGACGATTATATTCTGCTAGTTTGCTCCCCATTCCCCATCTCTTACTATGGTACATCTCTATGGTGTGTATACATTTTGATCCTATTATACCCTAGGTCGAGGATTACATTCAAAGGAGCAAAGTCATCCTCCCACGAACTAACACACTACACACAGATGATGCGGAAGCGCGGCACGGGTGGCATCATCATATAAAAAGAAGGGCAACAAAATGTATATGTTCGTCCTTTTGCATTTTATCCCCCAGATGTTCACCATTGCGATAACCACTTTTTTTTCTGCTTTACTCTGAAATGCCAACCTACATTGCTTTTGAAATGTCCTCGTTTCCATTTCCTTAGCATAGGATGGTTGGTAAAAAAAAAGGTAAGGTAAAGAAAAGTTTACTTTGCTTTTTCACTTTTTTTTTTTTAACAACTATCCACCTTTGCTTTGAAAGGAGAAGAAATGTCCTTCAATTGCACAGTATAACGGTTGTTATTTTTTACTTCATTCAGCCTCATCCCAGTTCTGCGATAACATATTCAGAATCGTGGTTTTTGAGATTTTTTCATTTTTATTTTTGTTTTAATTAAAACCTCGAATTCGTTTTCTGGTTTTATGTTTTTTGTTGTTGTATGTTTATATAGAAATTCCTGATGGAAAAAAAATAATAGATTTGGCTTATCTGAGAAGCGTGTGTCCTTTTTTTGTGATCCTGGATATGCAGGAGACTGCGACGATAACGATTTGTAGATATGCCAAACGATTATGTTTGTGATTGCCAATTATTGTTGTGGTGTGGGCGGGGTTGGTGGTGACCTTTGTGTCTAACAAAACAATATGGTGGGGTGGTTTAACAGCTATTGCAGTTGACATTTGAGAAAAGGAAATCAGATTATCTTTTCATTTGTTTAGAATCTCTTCGTACTGGGATCAAACGAATAAGCTGTATCATCAAGGAGTGGGACAAAATGGGGGGAAACAGGCAAAAAAAGAAATTGAACTTCAACACATATCCTGAGATTTAGATTTTCAATTTGTCGAGTTGTAGGGCCTTAAGTAGGGTACAAGTATCTCAGAAGGCTTTGACACTAGATGAGTCCCCAGATCCCCCCTCCCTTAATCCAGGGCATTACGCGACTAGCGCCTATTCGACGTTTCATACCCAGGAGAGTATACTGGCTGTATTTAAATGGAACCACTTTGAAATCTGCAAAATCATAGAGTAGGAGGTCTAACATATACCCGAACCATTGCAAAAGCCGATTTGCCTGATGACGAAATAATGACCGAGTAGCAGGAAAACTTTCTGCTCCAGGTTACACTTAAGTCTTATTCTGACCGCAGCTTACTATTACTTAGAAATGATGACACTAGTTCCGTTTCTAGCGCGTTACTCTTAATACTGTCTTTATTTTCCGTACATAGCGGGATAGGTATAGTACCCCGTGACGTAGTGGTTAGTGTGGCGGACTGCCACGCCGAAGATTCTGGGTTCGATTCCTGACTCCACCTAAGTTCTTTTCCGGGGAATTGCCTCTTGCGAGGGTGTGGGAAATTTTCCAAGAGTAAATAATGTCATGGAAAGTGCTTCTCTGTTAGCCGTTCGGATTCTGCGGTAAATTGTAGGTCCTTTCCATTCCTGCAGAATATTAACGCACACACAGGAATGGTTGAGAGTGTAAGTCACAGGCATTGGCACCGCTTGGAGCTGTTGCGCCAACAACTTGTTTTATTATTTTTACATAGCACGATTAAGAACTGCAAGAAGACAGTAAAAGCTCTTTGAAACAGAAAGTGGGAAGAGTTACGAGAACTGGGTCAGAACAGGTTTCACTGCGCTTGAGCTTACCTGCGATACAGTCAACCCCAATGGGGGTATTGCTTCTATAGCAGATTCCTGCAAAGTAGAAACATAGTATCATCCGAATTTGTGGTAGGCCATAGCATAGCCCACCGCGACAACAAATGGACTTCTGCAAAACTGTGTAAAGGAACGGTCAGCATAGTTCAAGCGTACTTGGATAAGCTTTCGCTATTGAGGAGGATGAGAATAAGCTTTACGTGAACAGAACACCTGACAATTAAGTCTTAATTTCAAGGCGAGCCTGCTCGCTTACAGAGTCAAATTGGGCTTACACCAGAGCCCTAAGATCTACCCCTCGATAGAATCATGTTGAACCATGTTCACACTACTTAGTAAGGGGCGAGGTCTATCTAACACCTCTTGCATCCAGAAATAAAATCCGTAGATAATATTACCCGATGCCACATGTTTCCACTTGGAGTAAACACAGCCACCACGATACTCCCACAAGGGGGCCTACCTCATAGATAGTCTCCTAGGTGACTCGGCCACCTGGGTGGGCACTATCTCACGTGGTACTAGAATAAAGCTTCCGGTATAGCCTCGCAACCATAAGGTCACTTCCAGATGAGCACTATCAACACGCAAGGCCTGGCAGCCTTACATATGCGCATTCAACTATTTGCCAAGGTAGAAGCAAACAGCCAAATACGCACATCCAGCCTTCCTCTCTTTGCCGCATACAAGTTTTACCTTGCATACGTTTCCGGTAAGGAATCAATACTTCAAGGAAAGCAAGTATAGCTGCAGAAAATCACTCCTATTTCATTTACAACTATTTCCCTGCCATTCATATTGTTCCCGGGCTTCCACGCGGAGGCGGAGGAAAGCACATCTATGCCCCCTCAAGTTCCAACTTTCATCTCAACCACATTCATGATTGGATAGAAATCAGCTTACAAAATATCGTCAATAAGGATCTGCACGGAACAGAATTGGCTAAGCGTTCAAAACACTCAAGAGGGTCATAGTTCAACCCCCTCGCTATTGAGCAATCAACTGAACACTTACAGCTCAATCAGCTTAACCAACTCAAGCAATGTAATATTAGCAGAGTTTCTAGCAATTCTCGGAAGTACCGCGGGAAAAAATTTCAACTGTTGAAATAAAATATAAACTTGTGAAAAGCTGACACGAAGAAATTAAGGTTTTTGCCCAACAGTTCTTAAAATGCTACAATATGCTGGGTTCCCGGTCAAAGGGGAAACAATAGAAATGAAATAGCTGACAATATGTCAAGAAAAAATATTGAACTTGGTTATAGATTTATGGAGGAAACAATAAAACCCCCTTTATGTGATCTTAAAATCAAATTGACGAGTGCCAACCTTTCAAAAGGCGTGCTAACTGGGCACAACATGCTTTGATGCCACACTAAATAACTTGCAGAGGTTGTCACTACCCAAGCCTCTGTAAATTAAGAAACAAAACTTTCTGCAGACACTATTTCGAGAACATCGAAGAGCTGTTAAAGAGTCCAATAACCGATCTTTACAGGTTCACCAAGAGACTGGAACGCAGTAACGAGTATGGTAAGATGATGAATATTGGTAAGTTCCCAGATAGGTATCCCAATGAGCTATATAGACCTAAAGTGTGGTTGAGTGAAACTGGTTTCCTTCCACCAGCCGGCAAATATAACCATAACCATAACTATTACTGTAGGCGTCTCTGCAGCCTAGGCGGCTGGATCTATTTACTTTAAGAAATATTTGGCCCCGTGTTTTATTAGTCTATATGCAGATCATTCCTGAAATCAAAAATGTATCCAACGTTTTGCAACCCCAAATATCATGCATGAGTTATTAGTGATTCTTCAGTGTATTTTTGGAACTGGTCAATTTTTGTTTTTAAACCAAGTCAGAAACTAACTACCTAGCTTAATTGCGGATTCTGAGCTGTGGACTCGAACGAAAAAACTAAGGCTCAAGGAACCGTCGTTGATACCATACGAGTATCAATGAATAGTATATGAAGATGTCAGATTGAAATAATTCCAGCATAACTGCCTGAGCACAATGATTAAATCACAGAAGCTAAGAAGTAGCTGTAGTACAAAATGTCAAAAAAAGCTCACTAAAGTTGCATGCACGTACACAAAGGCCTAGCACTGAACTCAAACAAAAATCTTTTTTCTATTAAAATGTCAAACATGAAGCGCAGCACGTTGGAGTTGACTGGCTGCTCACAATGGTGAAACTGCAGCAGTAGACGTAGCAATGTCAAAGATAAATTTACGTAAATCGTAATGCACGCGCCTACAATGTGAAGTAGTAGCTCCAGCACAGAGAGTAGCTGAAGTACAATTCGACTCAACTCCAAATTCACGAACGTGCTCCGCTGCAAAACAACAACAAACCAAAATAGCAGACCTCGATTTTTGTTTGAGTTCAGTGCTACACCATTGTATTCGTGTATATGCTGCTTAGTGCGCTACATTTTTTGAGATTTCATTCAACGTAAATTTAACTTTGACAGTACTACGTACTATAGCTGCAGCTACACCATTGTGGTTAGGCAGTAAAGACGATATATATAACTAACGTGGCTTAACCGTTCAGTCCGTTGTTTTTCGACGTAAATGCCAACCTTTGTTCTGGAGAGGATTAAGTCCAGGATCAAATAGGGCTCAGCATCATCAGGCGTCAAAATATTTTGTCCAATTTTACAAGACAAATAGCTAGGGGCCATCATTTTTGAACAGACAAAAGCAGTGGTGTAGCGTGCGTTTAAAAGTTAATGAAGTATACAGTCAGCAATCCGCTTTGAATTTGAGGTTTCCAAAACTTCTTTAACCATCTGGTTGGTTGTGAAATGTGTAGAACCTCTTTAAAGTAAGGGGATTTACCATCTCGCCAAGGTGAGTCACTTTTATAAAGGATTTGTTTGAGGCAGATATTTACTACCAAACAATAGTCGATTGGTTTAAAGATTGGCTACAAAAAGTGTAAACAAGGAACCAAAACCAACGCATGATTTTGAGACATAAGGCAATGTTGACAGTGTTGGAACAGCTGATCTTATGGTTTAAAAATAGAATTAATCTTCCATTGCCTTGGGATATCATACCAAAAATGTGAGTGAGATCTCTAAGCACTAATTGGATTTTCTTCGGATTCAATGTTTTGTCCGTGTCTTGTGGAAACTGTTGTACAATGTGAGCAAAAAGAAATCACCCTATTGGAAGATGCTCTCATTTTTGCAAATGGCCGCCAATGTCAAATCAGTTTTGACATTTGTGGACTAGACAGGTGAAGAATACAAATGAACAAGCCATGGAGCGATACATGAACCGACATGGAACGATATTCTGAAGGCGGCGTTGCGTTCCCGGGTCGGCTCATCTTGGCGATTTGACCGCAAGATCGCCCGATTTAACCGTTTCAGACTTTTTTTTGGGTTTTTTGAAGTCCCGTGTTTACGTGAACAAGCCCAAGACTTTGGAAGCCCTCAAGGACAACATTCGACACGAGTGCGAGAATCTGTCGCCCGGAGTTTCCGCTGAAGTAATGAAAAATTTTATAAAAATCAATTGTGACGGCGCGCATTTGGCCGATATCATCTTCTCGACTTGACCAATACAATTCTAAAGGTTCAAATAAACAGAATCAAAGTTTTTCATTTAGAAAAAAAGGATAGCCAAACAACATCGGATGGATGACTTCTTTTGGCCCACTCTGTACCTGGAAATTGCAGGCTTCTGTTAAAAGCTAAAAAGACTGTCAGCTAAAAATATGGCTGCAATGTGGAGATATTTCATTGCAGCCTAAGATTTGTTGAGGCATAAAGTAGTGACATCCGTATAGTTACGAAAATAGAGAATCTACGGTAAAGGCAACCACTGGGAAGGATCTCAAGCAGAAAGTCAACTATGCTATTAAGCAGAGAAACCATTCACAGAAGAAGTTCAAAAACTAAGTCCATCAAGTGTTTTCGCGTTACCTTAACAAAACCTGAAGCTACATGCGTACGAATAGTACCTATACCCTAGATCTAGGAATTTTTGAGGTCTTAAAAGAAGTGAATAGTGAACATGTTCTGAAATATCTTCAGATACATATATGGTTAAAGATCCAGAAAAAAAAACTCCAAAAAATTAGAGTCTCATTAAAAATTCCTGGGACGTCTGCTTTACGGGATCGAAGACTTAAGCTCCCTCTTCTTAATCGGAACTATCACTAACCATGTGTCTTCTCGTATGGTATGTTAAGGGTTTGGATTTTTCAAGGTTCTTTATAGCGTTCTGTTGAACAAAATTTTTATAATACAAGTCGTCTTAAAAGCGTGGAAGACATGACTCATTGGATCAACATTTTCTGGGGAATTCCGGAGTGACTAAGCTCAGGGAAGATTTCGCTGTTTTCAAGATCCTAAGTGTAACAAAAAAACTTTTGTTTGCAAAGTAAGAACAATAGATTAGGTCTCTGAAAGAGAACTGAAAAGAACAAGACGATTATGGCGATCCCCTTCCTTAAAGCCAGGAAAACTTATTTCCATAAAAAAAAAAAATCTATTCATACTCGTCTTCGTCATATCTAGTGCCCCTATGTTTTTTTGAGACAAAAGATAGCAAGCCATTTATAAATGTCAGAAGAAAACCCAACGAAACAATATATCTGGGTCACAGACGATACTAATGGTCTTCTTTAAAACAATAAATTCAAACGTTGTTGTCAGCAGCAAGGAAGCATTATTTGCATGTCCTTGTTCATGTTCACTAAACAGACTGCGTATGCGATAAAACACCTGACAGCAGTTGTTGTACACTACACCAATACAATGCTTCTGATGATGATGATGATGATGGTAGTGTTTTGTTTTTACTTTTTATTGTTTTGTTCGCACTCATTTATGACTCCATGATAAAATTGCATGTTTAAAAAAAAAATTCGTCACCACAATAGCCATTGCGTCACCACCATAGCACTAAGTTTCACACTTAATGACCAACAAAAAAAAAGAAATTTAAAAAAAATCCTCACACCCTCCGCCAACATAATAGACCACTTCCCCTATATTATTTTTGTCGGTGCGCCACAACAAAAGCGGAAGCAAATGTGATGAAAATTTTGTTGAAAAATGTTTTTCATTTGTGGTCGGGTCGGGTCGATCCGGCTGGGCTTGGTTTGGTGTTTAGTCAGAGAGACTTAAGAGTCCTTCCATTTGCAAAAAAAAAAAAAATAATAATAATAAACAAAGTGCTAAGAACAACAACAACACAAATTTCACACTTTTTTTTTCTCATTTCAAAAACAGTAAGCAGATGAACATTTTTTAAGGCAGGGGTCCATCGTCGGAGCGGCGTCGATGCTATAGCGCTTGCCAGGACGATTTTGTAGCAAAATAGAAGAAAGCTTTGCCATCAGGACACGACAATGATAAATTAGAGTCTTCATTCGTTGTTGTCTGAAACTTTGTATTTTTCATTCTTTCATTTCGAGAAAAATAAAATTCACAAAAAAAAGTAGGTAACAATAAACTTGAGAAAATGCAAAATATTTCTTGAAATTCATTTCATTTCAATGGTGATGGTGATAGCGATGGCCATGGCGTCGACCGTGTACCGTCCGTCCACCGTCGACAAAGACAAAGTCGACTTCAAGAAAAATACAACAGAAGTGCCGTAATAAAGTGCAACATTGTTGAAATCAAGAAGATTGTGTTTTTCTTTTGATGTTCTTGCTTCTGCATGTCCTTCATGTCCTTGTAGTTGGTTTTTGCAACCAAAGAGATATACTTACCTGTGTTGCAGATCAGGTGTGAATTTCATTTTTAATTTAAGAAATGCTTTTTTTTTATTTGTTTTGTTTCTGTGTGAGATACTAAGCACACAAGAAAAAGGATATCCTTTGGCTATAAGAACTGGATTTATACAATTTTTGAATTTTGAAAGGACGAGGAAACAAAATACACAACGAAGTGTGAAGCTATGAAAATGTGCCTGTTGCAATAAAGAACAACGTGAATTGCAAAAATTAAAGTTAAATGTGAAAAAATATATACAAAATCAAGGACCTATCAAAACTATCATAAAAGTTCCAATCAAGGTTTCAAAAAGATTTAAGATACATATTAGCTTTTCATGACTATGACAGCGTGAACACAACAGGAACGAGCTATACAGAGCCATGGTAACAACACCACCGACTCATTTAATGTCGAGAAAGGTTTACGACAGGGTGACGCGCTGTCATGTAACCTGTTCAACATCATTCTTGAGGCAATCGTACGCAACTCGCATGTCAACACCAGAGGTACGATTTTTTTAATGCTGATGATATTGACATGCTGATGATATTGACATTATTGGAAGAACGAAGCGCGCTGTCTGTGGAGCATTTGCAAGTATTGAAGTGGAGACGGCTCGAATGGGTCTGGCTGTAAATGAAGATAAAACAAAGTATATGCTGTCCTCGGGTGAAGAAGATCATCACCGTAGACTCGGACAAAACGTCACAATGGACAGATATAACTTTGAGGTTGTCAAGGACTTTGTCTATTTGGGTTCCACTATAACCTTTTAGAACAACATCAGTGAAGATATCAGTCGAAGAATCACTCTTGCCAATCGCTGTTTCTTCGGGCTTAGAACGCATCTTAGTAGCGAAGCCCTCTCAAAGGACCAAGGAGACACTAAACAAGACCCTTATCATCCCAGTCCTGCTGTATGGGGCAGAAGCGTCGACACTGACACAATCGAATGAATACAGGCTGGGGTGCTTTGAGAGAAAGATTCTTCGGGTGATATTCGGTCCTGTATGTATCAATGGAGTATGGAGGAGAAGATTCAATTGCGAACTGTACGGGCTATACAGCGACATTGACTTAGTTAAGAAGCTGAAAATACAACGGCTTAGTTGGCTGGGTCATGTGGATGGCTAGGGACCGGCCTAGCTGCCGAGGATTGTTGGTTGAGGCCGTGGTCCACAATGGACTGTCTGCGCCACCGTAAGTAAGTAAGTAAGTATTAGCTTTTTATCATTCCTTTTAAGAATCTTGAACGTGGAGCAGATACCGCAGACTTTTATAGACGTCTGAACATGGTTATTGTGAGAGTAAATTGGTATAGAAAATACGTTGCAATCGCTTGTCCGTACTATCGAATACTTTCTCCACCACAAGGAATACACAATTGGTGTTATTTCTAGAAATAGAGGGCTCTTTTAACAACTTCCACACATCTGCATCTGCAATCGCAAATGCACTCTCAGAATTATGGGTGGGGTTGCTCCCTTGGCGAGTTAATCGACTAAATGCTGAATAGCAGGAGGATAAACTCACAAATAGCAGGGTGTAAGAAACATCTGCATGACGACCTTTCAGTATAGAAGCACACCTATTCGCACTTCCTTGGAACTAAGTGGGGAACTTGCGTGACGGGCCTCTGCAGATTTTTGAAAAAAAAAAAAAAAAAAAAAAAAAAAAAGGAAAAACTCATGTGAAAATTTATTAATCACTTAAACACTAGTAGTTTGAAAATTTTTGCAACAATTGAAGTAAGTCATCTGATTACTTTTACTATTTTGAATTTTAAGGCCTTTTTTTGAAAATCGTTCGACCAGGTTTTTTTTTTAAACGGTTTTTTTTTTTGAAAACTTTTCGAAAACGTAGTCTTAATTTTTTGAGAATGCCAACATTTGGTAGTTTTTAATTCTTATCAGAAAACAAAATTTTAAAATTTTTGAAAACCCGGTTTTTGAAAAAATTTAAAATTAAAACAAAAAATTTATTTTTTTATGTTAAACCAAGCAAAAAAATTTTTTTTAAATTTAAGTATTAATATTATTTCACATTAATAATTTCATAGAAATCTGTCAAGCGGCATACGAGAAAATCGGATTTCAAAAAACCGGTTCTATGGGAGGTACCGTTATAAGACTTTTCCTGAAAAAATTATTTCAACCAAAACATAAAACTTACACAAAAAACACCATTTGGAAAGTTTTATCCAAATCGTAGAAGCCGTTTATGAGATAAAAACAAATTTTCAAAAAAAATCGTATGGCAGGTACCACCAGTTTAAGAGCAGTATGCTAATTCCAAAAACCCCTCTGTATAGGCGATACAGACAGACGAACAGACAGACAGACAGAATTGTCTGACCCTCTTTTTTCGGCCTCTCTATCATCGTAATGTTATGTTTGATTGTCCAAACAAAATCTTAAAATCCTACATTCAAGAAAGAGTAAGGAAAGCTACAGAAGCTCTTTTTCCTTGCGGAAAAAAGTCAATGGCAATAAATGGGTTCTAGAGAACTCTGAAGTCCTTGGTCCATCGGCTATATACACAGTGGGTATTCTAACGTTTCTAACATATGGGTTGACGTTTAGTGGACTGTCTTTGACAGAGCGATAAATTTGCATACGCTTGGCCATTGCATATATAAACTTGAGGTGCGTCATCTATCGACGAAAAACTATGCTCTAGAGTCTAGAATAACATGGGAAGCAACAACAACAATTTTGTTTACGTTCCACCATTTTAATTGTTGTTTTTGCTTCCCATGGCAATCTAGACAAAAACCACTCCTAACTCACCAATCAAGTATTTGTGAACTTCGTCCATAGGCGCACCAAACGTTCCTCTTTTTCGGAATACTGCAGATTATAAATACAATGGCGAAGTCCAACGCACTGCTTGTATGTGTGCATAAGTGGTTTGTTACTCACTACTCCCTCTGCTTGATGCGCTAGAGAGTATTTTATCTGACCTACCAACATTTAAAAATTTAAGAAGCTTTGTTTTGATATACGCTCTCAGTGAATTTGTAAACATGGAAAAATTTGGTCATCGTTATGTGATACAATACTTTCGTGTGAAAGGCTTTTGTCAAACCAATATCAAAGCGGAGATAGATTCTACTCTGGGGGAGTCTGCTCCTTTGTTTACAACCGTAAAATATGGGGTAACAGAATGAGGTGACCACGCCAGAAATGGTGCAGAAAATCGTATTGGTTGACCGTCGACTGAAAATACGCGAGCTAGCAGACATGGTAGGCATTTCAAAAAGTGCTGTACATCGCATATTGACTGAAAATTTGGACATGAGAAAGCTGTTCGCAAGATGGGTGCCGCGATTACTCACAATGGAACACAAACAGCGTCGTGAGGATGTTTCAACAAGTGTTTGGCGAAGTTTCACAGCAATAAAGCAGAGTTTTTGCGTCGATTCATAACCATGGATGAAACATGGGTCCATCACTTCACACCTGAGACAAAGGAACAGTCAAAACAATGGACTGAAAGGGGAGAATCGGCTCAAAAGAAGGCGAAGACAGTTCCATCTGCAGGCAAGGTCAGTTTTTTGGGATGCGTGTGGAATAATTTTCATTGATTATCGTCAGAAAGGAAAAACAATCAACGGCAAGTATTATGCAAACTTATTGCAGCATTTGAGTGATGAAATCAAGAAAAAACGGCTGCATTTTGCGAAAAAGAAAGTTTTGTTTCATCAAGACAATGCACCAGTTCACACATCCGTTATCGCGATGGCCAAAATCAATGAGTTAAGGTTCGAATTGCTTCCTCACGCACCCTATTGGCCAGATTTAGCCCTCTCGGATTATTTTCTGTTTCCAAACTTGAAAAAATGGCTCGGTTGTAAGAGATTTTCCAACAATGAAGTGGTGGAGTCTGCGGTTGATGGCTATTTTGAGGAGCTCGACGGTTCTCACTATAAACAGGGTATGGAAGCTATTGAACATCGCGGGGAAAAGAGAAAAAAAGATATTTTTAACCAAATTTTGTGTGTTTTCTTTGTTAGGTCGGATACTCCTGGAACTACCCTCGTACCAACAAAACAAATTTCTGCCTGCAAAATCGTCTAAGAATGCAAAACAGCATGCAAATTTACTCCGTACTTTGGAGTTTTGATAATCTTCTAAACATTGTTAACTTTCCAATTTTAGTCTGAATGTTTGAACTCGTGAAACTTTTCGAAGTTCGAATGTCTGAAATATGGTTGGTAACATAGGAAAAGAGACAAGGAAAGAACAATTATTGGACACACCATTTGCTGAATATTTCAACACCATTCCAAAAAAGAAATAAATGGAGTGAGACCGTCATAAAAGCCTTAATTTTCGGAAGGTTTCCGACGCTTAAAACTAACTGCCAAATTTTATATGAAGAATGTTTAACTACAAATTGTAAACTGTACCTCAAGAACTTGTGTTTGGTGAAATTCAAATTGTGTTCACGTAGGAATAAGTGTCAAGTAAAAACAAATTCAAAAATTTAGATTTAATGCAAGATCGCTATAAGCAAACCTGCACTTCAGTGTAACTTAACTGTAATTGAACAGCACATTTGTAAAAAATTGTATGTGTTACTTCGCACTAAGAGGCAGCCAGTGTTGGCAAGTAAGTTATATGAAGTAAGTTAGGTACTCGTTTAGTTACGCGTAACTAATAGGAATTAGTTACACCCAATATTTGGCGTAACTAATGTAACTAATGTAACTAAATGTAACTAACTGTAACTAAATAAAACTAACTTTAACTTAATAATAAAAAAATAAAAAAAATCACATTTCATCCTGAATCCCAATCGACTATTGACAAAATACTTTTATTAGCAAGGGGAACGGCAACCTGCCAAGGAATACATATTGAAATTACTATGTTCCTGATAAAAAGGAAATATAATAAAATATTATATTCTTGGAGCATACAATAGACTTTTATTTATATTTAAAGCTTTCCCTTCTTCCTTGAGATTCCTGGACATTTCTTTGTTTATTGAGATTTATTTTTGTATGGTAAATTCAGATTTGATCTCAGATTTGGTCTCAAATTTCTGATTTGGCTCGCCCAAAGGAAATCAAACGAGATCTATTTTGTTTTATTATTTTTAAATTTTTTTTTTGCAAAAATATAGTAATTTAAAAATGTTTTCCTTGCCAGGTTGCCGTTGCCACAGCTGGCAGCTGGCCCGACGGCAATATCAATCATCAACTTTTGCCATAAAACAGTGTCATTCCATCGAGTTTGTGGACGGAACTTCTAAATTAAAATTTAACATAAAATGTGAGTTTTTGTATTTGAAAAATTTTATTAGTTAAAGTTAGTTACATTAGTTACATAAGTTACATTAGTTACGTGTAACTAATTAAAATTTCAAAGTTACGCGTAACTATCAAACACTGGATAGTTACGTTTCCATTAGAAATGTTTTCGTACCACCACGTTTACTCTAAATGATAATTCTCATCATCTGAGATGTCGTATAGTGTGCTTAGAGTGGAGTATCGAAGAATCCCCGAATGAATCCGTCATCGCCATCGTGCACAAAAACTAGATCTGTGTCTATCTACTTTATGGAAAACTTTTCGGGAAGATCCTTGTTTGTTGGCTTACAAAATTCAATCCATGCAAGAATTGAAGCCACACGTACACCGGAAATTCAATGAATGGACTCGAAACTAAATTGCTGTTGATCCGGATTTTCACAAGAAAATTTTGTTCAGCGATGAAGTTCATTTTTGTCTGAATGGCTACGTCAATAATCAAAACTGCACCTAATCCTCAAGTCATTGTTGAGACGCCATAGCCTCGAAAAACTGACAGTTTGCTGGTGGAATCATTGGTTCTTACTTATTTAAAAACGATGCCGGACAAAGAGTTTCAATGAATGGAGACAGTCATAGAGCAAAGAGCAAGGACTTTTTTGTCCCTGTATTGAATCGCCTTGATCTGGAGGAACTGTGGTTTCAACAAAAAGGAAACGGAAACGCATAATTTCGTGTTATGTCCAAGATCATGTGTGACTCTCTTCTGTGGAGGTATATGTGAAGTCGGCAGTCTACACTGATACAGCAGAGACGATGATGATTAACTTGTAAAACAACATTCACTGCGTTATTGCCGATATAACATATAAGAAACCAAATGCTCCAAAGACTGATCGAAAATTGGACATCAAGATTGGACTACAAAAACGAGCCAGCCACGGGGCCATGTTTCAGAAATGATATTCACAAACAAATTTTACGGAATTTTATTTCAAATAAAATCAATTTTATGGCAATTATAATACAAATTATCAGGTGTTTTATTTTATTTTATTGTTTTTTATCTCTCAGAAAAACACCCTTTACAATTTTTCCTCAATGGCCTATTTTTGATGCTTTTGTTCCATTTAATTATAAAAAACATTAAAATTTTGCTTAATGAGACAAAAAATGGTTAACAAATCCAGCTTACTCAATATTATGCCACAACTCTCGCAAGAAATAAACTTCAAACATTCAAACCCTGGTATTCTGGATAAGTATCACATTTACATCATACAAGGTTTCAAATCCGCTTTTTAACAGGTGATTGGTGGCAAGCATGGGATTCTTTCTTTTAAAATATCCTTTTTTATAATTTTTGACTCATAAAAGCTAATAGGATAGCTCTTAGAAGCTGAATTTTTTCATTTATTCAACAATCTAGTTGAATACCAATCCTACCATCTTTTGTATGCTTTTCAAGACAAGAATAATGCGTGTATCCCATTTTAATTTTGAATTTCCGAAATAAATTACATGGAACCCTTTTTCGTTTCATTTTTTTTTTATTATTCAATATTATGTATATTATATAGTTAAAGGAGTTTAAAAAATTTCTTTGATCCCGTTTAACACCCCACAATTCTTTTAAAGTGAATTTATTTATTTTTATTTCCCATCGTCGTATTTATAGTCGGTCGGTTTATTCAACGAAAACGAAAAGGAATGGATTACAAAAAGGATTGTGGGCAAAATAGATAAATTTATATTTATTTTAATGAAAGGATATGTAAATAAACTTTGTAAGGGGTCCATATCCATATTCTTAATACTAACATTCTTCTCCGATAGGGAATTCAGATAAAAAAGGATTTTCCACATTAATGCTTATGTGATTTTTCTTCTTGAAGTATTTTTTTTTTTTTTTTTTTTTTTTTGCTAAGAAAAAATGATTATAAGGAGCTTATTAAGAGGGAATGTATCTACACACACATACACACACTAGAGTGTATGTGGAAGTTGGGATTACTTTGGTAAATCTTTTTTTTTTTTTACAAAATTTTTTTGCTTTGTATTTTTAAAATTGAGAACAACGAAATTTTTCTTACGGTTCTTAATTTTAAAATGAAGTTATTCGAGTGTAATGGAAGGATTTATTTTTGTTGAGATAAAAAAACATTTTGTACTAACTTGGAATATATTGAACTGATAAAAGAATAAATAGATACAATGGAAAAAGATTAATTTAAATTCAAATAACGGGGACTGTGGTTCAGCTATGTGAAATTCCGATAGGTGGCGCTCAAGTAAATATGTACTCTCGAAGCGAAATTTAAGAAGCAGTAACGTTAATTTTATAAATTGATAATTTAACGTTATAATTTATGTTTTATGATTGGCAACAATTTAATTTAGAGAACTGAAATAACAAGTGGAGACACTGAATTCAATGAAAATAGTATTGAGTGGTGTTGGAAGCATAGAAAGAAAACACAAAACAGCGACAAATTAATGTGGTTTTCTGTTTTTGTATACGAACTGAAGAGCTGCTGATGTGAATTTTACTTTAAATATGTTAACCTTCACGATTGTGCTTTTTAAATGGGGTAAAACGAAATACACACGTGAAACTGCACACCCAGTGTTGTCTGACATGGATCCACCACAGATTGCACATGCACACACATACTAAAAAAAAAAAATTATTCACACGTTTATCGCTTTAATACTGAAAACCACTATCTTATTGTCAACTATTGTTGGAAACTTAGGTACAGAAACATAAAAAAGATATACAACAACAAATTGCTAGACAATTTTCTGGGAGTTATTTCCAAACCGATTTGGGCGATATTTCCTTGGACGCTAGGCAATAGAGATAGACGCCCTCTTTTTGACCTGCTGCAGATTTCCCCTAGTAGATAGGTATCATAAAATCTGTGCGTTTTTCTGGATACTTGTCTTCAATTACTTTTATTATAACAATTTATTGTTCCGTTCATTTGAAAAATAAATTAAAAAGCTATTTCCGGAGAAAATTGACACGAAAGTCAAAAAAATTAGCTTGAAAAGAAAATGGATATTTTTATTAAAATGCATAAAGTGTGTCTGAAATTTCTGTCCATGTTCTGTCTGCTTCCCTGACTGTATTGGTGGCTGTAATTTGTATTTGGTAGTCTGCCGGAGGCAATTTTTCATTTTGTACTTGCTATTGTAGGTACTATAAGGCAAGTTACGCATTCGTAAAAAAATTCTAACAATCAAACAGAACATTACGATGATAAGGAAGTCGAAAAAAGTGGGTCTGAAAATTCTGTCTGTCTGTCCGTCCGTCTGTATATGTATCGGCACCTACAGCCTAAACGGATGGACCGTCCCGCTTCAAACTTGGTAGATAGTATTATTATGACGTCCTACAGAAGGGTTTTTTGAATTAGCGTTCTAGCTTTAAAACTTATGGTACCTGGCATACGATTTTTAGTGAAAAAATAATTTTTCTCAAAAACGGCTCCTACGATTTTGATCAAATTTTCTGAATATATTTTTATGTACAAGTTTTATGTTTTGGTTGGAATAGATTTTTCAGGAAAAGTCTTATAACGGCACCTCCCAAAGGAACGGTTTTTTGAAATCCGATTTTCTCGTAAGCCACTTGACGGATTTCTATGAAATTTTCAATGTGGAAGCCCTTTTATAAAAGAAATAATAATAATTCTTAAATTTTTCAAAAACAAGTTTTTTTGGGTTTTTTTAAAAAAGTTTCAAAATTTTTTTTAATTTTTGTTCTTTCCAACTTTTCAATTTTATTTTTCTGATAAAAACTACAAAGTGCTAGAAGTTCGCATACTTAAAAAAAAATTTGGAATATATTTTCGAAATTTTTTTTAAAAAGAACTGTTTTCGTAAAAATTCAAAAAAGTAAAAGAAACCTGATGGCTTACTTCATTTTCTCGAAACAACGTTTTAGGTATTGATTTTTAAGTGATTCATAAAATTTCATATGATTTTTTCAACGCTTTTTTCCCAAAATCTCAAGCCCCCAAGTACATTTTAACACATTGGAGCAAGTTCCTACGCCCAGTCGTGCACTTTATTACGCTTGGCTTGGCCCAAAACAAAAGCTATCTATCAGCTATCGTAAACAAGAAATTAAATATTCTCGAAAACGCATCCATCGATTTTGATAAAATTTTCTGAGTGCTGTTTTTTTCAGAACAACATATTTTTTGATTGAAATGGGTCCCTTTCATAAAAAAGACTTTTTGTTCAAAATCAGATTTCCGCAAATAACACAACCGAGGCGACCAAGTTTTAATGCCACGCCCTCAATTTATAGCAACAGTATGCATCCCCAAGGACGATTGTTAACGATTCCCCGTACCGGCATTACCAAATATTCCAGCGACAAACAATTTATTGTCGTATGGAGTATGCATATTAGAAATCCAAAATTTTTCCGCTAAGAATAAATTATGATGCGTGTTCACGTGTTAGGAAAACATAAATTTTTCGTATTCATTTTTTATGGATATGTGTTAACACTAAATGAACATTAAAATGCACTTTAAAATGAGAACTTTTGAATTGTTAACATTAAATTGCTGTTCAAAAAAAGAAAGCTGTTACGTAGGTATCTTTTATTAAATTTTTTTTGAATTACATCTACATTCTTCTCAGGAATGTCTGCTCAATCTCAAGTAAGACTCTAAAAGTAATCAAACGCATGGCGTCACCTTTTCAAAAAGGCAGGAGATCGTCTGTCTGGCGTCTGGCTAGCTATAGAGTTATTATTAGTTATAAGAAATTTTTAGACTTATGAGCAATAAAAGATATAAAATAAAAATTTATATTTTGGTTTATAGCTTCCATCGAATTTTCAAATAAAAATTTAAGTGAACACTTTTGTGTTTCGAATAATAATGAAGATTTATGGCTCAAAATCTTCGTATCTGTGTGTTTCCAGCCATATGTGGTAATGTGATGATAGTATACGATTTATTTTTATAGCTTTTTTGGTTATATTTTCCATCTTAAACGAGCTGTTATTCACATGTATCCTTTGAAATGGCAAGTCTCTGGCCATTTTGAGTAATTTTAAATATTTTAACTGAGATAAATGTAGCCAATGTCCAGCTGAATTACAGCAATACAACAAAGGAGTCTCAAAAAAGGATTCTGGTAATTTTAACTTTTTTTTTATCTTGTGTGGAACTAAATGGCACTTTTATTTTTTAGAACTTTTAAATCAGAGAATAAGAAAAGTTCTTATACATTAGATAATATATGAGTTTGGATTAAATCAAAGGACATACTAAATTTATATAACTTAAATTATCGAAATGGATTGTCAAATTTTCAAAGATGGAAAGATGCAAACTAGAAGTGAAGTATTGTCAGTGAAATAAGTTGCTTTTCGGAAATTTTCAAGCTACTTATGGTGAGGTAGTTGTAGAAATTAAACGTAAAATCCTAGAGCTACCTACCTATGAGTTAAATATGAAGTATCGGTAAGGTTTATTTTACAGTCGCACACATAATGTCTAATATTTTGTAGACGAGATTGGGGAGGCTACGAAGCACGGTTCAAATAATAGACCTAGAATATAAAATTCTGAGTAGTATTTTCTTTCTTTTTATGTTTGCAGCTTCATCTAATATATAAAGGGTTTTTCAACAGGGACTCTACAAAAGTAGACCGATGGGGACAGCAAACGACGCCATATTTCTTGCTGCTCTTTTGACATTTCTATTCAGTAATAAGGTTTGCCATCTCATGATGGAAAGATATACGAGCCAACAACGAGTCGAAATTATTAAAATTTACTAACGAAATTCGGAGTCAGCGGCCTCAACGTTAAGAGCGCTAAGTCCAATTTATGGTCGTCATAATCGTCCTTGCAGATCAATAATTGAGCGTCTAGTGGAAAAATTTGAATTCACAGGCACAGTACAAAATGTTCCCGTGCCAGTGAGACAAAGAAGTGCCCGTAGTGTAGAGAATATTGCTGCCGCTGAGGCTTCAGTTGCAGAAAGCCCAAATGTGTCTCTCACACGTCGTTCTCAAGCGTTGGGCATCTCTGTGACGTCGTTGTGGCGAATTTTGCGAAAAGATCTTGGCCTACATCCTTACAAGATTAAATTGACGCAAGAATTGAAGCCGCTTGACCACCAGAAGCGTCGTATATTCGTGAATTGGGCTGAGCAACAACTTCAAAATGATTCGGATTTTCATCGAAAAATCATCTTCAGCGATGAGGCTCATTTCTGGCTGAATGCGGTTTCGTCAATAAACAATATATGCGGTATTGGTCAGGCAGCAATCCACACGTACTCCATGAGTCATCATTGCATCCCGAAAAGATTACGGTTTGGTGTGGTTTATGGGCCGGCGGCGTCATTGGGCCGTACTTGTTCCGTGATGATCAAGACCGGCACGTTACTGTGAATGGGGATCGCTACCGTTCAATGATAACCGAATATTTTTGGCCCCAATTGGATGATATGGACTTGGAGGACGGTGCCGTGAAATAAGGTAGATAGCAATAAAGTCGAATCGGTTTTATTTCGCAAAAAAATGGAAATAGAGGCGAATTTGAGTTTTTTTCTTAGTCGACTATATTTCCAACAAAAATGGTAATAATGTCGATCACCATTTCGGTTTTATTTCCAGTCAATGCACTAGGGAATTTCTTTCGATGATATTTCCATTATTTTCGATGTTATTTCCATTTAAAAAAAAGACAATTCTACGTTATTACCAATAAAATTTATGTTTATATCTTCCTTATTTGTATATTAAGCAATTGTTTAAGTTAAAATATATGATTATGGAAAAATAATTTTAGCATTATTAAGAAAGCTTGATTTAAAACTACGATTTATTACGGATTTTGGAAATAAACAGTAGGTAGTGAATTATATATTTGAATTTTGTAATCAAGCCTTTCGAATAAATAGTAGTCAAATATTCGCGCGCGCGAATACCGACTACCTACTGTTTATTTCCAAAATCCGTAATAAATCGTAGTTTTAAATCAAGCTTTCTTAATAATGCTAAAATTATTTTTCCATAATCATATACATATATTAACTTTAACAATTGTTTAATATACGAATTTGGAAGGTGCGGAAAATATCCTGTTATGTTTGACCAGATATCAACACCAATTTCAATTTGTTTGCATACAGCGTTATTCCATACTATTTCGTCATTATTACCATTTGGATAAAACATATTTCGGTTTTATTTCCATATGTTTCTATGTAATAACCAATTTTAAATTTCCCACCAAAACAGGTATTACACAAATTTCCTTCGCTTTTATTGCCTACCTTTTTAATTCGACATTATTTCCTTCGGTTTAGGCAATAATGACGAAAAAGTAAATTCGGCCTTATTTCCACTGCGATGGAAATAAGGTCGATTTAATCTCATTCGGCCTTATTGCTATCTACCTTATTTCACGGCACCTTGGAGGACATGTGGTTCCAACAGGACGGCGCCACAAGCCACACAGCGAATGTCACAATCAATTTATTGGAAACCAAGTTTGGAGAACGTGTTATCTTACGAAATGGTCCAATCGCTTGACCGCCTCGGTCGTGCGATTTGACGCCGTTAGACTATTTCCTGTAGGGCTACGTCAAGTCTATGGTCTATGCCAACAAGCCAGCGACGATTGATGAACTTCGTACGAATATCGAACGTGAAATTGCAGCAGTATCGGCCGATTTATGCTTGAAAACCGTCGAAAATTGGGTTCAGCGTCTGGACTTCTGCAAGCGTGCCCGTGGTGGCCATGCAAAAGAAATCGATTTCCATACATAATGGCATCAAACGTACTTTCACAGGAATAAAGAATTTCATTAATATCTTCCGTTTTTGTTTTATTTAAAAACAAACTTTTGTTGCGCTCTTATTGAAAAACCCGATATTTATTGTGTTTGTTTCTTTGTCGTGACGCATTTTCGTTTCATAGAGTTGCAAATCACAAGGATTCTAAAGAAGTTTCACTTCAAAACATGCATTACATGTGTTGACACTTTTATGTTTTATTTTTTTATTTGTAAGAATGTTAGATTCAAAAAAACGATTGTTGGTTGTCAGAAAACATACAAAAATAAAAATTTAAATATGACAAAATACCTCCAGAGATACAATTTTTTCAAATGTTTGTGTTTTTTTCTAAGATGTTGAGACCAGGATTAAGCTTACCTGAAAAGATAAAAAGAATTTTGTTGTTAAATAAAACTCAAGCCTTAAAGTTTAAGTATAATAAATATATTTTGTTTTACTTTTAATTATAATTTAACCCAGCAGAACTAAAAATTTAGCTATTCCGTCATGTTTCTAGTATAACTTTTTCAGTTCTCAAAAAAATAAAGTGCATACATGAGCAAAACTAATAACTATAAACATATTGAAAGAGAAAAATAAAATTAATTTTTATTAAAAGTTCAAACAAAATTTAAACGTTTTAAACGTAATTTCATGGAAGGATGTTTTTTTAGTTCTGAACTCCGTCAATGGCGGCGCTAGTTTTCTTATCTACCTTACATCAAAAGTCTTCTATTGTTGTTTTTGCTTCCCATGGCAATCTAGACACAAATTACTCCTAACTTACCAATCAATGGTTTCTGAACTTCATCAATAGATGGCGCATCAAACGCTCCTCTTATTGGGAGTACTATAAATGTTAATTTACATTGCTAAAGGCTTTTTTGAACCGTTGTCTTTAAGATCTAGTGGCAACGATCTTTGGATTAGGACTGGACAACAAAAAGTTGAGGTGAAAGTGGCGCTTGGTTTGCCATATATGTACTGAGGAACACCAATGCCACAACAGCAAAGGGTGTCTTTAAGTTGAAAAGGCGGTGTGGGAGACCAAACTATACCTTGAGACTAACAAGCTGCTTCACATACCTCACAGAAAATAGTCTAGATGTGTGAAATCATATAACCTTGGATTTTAACTTAAAAACATGTCGAAAAGGCAAAAATATGAGCTGAACAAACTTTTCTTTCAAAAATTTAATTATGGCTCGCGCTATGAGACATGTTGCGAAATCTTTTTGAAACAACAACTCCAATGCTTCAAGGCGGTTCAATTCCGGAACAAAAAGTCATTTATCGTAGCTCCATAACGGTCTTTATTAACTGTTAACTTCTGGTCGCCATCAAAACAGACTCACGTCTTTTTCGAAATAAATCTGCGTTGTTCAGGCGTCATTCACGATGAAATATCAAACCAAACTAAAAATAAATCACATGGCAGATAATAAAATTCCTGTGAATAAAATTAGAGCTGCCAACTGTTTTTAGTAAAATTACTTCCTGTTTTCCATTTGCAGTATTATAATCTCTTACTCAAGCCTTATATAACTTTTCACCCAAAAGTCATAATAAATGGGATGAAAAGATGTCAATCTTCCTGAACAGAGACCATCAAGCAAACATCATCTGTCATATTCACATCATATTCACAAAAATTTGAATAAAATATATGCATCTAAGTTTTGTCAAAAATAATTATTCCTACAAAAATTCCCAAAAAGTCATTAAAAATAAATAACCTATGTGCTATCTGAGAAAAGGTATCCTTTGTATGCCCGGAGCATTAACCCATCACCCAATAGAAAAGTCAACTCCTACTTTTGCACTCCATTTCCGAAGATAATTCATTTCCCCAACAACAAGCACAAAAAAAAGAAGTATATTTTTCTGGTGTTCATTAATTCTAACCAACTTGACAGCTTCTGTCAAGTTCTACTAAATATCCTTGCTAGCAGCTTTCTCCAAAAAATAAAAAAACAAACAACCTATTACAACTTCTCTGTTTCTCGGGATAAGAAGAAAATAACTTTTCACAAAGTTTTACCTTATACTTTGACTTCAAGAATACCCTGATGCTGTGAGGATATTTATTTGCTAACCACCTATTGTGAATGAAATCCCATTTATTTAGTTTTATGACAATTTCTCGAAGCAATTTAGTCACCACACTTCGAGTTTATAAATTTTTTTTTTATCTTAATCTTAATGCAATGATTTCCATGGAAACGGGAGTATGATTGATTATAGAATTGAAACCATTTTATGAATAAAATATTCATTATTCAATTTTTATGTTGTGTTTTTATTTTTATTTATTTTTTATTATCAAAGATATAAAATTCGTTTATCAACAAATACGGATGAGCTAAGTATGAAATATGCATTGTGAATGATTAATGGGATAAGTCGTATCCTTGCTTTGAAAAACTGTTCCATACACACATTTTATACTGAGTGAGCGACTAGAGGAATATTAAATTGCATTAATATGCAGTGTGATTGTTCAAACGAAATCTACATTATATAATTTAATGGAGTTTTAATCACTGAAATTGTTTTTGTGCCTTGAGATTAAAGGAAAAGCCAAATCTTTAAAAATGTAAGTAAAAAGACTAAAGTAAGGAAATGCTGGTATATTGGGACGGTTTTTTTTTATCACAAAATAAAAATATAAGACTTGGGGCATCTTTTAAGCACAGTGGCATGACTGCCATTGCATATTGACTGGCTGCGCATAATGGTGTAGCAGCAGCAGTAACACGCAGCAATGTCAAAGTAAATGTCAAAAAAAGTAGCTCACAAAGCAGCATACACGAATACAATGTGTAGCACTGAGCTCAAACAAAAATCATGTCTGCCATTTTGGTTTGTTGTTGTTTTGCAGCACAGCAGGTTCGTGAAGTTCAAGTCGAGTCGACTTGTACTTCAGCGACTCTCTCTGCTGCAGCTGCTACTTCACATTGTAGCCGTGCAATACGGTTTACATACATTTAAATTTGACATTGCTGCGTGCTACTGCTGCTGCTACACCATTGTGCGCAGTCAGTTAAGTATTAACACTTCACTCATCAGCTTCCAGTCAAGTTGTCATCAAAACGTCATTTTTCCCACCAAATGTCAGTTTTGTATGGATAAAAATACCGGTTAGAGAAAGAAGAGGATAAGAAGTTGTCGTCGACTATAACGCACTGTACAGAGTACACGTCACAAATAATAAAACCTATTAAAAGTTTTATATAATATTAAATTAAGAGTTATCAAAGGTTTATGTATTTAAACCAAGTCTTTTTATGGAACTTTTAATTTAATAGGTTCTATAGACTAATATAAAAAACTTACATAAAATCATTTTCCAATAATTAAACCAAATTGTCTAAAGATTACTTCAAAGAATTTCATATAACAATAAATGGATGCTTATTGCCATGAACGTATGAACATTGACAGTAGTAAGATGTACGAGTAAGTTACACCAAAAGGAACTTTTTGTAACAGATCAGTTAAATTGAAATCAAATAAAATATTCCCTGCTGGCAATGCTGTTATCAGAAGCAAGGAATCAAGCTCCAAGAAAGAGCACTTGACGCATGGCAGAATATTTCGGTGGGAAATCAACAAGTGGTTTCTGGTAGATTTTCACGGCCTGTAGCGGACATCTTGTTTTAATGACATCTGCGAAATGTCTTTACGGTAAAACCCAAGGCGTGGATAGCTGGGCAGGGCATGCAATGACTTCATCAACTTGTTGAATTTTTCGTCTGGACTTGGGCCTACCCCCGAACAGGAACCAACTTTCCAAGGAGCTCAAAGTTCACGACCAAAAACAATGTGATCTGTTTGCTGACTGGGCTTCGGACGTTTGAAAAATTACGACAATTCCGGTCGAAAAATCATCTTTAATGTCGAAGAGCATTTTTTGATGAACGGCAGTGTTAACAAGCAAAATTTCCGTTTATGGGATGAAACCAACCCACAATCTACTTTGGTGAGGCCGAATTGAAGCATATTGACCTAGACAACATGTGGCTTCAGTAGAATGGCGCACGTGCAGTACGTGCCACACAGCGGACGCTAAGATTGGCATTCTGCATGATCAATTTGAGGATGAGGTTATCTCACGCAGATGTGACGTCAATTGGCCGTCATGGCCATGATCTCGTTAGACCTTTTCTTGTATAAAGTTCGCGCAAATAGTAGATCTATGCGAAGAAACCACAAAGATTCATTGAAAATTGAACCACTTGGATACGACGACTATGGAGAACTTGGGCTGCTCCTTCAAGGTTGGTAAAAAACACCACCGATTCCTTTGATGTCGAGCTAGTAAGCTCTTCAATATCCTTTTCCTACTTGAGCAATCGTACGAAATTCGACTTTATTGCCCGGGTACAATGTGAAGTAGCAGCTGCAGCATAGAGAGTAGCTAAAGTACAAGTCAACTCAACTCCGACTCCAAGACCGTGCAACAACAAACCAAAATGGCCGACATGATTTTTGTATGAGTTCAGTGCTACGCATTGTATTCGTGTATGCTGCTTAGTGCGCTACTTTTTCTGACATTAACTTTGACATTGCTACGTGCTACTGCTGCTACTACACCATTGTGCGCAGCCAGTTAAACACCAGCATTGCGATCTTACAAACAAGCCTTTTAAATATGTAGTCGGCTATGCTGATGACATCTGCATCATCGGAAGAACGATGCGCGCTGTTCGTGAAGCATTCGCGTGTAATGAAGTGGAGGCAGCCAGAACAGGTCTGACTGTAAAATAAAGTATATTATGCTGTCCTCGGTTGCAGAACATCATCACAGTAGGCTTGGACAAAACGTCACAATGGGCTGATATAACTTTGTCTATTTGGGTTACACCATAACCTTTTAAAATGATATCCCTGTAGAAAAGTCAAAGAATAACTCTTTCCAATTGCTGATTCTATTGGCTTAGACCGAAGACGGTATCTAAATACGAAATCTCTCTCTCTCCAATTACAAAGGAGATACTATACAAGATCCTTATCATTCCAGTCTTGCTGTATGGGGCAGAAGCGTACATCCTGACACAATAGGACAAAAAGCGACTTGGGGGCATTCGATTCTGTACCAATGTAACAATGGAGTGTGGAGAAGCATGGGCTATACAGCGACATAAACTGGTAAAAAAGCTATAAACACAGCGGCTTTGATAGCTGGGTCGAGTAGATATGGACGTATGGACGAATACGCTTCAGCCCACCAAGTTTTTAATACCAACCCGAGGGCCATTGAAGTACTGGCAGACCCCTATTAGGTGGCGCTTTGAAGTGGAGGACGACTTCAACCATACCTTACCATGTATGAGATACCTGGGCTAAGGACCAGAGTGGCTGCTGGGATATGTTAGTTGAGGCCAAGGTTCAGAGTGGATTGCATGTGCCATTTTCAATAAATAAGTTAAATAAGTATCAATTTTAATCTTTTGGAGCTAGCTCGAGCTGTAAGCAACGATTTTCCATTTAGCCTTAAGATGTAAAAAATTTAATATTTCGGGTTTTAGAACAAGGTTTAAATTTAATTCGTGATCCCTTTTTCCCAGAGGTGAGAAGTCCAGTCCTTTTTCGTATTGATTCATGGTGACATGGGAGTCAGGTTTTTATTTTCACCTCCACCACTTCAATTTGAAAATAAAACATAACAAAAAACTTAAGAGAAACACATTTTTGTGATAACCCATCAGTTAAGGTTTAATTCATGAGCCCGAAAATTGCTTTCATTTCAAAAATACTCCTCTCCATTAAACTTCTTTTATATGATACCAATTATTTTGCCCAGACAATTTAAAATTTAAATTCTTTTCATTCCCAATTCTCCTCCAATCAGTCCCTGCAGATCCTAGAACTCGCAAGAGGAAGTAGTGCTTAATGAAGATGAAAAAAAAAATCAACACTAATATCCGCTTTTAATTTTAAGTGAGTGCCCGCCGTGTTTGTCTCCTTAAGCGGGCGTGAAAAAGAAACTAAAAATAACATTTTGATGTTCTTTTTCCCTTTTTACTTGCGATTATAGGTACTATAAGGCAAGTTATGCATTCGTCGAAAAAAAAAGTTTTGAGATAACAATCAAACATGACATTACGATGATAGCGAAGACGAAAAAAGATGGTCTAAAAATTCTGTCCGTCTGTATGTCTGTCTGTCTGTCTGTCTGTCTGTCTGTCTGTCTGTCTGTCTGTATGTAGACCTACAGCCCAAACGGGTGGGCCGAATTGCTTCAAACTTGGTATATAGACTTTTTTAGGTATTGTACAGAAAGGAAATTGAAATTTTTTTTTTAGCTCAAAAAATAACGGTACCTGCCATACAACCGTTACTTTAAAGCTTATTTTTCTCAAAAACGGCTCTAACGATTTTTAATTAAAAAAATCAGTGTTGCTTTTTAGGTACGACCAATCATATGGCTGAAAAAAAAGTTTTAAAAAATGGCTAAGAACGGTACTTTCCATAGGACCGTTTTTTTTGCTTTCGACTATCTCGAAAACGACTCAACCGAATCTTTCGAAATTTCACACACATATAGCTGTAGGTAGCTCAATTTGTATTGCATACCAATATTTTTGAAAAACATTTTTTTTGTATTTTTAAAAGCATTTTTTAAAAAAAAATTTAAAAAATTATTATTTTGAAAACTGCTTATTAAATTATTTTTTAAAAATTTTAAATAAATGTATTTGCTGAATACCTATGAACTGGCGTTTTTGAATTTTTTTTGAAAATTTTTTTCAAAAAGTTTTTCAAAAAAAACTTTTTTTCTCAAAAACCGCTCCACAGATTTTTCTAAATTTATTCTCATAATTTCAAATTTATCCAAGAAATAAAATGGCGTACTTTTTTTTCAGTTCAAATTAGTTTAAGTATTTATTTAAGAATTTTGAAAATTTTATTTTTATCAAAATCTCAATCCCATAAACCACTGTCACTCATTAGAGCAAGTTCGTGCGACCCAGTCGTGCATTTTATTTACTTGCTCTATAGGGCAAGTATTGGTTTCGTGCAGAAAAAAAAAATCGAGGTTTTAATCAAACATGACATTACGATGATAGAGAAGCCCAAAAAAGTGGTTTTCGCCATACCGTCCGTCGGTTTGTCTGTGCGTCTGTGCGTCTGTGCGGATGTGCGGATGTGCGGATGTGCGGATGTGCGGATGTGCGGATGTGCGGATGTGCGCTTTTTCACGTCATGCTACAGCCTAAACGGCTTGACGGATTTTCTTCAAACTTGGTATATAGCAGTTTGAAGAAAAACGGTTGCTGAGGTTTTTTTTATTTTGTTTTAGCCCGGCTCAAACTGGTACCTTTCAAGTAACGGTTTTTTTCAATTTGGATTTTCTCGAAAACGGCTCTAACGATTTTGATTAAATTTATAATTTAGCTTACTTTAAGCATTTCTAACAAAACTGCGTTTTTTGTTTTTGCCTCAAATGGTCGTAACGAAAATCAGGTTTTAACGGCTTTTTTTCAAATAGCCATAAGTTCACAACGGCTTGATTGAATTGACTCAAATTTCGTTTGACATAGTTTTTCATAGCGTTCTATAGGATGGTTTAGTAAATTTTTCACTGAAGCCTTTCTAAACGGTGGCTTCCATACAACGAGCCGTTGAGTTTAAGCCAACTTTTTTTGGTTTTTTCTAATTTTCTCGAAAATGGCTCTAACGATTTTGATTAAACTTTGTGTGTTATATTATTTTAGTGTTTTGAAGAGAACTGCGTTTTTAGTTTTTGGCTAAAAATGCAAATAACGGAGATCTGCTATTAACGGCTTTTTTTCAAATGGCTATAAGTTGTCAACGGTTGCATCGAATTCACTCAAACTTTGTTTGGTATAGTTCCTTACAGCTTCCTATCAGATGGCATTGATTTTTTTTCATTTTCTCTTTTTTAAATGGAATGGAGAAAGAAGAGGATAAGAAGTTGTCGTCGACTATAACGCACTGTACAGAGTACACGTCACAACTAATAAAACCTATTAAAAGTTTTATATAATATTAAATTAAGAGTTATCAAAGGTTTATGTATTTAAACCAAGTCTTTTTATGGAACTTTTAATTTAATAGGTTCTATAGACTAATATAAAAAACTTACATAAAATCGTTTTCCAATAATTAAACCAAATTGTCTAAAGATTACTTCAAAGAATTTCATATAACAATAAATGGATGCTTATTGCCATGAACGTATGAACATTGACAGTAGTAAGATGTACGAGTAAGTTACACCAAAAGGAACTTTTTGTAACAGATCAGTTAAATTGAAATCAAATAAAATATTCCCTGCTGGCAATGCTGTTATCAGAAGCAAGGAATCAAGCTCCAAGAAAGAGCACTTGACGCATGGCAGAATATTTCGGTGGGAAATCAACAAGTGGTTTCTGGTAGATTTTCACGGCCTGTAGCGGACATCTTGTTTTAATGACATCTGCGAAATGTCTTTACGGTAAAACCCAAGGCGTGGATAGCTGGGCAGGGCATGCAATGACTTCATCAACTTGTTGAATTTTTCGTCTGGACTTGGGCCTACCCCCGAACAGGAACCAACTTTCCAAGGAGCTCAAAGTTCACGACCAAAAACAATGTGATCTGTTTGCTGACTGGGCTTCGGACGTTTGAAAAATTACGACAATTCCGGTCGAAAAATCATCTTTAATGTCGAAGAGCATTTTTTGATGAACGGCAGTGTTAACAAGCAAAATTTCCGTTTATGGGATGAAACCAACCCACAATCTACTTTGGTGAGGCCGAATTGAAGCATATTGACCTAGACAACATGTGGCTTCAGTAGAATGGCGCACGTGCAGTACGTGCCACACAGCGGACGCTAAGATTGGCATTCTGCATGATCAATTTGAGGATGAGGTTATCTCACGCAGATGTGACGTCAATTGGCCGTCATGGCCATGATCTCGTTAGACCTTTTCTTGTATAAAGTTCGCGCAAATAGTAGATCTATGCGAAGAAACCACAAAGATTCATTGAAAATTGAACCACTTGGATACGACGACTATGGAGAACTTGGGCTGCTCCTTCAAGGTTGGTAAAAAACACCACCGATTCCTTTGATGTCGAGCTAGTAAGCTCTTCAATATCCTTTTCCTACTTGAGCAATCGTACGAAATTCGACTTTATTGCCCGGGTACAATGTGAAGTAGCAGCTGCAGCATAGAGAGTAGCTAAAGTACAAGTCAACTCAACTCCGACTCCAAGACCGTGCAACAACAAACCAAAATGGCCGACATGATTTTTGTATGAGTTCAGTGCTACGCATTGTATTCGTGTATGCTGCTTAGTGCGCTACTTTTTCTGACATTAACTTTGACATTGCTACGTGCTACTGCTGCTACTACACCATTGTGCGCAGCCAGTTAAACACCAGCATTGCGATCTTACAAACAAGCCTTTTAAATATGTAGTCGGCTATGCTGATGACATCTGCATCATCGGAAGAACGATGCGCGCTGTTCGTGAAGCATTCGCGTGTAATGAAGTGGAGGCAGCCAGAACAGGTCTGACTGTAAAATAAAGTATATTATGCTGTCCTCGGTTGCAGAACATCATCACAGTAGGCTTGGACAAAACGTCACAATGGGCTGATATAACTTTGTCTATTTGGGTTACACCATAACCTTTTAAAATGATATCCCTGTAGAAAAGTCAAAGAATAACTCTTTCCAATTGCTGATTCTATTGGCTTAGACCGAAGACGGTATCTAAATACGAAATCTCTCTCTCTCCAATTACAAAGGAGATACTATACAAGATCCTTATCATTCCAGTCTTGCTGTATGGGGCAGAAGCGTACATCCTGACACAATAGGACAAAAAGCGACTTGGGGGCATTCGATTCTGTACCAATGTAACAATGGAGTGTGGAGAAGCATGGGCTATACAGCGACATAAACTGGTAAAAAAGCTATAAACACAGCGGCTTTGATAGCTGGGTCGAGTAGATATGGACGTATGGACGAATACGCTTCAGCCCACCAAGTTTTTAATACCAACCCGAGGGCCATTGAAGTACTGGCAGACCCCTATTAGGTGGCGCTTTGAAGTGGAGGACGACTTCAACCATACCTTACCATGTATGAGATACCTGGGCTAAGGACCAGAGTGGCTGCTGGGATATGTTAGTTGAGGCCAAGGTTCAGAGTGGATTGCATGTGCCATTTTCAATAAATAAGTTAAATAAGTATCAATTTTAATCTTTTGGAGCTAGCTCGAGCTGTAAGCAACGATTTTCCATTTAGCCTTAAGATGTAAAAAATTTAATATTTCGGGTTTTAGAACAAGGTTTAAATTTAATTCGTGATCCCTTTTTCCCAGAGGTGAGAAGTCCAGTCCTTTTTCGTATTGATTCATGGTGACATGGGAGTCAGGTTTTTATTTTCACCTCCACCACTTCAATTTGAAAATAAAACATAACAAAAAACTTAAGAGAAACACATTTTTGTGATAACCCATCAGTTAAGGTTTAATTCATGAGCCCGAAAATTGCTTTCATTTCAAAAATACTCCTCTCCATTAAACTTCTTTTATATGATACCAATTATTTTGCCCAGACAATTTAAAATTTAAATTCTTTTCATTCCCAATTCTCCTCCAATCAGTCCCTGCAGATCCTAGAACTCGCAAGAGGAAGTAGTGCTTAATGAAGATGAAAAAAAAAATCAACACTAATATCCGCTTTTAATTTTAAGTGAGTGCCCGCCGTGTTTGTCTCCTTAAGCGGGCGTGAAAAAGAAACTAAAAATAACATTTTGATGTTCTTTTTCCCTTTTTACTTGCGATTATAGGTACTATAAGGCAAGTTATGCATTCGTCGAAAAAAAAAGTTTTGAGATAACAATCAAACATGACATTACGATGATAGCGAAGACGAAAAAAGATGGTCTAAAAATTCTGTCCGTCTGTATGTCTGTCTGTCTGTCTGTCTGTCTGTCTGTCTGTCTGTCTGTCTGTATGTAGACCTACAGCCCAAACGGGTGGGCCGAATTGCTTCAAACTTGGTATATAGACTTTTTTAGGTATTGTACAGAAAGGAAATTGAAATTTTTTTTTTAGCTCAAAAAATAACGGTACCTGCCATACAACCGTTACTTTAAAGCTTATTTTTCTCAAAAACGGCTCTAACGATTTTTAATTAAAAAAATCAGTGTTGCTTTTTAGGTACGACCAATCATATGGCTGAAAAAAAAGTTTTAAAAAATGGCTAAGAACGGTACTTTCCATAGGACCGTTTTTTTTGCTTTCGACTATCTCGAAAACGACTCAACCGAATCTTTCGAAATTTCACACACATATAGCTGTAGGTAGCTCAATTTGTATTGCATACCAATATTTTTGAAAAACATTTTTTTTGTATTTTTAAAAGCATTTTTTAAAAAAAAATTTAAAAAATTATTATTTTGAAAACTGCTTATTAAATTATTTTTTAAAAATTTTAAATAAATGTATTTGCTGAATACCTATGAACTGGCGTTTTTGAATTTTTTTTGAAAATTTTTTTCAAAAAGTTTTTCAAAAAAAACTTTTTTTCTCAAAAACCGCTCCACAGATTTTTCTAAATTTATTCTCATAATTTCAAATTTATCCAAGAAATAAAATGGCGTACTTTTTTTTCAGTTCAAATTAGTTTAAGTATTTATTTAAGAATTTTGAAAATTTTATTTTTATCAAAATCTCAATCCCATAAACCACTGTCACTCATTAGAGCAAGTTCGTGCGACCCAGTCGTGCATTTTATTTACTTGCTCTATAGGGCAAGTATTGGTTTCGTGCAGAAAAAAAAAATCGAGGTTTTAATCAAACATGACATTACGATGATAGAGAAGCCCAAAAAAGTGGTTTTCGCCATACCGTCCGTCGGTTTGTCTGTGCGTCTGTGCGTCTGTGCGGATGTGCGGATGTGCGGATGTGCGGATGTGCGGATGTGCGGATGTGCGGATGTGCGCTTTTTCACGTCATGCTACAGCCTAAACGGCTTGACGGATTTTCTTCAAACTTGGTATATAGCAGTTTGAAGAAAAACGGTTGCTGAGGTTTTTTTTATTTTGTTTTAGCCCGGCTCAAACTGGTACCTTTCAAGTAACGGTTTTTTTCAATTTGGATTTTCTCGAAAACGGCTCTAACGATTTTGATTAAATTTATAATTTAGCTTACTTTAAGCATTTCTAACAAAACTGCGTTTTTTGTTTTTGCCTCAAATGGTCGTAACGAAAATCAGGTTTTAACGGCTTTTTTTCAAATAGCCATAAGTTCACAACGGCTTGATTGAATTGACTCAAATTTCGTTTGACATAGTTTTTCATAGCGTTCTATAGGATGGTTTAGTAAATTTTTCACTGAAGCCTTTCTAAACGGTGGCTTCCATACAACGAGCCGTTGAGTTTAAGCCAACTTTTTTTGGTTTTTTCTAATTTTCTCGAAAATGGCTCTAACGATTTTGATTAAACTTTGTGTGTTATATTATTTTAGTGTTTTGAAGAGAACTGCGTTTTTAGTTTTTGGCTAAAAATGCAAATAACGGAGATCTGCTATTAACGGCTTTTTTTCAAATGGCTATAAGTTGTCAACGGTTGCATCGAATTCACTCAAACTTTGTTTGGTATAGTTCCTTACAGCTTCCTATCAGATGGCATTGATTTTTTTTCATTTTCTCTTTTTTAAATGGTGGCTCCAATACAAAGAGCCACTAGATTTTGGCCATTTTTTTCATTTTTTCTAATTTACTCAAAAAAGGCTACCCTGATTTTTATGAAACTTTTTATGTAACATACATAGAATACTTCAAACAAAACTGCATTTTTAGTTTTTTGCTATACATGATAATAGCGGAAATTGCTTTTAACAGTATTATTAATTTGGCCATAAGTGGACATTTGTATCATTTGTAACACCCTAAAGATAACGTCTTATTTTAAATATTAAAGGTTTCTTAACGTTAGCTCCCATATATCGAGTTTTCCAGTTTTAGACAATTTTTTTTGGTTTTTACCAAATTTTTCAAAAATGAATTGTTCTTATTGATCGAAAAGTTTGTTTTCATCGTACTATTGCACCAACAGAGCAAGTACGTGCGACTCAGTCGTGCATTTTATTTTAGTTCAAAACATCGAGGACAGCAACTTTCTTCCATTATTTAGATTCCTTCCATAATCTTAAGTTGGGGAGGGTTGGACGATGTTTTAAATTACAATCATGTGCCCCAAGGCACGTTTCAATTTTTTTTTTTTTTTTTTAACCCTCACTTCTGAAAATGGTTTTTTTTTTGCTGTCGTTGTCTTCTACTTTTTTCTATTAAAGTTTTTGCTTACCTATACATGAAGCAACTTTTTTTTTGTTCTAAGGACTCAACAATGAACATTAACCTTAACTTCCGTTTCCGTATCAGGTAGACATGCATTTTTATAAATCCTGCCCGATAGCAATTTTTGGATCCATTCTTAATATGGGTTGAAAAAATAGAAACAAAAAATTTAAGGACGAACAAGAAGAGGAAGACAAAAAAAACAATCGAAGACTAACTTTATCAAAGGACTTTTCACTTTCTATCACCTTTACAAAATCCCGCTTGGAAAAGGTGAGACATTGGGCGATTAAGCAGGCCCTTCTTTGAAATCCCAGTCAAAGACAGTCTAAGAAACATATTATTTGACAACAAAAAATATGTCCTACCCCAGCATATCTGATCCTGAAAAAGTCAAACTAAGCCCGAAGGAATGAACAAAAAAAAAAAAAAAAAAAACTTGAAATATGTTTCAATTTGCATTAAAATGGAGGAATTCAAGCGTGATAAAGATACAAAAAAATAAGAAAAGAAAAAATTGGAAATTTATACCTGACACATGACAATTTGGTATCTTTTGAAAATGATTGAAGACAAGGAGTAATAGCTTGAAGGATAGGTTTTTCTTTGAAATTTGAATTTCGCGTTCACTTTGTCACACAAGACAAGCACTTAGAAAGGAAGTGATGGTAACTTATGACCTCAAATAAGTTCTTCAGCCTTCAAAAGAGATATAAACTAAATTGAGCAAAAAGTTTGACACTTATATGAAGTGAAAATATTATGGACTTTGAATATTTTTCCATGTCAATGAAAATCAGAAAGTTCTTTTTTTTTCTTTTTTTTCCGAGAAACTTTTATAAATCAATTATGAACTTTAGTGGAAGTTTTCTTTTTTGGAAAAATAAAATAAAATGAATAAGTTTAGTAAGCCTGATGTGAAGAAGGTTCAAACTTTTATCACATGGAAATGGCTTAAGGTAAGACCGAAATCTATTCAATTTAAGCGTGAGCCAGGGATACGAGACAAGTTTAAGGACCATATTTTCCTGGGACTGTTAGTGTAGGGGATGGCTTGTATAAAATAAATATTGTGGGACAAGTAGCTTAACGAAAAGCCAAGGCCTACATACCGGATTACACTCTCAGCCTCAACCATTCCTGTGATCGCGTTGGTACTTTGCAGAAATGAAATGGAAGGAACTATCAAAAAAAAAAAAACCGCTCAGTTCGAATGCAAGAAAAATAAATATTTTTCATGCCAAAATTTACACTGAAAGGAATTACTTCCTTGAACAATTTCGACAGTACTGTAGGTAGTAGAGAAGATCGCAAGACACCGCCAGAACCTTTGCCAACCGTGTCTCCTCTTATACCTCTCTACATGCCAGGCACCTGTTTTATAAGGCGACCACATCGAAATAGGCACCTGGTTCGATGATGAGCGCAGGCTGAAACACACGGCCAATAATGAAGCCTATCCGGCAATGCTGCAGGCCAAAACCAGAGCTGCCAAGAACGCTACCTGAGGAAGGAAGAACATAGGCTTTGCAGAAAGTGAATGAGAGAGCTGGGAAAGCGAGCGGTTGAATCTCTTAGTTTACTATGTCAGAGAAATATTCGAAAGTTCTACAAGAGGGTAAAGCATTAATCCAAGCGCTACTACAGTGGTAATGTCATGGTAGATGCGCAGTCGGTGTTGAGAATTAGGAAAGAACACTTCTGCTGACTGTTAAACGGCGAAGACAACCAACTAATAATGTTCTCTTCGATTTGGACGATGATTAACAAAACTTCCGTCCACTCTACCAGGAAAAACTTCGGGCAGCGATATCTAAACTAAAGTCCAACAAGGCTACTGGAGCGGATGGGTTTGCGGTGAACTCTTCAAAACAGCGGGAGATGACTTGGAGAGGAGCATATACTATCTCATCTGCACAATCTAAGTTCAAGAATTTCTGAGTAGAAGCCAGGACCAACACAAATTTGTTTGGCCCATGAGCTAAAGGGGGAAATCAAGTCCGTCTTAAACATCCCCCATAACAATAGAGGCAGTTACTCTTTGATATTGCCAGTTTCCATTTAAAATACAGCCGGGCTCCCTGGCCCAAATCGATCCGTAGTGGGGGGGGGGGGGGGCTGCTTATTGATCATGACCTTAACTCCCTGGCCGTCATTGTTTTCAAAAAAGTAAGGACCAATTATTCCACCAGCCCAAAAAGCACAACAAATTGTCAGTTTTTTTTTTTTTTTTTTTTGATGTAACGGCGGCGTTAAAATAATGTCGTCTCAACAATGGTGTGAGGATGAGGACTATCTACACTCCAAACACTGCAGTGCTGCTTATTGAAGCAGCCATGCAATCGAAAATGGGCTTCATCGCTTAACAAATTTTTGACGTGATAACGTGTAATAAATCGGAATATACGGGCAGCACGCACGAAAAAGTGTCACAATCACAATCACAGTCACGTTACATATCTCCCTTGATAGCATAGAACGCCGATAAAGTGGGAGTGGAGGGTGTAGAGTGATTGTAAGTGTTGGTGGGTATTTGTGTGTGTGAGCGCTGGGTTAGTGTCGGGAAGAGGAGAAAAATTGTAAAAAATGGTCGGTGATTGGCAAATGGTTAAAGGTGGAATGGATGGTTGAATTTTGAGAGGGGGTTGTAGTTCTGGTTCTGGTGCGTGGTTGGCGGCGGTTGTTTGGGGGGGGGGAAATAGTCAAAAATGGTGGGTGAGTAGCAGGTGTTTGTATGTAGAGTGGGTGGTTGAATAAGGTGTATGTCGGGGGGGGGGGGGAATTGTCAAAAAAAATAGTGGGTGGTTGGTTGTAGGTTGTAGGTAGGGTGGGTGTGATTGGTAGTGGTTAGGAAGGGGGGATTTATTGTGTGGGGGAGTAGGAAAAAAATTCAAAAATGGCGGCTGTTGGGTGTATGTGGGGGTGGTAGGTTGGTGTTTGGGTTAAGGGGTGAAAAAAAATTCAAAAAAGGTGGGTGGTTGTAGGTGGGTTGGGTTGGTGGTTGGAGAGATACCTACACACGAACTGGTTTGTGAACTGGTTATCACGTAAAATTGTCGTCCATAAACCGACAGCCATGTTATTTTGTCTTGAAAATTGGGGTCAACAGAAATCTCTCTCCGAGCCCGTTGTGCAAACTTTGAATGTGTTGTTCAGGCGTCAGTCGATTCATGATAATATAGCAAACCGAATTTAAAATAAATCACATGTCAAATAACTTTAATTTCAATACGAAGAATAGCACACCCGTTGGAAGTAAGGATATTAAATATGTTACTTTCAAGAATTTAAACTGATTAAGAACTGTGTTTAAACTAGAAATCGTGGCTGAAACTCCTTCAAAAAACCTGAATTCTAGTAGCTGCTAGAAGTAGATCCTGGAGTTTTTAATCCTGGTCAGCAAATCAAATAGCACTCGTTTCGCAATATTTTCTCTTTATCTTTTTTGTTTGCTTTTATTTTTGAACACAAATACCTTCGTTACTTAAAATCCTTAAACCGCATATGGCTATGATACAACACATTTACAATTATTCTTCACAAAAGGAAAAGCTCCCTGACCTTTAAGCAAGTAAGGGACCACCACCTACAGCTGGCATTTAATAGATTGTTCCCTCCGCTGAAAATAATATTTTTTTTTTTTTTTTAATTTTGTTCACCAAAATAAATGTGTCCCTATTCCCACCATGCACACACTTCTACGCCACATGTTCCGCTCCCGTTTATCATTTTTCCACATGTGTGAGTCCTTTTCCCGCTACAAAGCTCTTTCATTCATTAATTTGCACTTTATTTAAAAGTTCCTCAGATAAAAATAAAAATAAAAATAAAAAACAAAAATGATAAATATTCATATTTTTGTTTTACACAAAACAGAGAGTGGTATTTTCAATTTTCGTTTTTTTTTCACAAACCCGAAATAACTCAAATATTTCTATTAATAAAAATGTACATACAAAAATATATGTTAATTTAAATTAAAAAAAAAAAAGAATGTCCGTGGTCTTTGTCTTATCTGAATTCCTAGCCCTGAAATATTTTGGGTAAAATTCGAAACACAAAATTCCAGCATCTAGATACGTTATCTATTAAAATTAAAATTTTGCTGTGAATGCGCCTTGGCATTTTTGTCTTATAATTAAAAATTTAATATTATTTCTTGGTAAAATTCTGTAACACATAATTTTACACAGAATTTGAGAAAGCAAAAAAAAAATATCATTCCGATTCCTTGAAATGCCACACATAGCAACTTCTAAAATTTTCGTTTTAAATTAATAAATTTCCTCTTCTAATTTCGTACAGAAATTATAGACACCAAATGATTTCAGAGGTTGAAAAATTTGTTGTTGTTAGAAAGATATAAGGAAACATCCTTGCGAACAAAATGCTTTTCAAAACCATTATTTCACATACTCACACACACACAAACACATACAACATATTATATTGCTGGCTCTCGATCTCTGAGAATGTGTTAAAATTAATCAATGAAGAGGATAAATCTTTTCCATGACATAAATACACACCTATTTCCGTCTGCCTTAAGGATATCCTTTTAAAACACATTCCCCTATATAATGCTTGCTTGTGAGTATAAATTTAAAAAGAAAAACGAAAGAAAAAAAAAAAAACAAACTTAAGGAGCACAGTTTTCAGTGAAGACAGAGACACCTAAACCGGAAATAAAATAGCGGCGGAATGAGGCAAAGAGAATAGTCCTAGAAGAAAGAAAAAAAAAAACATTTTCCCACTATACGTCAGTGCTGGTGGCTGGTATTAGAGAGATATGTGTGTGCAAAAAGGACGATTTATTGGATTAAATAAATCAAAGGAATCGATATCATTCTTCTTTCATTTAAGTTGAGTTTTTTTCTTCTTCGTATTATTATTTCTTTGCTCATCCTATTCTGTTACTTATCTATATGTATCTAACTGTGAAGATACAATATCAACCCACCCAATTGAAAAAGAGTGTATCAATCTCTAATGGCGAAGATGTTATTTTTTTTTTTCTTTTTGGTCCTTTGGGAACATTTTGGAGAAGACGTGACTTTATCTTCTGTGAGATTATTTGGTATTTTAAGTGGTTAATTTTTATTGGACAATGGATGTAATATCGGATGAGGATATTGCAGATATAATATAACATAACACGATATCAATAATGATGTCGGACATCAATGTAGGAAAGCGGGTCCGTTTATAATTTTAATGGTCGATCTTTTGTTGGTTGTAGTTTCTATCGATTCTTTCGGACGGATGAGATGGCATAAATCATTATTCTTTTGTTTGTTCAGGCTTAAAGTTGGGCTTAATGTTGTTTCGGAAAGTAGAAATGCAATGCGGGTAATTAATTATGGTCTTAAATTTTATAACTTAAGTTTCCGATGTTAAGTGATTTTATACACACTTTTTGAATACTAATAGACCGCACTCCAGAAACGTTTTTACGGTTAAGTTTTTTCCCATGTTTTGCAAATGTTTGAAGCGAGTTCCAGGTGGGATAACTGTTGTTTAAGGAGTCTTTTTTCTGGCTTCATCACTTTCTTTTATAGCCAGGTTGGGCTGAAAACAAAGATGGATTCCATCATGGCTGTCAATTTTTTTTTTTTTTTTTTTTTTTTTTTTAAAATAAGAAAATGGTGGAACAGTTCGAATTTCACATCTAATATGTATCAGGGTACATAGTTACTCCAATTAACTATGAGGTCGAAATCGTCAAACATAGAAGGAAGTTATTTATTTCAACTGTTCATTTCCGTAGATATATCTCCATGGAAGGATTAACTGAGGGATTATGCTATTGAGTGGTCAAATCTTAGCTGGAAAAAAATTAGCCGTCACGGGGCTCCCGGGAAATATGAAACATTCAAGTTAGCATTAAAATTCATAATTTTTAAAAACCACCAAAGAAAATATGGAGTGAAATAAATTTTAATAATTTAGTTTTTCGTTAGTGAAATCAATATATGAACTTATTTGTCTTATTATTTTACTCTAATAACAGATTATAGTCATTTATAAATAGGAACAAAATTTTCCGCAACCCACAAATCAACTCCCCCACCACCGTCATACAACCAGCTCACCTACAACTACCAACCAACCACCCACCATTTATGTCAATTTTTTCCTCCCCCCAGCCCAAACCAAATCCCCCCCAACAGTACCCATCTACCCCACCTACAACCAACCACCCACCACTTTCGTAATTTTTTTCCTCACCAACTTTCCCACACACCACCCCCACATCAACCCCCCACCAGTTGCCACAAACCCCACCTACAACCAACCACCCACTATTTCAGTCAATTTTTTCCTCCAACCAACTACCCACCATTTTTGACAATTTTTTATCGAGCGTCATGCCATTTTTCGTGACGATTACGATCGATTTTACTGCCTAGGTGCCAATAGATGAAAACAACTTGATTTGATCAAAATTGGATCCAAAACGCTCTAAGACTTTGATCTTTCTAAGCAGACCTCACATCAGCTCTATTTTAGAAATTAGTGAACCTAAACTTAAACCGCCACATCTGTATTTTATCCATTCTCTCCCATGTACCTGAAAGACTTATTATTTCAGAACTAAGAGTCTTCGTTTCCGTTCTCTTCAAAATTGTTACTTTTAATTGATTACTCAAACGTTTTTAATACCATTGGTCAGTTTATAATGTAAACTCATCTTTCTCCTTAGTTTAACATTTATTCTGAGGCTTTGAAGTTTGTATCTTCAAATCTTACTCGGAGATGTCAAGCGGATGACTGTAGAAAATCAAGTTTCTAAACTGCTTTCATAAAACAGTGGAGTTCTACAGGGGTCCATCTTTGGGCCACTTCTTTTTCAACATAAGCTATCGACATACCATTTACAGTTTATAGTCATTGCGAAACACGCATATTTTGCTGATGATTTCAAGCTAGTAATTCATTGCCGCCTAAGTTTTAATGAAGATTGCGTTGAGAGTATTAATCAGGATCTGAATTTGAATGGTCCAATAGATTTGGTCTCATGTAAGTCGCAATACAAAATTTCTTGATATCTCCCCAAAAATTACTCGATTTTTCCAACATTCAGATTCTTAAGATACATAGATGGCACCACAGTGCAGAACAAAGACCTTGGAACTTAGGAGTGTAAATCAACAGGACCTTTTCTTTGAACGATCATATTAATGCGGTGGTAGAAAAAGGTAATGGAACGTTATAATGACTCTATGTCTATGTCACCCAACCATATCCATATAAAATTAAAATTCTAACATTGGAAATATACAACTTTGCTAGTTCTGTTGAAATGAAAGCCTGCTAGATCTATTTTGTCAGACCCGCCAGACACAGTTTAAAGCGGCGGCGGCGTACGAAAAACCCGAACATTTGGAAGATTTTTTTTTGACGTGATAACGTCTAATAAATCGGAATATATTGGCAGCACGCACGAAAAAGGGCCACAGTCACAGTCACGTTATATATCCGCTTTGATAGCATAGAAACTCGATACAGTGGGAAGGCGGAAGGGAGGGTGTTGGGTGGTTGGTTGGTGATTGTAAGTGGCGGTGGTGTGTGTGCGTTGGGGGGGAGAGGAAAAATTGTCAAAAATGGTGGATGATTGTACCCGGTTTGGGTGATGAGGCAAAAATTGCCAAAACTAATGGTTGGTTCCTTGGTAGCTGTAGGAGGGACGGGTGTTTGGTGTTTGGTGATTTGGTATGGTTGAGGGGGGGGGGGGGGGGTGAATTGTCAAATAGGTTGGGTGGTTGGCGGTTTCGGTGGTGGGGATGGTTGATTTGATGGAATGCGATGAAATAATTGTCAAAAATGGTGGGTGAGTGGAAGGTGGTGTTGGGAGGGGTGAGTAAAAATTTGTCAAAAATGGTGGGTGGTTGGTGGTGTACGGGGGCTGTACAAAATGGGGGTGAGTGGCAAGTTGTTTTAGGTGGAATGGGTGGTTGGATTTGGGGGGGGGGGGGGTGTAGCGTATGGAATTGTCAATAATAGTTGTACGGGGTGGTTGGCGGTAGTTGGTGGGGGGGGGGGGGGGTGAGGAAAAAATTGTCAAAAATAGTGGGTGGGTGGCTGTAGGTGGGGTTGGGTCATTGGTGGTGGAAGGGGGCTTTATTGTGGGGGGAGGAGGAAAAATGTTCAAAAATGGTGGGCTGTTGGTTTGGTGGTTGTAAGTGGGGGTTAGGTTGGTGTTTGGGTTAAGGGGTGAAAAAAAATAAAAACTGGTGGGTGGTTGTAGGTGGGTCGGTTGGTGGTTAGAGAGATATCTTCGCTTGAACTGTTTTTTGAACCGGTTATCACGTAAAATTATCGTCCGTAGACCGACTTTACAGACAACCATTTTTTTCTTAGAGATCAGCTAGGAATATAATAGAAGCACTTGCGTACTCAAATTCCTTTAGTTATTTCAATGGCATATTCAATTTACTAGAAACACCATACCAACCATGCAAAAACTTGAGCTGCACTTAAATATCGCTACCTAATTCTCAATGAATTTTCATAAAATTATTCATGCACTAAGTTTATTTTTGTTTTTAATGTCAATTTTAAACCTGACAGGCAATTTAAAGTTATTGTCATAATTAATTTTATAGCAGCACAAACATGATTTTGTAAACAATTTTTTTTGAAAATAAAGTTACATATCTATCTATCTATCTATCTTAATTTGACCTGCAAATTTGTATATCAATTTGATGAGAGAGGAGAGTATAACAATTGATCTTGATATTTCCAAAGCATTTGATAGAGTTTTCATTCTTGCATTTGGTATCCACGAATATCTTCTTCTGTCGACAAGAAATAACCTTTCGGACTTTTGCATTTATATTTTTAAGTGTGCACTTCAAAAAATAAAAAAAAAATGCCGTACCACAAGGGTCCATTCTGTCTCCTTCTTTATTTCTCATCTTCATAAATACTCTTGTCTATGACTTCCAATACACTAAATAGTTTTGCTGATGCCAATACATTTAAATATTTGCTTCCAAAAAAAAAGCCCTGTTCTTTGGATAAAGAACTGCAATGGGAGCGTATAAAACCCATATAAAATTCCAAACTTGACAGAATTTAAAAATGGGGAATTATCAACCACGTGGAATTTAGTGTTTCAAGAACTCATTGTTGTTTTCTATCTGCACTAAAGCATTTTTTACCCCCTATACCACTATCCATGAGCATTTATTTCACTTGAACACTGTCATAGTGGTTCTTGTCTCACCTTATTTAATACTCTTTTTCAAGTTTTTGCTGTAATACTAGCATCGCTTATAATTTTAATCTCGACTAACTGGTAAGTATAGAGCTTAATTTGTTAGCCGCACTACAAGAATGTGCAATATTAGGCTCTATTTTTACCCCTCATTATTTTTTAAAAAACAATGTCCACAGGTATCTGCTTTTATTTCCTATCGAACTATTCTGTATTAATTAATGATAAGGGTAATTATAGCCCCAACGATTATGGCATCAGATTATGATGGAGTTAACGTTACAATATTGAAATTTCCCTGGTTTCCTTAATTAAATTTGATTTTAACAAATTCATATCTTCTATTATCTCGTTGCACTGTTTGCACACATTTTTGAAAAGTTCTTCATTAAAATATCCTTTATTCTACTTCCTGTTTTCCCATCTCATCATAATTATCCTCAAAGCTCTCACAATTCACGACACGACACCCGAGTCCTTTTCATTTCACCATCATCCAAGTATGAGAGAAAGAAAGAGATTTCCAAACATTATTCGATATCAATCTAAATCACACACATACGAGTAAGCATAAAGTTTAACCGCGCAAATATTTACTCGTGAAACTACTTTGAAAATTATATCCGCATTCACTTCACGAAATATACACTGCGAGTCGAGGAGTCCTTAAAGTGAATTATGATACAAATAATATAAGTTTCCTGTCCGCCCAAACCATGCCCCAGAATATACAGAATACCGCGATGCAAACAGTGTGTAGACATAATTTCCGCTACAGCGAAACTTTATCTTAAGCAAAGATACACACATATATTCACAGTTAGCTAAAACAAACACACACACGCACAAATATAAATACAAACGATGATAATAATAATAATAATATATCTCCTCTCGAGTTTATGCTAATTGCCGTTTCGTGCTATGTGTCATAAGCATACAAAGTAAACGGTAACTAAGTTTAAAATAAATTTACGAAATTTACACATTACAATGGCGGCAAAACAAACACAGTTAGGTGGCGGTCGTGGAATTGGTGAGGGTGTGTGTGTGTGTGTATGTAAGTTAACCTTCACACTTCAGATGTTAAGCTAAGTTATTCATTTAGCTTCCTAAAAATATTGTAATAAATTCCTGCTCGTTTTTGGTTCCTTTTTAAAAAGCAAACACAGCTACACAGCACCCGCCGCGCAGCCATGTTAATAATGCAGTTATTTTGCAAACTAATGCAAATTGGATTACCCCAGAGAAAAGGATATTAATTTATCAGTTTCAGTTTCAGTCTCTGTGAACTGTGATGTGCACACAAAAGACAAATACAAACGCATGATATCCTTATTATTTTATATTATATGAGTTTATGTTTGTTCTTTGTTTTGTTTAAAATTTTCTCTCCTTGTACTGATATTTTGACAGAAGGACTTTAAACAGGATATGCTGGCAGTCTTGATCTTGTCATATTCGTTGGGATGAATATAGCAAAGTAAGTTATGCCAATGGTGATGGATAAAATGGAGAGAACAGACAGTCAACTCAATGACATCATCATATATATCCTGGAGCTTTAATTAAAAAGGACTTGTCTTTGAAATGGCGATTTTAATTTGGAATTGTCGTGTTTATGAATGCTGATCTAAAATTGAAGAAAAAAGACCAGATCAAGAAGGTCCTGGCGTTTTGAAATTTTGTACTTCTAAGGGCAGAGGTAGCTTTGACATTCAATTTTATTTCCTGCCCGAGTTGATGGAAAGCAAGTTCGTGAATCTCTATCTCAACTCCTTTTTCTCAACTTGAAATAAGATAAGGTTGTGATATACTTTTAACCTTAGGCTAAAGTAGGCTCAGTGGGTGCAGGATCTACGAAAGGGGCAAGAAACTTTAGTTTGTTAGGGTCGTTTTATTCGCAGATTCTTAATACAATTTCTTATATAAAAATTCAATTCTACAATTTACAAATATTATAATTTTCAATATATAATCTTAATCTTCTTTGACCTTGAGATAGCATCTCGGCTGAGATAGCAGTGGACACTAAACTTTCGACTGACATACCAGACGAAACTAATTTTAAAACCTGGAAGCCCACGTCAACTTTGGGTTTTTAGCTTGTTAAAACATTGGATTTGGCTACTGTACTCAAGATTGGTACATGGTCACGGGCGGCAACCGACTCGATTTGAACTGAATCAAAACTGACTGTCTTAAGCATATTTTGGATGCAAGATAGGGGTAATTATAAAACAAACAACAAAAATGTATGGAAAATTCAAAATCCATGCAATCGCAAGTAATTGTTGCTGAAATTGGTTTTCGTTTTTATTACTTGAGACTTGACTATGGTGTAAAAACGTGTTTGACTCGTATGGGCATAATGTGCTACGGTGGTCGGTGAGGATCGAAATGTTCTGTGGTGACGAATGCTTAAGTGCAATGGAATTATGCAACGAATTGCTATATACCAATATGTACCGTCGGGGAGGAGTAAAATCCTCAACTAATGTGCGGTGGTCCGACAGAATTGCTTATTTTGCAATTATATGTATAATGCGGCGGTAGGGGCGTTTCATTACAAGGTATTCCTTAATGACAGTTCGTGACTAATTGTCCCGTTTTTGACATACTCGAAGCCAAAGCATCAACTTTCCTTGATTAATTTAGCTTTGTTTTGTCACTGTATCACACAGAATAGGAGATAACATTCAATCAGAAAAAAGTTTCACATTCGTGTAGTGCGGCTTAAGAAGAAGTATCTATCTATACTTAACTGTACCTACCTTCGGAGTAAGGCTGAAATGTTAAGTGAGTAGCTTTCTTTGATATTGATATTTCTCATGGTATAGTTATCTTCCATTTAGAGGGTTATGTTATAATCAAAACCAATTGGAAGTTGCGTACAATGTTAGAGATTTCCTTTTGCAGAAGAATAATGGGAGGCAAATGAAAGCGTCGGCAATCTTCCCTAACGGTTAAATTTCCGAGGTCAACTAAATGTTTGTACCACATAACCACGTGGCCTGCCTCTTTTTTTGCCCCTCTTGATTGTCTAAGAAAGGTGTGTTTGGTGTTGCCTTTTTGAAGAAATCCTCAGGTTATCCATTGAACGTGTCAGCAAGATAATATATTTGAATTGAAGGCGTCTTCGGATTTTCGTACTTCTTGTATGATCAAGCATTGTTGCAAAACTTAGAATCTTTATCGAACCTGCTGTAAGTTTATTCTCGTACGTTTTATACATTGTCCAACATTTGGAACGTGAGCACCGGATGAACAACTGAGGTGTAGACTGTAGAGCATGTAGGTTCTTCTCTTCATCTTAAGGAGAATTTTACGGTCGCTGGTCGCACCATTTACTCTAAGCTTAAGCGATGATTTATGTCGTCATTACAAGATGCTCACCATAGATTCCAGATATTTAAACTTTTCACACTTAGGAATCACTTTCCCATTTCAATATCTGTGGATCAGAAACGGACGGCACAAGTATTCAGTGTTTTGCGTACTTATATGGTACCCATTTCCCTCTAAATGAGCACCCATTTACGTCAAACGCTCGTTGGAATAAATAACTGATGCACTTTGTGGTCCCGTTACTTTAACTTCAAGCAGGAAGTCAAGAACTGCAAAAAAGAGCAGGTTAATCAAGATAATTCCATGGTGTACACCTACTGTGATTTGGAATTCTTCGGTAATAACAATTGGACATCTTAACTTTCGCAATGCTTGATGACCATTGTTCCGTATGGGAGCCGTGCGTAGGGAAAGATCCTACAATCCTAAGAAGACAGCCCTGAGCAGCCAGTAACATATCATACACAGACACAGCAATCAACACTTATATATATTTACCTGTATGTATTATGTATTCTATAAATATTTTTCCATGCCAGCTTGCGATCGGTGTAAAATGTAATATTATTTTTAGTCTTCTTTTAGCGAGCGAACAAGCAAGTCAATAAATTGGGTTTTTTCCGTACAAGGTTTTCCCAAGCAAAATTGTCAGTGTTCTTATTTATTTATTTTACTACGGTTGCGATTTCCTTTTCAATGCGAAAATAAATGAAGCCTAAACAGCCATTCATATCAGATCCAGTGGTTGGCTATCGAAACCTTCTTAGGAACTTCTCAACGATGTTCATGGTGTTTCATCAGCTTAATTGAACAGTAAATATACCATCAATTATAGGCATCCGATAACCTCTTTGAAGCTTGAAAGACGATATTCGTCAGCCATCGGACCCCGATACCACCCATGGCATCGTTTTCCAAAACTACGACGGACGACATCGTGGCGTGATAAAATCAGGCTCCCCGATTACAACAGCGTGTTCCAGACTGAGGTCATGGAAATGTTCCACCAGGCACCATATGCTGGTGGCAGTACGCTGGGATACGAAACTGCCGATTCCGACTTCTGTGTCGCAACCAGAAACTTGTGGCGTTGCTTTTACAGTCCATAAACCAGGACGATTCAACAGCTGAACAAAATCACTACTCTTCCATGTGAACATACCAACCGGCAACAACAAATACTGACTTGAAGACTTGGGCAGAGTATTTGATTACAAAGATGTTCACAAGGACAATCCCCACTTTCTGTAAGATCACATATTCATAAAAAGCCCCCACAGTAACACAATGGATCTACATTGATCTACGTGTGAAAAGGTTACAACATCAACCATCAGCCTAATAACCTTATACATAAGCTTTAGTTGTTGTGATTGTTATTGTAGTTCTGAAACTAACGGTATCTGCCTTACATGCGTAGTTTGACTCTAAAACCGATTAAACGATTCTTATAAAACTTACTGTATGATGCTGCGTAATGAAAGTATTGAACATGGTAAAATTCAATTTTTCAGAAAACTCTTAACGGTTCAAAACCGGTTTCTTGAAATGAATATTTTGTTTTAACGACTTGACAGACTTTGATCCAACTTAATTTAATTTTTCCCCCTTAAAACTATTTATTTCTTTAAATTCGCAAACCCGTATTGTTTCTTATATTTTCCTAAATCGTTCCTAAGAGTTAAGCATGAGAGCAAGTCGAACACTTTATTATCACGGTCGATGAACTGGTGAATTAACTTCTTTCTAGAGTTGGTAACTTTCATTGCCTCCAAAACAATTGCGGGACAGCTTATAAAATCAAATTTCTAATAAAAATAAATATTTACAACTCGTCCCAAAACTATTATATTCCACTTAGTTTTCAATTTAAAAGAAAAAAAAAACCCTGCTTTTCAGACGAGCACAGCACTTAAAGCAATTACCCTAAATTATAAATCCCTGAGTTTCTTGAAATGTTCTTCCTGGCTCAACCACACGGTGCCAAATGCCACAAAATCCAACAATTTGTGTACCCATATCAGTGTAATTGAAAACAATTGAAGTCCTCCTGCGCTTTGGGAACTCAAGCGTATAATAACATTTTTTCCCTGACCTCAATAAAAATAAAACACATTTTTTTTTTCATCCTCCAGTCGAGTGTGTCATCTCCTTAATTAGCTTTCAACATATAAAAGCTACTAAACTGTTCGAGATGAGGAAAAAATATTTTCCTTAATCCCATCAACTAAGCGAACAACAACAACTATCCTGCGTAAGCCTGCCTCCTCTGCCTCTGGAAGCACTTAACTTAAGCGAAATAGAATCAGCCAGGAGCAGGCAGCAGTCAGCAGAACATTAAACCCGAACCTCGATTTATACACAATAATTTGCTGCAACACTCCGTGCGGTGCGGATTGTGAAACGAATTTATTGCCTACACTTTAGCCTTAACACTTGAAGGATTTTCATTTTTAAATCCAAAGGAATGTTAAAAAAAAAAAAATATCCTTAATGGTTAGTCAAAGAACCTTGACTATTGGAAGCAAAGAAGGAAGGAAAATGAAGTGGCAAAATATTCCTATATAAGCAAACACACAGCACACACTACACCACATACCCTCACAGTCCATTGAACACGCGACGAATTATTTCGACTTAACAACGCAACGGCTTCTATCGCATAAATATCCATTTCAGGACATAAACTGCCTTAAGATTTTTACTTTATTTTTTTGAGCTGCCTGTTTTGAAATAATGTCTTTTATTGCTCAAGGAATGGAGTGTGACTTGAATTTTGTTTTCTTCTTCATTTTTTGAATGACAATCCTTTGATAATTCAAGTATCGATTTACTACCTTTGTAAGGACATTTATTTCCATTCGAAGTATCACTTAGTTGCAGAGTCCTCCTCCGAATGGAATATTAACAATAAGGACCTCTCTTAAGTTTTGTGTGAAGGAATGCTGGGTTTAGGGTACGTAACGTTCTTAATGGTGGGACAACAGTTTAAAGGACTTGAATCGCAGAATGGGTTCGATATTATTATGGGAAGCCCTGGAAACGATTGTAATGTACACTTTAGAAAGTTTGAAATTGGAATATGCTTGAACTCTTCTTTGAATGTCGGAGTGGCTTTGAACATTTGAATTGATGATACAAAAATTTGATCTTTATCAATGTTTCCATAATTTAACAAGAAATATTCTGAAAATCCCAGTAAGCCATTTTGAATGTGTGCTATAAGAAACTTTAACTTTTTGAAATCTTAATAAAAAGGCCATAGGCCATATCATCTAAAAGTAGCTTTTGATAACTACAGTTCCAGAAGCTTGTCAGTTTTACTTCAAACATGGCACAAATTATTTTAAGGATAACCTATAGAGTGGTTTTTGAATTGGTATACTAGCTGTAAGACTGGGAAACAATAATGTAAATGCCACTTTAACTTTGAAGCAAAGCTTGTTGTTATCGAGAAAGGCTATAAGGATTTTGATGAAACTTTGTGTAAAATGTTTTGTAATTATTTATATTTTATAAGGGTGGTGTTACATCACATAGAAACTGCTTTTTGTGAATTAACGATAATTATAATAAAGCCACAAGCCCAAAATATTGTGTCTATCAGTCGAAATTAAATAATTTTGTACACATTTTTTTTTTAATTTCGGGTGTGGATAACGCCCACTTTTAATATAAAGACAGAAAAAATTAATTTTTAAATTTAAAGATACCCCGACAATTCTGTCTGTCTGTCTGTCCGTATGTCTGTCTGTATAGTTACCTACAGCCTATATAAACGGCTAGACTGATTTGCTTCAAACTTGACAAATAGTATTATTATGACGTCCTACAGAGGTATTTTTGGAGTAAGCATTCTAGCTTTAAAACTAACGGTACCTGCCATACGATTTTTAATGAAAAATTCATTTTACTCAAAAACGGCTCCTACGATTTTAATAAAACTTTCTGAATGATGTTTTTTGTGTAAACTTCATGTTTTGGTTGGAACAGCTTTTTCAGAAAAAGTCTCATAACGGTAGGTACCTACCATACATGAATTCTGAAATTTTTCGAAAAACTTTTTTTGAGATTTTTAAAAAAAATTTAAAATTTTTTTTAATTTTTGGTTTTTTCAAAAACGGTTTGATCAATTTTTTTTTAAATTTTATTTTAATGATAAAAATTACAAAGTGCTAGAAGTTGGCATACTCAAAAAGTATTTGGAATGTGTCTTGGAAAAGTTTAAAAAAAAAACCGTTTTTTGAAAAAAAACTGGTCCGACAATTTTGAAAATTGTTTTCCTTAAAATTGAAAACAGTAAAAGAAAACAGATGGCTTACTTCATTTTTTTCCTAAAAACACTCTTAAGTTAGTGATTTTTAAATTATTAAGAATTTTCATGATATTTTCCCTGCTTTTTTTCCAAAATTTCCATCCCACAGACCACTGTCACACATTAGAGCAATTTCATGCGACCCAGTTCTGCACTTTATTTTTGTACGCTATATCACAAATATTCCATAAATAAATTCTTTTGCAAAATTTTCCAATACGCCCACTTAAATGGGCGTGGTTTCTATAAAATACCTTTTTCAAATTAAAAAAAAAAACACTCGATTCATGTGTGACCTCACGCATAGGCTTAAAAAAATCTTACGATCAAACCTCATCTAGTGCTTGTTTTTTCTTGAACAATGATTCAGGACACGCCCACTTTTAAGAGGTGTTTTCCTTTAAAGTTCAAATCTGCATAAATGTTTACCAACTATCGGTCAACAGTTTTTACAAATTTGTGTATGAAATCCTTGGTAACGTAGCAGGGTGTGGGTTCAAGAATTGTTATGATAGGTAGGTACACCCAAAATCGCCATTTTCATTCAAAATCAAATTTTTAAAAATTTACATTATGTGGTATTTTGTGATACAAATTGAGCAGCGAGCTTTAAATTTTGTGTCGCTAAGCTCACATAGTAATGGGTAAGGCGTGATATACGCCTCTTTTAACTGCGCTAGAAGTAATTGAACAACAGACACACAATTAAGATTATTGTACTATAAAAGATATTCAAGGTTTTAAGCACGGACCATATACAGACCGCCAACTCGTACTCCTCTTGCCTGAAACACCCTCGAAATATTTTTTCCTGTCTGTGAATACGTGTACATCTCTCTCTGTGCATTTTGTAATGGCAACTATACCTGCGTATGCCATTTATTTTGTAGGTGTGTTTGCTAAATGGGTTTTAAAAGCAAGGGAGAGCGTCACACTTTCAAAATAAATGGCATATCAGCTGATTTTTTAACTTGTAGGCAAAAAGAGAAACCATACAGTGAGTTGGCGGTCTGTATCTTATTGGTCCGTGGTTTTAAGTATTTATGACTCACCAACTAAAAGCAAGAAATTTTGCAATTTGGCACCAAATAGTTTGTCACAAACAACCACAATTTTTGTTAAATAACCTCAATTTGGCAAAATTAAATTATATTATACGTACAGTTATACAATAAAATCCCAACTCTACAATTGTGCACACGCAAGCTTTAGGTAAACCTTCTTCCAATTAAATAAAAATATTTCAGTTTGGGTGTGGCTGACGCCCACTTTTCATACAAAACCATCAATATTTTTTTTATAAAATAACAATGCTTATACATAGCGAAAATTAAATTCTGTAAATATTACATGTACACAAACATCTTTTAATTGAAAAAAAAAGATTTTGGGCGTGACTAACGCCCATTTTTCATTTGAAACTATAAAAAATTGTTATGCAAATAAACGGTATTTATATTGAATTCACAAGCCAACATTTGTGCGTCTCTTACAGAAAGACTTTCAACTCGTGGTAATGCATTTATTTCATTTACCAACTATTTTGCCATTTTTTCCATAGGGGCTTCTCGCTTTTTACCATGCTATGTAAAAAGAAATCGCAATAAATAGAATATTAACAATTCTTTCTCATGTCATGTCAGCATTGTTTTCTAAAGTCTTCAATAGGAATGAATTAAATGGTCAATTTTATGTCAATAAAAATTAATGCTTCAACATGTACACAGCTGGTCAAAAAAATAGGTGTGATCAAATTTTTTCGCACCACTGTTGTCTTTGATGCAAAATAACTGTTTTTTTGATCGCAGGCCTTACAAAAAGTTCTTGTTTTAAGAAAAAACGGTTATTCTGTTGACACCGATGCTGAGCTTACTGCATTTTGTGTGTGTTATGTTGAGCTGTTCTATTTTCTTTGTTGCATTAGGATTTGGTGTTTTTAAGAAGTTGGTCATTAAAATAGGTGTTCTCCAAATAAATCTACAGTTTATATCTTTGTTATTTCAAAAAAATACTAAATTTCAATGTAACCTCTTTTTAATAATTTTACTATCCATAAATGATAGTTGTTAATAAATAAAATAATAAATAATAATAAATAATAGTTAATTAGACTTTTAGTATGGGTAGAAACGTCCACTGTTCGGCGGAAGAAAGACGGGTAGTTTTACAGCTAAGAAATGAAAGTAAGACTTACAAATTTATAGTTGAAGCCCTAAGAAGATCCCAAAATTTTGTGACAAATGCACTCAAGGCCAGATTAGTGCGCGAAAATCGTTGGAGGCCGAAAAAAACATCAGTCACCACTGATCGCCGTGTCCTCCTTTTGGCTAAATCTAACCCTTTTGCTTCGTCAAGGACAAATAGGAGCACAAATCAATAATGAAGTCAGTGCCCGCACAATCCGCAGAAGGCTTCAGAGCTTTAACCTACCAGGAAGATTTGCCAGGAAAGTTCCTTTACTATGAGCAAGTAATATAACGTCCCGAAAAGAATTTGCCTTAAGCCATAGAAGTTGGAACGGACCTGAAGGAGCAAAAAAATGGCGAAATATCCTCTGGAGTGACGAAACAAAAATTTATTTGTTCTCATCAGATTCGGGACGTAATGTCAGGCGACCAAAAGGAAAGGACTACCACCCTCGCTATACCCGGAAAACAATCAAACACGGGGGAGGAAATATAATGGTCTGGGGCTGTTTTTCCTGGTATGGTGTGGGTCCCATATTCCGCATTAATAACGTATTGACCAAATACGGTTATAGGGATATATATATGATATATGCTTCCGTTTGCCGAAGAAAACATGCCTCTCCGACGAAGATTTCAGCAGGATAATGATCCGAAACATACGGCGCATCTTGTGAAGGATTGGTTTCGAGAGAAAGAAGTCTCAATAGTTTCGTGGCCAAGTCAATCCCCTGATCTCAACCCGATTGAGAACTTGTGGAATCAGCTTAAGCGGAAACTAGGAGGTCAATATTTTTCAAATGGGAACCAATTGTGGGATGCTGTCCAGACGGAATGGTATTCTATACCCGAAGAAACATGCCAAAAGCTTATTGAGTCAATGCCACGCCGACTTTAAAAAGTTTTGGATAACAATGGCGGATACTCGGGTTATTAGAGAAAGGTTAACTGAAATTTTGATAAAACACAACATAATTTACTTATAAACGATCATTATTGATGATTAAGGAAGCCGCACCTATTTTTTTTGTCCAAGAACAAATGGATACACCGACGGTATTCTTGTATACAATTTATAATAAATTGATTTAAAAGCCCAATTGTTGAAATTATTTTATTTATTAAATTATTTATTTATTAAATATTGATTATCTAATGAAAACTAATGTCAAAATAATATTTAAATAAACAAAACACATGTTAAAATTAAGTTTATATGAAAAACAATAATTGCACCTATTTTTTGACCAGCTGTGTATATGTATTAAGTATAGTAATTACAAAAAAATTTTAAATTTATACTTTTTCTCTCTCCTTACTCTTCTAACGGCATTTTAAATGACAATGTATGCACAATAGTATATCACAGCTAACCAACATATTTCACCAATATAAATTAGGCTCATCCAATCGTGCAGCGTTGGCATACCAGAGTTTGAAATTCTGTCGTGTTTATCTTATGTCAGTTGAAATTTAATCTTCTGGGATTGTGTCTTCTGAAAAATAGTCTTTTTAAACTATGGTTCTTGAGATAATGACGGGCCCCCGTTAAATACACCCATAATCTCTATTTCCATTTAAAATTTAAGTTTTGTCTTGTTTTGTTGAAATCGATCTGCAAGCTTAAAATTGAATGTCACTGAGCTCATAGTAATTGCCCTGGCAATAAAAAGTTTTAACTTTGGGCGTACCACACGCCTTTTTTTACTGCGCCAGCGGTTATTGATCATCGGCCACCCAAAATAAATGTTATTGAATTTTTTTATTGTCTGCTAAAGAAGAATTTTGTTTCTGAAACTGGAACAGCGGCTTGCTGCGAGAGGCGAACGCATACACATGAAAAAGGGAAAATGGTGTCCAACAGTTCGTTGAAAACGTACTGTAGCTCTCGGTTATGTTTATTTAAATGATCAGTTAACCAAATGTATCTATAGTGGGACTGATTATCAAAACTAACTTTTTCATGGTAGAATTGTCTCTACTAAGGACGGAATTGAATCGTCATCATAAACGTTCCCCCAAAGACATAGGAGCATTTCAAAAGCAAACACTAGATGGAAAAGGCCTTCCAAAGCTTTGCTAAAATCAAAGCAACGACTTTTGGCATGTTCTTTTGTTGAGATTTCTAGGGAGTGTTGTCTTTAATGTGAGAAGGTGATGGTTTTACGATACTGCATACTGCTTTGGAGTATAGCAAATGCTCCATGACCTTCAAAACGGATATTACAGGAATTTAATAACTTATTTAATTATTTCCAAAAAAGAAATCACATTGTTCCACTGTATCTCTTCAATGAAGTATAAAATTATCAGACATTTCATTGAATTCCTTCATTCAGACAAATTACTCTGGGCTCTAGATTCATTTGTGAAAACTCAAAATTTTTAAAAATATCAACGAGAAAAGTTGCAGGTTCAAAACTAAAATAGCAAAACGAGTCTTAAAAAAAAATCCTACAAAAAATTTAAACTCTCCATGACCTTTTGTAAGCAAGAATCTCCTGACAATGAGCAATTATATAAATCGTCCTCTTAACCGTTATTTTTATCCACAGTAATAACCAAGTGTTTTTTTTTTTTCATTTCTGCAAAAGTATCTTCTCTTTGATGGAAGATGTACAGCAATTTTGTATCGTTGAAACGCATAAATAAAACATAAACTTAATTTTTTTTTTGTATTCTATTCCATCAGGTGAGGTTAAAAGGATGATAAGTAGAAAACATAACATCCTTTATATTACACCCTCGTTCTAGGGGATATGGGGGTTGGGGGAGGGATTGAGAGAAAGAAGTAAAAATGAATCTATTCTATTATTCCCACATTACGTACATACATACATACCTAGAAGCAGGCGACAACGTGACGAGAAAAGAAAGAAAAAATAACATCCTGCAGGACATTTATCTTTCTTCGATTTGTTATTGGATGTTGTTTATGTTAGTTGTGCCGCCAGTCAAGAGCTATTCGATGATACTCCCAGATGATCTAATGGAAAGATACCCATGTTAGATATCAAGAAAACATCACCGGTTCTCTCTATACGTATCTATACGTTCGCATGCATAAGTGCCAGAGGGGTTGGCTTGTCGTCATATAGTCTTCGAATCTTCCATGAGTTGACATTATATTTTATATATGCCACCTTCCAACTTCCAACCCACCCTGCCATCATCCTTCTGACTTTTATCGAATGTAATGCGTTTATGTTGGTTGAGAAAGGGGTGTGGTGGGGGCTGACGAGAGCAAGGGGGGTCGCAAAATGCTAATTTTGTATTATACAACTCATTGAATAAGTCAATTTGTTATGAGAACATTGATTATTTTATATTGAATGGAACATGAAGTGCTTGGTTGAGCATTGGAAATGTGGGTATGCTTCTTTGGCTTATTCTTTTTCTTTGCAAATGCACCATGAAACTATTTGATTTTGATAGTAAAATTAGATAGGTACGATTGTGTTCATGTAGATACACATGTATGTGTAATGTGTATCATCTTACTATCTCTGAAGTTCACTTTTGTGTAATTGAATTATACTCGTACGAGTGTGTAGTCAAGTGTAAGTCTTCTTGAAGGACTAACTAGCTAAGCTAGGTGCATTGCTATGAGCCAATTAAAATAAAAAAAATGAAGATAGTGAAAGTTGGAGGAGTAAAAGAAAAGAATGGAAATTTTGAAACTTTTTTAAGACTTTATCATGTTGTATCCTTATCCTTTTCAATTTGAAGAGAAAGAAAATACCTACACAATTTGTTTTCTTGCGCTCCGGCTGTTCTATAAGTGCACATAATAAGGCGTGTTTTGTTCCTTCCCAAACTATGCCAATTAGGAGTATACTTGAATGTACATATTACCATTGACCAAGACGGAGCATTCACAGTTCAATAAATCTCCAGGTTAACAGAAAAAGGTTGGTTTTTTGAGAAAAAAAAAGATGCAATCATTTTAATAAACCACGCTGGAGATTCTTTGGTCAGGAGCAAAGACTTACTCATCTACAAAATAGGGTCAGAGGAAAGTATGCCTGGCTATTCTGATAGCAGTATTATCAGCCACAGACACGAACTGTGGCTGGGTGCTGTATGAATAGGGTAGAACCTGATTGGTATCAACATGGCGATGCCCAGCATTGCAACTGTCTCATACGCATCAATTGTGCTTATTTTACCTCCAAGTGGTAGCCATCGGGTACTGATTTTGTCCACCCGGACTTGACTTGCTGAACTTTTTAGCGCGAGTGTTGATCACAGAAAAATGGCAACACTATAATTGCCCTGCCATAAAGCTCCTCTGTTTCTCTTGTTGGGTAGCAGTTTATTCTGTACGAACCCCTCAGAAAGCCAGCGAGCGGCGAATGAGCTTCCAATTAAGTGAACCAACGGCGACGCTTACAGACAATATGGTAGGCACCCTATTGAGCTACTTCGACATATTCGGAGCTCAGGTCTTTGGGTCCTTTCACTACTATTAGTCAGGGTAGTAAAGTAGAGAAGGTGGCGGATGAGCCCATATAGGACCAACGGTAGCTCTCACATCCCCGTAGTGGGTTACTGACTCTGGATTTCTCCAGCTCCTTTTGTCCAAAGAGAGCAGCATAGGGCCTGGTCCCCCAGGTTGGGGGTTGTGCGTCGGTGTAACTTTTCTACCACGTAAAAAACCTCTTGTTCCGAAACATTCAACTGCCTCGGATATGGATGACCCTACTGATGACGACCCTAGCAAACGAAACAAGGACAACGAATTTCGGTTTTGCACATAGAATGTCCGGACCCTAAACAGATCACGTGCAGCCGAACAATTAGAGGAAGCCCTAGATGGTGTCAAAGTCGACATAACAGCCATCCAAGAAGTGCGATGGGATGGTGAAGGCACAAGGAGGATGAAAAACTGTAACATCTACTACGGCAAGTGCTACAGGACAAGAACACAGTGGCTATTTTGATGCGGATTTGTAGTAAGAGGAAGGCTTAGGCAAGAAGTCTAAGGGTTTCGTGGTATAAGCGATCGCATTGTCACAATCCGCATTAAGTCCACATTCAGCATCATCTCGCTGATCTCAGTCCACGCCTCCACGGAGGAGAAAGATGACACGACCAAGGAAGAATTCTACGATCTTCTCGAGAAGACGTATGATGAATGCCCGAAGTACGACACTAAGTTTATTCTTGGTGACTTCAACGCCAAAATCGGAAAGGAGGGTAACTTTGGCTCGACAGTCGGAAAGCATAGCCTGCACGACAACACTTCCGGTAACGGACACAGGCTAATCGACTTTGCTGCGGGGCGAAGTGTCATCTTAGCTAGCACATACTTCCCACACCTCAATATTCACAAGGGGACCTGGCGGTCTCCTGATCAAAATACCGTCAACCAAATTGATCACATTGCGATTGATAGCAGACATGCGTCCAGTGTCATGGATGTCCGCACTTTCCGAGGGGCCAACATAGACTCGGACCACTACCTTGTTGCAGCTAAAGTGCGAATGCGGATCTCCACCAGTCCGCAGAGTCGAACATCCACTGTGAGAAAGTTTGATGTTGCGAAGTTACAATCGCAAGAGACCGCCACAACCTTTGCCAATCATGTCTCCTCTTATCTCTTGACAAGCCCGGCGCCTGCGCCAAACCCAGAGGCCCAGTGGCAACATTGCAAAATGGCCATCAAAACCGCTGCCAAGGATGTTTTGGGTTTCATTAGGTGACCACAACGAAACACCAGGTTTGATGATGAGTGCAGGCTCGCACACTTGGCCAAAGACGAAGCCTATTATGCAGTTATGAATGCCAGAACTAGAGCTGCCAAGAGCGCTTCCCGTGCGGTGTACCAGCAAAAGAGGAAAGAGGAACATCGGCTTTTCAGAAGAAAAAAAAGAGAACTGGAAAAACGAATGGTTGAATCTATTGAGGGGTGCTACGGCAGAAGCAATGTTAGAAAGTTCTACCAAAGGGTAAAGCATTCGTCCAAGGGTTACAAAGCCCGAGCGGAAGCATGTAGGTACCACAGACCATATACAGACCGCCAACTCGTACTCCTCTTGCCTGAAACACCCTCGAAATATTTTTTCCAGTCTGTGAATACGTGTACATCTCTCTCTGTGCATTTTGTAATGGCAACTATACCTGCGTATGCCATTTATTTTTTAGGTGTGTTTGCTAAATGGGTTTTAAAAGCAAGGGAGAGCGTCACACTCTCAAAATAAATGGCATATCAGCTGATTTTTAGCTTGGTGGCAAAAAGAGAGGCCATATGGTGAGTTGGCGGTCTGTATCTTCTTGGTCCGTGGTAGGGACGAGGGTGGGAATGTCGTTGTAGATATACAGTCGGTGCTGAGAATTTGGAAAGAACACTTCTGCAGACTGTTAAACGGCGAAGACAACCAACTAATCGCTATCAGGCAGAATGATCCATTCGATTTGGATGATGAAGAACAAAATTTCCGTCCTCCCGACCAAGAAGAAGTTCGGATAGCAATATCTAAACTAAAGTCCAACAAGGCTGCTGGAGCTGATGGCCTTACGGCTGAACTCTTCAAAGCAGCGGGAGATGACTTGGTGAGGAGCATACACCAACTCATCTGTACAATCTGGTCGGATGAAAGTATGCCTGACGAATGGAAACTCAGCATTCTGTGCCCTATCCACAAGAAAGGAGATACTCTAAGCTGCGCCAACTACAGAGGTATAAGTCTCCTAAATGTCGCCTATAAAATTTTGTCGGCCATTCTGTGTGAACGTCTGAACCCTTTCGCACGTGAACTGATTGGCCCCTATCAGTGTGGTTTCAGGCCCGGTAAGTCAACCGTTGACCAAATTTTCACACTTCCGCAGATTTTGGAAAAGACCCAAGAATTCCAGATCGATACTCACCACCTCTTTATCGATTTTAAAGTCGCCTATGACAGCGTAAACAGGAACGAGCTATACAGAGCCATGTCGCTTCTTGGCATCCCTGCCAAATTCGTTCGATTGTGCAGCATTTGGACCTCACATAAAGCTGGTTTTATTTCATCTCATCGTCCGTCTGCACTCATTAAAAAGAGAAAACAACAATTTTATTTTATATTGGTACCGCAGGAAGAAGGGGTTTAAGACAAATCTGTTTGGTGAGGACCAATTTGAAATTTTTGAAGATCTTTCTTTGCAAAAAAAAAGCTAAAGAAGGATTTCATTTGACACATTTGAGAAGAGCAATAGCTTATAAAATAAATATTGGGGTCTGCTGACGTTAACAAATAAAATGCACGACTGGGTCGTACGAACTTGCTCTAATGTGTTAAAATGGTCTTAGGGCTTGAGATTTTCGGAAAAAAGCATTGAAAAAATAATGAAATTTTATTAATCACTTAAAAATCAATAGCTTAAACGTTTTTTGGAGAAAGTGAAGCAAGCCGTCAGATTTCTTTTATTTTTTAAATTTTAAGGAAATTTTTTTAAAATCGTTCTATGACCAGATTTTTCAAAAAACGGTTTTTTTTGGGAAAACTTTTCGAAAACATATTCCAAATTTTTTTTTGAGTATGCCAACATCTAGAATTTTTTAGTTTTTATCAAAAAAAAAAATAAAATTAAAAAAATTGATTAAAGCGTTTTTGGAAAAAAACATAAAAAAAATTTTTTTTTAAAACTTTTTTAAAAAATCCAAGAAATCTTTTTTTGAAAAATTTAAGAATTTTTATTACTTCGGTTATAAAAGGGGTTCTACATTAAAAGTTTTATCGAAATTCATCGAGTGGCTTACGAGAAAATCGGATTCCAAGAAACCGGTCTTATGGGAGGTACCATTATAAGACTTTCCTGAAAAATCTATTCCAACCAAAACATAAAATTTGCACAGAAAACACCATTCAGAAAGTTTTATTAAAATCGTAGTAGCCGTTTTTGAGAAAAACTTTTTTTTCGCTAAAAATCGAATGGCAGGTACCGTTAGTTTTAGAGCATAATAATACTATCTATCAAGTTTGAAATAAATCGGTCCAGCCGTTTAGGCTGTAGGTTCCGATACAGACGGACGGACAGACAGACAGAATTGTCGGACCCACTTTTTTCGACTTCTCTGTCATCGTAATCTCATGTTTGATTCTTAAAAATTTTTTTTTACGAATGCATAACTTGCCTTATAGTAGATACCTATAATCGCAAGTAAAAAAGTAATGGGCTACATATAGAACCCTGGGGAACACCATTAACATTTTGGAAGAAATAAGACAAGCAATGGCCGAATTGAATTCGTTTTTCGTCAACATCGTGTTATTTGCTCCAACTACGTCAGAGGTATAAGTCTCCCCTTAATGTTGCTAATACAATCTTGTCTGCTATGAAGTGTGAGAGTTTAAACCCTTGAGCTTGTGAACTAAATTGTCAGTATCATTTCCATTTTAGGCCAGGTAATTCAACCGTCGATCAAATGATAGGCAACTGGCTAGGTACCAGATTGGCTCGTGGGTAATTAGTAAAACAATGTTGCATCCTCACTAAACAAATAAGTTGGTGTGCAGGCTATAAGATGAAAACTTTGTTGAACGTATTTTGACTGAAAAATGTTTTATTTCTTTCATAATAATTAAAAAAATAAAAAATAAAATATTTTCAGGCAATTGTCAAACTGTATTGCATTTTGTGAATGCATTTTTTATAACACTTTGATGAATTATAACAGTTTCAAAAAAGTGGACTATTTTTATTGGACGCTAGGAACACCTTATCGTAGACCGTGAACACAAAATCGGACAAGTCTCAATGAATCAATATAAGTATACCTGCCCTTTGGAGCAAGTGAAAATCTTTTCATAATACAATTCTCAAGACCGAATATAAATACTTGCCCTTAAGAGTGTCGCCCCATAAGTAAAAACAATCTCGCTAAGAACGAAACTATTAAAAGACAATATTCTACCCCCACAAAGAGGGTGGCTATGGGTATGGGTATGGGTATCTTACGCTGTTTATTCCCAAGTATCTACGTAAGCATATGCCAGTGATTTGCACCGCATATAAATTAATTATGTAGATGGTCCGAAGAATATCTTTCTTCTTCTTTTTTTTAGTCCTTTATATAGTGCATAGCAGTTCCAACAATAATGACGATGGTGATAATGTCACAAAAGGAATGAAGGCAGGGTGCTTACGCTAAGTTTATTCTATTTTTATTGAATGGATGTATCTCTAATAAGGCTGGAGGACTTGGATGGACAATAATCCGTCTATCCAATCGATAAAATCGTGACTTCCTGTGGTTTTTATGGTTCGTTCTATTATTTCCTCCCCCGTCTTCTGCTGTCGTCGTTTTTCTCCCCCGTCTTAATCCCTCTGTGTGGGATGGGGTTTGTGTATTTGTGTGTGTGAATTTGAGTGAATGGGAAAGAATTAAGTGTCAAGTAAAGGGCTTTTAGGAATCTGCTATTGTTGAAAGCATATCAGGTCCTGGGTTTAAAAGGATAGAGATTTCTTCCAATGTCATCAGGATAGATAGGTATCACAAGGAAAGTGTTCACCGTTCAATGTGAATAATGTTGACAAGGATATTTTTTTTTTCTTTTTTTTCATTTGGTTTTGTTTTGAGACTCTGTCTCTAAACCTGATGCTGCGGGAATGGACCATCGGACACTTCTTCTTCGCCCACTCTATTAGAATGATTGAAAGTGTTGATGTGATGTGTTTCCCATCAAGGATCCACACTTTTCATAGCCATCCTTTTTTGTGTTTTTGTTCAAGGGATAGATAGTACAAGTTCCAAGGTTTGTGGTCGGTCACACTTCCAATTCGAAAAGATTTGTTACCGCCACTTAGAAAGAAATATGGTCGGAGAACAAGGTGAGAGAATAACAAATCGACATTAAATATTCATTGGTTTTTGTGCTTTTATAGCGCATTTGAAATAGATGGCTGGGATTTTATGTGCATTGTTCTGCTATTTTGTAAGTAAAGGAAGGTACTTCGGTGAAATTAAACTGGGAATATGTTTTCGGAAGGAATTTTGTTAAGGAACCCATACACATTCCGCAATTTGTTCAACTCATTGGGATTTCATTGGCATACCTAAAATACTGTTTATATATAGCGCTCTAGTTCCCCACATGACAAAATACTGTCAAAATATAAATTCCAGTACTGATTCAGATCCGGAAAAGAGGAATTATAATCTGAAAATGGTCACAAGTTCCTGATCGCTGAGGTTTATATTGATCAGAAACAATTATGCAAGGGATGTGTATGACCGAAGACTATTGATTTAAATAAGAAACAGAATTAGGAACAAAATAGAGCCCTGAGGAACACCAGCAGTTTCAAATTTATAAAATTGAATGACGACTCAAGGGAATTCCCTGCCTTAGAAATGAACGATGACACAAGGGCATTCCCTGCCTTCGATTAATTAGGGGGTAGGCGAAATTGCCCCATTACCTCCACGCGTGGCCCACTAGATAGACGAAAGGTAAACTAACAACGAGCGTTGGATCCACTCTGAAGATACAAATACCAACATGATCTACACGTCATGCACACGCCTCACACCCCGTTCATGAAAGGGAAAATGCGATGGGGTAGACCGGGCCTGAGAATTACAGAAAACTGTAATTTCTATTATGGGAAATGCCATCTTGATGAGAGGTTGCGCTTGTTTGGGTGCGTACTCGCTGTCAGAGGAAGACTTAGGCAAAGTCAGCGAGAGAGGGAACAACGATCCGCATTAACCCGCAACCAAATCCACCATGTTGCGATTGACGGAAGGCACTCCTCCAGCATTCTGAATGTCCATGCATTTCGTAGGTCTACAACATTGACTTGGACCACTACCTTGTCGGTGCAAAACAAACAGAACGGATATCTATGGAAGCGTTTAGGCGAACACCAACTACGACGAGGAAATTCAATGTCGGATGACTTCAATCGGAAGAGACCGACGCTGCCTATGCCGACAGTGTATCCCTTGAGCTTGCGAGAAATCCTTCGACTGATGATATGAACCCGGAAGAACAATGGCAGCTATGCCAACAAGCCATTACAGGTGCTGCGTCAGAGGGTTTGTGCTCAAGCAAACAAAGCTAAAACGGAAGCATACAAGTCGTGGCTCCAGAGAGAAACGAGTAATAGAGCGTCCAGAAATCTCTACGTGAGCGAAGAAAGGATGAGAAACGCTTACTCAGGAATGAAGAAAAAAGAAAACCAACAACGCGACGTCGAAAAAATGCAGTAATGTTTTTACAGAAAAGAGGTGAGAAACTTCTACAGAAGAGTGAAACAGTATACATCAGGTTTGACAAGCCGCCCTGTGTCCTACAAAGATCAGGATGAAAACTATGGCGATGTTAGCCATATGGAGAGACTACTTAACCATAGTTGTTAAATGGCGATGACAGCCAAGATCCCGCCCAAGACCAACTTGTACCAGTTAATCTAGATGACGACCATGAGCTACAGCCGCCCGACCAAAATGAAATCAAAGTAGCCATCACCAGACCAAACATGAACAAAGCAGGTGGATGCAATGGTTTAGAAGCTGAGCTTTTTAAGCACTCTGGAGATGACCTGGCAAGGAGCACACACCAAACTCATCTGCAAAATATGGTCGGAGGAAAGAATGCCCGATCAGGCGAATCTCAGTATCATCTGCCCGATCCACAAAAAAGGAGACCGCCGACTCTGCGCATGATTCTTCTCAACATCGCTTATAAGATCTTGTCCAGCGTTTTAAGTGAACGTCTCAAGCCGTTTGCTGATGACCTTATAGGCCCTTACCAATGCGGCTTCAGACCTGGAAAATCTACGACCAACCAAACATTCACAGATTCTGGAGAAAACCCAAGAATATATCATTGACACCCACCATCTATTCGTCGCGTCGTGATTTAAGTAGCCTACGGAAGTGTTAAAAGAGTTGAGCGGTATCGTCCCATGTCCTATTTAAGAATCCCTGCTTAACTGATACGCCTTATCAGGATGACGTTGGAAAATGTTCGCTGTTCCGTCCAAGTTGGTAGGGACTCTACTGAAGCTTTCGAAAATACCAAAGGGCTAACACAAGGTGATGTACGGTCATGCAGTTTTTCCAGCATTGTGCTCGAAAATGTAATACGGAACAAACACCCGTGCCAGCACATCCGGCACCACTTTTAATGAATCGACACAATTACTTGGGTTTGCGGACGACATTGACGTGATAGCAGTAACCGGTGCCTCCACTTCTATGGAGAATGGGTCTAAAAATAAACGAGAACATGACGAAGTATATGCTTTCATCACCATCGCCACCGGCTTGGTTTGACTATTGATGGATATACGTACATTCGAGGTAGTCAGTGAATGTGTCACCTGGGCACTGCTGTAAATACAGGCAACAACATCAGCGCCGAAATCAAACGCAGACTAACTTTTGCTGATCGCTGTTTTCTTGGGCTGACTAAGCAATCGAGGAATAAAGCCCTATCGAAAAGAACCAAGGAGCCACACAGTATAGAACACTCATTATCCCGTTCATGCTTTATGGTGCTGAAGCATGGACACTCTAATAATCGGATGAAAAGTCACTTGGAGTTTTCGAGAGAAAAGCTCTCCGTTCGAAATTCGAATTCAACGACTAAGATGGCTGGGTCATGTAGAGCGAATGGACATTAACGCTCCAGCTCGTGAAATCTTCAACGCCATACCAGAGTATGGTAAAGTAGACCTCATCTTCGATGGAGCGACAAGGTAGAGAGAGACCTCCTAAAACTTGGAGTACAAAATTGGAGACAGTAGGCTATAAATCGAGCCAGCTGGAGGGGCATATTAAGCAAGGCTTAAGAGCACAACTCTCAAGTGGAGCCATCATAAGTAAGCAAGTTTGATTTACTGGTCAATTTGGAATTCATGATAAGAGTGGACCCATGCACACTATTAAAAATATGTTTGCCAACCTTCGTAGCTAACAATTGCAGTTGGTATTCTACAAACCACATCGCTAAGAGTGTTACCAAACTAGGTCAGTTACCTATGCAAAAGCTTTGACAGCATCAGCCCCTTCATTCATTTATTCCACATTTGCAAATTTCATGCTGACAGATGCAATTTTTTCTTTCTTTCTCTCTTGTTTATTTTACATCCCTCAAACATGACAAGCTTATCGAATGTAAAGCATATTTTCCTTTTCCAGCATTCAGCAAAGTAACCACACAACAATGCACTTCATGCTTCATCTACATTATGTCTCACACGTTAGTCCTTTCACCTTACATCAGGGAGCGGGGAGAGCGTTCCAAATACTCCCTTATCAAATGAAATGTTTTAACTATTTGTACCTGACACCTGACAGCTGACACACAGGAGTAAAATAAATTGTATTTCTAATCTCATCCAAACCTAACACACTGTATTATCCTTCGCAAGAACGGAAACCATCAAACATGTCAAATCGAATTCGATAAACTTCTTCGATAACATGACAGAGCATGACATGAAAGAGAAACCGTCAGGTTGGCAGGATCCTGGTGTCGTTGATGCACAAGCAAAAGTGCAACACCTTTTCTTTTGAACATAGATTGTTGTTAACCTTAATAATACAATGGCACCTTAGATTCATGAGAATGATACGTATAAGCGTTGTCAGATTTTTAAATTACAAAATTTTTCATAACCACAAAACAAAAATAATGTTTAATATCATTAAGGAATGTTTCATCATAACCCGTCCATTATATTGGAATAGAAAAATGTATTGTTATGAGCTGAAGCAATGGAATTCATATCCAATGACACTTCTGATGGAATAAAGTTTTCATAGTTGGCATAATGGAGAGCGGGTGGCATAAGACAAAACGCAAATTCCGGGAAACTCAATATCCAAACCCAATGCTAAGCAAAATTTTATAACAGCGCACATAAGGGTTTTAAAGACTCTTACCGTGAATTAATATAGTGCTAGCGTTTGAGCATGTAGGATAGGAGACTGCAAATTCATTTTGAATGTTTGAAAATAGTAATGGTGACAAGATAAAGCATTCTTGTAGTGCAGCATAACAATTAAAATCTTTTTTTGTTTTACCATGTAGCTTTTGTGCGAACGTTCAGCTTAATAATAAATGAATACTTGGCACAACAGCTTAAATTGGGGCTGGGGCCTGTGACTCACACTCTCAACCATTTCTATGTGTTTGATGATATTCTGCAGGAATGAAAGGGACCCACAATTTACCGCCGAATCCGAACGGCTAACAGAAAACACTTTTTTTTAATTATTGTCACTTCCAGTCAAGAGGCAATACCTCGCAAAAAAAATAAAGTGGAATCAGGGATCGAAGTCAGAACTTTCGGTGTAGCAGTCCGAAACACTAACCACTACGCCAAGGGGTATTACCGTGAACCCGGGTGACTTTGGCCTGGTTGGGTGACTTTGGCTTTTGAATGGATACATTTTTAAAAAATTGTTAAAATATGAAGGAGTTGTTTAATTTTGTCCAAGCTTCTTTGTAAATTTGTGTTGTTGAATGAATTAAAAAATGATCATACTAGCGTTATTTAACTAAATTTAGATAATAATAAATACTAAAATTTATTTTTCTTGAAAATGTAAATGAAAAAATGATCTGAAAATGTTGGACGGTTTCAACATGTTCCGGAAATATGATTGCAAAATGACTTTAACTACGATATATGTATTGTTTTCCAAATTGAATTCTCTTAATTCAACCCTTGTAACTATTTTATAAACAATAAATTTTATTTTGTTTATAATTTACGCCAAATGGTAGGGTGACTTTGGCATGCATTTCGGGTGACTTTGGCTGGGTACCCAGTACGTCTTACGAAGAAGTGCTGGGTGTAGCTTGGTAACCCCAGAGAAAAAAGACGTTGCACAAGTAAACAAAAGTGATCTAGAGCTAAAACTTCCCGTTCCAACAGTCGATCGCCGAGAGAGACTTTTTTGTCAATATCCTTTCAAGGAAATTAACATTAACGTACTTGAATTTAAAAAAAATATCAAAAACCAAAAATTCAGAGTTAGCTCATAAAAAAAATACCTACATATAAAAAAATATCTGGTCTTTCATTTGGGTTGGGTGAGACTGACTTGCTGCTTGTAATTCGCAGAAAAATGACGGCCAAAGTCACCCGAAATGGGAGGGTGACTTTGGCCAGGTGCCATGCCATTTGGCCATATGCCATATGGCCATATTTCAAAATATGGCCATATGACACTTTAGAATTGTGTCATATGACCATATTTTAATATATGGCTATTTGTCGCTTTGGTAATGTGTCATTTGACCATATTTTCTTGTGTCATATAACCATATTTTTAATTTAATATCTGTAGAGTGTATACAAGTACATAAACATTCATACATCATATATACATAATGTACATTCATACTTCAGGGTTCAGGTACAATAATTGGTAGCGAGCGAAGCGATCGGAAAAAAATTTGCCCAAAAGAGAATCAATTTGGGGTGTTATTTTCACACCCCGCGCGAATTTTTTTATTTTTACACCCCAAATTGATTCTCTTTTGGGCAAATTTTTTTCCGATCGCTTCGCTCGCTACCAATTATTGTACCTGAACCCTGAAGTATGAATGTACATTATGTATATATGATGTATGAATGTTTGTGTACTTGTATCATGAGCGAAGTGCACAATTATCAATTGTTTGTAGTCGCAAGCTGGTACAACACTAAAAGTACCATCTAAAAAATAGTTCCTGCTCGAACCATTTTTCAAATTTTGAATCGCGGCTGCTATCGTCGGTGAAAGAAATATTGTATGTATATGCAAAATGTTCTCTGGTTTTTGTTTTTGCAGTTTAAGAACAAGTTTCAAAGTGTCATTTGGCCATAATGGTCAAATGACACATTACCAAAGCGACAAATAGCCATATATTAAAATATGGTCATATGACACAGTTCAAAAGTGTCATATGGCCATATTTTGAAATATGGCCATATGGCATATGGCCAAATGACATGGCACCTTATTGAGACGCTGTCGGCCAAAGGGTAAAATTCAATGACCATTTAGAGCCCAGATCAATAAGGTGCAACTTGTCATACAGTAAGTGCTGCACAATTTATTTGTTGGTTAGCGCATAATTTTGCTTTTTGGAACTGAGATTTTGCCTCCAAAATAGTGCGATTTAACACCGAAGTTGCTAGTCTACACCCATAAGCCAGAAACGATTGACGACCTGGAAAACTACATTTGCGGCGTAATTGCCGATAAATGACCCCGAATACTGCTACTGCATGTAATGGTCGGAAACGGGACCTCAGGATTGGACTACATACGAGGCAACATTGGCCATATGCCTGAAATCATATTGAAATACAAATTTCAAGAACTTTTTTCCAAATAAAGTCAAATTGTATAGCAATTAATGCATTTTGTATGTGTTTATTTAATTTAAGTTCTATAACTTTTAAAAAATAACCTTTATTTGCAATCAGGTGATAGCGGAGCAGTGGAACAAATCTTTGCATCGCTTTGACGAAAGTAAGATTATTGCGCTTGATATTTCAAAGGCATTTGATAGAGTTTGGAATAAAGCTCTTTTATCGAAAATGCGTGCATGTGGTATCGATGATACTTTTATTCGTTGGATTAGAAGCTATCTTCTGGACCGTTCAATACAAGTTGTATTAGACGGTTTCAAGTCTGATCTCCACAAAATAAATGCTGGTGTGCCTCAGGGCGCCATTCTGTCTCCGACTCTCTTTCTCATTTTTATAAATGATCACTTGTCTGTGACTTCTAATCCATTAAATTGTTTTGCTGACGACTCAACCCTCAGCTTTTCGTATACGTTTGATAATTCACGGCCTTCGCCTTCGGACGTGTTATTACAACGAAATCGTATGATAAGCTCGTTAAACTCCGATTTAAACAGCATTGTGAATTGGGGTATCAGAAATTGTGTGGAGTTTAATGCGTCGAAAACTCAATGGCTGTCTTTTGTCGTAAAAGCTTTACATACCCCTATGCCACTATCCATGAATGGTACTTGCATCGAAGAGGCCGAAAAGCTATCAGTACTCGGTATGTGTATCAGTAACAACCTTCGTTGGAATGATCATATACTTGAGATTGCCAAGAATGCTGCAAGATGCTTAGGCTTTCTTAATAGATGCAAGAAGTTTTTCACCCCTTCTGATCTGGCTACAATTTACAAAGCGTTAAAACGCCCTAAATTTGAGTATAACTCCCATCTCCAGGCAGGTGCTTCTCAAACTTTTTTACCTGCTCGACAGAGTTTAGAAAAAAGGGTTGAAATTGATAGGAGAGAGAAGCCTTGAACATCGTCGCAATGTTTCATGTCTTTCCTTATTTTATAAATTGTTCTAAAAAAAATGTTCATTCGATGTAGCCAGCTGCGTTCCACCTCTTAAATATTTCCCCCGTAACACTCGTCTTGATAGGAACGCTCATCAGCTTACACTTGAGCCCGATTTTGGACATACCGTGAAATATAGGGATTCTTTCTTTAGCCGTACAACACGAATGTGGAATGAATTGCCTGGCACAATTTCCCTTTCCATTTTGATTTCAAACATTCAAGACCAATGTTCATCGACACCTCCTTTCCCTTTCTCCCTAATTTGCCTTTGCTCGCGCTGTGACTAATCAATAAAAGGGCTATTCAAACACTTTGAGCGCGTGTGCCTGTTTAAAAACAAAAAATACTAACAAACCATTTAACAAAGCTTGCGTTCCAGATGCCACAAAGAATATATATGTTCTTTTGTTGGTTATCGACTTTTTCGCAAAATTAAAAACAACCATCTCGTAGAGTGCTGCAAGGTTCTCTTTTGTCCCTCACTCTATTTCGTTTCTTAATAATGAACTTTCGTTTGTGACAGTAAATTCATTCTCTATTTAAAAATCTTGTTCTTCGACTGTGAAACCGTTACAATATTCCTATGATAAGCTCATAAGATTCCGACATTGCAAGTATATTTGTATTGTTCAATATATTGACACACTTAAATGCACCTTTAGGAATGTCTATAAGTTTTGCCCATAGTCGTAACTTTAGACGTTCTGTTAAGCACGGAAACCTGATGCTGTATGTTTCAGGAGAACAGTTTTTTAAAACACCACACATGCTTTCAAACCCTAAAAAAGTAAAATTTCAAAGGGCGGAATAATTGGAAAACCCAATATAGTAAATTGAAAATGGCGCCGTTTTTAAAATGTTATTAATAATGAAACGCTCATAATTTAGGTATTGTTGTCGATAGCTTGATGCATAAATTAACCATCGAATGTATCGAATCGACAGCCCTTGCGTGTTTTCTCAAAAATGTATTGATGACAAAAAAAAAAAAAAAAAAAAAAAAACGTCCATAACGCACAACATACAATATTGTCGTCTAAATAAGGCTTGAGAAATCGAAGGACACGAACCGAACGAAATTGACTGGGCATTGGACAAGCCACAAGGTATTATTAAACCGATGGCAATATCCTTTGTTAGCCAAGTAGAATCACCTAGATAAGTGGAGCGTAAGCACCAGTGGGCTATTTATAACGACAATCAAATCGATGTTCTTGACAAGGCTAATGCGTGTGCGACATTATATATATCTTGTGCATGTTTCTATACAATAATTATAGCTTAATCCATTATACGCTTCAAATAAATACACGTTCTACAATGTAGGATAAAAAAAAAATGAAAAAAAACATTCATCGATTTCATTTCTATGAACGTATGTTTATTAATAAAATTGTGTACCTTTGTTCAGCTACATATATGCCAACTAACTTAACATTAATCTCTACGAGAATATAATGCGGATAAAGCGAAATAAAACCTTTCATTATGTTTTGTTAATCAAATCCTGAACAGCAACTACAACAACAAAGAATGCAAAAAAAAAAAAAAAAAAAAAAAAAAAAAGCATAAATTATTATAGTTGGTTTTTGTGGTTTAATTTTGTTGCTAGGGTAATTATTTGCTGTTCTAATGGGAATTATTGATTTATTTGAAGGCAAAAACACTAATTATTATTTATTTTCTGATTAATGAATTTTTTTTTTCGTTGAATGGATTTAGAGATTTGAATGAGGTCCTTAGGGAAGTTGTATAAAATCAATGATAAACATTGACTGAGGACAAAAACAAAATGGGATTTGTTAATAAATCTGATTGCGCTCCAGCTGGCATTACGGCTTTCAATTAATTTTTCAAATCATAAATCGTATAAAAAGAGTATTGGTATTGGTAATGCCTACATTTTATTGAATACATTCACATCCCCTACATCGTAAATTTTCTACATGGGAAGATATAAGTAGCAACGATTGAATGTTTTAAGTGCCAACTTCATCTTTTCTCGTGCATTCCGGACCCATGTTGGGTGCCAACTGTACCTTATGCAAATCTTTAATGCCTTATCACACCGATAAGTAACGCATGTTCATTTTATTTAACGCCATATAAATAAATCAGAGAAGAAAATTTGAAAGGTATAGGATAGGACTGCAATCAGTCATTTGTACATTTAAGACCTACGTTGGGCGCCAATTATATTCTAAAAAATCATAATCGGCAATCCTTTATCCCTGCGATAAGCAACAGATGAAAGTGTTGTTTTATAATTATTCTATCAGAAAAGAAGTAATGACAAGCTCAAACATGAGATGAGTAGGTTATATCGTGCAATCTAATGTTGGTCGCCAATTAAGTTAACAAGCAACAATTAGACAATCATTTATCCCTGAGACAAGCAATATATTTAGATGGTGCTGTTTCAGTCTATCAAAGAAAACAGGATTATAGTCTACAATGACTACAATGAGCAATTATTATATATTTTAGACCCACGTTGGGCGCCATTTATTATGATAAGCATCATATTCGACGATTCTCTATGTCTGCATTAAACAACGGATGCTAGTGTTGGTTTTTAAGTTTATCAGAAAAGATGATATGACAGGTTCAGAACTCCGACGATTATAGAGGTTGTACCGTTCAGTCTCACGTTGGGCGCCAAATATATTGAAAAAAATCCACATTTGCAATATTTCATCCCTGAAACAAGCATCTTATATGTCACTTATTGAGCCGAACAGAGAAGAAGTTGTCTGAGCTAAGTGACGAAATAAGCGTCTGGTACTTTTTTTTTTTTTGTCACACGTTGGGCACCAATTATAATGATGAGCATCGTAGGCGAGTATTTCATATCCCTACATCAGGAAACTCCTGAGTTATACCTGAATAGTTAATAGTAATAGCCCATTAGAAAATAAGGGATGATAGCTTTAAGACTACAATGGTCAAGTAATATCATTGACTCCCGCGTTGGGCGCCAATTATCTTGAAAGGAATGGAAATTGCCAACCATTTATCGCTTTGCGTCTGATTTATGTAGCAGTCTCTTATTGAACCAAGCAGAGCAGGCTATGTATGTTAGCTGAAAAATCTCACGTCCGGTAATTATAATGAAGATGAACATATCTAATAATAAGCATCGTAGACGTTATCCACTAGCCCATCTGGAAAACTGAAAACAACTTAAATCCAGTACCTAGTACCCTAAGTTGGGCGCCAAATATTAGTAAACAAAAAATCATTGACGATGATTGCATACATTCTGCATCAACCACTTGATTCTTGATGTTTCTTAATTAACCCATCAGATAAGAAGAAGAAGGGATGAAAGGTTACGGACTTCAGTATTAGCTTAAGCGTCGCGGTGGGCGCCAATTATTATAAAAATTATCTTTGGTGAATATCTTAAGGCTCATCAAAATGTAAATGTCTTAGATATAACCTAAAAATAAAGACTGGATAATAGCTTTAAGTCTACAATGGTCAAGTAATATCATTGACTCCCACGTTGGGCGCCAATTATTTTGAAAGGAATGAAAATTGTCAACCCTTTATCTCTTTGACAAGCGTCTGATTTATGTAGATGCCTCTTTTTGAATCAAGCAAAGCAGACTATAAATGTTAGCTGAAAAAATGTACAGCCCTTACTCCCTGGAAAAAGCATTTGACATACCGAGATATCACTTATTGGATGCTTTATTCAAATAACAATAAGCATCTGATGTAGACGTTATAAACTAAGCGCACCTGAAAAGCTAAAAACAACTTGGAGCGAGTAGTACCCCACGTTGGGTGCCAAATATAGTAAACAAAAAATCGTGGTTGCTGATCGCATATTTTCTGCATCAAACACTTAAGCTTGTTGTTACCTTATTACCCCTATAGAGAAGAAGATATAAGAGGTTAAGGACTACAGTATCCCTTAGTTCCGCGTTGGGCGCCAATTATTGTAGAAATTGTCATTGTTGAATATCCTATGACCCATTGAAATGAAGTTGATGTAGATTTAACTTTAAAGGAAAGACTGGATGATAGCTATAGGGCTGTTAGGGGATTTAGTTCGAGTCCCACGTTGGGCGCCATTAGGTAAATATGCAGCACATGAAATTTGTAGATCATTTACCCAATCTAGTAAGCCACATCTATCGTACAAGACATATTTTTTTCAATTTCTCTTGCTATAAAGCTCAGGGATTCATCGAATTGTCTTCTGTTTCTATATTCTGTTTCAAAAAGTATTTTTTAACTCTATTGGTTGACACTGAAATCTACACACACACATTCAATATTCAACCAATTTTATCTGTTAAATTTTCTTTTAAAATTAAAATTTATTTGCAACAAACTCCTCGCGGATTTAAAAATCCATCAATCAGTTGCCAATTTAAATGCGCCAGCTTGAGCAAATAATTGGAATTTGCTTATTGCACCGTTAAATCCTTTTTCCACCATTAATCGCATGCCACACAACTGCGACGCATTCACCAAAAAGGAACATCAGTAAAAAGGATATACAAAAGTTTAAACATTTATACGGATCCGTAATTTATATTTTTAATTATCTGCAATTGAATGATGGTGCGGCACAAACAGAAAGAGGTCCTTATACATGTGTGTGGATTCTTGCATGTAACATATTTACAAATGCTGTGTACAGTTTTCCTTTTACTGGGGCTAATTAGTGGCAGAGGATGTTAACGATGTTAAAAAGGGTTCAGTAGATTCAAAAGCACACACACACAAATCCAGTCTGGCCAATCAAAGTTTTTTTTTTTTTTGGTTTATTCCGGCCAAGTTAAAAAGCAATAAGTGAAGTTTTCTTTTGCAACTCTTCTTCTTCTTCATCATTATTTGATCCAGATTCAGACGACGGACGCACGCACGGGTGGAAGAATGTATAAATGGACAAACAAAAAGCATATATTTGATGGCGCAAGAGTAAAGGTAGGCGATGTAATTATCGGAAATGAAGTTAATCCTTAATATAGACTATTTAAGGAGGATGTGGTTGAAAGTAATATCCCCATACAAACGAATAATTGAGTATTGGGAGTGTAACTGGCTATAATAGGGTATCTCAATAAGGACAATGTTACACGGGAATTGTGTAACAACCGAAAGCTAAACCAAAACATCCCGCACCTACTCTACCGATGACTATAGTATAAGGACGACCGACATGGTCAAATGAATTCTGGTCTTTTGGGTAATTTTGGCCAAAAATTGTAATTTTTCCACTTTGGTAGTTTTTATTATACTTTATGTGTTACTGGTGGGTGATGATGTTTTATTTCGGGACCAACAACAAAACTTTTCTGTTTCATAGGGACCATTTCAGAGCCAAGGACTCCTCTCCAACTCCATCTCCACCCAGGAAGTTTTGGCCATTATTATATTTTGTGCCACTGGGCGTATATTGAAGTGTTTTATTTTATTGCCTTTCTCTCAACAACACTAACAACACACACACAGCAGTAGTGTATTGTTCGTAATGTATAGTGGAAGCAGTATTATAGCAAAGATATTTTTGTAGGTACCGCATATAGTATTAGTATGTGTTTAATGGCAAAATGGCCACCACCAAATGATGATGATGGGGACCATATACTCCATAATGCCCGAGCATCATTTTGTGGCATGTGGTGACGAGATACCATTGCCATAGCATAATACAACACACACACTTCAAAGAGAGGCTTTTATATTTAATGGAATAAACGAGTTAGTTTCCTGGTTTGGCTTTTCTTTTGAATGAGCTGAGCTAGTGAGTGAGTGAGAGCTGACGTAATCAAGGACACCCACTCAACTTAATGGAGTGTCGATATCTAGTAGGTACCTATATATATATGGGATGATGAAAAGTGATCAAAGAGAAGGTTTCCGTTTCTGGTCGATGGTTTAAAATAAAGAAAGAAGGAAAACCTTTTGTTATGTTTTCTTTTTCGTTTAGTTTGAGTTTTTTTTTTTTTGTTCTCAAAGGATGTTCCAGGAAAACTTTTGTATTGAACTAAAATGAAACTATCTGCAATTTGTATTCTCTAATACATTCGACACAGATGTTTCGGTACAAAAATGGCCAATAGCACATAACAACTGCTATTGATATGGGGCTGCAATTTCAGAATACATCGTTTCCTGGCATGTTTAAGGATGTCCAACTGTATGATAGTTCTAACTATTATTTTTTTCCTCTGGAACCAGCTTTAACATCAGACTTTTTAACATCATTACCGAATTTCATTACCGAAAATTGATATAGGAAGAGCAAAATTTTATCTTCCAGGAAATTTAAGGATCAACTTTGGATTGAAAAAGTTAATTCGAAACTTTTCATGATCCTTATGAGAGCCAGAATTGAGGTTATTACAATCAATTTGTGCAGAGTGAGCGTAACAGAACAGACAAGAAGTTTTTGAGAGTTTTAAGCATGTTTTCAGCAAATTGAACGAACATGTTTTTCAAATAGCAAAAGGAGTATACAGGACGATTTTGTTGATGACTTTAACATCCTTGTTTCAATTTATAAAACATGCTCGTTTAAAAATATCTTTACAAAGGTATTAGATAAGAGTGTTGTGGTAAGGTAAGACTAAATTTAATCTTTTGGAAGAATGAGGGAGAGTTTTTTTTTGTGTGCCTCATAATTTGTTTTCAAGAATCTTCAGAATATTTAAAATTTTTTTTGTTAAAACTTTGAGAAAGTGAATATTTCTCCAAACACGAGGGTTGAAAATAAAATGTATGATGCAAAGTATGGAGCTATTTTCCATCTGTTGCACACCCTAATCGTAAAAAAAAAATCAACATACATCATACACCAGCTCCAGGACAACGTCTTCGAAGGAAACATACCACCCTTAAATTTACACCCTCTTTTATTTTATGAAACATTGTTAAGGTCACCTATGACATGCGGTATTTGGGAAAAATTTGTTAAGTCTCCGGGGGATATTATTTTTTACAACAAATCTTTCAATGAATTTCGAAAAAAAATATCTTAAAATTCTCATTATGAGTTGGATAGAACAAGCTATACTAAATGGGACTGGTTTCGATATTTTATTATTTAGTTTTATATAAATTTATTTAGTTTCGAGAAGGAATATAAGAATAATATTTATTGCAAATGTCAGTATTAATATTTTGATAATCAAATACATAATAATTTTTTTTATTAAAGTAAATAAAATAAAAATCACAGTTTCAATTTGATTGCATTGTACCATTGCCAATTTATTGATTTGCAAGTTAGTTGGCTATAGTGGATACTTAAAAATAGAAAAAAGTTTTATAAAACTGAAAACATTTTGTTGAAACAAGTTTGAAATTGGAGTGAAGTTTGTATTTAATATTTTTTTATTCAATATTTTTATTGAATCGGAAATAAAATTTAAATAATGGTATAGAATTTATTCCTTTATATTTTTAATAAAATAAAATGTATTTAATGTAGACTTGAATTGATGTTGTATCAAACGAAAAGAGCTTTTTTGTTATACTTGGTTTTAAATTTAAAATTTTTTTTTAACGAAATAATTTTAATCGAAAAAAATATGTAGAAAATGCAGAACAACGGTCGCAGCAAAGAATTAATCCAAGATGGTTGCAAATATAATCAGTGGTTTTTTCAAATACTTTTCCACTTAAATTGTGTAGTTTTATTTCTTTTTCTAAATCAATTGAAAGAAAACATCAGCTGGTCGATTCAAATGTTTTAAGGGCTTACTGAAATGGACGGAAACAAACGGAAGTTTGTATCAGAAACGAAAGGAAGATTCCCTTCCGATCTGTCAAGTGAACAAGTTTACCCATAATAGACGGATTGGCGCGGAAGTAGAACATGACGTAATTACAGCGGTTAAATTCATCACACAAGAAAATACCAGGTATGCGGAGTTGCTACATGCAAACCACCATTATGGTATTTCGTGACGTCAAAGTCAGCTTTTTATTTTTATTATATTTCTATAAGTGAAGACTGGTCAAGAATTGAATTTGAAAGAAATCGTTTCCGCTGAAGAATGATATGACTGTGACATCACACATAAAGTCATCATACCTTTCATTTTCTTTCACACTCAGATGTCAAATTTTCGTTCGTTAAATGCGAAAGCGAGCCCAGTTTACATCCGTAAACTAAAACTGATCAAAAGTTTGACGAATCAATCCGCTATTTCGGTGTAAGGTACGAATTTATCGTTCTCGCACAATTACACACGGGTCCATCCCCAGCATACCGTCCCGATCCAATCAGCTTTTAAGTACAACTATACAGAACGAACGTTCTGCCAAATTTTGGAAATTTCTATTCCTTTTTTGGAACTCCAGCCAATTATCGTTGTGCATCAAGTTAAAATTATTCTAATTCAACCTTAAATCTCTGATCTTATATACTTCTGAGCTTCATGAAAATAATTTCCCAACATCTTGAGAGTACATATTATTTGTGAATTGCTGCCTGTGTTCTGGAGATCCATTTGCCGCAAAAAACATACCGAACTTTGACTTTTGGAATAGATGTGCATAGAAATATATAACGGATGCAGATATTTTGCAATGGAATGGGTGCTGGATAGTCCAAAAAGAAACAACCAGCAATGGCATTACGATGATGGAGAAGTCGAAAAAAGAGAGTTTAAAAATTAATTCTGTCCGTCCCTCTGTCTGAATGTCTGTGCCAAATCTCTACACTCGTGATAAAAACTGTATTGTATGGCTAGAAAATTTGAGATACAAAAGATTTTTCGTCATGAAGCTGGTTTTTGCAGCTCAGATTTTCTCGTAAACTAAATTTTCGATTGGAATAAAATTGGGACACAATGAGTCATTTATAATCCAAATAATATTGTATTTCAAAATTTCCAAACTTTTCAAGTTTTGATTTTTTAATAATTTTTGAAACATATTTTTGGTTTTTGAAATATGTATTTTTAAAATGAGTGGATTGAAATTCACCGAAATTTATTTCCCAGATAATTACTTAAGTTATTCTGCACCTGGACAAAAATAAAATTCAGTGTAAAACTAACTGAAATGTCCAGTGTTGATAATTCGAATATTAATGTAAATTTTTTTGAATATTGTCACACTCAAAATCTGTTAAGATCAAATAAAATAAAAGTGGGTAGTAAAATAAAAGTTCATTAATAAATTTTGTCACATAGGAGCAAAAATGCTTATATGACATTACTTAGTCACTGTCAAATGTCAACCATTTAACACCACAAAAAGAGGGTCAAGATCTCACTAACATCCGTTTCTTGAATGGACCTCGGAAATTGCTTTTTGACAAAGGAAGTTCTGATCACTAATTTTGTTACAAGCCTAAGCCTTACAAAAAAAATCCCTTTGTCTATAAAAAAAAATATATCTCTTAGGTCTATTTTCTGGAAAGGCTGGAATTCTGTTGGCATACCTCACAAGCTCAAATTCCCATCACTATACATTTTCACCTTCTAAATAGAGTTTTAAATAGAGTTCTAAGATTGGTGAAGTAAGGAAAGTAAGGAAATATAAAACCAAGCGCCCACTTGACACTCTTTCTTAACAGAACTAGAGTGGTTGATCAACACTATGCAAATTATGACTTTCTATAGTGAACTCAGTTTCTAGGAAGCAATTTTACATAATAATAACTTGAACAACCACACTGGACAAAAAATATCTAGAAAGTGCCTTTCCTTAAACAACCTTATAGAAATGGTAAAGTCGATATAAATATGGTACTTCGTTGCTAACCTAGGGTTGTGGGTTCGAGCCCCAGGCTGGGTAGTATTTTTTCTAAATTCCTCTAGTCTCAACTGGATGCCACTCAAAGGATTTTTGAGTGCGAGTGCATTATAGAAAAAAAAAACCCCCTTCCAACGCTTGAGTTCAAACTCTCTACTGATATACCCCTGTTTCCCCTATCTTTTCATCTAGAATGTAGGTGTCCTGTTAAAAACATTGGTTCAGTTTTTCCTCGACATTAAAAAATAAAATGCACGACTGGGTCGCACGAACTTGCTCTAATGAGTGACAGTGGTTTAGGGGCTTGAGATTTTGATAAAAATAAAATTTTCAAAATTCTTAAATAAATAATACTTAAACTAATTTGAGCTGAAAAAAAGTACGCCATTTTATTTCTTGGATAAATTTGAATTTATGAGAATAAATTTATAAAAATCTGTGGATCGGTTGTTTCAAAAAAAATTCAAAAATGCCAGTTTATAGGTATTCAGCAAATACATTTATTTAAAATTTTTAGAAAAAAATTTAATAAGCAGTTTTCAAAATATTAATTTTTAAATTTTTTTTTTTTTAAATATTTTTAAAAATATAAAAAAATATTTTTCAAAAATATTGGTATGCAATACAAATTGAACTACCTACATCTATATGTGTGTGAAATTTCAAAAGAATCCGTTGAGTCCTTTTCGAGATAGTCGAAAGCAAAAAAAAACGGTCCTATTGAAAGTACCGTTCTTTAGCCATTTTTTAAAACTTTTTTTTCAGCCATATGATTAGTCGTACCTAAAAAGCAACACTGATTTTTTTAAATCGAAATCGTTAGAGCCGTTTTTGAGAAAAATAAGCTTTAACGTAACGGTTGTATTTCAGGTACCGTTATTTATTGAGGTAAAAATAAAAAATTTCAATTTCACCTCTGAACAATACCTAAAAAACTCTATATACCAAGTTTGAAGCAATTCGGCCCACCCGTTTGGGCTGTAGGTCTCTAAACATACAGACAGACAGACAGACAGACATACAGGCGGACAGAATTCTTAGACCATCTTTTTTCGTCTTCGCTATCATCGTTATGTCATGTTTGATTGTTATCTCAAATTTTTTTTTTTTTTTGTCGACGAATGCATAACTTGCCTTATAGTACCTATAATCGCATGTAAAAATTGTGTTATTCGTTGAGTCCTTAAGTCGCTTTGGGATTGCCACAGTTCGTTGTTTCAGAAACCTTAACTCCTTCCTAGACCCATAGTCGTTAAGAAGTTTTTCAATAAAAATGATGAAACAGACTTATTGTGGCCCCTTTAATTTACGAAATAAATTTTGGCCCATATCCTTACCTACTATTTTGAGAAAAAGTTCGAGAGCACGTTTATAGTCAATTAAATTGGATTTTTTAAAGTCTCTTCCAAAATTGCATCCGATGTCCTCAAACAATTTTTCTTACGGATTCTAATCCTGACAGAAGAGATATGAGGTTAATCTTTATTTAGGCCAACCAAAATATTGCAAGTGAGTGTGATCCAATCCAACTTGAGCAACACTCAATATTTACGTTGATTGAAAACCAACAAACTGCCCCAATTCAAGGATTATAATGCCAAACAAAAAAAAATTATCAGATTGACTACCTACACTTCATTTTCTTATTACAAAATAAATTGACTGCTGAGTGCTGAGTCATGCCTGCCCCGAGAAAACAAGATCAAAAATTTCAACGTCATAATGGTCACACATAACCTAACCATAATTGTTTGTTCTTGCTTTGGCTCCTGCTCACGACAACGTCAAAACGACCGTCCGACCGACCAACCTACCGACCGACCGACCGACACAACAAGGACGAAAACTAGATTGAGGAATACTAAAAACGATGCCAGAAGGTTTATATAATATTTAAAGACGAAGCTATATAAGATAAATCCAAATATATTCCCTAGCTGAATGTGGACATTGGAGATTTGTTTTGAGAGATTTCCTGGCTTTTCTGTCAAAAATGAAATTTCACCCGCCTCTGCTGCCTCTTGTGTTTCGCTTTATCTTTCGTAAGCGGATCCGGATATTGGGTAAAGTTTATTGAAATAATAAAAGGTAGGTAGTATGAGACTTGAACTATATTTTCTCAATACATACAAGGACAAGGACATCGCATACATATAACATATATATAGAAACCTAGAGGAAGAACAATGAATTTCTTGGAAAATACATACAGATAAATGCTCTTAAGAAATTTAAGATTTTTTATTAAATTATTGTTCAAGAAGACTTCCCAGGGATCATCGTTTAAATTGATTTTGAGGTAGAAAATATAAGTGGAGAAGATGCCATAATTTTATTTCGATACCCCCTGCTCCCATCAGCAATTTTAAGGAAGATCATAGTGAAATGTCAAGTCTTATTTCTCATCCGAAAGATAATAAAATAATTGAATTTGATGCTTCCATGGAGAATTCGTTTTAAGGAGCATTTCATGCAATCGAGTTGAAAGTAGATATATTTTATACTATAACAAAATTTCTTATATTTGGGTATAATACAAAAATTTATTTTTTTTTTTCATAATAAAACGTTTTGGTTTAAAAGCAATGCAAATTCGAGTGCTAAGCAAAATCAAGTCCAACTTGACCCTAGCCCTAGCCGACTTCAAAACTCACCGCTTAGGCTGAAGCTCGAATTTTTTATTTGCTTTATTATTATTTGTCTTGGAAAATTGTAGTGACAGAATTCTTTTCAGCGAAGCTAGCCGAGGCAGCCACTTGAGCGTTGAGCGTTTTTGATGTTTTCTCTTACTTTTAAAGTCATAATACATGGAAACATTTTAATTTTGTTCATTTTATTGCATTTTTAAAAAGAAACTTGTATTTGGACCACCTTTTATAATACAAGCCTGAATAATTCGCTTGATGATTTTGTAAAGCAAACGAGTTTGTAATGTTACACAAACTTAAAATTCAAAATTCATTTTCGTTCAAAATTACAGGGCTTAGTTTTTGAACCGGTAAACACAAACAACATGACATTTTTGTTCAACAATATGGATTTGTGAAAATCTAAATATTTTTTTGGAACAGTTACGATCAAAAGCATAATGCTTAAATTTTTCTCACACTAGCTTTAGGTGAATTTTCTTTAAGGCAAGTATAAAGTTTTGAACTTGGGCGTGGCTGATGCCAACTTTCCATACAAAACCGTCGATATTGTTTTTTTTTTTATAAAATAAAAATATACTAAAATTGGAGCGAAAAATCTCAAATTTTGTAGGTATAAGTTATACGTAAACATCTTGAGTAAGAAAGAAAAAAATGTATTAATTTTGGGTGTGGTTGCCGCCCAATTTTCATTAGAAACTATAAAAAACTTATTTTACACAGTAGATACTTAGATCTAATAAATCCAGAAGCCGAAAATTGCGGTCTATGAGTCGTAACTAAATATTTTATGTACTCGTACCTATAGAATAAAGAAAATTTGAATAATTCGGACGTAGCTGACCCTTTTTTCATAAACGAACAGAAAAACGTTGTTTCAAAAATTAAAGGTACCAATTCAACCAATTTTTTTTTTCGTACACGATATGAAAAATATTCCTTAAAAAGTGTACGGTTTTCAAATACTCAAATACCTACTTTAAGAGGCGTGGGTCTTTTAAAATGCACTTATTCAATTAAAAACAGATTCAACTCAGATTTTAAGCATTATGCGTCTTATGCATGACTTACGATCAAAACTCAGTATCAATGTTTTGCAACACGCCAATTTTTTGTTTTCGTTTTCGTCTTAATGTGCATTAAGGTTCAAATGTTTCCCATAAATCGTTCGCAGTTTTGACGTCAAAAGATAGAAATATCAGTATGTTATGCTTGGTTATGTAGACAGGGTGTGGTTCAAGAATTGTTAAGATACACCCACAATCTCCATTTTCATTCAAAATCTATTTTTTTTTTTTTTTAAGTGAAACTTCTTTAAATCAAATTCAAAATTCTTACTGATGCAGCGGAAATAAGCGTGATTTCCGTCCCCGAAAATGGAGAGAGCGATAGAGACCGACTGACAGAGAGTGAGAAAGGGCGAACGTAGTATGAAGCACATAGCCATGGAGCGAGAGTAGGGAGCAAGCGAGTGTGAAAGATTGAGATTGAGATTGAGATTGAGAGATAGAGAGAGAGAGAGAGAGAGAGAGAGAGAGAGAGAGAGAGAGAGAGAGAGAGAGAGAGAGAGAGAGAGAGAGAGAGAGAGAGAACTGTGGGTAGGTCGGCGACTGATGGTTAAAAATAGAACGGTGGATAGCAGGGACGGTATGCATTATGTGTGTCTTCGCAGACAAAAATGTTTCGTATATACACTGTAGGCAGTCACAGTCAGGTGGTTGATGGTTTTAAATAGATAGGCGGGTAGCAGGGATGTGACTAGGAATGTGGTTAAATGAGCGCTGGAAGGTTGATATGAAAAATGTGATGTGTATAATATTAAAAATCTGATTTTGTTTTGTCTCCATGTTGTTAGTTGATTTGGAAAATTTGGTAAAATAAATAAAAAACTAGTTTTAAATGCTCATTGAAAAACTCGTTTTGTATAATATTATCTATCTGATCAATGTACTTTTTTTTATTTATATTGGTGGTATTTTTAAGTTTGTGTATAGAGCTGAGAGCTAAAATTTACATGTCACTAAGCTCATAGTAGTGGTTTTGTCTTGACAATGCCAATTTGATACGCCTTTTTTAAGCACTAGATAGCAGGAATTGAACATCGGACACACAAAATTAATATTTATTATTGTATTTTCTCGTGTATGTCAAAGAATATTTCATTCTGCAAACTGCAATGGCAGTGGGTGGAAAAAAAGACTTGTCAAAAACAAAGGCCACCACAAAGAAAAACATTTAAAGAAATGCATTTGACATTGCAAAAACTGAAAAAATCTTGATCAAAAATCCTTTTCTAATTAAAATTTTTCAGAAAAACGAAAATTAAGGTCTGCCTTAGGTATTTCTGGCACATCAACTTAGGACACAAAAATGTTTTTAAGAAAAATGTGGAACAAAATAGTTTCTCAATAAATATTTTTTTTGGAATAGGGAATAAACAGATCGTTGCAAATGTACTGTAGTTTGTTTGTATTCGGATGGCAATGACGTGACCAGTGACCATATGTCATGAATTATTACAGTGAATAACATAATAGCCTCCCATCGATAGATCAAAGGTTCGTTTTTCAGCTAAAGGAAAGAAAAGAAATTTCATTCGCTTTGAAAAATTAAGAGAAGCACTTTGTTAGACGAACTTGAACAGAAAATTTGCTGAGTAAACCCTAATTAAATATTATCCTGTAAGCTGTGATTCACACCTTTCCCACTTCTTGGCTTCCTGGTTCCTTGTACTAATAGTCCTGCCAGTTTTTCGTCCCCCTTGCTGGAACGTTGTATGATATATCCTATTTGATGGAGTTTTTAGGGTATCTCCTTTAAGTGTGACAATAACAACTGAGCTGGTAATTTTTTATTGCAAGATTGTATTTTTCACGTTAGGCATCCTCGAATGTACGTACTTTAATATACATATAGTTTCGAATACTAATTTCAATTAAATCAATCTAGAGTAAGTGTTTTGATGATACTTTTGAATGGATTCCCCTGAAATCCATAGCAAACGCAGATAGTTTTCTAACTAAGCTATGCCTAAGTTTTGTATATGAATTTTTGAAATGATTAATTTTGTTTGTCATTGAGATTCAATTCACTCTCTAACCGGATCACTTTCACTAAAAACCCGCAGTGATACCCTTCTCTTATTTTCTGACAGAAACAACCCGATAAGAAACAAGGCATGTCTAGTATATCACAAATCAGGGTGATGGTGATGTCATGTCAAGACTGTCACACAACTGTTTAGCTATTTCTATTTACAAAGTAAACCAAAACCTATTTTATAAAAATTAGGGTCAAATGAACCCTCAACTCAGAGTGCACACCCACCCACCACTCCACATGCCCAAACACTCTTATATTGTGTCCAAAACGAATTGCTTATTCATTACTTATTTATTCTTGTGCAAGGGTGTGGAGAGGAAACAACCCCATTTTTTAAAGTCATTAACTTAAGAGTTCACTTCCAAGGAATTATTTATATCAGCGAAAAACCAACAGAAACCATATTTGAACTGAATAGTTCCATCTTAAAAAAAAAAAAAAAACTGTGAAAATAGAAATAAATATTTTTAAAAGCTTAAGATAGCATATAGTTGAAATGGAAGTCCAGGACCCCCTTTAACACTATCCAATCTCAAACATTAGGACGTTCCGTTGTTCCATTGTGTCCAGATTCTTTTATTTGTCAAATCTTTCCAAAATCTCTCCAACTTAATAGAGTTTTCATGTTGTGTTTGTGTGTGTGGGTGTATTGGTGTGAGCGTTGCGTAAACTCTGAGTTGTTCTGCTGACGCAATTCTATAGAATTCGCAGTACCAAGGATTAGCTGAGTGAGCGGAACCGGAAAAAAAAGTTAAGCACACAAAAGTAAAAAAGAAGAATAGAAAGCCAAATAGTCCAGTCCTGACTCCTAAAAGTTGAAGTAGTGTGTGTTGTCCATTTAGTGGAGGATTTAATTTGACTTATTTGCTCAATGTGTGTGCACTCTCCATTTTTATTTATTTATGTTTTTATCTCCAGGACTTGTTTTTCTTTTTTCTTTTTTTTTCTGATCCTGAGTGTTGCCATGGGTTGGGTTAAAAGAAGCTCTAGAAATCATGGAATGGTTTGAAATTGCTTCTTTATTTCTATTTTCCTTGTGGAAACTTATCATCATTATTTATTTTATTATTAAAGTAAGTGTGCTAGTTATGTTTATCTTTATTTTTTTATGGAACACGATGCGACAATATGGAAAAGGACGAAAAGCTAATGTGTTTATGCTTGCGAAATGTAATTTTTTTTTTCTCTTGTGTTTTTATGCTTTATGGTTCTGATGAGGAAGGTTTTATTTTAATGTCATGTGTCCAGTATACAATCTTGAAATTTGTGATATGATAAACATTTTCATACATACAAGGAGTCAACATAAATAAAAGGATAATTCTAAATGATGTACAAAATGTATTAAATAATTTTATGGCACAGCAGGAAAACTTGGTTTTAATGACAAAAGTTATAGAGCATGAGCTACACGAGTTGGACTTATTGATTCGCATATCATCTCTATATCTTGAAACTAATTGCTTGAGTCCTAAGTGTACCATTTAGAATCATTAAAATCCTTTTTCAAACAGTACCTACATAAATATTTTTTCAGGATGAATGTAACTAGTCTTAATCAAGTTAGAAAATTGAAAATCGATATTCAATTACTGTCGTTTGTCACATTTTTTATAGGTACCACGTACCAGCTTACAGCATGAGTTATTCCGGTAAGATTTGTGATAGCTGTGATCGTAAGGTTTGGAATCATAGAAGAAGAAATATCAATGCAGTGAGGTTCGAGTAAATATCAATTTTTGAACATTTCAATCATTCAGAAAATGTCAGATTTCACATAAAATATGGTTTTTTCAGATAACAGCTTTTTAGTTATTTTTTTTAAGCTAATGCTTACATACGCTAATTTTTTGATCGGTAGGTGACACCGAATCTATTAGGTTAGTGACGTTCAATTTTAAGCTTGCAGCTCGATTTGAACAAAATAAGACAAAACTTAAATTTTTAAAAACCAGATTTTGAATGGAAATAGCAATTACGGGTGTATTTAAAAATTCTTGAAACACACTCTGCTACGTAACCAATGAATACAAACCGAAGTGTTCAACTTCTTACTTCAAAACTGCGACCGTAAGTTACAAAATATTAAAAAATTGATGCATATTACGACTTTTGACGGCAACGCCCCTTAAAAGTAGGCGTGACTTAAAAATCACGCCTTTTAAAGTGGGCGTATTGAAAAAATGTACACAAGAAAATGTAGAGATCTACTTTTCATATAACGAACGGAAGGAAAAAAGGTTTGAATTGAGTATTGGTAGGTCCTTAAATTTTTAAAACTACATTTTTCGTTCCTTCATTAAAAGTGGGCGTAAGCCACGCCCAAAATTCAAACATTTCTTTTCATACACAAACTTTCTAGTTTCTACTAGGAGTCAAAATTATGGATTGAGGATTCATTAGAAATATCGTTTGTTTGCAAAACAATTTTTTATACAGTTTCTAGTAAAAAGTGGGCGTCAGCCACACCCAAAATCAATTTTTTTGATTTCATACACAAGATGTTTATGTAAACGTAATATTTACAAAATTTTAATGTTTTTCGCTTTAATGTAAGCATTGTTATTTTATAAAAACCATATTGATGGTTTTGTATGAAAAGTGGGTGTCAGCCAAGCCCAATCTGAAATAATTTTATTTTATTGGAAAAAGATTTATCTAAAGCTTGCGTGTGCAAAGTTTTAGCGTTGTGATTTTATTGTAACTGTACCTAAAACATAATATAATTTTGCCAAATTGAGGTAGTTTAGCAAAAATGGCGTGTTTGTACGTTTATTCCTTAAAAATCTGGGTTAAGAATTATTAACGGTTAAAGTTAACTCACTTTTTAAAAGAGGCCATTTTGTAACTTTAAAGGTTTTCATATTAAAATCCATGTTCATCCTAACATAATGCATGCTCAGGCTCCGTTTGTAAAGTCGCGACACTACTACCAGAGTTATAACAAATCCCGATGTACGCTGGAAAAACCAATGCGTACGATTTTGTTTGTCATATCTCATATCCCACAGAATCATTCTGAAATTCTGATACTCAACTCATCCCTCAGATCAAGAAATCTCTTGATAAACTGCCAGTTACAAAAAACGGCTACTGGTGATTTAATGCTTTATCTCATATCTCACTAAACAGCTTCACATAGTTTTGGAAAAGCTAAGATTATTGGGCATCATATTTTGAAACCATTGGATTGAGCTTGGCATCAGCTTTCTTATTGAAAATACGTGCATTTGATACCAACGGACTTTTCTTTTTCAAAAGAATAGAAGCTACTTTACATTTACGTTATTGTGGATAGTTTACATTTACCAAATGATAGTGTACCACAAGGTTCCGTTTTGTCTCCGACTCTTTTTAAATTATTTATTTCTCAAGACTGCTTATCTACTGAAGAAAAATGTTTCCTATTTGATCCCAGATTATTAATACAGTAGTTCTTTGGACATATAACAGCGTTATTATTGGCTCATAAATTCCGACCTGGACACCGTAGGTTTATGGACAATATTGTCTACTTTCAAAAAACCTTCTGTCATTTTAGCATAACTTGCTCTATTCGCCACGTTCCATTAGGATCAATTGCTCCTAGAAACTAAACAGTTTTGCTTTCGGGATGTGTGTTTATTACAAACCACTTTCTGTGGCTCGAACACTTATATGACCGTCTCCAAAAACGGAGAAAAAACAAACAAAATGGTAGGGGATAAGAGCTTAACCGTAGCACTTAAAATGGAACTTCTTTTATTTAAATTGTTGAAATGTTTCCTGTCTTTCATTATTCTATAGCCAAACAACGGTCCAGCATTCATCCCCTTGAACTACTCCTTTTTTGCATTACTCGTTTCGCAAAGAATGCCCATCAATGTCACTTCGAACTTTACTTCGTACTAACCGAATAGAGTCTCATTCTATAGTGGCACTACACGAATGTAGAATGTCTTGTCCGGCTTGATTTTTCCATCCTTTAATAATTACCGAAGTTCCAAAGCCATGTGTCATCATCAGTATCTCATCAGTATACCGCGACTTTCCTTAACGTTCGTTTTGTGTTAATTAATGACAAGGGTGTCAAAACCCCCTTTGAGTACTTGCTGAGCATAGAAAAGCAGATCTCACAGTTCATCAAACATCCTATTTTAGCTCTGAACCATTTTTGATGAAAATACAGTGCAGTTGATAACATCCTAACACTTCATATAGTGGAACTGATTATTACACTTTTCATTCCTACATCTATAAATTTTCCTAAAAAATGTAGATTTAAACCAACAACTTACCAAGTCAACATTCTTCAATAAGTCTATACTTTTGCTTACCTGAAAATAGAAGAAAAATAAGGCTTTAAAATAAACTCCATAAAAGTAAATCTTATTAATTTTTGAAGTTAATGATGTTTGAACGTTTGCTTCGTTGCACTCTTTTGCACACAAATTTACCCTGTTTCAAACAAAAAAACAAAAAAAATCCTTCCTAAAATCCTTAACGTCATGAATTCATGCATAAAATCTATTACGTGCCATCACATCACATCAACTTGTCTAGTTCAGTATACACACACGTCAGCTAGTCAGTCAGTCAGTCAGTCAGTCAAAGAATTGAGCTTCCAAACGATTTCCCAAATATTTGCACCAAAATATAAAAGTACATCGCTCATCCGCCCGCCTCCGCCCCCGCATCCTCATCCGCCAGCCATCATCAACATCATGTTAAGTTTTTCTTGGAAACTATACGAAAATACATTCCGTTCACGTAAAGTGCATCGAAGTTTTCCATTTTAAAATCTTTTTTTTTTTTGCATTTTCATTTTTCTGTTTTAGAATGCATTCCTCTTACGTCAACATGAATGCTCCCATTTTTAGTTTTTACGATCCAACAACAACAACAACAATAAACCTAACAACAAACACCGAATCGACCTCGTTGAATTCCTTACGAAACTCTCAATAATCCCCAAATAGGGACGAATGAATCTCGCCCAAAATTCGTCGATGGATGAAAGGAAGGTATGCACTCGATTTCCATTCTCGTCGAACCTAAGAGAGGGGCATGTAACCCCCTTCCCTAGCTCTTATCCTGGAGGAGCAAAATAAAAAGTCTGTTCTACTAAAAGGGCGGCGGTAGTTAGAGGCATGGCAGGCGGGCTGTGCCGGGCAGGCAATGACGGCATCTGGTGGTAACGGAGAGGCAGCGCAGCAGCGTCCTGAACAGCAAAACTTATCGAGGCAAACAAATTTGTATCTAGGATTCGTTTATAGATACACTCTGCCTGCTGGCGTGCGAACAAAAGCCATCAATCTTTGCCTGGAAAAGTTTGTTGTAATATTTGCCACACAGAGAGTTTAAGTTCTTTGTCTACTTCTTGCGAGGCGAGGGGGTGGTGAACTAAACTGGTGATGGCGATGTGGGAGGGAAGTGTTTTCGAATAAAAGTTTTTGAATTTCCTCTCGAGGAAATGTTGGTTGTTGGAAAACAACACTATGCACACAGAACTAGAGAGTTGTAAGAGCTTCAATAAAGGAAAAATGTGAACGATGTTCTTTATTTTTTTGCTTAGATTTTTCAACGAAGTTTATTTTTTTTTTTTTTTCCAGCCAAGGATTCGAAAGTTGAAGGGTAAAAAGATGATACGGATCGAGTGTTATTTTGGTCGAAAACACAAAGAAAACATAAAACTATCGGGTTAAGTCAATTACTTGTCTCGACAAGTACTCGAGTGGATAAGTTTGGTTTAATGTAAAAGGTTTACCGAAGTGGGTGAACCTATAGATTTATGTATAGTTCGCTCTGTTCCAATGGAGATTTATGTAATGAAATAAAAAGTTTATTTTTAGTTCTTTTTTTTAATAAAAAGTTATTTTTGTTTTTAACAAAAGTAGGTCGAAGAAATGAAGGTATCCAATAAAAACAAAATATAAACTTCAGGGACAAAGGTTTTTAGGGTGTATATTGGCTCTAAACGAAAAATTGGAAGCAGTAAAGATTGGTTCTTTATATTAAGTCATAAATTTTGTTACCTAGCTATGTAATCTAATTTGAACTTTGTGTAGAAGCTGTTTTTTTTTACATCGTCAAATATGTTGAAAAGTAACTTTTTCTTCAACCATTTCATTTCATATGAGTGTATAAACCGCAGAGCCAAAAAATATAGGGTGTATTGGGCCTTTTCTAAAATGAAGTACCCCGTCAGGTAGAAGTGGTAACGAGATTTCAGAATTTTGATACCTTACTTCATTTAAGTTTCTTTCCAGTGTAGGTACTGTCTCTTACATGAATAAAATTCATCTAGCCGTTCGGAGGTACCTAATACGGCATTCGCAATTTAAGGTCCCTTTCATTTTTGCAGAAACGGTTACATGCGGGAGGGACGTGTTACAGCCGGGCTGCAGGAAATTACACACTGCTAGTACTTAGCTAGAAGTTACTTCATTGATTCGTTTATGATTTTGTAAATTGCTTATTTTTCTCGGAAACGGCTCTTACGATTTTGATTTAGAAAAATCAGTGTAGCTATTTAGGTACGACCAATCATATGGCTGACAAATTCTTTTTTTTTTTTTAATGTCCAAAAACGGTTTCTCTCCATAGGACCATTTTTATTCCCTATTCCATAGAATGGGTATATTGCATTTGCGTTTGGTATGGAGTTTGTAACATATAGAGAAATAATACCGTTAGGTATAGAAAAGTATGTATATATATATTCTGACTCAGAATCAAAAGTCCGGTCGATTTAGCCATGTCTGTCCGTCCGTCCGTATGTATACTCTCTAGAGGTCGTTTTTGAGCTAGAAAGCTGAAATTTCGTATATATAATCTTTGGTGAGGCTAAGTTCTTGAACCGGTAAAATCCGACCACAATCACCATTTTTGTTGAACAATCTCAATTGGGTAAAATTAAATTATGTTTTTTGTACAGTTACGATAAAAGCATAACTCTAAAATTTTGCACACGCAAGCATTAGGTAAACCTTCTTCCAATAAAATAAAACTATTTCAGTTTGGGCTTGACTGAAGCCCATTTTTCATACAAAACCATAAATTTTTTTTATAAAATAACAATTTTGTGGATATCACTTGCACATAAGCATCTTGTGTTTGAAATTAAAAAAAAATTGATTTTGGGATTGGCTGACGCCCGTTTTTCACTAAAAACAAAAAAATTGTTTTTGCAAATAAGCGGTATATATTTATAATCAATCCGCAAACCAAAATCTTGTGTCTCTAGTAAAAACTAAAAACTTTGTGTATGAAAAGAAATTTTTGAATTTCGGGCGTGGAACGAAAAACGTAGTTTTAAAAATTTAAGGTACTACCAATATTCAATTTTAACCTTTTTTCCGTTCGCTATATGAAAAATATAACTACATTTTCTTGTGTAAATTTTTTGAATGCGCCCACTTTTAAGGGCGTGGTTTTTATAAAATACTGAAGATCAAAGCATAGTAAGTGATTCATTTTTTTTAGACACGCCCACTTTTAAGAGGCGTTACCGTAAAAAGTCTTTATATGCATGAATTTTTTGATGTTTTTTAAGTTTCGGTCTCAGTTTTGAAGTATGAAGATGCACACTTAGATTTGTATTTCTTGGCTACGTAGCAGAGTGCAGTTCAAGAATTGTTAAAAACACCCATAATCGCTATTTACAATCAAAATCTAATTTCTAAAAATGTTAGTTTTGTCTTGTTTTGTTCAAATCGATCTGCAAGCTTAAAATTTAATGATGAGCTCATATAGTGATTACCCTGGCAATAAAAAGTCTCAGCTATAGGCGTGGCACACGCCTTTTTTTATTGTGCCAGCAGTTATGTGCAGTTTTCAAAAATGCTTGAGGGTTAGTTGGGGGCCTTGGGCGGGATTGGATATGGGACTCTTTTTATCAGCCCGGATTCTTTTTTGATGTGAAACATCTATTGGCGCACCTAGGCAGTAAAATCGATCGTAAATGTAACGAAAAATAGCATGACGCTTGATAAAATTTATCAAAGTGGAAAGTGTTGCGTGGTTTGTGGTTGTAGGTTGGGTGGCCGTTGGTGATGCTGGGGTGGTACTGGAGTAGGGGTTATGGGGGGGGGGGAGGTGAATGGTGTGGATGGTTGGTTGGTGGTTGTAGGTGGGCTGGATGGTTGGTGAGTGGGAGGGTTGTGGAAAAAAATTGTCAAAAATGGTAGGTAGTTGGTTGGAGGGAAAAATTGACTAAAATGGTATGGTATAATATGGTTGGTGGTAGGTGGGGTGGGTGGTACTGGTGGGGGGTTGATGTGAGGGTGGCGTGTGGGGAAGCTGGTGAAGAAAAAAATGACGAAAATGATGGGTGGGTGGTTGTAGGTGGGGTGGGTGGTTACTGGTGGGGGTTTCGTTTGGGGTCGGGGGGAATTGACAAAAATGGTGGGTGGTTGGCTGTTGGTTCTAGGTGGAGTCGGTGGGAATTACGCCGTTTTTCATTCTTTTCACCAATCAGAAAAAAATTGTTAAAAATGGTGTGTGGTTGGTTTATGGTTGAAGGTTGTGTTGGTGGTGGAGTGGATTTTGAGGACGATGTTGGTGGGTTGGTGAGACAAAATTTACAAGCATGGTGGGTAGTTGGCGTTTGTGGTTAGGGGTTGGTAAGGGGGATATATTGACAAAAATGGTAGATGGTTGGTTGTAGGTGGGGTGGGTATTTGCTGCTTGGGGGGATTTTGTGTGGGGGGGGGGTGAGGAAAAAATTGTCAAAAATGGCGGATGCTTGGTTGGAGGTTGTAAATGGGCTGGGTAAATGTTGGGGGGGGACTTACTCGGGGGAGGGGGGGGGGCATGGACAAAAATGAAAGGATGTGGGTTGGTGGTTGCAGGTGGATTGGGTGGTTACTGATGGTAGGTATTCGGTGATGAAAAACTTATAAAAAATGGTGGATGCTTGGTTGCTAGTTGTTGGTGGGCTGGGAGTATGTCGGTGGTGGCGGTATCTGATGGGTGGTTTGGGGAAAATTTTGTTCCTATGTGGTTATAAATGAATATAATCTGTTATAATTGATATTATAATAAAATGATAAGACAAATATATTGATTTAATTAACGAAACACTAAATTATTAAAAATTATTTCACTCCATATTTGTTTATGGTTTTTAAAAATTATGAATTTTAATGTAAACTTGAATGTTTCACATCTGCCGGGCGTCCCGTGACAGCAATTTTTTTTTTTAAATGGTGGCTCCCATACAACGAGCCGTTCAGTTTTAGCCAACTTTTTTTGGTTTTTTCTAATTTGCTCAAAAATGGCTCTAACGATTTTGTTTAAACTTTGTGTGTAATATTCTCTTAGTGTTCTTAAGAGAACTGCGTTTTTAGTTTTTGGCTAAAAATGCAAATAACGGAAATCTGGTCTTGACGTCTTTTTTTCAAATGGCCATAAGTTGTCAACGGTTGAATCGAATTCAAACAAACTTTGTTTGATATAGTTCCTTACAACTCTCTATCAGACGGCATTGCATTTTTTCCAGTTTCTCTTATTTAAATGGTGGCTCCCATACAAAGAGCCATTAGTTTTAGGCCAATTTTTTCGTTTTTTCTAATTTACTCAAAAAAGGCTCCCCCGATTTTTATGAAACTTTGTACGTAACATAATAGAATACTTCAAAGGAAACTGCATTTTTAGTTTTTGGCTACACATGATAATAGCGGAAATTTGATCTAACAGTATTATTAATTTGGCCATAAAAGGACATTTGTATCATTTACAACACCCGAAGATGACATCATAATTTTAAATATTAAAAGTTTCTTAACGTTAGCTCCCGTATATCGGTTTTTCCAGTTTCAGCCAACATTTTTTAGGTTTTACCAAATTTTTCAAAAATTAGTTGTTCTTATTGATCGAAAAGTTTGTTTTCATCGTGCTATTGCACCCACAGAGCAAGTACGTGCGACCCAGTCGTGCATTTTTTTTTTTTTTTTTAATATTTAACGGAATGTTATTCAGACCGTCAGAATTTCGTGTCCGCTGTATGAGGCAGACACAAATGCCCTTTAACGTTAGGAAGGATATGTCTCTGATGGGTTGATTTGAAAGATAATCTTTTGGTGTTCTCAAATCTACATCGGACCAAAATGTCCTCAATAAAGTTGATAGAAATTAGATTGGGAGTTTGGGGCTAAGAGAGGAAGACACCATATTGCTTGTAGCCGTATTTTAAAACTCTATATCAAATTCGAAATATCAGAACACCGAAATTGGGTACCAACAATTCTAGTGAGCAAAAATGGAAGGATCAAAATATTTGAAGATTCATAAATTTAATATATCAGAGAATCTGAAGAAATGTTTTGGGTATTAAATCGTTTAACAAAACACCAAACATTTTACCAAATACCTAAAAGGACTCTAAATTTAAATAAATTTATGTAGTTCTTTTTTTTAAGCTCAAAAAATGAAATGGCAATAAATATTTGTCGAATAAAATGTGACATCAGGTGAGGGAGGTTAAAACATTTTTAGCTTCTAACCAAATAACTCCTATAAACGGCTTAATCCGTCCTCATGTGCACCTGCATTCGTATATCCAGCGGAAAAAAAACACAAAATGAAAAAAAAAAAAAAAAAAAATTATATCGCCATTTTACATTGAAGCTGATAGAAAAGTAATTTTTTGCTTAGCGTGGCTGTAATCGAAAAATGAAATTTTTCAGATGCTATCCAATCATCCTTAGGCGGAAGCCCGATAGAGGCATCACACACAAGGGTGTTGTGACTGAGAGTGGATATCATTCATTGCCTGGCTTGGAATTGGAAGCATGTGGCTCGATGCCGCTGCTCGTCCTGATTGGTAACCATCATATCACTAGCACGTGAGAGCTTCCTCTTTCCTTTTTTTTTTTTTTTTTGTTGTTGTCCTTTTTGTGGGACGACATCAATGGTGTGGGGGCTGAAATTGGAGATTGAAATCTAGATTGACTTGAATGTGGATTTGTTATGGCATTTGAATGGCTATAAAGTTTTTCAATTTTTTTCTCTTTTTTCTTCTTTATTTTTCATCAACATTTTTATCCAGCACCCGACTCCTCTTCGTCATACTCGAAATGACGGCGGAGGACGAGACTCCTTTTTAGATCTCTCTTCATCATCGTTTTTAATTCATGGCACATAGAAAACGTCTGTCGTTGTGTCCTTGTCAATGCGGTGGTGGTGGTTGAAGTAGTCGCCATTTTATTTTCTGGGTTTGTCATGGTAAAACGATGGGTAAAGCGCTGAGGCATCAGATGTTCCAAATGGAATTAATGATAAAGTTGTTCCCGATTCTTTCATCATCAAAAAAAAAAAAAAAAAAAAATCCTAAATGAACAGCAAAAAGATAGATATATACACTCGCAGAAGAAGAATAGTGGATTTGTTTGAGTTTCCTTGTCAAACGGACATCCTTTGATTGAGAATTTAATTTAATTTTCTCATCACATTTTGTGCGGATAGCGGATAGCGCTAGCGGATGGAATGGGAAATGTTGAGTATCCTTAAGTAGAATCCCCGATTTAAGATAATAAATGAGCAATTTTTTTAATACCACCTACTTTGAGTGAATTTGACAGTGATGGCTGACTCAAAAAAATAAAATAGAAGCGTTGTTGGGTAAACCAAGCAGGATTAAGACTAGACAAATCCTTTTAATACTTTAACAAAACTGACGTTCGAAAATCATTCTAGTGGAATTATTATAATAAATTGTAAGTTAAAACTTGAACCTAGTTAGCTGCGTCACTTCCCAGCAATTTCCTGTAATAAAAAGGGAATGAGGACAGACACAGCTCAGAGTGACTTACAACAAAAATTATTATTCTTCCGAGTATTTAAGCAATTTTTGATCTGCTCACCATCAGGACTTGCATGTGGCCCAGGTTTCAGCGAAAAGAGAAAAGGAATGACGCTGAATGTTGAATATTTTCCACTCGAGTTTTTGGTGAGGTCGAAACCACATAATTTGTTTTGCAGCGCGAAAGGACTTTGGGAATGTAGGTGTCATGATTACGGAAACAATATGAAGTTACCACTACCACCCAACTTAATACTGCGCTTTGAGTCACTAGTCCTATAAAGGGGCTTCTTTTTTAGAGGTGTATAGCTTCAAGTTGGCATCACTGTTTTCATTGGTAACCATTTTGGCATCTGTCAGTAGTGATTTATCGTTAGTTTGGTTTGCAAATTGAGCAGAGTTCTTTGCAAAAACATGGTTCTGTTAGTGAAATGCATCGTTAACAACGTCCATTTTATGGTCAGCGATAAAGCTCATTTTAAGTTGAATTGGTACGTCAATAATCAAAACCTCAAGCCATGGTCAAAACCTCCAGTTTGGTCTGCTTTAGGGACTGCAGTAGAATCATTGGTCACTACTTCTACAAAACCTGTGAGTTGGCTTCCAAGATCGTGCGATTTAACGACCGCTAGTGTTTTCTCTTGGGATATGTGAAGACGCTAGCTTGATAAGCCAGAGAATATTGACGACTTGGAATACATTCGGCTCGCAGCGTAATTTGTAAAGAAGTTACACATTTTCTCCCTCCGCCCGATCGCCACGACGACTTCCTACAACACCCTACGCATGGAATCACCACCAAGTACCATATCATCACCACTGCATTCTACTGAGGCAATCTCTACTACCGTCCACTTTCGAGTACCTTAACAAGAAGAGCAGTCAACAACATTCATCATTCAAAAAGAATTACACATTTTCAAGTATTTTTACTTTTTAACTTTATAATTCACAGTCTCTCTTTTCAGTAAAATTCCATAGGTAGGAGTGAAATTTGCATGGAAAATCAGACTTGACCTCCCAGCCATTGGATGGAGATTCTAATGCAAATAGAGTACCGGGAATAGAGATCTCAACCGAAGGTATGCTGCGGGGAATACCAGCAGAAGCCTCGCCAAGTTTTTGAGAGTTAAAGTTTTTTGTCAGCTTCCGACTTTGCTTTTGGTTGCATTGGATCGCTATCGCAAGGCCAACCCGTTTACTGTCATGGAGCTTTTCCTTTTTAGAGGAATCTCTGCGGGCCTAGTTCTAAAAACCGTTTATTATCGTGGGCAGTTCTTCGAATTGTTGGCTTTTATTTTAAGTTTATCATTAAGTACAGCGTATAGGAAATAATCTGTCAGAAATATTTTTGGTAAATATAAAATATTGTTTATTTCGGAGTTCCGACACTTTTCAACCATGAGTTTTCGCTTTCTTTTGGGAACACCCTGGACTTCGACGAGCTAACCTCAGCCTAGAACAAAAAAAGCATCACAAATTGCCGGTATACCGAATGCCAAATGCTGCAAAAAGTGATCGAAATTGCACATAGGACATAAAAGGAAGGAGTTTTATTTACCCCTGGTGCTGATTCTATACCACATTTAAATTTCATACGTGTTTTTATGGTTTAAGAATTACATAAGTGTGTCTGTCTCCAAAAAGTATTCCTAAACTTAGATAGGATAAGCCGAGAAAAGTGGTCGAGAAAAGAGGTTACCCATCGAGGGATATTATAAGCAGCACAGAAAAAAAAAATTATCTTCGAACCAAGTCATATTATTTTTTTCTTGATTTGAACCACCTTATGGAGAAACCCAAACCAAACCTTTGGTCAATAAACACGACCGGTTAAGCTTTTTTTCACGTTCGAAGGAAAGATCCTGAAAACCGTGTCAAAAAGGCAGTATCATACCACGTTACAATACGATCTCAAGGGAGGAAAAGAAGAGGCAGGACTAAGAAACAGCAGGAATACAAATGAAACAATTCAAAACCGGTAAGCTTTCCAGCCCTGTCTGAAGTGACTTGGAGAAAACCACATCCGGATAAAAAATGTGAAGCTGACGTTGGTTGTGATCCACCTGAGGTCATTCGGCGCCGCGCCGAAAAGATAAAGAAGCAAAAAGCACATTTTACAAGACATAATGCCTTCGGATGTCTGAGTTTAATGGATCCTTACGAAAAAAAGAACATAGTCGTGGACATTGAAATAGCACGTTTTTAACTTAACTGAAACTCATTTAATTCAAGTAAGGAAAATAGTATGGCAAAAAATAATTCAATTTTAATTTATTGTATTTTTAAAAAAATCACTTTTTTTGTCTTTTGGGAATCCATAGTTTATTGAAAACCAGCCATTTCTGTAAAACACAACAACAAAATAATAATGATTAAAAATTGCCTTAATTCACTTTGGTCATATAATTAGCACACAGCAAGACAAATGCAATTTTACCTATAAATTTTGACGGTAAAGTTAATATTTGCTAGGAAATCCTTTATTTGCTATCACGGCTTGAAAGTAAAGGTAAAGTTAATATTTGGTAGGAAATCCTTCATTTGCTATCACGGCTTGACATCGTCTTGGTAAACTTTCGACTAATTTTCTGCAGCGTTCAATTGTTGTGCCATACCAAGCAATTTTAATGTTTTGCCACAATTCGTCTAGGTTTTTAGGATTTCGTCCTTCAATTTGGCGCTCAATGTCATTCCACAAATTCTTAATCGGGTTGAGATCGGGAGACTGAGGTGGTTATTTCATAACGTCGACAAAATTGCTTCCAAGGCACGATTTTACCAATCGCGAAGTATGATTTGGATCGTTGTCGTGCATAAAACACCATCTTGGTGGCAAATTCTCATCAGCGTAAGGAATCCATTTTTGTACATATTTTAACAATTGGGCCGACGCCGTGCCAAGAAAAGGCTCCCCACACCATAACATTTTCGCCTCCGTGTTTAATAGTTTTGATGGTGTACTTTGGATTGTACCTCTACAGAACTTCGACTCATCACTTAGCGAATTCCATTCTGCCCTTCAATTTTTTTTTTTTAAACAAACGGTTTCTTTTGCGATATGCAGCCCCATAGTTGGCTTTCATTAAGCCTTCGTCTTATTGTTCTCGAAGACACAGAGATGCCATATTGGGACTCAACATCATATTTACTTTGTTTTGAAGTCTTAAAAGGATTTACTGTCAAGGATCTGCGTATCAATTGATCTTCTCTTATGGTGGTTTTCCTTGCGCGGGGAGCTCTCGCAACGTTTCTTGTGGTTCCAAATTCTTCAAAATGTGAAATCGCATTGTAAACCATCTTTCTAGAGCAAGAAATTAGTTTTGCTATATCTGACACTCTTCGTCCTTGAGATCTCATTTTAATAATTAAATTTCTCTCAACTTCTGTACAATGCGGTCTTTTTCCCATGTCTACGGTATAATTTTGATAAAAACAATACATTTTGTAAGCATATACAAACTTACCTTGCTAGTTCAAAGTTCAAATAAAACAAAATATTTAAATAAATCTACTTAACTTGCACTGTGCTAATTATGAGACCAAGCCTCAGTAATGATAATTCACGACTATTCTCTTTTAACCTCATTATTATTTAAAAAATCTAGTCAATGTAACGGATATATTTTCTCCAAATCTCAAGTGTTAAACCAAACCAAAAATTCCGTTACTTTAAGACAGGTAATGGAATTTGTATGCAATTCAATAAAGAAAAGAGAACATGTGCTAATTCTGTGTCCACCACGGTATATGTCCAGAAAACAGTTAGTGATCGAAAAGCTAGCAATCACTGGAATCATTATCCGATTGGTGCCAAAATGCGTGTAGAAATATTTAACGACAGCAAAATCTACTTATAGGAGGCTGAAACCTGTGCAATACGTTGTATCTGTTGCATGTTGAAGGGAAACCCTTTGACAACAACATTGAGACAGAAGTTGTCAGATCTGAATGCGTTCATCAAGCTTATAATGGGGTTTTCGCACCGAGCTGAAAATACCGATTTTTGGCAAAAAGTTTACCATACCAAACCCAGAAAAGTATTCTCACTGAAAATTTCAAGTTTTCGTTTGACATTTCACTTTATTTGGACAACCATCAACCCCGACTCTCCCTCAGTCGAACTCTCTCTAATTCGAACGAAATTTGGTATCAAGACTGTATGTTGAAAAAGCTGTTTTTTTACTTGACGTTTATACGCTGGTTATACCTTGCTGAATTATAACTTGGGGTGATTGCTCAAATAATCTTGGTAACTCAACACGTTTTCGACATTTTTTGTATAAAACCTTTTGGTTTCGGCTTTTTTGTTATTGTTTAGCTTTTGGGAGTTCAGCTTTAATTGAGTACTTCACGGTTGCGTGTTTTTGACTTGCTCTAGGGCAAATTATATTCGTATGAAGTCCTAAATCAAATCTGACATTATAATGAGAGGAATTCACAATAGTAACTAACTGTCATCATAATTTTTTTGTAAATGACATTTTTTGACACAGTTCGTGTGGCCTCCATTACGGAGACAACTTTGTTGAACAATTCTTGGAAATTCCGCTTGTTGGACAGTAATGTGAGTTTGAAGGATTAATTAAGATGGAGAATCATTCTCAAGGCTCAGACGCACTAAGCTTTGTAGCCCAATTATGATTGCATCACAAGCTTGTCGGAATATGATACGACCATTATTTTAAAAGCCTTGAACTTTTTATAAGAAAAATTCTGTGGTTTGTTAAACAAATTGCCTCAAAATGTATGTGCGATGGCAGAAGCGTTACCATAACAAACAAAGTTAACCCTTTTCCTTGGATTAAAAGTTACCTTAATAAAAGTCAAATTTGCAAAGTCCCACAAAAAAAAAAAAAAAACTTTATCCCGCTGATTAATTTGAAAATTGATTACAAGCCACTAGGGAGTAATCAATCCGACAAACTGCCAACCAATTTGCGTGTTGCCCGATACTATGGCTTAGTTTAAGTCTGCCAGTGGCACTCTCAAGTAATTAGCTGATGATTTGAGTTATTTTACACCACCCCATTCCCCTCATCCAGCTAGGAGCTCAATAAAAGACGACGACGACGATGACTGTATGACTGTATAGTTGTGCTTCCTCCATATTCCATTTGAAAAGATGACTCTCATTATGCTTTTATAATGGTGAAGGGTGGGGGTTGGTGGCAGTGGTTATGGTGTGGTGTCAGTATGCCTTAAGTGCGGATAATGCTGTGTTAAAACTTTCACATTCATCATCATCGCACGAAATCAATTTGTTTTTTGTCTGTGCCTTCGATACGCCGCGCCGCCATATACCAGTGTGAGTATGGGTATAAGTCTCAACTCAAAATGAAATTCATTACGCCTTCACTCTCAGATGATGTTCAAGGATATACGTACGTACTTTTTCCAATTTTCAGTTTTCGTCTTATTTCTCTATTCTTGAGTTTCATTTGTATTTTTGTGCTCTCATCTCCGTTTGACATGCCAATGTAAAACGACGAACGGAATGTCATTATCAGCATTCCAATGAGAGTCCTTAAAGGTTTTTTGTTTATTTTTTTTTTCTTCGTCTCGTTGATGGTCGGGGGGGGGGGAAGTTCGTCAGCTTCCTTGAACTATACTATCTATCATCATCCTGCTGCTTTGGCTGATTTTTTTTTTTTCTCGAGAGAACACGAAATGACTGCAAGTACTTAATTTTTTTTTATAGGACACAGAAATGGAGATAGGGTGACAGTAAAAGGAATGCGATGAGGAATGTTCATCTCGTCCCTTATTCTTATTTTGTTGGACCAATTTGCTTTTATTTATTCCTTAACACCCAGACGCATCCTTTTTCAAGTTCGATTATTATTTTGTTCTCAAGCGACAACTAAGTCCTTGCTATTCAATGTTCTGGTATCTCTATATGATATATAGGAATAGGTATGAGGACGAGGCTTCTCTCTCCTTCAAGGACTAGAATAATTTTCTTATATGCCCACATAACTCTATATACATGGCACCAGCAGGCAAAACCGTTTAAGGTCTCCTTCTGGCATGTTAATATTATTTCATTTCATATATAGACTGTATACCGACGTATAAATATATCGAAAGGACACGTTCTTTCATCATAAAATAATAATTTGAATCGATTGCGGTCCATGTGGTCGTGTCATGATAAAGGAAAAAAGGATGAATGCGATGCGGCATGCGGCATGCGGATGCGGATAATAATAATGAAGATTCCTTGGTTTTGGTAGTGGCAATTATTAACAGTACTCGGTACAGAACTTAAGTCTTGAAGAGATTGTTATCTGGATGAGTGAGATTGAGTGTATGTGGCATAAACTATACATTATATACCAAACATATACTTATGTTAGAATACACACATACAAATATGCCTTTCACAATATTAATGAGAAATGAATTTCAATTAAATTGTCAAATGTGGATAACGGGAATTTAATATGAGTTTAATAAAGATCCTGTGGCGTAGTGGTTAGTGTAGCTGACTACCACACTGAAGGTTATGAGTTCCCTGATTCCACTGCCTCCTTCAAAGAAACGACGAATCCTCCAAGAATAAAACTTGTCGAAGTTGTTAATTTTGTGAGCCTCTCAACTTACAAGTTCGAGACAGTTATTAACTTCAATTCATATATAAGTATTGATGGCTGGGTGCTGTATGAATTGGGTTGGCTCTGATTGGCATCCACCTGGCGATGCCCTAGTGATAGCCATCGGGTACTCGTACTGGTCATGTCAACCCGGATATGGCCTGACAAACTTATACGAGCGAGTGTTGAACACAGAAAAATTGCAACACTATAATGCACTGCCTGAACGTCTTCAAGATGTCTACGACTCAGGTAACCTAAGAAAGTGAACAAGCAGCGAATGAGTTCCAATGAAGTGACCCAACGGCGCGGCGGCGGGGCCAGCACTCCAACAGTCATAATGGAAAGCACCCCAATGGTCTACTTGAATACACATTCATTTTGTGGTTTCAAGTTGGTAGCGCTAGCATTTGACACCTGTCAAACTCAGCTGTCATCTGAGGTGTCATGATATTAGATGAATGTTTCCCATTTACGAGTATGATAATGGAATGGAAACAAGAGAACAATGCCTTAAAATTATTTAAACTTAAGTACTTCGAAAGTGGTTATTGGAACAACAGAAACTAAACACCTATTTTTCCTTTTTTGAGTAATATCACGTTTTGTCGACGTCAATAATTGTCCACCAAGACCGTGTGGTTTGGCGCCGTTAGATTTTTTTTTTTTGTGAGGGTACAGAAAAGATCGTAATTACGTGAATAATTCTCGAACTCTAGACGCATTAAAAAGTTGGCGGATGAGCAATTTGAATTACCTACTGCAGCTCTCGCAACCTAGTAGTGGGTAATTGACTCTGGACTATGCAGCTCCTTTGATCCAAGGAGAACAACATAGGGCCTGGGAACTTCCCTACCACGTACAAAAAAATTACATTTCTGAAACAAACAACTGCCTCGGATATGGATGACCTTATTAATGGTGACCCTTGCAAATGCAACATAAGCAAAATGAATTTCGGTTCTGCAAGTGATCCACACCTTAAGCAGACCACGTGCGAAGAGCCAAAACCTTTGACAACCGTGTCTTCTCTTGCCTCTCGACAAAAGCACCAAGCCCAGAGAACCAGTGGCAACTTGACAAGATAGCTATCAAAAATGCAGCTACTGATGGTGACCACAAATAAAAAATCTGGGTTATAATATGAGTGCAAGCTGGCTAATCAGGCAATGCTGCAGGCCAAAACTAAAGCTACCACGAACATTTCCCGCGTGGTCTACCAGCGAAAAAATGAGGAGGAACATCGGCTTTTCAGAAAGAAAAAGAGAGAATCGAAAAAGCGAGCAGTTGAATCTATTGAGGAGTTCTATGGCAGAAGCAATGTTCGAAAGTTCTACCAAAGGGTAAAGCATTTGTCCAAGTACAAAGCTTAAGCGGAAGCATAAGATGCGTAGTTTTTGCTGAAAACTCGAAAAGAACAACTCTGCAGACTGCTCAACGGTGAAGACAACCAATTAATCGCTATCAGGCCGAATTGTCCATTCGATTTGGACGATGGTCAACAAAACTTCAGTCCACCCAACCAGAAAAAACTTCGGTAGCAATATCTCAAAAAACAGCCTTCTGGCGGAACTCTTCAAAGCATCGGGAGTCGGGAGATTACTAAGTTACAAGCATAAGTCGGAAAGAAGATACTCTGAAGTCCGAGCTACAGAGGTAAAGTGTCCGAAATGCCCCATATAAGACCGTGTCGACTATTCTGTGTGAAGTGATTGATTCTTTTCAAGCCTAGTTAGTCAACCATCGATCAAATGTTCACACTTCGACAGTTTATAGAAAAGAGCCATGAAAACCAGATCGATACTCACCAATTCTGTATCGATTTTAAAGTAGCATATGACAGGAGGGAATAGGGACGAGCTATGTCGCTATTTGGCACCCTGCTAGGGATCGTCAAGGTTGATTACAACACCATCGACTCCTTTCATATCTTTTGCAAGAACGATGCGCCGCGTCGGTGGAGCATTCACAAGTATTTAAGTAGAAGAGGCAAGAATGGATCTGATGTCCTCGGGTGCAGAACACAATTATCGCAGACTTGGAAAAAAAAGACACACAAGTCGTCAAAGACTTTTTTTACTTGGGTTCCACTATAACCTCTTAGAATAATATCTTTGAAGAGATAAGTCGAAGAATCACTCTTGGCAATCTGTTTCATCCATCTTAGATGCATCTTAGAAACCCTCTCTCAAAAAACCAAGGGGACAATATACAATGCCCTAATTATCCCAGTCTTGCTGTTTGGGGTAGAAGAGTTGACCCTGACACGTTCGGATGAAAAGGGGTGCTTTAAGAGAAAAATTCTTAAGGGTGATATTCGGTCCGGTATGTAACAATGGAGAATGGAAAAGAAGATTCCACGACGAACTGGTTCGGGCTAAACAGGGACATTAAATTGATCAAAAAGCAAAGAACCTAGTGGCTTCGATGGGTGCGGTATGTGGACATGTGGAGCGCATAAACGAATAAGCACCAGCCCGCCAGAACTTCAATTATAAACCTCAGATCCAACGCAGCTTTGGAAGACCCCATCTAGGGTTTCGCAATCACGTTGAAGATGACCTCAACCAACGCAACTAGAGGCTTGGAACCGGACTTGCTGGTGGGGTATGTTGGTTCATTCCGTGGTGTACAATGGAGCATCTGTGCCACCAGTAAGTAAGTAAGTAAGTGGATAGCAGAAAAAGGTTCCTCGATGGCAAAGAGTGTTTTCCCGATTTGTTTCAAACTTGGAACATAGCGTTTCAAGAGCATAACGCCCGAAATATTGTCTATGAAGTAAATAATTGTATATTTTTCTTAAGAGCATCTTTCCTTCGTTTCATTGTAAAGGCTGTTTTTTTTCGCGTGTGGTTTTCAAGAAGAAATAAAGCGCATATAGTTTTATGTTATGGCCAACAATTTAGCTTTATTACCTATAAAGAAAAGGGTTCACCATTATATTTTGAAAATTATTTCGGGCAAGTGGCAGCCGCGGCTGGCTCGGATAAATTCCAGCCGAGGAGCCAAATTTTCAACCACTTTTTGAGGCATCTGGGGCCGTATGTCAGCAAAAACGCGCCGAATATTCTCTTCCAAGGCGTCAATCGTCTCGGGCTTATCTGCGTAGACAAGTGATTTCATATAATCCCACAAAAAATAGTCCAGCGGTGTTAAATCGCACGATCTTAGAGGCCACGCCACAAGACCACGAGGCGAGATAATACGCTCACAAAAGGTTTCCTTCAATAAATTGATTGTTTCGTTGGCTGTATGGCATCTAGCGCCGTTATAACCAAATGTCGTCCACACCAACATCCTCCAATTCGGGCACGAAAAAGTCATTAATCATGGCTCTATAGCATTCCCCATTTACTGTATCTAACATTATAGCCGGCTTCATTATTATAGAAATTTTGACCAATGATTCCAGCACACCAAACAGTTACTTTTTGAAGATGTTACGGCGTCTCAACAATGGATTGTGGATTTTGATCACTAATAATACTTAAATTTTGCTTATTAACGTACCCATTCATCGCTGAACAAAATTTCTCTTGCTGCGTCTCGTGAACCGAACCATTATTTTGGTAATAAATTTGCACGATTTGCAATCGTTGTTCAGGAGTAAGTCTATTCATTATGAAATGGCAAACCAAACTGAGCGTGAATCAAGTGACAGCTGTTAAAAAGATCAACTCCGAAAAAAGTATTGCCAGATTGAAAACCACACGTCTAAAAAAAACACCTTTTTTTAAAATAACCATATTTAAAAGAACTTTAATATTATTACATCATTCCAACTTTAAAATTATTGGTGTTCCTCAGGGTAGCCATCTCGGTCCCTTTATATTAATTTTGAAAATCAATGACAAATAAAAATATCCAGATTAAAAACTGAAATTAAATGTTAATCAGCCCTTTATACAACAGTAGCCGATTTAATAACTGTGCCCAATGCACTGTGGTCTTCCGTTTCTAGGGTAAACTCTCGACCGCATTCGATGTGGTTTTAAGGACAATTAAGTGTGGTGACACACAAGTTTCTCGCCCTTACGTAAAAGTTGTATGAAAGCAAACTGTCATTTAATTTCCATTGGCATTGTTCGTCTGAATTTTAATTTTAAAACGATAATCCTTTCATCCACTGCTATATAATAAAAAAAAGTATTATAATGGGTCCTTGCCATATTTAATAACAGGGTAACCATAATTTCGTCCTTCTAAATTTCTGCAAGCTTTTGTTTCAAAATTCAACCAAAACTCAGATATAAATCAATTCAAATAAAGAAATCGCAATTTCAAAAATTCACATACCAACATTTTTATGCATACAAATAAATTCACACATTGTTTGGTTGTGATTTTAGGGATTGGCCATTAAATTGGGTTACACATTGGTTTCCATTTCCATACCCAATCTACTACCCTCACTTTCAAAGGCAAACCCCAAATAAATCTCACATTTTGAATTGAATACAATATCCTTGCCCGTTCTATATTTTGTATTTTGTATTTACATTTTTTTTAATGAAATTACAAAAAAAAAAAGGAAGTAAATCCCACCGATGAACGGACGGACGAATGTGTGTAGTGTAGTGGTGGTTTTAGAATTATTGGTCAAATCCCTTTCAAAGTCCTTCTGATGCTTAATCTCATCGACCCAACCATCAGACCAGATACCAAGACCACCCCTCAAATTGGCACCTCGCCAACACATAAAACCATAAACATACATTTCGAAATTAAATTTGATAAAAAAAAAAACCAAAAAAACTGAAAACCATAAGCTTTGTCAGGATTTTCTAATTCAACACACACTGACACCCACTTCAGCATTCGGATATCAACTCCGGGAAGGATATGGAAATAGATTTGTTCTATCTATGCAAATAAAATGAGGTAAAAAAAAATGTTTCCATAAATCAATAAAATGGTCAGAAAATATAAGAGAGGAGGATGCAAGGACGAACACGGAAGCTTGGGTGGATGTTAAAATCAGAGGAATTCCTGCTGCTTGCTATCCCCTGTTTAAAATTGTCTGTACCATTATCTGAATGAAAGAACCAGGAGCTGGAGCAGGAACGAGAGCAGAACAAGAACCAAGAACTACATGACATTGGTCTCTGATGTGGTATTCCAGTCCGCAATCGAATTGTGGTGGAAAAATATTTTAAATCATTGGAAAACATGGGTGGGATAAGAGCAAACAGCAAAATAAAAAAAAAAATATTTCGAATTCCACTGTTCGGATAATTGGTTATCAATTGTATCCTGCATGTCCTGCTGAGACTTGCGAATTCCGAAATGAGATAAATTAAATGGATAGTGATAGAGAGCCTTCAATTATATTCATCTGCAGGGGATTTTTTTTTTTTTAAATACAAAAATTATATAAAAATTATACTGATGGCAGGAGGTCGTTTTATCCTGCGCAGCACAGCACAGCACACACTGTATGTGTGTTTTTTTTTTTGGTTAAATTTGTGTGTGAATTGGATTAACAATGCGGTATTTCTTCGATGAATATCACTCAGATGTGATGAAATTTATTTTCCAAGGATTGAAATTGATTGCGTGAGTGGTGGTGAAGGGCTTTTGATCACAATCTCTGTGTGCTGTGCTATTATGGGAAATCTCGTCATAAAGTCGCAATTCAGTCCGTTATGTAAGTAGGTATAGTTTTTTTTTTTTTTTTTTTAATATTTTACAATAAATTTATTTAATATCAAGATTGACTTTTCCAATGATTTTTTCATACCACAATAATCTCTTAATGAGTTCAAGATTAATATCGATTATTAATATGCGGGCAGGATTACAAACAGGATAATGTCAAAACTCCTTTGTGTTATATAATTAACGTCGTGTTGGATGTTGAGAGATTAAATTTTGCCATCAGGATTAAAAGAAGAAGCATTGTTGTAGGCATAGTAGGTGCCTGCCTATGCCTATGTACATTATTCATTAATTAGGCTTTAATATGAAAACGTGGGGATTATCAGGATTTGGCCTTTTTTTTGAAAATGAACTTTAATAAAATGGTGTAATTTTTTTTTTAAAGGTCCTTGCATGTTTTTTCCACACGTGCAGTAAGGATGTTTTGATCCATCCATCAGTACCAAATCCTGACGGTTTGAATGAAATAAGGACATCATCAACCAAAACACTTTTGATAACAAAAACTCCTACACACATTCAAAGTAAACTGACTTTATAAATTTTATTTAAATTTAAAACATGTGAATAAATTTTTGCATAATGAAATAAAAATTCTTTTCCTTTTCGAAGCCGATTGGATTTCATTTTAATATCTTATTTTTTATTGTTGTGAACATGAGTTGCTTGAGTGACTTTCCATGTTGATACTTAAAAAAGGATTTTGTTTGATTTTCTTCTTTTTTTTTTTGTCGATTCGTCCTTTGAATCCATTAAACTGTCAACGTGTATAAACTTTTTCAAAGTCAAGTTAAGGAATTGGGCCGATATATGGTACACATGCGTCTACATTCTGTATTTTCAAATTATGTTTGCATACCCATTATGGGAGTGTGAAAGGGAAGAGGTTTTGGGGATAAGGTAGCTGATGCATGCATATGCTCATGGTTGATTAAGCTTTCCCGATGTAAGTTATGTCAAAGAGGAATTCTGAGGCAAAAGAGATTTGATATTTAGGGACTGTTTCAAGTTAAACCTGCCACTCCAAGTTTGTCTCTGCTGACGGAGCCTAACCATTTCAGTGTGCGCCTTGAGGCATAAACCTTTTAATCATCGCTTATTAGATTATATGTCCATTGTTTTATCAGAACGTCTCAAGCCGTTCGCTGATGATCTAATGGGTCCTTACCAATGCGGCTTGAGAACTGGAAAATCTACAATCGACCAACACATTATAATGCCAGATCCTGGAGAAAACCCAAGAATTTAACATCGATACCCACCACCAGGTCGTCAATTTCAAAGAAGCCTACGACAGTGTTAATAGAGTTGACCTGTATCGTCCCATGTCCAACTTTAGAATCCCTGTGTGAAACTAATACGCTTTATCAAGATGACGTTCGAAAATGCTTGCTGTTCCACCAAAGTTGGTGAGTACTCTACTGAAACCTTCGAAACCACCATTGGGCTAAGACAAGGTGACGCATCGTCATGCAGCTGTTTTAACATTGTGCTGGAAAATGTCATATGGACGGAACACCCATGCCAGCACATCGGGCACCATCTTTAATAAATCGACACAATTACTTGAGTTTGTGTAAGACATTGATGTGATAGGAAGAACAAAGCGAGCAGTAAACGGTGCGTTCACTACTATGGAGTCAGCAGCACGGATCAGTAAGATACAGACCGCCAACTCACTGTATGGTCTTGAGAGTGTGACGCTCTCCCTTGCTTTTTAAATTTAGCAAACACACCAACAAAATAAATGGCATACGCAGATATGGTTGCCATTACAAAATGCACAGACAGAGATGTACACGTATTCACAGACAGGAAAAAATATTTCGAGGGTGTTTCAGGCAAGAGGAGAACGAGTTGGCGGTCTGTATTGGTCTGTGGTCAGCAGCAACCAGAATGGGACTAAAAATAATTAAGGACAAGACGAAGTATATACATAAATAAATGAATTGTTGTCACAAAAGCTCCAAGCGGGGCCGTTGCCTGTGACTTACACTCTCAACCATTCCTGTGTGTGCGTTGATATTCTGAAGGAATGGAAGGGATCTACAATTTATCGCCAAATCCGAACGGCTGACAGAGAAACACTTTCCATGACATCAATTACTATTGGAGGATTTGTCACTTCCTCGCAAGAGGCAGTATCCCGGAAAGAACTTAGGTGGAGTCGTCAGGGATCGAACCCAGAACCTTCGGCGTGGCAGTCCAACACACTTACCACTACGCCACGGGGTACGAAGTATATGCCGGTTGGATGGACATAAAACAAGGCCTAGGAGCACTACTTAAGTTAGTAAGCGTGCGATTTGATACTCTTTAGGAATAAAAGATATTTACAATTTAATGCCTAACTGTTACCTTTAGTTATATAACTGTGCAACGCTCTCAAGAACTGGGAGCAAAAGTAAAGATGTACGCTCTTGAGATCCAATCTATAAACGACCTTTGTCATGAACAGGTCCTTAACTCAGCCATAAAATAGAAGGCTAATGCTTGGAATACTTACTGACGCGCCGGTTTCAAAGCTAATGTAGCAATAGATGCAAAAGACCTGGGCTGAGAAGAACTGAAAGCTGCGACTTTTTTTTATAACAACTGCCACTTCGATGCAAAGTCGCACTTGTTTAAATGGAGCTTCGCTTTCAGAAAAAGAATCTGGCGTTATGAAAGTCACTTGATCCTTAGCGAAGTCAGCAAGAAATACCTTCGAACATGTAAGATGAGGTTCTTGCCAAAACGTACGAGAACTGACAAAAATGATGCAAAAATTTTTCTTGGGAAACCTTAACGCCAAATTGATATGAAGCAGGTTTGGAAGAACGATTGGAATACACATCCCTTACGACAGCACTTCCACTACCGTATTTGGTTCTTTTAGTTTGCACATAGAAAAGATATGGATTTAAGAATCACGTGACTCCCACGTCTTAAACCATCAAGGGACATGGCGGTAACCAAATGCTCAAATCTGCTATATCAACAATCCAAAACGCATCAGACATTTTTGAGCTTACCTCTAAGGGTAAGGGTTTGAACTCGAATTTGCTCTGACAAACAAGGCCATGGCTCTTTAAGGAAACAAGATGGCTGGCTTAGTAGGAAGAACAAAGACTACCAACTGATCTAATACACAAACCTACATCCACTGTCTCCTTCGCTTATTTGAAATCATCAAGGAGGAGGAGGGGGAGTTAAATACCCTATGTATTTTATCTGGACCTTGTACAGGTCTGAGTGTGTCATACGTTTTCCTGACAGTCGAATCAGTTTAAAATAACCTTACCTAATATAAGGATTCGCAAGCGGAACTTGGTCATGCAAAGATGTTAATTGGTCATATGGGGGTGGAGATTTCTTTATCCAGTTCATGAATGTCATTGACAACCAAGATCCTACAAATAATTGACCTCTTACTATCAATCAGGTATCAGGATGACAAAAAAGAGTTGCAAGGGTCCACATGAGGCTACGAGTGCTTGACTTAAAACCTTCAAAGCATCTGAAACCGAACTTAAGCGGAATCTTTAAAGATGACCTGGTAACACGGTCGAAAGAAAGTAGGATTGCAAACTCAGTGCGATCTGTCCAATTCACAAAAAAAAGGACCTCGACAAATGCTTGAAAAAGGAAGAACTTATATTTTGCCAGGGCCAACTTCAAAATACTCATGCTTAACTGATTTGTTTTGTCTTATCAGTCCGATGTTGGAAAATACAGTCAAAAATTCAAAAGATTCCAGTGAAACCTTTTTTATTCGACCTTTTATACGACCAGACAGTTAAGCAAAGTGAAGCACTGTCACACAGCTGTTTTTTTTATGTGCTGGAAAAGATAGTACGCACCGATGATGTGAGTACATCAGGTACTGCCGTAGTCGTAAATTTGTCAACGCAATTACTAGGGTTTGCTAACGGCATCGACTTGTCATGGAGAACAAAGCTAACAGTTACCACTTACCAATACTTCCATTTTTATGGAGTCAGCAGTTTTAGAGAGGAAAAGTCCTACGAACGATATAAGTGTTCCTGTTTGCGTAGACTAAGAAAAAAATCCTGGTAAAATATAGTGTTTACAATGGGTATAGTACCCCGCCCGTGGAGTATTGGTAAGTGTGTCGAACTGCCATGCCGAAGGTTCTGGGTTCGATCCCTGACTCCACTTAAGTTCTTTTCCAGGGTACTGCCTCTTGCGAAGAAATGACAAATTCTCTAAGAGTAAATCATGTCATGGAAAATGCTTCTCTGTTAATTCTCGATGGTAAATTGTAGGTCCCTTCCATTCCTCCATAATAACGCTAACACATGAATGGTTGAGAGTGTAAGTCACAGGCCACGGCCTTGGTTGGAGCTGTTGTGCCAAGTATTTTCGTTTTTTATTATTCAAGGTTGAGATAGTTTCGTTGTATTTAGCGAATGGACATTAAAATTCCCGCGTGTAAGGACTTCGACGCCATGACAGAAGGCGTTAGAACCAAGGAACATTTAACTCCCATGGGGTGACTCGGTTAAGGTTTGGAAAAGGCGAACTACAGATGCATATCAATTATATGGCCCAGGACCTGCACGCTTTATAGCGCTTTCGAAAGCATGTTAAGGTCGTGTTGACCTGAGTCGGTTTCGGTTAATAAAGGTGTAGTGCCAAAGTTTCTAGAGAACTTGGCTGGACCTGAACACATCTGTTCCTGTGATATAAGTTTGTTGTCATACGGGATGGATCAGTTAAAAATTGTGAAACAATGAAAAAACTTTTGATATGTCTGTTGACGATTCTCAAAATGTCGATAGGAGCATAAATTTATTTTTATTCGTTACATTTCACTAGAAGGTGCTTCTTGAAGCCGCCAACGCAATGTTTTAAAAATTTTCCACGAACATTTCCCACATAAGGTTGTTGCTTAAATTTTAAATGTCCTTGCCAAAGCCGACTTTCCAGCATCTGAAAATTTTCCCAGAACCTTGAAATGGGTATTTAATTTGCTCCGAAATCTCTAAAATCAGTCTGGTTGGCAAAATTATCAAAATAGAATAAATTATAACATTCCTCCACCGACAAATTGTTAAGGCATTAGTTATGGGCTAGGGCCAAAACACAGTGATTTTGCACCTCACTCCAAAAAAAAGAAGAAGAACGAGATGCGATTCAACCCACGATATTGTGTTGGCGTCGTGTTTCGGTGTTTCGAAATCTGTTTGTGTTTACTTATTGAACCAATTTAAAACACAGACTCCTCTTGTTCTTGTCCGCATCAGTATGGTTTTTAGGCACCCTTTTCCAAGATCCCTTTCCTTACGGCTCATGCTGTCGTCAATTGGAACACCGATATGATATACAAAAAAGTTCTCCTGCCTATTCGTGTGTATAAAGTGGGAACAGTGCGTATAATAAAATCCGATTGTCCTTAGGCGTATCCTTTTTGACAAAAATAATTTGCTTTAAAAATAAATACGGAGCCACCCTTCACCGCCATCGCCGCCGCCGCGCCGGTACATAAATCAAATAATGTTTTAAATATGAACATCAATTTTCCTTATTTTTTGAAAATCCTTCTCGCATCATTGAGCACATAAAGAACACTCACAGAGCATCATAAGAACTTTGGCAAAAGAAAAAAAAGGATTCATATCCTTTGGCTTAAAACGATATCTTAACACATTATTCAAAATTGATTTTTGTTCCCCATTATGTTCACCCGAAGCTGGAGGGGGTCGCCTTTGTTCTCTAAGCCTCCAATCCAACACATCTGTAGAAGAGTATAGAGCTGAATGGGCCAACATTAAAGTGAAGCAAGGACGAAGGGAAAAAAAACACACCCACGAAGGTTACAATAAATGTCGCATCTACTTAATCTATCCTTTTGCACTCTCGAAGGACGATGACAACAAGGGGTGGGTTGTTCTTATGCGGCATGTAAGGGGATAAGAAAAGTACTTATCCTTCAAATTTCTTGCTTCGGTTTGGTTCGGCTAGGTTTGGCTTTGCTTGGCTTGGCTCGGCTCTGCGAACCGCACAAACCTTAAGTTGGCCAGTGTGGATAGCTTGGCTAAGAAAAAAAAAGAAGAAACAAATACCAAAGAAACATCAACAGAAAGTTCATCTTACAGAATGCTTCTGAAGAAATGCGCATTTTGGTTCTGGTGCTGCAGGATTCAGGACTCAAGGAAAACATCACCACACCACCCATTTAATGGTTTTTCTTATCGGAAGCTTGAAATTTCTGCACCAATGCATCAGAGAGTGGGTCCTTAAATCATTATTTCAACTAGAAAATGTTGCACTTAATTTTCTACACTTGAATTATTCCATTTGACAATTTTTTTTTTTAAGGAAAAAGTGAGTGTTTATGGAGTGGCAGGGAGCGCGGTTGAGTTATCACAAATTGCCATACTTCTTAGTTCCGCATACATACATATATATACGATGTATACAAGTAGGCATGCTGAAAATAATTGTTTCTTTTAAAAGCAGAGCTGGGGTTTTTTAAATAGATTTTTATAAGTACTTGTGCCTGAAAATTATTTTTGGGTGAGTTACTTTGGAACTCGGATCAGCTGGCAATGGCTTTGGTCCCCAATCGAGTAGAAGTGTTTATAAGGAAGAAAATCTTCAAGCTCCCCATTTTCACTTCATTGGATTCAGTTACTCTTAAGGCCTCAGAAACCATTTCAAGACACCATCACTGAATTGAAACGGATCGTTAGCTTAAATATACAAATATTACATGGGGGGGGGGGGAGTCATAACAAAAAGGATAAGAAACTAAGTTTATTCTGTTTTCATCCCTCACTCCAGTATTAGAAATATCGTACCATTCCACTTGTTGCATCATCCAATCAAAGTTCATTATACAAATCCGAAGGCCGAACCAGTTTTCTAGCCACATCGTATAATCTTGCACTTCGTCGATTCAACTCACATGGAGTTTAGGCTGGAAAATCGATAAAAATGAGTGAATCTGGAAGGCGAATTTGTCGACACAACAAGAAAGTATTGGCCGAATAAGATGCTATATGAAAAATCAGGAATTATCCCTATCGACGACCACATTATCCAGTTATCCAGCCGTAATTTAGGAAACCTGGAAGGACACACAAATCCAGAGATACAGCAACTTCTACAAGGACTCATTGAACCACGGGACAGATATCTTAGCGTGAGAGCTATCACAGACGACCGCTACAGAAGCATAATCCACAACGAAGGAAGACCATTCTACGATATCCTTTTAATAATTCTTAAAAAAAAAATATAAGTATACATAAAATATACAATTATACAAGGTGGGCAAAAAAAAATCACCCTATTGGAAGATGCTCTCAATGGCCGCCAATGTCAAATCTGTTTTGACATTTGTGGACTAGACAGATGCAGAATACAAGTAAACAAGTCATGGAGTGATACATGAACCGATATTCTGAAGGCGGTGTTCCCGGGTCGCCTCATCTCTCGTTTTGGCGATTTGCACTGGCCCGCAAGATCGTCCGATCTAACAGTTTCAGATTTTTTTGTGCGGTTTTCTGAAGTCCCGTGTTTACGTGAACATGCCCGAGACTCTGGAAGCCCTCAAGGACAACATTCGACACGAGTGCGATAATCTGTCGCCCGAAGTTCTCGTTGAAGTAATGAAAAATGCCATAAAACGAGCAATAAATTGTGACGGCGCGGCGCCCATTTGGTCAATATCATCTTCTCGACTTAACCAATACAATTCTTAAGGTTCAAATAAACATAACCAAAAAACAGAATCAAAGTTTTTCATTTAGAAAAAAAGAGAGCCAAACAGCATCGGATGGATGACTTCTTTTGGCCCACCCTGGTATTTTTATACGGGGTCCGTCAAATGAAGTGTTACCAACTGAAAGTTCAATAGTTGATTCATTTTTGGAGTTTTAATCCAAATTTGATTAGCACACTATAAATACATTTATTTGTTTAAAAACTATGTCACTGCTCAAAATAGCTTCCTCCTGCACGGATTACAGCATCAATCCTTTTGATGAAGTAATTGCACGCTGCACAAAGGTGGTCCTGTGGGATCGGTGCACATTCACTACGAAGCGCTTAATTCAATGTTGCCACAATGTCATATTTTTTTGTTAACATCTTAGCCTCCGAAATGGACTTTACAGAGAAGTCAATTGGATTTAAATCTTGTGAGTAGGGAGGCCACTGTTGCAAAGAAATTAACTGGAAAACGTGATCTGCAAGAAATTGTTGCGTTAAACGAGCTTTATGAGGCGGTGCTGAGTTTCCAAGGCAGAAGAACACGGTGCATTTTCTGACAGTTATTAACAATATAATAAACTTTCAAAAAAAAAAAAGAATATTCCCGCGTCGCCAGTGATGCCAACATAAAATTAATAACACTTCATTTGACGGACCCTGTAGATTATAAAAATGTATATGAACTTGTAATAGATTTAGTTGACAACAATATACATTTTGTAAAAAAAAAAATGGTTGCCTGTAAAGTCGGTTTACGGACGATAATTTTACGTAATAACCAGTAAGCAAAACAGTTCATGCGTAGGTTGTATCTCTCCAACCACCAACCACCCAACCCACCTACAGCCACCCACCATTTTTTCATCACTTTACCCAAACACCAACCTACCACCCCCACATACAACCACCAACAAACAGCCCGCCGTTTTTAAAAATTGTTTCCTCCTCCCCCACACAATAAATCCCCTCTTCCTAACCAGTACCAATCACCCACCCCACCTACAACCACCCACCCACTATTTTTGATAATTTGAAACAGCAGCGTATGATGACAGCTCCGTTCAATAGGGAGGAGTCAAATGTGTGGAGTTTAATGCTTCAAAAACTCAAAGTTGAGTTGTCATCATTTGCTTTTCCAAGAAAGGATACAGAAAAGAGTCTAAAAATTCATAACTAAAAAAGACCATTGCGATTACGGATACAATTGATTCACTTCGACATCGCCGTAATATATCTTGTCTCACCTTCCCTTATCATCAGTTCTATAAACAGTGCTTCAGCGAAATAGCCAGATGCATACCTCCACTTAAACAATTTCCCGTAACACTCGAAGCTCTAGAAAAACTCATTAGGCTCGAGGGCCTTCTTCGGATGTACTGTTTAATATGGAGACTAGTTTTTTAGCCGCACTACAAGAATATGGAATGCTTTACCCAGCTCGATTTGTCCCTTCCATTGCTATGTACAGACATTTAAAATTAATGGGTATCGGTATCTCCTAACCAAACTTCCTAAACGGTCATTTCGTGTTAACTCATTAGGGTATTAATAACTCCTTGTGGGAGGGCTCATCTATACACATAAATAAAAATGAAGTGTCTGTTTGTAATTTCAAAATATCAGTTTTTACTAAATGCGTATGAAAGTACATACGGTACTTAGAACAAAAACGCAATTTTTAAAATTTGTGTCTGTCTGTTCTGGCTAATTTCGGAAACGGCTTAACCGATTTTGACGGGATTTTCACTGGCGGATAGCTGATAAACCGAATTAACTTAAAATTACACAGTATCTTAAGACATAAGTAAAATATCAGCTATTAACTCAATGCATATGAAAGAATTATTTTTTTCAATACATTGATGAATTTTGGCGAAGAGAAGTTCGCGGGTCAGCTAGTTATAAAAATAAATCAAAAAGTGCATTCGGAATATAGGTCAGTAAGACTTTTCGGGGTATTTTTTGAGTTGGTTTTTAAAACACAAATTTTTGAAAAAAATTTTAAATTATTTTAAAGCCTAGGTTTAACAAAAATCATCAAAATATTGAATTTCAAAGAAATAGTTGCAGAAAACATTATTCCTATATAAATGGACCCGTTTTGAAAGAAAATAAGCATCCCAAGAGTCCGTTTGGTTCCAAAAAATCCATTTAAAATTTAAAAAAGGCTGCTTCTCTAGTTGCACTTCATGTATGATGGCATGCTCTTAATGCCTTTAATCAGTAAGGAACTGGGGAATTTGAATCGTTTAATGTGTGAAGGTTGATATGTCAAGTTGTGGTAACTACGAGTACCAAGCTATTTCCGTACACCGTTCAGGATAATGACCATTGAAGCAGGTGATAGTTGATGGATGACATTTGTGGGCTCGTTTTGGACAAACCGCAAACAGAACATAAAGAATCAAAATGGATAGGCAACGTGATTTATGAAAGCATTCAAGTCTTATGCTTCTTGATTCAAGGATTTAAGAAATGCTTTTCAAGATATCAGGGTGTGCTTCTATGTATACATATGTATATGTAAATCTTAAATACTACGGGGAAATTAAAAATATGAATACGAGAAACAACAAACAAAAACGAGAAATTGAAATCCAAGAATCTGGCGGAACATTTCTAAATACGATGAGAAACATTTTGGGAAATTAATTTATCTTGTAATTTGAAAAACATTTACAAAAACACTCTGAAAAAATATCTCTTTTCAAAATGTTGCCGCCCTTAAAATTTTAAAACTAAGCATCGGCATAAAATGACCGCATGTTCGGAAATAGCTTGTCAATTGTGGCACGGGCTGTGTGGCACATAACGCCCGCTGGCCATCCTGTTGAAACCACATATGACCGGTATCAGTGCCATCGAATTCGGGCAAAAAAAAATCGGTTATCATTGCTAGATAGCCGAACCTCCTCATTCGGATTGACGTTGCGAATAGTCCTCTCAGAAGGACGAATATGACGATCACAAAATGCGGGACAAGCGCTCGAATTGCTGCTCGAACAGAAGACTCACTGTCATGAAACAATATTATTAAATTATTTACATTATATTTTTGAACACAATAGGTACATTATAACTTTCCATGTTGATTTGACAAGGCAAGACTCAATAAATGACAACCAGTTTGACAGATAAAGAATAAACAACATGGCCGAAATCACCTGTCAAATCTCTGAAATCCCTGTATAAGACAACCTTTTACAATGTGCGAAGGTTGCAGAAAATCCGTCTTCAGCATTTAGATTATAGCTTTACGCAAAAAGCGAAAGCCACTTTTTGCGAAATTCTTCTATTATAATGACATCTTTTTTTTCTGCAAGAAATCTGCCGCGCTTTAAGCTTTTCATTTTGTTTGGAATGCTATTACGTCACGTCAAAATATTTTGCAAGCTAATTAGGCAGGAAAGTTGCCAGTCTAAAAAAAGCAAAAAAAACGGAAACGCTATAGAAATTTAAATTTATTCACACTGAGACTGAATAAAGCCACTTCGTCACAAAAAAGGATTCTTTTGAATTTATTTTTATTTTTTAATTCTAAACTCAACAAAAAAAAAGTTGACTTTGTGGCTGCAGCCACTTAAAACTTTCAACTTTAACTAACTATAACTACATCAACCACTGTTTACGGCCATAATAATCGTAATTGCTGCGACTCTGTATCGCCCAACCGGTGGTAATTATTTCCTTGCTGTGGTTTTATTTCTTTCAATGATACATATCTCCGAGTATAAAGGTATAATGTTTAAATTTTTTATTTTTTTGTTCTATTTTACATACCTTTTACTGCACTCAGTTGATTGCCGACCATTTGTTTCGCAATAAACGCAGCCATATTGAAGTGGTTTTTTTTGCTTCGCTTTAAGTTTTACTTTGTTGTTGTTGTTTTTTTTTTTTTTTGTATATAATATATACGCCCTTAGACCTTCAGAAGAAAATTTCAGAAGGTAAAGAGATTGTTTTGTTGTTTAATCTGGAATTAAAATAAATAAATGATTTTATTAAAAGAATTGTTTAAAAGCAAAAGTGGAAAAATAGAAGTGAAACGGAAAACTTAAACTTTTATTTTCCTCAATTAATTGCATTCGAGAATATTCTGCCATTTTTTTTTTTTAACAAAACATCAAGAATTTATAACTTATAATAAATCAGGTTTGAAGGATTTTATTTTTGTTACAAAGAGTCTTTTTTAGGAGGTATACAATTTTAAGTTGGCAGCACTGATTGACTGCCATTTTGTCATCTGCCATTAGCTTTATCTTAAGTTTGGCTTGTCACTTCATCATGAATCGACTGACGCCTGAATCACAATCATTGAAATCAACAATTGACAGGATTGTCATTGTTAAAGTCGAACTAAGAACCCATTTTGTGAACTTTCAATTTTCAGAACTTTAAACAATAATACAAGACAAGGAATTAATTTTTTATAATTATAATCTATTAGAAAACTGAACAAAAAACGGTTGTCATATTTATAAATTTGTTCATCATAGGTATTGATAAAAAAATTGTAATTTTTCAGCCAACGACCGAGATCATCAATACGAAAATTTGGAAAACAGCAAACGTCATATTGACAACCACAATCATGTTATTGACTACGGCGATTGTGATCATACTGAACCCTGCGATCATCATATTGATTATACCGAGATTGTCAATATGATGATAGCAGTTGGTGATACGACTATCGAAGTTGTCAATATGACGATTGTAGTTGTCAATGAAATAACTGCAATCGATATGACTATCGCAGTTGTCAATAAGATTATTGTGGTTGTATCGTATGCAAACATACGAGAGAAAGTGGAAAGCTCTTTGCCTAAGAGAATTTATTGTTCTCTTAAATTAAATATAAATTACTATGAGCAAGCTAATGTAATAATCTTTTTGTAGTATATCTTAAGCAAGCATTATGAATGGTCGGGCGAGCTGCTGCGAGCTAGTGCGAGGTTAAAATAAATGTTGGGTTTTTTCTGATATTAATCTTTTTCCCAACAACAATAGATATTTTCATTTCGGTCGGAACGTTATTTCTTTTCAGTAGTTTTATTTTAGGTACTGTGTTTAATCCCATATACAGTGGTTGTCAATACGACGATTCTAGTTCAAAAAAACGATTGCGGTTATCAATACGATGATCGCGGCTATCGAACAATCATCTCGATTGTCACATTAACAGCCATGATTGTCATTAAAAAATGTTTTAAAATGAAAAATCAGATTGAAAAAACTTCCAGCATATGTCCACCGCTGCTACGAGTTAAATTTACATAGTCCTTTCGTTCTGTCCAATTGTTCACTATTTTTCCGGTTAATTTGGCTGTATGGTGTCAATGGTGGCTTCAATATTGGCTTCTAAAAAGAGACGATTAAGTCTCACGAACGAGGGGGCTAGTTAACAGGACCACTTCTGGAAAAAAGTTGTCAGCAAATTGATTTTCCAAAACCTATATTGATGGTTAAGCTCGCTGTGTGGCAAGTTGCGCTTTCTTGTTGGAACCAAATTTTGGAAAAAAAAAACAGTCAGCATGGCTCGATAGCATTCGCCATTCACCAGCGTGTAAACCACACCAAACAGTCAATTTTTATACCCTATTCCATAGAATGGGTATATTGTATTTGGTGTGGAGTTTGTAACATAGAGAAATAATACCTTTAGGTATAGAAAAGTATATAAATATTCTGACTCAGAATCAAAAGCCTAGTCGATATAGCCATGTCCGTCCGTCCGTCCGTCCGTATGTATACTCTCTAGAGGTCGCAATTTTTGAGCTAGAAAGCTGAAATTTGGTGTATATAATCTTTGGTTCAAGAGTAAGACTGAGTTCTTGAACCAGTGAAATCTGCCTACAAACACGCCCACAATCGCCATTTTTGTTGAACAACCTCAATTTAATAAAATTAAATTATGTTTTTTTGTACAGTTACGATAAAAGCATAACGCTAAAATTTTGCACACGTAAGCTTTAGGTAAACTTTCTTCCAATCAAATAAAAATATTCCAGTTTGGGCGTGGCTTACGCCTATTTTTCATACAAAACCATCAAAATTGTTTTTATAAAATAACAATTGTTATATTAAAGCGAAAAACATTGAATTTTGTGGGCCTTACTGGCACATAAACATCTTGTGTATGAAATCAAAAAAATTGATTTTGGGCGTGGCTGACGCCCACTTTTCATGAAAGAACGAAAAACGTAGCCTTAAGAATTTAAGGCATTTCCAATGTTTAATTTAAACCTTTTTCCTTCCGTTCGTTATTTGAGAAATATATCTCTACATTTTCTTTTGTAAATTTTTTCAATACGCCCACTTTTAAAGGCGTGATTTTGGTAAAATACCTTTGTTCAGGTAAGATTGTTTAAAAACTACTCGATTCAGCTGTAGTCTTATATATATGCCTAAATACTGAAAAAAGTGCAGTTAGTGCTTCCCACTCCCGCCCACTTTTAAGGGGCGTTTCCGTCAAAAGTCGTATAATGCATTAATTTTTTTAACGTTTTTTAACTATCGGTTGCAGTTTTGAAGTAAACAGATGAACACTTAGATTTAATTCCTTGGTTACGTAGCAGAGTGTGGTCCAATAATTGTTAAAAACACCCATAATCGCTATTTCCATTCCAAATATAATTTTTAAAAATTTAAGTTTTGTCTTGTTTTGTTCAAATCGATCCGCAAGAATAAAATTGAATGTCACTGAGCTCATAACAATTGCCTTGGCAATAAAACGTTTTAACTTTGGGCGTGGCGCACTCCTTTTTTTGTTGCGCCAGCACTAATTGAACATCACACCGCATAAAATTAATGTTATTGAATTTTTTTCTGTCTGCTAAAGAAGAATTTTGTTTCTGAAACATCGGCTGTTTGCGGGAGGCAGACGCATGCACATACAAAAATATGGGGAATAGGGTATCCAACAGTTCGTTGCAAACGTACTGTAGCTCTCGCTCATGTTTAATGGATGTAATGGTTATTCGTTGATGTCTTGAGGATTGTCTTCGCTCCATATACGGACATTTTAGCCGATTATGTTGACCGTAAAGTGGACGAAGTGTTCTCTAAGCATAGCGAACAACTTAATTTTTTTCAAAGTGAATTTCCACAATTTTGAAGCCTTGTTCCAGCTTAAAGTGATTCCTGATAAATTGCCAAACCTTAGTGGACAGAAATGTCAACACAGTTTGACATTCTCAACTGTCAAACCACAGACAACAGCCATCGGAACTTCTCATGCAACTTAAAAAACACCCTTTAAAATAACAGCACACGATTTTGTTTTTAGGAAGTGTTTTTCACCTTATATGATTTCCTTTATGATAAAAAATCTTTGGATTAAGTTTTCCTTACCAATGAAGTAAAGTCCTTAAATGTATTGAAAGCAATGGCAGAAGTTTGTCAAAAAAGCTTTAAAAAAAGACAAACATGTAGACAAACTCGCTCTCGTATTTATAATATTAATAACTAATAAGGATGTGTACCTCCCTCCGCTTTCGTCCTTATTATCCACCATCTCATGTAATTATGGTTGATTTGATTTAACAGTGGGTTATGAAACATGTTTCTTTTTTATTATAATTACAAAATAAAACCACCATCATCACACATGTTGTTGGCTACATAAAAACTTCCTACAATATGTCTGACGCAAACACATCCTGTGCATCAAGGCTCTAACAATATTAAGTTTTTTTTTGTTTCTTGTTCCAAGCCCACACCCTGAAATTATTTATTTATTAAATTTTTTTTCTCGGTATAGAATGCTGTAAGAACAAAAACCAAATTAACTTTGGTTTAACGTATGCATTACTTCATGATGCATGAACAGGAGCACGGATCACGGAATGCCCAGACTCTATACCACCGTTTAAGGTTAAAAAAAAAAAAATCCCAGGTCAATATCAATATCGTTAGATTGGATTGCTTTCAAAATATACGACCTACAATTTCAACAATAATTATAACCTATCAAGCCCGTTTATGCTTTGAAAAGAAAAAAAAAAAACATCAAAATTCCAATTCCTACTTCCTGATGGGTGTGGCGAATATTGCTTGTCATATCTGCCTCCTACTCCTTCCCTCTTTTTTATAGCAACTCACATGTCATTAACATACACATATATACAAAGTCATCTTAAATGCGACATAATGTCTAGACGTATGGCGCCAGCTCCCCATGCGTGAAGATTAGGAACCATCCTATAGATATACGTGTACAACACCATGGAAGAGCACCATCCACATCCACATTTAGTATGAGTATCTATGTATGTATGGATGTAGCATCCCCTAGTTGAATGGAAAATCACGAAATAAAAAAAAAAGGAAATAATAAAATAAACAAATAAACATCATTTCCCCCCTGGGGGTAGGGGTTGGTTTGGCTTGAGTATATAGCTGATGGAGGAGATGGAATGGGGTCTTTACTTTTTTCCGGACCCGGACCGTATAGGCATCTCAGAAACAGAGAACGATACGAAAGATACAAAAATGTAGGCCATCCAGTTTATCTATAACTTTTTTTTTGTACACTCTTATAAAGAAAAACATGCTAAATTAGGACGAAAATGAAAATCGTTGCCAGGGGGTAAATTTGTTAGATTGCTTAACATTTTGAATTAATCATAAAATGTTTGTGTTTTTCTTGAACTTAAATCCGAATAAATAGCCTCGGTTAGAGCTCTAAAGATGATGTTTGTACTTACGCCGAAATTAATTTTAATCGTTGTGAATTCGGAGAAACAATAATTAATATTTCATGATTAGAGGAGAATGTTTGTTTATGGCTTTGATGGGAAGGGGAGTAATAAAATAAATTTAGTAAAAAAGAGTGACCTTGGGACGTTTTTAGTTAGCATTCTTAAAATTCAATAAAATTTTTGTTCAATTGTCCTTTTGCTAACGTATAATTTATGTCTCCTTCTAGGTACTTCTAAAACTTTTAATAGATACTAAATCCCACTCATGAACCAAGCTTTTGTGTATCTGCTAGAACATCTACTGACAACTGACCCACCTGCTGGAAAACAGTCCTTCATCAGGAACATGATTGCATGTGACATACAGAAAAAATTGGCATCAAATCTGTCAAAACGTTTTCGGACAATCCAATTTTCAAAATTTGGTCAAATGTCACTTACCATTTATGTAAGTACAGGGTGGGTCATCTAGTGGTTTCTTTTTAAATCATATTTTATTTTGTTTCACGCTCGAAATCTTGACAAAAAGTCAGTATAATTCCTCCACGCAAAGAAATGAGTTGGAAAATATTGAACAAATACTTCCAAGGTGAGTGTTGTGCAGCCGAAACAATACGTTTTTTTAAAGAAGTCTTGGCCGAAATGAAGCACCCACCGCGCTTACTTTAAAAGATCATGGAAACACTGATAAGCCATCAGCTCAAGAAATATCTCGAAGATCGGGAGCTTTTAAATTACCAAAACAGTACGGCTTTCGCAGAAACCGTTCCACTGTTGATCTGATGGCATATCTCACCGAACAGTGGAACAAATCTTTGGATCGCTTTGGCGCAAGCTAGATTATTGCGCTTGATATTTCAAAGGCATTTGATAGAGTTTGGCATGAAGCTCTTTTATCGAAAATGTGTGTATTTGGTATCGATGATACTCTTATTCGTTGGATTAGAAGTTATCTTCTGGACCGTTCAATGCAAGTATTAGACGGTTTTAAGTCTGATCTTCACAAAATAAATGCTGGTGTGCCCCAGGGCTCCGTTCTGTCTCCGACTCTCTTTCTCATTTTTATAAATGATCTCTTGTCTGTGACTTCTAATCCATTAAATTGTTTTGCTGACGACTCAACCCTCAGCTTTTCATATACGTTTGATAATTCACGGCCTTCGCCTTCGGACGTGTTATTACAACGAAATCGTATGATAAGCTCGTTAAACTCCGATTTAAACAGCATTGTGAATTGGGGTACTAGAAATCGTGTGGAGTTTAATGCGTCGAAAACTCAATGCTGTCTTTTGTCGTTGAAGCTAAACATACCCCCTATGCCATTATCCATGAATGGTACTTGCATCGAGGAGGCCGAAAAGCTATCAGTACTCGGTATGTGTATCAGTGACAATCTTCGTTGGAATGATCATATACTTGAGATTGCAAAGAATGCTGCAAGATGCTTAGGCTTTCTTAATAGATGCAAGAAGTTTTTCACCCCTTCTGATCTGGCTACAATTTACAAAGCGTTTATACGCCCTAAACTCGAGTATAACTCCCATCTCTGGGCAGGTGCTTCTCAAACTTTTCTCCAACTGCTCGACAGAGTTCAGAAAAAAGCGTTAAAATTGATAGGAGAGAGAAACATGTTTCCATAATTTCCGTCACTCAAACATCGTCGAAATGTCTCATGTCTTTCCTTATTTTACAGGTTCTTTTACAAAAAATGCTCACTCGAGGTAGCCAGCTGCGTTCCACCCCTTAAACATTTCCCCCGTAATACTCGTCTTGCTACTTGCTAGGAACGCTCATCAGTTTACGCTTGAGCCCAATTTCGGACGTATACCGTGAAATATAGAGATTCTTTCTTTAGTCGTACAACATGAATGTGGAATGGATTGCCTGGCACAATTTCCCTTGCTATTTTGATCTTCAAGCATTCAACCCCAATGTTCATTGACTCCTTCCTCCCTCCCCCCTAATATCCTATCGCTCACGCTGCGACTAATCATTAAAATGGCTATCCAAAACCCTTGAGCGAGTGTGCCATTTAAAAAAAAAGTAAACACCAGATTTGACAGATGTCACCAAAACAACATGGCCGCCACAAGCCACCAGACCACTAATATAATCAGAATGTATGGTTACACTACTTCAGCATAAACACGACAGCGGCGCGGCGGTCCATTTTTTTTTTTTTTTTTTTTTTAATTTAATTTTTTTTAATCCTCTTAAAAAACGTTATCCGACGCAAGCCAGTTTTGTAAAATCTTATTTTACTGAAAACGGCTTCAACCATTAATATAAATCTGACTTTCGAATAACTTTTGAGATCTATCTTGAAATAATAGACATGTTCAATTTTGGTGTTCTTAGTTCACCATACCGCGCGTCTACTGTGTTTGAATAATTGCATATACCTACACACTATGATTTCCTTCGTGTTTCTTTCTTCTTAAGTGTGTGAAATTTCATTAAAATCACTTACTTTTAAAACGTCCCATAAATTCCTTCGCAGCATTAAGCTTAGCTTGAACTATTGAAATTCTAGACAAAACACAAACACTTACTACATAAAAATAACCAACAACAATAATTGTGCCAAATTTTTCGGTCCCAAAATGCCATCTTTATACCTAACAAAATGTCGGCGAAATCGTTTTGCATGCAGCACGGAACGCAAGATATTTCCATAAATTTCTTAAAAGAAAAAAAAAAGTTCCAAAGGACACCGAATAAAAGAGCAATTCAAATCACACTGCTGTCATGGTTGATGGTTTTTTTTTTGCGCATAGGTATAGGTACATGAGCCACAATACACAAACCCATTTTTGTAACTGAAAACCTTGCAAGTATCACATTTTGTGTATGTTAATGTGCTCGTTTTACCGGTCCGCATAAATGTGAAGTTATGCACATACATCGATTATGGAATTTATGATCCACTAACCAAAACCATAGGCACCTACCCTTATAGAGGAGTCCTTTTCTACATGAAGGACGAAAATAACCGAATCAAGAAAAAAAATAAAAAATATACAAAAGGCACCATGAAAGGTTATGCATGCATACTTTGCTGTGTTCACTTGTCCGAAACAAACCCCCTTTTCTCTCTTCCCCACCATCCACGAACAATTGTACTAAACGTTCCAACTTATGGCAGCAATAAATCACACATAAATCCAGAAGCCAGAATATTTCAAGGACATAAAACGCAGCCACTCTCATAGTCACAGGGTCGCAGTCACAGTAGCGGAGCGAGCATAAGTGATGGCGGGCAAAAAAAAATGGTTTGAAAAAAAAAAGAAAAAACCTTTACTATCAGAGGGAGTTTTGTAACACTGTTCTGATGTCCTTAAAATAAAAAAAAAGATATTAAATCGAAAGTAGACAAGGAAAAAAGAAGAGAACGATCGGATCGGGTAAAGTGATACCCAACAACCGTTAACTGATATGTTGTAACTCAGACACATGAGTGTGTAGTAATGACTGTGATTGTGTGTTGCTAAAAATATGTTGCCAAAAGAAAAGTGTAAAAACCGATTTCCAATATAATTGAATCCTTGTTTGAAGGATACATGGAAGAAATATATTTTTTTTTTGCCATGTGTTCAGGTCCTTGTTCGTCGTTCCCCATGTCGGACGCCAAGGAATATATGACTTTACTTTCTATCTATCATAACAGCTGCTGTTGTCTGTATACATTTGTATGGAAACACGAATATATATGTCTAATGGCAGCCATTTTATCGAAATCAATATGCAGCAGCAAATATTTTGACAGAGAAAAGTGTGTTTTTGTCACACACATGTTTAAGAATTTACTTTAGGTTATTGGCAATGCTTTGGTAAGCAGCTGGCTATATATTGTGTATTTTATTTTGTATTGTATTTTGTATTAGTCTTTGAAATCTGATCACGATTGGAGAGGACGTTATTAATAATAATCAGGATAATAGTTTGTGTCATTAGTTGTAATAGAAATGGATTTGCTATATGAAAATAGAGGAGTAGGTATAGGTAGGTGTGTTTGGGGAATTAATGACGTGCATTAATCAAAATTATGGTGGAACAACATAACAATGGGCTTAAGTCATTACGTTATGTAACTTGAACAGGAAATTAATAACTTTGTTAAGAAATTTGTATGTTTGTTTGTGTGTATGGTGTTTTGTAAAGGAATAATGTTTTTTTTTTAGGAAATTGTACGAACATATTGACATTTTTTTTAAGTTAAGGTCGCAGAGATTAAAGGTCGTGAGCTTGCATGAAATAAACTGGCATTAGCTTTTGATGGCATGAGGATTGACATGAACTTGAAGTTTTAAAGTCCTTTTGCGAAAACTAACCATACTGGTGGAACATTCATCAGCTATTTTTTAAGTCGTCCTTCTCAGCCGCAAACTATTATTTCGCTCATTTCATCATTTTTTCGAATGTGCATGTGCACTGGGGTTAAATGTTTTAAATTTCTGAGATGTTTTTTATCATAGGTTGAGTAAAGCTCAGCAGGCCCAGGATTTACTAAAGAAGCAAGAAACTATAGTTTATAAAGGTTGGTTTCTTTATTCATAGATTCTTAATATTATTCCTTATACAATTCTTCATATAAATCCAATACTACAATTTACAAATATGTATTACTAATTTTTTTTATATTTGAATATACCTATGTTTGTATAGCCTTAATCTATTTTGAACCTGAGATAGCAGGGCCTACTAAAACTCGCGACTGAGATAGCAGCTTTTAAACCTGTAAGCCCAAGTCAATTACTCTGGGTTCTAAGCTTGTTAAAATAATGGAGTTCGGCACTGTGCACTAGATTGGCACATGATTTAACGATTTAACGATTATTTATTGAGCAGTATAATATTTACAATTGATTCTTATGCTATTTTACATATGATACTTAAAATATTTGTTGGCACATTAGGGGCCTGACTATATACATTGGTGTTTTATAATACATTTTAAAAAAATTTCATTATTTGGTACTTATATAATAATAGTAAAGTGGGAGTGTTCATCTCGGGTTGTTCAAATCCGGTTGCCAGTTGTCACTAGATTGGTACACGGTCAAATTGGCTCTCTTATGCATATTTCTGATGTAAGACATTAGTAATTATAAAATTAACAATAATAATGCATGGAAAATGCCATCCAATGCAAATTGCAAGTAAATTGTGGCATGCCATTGATTGTTGTTTGTGTTTAATGATTCTGATGTCAAACTGGCTTGACTGGTATGGGCATAATATGATTGCTTGTGTGCAAGAATTGTGCTACGGTGAGGATGGCGGTCGGGAAGGTGTGAAATCCTCAATATGTAATAAATTTGTCATTTAAAAGTGTGGTATTGAAATGAAAGAAGACGCTGATCTGATTAATTGTATTAAAATACCAAACACTCACTTTTTCTTCATGTTACGGTGTGCGTCTCAACAATATATATATATATATAATAGATAATATACACTCCAAATAAGGTATACCTAGTTGTTCTTCATGGATAATAATCTCGACCATAAAATAGACAAAATCCGTTTCATGAATACAACCATGTTTTTCCAAATAAATCTCCACAATTTGCTTGCGTTATTCAGGCATCAGTCGATTCATGATAAAATGCCAAGCCAAACTTAAGATAAACAAGGAAGCAGATGACAAAATGGGTGTGCTTACTGTTTATATTTAAATTCATAAGGTTTCATAATATTATACAGGATTTTTTTTGCCTCATATGTACCTCGACATGGTGTTTCGAAAAAAAGCAAATCCACATAGGAAAAAGCTTTGGAAAATCGGATAAAAATTGTTAACAATTGCCTTTCAATATACAATACCCACGACGCCTTTGTATAATTGACATCCTATATTAAACAAACTTTATAATATTGTCCGTTAGCAAACAGCAAGTTTTGCAGCGCTTCAAAACTCTTCCTGAAGCATACATCAACAAAAAAAAATTTCAACTGTTCCGGTTCTCCGCAACTGGCCTAAGATGTGACCGTAATTGTATTCCTTGGGATTGAACTTTAACTTAAACTATACTGTAGAGTAGACCTCCCACCTCCAAGTTGTTTATTGTCGTCAGGTTTCCTCAGTATATGGTATCTATATCCAAATCCACTTTCGTTGCATGATATTTGCATCCAATTTTGTTTGCATGGTCTTGTTCCTCAGTTAAAAATATGGTTTGTAGCCACCAGATTTTTAAAATGTACCGCAGAGAACGATTAAGGAAGGATTGCAGTTTGCCAATTATTGACAGCAAAAACAAATTGGTGACAAAATATCTTCTTAAATTACTCCTTGACGCACATCAAAAGAATCACTGAATATTGGAAAAAAGCATTATAATCGTTTAAGAAAAAAAGTAAGATTATTGAACCTAATAACTCGATAGCATTTGATAGAGGCTACCACAGACATACAGATACAGACCGCGCACCGACTCGCAATCCTCTTGCCTTAAACACCCTCAAAATATTTGATTCACCATCGTTTTAGATGTGTGGTTTTCAATCTGGTAATACTTTTTTCGGAGTTGGTCTTTTTGACAGCTGTCACTTGATTTATGCTCAGTTTGGTTTATTGTGATATCACAATGAGTAGACTTACTACTGAACAACGTTTGCAAATTGTGCAAATTTATTACCAAAATAATGGTTCAGTTTGCGCGACGCATCGCGTGCTGCGTCTAATATTCGGTCGATATAATCGCCCAGGAATTTATTCGAGCAAGCCTTAAAACCTTATCTTTATAATAAAGCTAAATTCTTGCCCCCATAGCATTAAATTAAATGCGTTTTATTTCTTCTTGAAAACCACACGTCTAAAAAAACACCTTTTATTTCTCTGTCTGTGCATTTTATTCGTGTCTTGTATTGGTTTCCTATTTAAAATGCACGGTATAGATTAAGATAGAGTTAACACATTCTCTCAAAATAAAATGCACATCAAGCTTGTAGGCAAAGAGAAAAAAGAAGTTAGCGGTGTCTGTATCTGTATGTATGTGAAGGCTACCACCAAAAGGCTCTGTTATAGAAAATGCTAGCTTTTGATATTGGCTTACTAGAAATTACATTTTGGACGGTATAATTCCCGTTATTTTCAACGGTTCTCCGTTTGACAAAATAAATGTTGGTGTGCCACAAGGCTCCATTCTGTTTCCGACACTCTTTTTTCTTATTTTATAATGCACTCGCAATCAAGGGTATATGTATAAATACAATTATAATGAATAAACATTTGGGAGCGAGGAGAGAAGGAATAGAAAGATAGGAAAGAAAATTGGTACAGTGGATTGAGATTTAAGGTGATAAGATTATCTCACGAAAATCCCACGGGTGGCATCCTAACATCCAGTTGAAACTGGAGGAATAAATAAAAATTGCTGCCAGCCCACAGGCTGGGTTTTAACTCACAACTCTAGGTTTAGCAAGCAAAGCACTACATCCATTGTACCATATCTTTAAATATCAATGATCTCTTATCCAATACTTATTATCCACTTAATTGTTTTGCGGATGGCAGTGTATACGCTCAGTTTTTCATATTCGGTTCCAGATACACAGATCTATTCTTAAGATGTGGAATGATAACGGCCGCGTATGCTAAGCTCATAGAATTTCGATTTTGAGACCATTGTCCAGTGGGGAAATAAGAGCTTTTTGGATTTTTTAATGCTTTAAAAATCGATGCGATTTGCAATTTGTTGTGACGACTTTCAGACCATTTTTCCCCTTACGAGGAATGAGTGCTCACTGTACAACCGGAGATCTAAAAAGAAACACAAGTATTGATTTATGATACTAAATGGAGTTATTTTTGGAGATAGTAGTCTAATTCTTAAAACCTTGTGGGAGACAACCAATTAACCGCTAAGTACCTTAAAAGTTAAGGAAACATGTACATTTATCTGCTTGAGCTATGGTGGTATAGATAGACAAAACAATTGACAGAGAGACGGACAGACAGAATTTCTAGACCTACTCTTTTCGACACATAATATATCAACGTTATGTTATGTTTGTTGCTTGTTACCTCGAATATTTTTGTTTACAAATTCATAACATAGATTGCAAACACCCTTTAAAGTTTTATTTAAATTTTATTTCACTTCGATTTATTGTCACTTCGATTTATTGACTTTTATTTAATTTATTTAGTTAACAAATGGTTTCATTGACATTTTTTTTTCAACATGACACAAAAATTGACATATTATACCTCTTTCAAGCTCTTAACTTACACTTAAAAACTCGAACATTAAATTGTTGTAATAATAAGTGCAGCTTCATTTAATTCATAAATAAATTGAAAAATAATTCTGCAGATTTTATTATTGAAAGGATATATTTACATCGGTTGAAAATAATGCTCAAAAACATCCCTAACTATCAATAACCCTCAAAGATAAAAGTTTAAAATATATTATGACCTGAAAACTAAAAAAAGAGCTCTCCAATTACATGGAAACACTCTGTCCTCGGGACAAATATTTACCTTCTCTGGATTGGATTTTTGATAAATGACAACTGAAGTTATTATTAAGAACTTAAGTGGTTCAGATGAGAGCGTAATACAATGCCTTTTTTTTAATTTATTTTAAAACAAATTAAAAAAAAAAACATTGAGAAAGCAGCTCATTCCAAGCAATTTATGTTAAATATATCCGATTAACAATTTTATTTTCATTCAAAGAGTCATTCATTTTTCGGTTTCGAATGTAAAGCTAAATAAAACACATACAACGATACATTTTTGATGCACATTTCACTTTATTACAAAGTATGGACTTTGCCATTAAGTGTGAAAAACAATATTATATCAATGGCCGCCTTGGGAATATTCGCGGTATTTCAGCTTGAGTAATGTTGGTTTTTAATGCGTCTAAAGTTCGGGGATTATTCGCTTTTGCTTAGCCCCGCAGAAAAAAATCTTAAGGTGTCAAATTGCATGATCTTGGTGGCCAATAAATCGACTTCGCCAAAACGTGAAATTGCGCGACCAGGAAACTTCTCACTCAATAATTATGTGGCTTGTTGCCCCGTCTTGTTTTAACCACATGCCCTTATTCAAGTCATGATCTTTAATCGTCGTCCAAAAAAATTTCACGTCACTCACATTAAGACACGTACAATTGCTGCGAACAACAAAAAATCCATAAATTCGGATCATCAGCAACACTGACACTTGCTACATCAATCTTTTTGACTCCATGCATGCATTACGGTGATGCACAGGTCATACGACATCAGTAACGTACGTTGTTCATACGTTAAGCGATCCGTTATCGTTAATGGCAAACATTCAACTAACATTTGACACTTAAGATGACAGCTGAGTTTGACAGGTGTCAAATGCCAGCGCTATAAACTTCAAACTATTAAATGAATAACCCTGTATAATTGAAAAATCAATGCTTATGACAAATTAATAAATGTTTCATGAAATAAAGTACGCAATGCATGCAATTTATTGCAGATAAATGAAGTCCCAAAGGAATCACGACAAAAAATATGACGGAACTCGATTGATTTTATTTTATTGTTCTGAGAAATAATAAATTTAAAAGTGAGGTTGGATTCAAAGGCGTTTGAAAAAATTTAAAGGAAATACTACATTAAATTTAATGAAAGAAACCATCTTTCTTTTTTTCCATTGAACATCATTTCCTCGCCCACGTTTATCAACTCTATTTTCGCTTACTAAAAAGACATTCCAAAACATAGCATCATCCCCATTTAACACTCACTGCCTAGGAACTCTATGGAAACTATAGGTACCTTCTGAACCAAAAAGACTGATTTCATAATGAGACATACTAAAATTATCAATATGACATCCTCCGGAAAAGCATTGAACAGGTAGATGCGACTAGATATACTCCTACCTGTCTGGTATGTGTCCAGTCCACATGAAAGAACAATCAATGGAGAGTGGACATACGAAAAGGACACTTCATTAATTTTACAGAAACAAGTCAACCAACACCGTATAATGCTTGAAACTATACCAAGCTAATGACCTATTACTGTTATAGCAGTGCATACAGAAATCTACAACACATTGTTACCACAATTATTATTATAACCAAAATTTAATTTCGTCCGTATACTCCTATAGGAGGTCGATAAAATTTTACGTCCGACATGGCTTTTGGTAATAGAGAAATAGAATATTGGGGCGCCACTTAATATACATAATTCAAGCCAAATATGAGGCAATAAGGCAGCATATTGTCAATTCCATTTGGACATTTTATGGTCAATTATACAAATGCGTAGTTTACTTTTAATAAAAAACTAGCTGTCCCGGCAGACGTTGTTCTGCCCTTTCGAGCAGATAGCGCGGTGATATAAACGACGACGATGATAGATATGAACATTTTGAATATTTAGCGATAAGTTTTCTTAATTATATTTATACTGTCAAATTAGTTTGTCAAAAATATGAGAAACAGAATGTTTGTTTTTTTTTTTTTTTTTGTTAAAATTTAATAAACCGAGAAAAGTACGTATACGCCCAAGTGTTTTACATTAACAAAAATTCAATAGAATTCCTGTTTATAACAGCTTGTTAAAAATTGCACCCCTCAAGCATTGAAGTACGTTAAACCTATCAAACACAATAAGAATTTTTAAAACCGTATACCTTTTTTTTCTTTAAGCCCATTTCGCCCTATAAAATCCTGCAAAAAATATTTAGTTAACGGTTAGTTAGTATGCTTCGCTAAGCAGATCACATTAATATTAGAATGAAAAATACACTCGTTTTAAATACACCCTCTTTTTTATATTTATTTTATGTATTTCTTCTTCATTTTATTTTACTATCGCAGAGCCTTTTCGTAAACTATATTTTTTGTATTGCCCGGAGTCGTGGTAAGCGAAACAAAATTTGACTTAAACTTTTGAAAATAGTTTGAGCGGTTTTTGAAAAAATTGGTTAAAACTAAAAACTAGTATGGCTTAACCTGATCGGCTCGTTGTGTGGGAGCTACCTTTTTTAAAGATGTTACTGAACGAAATTGAAATTCCAAAAACAGAAATTTAGTTTTGTCAAAAATGTCTACGTCGAGCAATTCCAGAACAAAAAAACGAAACCTTAAAGTTACCTTTGAGTCAGGCTTAAAAAAAAAACTAAAAACTTCGAAACCCGTTTTTCTTTAAACTACTAAGTATAATGAAATTTTTGTCAAAGCATTTGCAAGCAATTGTCCGCCGAACCCTTTCCTCGAGGACACTACTTCTTGATAAAATAAAGTGCACGACTGTGTCGTACGAACTTGCTCTAATGTGTCTTGGGATTTGAGATTTTGGTAAAAAAGCAGGGAAAAAATCATAACATATTTTATTAATCACTGAAAAATCACAAGTTAAAAGGTTCTTTAGGAAAATGAAGTAAGTTATCATTTTTCTTTTACTGCGTGGAGTTTCAAGGGAAACAAAAATTATAATCATCGAACCATTTTTTTCAAAAAATATTTTTTTTTTGAAAAACTTTTCCGAAAACATAATTCCAATTTTTTTTTACAGTACCTATGCCAACTTCAAGCATTTTGTAGTTTTATTAGAAAAATTATATTGAAAAAAAATTCAAACCGTTTTGGAAAAAACCAAAAATTTAATAAAAAATCAACTTTTTTTTTAAACTCAAAATTTTTTTTTTTTTTGAAAAATTATAGAATTCCCATATTACAAATTTTATCAAAATCCGTTGAGTTGTCCACAAGAAAATCTGATTTAAAAAAAAAAAACCCTATGGGATGTACCGTTATAAGACTTTTCCTGAAAAATCTATTTTAACCAAAACATGCAATTTACACAAAAAACACTATTCAAAAATTTTATCAAAACCCTTCAGAAAAATGCATTTTTCATAAAAATTATATAGCAGGTACCGTTAGTTTTAAAGCTAGAATCCTAACTCCGAAACCCCTTTGCAGGGTGTTTTTTTTCGTCGTGTGGTTTTCAATCTTTCAATACTTTCTTATGCTCAGTTTGATTTGCCATTTCATAATGAATAGAATAACTCCTGGACAACGTTTGAAAATCGTGCACATCCTTGAACAAAATAATTGTTCGGTTCGCGCGACGCATCGAGCACTGCGTCCAATGTTTGGTCGATATAATCGCCCACGAATTTATTCGAGCCAGCCGGCCGGCGGCAGCCAATTGCGCGAAATCATGTTAAAAATATAATGGCAAACCCTTTTCTTTATAATAAAGCTAAATTCTTGGCCATAACATTAAATTTTATATGCCGCTATACAACAGCTTTACCAAAGTCACTTTCGAAGAAGTTACGGACCAATAATGCCACCGCAACCAGCCTAAAATCCACAACAAACGGAAACTTTTTGAGGTCGCAGTTTCGCCTGCGGAATCTCGTGTGGGCTGTTATCACCTCTTAACCCGAAAATTTGCTTCTCAACACAGGGTGATTTTTCGGCACACTTTGACAGAACTCAACTCAGCGTCGTTCTTTTTGACTAACAAATAGTTGCTGATTGTTTGAAATTTGGCCAAAAACGTTGAAAGACCACCAAGTCAACAGTAAAATGGACGCAACGATTTCGCTAACGAACACTCGTTTCTACCCTCGCTAATTGAAAAACTCTTTTTAAAAAATGTTTCACTTTTATACTTTAGCAATTTTAGCTTGCAATTATAAGTTCGCAGTAAATATATATGTACCTACATAACAATGAAAAGGGAAAACAACTTTTACTTAAGCGGATGGGCCAGTTTTCTTCGAACTTTGAACACAGAACTTTTGGGCCATGTTACAGAGCGGCTATCTAAGTTGGCATTCTAGCTCTAAAAGTATCGAACGAAAGAAAAGATCAAGGACCTGTCTAATGTTCTTTAATTGAAAATTTCAATTTTAACTCGTGGATACCAATTTATCAAGGAATCGCTTTCCCGGCAGCAATATTTTCCCAAACAAAAATATGTATTTATTTATTAATCGACAATTTATCATGTATCTAATTGGTCAAACAATTTATTTTTACCAAAAACTTTAATTTAACATCATTACTTAATAATAATTCCACCTGAATGTGACCTCAGCCTAATTTTATTTATGTTTCCCAAATAGTCAAACATTTTTTTTTTTATTTCATATCCAATTTGTGTCAATCCCTCGTGCCCCATACCTCACCGTCGTGTACCGTTGATATAATTATTAAAAATAATTTCATACCCCAATCAATTAATTTAATTCAGCTGCCCCAATCACCGTCAATCACACGAGTCTATACCATTCAAAACCCAAATTGCCTTCCTTTACCCATAAAATTCACCAAACGACAATGAAAACTAATTAAATTTTCTTTATAGTCTTTTGAATGTCTGCGCCATAGGAAAACTCATGAAAACACTATTTTCACACACACACACATGAAAAAGATGGACGGACGTGAGTATGGGAGCATAGAATTTCCCAAAATACCAAATACCCCACTGGGTACAAACCGCATTCATAAATATATTATCAAGCTACTATTTATAATATTAAATAGGGTAAAATACAAAACGAAAAAAAAAAAAACTTCAAACAGCCCCAACGCACACAACTAAGAGTGGCTTGCAGCATTAAGTGATCAACAGGTTATGAGCAAAATTATATTTCAATACTGTCTATGTGAGAGTATACCCAGTATAGTCGCTCTCGGTTTCGGTCCCGGTCTGTCGGTCTCGGCAGTCGGTAGGTAGGTCGATCGATTTTTAGACCAAAATTGTCGTCGTTTATTGTGGTTAACGCTGTTATAGTCCTATGTCCTTCGTCCTTTGGCCCTTCGACCTAACCACATCCAAGCAAAATTAATCTCCAACAGTAACGGTACCTATTCATCAAATAGAATATAGCAGCTTTTTGCCAGCCTATAGAAAGAGTCTATCAAATATGTTGACGATTTGTGCCCCAGAGGCTCATTACGGAAGCCTTCAAGGGTTGGAAGTTTGATTTTTCCATATCAAATATTAAATTTTTTTAGGATAGTTCAATGTGCAGGGTGGATCTGGGTTCCTGGGTATTTGGTTTCCTGTTTAACGATAGTTTACAGTTTAGTTCCACGAAATGGATGTTTTTAAGCTGCGAAAGAGTGTGTTGAAATATTGAAACATTTTGTTCAAAAAGTGTTAAAAGGGCTTTTGAATTTGTATTTTTTGTCTGTTTACAAAATTCGACAGAATTTCAAATTTTAGTTCTCGGGCTTATTTTGGTGCAATATTTTTGTTTTAAATTCTTAGTTCGTAATGTTCTTATCAATTTCGTGTAACAAATTTTCGTGGCTATTTAAGGTGGCTTTACATGGAGCCGAAAGCCATGATCTGCAAAAAAGAGGATGCAGAATAGATAAATCATACTTTTGTGATAGAGAGGGAAGACCAATATAAAGACGTCTTCTGCAGCTTGAAAATTATATTTATGGACGAAGATGAACATCTTCATCGTCTGCATCTGCACTATAACTGTTGTTGGTTGGTGCGTTTTCGTCTGCACTTTAATTTAATGCAGCTCCATGCAAAGCTTAATGGCTGGTTTAATTTTTTTTTTTTTTTCGAAAATCCTTACAATTTTACAAATTACAAAAAAGGGTAACGTCAGTTTTGTGGGAATTTTCATTAAATACAAATTTTCAAGTATGGGTTTTTCAGCATTACTTTCACTGACAGCCATTTTGTCAACTGCCTTGTGATTTATTTTTTGTTTGGTTTGCCATTTCATCATGAATTGACAGACGCCTGAACAACGCTTACTACAAATGATAAAACTCTTCATCTGAGGAGTCTTGATGATACTCAAGCCGTTTTTGCTTCTTTAAAATGAAGGCTGGCCAGAGGGTTACAGTGAAGGGACGCCTTTATAGAGCCATGATCAATGATTTTTTCGTTCCTGAATTGAATCGCCTTCATGTAGGGGTGCTGTGGTTTCAACGAGACGGTGCAGCATGTTGTTTCTGAATCCCACTGGGAATTGTTCATATACTTCTCCATTAAATACCAAGCATTGGATGATGAGTGTTCGTTCATTGTTCTTCCTACTTTTTATGCTCTTCGGTTATAATCAGTGTTATTCTTCTTCTTGCTGAACATATGGTAGTTGTAGTTTGAGCTGCTGCTCGATGCGTTCTTCCTGTCACGTCAATGTCATCGGAGAACCCTAGTTATAGCGTTGATTTACTAAAGATTGGGCATCAGAAGTAACTCTACCAACACTTTTAATGAAACAGCGAGCTTTTTCTAACGTCATCCTGATAAGGCGTAACTTTGCAGAAATGCAAAATCTGTAAATGGTGACATAAAGTTGTTTCCCGTTAACATGCTGTCGTAAGCTGCTTTCGAAATGTTTAGTTGATGGTTTCTGTAGGATCTAGCACAATGTATGAATTTAGTCAGTCATAGATTTTCCAGGTCTGAAGCGTCACCAGAAAATACCATATGCAATTCCAATCGTCTGTCGGGCATACTTTCCTTTGGCCATATTTTACAAAAGAGTTGGTGTATGTTCCTGGCCAGGTAATCTTGAGTGTTTTTAAAGCTAATCTTGTAACCCACAGGCTTCAGCTGCTTTGTTTATTTTTAAGTCTGTGAAAGTCTGCTTTGAGCTAAATTTTGTCGGGCAGCTTCGAGCCTTGCTGGACATTCAGATTGACTGCTACCAATGAGTGATACTGCACTCTCCTGCCTTCAAATGTACAGTTTAAGGGACACTGCAGTTCTCTTTCAAATTCACTACATCGACGCCTACGTTTAAGTTTTGTTTATTCCCGCATTTTTGCGGGTTCCTTGCTTGCCATCGGGATCGTTGCTGATATGCTTGACCGGCCTCAAGCTAGTCAGAGGTAACATAATCTTGACTCTTGCTACAACCGCGCAGACAAAACTCATGCCAGGCTTCCCGTCGAGCTGTTTTGACTCACGTGATGTCCGTGCTTTCCTACCCTGCCATAATTGCCGTAAATCTTCTAAAAATGTTCTCACTTCAGATGACCTCATCCATTACTCTTTCAAGCCAAACGATTCCGTATTTCTTTCTGTTTAAAGCTACCAACCAACATACCAAAATGGTCTAAGGGGACACTCTAGTTATTTTTCAGAGGCACTACCTGACCTGTATGCTCAAGATTTAGCTTAGTTTGCCTGATCTCATTCGAGGTCAAACCACGGGTACCTCAGAGGTGATTGTTCGAAGCCGTGCACTTCTAAATCAGCGTTTTTGGTGGCTTGTTCAAACAGCTGTCAATGGTAGAGGACCCGTCTGAATCATATATTTTGTCTAGGTTGTGATGATTTTTGGAGAATTCTTTTGCAAAATCCGCTAATTTAGCCAACCGTTTGACGGACTAAGTGTAGCCGTACCAAGCAGCAGCCTGCCTAGTTGGACTGGAGTCTGAAGTATGGTTACGTGGAATCATCTCAAGATTGACTTGACAGGTTGAGATCAATTTCCCTCCCCTTCATGGACCTAAATAATCACACGATTGGCAGGAGACCCGTCTGAGAACCAACCTACATCTTGCCTAGGTTACGAGTTATGATTCCATGGATGCACACAAAACTATCCCGTAAGCGAACTCTCATAGTATGTGGCATTAGTCTATAGTCTGGTCACATTGATCTTTCATAGGAGATCGTCCGGCAGATTTAATACCGTTACCTGACAAACCACCTGCCAGATATTTATATTATATCTACCATTATATTCCTTTGTAATGTCATCATAGTAACAAAACGGCGCAGTCAAGATCTAATTGGGGTTTCCTAGCTGCCATTGGTCTGTCTTCTTCACATAATCAACTGTCTTGGAATTCTTCGCAAGCTCGACTGATACACCGCGCCGCGCAGCGTAATCGTCGGCATAGGATGTAGATGTAGCCCCCACCTCCGATTGAAGTTACCAAAATCAACTGCAATAAAGAAGCTAGAAAAAATTCAAGGACTTGCAACGACATGCATAACGGGATGTATGCGGACCACACCTGCGTTTGCACTTAATGTAATTTTGGGATTACCTCCAATCTACATTTTCATAAGAATGGAAGCAGGACTGAGCTTACATCGTCTCTTGAACCAAGAATATGTAACCTCAAACCCAAACTCAATAGGACACCTATCGCTCCTCAGCAGCTTGGAAAATACCCCACATATAACTTCAAACAGAATTTCTCTATAGTCACCCCCCCCCCCTCGGATACCGGTACATAAGGGTTACGAGGGTAATGAAAAGGCCGAAAACCCCCGCCCAAATAGGGTGCCTCATCGCCATTTGTCGGCCCTGAACCCTTCCGCGGAGTAAATGGAAACTACTTCAAGAACACTGCCAAGAACATCCTACTCAGGGAATCCAATGCAGTTTGGCATACAACTCCTGGTCAGATCTGCTCCAAACGATTTGTACCAGTATAACTATATATAAATAGGCAAGCAGTTTTTTTGTGGTACCAATTGCGAAGTGATTACCCAACCGATTGAGATGATATATATATCATTGGAAAGGTATCACTGCGTCGGTGTGCTGGGAATATTTTGTTTTGTAACTTTTTTTTTTTTGGAAAATACAGGTACAAATGGCTTAGTGTGTTTTCTTACCATTTTTTTCGTATAAATTCGCTGTAAATTTTTTTTTTCCCACAGTTTTGGCCGAATTTTGGCCACTGGGCGATTCTAGTTCAAATAAAACTACAAGATTTCTACTTAACCTAAATAGGAAAACTCTCAAAATAGTAACTGGAATTATAACCGAACACCTTCACAACATGAGACTATTGACAGACCCCGTCTTCCTACTCTGCCTCGAAAGTGAAGAAACATCTTAGTATACCCTCACGGAATGCCCAGCACTACTCCGCCTCAGAAAGTGGACACTAGTTGATGAGATTGTTCCCTTGGAAAAACTCAAAATCTTCCATCCACAGAATATCTTAAAGTTCTGGTCTCAGTCTGGAGCAACAGAACTGCTCTTGAATCTCACATGGGTTGGCACAATAGGAATCTTTGAGATACCGACCGCAGTGCCTGAGCTGTATAAGCTCTCTTTAACAACAAATAATGATAGTACCAAAATCAAATTTCTTCAAAATTGTTGGTGCTCACCTAGGAGCTTACCTGGAACCTGGATATCTGTACCTACAGCGTCGTACGAGCATTCTCTATAGTTTCAATCAATTGGAAATAAAATATTAAAAACTGGCCTAAAAACCAACTCAAATGCAAATACAAAATTATTTACCAAAATGAACGCAGAATTTTAATTTCTGATGTTGTGTGCCTTAAACAAGCATCAAATACATATATTGTTTCCCATTCTCTCAATTAAAATGGATCACCCTTTAAAAAACATGGCTTCAATTAAAAAAAAAAAAAGTTCATAAATTCACATACACTATGATACATCATATTGATAGATAGCTAAAGTGAATAAAATTACTTATTGCATGTCCTTCGTGTGGAGCATCAAAAAGTTAATAATTGGGGTAGTTTACTCAAGTACCCATGAAATATGTAAAAATTCAGAGAATCCTTTATTTCATATACCTATGTGCATATGCCTAGAGGGCATTTTTTTTATGAACGAACAAAAATGAGAGAGGATATAACTTCCCGTCGCCGTCGGAGAGCTTCCTTAAATATATATATATTTTTTTTTAACGAAAAAATCATTTTTTGTTGTTTTGCAAACAAATATTTAAATAAAAAAAGGCTTCGTAGAAAACAAACAATATTTTTTATCTCCCAGCAACATTTTTGATGTAAAACCTTTTTTTTTGTTAAATATTATTAATAAAACAATGGCATCCGTTAAAACGAAAGCCAAAGGCTCTGCGAAATGTTATGAAAACAAAATAAACAAAATATAAATATTTTTTAAAATCTGCTCACGTTTGCTGGATATTTGGTCACGATCCGTACACACTGTTGTTACCAAATTAACCCAATGCAAAGGACACACCATGGGAAAAAAATTGTTAAGTTCAAATAAGAGTGGGCGAAGGGAAAAAATCCTTGGCCATTTGGGTGGCTGAATACTTTGGCCTTTGGATTCAGGATTCAGGATACCTGTTAATCTGGTCCAGAATGTGCAAACAAAATTTTCAATTTTTGTCTTCCATGTCTGCTGTTAAGCTTAAACAGGACAGGAGATTATGCATTTTGGTGTGGATGCTGGCATTTCAAGGACCATTTATGAATTAGGAGGAATACATTCTGTTTGAACAGTGTCCATTAGAGCAGAGTCTTCTAAGACATAAATCAAAAGCCATGACTCGTAAGTTTACCCTCGTAAAAACAACTTATCGGTATTCAGCGGGCTGATTTTCTGATCTTATTTTGAACGCTTTTCATTTTTTTGATTGTGTCAATGAGAGGCTAAGAAATATTATATACATAGGTTTGCGAAAGGATAATTGCAAATCGATTAAAATGTTTGACATTTTAAAATAATGTGCATTTTGAAGAAGGCGTTTTAAGGTTATGTGAAGCAAATTACAGAACTTGCAATTTTCAAGGAAATGGTAAAATTGAATCATATGGGCTGTTCGATTGCAAGCTCCTGACAATAGTAAGAGAAGCTTTTTCAATACTTCGAAGCACTTCGGGACTAACGTGAGTTCTAATGTTGATGACCTTGTATTTCATAGCTGCAGAAAAAATACTTAACACTGTAACGAAACGTTTCAATTTGTTTTACTTCTACCCTTCAACCCACTTCCTTTCTGTGAAAGAAATAGTTCTAATGCAACATTTCACTTTTCCCATCCCTCATTATGAATGTCGTATAGACAACAGCCGAAAGTTAAACCATTTTTCACTTCCTGCCGTATCATTTTAAATTTCGTTGTTTCAATTCACACTGAGTCTTATCTGAGAAATACGATATCATGAAGTAAAATTTAAGTCAAATCCACACCCACCGACAACCGGATCTGAACAACCCGAGGAATTTTAAATAAACATTTAGATATAAGTTTAATTAAGACAACCACTGTATTTCTATACATTAAGCAAAAAAAATTTATATCATTAGGCCCCTTTCGTGCCAACAAATTCAAAGTCAACATTATTATATAAGAAATAACATAATGTTAGGTAAATTGTAAATACATAATATTGTTTAAAAAAATCTGTCAATCTACAGTGACTACCAGAAGGTAATAGTGAACTTCATTGCATCAGTGTCATATTACGGGACTCTATCCAGCACCACAATCACACAATGTTCCAGGAACGGTTACAGGGCATCAAACAGTCTTATATAGGTACTGAGCCAATAGCGTCATTATCAGCAACAACATCGAGGTGACAACAACAAATGATTAAGTGGATGCTTTCGCAAACTACGTCAAACAAAATTTCACTCCCAGGCCCTCAAAGGACGACGGACCCGGCTTATCTAAATAAAATTGAGAAACCATCAGCCTAATATGGAAGTAGCACATTTCGACGACACTAACCCAGTTATTGACTCCATGATCCTTAAACTGTGCAGAAATCATTGTCAAGTCGAAACCAAAGTCAACTGGAATGGTTGGAGTCTCTAATTACGTCATCTAAAGACTTCCCCCAACAGTGATAATACTTCTTGCAAGCATGATTAAGAACGGTTCCAACAACGGCGTTAGGAAATATCGCCCAAGGAAATATCGCCCAAACTGATTTGGAAATAACGCCCAAAAAATTGTTGAACAAATTGTTGTTGTATTTATTTTTCCATTTTGGGTGTTATTTCCTTGTTTTAGTTTGTTTTTATAACAGGAAATAATGCCCGAAATATGAAGCTGAAATTATGTAAAAGGAATTAAAGCCCAAATAGGAATAGCCACCCAAAAGTGCAAGAACAAAAAAAAGCACCCAAATAGGGGAAATATCGCCCAAAATTTAATTTTTCAAACAAATTTTATTTTACAAACAAATACTTGTATACTGTCTACCACTATTTGCCTGCATAATGGGCACAAACAGTTTTCTTGTATTGAACAATATCCTTAAAATGTGGAAATAACCGGCAAATGTGGAAATAGCCGGCGACGGCACGCTCCCGCCTGGTCACTGCGGTCGCGAAGCCGCGTGCCCCCCGCGTCGCCCCCCACGCGCCGTAGGTTATTTCCACATTTTAAGGATATTGTTCAATACACTTTACAAAATATTAAGTAAATGCTACCTCCCCTCCTCCTGAGGAAAACTGCTAAGATCATGTCTATCCCGAAGAATGGCCTTAGAACCTGGTTTCGAACTACAGACGGATATCCCTCCTCAAATATATAAGCAAGGTTCCGGAAGAAGTAACTCAAAGAAGATTTAAGTGTTTCTCTTCTACGAGCACAATATAATTCCCGACATGCAATTTTCCTTTAGGGAAGGGCATTCAACAGCCATCAAGTTTCTTTTGAATGCTTTTTGGATTTCGAGAAAGCAAGCCTTCGAAAGTGTATAGATAGAGCCCTCATACACAAACTTCATTTGCTGGGTATAGCCTCGCCACATAAAAAAATAATATTTTTTTTCCTTTCTTCCAGAAATCATTTCCTTCGACTCAAAAACTGCAAGTCCACAGTTAAGACCATCAAAGGCGGAGTCGCCCAAGGATCAAAGCTTGGCCCATTCCTCTATAGCGTGTTGACTTTGGTCCAAACAGTGCCAGCTGACTGCGAGAACTTACTCTTTGTGGACGACTCGCTAACCTTAGGCGCATATATAGCCCCATACAGAGCAGTGTGAAGAGTAGAAGAATATATTGCTCGATTTTTACATTTCTACAAGAAATGGGGGATCCGGATAAACATTGCCAATACTGAAGTTGTGTGTTTAAGAAGGCCGATGTCGAACAGCAGAAAGCTATTGAATTTTGGTCCTGAATTAATTTGATGAATAAACTACTGTAGCCACGAACAACGTGAAGTTCCTTGGGGTTAACTTCATTGAAAGTTCAAGTTCACCCCGCATTCAAAGGCAGTGCTTTCCACCGCTTTTACCCCTCACTGAAGAAAATGACCCGACTAAGTGAAGCAACGAAACGGCTACCTATCTAACTACAATTTTGATGCGAGGTTCAATCTCAAAGGCTTATATAATATTACTCGAAATTATCAAAATGAATATCTTGAGGATATGCATCGAAAAAGTGTCACAGTCACAGTCACAGTCAAAGTCACGTTATACAGCTGCTTTGATAGCCTTATCCTAGAAAGTCGATAAAGTGGGAGGGGAGGGTGTTGGGTGGTTGATCATTGTAAGTGGTGGTGGGTGTGTGTGTGTGTGGGGGGATAAGGGAAGAGGTAGTGTCCGGCAGAGGAAAAATGGCGAGTGTTTGGTTGGTTGGTGGTTATTAGTTGGTGTGGGTGGTGAGGCAAAACTTTTCAAAAATAATGGGTGGTTCGTTGGTGGCTGTAGGTGGGATGAGTGTTTGGTGTTGCGGGGGATATGGTATGGTTTTGGGGGGAAAATATGGTGGTTGATTGGTTGACGGTTGTAGGTGGGTTGGGTGGTTGGCGGTTTAGGTGGTGAGGATGGTTAATCTGATTGGGGGCGATGAAAAAATTGTCAAAAATGGTGGGTGAGTGGAAGGTGGTTGAAGATGAGGTGGGTGGTTGGATGTGGTGTTGGGAGAGGATGAGGACAAAAATTGGAGTGGGTGGATTGTTTTGGAGGGGGGGGGGGAATTGTCAAAAATAGTTGGGTTGGGCGGTTGGCGGTGGTGGTTGTTGAAGGTGGTTGTGGAGGGGGGTGGGGGAAAATAGGTGGAGTGGATGGTCGGATTTGGAAATAGGATTTGGTGTTTGGGAGGGAATTGTCAAAAATAGTGGGTGGTTGGTTGGTGGTTGTATGTTGGGGTGAGAGGCTGATGTTTGGGGGGAAGGGGTGAGAAAAAAAATTCAAAAATGGTGGGTTGTTGTAAGTGGGGTGGGTTGTTGGTGGTTGGAGAGATGTAACCTTTACATGAACTGTTTTTTTTAACTGGTCATCATTCAAAATTGTCGTTCGTAAACCGACTTTACAGACAACCAAGTTTTTTTTTGCAGAGATTCAAAACAAATCAATAGAAACTTTCGGTAACGACCATAATTTCAAGCCTGTCTGTTCACTTTGTCAAAGCCCGCCTTAATGTTAGGAAACATGAGTACAATTGATTCTTTTTAAAGTAAAACTTTTTTTTCGTCGCCTCAAATTTGTTGGTTCACCTGTCGCATGTCGCAGTATGGCTGACGTTCAAGCACGTGCTGCGAGACAATTGTGTCTTTTGTATTAATTTAAATGTTTTGGTTTCTAACTTGATCGTGATGGACAACGACATAGCTAATGAGTCAAATAAACCGGTTAAGAAGGGAAAAGCCAAGAATAGTGCGAAAATATCCGACGATGAATTACTTCAGGCCGTAAGAAAAAGCCAAAAGATTTTGTGTTTGCAGGGAAAAGAAAAAGCTCTTGGTGAGTTAATTTGATTTGTATGGTCAAATTATTGGAACGAAAAAAGTTTCACTTGCATCGTGGTTTCATAAAACCACACAATTTTGTTTTGGTGCATTTTCTAGCAACACAAGATGAGGCAAGGATATGATCGTCCAGCAAATGCTTCAGACCCTATACTTGACTGCATCCATTCAACAATGTTTCACAAAAATCAGGAATCAGCTGAAAATCCGAACTTCTTTGAATATTTGCTATTTCACCTTGACATCCTTATGGAACTTTGATAAATATATGTACCTTAGACTATCATTATTGTTAATATTCGGCTTAGAACAGTTATACTGGGAATGTTTAGAACTCAGACGACAACATGAATTGTACACCTTAAGCTCCTGGGTTGTATTCAAAAATCCACGGGTGTATGTGGAGCACAGAAAACATCTCGTTATTCAACTTCCGCTGGACGACTTCCACTTAAATATTTAAATCTCCTTACGAGCACAAGAATACCCGAACATGGTCCCGATTCCGACCCAGTGCCAGTGGCAGTGGCAGTGGGGCATCATTTAAAAATATTTTCAAAAGAATGCTATTAAATCTCGATGACTCAGTTCGAAATTCTTCTTGTTTTTTTTTTTTTTAATGCATTTTTCCTCAGATTTGCTTACAAGTAGTAGAAGGAAGTGTGCACCCCCAGAAGCCAGAATCCAGAAGCCAGAATCCAGAAGCACCATGTTATGCTTGCTCATCATCGTGAACTTTAACACTCTCAGAATTTTGCTGAACGGTGCTAGATTGATATAACAAACGAAGTTTACACAGGATTAGGGGAGGCAGCAAAAAAACTATACCATAGCTGCTCGCTCCACCAACAACTTAAACAGCCCTTAAAGCTTAAACCCTATAACCTCGTTGTGGAAGGATTTGTGTGTTTGTGTGTGTGTGGGTGGGTGAGTGTTAATACTGATGTTTCTGTCTAACAGAAACCATCTGTGTTCGCTTGTCGTTGAGAAATGTATATGGTTATCGTGTTAAAGCGAGGGCAAAAGATGCTGGGGAATTCCTATTATGAATGTGTGTCCTGTCCGGAGGACGTGTGTAGTCCGCTGTTAACTTATCACGACAAAGTGGAGTGATGATTGCTTGAACAAATATTTGCCTCTTTGAAATGCGAGAAGAAATTGAAATAAAAAAGGGGTTATCTATCGTAGAAGTGTTTCTTATGGAAAAAGGGTAAATTGAGATAGTTATTCTTAAAGCTGCTATATCTGGGATATACGAATTGAATTTGAAATAAAGTATTTTATTTGGATTTCTTGAAGAGAGTAAATACTTTGAGTGTCTTCCTGAAAAAGGTACGAACTCGAAAGGTGGTACAGTATTTTTTATTCTTTTTTTTGCCATTAAATAAACCAGCAATTTTTAACATCGAAAAAGATCATATATTATAAGCTCACTGGAAAAAAGTGGAATAGTTTTGAAATCTTGAAGAACCAAGGGTTTCTTCTGTGAATACTTCAAAATAATTTCAAAATTTCAGGCGAGTGGTTTTTATGGCCTACATAGAAGTGTATTTATTTAACAAAAATTAGATTGGAGATAGCAGGCTTACCCAAAAATAAGCTTTGAGAGGGGAGTATTATTACCAGCCTTCAGATGGAAGACTTACCGAAAATGGGCCTTTAAATTTCTGGTTGACCAAAAATTAACATTAAAATAACAGAACTAATAACAATGAGCCTTGACAGAACATGGCTACCACAACGAAAGAAGGAGCCTTGAGATGGCAGCCTAGCCAGAAATGAGACAAACGTTTGAGACGTGCGGTGACAGGCTTAAAAGGAATAAGCTATAAGGTTACATCAGGCTTACATAGAATGAGCAGCGTAATTGAAGGCTTGCCAAGAATGAGCTGATAAATTGCAGGCTAATTTAAAGGAAGCCTTGAAATGGCAAGCACACAATGGATGTGGTCACAGGCAAACTAAAAATATGACGTTAGTCAGCATTCTAACTAAGAATGAGCCTTGAAACTACAAAGTTTAAAAAAAAAAAAATTGAGATGGGAGGCTTACCACAAATCAGCCTTAAAATTTCTGGTTGAAAAAATCCGCATTGAGAAGGCAGGCTTACTGAAAATAAGTCTTGAAAACACATGTTTACCCAGAATGAGCCTTGACATGACAGGCTAATCAAATATGAGAGCCGTGAATTAGTAGGCTTCTCAAGAATCGAGCCAGGAGGGGCCAGCTTACAAAGAATAGATCCATCATCAAAAATATGCCGTGACGTAAGCAGGCTTACTATGAATGAGTGGCAGGCTTATCAAGAAGGAGCTTTAACGTGGCAAGCTAACAAAGAATGGATCCGTATGGTGGACAGATTACCAAGAATGAGCAGTGAAATGGAAAACTTACCAGCGATGAGCCGAGAGGTGGCAAGCTAACAAAGAATCGAAACGTGAATCAGAAGGCTTACGGAGGAATGAAGCGTGGGCTGGTAGACTTACCAACAATGAGCCGTAAGTTGTCAAGCTTATCAAGTTTAATGAAGCCATATAGTCGCATAGGCTAAGCAAAGATATGTCGTATCAGGCTAACTGAGAATGAGCCAGCATATAGCAGGCAGGCTTATTATGCATAAGTTGCTATGTGGTAAAGCTTTAAAAAACAGCGCCGTGGTCTACAGGCTTATTAAGACTGAAATGTGGGAGCCAAAAATAGACTTTGAAATGGCGGGCTTAATAGGAATCGGGCCATACTGCTTGCAAGCTAACCAAAAGCCATAAGGTGGAATGTCTTACCACAAATGAGCTGTAAAAGGTTTTTGAAGTGAAACTTTAGGCGCATGGGGGTAAAATTTTTACTGATGCAACGGATATAAGCGTGACTTCCGTTCCCGAAAATGGAGAGAGCGATTGAGACCGATCGACAGAGAGTGAGAAAGGGCTAACGTATCATGAAGCACTTAGCCATGGAGCGAGAGTAGGGAGCAAGCGAGTGAGAAAGATCGAGAGAGAGTGAGATAGAGCGAACGTCGCATCACGCACAGTGCCATGTTTAAAGAGAGCTGTAGGTTAGGTTAGGTTTGTTTTACAATACCACAAACTGGTTCTGCATACCAACTGTGGGTAGGTCGGTGGCTGATGGTTAAAAATAGAACGGTGGGTAGCAGGGATGTGACTTGGTATGTGGTTAAATGAGCGCTGGAAGGTTGATATGAAAAATGTGATGTGTATAATATTAAATGTGTTAGGCGGGTAAGCACTGGTTGGTTAATGCGGTGCAAAAAAATAAAAATTAGTTTGCCAAAGAAGTTTCACTTCTGACATGTGTTATGTGTACTTTGTGCGCACGCACTTTTTTTACCCGGTTTATGGTTGAAATCTTCTCAGCTTTGTATAAGTGCGAAAACTAAAAAACACTGTCTTAGATGTGATAGTCACTTACTTAAGGTGACGCAGACAGAAGACAGTCCATTGTGAACCACGAAACCAAGAAAGCACGCTAGTTAGGCCGGTCCTAGTAAGTGGCCAGTTGCACACACCAAGTTGGTTGAGGTCTAACTCCACTTGATCGCGCCATCTATGATTGGGTTTTCTCTGCGTTAGCCCTCCGGGTTGGAATTGAAATCTCTACATGACCTAGTCATCTAAGCTTTTTCAATAGGCCAATGTCGCTGTATAGCTCGTACAGTTCGTAATTGAATTTTCTCCTACATACTCCATGGGAGATACATATATGATACGTATATTAAATGTATATTCTGGCTACTTGATGCAAGAAGGTGCACGAGATTGGTACAAAATACTTAAAGCTGTTAGTTCGTTCCAAAATGTGGGTGTGAATTATAATGCCAAATGGTAAAATTATAGAAAAATTCACTGACTACATAATATATATGCATTTCCTGTAAGTGTGGTTGAAATGCTGTCATGGCAAAGTATACCAGTGCTGCTTTTCATCTCACTTTCTGTGTGAAAGCGTCATCTGAACACGAAATAGCAAAGATTACAAATTGGGCGAGGGGTCTTACGAAGGCCTCAGAACAGTATAGTGAAGACTACAATCTTTTTACTCCCCCTTAACTACCCAATTCGCAATCTTCCATTCTTACATCCTGGATAGCCAAATGACATACGAACTACGTATACGATGTTCTTAAACCTAACCTAACTTAACCATTGGAATTGCATTTCCCTGAAGGGTGGCAGCCAAATTCATGGCACTTTTTTTTCTGAAGCGGATCTTAATCCTTTTTTTTTTAATAATAAAGTTTGAACGCGGGAATTTACCATATCTATCCCCTTACTGTCCTGTGACCTCAGACAAATAGCTTACTCTTGAAAGTCAATTGAACATTCCTTGCTTTGTCTTATTTCTATGATTGACCTGTGTCTGGGATCTGGGTTTCTGTCGAGTTTCAAGTAGTTCATAATTTTAATCATCTTCAAAATCCAAAATTGATAACACAACGTGAAGAGAGCTGGATGAGCACTTTATTGGAACCTTTGAAATAAGCTCCAAAGTTTAAAGAAAACACAAACGCAAAGTCTGCCTTTGACATTCAAATAATAATATCCTTGCCTTAAAATGTCATCCACTCCAGGCCAGGCTCTCATCATTTTCTTTCCAAGACAAAACAACTCAGACATGGCCAATACAAAACGTTAATACAACTCATTAATATCTATAATTGTTGGTACAAAGAAAATTCAAGTGCCTAAGACGAAGACACTTGTCGTTTTTATAGACAGCCAAATGACACACTAAAAGTATGAGCATAGCTTTCCATTAAATGGGACAAGGACGCACTGCCGCCGCGCCGCCCGCAGAACAAGTTTCTTCCATTTAAGTTATCATTTTATGTCTGGGGACATATCATCTTGAGTTAGTCTAACCGGAAGGCTATTATGTTTCACAAGAAGTTTTAAAGGAAATTAATAAAATTTTGAATTTGAGTTATATTCCTTAAAAATGTATCGTTGATGGTTTTGAATGTGTGTTCTTAAATTTGATTACTTTAAATGCCTCAGAAATGTCCTTTTCAAGTGAAGATATTAATGGACTCGAACACATTAATATGTCTCCCGAGAGTTAAATATTACACGTTAAGGATCAATATTTAATTGTACTCTTGGGATCGATTTTATGTATGAGAAAAAAAATAGTTAAAGCCGTGATTTAAGGATGATATCAGACAAAAACACACTTACTTTTGATCTTACTTTAATAATTTTATTAACTTACTAAAAAAGTCATATACATTGTCCCTGCTCACGGATGTCATAAGTTCATTGTGAGCCGTCGAAATCAAAATATTAGAAAGAAGTAATACATAATATTTTTGTGAATTGGTTATGGGCCATATGGAAACTCAAAAAATACTAGGTAAGCCAGTAGTACATTTTGAAAACTCTGATGTTAAGTTTTAAAAATACCATAATATTTGAGTCGAAAAGAGGATAAAGAACTATTACTTGGCAGCACTGTTTTCATTGGCAGCCATTATGTCATCTGCCATGTGTTTAATCTTAAGTTTGGTTTGCCATTTCTAAATGAATCGACTGACACCTGAACAACGCATGCAAATTGTGAAGATTTATTCCGTAAAACATGATTCTGTTCGTGAAACGCATCGCCCACTACGTCCATTTCAAGGTCGACACAATCGTCCATCAGAGCAATTAATCCGATCAAGGATGGAACCACCACCTTTACTTTTAATGATACCTATCGTCATTTGAGACGTCGCGTCGGACAGTGCGTACGAAGAAGCAAGTACTGCTGTACAGCATGGAGAAAGACCCGAATAAGTATTCGCCTGTGGAACATTATGGAACATTTTGCAAAAAGATCTTGGTTTGCTGGCCAACTCGAAACGAAGTTGCTATTGATCCCAGTTATCGCAGAAGAAATTTTTTTTCAGCGACGAAGCTCTTCATGTCACACAGCGCGTGCCACAATTGATTTGCTTGGAAAAACGTTTTATTTGGTGAGCTCATAGTTTTGAGTTTTGACCCGTGAGTTGATGGAGGCATCAAGATCATGTGATTGACTACTATTTTCTACATTCTCGACGGCTATCTGAAATTTCGAAATGTTGGGTTGCCAAATAATAAAGGTTTTTCCAATAAGAGGTTTTATTTTGAATTAGCCCGCTATTTCCGAAATTGTTACTTTTGAAGCTGTAATTTTTTGACATTTGACAAAATAACCTTGTCGGAACGCAATTTAGAAATTGGTGAACAAATTTGAGCTGTTGGGACAAGTTAGCGATGTGAGGAATAAAACCCGTGCACGTCGCTTAAGAACAACTGAGAATAGCTCAGTACCTTGGTTCTAAATGGGCCAATCTCCAATTTGTTCAAAAGAAGTTTTTCAATTTCTAGAAATGCGAATAACTTTTGAATTATTATCTTTCTGTCAGTATTTTCTGATTTAAAGAGTTTCATTTGTTGAAGAGTTCAACATTGTAAAATTTAAAATTTAGGTTTTTGCTTTTTTGTGCCTTTTTTGGACATTGGCCTTTTCGCTTTCTAGAGCAAAGTGATATAGGCCCTTTTATGAAAACGAAAAAAAAGTGCAACATGGTGGTTAAAAAACAAAAATATTACATTTTTATTTCACATATCTATAAGTATGTAGTTTTAAAACGAAACTTAAAAAATAAATAAAAAAAAAAACGAAATGATTAACCAAATAATATCGGTGCCGTGACATTGTGCCAAGCGTCATTGTGCTTTCAAAAGCTTTCAAAAGCAACATTGGACCAAATTTTTAAATTTGGCACAATGACGCTTTAGTAGAACGTCATATAGGGCCAAAAAAACATGGTTGTCTGTAAAGTCGGTTTACGGACGATAATTTTACGTGATAACCAGTACACAAAACACTTCATGTGTATAGGTATCTCTCCAACCACCAACCATCCACCATTTTAAAATTTGTTTCACCCTTTGAACACCAACCTCCCGCCACATACATCAACAAACCAACAGCCCACCATTTTTGAACATTTTTTCCTCCTCCCCCACACAGTAAATCTCCCCTTCCTAACCACTACCAATCACCCACACCAACTACACCCAACCACCCACTATTTTTGACAATTCCCCCATGCACCAAATTCAACCACCTACTCCACTTACAACCACCTGCTACTCATCCACCTTTTTTACAATTTTTTCCTCACCCCGACCCCCTCCCCCGTACAACTATTTTTGACAATTCCCTTCACCTTACCCTCAACACAAATCCAACCACCCATAACACCTACAACAACTTGCCACTCACCCAACACCGCCAACCACCCATCACACCTACAGCCACCAACCATTTTCGACAATTATTTTTCCCTCACCCCCTCCCAACACCAAATCCCCCAGATCCAACCACCTACCCCACCTGCCACCACCTTCAACTCACCCACCTTTTTTGACAACTTTTTCATCGCACACCCCATCAAATCAAATATCCCCACCGCCAAAAATGCACCAAAAACACCAAACACCCATTAGCTTTGACAATATTTATCTCACCACCCAAACCAGCTACAACCACCCACCATTTTTGACAATTTTTCCTCTTCCCGACACTACCCCCCCCCCCAGCCTGGCCCACACACACTCCCACTACAACCAACCAACCACCCAACACCCTCCCATCCCACTTTATCGACTTTATTGGCTTTGAAAGCAGCTAGGTAACGTGACTGTGACATTTTTTTGTGCGTGCTGCCCATATATCCCAAACCGATTTATTAGACGTTATCACGTCAAAAAAGCTACATCTTGCCAAATAAACAACAATTATAGTACTCGCGACTGTACGCAGTTGGCTTGTTTAAAACTGTTTGCAGTAGGGAATTTATACATATTTAATAACAAATAAGAGGTTCTCACACGCTGATCATCTGTAGTGCAATGTCAGATCAATAAGAAATTCGAGCGAATTCCCTACTCTTACTTAATCTTATGCTCAAAAACTATAGATTGGTTTTTATAATTTGATATCGCGTTAGCATAAAATAAATTAATACATCGCTAGTAAGAAATTCTATTCGCGCGATATCTAATTTTTATAACCAATCTTGAGTCTTTGAGCATAAGAAATTAAAATGTGTACTTAAAGCGTCTTTGTGCCGAATTGCCCTATGACGCTTTACTTAGCGTCATTTTGCCAAATTTTTAATTTTGGCATAATGGCGCTTGGCACAATGTCACAGCACCGTTGTCGATGATGTTGACTTCTATACTTTTCGGTCCCAACTACCGCTATTTTGGAGCGGCCGATGATCGCGGTGTACAAAAAAAAAAGACTAAATATGTTATAGGGTAATGTTTTGGGTGTTTGGCAAAAAAATAACCAAAGTTAGACAAAGTGTCAAGAAACATTGGCCCTTTTTAAAATCAAATTGAAATTTGAATAAAATTTCTAAAAGGGCCAATGTCGCACATAGGCCGTTATTTCACTTTTATTAAAACAACATTGGCCCTGAATAGTCATCGGTACTTTGGGAAAGGCTAATGGGAGCACATAGGCCTTTGTTACAGGCATATAACATCTTGCACTGAATCCAATGGTGTACTTAAGACAATTTTGTAAAAAATGGACATTGGCCCTTTTAGAACCAAGGTACAGAGCTATTGGTGCTGTAGCTCAGTGTTGAAGAAAACCCAGGTTTGTCCATTCCTTATCGATCTTTGGAATTAGGCATTGCCTAAACGTCATAACACCGTATTTTGCATTAAGACTTGGGTCTTAAGACTAATACGCTCATAAAGTTTAGTTAACACAAGAACTTAAGCCGGCCGATCATCAACAACGTCTTGTCTTCGCTGATTGGGTCCTTAAATTGCATGAAAATGTTCCGGAATTTCATCGAAAAATCATCTTGACTGATGAGGCCCATTTCCACCTAGCTGGCTACGTCAACAAGCAAAATTGTCGCATTTTTTTTTTCGAAAATGAGACTGGAGCAACAGCTACGGTGAATGGATTGCGCTATCGAGAGATGATTAATAATTTTGTATTGCCGGAATTTGAAGGTATATTGATTTGGACAACGTATACTTTCAACAAGACGGCACTATATGCCACACAAGCAACGAAACCATCGATCTTTCACGGGAAAAGTTTCCGGGCCGTGTTATCTCTCGAAGACGTGATCACAATTGGCCACCGAGATCTTGTGATTTAACACATTGCAATTTCTTCCTTTAGGGCTTAGGGCCACATTAAATCCCAGCGTCGCGACGCGTCGATTCAGGACCTCAAAGATGGAATTCGTGAAGCTATTGAGAGCATACAGCAGCCACTTTGCGATTTGGTCATGGAAAATTTCATGAAAAGGATATTGTTGTATAAGCGTAGCCGTTGTGGCCATTTGGATGATTTTGTTTTCCATTAATAATGGCATATTTTCTTTTTTAAATTGAAATAAATATCCGAACATGTATTTCAAAAAGTGATATTTTTCTTTGAGTATCAAAATAACACCTTTTATTCGAAAACCCTGTACATACAGGACAAATTTGCTGAAGACTACTTATACAAAGTCCCTTGCTGTGCCTAAAATAATCTATAATGCCCATGAACTGATGTTGCACGATAGACATGTGAGCATGTGACATACCGTAAAATTAAACCATGATTCGGTCCATTTGCATACTTATAACATTTCATGATAATTTTATTGTCAAAAAGATTTGTTTGCAATCAAGTGCACACAACATAATTTGAAAACCGCTCACATAATATTCTCGATTCGATTGCTAAGAAGTTTTTAAAAAAAAGCAGTCGCCGTAATTCAAAACACGTCACAGGTGACGAATCATGCGCAACTCCCGAAGGTTGGCAGCGGCCATATTCTTGAAGTTGCACCTGTCAAATAGACTTACATTATATTATGTCTGTTTTGTCAAAAACCTGTGCTAACGATAAAATTGATAAATCATAATAAGAGTTCTGTTCGAGCAAAGTTGTGTGCACTTTGCCCATTTTACGGTCACCAAAATCGTTCTACCGATAGAACTATAATCGTAGTGGGTGAATAAATGACTAACTTGATTTATGCGCTAGAGTCATGGAAAATTGGACACCTCAGATGCGTGCCACTCGGTGGACATATATGAACGATAAGTGATATTGTAACGAACCGTTTCTATGGCAATTAGAATTCCTATAGAAATCCGTCACAGACTCGTCAGACTCCTTAAATAACCGCTCCCATACTTCCAATCAATCAAATATACACCCTTGAGCAAAGTCCCATACAAACCCCTACCCGTCAATGAAACTTATATAAGCCCCTTAAAAAAAGTCACGGCACCACTGATTTTTTACCGACGCCACTGACGTGTACTTTACCATGATAACTATTAATCATCCAAACAGGAATTGGATAGAAATGATGTAAACAATGAATTTCAATACAAATTTATCATTCGCTTTATAATTCACACTGCGTTATTGGTGAAAAAGTAGTAAGTAGAAGTATGAAATTCAAAGCAAATCGAGAAAAGCAGCAGTATGGGTAGTACCAATCTCGTGTACTCTGTTTGCTTTGACCTTTTGGAGTAATATATACTTATATATATACAGATCCTCCACCAACAATTTTTAGGTCTGACGCTCATACTAAGTTGAGTAGTTTCGGATCAATTATTGGTAAACCTGCCATCTCATGGTTCATTATTGGTCAACCTGCCAACTCATGGTTCTTTATTGGTAAACCTGCCACCTCATGGTTCATTATTGGTAAACCTGCCATCTCATGGTTCATTATTGGTCAACCTGCCAACCAGGGATGCCAATGCTGAACCCAAAAAATGAAGCAGATTGCCGAAAAAAACGAAGTAGATTTGAAAAAAGTGTAGTAGATTGTGAAAAATACAAAATATTTTAAAAAACAAACAAATTTATATATATTTCGTATTCAAAACAATAACAGCCTTTTATTTTACAACTTCATAGGTACCATATGTAGTTTAGTTAGTTTTAAAATAAATAGAAACTTTAGGTACATTAAAATAAACACATAAAGAAAAAGGAACTTTTTGTTTCATTGTTTGGTGGTTTTCGCCATACCGTCCGTCGGTCTGTCTGAGCGGATGTGCGCTTTTTCACGTCATGCTACAGCCTAAACGGCTTGACGGATTTTATTCAAACTTGGTTTATAGCAGTTTGAAGAAAAATCATTGTCGATAATTTTTTTATTTTGTTTTAGCCCGGCTCAAACTGGTACCTTTCAAGTAACGGTTTTTTTCATTTTTGATTTGCTCGACAACGGCTCTAACGATTTTGATTAAACGTAGAATTTATCTTACCTAAGATATTTCTAACAAAATTGCGTTTTTTGTTTTTGGCTAACATGGTCGTAACGAAAATCAGGTTTAAACATAACTTCGAGACGGGTCGATTGAATTGATTCAAACTTCGTTTGGCATAGGTCTTTATAGTGTTCTATAAGATGGTTTTATACATTTTTCAGTGCAGCCTTTCCAAATGGTGGCTCCCATACAACGAGCCGTTCAGTTTTAGCCAACTTTTTTTGGTTTTTTATAATTTACTCCAAAATGGTTTTAACGATTTTGATTAAATTTTGTGTGTTCTTTTAGTGTTCTTAAGAGAACTGCGTTTTTAGTTTTTGGCGAAAAATGCTTAAAACGGAGATCTGGTCTTAACGTCTTTTTTTCAATTGGCCAGAAGTTTTCAACGGTTGTATCGAATTCAATCAAACTTTGTTTGGTATAGTTTCTTACAACTCTCTATCAGATGGCATTGATTTTTTTTTGGTTCCTCTTTTTTAAATAGTGGCTCCCATACAAAGAGCCACTAGGTTTTGGCCAATTTTTTTAGTTTTTTTCTAATTTTTTCAAAAAAGGCTCTACCGATTTTTATTAAACTTTGTATTGAGTATACATAGAATGTTTTGAAGAAAACTGCATTTTAGTTTTTGGCTTCAAACGGAAATTTGTTTTTTACAATTTTAATTATTTGGCCATTAGCGGATATTTATATCATTTATAGCAACCAAAAGATGACATCTCAAATTGAAATATTCAAAGGTTTTTTTAAGTAAGTCAGGTATATCGGGTTTTCCAGTTTTAACCAAAATTTCGTTATTTTTCCCAAATTTTTCAAACATGCGTTTTTCATATTGCTCGAAGACTTTGTTTTCATCGTACTATTGCACCAACAGAGCCAGTACGTGCGACCAAGTCGTGCATTTTATTTTGTTTTTACGTTGCTAAAATCTGAAAACCGTCTTTCGGCTGCTGCACTGCTATGTGGTAGGCTAGCTAGTGTAAGCATATAGTCAGGCAACACCAATGTATCTATCTGCTCTTTTTCTACACGATAGTAAGGTGTTTGGAAAATAAATTGTAGTAACTAGGAGGTTTTTGCGATGAGTGGATTCAGATTAAGCAAATGGCTTTTTCGATGTGCAAAAATGAATCAATTCAACACATATTATATGAAATTATGATCGTTATATAAAAATGAGAAAAACGAAGTAGATTAGAGTTGCTACGTAGTAGACGCATATAAAAAATAAATGAAGCAGATCTACTACATATGTAGTAGATTGGCATCCTTGCTGCCAACTCATGGTTCTTTATTGGTAAACCTGCCATCTCATGGTTCATAATTGGTAAACCTGCCATCTCATGGTTCATTCTTGGTCAACCTGCCAACTCATGGTTCTTTATTGGTAAACCTGCCACCTCAAGGTTCATTATTGGTAAACCTGCCATCTCAAGGTTCATTATTGGTCAACCTGCCAACTCATGGTTCTTTATTGGTAAACCTGCCACCTCATGGTTCATTATTGGTAAACCTGCCACCTCATGGTTCAATAATTGGTAAACCTGCCACCTCATGGTTCATTATTGGTCAACCTGCCACCTCATGGTTCATTATTGGTAAACCTGCCACCTCATGGTTCATTATCCGTAGACGTAAGCATAGCCGTAAGACGTATTAAAAATATATATATATATAATATTATGTTAAGACTATTGTAAGCTACCGTAAAAAACATATATTGTATTCTAAGCTAGATTAAGAATCAAATGTACTGAAGAATACGTAGATATAAGCAATTCAATGAATTAGAACAACCCTGACTTGTAAATATATTAAGAAAAGGAATAAAGAATACTTAACCCTCAAAACTGGAGTTAGAGCTACTTTAGTTAAACCCTGGACCCGACGAGCTTTACCTCAGCCACAGAAAAAAAGCTCGTTACAATATCTTAAAATTTTAAAGACGCTTGATGAATAGCCCTTTACAAATGAGCTAATTACATTATGGGCAATCGTAACTTTTCTTTCTCATCCATGGTGCTTCTGAAAAACTTATTTTCAAGCACTACAGGACACTGTCTAGTACTCAGGCAGACGAATTTATTAGATCGATTTTTTAACCAGTTTTCAATCCTAGATTTAGTGTGTCGTCGTTCCATCGTTCGTCGGCTATTCAGTTTCCTTGCATATTGAAGACCATCTTAAATTTTATGAAAATAGAATCCCAGGATCTCAAAGCGACCTCAGCTTCGCTATCAAAAACAAAAGGTTATCTTTGGCAGGTATCATGTTTTGTTTAAGCTAAAATAAAGCCTGACTTATGACCATTAATTCTGGAACACGTTACAGTAATTTGAGAGACATGAAGAGAAATTCAGTAAGACTAAAAACAAAACTCAATTTCATCAAAGTCGGGCAAGCTGATTTGTAGGTAATGTTTACAATCTACTATGGCCTATGTTACAACGTACCCCATAGTCGGGGTGGTTTGCTTGAGTCTTAGATTCTCTATCTTCGCATCTTCTTCGAAGGCTTTTCTTAAGTTTTTTGATCAATTTTCAGCTGTTACAAAGCACTCAAATATAAAAGGTTTATTCATGTTAACAAAATCATAAGAGCCGCATCGAGTTCAAAACAAAGTATTCTTCTAAGCCCACTCCTCCCAACACAACCTCGATGTAGTGAACAGGGCTGAGTTTCACTATATACCACGTCTACTGTATATTTTAATTTTGTCTTTATCAAAAGAAGAGTGCTCACAAGATTCGGGAGCAACTTCTATTCAGTAATTACAGTTCAGAGCAACTGAATAAAATTATTATTTTTTTCATTTAAGATGATTGGCTTAGCCAATATGTTTTTTTAATATATTTTCTTGCAAACAAAAATGTAAAAAAAAAACTCACAAACTCCCACTTAGAACAGAAAATTCCTTGCTTAAATATTTTTTCTTCTCATTTATTTTTCTGCAAAATTTTACCCCAGGGGCACAGCGCACAGCGCTAACGCTAACAATGCTTTTTCAAGCACGAGCCACAAACAAAGCAAATATTGAAGGATAATAAAGCACAAAGGATGAAAAATAAAATTCAAGAACAAAAAAAAAGGATAAAACGACCACAATCATAAATACTTTCGAGGAAAGCCACCATCATCATGATGAAGATGAAGATGAAGAAAAACAAAGCCCATTGGAAGCGCGCTTCAATAAACCTCTTTCTTAAAACTTTACCTTTTTTGGTATGAGTGTTTGTGTATGTGTGTGAGTGTAGTGTTTTCGTATCCATAATCATTGCTGTCGAAGGAATATTTCTTAAGGGAAATCAATTTTATTGGTCTGCCAGCAATGGCATTATTATTGGAGAATTATATTACTATCCTGTGGTTTCTATTATATTCTCCATGCTTTCTATAACTTTCCTTCACAATTTTCTATAAGTTGTGATTGGAAGAAGTATGAGAGTGATACTTCAGAAAAATGATGATGGAAGCAATTTTTATCATCACTACGTTTGACGATGGAAAAGGAAGTCACCATCATAGCACTAAGGCCATAGTTGATTTGACGGAAAATGTAAGCTGTTCAGTAAATAATGACGCTCGCAATACAAACGAGAAGGGAAAAGTTTTTGAAAGGGACGTTTCATATTATTTATTCGTCCTTTTATTTGCAGAAATGTCACATTCATAAGCTATTGACTTTTGTTAACAGATACGAATCAATTGCAATCAAATATTGGTTCTGGGTGGATCAGCCCGCTGGACTTAAGCTAATCGCTTTTTTTTGACAAAAGAGCAATATTCAGTTTTTGGGGCGTTGAAATGGCAAATTGTTTTTTTATTTATTCATAATAAGTCAAAAATGTCCTTCAAGTATTTTTCAATATTTAACTGAAGCTCAAAACAAAGTTATATTAATAAATGAATTCTGTTGGGGTTTTGAATTTGAATGATATACTTTTCGCATACATTTCTAAGCACTTTACGTACTCCACTCGTAGAGTTGGCATCACTAAAGAGCACTATGCACAGCTAGAACACTTTGTCAAATAATGCGGAAAACCATCTGTCTCCATTATGCTGGGAAATAATGGAAGAAAGTATTCATCAATTTTTTTTTCTGGACTTATTGAAAAACAATAATTTCAAGAAATTATGCTGTTACTGTTACATGCTTTAAAAATGTGTTATGGGCGATTGGAAATTACACCTAAAATTTTGGAAATATCGCCCAACTATTACAAAAACAATTTCAAAACAAATTTTGTTTGGCGATATTACCATTTGTTGACCTGGGCAATATGGAATTCTGGGTGTAAAGTCAACATTTTTGGGTCTTATTTGTTTTTCTTTTTGTAACCTATTCCATAGAATGGGTATATTGTATTTGGTGAAGAGTTTGTAACATAGAGAAATATTACCGTTAGGTATAGAAAAGTATAAATATTCTGACTCAGAATCAAAAGCCTAGTCGATTTAGCCATGTCCGTCCGAATGTATACTCTCTAGAGGTCGCAATTTTATGTATAATTTTTGGTTCAAGAGTAAAGCTAAGTTTTTAAACCGGTAAAATCCGCCCACAAACACGCCCACAATCGCAATTTTTGATGAACAACCTCAATTTGGTAAAATTAAATGATGCTCTTTGTACAGTTACGATAAAAGCATAACGCTAAAATTTTGCACACGTCAGCTTTAGGTAAAAATCCTTCCAATCAAAAAAAAAATATTTTAGTTTGGGCGTGGCTCACGCCCATTTTTCATACAAAACCATCAATATTGTTTTTATAAAATAAAAATTGTTATATTAAAGCGAAAAACATTAAATTTTGTGGGTATTACTTGCACATAAACATCTTGTGTATGAAATCAAAAAATTTGATTTTGGTGTTGCTGACTCCCACTTTTCACTAGAAACTATAAAAAAATTGTTTTTTTTAAAAAGTATTTATAATGAATCCGCAAGCCAAAATTGTGCGTCTACACAAAAAAGTTTGTGTATGAAAAGAAATTTTTGAATTTTGGGTGTGTCATTCGCCCACTTTGCATGAAAGAACGAAAAACGTAGTCTCAAAATATTCAATATAAACCTTTTTCCTTCCGTTCGTTATTTCAGAAATATGTATATCTCTACATTTTCTTGTGTACATTTTTTCAATACGCCCACTTTTAAAGGCGTGATTTTGATAAAATACCTTTGTTCAGGTAAGATCGATTAAAAACTGCTCGATTCAGCTGTAGTTTTACACATATGCCTAAATACTGACTAAAGATCAAAGCTCAGTTAGTGCTTAACATTTTTAAAACACGCCCACTTTTAAGGGGCGTTTTCGTCAAAAGTCGTATAATGCAGTAATTTTTTAAGGTTTTTATAACAATCGGTCGCAGTTTTGAAGTTAAAAGATGAAAACTTAGATTTATATTCCTTGGTTACGTAGCAGAGTGTGGCCCAAGAATTATTAAAAACACCCATAATTGCTATTTCCATTTAAAATCTAATTCTTAAAAAATTTAAGTTTGGTCTTGTTTTGTTCAAATCAATCTGCAAGAATAAAATTGAATGTCACTGAGCTCATACTAATTGCCTTTGCAATAAAAAGTCTTAATTTTTTATTGTGCCAGCTGTCTGCTGAAGAAGAATTTTGTTTCTGAAGCTGGAAAATCGGCTAGCTGCGGGAGGCGAACGCATACACATACAAAAATATAGGGAATAGGGTATCCAAAAGTTCGTTACAAACGTACTGTAGCTATCGCTTATGTTTACTTCTTGATTTTGGGCGTTAGACATTTTTTTGGGCGTTATTTCCAAATCAATTTGGGCAACATTTCCTTGAGCGTTATTTCCTTATGCCCTTGATATCATCTCAACGACTTATGTTTTGAATGATTTAAGTCCTTCGTGGTATTTCCTATAACGACTTTGATTGATCTTGGATAACATACAAAAGTATAATATTTAAGCATCCACAAGTATTGCCTCTCTGTCATAGTATTCAGCACTTCGTTATTTATGTGTTTGAAAGAGCGTTACCAGTAAGGATTTTTAATAAATAACATCAATTTTCGTTCGATAATTGCGTTGTAATCTCATCCACATTTCGATAGCTAGAATAGCACTATCGACCATTAGGTATGAACTGAGAACTCTTCTTGAGCAAGGGTGTATTGTTACTGCTGTGGAGGTACAAATATCTATTTTCCTTCTATACTTTTGGATATTATACTTGAAAAGCGTTTTTTTCTACAGTAACATACATAATACTAAGTTGGCAGCACTGTTTTCATTGACAGCCATTTTGTCATTTGGCATGTGATTTATATTTAGTTTGGTTTGATAAATTATCACGAATCGGCTGACGCCTGAACAATGCATGCAAACCCGGTGAATGGACTTGAAACGAAATTGCTGTAGTTGATCATGATTTTCACAAAAAAATTTTGTTCAGCAATGAAACTCTTTTTTGTTGAAAACTGCCGCATTTGGAGTGTAGATTAGATACTCCTCAAGCCTTTGTTTGAGAAAAACTGATAGTTTAGTGTACTTTATATGGGCTGGTGGAATCATTGGTCCTTATACTTCTTTAAAAACGATGACGGGCAGAGGATAAAAGTCAATGGAGACAGTTATAAAGCCATGATCAATCAGTGATTTTTCCTTTCCTGAAACTTGATATGGGGGAGCTATGGTTTCAAAAAAGGGGCACATGTTAAATGTACTTAGCACTCACTGATGATGATGAAATGAAGGGATGTTTTTGTTTAATCTAATCTAAACTAAGTGCTTATTGAACTTTCGAGAAAGAAAGAGATCGTGAAAGTGACTCAGAAAAGTCGTAATTTCGGTTGCCATTTTTTTCATGAACAGATCAAAAATGTAGTTAAAGAAATGCATTATTGTATCGCTCAAAGCACTCTTTGTGTCAATATATAAAAGTCCCTGCATTTAACACATGGTTTTGAGATTTGGAACCTTCTTTGTTACTTGTTGTAGGACCGATTTTATTAAATTATAACATTACCCTTTTCGACCCAATAAGGTCCTACTAACAAGTGTCAAAACTTTCTTCTCTTTCTTGTGTGTTTTCTTTACAGTTTATTTTATACAATCCGACACTTTCGACACTCCCCTGAAAACTGATGTGGAATTCCCTCAATGGAGAAAAAAATTTCGCTGGCAAGTTGATATATTAGCTATATGAGAGAATAACTGAGGTTGTAAAGTGTGCCTGTTTGAAGCCATTATCATTCTGTCAAAGGCATTGGCCACGGCATTTAAGAAATCCAGGAGCCAAAGCAAATTATATAGGATCAATCACTGAGGTGTTCTTTTACAATTCCAAGCTTTTAGCAGGCTACCACTGATTTTTGTATTAATAAGTCTAGTTCGAAGCGTATAGAGTTAATTCAACTTGACATCTTCGGATGGATGTTAAAAGAGTCTAAGTATCTTTGGATTGAGTAATTATCGACATTTTTGAAGGCCCCTTCTCTGTCAAGAAATGTTTGCTGCCTTTACTCTTTCCAGACTATACCAAGCGTTAAACTTCAGAGACATAAATAGATACAATATAAGACAGTTAACACGATTCTCTTAATATTGATCCGATTCTAACTCTTCTTACAACAAAATTCACTTTTAATGAAAAACTCCAACCATCAAGAAATACATCCCTAATCAGATTATTCCTGTAACCCCCCTCCACATCCGAGAAAAAACAAAACCTTCTTGGCATATCTTTCTTATCTATATTTGATAAAAAACAAACCAACACCCCCATCACACCGCACAACACTGCACCGCACCGCACTAAAATGTGCTATATAGATGAGGTTAAACCCTCGTTAATCCAAGTTTGACAACAACTAACTGAGTTCCTATTCTCTCCACCAACCATGTTGACAGATCCTTTTCTAATTAATTCCCAACTCAACCCACTTTTATATGACATACATACCATACCAACATATAAGCGCCGCCCGACCCCGAGATAGAACAATATTCCATGCAAATTGTCACGAGGAAGTTTTAATTAATTCTCCATCTCCATCCTAACGTTGCGTTCCTTGATAACGCGTTCGGTTCTGCTGCTTTCGGGGATTGGAGACAGGAAACAAAACTATATATTATATATAGTCTTCCTGGTCCTTGAAAAGCAAAGTCAATATACAAATCAGAAGACGACGATGATGATAATGATGATGATGATATAAGAGATGAAGAACATGAAACCCATTTTAACCTCTCAAGTTCTCTTCTATATACGAACTAGGAACGAGTATAGCCTTATGGCTTGATGGTTTTGGTTTTAATTCATTTTTGAATTCATGAGAACTATAGAATATGATAATATATGGTATCCTCGACAAAAACCACAAACACCCAAAAAAAAAAAAAAACATACACACAAACATAAATCAGTAATGGTTTTCTCATATATTAAAACCTCAGAAGCCCCTAACACCTATATGAGTATGTGTGTGTTTTTGTGTGTAAACGAAACCACTTTTCAATTTTCATTAACCCTTTTTTTTTTTTAAGGGATAAAGTCACTTCAACAGTATAAATGTGGTTTTACTTTATTTGGCAAGAAATTGATACTTTGCCAGGAGGTCCAGGACTCACTCATCCGTTGTTTCACAAGGACGATCCTATCCTAATTATAGGAAAAGGATGAATATATTTTTATTGCTTCATATTTTATTTTTAAACCATTAAATTTAATAAATTACTAAGTTAACGAGAAGTGAACACAGCTAGTATTTATTTTCTTAAGGCTTGAATCCTTTGGTGATGGTCTAATATGGGATGGGTGGCATGGTGGGCCAGATGGGCGGCACGTGTGTCCTTTGTTTAATTAAACTTATGACAGTTTTCAATAAATTGGTAAATTTAAACAATATAATCCCATTTGACTAATGTACATTAATTATTTATTGAATTTAACGGTGTACAAAGATAGTATATAATGTACATTATTTTTAGGTACATGATTATATAAGGACAAATGGTTGGTGTATGTATTGTTAGGCATAGTAACAGAAGGCACCTCTTCATCACTTTTTGAGGGTTTGTTTAATGATTTAATAATCCCTCCCTGACTCAATTGCAAGTATAGGTATATAAGATAGATCCTTCCTCTTCTTCATTTAAATTGCTTCGAAAGTTAGCGAAACGTGACATCTTCTTATTTATTGTATAAATTAGTATCAGGTAATTGTGTGTGTGGTTTGAGGTTTGTTTGTTTCGCGAAATGTTATGATATGCCGCGTTAATTAAAAGGATGCAAGGATTCAAATTTATTTAGGCATATACTTACATCTTTTGCATTGTAAAGGATGTCTTTTTAGAGGTATAGAACAATAAAATGAAATAAAACACATGAAAATCTTATTGATTGCCATAAAATTAACTTTATTTTCCATCTTAATTTGAATATCATTGCTGGCAAATATCCAACGATCGGCTGGCTCAATGTAGTCCAATCTTGAGGTCTCATTTTTGATCACTCAATAACCATGCGAACGTTGTTTTCTAAGTCGTCAATCTCTGTCTTATAGATGCAGACTAGCAATTTCACATACCCTCACTTAAAATAGCCTAGCGATGTTAAATTGCGCGATATTGAAGGCCAACTCACAAGTCCAAAACGCGAAATTCTACGCTCACCAAACGTTTCCTTAACAAATAAACTTTCGCACGCCCGGCCCTTTCGCTTTGTGAAATGTTGCGACAGGGCTGGATTTAAGGGAGGGCATCCGAGACAACTTCCCTGGGGCCTCCGCAAAATATGCCAATCTTGGCAACCCATTTTTTTTACCTACAGCACACGCGCTTTTATTATTTTTAAATGGCAAACAAGTTCAAGGGTTTTGGATAACCCTTTAAATGATTAGTCACAGCGTGAGTGACAGACAGAAAGGCAGGAAGGGAAAGGAGGTGTCGTTGAACATTGGTATTGAATGTTTGAAGATCAAAATGGCAAGGGAAAATTGTGCCAGGCAATTTATTATACATTCGTGTTGTACGGCTAAAGAAAAAATCCCTATATTTCACGGTACGTCCGAAATTGGGCTCAAGTGTAAGCTGATGAGCATTCCTAGCAAGACGGGTGTTACAGGGGAAACATTTCGACGATGTTCATGTAATGGAAATGTTTACATATTGCTTCTCTCTCCTTTCAATGCTTTTTTTCGGAACTCTGTCGAGCAGGTACAATTTTTTTTGAAAAACACCTGCCCAGAGATAGAGTAATACTCAAGTTTCAGGCATATAAACGCTTTGTAAATTGTAGCCAGATCAGAAAAGGTAAAAAACTTCTTGCATCTATTAAGAAAGCCTAAGCATCTTGCAGCATTCTTGGCAATCTCAAGTAAGTATGTGAACGTTCCAACAAAGGTAGTCACACATACCGAGTACTGATAGCTTTTTGGCCTCTTCGATGCAAGTGTCATTCATGGATAACGGCATATTGGGTATGTTTAGTTTTGAAGACAAAAGACAGCATTGAGTTTTCGACGCATTAAACTCCACACGATTTCTAGTACCCCAATTCACAATGCTGTTCAAATCGGAGTTTAACAAGCTTATCATACGATTTCGTTGTAATAACACGTCCGAAGGCGAAGGCCGTGAATTATCAAACGTATATGAAAAGCTGAGGGTTGAGTCGTCAGCAAAACAATTTAATGCATTTTTTATAAAAATTAAAAAGAGAGTGGAGACACAACGGAGTCCTGGGGCACACCAGCATTTGTTTTATGGAGAAAGAGTATAATCGATACCAAATGCTCGCATTTTCGATAAAAGATCTTCATGCCAAACTCTATCAAATGACTTTGAAATATCAAGCCCAATAATCTAGCTTTTGCCAAAGCGATACAAAAATTTGTTCCACTGTTCGGTGAGATATGCCATCAGATCACCAGTGAAACGATTGCTGCCAAAGTTACTGACGGTCATTTAAAAGCTCCCGATCTTCGAGATATTTTTTAAGCTGACGATTTATCAGTGTTTCCGTGACCTTGGAAAGAAGTACGTCCCTTCTTTCCAAGGTCACGGAAATTGGCAGTAGGAAGTCAATTACTTTCGTCCACGATTTGCGAAGTACTGATCAGTTTAATGGAAGATAAAGTGCTAACTGTAATAGAATATATTCTGTATCAAATAGAATTTCTGGATTGCCACGTCCAATCATATGAAAATGGGATTAAAATCGTTAATCGGAAAAGTAGCTGCTAATTCTTCTCAACAGGCGATTCAATTTTTTGATTTTGTTTAAAATTTATATACGTTTTTTACAGCAAGTACACAACGATGTTGAATTATGATTGAGAAATTAAAGAAGAAATAAAATGCACGACTGGGTCGCACGAACTTGCTTTTATGCTAAGCAATTTCCTTGTGGATGCATTATGTAGGTATATTAAAAAAAATTAAAAATAATTTTGAAAATACGTTTATTTTTTTAATTAGGTTAAGAGTTTCCTCCAAAAAAGTAAATATGCAATAAAATTTCAAAATTATATGTCTATCTAGGAAACAAATATTAAATATCGTTCGACCTGTTTTTTTTTTAAAAAGGTTATTTTTGAAAAACTTTTTCAAAAAATATTTTAAAATTTATTTGAGTATGTAAATATATGGCAATCCGTAGTTTACACCTGAAAAAATAATGTCAAAAAAATCAATATACCCGTTTCCAACATATTTCGAAATCCAAATTTTTTTTGAAAAAATTATTAAAAATCAAAATAAAAAAGTTTTTGAACATTTTGAAATTTTAAATTAATACAATTATGAATGACTTTCTGTGCCGATAATTTCATTAAAATCGGATGTATATAGTTTACTAGAAAATTTGATTTGAAAATACTGGTTCTATGAGAGGAACCGTTATAAGACGAATTTTTTAAAATATTTTCCAACCAAAAGATAGACTGTCTTATAAAAATAGCATTCTAAAAGTTTTATCAAAATCGTTAGAGCCGTTTTTGAGAAAATCAATTTTTTTCTTCACGATTGTATGGCAACTGTCGTTATTTTTGGCCCTAGAGCAAAAATCAAAAACATGTTCCGAGGGACGGCCAATAAATCCTAAATACCAAATTTGAAGCAAATCGGCCCAACCGTTCAGGATCTAGACACGCGATCAGACATACAGACAGACAGACGGACGGAATTTCCAGACCCACTTTTTTCGACTTCTCCATCATCGTAATTTCATGTGTGATTGTTATCTCAAAATTTTTTTTTGTACGAATCCATAACTTGCCTTATATTTAGTACCTACCTATAATCGCAAGTAAAAAGCGGACAGTTTTACGTTTTGAAAAAGTTTATCTACACTCGTTGGTCTTGTCGAGCTATAGCTACGAAGGCCATTGTCGACGGCTATTCGGAAATCAAAGAGGCTCCAACTAGTTTATTTTTCAATAAGGAGCAAAAAGATATCGTAAGGAATACAAAAGATGAGTCGCCTCGAAACCACTTTATTTGTAATCTTTTCGAACAATATCTTAGAGCGATTCAACGCTACAAACATGATGTTTCAGGAAAATAATTCTTGAATCTGCAGTGCGTACATTAGAATCATTGAATCAAATTCGTGGAATCCGAAAGAAACATTTTTGATAAATACGAGGAAGTAGCCAACGAAATAGCCCACCTTGATAAATACGTACAATCACGCATGAGGACATCCGCTCGGCTATAAAAAAACGAAAGGCGCCAATCTATGTTATCGAAGAAGAAATATAAAATATCCGTCTTTATCCCAGTGGCAGTCGATCAGATGTGTGTTTTTCTGGCTGAAATATTGCACGCGTATGAAACTGAACGTTCAAAATTTAGATTCCTTAATCGCATTGAGAAGATGGATGCCGAAAATTTGCACGCTGCAGCAAAGGCATTGGTGTAAGTGTACAAGGATGATTTAGAACCTAGTCTTAGTAATGAGTTAGTTCAATTTGTATCTTTGATTGACGTCTATGAAAAAGACCAATTTCAGGAGCTATTTTGCTACCAAATTCTCGAAGACCAAAATTTCAGAGCTACATTCCCAAAATTCGAAATTGCATTGAGAATGTATTTGGTGTTGATGGTTTCGAATTGCACTGGAGAGCGCTCATTCTTATAAATGAAAATCATAAAAATAGGCCGCGGACAACGATAGGACAAAACCGTCTATCAAAGCTATCGCTCCCAAGCACTGAAAACGATTTTTCATCGAAAAAATATTGAAAGATTCCGTTCGTTAACTCTTAAATATGATTTCAAATTATTCTCGTTTTGGATTTCTTATATTTATGTGATTTGTTGAATAGTAAAATAATTTACTTGGTTTTGCAATAAATTATTTATTGACAAGCCCAAGTGAACAAAATTGTTCATTTTATTTGGGGAATAATTTGTGGTGGGGGGGATATCTACTGCTTTGTTACAACCGGGCCTACAGACCTCGAAATCCGGCCCTGTGTTGCGCCATCAAATGAGCTTCATCGCTCATTCTTACCAAAATCGAGATCAACAGCAATCTCAAGCTCGAAGTTTTGGAAACAAATCAATTTGCATGTGTTGTTCAGGCGACATTCGATTTATGATGAAATGGCAAATACTTGGCACAACATCAGCTCCAAAGCAAGCAGAGCAGGGACTTTGACTTACACTCTCAGCCATTGTTGTGTGCGCGTTGATATTCTGCAGGAATATAAGGACAAATATACTCTTGGAGGATTTCTCACTTCCTTGTAAGGCAGTACCCCGGAAATAGGAGTCAGTAATCGAACCCAGAACCTTCGGCGTGGAAGTCTGACACACTAACCACTACTCCACGGGGTACTACTAAATTTCGAACAAAACTAAAGATAAATCACATGACTGATGACAATATGGCTGTCAATGATAACAGTGTTGTGAACCCAAAAAAAATCACACAATATATTTTAATGTAATTTTTTAGTGTCTAAAATTTTCATATTTTTTCTAAAATATTAACTTTTTTTTCATGTAACAAGACATGGTTCTTTTAACTAAACTTTTTTTTTGTATAACAGAATTTTCCGCAGTAAAGAATCATTTGGCATTAAATTTATTGAAAATTAATCGCTTAAGCTTATCATCCCCTCAAAAGGATTATCTTGTGGATTATGTCTTATTCTCCACCACCGCCATTATCGCCTTCAAACAGAACTTCAAAACCGAGAAAAACAAGGACACATTTGGAGGATAGGTCAGGCAAAAATAAATAAATCTAAGCATAAATAACTTAAAAGCAAAAATGGCAATGATGTGATGGCGGTTGTGATGGCGACAGCGGTAGTCTTTATCCTTACGTATACCACCCTACAATGTTTATCACTTTATTCTCAAACACACTGAATACATTTGGTTTTTTTTTTTTTCTTCGTTCTTCTAACGAGGATGCTGTCTCCTGTTTTGTCCTTGACACCCCCTTATCAGCGTTAAAAAGAGGAGATTCGTTTTCACTTTGTAACAAGGTTATCGCATTTGGATTTATTTTGGAGTACGTACCTATCTCTATTTTTCTCTCTGCTTCTCTTCTTGGATATAGTACTAATATTTTGATCCGAAAATAAATAGTAAAAGGAAATCCTGGTACCTCCTTCAAAAAATATATAAAAAAAAAATACGGAAGCATTCATCCTTGTCATTCGATGACACCAACTCCGAAATGTTAAAATTTCTGGCAGAGGATAAATAATGCACATAAAATGGTTTTGTATGGAGGACGTCTTTTTCCGTTCTTGGGTTTTCGTTTGCGTCATATGGATTTGGGGGGTTTTTTTTTTCAACTGTCACTTAAGGTCAGATTGAAAAGTTGTATTTAGCAAAGAAAGTATTTTTTTTTTTTTAACAATTTGGAGATTTTTCTTTTTGAACATTAATTAGATGTGGGTTCCGTAATCAAAAAATTCATCTATATATACAAAATGTTTTGAGTTGTGGTTTAAAGAACTGGTTAGTTTTGTGTAACTTTGACTTTATTTAATTTTTGAAATCAAAATTAATCCTTTTTTGTGTTTTTTTTTTTTTTAATCGAAGCAAAACTTTCGGAATTTGGCCTACTCAGCGTTTGATTATTGAAAAATTTATTTCAATTTTGACATTTTATTCTACTGAATAATTTTAGAATTTGCATTATGTACCTTCAAAAACGCTTTTTTATATAAAACACCTTCAACGATTTTCGTCTAACTTCCTTTTTAGTGTTTTGAAGGTTTAGTTCACACATGTCAGAAGTGAAACATTCTTTGCCAAACTAATTTGTATTCTTTTGCACCGCATCAACCACCAGCGCAGCTTCTTAATGCCGCTTACCCACCTAACACATTTAATATTATACACATCACATTTTTCATATCAACCTTCGAGCGCTCATTTAACCACATACCAAGTCACATCCCTGCTTCCCGCCTATCTATTTAAAACCATCAACCACCTGACTGTGACTGCCTAATGCATACCGTCCCTGCTATCCACCGTTCTATTTTTAACCATCAGTCGCCGACCTACCCACAGTTGATATGCAAAACCAGTTTGTGCTATTATAAAACAAACCTAACCTAACCTACAGCTCTCTCTCCCCATGGCACTGTGCGTGATGCGACGTTCGCCCTCTCTCTCTCTCTCTCTCTCTCTCTCTCTCTATCTCTCTCTCTCTCTCTCTCTCTCTTTCTCTCTCTCTCTCTCGATCTTTCTCACTCGCTTGCTCCCTACTCTCGTTCCATGGCTATATGCTTAATCCTACTTTCGCCCTTTCTCATTCTCTGTCAATCGGTCTCAATCGCTCCCTCCATTTTCGGGGACGGAAGTCACGTTTATTTCCGCTGCATCAGTAAACATTTTACCCTCATGCGCCTTAAGAATTTTCACTTCAAAAAGGTGATATTTTCTTTTCATATCGGCTTCTGCATGGTGATCACTTATCAACATATTGGAATACAACTTTGTTAGAATCGCCAACCATATATTCATGCCCCATCGAAGCATCTTAATTCCCCAATTCAGTAGAAGATATCGTTAACATCGTCTCTCATGACATTGCTTCAAATAATGAATATCATTTGCGGTTCAGAGCGATTATACCAGAGTGAAATGACCAAGTGCCCATAACCTCATAAAAACAATTCAGAACACCTTTGACACACTTATAAATTAAGAATAAGCTTTTAACTACCCTTAAGTACCAATTGTACAGTAATGGTTCGACACTAAACCTCGTTTTTAAATTTTGTATCCGTGGTTCAACATTAATATTAACCCTCAAATCAATGGGTTTACTCTTGAATCTTCATCTAAACTTTTCTTATGTAAAAACGATCGAAGTAAATCGTTTTTAAATTTTGATCCAAGGATGAATCACAATTGTACAACTGGCCCAAAGAGTTTCTTAATTCGCTTGAACCACCGATTGCATACTCTTAAATTATTTTCTGCTGCTGCCCTGAGCAATTTCAGACCTTTAATTCAAATTCAACAAAGGAAAATTATGTGACCGTCGAAATTCGCGCCCAAATATTATTGAGAAAACAATACCGTCGTAAATGTACGCGTACATTCCATTAATTCCATTCAAATTGCCTTTCAAATTCAATGAAATTTAAATTTAAATTTTGAACAAACAACTGTTAGTTTTAAAATCTCTTATTCAAATGCCCTGTTCCCCGTATTGGCCAGTTTTAGGAATAATACAGCGCCTCAGCGCCTGAGATTGTTGGTCTGCTTTGGAAGAGCATTATTATGTTTTATCGTCACAAAAAGCAGAAAATGTACGTTCGGGAAATTGGTTTTCATGGAAGATCTTGTGTGCATACATTTACTTGCGCCAGTAACCGTGCTAGTGCATCAATAGGGCAGGCCACGAATACGTCAGTGTCAATCAATTTGAGGGAAACAATTGTTTGCGGCAAGACATTTCATAAAAAATATTTTCCAAATACTTAAAGAGACCACCAAAAAAACTATTAAGTGAACCGAAAACATTTTAATTTCGAAAATTGTGAAACCTCAGTATATACATATAACCTATTTTTTGTTGGATAATTATGTTTTTTCTCAAAGTTCCAGCAAAAATTTAGAAAGAGATAGCTTCGTGGACAGCCCTATCAAAGGTATATCTAAATACAACCCCGCTTTTTATTTGTTTGCATTTTTCGAACCACTTCGTAATGCCTGTAGAAATGTACAAACAAAAAGATGTCCAAAAAACAGTCCTACACTGTCTCAGTCTTCTAACCCTCGGCAAATCGTGAGACAGTGTGACCTTCTTCAACAATTCAACTCATAATGAAACTGTCTTTATTTATTCACAAATTGTTAATGGCAAAATGCAGAGAAAACATGTCGTAGGGTACAACTAAAATACCATTTTAATAGCTGAAAAGAGTTCGGAGATATAATCGTTTGAAAAATAGGTGTCTCACTGTTCCAGCCTTTACCCTACTTTGTAAAAAGTTTATAAATTTTAAAGAATTTTTATAGGTTTCACCCTCCCTCCCTTGATATTCCAAGAGATAGCATGATTAAGATTTACAACTTCGAGAAAAACTTCCAAACGAAGTTAAGTAGCAAAAAAGAGTGGCTAGGAGAAACAGAAAACTACACCTTTAAAGCAAATGCCATCAAGTGGTACACTGATGGATCAAAAACTATTGAAGGAACGGGTGCAGGAATCTTTGGGCCTAGAACCAAAGTCTCTGTTCCAATGAGACAGTCCTCAAGCATCTTTCAAGCGGAAGTTAATGCGATAGGAAAATGCCCTGAACTAAACTTAAATAGGAACTATCGCAAGCAAAACATTGCAATAATGTCAGACAATCAAGCAGCACTTAAAGCCCTTAGCTCATACAGTATCAGTTCCAAACTGGTATGGGAATGCCTAGACAAACTCAACTCTTTGGGCAGGGAGAATACAGTCACTCTCCATTGGATACCAGGCCATGTTGGTGTTGAAGGCAATGAAGAGGCTGGCCGTCTGGCGAAAATGGGGGCAACAACACCCTTTATTGGACCGGAACCCTACTGCGGTTTTGGGGAGAATGTGATCAAAAACAAGATCAAAACAAATGAAGAAATCAAAAGATCCAACCATTGGAAAGAACTCCCAAAGCTAAGACAGGCAAAAATGTTACTGGGGAACTACAACCTAGAAAGATTTACAGCCTGCATTAACTTAAACAGAAACAGAAACAACCTGAGAATTATAACGGGCTTTCTCACAGGGCACTGCAAACTAAAAAGACACCTCAATATCCTAGGGCTGTCAAGCAGCGCAACATGCAGATTCTGCGATGAAGAAGAAGAAACACCGGACCACATACTAGGTAGATGTGGTGCACTTATGCACAAAAGACAAAAACACCTGGGTAATTACCAGATAGAGAAGGGCAGCTTACCTTCCCTAAAAATACCTCAAATACTTGGCTTCCTAAAAGAGACCAAGTTGGAGGAAGTGCTGTAGGATGAGTATCCTCATCCAGCGCTTTAGAAAAGGGGACACAATAGATCTTAAAGGTCGCAGTGCACTTTCCCCCAAGCCCCAATAATTAATTCATTCATTCATAGGTTTCAAAATAAAGTCTTAAATAGAGATGAGAGATTCTTGTTTAACGTGGCCAATGTAAGGCACAACCGAAAATGTATAGATACCTTTCTAAGGATTTGAGTTAGAAATAAACAATATAAAGCTTAGTAACCGAAGCGTTACAATACAACAAATAAACATAAACTTAAGAAAAGCATTGCCTTGCACTTTAGAGTTGTATTGATAGAAATTATATCTTGTTAATTAAATAATATTCACAAAAGTTCTTCATTTCTAGTACCATAATTTGTGGCTCGATTGTATTTAAAAATTAATTTTTAAGATACACTAAGAGTTTCTTTAAAGCACTTTAAAAAAGCTTTACCGAAGTAAAAGAGATTCTCTTCCACATTATTAAGATCGGTAAAGGTCTCATGAAAAATGTTAATAATTAAAGCAAAAAATATAAAAGCTTCTATAAAGTTTGGTATTCGAAGTCAATTATTAAGAAAATATGATAATATACAATTAGTATTACTAAGGACAGTCAATGGCTAGTTTTAAATGGTTTAATGTTTGTGTTACATCAATGCTTCTATGTCACAAAAAGGGTTGTCATTAGTTAAAGAATTCAATTATTTCTATTAAAATTTCTTACATTCAAAGTTCAGTAGACGTAGAGTGGTCAAACATTTTTTGCAAAAAATAGTTCATTGCTTAAAAAAATATATTAGGAAAGTGATATTGGGCGGAAAAAATAACATACTTTATTTGATTGGCAACTTGGCATTCCAAGTGACAGTTTTTTTTTCTCAGAAAATTTTTAAGCTATGCTTTTTACTTTTTATTTCCCTAAGACCTCCATAATTTCTTTTTAAAGAGGTTAAAATAACTCTTGAAAGACACTTATGCTTCGCTGGACAAGCTATAGTCTTTTTAAGTCTTTACTAGCCTGTGAGGTGAAGCTTAAAGCCCTTTCAAATAAGGAATTAGTTCCTTTATCTAGCTTTTCTAACCTTATTCATATAGTCTACGAACTACGAGTGGTAATTGTTTTTATAGAGCCTGTGAGAAGCCTAAGGAAAATGAAAATAGCTTCTCTTGAGTGCTCCATATAAGTTGTATAATACCTGCTTCATCATTAATTATTAAAATATGTCCGGTTGTCTTTAATGGAAGCTTAATTTTTACCCTGGGGATTATTTTTCATTGTATCATTTTGTATATATTTTTTTGGGAAGACCAAGCAGCCACGAGGAGTATAGGAAACCATTTTATAGGTGCCGAAATTAAATTCTCAAACAATTTTGATGAACAATGTTTTTATGTTACCAGTCTTTGAAATCACATTAAAAACAGTAAAACTGAAGCATCATCATAATTTAGTGTTATATTCACAAATGTTTTTTTATAAAATTATGATTATTTTTTTTTTAACATTGACATCTTTAAACCATTCAAAAAATGCTGATTCCAAAACTTTGATAAGAAATGAAAATTAGTACAAGTACCTATCTGAATAATTTAAAATTCCAAAAAAAAGCATAACAAACGGCACGTTTTGCTGCGTGTCGTTTGCATGATGTTTCGGTCGTTTTGTTTCATTAATTTTGAATGAATCTGGCTGAATAATAAATGATGTGAAATCCCTTGAGAAAGTTGGGTTCTGGTTCTGGTTCTGGATCTGGGTACACAGTCATAGTCACTGACTGGTCTGCCTCTCTCATCATTAAACTGAGTATTCTGCTTGGCATTTATTATTAAAACCTCAGTGCAGTGAAAAAAAAAATTCATGTTCATAACTTTCTTGGTCCCATGTTAATTGGGATGTTACTTCAGATCTTTCACGATGGTGGCCAAGAGGCTGAATCTTAGCATAATTATCTTAAATCCAAGCTGGATTAAGAGATTTGGATTAAAAATCGTATTTATTCAACTAAACAAAAAAACTAGAATAAATGATAGGAAACCACTTTAGACATTTGCAAATTAATCGGATTTGTGTTTAAAAAAAAAAATTACGACTTATGCCATTGTTAATTAAAAAAGCACACAGAGAAAAATGTACCACATAAAATAGAAGAAAAGTAATAAGATTTCTCTATGGTTTTCATCCAATAAGGAAGTCTTATCAAAACCATAGAGACAATCTTCTCAAAATGTTGATGACCACTTTATGGGATATCCACATATTTTTAAGAAGATATCTTATTAAGTTTCAATATGACTTCTTAAAACAATAAGAAAAACTTAATGAAAATAACGAGCAAATCTCTTTGAAACAATAAGAAAATCTCATCGATTACATAAGAAAATCTTTTAGAAACAATAAGAAGATCTTATTGAAAGTATGTGACCATCTTTTGGAAACGATAAGAAGATCTTATTGAAATTATGTGACAATCCTTTCGAAACAATAAGAAGATCTTATCGATAGTATGCGACAATCTTTTAGATACAATAAGAAGATCTTATTGACGTCTTATTGAAAAAGGAGTAAAAATCTCGCAGAAACAACAATGTGTAATTAATTTAAAGAAATGACAAAATATAAATTTTTTTTTAAAGCATTTATTGGTTTTTTTAAGGAACATGAATTCTTGTATAAATAAACTTGAATAACTAATTAACAAAATAAATACATTTTTATTAAAACAGGCACAAAAACATAATTAACTATAAATAAAATATATAATTTTTTATTAAAACAGGCACACAAATAAAAAGAACTACAAATAAAAAATATTATTAAAAAATAGTTCAAAAACTTTTAATGGAATGTATTAGGTATTTAAAAATGTATGTTTTAATTTTGCTTATTAGATTTGAAACTTTGTAGACATGAAATTTTACGGACTTACCGCGATTGAATTTTTTAATCAAAAAGTATTGATTTATTTCCCGACGTTTCGACAGGGTTACACTTGATTAAAAAATTCAATCGCGGTAAGTCCGTAAAATTTCATGTCTACAATGTCATATAACCACGATAAAAACAGTCTTAAATCTAAGATTTGAAACTGATGAAAATTTTTCAAATTCTATGTCAAAAAAATATTGTTCGAAAAATGTCCAAACAAGTTTGCTCCTCTGTGAATATTCAATTTTGTATACAGTAAATAACTTTACAATAATGTCTAGACATTTAGTATAGGTGCGACACTTGTACCTTACTCCGTCGCAAAAAACGTAAAACTCCTTAATGCTGTGCAATTCCGGTCCAACGACTATTATTCTGGGTTGGAGATTTTCTTTTCTCTCATAAAACTCCGCCCTTATGTTTTCCACAGTCGGCATCAGATCGTTTATTGTTTTTATGTGCACCACAAAATCTTTTTGCGCATCTAAAATTGTTGGCTTAGAATATTTGGTAATACGAACTGGCTGCAGTATTGAATGCAGCAAAAGTGTTATTATGCAACCTTTCGAATCTAAAAAGAAGTTAAATCATACAATACTTTTTACAGTTTAAAAGTATTTAAAAGACAACCTTTTGACACTTCGTCTTGATGTAAAAATCTAAGCATTTCCTTTGATGATTTGTCTTTTATTTCCTGCTCAAAGAGCTCAACGATTCTGGAGTTAAATAATTCGTGATTTAAAAACAATAAACTTCCTTTTCCGGGGTGGATTGTCTCAAAGTCTATATCGATCTAAGATAAAAAAAAAAGAAATATTAAATTTTAATTCAAATAAATTATATTGTTTCTAATAAGACTTGCCAGTTCAAACCCATTTGCGTCGTTGAACCTCGGCCAGTGCAGCAGAAGTGTCGTCAACGATGACCCCTCTGTTTGGAATTGCAAAGTTCTGCGCTTTGATGTTTTTCTCCAATACTCTCGCACAGTTTCCCACGGGGAACAGTTATGTTGGAGCCAACACTTCTTTTCAGAAAATTCCTCTGAAATATTTTAATAAAAATAAACGAGTTTTAAACTTTCAATTATTAAAAAATGTTGTTTATTTTAATGAAAAGGAAAAATCAATACATATTCACCTTCAGAAATCGCATCTTGTTCTTCAGCTTCAACTATTTCACTCACTTTTCACTTAGTTACTAATTACTTATTTTGTCCGGAACTATTATTATTTTTTTCGGTCCTTCCGTGCCGAGTTTCACAATTAAATGAGTTTAACCATACAAACCACCGTTGGTTCCAGACATTCAACACATAGAGCTTGATACACACGCGCAAAAATAATCCTTTTTTCCGTGTGTGTACCCAAGCTCAAAACACAATGATAGAATTTATGACAGTATATATACTAATAAAAAGGAATTCTGTTTGATTCAAGAAGATTTCCTCTTAATAGTAGGTAGACAAATATTTGTCATAAGTTTACCTTTTCAAACCTGGAAAACAATAAGGTTTTCTTATTGCTTATCATATAAGTAAAAAAATCGTGTTTAAAATTTAAAAAGGAATTCTTTTTGGTACAAGAACATTTCCTTATAAGTGTAAGTAGACACATATTTGTCATAAGTTTACCTTTTTAAACCTGGAAAATTATAAGATTTTCTTATTGCTTATCATATAAGTAAAGAATTCGTGTTTTAAACTTAAAAAGGAATTCTTTTCGGTTAAAGAAGATTTCCTTATAATAGTAGGTAGACAAATATTTGTCATTAGTTTACCTTTTTAAACCTTGAAAATAATAAGATTTTCTTAATCTGGTGCGAACGTATGGAGGAGGTAAAGGGGTTCAAACCCTCCCCGAAATATCTTAAAAAAATTATGAGGATCCCTTTTTTAATAGAAAAGCACCGTGTCACTTCCTTGCCATGGAAAAATAAAATCGCATCTATTTTATGAACAATTTTTTATACGAATTCATCTTGAAAAACATTTCGGAAAAATATTATAAATATTTTTTGAATATGCCAACTTCTAGCAATTCGTAGTTTTTATCAGAATAGTAAAATTAAAACATAAAATAGATCCAACCGTTTTAGGAAAAAACAAAATATAAAAAAAAATATAATTTTTTTTAATGAAAAACTTATTTTTCTCAAAAACGTCTGTCGTACGATTTTGATAAGTCTTTCTTAATAGTGTTTTATGTGAAAGTTTTATGTTTTGGTTGGAATAGATTTTTCAGGAAGTCTTATAAAGGTATCTCCCATAGGACCGGTTTTTTGAAATCCGATTTTCTCGTAAGCCACTTGACGGATTTCGATGAAATTTTAAATGTAGAAGCCCTTTTATAAAAGAAATAATATAAATTCTTAAATTTTCCAAAAAAAGTTTTTTTTTGAGTTTTTTAAAAAAGTTTCAAAATTGTTTTTTAATTTTTATTTTTTCCAAAAACGGTTTAATCTATTTTTTTTTTCTGATAAAAACTACAAAGTGCTAAAAGTTGGCATACTCGAAAAGTTTTAAAAAAAAACTGTTTTTTGAAAAAAATGGTCGAACGATTTTGAAAAAAAATGTTCGTAAGAATTTGAAAAAATAAAAGAAACCTGATGGCTTACTTCATTTTCTCTAAAAAAAAACTTTTAGGTATTGATTTTTAAGTGATTTATAAAATTTACTATGGTTTTTTCAACGCTTTTTCCCAATATCTCAAGCCAACAAGACCATTTTAACACATTAGAGCAAGTTCGTACGAACCAGTCCTGCACTTTATTTGTTTAGTTTTTGGTAATGTTAAAATAGGTTCGAGCAATTTTTTAAAAATGAATCTTCCAGATAAGATATATAAAGTTCTGAAACTTCGCATTCTCAAAAAAACTTTCGAATATGATTTCGAAAAGCTTTTCAAAAAAATCATTTTTTGGAAAAACTGGGCGAACGGTTTTGAAAAAAAAATTCTTAAAATTCAAAACTTGAAAAGAAATCAGATGGCCTACTTCACTTTTCCCAAAAAAAAAAAAGGTTTTAACTAGTGGTTTTTTAGTGATAAAAAAAATGTTATATGATTTTTTCCCTTACATATTATTGATATAATAATAAAATAAGATATTATGTATGAAAAGTTAATATTTTTTTTAACCCCTTCCCGAAATAAATTTCTGTGTTAGCCCTGTCCAGTGTTGGATAGTTACGCGTAACTTTGAAATTTTAATTAGTTACACGTAACTAATGTAACTTATGTAACTAATGTAACTAATGTAACTTATTGTAACTAAATGTAACTAATTATAACTAATAGAATTTTTCAAATACAAAAACTCACATTTTATGTTAAATTGAAATTTAGAAGTTCCGTCCACAAACCCGATCGAATGACGATTGACTACACTGTTTTAGGGCAAAGCTGGGCCAGCTGCCAGCTGTGGCAACGCCAACCTAGCAAGGAATACATTTTTAAATCACTATATTCCTGCAAAAAAAATTTCAAAATAATAAAACAAAATAGATCTCGTTTGATTTCCTTTGGGCGAGCTAAATCTGAAATTTGAGACCAAATCTGAGATTAAATCTGAATTAACCATACAAAAATAAATCACAATAAACAAAGAAATGTCCAGGAGTCTCAAGAAAGAAGGGAGAACTTCAAATGTAAATAAAAATTTATTGTATGCTCCAAGAATATAATATTTTATTACATTTCCTTTTCATCAGCAACCTAGTAATTTCAATATGTATTCCTTGCCAGGTTGCCGTTGAACTTGCTTATAAAAGAATTTTGTCAATAGTCGATTGGGATTCAGGATGAAATGTGATTTTTTTTTATTTTTATTTTTAAGTTAGAGTTAGTTTTATTTAGTTACAGTTAGTTACATTTAGTTACATTAGTTACATTAGTTACGCCAAATATTGGGCGTAACTAATTCATATTAGTTACGCGTAACTAAACGAGTAACTTACTTCGTGTAACTTACTTGCCAACACTGGCCCTGTCTTATTGCTTCTCATTTGGGTAAGACTTCGTGTTTAAAACTTAAAAAGGAATTCTTTTCGGTTCAAGAAGATTTCCTTATAATAGTAGGTAGACAAATATTTGTCATAAGTTTACCTTTTCAAACCTGGAAAACAATAAGGTGTTCTTATTGCTTATCATATAAGTAAAGAAATCGTGTTTAAAACTTAAAAAGGAATTCTGTTTGGTACAAGAAGATTTCCTTGTTATTATAAGTAGACAAACATTTGTAAAAAGTTTACCTTTTTAAACCTGGAAAATTATAAGATTTTCTTATTGCTTATCATATAAGTAAAGAATTCGTGCTTAAAACTTGAAAAGGAATTCTTTTTGATTTAAGAAAATTTCCTTGTATTAAGTAGACAAACATTTGTAAAAAGTGTAGGTACCTTTTTAAACCTGGAAAACAATAAGATTTTCTTATTGCTTATCATATAAGTAAACAATTTGTGTTTAAAACTTAAAAAGTAATTCTCTTTGTTTCATGAAGATTTCCTTGTATTAAGTAGACAAACATTTATGTAAAAAGTTTACCTTCTTAAACCTGGAAAATAATAAGATTTTCATATTGCTTATCATTTAAGTAAAGAATTCGTGTTTAAAACTTAAAAGGAATTCTTTTTGATTCAAGAAGATTTCCTTGTACTAAGTAGACTAAACATTTGTAAAAAGTTTACCTTTTATACATGAAAAAGTCATACGGTTTTCTTATTGTTCATCAAACTCGTAGAATCGCCAAGAAAAATCAACGGAATTTTTCGTTGCCTAAATGCTTACAAGAAAAAAAACTTTTTGATTTGAGGAGATTTACTTATAAGCCTTTATAGGTACAAATAATTAGATTTTCTAGTTAAAACTGAAAAGTAATAAGGTTTTCTCATTATTTATGTTACTTAATATGTTTTCCATATAGAGAGAGTAGCAAAAACTTTTCAAAACTTCAATAAGATTTTCTTCATAAAAACAATAAGATTTCTCTATGAAAATATCATATTATTCAATGCGTTTAATAAGATTTCCTAGTAAAGTGGCTCAATAAGGGAATCTTATTGATTTTATGTAGTACTTTTTTGCTCTGTGCATGTTTCAATTTTGCATTATCATCATCTTATTCTATTAGCTTGGTTTAAGTTAAACCTTAGCTTCTTGTGTGTATTAGTGGGATGCAGGAAGTTTTTTTTTTTTTTTTTTGCTCAAGGTAATACTTCACCGCAGACATTGTGGCTTTTTTTTAGTCATTTAGGAGACTGCTTAATTCAAATCTCTGCGGGAATCATTGTGGTTGAAGAAACCACACCAAAAAGGAATATTACACCTCAAAGACTTTAAATTTGGTAGGGTGAGGAGGGGGCTTTCTTATAAAACGATGGTGTTCTTTTTTGTTATGTGGTTTTACTTGTTCCTGTTTTTGATTTTTATATTTTTTAAGGTTCCAACAGGAGTTGGTAATGCTTTCAAGAAAATTAAACAAATTCAAAAATTTAGCTCGCAAGTTGATAAATTTTTTAACAATTACGAACAAATAATATTTTTTATTTGTCAAAAATATAAACTCTTCCCAGAAGGGCAGAACGGGAATACATTTTCCTCTCCACCACAGAAAATGTAATTATTCATAGGATATACCTACACACAGTTGGAACACCTGGTGCACCTTATGGTGTGTGATGTGTCCTCTGTGTGTGGGAAACAAGATGGAATTTATTCTATTTTCTTTTTTATTTTATTTTAAAAAAAAAAACCATCTCGAATATTTATAACTCACATGGGAACAATGACAAATGACAAAGGAAATGCATTTTCACAAAGAAATTGTGGTCGGTCCACTTTGAAAATTTAGAGAATATCCAAGTTAAAATATTACTTTTAGTAAGTACTTGAGAGTAAAAAGTAATATTTTATCCTTGCTGTCCTTTGCCATAGAAACTGAAGTGCATGTTACGTAACGAAAACAAAATAAAATAGGGTTAGGTGACACACATTTGGTGTTGTTGTTTTCTTTGTTTTTAAGAGAAGGACATTCAAGTCAAGAGTTGGGATAGGTGTGCTTTGACTTTGTTCAGGTCAAAGAGGTCTTGAGTTAAAGAGAAGTTTAATTGAGTTTAAGGATTAGATTTGTTGGTTAGATTTTGTACACTTATGCAAAGTTCAAAAATCGGTTAATAAAGGTTTTCCAATAGGAGGTGATGTTTTGATTAGCCCGCTATTTCGGTAGCTGTCACTTTTGAAGCTGTAATTGTTTGATACTTGACAAGTAGAAACTATACATCATCGATAAAAATGGAACGATACACTCTTCAACAACGCATTGAAATTATTAAAATTCACAATAAAAATGTTAAAATTTTGGCAGAGACGGTTCAAAAACTAAAATATTTTTTGGTCGTCGTGAAGCACCTTGTCGGACTGCAATTCAGAAATTCGTGGAAAAATTCGTTTAAAAATTTGAGCTGTTGGAACACGTTAGCGATGTGAAGAATAAAACCAATGCACGTCGCTCAAGAACAACTGATGAGAATATTGCTGCTGTAGCTTAAAGTTTTGAAGAAAACCTAGGTTTGTCCATTCCTCGCCGTTCTTTGGAATTGGGCATTCCACAAACGTCATTACACCGTATTTTGCATAAAGATTTGGGTTTTAAGGCTTAAAAAGTCATCGTGTCTTTGCTGATCGGGCCCTTGAAATTCATGAAAATGATCCCGAATTTCATCGAAAAATCATCTTGACTGTTGAGAAGCCTCTTCATCCTCAACGAGTAACTATTTGGTGTGGTTAATGGTCCGGCGGGGTCATTGGGCCTTACTTTTTTGAAAATGAGGCTGGAGCAACAGCTACGGTGAATGGATTGCGCTATCGAGAGATAAATAATATTTTTTTATGGCCGGAATTTGATGGTATTGATCTGGACAACGTTTACATTCAACAAGACGGCGTTACATGCCACACAAGCAACGAAACCATCGATCTTTCACAGGAAAAGTTTCCGGACCATGTTATCTCTGGAAGAGGTAATCACAATTGGCCACTAAGATCTTGTGATTTAACACCTTGCGACTTCTTCCTTTAGGGCCACATTAAAGCCCAGCGTCGATTCAGGACCTCAAAGATGGAATGCGTGAAGCTATTGAGGGCATACAGCAGCCACTTTGCGATTTGGTGGTGGAAAATTTCATGAAAAGGATTTTGTTGTGTAAGCGTAGCCGTGGTGACCGTTTGGTTGATATTGTTTTTTTATTATTAATGGCTTTATTCTTTACATTAAAATAAACATCCGATTATTTAACTCAAAAAATGCCATTTTTCTTTTTCCTCTTTTTGGAAATACAGGGTGTTTTTCTTCGAGATCAGAATTCTACATATCGTTTCCTCTGCCATCAGAATCCATCAGAAAAAGGAAGTGTTCCAGAAAACTGGAGAATTAGTCAAAGCAAACCAACCAAGTTGTAGTAAAAAGGGGGGTCATTATCAGTGATGAAGATGAAAAAAGAGCCCCGGGCGTGAGCCTCCAGGGACGCAAAACCAATAAATTAAGAAAGAAGAAAAACAAAAAATAACGTGAAAAGCAAAAAAAAAACATCTTAGAAATTTGTATGATTATGAAATGGTGGTGGTCGCCAATTTCGACTTTTGCCCAACTTGATCAAATCCTAGATGCGGCGCTGCTTTAAACTATCAGAAAGCCCGCCATCAGCAACAATCATGGCCGTCTTAGGCCATACCGGGGCCCTTGGACACACAAGAATTCGGGGCCCTGTTGGAAAGTTAAAAAAGTGAAAACATTTTTCATTTATAGATCAAATTTCAATGTAATTTATTGGAATGGAATCGAAAAAAGTAGAGAGTGATATAGTTGACAATGATTTTCCGTCGCATGTTTTTCCGTCAAGAAAACAGCAAAGACGGCTTGCGATGGCCTCAGTCTTGAAAATGTGTCGACTTTGTTAATTCATCGACGGAGTAGATTAAGGTGTAATGTAATGTAAAGACGGTTTGCCAACATGCGGACAGGCAACGTACAGCGGACCGTGCGAAACACAGGGAAATTCGAGATTAATCCCACAGACTTCCAACGATTGGCCTTGCGATTTTTTGATTGGCATCGCAAAAGCCAATATAAAGGGGAACTAAATTCGCTTGAATTGGAATGGAAGATCAGTTGGAAGAATCAGATTTCGTGGGATAAGGACTTCCACTCCTTTGAACCTAGTCACTTTCAGCTGTTAATTATGCAGCAGAGTTCCTGGCATATCAAGCTAGATCAAAAATTTCTTCGGACAGGCAACGTACAGCGGACCGTGCGAAACACAGGGAAATTCGAGATTAATCCCACAGACTTCCAACGATTGGCCTTGCGATTTTTTGATTGGCATCGCAAAAGCCAATATAAAGGGGAACTAAATTCGCTTGAATTGGAATGGAAGATCAGTTGGAAGAATCAGATTTCGTGGGATAAGGACTTCCACTCCTTTGAACCTAGTCACTTTCAGCTGTTAATTATGCAGCAGAGTTCCTGGCATATCAAGCTAGTTCAAAAATTTCTTCGGCCGCTTCATCTTCGTCGGTCACCCTATCAACGGATTTGTGTGGATGCAGTTCTCCAGCGATTTGGCTTTGAATTATGAAATTCAAGCTATCGGCGTTCTTATTCTTCGCTGCCAGTATTACCCGTTCAATAATCCAATCGATATTTGTATAGCTTTGTGCGATTCCGGGGAACACTTTGTTGACGAGCCCTTCCTTCGATAAGGATGTGAACTCTCAAAAATTTGCAGAAACGATATCAATCCAGTCAAAACATCAACGGGAATTTGGCCATTGTCAAGCGCCAGCAGTTGTCTCGAGAGTTAGGCAGTTGATGGGTCGCTCTGCAAGGTGACTCTCATGTTTGTAGTCAATTTCAATTTCTTGTCTCGAATCACTTAAAAATCTTTTCATCGTTCGGTCAATTGCCTACAAGCTCGTAAATGCGTCATCGTGCATTTATCCCAGATGATGATTTTGCGCTGAATTCTTGGTCATTGTGCACGTTGGCTTATCAATAGTTAGAAGATTCATAGGCAGCTTCATAGCGAAATGTGAAGTTCTACCGCCTTCCAGCAAGGTGTCAAAATGGTAGCCAACGCCATTTGAGATCTTGACCGAATTGTTACACGAGAAAGTGAATAAAAAAGGTTGTGTCATAACTGTTTAAATAAACTGAAAAGTGGATTTGATTTTTCCTAGAAATTGTATAGTCTCCAGAGAGCAAACTTGTTGTATAGTGTAATTGAATATATCAGCCTTTCGGGGCCCCCGTCCCGATAGGGGTCCTGGGCACGGGCCCCGTGTGCCCTTATGGTAAAGACGGCATTGGCAACAATGCCAGAGTAAATATTGGCAACTAAACATCAGAAAAGCCTGATGTCTTTGGCTTCATTTGGCGCCGCCAAGAGTGCCGGTTCTGCAGAGGAAGCTTACTTACTGAAGCTAACGCACACTGTCCAATGTGGACTACATCATCAACCAACATACCCTTCCAGACAGTATGTTCCCTAGCCATTTGCCTTCAGTTAAGCATGCTTAGTTGGTAGATCGCGCCACCTTAGATGGAGTATTCCAGTACATCAACGGCCCTCAAGATTGGAAATGAAGACTTAGCGGTCTCGTGCTTGTCCATTCACTCCACATGTTTTAGCCATCTAAACAAAGAGAGCTTCCTGAGAGGAAAAGAGCAGCATAAGGAGTGAGTGCTTAAAAGTCTATTGTTGTGTGCATTAGCAGAGGCAATGTTTGAAAAATATAACTGAACACAAAGCATTGTCCCAGGGACTGACCTGAAGCCTGCCAAGATGAGCGTTGGTGATTGCGTTGTTGAGATTTACCAATAACCACTTCTGCAGACGGCGAGACAACATTCTCTACTTCAACTATGTACTCTGTACGTCAAGAAGAATGTTAAATTCAATTTGGATGATAATGATGAAGAATTCGGTCCACTCGATAGTTGAGAAATAAGAGAAGCTCGCAGTCGAACTCTTCGAAACAGATAGAGATAACTTGAAAGTAAGCCCGACAAATAGACAGCATCGAGTGCCTGATTGACATAAAAATCTCCCGAATGTATCTTTCTTTTCAACGTAAAATAAAATAAAAAATAAATTGTTGGCACAACAGCTCCAAGAGGGGCTGGGGCCTGTGACTTACACTCTCAACCATTCCTGTGTGTGCGTTGATATTCTGCAGGAATGGAAGGGACCTACAATTTACCGCCGAATCCGAACTGCTAACAGAGAAGCACTTTCCATGACATTAATTACTCTTGGAGGATTTGTCACTTCCTCGCAAGAGGCATTACCCCGGAAAAAACTTAAGGTGGCAACCTCAGGGATCGAACCCTGAACCTTCGGCGTAGCAGTCCGACGCACTAACCACTACGCCACGGGGTACTACACTTCTTTTCAACGTATTATGAGTAAATATCTTGGCACTATTGCTTGCGACCAGATCAGCCCCTACCAGTATGCCTTCAGGTATAATCTTAACATGGATCGAATTTACACATTCTTGAAAATTTCATTTAAGATCAAAGATTTCCAGGTTGATACACATTACCATTTTACTATCTTAAACTTTCCTCTTGAAAGAATTCAATTCGAAACAAGGTTCCCAGCCATTACTCCAATTTGTTTCCCTCAAGTATGAACCATGGCTTCCATCAGTAAGATGCCTGTAAAGAGCCAAGAGTGCAAGAACACCATGGAGTATACTCAAGATGTTCCTTCAATATTGGAATAAGCCCCACCAGCCCCATGGTGAAGTGGTTCTAGTGTGCCAACGAGTACGAGTTTGATCCCTATCTCTAACTAAGCGCTTTTTTCATTTAGATTAAATCTTGTAAGAACAAAGTGCATCTCTGCTAGACGTCAGAGATCAACAGTAAATTGTAGTTCCCTTCCATTCCTGAATAATATCAACTCTCACACAGAAATATTTGAGTGCTTGGAGCTTTTTTGCTCGACTTCTATGGTTTTGGGAAAAGCTTAAGACAAGGTTATAGGGTCCTGTCATGTTACCACTTTAAGTGACTTCTTGAGACCATTTTACGCAACTCGATAGCTAACACCAGCACAAATAAGGTGGCGGAGATCTACCTTAACCAATTGATGTCTGTTACTAAAATACAGCTGTTAACTGGTCTAGGCGATGGAGTACAAAGTACACCTGATCTTATAGCAGAATTAATGTATGCCCGATTTAAGTCTATTTTACGGGGTTATACAAGGAGCCGGAGCGCCGGAGTCCCATAGGGGTCAATTAGTAGTCCAATACTTCATTAGTAAACGGCTTTGTTCACATGAATTGGTTGACTTACATAAGCAGATAATATTGAATATGAACAAAGTTTAGTCAAGGACATGACGAACTTCCTCTTAATTATTCGACACTAGCCTTGCACGTGAAGGACGAGGCCATATTAAAAAAAAGTAATAATTTTAATAAATCGCGAATTTACTAAACTCCTGTCGTATGTCTCTTAATTTACGAAATAATTACAAAGACCACCTTGATCTCACCCGTTTTTAATCGGACGACTTTTCGTCCTTTGAATATAAATTTAAAAAAAAATATACATCAAAATATATTTAATGAACTCACTTCCAGTCTGTATTTTAACAAACTAAGACCACCGTTTCAATCCCATAGACATCAGCACGTAGCTGTGGCCAGCAGACTTAATTATAGAAATCCCAGAGCCTATACGTACAAATTATTTAGGACTCGTTAATTATTCACTATTTGACAGTTGCCAGCCTCCTGACAAAATTATTTATAAAAAGAAAAAAAAGAAACAAGATAAATGGGAAAATAACAAGGTCAATTGATACGAAGCCATAATATCCTTGAAGCTTCAAGGCGTTGTTTTTGCTTTTTTTGTTTGTTTGTTTTTATAAAACATCGAACTAACGTTCAAGGACGAAGAAAACTTGAATACTAATAGCTCCGCCCTAGCCCGCATATTTAGTTTTGAGATGATGGTGGTGAATGTTTTGTTTGTTTCAGCTTCCAGGTCATCTTTTCTTCTCACGAATTCACACATCAATGCGTCCTTCTTTTCTTTTTTTTTTTTTGAATATTGAGCCTTTATATGTTCTACTTTCAAATGCCTTTAGTTTTTTTTTTTTTTTTGAGTTTTCTCTTTCCTATATCCTTAAGCTTTTTTTTGGAGTCGGTTTTTCCGTTTTTCTTAACTTTGCCTGTGTTATTTTTCTTTTAGAAAGGACGATTTAATACCAGGTTTATGAGAGTCTTACTGGAATGTGAATCCCAAGGAATTTGTAAGGACGAAAATGATGTAGGTTGGTAAATAGTATAGAAAAAACGTGTTTACACTTTTTTTTTTTGCAGAAACCCCAATTCCACCAATAATCCTTAATTTTATTTTCAACCTAGTTTGCTCAAAAGGATTCACAGTATATGGGACTGGAATGTTCTATATATCTTAGACTAGGGTTTTTTTTTGTACATAACCTTAAACTATAGGACTGAAGTTCCCATGCCAACCAACTAACAACCATTTGGCCCAGACAGGCAGCCTGATGAGCCACATTTGGGGATCACCACTACATTTGAAGCAAACAAAAAAATAACGCTTTATTTCTTCTGGACCAAAAAGGACATTGTGGCGATCCCTTCCCGGTTTGTAACGTAATACTCTGTGTACTTTATTGAATGCCCCAAAAGATTAGTGACTTAAAATCCCTTTTTTATACTTTTTTTTTTTTTTTTTGCTGCTTCCTGTAATTCCTCTTTTGCGGAGCAATGCGCCCAAGTAGAGTGAACATAGAACTGCTTGGGCATGATGGTAATGAAAAACAGGAATTTATGGAAAAGGAACCAATTAGTTGAAAAAGACCTTTGGGCGAGGAGGGGATGGTTTTTTTTTATTTTTTTATCTTCATTCCTTTGCTTTGGCGAAGAAGGTTTAGAAAATTCTTTTTATGGAAAGATGTGGATGGGTGGTTGGGTATATCGTGGGTTGACGGGGCTGATGGTGCATGAAGAATAAACGGTTTATTGCGAAAATAAGAAAATTTTCTTCTTTTCTAATCGGCTTACGGAATTAATTTTGGCGACAGAATTAAGACAAAATTGGTTTATGTGAATGGATACTGAATTTAAGTATGGGGGCTTTGGGTTTATTACTTTCCCCAGTTTGTTTATTGGTTTTTTTTTTTTTTGACGGTTTGTCCATGGCTCGAGTGATATTAGCTTCTTTTTTTGAAATTCAAGAAGGCGTTGTTTTTGGTTTAATATTTGTTATAGAATTGAATAGGTTTTTTCATTTTTTTTTAATAATCAGTATCAAATATCAAAGCTGAAATGGTTTTAAGGATAAAAGCTGACAGTTGCTTATTAAGGCAAAGTATAGTTGAAAGAGTATACCGAATAATCTACGAAATCTTACGAATTTGCCACCTGAATATCTTTTTATTTTTGTCAGTCAAGCCAGTTTTCCATCAGAATCATAAACACAAACAACAATCAATGGCAAGCCCAAATTTACTTTTCCATGCATTATTGTTGTTCATTTTATAATTACCACTGTCTTACATCAGAAATATGCATAAGACAGCCAATGTGACTCAATACAAATCAAGTCCAATGCCACCAGTGACAGTTTACAAATCTAGTGTACAGTGCCGAACTCCATTATTTTAACAAGCTTAGTGTCCGCTGCTATCTCAGTCGAGAGTCTTAGTAAGTAGGCCTTGCTATCTCAGAGTCAAAAGAGAATAATTTTATATATTGGAGTATTAAAAATTTTAATAATATTTAACCATTTTTTGTAAAATGTAGTATCTGTGAATAAAAACCAACCTTTATAAACTAAAGTTTCCTGCTTCCTTAGTAAGCCGAAGCCCTAGACCCACTGAGCTTACCTCATCCTCTGCCTGTAATAAAAAGCATCTTATCCAAGTCTAGCAACTAGCACCCCACCCATAATGTGTTCAATTGAGCGTTTGCGAATGGTGGTAGTTATTTTAGACTAGTTCATTCAAATTTATGAACACAAGCTCCATCCTTAACCAACAAATTTTTTCTGACAAGTTGCAGCTGAAGAGATTGTTAGGCTTAAATCGAATTTCGTATCAAATGCATTTCTGAAGAAATAGTCGATCGAAAGCAGCTTGTTGTGCTCAAGAACCAAATAAAGGCCAATGACAATAATTTAAGATAAGCAGGCTTTTCTATTTGGTCGTAGTACACTCTGGCAGCGCCGGATCTAGGAGGGACAAAGGGGACACTTGCCCCGGGAGTTATCCTTTGAGAGGGTGCAAAACAAATAAAGAGCAATGAAGATGAAGAAAGAAAAATAAGAAGAAATAGAGAGAAGAGCAAAAAAAAAGGTCTTACAAATTTCAAATTTTAAAATGGTTGTGAAATGATGGATTGGTAGGGGGTGCCTCCCCCCCCTGAGCAATTTCTAGTTACGCTGCTGCATCTTGGCGTGATGGTAATGTGTCTTATTTAAAATTTCAATAAAATTAACAAAAATAATCATTTCAGTAGCGCATTCTGTCACTCCAATTTTTCAAGACTCTTGATGGTTTTCAACTTTAGCTCACGGATGGCTTGTATGATATTGACCTTAAGTGCTCGAATTGTTGCCAAAACACCGATCTCTGACGGTTCCCCACAAAAATAGTGTAAAGGGGTCAAATCGCAACTCCGAGGCAGCCAATTGACGTAGCCAAGACGGCTGATAACACGACTTGGTAGTTTGGTGCGCAAAAAATCGATTTCGACATAGGCTGTGTGGCATATCTCTGTAGCGACCGAAGCGTTGTTCCCAGCATCATTTTCGAAGAACGACGGGACCATGAGTTTTGTCCACTTAGCATACCAGTCTCACGAAATGTTTGAACATAGGTACTTGCGTGTAGGGTGTTGCAACATTCGCGGTGGGTGTTTCATATTGGCCAAAACTTCTTTTTAAAAAACGCACTACTTGGGCTATATAGCACTCATGTCGGAAATAAGTTTTCAATAATTTCCAAAGTTGTTTAAGCGTGATTTTGACTTTCTGTCAAGACTTTGAGTGGAAAACAACTGTCAGTGTCAAAATAACATATGATTTAAAAAGATACCACTAGATGGCCCACCCCATAAATAGCAAAATAAAAAATAGAAGAAACTTATCGACGACTTTCCCGAAAATAGTTTCGAAACTAGTCCCAAATGCCTTGTACGTCGAAATTTGTTTAAGTCCTACGTAAAATCAAGGGTGTTGCAACATTGGCGGTGGGTGTTTCATATTGGCCAAAACTTTTTTTAAAAAACGTACTATTTGGGCTATATAGCACTCATGTCGGAAATAAGTTGTCAATAATTTCCAAAGTTGTTTAAGCTTGATTTTGACTTTCTGTCAAGACTTTGAGTGGAAAACAACTGTCAGTGTCAAAATAACATATGATTCAAAAAGATACCACTAGATGGCCCACCCCATAAATAGCAAAATAAAAAATAGAAGAAACTTATCGACGACTTTCCCGAAAATAGTTTCGAAACTAGTCCCAAATGCCTTGTACGTCGAAATTTGTTTAAGTCCTACGTGAACTCAAATTCCACAGCCAAATTTTTTTTTGGGAAAATGTAAATGAAATACATAAACCCAACAAAAACAATGAAATTTCTATCAATATTTCTAATCTCTGAAACTTAGTCAGACTCGATTGACAGACATCTGTTTTTGATGTTCTGACAGTGACAGCATTCGTGTAAAGTGTGGTCAAAATCGGTTTTTAAGTTGGCTCCCAAATGCATTAAGGTTCTCGTTATATATTTATTATAGTGTAGTTATTTTATAAAACATTGAAAGAAGAACGCAAAATGTTGTAGCCATTTTGGCCTTCAAAATTGTACCTACCCATGAAAAAATAATATTTGGCGCAATAAAGAACTGAAGCCACTCAAAGAGAGTTTTCAGATAATTTTTTAAGTATATTTCCACCAAAAATTTGAGTCCGCAGTATTTCGGTTAGGTTTGCTCACGGTTCAACATTTTGTACATATAGCTGCATATTGTTTTAGTTTTTGTCAATCCTAATTTGAGTGTAATTATTAGCATAAATGTATATTCAAATTTTTGCTACGGTTTTCGTAGCATAAGGTGTACTGATGAAATATGATATGATATTTCAAAAACATTTGATAGAGAAAAGCGCACACATTTAGTTTTGATTAACCCCTTTTTTGATGGATTAGAAATCGCGAATGGGATAGTCCCATACCTACTGTTACGGACGGTTTTCAGTCTGATATTTAAAAATAAATGGTGTCCCACAAGGCTCCGTTTTTTCTACCGTTTTGTCTTTCTCATCTTTTTTAATAATCTACTGTCTAACGTCTAAGCCACAGACAAATAATGTACAATACAGACAGCCAATTCTTAATAGTTTCTCCTTTTGCCTACAAACATGATGTGAATTTTATTTTGTGTATGTTGAAGCTCTCTCTTAAGCTCTCCTGTGCATTTAAAATGGAAACCAATATACACAAAAATATACATATGTATACCGTGATCAATAAAAAATATTAAATGTGTTTTGTTTAAGGCAAGAGAACTACGACTTGGTATGGCGGTCTGTATTGTATGTCTGTGGTCTAAGACCAAAATTACCTCAGCTTTTCATATTCGTTTCCAGATGTACAAATTTTTCCTGCGCAAATGGAACTGTAATGGCAGCGTACGTTGACCGATAAGCTCATTATATTTCGATAGTGACAGCATTGCCCAATGGAGAGTTATTAACCGTGTGGATTTTAAAGCTTCAAAAACGCAATGCTATTATTTTCTGTCGTTAAAGCCTAACCTACCCGCTATGCCGCTATCCACGATTGGAACATGCATCGCGGAAGTTCAGGATTGTACGTATCTGATCTGACTTCAATCTTAAAGCATACATTCCACCATAGCCTGAGTATTTTATCTTGATCTCTCTATCATAAGTGAAAAACAAATAATAGAAACATTTGTCATCGCCATGATGTTTCTACAAAATAACCACACGCATTTATCCCATTTAACAATTTCCCATTATTACTAGCATCACTATCAGTAAATACGCACTTCAAGAATATGGAATGCTCTAAGCTCGATTTTTCCCGTAGTAGTTAGCCTAAATCCAAAACTGAATTAAATCTCGCACTATAATTATTCACAGCATTTAAAGACCAATACACATGAGATATGACCATATTGTTTAAACAAGCTTCAGTTTCGCCTTATTCTCACACAAAAAATATTTGGTAAAATTGAAAAAAAAAAAAAATACATTCGGATCATTCATGTTAAACAGGAGGCTTTCGGACGCTTCAATCTTACGTATTGCATTGCTATCATATCAATTAAATGCAAGAAATAGAAAATGAAGATGTGCTTCTAATTAAACCAATTAATGGAACGAATTAAAAGCCCTAACTACTCTGAAGAACTCAGATGCCATTTTAATGAACCATAAAACATAAAAAAAAGATTCGTATCTATCTCTAACTCCATGACCTGACCTACATTAGAAACTAATTTTTTTAATTTTGTGTTTCCAAAAGCCAGCTATGACTGGGGAGATTATATAATATTTCTAACAAATTCATCAGAGTCCTTAAGCTTTTGTCCATTTGGACCTACATTGCAATTAAACTCGTATGTTACACACAGAAGAGAGGAACAAAGAAAAGTTGCATTGAAAATTCTCATACATTTATGTCTACTGCTACTGTGCACTTGAAAAGGATCTGTTCTTGGTCTAAGGCTCATCCGAGAACAACAAAGATTCTGAATTCAATTATGACTCTGATAGGACCCTAAGCTGTTATCCTTGCAGCTTTCTTCTTTGTGAAATGTTGCCCTTTTCATGTTATTCCCTCAAGAGTCCAGTCCAGACTCATTTGCAGCACAAACATGTCCCATATTATACGAACACATCCCAGCTAAATGTCCTTTTTTTTTTTAATGCACTACACAGTTGTATGGAATTTACCAGTTAAATTCTTTATGCTGTTGACATAACTTACACAAAGTACAACGCAAGTTGAATTATAGTCCTTTAGCGATATAGTCTTTCACATATTCGTTCATGTTTTCCTGTCCACATTTATGTTGTTCTCAAGATATAATATTTTTTTTTTTAATTTTGTGAAAACAAAAGAACTTCAATAAAAATTATTATTTATCTCGGCTCATTACACCATTTTGTTTTAAAAACTAAATGAATTGATGGTGGGGCTCTTGGTATGATGATGATGGTAGGTACTCCGCTTTCGATGTTTTCGACTTTTTCGAGGTGAAATGAAAATAATTAATGCAGCCATTTCTTTTCACTCCTCGGAGTGCAATTAAAATTTTCCATTATGCATTATGCGGTTGGTAGCAGAAGGTTGGCATTGGGGAATGGGGTTCTGTGTACGGAATTCAGGAGCTATACATACCTAGTATGCACCAGTGCGGTTACTTTGCGAAATGCAATTATAGCATTTTTTCTCGTTAGTATTTGTGTAATTTTAATCATAATGATGCTCTCTCTGGCAAAGTAATGAAATGCAAATATTTTGTGGCAACCGTTATAGTAATATTATATGCAATTATGTACCTACAACACATCACATCCATGTAGTTGTAGTGCGGTAGGGGTGGTGATTTAATTTTGTTATGATGAAATTTAAATCGAAACCACACAAAAGATTTTATTCAAATAATAATTTTTTTTTTGAAAATGTTAGTATGTTGAAAATTGTTTATTCCAAAGGACATATTAAGTGCACACACACACACTAATACTACCTCTCTATATGATGATGCTTAGTTTCTGTATGGGATAGAATTTCGAAATTGGCAATCGGTGTCGTGTTAGCACTTCTGGTTGGTAATGCTTAATGTGATTGTTGTAAGTATTATTGATGACAGCCATTTTGATTTTGTATTTTATTTGATTGTGTGTTGAATTTTGCCGCAAGTGTGAGTGGAGATATATTTTATATTGTGTTAAAATTGTGATGCAAATACAATTTAAATCATTAAAAATCGAATGTTAAAAATGGAACTTGATATTTGGTGTGATATTCAAAACTATTTTAATCGAATAAGTAGATTTTAGTCATTTCATCAGAACCTATTCGATTGAAAATCTATTGATTCGGTTTAGTACTTTTATGGATAAATCCTATTTTTGAGGGTATACCTCATTAAGTGATATGGGTTTTGTGGTGGAATCACTTATACTGGTAACATCTAAGGCTTTTTAATAAAGACGGGTAGCTGTTGAAATATAATAAAATATGCTGGTGTGTGAGGATTAACAATTTGTTTTGAAGTGGAATTTCCTTAGTATCGGTGTGATTTAAAACTTGATGAAACGGAAATGCGCCATGACACTTTCAAGCAAATAAATCAACCAGATTAATACATATATCATATTGTTACCTGAGATAAAATTCATGACACAGTATTTTATATTCTAGCTCTCGTTTTCTCCTATTGCTACGTAGCTTTTCATTCTGGTTATTGTACATTAAATCAAGCTTAAGCGAGTGAGCAGGCGCGTTGATACGAGTAAGTAAGCATAGTTGTTAATACGATATTTGTGTGGGTCTCTATGCAACGCGTTTGAATTTCGTACAGGCCAAAAAAAATGGTCCCCTAAAAATAATAAAGAAACTGAAAAACAAAGTTTGAAAATAAGGTGAAAAAAAAACAGTGAAAAGTTCTACGGAACGTGCTCGTGAATTTCGTGAACGTCAAATGCAGTTATTAAATTATCAACATTTTGTAATGCTTTTTCTTAAGCCTGTGTGTAACAGGACAAGCTTTAGAAAATGATTTGAATGAGCTGAATTCAAGAAAAATGGTAAATGCATAAGAAAAGTATTTAACGGAAGTTGGAATTAAAAAATTATTAAAATTCTCAAATGGAGTCCTGAATTTTTGAAAGTTGTCCGTTTTCGATAATTTTTAAATGGTTGTGCTCCAGGCTTTAAAAAGAGTCAAAAGGACACAAAGGAGTTCCAAAGGTTAGCCTGCTCCACAGATCTAAAGTGAAAGAGCATTGTCGGTACGTTGTATGGTAGAATATGTGTGTCTAAACGTTTGTAGGTATAGGTGTTGCAGGCATTTAGTAATAAATGAAGTTTGAAAGATAGCCGAAAACTTATGGTGTTAGAAGGAGTTTTTCGTCTCATTCTCTCGTAGTTTACTTCTCTGAAGTTTCACTTCGACAGAGCGTGAATGACACACACACATTTTTTTCTATTTGGCTTTTTACTGTTGCACAGATCCGAGAATTATATTGACCGTAAAGGGACAGGACTTCAGGAAACCCAACAAGCAGGGCGTATGGCAGGGCCCAATCGCATGACCTTGGTGAATAATTGACGTCACCTCTGCAAAAAAATCCTTAACCTAAAATCATTCGTGCTGAATGTCAATCGACCATGAACTTTAATCCCCTGGGTTAGTAGGATTTTGTACTTGAGTGTAAGCCCAAATCTAGATGCAAAATTCACCCCAGTTAAAGTCTGTGTTAAGCCCAGTTTTTGCGTGAACGGGAAGAAATGGCGACTGTTTCGGGATCTGGTGAAAAGCACAACACAGAAAAAATTGCTGAGCAAACCATACATTTTGTCACACAAACCTAAATATTTAATTTTCCGTGATCTACAGAACTATTATGTACTACTTCTGTTATGTAAGATGCCACCTCGATGGAAAGTCTCACTTGATTCAGTTTTGACGTTAGAATACGACTATTGCAAAATTTCGTGAGTTTTTGCAAAGTCATCAAAAAGGTAATGGCGATCCTCATCAAAACCAAATTTTACTATCTATATGCCGGTCATTGATCATGGCCCTCCAGAAGCAAAAAAAAAAAACGGGGTTACCAAGAACATTTTCTTCGAGCTCCTCACCAAAACATAGGAGCAGTGCAATGAACATTGCATTTAAACTTTTTGTAGAGTCTTTACTCATACCTAATCGATAACATAGCGGATGAAAATTATGTTGGTGAGCAGACCATGCTATTCTCATGTCTTCAAATCCAGTCGGAGAAGGGCTTAGGTTAATGGATCAGGAAGAGAACTAGAGCGTTCCTTACGATGAGTGAAGGAAATGTAGAAAATGATTGCCAACAATGTGAAGTTGAGGATATTCAAAGGTGCTTCAGCAGAAAACTGGTGAAAAACATTAGCAGCAGAATAAACATAATGGTCACTAGCCTTGTCCACTGTGCCTTGCAAATATACCTAGTTATATTTAAACGCTTTTGTGGACATGCAGTTGATGTTATCCAGTAGTCTAATGATGACGAAAGCCAAGATTCCTGCAATGAGCGACCTGTACATATAGTAAATCTTAGAGACAACCAAGAGTGGGAGCAACCTTACCAAACTGGGATCAAAGCAACCATCATCGCCAAAATAACAAGACAGAAATGTTCAAGCCGATGGATTTCTAGTGACTCTTTTCTACGAGCAGAATGTGACTTGGTAAGGAGCATTAACCAACTCGTCTGCATAATGTGGACAGAAGAAAGCTTTTCATAGTTTCAATAGAGGAGAACTGTTTGTATGGTTCCATGACCAGCATTATAACTGATGCGATGCTAAGCTTATACGTATAAGGATGTAGTTGGATGATAGCTGGCTCCATTTAAATTGATAGGGACTGTACAAAAATTTTCGACAACACCATATTGTAGAGATAAAGTGAAGAACTGTGGGCCTTGTTCAACATTGCGCTAGAAAACTTTGTACACATCACCCAGATCTTTAATAGGGCAACATAATTAAATGAATTTCTGAAAAGCAGTAATCGGTGTCGGTGCCTTAAATACCATGGAATCAACAGCAAGCAGAGGACTTGCATTTTAACATAACTAATCCAAAGCGTATAAGTCTCACCACCACCGACTTTGTAAGAACGTGAACATAACTCCGAGCTCGTCAGTGAATTTGTCTACCCTGGCCATGCTGCAAAGATTGAAAACACCATCAGTGAGGAAATCAAAAGTGAAATGACTATTGCTAATCGGTGTTTCCCTGATCAAATTAAGCAATTGAAGAAGAAAGAGACAAGAACCAAGAAAGCCTTAGACGAAACTCTCGCCATCCCGGTACTCCATGGTAATAATTATAGTGCAGCAGCATGGATCCTTTCCCAGTTGAATAAAACCTCCCTTTTTTTGAGGAAGAATTCTTAGAAACAATTTGGGGTCCCTTTTGCTTAGAAAAAGAAAACAATATTTAATGAAGAACATATCACAACAAGTTAAGACGGCTACATTATGCAGCGGGAATGGACACTCAACGCTGATAAAGAATAGGGTGCTTTAGCATTGGAAAAACCAGGTTAAACCGACTGCTTGGACTGCAGGCAAGAGATGGATTCAGCTCGACCAGCATCAAGATTTTTAATGCCAAACCATTTCATGATTCAGGAAATAGGAACTGTTTCACATTTAATTCAGTTATTCAATTTCACTATGCTGCTGTGGCTCATCCAGATAAAGATGCTGCTAAGCGTGGCTCAGTCAAGAAGCTGAGGTGTAGAAATGCATTTAACAAACTAAATTACTTCAAAACTTCTGTGCGGAAAATATAAATAAAGGGTTTTTCAATAGGAACGCTACAAAAGTAGAGCAACAGGAACAGCAAACGACGCCATATTTCTTGCTGTTCTTTTGACATTTCTCTTCAGTAAAGTTTGCCATTTTATGACGGAAAGATATACGAGCCAACAACGAGTCGAAATTATTAAAATTTACCACCAAAATTCGGAGTCGGTGGCCTCAACGTTAGGAGCGCTACTTCCAATTTATGGTCGTCATAATCGTCCTAACAGATCAACAATTGAGCGTCTAGTTAAAAAATTTGAATCCACAGGCACAGTACAAAATGTACCCTTGCCAGTGAGACAAAGAAGTGCCCGTTGGGTCGAGAATATTGCTGCCGCTGAGGCTTCAGTTGCAGAAAGCCCAATGTGTCTCTCACACGTCGTTCTCAAGCGTTGGGCATCTCTGTGACGTCGTTGTGGCGAATTTTGCGAAAAGATCTTGGCCTACATCTTTACAAGATTAAATTGACGCAAGAACTGAAGCTGCTTGACGACCAGAAGCGTAGTATGTTCGTGAATTGGGCTGAGCAACAACTTGAAAATGATTCGGATTTTCATCGAAAAATCATCTTCAGCGATGTGGCTCATTTCTGGCTGAATGGCTTCGTCAATAAACAAAATATGCGGCATTGGTCAGTTTGCAATCCACACGTACTCCATGAGTCATCATTGCATCCCGAAAAAATTACGGTTTGGTGTAGTTTAAGGGCCGGAGGCGTCATTGGGCCTTACTTCTTCCGTGATGATGAAGACCGGCACGTTACTGTGAATGGGGATCGCTACCGTTCAATGATAACCGAATATTTTTGGCCCCAATTGGATGATATGGACTTGGAGGACATGTGGTTCCAACAGGACGGCGCCACAAGCCACACAGCGAATTTCACAATCAATTTATTGGAAACCAAGTTTGGAGAACGTGTTATCTCACGAAATGGTCCAGTTGCTTGGCCGCCTCGGTCGTGCGATTTGACGCCGTTACACTATTTCCTGTGGGGCTATGTCAAATCTATGGTCTATGCCAACAAGTCAGCGACGATTGATGAACTTCGTACGAATATCGAAACTTTAAAACCGTCGAAAATTTGGTTCAGCGTCTGGACTTCTGCAAGCGTGCCCGTGGTGGCCATGCAAAAGAAATCGAGTTCCATACATAATGGCATCGAACATTCTTTAACAGTAATAAAGAATTTCATTAATATCCAAAACCGTTTTTGTTTTATTAATAAAAACTTTTGTAGCGCTCTTATTGAAAAACCCGATATTTGTCCCCCAATAAGTGTAGGCCACTTTTAAGTGGAAATTAAAAAACTAAATAAAAAAATTCACCGCCGGGAACATATTGAGCAAAACAGCCCCCCCCTTCCCCCTCCTTCAAACAAAATTTAGTTATACTCAGTTTCGAGAGAAAAAAAAACACAAAAATAACGAAAACATGCAAACCCATTGTTCAAGCACAGCAGCCTTTGGCGTAGAACAAAAACAAGCAAAACAAAAAAAAAAATACTAGAAAAATAAGGAAACAAATTCACACGCCAAGAAAACAACAAGGACCAAAACTAATGAATGTGTGTAGGCCTCCTTCTGCCTTTAATTGCGTGAGCAACTGGCATTTGCCATGATACCTTCCAATCGTTATTCTTTTCTTTTCTTTTATTGTTTTTTTTGTTTTGCTATTCCACCCCCCCATACCTAATGTAAGTTATTGAAATTAATCAAGCAATTAGGATACATTTTCCGCTTCATTATTGAGTCCTTGAAACTTTTAGTTTGGCTTTAATGTGTATTATCCTCGTACTCTATATACCAATACACCCACACAGTACCTACGACAGTGATTATACCTGGCTTTGTTTCTACTTATAGTTATTCCAAGTCCAACATGAAATGGCATTAATGAGAGTTGAATTAAAAATCCAATTAAATTATGTAATTAATGGGCTCATTGCCAAGTCCGAGATGAATAGGACAGAACACAGACACATCAGAGTATTTGTAAATGGGAATTCAGTTCAGGGGAGAGTCAGGTTAAATATATGTGATTTCGGGATGAAATTACGATGCGGTGCGAAGGCGGTATTTGCGGTGTGGTGAGGTGAGGTGCGGTGGCACGATGGAATGTGGGAAAATTAGAATTCCTTACAGGATGAGACTGGAATGATGATGATGATAATGATGATGGTGCGTGAAATAAAACCTATAAACAAAATTGAACACGGATTTTTCATGGGTGTGGTGTTGGTGTTGGTGTTGGTGTGTGTCTGTGTATTAAGGTGGGAACTTGAAAAAGTAATTTATTATAAACATCAGTATCAATGCGAAAATGGAGTCAGTTTATTATGTTTAATTAGAGAAGAAATATTTCTGTTTGAAGGCAGGGCTTTGCTATAAACAGTGATTAATATTTTCAAGATACAAAATACATATACAACATTTATGGGAAGACTTTCAGAAGAAATAATATGGAATCGTCATTTTTTGATCACTGAACTGAATTGGGAAACAGTGTTAGTTTTAACTTGGACACATTTTAAAATGTAAAAACGTAAACTTTAATCTATTTTTGAATGAATTTTAAATTTTTTGATTAGATTACGTTTTGCTTTTTAGAACTGAAATTAGGTCCTTTTACAACTACAACATTTTTCTTTCTAAGAAAATTTGGACACAAAATTTGTTGCTGAGAGACTCTCGTGTTTCAATAACAGGGTCATTAATTTTGTGGTTTCAAGTTGGTAGCGCTGGTATTTGACACTGATGATTCAAACGAAGCCATACTTTCCGCGCAACAACAACATGTTCTTCAGCGATAAGGCACATTATCTCACTCGGTGGGCTTGTAGACAAACAAAATTGACGTTCAGAAAACCCGAAAGTGATCGAAGACGTGCCTTGGCAGACCAAAATGACTATTCGTGTCCTATATCATGGTCGAACGTGTCATTGGTCCGTCCGTATGTCTTCGAAGATGCCAATTTGCAGACGGTTATAGTCAATTCGGAGCGATTATGGGTGACGATTGAAGATCATGACTTGGACGATATATTGTTTCAACGGCAAAAAGCCACACAACGGGAACAATTATGGCTTTATTGCGTGAAAAGCTTCCTGGTGGCACAATTTTTGGTGACGTTAACCAATCAAGGACACGGTTGGTCGACAGAAAAACCAATCTACCTGCAGCCGTGGCACCGTACCCCAACGACTACTGTAACGTAACTTTTAACCTCTGTAAGAGCTTCAAAGAAGGACTGTAAAAATTGATAGTCAGGCTCAAATCTAGGCTATTTATTTGGCAACCGCTTCCTCTATATTAGATACACGATGTCTTGATGGATGTATGGCACCAAACCTGAAGTTTAGTTTAGTTTAGTTTATTCATTAATGTGGCTATGTACAGTAAGATGAATCTTATAACGTACAATTCTTATAATATCAATTAAATATAAAAAAGTAGATAACTTATCATAATAATAAATTCAGGAAATTTTATAAAAATTCAAAAAAAAATCAAAAAAAAAAATGATTATATCATTTTAAAATGAGAAAAGAATACGTAATAATAAAAGTAGAACAAGGAAAAAAAAAGGAAGAGATAGAGATAGAGAGACTAGAAGAAGAAACAAAAGTTTTAGGGGGAAGAAAAATGAATTTTTATGCGTCTACTGAATTCATTAAGGTTTTGGTTTGGGAGCGAGTTCCAAATAATTACTGCATGTACAAAAAACACAATAGCAAAAGCTATTTAAAAAGTTAAATTGTGGAATTAATAAATTTTCAGTTCTTTCAGAAGTACACTTTCGAATTTTTACATATAAATAATTTGGTTTTTTAAATAACAAGAGTCTTTTAAGAAAGATACAATTTCGTATGTCGGTGTAGGTCTGTAAGGGAGAACCAAGAAGGTTTGTTCGTATATCCGAAATATGGTCAAATTTACGGCGAAGATATATGTATCTGAGGAAAGCATTATGAGCAAGCTCTAGTTTTCGACGGCTGTTAAAGTCCGGATAGGGAAAGACATTTTCGGCATAAAATAAGATCGGCCTCAGCAGAGAATTAGCCAATTTCATACGAATATTTAGGTGGGTAAAGCTACTACTAGACCAAAGTTTTCGAAGTACACCTTAGCAATGACAGAGTTTATATGATCAAAGGCAGACAAATCACTATTGATAACAACACCTAAATTACGGACTTTCCGAAAGAAGGGAATAATATTATTGCCTAAAATAATTTCTGGGAGCTCACTGAATTCTAATGAAGATTTAGATACCACTTAGCATTGCGATTTATCTGAATTTAGTGAAAGCCAATTTTGCTTAGCCCAGCCCGATATATTTTTGAGATCTTCATTCAGCCTGAAAACAGCATTCATAAGAAGCCCTATTCGTCGCGAAATATAAATCTGTACATCATCACCGTACATATGAATGTTAACATGATTACAAACTGAAACGATATCATTGATAATTTACGAAAAGAGCAGTGGCCCCAAAATAGAACCTTGTGGGATTCCCGAAGATAATAGTGTACTGATGAGTTTGAGAAGGAGCGTGTCGTCTATTTCTATTTGGTGAAGCTTATTATGAAGACTTCGGGTAGTTTTCGGAACTAAAATTCCAAAAGTTTGAGAATCAGTAAGAAATTCATAACCATCTGGATCATAAAATATTATAAGTAGGTATGCATTTAAATCTCGGGTTTTTTTTTATAATTAAATTTCACTTAACTAATAAATTTTTAAAAATCAACTTACATTTTTATGTCGTCTTAACTCAGGAATCTGCAAAAAAAAAAAGAAAACAAGAACGGTTAAGATTTTCAGTGCTTAAAATTATATTTTAGTTAAAAATTAAAGGAAACTCGTTCGAAATCAGTTCAATGACTTTAACTTGCCTGCAGAAAAAAATAAAGTGCTCGACTGGGTCGTACGAACTTGCTTTAATGTATTAAAATGGTCTTGGGGCTCGAGATTTAGGGGAAAAAAAAACATTGAAAAAATCATACGAAATTTTATTAATCACTTAAAAATCAATACTTAAAACGTTTTTTGGGGAAAATGAAGTAAGCAGAAGAATAAGGTTTCTTTTACTTTTTTGAATTTTCTTTGTAGTTTTTATCAGAAAAATAAAATTAAACAAAAATATATTAAACCGTTTTTGAAAAAAAAACAAAAAATATAAAAAAATTTGAAACTTTTTTAAAAAACTCAAAAAAAAAAATTTGAAAAATTTAAGAATCTATAGGTATATTATTTCTATTGTAAAAGGGCTTTTCATCGAAATTCGTCAAGTGGCTTACGAGAAAATTGGATTTCAAAAAACCGGTCCTATAGGAGGTACCGTTATAAGACTTTTCCTGAAAAATCCATTCCAACCAAAACCTAAAGTTTTATCAAAATCGTAGGAGCCGTTTTTGAGAAATATTATTTTTTCACTAAAAATCGTATGGCAGGTACCGTTAGTTTTAAAGCTAGAATGCTAATTCCAAAAACCCCTCAGTAGGACGTCGTAATAATACTATCTACCAAGTTTGAAGCAAATCGGTCCAACCGTTTAGGCTGTAGGTGCCGTGCCGATACATACGGACGGACAGACAAACAGAATTGTCGGACCCACTTCTTTCGACTTCTCTATCATCGTAATGTCATGTTTGATTGTTAGAATTTTTTTTTTACGAATGCATAACTTGCCTTATAGTACCAGGCACGTAAACAATCAGAGGCAATGGCTTGCCAACACGCGAACACGCGACATGGTCTCCATGCGTGAAACACGATACTTTTGGATTATCCATGTGATCTCGAAGGCCAGTAATCTTAGAACTGCTGCCTTTTGAACTCAAACGGTGTCAGCAAAACAAATTTTATTACCGATGTCTTTGAAAATAACTAAATCTTCCTTTTGGTCTTGATTCAAAAACACTCGCATGTCAATTGTCAATGTAAGTGTCTTCACTATTTGCTATAATTTTGATGATTTCAAGCACGCATTAAGTCGCAGGTAAACGTAGAATAGTCAGAGAAATCTGACAAAAATTACCGCACAACAAAATCAAATCTCCATCAAATTGTTATTATTGAGATTTTCACGAAGATCTCTTAAAGTTCTGTTCTGTTCTGTTCTGTCCTGTAGTGACCTCTTGTGGATCATCGCGCGATGACGCAAGTTAGTGTTTCGTTGACTTGAAGATTCTGTGGTAACTTTATTGCAGAATATGCGTTCCGTTCGTCCCATTTTCAACATAGTCGCTGCTATTCTAGATTAAACCAATGCCAAGATAATAAATCAATTTAAGAACATTGCTACGGACCCTTTTCCAACGGGCTTTCTTTCATATTTGATACACGGAAAGAATTTTTAGATCAGATCAAGAAAAATGAGCTGCAAATCACGAAAATCTTATGCAGCTTCTCACCCTAGCTCGGGGGTTTGTAAATTACGACTCCTTGTTCGCAATTTTCAAAATTGAACGAAATGAAGATATTGACACTCAAAAATAGCAAATTACCACTTTTTTGGGTCAATAATTCGATCCTGAGAAATAAAACATTGCCATCACGAATCGAAAATTGATCCAAATTTGTATCAATTTTATATTTACTCGATTGTAAATTGCAAAAAAGCGAGTCGTAGATTTCCATCTCTTTGTTTTGAATCAAAAATATGTTTTTGAAAAAATGAGTGGTAAAGTCGTAAATTGCAACCCCATTTTACTCAATTTGTAACAAATTATATTGCTTTGAGAGGAGGAGCAACGTTTTCTATTTATTGAAAAGCATTTATTATTTTTTATTGAAAAATGTAACTTTTACTTACTTGGCTGATTCTAGGAATCGAACTCGAGACCCTCTGCATACCAACCTAGCACACATCTACTAGGCCATGGTGATGCATCCAAGTCGGATATCAAAATTAATAATAAGAAGCAACCTGAATATGAGTAACATTTTAGGGGTGTTTTGAATTAAGATTATGTTTTATTGGCGAGAAAAATATACCTAGTCGTCTTATTTTGGACGTCTAATGTACAATTTTTTGTGATGATTATTTGAGTAAAGGTAAGAAAATGTATATTATGTGTAGTTGAAATTCAACCTTGTACTCCCTATGTACATAATAGAACTACAAAAAGGCATTTATTGGAGACAAGCGATGCCAGGGCCTAATGACTTATATTCTGAACGATTCCTGTATGTGCGTTTATATTCTGGTGGAATCATTTCCCGCTGAATCCGAATGGCTTACAAAGTTCCACTTTTAATATTAACCAGATTTATTATTCGATGATTTTACATTTCCTCAAAAGAGACAGTACCAAAAAAAAAGATAATTATTAGTTCGAGGCAGGGATCGAACTCCGGACCTTCGACGTAGCCGTCAGACACACTTGAGTTGAATTTAATACTCAGTGATTGTAAATCACGAAAAAATTTTACCAAATCCAGATTGGTAAAAAGTATAAATGGAATTATTCCCTTGAAGTAGTAAATTGCGACAAAAAGGTTGTAATTTACTTTGAAGGGCACAAGCTTGAATTATAACTTTTAATTGTAAATCTCATCTTAGGAATTGTTGTCATTTGAGATGAATTGAAAGTTAAATTGCCAATTGTTCTATCAGTTTCGAATCAAAGCGTCGTGATTTACAAAAAAAACATGTTTTGTAAATTGCAACTGAATATTTCGCAATTGGTGATTTTTCAATTCTCTCCGTGTACCCTTGCTGGAGAAGTACGTATAACTTTAAACATTTTATTTAAGACGGTCATCTTTTGTGTGAATCTCCGTAAGGCTTAGTAACTTGGTTTTTAAACAATACAACTTGTCTTGGTGACAAAAAAAGAACCTACCCAATACATGCCCACAGGAGTCTGATGTCTGTTCATGCGTTTGGTGTCAGTGAAATAACTGAGACTGTAAGTTTCTTTTAAAGAGCGCGAAAAAAATGAAGATGAAAGTGAAATTTGATGAAATCGATATTGGGGGTGTTGGCAGCATAGAAAAGAACAATTATGAGGTATATAGATCATGGGATTGCATGAGCAAGACTTCCTATCCGCCAAAGTGTAGTAGGTAAGGTACCAACTTTGACAAAAAAAACTTTCTATACCAACTATTGAGCTTGGCCATAAAGAATGTACTAAAATGGGTTTCTTATGCCAAGTAGTATGTCATCTTCGGATATGGGCCTTCTATAACCATACGGTATAGGAAGCTCTTTTCAAATCAATCACAACGGCACACACACTCTCTCATAATTGTACATCAGAGACTAACTTAAACATGGCATACATGGAATCAGGCCCTGCCTTAAATCAAAACTGATCGTCCGGAATAGTTAAATAAATACAAATAGTCACTCAGTTAAGGCTTCCGAGGATAACATGGAATCCACTGCAAAATGCACTGAAAAAATTAATAAATGCACATGCATTAATGAAAAAAAAATTTGTTCTTTGTCGACAGCAAAGTGATTCACTAAATTTTAGCACAATTAGATGAAATTTTTATTGGGTGGTGTTGGCATCAAGATTTTCTAGATCTAATCTTAAAACAATGTCTTACAGTCTGATTAAAGATAGAATATTATTGGTTTTTGTGGACTATAGGTCGATAGCCACAATGATTCGAAAAATACTATTCTAGTTGATTTTTGGTTGATTTAGAGTAAAATGAAACCAGATTGGATTTTCTGGTAAAACTACTGCCTCGAGTCGGAGCTGACATGGAAATCCTTATAGGCATGTTCATTTAATTTTCAATAAATATGTCACCGATTAAAGCATACAAACAATGATTCTGATATCTGGTCACTATTCCCAGGTTATAATGATTTCAGGATAGATTTCTTACTTTAAAAATATTATTATATAAGGATTTTCGTTTGACCCACGTTCATAATCAAAAAACAACAAAACAATAAAGCGATTAACAGCTTTCATAATGCCTAATAAAAAAAAACAAAACACATTCCTATAATACCTGAAGGCACACACCAATAATCCACCCCATCCACTTCCTGCCCCCAAAGCATTTATCTATCTCCGACCTTGTTTTATAATTAGAAAACAGATCAAGTAACAATCTTTGCTGTCCTATCTAAGTCTATATGTATTTTTTCGTTTGTTTGCATAAGCAATGGCATTCCACCACTATACCATACTACCATCAGCACCGGCCCCGACAGACATTAAGCAAACATTTTGGACAATTTTCTCATTTTCTAGTTTCCGCTTTGTTTACAAAGGACCCCGAAGGACAGTATTAACATTAGACCTTCAACATCTCTCGGTGTGTTTTTATGTATAAAATTGTGTATAAAGGTAATGCCTAATGTTGGTAATATTATTCCGAAACTAATGCTGCAATTGTGCTCTCATTTCCATAACACATCAAGCCCATACTTATATATAGGTATACCAGCTATAGGTTGTATTTTCTCCGGGTCGATTTGGGCCAAGAAGGACTTCTCTACCTATATCCTTCTTCATCGCCACCGCACACCCAATACACAAACCACTTAACTCCACAAGCAACCAAGAACGCTGCTACGCGCCACGCCGCGCCGGCCGCTTCGTCCGTTTGTTGAGGCAATTGCAATTCTGTTCCTTTAACGCACGACTCACCTTTATCGCTTTACGACACGGATGGCCATGAGAGTGAGAAAGGATATTTTCTGTGAGCAGAGAGGCATTTTGTGTAAGCTCTGTATAAGGGATACCTACCGTACGGCGCGGCGTACATACCGTTCGTTCGTTCTTGTTGTGTTGTGTAGTAATTGTTGTGTATATAGTTTTGTGCATGCCGTTATATTGTGTGCATGGAGCTTATCTTGGCCAATTTCTTGAATTCATAAACTTTCTGGGCCACATATCCATATCACATATGATTATGAGGCAGGCTAGTCCGTCCTAGTATTATTATAGCTGGTTTAACAATCTCTCGTGTGTAGCATTCAAATGGTCTTGCAAGGAGCAGTGTAATTGGTACACTTCATACACTCACGTATCCTGTCATGCAGCAGGAGAGCAGGATGTAAACAATTTTGCATTACCTTTGGCTTCAAATTCACATAAATATATAGTTTCTTACTACCTAAGGAGGTTTTTTGTATGGTATTTCCAATTTGAAGTCCTTCCAATTTCACAAGGATATTTTGAATTCAGTATGCGTGCCATGAATTCAATTTTACAGTCGATAAACATTAATCGATCGTTACGTAACTTTTCGATGATTGTGTGTTCTGGTTCGGAGTAAACACGAACGAGCACAGCTAGCGTCCCAGCAGTCATATCGTGGAGGTATTTTTTTGAATTTGTATGCGAATTAAGGACAACATTTGACCTTTGAAGGATTTTTTTTTTTGATGTGAAAGCTACTCACACAGTTTCTATTCTAACTTTTTTTTTTTAAAGAATTTTTGTGCTGCGCGATATTTACGAAGCACATTTTTTTGTGTGTGACAATTTTGATTAATAGTTTCTTTTTGGTATGGAATTGACTGTTGGAATTTTTTCATTCAGTACGTGATTTATTTCAAAGTAGACTGCATAGTTTTCCAGTTCATACACATATAGTTGGGGATGTGATCTTTTGATATAAAACCTATAATTGGGACAGTTCGTCCAAACCCTCAATGTGACTATATTTTGTAAAATAATAAAAATGGGAAATCTGGGGGAACAAAAATGTTATGATAGATTCGTACTTCTGGAATCCATTAAGCCGTAAAATAATCCTCCTTTCAAAAAATATCCTATTAACATTGGAAAAGAAAAATATGGGGATGGCGGGCTTAATCGTGACTATTTAGTTTAAAAATTGAAAGGACTTTTTTAATTACTTTACGTTGAGGTATTAAAGCATAGTTTGGATTCAAAGCCGTGTTCAGGCAGTGTTCAGAAAAACACTCATAGAAAAAAATAAAAAATAGCATTAAAGAAATGCTTTTTCATGTCGACGCTGAGGATAGCTTGTCAAAGCTAAGCATCGTTCCCAAAGAAAGCGAATACCCAGGGTTGAAGAAGTTTTGAACTCCAAATTATAATTATTAGAGGAAGTATGTCCACGACAATAGTGTGTGCAGTTCCGAAAAACAGTCCACAGCTGTAAAAGATCATATTTCCGGTTCACACTCCCACCCGCCTTCTGCTATAACTCTGGCAATGCAAAAACCAGAAGACAAAACCGTGAGCAGGTCTCGGACTATAGCACCCTTAAAAAAAGAGTAAGTGTCCACTGCCCATGACAAAAAGCGTTAAGTTTATCTGGGTCTGTGGTGAAGCTTAAAGAAGCGACAATTTACGACGATAAACGGTGGTATGTAGATTGTAGATTTGCCTTCAAAAAGAAAATGCTCCAAGACTATAACGATTGGCTTTACTGGTGTAGCTGCAGCCACTAGCTCAGTCAAGGTTAAATGTACGTTAAACGTATTGCACGGCTATAATGTGAATGTGAAGTATCAGTTGCAGGTTGCAGCACAGAGAGTAGCTGAGGTACAATTCGACTCGACTCCAACTTCACGAACATGCTGCGCTGCAAAACAACAATAAAACCAAAATGGCAAACATGATTTTTGTTTGAGTTCAGTGCTACACAACACACTCTTTTCGTGCATGCTGCATAGTGTGCTACTTTTTTTTTTACTTTGCTACGTACTACTGCTGCAACTACACCATTGTGCTCAGCCAGTTATGCCCGCTTGCGAGTTGCTACTGTAAACTTTCATATTCATATCATACCCAAACTTTATGAGATTTCTGTTCGGTATTCTCAACCGGAGGAGATCTCTATTCCCGTGAATTCTATTCAAAATAAAGTGATTCGTCAACGCTAATGAGTTAGGGTGTCGGGCTCGGGTCTAGTTTCAGGTGCATATATTTTTATTTATTATTTACAATATTTTTTATTTGCACTTAGTAAATTTACATTTCAAAGATTATTTACAATTCATTTCTTTACTAGACTAACGCAGTTAAACATCTGCGAGCACTGAAGGAGCTCTGATTCGTAATTTGTAGTTATTAAGTTTATACATTTTTAATAAAAAAAAAGTGTCTAAAGTGTAACAATAGTTTTTCTTAATATTAATGATGATTTCATGTCACGTGCAAATAAGACTTCTCCTTATTCTTATGCAACATTCCCACAAAAACAGAGTGTAAATTATAAGCACACAAATTAAAATCACCCATTTGTGATTATCGTTTGTGCCTTTTAATACTTAATGGTTAATGCCAAGATCTAGAAATTTCCAAAGATCCGTAGGCCAACATTTCGCAGAGAAGGCCGGTGTTTTCAAAAAGATTTTAATTCATTCCACAAGCGGTTAAGGACCCGATGAATTGCAATAAGGCACCTTATTGTGTCAGCAAGTCAATACCCTAAAAAGGAACAATAACTGGGTTAGCTATGAGAACAGTCTGATATAGGTCTTCCTAAGGACTTTTTTTGCGTATGCCACTTTATAAATGAAAAGTTTCAAACTATTGATCAGATAAGCAGTGAGGGCAGTCCTCCTTGTGCATGTGTAATTGAGCACTATAAATATGAGGTGGGTTCGTGGGTTGATTCCGATTTGCCGATTTTTAAAATGTCGATTTAAAAAATATTGATCGTCATAATGTCGACTTTCGAAAATTCGATTGGTAAAAATACCGCCTGGAAATAAAATCGACAGTGGCAAAGTGAATGATGTTCACATGCAATATAAACTGTGGATGCAATCAAAAGAACTAAATTTTTTATAAGGATAAAATTCGCCATTTTTACCCACACTTTATAGTCGAAATTGTCATAGTCTAGATTTTAAACTATCAATTTTTTTTTGTCGATCAATTTTTTGTCGACCATTCGTACGTCTCCCATATGAGGTACATTATAGTATCACGGTCTTTTTGAAGGCATAATTATGTGGTGTTGCTAAAAGCTCTTTCAATTTTGAGGAAATCTACTACACTGGTTTCTTTTTCATTAATAGAGGATTCAATTGTTGTGACCAAATCATGTAAAGCAGATTTTGGGGGAGAAAGTGTGAAAAGTTTTTCGAATGCGTCTGTTAATTACTTTCTCCATGCATTTTAAAATGAACGGCTTATTGGAGGGATCTATTAGAGTCCTTAAACCAGATTTCTTCCAAATGGTTTAATTAGGTATACTGCTATCATCATTCGCTATAGCTTTTTTTACAGGTGCCTCGATCATTTTCAGTAATGAAATTGCCCATTTGATATCACTTATCTTTTGGATGTCATTTGCTACTCTTTTTTTGGGTCCTTGGGGGTTTTATTTGCGGAGTTAGGGTTGTAGCCAGATAGCCCAGTGCAGAAAAAAAAGGTGCCGGTACCTTCTTTGAGTGAGGTACCCTCAAACATTTTCTGTCCATGAAAACTTGTGAAAAATGCACTGTGGCACAGTCAAAATGGAAAAGTCATCAATAGGTTTTCAACTTTAAGGCTAAAACAGGAAACTACCCGTCGATGTCTTCTTTTTCTTTGAGATCCAAGACAATTTATTCTGGGAAGAGTGAGTTTTAAAAGAAGCTCCTAGAGTTTCTTTCTTGCACTTTTGATATGAAACATCTATTGGCGCACCTAGGCAGTAAAATCGATCGTAATTGTAACGAAAAATGGCATGACGCTTGATAAAATTTTTCAAAGTGGAAAGTGTTGGATGGTTGGTGGTTGGGTGGTCATTGGTGATGCTGGGGTGGTAGTGGTGGAGGTGGTAGGGTGGTAGTGGAGTAGGGGTTATGGGGGAGGGGGGGGTAAAAAGATGGTTGGTTGGTGGTTGTAGGTGGGCTGGATGGTTGATAAGGGGGAGGGTTGTGGAAAAAATTACCAAAAATAGTAGGTAGTTGGTGGTAGGTGGTGTGGGTGGTACTGGTGGGGGGTTGATGTGGGGAAGTTGGTGAAGAAAAAAATTACGAAAATGGTGGGTGGGTGGTTGTAGGTGGGGTGGGTGGTTACAGGTGGGGGTTTGGTTTGGGGTTGGGAGGAATTGACAAAAATATTAGGTGGCTGCCTGTTGGTTCTAGGTGGGGTCGGTGGGAACTGAGGGTTGTTGGGGAGGCGTTTGGAGGAATTACGTTTTTCATTCTTTTCACCAATCAGAAAAAAAATTGTTAAAAATGGCGGGTGGTTGGTTGGTGGTTGAAGGTTGTGTTGGTGGTGGAGTGGATTTTGAGGAGGATGTTGGGGGGTGGGTGAGACAAAATTTACAAACATGGTGGGTAGATGGATTTTGGGGTTGGGGGTTGGTAGAGGGGCAATATTGTCAAAAATGGTAGGTGGTTGGTTGTAGGTGGGGTGGGCGGTTGCTGCTTTGGGGGATTTGGTGTGGGAGTGAGGAAAAAAAATTTCAAAAATTCCTGATGCTTGGTTGGTGGTTGTAAATGGGCTGGGTAAATGGTAGTAGTAGGGGGGACTTACTCTGGGGAGGGAATCGACAAAAATAGAAGGTGGTGGATTGGTGGTTGCAGGTGGATTGGGTGGTTACTGGTGGTAGGTATTCGGTGATGAAAAACTTATAAAAATGGTGGATGGTTGGTTGCTAGTTGTAGGTGGGCTGGGAGTATGGCGGTATCTGATGGGTAGGTTGAGGAAAATTTTGTTCCTATTTGTTTATAAATGAATATAATCCATAATAATTGATATTATAATAAAATGATAACACAACTATATTGATTTAATTAACGAAATTACTAAAAATTATTTCATTCCATATTTGTTTGATGGTTTTAAAAATTGTGAATTTTAATGTAAACTTGAATGTTTCACGTCTGCCGGGCGTCCCGTGACGCCTAATTTTTTTTTCTAACTTAATCTCTCTTCAATCACTGCTTGGAGACAGTCACTGGAGTAAACATCAGATATTCCTTTGACAGAGCACCTAAAAGACTTTTTTCTTGATATTTTGACTTACAGCTAGTACTTGGGTTGAACAGTTTCCTTGGTCTAGATCATTATTTCTTTAGATCAGATTTGAATATGAACTAGCAATTTCTGTCAATTAAATATGACCATGAAATATATACAACAGAACAGAACCATGATATTATTATCCAAGAAAATATACATCTAAGCCATCACAAATGCTATCTTCCAATTCCAGATTTTTTTGCAATCATCACAAGATGGTATCATTATAATAATCGATCCATCAAAAAAATGAACGTCTTGAAGTCTTGAGTTATTCTTATATCATTCCTTAACCCACATCATTATTCGAATGGTTTTTAAGCTCAATATTGTCCGCCGTTATCACAACACCATTACTTATTGATGCTGAATTCCTATACCAACAAACAAACTGAAAACTAAACACAATAAACTCTCTCCCTTCTAAGATTCCATAATGGGCCATGCCATACATATGGAATCCATTTGGATCCCTCAAAAGAGTATCCTTTTACTTATCTACCTAAATATTTATGTCTCTGATGATGCTCAAACCAAAACTTCATCACACTCACATACGAGTCTGTATACTGACAACAAACAACACATATCAATCAAAAAAGGAAGAAAAAGAAGAAGCTCTTTTAAAAAGGTATTTTATGGATAGATTTATTTCCTTTCATTATCTAAAAAAAAAAAATCAAAAATAAGGACCGAAAAGGGTTTGACATCGTCGTCGGTCGGAGGGAGTTTATACACTTCCACCATCGCATCGTCCCCGTAAATCGGTCGGTCCCGAGATATGGTTTGAGTTCTGCACATAATAAAGTGGGTACTCGTTTTGTGATGCCACTTTTGAGATTTTACGAATTGATTCTGATTCCCTCTTGAAGAATCCTTCGAAAACCTTCGTCCTTTTTTTTATTTTTTGCCTTCGTGTTCCTGTTCATTTTTTTTTTTTCACTTTTTCATCCATTTTCGTGATAACATCCATTTTATCCACTCGCTCGCTACTTGCCCCATTGTTTGATTGTCATGCAAGCCCAGTAAGTTGAGTGTTGAGATTGAGAGTTTCCTCCTGTAAAATTGTTTTTCATTAAGAGCTGAAAAGGATTTTTATTGTACCATGGTGGTCCTGGTTCTGATGGTGCTCGTCCTATTGTATGTTCGTTTGGTGCTGCTTGCTCAACGGGGGTGGTTTAGGGTTGCTGGTGTTTCGTGTCAGTGTGTCGCATGTGTGGCAATAAAGCTTGGAATAAAAAAAAACCCTTTCTCAAGCACATCCACACCTATGTAGGTATATAGTATACACCACCTAATGTCAGGTACTTATTCACTCTGATTTGACTGAGTGAGACGAAGAATGTGCGTTCTATATAAATTGACATGGGAAATACTGCCAAAACTTAAATGGGTCGGGTAGCCTCTTTATACACAACATGGCACACCAGACCAGGTAAAAGTGACTTTAAGGGATGTGCCATCTATTCAAAAGTGACAAAGTCGTCGAGTGAAGTGATTTTGTGATGAATGATGAACGAAAAAGTGTGTTTTTTCTTCTTCTTTTTTTTGACAAATGATGACAGCTAACGAATGATGATTGAAATTTCAAAAATAAAATTTGAAAGAATTGAAGGCTATCATCAAGCCGGGCCGGGCCGGGACCATCGTGTGCGTCGTCTATTGCGTTTGGCAATCCTGTTCACAATATGCTTTGATTTGGAGAGACTTTTGATCGAACTTTAAGGGTATAGGAGGTAGTATATACAGTCAATCGAATTGGATTGCACTATATTTATTGGCCTTTTACCATTTGAAGTTTGTTGGAAACATTTTTTATTTCATCTCGTGTATCAAAGGATTTCCAGCTTTGAAGTATGCAATATTTTTGTAGATATGTTTGGTTATGCCGATCAGGATGAACTTGTGGGTTCAATATACAGTTAACTGATACTGACATACATTTTAATTAAAAGTTGAAGTTATTACGCAACAACTCTGTGTAGGCAAATGGATACTGAAATGGAGGTAATGGAATTGGATTTGGATGCATGTAACGGTAGCCTAATTTGAATTGAGTGAATGCATTTGGTTAAATGCGTAAGTGTGTGAATTGGAGTTAAGGGTAGATATTAAAGCAAAGGATTATAGGTTTACTGATTCCAGAATTTTTAATTAACACTTCATTAGTTAAGTATGCTCATGATTGGAGTTAATATTGAAGGTTTTATTTTTTTAAACAATACTCATGGTTAAGCATTATACTTGTGCCTATATGTGGTTTTAAATATAGGAGTGCTGTCCATTCAGCTTCTGTGAAACGTCAGAATTCCAACCAACAGGGAGTGCTGAAGTCTGCTCAACTTCAGTTAGTACACTGTTTATACCCAATTCTATAGAGAGGGTATATTGTATTTGGTGTGGAGTTTGTAAAATAGAGAAATAATACCGTTTTGTGTGCAGTTGCTATAAAAGCACAACGCTAAAATTTAAATCTGTAAATCTTCTTCCAAATAAACAAAAAAAAATTTCAGTTTAGGCGTGGCTGAAGCCCACTTTTCACTAGAAACTATAAGAAAATTGTTTTTGCAAATAAGCGGTATTTATAATGAATCAGCAAGCCAAAATTTTGCGTCTCTTAGCAGAAACTTAAAATTTTGTGTATGAAAAGAAATTTTTGAATTTTGGGCGTGTCGTACTCTCAATTTTCATGAAAGAACGAAAAACGAAGTTTTAAAAATTTAAGGTACTACCAATATTCAATTTAAACCTTTTTCCTTCCGTTTGTTATTTGAAAAATATATCTCTACATTTTCTTGTGTAAATTTTTTCAATACGCCCATTTTTAAAGGCGTGATTTTGATAAAATACCTTTGTTCAGGTAAGATATTTTAAAAACTACTCGATTCAGCTGAAGTTTAACAAATATGCCTAAATACTGACTAATGATCAAAGCTCAGTCAGTGCTTTAAACTTTTAGGATACGCCCACTTTTAATGGGCGTTTCCTTCAAAAGTCGTAATATGCACTAATTTTTTAATGTTTTATAACCATCGGTCAAAGTTTTGAAGTAAGAAGATGAACACTTCGGTTTGTATACCTTGGTTATGTAGGAGAGTGTGGTTAAAAAATTGTTAAAAATATCCATAATCGCTATTTTCATTCAAGATCTAATTTAAAAAAATTTAAGTTTTGTCTGGTTTTGTTCAAACCGATCTGGCAACAAAAAGTCTCAACTTTGGGCGTGGCTCACGCCTTTTTTTATTATTGCGCCAGCAGTTATTGAACATCAGCTAAACAAAATTAATGTTATTGAACTTGTTCCTGTATGCCAAAGAAGAATTTTGTTTCTGAAACTGAAACAGCGGCTGGCTGCGAGAGGCGAATTTATATATGTACATACAAAAATATATTGAATAGGGTATCCAACAGTTCGTTGAAAACGTACTGTAGCTCTCGCATATGATTTTTACTTGCGATTATAGGTACTAAATACAATAAAGCAAAAGTTATCCATACGTACAAAAAAATTTATTTTGGACAATGAAATATTTTATGTAGGTAACGATACGATGATAGTGAAGCCAAAAAGTGGGTCCGACAGTTCTATCCGTCTGTCTGTATCGGCACTTACAGCCTAAACGGCTGGACCGATTTGATTCAATCGTGGTACATACTATTATTATGATGTCCTACAAAAGTGCTTTTGGAATAAGCATTCTGCCATTGGATTTTATGAAAAATGCATTTATCTCAAAAACGGTTCTAACGATTTTAATAAAATTTTCTAAATGGTGTTTTTTAAATACATACTCGTATATACTTTATGTTTTGGTTAAAATAAATTTTCCAGAAAAAGTCTTACGGTAGGTACCTCGCATAGGACCGGTTTTTTTCTTATCAGAATTTCTCGTAAGCAACTTAACGGATTTCGATGAAATTTTTAATGTGAAACCTCTTTCATAAACGAAAAAATAGATTTTAATTGTTAAATTTTTCAAAAAAAAAAGTTTTTTCAGTTTAAAAAAAAAAAAAACAATTTTGTTTTTAATATTGGTTTTTTCAAAAACGGTTTGCTTACATATTTTAAAATTTTTGTTGTCTTATAAGAACAGCATATGGTTAGACGTTCGCACCTTCAAAAAATGGAAATGTTTTCGAAAAGTTTAAAAAAAAGCCGTTTCTTAAAGAAAAAAACGGGTCAACTAATTTGGAAACAAAAATTTCTTAAAATTCAAAACAGTAAAAAAAATATGACCGACTTCTTTTTTTACAAAAAACGGTTTTAAGTGATTAATAAAATTTCATTTGATTTTTTCCCTACTGTTTTCCAAAATCTCAAGCACCAAGACCACTGTCATGACATTATAGCTAGCAAGTTTGTGTGACCCAGTCGTACACTTAATTCATTGAAAGATTTGGCGATATATATGTATATTTTTGAACAGAGTGTTCTGATGAATACTCCTTTCTACTGACCCAGCCAACGATTTCAAGGATTCACTTTGGCTTGGTTCAAGTAATAAGTGTTGTGGTCATTTCAAAGTCAAAAGGAGTTAAAAAGGGAAAATCGCCTCAGATCATTTTGGAAGAGATGTCCTCTGTAGAAGTTATGTCTCTGTGCATCTGGCAATTATTTTATGTTTAAACCTATTGCACACCGTCCATATTTAAAGCTTTGCCATACTGCGACCGTTTAGAAAAACCAAGGGAGGATTGAGTACCAGATAACGAACTTTGAAATGGAAAGGCAGAATAAAGTTGCTTAGTGAATTCCATTTTCGTTTAGTATACTGCTAAGGAACGAATCACTGCTCGTGAGTTGGCACGCATGAAATTTGGCTCAAATGTATATTAATGGGCGTACATGGTAGAGCGCGTGTTAAGGACATGAGATGTGAGGGAGAGACATTTTAACGATGGTCCAAGGAAGTGAATGTTTCCAAAATTCCTCTATGGCCATTCAGTCTTAAGGGTCTGCTATGGTTTTTATGTATAGGAAGGGTTATGATGTATTTGGTGCTTCAGACCAGAACAAAAATTGTGTGTGTAATTCACACTCGGTCGAAGTGAAACTTCACAGAAGTAACTTACGAGAGAATGAGATGAAAAACTCCTTCCAACACCAGTTTTCGGCTTACTTCCAAACATATATCTAACGGGTCCACCGTCTAACATTTTTTTTTTTTTCAACTAGTGCTTATTTCGTGATTTGACAGATAATTAGTTTTATACTTCCACTGAACGGTTGTGTATACGCTTGAACAACGCTGGAAAATTTTCAGATGAAGCTCATTTTTATCTTTGCGGGTATGTAAACAAGCAAAATTGTAGCATTTGGGCACAGAAAACCCGAACGCACACATTGAAAAGCCGATACACCCAAAACGAGTCACTGTCTGGTGCGGATTTTAGTCCAGAGGCATAATTGGGCCATTTTTCTTCGAAAATGAGCAAGGAGTGGCTGTTACAGTCAATGGCGATCGTTATCGGGCCATGTTGAACGATAATGTGTTTAAAAACTGGACCGATCGTGTAGGCTACTGCATGGCCAGCCGAGGCAGCCATTTTAATGAAATTATTTTCCATTACTAACCGGAAGGATTGTACTTTCAAATAAAAAAAGAAATTTGAGAAAATATTCAGTAGTTTTTTTTATAGCATTTAAAAAAAAAAAAAAAGAAGTTATTTGACGGGCCCTTTATTTATAATATGATAAATGCTTGCAACACGTGTACAAACAGCATACACAGGGTTGCCTTTTTGGCTCCTTCATGTCCTTTTGATTTCTTTTTAAAGCCTGAACTCCAGGACGTCACTATTTAAAAATCATCGAAAACAGACTCCTTTCAAAAATTCACGACTCCTTTTGAGAATTTTAGTAATTTTTTTTAATACCAATTTCCTTTAAATACTTTTTGTATGCATTTGTCTGCATTTTGTATTTTTCTTGAACTAAGCTTATTTAATTTCTTTTTTCGATCTTATGCATATATTTACACAATTATAAATACATATGCACATTTAGAGGATATGCACCGTATAGACTTTTACCTAAAGCTTTGTATTACGCAGGAGCATACAAATCACGTATTAACAATAAAACTAACTTATTCGTACGGTCGTAATAACGCACCTGCTCACTCGCTTTAACTTGACATAATGTACAATGCTGAGTAGACCAGAGTGGGAGGCTAGAGGCTACGTATACTAGCATGTTTGAAAATGAGAGCAAGAATATAAATAAATACTGTGTCATGGTTTTTGTTCATTCGTTCTCTCTCAGGCTTGTAGCGATGTATAAATTTGCGTGCTTAAAAGTGTCATGGCGCATTTCCGTTTCGTCGAGTTTCAAATCAGACCGATATTAAAGAAGTTACACTTCAAAATTAGCTTGGAAGAAGTGTAACATTCTACGAGGTTTTTTTCAATACTAAAGTCTCCAGATAGCAATGCATCTGATTTCGGAATTATGAAGTTGTCACATTCTCCCGCTATTGATTGACACTTTATAGGGACAAAAACGAATGATTTAGAAATAAGTATGAGAAGAGAATCAGTGTAAGACAAGAGATCGTTATGTAAAATTAGGAAACAAAGTTTTAGGCCCTGAAGTGTTCCATTCATATTTCTTTTCTTTTAACGTCAGTCTTTAGGAGGTCAAAAATAAATTAAATTAAATTGACTTAATTCTCATTTCGTAAGTTGATTAAACAAAATCGTGTGTTTAGTGCCTCATGTAGGTATTGCATTGGGTCTTGCGTTCCAAATGTTCATGCACAAAATTGATACAACTGCATGACACTGTGTCACTTTTTCTTCTTAATTAAGCTCGTAGTATGGAACATTTTAAAATAGCTTCTCTTCCTATTTTTAATTATAAAAGTGAAATTTTGAAAATTATCCTGAAAAGATATTTCAGTGAAGTTGGGCCAGCTCGAATCTGAGACTTAAGTTTTAGATTTGGCCTAAATGACAAACTTTTTTCAACTCTTACTCTATTCGCAAGGGCCAAATAAATGTTTAGCAGACGGTTTGGGATGCTTAAGATGCTGGACATGATTTTACAAACAGTGAGGCACCGTTTCCGCAACCATGTTTAACAACTTCACTTGTAGCCCATCAGAATGGCTCCAGCTGCTTTCTGCATTTAAACTAGGCTTGCTAGTTTGATTTAATTTCTTTTAAGTTGTAAAGAATCTAAGCTTTCATTTAGAAGTGAACATTGACTTGTTGTCTTCAATGGTTTCCCAGTTTTATATTTCCAGGCCCCAGGGACGCTCCTAAAATTCTTGAATAATGATGTTGCTTATAATCAATCTTAAAAAGAAATTTCGTGTTTCCTTTGCATCCTAAGACTGTTGTTCAGCCTGAATTAATAGGATCCCAAAAATTTGTTTGCCACAAGGTGCCAGCCAGTCCAAAATATTCAAAACAAAAACATTCACATTCTAAAACTATGACAATGAAGTCTTAATGCGAAATATATTTTTGTTTAAGGAACACAAATTGATAGGTGCATGATGCAAAAGTTTTTCCATTAAAATCTTTGTTTTAAAATATTTCAACTTTAACCTTCAAAACTTTCTTTCGTGTTTTTTTTTTTTTTTTTTTTTATTTTCAAAAATAAAAGTTTCCCTCAAAAACTTTTTGTCAGCATAAATTGCTTTAAATAAGTTAGAAAAACAAATATCGAGCGAGAGCAAAATCTATATCTAAAGGACTCAGACTTGGACCGACGACGACGAGACGACAATAACAAAACACAGCATGCTGACATTAAGTCAACCCTCAAACAACACTCACACATTATATTTGACCTGTTCGATAGAAAATTCAAACTAAAAGCCATTAAATTTAATTATATATTTTATTGGCATAGTTTTAAGGACGAATGTGGTCGATCCTGCACATTTGATATGAAATTATATACATTTTTATAGTGTGCGTGTTGGTTGGTGGGTGCTTTTGTGTATTTTGTACTTTGTTAAAATAACTTTTTTTTCTTGTATGAAGAGGATGGACAAGGAGACCGACCACTCATGCCGGAAGGAACTCAAACACTTTTAATGGCAAAAACAAATCTTAACTTCCGGCCGAAAATTGTGGTTGTTGTTTTTTTTTTCTTTACAGAAGAAAGTACTAAAAAGTATTTCGAGATAATGTCGAAATTATCAGACGATGTTTGAATTAATAGGAAGGAAGACAAAGTACTTTAATTTTTTAAGGACACTTATTTTCTTCGAAGAAAAAGTAAAAATAAAAATAAAAATAAAACGTGACGAGGGTTCGTAAAAATTCTCCTCAAAGGTCTATGAAATCGAGTGGAAGGTGAGGAAATTATTGTCAAGAATATAAAAAAAAAAAAAAACAAATAATAAATTTAAAAAGAGATCCTTTTTGGAAATAAATTGAATTGAATGACAAAGAACGAAGACAATGATGGAATGAAAAGAGGTTTTATGGTTGGAATATTTTGATTTTATTGATAAAAAAAAAACATACTAAATTAAAAGCATTTTGAAGAACTTTCTTTAAGGAATTTTTTCAATTCAAAAAAGCTTAAAATTTGTTAAAAAATTTAAGTCAAATCCAAACTCAATTTGATTTTAATTAACAAAAAAAAAAAATCCCTTCTAAACGATAAGTAGATACTAAAATGAAAATCCTTCGAATGAAAAATAAAATTCAATTTTCAATTTGAATTAAACTACCTGTTTAATGAAAATAAGATTGAATTGCAGATCAAAGAATTAATAGAAAATGAGGGAGATGCTGATGATGATAATAGAGACCATGGTTGGTTGATTACAGAAGCAGAAGAAGACACAGAAGAAAAAGAAAAATAAGATCCTAGTGTCAACCTAACCTTAAATTGAATTAGATTGGTAGGTAGGTACGATACGCAAAATGAGGAAAAGTGAAAAATCATTCAAATGAACGCACGTTTTTCGTTTTCAATTTTCTTTTTATTTAACGTGTATTATTATGTTTTTCTTCTTTCTTTTTTAGGCCTTTTATATTTTTATTTGTGATAAAGTTCGACATTTTTTTTCTCTGAGGAATTGAGGTTATAAATATTCGCTTGGTATTCAATTCATCGATTTACTTATTTTTGGTTTTATATGTTGGTGCGCAGGAAGAACAAAAATAAACCAAACATGAAATACGATACGTTTAAATTTGAATAAATTTTTTTTAAATATGAGACTTTGATAGCAAAAGATAATAAAATGGGAACAATATTGACTTTTAAAAACATTAAGGTCAAAAATATTGAAAAACATAAGCGAGAGCAACAGTACGTTTGCATCAAACTGTTGTATACCCTATTCCCTATATTTTATTGCCAAGGCAACTTCTATGAAATAAGTGACATTCAATTTGAACAAAACATGACATAATTTGATTTTTATGGAAATAGCGATTATGGGTGTACATATTTAACAATTCTTGAATCCAAACCGAAATATTCATCTTCTTACTTCAAAACTGTGACAGATTGTAAGTAAACATTAAAACATTAATGCAGATTAATCCTTTAAACAGAAACGCCCTTCAAAAGTGGGCGTACCCTAAAAAAAGTGTAAACAAATATTAAAGCACATACTATGAGCTTTGATCGTTTGCTTATTTTTAGGTATATGTGTATGACTACAGCTGAATCGAGTAGCTTTTTAACGATCTTACCCGAATAAATGTTTTAAAAAATCACTTATTAAAGTACTGAAAAATTTTCAAAAAAAAAAAATTAGAGATATATTTTTCATATGACGAACAAAAAAAATGGTTAAATTTGAATATTGCTTCCTTAAATTTTTAAAACTATGTATGTTTTTGTTGTTCCATAAAAAGTGGGCGAAAGCCACACCCATTATTATTAAAAAATATGTTTTAATACGCAAACTTCTTTGTTACGACTAAGAGACGCACTAATTGGGCTAGTGGATTTATTATAAGAATACAATTTATTTGCAAAAATAAATGTTTTTTTAGTTTCTAGTGAAAAGTGGGCGTCAGCCACACCCAAAATCAATTTTGTTTTTGTTTTCATACAACTGGTACCCACAAAATTTAAGGCTTTTTATTCGAATATATAATATGAGTAGTTAGTTTTGCATTTGCTAATATGAATATGAAAAGTAGGCGTCAGCCTCTCCCAAACTGAAATGTTTTTATGTAAGTGACAGAAGATTTACCTATAGCAAAATTTAAGCATTGTTCTTTGATCGTAACTCTCCATACAACACAGTTTAATTTTGCCAAATAGAGTTTGTTGTACAAAAATGGTAGGCGTAGGCGGATTTCAGCGGTTCATACCACGCCTTACTCTTTAACCAAAAATTATAATATAATAATTCTTTAGAGATAGAGTTTTGGAGTTGCTTTTTATTATTGCTGAGATCTGCTTTTGTCTTTGTGTTCCTGAAAAAAGACTGAGTGAGTTTTCACAACCTGCCTCAACATCAGGAACAACATTATTCTAGTATAGAAAAGTTATTTCTAAAACCATTTAAACTTTGTCTAAACCTCAGTACCTTCTCTAACGATTTGGCTTCTTCCTATAAAGAGTATAACCCAGTACGAATATCAAGAGGTGTTCGATATGAGATTTAAGGATGTTCCGATACACAATAGTTCGAAATGTCTGATATACAAAAGGGCACAAAAGTTGTAACATTTTCATATAAGGGGCTGTAATTTGTGCGAATGGCGGCAAAAGTCAAAAAGCCATCTTAGTGGTTTCTTTTTAAATCATTGAATCATACGTTATTTTGACACTGACAGCTGTTTCCCGCTCAAAAATTTGACAGAAAGTCAGTGTCATACCTCTGCGGAACGAAATGAATAACTTTACGCTTTAAAAACGTTGGGAAATATCGGAAACTTCTTTCCAAAGTGAGTGGTGTGTGAAGTAGCCAAAACAGTGCGTTTTTTTTATTAAAGAAGTTTTAGTCAAAATGCTGTACACAAGTTCGTGCAAAAAGTTCATATAACTGGTATGCTAGTGGACAACCCAGACGATAGGCTGCTGTTGCCGTGAGGCACTTAATTTACGAACATCAACTCGCCCGCTAGTTTTTTTCACGCACTAGCCTGAGAAGAATCATGCACAAAGGTGATGTCGAATTGTTCTCTAATAAGGTCCAGTTAACTCAGCAATTGATGACGCATGATCATCATCCCTTAGAACAAAGCTTCATTTGGACAACCACATTGGCCAAGAATCATCTTTTCTGACGAGGCTCATTTTTTTTTCGGCGGCCTTTAACAAACAAAATTGCCGCATATGAATAAAAATAAATAAAAATAAATTGTTGGCACAACAGCTCCAAGCGGGGCCGGGGCCTGTGACTTACACTCTCAACCATTCCTGTGTGTGCGTTGATATTCTGCAGGAATGGAAGGGACCTACAATTTACCGCCGAATCCGAACGGCTAACAGAGAAGCACTTTCCATGACATTAATTACTCTTGGAGGATTTGTCACTTCCTCGCAAGAGGCAGTACCCCGGAAAAAAAACTTTTAGGTGGCAACCTCAGGGATCGAACCCTGAACCTTCGGCGTAGCAGTCCGACACACTAACCACTACGCCACGGGGTACTACCCCGCAGCCGCATATGGGGCTCGCGAAACCCTCATGTCATTGCTGAGAAGCGGATTGCGGATTGGTGTCATCATTGGACGATTTTTCGTCGAAAATGAGGCTGGGGACAACATTTGGTCAACTGTGGGCGTTATACAGAGCCATGTTCATTGACTTTTTTGTTTTACTGAAATTGAAGACATGGATTTGGACGCCCTCTGGTTCATACAGGATGGCACGCCATACCACACAGCCCATACTGTACAAATCTTTTGTGCATCAAACTCCCAAATCGTGTTTTCAGCCGCCTTGGCGACGTGAATTGGCAGCCTCGGAGCTGCGATTGGACTGCTTTGACTTTCTATTTTAGAAGGCCCGATGATATGCCAACAATTAGTAAACGATTCAAGGCCAATAGCATCTAAGCAATAAATGAGCTACAGCCCGAAACCATGAACAAGGTCCTGGGAAAATTGATGTGACAGAATGCGCTACTGTAAAGCTAGCCGAGCGACCATTTTAACGACGTTGTGTTCCATATACATGGAAAAATTATTTTTCATTTTATTGTATTTTAAAAAGAAACTTGTATTTGGCCCACCCTTTATAATTAACATGACACGTATCAAAAAAGAATCGACATTATTTACGCCATTTGCAAAAATAATGAAACCTTACTAAAAAGTAGAAATTTTTTTGGAACTTGGTATATAGTGCTGGGAGCAAAAACTCCATTGCTGAAATGTGACTACTGAAGGAGATGCTATACGTAACAGAATGCAAAAATATAGTCTTTGTTTTTTGGCGACGTTCAATATCACATTTTTTGGCAGATGAGTTGCATTTTGAGCTTTAAACATAAGCGAGAGCTACAGTACGTTTGCAACGAACTGTTGGATACCCTATTCCCCATATTTTTGTATGTGCATGCGTCTGCCTCCCGCAAACAGCCGATGTTTCAGAAACAAAATTCTTCTTTAGCAGACAGAAAAAAATTCAATAACATTAATTTTATGCGGTGTGATGTTCAATTAGTGCTGGCGCAATAAAAAAAGGAGTGTGCCACTCCCAAAGTTAAAACGTTTTATTGCCAAGGCAATTTTTATGAGCTCAGTGACATTTAATTTTATTCTTGCAGATCGATTTGAACAAAACAAGACAAAACTTAAATTTTTAAAAATTAGATTTGGAATGGAAACAGCGATTATGGGTGTTTTTAACAATTATTGGACCACACTCTGCTACGTAAACAAGGAATATAAATCCGAGTGTTCATCTGTTTACTTCAAAACTGCGACCGATAGTTAAAAAACGTTAAAAAAATTAATGCATTATACGACTTTTGACGGAAACGCCCCTTAAAAGTGGGTGTGTCTTAAGAATTTGAAGCACTAACTGCATTTTTTTCAGTATTTAGGCATATGTTTAAGACTACAGCTGAATCGAGTAGTTTTTAAACAGTTTTACCAAAATCACGCCTTTAAAAGTGGGCGTATTGAAAAAATTTACAAAAGAAAATGTAGAGATATATTTCTTAAATACGAACGGAAGGAAAAAGGTTTAAATTAAACATTGGAAATGCCTTAAATTTTTAAGGCTACGTTTTTCGTTCTTTCATGAAAAGTAGGCGTAAGCCACGCCCAAAATTCAAAAATTTCTTTCCATACACAAACCTTTTCGTTTCTATTAAGAGACGCAAAATTTTGGCTTGCGGATTATTTATAAATACCGTTTATTTACAAAAACAATTTTTTTATAGTTTCTAATGAAAAGTGGGCGTCAGCCACGCCCAAAATCAATTTTTTGATTTCATACACAAGATGTTTATGTGCCAGTAAGACCCACAAAATTTAATGTTTTTCGCTTTAATATAACAATTGTTATTTTATAAAAACAATATTGATGGTTTTGTATGAAAAATAGGCGTAAGCCGAGCCCAAACTGAAATATTTTTATTTGATTGGAAGAAAGTTTACCTAAAGCTTGCGTGTGGAAAATTTTAGCGTTATGCTTTTTTCGTTACTGTACAAAAAACATAATTTAATTTTACCAAATTGAGGTTGTTCAACAAAAATGGCGATTGTGGGCGTGTTTGTGGGCGGATTTTACCGGTTCAAGAACTTAGCCTTACTCTTAAATCAAAGATAAAATACACCAAATTTCAGTTTTCTAGCTCAAAAATTGCGACCTCTAGAGAGTATACATATATTTGTTTAAATTAATTACTTCCACCACCTTGCGATAGCATTCTTGATACTTGATCAAGGATGCAAAGTGACCAAGTACCCAAAGATTCTGACACAATTATTAGTAATTTTTCTGTTTGTTTGTGTAGAAAAGTGAAACCGTAGAATTGTATGCATTGATGTCGCCCATAACAACGATTTCTGTGTGTAATAAAACATTAGTGGATTATGTTCTTTTCGAGGTTCGTTTTTGACCACATGATATAAAATGTCATGATTGATTGCGAGAGATCAGAATTTGAACCAGATAATATGAGTTTCACTTATTCCCAAAACATCTGCCCTGTATTCCTCAATGTGAATTATTGCCCTTATTTGAAAGAATGTAAGAATACAAAATTATTAGCGAATCGAAAATCATTTTAAATGCGAACGATAACTTTAAAATTTTTTTCGATAGGTATACCTCTGAAACAGAAAAATAAAAAATGAAAAAATAAACAAATTATTAAAATTAAATTTTGTATCTACCTCTGCCGTATGTTTCCACTTGAAATGATTGAATTTGAAAAATACGTATTTTTTTCATTTAAATTCACAAGCCAAAGCCAATTCAAAAATTGCACTTGGCAGGCTTGAAGCTCCACAAAAAGCCAATAGATAGATGTTCAATGTTCAGTCTGATGTTGATTTGAAAATGTTCACTTTTTATCCTTTTCAAATGCTATGTTGGGCTGTCTTTATACACATATATACATACATACCTACATATATAGATTCAGTGAGAGTATTGATACGTTCATACTTCAAAAAGAATATTTCATTTGCTATTCAATAATTTATTTTTCAATTTCATTTCAAGAATAATTGCTCGCATGCGATGTATTAATGCCAAAGTGAATAAAAAATGTTATCAAAGTAAAAACAGATATACACTCAATATTGGTGAATTGAATTCACGATACGACGATGTATGGTTTTGTACGAAATTTTCTTTGAAAAGATATATAGCTAGGTTTATTTAAAAAAAGATATTTATCTATATCACCTCAAAAGAATAATTGAAAGTGATAATTATCGTTCTTCAGAGGATTCAAAATATGGCTGCAAGAAAAATTGAAAAGAGCGTGCTTTTTGGAAAAGGGTGTGTCACAAGGCTCGTTTAAACATTGTTGTCAAGATAATTCATCTAACAATCAAAAGCAGTTCAAGGAAGCATTGAACTTAATAAAAGTCTGATAAATTTTAAGTAAATTGAAACACACACCGCATTTTTTACCAAATTTCCGATATGTTAATTTTAGGATAAAACTTATAATACAGTTTTTTCTTATGTCTTATGTCATCCATAGGATGACGTAAGGAACTGTTCGCTGTTCCGTCAAAGTTGTTAGGGACTCTACTGAACCATCTTTGAAATTACCAGAGGGCTAAGACGAGGTAACGCACTGTCATGCAGCTGTTTTAATATCGTGCTTGAAAATGCCGTACGGAACACCCATGCCAGTACATCGGGCACCGTCTTTGCTTGGGTTTGCGGACGACATTGACGAAGTAGTATAAACAAAGCAAGCAGTAATTGGTAAATTCACTACTATGGGGTGAGCACCAAACAGAATGAGACTGAAAATAAACGCGGACAAGACGAAGTATATGCTTTCATCAACAAAAGTCCAATCCTCAACTGACATGGTCAGAACGTGACCGTTGATAGGTATATTTTGGAGGTAGTCAATGAATTTGTCTACTTGGGCACTGCTGTAAGCACATGCAACAACATCAGCGCTGAAAGCAAACGCAGACCATCTCTGTTCGCTTTCAGCGCTGTTGTTTCTTTGGGCTAAATTAAGGGAAAAAAGCCCTATCGAGAAGAACCAAGGAGAAACTATATAGAACACTCATCATCTCGGTCCTGCTATGGTGGAGAACAATGGACTTCTCCCAATCGGATGAAAAAGTCACTTCGAGAGAAAAGTTCTGAGTACGATATATGGTCCCTTCTGTGTAAAGTGACATAAGCCAAGCCAGAAAAAATCAAGTTCAACGACCAAGATGGCTGGGTCATGAAGATCGAATGGACACCAACGCTCCAGCTCGTAAAGTCTTCAAGCTTCAACGTAAAAACAGAGGGAGTGAGAAGCGAAGTTAGACCTCATCTTCCATGGAGTGACCACGTAGAGGGAAACCTCCGACGGGATATGTTATATGTAAAGGAAATTCTTAGGAGCACCACGCTCTAGTTGAACCAACATAATTAAGTCAGAAGTTGGAGCACAATATATTGTTGAAGTAGTTTTAAATTTTTGCATGTTGACAGGGTTTATTTCACTGTATGTCAACTGATGACTCCAAAAGTGAGATTCCTGGATGAAATGCCATTTTTTTTTTTTTTTTTTTTTTTTGACTAAAAGTCCAAACGTCAACAGCACACGGTTAGTGCCGCACGGTCCTCCATCCGATTACTAGTCACGCACAATGACACCTGATTTCGCTGATTTATCGGGAAGCAATGCTTGCTAAAATATTTCATTCAATAATTATTGTAAATAGAATCTTAAGTATTCTTTTGGTGACGTTTGATTGCGGTGCCATCTGGTGCCTTTACAATGTTATACACTGTGAACATAGTAGCGGCTCCTTGTAGGTATGCAATGTTTGCTACCGACATTAATGCCTCGTTAGTAAAGCTAAGTAAAACACACACTGCATTTTTGATGAAAATTTAATTGCTTTATTAATTTTGGACCTTGCAATTAAATGTGAAAAGCGATAAAATGGCCGCCTGTACAAGATTCGCAGCATGCGACTCATTTGAGGTAATTTTTAACCACTTTTTTTGCACATTTCGGTTGGATTATTTGCGTGAACACGGTCTTTTTTGCGTTGCTTCACAGAAAAAAATCTCACAGTGTCAAAGCGCATGATCTTGGTGGCCATCAATTGACCTTGCCAAACCGCGACCAGGAAACTTCTCAACAATAAAGCTAGAATTGGTCGTGTTGTGTGGCTTGTTGCCTCTTTTGGTTACAACCAGATATTGTCCAAGTTCTTATCTTCAATCGCCCGCCGGACAAAAAAAAATTACGTCACAATCAGGCACGTTAAATTTGCTGTGAAATCCATGAATTCGGATCATCAGAAACACTTGCAGCATCAATATTTTCGACTGTGCGTGCATTACGAGCACAGGCCTTACGATATCAGTAACGCCTTCACTCTCTTAAAATTTCTTGATTAGTCGGTCGATTATGACGACCATAATCATCGCCTTAGGCGCGAAAAATATAGCTATACGTTTGAATCACTACTTTTGAAGTACTACTACTTTTGAAGATTGTTAAGAGACAGCGAGCCATTATCGTAAATGGCATTCGAATAATATTATAACACTTTATATGACAGCTGAGTTTGACATGTGTCAAATGCTACAAACTTGAAACCACGAAATTAATGACCCTATTCTTAAGTTTCATTGTATAACCAAAGACCCAAGTCATTGACGCAATCTTATATTAAGGTTAGGTTCTATGGAAGGTACCGTTACATTATTTATCCTGAAAATTTGATTACACCTACAAAAATCAAACCATGACATTTTATTGAGATCGTGAAACCCGTTCTCTAGAAAAATTAGATCTTTGTCAACGCAAGTAGAAATTGATAATGGCAAAGTTGCAAAACACAAGCGGCTTAAAAACAAAAACTCCAAATTCGCTTAAATAGGGCTGTCCACTAAGCTTTCTCTTTCTAAATTTTCGCTGACACTTTGATGGAAAACATTGAATTATCCGGTAAAAAAAATCTATACCTATATTGAATTTTCACAATTTTCATAATTAAAATGCATTTTCTGTTCACTTAATAATTTTTGATGGTTTTTTAAAAATTATGAAAAATATTTGGTATGACATTGTCTTGCCGCTTACAAAGATTTATTTCAAATGATTGACACTGACGTATTCGTGGACTGCCCTATTCTGTTCAGTCAAATAATGGATTTTGTCAATACTTTTTACAAATTTCTTAGCAGATTTCATAAGTACAAGGTTGTTAAAGAAGAAATCACCCTATTGGAAGATGCTTTTATTTTTGCAAATGGCCGCCAATGTCAAATCTGTTTTGACATTTGTGGACTAGACAGATGCAGAATACAAGTGATAAATTCATCAAGGCGGCGGCGGCGTTCCCGGGTCTACTCATCTCTCGTTTTGGAAATTTGCACTGGCCCGCAAGATCGCCCGATTTAACCGTTTCAGAATTTTCTTGTGGGGTTTTTTTGAAGTCCCTTGTTAACGTGAACAAGCCCGAGACTCTGGAAGCACTCAAGGACAACATTCGACACGAGTGATGAGAATCTGTCGCCCGAAGTTCACGCTGAAGTGATGAAAAATGAAATAAAAATAAAAATAATCAAAAAACAGAATCTAAGTTTTTCATTTAGAAAAAAAAAAGAGAACCAAACAACATAGGATGGATAACTTCATTTGGGCCACCCTGTATAATCATTTAATTTCTAAAACATTTAGGTACTTACACTTTCTTATGGAAAAAGATAATAAAATATCATACTAAACAAAAAGCTGAAAAAAAATATTTTTTTTTTAAATAAGTATACATACATACGTGCAAAAAGTATAAATAAAGTATTATGTACTTACACCCTGTTATTTATTTTTGAAAAAATAAATTAAACCAAAAAGAGCTTCCCCGTGACTTTCCGACACAAAAACAAAAAACATATTTGGAATAGTTAGCATCCACATACCTCTGCTCTTTGCAACAATCTATCCAAAAGCCAGTCAAATAAAATAAAAAATTGCATCCAACACAAATTAATCAATCATCTTGCTACCACCACTGACACTCACACACACGCAAATTTTCTACCATAAAAATAAAATAAAAGTAAAAATAAATAAATTTTCAATTAATCGTCACCCAAGGGACAACCACGTTTCGCACTGCATGCAGTTGCAGTTGACTGTGTTACATAACCCGCGCCATCAATTTCGCCAAATTGTGCTCTGCATGAGTGTTCGTATGTGTGTGTGTGGAGTTCGTGTTAAATAACGCCGATTATACTAGCGTTCACGTACGTCCATGCCATAAATTGCCATAAGTGCTATATGTTCCACTTCGTCATGTGAAATTAATTTTCGTGGCACTACTACTGCGTGTTGAATTGCCACCGGCTTCTATTAATGTTCATCACTCTCCATCTACAGCCCATCAGATAAAGTGATATGGGCCAGAGCCAGAATGCGTTCCTCACATTATTCTCTCCCTCACTCCAAAAGGGAATGGAGCAGCGAAGCGCATGAATGCATTGCCCATATATGAAGCACGTTACTGGCAATGTGTCAGTGCGGTAATGTGTCAGTGGCTTCCTAACCCAATTGCCATCAAGTGAAATAATTAAACATAAATTATTCCATTGGATCGCTCTTGTGCTCAACATGCAGCACATTCAGGCACACTTCACTCGAAATTGAGTGACATTGATGCAACCGCGCCGAACTATCATCGTCATTTTCCAACAACAACAAAACTATGATGCGAGGCCCGCCTAAAGTCGATCGTCGCCGTCGTCGTCACCGTCGTTGTCGCCTATAAAGACCCATATAATAGGGGTATGCCGGGTACCTATCTAACCCAATCAACATGCTTATTCAACGAAAAGGTTTCAATGGGCCAAAAAGTCATTGTTGCACTTAACTAACGGTATACGTGTGTATAATGCTAAATATAAAAACATAAGGGTGAATGTGGATGGCAATGATGGCAACCCTTTCATCGAAAGAGGGCGCCTTTGTATCGTCAGAAATTAACGCGCTGAGTGCATCTGATATAACCAACCCTATTCCTTTCCCTTTCTCTTAGCCTTTCCCTATGCCCTCCTAACCAATCTACTTCGTAGTTTGTTCGTAGATATTCTTGGCACTAAGGCTCATTCAAGTGCAGCCTTACAAGTTCTTTAGACTCTATTTCTATATCATCTTTTGTTGTAATACTACATATGGATAAACGTATGGGTAATTTGATATGTATGTATGTGTAGGAAGCATGTATATGATGAATTCAGCACTTTAAGTCATTTCAAGATGGATGCCTCCCCCCCATTCCCCCCTACCACTCATTCGAAACTAATAGAAAGGGAATTGTTGAAACACATGAAAAGTTATAAGCAAAAGACAGCCATGTTGGCGAAAAGTAGTAGAAGGGGGGGTGAGGGGTGCTATCTGGATGCATTTTATGCAAGAGACAGAGCAATTTGTCTGTAAATTGTGGTGTAGATGATGTCAAGAGAGTTCTTAAATGTTAGTAGGTGAAGGACATTTACATTGTGGAAATGATACCAGAAACCTTCTTTCATTGTGCAACAAAGATTAATGACTGGACATTGTTTATGAATGGGAATGGAGCAGCAAAGCAAGGGAGGGGTTAAATATATTCTACGAATGCCATGTTAATTGCTTGCAATTTGTTGGAGTCCAATTCTAATTGGGCACAAAATTGGGAACTGATAAATCAAAATCTAGATGTTTCAACGTACAGAAGCGACGAAAAAGAATGTTAATCAATTCATGTTCAGAATACTGAGACCAGAATTGGGATTTAGAAAAAAATTCTATTTGAACTATCGATGCAAAGCACGACTCAAAAATATCAAAATGGCGAAACAGAAATTCTTCTGGATGATTAAAAAATTAAACAAAATTTAATCTCATATTTCCAGAAGATGACACCGATTTTGAGCAGTAGGAAGAAACAAATGGAAATATAAATCGAGAACAGCATAAATGGTGGCTTATGAGCTAGGAACTCATGTTACCCAATCGGCACTGGGAGTGCACTGTTCGTTTCCATAACTTACGTGCCATGTGAAGTTATAACGAGTGGCATTGAATGATGTTGATTGATCCGGTTAGGGCGATCAATATGTGACGGTTAGTAATTGAACATTGGATCCGCCAATAATCATATCTTGCCCTGAAAGCAAGGCCTATGGTTGGCACTGGAAAAGGGTACACCAGTATAAGTTTGTGGCATCGATTAAAAAGTCATTGATCTGTTTATCAAATAGTTTTTTAAAGTCTTCACAAAAAGTTTCACTAAACACAAACACCCATATAGCCTAGATCAAGTATAGAGCAGTCCCTTAGAAAATAGGGAGATAGTCAACTGTCTCAACTATTCAAGTTTGGCAGTTGACTTAATGAAACGTAGGTACGTAAGTTGCATGAACACCTATGAGCGAGTGGCCCGTTCTGACTCCTACTACCCTGGAGGCTATGTCTAATCGGTTTTTACAGAAAAACTAGTTTTATATAGATTTTTTAAGGCTATTTCACCAGGAACTCAGCGACTGAATGTGTGGGATCACACATTAAAGGGGTACTACAATATCATGACGTAATTTTAGGGAATAGTTTCACCGGCCCCATTTTCCAATACCTGCATCTGTTAGTGACAAGGGCAAATCAGTTAGTATAGACAAAATACTTCAAGAGTTTTGGAAAAAGATTGGCCCCATCGGGTCCACTGCTTATAATGGCATTGCTTGTCAGATTAAGTAAAATACCTTAGGAAGCATAGCTGATGAACAACTCTTGACATAATGTTTAAGCTTGTTTTCTGAACCAAACAGGAACATTTCAAATATATGATGTAATGTTGTGATCCGAAGTCGAGATGACAAATTCGTATGGGAAAAAGGCGGACTAAATAAGATCAGAATCTAAAGTACATTGACTGCCACTAGCTAAAAATCAAAGCGACATTTCATCCAATATTTCAGAACATTTTTGTTTCTATCTAAGCAATGGACCCCGTCATCTGGTTCCATCACAAACAATAACATGGACAGTCTTAGTCAAAACTGTGTCCCTTGGGAATTGATATAAATTTATAATACACTAGAATCGCCCAGTGGTCGAAACTCGGCCATTAAAATGCCTAAAACTGTGTGGAAACAAAATTTTACAGCAAATTTATACGAGCAAAATGGTGAAAAAACACACCAAGACATTTTCACCAACCTGTATTTTCCAACAAAAAAAAATTACAAAACAAAATATTCCCAGCACACCTACCCAGTAATACCTTTGGAACGACATATATATCATCTCAATCGGTTGGGTAACGATCTCGCAATTGGTACCACAAAAAAACTGCTTGCCTATTTATGTATAGAGATACCTTGAAATTAAGGGTATTTATTAGAGCCGAATTAGTAAGAAGAAAAAAGAGTCTGAAATCTTTGTTGCCATCTTGATAATCAAAATATTATTCTGTATCAGTAGACTATCTACTCCCGACGAATATCATAATATGGAAGGATATGACAAATGAAAGATTTCTCAATTGTTAACCAAACAGCCAAAGTAAGCGCGTTAAGTATCATCAAATAGAAATTCTGGATTGCCACGGCCAATCATATAACAATGCTGCAAACTTGATATGAGTGGCAAACACAAAGGGTTGCAGGCTCTTATCTTGGAGAAAAATCATTTATCGTTGTTTGTACCTACAATTTTGTTGGCATTCTCTCACTTTACTTGGAAAAGCCTTGTCCATTGGTGCGAAGATTCAATTCTCTGATTTTGTTCAGAATTTTTATACGCTTTTCACAGCAAGTGCAGAACGATACTGAATTCTGATAGAGAAGTTATCGAAGAAAAAGGCGGACAGTTTTACGTTTAAAAAAAAAAAACTTAGCAACACTCGTTGGTCTTGTCAAGCTGAAGCTATGAAGGCAATTGTCGACGACTATTTGGAAATCAAAGAGGCTCTAACCAGTATATATTCTCCGATAAGGTGAAAAAAGATATCCTAAGGAATGAAGCATCGCACCTTCCACAAAAGATGATTAGTCTTGAAACCACTTTATTTGCAGTCTTTTTCAACAATATCTTGGAGCTATTCAACGCTACAAACATGATATTGCAGGACCGGAAAATAATTCTTGAATCTGTAGTGCTTGTATTAGAATCATTGAAAACAGTAGCGGAATCCGAAAGAAGAAGAATAATTTAGTAAAATACGAGGAAGCAGCTATAAAATAGCTTCGACTGATCAATTTGTACAATCACGAACGAGGACAAGAAATGTGAGGTTGAATCCGCTCGATTTTATGAAAGTGCAAGACGCAAATCTGTCAACGAATGAGAAATACAAAGTATCCGTCTTCATCCCAGTGGCTGTGGCAGTCAACCAGCTGTGTGTTTCTCTAACGTCTAACTGAATGATTTCACGCGTATGAAGCTGTACGTTTAAGATTTGGATCTTTAATCGGATTGAAGAAGATGGAGCCGAAAATTTGCACGCTGAAGCAGAAGCAAAGGCATTGGTGAAAGTGTACAAGGATGATTTAGAACCTCGTCTTTGTGATAATTTGGTTCAATTTGTATCTTTGATCGACGTGGGCCTATACAAGACCAATCTCCTTAGCTATTTTACTACCAAGTTCTCGAAGACAAACATTTCAGAGCTACATTTTCAAACCTCGAAGTTGTATCGATGATGTACATATTTGAAATGTATGGTGTCGTATTGCACTGTGGACCGCTCATTCTCAAAAATAAAAATCATTAAAAATTGGCTGCGAACCTTGGTAGTACAAAACCGACTATCAAAGCTATCGCTCCAAAGCATTAAAAGTAATTTATTTCAGGAATTGGACTTCAGCGCAATCATCAACGATTTTTCTCCGAAAATAGCTCGGAAGGTTCCGTTCCTTAGCTCTTAAATTTTGATTTCAAATAGTTCTCGTTTTCGATAAGGTATATTTATTTGTGTTTGTTAAATGCTTAAAGGATCTTCTTTGTTTCACAATTATTTATTGGAAAACACGACTGAAAAAAATTTGTCATTGTATTTGGGAAATAATTTGGCGTCTGGGCCTACAATTCTTTATTACCCAGGGCATCTAGATCTCGAGATCCGGCCATGTTTCCGTACATTTGCGAGAGTTTTCAATGTTGCTGAATGCTGAATGTTTCATTTATTAAACTGCCAGACAACTGGAGATACCCAAAGTGGAGCAACAAAGTTAAGTGAGTGAGGCCGACTATAAAAAGGCGTTGAGAACTTTACTTTCCCGCCCAGTGAACATTGTAGCTGTGCAATATGGCAAAAACATTGGTTTGAGTTTTTATAAAAATGTATTTTCGTTTATGCTTATGTGTCGGCCATTTTAATGAACACACGAATTAATCCCAACAAATTTGATTAGCTGCCTAGTAGAATTTCACATTTGATCACAGTACTTATTTCAATCCAAATAGAGTACACCAAGGCGCCAACCAGTTGACCCGAGCAAGGTTTTAAATCGGTGTCTAACACTACCCCCTTATATCCCGTGGAGTAGTGATTAGTGTGTCGGACTGCCACGCCGAAGGTTCTGGGTTCAATGCCTGACTCTACCTAAGTTCTTTTCCGGGGTACTGCCTCTTGCGAGGAAGTGACAAATCCTCCAAGGTACTCGTAATAATGCCAGGGAAGGTTCTACTCTGTTAGCCGTTTGGATTCGGCTGTAAATTGTAGGTCCCTTCCATTTTGCAGAATATCAACGCACACACACTTAATCTCATAAGAACTAATATTAAGAAATAGTGAATTAAATAAACTTCACGTAACATCAAGCCATCTTGAAGATAATTCTGTGATCTATTTCTCATCATCCGTGTTGTGCTTTCAGCTTTAATTTTAAATAATTTTGACAAACTTCACCACATTTTGATGGTTTTGAATGAAACAAAAACAACACATTTTGTTAAATTGCTTGTGTTTGACTGACGTCCTAATTTCTCATCAACATCCTTCTTGGAATTTTTATTTTTTTGTTCTCAATTATTGCACAACAAAATTTCAAGCACATGTCTGTTCACACCAATCCAACACCAGCACACATAATATTAATTTAAATTAAACCACAAAAATCGTTTTCCTTAGCTTTCTTAAAAATAAAAGCCCTCATTTTCAACCCATAGATCCGTTTTGTGGTTCACTTCAAATCACACACAATATTCACAAGAATATAGCTATATATATAATTATTATGCAAGATGTGCCTTTTAAGGTCAAGGATTCTATGTGGGTTTTTCATTTTACTCACATATGAGTATGTATATAGAGAGATTCTATTACTTTCCTGCACACAGCATTGTATACATCAGAAGTACAGCGAACAGCAGTCATATCCTTATCATTTTGAAAAGCCTTAAGAATCACACTCAATGCACAACATACATATACAGCATCAGTTAACACAAGGACTGTGCTAGTTCTCAAGTTGTAATTCTCATCTGTGCCATCCAGATCCAGATTCAGTTGGTACCAGTTTTCTCATATATTTATGAGATGTGGAAATGAAAAAGCCGCACATCCTTTTTGTAGACTTACAAAACATATTATACTCGTATATAGCTGTACTTTTAGTTAAGTGAGACGTTATAAGAGGATGTATGCAGCTTCCTTTTTCCTTTTCTTTTTTTGTTGTAATATTTTATTCATTACTTTGAAGCTCGATGCCCCATTTAACTATACTTTCCCGCCTCGTTTCCAAAAAGAAACACAAGATGGCGAGATTGTCGTTGTCTATTTTTGTGAACTGATAATGTCAGCCCTTATTTATTTGATAAAAGAAAATGGCGGGGTACGAAAAAATAATTTGCTTTAAGAGCTTTTCAATTGAAACAATGTTTCTTGCATATTGCATGCCTTTTGTGCCCCTTCGCCTTTGCTCGCTCGCAGCTATACCATATTTCGAGCGACTACTCAGGTACTGTTACTGTTAGACTGGTGGTAATGGTAAGTGTTTATTTTTAAAATTGAACCTAATTACTTTTGGCGTTTTTGAGCTGTCAAGGAGCTGTCATCGTATATTATGAAGGAAGCGAGGGAAGAGGTATGTTCTTCCTCTTCTTCGTTATGAACGACAGAACTACCTATTCCAGAGTAATTATAGAGCCTGCACGAACACTTGAATAAAACTCACACAAATGAATTAAATATCATGATGCAGAGAGTCAAAAGGGAGGAACCAAGTTGACAGTACGACATTTTCTTGAAGAAATTTACGTAATGGATGAGGCTGTTGGTATATGTATCTACGTGTATAGTTGAGTGACACTCTGAAATATTGATTGGGGATTTGAGGTTATTTATGGATGAGAATTCTCTTTTTTTTTATTTTCTTCTTCTTTTTTTTGCGTCATATGCCTTTTCGACTGGGGTCTATTTCCAAATGACATTTTTACTTAAGTAGATAATAATATATGTGACTTATGATATGTTCAATTGACATATGAGGTCAGGTTAAATGGGGCATTAATTTTATTTCTTGCTGAAGAAGTAATTAAGTTAATATATCAATTTATTTGGAAATTATAAGTGACATCCGAATTAATTGTTTCCACATTATGAAAATAATTGATCGATGGTTTCTTGTTTCTTATTTTTTCAAAAACATTTAGTAAATGTCTTTAATCTATTAATTTGGGTGACTGTTTAAGTGATTAAGTATCGCAGTGCGTTATAAGTACTCCATTAGGTAACAGAAGTTTTATTTCCGCATCAATATACATACACCCAGCAATACCGTCTTTACCATAAGGGCACAGGGGGCCGTGCCCAGAGCCCCTATCGTGACGGTGGCCCCGAAAGGCTGATATATTCAACTACACTGTACAACAAGTGTGCTCTAGAGTCTAGAGCACTGGAAAACTATAGGATGAAGCGACCAACTATCCGACGGAATTTTTGAATTTGCTTGACTTGCCATCCGTTGACAGCGTGACCGACGAGGATTAAGCGACTAACTATCCGATGGAATTTTTGAACTCGCTTAACTTGACATTAACTCTGCTGCATAATTTACAGCTGAAAGTGGCAAGGTTCAAAGGAGTAGAAGTCCTTGTCCCACGAAATCCGATTTTTCCAACTGAAATTCCATTCCAATTCAAGCGAATTTAGTTCCCCTTTATATTGGCTTTTCCGATGACAATCTAAAAATCGCAAGGCCAACCGTGGGAAGTCTGTGGGATTTATCTCGAATTTTCCTGTTTTTCGCACGGTCAGCTGAACGTTGCCTGTCCGCACTACATTACACTTTAACCCACTCCGTCGATGAGGCAATCGGCAATCGCCTGTGCTGTTTTCTTGACGGAAAAACATTGTTAACTATATCATTCTCTAGTTTCTTCGATTCCGTTTCAATAAATTACGTTGAAATTTGAACTTCCTATACATACAAAATGTTTTTGTAATTCAGTTTTTTTACTTTCCAAAAGGGCCCCGAATTATTGTGTGTTCAAGGACCCCAGTATGGCCTAAGACGGCCATGACACTAAGAGAGATTTCCATTCCATCATCAATCGACTGACGCCTGAACAAAATATGCAAATTGTGCTGATTTATTTCTGAAAACATTGTTGTATTCGTGAAATGCATCGCGCACTGTGATCATTTTAGGGCCGACACAATCGTCCATCAGAGCAGGTTATTCGATTGAAGTATCGTATGGTTTACTCCAAAAAAGTTGGATATCTCCTTGCGATACATGATAGCAAAGGGGGTTTTTTTTTTTTGATATGTGGTTTTTAATCTGGCAATACTTTTTTCAGAGTTGGTCTCTTTGACAGCTGTCATTTGAATTCATAATGAATAGACTTGCTCTTCAACAACGTTTGCAAATCGTGCAAATCAGTTACCAAAATAATGGTTTGGTTCACGTGACGCATCGCGCGCTACGTCCAATATTCGGTCGACATAATCACGACACGTCTAAAAAACACCCTTTACCATAGTTTAAGTGGAATGTTCATATAAAACCCATCCAAAACGAAGCACATGAACCTTTCAGCGGAATATACCTATGGAAATGATGAAATATTCCTTGCTCACTACGTTCCTTTCAAGCTTGCAGGAACATTTGCTAATGTTAATATAAGCCCGAAAAACGATTAGCAGTTAAAAGGAAAATGGCACAGCCATAGAAGAGTTCTACGATCTTCTCGAGAAAACGTATATGATGAATGCTCGAAGTTCGACACAAATATTATTCTTGGTGACTTCAACGCCAAAATAGGAAGAGAGGGTAACTTTGGTTTGACAATCAAAAGCAGAGCCTGCATGAAAACACTTTCTGTAACGGACTCAGGATAATCGATTTTGCTGCGGGGCGAACTGTTATTTTAGCTAGCACCAATTTCCCAAACCTCAATATATACAAGGGGGCTTGGCGTTCTCCTGATCAACATACCATCAACCAAACTGACCATATTGTGATCCATAACCATAACAGACAAGCCACTAATGTCATGAATGGCCGCACTTTCTGATGGGCCAACATAGAGCGAGACCGCTTACCTTGTATAAGCTTACTTGAAGTTGGATTTCATTTCTACTAAGCCGCAGCAGCAGTTACTGGTTGAAAATTAAAAGTCGCGAAGCTGCAATCGCAAGAGAACGCTAGAACTTTTGCCAACTGCGCCTCTTCTTACTTCTCAACAAGCACGGCACCAGAGGACAAGTGGCAAATTTGCAAACTGTCCATCAACAATGCATCTTCTGATGTTTTGTGTTTCATAAGGCAACAACAGCGAAGCACCAACCATGTCTCTTCCTACTTCTCGACAAGCACATCACCTGCGCTAAACCCAGTGGACAAGTGGCGAAATTGCAAACCTTCAACATCGAAACGGGGGTTGAACCACAGACCAATACAGACCGCCAACTCGTACTCCTCTTGTCAGAAAAACCCTCGAAATATTTGTTCGTGTCTGTGAATACGTGTACATCTCTGCCTGTGCATTTCGTGAGGGCAGCCATCCCTGCGTATGCCATTTATTTTGTTGGTGTACATATTTGCTAAATGGGTTTAAAAACAAGGGAGAGCGACACACTCTCTAAATAAATGGCATATCAGCTGATCTTCAGCTTGTAGGCAAAAAGAGAGACCATACAGTGAGTTGGCGGTATGTATCTTATTGGTCCGTATGTTGAACTATATGACTCTCTTAAGGTTTTTGAACACTTAGCCAAGGCAGCAAATAAATAGTAACACTCCTTTTGCTTCGTTGCAGGATCCTTAAAGCGTTGAGGCAGCATCACTTCTTCGTCTTTAGGGAACCTGCCGGGATAAGTTTTGACGATCTTTTGTTGCTGCCAACTATTACTTCTTTGAATCGGAGGTGGCTCTGAGATAGAAGTTGGAACTTAAGAGAGCATAGACATGCCTATGCCTATCCTCCAACTCCGGTTATGAGTATTTGCAGCTGTATTTTTTTTCCATGCAGTTTTGATTCCTTACCCGGTACCGTATGCAAGGTAAAACTTGTATGCGGCAAATAGAGGAAGGTTTGGTGTGCTCATTTGGACATTTGCTTCTACCTTGGCAAGTATTTGAATCCGCATATCGTAAGGGCTGCCAGGCATTGAGTATTGATGGTGATGCTCATCTGGAATTGGTCTTATAATTGCGAAGCTCCACCGAAAGCTATATTCTGGTACCATGGGAGATAGGATCTTCTGGGTGATGAAGTCTTGGCTTCGTCACCTGGGAACAATCTATGAGGTAGGCCAACTTGTGGGAGAATCGTGGTGGTTGTGGTTAACCGAATGCGGTTACATATGGTATCCAAGGATTATATTCTTGGATGCAAGAGGTGTTAGACCTCGACCCTCACCAAAAGGAGTGTGGACATGACTCAACATGTTCCACAACATGTTCTACCTTAAGTTAGATCCTAGGGCTCTGGTTTAAGGCCAATTTGACTCTTTTGCGAGTAGGCTTGCCGTTGAGTTTAAGGCTTAATTGCTAGGTATCCACGTAAAGCTTGCCCTGATACTGTGAACATCAAAACATCTGGTTTGATGATGAGTGCAGGCTGCCACACACGATTAAAAACCGAAGATTATCAGCCAATGCTTCAGGCAAGAACCAAAGCTGTTTAGAGCACTACCCATGCGGTCTACCAACAAAATACGAAGGAGGAATATTGGCTTTTCAGTATGGGAAAGCTAACTATTGAATTTAAGTGCAAACCATTCGTTCAATGGGTACAAAACTAGATCGGAAGCCTTTAGTGACGAGGATGAGAATAATGTAGTACCTAGATGCACAGTCGGTGCTGAGAATTAGGAAAAAACTTTTCTGCAGTCTGTTTAACGGCTACGAAATAATCGCTGTCCGGCAGAATGATTCATTTGATTTGGAATTCTAAAATTAAGTCCAACGAGTTTGCTGGAGTGGACAGCGTTCCGGCTGAACTTTTCAAAGTTGCGGGAGATGGCTTGGTGAGGAGCATACAGAAACTTATGTGTGCAATCTGATTGGATAAAAAAGTGCCTAACTGGTCGTCTTTTCTGAGTCTGAACTCTTTCGAGACTGAACTTCTTGGCCCTTTGGGTGTGGTTCTAGCCTGATAAGTCAACGACCAAATTTTCACACTCCGATATATTTTAGAAAAGTCCCAGGAATTCTAGATCGACACTCACTATCATTTTTTCGACCTTTAGGTCGTCTTAGACAGCGTTAATTGTGACGAGCTATACAGAGCAATTTTGCATCTTGCCATACGTGGTGTTTGTTTGTGCAAGTTGACTATGGATACACTTGCTGCCATCAAGGTTGGGTAGGACACCACCGACGCTCTCATATAACGTCTTTAAAAATCTCATTGAGGCATAATAGCAAGCATTTAACTAGAGCTTATGTTTTTCGTAAGTGCAGAGCAGTATCATCTTAGGCTAAAGAAAAACGTCACGGTGGACATCATATAACTTTGCAGTTGTCAAGGACATTGTCTATTTGGGTTTCACTAGGCTCTCAAAATACTATCAGTGAAGATATCAGTCGAAGAATCACTCTTTCCGATTGCTGGTTCTTCAGTTTAAGAGCACATTTTAGTAACCAAAACCATCATGGTCATGGTAGACAATAGACTCTAAGCAATACCTTAAGAAAGTAAGTAAGTTAACAACAAGCCATCAAAAACTGCCACTCAAAAACAGTAGTGCAACAATGAGTTAAGAACAAGTACAACAAGGCGGATCCTTTCCCACCCACTTTTCCTATAAAATTTATCTACGCGTGTTCTCCAAACAATACGAGTCGTTCCATAACAACATTTTTTTTAAGTACTTCAAGCTCATTTCATGCGTAATTTTTAGACAAAAGACCAAAAAAAAAGAGAAACTACCCATGAACTTTCTACCATTCATTCCAAAACCATCTGACATAATTAATGTGGAAGCATTTTTCAAGTTATCTCGTAATGTTTGAAATTTTAAATCTCAAGGTCGGAAGTTTTTTACCATTGCATCAACTACGCGTTCCGCAGGAAGTTATGGTAGCTAGCATGTTAAAAAAAAAGTTATCTTTATAAAAAAAAAAAAAAAAAACAACAATGTCAGTTCCGAAGTTGAACAATGCAAGGCGCGGATAGGAACAATATAATTATTATTATTGTTCCGTTGGATTGCGAATTTATGTGCAGCAATTAGTTTACTTTCCGCCCCTTGCACACACATATTCGCTACTTCCAGAGAGCACCAAAGTGTACGTGACAGATTTATTTTGTTTCATTTATATTCCCCACGAGCCTCCTATATTCGTACATCTAGGATATAGTACGAAGCAGAAGGAACAATGGCATCCAGAGGATTTGTGTTCAAGTTTATTAGAGGAGAAAATGAGGCTGTGAAATTCTATTCCGGTGCGCGAACACTAACTTCCTTTGGACCAACATACTATATTATACTGTTTCTATTCAACGATACGACTGTGACGACCAAAGATCGACGAACGACGAGCGACGACGACGAACGCAACGTTAGGAAGGCGTTTCCATCATCAGGAACAGAAGGCTGCTACAAATGAAGCTATTTTTGACGTCAACGCTTCCAACCAAGAACCCAACTTCTCACCACCGCACCGCCATTGCCATCACTATACTACTTTGCCAGTAAGTTTACTGCTCCTTGACGTTGTTTCATATTCGTTTATTTAGTTTTAATTGTATTCCTGTGATTTGTGTTGTGTCCTTTCATTTCTCGCTTTGCCATTGCCCCACCTATACACTACTTGAGAATCCTTATTCCTTCTTAATTTTGTGTGATTTTTTTTTTCTCTTTTATTTTATTTTGTGTCTTCGTCCTTCTATTCCTTCTTTTGCTATTTTGATTTAGTATTTAAATCTTTCTCAAGTTGATGTCTAACAGCGCGCATCATTAAAATTCTGGTGCAAAAACTTTTCTGCAAAACTTTATCCTGTTCATCCTCACCAGTCTCTTTGGGTCTTGAGTTTCAGAGTTTCAGAAAAATAAAAAAAAAAGATGGAAGTGCGAGAAAGTTGAGTTTCATCACCAAGCGGCAAGATAAGTTCATGTGATTGAGTCTATTATAACACTGTGATGGCTTAAAGTGTGTTTTGCAAGTTTGAAACAGATTTGCTTTCTATTGTTTTATAAGCGAAATATATTTTGTTATACCTCCAACAACAACAAAAAACGTGACGCAAATCTATTTAAAGTTTGTGTAAGTGTGTGTGGGAGTATCTCCAAAGTTTGTTACGACATAAATTGAAGGGGACACAAATGATACTATAAGTTTTGACTAAGATAAATGAGAAAATGGGCCTAATTAAGCAGGAAAAGTAAGGTAGAGAAATATGGACCACTTCAAACTTTATTGGAAATAAACCAAGGTATTATTTTCTTTAAGAATGTGTTGATAAAAATGTTTATAAGACCAAATTTAAAAAAGTTTAAGGTTGAAATGAAAGTGCTACAAAAAAAAGAAGTGCGGTTAATATGGGCCACTCTGTGTTGAAAATGTGTTGAGAGCTCAATAAAACTGATATTTATCGGAAATCGGTTCTGCGAAATGAGTATGGAGCAGCTTAAAAGAATGTGCAGAAGTGTGTGAGACGTGATAGAAAGGCCAGATTGGACGAATTGGCGGAGAATGCTGAAGAAGCAGCAAGTAGATGAATTGCTTAATTTTATGTATTGAAAAAAATTATATAGACCAGTTACGAAGATGAAAGAAGCATTTCTGTGGACTTTCCCACGACGAACGAAGTGCAAAAGATAATTATCAAATTTCTTTAAGGTGCATTTATATTGATATTGACCCACTGACAAGTACAGAAAATAAAATGCACGACTGGGTCGCACGTACTTGTTCTGTGGGTGCAATAGTACGATGAAAACAAACTTTTCAACCAATGAGAAGAACTCATTTTTGAAAAAATTGTAAAACCTAAAAAAATTTGACTGAAACTGAAAAAACCGATATACAGGAGCTAACGTTAAGAAACCTTTAATATTTAAAATTAAGACGTTATCTTTTGGGTGTTATATATGATACAAATGTCCACTTATGGCCAAATTAATAATACTGTTAAAAGCAATTTCCGCTATTATCATGTGTAGCCAAGAACTAAAAATGCAGTTTTCTTTGAAGTATTCTATATATGTTACATACAAAGTTTCATAAAAATCGGGGAAGCCGTTTTTGAGTAAATTTGAAAAAACGAAAAAATTGGCCAAAATCTAGTGGCTCTTTGTATAGGAGCCACCATTTAAAAAAGAGAAACAATGTTTGAGTGAATTCGATGCAACCGTTAACAACTTATGGCCATTTGAAAAAAGCCGTTAAGAGCAGATCTCCGTTATTTGCATTTTTAGCCAAAAACTAAAAACGCAGTTCTCTTAAGAACACTAAAAGAATAAAACACACAAAGTTTAATCAAAATCGTTAGAGCCATTTTTGAGCAAATTAGAAAAAACCAAAAAAAAGTTGGCTAAAACTGAACGGCTCGTTGTATGGGAGCTACCATTTAGACAGGCTTCACTGAAAAATCTATAAAGCCATCATATAGAAGACTATAAAGAACTAAGCCAAACGAAGTTTGAGTCATTATGGCCATTTGAAAAAAGCCGTTTAAACCTGATTTTCGTTACGACCATTTGAGCCAAAAACAAAAAACGCAGTTTTGTTCGAAATGCTTAAAGTTAGCTAAATTTTAAGTTTAATCAAAATCGTTAGAGCCGTTTTCGAGAAAATCCAAATTGAAAAAAAAAACAGTTACTTGAAAGGTACAAGTTTGAGCCGGGCTAAGACGAAATAAAAAAAAATCTCGACAACCGTTTTTCTTGAAAGTGCTATATATCAAGTTTGAAGAAAATCCGTCAAGCCGTTTAAGCTGTATCATGACGTGAAAAAGCGCACAGACGCACATCCGCACAGACAGACCGACGGACGGTATGGCGAAAAGCACTTTTTTGGGCTTCTCTATCATCGTAATGTCATGTTTGATTAAAACCTCGATTTTTTTTTTCTGCACGAAACCAATACTTGCCCTATAGAGCAAGTAAAAAAGACCGCTATTCTACTCCTAACCTGACAGTGATGACGTGAATAACGGGCCCATATGAACAACATTGAAACCCGGTCTCACAGACAGCTGGGTCACCACCTGCGGGTTAGGAAACAGCAAAGCAGCTGGACTCGATGGTAAGCCAGCCAAATTTTTGAAAGCAGACCCCGACTTGGCAGCAAGTAAACGAAATTTTCAAAGGGAAAGAAGGACAGATATATCATTAAGCTACCAAATTGTAACAACTGGCGAGGTATCACAATTTCGTCCGTATTAACAAAGCTTATGGCAACTGTTATTCTCGAGGAGTCTGCGTTCAAGATGCACCAAGAGGGATTTGAGAGTGGATGATCTTGTGTCGACCACATTAACACCCAACGAATAACTTAAGGAAAGATCGGAGTATCAAACGCCGGAGATATCTTGATGCTACAGGCATCCCAAGTGAAATTGTTGGTGCTTCGTTTTGCACAGTGGATAGCGGTGAGTGAAATGAAGGTATTCATGTTTATTGGGATCCGTTTCACAAGTAAGTCCATTATTTCCATTTGGACAAAATAGAGAAGTGGCTGGCTCAATGATTTACTCCAAAAACACAAAAATAATTCACACCAGCCGAAACTAACAACAGAAAGATATTGTGAGACAGGAGAAAACAGAGGCGATCACTCCATTCATCAATCTGGGAAATTATCTATTACTCCATGGTGGAACAGAACTGGACGTCAACAGTATACTTTAAATGAAGCTCGTAGTGCTTTCGAAATACTTTCTCCAAAGTGGAACTCTACAAGAGTTACGCTTTGAACCAAGTTAACTTTTTGAATCCAACGTGAAATCTATATAAATGCGTCTCGACATCGACATAATATAGAGTTGCAAGCCTTTGTGAACCGTTGTCTGCGTTTCATCCTAAAGAACCGCTGGCCAAAAATCATTTACATTAGTGAACTATGCTTGGCTAAATACTTTACAAACAAGAGTGAATGATGACATCAAGCAAAGAAAGTCGCGCTGTATTAACCATACACTGAGGAAACCTGATGACAAAATAGCAAAACAATGTTTTGAATGGAATTGGCAAGGTACCAAGTATCAGGTTTAACTAAAAAAAGCAGTTTAGAAGACCAAAGGAAACATGGAGATCAACTGTCATAAGTTGAGTTACGTGCTGGGAATAGAGGGTGATTGAAGGATCTGGTTTTCGTCTATGCTCCAGGAAGAGTTGAAGTGTTTAACAGCAGCTTCCGGAAAACAAAATAAAAAAAGAAACTCTAACGTTCCCAGAGCATACAGGGATGGACCGATGCGATGTGACGAGAGGCTTCAATATAATTGAGGACCGTTTTCCCAAAACTCAAAAGCGCCAAAAATCGAAAAATGAGATATGAGTATCGAAATGTTCGTTATTTCAAGGCGCATCGACGTAGCTAAAAAAAAATTGCAAAACTCAACTGGTTCTTTAAAAAAAACTTTGAAATCTATGAGTTTTTTTTTTTTATTTTGAAAAAAAAACTGTTGATTTTTGGGACACAACATTTTCTAAGTTCAATACTTCATTATCGCTATTCTTCCGGTTTACTATGACAAAGTTGTCTTAAAGGGGAAAGTCGTTTTTTTAATTTTAAATATATTTTTTAATGTTTTGATACACACACAAAAACCTTCTCCTGAAAAATTTACAAAATGGACTTGTTGAGTTTTGCGAGAACGGTACTCAATTACAGATGGCTCTAAGAAAATGTATTAGAAATAAGTGTTGTAATAGAAGATTCAATAACGAACTGTACGGGCTATACAGCTAAAAATACAGCCGCTAAGATGGCTGGGTCATCTGAAGCGTATGGACGAAAACGCACCAGCCCGACGAGCCTTCAATTCCAACCCGGAGGGCCGACGCAGTTCCGGAAAACCAATTACAAGGTGGCCCGATCAATTGGAGAACGCCCTCAACCAACTTGGTATGCGCAACTGGAGGTCACTGCCTTAGGGACCGGCCGTGGTCCACTATGGAATTTCTGCGCGAGCTTGAGTTAGTAAGTAATACAGCTTTATTGATTGATAATCGGGCCTCTATGAAAAGGAAAAATTCGGCTAGCAAATCCCTCAAACTTCTCAAACGACGCGACGAGACGCCATGATGAGTTGTGTGGTCTTAGAAGTGTGTTGAAGGATAATAATATGAAGGGTTCCAGGGTACATTGTGATTCAGAAAGAAAGAAATTATCAAGTCGATGAGCTGGCCATGGCCAAATAAGGTGTGACCTTTTTAGCTCATTCCGTGAAGCAGTTTACAACCTAGTCGTGGCTTTGAAGGACATCGTTTTCTCTCAAATTTTTGTCCGGATCATTTCGTAGGTGGAGCCATCCATAGAAGGCTGTGTCAAATCTGGGAAGATATGACCTGTCTAAAAATCTCATTACAATTACAACTTCATGTCAAGATGAGACAGATACTGTAGTTCGTTTTGTTTGTTATTTCCCTGCCTTAAAAAGTTTGAAAGTGTCGTTCTTTAGTGAGGTTTTCATTGAACCCTTGGGGAGTTCCATAAGTTCGGATAGATAATGAAAACCTTCATCATTCTCCCCGATCGTTTTCTAGTGGTTCTCCTCAACAGAACTCCTCATTTTGACCTTAACAATCAAAGGGCACCATCGGGGAACCATACATCTAATTTTTTTTTTTTATACTGCACACGCGCTCAAGAGGTTTGTTAAAGCCCTTTTATGAATGATAAGTCATAGCGCGAGCGATAGGAATTAAGGGAGGAAGGGAAGGAAATGTCGATAAACATTGGTCTTGAATGTTTGAAGATCAAAAGGGCAAGGCAAAATTGTACCAGGCAATTTATTCCACATTCGTGTTGTACGGCTAAAGAAAGAATCCCTTTATTTCACGGTACGTCCGAAATGGGGCTCAAGTGTAAGCTGATGAGCGTTCCTAGCAAGACGAGTGTTGCGGGGGAAATTTTTAAGGGGTGGAACGCTGCTGGCTACCTCGAGTTAGCGGGTTACGACACTTGGATAAATCGTTAGCCAACCCGTAAGCTGAACGTAGCCTTTGTCAGATCAAAAGTATACCCTCAGCTGGCAACAACCTGTCTAAGTGGGCATACAAACCGGGACCTTTTCACATTTATTGTTTAGAAGATCGTCTGGTAGACTGCTTAGCTTAATCTGACCAACTAATAACACACTTTTCATAACCTTTAACTTCTTTTCTTCAAATTGTTGACATTTCCTTGCTGTGTTATAATATTATACCACGAAGTGTTAAAACATGGAAAGATTGTCTTCTGCTTCGTGTTGAGTATGCTAACCAACTAGTGTATTTGTAATATAATTAGCCTTCAGCACATGGCACGCGGTGGATTAAAGTTGGTATGAAAAAAAAATCTTGAGCAAATCAAAAGTCCTTTCTGTCGTTGCAGATCCTTCAAGGCTCCAAAGCGATCTATCTCAAGGCTGCTAACTGCAAAATTACGAGAACGCACTTTGGGTAGCTTCTTAATATCAATTAAAAATTTAACTTAAAGTAAAATTCAATAATTATTGTACTATCGACAAGATGGCTTTCATTAACCAATGATGTTCGTTATACAAACTCTGAGCACATGCTGTTGAGAAACAAAAAAAGCTTAACGTTACTATTTGGTCCTTGAGGGTATTTGTATCACTGAAAGGATACATTATTTATAGTACTTAAAAAAAATATTAAGTAATTAAAAAATTTAATTTTATATTAAAGCAAAAATGTCAGGCATATTGTGTTCCCACCACAAATTAATGAATATCCTGTGTTCCGGAAGGTTGAGAGGGTGAAAACTCATTACTTCATAATTTGTATGCTTGTTTGATTATATTTTTATACTCTTTATTGTTTGTATTTCTGCTTGAATAAGTGGAATGGGGTAAAACGAAGCGTACATAAATATTGTTTTAAAAGAAGACCTTCGACGACAAACTAAAACAAGGTTAATTTAAGTGCATAAGGTGAATTCATGGATGAAAATAAACAAATACAGGATCTGCGTATTATTAAAAAAAATAAGAAAAAAATATTTTTTTCATTGTGGTTTTCAGAGCATATAAATTCATAGTAAAAAGTTTTATGAAGTTAAGTGTACAGTGCATTACTCATTCGCCCAAGAACCCTGCTGTTGTCAAGAAAATTATTAAATTATTTATTTTTCCAGTTTTGTTTGCAATTTCGGTTGACATCATTGACGCCCACTCTGCCATAGCTCTGGCACATTAATCAGGGTGAATTAGACCCATGGCACTGATTATATTTTCTTTAAGGGAAGTTGTGGTTTATTGACATAGCTAGACATGTCAAACGAAAGGAAAACCCCTCAAGAAGAAGCTTGACGGGGTCAAATTGCACGATATCTGTGGCCAATTCATATCGCACCCGCGTGAGATATCCATGTTGTGCAAATTGTACATTGTGGCATAAGCTGCGTAGCACGTAGCCCTATGCGGTTGTAACCACATGTCATCGCGGTGTCCATATCGGGTCAAAATAAATTGGTTAACATTGACCGAAAGCGCTCGCTCATGTTGAATTGGCAAGATAGGTTCAATAACTGGCTGAGCTCAATGATGTAGCTGTAGCAGTAGTTCGTAGCAATGTCAAAATGAATGCCATTTTGATTTGTTGTTGTTTTGCAGCGCAGCACGTTCGTGAAGTTGGAGTCGAGTCGACTTGTACTTCAGCTACTCTCTGTGCTGCAGCTAATACTTCTCATTGTAGCCGTGCAATACGATTAACTTACATTTAACTTTGACAGTGCTACGTACTACTGGCTGCAGCTACACCATTGTGATCTCAGTCAGTAAATGACAGTCAACAATATGGCTGCATTTAACTTGTCAAAGTTCGGAAATCTCTATTGGAAACCATTTCGTTTGTACATTCACAAGTGGGTCCGCCAATTCGGTCTGTCCGCCTGTCTGTAAGGCTATCCATCTGTTTGTATCAGCACATTTTTCTCAAAAACGGCTCCAACGATGAGAGTTGGCTTTTTTTTTTAAATGTTTTTTAAGTGATGTATAAAATTTCATTGTGATAATTTTTCCCTTCAAATTACCTTTTCAAAATCTAAATCCACCACTGTCATTTATTGGATCGATAAGTTTGTGCCAACCAGTCTTGCACTTTTTTTGAAATAAACTACTCTAGAACATTTTGTTTTATTAGAATATGTGTCTACTAATATTTTTCCAACTTTTCTATACGAAATAATATACACCCTGTTGTGATGCACCATGCTTACAATTTCAAACCGTGCGGCAACAAGATTATAGCCAAATTATTTGAATAAAAAAAAATTTAGAATAATTGATTTTGTACTTACAATTTCTGATAAGAATTCTTGAAAGAAGTTTTCAGCTTAAGATCTGGAAGAAAAAAAAAATGAATTTAATTTTAATAAAAATAATTGTTTTTACATAAATAAAGTTGAAAAAAAAAACGAATTGAAAAGGAGTGCTCTTGGAATTTGCAGAAAATTTATAAATGAAGTGCGAGAATTTTTTTTTTTTTTTTTTTTTTTTTTTTGTCAGGTATGATATAAAAAAATATTCCTAATTTAGTTGACACTTCGTAAGTTTTAACAGTTTTCAAATAAATGATCTATACCTAAGCTTCATCCTAGTAAATGGAGAAAATAGTTTTTGTAGGATTTTCTAACTTCGACAAATATATTTACAATACAATTTATTAACATTAAATGACTTCTTATTTCTAGTGAAAGAAAAAAGTTTTTGTTTTTATTTCCTAAGCAAGTTGCATTTTTGATATAATAGCTTTAAAAACATAATAAAGTTAAATAAAAATAAAATAAAAAAAATCTAGAGAACATGTCGTTTTAATTTTAAAATTTTACCTTTGAATTGAAATATTTCAGTTTGAGTGTGGCTGACGCCTAATGTTCATACAAAACTATAAATATTATTTTTATAAAATAACGCTGCTAATATTTGAGCAAAAATCCTTAAATTTTGTGGGTATTAGTTGTACGAATATCTTGTGTATGCAAGAACAAAAAAACATAGTTTCAAAAATTTAAGGTAACCATATTCAATTTTAACTATACTTATTTTCGTCCGTTATTAATGAATAATGTATCCTCAAATTTTTGTGTGTATATTTTTTAAAAACGCCCACTTTTAAGGGCGTAAATTTTATTAAATAACTTAATTAATGTAAGATTGATAAAAAAAACATGTGTGCGTAATTCACACTCGGTTGAAGTGAAACTTCAAAGAAGTTGGTATACCTAATTTACGAGAGAATGAGATGAAATACTCAGCCACCCACCGCCAGTTTTCGGATTACTTTCAAAATTTATGTTATGTATGACTAAATGCTTTCAACACGTATCTGTACAAATACAAAAGTTTTAACACATATTCAAGCATACAGACGTACCGACATACTTTGCGTCGTTTTGACTCCCTTTTAAAGTATGAACTCCAGGACGCCACTATTTAAAACAAGTCAAAAAAATATTCGAAAACTGACTATTTTCAAAAATTCAGGATAATTTTTTAAAATTTAAATAATTTTTTGAATGCCAATTTTTTATAAATACTTTTGTTATGTATTTGTTTGAATTTTACATTCTTCTTGAATTAAGTTTATTGAAACCTTTTGTAAAGCTTTTCCTGTTAGACAGCATTCAAATCACGTACCTATATTAACTAACATACTAACTTAATCGTACCAACGCGCCTGCTCACTCGCTTTTGTTTAACATATTGCTTAGTAGACCTGAGTGAGAGGCAAAACGTATGATAGGAGAAAATGAGAGCTAGAATATAAAATACTGTGTCATAATTTTTTTTTTTATTCGTTCTCTCTCAGACTTGTTGCGATATATTTTTTTTTTTTTAATTGATTTACATATTTGCTTTAAAGTGTCATGTTGCATTTCCGTTTCGTCGAGTTTCAAATTACCCCGATATTAAAGAAGTTTCACTTCAATAATAACACACCATGCTGACATCTTACAAAAAAGCTGTAATACGCAGCCGCATACAGTGTACAGTAGCTCACGTAGTTTTCACATACACTAACACACGTTAAATGCTCAAATACAAGCACGTATTAAACAGTGTGCAATATACATTCACACCGACATCTGCTCTCTCGCTCTGGCTCACAAATTACAGGCAACTATGCTTAGAAGACGGGAGTGGGGACGCTAAGAAGTATGGGACAAAGAGGAGAGACCGATAATATAAAATAGTATGTATATTTCTGTCTCATTCTTTCCTGGCTTCATCCTACACATTTTTGTATTTGTGTCTCTTACCTGTCGTTTTTTCCGTTGCATCCGGTTTGAAATCACAACGATTCTAAAGAAGTTTCACTTCAAAAACCTGGGTAGTTACGAGTTACCAGATAAATAAGGGCAGATTACCTTCTTTAAAAATACCTCAAATACTAACCTTCCGAAAAGAAACCAATTTGGAGGAAGTGCTGTATCCTCATCCAGCTCTAAAAGGGGCACAATAGATCTTTAAGGCCGCAGTGCGCTTTTCCCCAATTTAATTCATTCATGCAACTTAAAATAAAATGCATACGATGAAACATAACATAGTTTCCGAGCAAAGAAGTTCAAACTCTTGTGTTTATGTTCCGCATTTTAATTTATTAAATTCAGTCGTTTATAAACAGAGATGTCCGTTATTTGTATTTTTAGCCAAAACAACATTTTAAAAAAACATACTGTTTTCTTCATGTCTATTCTTTTTTACGAATTTTGAATGCTTTCGTAATATGTATGAATAATCATGAGAAAACTGACGATATATCGATATATTGATTTTTTTCACCCGGTAATTATCGATACTGTTGAAGAATATCGATACGATAAATATCGATATATTTTTTACTTGCCCATCCCTACATTGATCAAAACAAACAAATGCCATGGAGCACGTGCATGAATGAGTAAGATTATAGTATTTATATTCTCACTCGTTCGTGCACGCGGTGAGCTAATGCGAGTCATCGGTGCCACCATATTGGAATACTGAGCGTTACTTCCGTCAGAAAAATAGTATGTATATTTCTGTCTCATTCTTTCCTGGCTTCATCCTACACATTTTTGTATTTGTGTCTCTTACCTGTCGTTTTTTTCGTTGCATCCGGTTTGAAATCACAACGATTCTAAAGAAGTTTCACTTCAAAAATCTAGAGATGTCATTTTAATTTTAAAATTGTACCTTTAAATCGAAATATTTGAGTTTGGGCGTTACTGACGCCTACTTTTCATACAAAACCATCTATATTATTTTTATAAAATAACGATGGTTATATTCGAGTAAAAAAAATTAAATTTTGTCTGTATTATTTGTACGTAAACAAATATCTTGTGTATGAAAAAAAAATGATTTTGGCTGCGTGTGACGCCCACTTGTAGTACTATTTTCAACTATTCTTCTACAAATAGGACAAAGAATAGACAAAGAATAGAATATTTTTATAGATAATAGTTTTCTTGGCGTGAAATTAAAGTTGAACTTTTAGGAAACATTGTCACTTTGCAATATACCTACATATACCTACATACTTAAGTTAATATTGAAAATAGAAAAAAAAACTGTATTCGCGCAAAGCGTAACGGGTTTGGCACAAGAGATAATCAATTTGGGGTATAAAAAAAAATTCGCGCGAGTAGCAAACTACATTAAACTTAGCAAAGATTTTTTTTCACATCCCGGTAACCAACAGTTTGTTCCAAACGTACTGTAGCTCTCGCATATGTTTTTTTTATTTATTGCAATTCAGGTGACGGAAAGTGCTCCATAATTTTAAGATACTATGTTTCTGTGATTTTTGAGTCATGTCTAACCAAAGACTAAGTATTTAAAATTTTTAGAGGTCCTTTATCATACAAAGATCAAGATATGGAAAGTTTAAAGTTCATGGGCTTTTTACAAAAGCAAGAGGGAGGTCGAAAAAAACTTGAGTTGATTTAAATAAAGAAGGGTGTATGTGGCCCTCATGTTGCCGTAGAACTTGGGTGGGTCTACCCTATCCCCTTTTATTTCTTATCGTATGAAAACAAAGGTAAAACATTTATGTCATGAATTACCTAAACTCCATTTTCTTTTTGTAATAGAAACCTTTAACAGCAGACTATGTTCCAATTCATAAACAAAACTGCTTCCTTAAAAAAATTCATTCACATAAATATCAATTTTATTTGAAGTAATCAAAAAAAAAAAAGAATAATAACTGATTCAAATGATAAAAAATTCATATGGAAATAAAGCCAACCTAGCAATCTTACAAAAATAATATTTGCACAGGAAATTGACGGAAAATGTTTGTTGGCGTCATTCCACAAGGAGACATGAAAATCAGGAAAATTGAAGTGAAAAACTCCTTAGCTCCCCAACTCCATCACAGTTCAACATCCCTGTGCGTTAATTTTATACTCTTCGCAGGTTAGATAGATATGAATAGCAAAAATTATACGATACCACCGAAAGATAGGCCAAAAGGAATAGACTATTTTGAAAATAGGCTGTGCTCACAACTCAGGCGGAAACTGTTGAATTAAATTGTCACCGTTTTATAATGCTGTTTTAATTTAAGATATTTTTTTTGTGGTTTCATTTATAAAAGTCTTATTTCGGTACGATATTTTATAGACAGACATTTCTGTACTGTCATAAATAAAATAAAATGAGACTGATGCTGAATGCTGACAAATTTAGAAACTTCAAAATATATATTTTAAACATAAATAAGACACCTTTTTTTGAACTTGTTCTTTTAGTGTTTCGCAGTTCAAAGTTGTTACTTCAAAAAATAAGAAAAGCAAAGACCCATACATACCTAGACCATTAACCCAGTTTTAAAGATAATTATATGGGCCTGTCCGCATCAACATCAAACTTGGTACACAGTGAGATAATCCTTTCGACGAGTTTTGGAATTGCTATCAAGCTCTAAAACTAATTGTAAAAGGTGTTTCTTAAAGGTGCAGAACTTTAAGTTGGCAGCACTGTTTTCATTGACAACCATTTTGTCATCTGTCATGTGATGTATGTTTAGTTTGGTTCGCAATATTATCATGAATCAGCTGACGCCTGAACAACACATACAAATTGTGCCCATTTAAATCGAAAAACATGGCTCTGCTCATGAAACGCATCGTCTATTTTATTATTGACCGAATCGTCCCATTTTTTAATAAAATTAAACTTCATAACTTTTTAGTTGCGATTATAGAAATACTACATATAAGGCAAGTTATGCATTAAAAAGTTAGTCTGGCCAGTCTGTCTGTCTGTCCACCTCTCTGTATCGGCACCTACAACCTAAACGACTGAACCGATTTGCATCAAACTTGGTAAACAGTAATGAAAAATTCAAATATTTCATAAACGGCTCCTAGGATTTTGATAAGACTGTCTGAGTGGTGTTTTAGGTGAAAATTTTATTTTTTGGTTAGAATATATTTTTCAGGCAAAAGTCTTTTAACGATATCTCCCATAGGACCGGTTTTTCTTATTAGTTCTTTTCGTAAACCACTAAACGGATTTCGATAAAAATTTTAATGCGTAAGGTTCTTGTGGAAACAAAATATTTTTTATTCTAAAATTTTTCAAAAAAAAACTTTTTGAATTTAAAAACAAAAAAAATTAATTTTTATTTTTTTAAAAATTTTGTTTTTTGATAAAACTCGAACAAATTGGAATGTGTTTTCGAAAAATGTTTCGATAAAAAACTGTTTTTTGAAAAAAATCGTCGGACCATTTTTATATTTTTGTTCCTTAAAATTCAAAATAACAATAAAAGAAATCACTGGTTTATTAAATTTTTCCAAAAAGAACGTTTCTACAAGTGATTTCAAAGTGATTAATAAAGTTTCCCATGATTTTTAGCGGCGAAGCTATTTAGACACTAGCATGAAGCTATGTATCTCGAAATATTTTTTCTTTAAAGCCTCTACTTCCTTGAATCATAAAGTTTTTTTTTTTCTAAATCAAGCTCACCTTTACCGCATAAAAAATTTTGTACTTGGAACATACAAATCAAGTTAATTTGGAGCTCCTTTCTATTGTACTTGTTTCCCAAAATGAAAAATTCAAATGCGTGCATTTTCCTTTATTAAGAAAGTTCACGCTTCTATAATTTTAATTTTTTAAAGGTCACGAACGGAGGATGGAGTCCAAGTGGTAAGTATGGCTTATACGTATATGCTTGCCCTGGGCAGTGAGCATACTATTTTTAAAATTAAAATGTCGGTTCAGTGAGATTTTTCCTAAACTACCTACGAGATAAATTGGATTGCTTTTTTAGTGATTATGTTCCTAACTTGGTGTTTGGTTTGTTGTTTTATTTCAGTTTTTTTTTTCAAAAGCAAAAAAAAAATCCTTGAAAATAAATCCTTGGAGACAATAGGAATATAGCACGCAATCATTCTTGCCCAACTGTTAACGAATACTTTCTTAGTGCTTTAAGAAAATTTGTACCTGGGGGTTGATAAGTGTAAAGAATCTCAATGAACGATCGAAATTCTTCAAAAACTCCCTCCATTCGTGCTGTTTAGCGGTCAGACCTGGTCACGGGTGATCAGCCGAAAACACATAATATCGTTAGTGAAAGAATTGACCTAAAAACTCAAAACTGCTGAACAGGAAAAACTTTTGGAGTGCAAGTGCAGAACTGTCCTTAATGTCCTCGGGAATGACGAACATTTTTTAAGGGCGACGAAGTACATTTTCTTCTAAACGGGTTTGTGAACGAAAAAAATTGTAGTTTTGGTAATCAGAGTCCCGAAAATCTCCATGCAAGTAATTTAATATCTTATCATTTTATTTATTTATTTATTAACGTCTATAAGTTTACAAAACTCTCTTAGACTAATTAAAAATTTCTTTAAAACTATTTTAAAAATAATTCTATGATAAAAAAAAAGATTCAACTTTAAATAATATTTTCCAAAACAACAGATTTGAAGACAATTCTATTTTGATTAAAATCGAAAACATTTGCATATTTATTAAAATTAATACAAGCATTGGTAATTGGCTCATTTTGGCCATAGTTTGTTGCATGTTGAGGAATAAACAAAAAATTATCAATTCTAGGTCTTAAAAGTCTAGAAGGCGCATATATACCGAACAAGGCTAAAAGAGGGGGACAGTCAATATGTCCTGTTACGACATCTCTTGCAAATGTAACAGAATAATAAGTTCTTCTACAAGATAGAGGCTTTAAATCAATTAATAAACATCTACTGTTATAAGATGGCATGGAATTAGACCAATTTAGTTTACGAAGTGCATATTTAGTAAATCGTTTCTGAATTTTTTCAATACGTAGCAAGTCTTTTTTGAAAAGAGGAGACCATACGACAGAGCAGTATTCCAAAATTGGACGAACTAAAGCTACAAATAAGGATTTTAATGTATAAGGATCACGAAAATCATGGGAGTTCCTAAATATAAATCCAGACAAAGCATTGGCTCTTGATATAACATAATCAATTATGTATGTTAAAAGAGAGATGTGAATCAAAAATGACTCCCAAATCTTTTTTGTTTACAACTCTTTGCAATATGACATTTGCAATCCTATAATCAAACGATATAGGCATCTTGGACCTAGAAAAAGACATAATTGAGCATTTATTGACATTCAAACTTAAGGAGTTATTAAAACACCATTCATTTAAGTTATCAATATCTTGTTGTAATTTTAAACTATCAGAAACTGACTTAATAGATTTAAAAATTTTCACATCATCAGCGAACATCAGACAATTTGAGAAATTTATAACTGTTGGCAGATCATTAATGAAAAGAAGAAACAACAAAGGTCCAAGATGACTGCCCTGCGGAACACCCGAATAGTTCCTTATTTCAAAAGATAACCTCGATCCAATCTTTACAAATTGTGAGCGATTGCATAAATAATTACTTATCCATTTAAGGAGTTTTGAGTGAAATCCCAAGAAATACAGTTTCCTTAATAAAATTTGATGACTAACTCTATCGAAAGCCTTTGAGAAATCCGTGAAAACAACATCAGTTTGACATTTGTTTTCCATGTTTTTCAAACAAAAATTTACAAAAAGAGTTAAATTAGTCACAGTAGAGCGCCCGTGTACAAAACCATGTTGGTAAAACGATATATGGTTTTTCACCGCTTCGTACATCTTATTTTTTACAATCGATTCGAAAACCTTGGGAATTAATTGCAACTTAGCAATGGGTCTATAATTTTCAACCACTTGCTTTGATCCAGATTTAAAGGTGGGAGTAATAAAGGAAAATTTCCATGTATCTAAAAACTCACCACTACGAAGAGATAGGTTAAATATGTAACACAGCGGTTTCGCCAAATTACCTGCACATTCTTTTAGAAACCTTACAGGAATGTTGTCAGGTCCCATACTCAAACTATTTTTTAGGCTAGAAAGTTCAGTAAAAATTTCGTTTTCAGATATAAAAATAGAACCCATGTCAATTAATTGAGAACAAGCTGGCAAAACATCACTATTTGAGGCATCCACCATAAAATTGGATTGAAAAAAAGTTGCAAACATATTACAGATTTCAGAGATATCACTACTTATAATGCCATTGTAATTCATGTTTGAAGGAATTCCAACCGATTTTCTTTTTACATTATAGAACTGCCAAAAAGACTTGGAATCACTCTTGATCTTTTGTTCAACAGACCATATATACTGATTATGTAAAAACTTCTTTAAAAAATTATATTCTTTAAGCAGACGACGATAATTGCTTCGAAAATTTGAATCGATCTTGCATTTATTCTGAGCCTTTAGTAGGTCATTTTTTAAACGCACTAAACTTTTTGAAAACCATATTGGCTTATTTGATCCCCGTCTTATAGCCTTTTTAGGTATAAACTTAGCAAACAAATCTTGAATTACATTCATAAAAATAGAAAAACACGAAGACAAATCAGATTGAGACAAAAAAGAAATCCAATCCAAATTTTTAATATAATTATTTATGCAATTGTAATCAGCCTTATCAAAATTGAATTGAACTCCTATCAAAGATGGTGTTTCAGATAAAGATCGAAAAACTGATAAATTACAAACTATATTCAAGGCTTTATGGTGAATACTATTATTTAACAAAGGATTAGCATCTTCAAAGATTGAAACATCAAACTCATTATGGATATAAGTCAAATCCAAAATTCTACCTATATCATTAACAACATTGTTTATTTGAGATAAATTCAGAGCTGAAAAAGTATCACTTATAACAGCCTCAAAGTCTTTTAAAACATTAATCGGAAATAAACATTTATCATCTTGAGAATAAAGCCACTTAATTTTACAAAGATTAAAATCTCCTAACACTACAGCAAAACAATTTTCATCAAAATTAGAAACAATATTTTTAACATTATTCACATGGGCATTATAGACAGTAAATTCAGCATTAGGAGGTATGTATGAAACAAAAACAAATATTTTGATCTTTTTTAAACTTGTATCATGAGATATGATAGAGAATTCTATACAAACACAAATTTGTTCGATCATACCCGAACAGTTTGACAGTTGAATTTCCTTACTATTAAAACAAGATTTAACCGCAACCAGCACACAGCATTTACACTCACTTCGTGTTACTGTTCGGTGTGGAACCTCGCTTTCGATTTAGGAGGTGTTGCTACTGAAAAATGAAATTTTTTTCTTTTTCCACTAGTACAAGCCGACAACAATGCTGAGCTCATTTAGTTCCAACAAGGCGGAAATCTGTTTTTGAGTAAGTGAGTTACTATACTCTGTTCCACATAAATTGTTTGTCTCTCATTCGCACTCTTTTGTTTTCCGTAAGGGTGTTTCATACAAAAGCTTCCCTAGTAATAAGCATTTCAAATATACATACGACAACACTGAGCATTAAAAACTATTTTTTAGAAGCTCTAAAACCAAAAGCTCATCAGCAGAAACCCAAAGAAAGAAAGCTGAACAAGCTACCAAAAGAACACTGGACTCAGGGTTACCTTCGGGACACCTTAGTGTCAATTGGACACCTTCTCAGTCGCTCGGACACCAGGACACCTCTTTTTAAAAATAATCGCTTTCGGACACCTTTTAGAAATCTGGACACTTTTTGGACACTTTTTAAAATAAACAAACAAATTGTTCGAAACAAATATTTCAACTCTGAACGCAGCCCTTTGACACTATCATAAAATATACCTAAATATCTCTATCATTCATTCTCTTTCTATCTTCAGTGCAGAAATTTAAATTGTTTGTCATACCAATAGATCTTTCCAATTTCCAGCAGCTATCTTTGTCGCGTCTCTTTCATTTTTTTAAAGAAAAATAAAACGAGAATCTTTCTGAAACCACTGACATTTGTAGGATAAGCCTAAAGGGCTAACCATAATTGAAGAATTGGTACGTACGTTGACTTACGAAACAGTAGAAATACATGTGATTTGTATACCCAACCCGAAATGACTTTTTGTTCAGTCTCGGCAAGTTTCGTTCACTTGCGTTTTTGTACGTAATGTACGCTTTGAGTCGTACATTACGTACGAAAATCTGACATTCCTTTTTTTCTAAAGGGTATTCTTCTTCTTTCTTTCTTCTTATTTTTAAAGGCTATTATGGGCAACTGATGTACTTTACAAATCGGAAGGAAACTTTTCGTTCGGTTTTGACACTTGCTCCCTTTTTCTTTCGTGTATTATGGTTGGGCCTTAAAATGTATTATGCCTGTTTGTATACTTCTTTAGCATAGTTCCTACTTTCGATTAATTTCTTCTTTTTTTCATTTCACTTCATTTGTTCTATCTTCTATGTGGAATTTGTTGTATTTTGACTAAAAGTTGTGCGGACACTTTTTTTGCTCTGGGACACCTTTTTTGGACACCATTTGAAAATTTTCGGAGGTAACCCTGACTGGACTGGTTGGTAACTGGTTGAAGTTGAATTTTAAATAGCAAGAGCCGCAGGCAATCAGTGCACATTTAGATGTGCTCTGAATTAGACAAACGATCCACGTCAGATGCGTTTGAAAATTCACTGGCGGCTCAACAATTCTTATGGAGGGTTTCCTTCAATTTAGTATAGTGCGAAAATATTGCACGCAACTGATTTCAAAAAAGCTTCCCCATAAGACCTGTCTGTATGGAAGTTCTTATCAAAATGTAGTACGGGCCACGTGGTGTAGTATATGTTATGCAGAAAGTATTAAATATGGTGTCGTGTCAGTAGTAACTATTCTTCCTCTGTGAGATCGCTTTTAAGCAAGTTTCTGATCAAGCTACAGTTTACTTGAGGGAGTGGTTAGATTAAATAAAATTTCGTGTGTTGCAAATGGAATAGTGAGCATAGCTTACCACAATGTGTCGTTCTTTCATAGGAACTCCACCAAACGACACCGCCCCATGAGTGCGAATAAGTCTAATCACCGCTACTGAATACACCGGGGCTGTAGACCACTTTTATTGTCAATGCCTTTTTTTCAAGGGAAGAGATTTTCTCTACTCCTTTTTGTATGTTTGATTTCCATATTGAGTATTCTGTTCCTTAAAAAATCCTCCTGCTTATCACTTGGCTCAGTGATTTTGATTTACTAAGATGAGTGCACTGTGTGCTCACAATTCACAACAAACGCATTCGTTTGACAAGTTTAAAGGTGTGTTTGGCGATGTTCCAGAAAAACTTGACTGAGTTTATGCGCCATTTCATAACATTGGATGAAACTTGGATTCACTGCAACACACCAAATTCCAAAGAACTGTCAAAACAATTAACTTCTTTTGGTGAATCGAAGCCGAAGAAGACCGCAAGGTGGTGGTCAGCAAGCAATGTTATGGTGACAATTTTGTTTATATGTGAGCAATGTTAATAACATCGATTTCCTTGTAAAGGGTAAAACGATCATTGCCACATGCAACACAGAGGATTTTTTTCCAAGCCGATTTGAAGAAAAACCGGTTGTTTTTGAAGAAAAAGAATTCTTATGCACTAGGACAACGCAGCGGTGCACCACAAGTCCGCGAAATTGCATGAGTAAGGCTACAAACTCCTCCTTCACCCAGCTTGTTCCCGAAGCGATTTGTGTCAAATGAAGAAGTCATCGATGAAACAAACGCTTTGGGCTCGAGAAATTGAATTAATTAGAGGGCAAGATGAAGTGTTTCCAGCTACTGGAGACTTTGTTGCTAAATGAAACATTTGTATGCCGAAATGAGTGCTCCTTATTTCAGTTGTAATTTATCGAAATTTTAATTAAAATTAAATTATAAATTAAAAAGGGTTTCATGTTTTAATATTTTGTCCACTCATCTATATCGCATCACTTGATTTTTTGTTTTACACCTTTCGAATGTCAATCTTTAAGTTTAATAACTTCCTATTCGAAACAAATGTGTATGTGTGACTTTCTTTTTGTATGTTTAACTTTAATAGAAAACCTCACTCCATTTCAAAGACTACATCTATGTATATTGCATATTCAATTCAATCGTGCACTGTGGCGTATACGTGACATAAAATACTTTATCCGATAATATTTTGGCGTGTTAATCAATTGCTTTCTCAACACATCATGCCGTTCTCATAACTTTACTGTCCTGCAGCACCTTATCTCACTGACATATTAATTAGTTTAATTAAACAGCGATAACAGCTAACTGGCTTAATCAACTCCACTTCAGATCGAATCCTTAAACAAAAGGTCAATGCGATTGGATATTATACCTATGCGATGTGAAATGTTCAATGAACAATCCTCCATATCTGTGCAATGTGCACATAACCGATTGCATTCAATAATATATCATTGTCATTTGCAGAATGAAAATTAATATTCTGTTAATGTATGTAGTGCACTTTGCATACACATACATTCATACGTGAGTTAAAACTACTTTATAATAAATTAATTTACAATTTTGCGTTATAATTGGTTTTCTCTTGATGGAGCATTGTTAACGAAGTGCTATATATTCGTAGGATCGTTGATTGCGTGAGAGCTGTGCGAGTGCAATAAATGTCTAAGCAATTTATTGAATCATAAATCACGATCAGATTTTAATAAGTGGACTTATGGAAATGGATATAAGGTCGTTGAAAATAAATTAATATTTCGTATATGATTGATTTATAATGAGAACGAAATTTAATTTCGAAATAGTATCATTATTTGATAGGAAACTGGAATTATTATTAATGCATTTGTTCTCCAAATTGATTTTTTATCTATAAGCGTTTTAATTTGGCTATAAGACTAGTTCAAAATTCCGTATTTATTTGCCAAACCGTCCATTGGTAAATGTGTTACAGTTGATTTTGTAAGTCTTGGTATTATGTATCTTGGTCTTAAAGCAATAAAACTGAGAATAACGTGATACATTTTTGGCAAAGCTGATCCCTCGTTAGCATTGCAGTGGTAACATAAAAGGACATAGAAATAACATTAAGATATCAGGTTGATGCTAAAAGAACAGTAACACATGTTAGTATACATAGGTATAACAGGGCTGTTACCCCGAAATCGAACTGCACTTATTGCTTTTTTAAATATTTTTCATTCGTCTTACATTTTAATTGTTTTTTAATTCCATTGAAACTGTTCAATTAGAACTGGACCATTACATCATGTCAATGGGCTTAAATTTTGAAGTGAGACATTCCCTCTAAGATCTAACTATCCAATGATTTGAATATTTAATGAACCATGTATGTGACAAAATCCGTTTTAATATCCAGGAAACAGACATGAATTCGTTGCTTAACAATGAAGATTTAAATTCCTGACTGGATTTGAACTCTGTATCATAAATTATTAATTCTTGCTGGTTAATAAAACCAAAATTTCAATTTTCTAGTATTGTGAAAGGCAAGATAAAAATTTGCCAAAAAATAAAATTTGACATAAAGATCATACCTGACACATACGATGATAGGGAAAATGAAGTGGGTCTGAAAATAATATACGCGAATCTATCTGCATAGCATATCTGTTTGCAACACTGGAGCCTAACGGGTGATTATATTTTCTACTTTTAGCTCAAAAATAATAATGAATATGTTTTTTTTTTTTTCTTTTTTTTTTTTGAAAACGGCTCCAGTTATTTTGATGCAACTTTATTTTGTGAGAACAATCTATATTCTGGTTAAATTGGATTTTTCGGAAACTCTCTTATAACGGTACTTCAAATTATTACCAAATTAATTTTGTTCGTAATCTAAACAATTGATTTCAATACAATTTTGAACAATGAAATGTTTTTTGTACCACCCAATTAATATTTTTTTTTTAATGTGTTTATGATAATGGGTACTATACGTAAAGGATTCGAGCAGAAAAAAAATTGGAGATAGCAATGACACATTACATGAGCATGATAGAAAAGTCAAATAAAATGCACGACTGGGTCGCACGAACTTGCTCTTATGATAAGCAATTGCGTAGTGGCTGCATATATGGATATTAAAAAAAAAATTAAATAATTTCGAAAATTCTTTTATTTTTTAAATTAGTTTAAGAGTTTTCTCGGAAAAACTAAGTATGCAATAAAATTTCAAAGCTATACGTCAATTTAGGAAAAAAAAAAAATATTGAAAATCGTTGGACCAGTTTTTTTTTTAAAAAGGTTATTTTTGAAAAACTTTTTCAAAAAATATTTTGAAATTTATTTGAGTATGCAAATATATGGCAATCCGTAGTTTACATTTGAAAAATAATTTTTAAAAAAATCAATGTACCCGTTTCCAACATATTTCGAAAACCAAAAATTTTTTTGAAAAAATTATAAAAAATCAAAAAAAAGAGTTTTTGAAAATTTTAAAATGCCATATTAATAAAATTATAAATGACTTCCTGTGGTCAAAATTTTATTGAAATCGAATGTATAGTTTACGAAAAAATTTGATTTGAAAATACTGGTTCTATGAGAGGTACCGTTATTAGACAAATTTTGAAAAAAAATTTCAAACCAAAAGATAGATTTTCTTGCAAAAATAGCATTCTGAAAGTTTTATCAAAATCGTTAGAGCCGTTTTTGAGAAAATCAATTTTTGTCTTCAAGATTGTATGGCAGGTGCCGTTATTTTTGGACCTAGAGCAAAAATAAAAAATATGTTCCGAGGGACGGCCAAATAAATCCTAAATACCAAATTTGAAGCAAATCGGCCCACCCGTTCAGCCTCCAGAGGCGCGAACAGACATACAGACAGACAGACAGACAGACAGACAGACAGGTGGACGGAATTCCCAGACCCACTTTTTTCGACTTCTCCATCATCGTAATGTTATGCGTGATTGTTATCTCAAATTTTTTTTTCTGCGCGAATCCATAACTTGCCTTATAGTACCTATAATCGCAAGTAAAAATGAGCCTGCCTGTCTGTTCGCACCTCTAGAGGGCCGATTTGCTTCAAATTAGATATTTAGTAATTATTTAGCCGTCCTTTCGAAAAGATTTTTAGTTTTTCAACGGTACCTGCTACACAATCGTAAAGAAGAAAGTTCATTTTCTCGATAACGGCTTCCAACGATTTTGATAAAACTTTCAGAAAGCAATTTTTTTGGGTCTTTTGGTTTTTTTCGGAATTTGTTTTAAGTCATAGAATCAAAATTTTCAAATCAAGTTTTCTCGTAAATTATACCTAAAACCAATATTTATAGCTTTTTTGACACAAGAAGTCATTTATAACCCTATCTTTATCTTGTCCGTCCGTATGTATCGGCACCTACAGCCTAAACGGCTGGACCGATTTGCTTCAAATAATTATATTAATAATATTATTATGACGTCCTACAGAGGGGTTTTTTGAATTAGAATTCTAGCTCTAAGACTAACGGTTACCTGCCATACGATGTTTAGGGGGAAATTGATTTTTCTCAGAAACGGTTCCTACGAATTTGATAAAACTTTCTGAATAATGTTTTCTATGCAAACTTTATGTTTTGGTTGGAATAGATTTTTCAGGTTTTTTAAATCCGATTTTCTCGTAAACCACTGGACGGATTTCGATGAAATTTTTAATGTAGGAGCCTTTTTATAGAAAAAATAAAATGAATTCTTAAATTTTTCGAAAAAAAGTTTTTTTGAGTTTTTAAAAAAATTAAAAAATTTTGTTTTAATTTTTGTTTTTTCCAAGAACGGTTTGTTTATTTTTTTTTAAATTTAATTTTTCTGACAAAAACTACAAACCCCAAGACCACTGTCACACATTAGAGCAAGTTCGTCCGACCCAGTCGTGTACTTTACTTTTTGTTGATATTGCATCTACTACATGAATTGAATTAAAATTTTCATGGTCAAACATACAAATCTTGCAATACATTTGATCGTTGAGTTTAAGCTTATTTTTCTCGAAAACGATTTTAACGATTTTGAAAAAAAAAAATATTTGCTCACTTGTTAAGTAATGGCAAAAAAAAAATAAAAATGCAGTTATCTTTAACTGGTAAATTAATTAACAGATAATCACTTGCATCTACCTGGGCACTCAAACGCCTCGTCAGCTGATGTCAATCCAACACAGAGTTCATGGTACCAGGCTTTACAATTTTGACATTGCCTCATATCCTTAATGCGATCTTTCTTTGCAGGCATGACAGTACCAAGCTTCGTTACGACGCATTTGCTTTTGCGCAGCCTTTGATGGTGAAGGAATATATTTAAAAAAATTTTGTCATGTGCCTAATAAGGCCCACCACGTTTTTTTATGGGCCTTATTATGAAAATGGAAGACACTTTTAAAAAAAAAAAATTATAAAAATTAAACAATAAAACGGTTTCAAAATAAAAAATATCTCAATCTTATCTAAATTGAACTTATTTTATGATAAAAATAATAAAAATGTTCTTACTTCGTTGAATTTCTCTCTCAAAAAAAAAAGAAATGCCCGTTTTTTGACAATTTAAGTGATTGTCACACTTCAACAAACTTCTATCAACTGCAGGAATCGACATGAATCGCGCAGCTGGCTGTTTTTGCTTTGTCTGAGATCTTACAGAGAGAGTTCACATATACAAAGCAAAAAAAGTCCCGTTATTTGTTCGTTTCTGTGTTTTCGGTGTGGTGGGCCTTATTTGGCCCCCGTACCTTAGAAAAACTGACGGACTAATATGGAAAAAACCTTTTTTCTGATACATTATCATCTTATTGTTATATGTGATTAAAATGTACGCTTTTTGTGCTCGAAAAAAAGCCCTTGAAAGTAAGAATCTTAAGAAGAAAGCATAAGTTTCGTTATAAGAATAACAAATGGTTTTAAACGCTTATTTTCCTTTTTCAAAAGTTAAGAGTGTGTTCTACGAACATGGTTTTTAATAGCTCATAAGCATATCTCAAATGGATACAGGTATAGACAATTAAACCACAAGTAACTATAGAAATAATATAGATTTCGAGACCATTTATATTCGGGTTCAATCTGAAATATAAACGGGGGAAAATAATTTTTCTCATAAAAGAACGTATTTCAAAATTATTTTCACAACAGCTTCTCTAAACAAGTCCACAAAAAAAATGGAATATTTATTAAATAATGAAAATGTGTTCCCCTTGAAAACCTGCTATAAATAAATTATTCTGTTTATGAATCAATCAAAAACAATTTAACTTCCCCTACACTCTAGATCCTGCACCGATGGTGATCTCATTCTATTCCATACTCCTGATCAAAATAAAACCTTTTTTCATGTCCAAAATTAAAAAATTCCAAAAATAAATTATGCATACCTATTCCTTCAAATCAATCATTCTCCTTGTCAAACTGAATAAAGTTTACCCTTAAATTATGCACTAAAAAACACACACATATAAACGACCCAAAGTAACATCTGGAATAAACAAAAGGACCCTACGACCCAGCACCAGCACGAGGCAAGACACACTTTCATCATCATCAACCCAAAACTCAGTTTATTTAAACCTCAACCAATAACTTAGTCACGTAAGCGAATATTAATAAGGGCAAACCTCAAAGTAAATATTCCGTCAATAAATTCCCAAATTCTCCGGACAACAAACGAAGCAGCACATCAGACAAAAAAGTCAAACTAGCTATACACCATACTACCTACTATACTAACTATAATCCTGGCATCCGGTCAAATTGAATTGAGTTTGGAAAACCAAACCGTCTTCCGAGTCGAGTATGCAGCACGTTGAGAACACAACTATCGAATCATCGATTTTCCATATCTGCCCATTCAACCGAAACAGAATAACACAGAGAACGAATGGCTGAAGGGGTTCCGCCTCTGCCTCCGCCAGCCATATGCAAAGTCGACCAATTCAAGTTAACCAAAACTACTTGAAAAACTAGTATAGTTGCTTGTGTGTGCGGGAAATCCTTGGCAAAGGACATCAGTCAATAGCTACTTCCAAAGCCAATATGTGTGCGATGATGAAGTGGCAAGTCGACGACAACGACAACGACAACTCACAAATTTAATATCCGTCCATTGATTATATTCTTTGGCTTCCAAATATAAAACCTTCAAGGAATTTACCTCTCAAAAGGTTTTCAAAGGACTTTCTATTTGTCCGTATGCTAAGAGCACCAGAGGGGACGAGACGCGAGGCAAGGCTTGTGAGAAGTGAGATGTTGAAAGTGGGAAAACGTTTTGTGAAAATTTCATTTGAATAAAATGAATAATTGATTTTAATTCGAATTCCTCCCTCATCCCGTGCCTTTTTTTCTGTCGCCACCACCACCACCACCCCAAGCAGTCATCTTTTTTTCCAGGATGTCTACTGAAAAATGAGAGTATTATGCAAGCATTAACCTTAAATTAAATGGCATTAAACCGGCCACTTAACTGCGATGCGTGTCTCTCTCGAAAAATACGCCCTTTTGTCCAATTACCGGTTATTACCTGGGTAAATTCAAAAAGTAAACCTAAGCTTCCGAGTATCTACCGCCAGCGCCAGCGCCGCGCCCGTTCGCTATCGCTACTAAGAGTAAGAGTGCATGAGAAGAAGATGAATTTTGAGATAAATTTTCTTCGTTCCGTTCTATATGAAATTTTTAAGGCGATTTGTGATTCAAAGAAGAAGGAAGTCAAAGTTAGAATGAAGTTGCTGCTGCCGACCTTTCCTTGGAGAATTACTTTGGTTTAAGTTTTTTTTTTTTTTTTTCATTTCGATGGAAACGGATTGAAAGAGGTAAAGTTTTTTTTTTTTTTCCTTTTTTGATTTTTATTTTCAACTTCAAAGAAATGTTTTGTGAAAAATTCAAGGAGAAAACGATATGAGTATTTTTGTACTTAAGCTTTGAAAATTGTTTTTAAATTTAAGAATTTTTCTCATCAAATTTAATTTTAATTTAACTCGGATATTTATAAATTTTATTAGTGACAGTGGCTCTCCTCTTTATCCGCTAACTGCTTCTAAGTCAATCAACTGATTTTAAGACGGTTTTCGCCATCATGTAGATAACTTTTTCCGGAAGGTTTATAAAAACACATATACAGTGTTATATACATATATATTATATTCTTGTAAATGAATTACAGAAAGCTGGACCATCGCACTTCACAATATACAACACCACAGAGAAATGCCTATTGAGCGTGAAGAGTGGCTAAGTATTAACCTGCGAGCCAGAGAGTCTCCCATTGAAATCGAGCTGAAAGTTTGTAATTGTCTTGACGCAGAGATAGAAATTCGCAATTTTTGTTTTATTTGAATTGCACCCGTTTGGAGCCGGACCTGGTCTCTGGTGCATTAGAAGTATTTAAATTTTGTATATCAGATCAATAAAAATATATTAAGAAATCCGGCTTATTAAAATTTGATTGGTGACTTTTTTTCAATATAAAGGGAGTCATTAATACCCTTTTCATGTGTTTATACCGTATGAGCGTTTAGGAATGTTGGAGAGGAAATAAAAGGAGGCACTGATGCTCTTTGGTTTTTATTGTCTGCACACTGTAAAAGTTGACCCAGGTTAAGTATTTTACATTCTCAAAATATGGCTTATAATTAAGTCTGTATATTTTTAAAGTGAAACTTTTTTCTATGTCGCGTCGCCTCAAATTTTTTGGTTCACCCGTCGCATGTCTCAATATGGCTGTGCCAACCAATAGCCCGCATAAACTTGCCGTGTAGTATCCGCGGCATTTGTGTGTTTTGTATTAATTTAAATGTTTTTGTTTACCAACTTGATCGTGGTGGACAACGATATAGCTAGTGAGTTAAATAAACCGGTTAACAAGTGAGAAATCAAGAATAGTGCGTAAAACATCGGACGATGAATTAATTTTAGGCCGTAAGAGAAAGCCAAGAGATTTCGTGTTTGCAGGGAAAAGAAAAAGCTCTTGGTGAGTTAATTTGATTTTTATAGTGAATTTATTAGAACGAAAAAAGTTTCACTTATATCGTGGTTACATAAAACCATACAATTTTTTTAAAACTATCTCTCAATATAATACTTCTATTATATTGGATTATTCAATCAATAATTCCGTTCTTGACAATGTGAGGACTTCCACGGCGTCCATTTTTTCGTGGCAAACAACATGACTGGTTTGAATCAAATGGTTCAGTCGCTGCAAATGAATGGGAGAAGTGGCTGGCTTACAGACCAACGCTAATAAAACTTAAATAATCAACACAATCCAAAGCACAAAAGTTATTCTAAGACAGGGAAACAGGAAATGAAAATAAAAACTGAGAATACTTATATGTCCCATCATCAAAGTTATTCAGTAGATAAGAATTGTTTGAGAAGAAATTGTTACAATGACGAAGAAAAGAGTAGGGGACACAATGGAGCCTTGGGGCACATTAGCTTGTAACGATACGTTACAGATTCGACTATCATCAGTGTTGGCAAGTAAGTTGCATGAAGTAAGTTACTCGTTTAGTTACGCGTAACTAATATGAATTAGTTACGCCCAATATTTGGCGTAACTAATGTAACTAATGTAACTAAATGTAACTAACTGTAACTAACTGTAACTAAATAAAACTAACTCTAACTTAATAATAAAAAATAAAAAAAATCACATTTCATCCTGAATCCCAATCGACTATTGCCAAAATTCTTTTATAAGCAAGGGCAACGGCAACCTGTCAAGGAATACATATTGAAATTACTATGTTCCTGATGAAAAGGAAATCTAATAAAATATTATATTCTTGGAGCCTACAATAGACTTTTACTTACATTTAAAGTTTTCCCTTCTTTCTTGAGATTCCTGGACATTTCTTTGTTTATTGTGATTTATTTTTGTATGGTAAATTCAGATTTGATCTCAGATTTGGTCTCAAATTTCAGATTCGCCCAAAGGAAATCAAACGAGATCTATTTTGTTTTATTATTTTAAAATTTTTTTTTGCAGAAGTATAGTAATTTAAAAATGTATTCCTTGCCAGGTTGCCGTGGCCACAGCCGGCAATTTTAATCATCCAGCTTTGCCATAAAACAGTATAGTCAATCGTCATTCGAACGGGTTTGTGGACGGAACTTCTAAATTTCAATTTAACATAAAATGTGAGTTTTTGTATTTGAAAAATTCTATTAGTTAAAGTTAGTTACATTTAGTTACATTAGTTACATTAGTTACATTAGTTACATAAGTTACATTAGTTACGTGTAACTAATTAAAATTTCAAAGTTACGCGTAACTATCCAACTGACTATCATCTTAATAATACCCGCTGCCGCTACCCACCAAAGAAAATACCTGTAATAAACCTAGTTACACACATGAAAACCTGGAACCCCTGATCGACCGCACTGAGTTTTTCATACAAAAGCAAAAACATTCATAAACACGGCAACAAGCGACATGCGATCTTCCTAGCACCATGCCGGCAGCACAGATTGTTGCCAACTGATCTTATCATTATCATTAACTGATTAGAAGATGACCAGAAGAATAATTCCACCACGTATTCCAGCAGCCAATCACATCAAAGTACAACGAGGTGAAAATCAACCACGATCGTTTATTATAAATCGAAGCCCACACAGGGTAAGGCATAGTATTTTACATCTGCCACCTCTCCTCCCCTTTTGCACCCCGACACCAATCAATACGAATGGCATGTGTAATCATGGACAGGTTAGTTCAGTGGTAAACATGTAAACCAGAATTATATGAAACCGCCGCGCCGTCCGATCGAAACCCCCCCTAACCTAAATCAAAGCAACTAAATCACACTTGATGGTTACAGCACGGTGGGGCTACGTTGAACTAATAGATAAGAGACGATAGTGAAAAGGGTGTCATATGTTATTAAATGGCTAACTAAAGCGCGGGGTAGCTAACTAAGAAAATTTAACTTCACACATAAAAGTCACATTTTCTCTGTGCCGGTTTATTGAATAAAAGAAGGCCAAATGGGCGACCAAAATCAATTGAAACCGAGTTGAAATCGAGTTAAGATCAGAATTTGGAAACCAGAAATACCTAGAAATAAAGAGCTTAAATCAGCAGTTAAAGGGAAGCTGACGTCAAACCAGACCGTAACCAGGAACCAGTAACAATAAGAAGTAAAACAAACAAGGCTTCCCCCCACCAGTGGTAAGGGGTCTTGAATTAAATTGAAATTCTAACACCGTTGATGAGCCAGTGTATACGTACACTGTTGATAGCCAGAGTATACGTACTCTGTTGATAAGCCAGCGTATACGTACGACTGTGGATAAACCAGTGTATACGTACACTGTTCATAGCCAGAGTATACGTACTCTATTGATAAGCCAGAGTATACGTACTCTGTAGATAAGCCGGTCGATTGGAGGAAGGGCTAGCCCAAGCAGAAACTCAAAACTACAACTACGCTGGATCTGTAACGACGGAAGACCGGATATCAAGCAAATGTTACCATAATTATAAATTTTGTGAAATTATCGGATTAATAAATATAAAATAGACCCATAACCAAAGTTTATTGCTTTGTTTGGTACGACCCTGAGATTCCGGCGAGCTTCTCTCAGCCTTTGAAATCAAAGCATATCACATCCTTTTATTTTTATTTTTTGAATAACAGACTGAAAACCGTCTTTAACAAAGCGAATGGAGCGGTCCGAAAGGTAACTTCTTATCCCTCAAATAACTGGTTCGTCGATACCTACTCTATGTACATATTTTGATAAGAAAGCTTGAAATAATTTGTATACTAAAGACGAGGACTAAAAAAGATTCTACTACTGTATTATTCGCAAAGAGAGACCACAAGATCTACATAAATCAAAAGAAGTGTTTTCATCAAAATCGTTCATGTTGTTCTCAAGAAAAACCTCTTTTCCTTTACACCCTCACCGTTGAGGTGATATTACATTATATACGTGACACGCTTCTTGGAATTAGTGGTTCTTAACACCTTTTAATTGAAACAAACCCGCTCACTCAACTTGGTCGGAACGCGTATGCCCAGTCATCAGGAAGGCGTTGAGTTAACGGATTCACAAGATAAGATAAAGAGGGCTATGAATACCCTTATAACGAATAAACTTGTGTGAGCAAGGCGACAAGGAATAGAAAGATAGAATAGAGTTTTCGGTACAATGGGTCGAAATTTAGGAGATGTTTATCTCTATCTTGCTAAGCAGGCTGGGTATGACCTCATTACTCTAGGTTAAGCAACCAAGTAATACATCGACTGTACCATTGCCACCCTCATCATCTTCGCTTTTGTTTTTATTTTAGATGAAGAAAATTTAAGATACTGATGAGTTTTTCAATTGGTGCTGCTTTTCCAACTGTGGCACATGTAGATTTTGGCGGTCTCTGGCGGTCATGTTGTTTAAGTGACATCTGTCAAATTATCATGGCAGGGTACACGATTGAACAGAGTTTCAAAATGATAAAACCATATAAGACTTTGGGTGTTCATTTCAACATTTACCCTAGCCTAATTGAAAGATATTTTAGTAAATAATAGTCGTGAAAACTATTTGTCACGGGTATTTAATTGACATGGTTATTTTGCCAGGGACCATATTTAAGTAAAAATTCATTCAATATATCATTTGTATAAATGTACATAAATCTTCTGATAAACGATTCTCACTCTCACTCTTGTTTGAATACTGTTGTTTATAGCTCTGGCTATTTAAACAATTTTGTTTTAATTTAACTTTTTAGCACATAAATTGTTCAGTCATTTTTCAAAACCTTGTCACTTCAGCAAACATGGAAATTAATAAAAACGTTGTGATTTTTATAAAAAACACTTAAAGTTTAGGAGAAATGCAACTCTAATTTTAAATTTCCTTGACACACACACTCTCACACGATCTTAATCCAACTTTATAGCTTTAACTTTTGAACTTTAAAAACAAATACTTTCACGTGTACAAAGCAATCAAATACCACCGTCATCAGCTAATCCAGGTAAACAAAACCCACTATTCACCATTTAATGGTTCAATTTTGTTTGTATCGCGCTTGACGAAAAAAATCCTTATTTATACAAGCTTTACTACCTCAAACAATAAGGACTTTCTTAATCAAACATGCACACGAGTATAGGCATTAAAAGAAAAAAAAACCAAAAATATAATATATTTGTCATGTCAATGTACCTTTTGTCCACTTCCTAGTAACCTCATAAATTAAATAAAAGAAAAAAATCAAAAGAATAATAAAAGGATAAAGCAAAAAACCAAACCTTTTATTTCAACAAGAAGGTACATAAAATTTATGTGACAACATTACAACACTTTTTGTACAAAAAAAAAAAAAAAAGGACGAAGAAATCACCATCAACCCACGACTGACATCGCAGCTGGGCTAACTTAATAATAATTGTTATTTTATTACACTTTGTCCTTTTGGTATTAATGTCCTTTACATAAAGCACTCACTAGCTGCTATCTCCTTTTGTGGCTCTGACTTTTATACTCAGTGAAGTAGCTAATGTCCTCACACTATTTGGGAGCTTATTTATGTTATTAAGTCATTAGAGCACCCATTAGTCTTTTATACTATACATTTCAGCGGATGGCTGGGGTGTTTTATGTGCGTGGATGTGAAGTACCAACATTAATGGAAAATTATAATAAGTCTGTTTTTGTTTGTGTTTTTTGTTCCTATATCTCTCCAACTCTCTTTATTTTAAAAGCTAAAAAGTTAGATGTAATCACAGTCTGTTTGTTCAAAACTAACAGTATCCAAAAATGTGATATGATTCCGATAAAGTTTTCCAAATGTCAACCACTTAATATGGTCAACACAATAAAATATGAAAATAATCAAAAGATCTAAATTATTAGTTATTCATGACATTGTTTGCGCCAAACCACGAATTAGAATATTCGAGTATCACGTATGACGTCAGAAGTTAGTGTGTTGATGGTTGACGAAGAAATAAAATCTACAGTGTTTGGAAATTCAAAATGCTAGAAAAATAAAGTCAAAATCGCAATTGCTATGTGGTTGTGCTTTAATGGCCGGTCATACAAAAGATTGGATCTAATGCTGAATTAATCAAAGTTTCCTTTTTATTTGCTTTTATCACAACATTTAAACAAATAAATATAACTGAAGGTTCTGTTTGTAAGGTCGTTGACGTTGACCAAATGTTCACACTTCTACAGTTTTGAGAAAAGACCCAAGAATGTCAGATCGTTACTCACCATCTTTTTATAGATTTTAAAGTCGACAATGAGCAGCGTGAATAGGGACGAGCTATAAGGAGCCATGTCACTATACTTCGATTGTGCTGACTATGAAGAACTCCGTCCTAGAGCTTTGACAAGGTTGGTTAGAACACCACCGACTCCTTTGATGTCGTGAGAGAGTTGACATCATCGGAAGAACGATGCGTGCTGTCAGTGAAACATTCGCAAGTGTTGAAGTGCAAGCGGCGAGAATGGGTCTACTGGCTGTAAACAGAGTATATGCTGTCCTTGGATGCAAGACGTCATCATGCACAAAATGTCTTTTTAGGTTTCAAAATAATATCAGTGAAGTGATCAGTTTGGTTTAAAATGCATAGCCAGTAGCAAAGCATTCTGTCAAAGAACCAACACTCTACAACACTCTTATCATACCAGTCCTGCTGTGTGGGGCAGAAACGTAGACCCTGACACAATCGGATGTAAATCGGGTTTGGTGCTTTTAGAAAAATAATCTTCAGGGTGTTATTCGGTCCATATATGTCAATTAAATATGAAGCAGAACTGAAAACAGAAAATGCAGCAGCCTAGATTTCTGGAGCATGTGGAGTGTAGGAACGCACCAACCCGCCGAAGTCTTCAATTCAAATCCTGATGGCCAACGCAGTAGGTTCTAAAAGACCCCATTAAAGGTGGCACGATCAAGTGAAGGATTGACTATCTACGCCACCTTAAAAGTAAGTAAATTTCAAAATTCTTACTAAATGCAAGCTTATAAAAAAAAAAAAAAAATAGCCGTCACGGGACGTCCAGCAGATGTGAAACATTCAAGTTTACATTAAAATTCATAATTTTTAAAAACCATCAAAGAAAATATGGAGTGAAATAGTTTTTAATAATTTAGCGTTTCGTTAATAAAATCAATATATTTGTCTTATTATTTTATTATAGTAAAAATTATTACAGATTATATTCATTTATAAAAAGGAACAAAATTTTCCTCAACCCACCCATCAAATCCCCCACCATTGCCATACACCCAGCCCACCTACAACTAGCCACCAAATCATCCATCATTTTTGACAAGTCCCTACCACCAGTAACCACCTAATCTACCTGCAATCACCTTCCATTTTTGTCGACACCCCCACCCCTAAACCAAGTCCCCCCCACCACCACCAAATACCCAGCCCATGAACAACCACCAATCAAACATGCACCATTTTTGACAATTTTTTCCTCACCCCCCGCACACCTAATCAACTGAAGCAGCAACCACCCACCCCACCTACAACTAACCACTCACCATTTTTGTCAATATCCCACCCCCCCCACTACCAACCCTCAACTCCAACCGCAAACTCCCAACCAACTACCCACTATGTTTGTAAATAACACCAAATCCCCCATCAGTAACCACCCACCATTTTTGAAAATTTTTAAAACACCAGCCATCCCCGCCCCAAACCCCCTCCAACACTACCACCCCACCCCCACCAACGACCACCCAACATTCTCGAGTCACACTTTGAAAAATTTGATCGAATTTTTCTATGTTATCAAAGATTTGATTGGCTGCATGGCATCGCAGCGTAATGCCATTTTTCGTGACGATTACGATCGATTTAACTGCCAATAGCTAGATGTTACACATCAAAAACGAATTGAAATATTTATCTGTGTGTTTGTCCCGGCTTATCTTCGAAACGGCTGGACAGGTTTTGCCACGACTTTCTCTATCAAATATCTTAAACCTTATGCTAGATGGAGTGATTTTAACTATTTTGTATTTTGATGTTCCAGTTTGTTCTTGCAAGCGTAAGAGCCCTATGTTTTGTTTTGACGAAATTTCTTATTTGTAAGTTTGTTTAGCATCGCAGATTATTTTGGGAGGGATCGAGGAGTAACCTCAAGTCATTTGGCCTAGAAGAGCATGACATTATATCATTTAAGACAGAAAATCAAAGTATACAAATAACCATGAAAAATTATACTTAAAGCTTATAAAGGAGGAACTAGAATGCAGCGAAACATAGTACAACGATTATTTGTAGTTGATGAAAAAAGTAGTAAGATTGTTGAAAATCTCATTCCTGGCAAAGACTTGTTTCCTCTCGTAGGAAAAGTGTTGACTAGTTACGTCTGAGATGTCAGCCATACCATTTTTTCTTTCACCTTTCATAAGCCTTACAGCAAATTTTGAATTCTATAACGGGTTCCCACCATTTTTGATTACGTAACCAAAATAATTACACAACCTAAAGACCCATTTGCAGTCAACCTTTAAGCGTGCCAACAGAACTTCAAAGAATGAGAATAACAAGTGCAGCCTTAGTTAAAGACAGCGGCTTTTCCTCTCGAAAAATTTAAATTCATTGCAAATAAAGAAAATGATAAAAAAGTTAAGTAAAAGAAGTATTTTTTATCTCTAATTGCAGGACACAACACATAACTCACTCAACTAAAGCTAATGAATGTAGCCAAAGTGAAATAAAGGGGTTTTCAACAGGGACGCTACAAAAGTAGAGCAACAAGGACAGCAAACAACGCCATATTTGTTGCTGCTCTTTTGACGTTTCTCTTCAATAAGGTTTGCCATTTTATGATGGAAAGATATACGAGCCAAGAACGAGTCGAAATTATTAAAATTTACTACCAAAATTCGGAGTCAGTGGCCTCAACGTTAAGAGCGCTACGTCCAATTTTTGGTCGTCATAATCGTCCTAGCAGATCAACAATTGACCGTCTAGTGGACAAATTTGAATCAACAGGCACAGTACAAAATGTTCCCGCGCCAGTGAGACAAAGAAGTGCAGAAAGCCGAAATGTGTCTCACACGTCGTTCTCAAGCGTTGGGCATCTCTGTGACGTCGTTTTGTCGTTCTTGGCCTACATCCTTACAAGATTAAATTGACGCAAGAACTGAAGCCTTTTGACCACCAGAAGCGTCGTATGTTCGTGAATTGGGCTGAGCAACAATTTGAAAATGATTCGGATTTTCATCGAAAAATCATCTTCAGCGATGAGGCTCATTTCTGGCTGAATGGCTTCGTCAATAAAAAAAATATGCGGTATTGGTCATGCAGCAATCCACACGTACTCCATGAGTCATCATTGCATCCCGAAAAAATTACGGTTTGGTGTGGTTTATGGGCCGGTGGCGTCATTGGCCGTACTTCTTCCGTGATGATCAAGACCGTCACGTTACTGTGAATGGGGATCGCTACCGTTCAATGATAAATGAATTGGATGGTATGGACTTGGAGGACATGTGGTTCCAACAAGACGGACGCCACAAGCCACACAGCGAATGTCACAATCAATTTATTGGAAACCAAGTTTGGAGGACGTGTTATCTCACGAAATGGTCCAGTCACTTGACCGCCTCGGTCGTGCAATTTGACGCCGCGCCGTTAGACTATTTCCTGTGGGGCTACGTCAAGTCTATGGTCTATGCCAACAAGCCAGCTACGACGATTGATGAACTTCGTACGAATATCGAACGTGAAATTGCAGCAGTATCGGCCGATTCAGGCTTGAAAACCGTCGAAAATTGGGTTCAGCGTCTGGACTTCTGCAAGCGTGTCCGTGGTGGCCATGCAAAAGAAATCGAGTTCCATACATTCCAATGGCATCGAACGTACTTTTACAGGAATAAAAAATTTCATTGATATCCAAAACAGTTTTTGTTTTATTTAAAAAAAAAACTTTTGTAGCGCTCTTATTGAAAAACCTGATATTTGCTAAGCAATGCGAATGCATATACACTTGAACGCTTTTTTCTAGGCTTAAATAAATTCATTTAAAATGTGCTTCTAGATGACAAAAAAACCTGAAAAGCCTAAAAAATTTTAAGACCTTACAAAGGCCTGACGCAATTATTAAAGCCTACATATGTGCCTTGCTTAATCTTGATTTTTGGCAGCCATAAGTGTCCTTTATTTACTGACATTTTAAATTAAACAATAAAATCACTAACTTTTATATGATCTGAGCCAAACACATTGGTTTTTATATTAAAACTCGAGATTTCGGGAGAATATTAAGTCGTTTTGCTAAGACATTCATATTTACATAACCTCGAGTTTGATTAAGAATAAATGTACGAAAAAAAAAACTCTGCAATTGGAATTCCAAGACAAGAAAAAGAACACAAATTTCATCTAAGCTTTAAAATGGTTTCCAATCCTTTATGTCTTATCCCACATCGACCATTTTCTTACATAATACGCTTTCTCCACAAAAAAAAAAAACCACCTCCCAAATAGAAAGTTCATAGAAAATGGAATTGAAATAGCATGAATAACGGTAAATACACAAAATGGCTTCATCTGGTTCATACAGCCATGCAAGTTTATGAGTGTGAGTAAGCCGTTATATTAGCGATTCAATGAAAAGGCGCCATTTATAGAATTTTATGATAGTGGATGCCAAAAACTAACCCAAAACTATACACATTTCAAAGATTACACAATACTATGAGAGTATAGAGCCGCCACGCCACCATCTCCAGCCTCCATCTCCACTCCTCCTCATGGTATAGCAAGAGTGGCAACGGCTGAAACCTCATAGAACAAATGAGAATATCCTTCCCTGTTTTGGTTCGGTCGATTTCGTTCTCGTACTCGTCCTCGTCCTCGTTTGACTGTACCTACTCCACATCCCCAACGAACGTCCTGATTTTCGTTTTGTCTCCTTATGTGTGCTTGCTGATAAGTTTTCTTTTTGAATTTGGCACGGTGCCAACTAGTCCCGAAAAACTATACACAATGAGAAAAAAAGTATTTCACCAAAATAGAACGGAAAGAATAAAAATATAAAAAAAAAACAGATAGAAAGGATGCGAAACTGGTGCCAAGGGGACTCTGTATGGTACTCAAGCAATGAAGGATGTTCACCCAAAAGAAAAACTATCAGGATATCGATCGTCGTTGTTACTTGGCACTGGGTTTTATCTCCACTCGAGAAAAAAAAAAACGAAGAAAAGAAAAACCAAGCCAACATGACGCCGAAATTTACATTATCCTGTATAACCCACGATGGTATAATACAAGTCCTCCATCCATTCAATACTCCTCTCTGAGGTTCTGGCTCCACTAGAACTAGGTTCAAGTGCGATGAGGGAAGACTGTTTTTGTAGTTGTTTTTTTTCTTTTCGATTTTTAGGATGGCCTAGTTAAACCGCCATACCCCAACCTAAACCCCAACCCCATTTTGGCCATACCCCTACTCAGGATCAGGACGAATAAAAAAGGAAAAAAATCTATCTATGAAAGGGGATTATTTCCGGTCTCTTGTGCAGCTGTGTGCTCCAACGTTTTGTTGTTTTTGTATCGTGAACGCTGTGAAGAGTTGCACAAAATTTGTTGAAAAAGGGGAGAGAAGTAAGAAGAGTATTGGAAAGGGGTTCGGATCGGGTCGGGTAGGGTCCGCATTCTCAGCAAGCTATGTTTGAATTTGAATCTCCTTCGTTACTGAACTAGAACTTTGACTCTTTTGCTTGCGCTTGGTGCACATAGAGAGCACATTCGGTGTGCACAAGTTTGAGTTAAATTTTCTACACAGGACTTCCGAATCGATTTCGCTACATTTCGCAGAAAGCAAAACGACGAAGGACGAGCAACGAGCGACGGCGACGGCAACGGGTGGGGAAATTTTGTTGGCACCATGTCAACGAGCAAAAGGGTTATTGACACTGATTTTAGCAGACTTTATAGTTAGTTGGCAAGGGGATGAAATTAAAACTGCCATTGAAAATGGGATTTATAATGTGGTAGTTGGTACAGATCCTTGCTGAGATAGAACTTATTGTGAATACTAATTGAATGCTAGAAATGGGTATAATGTTTTACTGTGCTTTACACTTGGAATATAAAATTAAGCAAAAAATATCTTTGAACTGGCACCGGACCAAGTAAGAGGTATTTTGTTTTATTTTTGTACATGGTAATCAGGTATTTTCCTTAAATTGGAGAAAATACGGATCGAACACCAGAGAACTGTTGAAAGGAAGACAGGTCATTACTTACTTTTTAACCTAATTAATTAAGAAGAAAAAATTAAATTTAAGCGAATAATTTCTGAAATCTTTATGCTCTGAAAAAAACTCTCATTACACATGACGTAAGCCTGCTTAGCAAAAACAGAGATATTAATTGCGAAAAAATAAAATGCAACTGGGTCGCACGATCTTGCTCTTATGCTTGATATTTGCTAAAAAACTATGCATTTTGAAAAAAAAAAATTATTTAGAAAAGATTTTTTAAGAGTTTTCTTGGGGAAAAAAAAATAGTTCGACAGTTTTTTTTTTTTTTGATTTTTCCAACAAATATTTTAAATTTTTTTTAGTACGTCATTATAAGAAAATCTTTTTTCTTCACCCATTAAAATTATTTGAAAAAAATACAAAGTATTTCGAAAAGAAATTTTTTTTTGAAAATTATTAAAAATCGAAAAAATAGTTTTAGAAAATTTTGAGACTCAATACCTACTATGTATTAATTTTATTATAAATGGATTCCTCCGTTAAAATTTTTATTGAAATCGGAAGAATAGTTTACGAGAAAACCTAATTTGAAAACATAAGCGAGAGCTACAGTACGTTTGCAACGAATTGTTGGATACCCTATTCCCTATATTTTTCTATATATGCGTTCGCCTCCCGCAGCCAACCAATGTTCCAGTTTCAGAACCAAATTCTTCTTTAGCAGACAGAAACAAATTCAGTAACATTAATTTTGTGTGGTGTGATGTTCAATTAGTGCTGGCACAATAAAAAAAGGTGTGTGCCACGCCCAAAGTTAAGACTTTTTATTGCCAAGGCAATTAGTATGAGCTCAGTGACATTTAATTTTATTCTTGCAGATCGATTTGAACAAAACAAGACAAAACTTAAATTTTTAGAAATTAGATTTTGAATTGAAATAGCGATTATGGGTGTTTTTAACAATTCTTGAACCACATTCTGCTACGTTACCAAGGAATTTAAATCTAAGTGTTCATCTTTTTACTTCAAAACTGCGACCGATAGTTAAAAACGTTAAAAATTAATGCACTATACCACTTTTGACGAAAACGCCCCTTAAAAGTCTGCGTGTCTTAAAAATTTGAAGCACTAACTGAGCTTTGATCCTTAGTCAGTATTAAGGCATATGTGTAAAACTACTGCTGAATCAAGTAGTTTTAATAAGATCTTACTTGAACAGAGGTATTTAATCAAAATCACGCTTTAAAAGTGGGCGTATTGTAAAAATGTATACAAGAAAATGTAGAAATATATTTTTCATAAAACGAACGGAAAGGAAAAGGTTTAAATTGAATATTGGAAGTACCTTAAATATTTAAAACTACGTTTTACGTTCTTTCATGAAAAAAGGACGAAAGCCATGCCCAAAATTCAAAAATTTCTTTTCATAGACCAACCTTTTAGTTTCTATTAAGAGACGCAAAATTTTAGCTTACGAATTCATTATAAATACCGTTTATCTACAAAAACAAGTTTTTATAAATTCTAGTTAAAAGTGGGCGTCATCCACGCCCAAAATCAAATTTTTTGATTTCATACACAAGATGTTTATGTGCAAGTAATACTCACAATATTTAATGTTTTTCGCTTTAATATAACAATTATTATTTTATAAAAATAATATTAATGGTTTTGTATGAAAAATGGGCGTCAGCCACGCCCAAACTGAAAATTTTGTATTTAATTGGAAGAAGGTTTACCTAAAGCTTACGTGTGCAAAATTTTAGCGTTATGCTTCTATCGTAACTGTACAAAAAACATAATTTAATTTTACCAAATTGAGGTTGTTAAACAAAAATCGCGATTGTGGGCGTGTTGTGGGCGGATTTCACCGGTTCAAAAACTAAGCCTTACTCTTGAATCAAAGAGTATATATACCGAATTTCTAGCTTTCTAGCTCAAAAATTGCGACTTCACGGAGAGAATTGAAAAATCACCAATTGCGAAATATTCAGTTGCAATTTACAAAACATGTTTTTTTTGTAAATCACGGCGCTTTGATTCGAAACTGATATAAAAATTGGCAATTTAACTTTCAATTCATCTCAAATTACAACAATTCCTAAGTTGAGATTTACAATTAAAAGTTATAATTCAAGCTTGTGCCCTTCAAAGTAAATTACAACCTTTTTGTCGCAATTTACTACTTCAAGGCAATAATTCCATTTCTACTTTTTACCAATCTGGATTTGCTACAATTTTTTCGTGATTTACATTCACTGAGTGTTAAAATCAACTCAAGTGTGTCTGACGGCTACGTCGAAGGTCCGGAGTTCGATCCCTGCCTCGAACTAATAATTATCTTTTTTTTTTTTGTACTGTCTCTTTTGAGGAAATGTAAAATCCTCGAAAAATAAATCTGGTTAATATTAAAAGTGGAACTTTGTAAGCCATTCGGATTCAGCGGGAAATGATTCCACCAGAATATAAACGCACATACAGGAATAGTTCAGAATATAAGTCATTAGGCCCTGGCATCGCTTGTCTCCAATAAATGCCTTTTTGTAGTTCTATTATGTACATAGGGAGTACAAGGTTGAATTTCAACTACACATAATATACATTTTCTTACCTTTACTCAAATAATCATCACAAAAAATTGTACATTAGACGTCCAAAATAAGACGACTAGGTATATTTTTCTCGCCAATAAAACATAATCTTAATTCAAAACACCCCTAAAATGTTACTCATATTCAGGTTGCTTCTTATTATTAATTTTGATATCCGACTTGGATGCATCACCATGGCCTAGTAGATGTGTGCTTGGTTGGTATGCAGAGGGTCTCGAGTTCGATTCCTAGAATCAGCCAAGTAAGTAAAAGTTACATCTTTCAATAAATAATAATAAATGCTTTCCAATAAATAGAAAACGTTGCTTCTCTCAAAGCGATATAATTTGTTACAAATTGAGTAAGATGGGGTTGCAATTTACGACTTTACCACTCATTTTTTCAAAAACATATTTTTGATTCAAAACAAAAAGATGGAAATCTACGACTCGCTTTTTGCAATTTACAATCGAGTAAATATAAAATTGATACAAATTTGGATCAATTTTCGATTCGCGATGGCAATGTTTTATTTCTCAGGATCGGATTATTGACCCAAAAAAGTGGTAATTTGCTATTTTTGAGTGTCAATATCTTCATTTCGTTCAATTTTGAAAATTGCGAACAAGGAGTTGTAATTTACAAAACCCCGAGCTAGGGTGAGAAACTGCATAAGATTTTTGTGATTTGCAGCTCATTTTTCTTGATCTGATCTAAAAATTCTCTCCGTGTTCTAGAGAGTATACATACGGACGAACGGACGGACGGACATGGCTAAATCCACTAGGCTTTTAATTCTGAGTCAGAATATATATTTTTTTCTATACCTAACGGAATTATTTCTCTATGTTACAAACTCCACACCAAATACAATATACCCATTCTATGGAATAGGGTATAAAAACTGGTTCTATGGGAGGTACCGTTATGAGACAAATTTCAAAAAATCTATTTTTATTAAAAAAATAGTATCTTGAGAATTTTATCAGAAACGTTAGAGCCGTTTTTAAAAAAATCTAACTTTTTGTTTATGATTGTATTGCAGGTACCGTTTTTTTTCGGCCCACAGAAATTAAATGCACGACTGGGTCGCACGTAATTGTTCTACAGTGTGACAGTGGTCTTGAGGCTTGAGATTTTGATATAAAAAATTTTTTCAAAATTCTTAAACAAATACTTGAATTAATTTGAGCTGAAGTATAAGTACGCCATTTTATTTATTGGAAAAAATTTGAATTTATGAGAATAAATTTATAAAAATCTGTGGAGCGGTTTTTGAGAAAAAAGTTTTTTTTTGGAAAACTTTTTAAAAACAATTTCCAAAAAAAATACAAAAATGACAGTTCATATTTATTCAGCAAATACATATACAGTGCTGTCTGGGTAGCGTGAACACTGGGCTGCGTAAACACCTGGCTCGCATGAACACCAGTTGTTTTATACAGAGCAATCTATAGCGTGAACAACAAAAACCTCGAAAGCATGAACCACAAATTTATGGTCCCATTTCGGGGATTTCCCTTTATCTTAGACATCGTAGTTTTCCACACACGTGTAGCTACTGATCACAATCTTTAAAAAAAAAAAAAAAACGATTCACGTTTGAACACGTGAAATTAACTCAGTTTTTGGCAACACAAATTCTTATCATTGAAAGAAAAAGGTGATATTATCAAGAAACTAGAAAGGGTTATAGCCCCATCAATTTTATCCCGTGAATACAGTTTTGATAAATCTAAAATTTCGGCCATAAGAAAAAATAAGGATAAGCTTTTTAAAGCGGTGGTCAGTTCGCTCAAAAGAAAAATGTTAAAACATTCGCAAACTTTCGAAGTGTCTTTTTCTTGATGGGTAAAATATTGGATAGTGTGAACAACCTGGATAGCATGTGCAATAATTAGTTCACGATACCCAGACAGTACTGTATTTAGAGTTTTTGAAAAAAATTTAATTACAGGTTTTCAAAATATTAATTTTTTTAAATTGTTATTTAAAATGCTTTGAAAAATACAAATAATATTGGTGTGCAGTATAAATTCACAGAATTGCCAACCTATAGTCTCATCTTACCCCTACAAGCAACATTACAAATTGGCCAAATGTTTTGGGGTTTATTAGGCTAGCAAAACAATATACTTGCTTCGATGATGAGTGCATACAACCAAAAACGAACCCTGTGAGGCAATACTGGAGGTAAGAGCCGATCAGGCAGAATGATCCATTCAATTTGGCATTTGGACGATGATGAATGAAACTTCCGTCCAATGTACCAGAAAGAAATTCGAGTAGCGATACGAAAACTAAAATCTAACAAAGCAGCTAGAGCAAATAACCCCCCAGCTGAGCTCATCCCAGCAGCTGGAGATGACTTGGTGGGTGTATTCACCAACTGGTCTTTACAATCTGGTCGGTTGAAAGTGTGCCCGACAAATGGAACCACAGCATCGTGTGTCCTATCCACAAAACAAAAAGATACTCTGACTTACTGTCTCCTAAAAAAAAATTTCGACTATTCTGTGTGAACGTCTAATCCCATTCGCATGTGAATTGATTAACCCCCCCCCCCCCCCCCCCCACATATTTTCACACCTCGACGGATTTTAGAAAAAATCCAAGAGTTCCAGATCGATACTAACCATCTTTTTATCTACCTTAAAGTCGTCTATAACAGCGTGAGTATAGACGAACTATGCTGACCTCTCAAAATAATATCAGTGCAGAAATAAGTCGAATTACTCTTGCCAGTCGTTGTTCGTGTAGTACCCCGTAACGTGGTGATGGTTAGCGTGTCGGATTGCCACGCCGAAGGTTCTGGGTTCGATCACTGATGACTCCACCTAAGTTCTTTTCCCGGGTACTGTCTCTTGCGAGAAAGTGACAAATCCTCCAAGAAAAATTAATGTCATGGAAAGTGCTTCTCTGTTAGCCGTTCGGATTCAGCAGTAAATTATAGTGAACAATGAATTTAAGGTAACTTCGAAGCAACTAAGAAGTGACATAATTACAACAAAACAAGATAATTTTATTTCTTGTGACGGACCTTCTTAAGAGCTTTTTCATTCAAGACTCCTCCTTATATTCCTGACCGTTAAAAAAATTAAATCAAAAATTCACCCTTGTTAAGAAATAACTGCAAGTCACAGCATCTAAAAACTTTTAAATACATCTTTTTGATTTAAACAGCTTCACATGGCGGAAGCGATATTGTTTCCTTCCCAAAATTTCACTCACTCATTATAACGAATCACCGTGCCGCCATTTTATATGACGTCCTTTAAAATCCCGTCAAAACCATCAACCAAAACAAAGTTGTCATTATTTTTCATAAAAAAATATATAATTTCATAATTTTTAATCCTGATGTTTAGCAAGGATAAAGCTCTGCACAACAATCCTCGTCGTCTTACACAGGAACACATTTGCCAAACCTTAATGATCAATTTGCTTTAATGTCACACCTTTTTTTTTGTTGTTGTTGCTGTTTGCTGGAAAGACGAAGCTGTACTTGGAAGGATTTTTACGACAAGAAATAATGCCTTTTTGCAAGAATATGTTTTTTTTTTTGGTACCATGATGGTCGTAAATATTTCACATTTTGACGATAAGAATTTTGTTTGAAATATATTTCTTCTAATATAGTACGAGTATCTATATAAGAAATAATATTAAATCAATTTTATCTCTAAAAATATAAATAAACTACAAGAGTCTCGTAAATATTATTTTAAGATGCAAATAATATCAAAGATTATTACTTCTGGGAATCAAAGCAATGAATAATTTAAGGGTTTGCTTTGAGGTGGTTAAAACACTGTGATAGATGATATAGGCCAGGTATTTTAATTACAATTGTAATAGCCAAGAGGAAACATTATTTTCGAAGTATTTTCCTTTACTCTATCAGGAATCTGGTATCTGGACAGGTCTGGATAATATTTAGTCTGAGAAAATTTATAATGAATTTCAAAATAAGATTATTTGCAAAAATATCAAATATAATTTAATACCCCCTCAGATGTTATTAAATTTATATCTTTGACTTCTTATTGGCTTAATAGATTATTTGTTTATGGAGCTTTGATGCAAATTAAATTGAAAAGGCTTTAAGGTATGAATAATAATTGTTTTGGTATGATAGTGTGGTGAGGAAAACTCAAAGTAAACGCCTGAAGTGAACAGTTCATGTAGAAAGGATCAACATAAATGGTCTAGTTGGTAGGGCCGACAAATCAAAGCTAAAGGGCTATTGCAGCAAAAGTTGCAGTGTCTGGGTTATTTTTATTTTATTTCAAAAATGTGCAATTCAATCTAAGAGTCATGGACATGTCTTGATAAATTAAATGCACTATTCAAGACTTAAGATTATAAAGAAAAATGGAAAACGGAGTCAAAATAAGTTTTATTGCATTCGATGTTCTGTCAACATAACCATTAAAACCCGATCTTTGTTGTTTCAGTTTTTTGTTTTTTTACCAAGTTCAAACAAAGTCACTTGAAATGATTTTAAGAAAATTTAAAAAAGCTATATTTTTCAAAACTGTTATCTTGTATGTTCTATTCGATATAAGAGCCTTAGAAAGTCTTTGAAGTCTAAATTATTTCATAAAAATCATAACATGTTAAATTCTTAGAAAAGCCAAAATCTAAAAAAGTTTTCTTTAAAATACAAATAGTAGTTCTCGGGCAACACCAAACAATATTTGCTTAAACTTTTGAAAGTTTCCCTTAAGTACCAGTTTCTAATAACATTTTAATAAAATCTGGTATCAAGACAAAATCATGCAAAGTAAGTGTAAAAATACACGACTGAGTCGCACGAACTTGCTGCTAGACCAGTCTTTTTAAAAAATTTTTTTTTTTTAACTTTTCGTAAAATATTATTCGAAAATTATTAAAAATCGAAAAAAAAAGTTTTTAAAATTGTGAAATGCATTATAAATTTTATTAGAAATTTAAAGTTATATCGAAATCGTTAGAGCTGTTTTCGAAAGAGTCAATCTTTTTGTCTATGATTAAAAATTGAAAAAGCTCCCCCTAGGGAATTCCATATTATTACTAAATACCAAGGTTGAAGCAAAACGGCCAATCCGTTCAGGCTCTATAGATGTGAACAGACAGACAGACGACTTCTATATCAGCGTTATGTCATGTGTGATTGTTATCTGAAATTTTTTTCGCCACGAATCCATAATTTTTTTTTATAGTACCTTTAATCGGAAGTAAAAATTATGGTATGGTCGAAAGCATTAATATGTTAAAAGTTTGTTCAGAATCCTAAGAGCCACGTCTCAAAAAATCCAGAAAAGCATAAGACCTTGCTTGGAAGGTAGTTCTCTGAGCCGGGCTTAGATAAAGCTAATAAGTAATCCGTTAAACAGTATCTCAAAGCAAATACGCCCAAACACAAAAAAAAACAGACCAAGCCACAGTATGTCAAAATGGGTTCTCCATCATTGAAATGTAATGTTTTAATGAAACCTCTATTTGTAACACATTTTTTTCCTATTCTCGATCGATACGACGAGTTCCTACATCACCCTACGCATGGAATCCCCATCAAGTGTCGCAATACCTACCATTGCATTCTACCGAGGCAATTCCGACTACCTTTCCTACCCGCAAAGCTGATTTGGCCTGCCATCCACTTCCGAGTACCTAAACCAGAAGAGCAGTCGAATACCTACATCATTCAAAAAGAATTACACATTCACAAGTATTTTGTACCTTTGATGTTATAATTCACATTTTCTTTTTACAGGAATATTCGATAAGTAGAAGTAAAATTTGTATGAAAAATCAGACTCGACCTCCCTGCTATTGGAAGAAGATTCTATTTCAAATAGAGCACTGGGAATAGAGTCTCAACCGAATGTAAACTGCTGGGAATACCAGCAGAAACCTCAGCAATTTTTGGAGTAAAGGCATTGGGCCAAACGTTTATTGTCGTGAGGTTGTTGCATTTGTAAATTGTAAGCCACCACAGACCAATTTATAGAGACCGTTTATTGTCGTGAAGGAATTTCTACAGACATTGTAAAGTATTTATCTGCATTGATTTGTTAATTTAGTTCTATTATTAAGAATATTGAATTGTTATCTAAAGTTTATCGCTAAGTGTCTATCTATACATATGAAATAATCTGTTAAGACAATCTCGATAAAAAATAAAAAAACATTGTTGTTTCGGAGCTCGACCCTCTTCAACTTTGAGTTTTCGCTTTCTTTTGGGAACAATAGTGGACATCCATGAGCTAACCTCAGCCTTAGTACAAAAAAAGCATCACATATAGCCATTTTGAATAAGCTAGTTTTATTGGATTCAAACAGAAACAGGTTTTAAACAAGAGTGCTTACTTGATACAATATTATTTTCATTCTTTTTGGATTATCCTGTATTTTCATCGAGAGAAATATTATTTGCATACATACCTTTTGCGTAATCAGCAGTCAGAAAATCTGCGTGGAATTAAGAACTGAACACCTTTTAATCCAAAATATTCATTTCAGGAAGATCTCAAAAAACTCGAACAATATTAATTAAACTTGAGTTAATCATTAAACCAACAATATTTTTCAGGAAACACTGAGAGGCAAAGTGTAATTCTTTCAACAGCAGTTGGAGCAGAGTCCTGAGCAAAAAATTACTGCTTCGAGGGAAAGAAATCCACCGTAGGTTATGTGGTTCACATCTTAAAATATGAAGTAGAGGAAAAGCTGTAAATAGCCTTAACCTTTAAACACACTAATCTATATGCTGCACTGGAAACTGATGAACTGCAGGGTTAAAAATTTAAATGAAGAGCAGTCCCAAAAAAATAAGTAGCACTCAGTGTTAACCGCCTTGCTAGCATACCTGATTTAAAAAAAAAAAAAAAAAACCGGAGAACCTTCAGAGATTTGATAAAGGTGGCCTTGAGGCAGTGAGGATTTCCAGTAAACCTTGTGCGAATAGTCATAGACAGTGACTAAAGTAAAGTGTGTGGCTCGAGTCCACAGAAAACTTCAAATCACATTTGGTGAACACCGGCGAGGAGCCTTGAGTCTTCTGCTCTTTATTGCATTCACTGACTACTTGCTTGATGGTTAAATTTCGGACCCCAAAGTGCCTCAGTTATTCTTTGCTGACTGGATTGAATCATAAAAAGCGAGGATCTTTGATCCATGCAATGACCACTTGAAGTATGGGTGGAGTTTTTGGAGAGAAATAGATATGCCATACTAGTCCAACAAAAGGACTGAATTCTTGTGCTGCCAGTTTTTAGATCCACATATTCCTATTCCAAATATTTTTTTTAATGGTTCCGAAGTGTAAATAAACAAAAACTCCTGTGTGTGCGTTGCTATTCTGCAGAAATGACAGGGAATTTCAATTTAATGCCGAATTTAAACTGGCTAACAGAGAAGCACTTTCCATGACATTGATCTTTAAATAACGGCGAAGCAACTTGTAATGTGAACTTCTATGATCTAAAAATGCCCCCAGTCTACACTACACTTAATCTGAAATACAGTTCACAATGTTTAACAACGTAAACAAAGTGAGAAGTATAAGGTAAAGATGCTTCGTACGACAACACCACTAACAAGGCTTAATCGAATAAGAATCACGAAAATCCGGGGAAGCATATTCATTCAAAAATATACCATCTTGTTAGAAATAGAGCAGATTAGCAAAGGAGCGACCCTGAGATCCCGTTAAAAAAGGTAATATCAAACAACGTTCATATGAATCGCGGGGAAGAAGAGGAGAGTCAGGCCTTAAACTCCTGGTACACACAAATGAAGCGACTCCAGTGTTTAGTTGGCTTCCACTTCGAAGGTATAAAGTAAGCAGTTTGGCTTTTATAGACAGCCATTTTGTCATCGGCCATGTGATGAATATTTAATTTGGTTTGCCATTTCATCATAAATTGACTGACGACTGAACAACGAATATAAATTCTGAAGAATTATTTCGAAAACCATGGTTCTGTTCGTGAAACGCATCGTGCACTACTTCCATTGTTGAGACGGCCCACCGTTACATCCAGAAAATTTGACAGTTTGGTGTGCCATGGTCAATGACTTTTCGTTCCTGAATTGAATCGTCTTGATTTGGGGGAACTGGGTTTCGACAAGACGGCGCAACATGTCACACAGCGAAAGTGCGTGCCACAGTAAATTTTTTGAGAGGAACAATTGCTGAGCGTTTATTAACATTCATAAACCATAGACGATTGACGACTTGGACAACAACGTTCGCTACGTAATACATGACCCCAAAGCAAAGAGTGGTCGAAATTTGGACCTAAAGATTCGACAAAAGCCGAGCCAGCCTCTAGGGCTATATGCCAAAAATTATATTGGAATGAGAATGGCAAAGAATTATTTTTTAAATAAAGTAAATTTTATGGCAAACAAAAAAAACACAATTTATCTGGGTTTCATTTTATTTACGAGTTATTTACCTCTAAAAAAACACCCTTTACATTCGGGATAAGGACAAACAGGGAATATTACAAGTTAAATATCCTTTTCAGACTCCTTAAATCACTTTGAATCTAACACAGGTTTGTCCTAGTTCCTAGTTAAGCCAAAATTAATCCACAACAACCCAAGGGAAAACTATACAGTTTACAGCGTGCAAAATCGCAAACGCTTAAATTACTATCTTCTACATTACAATAACACATGTACTTCCGGCACCATAGTCATGTTAATTATCAAACGAATAGATAGTAAATTGTCATTTAAACCAACAACAACAACAACTATTCCGAAATTGACAACACCTTTGGTCTTGTTTACATAGCAGGCAGCCAAGCTTAAAAAAATATCTATAAAAGTATCTAAACTACATTTTTTATGTGAGTATGTAGGTAGCTCCACTGCTTCTATACACATTTATATGAGGTATGAACATGGAAGGGCAAATAATAAAAAACCATAAGGGCTAATTTAATTCCCCTGTCATTTATATGAACGAAGAGCACACAGACACGAAGAGCAGAACCGCAACCCCCATAAATCTACAATAAAATGCGAAATGCGAAAACTTGCGACACGTGAACTTTGCCAAATTTATAACTTTGCAAAGAACCACACTCGTACGCGTATGTATATAAGAGGGTGGACGACGCACGGGAGACATCCTCTTCTACATTGTATTCCCATTTGCATTGCAAAAACATTTTTGGAAAGGGTTGGCTGAGGGGCGGGACGGGGGTATGGAAGCTTCTGAATTGGATGAGATGCTAATATCTAAAAAGTCGGTCAGTGGTGGACAGGACACCAGTTGTTGTGAGGGTGTGAAAAAATTCATAAATGTCACATAAGGGGATGAAGCTGCAAAAAAGATATTTTGGAAAATGCGGCGATATTTATTGCAGCATAAATTAGAAAGGACAAAAAAAAACGTTGAATTGTAGATTATCAATTTAGGATGGACCGTGACAGACGCCAGGAGCGGACAAAATTTTATTTCGTATTTTCCTGTTTTTAAACTTCATTGTTTTTTTTTTTTTTTATCCAGGATATTGCCATTTGTGTGAAAATATCTTGTACCTACATATACATAAGGCACATATATATATGTGGTGTGTTGCAAAAAATATCATATAACCATAGTACAGTGCAGTTGAAGGAGTGAACAACAATTTCAAGTGATGGCAATGTCTGCAAATTATCTGCTTGTGTCTGTGTTTGTTTGTTTGTATTGTTCTGTTTGCATTAGAGGAGGGATGAGGGTTGGTGCATTGTTAAAAAACTGAAAACTGGAAAATTGCCAACAACGTTTAGAGTGAAATCAGCAAAATAAATAAAATAGTACGTATACGCCCGGCCCGAGTGGGAGAAAATCAATTTTTTACTGCACTTTTTTTTCTTTTTTTTTTTCTTCGTAGATTCGTAGAAGTGAACACAAGGGTAAAAGCCTTTTATAAAAGAGTGAATAATGTGCTTTGATGATGATACCAAGGAATTTAGAATATTCATTGAGGCGTCACTAAGTACTGAGTCTTTGAATTGAATGTCCTTCGAGAGAATATGGGCTTTCGATAGATGAATTGCATACATACATAGGCTTCGTTCATTTGAAAATTCAGTTTCTGTTGAATGAACTAAGATGCAACCACTTTGAAGTACTATTTAATGCTGAAAAGTATTTATTTTCTTTCTATTCATATTAGAAGAGCTTATTTTACAAATACATACACTTTAATGCATTTAAATTTGAACCGAAAATTTATATTCTTATATAAAAGGAAATTACACTTTGTTCTTAAATTTAAAAAAAGTTAAAGAATTTTAGAAATTTTTGAAAAGGTATTTTTTAATTTCAGGATTTTTAAAAATATGATATTATCTTATATACTTTAAAATTGTGCATATATTTTTATTTATTTCTTTAACTCATTATTAAGAAAATTTTTAAATTTTTAATTGGTAACGATCGTTGGTAAGTTTTTAAACTCAACTGTGATCAACATATATTTTGAAGAAATTATTATGGTCCGAAAAATTTGCAGAAAAAGGATATTACACTCAATGAATTTAATTATGCTAAAATTATATAGGGTGTTCCCTAGCTCGAAGGCAATATTTTAGGGAATTATTCTTGGGTATGTTTAAAGAAATTAATTGCACGGATGAGTCGCTAGTCGCTTAGTCTAATGTGTGAGTTATTGTCTTGGGGATTGAGATTTTGAAAAACAAAATAAATTTTAAGAAATACTTTAACTTATTTGAGCTGAAAAAAAGTACGCCACTTTATTTACTGGATTGATAAAAATTTATGATAATAACATTATAAAAGTCAGTGGAGCGGTTTTTTTTCAAAAATTTCAAACACGTCAACGCATAGGCATTCAGAGAATACATATACATCTATACTGATAATTTTTGAAAAAAAAGGAATGAACTCTGTTTCCAAAATTTTGAATTTTTTAAAAAACTTTTAAAAATGTATTTAATATTGGTATAAAGTATAAATTTAACTTTATAAACCAAAATGTGTGATAAATTTCGAAAGAATCGGTTAAATCGTTTTCGAGAAAAATAAGCTTTAACAAAACGGTTATACGGCAGGTTCCGTTATTGTTGGAGCTAGAAAGAAAACTCTATTTCCCCTCTATATAACATACAAATAAAATATCTAACCAAGTTTGGAGAAATTTGGCCTACCCGTTTGGACATAAGGTGTCTAACACATACATACAGGCAGACGGTCAGAATTCTTAGACCAATTTTGTCGTCCTTGTTGTCATCGTTATGTCATGTTTGATTGTTATATCTAGAGTTTTTTTTCGACGAATGCATTACTTGCTTAATAGTACCTATTAAAGTCGCAAGTAAGGACCTATCTATAAGTTAATGTCAATTTTTCGGAGATTTAGAAAAAGGCTTATTTTATCGTATATCCTGACCCATGTTAACAATAATTAGGCTGTTAGTAAACTAACGATAAGAACTTGATATCATGTCTGATTTTAAGATGTCCAGTTTCTAGCCTGTTCCATTTTTAATGCCCATGCTCATGTTTTGACTTTTAGGTAAATTTTCGCCAGAAAATGCGTGTTAAACATAAAAGAAATATGTTAAAAACTTAACAAAAAATATATTGATTACGTAATTTTAAAATGACCATAATTTTGAATTAGGTCACATGACAACATACATTGTCTATCCAGTACCATTTCAAATAATTCCTCAAATGTAAGGCGTTAATCAGCTTAAGCTAGTTTGGTTTCCTCATTGAATATCCGTCAAAACCATATTTTCTTTATGAGCATTCATACTTAACAAAATGGAAAATTCCACGGCTACTGTGAATGTGAATTGATTGACTGTATTCAAAATGAATGATACTTAAATTTCGTTTAGTAAGTTACTTGTTTATTTAAGGAATAGACTGATTTTAATATTTCGTCCAAAGCCGAAGCTCTGGTTGAACAAAATGAAACTGGCTACATTAGAAACCCAACTATTGTGCAAATACCAAAGTAGAATAACTGTTGGTGAACAGTGATATATGGTAAACAAAAATGGCAAACATCGACTTTCGGACTCTCCCTATACCCAACCAAAAAGTTATTTAGCTTGTATAAGGTCCAATTAGCTTCATATGGAAAATTGGCTTGTAAAGAACTTGTATAAGGAAAACTTACACAAGCAAAAGCTACACTGTTTTTTTTTTTTGTATTTTAAATAGATGCTCCAAGATTTTTGAAAATGAGTAACACAAGTCCTACACAAGTACGCGAGTCTTAAAAGGCCTGTTTAAAGCTCTCCAACTTCGTTTGAATATTAAACATAAACAAGGTGCTAGTAAGGCTATCCAGCGGCAAGTCATTTTCAAATTCACTTTATGACACTAGTCTAGTCTTACCATACCGCATGGCGTGAAATACCTGTATATGAATGTTGTTCTCCCTTTGACATTTATGTTCTTAACAGATCATGCGATTGGTATCAGGGTGCTGTACTGGCAGGAACTAAGATTCGATGATAAAGAAAAAACCAGTTTTCCGAGTGTTGAAAAAAGTAATTGTATATACTTTTTTATTTCTAAATCGCATTTAACTATGCAAGCTTGTGTAAGGCCTCTTAATAACACACTTGGCAAGCTGATAGCTTTCCCAAGCAGGATATTACATTTGTAAGGCACTATGGAACATTGAAGTACATGAAACGCTATTGGCTGCTATAGCACTTGTCAGCAAACGTCTTACAGCAGTTAAATGGCTTGTGTAATGTACTCTAAAAGGCCTTATGCAAGTTAAATTGTTAGTTAAGCAGTACGCAATGCCTTTTAAATCATACCAGAGAGAGATTTAAGTGGTTAAAAATTCGATGATGGATGGACTTGGACATTAATATTAAGAAAGGAACAATGCCAAAAATTATAGCACAGTGATCGTCTGCTTGGCTGACATATGAGTCGTTCTCAGCATGTAAGTCTTCTTAAAAAGAAATGAATTTCTGTGAATTATTGGGTTTCAGGAAGAGAATGTAAGTGCCTTCCATTCCTGCATGTACACAATGCCCACACAGAAAGTCTGAATTTATTGTGCAATAGGTAACAGCCTTAAAGAGGAGCCTTTTAAAGTGGTTGGAATTTAAATAATTCGTACAAGAATTCTGATGTTATGAAAAGATATGAGTACGAAGTACACTGTTCAAGTGTTGAAAGTTTAAGTGTCTGCTTAAATGAAAATGTATCCAATGAACAAAATTGGATACAGTTTTGCAAAGAGGTACAGTCTTTTGCTTTCAAAGTGAAATGGAAAACTAAATTTTTGCAAAAACTGAAGGACGAGGACGATCATATGTTATCGCCCGAAGCAAAATCTTTTAAGAATATGTCAAAGCTATGACAAAATTTTTTACTGAAAAATGTTTATCATTTCAGAAACTGATGTTCCCACTGTCATTGTCAATATTATTTTTCATTTATGTACCTTTTGTAAGAGGTAAAGTATAAAAAATGCTGGACAATACAAAAAATATATATATACTCATAGAATCCTTGAATGACATAACAATAAAGACACCTTACATGTGAAGAATATAATGACAAATGTTCGGCAGAATACGAATACGAAATGACAATAAATGTATTGAATATATAAAACATTCTCAGAACCCTATCGAGAAGCCATTCAGGTTGTTCAAAAGAATGAAAAAACTGCAACCAAAGAAAATAATGGACAATTTGCTTCTCCCTTACATTACATTATTGAATTATTCAACAGTATCAACCTTTTAATATATATCTTAAGTTTTTAAAACATTTTCATCAATATTTTCAGATTTCAAAAGATGTTAGGACTTGTAATAATAAGATTTTAAAATTGTGTTAAGGCTATTCATTAATATATATTATTAGTTTAATTAATATATATATATATATATATATATATATATATATATATATATATATATATATATATTTATATAAATTAGTTTAATTAATAATATAACCAAACTATATTTATATAAACTTAAACATTTTGTATCACTCAGCTACAACTACAACCATTAAAAGATTACCCTTTTCCATATATTTAATCAATAAAGCATATAAGCGCAACTTACTCATTTTCATGCCAATATAAGTTCAGCAATAAATCTACAAACTACATCATTGCACATTATATACAAAAAATATAAGCTTCAAAGCAATAAAACGCCACTCAAAACCCATAGTGCCTTCCTGCTTAATACAAAAAAAAAAACTACAAAAAAACTGGCTCATTGCCAAACACACATTAAAATTTGTCGATATGTCACTTTGAAAGGGGCCGCAACGAAGGATGTCGACCAACAACAAAAAAAATAGTACGTATACGCCACAGTGCACACTCCTCATTTCTCGGCGCTGTATAATTATTATAGTTATAGCGACATGAAACCAAACAAAAATTATGTTTAAAGGTACATTTATTAGATTAATACCAATATAAACTTAAATAAGATATCTACAGAGACATACCTGATAAGACTTTTAGTATTTAAAAACTAACGTCGAAGATTGATATATAGTTTTTTATGTTTGTTTTTAATTTTAAATTTCAAAGTCGTTTTTCACTTGATTCAACAACAACAAAATAATTCCTGAAATATGTTTAAATTTATGTTTACTTTGTTGCAAAAAGAAAAATTAAAATAAAAATCAATTTCTCATCATAATAATTCTTTTTTTTTTTTTTTTTTGTGTCGTGAATAAAAGCCCATAAACAACAACAACAAAAGTTAAAAAAGAAAAAATACAACCCTTAATGTGCTACAAAGCAACGAATAAAAAGAATAAAAGAAAAGACGACGACGAGGAGGACGATGACTACGAATTGAAAAAGAAAAAAAAAATAACAAAACAGGAAACTATTACGTATATTAGTGTGCCGTTGACACGAACGACAACCATAGACATAGACTTGGGGAGGATGTCAGAAAGGAGGGTGTTTTAGCCGCCTTCGTCTCAGCCCCATAAAAGCGAAGAAGCACGAACGGTACACGAACAACAATAACAAAAAAAAAAAATCTGAAAAACTAATAAGTTAATCTTATGTAAGGATTTCTTTGGCCGCAACGTGGCTATACGGAAAGGGATATAGCACTCCCCGAATAAGGTTGGAAAAAAGGGAGATTAAAGGTTAGGGAAAAGGATTTATATTTTTTTTTTTTATTGTTGGTTGTGGGAACATTACACACTTCTTCACCCCCTGTCTGTTCGTCCTCGCTACGATACGATGTCTCATTTAGAAACTGGGTTTATACATATAGGATTCGTGTCCGATAAGGACATTACAACGATGTTGAAGATGGTATCGTTCGCGGTATAGTGGACAATCATCCACGCACTTACACAACACAAGTTCACACTTCATATTGTCAAATGCACTATCACTACTAGTACATGTAATAGTATATAAACAAATTAAAAAAAATATATATATATATATATAAAAATATATAATATGTATATAAAAATATTTAAAATTAAATACATACGTGAATAAGGTTTTTTTTTTTTTAATTTCTTTTGTATATGTTTTAGTATGCTAACTGTTTAACTTCCTGTTCAATATAATATTGTGAGTGGGTATTGAGTTGTACTTCGTTTGCCGTTGGTTGAATGAGAATAGTAGTAGATGGGTATTTTCTTGTGTTTAGTTAACGGTTTCTGAAGAATCACTAGTGAGAGTTCCTTGAGGTTCTGGTTTAGTTGATTTAATTTTTATTTATATGTTTCATGTGGTTCATGTCATTTTTGGGAGAGACAGGAACAAAAACAACAACAAAAGCACACACAGAGGCAAAACAACAACAAGAGTAAGAGCAACAACAACAACAAAAAATATAAGCAAATTCCAATAAAACAAAAAAAAAAAAGTTTAAACGTAAGAAAGGGAAAAAAGAACTAACCAAGTTAATATATTCTGTTGTATAGTCTGGATGATGTATAGTTGTTAGTATGTGGAACAGAACCAACAAAAAAAGAACAGATTTTTGATTTGATTTGAATTTTTTTTTTTTTTTTTTTTTTATACTGAGTAGTAGATGTGTTAGAGGAAAGAAAAATAGTAGTAGTAGCAGCACAGCTAAGCGCACTACCAACCGAAGAAAAATTGAAGGATCACTGGTTATTCACTCTTTTACAGGGCACTACTGCTCCTATACTAAAGTCACATTGGAAAAATCACATGCAACCCCTATAAGTTGGAGCGATGGTGGATGGCGGCGGTTCTTGGTTCTCGGTTCTCGGTTCTTGGTTCTCGTTTTGCCTTCCTTTTTCGAGGGTTGATTTGATGTGTTTTCTTTTTTCATATAGGGTTTTTGTTGTTATATGTTTTCTCATTGTTGGCACTCCTGGCTGAAGTGTGCTATCATGGTTGTTAGTGTTCATCCCTATAATTTTTGGTTAAGAATTCTGAGAGAGAAATATGAAGCTTTCTTCTCCATTCTCCATCTATATTTCTCCTCTTTAATTATATTGTGTGTGCCCCTATTTTTGGATGAATTTTAAAGTGTCCCCTCTTTTTTTTTGGTATCAGCAGAGACCATGTGTCTAGTTGAAGTACACGAGTATATAGAGGAGATACAGTTTGACAACATAATGGCTTTTATTGCGCATGGCATGCGTGCGATGTCGGTCGGGACTCCTCGGGAGAGTATACTTATCTAGCTATGTTTACTATAACGGAAGAGCTGGTGTACTTCTCTTTCGCTGCTGGACAGAGTGAAGATATCACCCTTTATTTTTCGTTCATGTCCCTTTTTCGTAAGCAGCACTCTGACTGACAGATTTTACATAATTTAATTCTCTCTCAACCGACCCACCGACCCATCGACCCACCAACCCACTCGCCATTCCTCCAACATTTTGGACAGACATCAAATTAAAAGGATATATTCCAATTCCAATTTTTGCCATAGTGTGGCTCATATTATTATTAGAACGGATTGCAGTACTACGGAAATCTATCATTATCAATTTGCCTGGAGATGGTCGTCCGCATTTTCGAGGGAAGAAAAAACATATTGGCTGGACTCTCGCCTGTGTCGTTGGCATCATCACCATCATCATCGGTCTCCTCTGGATAAGGATAGTTTTAAATGGAAATTTATTTTTGAATTGCAGGATGCAAGTAATTGACACAAATGACATTGTTAAGGATATGATGAAATTTGTTAAAAATTTGACAAGGACGAAATTATTTTTTTAGGTTGTTTGTTTTTTTTTTTTCTTTTTGTAAATAATTTTTCACAAGTCGATATTAAAAAGATAAATCATTCTAACGACTGAAATATTCCCTTTTCGAATATCCTACGATATGGTGCGGCGGCGGAGGCGGTGCTGAAGGATCATCAATCAACTGATTTACGTATTCATCATAAGTGTTTTTTGTATGCTTATATGTATATTTTATTTTTTCTGCTTTGGCAGGTAAAGGGAGAGTTTTGTGATATCGTTATGCCGATACTGAATATATTTTTGTGTATATAAATACTACATGCACATATTCCACACTTACCATTTTAAGTAGGTGATTTTGAAAGAATAATTTATTTAAATGTGGTATATATAGTTTGTTTATGATAGGTTTTTGTGTTTGATAGGTGTTAAGGAAGATTAATGGATGCGGCATGTTTTAAGGACATGTCATCAAAAAAAAAAAAAAAAAAAAAACGAAACGGAAATGAAAGCCATTAAATTAAGTTAATAAATAGCTTGGATACAAAAATATTGAAGAAATTACTTGTCAAGATTTATAATAATGATGTGCTACGTGTGTCAGATTTGATGTTGAGTAAGATATTTTAGAAACTCGATTGGGTGTCTTAAGGTATTACGAAATGTGTTTTTGTTTGCCTTTAAGTTCCAGAAACAATATTCAAAGGTATAAGAATTTGACATTAAATTTATTTTTCTCAGACTGGAGGAGGAAATTTCAAAAAAAAAAAATCAAAAAAATTAGGTATTCCATAGATAACTTTCATATGTTCCTTGTTTTTCGCCCTAGAACGATGGATCAAAAAATGAAGTTCTTTCAAAAGTTTTTTACAAAATTAGATATCTAACTCCTTTTTTTCGTGAGATTCACAATCTTAACAAAAGAATATTTTTTAGTTTCATTCAAATACTATACCTTTAAAAAATAAAGTGCACGACTGAGTCTCACAAACTTGTTCTAATGTTTCACAGTGGTATTGGTGGTTTCAATTTTGAAAACAAAAAAATAAAACATATACAATTTTATTAATCACTCAAAAATCACTGGCCCAACCGTTTTTTGGGGAAATTAAGTAAGCCATATGATTTATTTGACTGTTTTAAATTTTAAGAAAAGAACGTTCAAAATCGTTCGACCAGTTTAAAAAAAAAAAATTGAAAAAATCTTCGAAAACAAATTCTAAATTTTTTTGAGAATGTAAATTTCTAGAACTTTGTCGGTCTTATCTTTTGAAATAAGGACGGGGGCCAAATAAGGCCCTGTCCCTTATAAGGCCCAAGACACCGAAAACACCGAAATGAACAAATAACGGGATTTTTTTGCTTTGTATATGTGAACTCTCCCTGTAAGATCCCAGACAAAGCAAAAACAGCCAGCTGCGCGATTCATATCGATACCAAAAAAAAAGTGGTGGGCCTTATAAGAAACATGACATGGCTGTTTTTTTTTTTTTATTTTATTATAAAATAATATAAAATATTTTAAAAAAAATATCGTCTTTTAATGTGTTTTTACTTTAAACACGTATTATTTCAGACAGAAATTTCGCGAAAATCTTATGATAAATGAATGGGCCTTATTAAGACCCCCTGTTCTTAATAAGGCCCAAAGTAAGCTTTTATTAAATTTCGAAAAAATATATTTTCCAAAGTAAGAAAGTAAAAAAAAATTATGTTTTTTTATAGATAAAATGATACTGATTCATAATCTTTTAAGTTCACTCCGATATTTTCAAAAATGTGGCAGATATTTAGAAAAGTCTGTTAGCTGGGTCTTATTTGGCCCCCGTACCTTAATCAAAAACCAAAAAAAAAATTACTTTTAACCTTAAATTTTTTTTTTGAAATTTTGAATAACGAAATTATTTTGTATATAAAAGGGCTCCTACATTAAAAATTTCATCTGATATCTGAAAATCTGATATGAAAAAACAGGTCCTATGGGATGTAGCGTCCTGAAAAATCTATTCCAACAAAAACTTAAAATTTACTTGGAAAACACCACTATGAAAGTCTTATCAAAATATTAGGACACATTTTTGAGAAAAATGAGTTTTTCAATAAAAATCATGTGACCGGTACCATAAGTTTAAGAGTAAGTTAAGAGCAAGAATGCTAATTTCAAAAAAAAACCTCTGTAGGACGGACGGCATAATAATACTGTGTACCAAGTTTCAAGGTAATCGGTCCAGCCGTTTAGGCTATCTATACAGACAAACAGACAAACGGACAGAGGGACAGAATAGTCGGACTCACTTTTTGCGGCTTCTCTATCATCGTAGTGTCATGTTTGATTGTTCTTTCCTTCAGTATACCTATTAATCGTAAGTAAAATCATGACATAGTTTTTCTACTTTAAACTATAAAACCAAAATCAAATCAAATTCTTAACTCAAAAATGTTAGACTCTTGTGTTATCTGATTTTAAACAATTTTGAAACCAAGGTATAATGAGAAGCAGCAGATTTTGATCAAAAAATATAAAAACAAGAGCAACCAGAAATTGAAAAAAAATTATTTGGTTTTCGAGTAAAATTCAAAAAATTGTTTGGAACTCTTATTTGATTCACATAAGATGCAGAAAAAAGCTGTATGATGATGTTTTGTTCCAGACCAAAAAACAAATAATAGGTTGGGAGTCTTAATCTGTTAGCTTAGGCATTAGGCCATTTTCTAAAAATCTGAATTAAAAAGAAAAAGTAGAAAAAATTCAACAAGAACACTTGGAGTGTCCTGCTTCCTCTCACTCTCTATTTCGTTTCACACTTTTATTTTAAAATTTTATTGTGTACCTACTTGTTTCAGATTTATAAATTCTCGAAATATAATAAAATAAATAAGTATTATATTAAATAAATTGTATGGATTACTGAAAACCAGATGTTTCGATCGTTTTTTGTTTCTAAAATATTCAAACATAATAAAATCATGTCGTATGACAATAAACTTTGATTCAGAGATAATTTTTGAAGATCTTACGAAAAAACTGTTTTTTTTTTATTTTCCAATATCTCAGAAAGTCTAGATACTATTTAATTTTATTGATTTGCTACATTAGCATCCCAGAGATCTGCTGCGACAGTGGAAGAAGCAGTAGATCGGAGACTGTTACTGAAATAGTGACGCCAAGGCGGCGAGCGTTTAACATTCATTCGCAATACTTCGAGTGTTTTTGAATGCATTGCATTGCAGTATGATGAGAGATTTTGTAGATTCTGCAATTCACAGAAATAGGCGGATCGGATATATGTTATTCCCATGTGGAATAATAACAGTCCCACGGGTAGAGGAGCCAGCGGGACCATTCATAAAGAATAATATTTATATTATTTCCATGTCTGCCTTTTCAATGCATATCCTGGTTTATTGTTTGAACCTGTCCCCTACCACATTTTCTAAAAAAAAATGTCAAGCTTGGTTTTTGTTAATTTTTTGAAAAAAAATCAAATTTCAATAGAAAGAGATTTGATTTTCTTATCTAAGACATTTTTTTAAAGTTAAATCAACACTCTTAAAACTCAGATAATTTTTTTGAAAATTTGTAATAATTTCAATAATTTTTTGGAATATTTTAACTCCTTTCTGTTAAAATTTCATTCAAATCGGTTCAGCGAATGTGAAAAACTGATTTAAAAACACCGGTTCGATGGGAGGTATATATACACTGTTAAGAGAATTAGAACGCAGCACGCAGAAAGTCTTATCAGAATCGTAAATTTTTGCGAGAATATTAAGCTTTTTGATAACAATTTATTGTGATTCAGGTACCGTTATTTTTTTGACGTAGAATCGAATTACTTAAATGCCTCAAAAGTCAACTTTTGCTAAAGTGGTGGTGCAAACAGGAAGACAGGCGGTCATGCATTACTTACTCTGTGGGTGCAATAACACGACGATAACAAATTTTAAGACCAATAAAAACTACTCTTTGTAGTATAAAATAAGCAAAGAATTTCAAATTCTTGAATTTTTATGAGAAAAGTTAGTTTTTCCAATAAATCTGTTATAAAGGGTGTTTTTTTTGACGTATTATTTTCAAGAAAAAATAAAACTCATATAATTTAATATTATGACCAAGAATTAAGCTTTATTATAAAGATAAGGGTTCGCCATTATGTTTTAAAAATGATTTCGGGCAAGTGGCTACCCTGGCTGGCTCGAATAAATTCCTGGGCGAATGTGTCGACCGATGCGTCGTCCGAACCGAACAATTATTTTGGAAATAAATTTGCACAATTTGCAAACGTGTTCACGAGTAAATCTATTCATTATGAAATGCCAAACCAAACGGAGCATAGATCAAGAGACAAATGTAAAAAAAAACTCCGAAAAAAGTATTGGAAGATTGGAAACCACGCGTCTAAAAAAAACCCTTTTACATTACATAAGCCTCCAATTGAGATGTCAAATAGGTACTTGTAGTTTAAACCAAAAACTAAGAACGCAGTTAACTATGAAATTCATTCAAAACAATGTCCATAAAGTTAATCAAAATTGTTTTAACATTTTTTGAGAAGATTGTTAAGAACTAGAAATTGTTGGCTAAAACTGAACACCTTGATTCATGGAAATAGCCGTAAGAAACCTTTAACCTTAAAAACGTTTATGATGGCATCTTCTGGGTGCTACAGAAGACAATTACGTTAATGCGTCGTTGTCCACTTATGGCCAGCGTAATAAAATAGTTTACTAGATTTCTGTTATTTGCATATTTAGACAAAAAATATAAAGGGAGGCATTTTTTAAATACTCTAAGTACCTACCTACATAACGTACAAAGTTTAATTAAAATCGATGCATGCGTTTTAAAGCAAATTTAAAAAAAAAAAAAACATAAGCGAGAGCTACAGTACGTTTTCAACGAACTGTTGGATACCCTATTTCCCATATTTTTGTATATGTATATGTATATGCATATGCGTTCGCCTCCTTCGCAGCAAATCGCTGTTCTTTAGCAGGCAGGAAAAAATTCAATAAAATTAATTTTGTTTGGCCCATGTACAATAACTACTGTCACAATAAAAAAAAGGCGTGTGCCAAGCCTACAGCTGAGACTTTTTAATGCCAGGGTAATCACTATATGAGGTCATCATTCAATTTTAAACTTGCAGATCGATTTGAACAAAACAAGACAAAACTAAAATTTTTAGAAATTAGATTTTGATTGGAAATAGCGATTATGGGTGTTTTTAACAATTCTTGAACTACACTCTGCTACGTAACCAAGGTATACAAACCGAAGTGTTCATCTTCTTACTTCAAAACTGCGACCGATAGTATGAAAAACATTAAATAATTAATGCATATTACAACTTTTGACGGTAACGCCCCTTAAAAGTGGGCGTGCCCTAACAATTTTTAAGAAAAATTTAAAGCACTAACTAAGCTTTGATCATTAGTCAGTATTTAGGCATATGTGTAAAACTACAGCTAAATCGAGTAGTTTTTAAACGATCTTACCTGAACAAAGGTATTTTCTCAAAATCACGCCTTTAAAATTGGGCGTATTGAAAAAGTTTACAGAAAATTAGTAGAAATATTTTTCATATAACGAACGGAAGGGAAAAACGTTTTAATTGAATATTGGTAGTATGTACCTTAAATTTTTAAAACAACATTTTTCAATCTTGCATGAAAAGTGGGCGTAAGCCACGCCCGAAATTCAAAAATTTCTTTTCATACACAGTTTTTAGTTTCTACTAAGAGACGCAAAAAGCTTGCGGATTCATTATAATTACCTACCGTTTGTTTGCAAAAACAATTTTTTTATGTTTTTAGTGAAAAGAGGGCGTCAGCCACCCAAAATCAATTTTTTTGATTTCATACACAAGATGTTTATGTGCAAGTAATATCCACAAAATTTAATGTTTTTTGCATTAATATAACAATTGGTTATTTACAAAAACAATTTTGATGGTTTTGTATGAAAAATGGGCGTCAGCCACGCCCAAACTTAATTTTTTTTATTTAATTGGAAGAAGGTTTACCTAAAGCTTGGGCGTGCAAAATTTTAGCGTTATGCTTTAATCGTAACTGTACAAAAAACATAATTTAATTTTACCAAATTGAGGTTGTCCATCAAAAATTGCGATTGTGGGCGGATTTTACCGGTTCAAGAACTTAGCCGTACTCTTGAACCAAAGATTATATATATCAAATTTCAGCTTTCTAGCTCAAAAATTGCGACCTCTATTGAGTATACATACGGACGGACGGACGGACATGGCTAAATCGACTAGGCTTTTGATTCTGAGTCAGAATATATGTACTTTTCTATACCTAACGGAATTATTTTTCTATGTTGAAACTCCACACCGAATACAATATACCCATTCTATGGAAAAGGGTATAAAAACCGGTACCAGTTCAAACCAGGTTTAAACGAATTAAAAAATAAATTTCGAAAATAAATTTTTTTTTTTTTAACTTTTATGAAGTTTGAAGAAAATCCGTCAAGCCGTTTTGGATGTAGCTTGACGTGAAAAGCGCACAAATGCACATTAACGCGGACTCACAGGCAGGACTGAGACAAGAACTTTTGTATACATAAGGGGAAGATCTTCCAGAGTTCTGATAATACAACTCCGAATAGAAAAGTATCTCAGAATATTTAAAATCCGAAAGGTGTCGAAACAAAAAATTTTCTAATTGAACATGATTTTCCATAACTACCATTTTGAATGACATTATGCAATATGCATGTTTGTATGTTGTCTTCCATCCTGGTTGGTAGTAACTACATATAAATTAATGATTCCAGGCTTATGTTCTAGCATGCGTCTGCTGGGACCAGTTTTTTTTTTGGAGAAAGTAAAATGGGACACGGGTTACTCTACCTGCTAATAAAAAAGAATTTTAATTAACAATTTCATTGTACAAGCAGCAGGAGTACTGAGAATTCTGCACTGGACTGTCATATCTTTTACACACATGTGGCACTGTAGCGTTCATTTACATAACTAGCAAGGTAACTGGTGCAAGTATATTGGTATGTACATCATCAAAAGATATTATTTCGGATTAAATATTTGATAAAGGATGAAAGTCCAAACGAAATCATCATACTCCCCAGCCTGGTGCTGTTTTCCCAAAAGACTACTGTCCTGGCTAAGTTATATGTTACTACAGGAGGTTCAACTGATTTCGTGAACATATAGCTCATAACAGACTGCCTAAAGTCTTATAAAAATTCTCGTCTGCAAATAACATATATGTGTCCAACCCCACAATGCGGAGGCACCGAGGCACGGAAGTGGTAGATACAACTTGGATTTTCTAAGCAATAAAGAAGTCAGATGAACAATTTGACAAGTGGTACTTTGAATGAATTCGTCGGGGAACATGGTTAGTTAAAGGTTTGAGAAGGTCTTACGAATGTGCCAATAGGCAATATGTTCAAATGCAAAAAAAATAAAATGCACGACTGGGTCGCACGTACTTGCTCTGTTGGTGCAATAGTCCGATGAAAACAAACTTTTCGATCAATAAGAACAATTCATTTTTGAAAAATTTGGTAAAAACTAAAAAAAATTTGGCTAAAACTGGAAAACTCGATATACGGGAGCTAACGTTTAGTAATCTTTAATATTTAAAATAAGACGTTATCTTTTGGGTGATATAAATGATATGAATTTCCGCTAATGGTCAAATTAATAAAACTGATATTACCAATTTCCGCTATTATCATGTGTAGCCAAAAACTAAAAATGCAGTTTTCTTTGAAGTATTCTATATATGTTACATAAAAAGTTTCATAAAAATTGGGGGAGCCTTTTTTGAGTAAATTAGAAAAAATGAAAAAATTGGCCAAAATCTAGTGGCTCTTTGTATTGGAGCCACCATTTAAAAAAGAGAAAATGAAAAAAAATCAATGCCATCTGATAGGAAGCTGTTGGGAACTATACCAAACAAAGTTTGAGTGAATTCGATGCAACCGTTGACAACTTATGGCCATTTGAAAAAAAGCCGTTAAGAGCAGATCTCCGTTATTTGCATTTTTAGCCAAAAACTAATAACGCAGTTCTCTTCAAAACACTAAAAGAATATAACACACAAAGTTTAATCAAAATCGTTAGAGCCATTTTCGAGAAAATTAGAAAAAACCAAAAAAAGTTGGCTAAAACTCAACGGCTCGTTGTATGGAAGCCACCGTTTAGAAAGGCTTCAGTGAAAAATTTACTAAACCATCCTATAGAACACTATAAAAAACTATGTCAAACAAAGTTTGAGTTGATTCAATCAAGCCGTTGAGAACTTATGGCTATTTGAAAAAAAGCCGTTAAAACCTGATTTTCGTTACGACCATTTGAGGCAAAAACAAAAAACGCAGTTTTGTTAGAAATGCTTAAAGTTAGCTAAATTTTAAATTTAATCAAAATCGTTAGAGCCGTTTTCGAGAAAATTCAAATTGAAAAAAACCGTTACTTGAAAGGTACCAGTTTGAGCCGGGCTAAAACAAAATAAAAAAAACCTCGACAATGGTTTTTCTTCAAACTGCTATATACCAAGTTTGAAGAAAATCCGTCAAGCCGTTTAGGCTGTAGCATGACGTGAAAAAGCGCACATCCGCACATCCGCACATCCGCACATCCGCACATCCGCACAGACGCACAGACGCACAGACAGACCGACGGACGGTATGGCGAAAACCACTTTTTTGGGCTTCTCTATAATCGTAATGTCATGTTTGATTAAAACCTCGATTTTTTTTTTCTGCACGAAACCAATACTTGCCCTATAGAGCAAGTAAAAAACAATGAGTAATTATTTTAAGCACAAAATCTTCCAATTCGGAAACGTGAAATTCTGAGGTCTTATGTGTGTACACATGAATATTTGAATATCCATCAAATACTTTAAAAAATATATTTCTCTTCGAAAACTTTTGAAAAATCAATTTAATTTTCTAGCAAATTTGAAATGTAAGGGGAAAACTATTTCTTTGACTTAACTAATGGAAAATTTTATTAATTTAAAAGTTTTCGAATTAAAATAAAAAAAAAACTGATGGAAAATCCATCAGCAAAACATAATTAGGTCAAGTAAAGTTTTGAGTTGATGGAAACCAATATTTGTAATTCATTTGATTTTCCTTTGGATTAATTTCTCTTTGGAGAAATGTTTGTTAAACTTTTTATGTAATAAAAGTTAAAAAAAAAAAATAAGCTGATGGTATTTGTAGTTCTAAACTCATGCAGTTAAGTTGAAAAGTTTATTCATTTTTTAATGCTTTTATAGCTTAGTAAGCTCTTAAGGATTCGAAGCCACTTTTGAAGGACATCAAATAAATACAAAATATATTTTAGAGATAACATGGCTACTTCTGTCAAATCTATTGAGCTCTTTAAAAGTAGAGTTTGAAAGATTTTCACTGAAGTTGCAACAAGATGCAAGGCAAGTAAAGAAGGACTTTTCATAGGATAATTTATTTGAATTGTAATGGTCATATATGCTCCCTGAGAAGTATCATCAGCAGGCTCAAATTGATTATGTAAGTGACTATAAGAGAATGGAGACGAAAAGTCAATCGGTCTCAAAATATACGGGGATTGGACAAAAATAAACCACACAAACCGCTCTACAATGAAGGGGGTATTGTGTTCAAAAAGTTTAACTACATCCATAGTATCACATCTGGAACTACAGCTAAATCTCGTTATAAGGAAAGTAAAAATTAGAATGAAATAATTCAGTCTTTTGAAGGCTTTCATAATTTGAAAGCATCGGCGATCTTCTTTCGCCAGCTGTAAATATTTGAAAGGTTATCTGATGAGCATCAAGATAGAGATCCGTTGTCCCAAATACCACCCAACATGAAATAAAGTGGAACATATGGCCGGACATATTCTGGGGATACCGGTAGACAACTTTACGAAACAGTACTCCAAACAGTATTTTTATTGTATGGATTAACAGACAACCCCCCCCCCCCCCTTGCCCATCCATAAAATTACCATGGAAAGCTACAAAATTCAAGAGCAGATCCAAATGAGAAATAATTATTATCAACAGTTGCCGCTAATTTTACGACAGGAGTGGCCCTTTGTAGTCGTTTCTTCCACGGTTGGTGGTCAAATTTGAAACAACTTGTTCAGTAATCAACCAGCCAACATTAAGAAATTTAAGGGAAGCAAGATAGGATGAGTCATGAGCCAAACAGAAAGGGCCATTCACAAGAACTATGATTTTCGTAGGCTTCAACATGTCAAATTTGGCGTCAGGATTCAAGCCTACACTCCTGGTATGAATGACTGTGTTAACAAGCAAAATGGTCGTATATGGGATGACACTAAGCGCACGCTAAGCTTACCAGGTGACAATGCATTCTCAAAAATTAGCCGTTTGGTGTGGATTTTTGGCCGGTTGCGAGAATATTAAGATTGCAGAAAAAGGTAGTTGATGGGTGTATGAAAAGAGGTACCAATCTGAAACGTCTGATGCCACCATAAAAGAAACAAACAGAATGTTAAGTTAGTTGAAAGTAACCTTCACTAATGCTTCACTGGTCTTATCATGGATGCCGTGAAATAATCCCAATTTTCCGGGATAAGCATGTTGTCCACCCTCCTACAAGAATCAGTGGACAAGTCACTTGGCGACAATACCCCCTTACCTCCCGACTAACCTTTAACGCAATTGGCCTTATTTCTTTTTCGAACCTCACTTTCTGCATTATTTCACCTTCGTAAAGAGAAATAAGGGAAAATATGGTGTTTTTTAGATTAAATTTAGTTAAGGTGTAAAAGTAGGGTTATCCCTTAAAAACTTACATATCTTTCAGCAAGTGCAAGGCATTCACATTGGAGATGGAAAGACAATTGTCCTACATTCTTCTTCGTCTCTACAGCCTCTTCGAAAGTAGTTTGCCACTATGTCAAAAATCTTGGCGTGTCTACTTATGACAACTACAATAATGAAGCTACGTAATCTGCCGTCTGCTTAGAAATATTAAAGCCTTTTCAGTCCACTTAATATTCGTCTTCTCAGTAGATTACCGCTATACACCAAAGAAACGCGTCGAAAAAGTGACGCCGTAGTGTGAAATTTTGATAAACTCAAATTTTAACTCAAGTTAAAGTGTTAAAGTGAATGCCAGGCAAAACAGTCCTGACAACGAGTTAGGAAGTTTAAAGAATATAAAGGCCACTTGTACAATCGTGGTTCATCCTCGGATCAAAATTTAAAAATGGTATTCCTCGGTTCGTAATTTAAGTTTGGACAGTGGTTCAAGATTGGTTTAAGAATTAACCCACCGATTTCCACGGATTAAATAAATTTGACACACGGATCAAGAATGTAAAAACGAGGTTCAGTGCTGAGCCAAGATTGTACAACTGGTACTAAGTCATTCTCAGGCTCAAGCTTAACGAGAAATAGAAAGTATAACGAATTTTTAAGGCTTGTTTATCATCGTAGTCTTATGTTTGGTTAAAATTGAGGTTTGGTTTCCAAAAAACTGCTCCTGCAAGCTTAAGTAATTTCTAAGTAAAGCGCACTTTTACACAATGCTCAAAATACTGTTTTTCAGAGCATTGGTTAGCATATCGACACAATTACTTGGGTTTTCAGATGACACGTTTTTTATAATTCGCTAGCACTCAAGGGGTTATTAATACCCTTAACATGAATTAACACAGTGTGAGCGTTTAGGGAATTGGAAAGGAGATGAATGGAGGTATCGATGCACATTGGTTTTGAACGTCTGATGTATATCACAATGGGAAGGAAAAATCGAGTCGGGTAAAATGTTCCACATTCTTGTAGTGCGGCTAAAAACGAGATTCTATACTTTACAGTTACGTCCGAAGTTATGCTCAAGGGTAAATTGATGGGCACTCAGGTGGGAAATGCATCTGGATATTTCACTGGACCACTGTTTTTGGAAACAGCGATGAAACCAGGTAAGCCAAGAAACATTACGGCGATGTTCCAGTGAAACAAATGTTTCAGTAATGGTTTTTTCACCTATAAGTCTTAAAGCTCTTTTTTGAATCCTAACCGGAGGTTTAAGTGGCTGATAGGAGCACTTGCCCAGATATGAGAATTATACCCAAGGTTCGGGTGAATGTATGCCTTGTAGATTGTACCCAAATCAGAAGTGAATTAATATTTCTTACATCGATTTTGGAAACCTTAGCATTTTGCATCATTTTTAGCGTCAAATATGTGATCGTTACAAAAAGGTGGTTTTTAATACACATAACAAAAACGCAAAGCTGTTCTATTTCCGCGATGTAAGTACCACTCATGGACACTGCCATAGGGGGCAGATAAAGCTCTAAATTTAACTAATCGCTGTTTCCTTGAGCTGAATATACAATGCAGGAATAAAACCCTATCGAGAAGAACCAAGAAGATACTGTATAGAAGACTCTTGCTATATGGTGCAGAAGCATGGACCCTCTCCCAATCGAATGAAAAGTCTCTTGGAGTCTTTGAGGAAAAAGTTCGGCGTATACAATTATTTATTGTCTTGTCTGCGTGAACCGAAAAAAACAACATTTGGCGAATAAGTTACAATAAACAACTATATGATATACAGCACACAGTGACATAAGCCTAACCAGAAAAATGTAAGTTCAACAACTTTGATGGTTGGGGCCATATAGAGCGAATGGACATCTACACTCCAGCTCGTTAACTCTAAACCAGAGGGAGTAAGAAAGTAGACCTCATCTCCGATGGAGCAAGCAGGGAAGAGAGGGAGATTTCCGAATACTTGGAGATCGAGATTGGAGACGGCAGGCTAGATATAGATTCAGTCAAAATTAGTAAGCGGCTTCGCTATAGTCAAATACAGTGTATAAGGGATCGCCATAGTAATCTTAATTTTTAAAAACAAAGTCCACTACTGGATCGCACGAACTTGCTCTAATAAGACATTGGTCGTGGCTTGAAATTTTGAAAAAAAAATTATTTTTCGAAACTCTTATTCTTTGGATGAATTTCAATGTGTGATAGTAAAATTATCAAAATATGTGGAGTGGTTTCTTAGAAAAAAAGTATTTTTTGGACAGCATTTTTCAACAACAAAATTAAATACCCCAACACATATGTAGGTATTCTGCATTTATCAAATAAATACTTATCATTTTTGAAAAAAGTTAATGAGCTGTTTTCAAAATATTTTAATTATTAAAAGAAATGGTTTTGAAAAAATCAACAAAATATTTATTAAAAATATTGGTATGGAGTAGGTACGAATTGAGTTAATTTAACCTATATATGGATAAACTTTTGACAGAATCGTTTTCGAAAAAGCCGAAAGCAAAAAAAACGGTCCTATGGATGGTACCGTTCTTATCAAAATTTTTGGTAACTTTGTTTCCAGCCATTTGATAGGCCATACAGTCATAACCTAAAAAGCTGAACTAATCAAAATCGTTTGAGTTGTTTTCGAGAAAAATGAGCTTCAACATAACTTTAATATGACAGGTATACCGTTAGTTTTTGAGCTTTAAAAAAAATTCAATTTCAATTCTGTACATGAACAATAGGTACCTAATAAACTCGATATACCTTACATAGTTTAAAGGAATTAAGCGCACCCGTTTGGGCTTCGCTTTCATCGTAATGTTAAAACTTTTTTTTTCCACGAATTCATAACTCGCAGTATCTATGTATATTCGCATTTAAAAAATGGCAGCGCATTTGAATTACTGACTTTTATAGGAACATTTTTGTTACATTGAGTTACATTATTTTAATTTTCGTAAGGATCTTTAGTTGAGATTTCAAAATTGTATAGATTATGTTACTCACAGATAATGTAGATTTCTATTAATGAAAGAATTTTAAAAATCGGTTAAGTGGTTTAGATTGGAGAGTTTTTTGTCTAGCTTGCCATATGAAGCGAAAGCAACAATAGAAAAAATTTGATGTAAAGTAGATAAGACAGCAACTAGCGCCGTCATTGACAAAGTTCACAAATAGGAAAACATGCTTTTAAAAATATAAACAATGGCATTGCTTAGTACATAACCATTTTGGAAAAAAATATAAAATACAAAAAAATTCTTTGAGCCATTATTTAACGGTGATTTTGATTTTCTCATTTTTTTTTTCACACGAAAACAGCTTTAAGTCCGTTGGCGTAGTTGTTCTTGTTAGTGTCTCAGACTACTGAGTCAAAAGTTGTTCGTTCAATCCCTGATTCCACCTCAGTTTTCGTCCAGGGTAGTCCCTCCAAGAATAAAAAAAATTTAATCTCTGCCAGCCATTTACATCCAGCAGAAGGTCCCTTATATTCCTGCAGTGTATCGAAGCATACTCATGAATGGTTGAGATTCTAAGTCTTAAGGTCATGACTCCCGAAAGCTGTTTGTGCCACAATATTAACTTATTTGTTTAAATTTTTTGAAAGAAATACTTTTAAAAAATATTTCTTATTTGCTTAGCCAATTTTAGGTTCATATACATATCTATATATGCTATGCTCTTGTCAATTTATTTTCTTTTTACAACCTCCTATTCTTCCCGTTCCTTTAATTCCACGAATTCAAATCCAAAGACCATTCACTTAAACTAATCAACCGTTTTTTTCCTCATTTCCTAATCTAATAAGAACATTACCCAAAACCCCCTATAGCCTATAGTGTTTTCTTCAATTCAATTATATTTCCATCAATAAAATCCTAGAAAACCCAAATTTAAATTCAATCTTCTTGGTCCATAAATTGGGAACACGTGCTTCAGAATTATATTTTTTGAATTCAAATCCGCATTCCATGAGTTTCTAGCTTCGATCATCATCATCATCACAGCATTGCCATAGCAATCAAACCTTTATTTTTATTTTCCAAAGATAAAATACTCCAGGCTTTTAAAAAAAAATATTGATTCCAAAGGATTTTTTTTTTTGTAGGTACGTTAAATTCATTTGATGGTACTGAATAATTTTTTGTATTCTTTTAAAAATGTTGAGCTGAACAGGGATGAAACTTTTTTTTTTGCAGGCTCTGCGAAATGCAATTGGAATTCCTTTCAAAACTCAACTCATAGTCGGTATGAGGGAAACAAAAAAATCTGTTTACACTGTCACTATTGTGTGTTATGTAAATGTCACCTACAGAACCATGTTACAGGATATGCAATTTTGCTACACTTTTTTCTGTGTATATTTTTTTTTTCAGTGATTTATGACATCCGCAAAAGTACAATGAAAATTCACATGTATACACACTGACACATCTTAAGGATGAGTATATGGGTATTTTTATTTTGTATGAAAAAGCTTCTATCAAACTATATATTTAAAGGACACGATAAGGATAATAATATTCACTTACTTGTAAAAACTTCAGAAGGACAGCCCGTCTAATAAACACAAGAATTTAGTTAGATTTTTTTAAATGTTTTTTTTTTTTATTATTTCGTTAATATTTATATACACACAAGGAAAGGCACCAGTATCCTTTTTTTTGTATTTTTGAGTGTGGTGAAAGCTTTCTTTAACGGTAACTCTGTAGTTGAGAGTTTAAAGAATTATGTGCTCTCTTTTACACTTACAGCAGGATATGAAAACACTACTACTTTTGCAATTCACTTTTGTTTTAAGGATTCTATTTCACACACAGAGTTGATTTCGCTACAAAATAAGACTTCATTTGAAATCACATATATACATCACGCACACACACACAGATAACAACAGAAGCGAGGGAGAGCTTTTGCAAACGAGTATCGATGAGAGACGAATATTTTTTTTATTTTATTTTACTCAGGAAAGTGGGCGAGGTGGAGATGGAACGATGCGGATCGAAGCTTGTTACTCACTGCCTACACACAAAAAAAAGGACGATTTTATCCACAATCAATTTCCTTCGGCAATAACACTCGGAACACAGATAAAAACACCAAAAGTAAAATAAAACTTCGACACGAAAAATACAACAAGGATATAGTTAATTTATTTTATTCGAAAAGGATTTCGATGAATTTAAGACTAAAAGACACGTTAAAAATCGTTGTTTTAGATACTTTAGCTAGAGACGGACTCTGACTCACATAACAGTGAATGTGAGGAATGAAAATCGGCCCAGGAAATTCACGTTAATTAACTAACAGACATCAGTATCCATAGGAACACAATGGGACTTGAAACATTCCGCTCAACTCAACCGACACCGACGACGAGGACGAAGACGATTCCTACGACAACGACGACGTCAACGACACGGGATAAGGAAGGTGACAACAACAAGGATAACAGCTACGGCAACAATTTCATATACAACAGGTTAAAAGGATTTTTTGGTCGTTTGTGTTGAATTGAATAGAAGGAAAAAAATTTGGGAAACTTTTTCACAACTTTTGCCAAGACGAATTTGCACGGCGACGGCGACGACGAAGGTGAAAAATAGAATCTTTTAGTTTTGGAATTTGAGTGATTTCAACGCACCCGAATAGCTGAAGTCCTTGTTTATGAATTTAAAGCTAATTAAATCAAAAGGACAATTTATTTCTGAACGAATTTTGAACAAAGACGAAGATGAACGAATTTTTACGTGCGAAAGATTATATCGAACGCTCGAAACTCCCCGTGTGTGTAGATATTTCAATGCTACAGTTACTGTCCCCAAAATTCACCCCAATCCCCCCTTCACAGTCGATTTGGTTGTGGGGCTGTTTTTTACTTGGCTATGTGTAGTTTCTGTGTGTGGTTGTGATGGTGATGTCTGGTTTTAGCCATCACATGTATATCAGAAATGGGTGCGTTCGAGGAAAAATTATGCTCATATCGTTGAAATTCAAGGAACTATTCTAAAACAAGCTAGTTTTTTTTAATTTTTCTTCTGTTTTTGAAAGTTTGGAGGAAAGTTTTTCCAAATTAAGTGGATTTTAAGGATGTTTTCAAACACAAAATGTTTGCATATTTCACTTTAGTTTGTAAAATTGATTTGATTTCAACCACAAAGCTTTATCACGTTCGAATCTCTCCCTCTATCACCAGTGCCGCCCGCCACCCACTGTTGGGATAAAGCTTTTAAATCTGACAGTTAAAAAGTAAAGTGGCAGCAGCTGTGCCTGATGGTGTGGTGGTGTATTTTGTTTGACTATACTTAGTCCAAGCGAATGTTCGAAAATTCGAACATGGATTTTTGTATTTTTTTGTTTTGTTTTTTTTTTTTGATAGAAACAAGTTCATTAAAAAATGGTCTTAAGATTAATTAGATCTGTAAGACAGCTTAATAATAATCGTTTTGGTGTTGGTATTTTAAATTACTAAAACCACGTCAGGGATGTCGTGTTTTTATGCATCGTACTACAGAACCGTATAGTACTATGAACTGTATGTTAGACCATAATGAAGGTTATTTTTGGAAACAAGTTCAAATATAGTGCCTGGACCCTGGACCGGTTCTACAAAAAAAAATTTGGGTTTGTTTATTGCTTGGGGTTGGTGATTTCAGAAAATTATTTTTAAAAATCTTTTAATTTTTCTCCTAAGTTCGAGAGGTTTCTTGAAAAAATTAGTAGGCGATAACAAAATCTAGAAAAATGATATTGAAAGTCGTTCTACCAGTTTATTGCTGTAATTTTCGACAAATAATATCAAAAGGCATTTGATTTTAATTTGATCAAAATTGGTATAAGAACTTACGAGAAAAAATGATTTATGAAAAACATTCTTTGTAAGATGGTTGCAGTTATAGGACAATATTACATTTCAACTATAAAATCGATCTTACTTATATAACAGTAAGTTTTATAAACTTCCTATGAACCTGTTTACGAGAAATTTTTCTTTTCGGTAACAATTAGAAGACACGAACTGTTTGTGATGTATAATACCTGTCAGTACTTCTTTGTACTTTGTACAAGACTTTGCCACGATTTTCTTCTAATCCGGTATAAAGAGATTTTCGCATGTGGTCACGAGAGTAAATTGAAATTTCTTTTCTTAGCTTAAAAATTATTATTATGATACAAGTCTTAGAGTTTTCTCAGAAATACTTAGTATCTTCTTTGATCTATCTTTGATCTATCTATTTGTAGTAATATATCTTATTTTTGAACCTATCTCTTTCTCTTTTTTTATCCCTTTTTCTCATTTAATATAAACAATGTAAATATAATCAATAGCTATAAAATAATAGAAACTCAAATTTCCTACAGTATCTTTCATGCTGATTTTTTTTTTCTCTCTTTCTTTTATTTCTAACAAATGTAAATAGAATTTATTTAACTTAGTTTTAATTTATTAAATTCAGTAACTTAAATAATTAAAAGGCTTCAATAATTTATAAGACTCATGTCCTACATTGTAAGCGATTTTTAAATAAATAAATGAATAAATGAATAAATGAATGAATATGCAATAAAATTCCAAACCTATATGTCAACCTAAAAAAAAAAATATTGTTTTTTTTTTTAAACTTTTCGAAAAAATATTTGACAATTTTTTTAAGTTTGTCATTTTGAGGAAATCTGTAGGTTTGACTTCCTGTGTCCAAATTTTAATGAAATCGGATTTATAACTTACGAAGAAACATGATTTATAAAATCCGATTCTATGTGAGGTACCGTTATAAGATTTATTCCGAAAAATCTTTCCCAACCAAAAGATAGAATGTCCTCAAAAATAAAATTCAGAAAGTTTTCGACAAATTCAATTGGGAAGTACCGTTTATTTGGGCCTAGAGCAAAAATAAAAAACTTATTCCGAGGAATGACCAAATAAAAACTAAACACCAAGTTTGAAGCAAATCGGCCCATCAGTTCCGGGTCTAGAGGTGTGAACAGACAGACAGACGGACGGAATTTCCAGACCCACTTTTTCGACTTCTCCATCATCGTTATGTAATATGTGATTGTTATCTCGATTTTTTTTTTATTTTTACGAATCCATAACTTGCCTTATAGTAAATATACTTATAATCGCAAGTAAAAATCGATGTTTTTGTGAAGATATGGCTCTTTTTAAGGCTAAACTATTTTTTAAGAATAAAGGTATAAATCATGACACATTATGTAACATACTTTTTAAAGCATTTTTTTTTTTATTTATTTTCGATTACAAAATTTTGGTTTTAGATTTCCGGATTAAAAAAAAAATTAATTGCATCAAATTTGGCGCAGTCAAAATTTTATTTGTTTAGCATGTTTCAAAACCTTAAAAAAAAAAAAACATAATAAAACTGCGATAATGGTTTTTAAAATTCGATACTCGTGAATTGAATCCATATAAGAGTTCCATTTACATACAAACTTCGTTTTTAACACAAATCAATAATTTCGATATGTATCAAATAAAATTTAATAGACCGAGCCAACGACATAATGAATCAAGTCATTTATAATAATGTTGTAAGTCAAGCCTTTGTGATGAACATATAGGGAAAATTCGACACAAAATATAAAAAAATTAAAAAAATTAACGCCTTTGGGTAATTTTGTAACAGAACGAATAAGACAAGAAAAACAAATGTACGGGAGGGGGGTCTATTCCCCTCCGTTTAGCCGGGAGGGGCAATTTTATAGAAAAATGACTTAAATTCGAAAAAAAAAAATATTAAAAATAACAGCAACTCCTACAATGCCATAATACACCTTTTTGCAAAGCTAAAAATCTTTTCTTCAATTTTCTTTATAAAGTTATTCTAGTGAACCGTTTTAGAAAAATTAAGTTTCAAATTCACGTGAATATTGATTTTGCTATCAAAATTTTATGCTCCTATTAGTTTTTAGTCAAATACTAAAAACCGTAAAGCCATTCAAAAATAACCGAACCTACTTCTTCACAAAAACAAGAAAATCTAACAAACATCAAACGATTGCACAGGTGATCATTTTAGGTCATTTTTGAATAGCTTAGCAACAAAAAGTCCTAGAGCCATACAGTTTTCAGTGTTTGACTAATGACTTGAACTAATAAGAGCATACAATTTAAAAAAAAAAAAAATAAATAAAAAAAAATGTGTGTGCGTAATTCACACTCGGTTGAAGTGAAACTTCAAAGAAGTTAGTATACCTAATTAACGAGGGAATGAGATGAAATACTCAGCCACCCAGCACCAGTTTTCGGATTACTTTCAAACCTTATGTTATGTATGACTAAATGCTTTCAACACGTATCTGTACAAATACAAAAGTTTCAACACATATTCAAGCATACAGGCGTACCGACATACTTTGCGTCCTTTTGACTCCCTTTTAAAGTATGAACTCCAGGACGCCACTATTTAAAACAAGTCAAAAAAATATTCGAAAACTGACTATTTTCAAAAATTCAGGATACTTTTTTAAAATTTAAATAATTTTTTGAATGCCAATTTTTTATAAATACTTTTGTTATGTATGTATTTGTTTGAATTTTACATTCTTCTTGAATTAAGTTTATTGAAACCTTTTGTAAAGCTTTTCTTGTTAGACAGCATTCAAATCACGTACCTATTAACTAACATACTAACTTAATCGTACCAACGCGCCTGCTCACTCGCTTTTGTTTAACATAATGCTCAGTAGACCTGAGTGAGAGGCAAAACGTATGATAGGAGAAAATGAGAGCTAGAATATAAAATACTGTGTCATAATTTTTTTTTCATTCGTTCTCTTTCACAATAGATCTTTAAGGTCGCAGTGCGTTTTTCCCCAATTTAATTCATTCATGCAACTTAAAATAAAATGCATACGATGAAACATAACACAGTTTCCGAGCAAAGAAGTTCAAACTCTTGTGTTTATGTTCCGCATTTTTATTTATTAAATTCAGTCGTTTATAAACAGAGATGTCCGTTATTTGTATTTTTAGCCAAAACAACATTTAAAAAAAAACATACTGTTTTCTTCATGTCTATTCTTGTTTAACGAATTTTTTGAATGCTTTCGTAATATGTATGAATAATCATGAGAAAACTGACGATATATCGATGTATTGATTTTTTTCACCCGATAATTATCGATACTGTTAAAGAATATGGATACGATAAATATCGATATATTTTTTACTTGCCCATCCCTACATTGGTCAAAACAAACAAATGCCATGGACCACGTGCATGAATGAGTAAGATTATAGTATTTATATTCTCACTCGTTCGTGCACACGGTGAGCTAATGCGAGTCATCGGTGCCGCCATATTGGAATACTGAGCGTTACTTCCGTCAGAAAAATAGTATGTATATTTCTGTCTCATTCTTTCCTGGCATCATCCTACACATTTTTGTATTTGTGTCTCTTTTCTCTTACATGTCGTTTTTTCGTTGCATCCGGTTTGAAATCACAACGATTCTAAAGAAGTTTCACTTCAAAAAAAAAAAAAAACAATATCTAAAAGCTTTCTCTTGATATGCCTCACAAAATTATATAAATGACTTGACTTATGTCGTACGTTGCCTCTAAGACTAAAGGAACTTAAAAGCTGTGGACTAAAAAAGCAAGTTTGTCTTATGAAGACGTTCATGATTCGATAGAATGGTTATACAGTGAAAGCTCCCTTAGGCGACGGTCGAGGCACTTTTGTCCGTCTAAGGGAGTTGTCCGTCAAAGGGAAAAAGATGAAAAACCAATCAAAAATAGTTTTGCATATAATTTAATATTATATTTATTAATAAAAGTAACAAAAATCTAATTCTTTAAAAAAAAAAAAGATTTTATTTCAATACACCAAACTAAAAATACATAGTTTCATAAACATATAAGAAAATACACATAATATTTTTAGATAAAAGTAACAAAAATTAAATCATGCCAATTTTACGTCAAAAATTAAAAAAAAAAAATTGTTTCAAAAGGTATGCACCATTATTTGTAACAGACCACACACACACACAACTACATTGCAATTTTGTTGTTTTCTTTGTTAGGTTGGTTCATTTGTCTTTATCACTCTCATACCATGTAAGAAAAGCTATGGGAAAATTTAGCTGATAAAGTTTTTGTCCGCGTAAGAGAATAGAATTTAACAAATTGTGGCTGATGTGCCTGTCCGCGTCCGGGTAAGGGTTAGCTGGGTTGGGGTTAGCTGCCGCCCACTTTGCAAACAAAGCCATCAATATTGTTTTTATAAAATATCGGTTTATTCGATCAAAAAGGTCAAATTTTGTGGATATGAGTTGTACGTAAACATCTTTATTATAAAAAAAAATTATTTTGATTTTGGCCTTGGCTGTCTCCAACTTTTCAAAAGAAACTACATAAACAACTTAGTTTTGCGAATAAACGGTACTTATAATAAAGTCACAAGCCCCAATCTTTGTGTCTTTTAGTGTGTGTTTCTGAAAATGTAAGGTATACTCGTACCAATAATCAATGATTTAAACAGTTTTTTTTTCGTTCGTTATATGAAAAATATATCATTAATTTTCTTTTTAATTTTTTCCATACGCCAACATTTAGGAGCGTGATTTTAATAAAATACCTTTTTTCGGATAAGATCGTTAAAAAACTACCCGATTAAGCTGTAGTTTTACACGTATGCCTACGAATTGACTAACGATCAAAGCTCAGTTAGTGCTTTAAATTTGTCTCACAAATTGTAGGTCACGCCCACTTTCTAGGGGCGTTTCTGATTAATTTCTTAATCAGCATTAATTTTTTTAAAGTTTTTGAACTGTCGGTCGGTCGGTCGCTGACACTTCGGCTTGTATTGGTTGGTTACCTAGCAGAGTGTAGTTCAAGAATTGTTTAATCGTTATTTCCACTCAAAATCTAATTTTTAGAAATTTAAGTTTTGTCTTATTTTGTTCAAATCGATCTGCAAGCTTAAAATGGAATGTCGCTGAGCTCATAGTATTGCCCTGGCAATAATAAATAGGCGAACGCCTACACGCACATACAATAAGGGAATAGGGTATCCAACAGTTCGTTGCAAACGTACTGTAGCTCTCGCTTATGTTTTTAATTTGAAGTGTCTGTAAGACACTTTGGATTGTGTCAAACGAACTGGTGGTTGATGGTTATTGTCGCTCTTGACATGAAAGGGTAAAACGAAATTACTCTTTTGATTTTTTTTTACGGAGTCATTTATTTTTCAACTTTAATTACACAAATTAGCAAGTATTAGAAAGTTTTTTCAAAAGTCCTTCGAACTTTTAACTGATTCAGTTTCATCTCGATTTCATTATCCGTTACTCTATTTCTTTGGCCTGTTTGCATTGTCCTACTGAAACTTAGAAGTCACGCGGTGGGAAATAAAGTTAATCAATTTACAAACACAATCACAAATAACAATACCGATGACAACTGGAACTGTTATTTGATTATGTTTATTTGAACTTTTAGAATTTTATTGGTCAAGTCGAGAAGATGATATCGACCAAATAGGCGCCGCCGGCGCCGTCACAATTCATTGCTCTTTTTATGGCATTTTTCATCACTTTAGCGTGAACTTCGGGTGACAGATTCTCGTACTCGTGTCGAATGTTGTCCTTAAGGGCTTCTAGAGTCTCGTCCTCCAGTCCTAAGAAGTCTAATTGCAACAGAAAAAATTGATTAACATGGCTCTATAGCACGCACCGTCCACCGTTGTCATTTGACCAGCGGCGCGGCGTTCTCGAAAAAAAAGGCCCTATGACTCCTCCAGCGTGAACAGCGCTTAGCGCACCATGTAGTAACTTTGAGCGGGTATAATGGCTTTTCGTTCATTATGATTTTGGTCGAAAAATCGTCCACTTCGTCCTCGAGATTGAGGATGGCTTGATTGTAGGTTACACGCGTTTAACGGTCAATAGCCAGCAGCTGATAAACGAACTGGACTTTGTACGGGAACATGCTCAAATCTTTGACCAAAATTCGCCTTAGGGACGACCGAATGATGGCTAATTTCGAGGCACGGCGTCTGGTCGATGTTTCCGGCGATAGCTCGACGTAAAAACAATTGGAAGACTATTAAAGTGGTTCCAAGAGCTCTGTCTTTTTCAATGTATGTCTGTCAGTCTTCAGAACTTACAACCTCCGAAGAATTGCCTAATTTTTATTGCGATTTGCACTTTCAACCATTTCTGTGGGTGCGTTGATAGTAGGCAGGATTGGAAAGTTCAAAATTTAGACCGGATCCCAGCGGTTAGCGATTCATTTTTCTCATCACGTTTTACTCTTGGGAGAATTGTTATCACAAAAAGCAGTTCCCCAGAGATAAAAGCTAAGAAGACATTGAACTCGAATCCTTGGCGTATCAGTCCTACACTAACCACTACACTACGGGGCACTATATGAAGACAAGAACAAAATTATGAAATAAAAGATTGTTAAGTTAAGTAAATTATTACTGTAGCCAGTCATTTTCCTACGACATAGAGTCATCGGTTGTGTCTCGAATTTTATGTAAATATCATGATTAAATACTAGAATCCTGACTTACCCCTGTGTACATAGATGCAAACTTTACTTTAGCCTATTCTCTAAAAGCCTTTACCAATTAAAATTCCACAAACGTCGCTGTTTCTTTTCCCAAAATATATTTAGACTATATAATTAATTTTTTTTAAATTCTATTTTTTAAGGTAAAAAACACCATTAAAATCCTTTTAAAAATTCATTTAAATGAATTTTGAAGGCTAACACTACACCATCCTCCACCCCACCATTACCACACAGACACTTGAGCACACTCAAATAATAAGCGTCCACCATAATGAGAGCATAATTTTGGGCGAATCAATAAATTTCATGGCCCATTAAACTCCTTTGTTCCAAAAAGCAAAAATAGCAAAATATTCATAATGAAAGTAGAGTGATAAAAGATGATAATTTGAATGTTCATAAAGATTCCATTTATACTCGATCTTAGTATAGAAGAAGGAGCCTGCAATCAAGCCGAAGCAAGGACGAAATGAAATGAAACTCATTCGAGGAGAATAAAATGCTCATATCGATTGAAATGGCCCATCGTGTCTAATAAAATTCTCATAAGCTCATAACAATAATTATAATAAAATTCCTCTCAAAGATTTATTGTATTAAACTTGAAGATATAAGATACAAAAAAAAAAATTAAGAATCAGTGGACGAACATTATGATGTGATGGTGTAGCTTAACCCCTTCATCTGTCCATATATCTGCACGTGGAGCAGCTAGCAGCCAGCAGCGATGCTATGCGATGGAAACAAGTTTTGTCTCGTCTTAATTATTTAATCCCACAGATACAGTAGAGTATACTCTATCCAGCCAGCCAGCCATCCTGCCAGCTAACCAACCAACGAACCAGCCGGCAGCCAATATTGCTGGACGGAAAAATGATTATTTTATGTCCCTCCATCACCATCTCACTGGCACCCTCTCTCGCACATAGTTGCTCCACTCTGGAGGATTAGATGAAAATGATGCAATAAAACTGGCTGCTATAGCAAACTGTTAACTGGTAAGTGTTCAGGATTTCAGGGTAATCTCTTGTGTTTTGTAAAACGATTACCAAGCAATCTATTCTTGGATAATAGTGTCCGGTAACGTAGTTATAGATACCCAGCCAGCGACTAAAGAAAATAGGGAGTAAACTCTATTAAATGAAACACACACACACATACTAATAAAAAAAAAAAAAAAAGCGAGCACAAGCACGACCATACCCTCTTTTATACTCTTAAACCAAGATTTGCCATGTGCTTCGATGTTACAAAGACGAATGTCCACAATCCGCAACGTTGAAGGATTGCAAAGCTCTCTTGTATAGAGAAGCGATTTATAAATCTTGTCCATTCGGCTTCCACTTCGGTTGGCTAAGGTTCAATTTTGTAAATATAGAGTCGAGAGTTGGAGTCATATTGAATGAATGGCGCCGGAATCCATCCTTGGCCAGAGACATTTTGGCGGAAAGAAGAATCTTTGAAATTATTTGGCATTGGCAGTGGCATGATAGGGATAGGGAACCGTCCACGTCCATATCGATTGACAAAGATAAATCAAATCAAGCGAAAGATAGATTGTGTGATGTTATGTTATGTTGTTATGTGTGTTGGAGTCGTTTCTGAAGTCAATTACCTAATTTCTTATGAGAACGGGTCAGTTATTTATATACATTGAGTTATACATACAATCTACAGGATTAATGTGACAAGAATCTATCAGATACATTCGTACAATTGGCCCAAATAAACTTCAATTATCGATTTTGGATAGACTGTTTGAGCAGACAATTCACATGTCACGTTTATTTTGAAAAGACGCAAGCTAATGTTTTTGAACGCATTGTAGATCTTGACAATTCGTTTTTGACTGTTTGAGTCTTATAAGCGATTTGCTTGGGTGATTTAGCGGAGGATTATTATTATTGTTTTTGATTGCTTTCAATAGTTCAATAAAAATGTAATCAGCTATGGTTTAAAGATTTGGTATAATATTCTTGGGTATATTCTTTCAAGAAATCGTTTACAGTAATAGTCTATCTCCAATGTTAACATCAGTTATCGGTGGCTAAAATATAAACGAGACCTAGGTACAGTGCGTTTGCAATAAACTTTTGGATACCCTATTTCATATTTTTGCTTGTTCTATGGGGCAAGTATTGGTTTCATGCAGAAAAAAAATCATGTTTTAATCAAACATGACAGCCAAAAAAAGTGGTTTTCGCCATACCGTCCGTCGGTCTGTCTGTGCCGATGTGCGCTTTTTCGCGTCATGCTACAGACTAAACGGTTTGACGGATTTTCTTCAAACTTGGTATATAGCAGTTTGAAGAAAAACGGTTGTCGAGGTTTTTTTTTTGTTTCGTTTTAGCCCGGCTCAAACTGGTACCTTTCATGTAACGCTTTTTTTTTCATTTTTGATTTGCTTGAAAACGGCTCTAACGAATTTGATTAAACTTTGTGTGGAACAGAGAATGTTTTGGAGAAAACTGCATTTAAGTTTTTGGCTACAAATGATAATAACGGAAATTTGTTTTAACAATTTTATTAATTTGGCCATAAGCGGACATTTATATAGTTTATATTTATAGCACCCAAAAAATTACATCTAAATTTAAAATATTAAAAGGTTTCTTAACGTAAGCTCGCGCTCCCGTAGATCGGGTTTTCCAGTTTTAACCAAAATATTGTAGTTTTCCCAAATTTTCAAACATGAGTTCTTCATATTGCTCGAAAAGTTTGTTTTCATCGTACCAGTCTTGCATTTTATTTCTATAGGTATGTTTCCGTTTGCCTACGCAGCTAGTCACTGTCCAGTTCGAGAAAAAAAAATTCTTCAATAGCCGCTAGCGACATAAAAAAAGGCGTGTGTCACGCCCAAAGTTGAGACTTCTTATTGCCAGGGCAATTATTATGAGTGATATCCAATTTTAAGCTTGCAGGTCGATTTGAACCAAACAAGACAAAACTTAAATTTTTAAAAATTAGATTTTGAGTGGAAGTTGCGATTATGGGACCACTACCTGCTACGTAACCAAGGAATACAGGCCGAAATGTTCATCTTCTTAATTCAAAGCTGCGACTGGTAGATAAAAAACATTACAAAATTATTGCATATTACGACTTTTGACACAAACACCCCTTAAAAGTAGGCGTGCCCTAAAAAATTTTAAATTAAATTTAAAGCACTAACTTAGCGTTGATCGTTAGTCAATGTTTAGGCATATGTGTAAAACTACAGCTTATCGAGTAGTTGTTTTAACGATCTTGTCCGAATAAAGGTATTTTATGAAAATAACGCCCACTTTTAAGGGTGCATTGAAAAAATTTACACAAAAACAATGTAGAAATATATATATATCTTTCATGTAACTAGCGGAAAAAAAGGTTAAAATTGAATATTGGTAACTTACATTTTTAAAAGTACCTCCGTTTTTCATTCTTTCATAAAATGTGGGCGTAAGCCACTCCCAAAATTCAAAAATTTCTTTTCATACCCAAACATCTTAGTTTCAACTAAGAGACGCACTGATTTGGGCTTGTGAATTCAATATAAATACCGTTTATTTGCAAAAAACTTCTTTTTAGGTTCTTATGCAAAGTGGGGGTCAGCCCCGCCCAAAATTAATTTTTTAATTTCATACAGAAGATATTTATGAACTAGTGGTACAAAATTTGATGTTTTTCGCTTTAATGTAAGCATTGTTATTTTATAAAAACCAATATTGGTGGTTTAGTATGAAAAGTGGGTGGCAGCCACACCCAAACTGGAATATTTTGATTTAAATGGGCGAAAATTCACCTAATGCTTCCGTGTTCAAAATTTTAGCGTTGTGCTCTTATCGTAAATGTATAAAGAAATTTATAATGTTGAAAAATTGAGGTTGTTTAACAAAAATGGCGATTGTGGGCGTGTCTGTGGGTGAATTTTACCGGTTCAAGAACTTAGCCTTACTCTTAATTTTTAATAAAAACCAATCAAATGGTCACGTTAATTATATCACAGCTAACCAACATATTCCACCAATATTTTTTAATCGTGCAGCGTTGGCATACCAGAGTTTGAAACTTTGTCGTGTGTATTTATGTCAGTTGAAACTGAGTCTTTTGGAATGGGGTCTTCTGAAAATTAGTCTTTTTAAACTGTGGTCTCTGAGATTTCGCTATAGACTCACTTTTCTATACCTAATGGTTTTATTTCTCTATGTTACAAACTCCACACCAAATACAATATACCTACGTTTTCTATAGAATAGGGAACAATAAAATGCACAGGCAGAGATACACCATACACATAAATACCGTGCTGAACAAAATATTTTAAAGGTGTTTTAGGCGAGACGAGTACGAGTAGGCGATCTGTATTGCATGTCTGTGGTCCTAGTCAACTTTTGGTCAAAAGCATAAGAGCAAAATTTAGGAACCTAATTTTCCTATGAGGCTCTCTTAATATAATGTTCAATAAAAAATTGTTTGAAAATTGCTAAGCCCGTTTCCGAGAAAATCCAAAAAAACGTCTTATTAAAAAAGTTTACTTTAACAACATGCATACTATTTTTATAAGTCGAGAATATATTACTACCCCACCTGCCTTTCCATACAAATATTTCGATTTATTGACTTATCATCAACATCAATCAAAATTTGATGAGAAACAATCTTTAAAGTATGACTTGTATTTTTAATAAGATCAAATTTAATACCATCTTTGAGCATACTAAATTTTGTCTGTATTTTGTTCATTTTGCTTATGTTAACGGTGTCATTGAGTTCAACATTTTAAAACCACCATCTTTATTCTGTTTTTGTTTTGGCCCTTGCTCCGCTCTTCTCATTGAGTACCTATATCAAATATTCTATCAATTTATAAGGACATCAAGAGTCATGCCATTAAAGTTTCCATTTGATGCTTTTAAGTTATATTGAATTACTCAAAAGAAAAAAAAGAAAAGGTTAGCGTATATATAGCGGAACCATACCAAATAGACATTTCCTTTTAAGAAAAAAATATTTATATTTTTATTTTCGTCGAATAGGATATCCTTTGTCAGATGACACAATGTGCGGCGTACTACATATTTGTACCGAAAATAAAGTTCAAAATCAAACGAAATTGTAAACTTTCTCCCTCCGAGGGAATGGGTTTTCTGGAAACGATTGCGCCTCCTCAAATATAAATTTCTTTCCCGGAAAAATAAAATATAAATTTACCTGATTTTTAAAGTTGGATTCTACAAGTTTAGAGTTTCACAATTTTTCGAATGGATTTTTAAGTGGTTTTGGTTAGGCTTAGCATGAACTTCAAATTATGTTGAATAGGAAAAAGAATATGATTTTTATTTGCATTTTCAATTCAAAACCAAATAAAAAAAATTCAAACTAAACTATTTGCTTTGTAAAATTTTTATTTTTCAAAAATCCATAGCGTCATCAAAACGTGGTTCTACGTGGAATTTCAATTTATCCTTAAAGTCCTTATGTGTACCTACGGAAACAAATGGAATCCCCCTCTAATTTTCATTTCAATATTCAGCGGCGAAATTTCAAACAAGAATGTATTGTACATTACATACATACATAGCCAACATAGGATCCTTTTGTCCTGAACCTAATTGGTATTCAATCCAGAGCAAGAACAAGAGCTACAGCAAAAAGGACGTTTACGCGTACGAGGTACAGATACAGATACACCCTAACATTGTTTTATTTTCCATCCCTATCCCTATCATCGAGTCAAATCACAAAATTCCCGAAAAGGTAAAAATGACTTTAACGGCTCTCACGCATCCTGTGCTAATTCAAAAATGAAAAAAAGGTACGTACAGATATTCCAAAAATGACATTCGATTTCCTTTTTATTCTAACGTTGTATAATATTTTTTTTTTCTTTGTTCTCATATTCATTAACGGTATTTATTTTCAGAGGATGGTTGGCGCGTGAACGAACAAAAAAAAATTAGGAAACAGAGTTTAATTAAACTGATTATGTAATAAGAGGAGCAAATATTCAAATGAAATTGTAACCTAATACAAATAACTGCTCTTGGCAGTTTGAGCAGACACAAAAAAGGTAGGTTTACATAATATTCGTGATAAGTAGATATGTATTTAAAATTACTTGGGCAAATATTTGAATCATACAATTATGTACGGTCGCAGGACCTCATGAGCATGATACAAATCTTATTTGCAATTAATTAAAAAATAACTTTTCGACTGACCGTTAATTAGGCAAATGAACTTTTTTACATTAGATACATGTGATTCGAGATTGAATTTAAAAAAAAAAATTCCCTAATTACGCAGGTTCATGAGGGTCGAATGTTCTATAGAACAGTCAGTTTGGTTTACCTTCCAGTGTGGACCAAGGAATCAAACATTATACCCCACCAGTTTCTGGACTGTTAGCGCCTATATTCACATACCACGTTGGTTGAGGGTCTTGTAAAGTGCCTTCTTGGTCCTGTCCTGATAGGGCTTTGTTACTAAGATGTCTTTGAAGCCCGAAGAAACAGTGATTGGCAAAAGTGATCCTTCGACACATCTCTTAAGTAATATTATTTTGAAAAGTTAAAGTGAAACCAATTAGACAAAGTCCTTGACTATGTCAATGTTTCATCTGCCTAAACGTGATGTTTTGTCCAAGCCTACAATGATGACGTTCTGTATCGGGGGACATAATTTTTCGAGAAGTAAGAACTACTACACAAATAAAATGCACGACTGGGTCGCACGAACTTGCTCTTATTATAAGCAATTGCTTAGTGGCTGCATATATGGATATTAAAAAAAAAAAAAAAATTTCGAAAATTCTTTTATTTTTTAAATTATTTTAAGAGTTTTCTCGGAAAAACAAAGTATGAAATAAAATTTCGAAGCTATACGTAAATCTAGGAAAAAAAATATTGAAAATCGTTCGACCAGTTTTTTTTAAAAAGGTTATTTTTGAAAAACTTTTCCAAAAAATATTTTGAAATTTATTTGGGTATGCAAATATATGGCAATCTGTAGTTTACATTTGAAAAAATAATTTAAAAAAAAATCAATATACCCGTTTCCAACATATTTCGAAAACCAAAAAATTTTTTGAAAAAATTATAAAAAATCAAAAAAAAAAGTTTTTGAAAAATTTGAAATGCCATATTAATAAAATTATAAATGACTTCCTGTGGCCAAAATTTTATTGAAATTGAATGTATAGTTTACGAGAAAATTTGATTTGAAAATACTGGTTCTATGAGAGGTACCGTTATAAGACAAATTTTGAAAAATATTTTCCAACCAAAAGATAGATTGTCTTACAAAAATAGCATCCTGAAAGTTTTATCAAAATCGTTAGAGCCGTTTTTGAGAAAATCAATTTTTTTCTTCACGATTGTATGGCAGGTGCCGTTATTTTTGGGCCTAGAGCAAAAATAAATAAAATGCACGACTGGGTCGCACGAACTTGCTCAAATGAGTGACAGTGGTTTATGGGCTTGAGATTTTGATAAAAATAAAATTTTCAAAATTCTTAAATAAATACTTAAACTAATTTGAGCTGAAAAAAAAGTACGCCATTTTATTTCTTGGATAAATTTGAATTTATGAGAATAAATTTAGAAAAATCTGTGGAGCGGTTTTTGAGAAAAAAAGTTTTTTTTGAAAAACTTTTTGAAAAAAATTTTCAAAAAAAATTCAAAAACGCCAGTTCATAGGTATTCAGCAAATACATTTATTTAAAATTTTTAAAAAAAAATTTAATAAGCAGTTTTCGAAATATTATTTTTTTAAATTTTTTTTTTAAAAATGCTTTTAAAAATACAAAAAAATATTTTTCAAAAATATTGGTATGCAATACAAATTGAGCTACCTACAGCTATATGTGTGTGAAATTTCGAAAGAATCGGTTGAGTCGTTTTCGAGATAGTCGAAAGCAAAAAAAACGGTCCTATGGAAAGTACCGTTCTTAGCCATTTTTTAAAACTTTTTTTTCAGCCATATGATTGGTCGTACCTAAAAAGCAACACTGATTTTTTTAATTAAAAATCGTTAGAGCCGTTTTTGAGAAAAATAAGCTTTAACGTAACGGTTGTATGGCAGGTACCGTTATTTTTTGAGCTAAAAAAAAAATTTCAATTTCCTTTCTGTACAATACCTAAAAAAGTCTATATACCAAGTTTGAAGCAATTCGGCCCACCCGTTTGGCTGTAGGTCTACATACAGACAGACAGACAGACAGACAGACAGACATACAGACGGACAGAATTTTTAGACCATCTTTTTTCGTCTTCGCTATCATCGTAATGTCATGTTTGATTGTTATCTCAAAACTTTTTTTTTCGACGAATGCATAACTTGCCTTATAGTACCTATAATCGCAAGTAAAAATATGTTCCGAGGGACGGCCAAATAAATCCTAGATACCAAATTTGAAGCAAATCGGCTCATCCGTTCAGGCTCTAGAAGCGCGAACAGACAGACAGACAGACAGACGGACGGAATTCCCAGACCCACTTTTTTCGACTTCTCCATCATCGTAATGTCATGTGTGATTGTTATCTCGAAATTTTTTTTCTGCACGAATCCATAACTTGCCTTATAGTACCTATAATCGCAAGTAAAAGGGCGAATTCTTTGTTCAAAAATGATTAAAATATACTACATTTCGAGCATATTGATATTTGTATAAGATACGTTAATTCTCCCCGTAATTTTCTTATACATACTTAGTCTTCCAAATTAATTAAATTTTTTGTATAGATACAGATGTCGCAGTTACCTATATTATAAGCCAAAAATCAAGAACGCACTTATCTATGAAGTACCTAGTCCCAAAACAATACCCACAAACTAAATCAAAATAGTTCAAGATTTGGTAAAAACTAAAAAATCTTGGCTGAAATTGAACGGCTTGATTTATGGAAGCTACTGTTGAGAAACCTTCAAACGTAGATGCCACCTAGTGGGGGCTCTGAGAGATATAGCATATACCTTAGCAATTCTGAACCATTTTGTGAATGTCGTTGTCCACTTATGTAAAATTTAGTAACGCTTTTTAAACAAGGTTTCCGGCTTCAAAGTAGCTGTTTTCTATCAAATTAAAATAAAATGCACGACTGGGTTTTGCACGAACTTGATCTAATGTGTGACGGCATTATGGAAATAAGCAGGGAAAAAATCGTATGAAATTTTAATAATCACTAAAAACTCACTAGTTAAAACGTTTAAAAAAAAAATGAAGTAAACCATCTGGTTTCGTTTAGTGTTTGGAATTCTAAGAAATTTTTTTCAAAATCGTTCTACCAGTTTTTTTCAAAAACAGTTTTTTTTTTTGAAAATCTTTTCGGAAATATATTCCAAATGTTTTGTGAGTATGTCAACTTCTAGCACTTTGTAGTTTTTATCAAAAAAATAAAATTTACAAAAGTAGATTAAGCGTCTTTGAAAAAACGAAAAATAAAAAAATTTATAAACCCAAAAAAACTTTTTTTTTTTTTTTTAAATTTAAGAATTCATGTTTTTTTCGCCTATAAGGGCTCCTACATTAAAAATGTCATCAAAATCGGTCCTGTGGCTTATAAGAAAATCTGATTTCAAAAACCGGTCCTATGGGAGTGGGAGGTACCGTTATAACACTTTTCCTTAGAAATCTATTCTAGCCAAAACATACATTTTACACAAAAAACACCATTAAGAAAGTTTTATCAAAATCATAGGTGTCGTTTTTAAGAAAAATGCGTTTTTCATTAAAAATCGAATGGCAGGTAACATTAGTTTTGAAGCTTGAATGCTAATTCCAAAAACCCCTCTGTAAAGCCTCATAATAATACTGTGTACCAAGTTCGAAGCAAATCGGTCTAGCCGTTTAAGCTGTAGATAACTCTATAGACAGACAAAATTGTCGGATCCACTTTTTTCGGCTTCTCTGACATCTTTATGTCATATCTACAAGATGGGCCAAAAGAAATTACTCTATTGCAAGATGATCTTATTTTTGCAAAAGGCCGCCAATGTCAAATCTGTTTTGACATTTGTGGACTTGACAGATGCAGAATACAAGTGAACAAGCCATGGAGCGATACATGAACCGATATTCTGCAGGCGGCGTTCCCGGTTCGCCTCATCTCTTGTTTTGGCGATTTGCACTGGCCCGCAAGATCGCCCGATTTAACCGTTTCAGACTTTTTGTTGAAGTTTTTTGAAGTCTCGTGTTTACGTGAACAAGCCCGATACTCTGGAAGCCCTCAAGGACAACATTCGACACGAGTGCAGCTTCGAAAATTAAATTTTCTCACAGTAGCTGCTTGATGCTGCGGTTATTAGTTTTCATTTATGTTCCGAATCAAAAACTAAAAAAAAATAAAAACTTCTTTTATTTTAGCGAACCGTACTTTGCTTTATTGTATCTTACTTAAAATAACTAAACTTTTTGTTGAATAACACTTCCTATGTTACTTCTTATGAACTATTCAATTTTTTTCGTAAGTAAAGGTGATCGTCGATTCCAAGTAATTATTAATTGCGGAATTGCAGTTTATATTTCTTGGGTTTCGTTTGGAATTATCGATTACCTTTGCTTTTGCTTTAATTAAATATTTCTTGGAATTCGTTTGTAATCTTAATTATGTTGATGTTTGTGGGAGCGTTTGCAATGCAATTCTTAGGAATATTATTGTTGACACCTTAAGAATAAGCTTTGTATGTATTTATGCCTTAAATGACAGATGTCAACTTCATTAATTGTCATTCCTCTTTTTTAAAAGCCAAAGTGTTTTCCTAATCTTCTTTCTCTTTTTTTATTGAACTCGAAGTGAAAGGAAGTTTGCAATTAATCAATCTTTAAATATAAATTAAATCGTTCTTTTTTCTTATCAATTATGTACCTACTAACTTTTACTTGCGCCTTCGTTCGTGTTAAATACAGTGTCTAGGGAATCGCCATAGTAGTCTAAATTTAAAAAAAATCCACTACTGGACCGCACGAACTTGCTCTAATAAGACATTGGTCGTGGCTTGAGATTTTGAAAAAAAAAATTATTTTTCGAAACTCTTATTCTTTGGATGAATTTCAATTGTACTCGAATGGTAGTAAGATTATCAAAATCTGTTGAGTGATTTCTATGAAAAAAATTTATTTTTGGAGAACATTTTTCAAAAACAAAACTTGGTTGTCTGTAAAGTCGGTTTACGGACCATAATTTTACGTCATATGGTTATCAAAAAGTACAAAACAGTTCATGTGTAGGTTTTATCTCTCGTACCACCAACCACCAACCACCCACCATTTTTTAATTTTTTTTTCTCAGCCTTTCCTCTGAAACATCAACCTTCCACCCCCACATGCAACCACCAACCAACAGCCCACCATTTTTGACAATTCCCCCCCCCACAAAATAAATACCCCTTGCTTACCACCACCAACCACCCACACCACCTACAATCACAACCAACCACCCACAATATTTGACAATTCCGACCCAAACCATTCCAAATCCCCCAACACCAAACACCCATCCCATCTACAGCCACCAACGAACCACCAATTATTTTTGACAATTTTTGAGTCACCACCCCATAACAAATAACCCCACACCTAATCACCCCCCTTCACCATCACCGCCACCCCACCTACAACAGCCAATCACCCCCCCCCCCCCCCCCCCCACACACACACATACACACTAAACACATCCCCACCAACACCACACTCCCCTTCCCCACCACTTACAATCACCAACCACCTAACACCCTCCAATTCCACTTAATCGACTTTCTATGTCTTCAAAGCAGATGTATAACGTGACTGTGACTGTGACACTTTTTCGTGCGTGCTGACCATGTATTCCGATTTATTAGACGTTATCACGTCAAATAAAATGCACTACTGGGTCGCACGAACTTGCTCTTATGAGTGACAGTGGTTTAGGGGCTTGAGATTTTGATAAAAATAAAATTTTCAAAATTCTTAAATAAATACTTAACTAATTTGAGCTGAAAAAAAGTACGTTATTTTATTTCTTGGATAAATTTGAATTTATGAGAATAAATTTATAAAAATCTATCAAACGGTTTTTGAGAAAAAAAGTTTTTTTTTGAAAAACTTTTAAAAAAAAAAATTTAAAAAAAATTCAAAAACGCCAGTTCATAGGTAATCATCAAATACATTTATTTCACATTTTTAGAAAAAAATTTAATAAGCAGTTTTCAAAATATTAATTTTTAATTTTTTTTTTTAAATGCTTTTAAAAATACAAAAAAACATTTTTCAAAAATATTGGTATGCAATACAAATCGAGCTACCTACAGTTATATGTGTGTGAAATTTCGAAAGAAGCGGTTGAGTCGTTTTCGAGATAGTCGAAAGCAAAAAAAACGGTCCTATGGAAAGTACCGTTCTTAGCCATTTTTTGAAACTTTTTTTTCAGCCATATGATTAGTCGTACCTAAAAAGCAACACTGATTTTTTTAATTCGAAATCATTAGAGCCGTTTTTGAGAAAAATAAGCTTTAACGTAACGGTTGTATGGCAGGTACCGTTATTTTTTGAGCTAAAAAAAAATTTCAATTTCCCCTCTGTATAATACCTAAAAAAGTCTATTTACCAAGTTTGAAGCAATTCGGCCCACCCGTTTGGGCTGTAGGTGTCTATACAGACAGACAGACATACAGACGGACAGAATTTTTAGACCATCTTTTTTACGAATGCATAACTTGCCTTATACCTTGCCTTGTACCTATAATCGCAAGTAAAAAATCTAATACCCCAATACATAGGTTTTCTGCATTTATCATATAAATACTTGGGTATCATTTTTGAAAAAAGTTAATGAGCCGTTTTCAAAATATTAAACTATTAAGCGAAATGTTTTCGAAAAAACACAAAAATATTTATTAATAAAATGCACGACTGGGTCGCACGAACTTGCTCTTATGATAAGCAATTGCTTAGTGGCTTCATATGGATATTAAAAAAAATTTAAATAATTTCGAAAATTCTTTTATTTTTTAAATTAGTTTAAGAGTTTTCTCGGAAAAACAAAGTATGCAATAAAATTTCAAAGCTATACGTAAATCTAGGAAAAAAAAATATTGAAAATCGTTCGACCAGTTTTTTTTTAAAAAGGTTATTTTTGAAAAACTTTTCCAAAAAATATTTTGAAATTTATTTGAGTATGCACATATATGGCAATCTGTAGTTTACATTTGAAAAAATAACTTAAAAAAAATTAATACACCCGTTTCTAACATATTTCGAAAAAATTTTTTTGAAAAAATTATAAAAAATCAAAAAAAAAAAAGTTTTTGAAAATTTTGAAATGCCATATTATTAAAATTATTAACGACTTCCTGTGCCCAAAATTTTATTGAAATCAAATGTATAGTTTACGAGAAAATTTGATTTGAAAATACTGGTTCTATGAAAGGTACCGTTATAAAACAAATTTTGAAAAAAAATTTCTAACTCAAAGATAGACTGCCTTAAGAAAATAACATTCTGAAAGTTTTATCAAAATCGTTGGAGCCGTTTTTGAGAAAATCAATTTTTACTTGCGATTATAGGTACTATAAGGCAAGTTATGGATTCGTGCAGAAAAAAAATTTCGAGATAACAATCACACATGACATTACGATGATGGAGAAGTCGAAAAAAGTGGGTCTGGGAATTCCGTCCGTCTGTCTGTCTGTCTGTCTGTCTGTCTGTCTGTCTGTCTGTCTGTCTGTCTGTCTGTTCGCGCTTCTAGAGCCTGAACGGATGGGCCGATTTGCTTCAAATTTGGTATCTAGGATTTATTTGGCCGTCCCTCGGAACGTATTTTTTATTTTTGCTCTAGGCCCAAAAATAACGGCACCTGCCATACAATCGTGAAGAAAAAAATTGATTTTCTCAAAAACGGCTCTAACGATTTTGATAAAACTTTCAGGATGCTATTTTTGTAAGACAATCTATCTTTTGGTTAAAAAATATTTTTCAAAATTTGTCTTATAACGGTACCTCTCATAGAACCAGTATTTTCAAATCAAATTTTCTCGTAAACCATACATTCGATTTCAATAAAATTTTGGCCACAGGAAGTCATTTATAATTTTATTAATATGGCATTTCAAATTTTTCAAAAACTTTTTTTTTTGATTTTTTATAATTTTTTCAAAAAATTTTTTGGTTTTCGAAATATGTTGGAAACGGGTATATTGATTTTTTTTTAAATTATTTTTTCAAATGTAAACTACAGGTTGCCATATATTTGCATACCCAAATAAATTTCAAAATATTTTTTGGAAAAGTTTTTCAAAAATAACCTTTTTAAAAAAAAACTGGTCGAACGATTTTCAATATTTTTTTTTCCTAGATTCACGTATAGCTTTGAAATTTTATTGTATACTTTGTTTTTCCGAGAAAACTCTTAAACTAATTTAAAAAATAAAAGAATTTTCGAAATTATTTAAATTTTTTTTTAAATCCATATATTCAGCCACTAAGCAATTGCTTATCATAAGAGCAAGTTCGTGCGACCCAGTCGTGCATTTTATTTTCTTCCCGATTGTATGGCAGGTGCCTTTTTTTTTCTAGAGCAAAAATAAAAAATTTGTTCCGAGGGACGGCCAAATAAATCCTAGATACCAAATTTGAAGCAAATCGGCCCATACGTTCAGGCTCTAGAGGCGCTAACAGACAGACAGATAGACGGACGGAATTCCCAGACCCACTTTTTTCGACTATTCCATCATCGTAATGTCATGTTTCATTGTTATCTCAAATTTTTTTTCTGCACGAATCCGTAACTTGCCTTATAGTAGGTACCTCTAATCGCAAGTAAAAATATTGGTATGCAGTAGGTTTTAATTAATTTTATTAATTTGCAATATAATAATTTCAACTATATGCCTGTAAGACCCAAGGTCTTTTGAATGCAAACTGCACGGCAATAGTCAGAAGGAATAGAAAGCTAGAAAGACTTTTTGTTGGTACAATGGATTGAGAAATAGGTGATATTTATCTCATGAAAATCCCACGGGTGGCGTCCAGTTGAAGCTGGGGGAATATTGAAAAGTTTCCGCCCAGGCTGGGGCTCGAACCCACAACTCTTAGATTAGCAACCAAGCACTTTATCCACTGTACCATTGCCACCCGCATATATGTGTAAATTTTCGACAGAATCGGTTTTTGAAAAAGTCGAAAGCAACAAATTTTGAAAATATCGACTCGAAAAAAAGTCGAAAGTGGCAAAGTGAATGATGTTAGTAAGCTACATACTCGTATATGATTTTAAAAAAGGTATGTGAATTTGTATACAAATTAGAGAAAAGATGTTCCCGATGAGCAACCTAGTTTACATCCTAAAGCGTATTTTCATAAAATTTGAACGTTTGGAAATATTGTTTAATCTCATTTATTCAGTATTCATTAATCGCTCTCATGTGAACAGGGTTTAAACTTGGCAGCTGTGATGGAAAATGGCAGAATATGTTGTAGGCCCACACGATTGCGTTCCAAAACATATCGAAAATTAAATGTTCATCCATCAGTTCGAAAACTCGGAGGGACTAAAATTACAAAAAACATGTGTGGTTTTATGAAACCACCGTAAAAGTGAAACTAACGAGCGCCTTTCACTTTATCCCTACTCCGCGGCCGACCGTCACGCGACATACAACACACAGACGAAAAAGTTTGAGACGATGTAATAAAAGTTTCACTTTAACAAGATTTTTGTCCACCGGAAAATCGAGTCATGTATGATGCGGCACACTCCAATATTTTGTAATAAGGTGGAAACTTTCTTTATAATGTAACAGATTTTATTAGAATATTGAATACAAAATCAGCAACCCCTTTAGTATGAGTCTTATAAAGGCTTTTGGAATAAAATTTTGCTCTAATATCTTAATTTGAAAAGTAGTTTTGAGAAATATCGTTCTGGTTGTAGTACCCCGTGGCGTAGTGGTTACTGTGTCGGACTGCTACGCCGAAGGTTCAGGGTTCGATCCATGAGGTTGCCACCTTAAGTTTTTTTCCGGGGTACTGCCTCTTGCGAGGAAGTGACAAATCCTCCAAGAGTAATTAACGTCATGGAAAGTGCTTCTCTGTTAGCCGTTCGGATTCGGCGGTAAATTGTAGGTCCCTTCCATTCCTGCAGAATATCAACGCACACACAGGAATGGTTGAGAGTGTAAGTCACAGGCCCCGGCCCCGCTTGGAGCTGTTGTGCCAACAATTTATTTTTTTTTTTATTTAGGTAGCTGAATTTATATTTTTAAAAAATATTTTTTTTTTATGTTTTTAAATAAAAGTTTAAAAAAATTAATATTTTGAAATGCATTTGCTGAAAACCTATGAACTGGCGTTTTTGAATGATTTTTGAAAAATGGTTTCAAAAAGGTTTTTCAAAAAAAACTTTTTTTTCTCAAAAACCGATATACAGATTTTAAAAATGTATTCTCATAAATTCAAATTTTTTTCAGAACAAAAGTATGCAACAAAATATAAGAAATTCTAAAATATTACAAAATACCTCCAACCTCCATCTTCCCGGAGCGACGATTCAATTATTTTTATTCTCATGATTAAATTTACCCTTAAACTGATATTTTTTTTCATTTTCATTTCAACAAAATACTTTTCATGCGACATCGGCATCGTCTCGAAGCTCGAACCAATATCTCAAGCAGATGCAAGATGCAACTCATAGTTTAGTCATAATCGAATTATAGATTGTGAAGAAAGCGAAGAAGGGTGGAAAAATTGTCATTAACTGGGTGAAGTGGATATAGTAGATATCTGGGAAATATTGTAGAGTGAAGACAATGGAGACAGAGACATTTTTGGCATTGTCATGATGAGATGGAAAAAAGCACGAACAAAATTATTGATTGCAAATGAGCAAAATGTGAAGGAATCTTGAGTAATAAAAATCTCATTAATCAATGTCTTATCGTACATATATATGTATTATATACGAGTCTTAGAGTATATGGGCATGGGTGCACAGTAAATCGAAAAGAGAATGATATGAAGAAAATGGACGACGGAAGGGATTAATGTGTCCTTCCGAAAAGGTCCTTGTGGCTTGGGTTCAATTTCAACGAGATATGGTAGGGAATACTTAATTTCTATATTTAAATTGCTTAAATTGGACAAAATTACTTGCATAAAAATATACACTCACATCATTCTTTAGGTATTTTGATCAAAAAGAAGATGTTGAATAATTTTTATAATTTTCATAAGTTCATATATCTTTTACTCACTTTTTTTGTTGTTCTTGATTAGTTTAAGTTCCCCTTTGACTCACTTGCAAGCAATCTTCATCTACACTGAGACTGAACTTAACGAAGTGTAAAATTGTGCTTCAAATACAACACTGTGCACATGACTCACTAATTAATTGAAGAACATTCCACTTGACAATGTCTTTGACACAGAATCACTTAAAATTTGAACACAAATTGAGTATTTGAACTGTTTGAACTTACAATAAAAGATATTTGTACCTTTTCAGCTGCCTTAGATACATTTTTGGTATTTCGTTTCTCTGCTTTAATATTGTAACTAGTCGCGTTTGGATTTGAATTTTTTTGTATACAATGTTCATTCACAAACACATGAACAAAATTGTCGACGGTTGTTCAATCTAAACAAAGCCGATTTTGTGTTTTTTCTTAATTAAATAAAAAGTTTGATTTAAAAAGCTGAACTAAACAAAAAGTTTTAATTTCCATCTATTTATCAAGTGCCTACAGTATTTCTGACTATTGTGAAAGAAAAACTGACACTTTCGCGTCAGTCGTGAAATTTTTATTTTCACAGTACAGGCTACTGTGAATTCGTGGAAGTGTACGCCCTGCATAAGGCTTTGATTTCGGTAAAAAAGCGGGTTTCATTTTGCACATACCAAGCTTTGCAAAGCGTTCATAGAAACTGTCCGTTTTTTTTCAATGCTGTCTTTATCATAAGGGCACACGGGGCCGTGTCCAGGGCCCCTATCATAACGGGAGCCCCGAAAGGCTGATATATTCACTTACACAATACATTAAGCGTGCTCTCGGGAAAACTATAAAATTTCGTGTAAAAATCAAATCCACCATTCAGACGCAAGGTATTTGTTTATCGATGTATGCAAAAACCTTTTTTATTCACTTCCGCGAAACTTCCAATGGGACAGGCAAGATATTCGTCATTTCGTTGATTTTGGCAACAATTCGTCAAGATCTCAAGTAGAGTTGGCTGTTGCATACCCTGGCATTGTTCTGGCTGTCGAACTGCACATTCCGCTTTGAAGTTGCCTATGAATCTTCACACGGTGTTGACAAGTCAACGTGCACAATGCCAAAAAATTCAGCGACAGCAAAATTGATGCAAGAATTCAAAATAATCATCTGGGCTTAACGCACGATGGTGCAAAAACGAACTTTAAAGACAGTTGGCCAAACGATGAAGGATATATGAGGTGACCCGAAACAAGATGTTAAAATTGACTACGAACATGAGACTAGCATTGCAGAGCGCCCCATCGACTGCCGAATTCTCGAGACAAAACTGCTGGCGCTTGGAAATGACCAAATTCCCGTTGATGTTTCGACTGGATTGATATTATTCCCAACAAATTTTTGCTCCTCGATGGTAGAATTCGTCACCACAGTGTTTTCCGACATTGCACAAAATTTTAAAATTTCAATTTAATTGGTAAACGAATAATACTAGCAGTCAAGTCAAATCGCTGGAGAATACAGTTTCACACAAATCCGTTGACAGCGTGACCAACGAGGATGAAGCGGCCGACTTTATTTTTGAACTCTCTTGATGTGCCAGGCAGCGCCGGATCTAGGATTTGTTCAAGGGGGGGCAAAAGTTGAATTTGGCGCCCCCCCCCGCATTTTTTTTTTAAGTTTACATACAAAACTTGAACTCGTATCCTTAACCTGTTTTTATCTTTATGCTTTAATGCTTGATGCTGTTGACAATAGCTTATGTACGATATATGTCATAAAAGTCTGTGTGAACCAACCTAAGAAAATAAGGTATTGCTAAGGGTTCTTATGTTACTGATTACTCAAAATGCAATCTTGGCGTACATATGTGCAAAATAAAACTTTTGGGGTATGTGCCATAATCCAGATTGATTTGATAATTTTTCTTTTTCAATAAACGACAGCGGAGAACCTGCTAATGTTGTTCATAAAAAGTTAAAAGGCTGTATGTTTATTTGTGATTCTGTCCGATATTTTGATTGCACATTTAACTTTTACTCACCTTTATACAAAATCATAACTAATCCATAGAACAGCTTTAGTGAAATAGCTCAGTAGTACACAACAAAAATTCTTTTTCATTTTTACTTGCTCTATAGGGCAAGTATTGGTTTCGTGCAGAAAAAAAAATCGAGGTTTTAATCAAACATGACATTACGATGATAGAGAAGCCCAAAAAAGTGGTTTTCGCCATACCGTCCGTGCGTCGGTCTGTCTGTTTCTCTGTGCGGTTGTGTTGATGTGCGCTTTTTTACGTCATGCTACAGCCTAAACGGCTTGACAGATTTTCTCCAAACTCGGTTTTGTTTCGTTTTAGCGCAGCTCAAACTGGTACCTTTAATGTAACGGTTTTTTTCATTTTGAATTTGCTCGAAAACGGCTTTAACGATTTTGATTAAACTCAGAATTTAACTTACCTAAATGGTCGTAACGAAAATCAGGTTTAAACGGCTTTTTTTAAATGGCCATAAGTTCGCAACGACTTGATTGAACTGACTCAAACTTCGTTTGGCATCGTTCTTTATAGTGTTCTATAGGATGGTTTTGTAAATTTTTCAGTGAAGGCTTTTTAAATAATAGCTCCCATACAACGAGCCGTTCAGTTTAAGCCAACTTTTTTCGGTTTTTTCTAATTTGCTCAAAAACGGCTCTAACGGTTTTGATTAAACTTTGTATGTTACATATTCTTTTAGTGTTCTTGACAAAACTGCGCTTTTTGTTTTTGGCAAAAAAATGCTAATAACGGAGATCTGGTCTTAACGTCTTTTTTTCAAATGGCCATAAGTTGTCAACGGTTGTATCGAATTCAAACCTAGCGCCTTCACGTTCTCTTTTTTGTTTCGTCTACGTCACGAACACACATCACCCTTGCATTTTTCTTATGTTTTGCGCTCTACGTCAAGGAGACACATGCCAAATGGGAAGGTCCTATCTGGTTTGTGGTCAACTCTTGAACTATGTTTAACTGGCTGCGCAAAATAGTGAAGCTGTAGCAGTAGCACTTAGCGCCGGAGTAAATGTCAAAAAAAGTAGCTCACTAAGCAGCATTCACGAATGGTGTTGCACTGAACTCAAACAAAAATCGTGTCCACCATTTCGTTTGTTGTTGTTTTCCATTGCAGCACGTTCGTGAAGTTCAAATTCAGTCGACTTCAACTTCAGCTACTTTCTGTGCTGCAGCTGCTACTTTACATTGTAGCCGTGCAATACAATTAACGAACATTTAAATTTGACATGCTACGTACTACAGCTGCAGCTTCACCATTGTGCGCAACTAATTACGACGAACAGATGATGGTTCACTCTTTGTTTATAAACAAGACCGCACTACGTGGAACTGCACTACAATAATTGAAATGCACGTATTCTTTGTATGAAATCATATGAAATAAGTCGCCCTACACTACATTTGAGCTGCATTTTAGTGACAGTAAACGGTTGGTAGTCTACCGAACTATTGCAGAGCCGTTTGCAGTACCAAAAAAAGGGATTTTTCCTACATTTGCGACTCTCTTTCACTCTTACTCTTACTTCTTTTTTTGCTCATCTTTTAATTTTGCGCCCTGCTGAAGGGCACCGAATTAGTTTATCATTTTCAAAAGTTGAAGACCTTTTTTTTACTTTCGTTTCTTTCTTCATCTTCCAATTTTGCGCCCCATGAGGGGCGACGAATTTGTTTAAAGGGCGACGAAAGTGGTTCATTACATATTTCTTTCATATTTGGAACAAGAAATAAATAAACATTGCATTACTTTGGCGCCCTGATGTTCAAATGTTGAATAACTACTCTTTTTTTTTTGCTCTCCTATATTTCTTCATCTTCCATTTGGCGCCCCCAAGGCCAGGCGCCCGGGGCAAGTGCCCCCCTTTGCCCCCCCCCCCCCTAGATCCGGCGCTGGTGCCAGGAACTCCGCTGCATAATTTACAGCTGAAGGTGGGATCGATTATAATCATGTTGCAGAATCTGAAACTGATGAACAATGTGATTCAAGCGACAAACATCAAGAGCAAGTTCAAAGGAGTGTAAGACCTTATCCTACGAGATCCGATCATTTAAACTAATCCTCCATTCCAATTCAAGCGAATTGAGTTCTCCTTTACATTGGCTTTTGCGATGACAATCGAAAAATCGCAATGCCAATCATTGGAAGTGTGTGTGAAGTCTCTAATCTCACTGTTTTTCGCACGGTCAGCTGTAACGTTGCTTTTCCGCAGGTTGGCAAACCGTCTTTACACTACATTACACTTTAATCTTCTCCGTCGATTAACAAAGTAGACACATTTACAAGCACTGACAACTGAGTTTTTGTCGTTCACTTTTTTACTTTTCAACAGGGCCCCAAGTTCTTGTGTGCCCATGGGCCCCGGTATGGCCTAAAACGGCCGTGATTTTTTTAACTCTATAGGGAAAATATTGGTTTCATTGAAAAAGAAATCAACATTTTAATCAAAACCCAACTTTTACTCCATATTTTATTTTTCGACGTGAGAACGTCTTATAAATCGATGACACCGGCAGCATGGACGAAAAAATGTCACAATATCACAATGTCACGTTCCTTAGAGATGAACACCGGCTGCACAAAAATGGTGGGTGGTTGGTGGTTTAAGGTTGGATGGGTGTTTGGGTGTTTGGGAGGGGGGCGAATTGTCAAAAATGCTGGGTGTTTAGTTGTGTGGTTGGTTAGTGGTTGTAGGTGCGGGGTGGGTGGTTGGTGGTTGGGGATATACAACCTACAACTATTTTGTTTATATAACGGGTCCTTGAAATCTACTCCAACCATTTTGGCTAAGCTTATTAATAATGCTTATATTGCTTGTAAGAAAACCCCGTTTTATAAAAATAATAATAATAATTTTAACTCTATGCCTGTAAGACCCAAGATCTTTTGAACGCAAACTGCACGGCAGTAGTTAGAAGGAATAGAAAGATAGGGAAGATTTTTTGTTGGTACAATGGATTGGGAAATAGGTGATATTTATCTCTCGAAAGTCCCACGGTGGGGGAATATTGAGAAATTGCTGCCCAGTCCGGGGCTCGAGCCTACAACTCTTAGGTTAGCAACGAAGCACTTTATCCGCTGTACCATTGTCACCCGCAAATGCAGATATCGAAAATCGATTCTAGCCGCTTTTTAAGAAAATCACTTTATTAAGAACTCTATACACTTAAAGTGAAACTTTTTTGGTGATAAGGCTAACTTTAAAAAGTTGGACTAGGACTAAGCTACGGAAAATAGTATACAATTTATAGAGCAACGAAATCCCTCTAGTTAGTCTGCCATACTTTCATTATTCATTGATCCGGTCACCAGGCACCTATTCAGCGGTGGGTGTGAGAGTGAGAGTGGTAGGCCAACAAAGGTAAACAAAATGTGATTTTTGCATATATATTGACTTATATTTCAAAAACAGTGAGCTTTAGACAAAACACATGTTTAGAAACTTATAGCTTAGTACGAGACGTTTCGCATTATACCATTTAGAAGATATAACTTCAAAGTTGTATATGGTTCCCAAAAGTATGTAATGAATTTGTATGCTTTACTGCCAAAATTATTTGTAAAACAATTTATAGAGACATAGAAACTCATTCAAAACCAAATAATACTGTTTTCAGAACATGTTTTTTTTTTAAGTATGTAATTTTTTGTAAATATCGAATATTATATCCAACTGCAAAATCCATACTAAAAACAAAATTGAAAAATTCTTTCAAAAAGTTTTCAAGAAAAAACGTGTGTTAAAAAAATTGGTCGAATGATTTCGAAAGTTTTCTTTTTCTGGAAAAAAAATAATTTTTCTTAATAGTTATAAGTTTTAACTAGATATTTTCAAGTGATTACCTGATTACTTAATCAAAATTTATATGATATTTTTTCCCCCAAGATAACAAGACCAACAAGAACAAGAACACGACTGAGTGTTCTTTATTTATTTGACCGTATTTTGAACGATATTTTTTAAGGGTTTGACAATAGCGGCTGACATTGACTGTTCGATTTTTTTTAAGAAATCGATGAGTTGTTTCCCTATTTCATCACAGAAAACAGATGGCATGATATGTCTTTCGCTGAATGAAACGTTTTAGAATATTTTTCCGGATTACAGTCCGTTTATGACGTTACTGCATGATCTCATGTATCGTCTATGGGGCATAATGGGCCACCCAATTTTTGAACCCCGCCGCCACCGTCGCAATTAACTAAAGAAAGTGTACACATTCATCTTACCTAAAACGATAATACTTTAATATTTCCCTAATAATGAAAGAGGAGTTTTTTGAAACTTTCATGTCTTAAGGTAGGGTGTTGTTACTTGCGATTATGGGTACTATAAGGCAAGTTATGCATTCGTAAAAAAAAAAAAAAAAATTCTAACAATCAAACATGACATTACGATGATAGAGAAGTCGAAAAAAGTGGGTCCGACAATTCTGTCTGTCTGTCTGTCTGTCTGTCTGTCTGTCTGTCCGTGTGTCTGTCTGTCTGTATAGTTACCTACAGCCTAAACGGCTGAACCGATTTGCTTCAAACTTGGTACATAGTATTATTATGACGTCCTACAGAGGGGTTTTTGGAATTAGCATCCTAGCTCCAAAAATAACGATACCTGCCATACGATTTCTTGTGAAAAATTAAATTTTCTCAAAAACGGCTCCTACGATTTTGATAAAACTTTCTCAATAGTGTTTTTTGTGCAAACTTTATGTTTTGGTTGGAATAGATTTTTCAGGAAAAGTCTTATAACGGTACCTCCCATAGGACCGGTTTTTTGAAATCCGATTTTCTCGTAAGCCACTTGACGGATTTCGATGAAAATTAATGTAGAAGCCCTTTTATAAACGAAATAATATAAACTCTTAATTTTTCCAAAAAATGTTTTTTTGAGTTTTTAAAAAAAGTTTCAAATTTTTTTTTTAACTTTTGTTTTTTCCAAAAACGGTTCAATCTATATTTTTTTAATTTTATTTTTCTGATAAAAAATACAAAGTGCAAGAAGTTGGCATACTCAAAAAAAAATTTGGAATATATTTTAGAAAAGTTTTTCAAAAAAAACTGTTTTTTGAAAAAACTGGTCCAACGATTTTGAAAAAAATTTTCGTCAAAATTCAAAAACGTAAAAGAAACCTGATGGCTTACTTCATTTTCTCCAAAAAACGTTTAAGGTATTGATTTTAAAGTGATTTATAAAATTTCATATGATTTTTTCAACGCTTTTTTCCCAAAATCTCAAGCACCCAAAACAATTTTAACACATTAGAGCAAGTTCGTACGACCCAGTCGTGCACTTTATTTTTTCAATACACATCACTCGTTTTTGAATTATTATGATAATTATTATTATGTATACTAAACCGAACTAGTTTTTTAAGTTATTTTTAGACAATCTATGTGCTTATAAATTCTTTTTACCGTGAAACTTCTTTAATATCGGGAGGTTTTGAAATTTGACGACGCGGAAATGCGCCATGACACTTTTAATCAAATAAATCAAACAAATTAATATATCGCAACAAGTCTGGAGAGAAATGGAATGAAAAAAAAGTCATGACACTGACACAATATTATTATATATTTTATATTGTAGCTCTCTTTGTCTGGAGTTCAGGCTTTAAAAAGGAGTCAAATGGACGCAAAGGATTCCCAACCAAAGGGCCTGCTCTACAGATTTTAAGCAAGAAAGCAAGCGTGACGGTACGTTTGTCAACTGTCCTTTTGAACCGACTCAATCGATGGGTCGAAGAAAATCAAATTTTGAAAGAATTCCAAGCTGCATACAGGCAAAACTATTCAACTGTGGACCAAATATTCAATCTTTCCTGCCTTATAAAATTACAACTCAATCAAAAAAAGAAGCTTTATGCGTTTTTCATAGATTTAAAAGCTGCCTTCGACAATATAAACAGAAATGCATTGTTCCACAAACTGAAGCTTATGGGAATATCTACAAAAATGCTTTCAATACTAAAGGCTCTATATCACAACAACACTGCAACTGTATGGAATGGAACACATATTAGTGACTTTTTTCCTATCAATCGAGGTGTAAAACAGGGATGCGTTCTCAGCGCTCTGTTATTCATCCTGTTTTTGAATGACGTTGACCTCGAACTTCCGGGTGGAGTAACTGTTGAAGATGTGTCAGTAAAAGTCTTACTTTATGCAGACGATATTGTTCTACTCTCTGACAATCCATCTTCTTTACAAGCAATGATAAATAGCTTCGCAAATTATTGCACAAAATGGAATCTGCTTGTAAATTTAGGAAAGTCAGAAATAGTGATTTTTCGAAACGGTGGAAGAAAAATGGACATTTAATAGTGGCGAAATTAAAATATCTAATAAATACAAGTACCTAGGAGTAGCACTTACTTACAATATGTCGTGGACAGAACATCTCACGCAGAGACTTGCAATGTCCAAAAACTCAATAAACGCCACCTGGTCGAACTTTATGAAAAACAAAAATTACAGCACTCAGCCAAGTATAAGATATATGAAGCTGCTTCAAAATCTGTAATGAACTACTGTGCCCAAGTTTGGGGTTATTCTGAACATGATGAAGTCGAAAAATTACAAAGGTTCTTCATCAAAAGATGTTTCTCCCTACCAAGTAACACACCAAATTACGTGATCAACTTAGAAACAGGACTTCCAAAAGCATTCCTCGAAACACTCAAACTCCATTTCAAATACATTCAAAGAGTAAGCACCCTCCCCGAAAACAGATTACCGAGAAAACTTTCGGATATCATCGTGAGAAAACAGATCTACTGGGCCAATGAATTGTCAAATCTTTTTAATGAACTCGACATTGAGTTTGACTGGTCTACAAAGTCTGAGTGGAGGACATTGCACAAAGAAACTTGCAATAAACTCATAGAAAGACATTGGACAGAACACACAAATAGAGCGAAACAATCACGTTTCCACGACGAGTATTGTAACCTGGAATATCCAGAAGTACCAAACTACTTCGAAGACAGTTACTCACGCGAGATGATAATTATGGTGTTAAAGTCTAGGTGCGGATTGCTCAATCTCAATGCCAGGGCATTCAGAAGAGACTCGGTAGGCATTTGTACGATCTGCAACCTTGATGCTACTGAAAATACATACCACTTTGTAGGAGTGTGCCCTTGTTTTCGAGCACACAGGAGACAGTTCCTTGGAAGTGAAAATCTTAACCGTGACCAGTTCCTCAATATCCTCAACGGTCAAAATTACACCCAACTATACAATTTCTTAAGAAACGCTCTTAGATATCGAAATTTTATTATAAATGAATTTTCATAAAAATATAATTCCATCGCTAAGTTTCAATAAATTTATTATAGTTAACACTTTAACCTGACAGGCAACTTAAAAAGTTATTGTCATTCAATTTAATTTTAATGAAATGAAAACCAAACTTTTATATTTTATATTTTCTGCAAATAAAATTATTTAATCTAAAAAAATCTAAAAAAAAAATCGTGTGTTAAACGTTTGTATAGATATACGTGTTGCAAGCATTTAGCCATTCAATGAAATTTGAACATAAGCCGAAAACTGGTGTTGGAAGGGGTTTTTTTTATCTCAATGTCTCGTAGGCTACTTCTCTGAAGTTTCACTTCGATAGTGTTCTTTTTTTTTTTTTTTTTTTTTTTTTTGAGTTATAGAACTTAAATTTGGCAGTACTGTTTTCATTGACAGCCATTTTGTCATCTGACATGTTCTTTATATTTCATTTGGTTGCCATTTCATCATGAATCGACATACGCCTGAACAAAGCATGTGCACATTGTGCAGATTTACTTCGAAAAACATGATGAAGCTCAATTTATGTTGAATACCGCATTTTGAGAAAAGACACAAATAAATACTATTATAGAACCATGAACAATAATATTTGTCGGCTCTAAATTAAATTAAAGTAAAGTCAATTGTATGGCAATTAATACATCTTATTTCATTTTAGTTCGAAACCTTCAAAAAAACACCCTTTACTCTCCAATCTTTATAATGAAATCGAGTTATCTTTTCCAAACCTGAAGTTATCTAAGGACGAAAACCTAAAACTTCCTTTACCATACAAATAAATATTAACGACTTAAATGTTGGACTATCCCACTTCTGATTGTTTAAATGTCTTAAATTAATATTAATGACACACCAAACCATTTTCAATTGGAGACAGATAACAAAAAAAAAAACAACCTTTCAAATAGAAGCATCCTTGAGATATTGAAATAAATTATAGAGCGTATCACTATTATAAAGCAATTTAGTTAAAAGAAAGGAAAATACAAGTTACTCCTTACTAAATAAGCAAATAAAACTCATTAAAAACAAAAACCCTTAACTTCGAGATTAATTTCTTTTGCCATCAAATATAATTTACCCTCATAGGTCCCTAAAGCTCAACAGAAATAAAAAACCCATTTAATAATGACCACCCGTATATTTCGCCTAGGCATATAGCATTGAGTCGGTTTTTCTGTCGGACGGTCGGTCGGTCGGTCGTCCTTAGTCCTTACCCCGAATTAATCGCTCTCTATTATATTAATATTTATGGCCTCAATCATGAAACTAATTACTAAGACATCATTCCCTATATCACACTCATATAAAAGCTCTTTATTCGAATCAGATCCACACACATAACACTTTGGCTATTCCATAGCATATACAGAGAACAACAAACAATACACTCTCCTATGACATTAATCCTCGAGAGGATCTTAAGGATTAAAGACGACAGATAACAAGAAAATAACATTCACTTGGTTCTTGGCTCTTTCTCTCTTTTTCTCTCACACCACCCAAAATCCCCACCATCACTCATCTAGTATCCGTAAATATAATATCTATATCCCCAGGACAAATATAATATCCTGAGTAAAAAAAAAATATATACATACATATATCAGATATTAATATTTAATACACGTGAACGCACACGTAAAAGCACTTAAATTAAAGGTCCAAGAATCCTTAAGGATGTATAATCACTTCGAGGCTTTGCAGGCTTTTCCTTATATGTACATATGTACATACTCCTACGCAGTCGAAAAAAAAAATTATGGAACAATGGAATCCGAAATGAAGATTTGCTGTAATGTCAACTTCTCTCTATCAAAAGGACATTGCCTGCTTTGGCGCATTCTGACACCAGATCAGTGTCGAAATGTCCTGCCAAAGGATGCTATTACCGCGCTCGGCATCATCAACTTATGGTATATTAGGTATAGCTATAGTGAATTGTACAATTTTTTGACATAATCTGACAGTTGGGGCGTGGATTATTCCATCCATTTCTGTCGGAGTCCAAGTTGGAGGCGAAATTCCAAACGTAATATCGTACACTTAAGTAAGAAGTCAACGAAACAATAAAAGAGGAAGAAAAAAAAAACAGTGCCAAGCCCATAAAAGGACCATGTTTCTTGTGAGCTCCTATATCTACACTCCATGGTTTGAAGGAACATTCCTAAGAATCCGATCCATATTCACATTCCGATAGTAATGCCACCACCATGTACGGTTATTAGTTTGACTTCATATAATGTGGTTCAGTATTATTTGAACACACCACCACCACTGCCAAGCCAATACAACGGAGAAGGACACACACATCACGAACAAGGATTTAACCAAAGAATGCTTTTAAGGAGCCACCGCATTCGCACTGTTCAAGGGATGGCAAGACGACGACGGCGACGAAGACGGGACGAGCCCCCATATAAGAGTCTAGTTACTGGAAAATATATAAATGGTGACCAAGTCAGCCAGCGCCAGCGTCAACATAGCACAGCAGTTGTAGCAGCAACAGCACCACCAACATTTTCTAGAAAAAGGGTTTTTATTTCTGTTTTTTTGTTTTTGGTAACGACCGACGACGCCCGCTGCCACATGGAAACGTAGAAAGATGACGACAGTACGAAACTACAAGATGGCGGTGGTTGAAGCAGCTTATAGCGGAAAAGTTATGAGGAACGTGCTCACGTCTTATATAGACGAGCAGGCATTAAAGTGTCCACTTGGATATCATTTGAGGGAATTCACTTTAAGCCTTTCAACATAGGTAATGGTTTTGTGCACTGATGCCCGTCCCCCTCCTTCGTAAGTTTTGAGCTCCAAAAAGCATAGCCAAAAGGGAAATACATTTTTCGAAGGCAATAAAAACCAATTGGTTTATGGCACAGCAGTTATAGTGTAGTCTGGGGGGTAATAAACTTTAATACGAAGCCTCACAGGGTAGCCATCACTAATCACTGTCGAATAAAACACAACTTAAGACATTAATGTTTCTTTTTAAAACTTTGACTTTGATAGCATAGTTACATTTTTCTTCAAATTTAAATGATAAATCAAAAAATTAATTACAATTAATTAATTAGGGTTAAATCGTTAATGGCTGCCGTGACACATAACAATTTAAAATATTGTGTTTCGGGAAAAACAATGATCTTTGTAATTATCTTGTTTTAAGCTCTATAACGAACATAATGCGAAAAGATTGGAATATTTACTAGGTTGATGATAAATGTAGATATGCTGGCAACCTGGAAGATGCTGACGTTGTTGACGGTGATAAGGCTGAAGATTTAAGCTGAGCTTACGATGCTGACGATATTAAGATGTTGATAAAGTTGGCAACGTAAAACATGTTGACAGTATTGACAATGTAGCTCTGTCAACATTGTCAGCAGAGTTCACAATGTGGACAACGTTAACAATGTTGACAATGTTGAAAATGTTGCCTATGTTGACGACGTTAACAATGTTGACAATTTTGGTAATGTTGACTATCTTGAAGATATTGACGATGCTGGGACGCTGGCGATGTTCCATATGTTAAGGATATTGACGATGCGAATGATGCTTGTAAGAGTGTCCTTTTTTATCTATAGCTGAGGTTGTTCAGCGGATCCAGGGTCAGCCGAAGAAGACTGTAAAACTCCGGATTGGAATATTAAATGTTTTATTTATTATTTCAAATTCAATAGAGTAATTTCATAAATATTACAAGTTGAAAAGCAAATGTTACGTTATATAATTGCAATAGTATAAAGGTGTACAATATTTTATATGTGCTTAACTCTAACGTTATATAATTCAAATGGTATAATAGGTTTTACAATGTTGTCTTATATGCTTAAAATAACGTTATATCAAAGTATATATTTGTTTATATGCTTAAAATATTATCAAAACGTAACCAATGTACGGCAGTATCACACGTAACCAATGTACGGCAATATCAAACATAACCAATGTACGGCAATATCAAACGTAACCAATGTACGGCAGTATCAACCGTAACCAATGTACGGCAATATCAAACGGAACCAATGTCCGGCATTATCAACGTAACTAATGTACGGCAATATCAAACGGAACCAATGTCCGGCAATATCAAACGAAACCAATGTCCGGCAGTATCAAACGTAACCAATGTACGGCAATATCAAACGGAACCAATGTCCGGCATTATCAACTTAACCAATGTACGGCAATATCAAACGGAACCAATGTCCGGCAATATCAAACGGAACCAATGTTCGGCAGTATCAAACGTAACCAATGTACGGTAATATCAAACGGAACCAATGTCCGGCATTATCAACGTAACTAATGTACGGCAATATCAAACGGAACCAATGTCCGGCAATATCAAACGGAACCAATGTCCGGCTATATCAAACGTAACCAATGTCCGGCAATATCAAACGGAACCAATGTCCGGCATTATCAACGTAACTAATGTACGGCAATATCAAACGGAACCAATGTCCGGCAATATCAAACGGAACCAATGTCCGGCTATATCAAACGTAACCAATGTACGGCAATATCAAACGTACTAAGTACGGCTTTAGTTAGGGACGAGATAGACCTCGACTTCAAGAAAGTGATAGTTAACTAATACTACGATAAGGAAACGGTAGAGAAACGGGCATGACGGAAATACTCGCTGTGCTCTTATGAGTATCAGCGACAAAATATTAGGAATCTCTCGGTACACCACGTACTCCTGGTTTTCCGGTAGTGGAGAATTGTCTTTTCGCTCTTAGTAGTATTCCTACAATGTAACCATCGATAATTTCTCGAATTTTAGTGTGTCCAACCAACCTCTTATATCAAATATATTGACACGAACATACTGTGAATTGTAATGACAAAAATCACTTTCCTATGTAAAACTGGTTTTGCTGTGTAATGAATACACTTTTTGCAGTGTGATCATATGGCTGCGGTTTCTATTTGAAAAAGGGCGGTTATAATTCAAATAACCGGAAATAGCATGATGGCCGCGATCTTAACAAATTCACATAACCAGCTGTTAATTATTTTAAAGACAGAGTGGTTGGCGGTTGAGGTAGTTGAAAAAGGTGACTTCGTCACACTCCCCTCTCTCTTCGGTGGACGAGAGCTTTCTCGTCAAAAGTATTTTATTTTGTGGAAGTGGTTAAAAAAAGGTGACTTCATCACATGCTGAAGATTTTGACAATGATGGAGATGCTAATGATACTGACAATGCTGACGATGTTGATGATACTGACGATGCTAATGATGCGGGAGATTTAGATGATATTGATGATGCCAGCTACCCTGACGATGTTGACTGTTTCACGATACTGACCATACTATAGCAAGGCTCATGATGCTGACGATGCTGACTATTATGACGATTTTGATGAAGCTGACGATGTTGAGATGGTAAAATTTTGATAAAGTAGACAATGTTGATGATGTAAGCAATGTTGATAAATGTTGACAATATGGACGATTCTGGGACGCTGAAGATTCTAACGGTGTTGAATATTTCATTATACTGACCATTCTAGCAAGACTGATGTTGCTGACTATGCTGATGGTGCTAACCATAATGACTTTTTTGACGACGATGTAAAGATGTTGATGAAGCTGACAACGTTAAGAATGTTGACAATGATGACAATGTTGACAACGTTGACAGTGTTGACAATGTTAAGAATAATGCCAATGTTGACAATTTTGGTAATTTTGACTATGTTGACAATGTAAACAATGATGACAATGATGACAATGTTGACGATGTGGACTATGTTGAAGATGTACAACGTTACCAACGCCAACGGCTCTTGTGATGTTGCCGGTGGTGAAAATGTGAAAGATGTTCTATATGTTGAAGATATTGACGATGCGGATGATGCCGAAGATTTTGGCGATGATGGAGATGCCAATGATAAAGACAATGCTGACGATGTTGATAATACTGACGTTGCTAATGATTCATGTAATTTTTATGATATTGAAGATGCTAGCGACCCTGACGATGTTGACTATTTCATGATCCGTGCAGGCAAGATTCATGATGCTGACCATAATGACGATTTTGAAGATTTATTATTAGTGTTTTGCTTTGATTGTCATCATAAAATTCACACTCATTTAAGACACAAAATATACAAAATCATATTCTAACTATATATTTAAATCAAGTCCATACAACGACTTGTTGAACGAGGCGCCGCGCCGCCGTATTGGTGTAGCTATTCAACATTGCAAAATTTCAAGACTTAGATCTCAGAGAAGATGTGGTCGGTTTAGTTTTCCGACTCAACTTCCACTGTCTCTGTTTGCATTTGTTCTCCAGGTTATTCTCATTTTGAATTAAGGGCCCACCGCTGATTGAGTTAATTATCAGCTTCCTGCGGTGTGTCGAAAGCTATATCGCTGTAAATTTACTAGACTTTATGATCTGAGAGTGTAGCTAGATAAATATCTTACTATTGGGTACTAGAAATCTTGATTTATATAAACCTCAAATTTAGTATTTTGGTTATAATAAGGATTAAAAAAAAACTTTAAATTGAGAAATCATGAATAAAAACATTCTTGAAGAAACTTTTAGTCTAAGCTTCTTAGTAAAATCGGGACCAATCAAGCTTATATCAACAGCAAAACTATAAAGCCTTTTTAAAATGCATGTTCATAAAAATGCAAAAACCTACATTTTAAACTAGAGACCTGACCTATGGCACTTCCAAAAATTCAATATATTTCCACAAAAGAGATCTGAAATATTATTTTTTTCTTTAAACGAAAGGAACAGCAGTACAGAAGAAGACTTTAGAAGGTTGAAGAACGAGAATATCATTAAAACTTAGTTTTCTCGAGGAATACCATTTTGGACATTTATATTCAAAAGTAGAACAACTAAACGCATTTTTCATATTTTGTGCCTGTACAGAAATATTTTCAACGGAATATAAAAGGGTAGGTACAATGTTTTACCTTTAAAACCACCCTGCTGTACCTATATTAAATAATATGGTAATTTTAAAAGTTTAAAATCAAAAAAAACTGTTTTGTATACAATATTCTATAGAATGAGTATATTGTATTTGGTGTGGAGTTTGTAACACAGAGAAATAATACCGTAAGGTATAGAAAAGTATATACATATATTCTGACTCAGAATCAAAAGCCTAGTCGATTTAGAAATGTCCGTCCGTCCGTCCGTATGAACACTCTCTAGAGGTCGCAATTATGAAGCTAAACAGCTGAAATTCGGTACATATAATTTTTGATTCAAGAGTAAGGCTAAATTTTTGAACCGGTAAAATACGCCCACAAACACGCCCGCAATCGCCATTTTCGTTAAACAACCTCAATTTAGCAAAATTAAATTATGTTTTTTGTACAGGCAAGGTGTAATTGAATCTTCTTCCAATTAAATAAAAATACTTCATTTTGGGTGTGGCTGACGCCCACTTTTCATACAAAACCGTCAATATAGGTAGTTTTTATAAAATAACAATGCTTCTATTAGAGCGAAAAACATGAAATTTTTTGGGTATTACTTGTGCATAAACATCTTGTGTATGAAATCACTGACGCCCACTTTTCATTAGAAACCATACAAAAATTGTTTTTGCAAATAAACGGTAGATATTTAATTGAATCCAACAGCCCAAATGTATGCGTCTCTTAACCGAACCTAAGGAGCTTGGGTATGAAAGAAATTTTTGTATTTTGGGCGTGGCTTACACCCACTTTTCAAGAAAGAACCAAAAACGTAGTTTAATAAAATTTAAGGTACCAATATATTCAATTGTAACCTTTTTTCCGTTTGTTATTTGAAAAATATGTCTGTTTGTTTGCGTGTATTTTTTTTTTCAATACGCCCACTTTTAAGGGCGTGAGTTTTATAAAGTAGGTACATTTATTCAGGTAGTTAAAAAATACTCGATTCGGTCGTATTTTTACACATAAACCTTTGACTAACGATCAAAGCTCAATTAGTGCTGTAATTTTTTGTAAACATTTTAAGGACACGCCTTCTTTTAAGGGGCGTTTTCGTCAAAAGTCGTAATATGCATTATTTTTTAATGTTTTTTAGCTATCGGTCGTAGTTTTGAAGTGAGAAGATGGAAACTTCGGTTTGTATTTCTTGGTTACGTTCAAGAATTTTTACAATACACCCAAAATCGCTATTTCGATTCAAAATCTAATTTAAAAAAAAATTAAGTTTTGTCTTGTTTTGTTCAAATTGATCTGCAAGAATAAAATTGAATGTCACTGAGCTCATACCAATTGCCTTGGCAGTAAAAAGTTTTAACTTTGAGTGTGGCGGACGCCCTTTTTTGCTGTGCCAGCACTAATATAATTGAACATCACAACACACAAAACTAATGTTATTGCATTTTGTTCCTGTCTGCTAAAGAAGAATTTTGTTTCTGAAACTGGACCAGGGGCTGGCTGCGGGAGGCAAACGCATACACACACAAAAATATAGGGAATAGGGTATATAACCATTCGTTGCAAACGTACTGTAGCTCTCGCTTTTTACTTGCGATTATATGTACTATAAGGCAAGTTATGGATTCGTGCAGAAAAAAAAATTTGAGATAACAATCACACATGATATTACGATGATGGAGAAGTCGAAAAAAGTGGGTCTGGAAATTCCGTCCGTCTGTCTGTCTGTCTGTTCGCGCCTCTGGAGGCTGAACGCGGGGGCCGATTTGCTTCAAATTTGGTATATAGGATTTATTTGGCCGTCCCTCAGAAAAATTTTTTTATTTTTGTTCTAGGTCCAAAAATAACGGCACCTGCCATACAATCTTCAAGACAAAAATTGATTTTCTCAAAAACGGCTCTAACGATTTTGATAAAACTTTCAGAATGCTATTTTTGCAAGACAGTCTATCTTTTTGTTAGAAATTTTTTTTCAAAATTTGTCTAAAACCGGTACCTCTCATAGAACCAATATTTTCAAATCAAATTTTCTCGTAAACTATACATTCGATTTCAATAAAATTTTGGCCACAGGAAGTCATTCATAATTTTATTAATATTGCATTTCAAAATTTTCAAAAACTTTTTTTTTTGATTTTTTATAATTTTTTCAAAAAAAATTTTGGTTTTCGAAATATGTTGAAAACGGGTATATTGATTTTTTTTTTTTTAATTATTTTTCAAATGTAAACTACAGATTGTCATATATTTGCATACTCAAATAAATTTCAAAATATTTTTTGAAAAAGTTTTTCAAAAATAACCTTTTTTAAAAAAACTGGTCAAACGATTTTCAATATTTTTTTTTCCTAGATTGACGTATAGCTTTGAAATTTTATTGCATACTTAGTTTTTCCGAGAAAACTCTTAAACTAATTTAAAAAATAAAAGAATTTTCGAAATTATTTAATTTTTTTTAATATCCATATATGCAGCCACTACGCAATTGCTTATCATAAGAGCAAGTTCGTGCGACCCAGTCGTGCATTCAAAAATCAAAATGTTTTTGAATGATTGTATGACATGTTAAGTTTTATTTTGACGTAGAGCAAAACTGAAAAATGACTCTCAGAGAATTCCAAATAATTACTAAGCAAATCGGCAAATACGTTTGGGCTGTAGTCTACAGCCTGTAGAGGTGCAAACAGTAAGTAAAAATTATAAGAAATCGCCCACATATCGTGGTAACGAAGGCACAACTAGGCACGTGTAACCTTCCATTACACAGTATGTTGCCAGCAGGGCTTTTTTTGAAAATTTTGCTTGGGAAAAAAGTCCCTTTAGTTAATTATAAAAACATCCAAACCAACAATTCAAGGCGAAGTTAATCAGTGACCGACCAGTTGTTGAAACCAATTACATGTCGTTTAGTTTGGATCAACTGTCAAACTTGCTCGTTGACAGTTTCCCGGTTTGTTTTCCAGGCGCAGAATGATCAACTGGCACACATGAACATTGACAATGCTTGTGTATGTCTGTCAAATTATTAATTTTGTTGAGAATACTATACGCTAAAAAGGTACGTTTGAAATATCTGCTACAAACAGATTAGTAACAGGGTGTCATGGCTGCCTCTCATTTCACGTTTTAAGGGTAGGGTGTTTTTTTAATCTTCATTTCTTGATGTCAAATACAGAAAATGATGGATGTGTTGGTACTAATGCACTGCACTTTATTGCCTTGAAAGTTCCTTGATAATCCTTTTCGTAAGAACAGAGCCTGTCTGCTCCTAATACCCCGAAAAATAATCTAGCCACAAAAAAAAAATCATTATTACAGTTTTTTTTACTTTTATAAATAATGTGCATCCTGTTAAGTTGATAACATTATCTCATATATTTTCTTAGCCAAGTTACAAAAATTTCAACTTTTCCATTCCCCGTACAAAATTCGGCATATAAAAATAAAATAAATAGGGTTATGGGGATGGAATGGGGATGGGGATGAATGTTGAACTTTCTTTAAAATCATTTTCCTACTTTGCGTGTTTATGTGTTTTAAATGTCAAATATGTATGCTTTTATCCTTTAATGTAGAACAAAATCATGATGATTTTATGGGGGCCTTGCTCCATTTGCATGCCCTGTTCATATTCACTAATATTGACAGCAGCTGTGCTTCCAAAAGCGTCGGCTCCTTCTCCTCATCTTTTGATGCTATGTGAAATGTGCTGCTATACCCACGCCTCGGTGTAAGGATAGGGTTTATCACATTAAGGCATTATGGCGATATTGTATAGAAGTTTTTCTATATGTGTGTGGATAGGATATAATATAGGTTTGAGCGTCATCCCGTCAAAGCCAGCTGGGCCCTTTTACCCTATGTCTCGTGAATATCCTTGTCAACATGAGCAAAAGTTCGGCTTTGACTTATTTTGTCATTCTTTCCAAGAGTTTATTTGTTTGGTTTTTTTTTTTTTTTTAACTTTTATTACTTTATGGGAGTTTGGCTTTACTTTAAAAATATAAAACTTTTTCCAAAAAAAAAAAAACGAAAAACACAGATAAAATTCTAATGTACACACAATATTAATGCCAGATGGATGAAGGAGAGAGTTATTTCCAGCTTGTAATGTCCTTTCACCAAATGTTCCCTCACCCATCGCCATCACCATCACCACATTATATTCCAGAAACCGCATACTATTTACTATTCCGAGTGTGGTTTCTCATGAAATGAGGGCTATTTGATGGCCATCTCAGTTACAAACAATAATTTAAATGAACAACTACATACAACAGTTTTGAAACCTAATTCGAGAATAAATTGGAATGTGGTTTTTCAAACTTGGATCTGCTTCCTTTTTTTTTCTGCTTTGCTTGATGCCGGGTCCTGTCAAAGTTTTGATGTAGTTCACTTCCAGTAAATGTGTCATAAATCATAATGAACAAATAAGAGTGTTTTAAAGTTGATGAATCACATTTAAAACAGCTTTTGAATAAAGTTTGTGTTTTCTATTTTAATAAGGCTTGAGTGTTAATTAAAATAAAAGTCTTTAATTTTGCAAAAAAGAAAAGGACGGGAGTAAATCACCTCATTGTGCCGGCTGGAAAGTTGCTCTATAGACAAACGTTAAATTTATCGGATTCATGAGTTGTAGATTTACCTTCTCGGAAGCATGTGAAAAGATACTCTCTGGAGATCCAACTTCCAAACGATCCATACACGTTATGTACAGACCCTTCAATCTAATCTTAAAGAGAAAACGCATATTGTGATCAAAATAACTACGTATGTAACCCCTTAAAAACGAAACAACAATTTTCATATACCAAATGCACGTGAACTGACAAAGGATGGACCCAGCCTGAGAAATACCGAACATTTTGACCCTTTACTAACTTGACCTAAAAACAGAACTTTGCTTCGGGTTTCGAGACCGTGATTCTTGCTACAGAACCAAAATTGGAAGTTGCTTTTGCTTGGCAGTTTCTTGATCTTGAAATGCCAAATTTTAACATTTTTCTTTAATGTAATTCTAAAATTGTTAAAGTTGACATCTTTGGTAGGACGATTAGCCAACACACTACCACTTCCGGTATAATCATCGATTAGGAAGCAGGAAATCGGTATTCTTAGGTGAGGTCTCAATCGGGTCCATGCGTAAACAAACAAAATGGAATAAAACTAGAGGGTCTCATTACCTCTACTATAAGCGATGGAAGGACTCAAAGAGCTTCCTATGAAGGAGAGACTAAGATCACAAACAATAACCAATAACGTGAAGACGAGGAAATGCAAATATGAGTCAGGAGATAAGAAGTGAAAAACTTTTTTATTGAAGAGTGTTAGTCAATATCATGATTAACTTACAGCCCTGTGTGCATAGAAACATTATAAATATAGATGCGCAGTCACTGTCAACCACTTTGCAAGTAACCTAATTTCGGTGAAGATTCCACCAATTAATGAAGCCAAGAGTTGCAGTAGACTGGAGCTAATGGAGAACAGGTGAAGGTTTTAAAATTAAACTCAGCACGGAGATGACCAAGGCAGAAGCGCACACCAACTCATTTGCAAACTAGGACTTAATATTGTAATATCTAAACCAACTACCCCATCCTCAAAAAAGGAGACTGCCTGATATACTTTTGTTTAACCTTCAACACCACCATAGGAGTTAAGAAAAGGTGGCCGCGATTATCATGCCGCTGTTTCAACAATGTGCTTGAAAATGTAATACGGAACACCCATGTCATTACATCAAGAAGGCACCATCTTTAATAAATCAACACTACTATTACTTGGGTTTGCTGACCACATCTACATCTATCTGATAGGAAGAGCAAAGTGAGCGGTTCATTAACCAGTGCCTTCACTAACCACAATTTCAGTATCAAGCAGAGTGAAACAGATTTGGTGCGTTCTTTTTCTAACCATCGCATCGCCAACATTTGTTATGTCAAAAAAAAAAATTGTTGGTGTGTCATTGTTGGGATTTGTTGGGTTTTTTACAAACCATTTAGGAACGATACGTTAGTTAGGATTTGTTGAACTGTCAAACGACCACTTTCAATTTATTGAATTTAACTTGCAGAGAAAAACAAGTGGAACGAATAATGAAAGACAATAATTTGATGTCTCGAAGCGAGAGAAAAAGAAGTATATTGCGTTCCCTTAAATGGTCTATTGACAGATCAACAATCTTAACTCATATCATGGAGGTGAGTTGGAAATAGTAACAAATCTTAACTATTTGACACTTCAACGTGAGTTTAGGAACGCTGTTATGTTACAAATCGTAACTAATTTGGATTAAAAGAACGCCTTTTTGTTGACTTTTGTTAACAAATTTTGACTATCGTTAAAAAAAGAATGCACCACTTCCATATGGGGACAAGAATTACACTTCTTATTTACTGCTTTTATCGATAAGCGTTATCACACCCGAACCACCCAACGACTTAGTTAAAACGTGACCAGTTATAAAAGATTTTTGCGGCCATGTTGTTTTGGTGATATCTGTCAAAATCAAATCACAAAGGCAAGATACAAGATAATGTTCGTTGCGCCCATTTTATGGATTGCGTTGTGGGCCTCCACAGTCTAATTTTCAAAGTTTTTTGGTAAAACTTCAAACCTAAGTTCGGCCTAGAAAATCGTTGGTAAAAATTTACACCAAAACCTAGGGCAGCCCATTCCTAGCCATGAACAAGAACTTGGGTTTCGCAGAATTCAAGAAAGGCGAATTTTTCGTCGAAACTTGTACCTACGCAAGATACAACTGTCAAAGTTCAACGACGTTTGTTATCTGACTGGAACTGGGAGCGCTTGAAAGAGGACCTCAATTTTAGACCATAAATCATCTTTAGCGACGATGGGGCATTTTTTATGAATTGCTATGATTACAAAAGAAAGTTACCCTATGTATATGGGAGGACACTAACCCACACGAGCTTCACAAGGTGACAAACCTTCCTCAAAAAGTTACCGTTTGGTGTGGATTTTAAGCTGTCTCAGCGGTGTCAATGGTGCGTAGTACTTTTTTGAAAACGGCGTTGGTGAGGAGGTTACCGCCAGTGACGAACGATGATAACTAATTTCTTAAAACCCAAATTATACCGTAAGGACCAAGTCGACATGTTGTTCCAGCAGAATGGCGTGGCGGGCATAAGTGCCACACATAGTGGACGCCATTATTGACATTCTGCATTCATGAACGATGAAGTGGACTGGCCATCAAAGGTCATTTGATAGCGAGATCATGACACAAGAACCCAGAAACTGAAATTTTACAAAAATGTAAAACTTTGAACTAGGGAATTCCTGACAATAAATACACTGGGTTACAAAAAAATTTCCATATTTTTTTAACTTTCTTTTCAGTAATTTGTAATTTCTTTTTTGTCCATAGTTTACGAGCACCAAGTAAACCAAGCTAACCAAGCAAAGCTATCCTTCACGCAGTGTCAGGTCACCCGAGAGCAATTTTTAAAAGAGACGACGGATATTTGCTGCTTCAAAATTGGAATCAAACAGCGGTTTAACAGTCGCATAGGCTCAAAACGGTAAGTTCTCAAACTCAAACGGTTAGACGACGATTAGTGGAAGGTGGTCTGAGAGCCAGAAGACCCGCTCGAGTACCAAGGTTGGACCACGGCGTACTGGAATAGAGTTCTCTATACTGATGATTCTAGATTTTGTCTGAGATATCCAGATGCACGGAACAGAGTCTGGAGACGACCAGATGAGAGATACTCTTTCACAAAGATTTCCCAAAGGGAAAACTTATGCGGAAGGTTCACTCATGGTTTGAGGAGGAATTTCTGTGAATGGAGAAACCGAGCTGTGCTGTAACGAAGTTACACATTTCCCTCTCCGACCAATACACATGATGTGTTTACCGCAGTCGACGAATTCATACCACTTCCCACCACACACGACATCATCATCAACCTCTACCGACCAAGCCATTCCACATCCCACCGCACTCAATAAGAACGACCACCGACATCACCCGCCACACCTGACATTCTCAGCTACTGAAATGGATCAAGTAACAAGAATCACAAGAATGAAATATTCCTGGGTAATATTATATTCTATCTTTATAATTCACAGTATGTCTTTGCAGGAATAATACATAAAGAGGAGTGGAAATTATAACGAAAATCAAATTCGAATTCTCCACCACTTGATTGAGTGCCAATTAAACACACTACACAAAGGAATTCGTTTCTCATCTGAAGGCACGCTGTATGGGAAAATGGGAATACCAGTCAGAAGCTTCACAATTTTTCGTAAATTTACGGTAAAAGAGCCCTGCTCACCGTTTATATCGGCTTTTCACTTCGCTGTTCGTCGAAGAGGTTCGCTAGACCGGCAATAGGCCACCCGTTTATGTCGTGGAGCGTAAATGCGTCCTGGCCGCGCATTTCCAATACCAAAGGCCATCGAAATCCTAGTGCAAACGTTTAAAGGTATTTGCAAAGTTTCTTGAAAAAACAAATATGCTGAACGGTCTCTTAATTGAAAACAAATACCCCCGAGTAAATAAACAAGCTTGTCACAGTTCTTATGTCTAAATATTACACATGCTTCATGTATTTGTTTAAACAAACACACACACACATGCATAACTTTTGCCAAGGGCTACTTCACTTCTTAGTACTCGTATAAAGCCATTCCAGTTTAACCTTCGATTTATGACAAACGTGCGTCGTCCTTGATTGTGATAAAAAAGTGATTAGATAAATCTACTGGGAAAAACAACATTCTTAGATTATTTCCGAGAATAAAAAACTTTTTTTATTTGCTCAAAATGTCCTTGAACGAGAGGATTTATTTGAAATTCCGCAGCCCACCCACGATGCGATAGCGATGGTGATGTGATGGGACAGAAAAAAAAAATAAAGCGAAAATTAAAACGATTTTTTGCTCTGCCCTATTAAATTTACACTCAATTTCTTCGAAGAATAAAACAAGTTAAAATCGGTGTCCTTCGGTGGGTCCTTTTATTTTTTTTCATTTCCAGCACATTTTGCCACCGAAAGAAAAAGAAAAAAAAAACCGAAAAACCTGAAAAAGAACATGACAAGGGTGAGGCATTTGAGCTTGAGTATGGAACAAAGCTGAACACATCATGGCTGTGTGTTCGATAATCGTCCTGTCGAAACCAGCAGAATGAAAAATTACTGTCAAAGGTACGGGTCTACGGAATTGGTCGTGTGGTAGTAGCAGGAATGAAGAAAAAAAAAATACTCAAAAAGCTGGGACAGTAAAACTCTAGGGGTATACCAACCTCAGCCTTTACTGTTGGAATTGTCTTGATTAATGCTTTTGAGGTTTTCTCTGTTTTCCGATATCTTTTTGCGGGAGGATTTTCTTGCTTCATTTTGGTAGTCCAATTTTTTTTTTGTCACATTTCAAGGGTATAAACGAGATTTGTAACGTATGGCTCGACCTTTTTTTTCGTTTATTTTGCGAATTGAAACCATTTTGGGTGGCAAAAGTTCGAGAGATTGCAAGGAGAGCTGTGTTTTTTTTTTGCTATTTTTACGACGGAAACCATTTCTCAGATGCAATCATTTGTAAAATGTTATTACAAGCGCGGATTTCGAAAATTGAAAATTCCCTGTTTTGTGGGGTAACGTATATAACATTGGTAATGATGGTGCGCTGGTAAGTTATGAGGAAAGGTCAGTGGAAGGAGGAAATTACAATTTTTAGGGAAAACAAAAATCGCCCCAAAGTTGTTTTTTTTTTTTTAACATTTCTAATAGATGTGTTGACATATTCAAAAACAAAGAAAATACTGGGATGATTTTAAAGTAATCGGTTGAACGTTTAAAAATAAAGCACGTACACATTGAAATTGGCTTTTTGGAAGAGGAGCACTTGTGCTCAGACAAATTATATTAGAATATTGAATTACATATAAAACACTTTCCGAGTACAATATTTGTTTACTAGGATGGTTCTGGATTCTAGATGTTGTCCCATACTCTTAGTACCCGCAGGTGCCGACTGTTGAAGTTGTGCTTAAGTAATGAATCGTTAAACTTCATTCCTCGCTCAACTACTTATAAGAATCAAGTATTTTCCTTATTGGTTAGTCTTATCAAAATGCCACACAATTTTACTGTTCAAGCATATAAGTCACACTGAGTTTATCCCGAAACAAATATAACAGGAAATTGACGACCTTTTTCTTCGAAGCAGACTTCAGTAATAGAATCCACTATAGGGTTCTGGCCATATCTTGATCCAGTTATTTTTTTTTTCTTTCTTAGCAAAGTTCACGAGACCAAGCAATTCGTATCTCACGCCAGAAACAGCGAATTGCTCCGTTTCGTCAAATTTCGATCAGTTTGATTTACGGACGTAAACAGCGCTCGCTATCGCACTTTACGGACGAAAATTTGCATCTGAATGTGAATGGATGTGAGAGTGAATGTGGTAAGTAAGTAGTATGCTGACTTTGTGTGTGACTTCACAGCAGAGACAGTATATGAAGTTTTGTATGTATTTCTGCTTCACAGTCATCTTATTGTCCAGAGGAAAATAAATGTTTTGCTTCCGCGGCAATCCGTCCATTATGGGTAGCGTGTTTATTTTACAGGTTATGGACAGCAACGTTTCGACACCAGCTTCCGTTTGTTTCCGTCCATTATATAGTTCAGCCTCAAGAGTCCCGTCCAGAATCAAAAAAAAAACTTTTCTCTAGTCGATTAAAAGAGACTTTTCCTTGGCAGGCTTTAAACAGAGGTTTCGGTTCTGGGTTCACAACGATCTATGAACAGGTAAGACACTGACGGAAAACGGATTTTAAATAAAGGGTGTCATGCAAATGGCATGCATTTAGAAAAATCAATAAAACGCAAATTATTTGGAAATAAGCATTTTTATTTTTTGTAGTATGTGGGTTCGATTGTAGGTTTTGGGGACTTCTACAGACCTAGGACGGCAATTGCTCTCAGTATCCTGACATTAAAGCAGCTTTTTTATAGTAAAAAAAATTCAGTGATACCAGGTTTGGCGCATATTCACTCAGGTGTAAGTAAAGATGTTCCTTCACATTGAACTGAAAAGTCTCTGAATACCAAAATCCCCTTCCTACTTACGAATTGAACGCCTGTAGAAGTGTATTTTGTGGTAAAGGCAGATTTATGTAGTCCCCTTTTTATCGTGGCCATATTTTCAGTACACAGATACCACGTGCTAATGCTAACAAACCCTTTTTTTAGATCGTTACTCTTCATCATCATCAGGTGGTTTTGAACGTCTGTATACCACAATGGGAGGGAAAAATCGAGCCGGGTAAAGCGTTCCACATTCTTGTAGTGCGGCTAAAAAAAAAAACTCTCTACACTTTACAGTAGGTCCGAAATAAGCCTCAATGGTAAATTGATGGGCATTCCTAGTAATGCGTGTGATACGGGGGATCGTTTCAGGGGAGGAATGCAACTGGCTATTTTGCTGGTGCACTGTTTTTTTGGAAATAGCAATAAAAAAGGTAAGACAAGAAATATTACGGTGATGTTCAAGTGAAACACATATTTTGGGTAATGGATCTTTCCCCTATCAGTCTTAAGGCTCTTTTCTTAGATCGTATCCAGGAGGCGTAATTTGGTGACAGGAGCATCTGCCTAGATATGAGGATTATACTCAAGTTTCGAGCGAATGTATGCCTTGTTTCTTGTATATTGTAGCCAGATCAGAAGGGGTAAACTATTTTTTACATCGATTTAGGAAACCTAAGCTTTTGCGGCATTTTTGGCGACGTCAAATATGTGATCGTTCTACAAGATGTGGTTCGTAATACAGATACCTAAAACGCAAAGCTGTTCAGTTTCCTCAGTGCAAGTGCCATTCATGGATAGTGGCATAGGGGGAAGGTTATACTTTAACGACAAAAGACAGCATTGAGTTTTTTAAGCATTAAATTCCACATGGTTGTTAATTCCCCATTGTACAATGCTGTCAAGTTCGGAATTCGATGAGCGTATCATACGCTGCCGTTGCAAGTTGCACATATGAAGAACATGGATGTGAATCTTTAAATGAATATGAGAAGCTGAGAGTACTGTCGTCAGCAAAACAATTTAGTGGATTGGAAGTATTAGGCAAGAGATCATTAATAAAGATAAGAAATAGTGTCGGAGACAGAACGGAGCCTTGGGGCACACCAGCATTTATTTTGTGGGTAGCAGACTAAAAACCGTCCAAAACAACTGGAATTGACGGTCCGAAAGGTAATTTCTAATTTATCGAAGAAGGGGTTCATCGATGCCAAAAGCACGCATTTTCGATAAGAGAGCCTGGTGCCAGACTTTATCAAATTCTTTCGAAAAGTCTTTCTCTAGGAATTAGCTTCTGCTAAAACTGCTGATTTCTATGTTGTTCTTGGTTTTCCAATCCGCTGTGAACAATGATGATTCCATTCAAAAGACTGCTTCACAAAATCATAGTTTGGTTTTCTTAATGTGTGACCAATACATTGCCATTTGCGGTTTCTTATGTCGAAGTCCAACCGTTACCGACTTTCCCAGTGCCACACTTCCTGGTTATATATTATATAGTTTGTGGCTAACAAATCTACAGGATATGATGTACGTTGGCTCTATTCTGGCTTTTGTTGACAGTCTATAAAAGTGGATGAAGCGTCTTCGTGAAACCATTAACCCCACGTTGGGCGCCAGATTAATATGAGAATAGTACTGAATTCTACGTAAATGTTTATAGTGGCGGTTGGTTCCTTGATGTTTTCCGGTATGTATGATTTCGATCACAGAAGGTGGCAGAGTTTTTCTGCACTATATCTACCTCAACTTCACAACTGAAAACCCCACTGGGCCTCTGGTATTAGAATCTCATCCAATTCAGCAGCATCTCGAAGGATCTCTATTTATAACAACTTCCCTTTCCATTAACCCCATGCTCACGTGATGATTGATGTAGTCAGCACACACTTTGCTTCGCCAATAATCATAGATCATACATTTATTTCAATTGTTCACACTTAAGCAGCTGAAGTATTCAGTCTTATTTGGACGCATTCGGTCCACCCATAAATCAAGAAGTGTCCATTGCAGGAATAAAGTAGGAACCTGGCTTATGATGGCTGATGGCTGATGGCTGATGGCTCCTTCACCACCAAAGAACTATACTGATGTACTTTGGGAATTGGAACACGCACCTTACCTTCAAGTTGGTAGTTATAGTGACTTCGAAAAAAAGCATAGTACTGAAGACGCTTCCCTTACGTACACCTACTGTGATTTGAAACTCTTCGGTAACTACAGCCGGACATCTAACTTTTGTCACCGAGCCTACGTACATATGTCGATGAATCACAAAGGTTTTTGGAACTCCACTTTGTCTGGGGACCTCCTCTTATGAGATCTCGTGGTTTGGCTGTCTTTTCAATAATTTTTCAAAATCAGCAATCACAATTTGAAAATCCTTTGTATTGCATCTGTTTTTGACCTTACCGAGAGATTTAAAAGTATAAAAAATAATTGTTTTTCAATTTCTCGAAGTAAGATTAGCTCCGAGGAACTAAGCCCTAATGATTTACACTTTTAACCAATCTTTTGTTTGTGTTGAAACTCTGCGAGGATAGAAAGCCACCTACAATTTACAGCCGGATCCAAACGGCTAGTACATATACTCTTTTTTCGACAAGTTTTACTCCTAAAGGATTGTTCACATCCTCAAAAAAGGCAGTACGCAGTACCTTCGAGAAATACTTTTCTGAAATCAGGGATTGAATCATGAAACTTCCGCGTAGCAATTCGATGCACCAACCATTGCGCCACAAGGGGCGCTAAAAAAACAATTCTTCCTTGTGTGTTTTTAAATGCCTTACTTTAGCCTTTGCCAGTCGTTGTTCCTTCAAAGAAAAATGTATGTATTTTTTTTTAAGGAAAAATAGTCATCTCTTAAACTCAAACAATCCCATTAGACTTCATATCCATTCCAGCCCAAAAAATAAAAACCTTCCTCAGCAGAATATAATAACATCTAAGCCACAATCACAATTTTCACCAAGCATCATACATAGTATTCCAGATACCCCTCATTGTCGTGTTCAATACAATTAGCCAAATAAAGAGATTCAATCGTTCTTTTATCTGGAAACCTAAGGATGGCATCCTTTTAGTCGTGCAAAATTACAAGAAACCAAAAACTCTTTATAATGCAAACAGCACAATTTCTTATTTCTATCCCCTCTGAGCACAGCTTTTTTAGCTTCTTTAGAGAGTCCTTTTCATAACAACAGGTATAACACAATTGAGCTATATTAACACAGGTAATGACAAACGGATGAGTTGGAACGATTTCCTGAACCACATGCACACAAACGCACACACACTCAGCCTCAAATAGCGTTTCGATAACAATCGTTAAAAATGAACCTTATATCACCGAAATAATGGAAATTTTCCATAACATCCTTCTAAGTACTCCCGCCAGTTCTACTTCGCCTTGTAAGGAAAGCCTATATCCTTCATCTATTAAAAAAAGGAGAGAAAAAACAGCATGTGACCTTTGTGGGTTTTATTCTTTGCGTCAGCGAAAGTAAGAACCTGCGAAGCGATAGCAACTTTTCTTCGTCAACTTAAAAAATTTGATCTACCACAAGCACACGAGGTAATTCACATTCAAAATAATGTTTTCCGAGAACGGCTAAGGGCAATATACAGTGAAACATGCGGGCTGTGTCGAATGTCCCCAATACCCCAATCTCTCAAGGGAACTTGCAAAATATTATAATTTTTGGTTTGGGTGTCATGTATAGCCGTTCGAAGAAATGCCAAGAAAACATCGAACACACTTAATGGAGTTATCATGTTAATCGGCTGAAATAACCGACAAAATCGCTTAGATTTCGATAAAATGGCGTCATGTTACGACATTATTATTAAGTACAAGTATAGTAGGCCTCAGGCCCAGGCTCAGGTTAAGGATACAAAAAAAAAATATTCTCCTTTTCTTTTAACAATGTGTGAGATAAGATTGGATATTATGTCTGCTTTAGTTTGAATGTTTCCAATTATATTAACAATGAACTGCTTCCTCACATCATTATCCTTTTGATAGCAAAATGAAATGTCAAAAGTTTTGTCATCAAACGACTTTCTATGACAGAAACTATTTCTTCGCATTGTTTGTTCATCTAAAGAGGATCTATAAGAAAATAATTTTTGTATGTATGTATGTATGCCTTGAAGTTTCTATAGTTGCAGACATCCCGCTAAGAATTTTCGAAGTTTTGTTTTGAAAAGTTAAACGTTTAACATGCCAGCCTATATGCCATGAGCGTCAAATGAAATTCCGGAATATCTTCTCTTCTCTACCGAAGCCAAAAGTTTTTCCCTCAAAATCAATCAGTTAGACATTTTTTTTTTCTTATCTTATTCTTTCCTTTTTTTAATTTTTTCGAAGAAGAAAAACAATTGAAAACTGAACTTTGAAGTTTCGCAAACTATTTTGAAAGAGTGTACACTAAGACGAAGGGAAAATGGGCGAATTTTCTGGGAAAAGTCAGTGGCGTAGATTGAATTTTTACTTGCGATTATAAGTACTATAAGGCAAGTTATGCATTCGTAAAAAATATTCTAACAATCAAACATGACATTACGATGATAGAGAAGTCGAAAAAAGTGGGTCCGACAATTCTGTCTGTCTGTCTGTCTGTCCGTTCGTCTTTATCAGCACCTACAGCCTTAACGGCTGAACCGATTTGCTTCAAACTTGTGAGATACTATATTATTATGACGTCCTACAGAGGTATTTTTGGAATTAGCATTCTAGCTTTAAAACTAACGGTACCTGCCATACGATTTTTAGTAAAAAATTATTTTTTCTCAAAAACGGCTCCTACGATTTTGATAAAACTTGGTGAATAGTGTTTTATGTGCAAGCTTAATGTTTTGCTTGGAATAGATTTTTCAGGAAAAGTCTTGTAACGCTACCTCCCATAGGACCGGTTTTTTGAAATCCGATTTTCTCGTAATCCACTTCACGGAGTTTGATGAAAATTTTTTGCAGAAGCCCTTTTATAAAAGAAATAATTTAAATCCTTAAATTTTTCAAAAAAAAGTTTTTTTAATTTTTTTAAAAAAGTTTCAATTTTTCTTTTAAATTTTTTTTTTTTCCAAAAACGGTTTAATCTACATTTTTTAAATTTTATTTTGCTGATAAGAACTACAAAGTGCTAGAAATTGGCGTACTCAAAAAAAATTTGGAATATATTTTCGAAAAGTTTTTCAAAAAAAAAACTGTTTTTTGAAAAAACTGGTCGAACGATTTTGAAAAAAAATTTCGTAAAAATTCAAAGAAGTAAAAGAAACCTGATGGCTTACTTCATTTTCTCCAAAAAACGTTTTAGGTATTGCTTTTTAAGTGATGTATAAAATTTCATATTATTTTTCAACGCTTTTTCCCAAAATCTTAAGCACCCAAGACCATTTTAACACATTAGAGCAAGTTTGTACGACCCAGTCGTGCACTTTATTTTATTCAGTTCAGTATCCGGTTTCTTACTTACAGATGAACCGAAGTCACATTTTTTCTCCCATCGTTCCCGTTTTCAACAACGATTTCTTTTTAAATGAAATTGCCATCGCATGACAATATAAGAAAATTCACCACAGCCGCATACTACTTTGTCATAGTCAACCCAGACTAACCCGGTATCCCTTAAGGTATTTCCACAATATACCACAGTGTAATACGACACGTCAAAAAAAAGTGTGATAGAATTCCATCCTACTGTCAAAATACACATCACCATGCGTTGTCATATTCTGTTTCCACACCATTATACAACTGTTTCATCACACATTTTTGACATGTCGTATTACACCGTGGGACAATACGGAAATAACTTAACCAGTGATATAGACTGCCAACCGGTTTTAGATACCAATGCCGGCAGAACACTCGATTTCATTCACAAAGCGAAAAGGATAAAATATGTACATATAGGTATTTTGTACTTCTATTCTTATAATTCACATTCTCTTTTATTTTAGGAGTATAATATGCAATAATTATTAGACTAGACCATAGAAAAAATACTATAAAGAGGCCAATCTTGTGCCTCGCACACATATGTACCTACTATGAGCATACCACATCCTATACACCAATTTCCCCTACAAGATTGCACACACTACTGAAGTTATAAAGACGAGATAACACTTCGAAGATACAAATTTTTTGTTTTAAGGTAGGTACATATTTTATTTTTGTTCACAAATTATATTAACAGGAGAATTCAATAATTGATTTTGAAACTATTGAAAATTTATCATAAAAACCTAACAGCGGACTGTACGCAAACAAAAATATGAATGATTAACTGGCTGCGCACAATGGTGTAGCTGCAACATTAGGACATAGCAATGTCAAAGTTAATGTCAAAAAAAGTAGCGCACCAAGCAGCATACACGAATACAATGTGTAGCACTGAACTCAATCAAAAATTATGTCTGCCAATTTTGTTCGTGAAGTTGGATTAGAGTCGACTTGTACTTCAGCTGCTCTCTATGCTGCAGCTGCTACTTAACATTGTAGCCGTGCAATGCGATTTACGTACGAACTTTGAAATTGATACAAATGATACTACTGCAGCTACACCATTGTGCCCAGCCAGTAACTTAAATACTAACCTGGTGGCGGGTTTACTTGTAGGTGTAAACTCACACTGAATGCATTACTGGCCTGAGCAGAATGTTGAAGCTGCAGTAGTAGCACGTAGCAATATTAAAGTTAAATATACGTAAATCGTATTGCACTACAAGTAGCATACACGAATGTGGTACTGAAACTGAACTCAAACAAAAATCGTGTCTGCCATTTCGTTTGTTGTTGTTTTTGACTTATATTTCAGCTACTTTCTGTCTGCTGCAGCTGCCACTTCACATTGGAAGTGCTACGTACTACTGCTGCAGCTACACCATTCTGCTCAGGCAGTTAGTTAGAAAACTTCATGAGAGTTAAACAAAAGTAACTTGGTAACGTGTATGGAAATTTAGCATCGAAAATTGGGTTCCGTGTGTAAACCTTAACAATCACGAAATTTCAACTTATACAGACAATGGCGTGCGGTCTATTCATAAATGTGTAAGCCCGCCATTATTGAATTTCGAGAATAAAAGTTTATATTCTGACCAATTCTAAAAATTCAACTTTAATTTTGAAACAGATGAGCTGTGAAATAGCAATCTAAAGAATAAACATCTATCACTTTTCCATTGAGATTAATTGCCTTCTAGTGCATTCCTTCCTTAAAAAAAAATGTTAAGTGTGTCTTCTCCATTCACCTCTTCAAACACGATTTCTGAATTTTTATTTTTGTTGCCCCTTCATTTTCAGAAGATGTGGATGGAGAAACCCGAATCGTTGTTGTTTCACACGGACAATCAGCGCCGGATCTAGGGGGGGGCAAAGAGGGGCACTTGCCCCGGGCGCCTGGCCTTGGGGGCGCCAAATCGAAGTTGAAGAAATATAGGAGAGCAAAAAAAAAGGTATTCAACATTTGAACAGGGCGCCAAAGTAATGCAATATTTATTTATTTCTTTTTCCAAATATGAAAGAAATATGTAATGAACCACTTTCGTCGCCTCTCATGGGGGTGCAAAATTGGAAGATGAAGAGAGAAAAGAGATTAAAAAAAAATAAAGGTCTTTAACTTTTGAAAATGATAAACAAGTTCGTTGCCCTTCAGCAGGGCGCAAAATTAAAAATTTATTTCTTGTTCCAAATATAAAATATGTAATAAACCACTTTCGTCGCCCTTTAAACAAATTCGTCGCCCCTCATGGGGGCGCAAAATTTGAAAGATGAAGAAAGAAACGAAAGTTAAAAAAAAGTCTTCAAGTAAATACTTTACAAGTAAGATTCCATTTCCAAAATCTTATTTGCTGAAACAAGTTTCAAATATGAGGAAGCTTTCTTAAAATCATAATTTATTTCTGCATTACTTACTAAATGCTATTAAAGCATTGAATAATGGATAAATCATTTCAGTTTGAGTTGATGATTGATATTTTTGACTCGTTTCAGCAACTGGATCTATAAAAGTTTTTTTTTTTTTTTTGATGTTCTGAAATAAGAGCGTTATTAAAAAAAATAAGAATTTAATAACAAACGATGTCAACGGATTCAGAAATTGCAAGTTTTTATGTTTCGTTTGGGAAAAGTGCGATTCTAGTGCTTTCGGGAGTCAGTTAAAACTAAATACTATATTCACGTCAAAATATAGTTTGTCCCCCGTCTGTCAAGCTACAAAAAAGTCAAATTTTATCGAAGGATGGCTACGATGTTGATGGATTAAAAAACATCTAAAAAACTTTTTTATTGTTCCATCAGTTTTTTTTGAAGGTTTGGTTAAAGTTGATCATGTAAGTTTAGCCACACGGTGACGAAAGGTTCGACGCGCCGAGTCCTTGAAAATCTTCTATATTATTTGTTTGTTTACTAAGACTTAACTCAGAAACCACAAAGATTGAAAGGTTGTAATTTGCGCGTGGAATAGGTGATACAAATCTTTGGCAAGACTAAGCTGTTAATAGGGTGAAATGGGCTAAAAGCAAAAAAGGGATATAAGACTTAGGGGCCAAGTTATAGCGATCAGAAAAACCAAACTGAAATATTTTCAAATGCAAATTATCTTGTGTTATGATTTGATTTAAAACTGCTGTTGATTTTGTGTGAAAAAATTTAACTAGAGAATGGATTGAAGTTAAAAGAAAAATTTGTTGCAATTGCCCATTTCTCAACCTAAAAACAACACTAAAACAGTATTGTACACTCGGGCGTATACGTACTTTTCTGAGTTTATTTAATTTAAAAAAAAATCATCCATGTTCTAATATCTTAGACAAATTAAATGGACGGTATAAATATAATTAAGAAGTCAAACTTATCCCTCAATGTTCAACATTTTTGTATCTATCATGGTTTGTATCATCGCGCTATCTGATGCTCATTAGGGCAGCACAACGTCTGTCGGAATAGCTAGTGAACTATAAAATTTCTAATGTACGAGTTTTTCAAAAGAAGTCCTAATTTTTTTATCTAAAGATAATAGTTGAATGTTTGAAATAAATAAAATGCACGACTGGGTCGTACGTACCTGCTCTGTGGGTGCAATAGTATGATGAACTTATGGCCATTTAAAAAAGCCGTTTAAATCTGATTTTCGTTACGACCATTTGAGCCAAAAACGAAAAACGCTAGTTTGTTAGAAATATCTTAGATAAGTTAAATTCTGAGTTTAATCAAAATAGTTAGAGCCGTTTTCGAGCAAATTCAAAATGAAAAAAACCGTTACATGAAAGGTACCAGTTTGAGCCGGGCTAAAACAAAACAAAAAAAAAAAAACATCGACAACCATTTTTCTTCAAACTGCTATATACCAAGTTTGAACAAAATATGTCAAGCCGTTTAGGCTGTAGCATGACGTGAAAAAGCATACATCAACACAACCGCACAGACAGACCGACGGACGGTATGGCGAAAACCACTTTTTTGGGCTTCTCTATCATCGTAATGTCATGTTTGATTAAAACCTCGATTTTTTTTTCTGCACGAAAATAATACTTGCCCTTAGAGCAAGTAAAAATGAAAAAGAATTTTTGTTGTGTACTACTGTTAAAAAAAAGTTAAATGTGCAATCAAAATATCGGACAGAATCACAAATTAGCATACAGCCTTTTAACTTTTTATGAACAACATTAGCAGGTTCTCCGCTGTCGTTTATTGAAATAGAAAAATTATCAAATCAATCTGGATTATGGCACATACCCCAAACTTTTTATTTTGCACATACGCCAAGATTGCATTTTGAGTAATCAGTAACATGAGAACCCTTAGCAATACCTTATTTTCTTAGGTTGGGCCACACAGATTTTTATGACATGTATCGTATATAAGGTATTGTATACGAGTTCAAGTTTTGTACGTAAACTTAAAAAAGAAAAAAAATTGCTGGGGGGGGGCGCCAAATTCAACTTTTGCCCCCCCTTGAACAAATCCTAGATCCGGCGCTGCGGACAATGAATACAATACAAAAGAGACCACGAAAATCGAGGCTAGTGGAGGATGGAACGTAGGAAAGATTGGAGTCTTTATATATGTACATCCTCTTTGACTAAACTCCCTACCGCAACACTCTGTTTCAAATTGAGTTCACATCTCACTAAGTTTTGGCGTAAAATTTTATTGTTTTTCACTTCGCTTGTTTATCGGAGTGGATTGCGAAACCTCATTAATCCAACGTTTGATGTCTTGGAAACTCCACATACCAATGAAATGTTCCGCTTTAATCCGGAAAGTGCTTGCTCTTACACATTTTTGGCAGAGCTGTTGAAATATGTTTCGGATACAAGATAATCTTTGATCGTAGATGAATTTACCGACATATCCACTAGTACATTTTTATGCGCTAATTGATATTGTTGCACGCTTTTTTGCACATACAATTTTGTCAAGAGTTCCAACATCAAATACTGACTGTGACGAAGTTGTTACGGTTAGACAAAAACTATTCCTCTTTCTGATCGTGATGTTTTGGTCACGGTTCAACTCTCAGTATTTTTCGACCCACATTTTTAGTCCCTTATCCTCTAAGAGTTTTGAGAGTATTTCAACAAAGATGACAAAGAAGGTTTCCACAAATAATGTGCGTGATAGACGATTCACACAGGACAGTAAACGAATGGTGAAACAATCCATCTACGAAACAACCAAGCGTGTGACAGTAGGTCCACACGACGAAGAAAACATGCGACAGTTGGTCCATGTTCAGCAACATAGAAGACAGCGGCCATGTCAACAAATCCAACATCGTTAAGGCTGAGCGCCCAACCTTAAGTGTCTTAAACACAAAAGAAGTATGACTTTGCTAAAGGTAGTTCCACACTATCCCACAGTGTAGTACGACATGTCAAAAAAAAGTGTGAAAGAATGTGTGATGGTTTTACATTCAATCCCAAAAAAATATTTCAGATCTAAACACATGTCATATTCTGTTTCCACACTATTATACATCTGTTTCATCACACATTTTTGACATGTCGTATTACACTGTGGGATAGTGTGGAACTACCTTAAGTGTTTTCGACGCGAAGGTCTAAAAGTAGTAAAATTTCGAGTTTGTTGTTGGATCTCTTCTCACCAGTTTAGTTTGATTTTAAGCTTTTCGGAGGGGAATGTTTTTCGGTGTGGGATGGGGACTTTGTCGCGTTTCAATGATTTTTTCGCTTTTTCGATAGACTTTGGGAATTTGACTGAAGTGGCTGAACTCATTCATTGAGCTACTCATGTATCGTGTTGCAAATAACCACCAATGGCCCGGTATATTATGCATAAATCGAATGCGTGGTGTGTGTTCAACAACGGTTCACACTTGACTAATTAGGACAGTGTTAAGCTCGAACGACAGAAGACCACCACGAACCATTGGCCAAAAAGAGACAGAGAGATCAATATGTCACTTTTTTGAGAGACTTCCCACATGGAAAGAGCCTTTTTGAAGTAGAAGGTTGTGGTTCTTGAAGTTCGATGGACTTGGTGTATTTAGTTCTTTGTATTGCACTAAAGTTGGCTCTTAATCGCGTGCAAACTTTTTGAAAGGCTTTTTCGTTGGTGAATGCGTATTTTTTGAAACTCAGATCTAAAAGCGTGCTTTCTGGCAATTTTTTTCAGAAAGATGTTAAAACTGAATTTATCATATTTTAGATGCAGTCAGTTAGTACTTGTTCGACCTGATTTAAAAAATGTTCACAATGCCTTACTTGTCCATTCGAAATGAGGATCACCTCAGCAATTATAACTTGTTTTTCCGAACTTAATTCTTCACTTACTTCCTTAAATATAAATAATTATAAAAATTTCACAATTAGGCACATATTTAATGACAAAATATCAAAACCCATGATACTAAGACTTTGAACGTCGGTGTTGTTGAAGGCCAGTGTTGACAACAGACTTTTTTTTACTGCCATTACTCTTTCGAACATCTCACACGTCGAGTTCCACCGAGTCAATACATCCTCCTTTTTCTTGGGTTTTTTTTTCCCAATGTGCTCCGTCGAAATAGGTCCACGATTGTTTTTACCTTTGTTTGGGTGTGCTTTATTTCTTAAAATCTTTTTTGAACCACTATAAATTTAGCATTTAGGGTATGTGCAATACACGGAATCGACTTCCAATACCAGGTACCTACTTAAGCTTATTGTCCCTTGAATATTAAAAGTTTTATCGGTGGTCACTCAAACAATTTTTTTCGCTGAAATACTTGTGAAGCAATTTATTTTTTCGGACCTTGTTTAACCACTGGAATGGAACTTATTCTCACAGGTATATATAGTTTAAAGTCAAATTTTCTTATGATTTGAAACCAATGAAACGAAAATGCGTCACGACAATGAAACAAACAATTTAATATACGGGTGATCGGTAAGACAAGGAAAAATCGTAAAGAAGGAAGGTCTTTCCCCTCCGTTTAGCCAGGAGGGGCAATTTTCTGAAAAAAAATTGCTTCAATTGGAAAAAAAATTATTTAAAAATAACGGTAAGTCCTACAATGACATATTATATCTTTTTGTAAAGCTAGAAATCTCTCTTTTACTGTATTTCTAAATAAAATTATTTTTAAGAACTGTTATTCTAAAATTAACTTTCAAACTCGAAATTTTGGAAACACAAATTAAAAATATATTTTGTAATATTTTTTTTGCAAAATTTTACGTATTTAAGTATTTTTTTTGTTTGTCCTTCATCTCTAGTAGAGTTTCAGCTTACTGAAAGTACAAAACAAATTTTTTTATTTGATAACATAAAATTAGGATGCACAAATGGGATTATATTCTACCTACGCCACTGGTCTGAAAATTTCCTTCTCAGAATCTTAATCGACAGAGACGAAAGTTTGTATGTATGTCTGCTATAATTGACACTTTTTTTCTAAGCCCAAGATTGAAATAAAAGCTCATACCCTCCAGATAAGATCCAAAGAAAGATTTTAATGTAATCCACAGCAAGGACTGTGCTGTGCATTCCTATTACAGAAAAAGGGGTTAACGAATGTTTGGTTTCGGTTTTGGTGATGGTTGTTTCTTGTGCCTTGTGCAACCCTCAAATCTATTCGCGGAAATTGAAATTCTCCCAAAAGCGCATTGAAATATTTTTAGTGTGGTTTTTGTTAAGTGAACACCTGGAGCAAGGAGCAACTATATCTGAAAAGGTATTCCTTTTTTAGTTTGCAATTTCTTAAGTTTCTATTTCTATTTTTTTTTTCTCTATTTTTGGGGGGATCTTTCAGTTTATTTACTTTCATTGCTATGCTATTTGATTTGAGTGAGATTGAGGTAAGCAATCTAAAGTAATGTTAAGACAGCTTAAATTCTTGAAAAAGTATTTCACTTAAGTATAACACACACACAGACACAGTTGTAGGTACGATAGTGAAAATTTCCAAATTGATTTTTCTACGAGGATTTTAGGATTTTCTAGAAAGTGTTCTACTTCGAAACTATTCCATTAGGTTTGAATTAATCTGAAGAATAAAGGTGGTAAGAAGATTGAGTAGATGCATTAGAACTTTTCGAAGTGCTACAATAATGGAAGCTGTCGTAAATTGTGTTTCAACCGTAAGGAACCCTGTTCCATTGAGTATCTTTACATGTCTTTTTTTATCTTTTATATGTGAAGCAGATAGTTGGTGGTTCTTATTAACATTAGTTAAAACAAACGTATCAACATAAAACCAATATCAAATGAAAGGTAATTTAAAAGAGATATGCAAAATGTTTCTTTTTTGTTGGTTCTTTACAGCTGAAACCGGACGAAACACTCTGGTTTAAGCACCACAGAGCACGATGCTCCTGAGCCTCTCTCAACATGCCCCTTCAGCCGGCTCAACATCTGGCATGCCATGCTGTCTCTAAAATAAGATCTACCATAGCATCTGTATACCTCATGGACGGCCGGCGTTGACCACTTTACGAGCCGGCTCAAGCGTTGATGTCCAATCGCCTTACAGAACCCCGTTGGATACGAATTTTTGTGACTAAACTTATATAGCTGTTCAGCACGTATACTAAAGGGTGTTTTTTAAAGACGTGTGGTTTTCAAGGAGAAATAAAACGCATATAATTTAATGTTATGGCCGAGAATTTATCTTTATTATAAAGACAAGGGTTTGTAATTACGTTTTAAAAGTGGTTTCCGGGAAGTGACCGCCGCAGCTGGCTCGAATAAATTCCAACTTAGAGGCCCAATTTTCAAACACTTTTTGCAGCAATTGGGGCCGTATGTCAGCAATAACGCGCCGAATATTCTCTTCCAAGGCGTTAATTGTCTCGGGCTTATCTGTGTAGACAAGCGACTTTACATAACCCCACAAAAAATAGTATAGCGGTCGCACGATCTTGGGGGCCACGGGGGCCATAATCCATACTCACCAAAAGTTTCCTTCAATAAATTGATTGTTTCGTTGGCTGTATGGCATGTATCGCTGACCGTCTTGTTGGAACCAAAAGTCGTCCACATCAACATCCTCCAATTCAGGCACGAAAAAGTCATTAATCATGACTCTATAGCCATTATGGCCAGCTTCATTTTTGAAGAAATATGGACCAATGATTCCCTCTGCCCGTAGATCAAACAGGTTAAAAATCAGTCTTATTTTATTTGCTGCTTGTTCCATGGTAGTGAAGACACGGGTTACGGCTCTGGTGGTGTTGAAGATTTCAGTAGAATTGTTACCAATTTCGACGGAATAGCGAGCATTTTCCATATTCGTCCTGATAAGAAGTATTAGTTTTGCTGGTATTCTGAAGCTGGTCATTTCACGATTTAATTATTTCCTATTAACACTACATCATAAGCTGCTTTGAAACCGTTGTGAATAGGTGGTGGGTCACGATGTTAAGTTGTTAATTGGCTCCAGGTTGTATATTTTCCAGGACGGAAGCCGCATTGGTAAGGACCATTGGTAAGGATCGTTAGCACACGGCTTAGGACGCTCATAGAAGTCTATTCATAGGGTCTTATAGGTGATGTTTAAAAGACTTATGCCTCTACAGTAGGTTTAAAGTAGGCAGTCACCTCTTTTGTAGATTGGGCAAATAAGAACTTCCGCTAGAAAAACTATCGGCTCAAACTGTTTTGTTGGTTTTAAGTCTGGCGATGGCTATTTTGATCTCATTTAGGTCGGGTGAACTGGTTAGGCCATTAAAGAACTGGTGAAAGTAATCTCTCCAGACGGTTAACATCGCCTACGTATCACTTACTTACTTAAGGTGGCGCAGACAGTCCATTGTGGACCACGGCCTCAACCAACATTCCTCGCCAGCTAGGCCGGTCCCTAGCCAGTGGCCTCCAGTTGCGCACACCAAGTTGGTTGAGGTCGTTTACCACTTGATCGCGCCACCTTAGATGGGGTCTTCCAGAACTGCGTCGGCCCTCCGGGTTGGAATTGAAGACTCGTCGGGCAGGAGCGTTTTCGTCCATACGCTCCACATGACCCAGCCATCTAAGCCGCTGAATTTTCAGCTTCTTAACCAAGTCAATGTCGCTGTATAGCCCGTACAGTTCGTCATTGAATCTTCTCCTCCATACTCCATTGATACATACAGGCCCGAATATCACCCGAAGAATCTTTCTCTCAAAGCACCCCAGCCTGTATTCATCCGATTGTGTCAGTGTCCACGCTTCTGCCCCATACAGCAGGACTGGGATGATAAGGGTCTTGTATAGTGTCTCCTTGGTCCTTTGAGAGAGGGCTTTACTACTAAGATGCCTTCTTAGCCCGAAGAAACAGCGATTGGCAAGAGTGATTCTTCGACTGATCTCTTCACTGATGTTGTTCTGAGAGGTTATAGTGGAACCCAAATAGACAAAGTCCTTGACAACCTCAAAGTTATATCTGTCCATTGTGACGTTTTGTCCGAGTCTACGGTGATGATCTACTTCACCCGAGGACAGCATATACTTTGTTTTATCTTCATTTACAGCCAGACCCATTCGAGCCGCTTCCACTTCAATACTTGCGAATGCTCCACTGACAGCGCGCTTCGTTCTTCCAATAATGTCAATATCATCAGCATAGCCAAGTAATTGAACGGATCTAAAAAAAATCGTACCGCTGGTGTTGACATGCGAGTTGCGTACGATTGCCTCAAGAATGATGTTGAAGAGGTTACATGACAGCGCGTCACCCTGTCGTAAGCCTTTCTCGACATTAAATGAGTCGGTGGTGTTCTTACCAACCTTGACGGAGCAGCGCGAGTTCTCCATAGTCATCCTGCACAATCGAACGAGTTTGGCAGGGATGCCAAGAAGCGACATGGCTCTGTACAACTCGTTCCTGTTTACGCTGTCATAGGCGACTTTAAAATCGATAAAGAGGTGGTGAGTATCGATTTGGAATTCTTGGGTCTTTTCCAAAATCTGCCGAAGTGTGAAAATTTGGTCGACGGTTGACTTACCGGGCCTGAAACCACACTGATAGGGGCCAATCAGTTCACGTGCGAAAGGGTTCAGACGTTCACACAGAATGGCCGACAAGATTTTATAGGCGACATTTAGGAGACTTATACCTCTGTAGTTGGCGCAGTTTAGAGTATCTCCTTTCTTGTGGATAGGGCACACAATGCTGAGGTTCCATTCGTCAGGCATACTTTCATCCGACCAGATTGTACAGATGAGTTGGTGTATGCTCCTCACCAAGTCATCTCCCGCTGCTTTGAAGAGTTCAGCCGTAAGGCCATCAGCTCCAGCAGCCTTGTTGGACTTTAGTTTAGATATTGCTATCCGAACTTCTTCTTGGTCGGGAGGACGGAAATTTTGTTCATCATCATCCAAATCGAATGGATCATTCTGCCTGACAGCGATTAGTTGGTTGTCTTCGCCGTTTAACAGTCTGCAGAAGTGTTCTTTCCAAATTCTCAGCACCGACTGTGTATCTACAACGACATTCCCACCCTCGTCTCTACATGCTTCCGCTCGGGCTTTGTAACCCTTGGACGAATGCTTTACCCTTTGGTAGAACTTTCGAACATTGCTTCTGCCGTAGCACCCCTCAATAGATTCAACCATTCGTTTTTCCAGTTCTCTTTTTTTTCTTCTGAAAAGCCGATGTTCCTCTTTCCTCTTTTGCTGGTATACCGCACGGAAAGCGCTCTTGGCAGCTCTAGTTCTGGCATTCAGAACTGCATGATAGGCTTCGTCTTTGGCCAAGTGTGCGAGCCTGCACTCATCATCGAACCAGGTGTTTCGTTGTGGTCGCCTAATGAAACCCAAAACATCCGTGGCAGCGGTTTTGATGGCCATTTTGCAATGTTGCCACTGGGCCTCTGGGTTTGGCGCAGGCGCCGGGCTTGTCAAGAGATAAGAGGAGACATGATTGGCAAAGGTTGTGGCGGTCTCTTGCGATTGCAACTTCGCAACATCAAACTTTCTCACAGTGGATGTTCGATTCTGCGGTCTGGTGGCGATCCGCATTCGCACTTTAGCTACAACAAGGTAGTGGTCCGAGTCTATGTTGGCCCCTCGGAAAGTGCGGACATCCATGACATTGGAGGCATGTCTGCTATCAATCGCAATGTGATCAATTTGGTTGACGGTATTTTGATCAGGAGACCGCCAGGTCCCCTTGTGTATATTGAGGTGTGGGAAGTATGTGCTAGCTAAGATGACACTTCGCCCCGCAGCAAAGTCGATTAGCCTGTGTCCGTTACCGGAAGTGTTGTCGTGCAGGCTATGCTTTCCGACTGTCGAGCCAAAGTTACCCTCCTTTCCGATTTTGGCGTTGAAGTCACCAAGAATAAACTTAGTGTCGTACTTCGGGCATTCATCATACGTCTTCTCGAGAAGATCGTAGAATTCTTCTTTGGTCGTGTCATCTTTTTCCTCCGTGGGGGCGTGGACGCAGATCAGCGAGATGTTGCTGAATTTGGATTTAATGCGGATCGTGACAATGCGTTCGCTTATGCCACGAAACCCCAAGACTTCTTGCCTAAGCCTTCCTCTTATCACAAATCCGCATCCAAATAGCCGCTGGTTTCTTGTCCTGTAGCACTTGCCGTAGTAGATGTCACAGTTTTTCATCCTCCTTGTGCCTTCACCATCCCATCGCACTTCTTGGATGGCTGTGATGTCGGCTTTGACACCATCTAGGGCTTCCACTAATTGTTCGGCTGCACGTGGTCTGTTAAGGGTCCGGACATTCCACGTGCAGAACCGAAATTCGTTGTCCTTGTTTCGTTTGCTAGGGTCGTCATCAGTAGGGTCATCCATATCCGAGGCAATTGGTTGTTTCGGAACTATGAATTTTTTTACGTGGTAGCCTGGGGGACCAGGCCCTATGCTGCTCTCCTTGGACAAAAGGAGCTGGAGAAAATCCAGAGTCAGTAACCCACTACGGGGATGTGAGAGCTACCGTTGGTCCTATATGGGCTCATCCGCCACCTTCTCTATTTCACTACCCTGACTAATAGTAGTGAAAGGACCCAAAGACCTGAGCTCCGAATATGTCGAAGTAGCTCAATTTCACTTAATTGGAAGCTCATCCGCCGCTCGCTTGCTTTCTGAGGGGTTCGTACAGAATAAACTGCTACCCAACAAGAGAAACAGAGGAGTTTTATGGCAGGGCAATTATAGTGTTGCTATTTTTCTGTGATCAACACTCGCGCTTATAAGTTCAGCAAGTCAAGTCCGGGTGGACAAGACCAGTACCCGATGGCTACCACTTGGAGGTAAAATAAGCACAATTGATGCGTATGAGACAGTTGCAACGCTGGGCATCGCCATGTTGATACCAATCAGGGCCTACCCTATTCATACAGCACCCAGCCATCCGCCTACGTATCAACTATGGTATATTTCCATCCTGATCTTTGCGGGACCTAGTGGGACTTGTGAAACCTGATATTGACTGTTTCAATCTTCTGGCGGGAGAAAATATGTCTCTCTTAAACGTTTGAATGCTTCACCAAGGTAGCGAAAATTCGACAATACTCTTTCTTGACAGACTATTAGGCGTCGGCGTATTGCACCCTTCGCTCGGGGCCTGATAAGCTTAGCTTTGTCGATGTTTTGAAGCTGGTTACTTCCAACCATCATTTTGAATCTCTGACTTGATAGATAGAAGGTGGCTCTGAGATAGTAGTAGGAACTAAAGAGATCATAGACATACCTATCCTATACTCCTAGTGGTCTCTCTGGAACAATATGAATGACAGGGATCTTGAATTAAATGAAATAAGGGTGTGTTGCAGTATTGATTCCTGTGCTGGAAAAGTATGCAAGTATATCTTGTATGCGGCAAAGAGAGGAAGGCTTGGTGTGCGCATTTGGTAATTTGCTTCAACCTTGTCAAGTGGTTGAATGCGCATATCTTAAGGCTGCCGGGCCTTGAGCATTAATGGTGCTCATCAGGATGTGACCTAATGTTTGTGAAGCTCCACTGGAAGATATATTCTGGTACCATGGGGGTGGTGAAGTCTTGATGTTTCACGCACGACACGGCTTTGTCACCTGGGACTATCTATGTGGTAGGCCCCCTTGTAGGAATATCGTGGTGGCTGTGGTTACTCCGAGTGTGGAAATATATGGCATCCAAGGATTTTAATGTTGGATGCAAGATGTGTTAGATAGACTCTCCTCAGCAAAGAGTGTGGACATGCCCCAACATGTTCCATAAAATTTGTACTAAGATATCTACCTTAGGGTAGAACTTAATGCTCTGGTCTTAGCTTAATTTGACTGTATGCGGGTAGGCTCGCCGTGAAATTTAAGGCTTAATTGCTGGGTGACCACGTTAAGCTTACAATTATACTGCTTTACTCTTCAATAGAAGTTTCGCACCTCTTTTCAGCAAAAACATCTCTGCGTAAATTGTCGACTTCGCGTTGTTGGTGTTCTTTTTTCTTCCTCCTGGGTAAGTGTTTCTAAACCTTCCTTCGCTTAATGTAGAAATGTGTGTAGAGACACACCAGCATCTGTTTAGGCCTCCTCCGCTTTGGGTCTGTTTGCCGGAGCATATTCGGAGTCAAATCAGGGATGTCTGGGAAGTGAAGAAATCTAGCTCTTCTGACGCTGTGTTTCTTATGGCTTGTTGACGAAGCTGATATTGGTCTACAGGGTTCATATCAACAGTCGTGGGATTCCTCAACCTCGATAGATTGTAGTTGTCAATCTGTGATGCTTTTTTATACTTAGGCTGAGGTTAGCTCATGGATGTCCAGGGTTGTTCCCACAAGAAAGCAAAAAACTCAGGGTTGAAGAGTGTCGAACTCCGAAACAACAATATCTTTATTGATCTTAATTTTCTTAACAATTTATTTCATACTTTTATTGATATTCTTAAAATAAAAGATTACAATTCATTTACTATGATACCTTAGATACTAGGTCTAAACGAGTGGCCTAAACGCCGGTCAACGATCCACCACGACCAACAGCGGAGTGGAAAGCTGGCAAAAATCGGTTGAGCAAGGCTCGGTCTATGGTACCCCTAAGAAAAGGAGTAGCCACGACAAAAAACTGGTAGTTCCAAACTAGGTCTATGGAGAAGCTTACGAGAGCAGCAACCCCACGACAATAAACGGAGGTCAGTAGAGATTCCTCTAGAAAGGAAGAGCTCCACGACAATAAACGAGTGGCCTAAACGCCGGTCAAAGATCCACCACGACCAACAGCGGAGTGGAAAGCTGGCAATCTAAGTATCTAAGGTATCATAGTAAATGAATTGTAATCTTTTATTTTAAGAATATCAATAAAAGTATGAAATAAATTGTTAAGAAAATTAAGATCAATAAAGATATTGTTGTTTCGGAGTTCGACACTCTTCAACCCTGAGTTTTTTGCTTTCTTGTGGGAACAACCCTGGACATCCATGAGCTTACCTCAGCCTAAGTATAAAAAAGCATCACAAATTGGCGCCCGAGCAGGGACTGTTGCGGGGGTTGGTGGCGGCGGTTAATTGGTTATTGTGGTCGGATGCGGAGGGGGCGGCAGGAAAGGTGTAACTTCGTTACAAATCATTTAGTTAAATCAGCATAGTTTTTGTTCGCCTTAAAACTTCCACTCATATCCGTACTCGTTGTTTGGCACCAACTAGGTAGTCATCCGAGTCGATATTGACTTCTCTGAAAGTACGAACATTTTGAATATTGAAGCAGTGACTTCTTCGCAACATGACCTATTTGGTTTCTGGTCTGACCATCTAGTGACTCACGACTTCCAATCGAGGTGACACTTATAAAAGTAGAAGTCACAGTTTGTTTGTTCTTCTCAGGTCCAGCCTATCCAATCACATCTCCTGGAGTGCTATTACATCAGCTTTGATACTGGCAAGGGTCCCAGCTAACTGACCAGCTTTGTGAGACCTGTTCAGTGTTAGCACGGCTTGGGTGCAAATTGTAATGAAACGCATTATAAAATTGCAAAATAAGAAATTCCTTCCGACCACCACACATTAATTGAGGATTTCACTCCTCCCCGACCGCACACAAGCAATCACATAATGCCCATACCACTCAAACCAGTTTTACACCATAGTCAAATAATACCAACCAACAACAAACAATGGCAGCAACAATAACTTTCAATTCAGAATTTTCCATGTTGTTTATTTTATAATTACCACTGTCTTGCATCGGAAATATGCATAAGACAGCCAGTTTGATTCAGTGCAAATCCAGTCAGTCGCCGCACTTGACCGTGTACCAATCTAGTGTACAGTGCCAAACTCCAATATTTTGATAAGCTTAGAGCCCAGAGTTGTCGTGGGCTTCCAGGGTTTAAAATAATTGTCCGCTGCTACCTCAGAAGAGAATTTAGTAGGCCTTGTACATCAGGGCCAAGAAGAAGATTATTTATATTGAAGTATTGAAAATGGTAGTACCCCGTGGCGTAGTGGTTAATATGTCGGACTGCCACGCCGAAGGTCCTGAGTTCGATCCCTGACAACTCCACGTAAATTCTTTTCCGGGGAACTGCCTCTTGCGAGGAAATGACAAATCCTCCAAGAGTAATTAATGTCATGGAAAGTGCTTCTCTGTTAGCCGTTCAGATTCGGCGGTAAATTGTTGGTCCATTGTTCCATTGTTCCATTCCTAAAGAATATCAACGCACACAGGAATGGTTGAGAGTGTAAGTCACAGGCCTTTGCATGAGGTTCTGAAAAGACCGTTTTTGGGCTTGGATTACTTAAAGATTCATCAAAGGTCAAAAGCTGAAAGCAGACCCACTGCACTTCCTAATACACCCCAAGGTTTACATAAGAGAAAGAGATCTTTTTGACACTAATAACTTCCTCGAAAAACGTGTTTGAAATCTTCGATTTATTAAGTTCCTCTCGCTAACACAAATATGAAAACTACTTCTTCAACAAACTTAAGCTGCATTTCTTGCACAGCGCCCATTTATAAAGTGAAAACTGCTAACACAGATGGCTCAAGAGAGAGGATGTGCACACACATAACGCTGCTATAGTTTATCTAATGCATTCCTAAGAACATAGAATATTCTTCGTCCTTGCAAAAATTATAGCTCCATTTGAGCAAACTGTACCCCTTTGGAATAAACGATGCAGCCGAGGCGAAACGATGCGATGGCAAAATGTCTTCGTCGTCGCTGGGCGTATATGTGACTTAATCCAATAACAAATGCGCGCCATCTGGTGTAGAATATTTCAACACAATATCGCCCCCCAAAAACCCTACATTAAAACTGAATACGATGAAGAGCGAAGAGTAAGAATAAGAGGGCGAATATTACACAAACATTTCGTACATACAAGCTATTGCATTATGGAGCCCCAAAGACACTCTTCCAAGTTAAACACCATACATTCCAATATATTTAGTTTCAAGGAAGCCCGTGTGTCGTATGATGCTTCTGCTTGCTGCCTGTTGTTGGTGTTTGTATTAAGGAGTGCAAATCCAGCTTTGGAGCTCTGAAAATACTAAAGGCGCTTGGGGAATATACATTCTATACCAAGACTAGATAAGACCCTGCTGCATATATATGGAATAGAGTGAGAGTCACAGGGACGGTTTTTAGAGAAGGTTTCGGCATGTGTGGATTGTGGAAAGGGAAACGTTCTTCCACTTGGGTGGTGTGATAATCAAAATGTATTTCGAAAGTTCAAAGGGATGATGCTTCAGTGGAGACTGGAGACTGTCGGATATAGGGTAATGATGATAATGGTTGTTGGCGTGTGAATGTAGAGGTGCGTGCACGGATTTATCGTTAAATCGGTGACAATTCATATAGAATGTTATAGCACTCCCATACACACACTTAAAACTGAAGATTCGCTATGCGGAAATAATTTTGTTCATTAGATGATGTAACGAGTTGGAGTTTAGTTGATGTTAAGAGCATGTGGTGTGGTTAACATTACATGAAAGGTTTTAAGTTATTACTTTTCTGTTGAAAGGATATTATGTTGATTGAAACTTGAGAACACATTCGGTGTACATTAGTGGTTTGAAACTGATATGATATTAGTTTTTAATGTAACAAGACTTTCTGTCTTTTTTACTCAAATGCCAATATTAACGACGTAAATAAATTTATTTATCATCACAGTTTTCAACCTTACATTTTTGAAAAACTGATATGTTGTATTTGGTCTTTAAGATTGATTCCCAACACAATCATATCACTTTCTCAGTTTGTGGTAAACTTTGAAATCTAAAAATTTTCGAACATTATTTTTGAACTGTTTCCTTAGGGACAAGATTTTGGAAAATTCAACTATATAGAGAATTTGGAAAGAGGATCGCCGGTTTAAATTTTCAGCTGGAAAGATTATGTGTTGAGCTAAGCACCATCGTCACGGCTCAAGATCCATAAAACAGAGGGTTAAACATGTAGCCAAATATATCATGTTACGATTGACGAAAACCGCTCTACTAGCGTGCTGAATATCCGAACACTCCGATGTGCCGGCACCGAATCGATAAATATAGTTCGTGCCAAACTTTGAGTGCGGATATCCAGGCCAAGTCTTAGTCAAACAACAACTACCCTGAAGGAATTCATTGTTGGATAACTTCATTTAAATAGGGTGGTTACTGCTTGAGAGAAATTCCACAACTGCTGATATAAACGCGAAAGATTAATTATTGCGGTCAGCAAAACAATTTAGTGAATTTGAAGTTATTTCTAAATATATGTAAGAGAGTCGGAGACAGAACGGAGCCTTGAGGCATACCAGCAAATATTTTGTAGAATGAAAACCGTCCAAGACAGCGTCCATGTAAACTGCCCGAAAGATACCTTCTTAAAGATGGGGTTCACCAATGCCAGACGTTCGACACTCTATCAAATGCTTTTGAAATGTCAATCGCAATAATCTTGCTTTCGACAAAACTGTGTAAGGATAGGGTCCACTCTTCCGAACCGGAGATGAAGTGGGATTTACCAGTTGGCTTTCTCGTGTCTCCATATGGTTTTCTTTGGCAATATTTCTTTAAGTGGTATGCTGGAGCACGATAAATAAGCTGAAAATATACAATGGTCCGACGTGCCTAAAGTGGATAATACATTAAGATGTATTTATCAGGATGAGAGGTGAGAAAACTTTTTTTATTATGTTTTGCGAAAAACCTGAAATGTCAGGGGTTCGTGTTGGCTTGTCAACAAACTGAGTCAACCTCAGTTAACCTCAGCAAACATTTCGGCTTGCCTTATTCCTTCGGGTATTGTCTCGCGAGAACAGGCAATACACGTAGAAATGTATGCATATATTGTAAATCACCCGTAACATCAATTTTAGTGAGGCGATAATGGAAACAATTCTTTGGATAGAGCCAAACAGCGCATCGAATTTGCTTAAAGTCGTGTATGATATGCCAAAAAAATAAAAATCCAGTTTTGCTTTGAAGGACTTTCAATGGGTTACATACGAAGTTTGAACAAAATCGTTCCAGCCAGCCATGCGACATATTGCACGTAAGATAGGAGTTACCGTTGCGAACATTTTTGATACCCTATCGTCGGAAATTATATTTGCATTTTAGGCCAAAAACTTATAATGACCTTGACTTTCGAACCCTCCCAATATAAAACCCACAAAGTTAAATCATAATTCTTTGATGGACGGATCGGATGGCGTGGCAGGAATGCAAGGCTTCTCAGGAGGAGTTAAAGTTTCGATGTCGACAACAGCTTCCGGAACCTAGGGAGAGAGAGACAGTCAAACTCAGTAACTTCAATCGTAAAAGCCTTTTAGGCCTTTTAAGTTCCAGTGCGGATCCGTAGGGACAATATTGCTAATTTTGTGGCTGCTGGCTGAGAATTGCAGACGAACCGAAAATGTTTTGCTTCAGCTGCCATCGAAGTCAAAAATGGCGGTATGTATCAAAATTGTTAGGTTCCTCTCAGCCACCTCCACTGAACCCATGTCTAGGCTCCGAATAGGCTCAGACAAACAAAAATTTAAGGACAAGACGAAGCATCTATAAAATATACTGGAAGTAAAACCAAGGCCCCAGCATGCTTTGTTCCGACAACGAGAGTAAAAAAAAATATGTTAATGTAAAGGGTTTTCCAATAGGAGGTGTTATTTTAAATAGCCCGCTATTTCGGTAGTTGTCACTTTTGAAGCTGAAATTTTTTTACATTTGACAAGTATAAACTACGCCATTGATAAAAATGGAACGATAGGTACACGATTCAACAACGCAATGACATAATTGAATTTCACTATAAAAATGGTGAACATTTGGCAGAGACGGTTCGGTAAACTAAAAAATTTTTTGGTCATCGTGAAGCACCTTGTCGGACCGCAATTCAGAAATTGGTGGAGATATTTTAGCTGTTGGGATAAGTAAGCGATGTGAAGAACAACTGGGAATATTGCTGCTGTAGCCCAAAGTGTGGAAGAAAACCCAGGTTTGTCCATTCCTCGTCGTTATTTGGACGTCATAACACCGTATTTTGCATAAAGACTTGGGTCTTAAGGCTAATAAATAAAGAACTCAAACTGGCAACGTCATGTCTTTGTATTGGGTCCTTGAAATGCATGAACATGATCCGGAATATCATGGAAAAATCATCTTGACTGATGAGGCCCATTTCCACCTCACTGGTTACGTCAACAAGCAAAATATTTTGCATAAAGACTTGGGTCTTAAGGCTAATAAATAAAGAACTCAAACTGGCAACGTCATGTCTTTGCATTGGGTCCTTGAAATGCATGAACATGATCCGGAATATCATGGAAAAATCATCTTGACTGATGAGGCCCATTTCCACCTCACTGGTTACGTCAACAAGCAAAATATTCGCATCTGGAGCTTGGAAAACCCAAGATTTATTGTTGAAAAGCCTCTCCATCCTCAACGAGTAACTGTTTGGTGCGGTTTAAAGTCCGGCGGGGTCATTGGAACTTATTTTTTTGAAAATGAGGCTGGAGCAACAGCTACGGTGAATGGACTGCGCTATCGAGAGATGATTAATAATTTTTTATTGGAAAGTTAGAAGAAGTAAATAGTTTGTGTTTCGGATTTAAATTCCCAATCCCATACCAATAGCGCGGAAGTGAAAGTCCCTGAAAATGTTGTCTTTGTATTTATAAAGGCTCACAAAGCAATCATGGAGCTGTTGCACTAAAAATTTATTTTTTCAATTTATTTTCTGTTTTAAAAGTAAGTCAAAACTATTCTTCAAATCTATGGGCATACGTTAAAGCCTATTGATTTATCGGTAAAATCTCGAAGCACATCTATAGAAAGGTATAATCACTTAAATAATCATCACACACTATCGCCGTCTAATCATGCTGAGATCAATTCTGGATCTTCATTATACACCCGTAAGTTTTTTGAACTTCTCATTTTCTACATGGTGAGCCATCTAGTGGTTTCATTTTGAATCATAAGTTATTTTGCCACTGACAGCTATCTCCCGCTTAAAATCTTGACAGAAAGAAAGTATCATACCTCCGCCGAATAAAAATAGTCACTTTACGTTTGATCAACTTTAGGAAGTTTTAAAAACATATTTCTAAATTAACTGCAGTGTAGCCCAAGTGCGTTTTTTGAAAAGAAGTCTTCTTCTTGGTACTCCAGCCTTTCGATACTTTCCAAAGTTCTCTCAATTTAAGCCTAGATCGTTACACAAATTCCACCAAAATAACGCTGTGAACAAAAGTTAAGTTAAACCTATTAAGAAACAAAAACAAATATTTACAAAGTCGTTCAAAATTACGACGAAGTACGTAATTCACTCATTTCCAACGTTGAAAGGATATATTTAAAATCAAAAGAAGGCATATACCCAATACCCCACATCCAATTTTCCCATTACAAAGTGAAAAATTAAGCCCTACAAATTATTCTAAGCTCCTGGAAAGCCATAAAACCAAAACGAAAAAGAAAAACGAAACAAAAAAAAAACGCACAAGCAAAAAGTAAAAATCATTCAACAAGAAAAATCATCCTTTAATACCTTTAACAACATGTGTATGTAAGGAGCTCACACCTCCTACACCATAATTCAATTTACAATCAGATCACATCTTTGAAAATTTATTACATCATTAAAAAACTTTTCTCTTCACAGAACCCCCATGCAACCCAACCAAGCAGAGACATCAACCACCTCCCAAAAAAAAAAAAAAAACTTCGTATATAGCCTAACCAAACATCACCCTATCCTCACTCACCCACCAACCAAATACCCGCCCCAACAACGCCAACATCATCACAAGAGAGAGTGCTTATCGACACTTTGAAAAGCGAAATTCACACATCATGAACATTTTTCATAAATTCGATTTTTACTCCTGCGTCCTTCGTCCTGCCTCCTGATGCTCATCGTTGCAAAACATACCCATACATCCTATGCAAACATACACTAATACATATACTCAACATATATAATCAATGAAAATGCTTTCAACGAAAGATAAATTGTTACTTCATGGCATTTATTGCTAATCAATTCAAATGAGTCCTGTTGTTCGAAGGAATATGTAGATAGATGGGGAAAAAAAATTATATAAAAGAACGTCCTCGTCCTGCTATCCCGGCTGAGTATCTATCTACTCATTTCAATATCCGTAATTAGATAAAAAGGGAAATTTAAAAGGGGATTCTCTAAATAGAATTACTTCCGCCGCCATTCGCTATTCACAAACACACACACAACATAATAATTGCCCTCACTTTTCGGGACTAAATTGATTGCCAATTGCACCAGAAGGACCCATATCCATATCCTAAATTGTATTAAGCGACTCCTAGAGTCGTCGGTAGTACGGTTGTGGCGTCGTAAATCTAGGGAAAATAGATATCGCCTGTATCTTTCTAACAATCTGTTAATGAAACTGTGATATTTGTTTAAAGGACGAAGGACATTTTGATTCGTCGAAATGAAAAGAAATAAATTGTTCAATGTCTGGTTTGTCTTTTTGGTTTTTTTTTTTTTGCTTTTTTAACTGGCTTGAGAGCTCAAAGTCTATGCCATCCCTACTTTTAGGTTCGTCTTCGGTTTTGCAAGGACACGATTTGGCTCACAGGACATACAAAAAAAAAATTCCACACAACTTCAGAAGATAAAGTGTTAAACTAAATTCTGAAAGACGTTTTTTTTAAGTCCAAGATGACCACTTGAAGGAGAGAAAAAAAAAACAAGCTCCCCTCGAACACAGCATCATACTGGTGTTGGAAACTTCAAGGACATTCGACTTGAAAATTGAAAATTGCATGCAAAATTCAACGACAAGCGGAAATTGAATTATTTACAGACACAAAAAGAAAAAATTAAAAAGCAAAACCAGAAAACATAAAATAATAAGGCAGAAGCATTTGTTTGTATTTCGTTTGGATCCTTATGTCTGAGAGTCTGTTTGTCGTCCTTGTCGACGCATCACGTCGGTCGTCATCACCGAACCACCGACATCAAGCTGCTGTTGTTGTTGTGGTTCGTCTGTTCTTGACATTCGATGGTCTCTCCATTTCTATTTTTTTTTTTATTCGCTGGTGTCTCAAATTGCAGCACAGAAAAAAAGAGGCTGGAGGCAGATAGGAGCATAGAACGAACACTCCTTTTGATTCAAAGGAATTCGCTATGGAATCGATGATACTGGCAACTGGCAACTGCGGCAACTAGCTGGATGGTGAAAACTCATTAAATGTCTATCGAATTGAATTTTGTTTCAGGATAATGCAAGACGTGAAGGAATTTTTGGTAAAAACTTATCATGTCCTTGTCTTATACCTATGTACCTACCTATCAGAAGGCGAAAAACAAAATGGAAGAGAAAGCTATTAGTTTTTTTGATATGTGATATAACTTAGCAAAGAGTAGGTATGGGTGCGATTTCTATTACTTATGGGCTTACTATATACCTTCCTTATACACGTGTGGGTTGGGTTGGGTTGTGTGTAATAAGTTCGGTGTATAGTACAAACTTTTTAGATCCTTAAAATTGAGAAAGTTTAGGGTTTTCTTGAAGAAAGTAAATTCAATTGTTGAGATAAACAAAGTGCCACAAGGCATGGGAAGAGTTGGTTTAATTTTAAACTTTTAGTTGAGCCCATGGGGATTTTCAGATGAATGGGTATTAATAGATACATACGAGTAGATGGCGTTGGGTGTATTACGTTATGTGTATGGAAATAATTGAGAATTATTTTTTCTTGCTAATAATAGGGTCTGTGTACCTTCAAATACCCTGCGTGTATATGGCTTACTTGGGTTTTGAACAATAATTTGTAACAGACAGTATGCAAGGGCAGTGGGTTGAGTTTTGAGATTTTGGTTCATTCGCAGACAGAATCGATTAAGTAAACAACTTTTTAAGAAAGGTTGAAACGTGACTATGAAAAGACTGTCTAGCTACCTAAATAAACTGTCTTCCTTTTTCGTCGACTTCGTTTACTTGACGGTAGATTTAACTGCAGAATCTATAAAAAAAAAAAAGACCCTGAAGCAGCTTCCGGTATTTTGCTCAAACTATAGTACAGACTATATGGAAGATGGAAACTTATACCAGGGCATTGTAAACATAAACTATAGAACTATTAATAAGCGGAACATTAAGTGCGCCATCTATGGACGATGTTCATAAATATTTGATTGGAGAGTTAGAAGTGGTTTTTGTCTTGATTGCCATGGTGAGAAAGAACAACAATGGAAGACATTTGATGTAAAGTAGATAAGACAACTAGCGCCGCCATTGACGAAGTGAGGGTTTTTGCAGCGGTTGATCGTGTGGAACACGTTGCAAATCATCCTTGAACAATCATCTTAGTATCAGTCATTGAGTAATCCCGATGGCAATACAGCAAACCAATAATTCGGAATAGACGCGTCGGAGAACAAAAAACTACGTGGTCATTTGTTTTTAGTAAAATAAGCTCAGACTCAATGAATTCAATCATATATAGTCATATCTAAGGCCAGTTGTGGTGAATCGGGTCAGGTGGAAGGATCTTGTTCATGAACTATGCTCCAGAAGGTGTTGAAGCGCTTCAGTAATTGTAGCGGAACAATATTTTTTTTTTTTTTTTTTTGACAACTCTTTGAGCCATGTGATTTTTAAATGGCGCTCAACATAGACACTCTCGAATTTGCTACATGGCATTTAACAAGTTGGAATTCACAGTAGAGCCTATTAAAACTGGTCACACATTTTAAAGACAGCCAAATTAAACAAGACGGTATTCAAGTAAAGAGATTTCTGGTCTTTAGGTTTCAAAACCGTTTTCATAAAACGAAGTACCTAGGCCAGTTAAATTGAAGTTTGAAGAATCTGTTTAGTTTACTTGGTGTACTAACTTGTTTTATGAAAATGAGGAAAACAATCTGACACGAAAAGAGCGGTATCGGCAGAAAGTGCAGCACTACCGGAACACATAATACATCCAACTCAAATCAAATCAAATCAAATCAAAAAAATATCTCTATCAACTCTACCAACACTTTCAAGTATGTATGGGAACAAGTTAGAGAGAAGAGAGGTAAGATTTTTCAAGAAATAGAGTTAAACGAAACCAATGAGGAAAAACGTTTAATATTTTGCGGAAAGAAAGGATACTACACGTCTACACGTACACACATACATACGTATAGCTGAATTTCTGTGCAAACACAAAAACAAACATTTTAAAAATGTGCAAACACTGGTTTTAACTTTTGCATGAACAAAAATCAACACTCAAGGTACTACAATGTCCCAAAAGCCTATCAAGCGAAAGCAGTTGGTTATGGACACTAATACATTGCTTTTCCTGTAAATGGTTGCTTGGCACAAATCTTCTTTCACACGACAGTGTTTTTCCCATAGTTCTTAAAAAAGTATTCCATACTAGAAAGAACAGTGAGTAAGCTAAACCTTCAGTTCTATTCTACAAGTTTTATTCCGAATGGATGGAAAACCGGACTTGCCCAGCCCGTGTTTTGAAAAGGCGAATCCTTATTTGTTTCAAATTATCAAAGAATTTTATTCAAGTCTGTTCTTTTCAAGGTCATGGAACGCTGATAAACTATCAGATCAAGAAATATCTTGAAACGGCAAAGCTTATATCCACTGGTGATATGATGGTATACCTCACCTAACAGTATAACTGATCTTTACTTCGTTTTGAAGAAAGAAAGCTTAGTGCTCTTGATATTGGTATCAAGGAATCCCTCTTCAATACATTAAATATATAACCTTTCATACCGTTCCTTCTGTGTTGACTTGTAAAGTTTTCATTCTGATTTTCACAAAATAAATGTTGGTGTGCCACAAGGCTCCGTTCTGTCTACGAATCTCTTCTTCATCTAAATCAATGGTATCGGGTGTTTTTTTTTTAGAGGTATAGCACTTCGAATTGGAATAAAACATAAAAATCGTTTTAATGTCCATCAATTTGGCTTTATTGGAAAGATAATTGTATGCCATTAATGTTTAAATATGATTTTAGGCATATGGCCGCCGTGGCTGGCTCGAATAAAGCCAAGCCTAGAGGTCCAATTTTCAACCACTTTTTCAAGCATTTGGGGCAGTATGACGGCAATAACGCCACGAATATTGGCTTCCAACTCCCCTAACGTTTCTGGTTTTTTAACCTAGACGAGCAACTTCACACATCCCCAAAGAAAATAGTCCAATGGTGTCAAATTACACGATCTTGGTGGACAACAGACAGTTCCATTCCGCGAAATTATGCGGTCATCGAATGTTTCCTTCAATAAATCGATTGTGACGTACGCTGTGTGGCATGTAGCGCCGTCTTGTTGGAATCACATCTCATGCACATTCATGTCATCCAATTCGGGAATAAAATAGTCGGTTATCATGGCTCTATACCGGTCTCCATATTAACGGTAACTAGCTCACCAGCATCATTTCGGAAGAAGTATGGCCCAATGACTCCACCAGCCCATAGAGCACACCAAACAGTCAGTTTTTGTGGATGTAATGACGTCTCAAGGGCCTCATGTGGATTCTCTTCACTCCAAATGCAGCAATTTTGCTTGTTGACTTAGCCATTCAACCAAAAATGACCCTCATCACTGAACAAAATTGCTTGCGGTAAACTTCGCGAACCGAACCAATATTTTAGAAATAAATTTGCACGATTTGCAAACTTTTGTCAACCAGTTCATGATGAAATGGCAAACCAAACTGAACATAAATGACATTAGAGTTGCCCGATTTGACCACAAAATGTCAGTTTTATCCCTATTCGAAAAACCAACATCTAAAAAAAACACCCTATATTTCGTCTAAAACTTCTTATCTAACAAATTGGTTTCCGAACAATTACTCAGCACTTCAGATAGGGAACTGCACTGGCAGTGTGCTTTTAAAACTGAATGCTGTCTCCTGTCATTGAAGCATAACCAAAACTTCTTCCTGGAACTATACGTAAATTTCACTTGTTTCGAAGAAACCAATCAGATGTGTGGTCTAGGTATGTGTATTACAAACCACCTTCTGTGAATCGAACCGATATTTTGCTCTAAAGTGCAGCGAAATATTTGGTTTTCCTGGAACAATGCGAGGAATATTTTTCCTCGTCATCTGGGTACAATCTTACTAATATTATAAATGTGAAAGTTACGATGTTTGTATGTTTGGATGTTTGGATGTTTGGATGTTTGGATGTTTGGATGTTTGGATGTTTGGATGTTTGTTGCTAACTCACGCCAGAACGGCTAAACGGATCTGGATAAAATTTGGCACAGAGATAGCTTATAGTCTGGAATAGCAGATAGGCTATTTTTTATCCCGGTAAAATGTATAGTTCCCGTGGGATAGATTTGTTTTAATTTTTGAAATCACACCAGAATGGCTGAACTCATCTGAATGCAATTTAGCACAGAGATAGATTATAGTCTGGAATAGCATATTGGCTACTTTGTATCCCGGTAAAATGTATGGTTCCCGTGGGATAGATTAGTTTTAGTTTTTGAAATCACACAAGACTGGCTGAACTCATCTGAATGAAATTTAGCACAGAGATAGATTATAGTCTGGAATAGCATATTGGCTACTTTCTATCCCTGTAAAATGTATGGTTCCCGTGGGATAGATTTTTTTTAATTTTTGAAATCACACCAGAATGGCTGAACTCATCTGAATGAAATTTAGCACAGAGATAAATTATAGTCTGGAATAGCATATTGGCTCCTTTTATCCCTGTAAAATGTATGGTTCCCGTGGGATAGATTTATTTTAATTTTTGAAATTACACCAGAATGGCTGAACTCATCTGAATGAAATTTAGCACAGAGATAGATTATAGTCTGGAATAGCATATTGGCTACTTTTTATCCCGGTAAAATGTATGGTTCCCGTGGGATAGATTTGTTTTAATTTTTGAAATCACACCAGAATGGCTGAACGGATCTGAATGAAATTTAGCACAGAGCTAGATTATAATCTGGTATATCTTATAGGTTTCTTTTTATCACGGTTAAATGTAGGTATTAAATTATAAAGCTATAAAAGAAGAAGAAGCTAGATTACGATAGACTATACTCCTCAAGGTACAGTCTACTTCTTGATCAGCTGAAACGCGAGCGAAGCCGCGGGTAAAGGCTATATATGTATATATTAAAATGGATGTGTGTATATATGTATGTTGCGTATGGACTCCTAAACCACCCAATGGATCTTTATGAAATTTTTGGGGTAAATATAGTTTAGTCCAGGGATGGTTCCTGTGAAGGTTTCGTGCCGATCGGGTGGAAGGAAAAAAATGTATGCTTTTAACAATTTTGGTTCAGTTTTTTTTTAATTGTTTTTTGGATTTTTTCATAAATTTTTAAGCGGAATGCCCGGGTGGAAGACAGAAAAATGCGGGCTTTTGGCAAAGTTTTTTTTTCAACTTTTTTATAAAAATGTTTATCTTTCGTTGAATAAAAGCATCATATTAATGGAACTGAGTCGAAAAAATCAAACTCTGAACGAACGTGCGTGTCCATTTGGTGCAAGAATCGTCCACCCAAACATTTTCCAAACAACTTTTGAACATAGGAAAAGGAATTGAATCGCACAACAAATGACATTTTATTTTCCCAAATTTTTGTCAAATGCAGCAAAATATTCAAGCCACAATTTATCAATGTTATCATGTTCAGTTTAACAATCAAATTAACTGCACTTTGTGTGTATGCCAAAAAATTTGTTTATTTATACACCAACCGAAACGACCAAAAATATTGCTTATCCGCTAGCATTGAGATAAAATATGCATATAAATAAATTTAGTTTCACATTAAATACACATAAGTGTTTTTTTGGGCGTAGCAACGCGCGCCGGGTACCGCTAGTCTACAATAAATATACATTCGCCCCAAACTTGAATCTGGGAAGGATATCAAATCAAATTTGTTTGCTGGAACAAGTTCAGCGGGCCACTTTCTGTTTTTCTCTGTTCTATCGCTACTTCTAGAACATTGTTCCAATGAAACAGCCAGTTGCATTCCTGTCCTGAACGTTGTATACGTATCGCTGCAAATTCCCACGAACCCAATTATTGGGGGCACGCTCTCAAGTAAAGGGACTCATTATTTAGACACACTACACGAATGTTGAATGTTCAATTATACAAAAAACAAGCTTAGTTCTGAGTTCCGATGCATTCGAGTTACGACAGGAAGTGAGACAGAGTGATATTCTCTCTCCAATTATTATAAATGCCATCGTGGCTGAGAATGACAGGTTTCGTATTCAATATGGAATCAGAAATTCTGACGACATCTGTCTACATGTTATACTGGTGTCCTTAACCAAATTTATAATTCGCTCCAACAAAATGTAGAAACAGCTGGCTTAAGTATTAGAGCCAAAAAGACAAAAAAAAAAATGCACTGGGAACAGAACAGGAGGTCACTCAGTTCATCCTCCTGGGTAGTTATCTGTGACGGTAGGAATCGAACCAAGAAAGCTGGTAGTACTTTCGGAATAGTTTCTCCAGCGTGGAACTCAAGCTAAATTTTACTTTGTACCAAATTCAAACTCTTTGAATGCAACGTGCCTGTGAAACGTGGACATACTCCAGAAAAATCTCGTGTTAATTGCAAGCCTTTGTCAACCGCTGTCTGCGATCTACCAGTCAATAGAGATCCGAAGTACAAAAACCTTATCTGCACAGAGAACACCTAGTGGCTAAATAGCAAATCAGTGTTTTCAATGGAATCCTCAAGATGCCTTGCCCTGTGCTCCACGAGGAGTTAAGATATTGTTTCCTAAACAGCACTTTTTGGGAACCAAGAAGAAGAAGAATAAGTTCCGTAAGAACAGTAAAAACAATGTTCTTTCTCTGGCAACTTGCCTGCCTTAACCGACTAGATTGCAATTTTTCATGTTGAATTAGCTTGGAAAAAAAAAACATAATCCCCAAACCTTATGAAACACTGTTAAAATATTCGTAAAAGACACACAAATATATGGTTTTAACCAGAAAGGCAGAAGTTTCCAAAAGAACAAACCCTCAAAATGCAAACTAATGCTTCCCAGCATAATATATTGATTAATATAAAACCAAGACATATACCAGATAAGCTGTATTAAATGTCAATATAACTCATATCATACACACTCACACACACACACACACAATATACATTCTAAACGTTGTCGTCGTCGTCTTCGTGGCATATTATGCAGAATTTCTGGAGAAATATCTTGTGGCATAAATATTATTATCATCTCCATCTGAATGCAATTCGTATAGGTATGGAAATTCTTGTGTGTATTTGCTGTCTTCGAAGAAGAAATTTATTCAAAATATTCACCTGGCTCACCTCGAAACAAGGACACCATATCACATCATATCATATTATTATGTACGATGTACGAAGTACGAAGAGCATAAGGACAGGATATGGAGCCCACAAATATTTCCCATAATCAAAAAATATCTCTGGCTTTTCATTAAAATACTTGAAACTTGTGCTGTTAGCAGTCGCTTATTGAATATTTACTAAAAAATGCCACACGAAATACCTTTGTCTAAAAATGAACATCAGCAGCTTGTTCGTGTAATTTTACCTCCCCCCGGCCAGCATCAGGATCAAGAATTTCATCTGAATTCGGAACGAGTGTTGTTCCATGTGATAAACAGCAGCAGCTCAGAGCATCAACAAAAAAGACAGAAGATTCCCCCGTTGCGTTGTTCCATGAAACAATGGTTTAAAAGCATCTTTCATATATCTACTTTATACGACAACGACAACCGAACATGATGACGAAACGTAGGTATCCTTAAACATCTGGTGCTGCTGCTGCCGCTGTTTGCACACATCCCTTTCCCCCTGAAAATAAAAAGGACAAACAATTAGAGGTATTTTGTATAGAAAGCCTCCAAATTCAAACCACTATACCCAACCCAACCGTGGCCCATTTTCTCGGAAGCATATGCCATGCCTTAGCCCGACCGACGACGCCGACGAAGGAATTCTTATGCAGATGAAAAATTCCATGCAACAAAAAAAAAAAAAAAAACTAAAAAGGACAAAAACAGAAAAGGATTTCCACCAAAACAATAGAAAAACCCTGCAAGGCAAAGAAGAAAACCCCATTTTCCCACATAAATTTCGAGTTTATTTTAAAAGTCAGAGTTTTTCGGTGTGACTTCAGATGCGTCGCGTACTTATATACCGTTACGTTCTGTTCTGTTCTGTACCATTCTTCTAGGATCGAGGAGGATATCACTCGCATCTTGAATTTTATCCTTTCTTTTTTGTGTATTACGTAGACCTTTGTGTATAGCGAGGGAGTATATGGGAGGAAAGAATTTCATTTCAACAGAAATGAGCAGCAGGATGTCGGAAATATTTTTGACTTTCCAGTGGTTATGTTAGTTATGTAATCATGTATTGTAATGCGGGTTTTCGGGTTTAGGGTTTTTTTTTTGGTTTTGTCTTTTAATGTTGGGGATTCCAAAAGAAAAGGAAAAAGATAGGAATTAATTTTTGGGTGTTGCGGTTAAGTTGTAGAAGTTGAAAACATTATGACTTTTGCGAAAGTGGAAATTTGTTTGCAATGTAATTGGATGAATGACGGTGCCTTTTTTGAAAATGAAAACGGACTTAAATTTTGTTCAGATTTTTCTTATTAAAGAAAAGTTAAACTAAAATTGTTCAAGTGGCACAGAATCAAAAGCCCACACTCCAAAAGTAACTAATGGACACCATAAAGTTTGCACAACACTTCTGTGGACTTCTGGCTTCTAAAAAATGGCATTCTGACCGTGAAATGAGAATCAGAAACTCACAACATTTAATAATAGAAACAAAAAATAGGTATCTCAAAATCTTGGATCAGGTAACACATACTTTGAATGAAAGTTTGGGAAGAGAAAAGTTTGAGATTTTTTCACTAATTGAAATCTTCCTCTCAAAATCAAGGATCAACCGCTTCAGGGGAATAAGCTTCTGGAAAACTGAGTCCTCTGAATGAATTCAGTTCCCACTTAGCGGTAGCTAAATCCAATTTAGTGAAGTGGACAAAGTTCCTGCCCAAGAAGTTAAAGTATGTCCAATTTATTATGTTAGATTTGTGTACAAACTTAATAGAACGAAAAAGGAACAAACTTCAAAAAATGGAGAAAGTCGATCCAGTGCATTATTTGTGGATACACCACGAAGTAAAGTTCCGATAAAAAGTATGTTCCCTTATATAAATCTAGAACAGAGGGACTATTAGTTCTTGAGTACCTATATCATATCATATTGTAATGTTTTTAGTCTTGGGTTCGAAAATAAAACTTATTTTCCTTTACTTTTCAATCACTACTACTATCTCTATAAATGAAACTCACTTTTATCTAAGTTCAAACTCTTTATTTATTTCTTTATCTTAGCACCACTAATTATTCACCATTTATTCGTTACCACGGTTAAAATGAAACTGTGTCCATTTCCGAATAAAATGTCCTATTTATACTTGGGATCAAAGTTTCCCGAACAGTCTAAGTCTCGAACCTTTCGGAATTGTCAAGATGCTTTAAAAGCTTTCAGAGCTTTCAAATTCAACATTGTTATTCAGCAGAATCATTCAGCAGAATTGTTCAGAATTTTACTGTAGTATAGACAAAAACCATATAGTAATATTTCTGTAGTAGAAACAAAAACCATTCATAAGACTGTAGTTGAGACAAACACTATTCATGTAACATTGCCCCCTTCTTAAGATTGTTCGTCCCGAACAAGTCTATCACTTCCCTGGCCATTGTAGCGGCTTAGTCGGTCCCTGTGAACAACTTTCATTTTGCCTCTAACACCTCTCTGAATGCGGTAAACAACATCATTGATTCTGGTGACAACTTTGTAAGGGCCTTCCCAATTTTGCTGGAGCTTCGGTGACAGTCCCTTTTTCCGATGGGGGTTGTATAACCACACAAGATCTTCCACTTGAAACCCTGTCGTCGTTGCATGTGCATCATAACGTGTTTTCATGCGATCACTGGCATCCTTTATCTTTGCTCTGGTCCTTTCATGAATGTACATGAGTCTCTTTTTGAGATGTTCCACATATTCTTCTTGGCTTTGTGGCTCATTTGGAGGGCATCCAAATTTCACTTCACTTGGTAGTCGCATTGTTGAACCAAACAAGATTTCATAAGGAGTATGTCCTGTAGTGCTATGAACTGCGCTCCGATAGCTCATTAAAAACAGTGGAATGCATCGGTCCCAGTCTCGTTGACAGTCTTCCACTACTTTGGAAAGGTGTTCTTTGAGCGTTCTGTTAAACCGTTCTACCATTCCATCTGATTGTGGATGCAGCGGTGTTGTCCTTGTCTTATGAATGCCAAGGAGTGAGCAAACCTGTTGGAATATATTTGACTCGAAGTTCCTCCCTTGGTCAGAATGGAGTTCTTTAGGTACACCAAATCTACTTATCCAATTGAAGACAATCTGATCCACAACCGTTTTTGCTTCTTGGTTTGGAATGGCAAACGCTTCAGGCCACTTGCTGAAGTAATCCATGATCACGAGAATATATCGGTTTCCATCGTTGGTTTCAGGAAAAGGACCTGCAATATCCATTGCAATTCTTTCGAAGGGTGCTCCAACGTTGTACTGCTGCATCACACTTTGAATTTTTCTGCCTGGTCCTTTTGTAGCAGAACAAGTGTCACATTTCCAGCACCATCTTTCGACGTCTTCTTTTGCATGAAGCCAGTAGAAACGATCTCGGATCTTTTCCAGCGTTTTGTTGATTCCTAAATGGCCTCCAGAAGTGCCATCATGCATCTCACGGAGAACTTCATTGACTTTGGACCGAGGCACAACTACCTGCATCACATAGGACTTGCCATCTGCGGACTCCCACTTCCGTTTGAGTACACCTTCTTGTACATGGAGAGAGTTCCATTGAGCCCAATAGGCTTTTAACACCGGGCTTCTATCGGAAATGTCAACCCATTGTGGTTTCTCCTCGTGCTCTTTCCATGCAAGGATGGGTTCAATGTCAGAATCTTCTTGTTGAGCATTCCTAATTTCCTCGTTACTCCAGCCGGCAATGTGCTCGACTCTCACTCGTTGAGTGACTAGGGACTCCTTTTCTTCCTGACGTGAACAATGCTTGCAGTTTGATTTACATGGTCGTCGGGATAATGCATCTGCGTTGGAGTGTAGTTTTCCTTTTCGATGTTGAATCTCGTAGTGGTATGTCTGCTACCTCTCAATCCACCTTGCTACTTGTCCTTCGGGATTTTTAAAGTTCAAAAGCCACCTTAGCGCTCCATGGTCTGTTCTAAGGAGGAATTTCTGCCCATAGATGTACTTATGAAAATGTTTCGTAGCTAGTACCAGAGCTAGAAGTTCCCTCCTGGTCACGCAATAGTTCCTTTCTGCCTTCGAAAGCACTTTGCTGTAATAGGCTACTACCTTTTCTTGGCCATCATGAACTTGCGACAAAACAGCCCCAATTCCAACATTGCTTGCGTCTGAATCGATGATGAACTGTTTCCCAGGAGTAGCATATGCCAGAACGGGAGCGTTACAGAGGCGTGTTTTTAGTTCCTGGAAGCTTTTCTCGCAATCACCTGACCATTTGAACTGTTTTCCTTTCTCTGTAAGTTGGTGCAGGCTTTTCGCAACTCCAGCAAAGTCTTTCACGAATCGCCGGTAATATGTGGCTAACCCAAGGAAACTTCTCAGCTGATGTTTATCTTGTGGAGTTGGCCAGTTCTTCACAGCTTCCACTTTCTCTGGATCGGTTTGTACCCCTTGAGACGAGACAATATGCCCTAAATATTTCACTTCAGTCTTGAAAAAGGTGCATTTGTCTGGGTTCAACCTAAGATGAGCTTCTCGAAACCTCCGGAAAACTTCTCTCAAGTTCCTGCAGTGTTCGTCAAATGTTTTCCCAAAAACGATGACATCATCCAAATAAACCAGGCATGTCTTCCAAGTAAGCCCTTGTAAAACGCATTCCATCAAACGCTCAAATGTTGCCGGAGCGTTGCACAGGCCAAAGGGCATAACTTTGAATTGCCACAGACCATTACCTGTCGAAAATGCGGTTTTCTCTCGATCTTCTGGGTGAATTTCCACCTGCCAGTACCCACTTTTCAGGTCCAAAGTTGAAAACCATTGAGCTCCTGCCATTGCATCCAGAGTGTCGCTGATCCTGGGCAGAGGGTAGCTGTCTTTCTTTGTGACATCGTTCAGCCTTCGGTAATCCACGCAGAACCGGGTGCTTCCATCCTTCTTTTTGACTAGGACCACTGGTGATGCCCAAGGGCTTTTGGAATTCTCGATCAAACCTTCTTTCTGCATCGTCGAGATCATATCCGTAACCTCCGCCTGTTTGGCTAGTGGAAGGCGCCTTGCAGGTTGACGGATTGGCCTTGCATCACTAGTATCGATGCGATGTTGCACCAATTGTGTTCTTCCGTATGGTTTATCCTTTGAAGCGAAAATATCAGCAAACTCATGAATAAGGCTTCCAGCAACCTGTTGTTGTTGTTGACTTAGCTTGCAGGATTTTAGAATTTTGGACCTTAAAAAGTTGACTTCTACAGGATTTCGTACTTCTTCATCGGTGATTCTTGTTATTGCTGCCACTGGACCACATTGTCCAATAACTTCTCCTGCTTTAAGGTTGACTTCATAAGGTTTGATGTTCACTATTCTTACAGGCACCATGTTGTTCTTAGGTGCGGCGAGCGTTTTTCCCACGATGTAGTTTTGGGAACGTTGTTCAGAGTCCGGTTCTACAAAAAGGTATCGATGGTTCCCTGAATCGCCTTTTATGTTTGTCCAAACAAAGACTTCTGAAGAGGGAGGCAGGCGTAGATCTTCTTTGACGACAGTTCTCAGGGTTGATGAGTTTTCGTTACCATAGATCATCGGAATCTCGACATTTCTATATTTCAGAACCTGGTTACCGATATCCAGAATTACTCCATGTGCTTTCATGAAGTCGATTCCGATGATGCACTCGTCGCAAATATCTGCCACTAGGAATTTATGTGAAAACTCCAGTTCTGCCAATCGGATCACTAGTTGTACTTCCCCATATACTGTAGCTGACTCACCTGTTGCCGTCTTCAGACAGTAGCTATTGGTGTTGTGTAGCCATGTCATCTTCACCACGTCTCTTCTTACAATGGAGGCGGTGGCACCGGTATCGATAGTTGCCACATATTTCTTGTCGTTTATAGCTGCTTCCATTGTCAGACTTTTATTGTCTCGTTTAGTCTGCGAGACCTGGATCGTAGTTCTAGGGCCATCGATACCCGGAACCAGTTTCTGCCCCGTGAAGTTGGTTCTTACTCGTTTTCCCGGGTGGGAAACAGTTGCAACAGGGGTTTTGTGAAATTCCTCTTGGCTGTTCCTCCTGCTGCCGCAATGTTGGCAAACTCCTCTTCTTAATGGCATACGACACTGGCGCTGGAGATGTCCGGTCTTGTTGCAGTTCCAGCATCGAAGAGGTCCCTCACGGTGGTTGCTCTGGAATGTTGTTCTCTCGCAAGTGCACTCCTCAACAGTTACTTCTCTTACCCGATGAATGCTTTGAGAAGCCTGTTCTGCTGCTTTCATGGTAAGGGCGAACGCTAATGCTTCAGGAAGCGTCCGTTTTCCGGCTGTTCGTACTGCTCGCTGGAGGTTGATGTCGGCTAAGCCACGGACAAATGCTTCAGCAGCAAATTGGTTGATAATTTCCTCACCCGCCGTTGGATATGCTAGGTGAGCCAGGCGTTCGATGTCTGCTTGGAGCTGTTGAAGAGTTTCACCTCTTTTCTGAACCCTGGTGTTAAGTTGGACCCGGAAAACTTCTTGCATATGGCCATCTCCAAAGCGTTTTTCAATTGCCTGAGTAAGGGCCTTGAAGTTGCCATGTAACTCTGCTGGTATTGTTTGCAATATTTCTGCAGCAGGTCCTCTGAGAGCAAGTGTCAGTGCAACAAACTTTTCCTCGTCGTCCCAGCCGTTTGTTGTCGCAGCTGCTTCAAATTGTCTTTTGTAGACCGTCCAAGAAGTTTGTCCATCAAAAGTTGGCGGATGCATTTCCTTTCTTCGTATGCAGTCACCAGAACTTTCTCTAATTTTAATTTTTCTTACCTTGTCCAACTCCTTTGCATATTTTTCGAATTTGTCTTCAACTTTCTCGAACCTTTCATCTACAGTCAAAATTTGTTTTTCGATGCTTTCGAGACGCTCGTCAGCAGCAACAAACTTTCTTTCAATGTCAGAGAACTTTCCTTCAAGGAGGTTTTTCTGATCTTCAAGATTCTTCTCTTGTGTTTCAAAACGTTCTAGAAGTTTCGCTTGTTCATTCTTTTGTTCGTTTCTTTGCTCTTCTAGAAGATTCTTTTGTTCTTGAAAACGTTCGAGAAGGAAAGCCATCATATTAGACATGTCGGAGCTTGTACTTACTTGCTCTTGTTCGTCTTGTATTTCAACATCCAGAAGAAATGTTTCTGGATTTTCATTTTGCTGAGTCATATTTTCCTGCAGTCTAATAATGAGGTCATTTTTGGTTCCAGCAGTAGGAAGACCCCGATTCTTTAACACTGCTCTAAGTTCAATCAAGTTAAGGGCATTTACAAGTTTACCCATAGTCACTTTATCACTTTTTCACTTTTATTTGTCCAAATGAATTATGCACTTAAGTTTTATTTCACTTCTGACACCACTGTAATGTTTTTAGTCTTGGGTTCGAAAATAAAACTTATTTTCCTTTACTTTTCAATCACTACTACTATCTCTATAAATGAAACTCACTTTTATCTAAGTTCAAACTCTTTATTTATTTCTTTATCTTAGCACCACTAATTATTCACCATTTATTCGTTACCACGGTTAAAATGAAACTGTGTCCATTTCCGAATAAAATGTCCTATTTATACTTGGGATCAAAGTTTCCCGAACAGTCTAAGTCTCGAACCTTTCGGAATTGTCAAGATGCTTTAAAAGCTTTCAGAGCTTTCAAATTCAACATTGTTATTCAGCAGAATCATTCAGCAGAATTGTTCAGAATTTTACTGTAGTATAGACAAAAACCATATAGTAATATTTCTGTAGTAGAAACAAAAACCATTCATAAGACTGTAGTTGAGACAAACACTATTCATGTAACAATATCATACTTCATACTATAATTATATACATAACATATGTGTACTATTTTTATAAATAAGAAAGTGAGTGTGTTTGCTTGTAACGCTTTCACGTCTTTACCACTAAACCTTAGGAAAACTAAAATAATTTAACCCAAGGTATCCGAAAATCTCCTTTAAAAGTCATTATTTGACGTGCGCTGCCATGTTGTTTGACGTATATGACGCGAGTGAAGCCGTGGGTAAATGCTAGTGGTAAATAAGTTTCGAAACCACATATAATAGGGTTTTCACACCGAGCCGAAAACCCGGTTTTCAGCGAAAAGTTTATGAAAACCTGAAAATTTTCCACACCGAACATTTCAAGTTTTAGATTGACATTTTACATATTTTTGACAGCCCACTGTCATGTATTTTCAATGTAAAAATATTTTCACAAAATGCTGGCAGCTGTGTTTGATTTTTGTTTTTTGACGTTTATAATTATTTTTAAGTGTGTTCATGTTTATTGTATATAAAACTAATCTCACAACAAGTTTAGATGTGTTCTCTTTGTATCTCAAGGAATTTTCGACAGGTTTTATATAAAATCAGTCTTGTTTTGGTCTGTCTTTTTGGGGCATTATGATCTCTTGTCTGCTTCACCCTACCGATCTGCCTGTGAGGTTTGATGGTTTGACCTCAGAAAGCATCAACAAGGCTTTCGGTTCGGGATAGTCAAACTAAATGCTGGTTTTACTTAATTTGTTCGGACCAGGCCTGTATCTCCTCTTCCCCCTCGCGATATTATTGAAATGTTGCATGATATTGCCCTTTTACGGGTCTCTCAAGGTATCTCTTTTGAACGTGACAACAACAGCTGAACCGGTCGTATTCTAATTCTTGCAAGACGGTTTTGTTGATCTGAATGCTTCCTATTCCTGATGTCATAACTACTTCAGAACCTTCATCCCAGCTGCTGTTAATTTACTTTCATACAATTTGAACACTGTCCAACATTGTACATCAAGTATGTGGATGACGGTGAAGAGCCCTCCTTCCAGCTTAGCGGGCATTTTTCGATCACAGAAGAAGATGACGCCACTCTTACCCGATGATTGATGTCGTCAACACAGGTTGCTTTGCCATTCTTCATATCACTTATCACAATTTTCTCCAAGTTTGTTCGCAAATCATGATCTCATACTTCTAGTCTTCGATTTCAATACATCCTCAAGAGTCCCTGATACCAATTCCTTCTCCTATTCAAATTATAATTCGGTGAACCAACCCGCTCTCCACGTTGCAGCAAGTGGCATAAGCTGGGAATCCGTAAGATATATGGCCCGTGTGGATGACCAAGTTGCTTTTATTAATGATGCAATATCCCACCTGCATAGTTTCCTTTTGTGACAAAAACACTGCCCAACTCGAAGATCCCTTGGCTAACACATAGGATTCTTAATTTAATCTCTGACCGCAACCAAGCTTATTTAAGTTGGAAACGATTCAGGATTTCAACATTCTGGGAAAATTATAAAAGGATTCGAAACCAAGTTAGTCATGAAGTTCGCAGATCTAAGAAAAGGTATTACGATAGGTTACTCGATGCAAAGCAGCCTACAAAGCAGCTATGGTCAAATCTTAACAAATCTGGTGTATACTCAAAGAAATATACTTGTCAAACCGTCGATCCAGATACCATCAATAGAACTTTTCTATCGAATTCCGATCGGACCTCCAACCCTAATCCTATCAATAACACCCCAGAAGCTGCAACCCGACCTCTTTATGAAAACTTTTCGTTCATGTATGTGAGTCCAAACGAAGTTTTTATCGCCTTACGCAGTATTAAAACTAATGCCTCAGGGGTTGACGAAATTCATCCCAAATTTGTGAAAATGATGGATCACCATTTGGTTCTTCCCTTGACACACGTTATTAACACGATAATCATGTCTTCAACTTTTCCAGCCTTGTGGAAAGCAGCAAAAGTTATTCCTATACCCAAAAATGTCAACTCCCCACCTGAATATCGCCCAATCAGCATTCTTCCAGTACTGTCAAAAGTAGCCGAGAAACTAATCCTAAGACAGATCAATGACTTTTTGCAGCTCCATAACCTTCTTCATGACAACCAATCTGGTTTTCGGCCAAGGCATAACTGCACTACTGCTCTTCTTAAACAAATTAATTCCCTACATAAATAATTGGAAGATGATAAACTCCCTCTTCTTGTAATGTTAGATTTTTCCAAAGCCTTCGATTCACTTAGCCACTCAACTTTATATCGTAAACTTTTAACTAATTTTAGCTTTTCAGATCAAGCAGCAAAGTTGATTTATAACTATTTAAGTGAAAGAAGTCAGGCAGTGGTTTCTGGTCCCAGAATGTCCCCTTTTCTTCCTGTTAGTTCCGCTGTTCCGCAAGGATCTATACTGGGCCCCCTTCTCTTCTGCATGTACGTAAATGATCTGTTCAATTGTGCTACTCATAGCGAACTAGATTTATACGCGGACGATGCATAGCTTTCACTTGCCAGACCCTTGGGTCTAGTTGAGGATGGGATTAGCTGCATGAACGAGGATCTAGATTCCATACACGAGTGGGCTCGGGACAATTCACTGGTCTTAAATCCTCGAAAATCTCTGAGTATATATGGTTATCTATAAAAGCTTAATATCAACAACTGACTTTTCTCCAATACTACTTAACGATGTTGTAGTTCCCTTTGTTGAAAAAGCTCGCAGTCTTGGCATGACCTTAAACTCCACTCTCACTTGGAATGATCACATTAATTCTATAATTGGGAGGATATATGGAGGTCTGCGATCCCTATGGCGTTCAAGCAGTTACACCCCTACAGCAACAAGAAAACTCCTAGCCAGTTCACTCTTATTACCTTTGTTTTCGTATGGCTGTGAAGTTTTTGGAAAACTTGATTCTGCAAATTCGACCAAACTTTCTGTCGCATTTAACTCTATTATACGTTACATATACAACTTGCGAAGATACGACCATGTTTCACAGTATCGAACTTCTCTGCTGGGATGTGATTTATTCTCCTACTTTGATTATAGATCCGTGCTTTTGTTGATGAAAATACTAAAATACCGCTGTCCTAGGTACATCTATGACAACATTAACTTTGTTAGATCGCAACGAACCTTCAATATTTTGTTGCCACGATCTAACCTTTTAATCACCAGACGACTGTTATTCAGTCATACACTGACACTCTATAACTCTCTGCCACATCAAATCAAAACAACGATCAATACCAGACCTTTTAATGTAATCCAAACCGACTTATTTCGATTTTTCAGTGGTTCTTATTTTTAAGGAGCATTCATTTATTTCATTTATTTCTTTATTGTATCTTAGTATGAATTTATACAATTTTATTCAACTCTATCTCTTCCTGAAATTGTACTCTCTCTTTTATTTTAAATTTTTAGGTATTAATTTTAATTTTGTATTCCATCTTTGTCAACATAATATGAATATTTGCATGTTTAAAAGATTTAATCTTAAATGTAAATTATGCCTGGATAAATAAATAAACTTCAAACTTCAAACTTCAAACTTGGGAACCACTGTTCCGGTCAAATATATGCCAGGAATAGGCATGCATTAGATCAGAAAACGAGTAGCTCAAGAATAGTCAGTCTTTTTTGGACTTACGGTACCCATTTCCTTCCAAAACGTGCACCCATACCTCAGGTGCCCGTAGCAGGGATGAAGGATCCTCGCATATGATGGCGCAATCGCTAAAAAATAATAATTGATAAACTTTGGGGTCTGTCACTTTACCTTCAAGCAGGTGGTCAGTGAACGCAATAAAGAGTAGAGGTCTCAAGACGCATGGTGTACAGTACACCTATTTTCATTTGGAATTCTTCGGTGGTTCCAGCTGAACATCTTATTCTTGTCACGGCTTCCTCGTGCATGATCATACGCAAGTAGGTTTCTAGATTTTTTCGTTGCCTGAGGGCCACCAACACCGGATTATATGGATGTCTATATGGTGTGCTCAAAAGTCACTTGTTGTTTACAAGTAGGTACAATATAATTTATTTGGGACTAATACCACTTCTTTTTAAGAATCATGGAATAAAAGCCCATTTATGTGGACGTTTTTTAGCTGCATTAGAAATTTCGATGATTGTTGTCTATGGTTTGACAGTTGAAAATGTCAAACTGTGTTTACATTTCTCTTCAGTAAGGTTTGGCAATTCATCATGAATCGTTTAACGCCAGAATAACGCTCCCAAATTGTGGAAATTTTCTTTGAAAAAAAAAATAAATCTGTTCGCGAAGTTCATAGATCACTCGTCCATTTTAAGGTCAACAAATTCGGCCTAGTAAAGGTTAAGCAATACGTGCAGTTATTGATCATTTTCGCACTAATTTTAGTGATGACAATTCTCGAGCCATCAACAAATCACCATTATATCCATCAAAATTGACTGTTTGGTGCGGCTTACACGCTGACAACTTCATCGGTCAATATTTCTTTCGAAATGAGGAAGGAGTTGCGGTGAATGGCGCGCACTATCGAGCCATGAGTTTCCGAAAATTAATCAGCTAAACATCCAAGTCATTTGGTTACAACAAGACGGCGCAACTTACCATCAGCTCGCTTAACCATCATTTTATTTCCAGAAGAGACTCTTGATCATTTTTTATGTTAAGTCATTGATTAATGCCGACAAACCAGCAACTCTTGAAGCATTTGAAGCCAATACTTAAGTCACAACTAACACAATACTGACAGATTTATTGGAAAAAGTAGTTCGAAATTGGACTGATCGAAGGGACAATTCATAAACGCGGCCGACATATGCCGAAAATCATATTTAAAAATAAATGCCATGAAACTATTTACCATAGAGGAGTCCTTGAAAAGCTTCTATAGTAGTTTCTTTGCTAAGTCTAAGCTCAGAAACCATAAGCTGCTTATAGGGTGAAATGGGGTAAGAAATACAGTAGATATCCTGTTGAATTTTGTTGATTTTTCGTAGAAAAAGATATTTAAATGCTTTTTTAACACAATCACAAGCCAGATGCTTTTGCGTTTACACTGTCCATCCAAAAACGCCGAGTGTTTATATTTGCGAATGCTTCTACACATAATCAAATCGAATCATCAAAAATCGTCGATAGTGAATTGTGTAATACATATAGAGAAGCTTGTTTGAAGTCTATCTTACTCGAAGATGATAAGCATTGGAATTTAACACTAACAGAAGCCACGCTTACGAGTTTACCAGATCCTTATCATCCCAGTCCAGCTGTATGGAGCAAAAGAGTGGACACTGATACAATCGGATGAAAAGTGGCTGAGGTGCCTTGAGAGAGTATGGAGAAGAAGATTCGATGACGAACTGTATGGGCTACAGCAACATTGACCTGGTTAAAAAGCTGAAAATACAGCCGGCTTAGATGGCTGGGATGTAGTATGTAGAGCGTATGGACTAATACACACTATCCCCTCGATACTTCAATGTCAACCCTGAGGGTCAACGCAGTATTGGAAGATCGAATCAACGGTGGCGCTATCAAGCGGATGACGACCTCAACCAACCTTACGGGCGTAACTGGTGTCAACTTAATATCGACCGGACTGGATGGCGGGGTATATTGGTTGAGGCCCTGGTCCACAATGGACTTTATGCACGATGTCAAGTAAGTACCTAGGTGAACTGAATAAAAATAATCTCTTTAAAATGAGTTCAGCCAGATAAAAAGTAATAGAGAGGCTTTACTTCACCACTTCTGAAAGTAAAGTTGTCGCTAAATTTATTTTGCAATCAATTGATGGTTCAGCGCGCTGTATGGCAAGTTGCTCCGTGTTGCTAAAAAAAGTGTCGTGGATATTTTATTTAGCTGATCAATTTTTGGAAAAAAAAATTAGAATGTCTGGATAGCGCTGGTCATTCACCGTAATGGCATCTCCCTACTAATTTCGAAAGAAATGAGTTGCCAAACCTTACTCAACATCAGAAATGTCAACATAGTTTGACATTCTCAACTGTCAAACCATAGACAACAACCGTCGAAACTTCGTATGCAGCTAACAAAGAAAGCTTTTCCGGAACTTTAGAAGCCGTTATCTTGAGTGAAGCGGCATAAATTGCCTGTGAATTCAAGACCCCGATCGAAATGATACTACTTTGCACCGAAATTCAAACATAAAATTATAATGTCCGGTGTAGTTTCTATTTCGAAATTGGTTTCTGAATCCACGTAACAAAATTCATCCCATTATACTTTGAAGTCTAAATTACATCCCAACTAATATCTTTACTCTTCCCGTTCGTCCTGAGATGACAGCTCAAAATAAAAATGTCATTTTAAGCTCCATATTGAAATTTTAACTACGAATCTTCCCAAGAAAATGCAAATAAATTTAAGCAACCAAGCTTTCTAGGAACATTTTCTCAAAATATTAATTTAAACTTTTCAAATTCGATCTTACAAAATCTACAACATTTAAAAAAGTTCGTCATTTACTAACTTTAAAAATCCAATCTTCTATGAACAAAGACATAACTTTTCCATCGACATCAAAACATACAACAAAGTAAGAAACAATATACTGTGAGATGAAAAAAAAAGTGTAAAGATCCATCCAGGCTTCCAACACCTATACAATGTAGTACATATTCACAAAAAAGGACGAAAACTAAAAAAAATAGAAGGACGAAAAAAAAACCATTTTTTCCAATCCCGATAAAAAAGGCCCGCACCAAACCTAAACAACTCTGAGGTAAAGAAGTATTAAAGGATATCGTTCATGCGATAACACCACAGAGTGATAACTTTCAGCAGCCTCAAAGCGCACTCGATGTAGAAACATAAAAAAGGATACAATGTCACAGGATTTTCCTCTATTCCATAGGTCCCACAATGATGGCGCGGCGCGGCGCAGCGCAACGGTTGCTGTAGCGTATCTAGGCTGCTCTATATCAAGACCGAAAAACCAAAGAACACGCCACAGGACAATAAAAAATAAAACAACCACCAAAGAAAAGAAAACAAAGCGAAACTTTTTTTTCTAACTATTCGTCCCGAAACCAACCGCACCGTACCGCCCGCCTATCAGCCTGGACGTAGCTTAATGGAGGAACGGAAGATAATCGTTTATATTCATGGATTGTGGTTTCGGAGTTCACAAAGTTTAGAATGACAAAAGTTTAGATGACTAAGGATGAGCACAAACAATCTATCCAACCGCCAACCATAAAAAAAAATTCTATTTAGTCTATAAAAATCGGGTCCTGCAATGTCCTAAGAGTATAGTAGAGTATACTAGAAGCGATGTCTTCCCTGAGTTCCACTGGGAATATTGTTATTATTATCGTCATCATTTTTCGTCATTACTCACTTGACCTTTGCACAGGGAAAGGTCGACCTTAAAAGATGAAAGTCGACATTTTATTTTAACCACAATCAGTGAGAAGTATGTCCTTAATTGCTTCCATATTATACAGTAGGTACACTTACACTCTGAAGCCAAAGTCAGTTATATACCGTTATTGAAATGGACAGCAACACAAGACTCTCATTTATACATTAAGGGGTTCAACCATCAACATCGGGATTTCTGTCAGGCAATTAAAAGCCCAAAGAGCTAAAGTTTGTTCCATTTGAATCAATTTGCTGGCAAAATGGAATTTTCGTTAAGGCATGGCATACAAATTAAGGTCATTTCAAGTAGAAAAGTAAAAATTGTTTTCTATAGATTAATGGTTGATTATTTTGGCATTGATGTCTTGAAAGGTCCTTGGGGGTGAATTGATTGATTTCTAGAAATTGGTTTAAATGGAGTCTAAATAAATTTTTGATTATTTCTTTACGATACAAATATGTGGGGGTACAATTAAGTTGTAAAGTGAAGCCAATGTCGGTGTGATCCCTAGAGTGGAGGTATATACAGGTTTTGGGTTTCCTAAGAAATATTGGAGTGATTAAGTAACAGATAATAAAGTACTAGTTTATTATGCTTAATTTGTCAGTTAGAAATGACACAGCGGAAAAAACTACTCTAACTGGCGCCCAACGTGAGGTCAGGAGAATTCTTTTAGTGACAGGGATCTTATTTTAGGAATATGAAGGCTTTATCAAATACGTAGACGAAGATCTCATTTCTTAACATCATATTGCATCAATAATATCTATAAAATAAATTCATTTTAACTGGCGCCCAACGTGGGGATCAGGAAAATTTAATAAGTGACAGATGTCTTAGTTTAGAAGGGAAACAACTTTCTCAATTATATAAAATAACATTTTATTTTCTTAACATCAAATGATATCAATTATACAAAATATTATGCTGCTTCTTATTGGCGCTGTACATGGAAGTCATAGAATTTGTATATTTATTAGTGACAGGAATATGAATGAAGAATAGATAATAGTTCCCTGATTCTTACAGATAAATTTTGAGCTTCAGGAAATATCAACAGAGAAGTACGAAATAATTTTAAGAAAATTGCAAAGTGAAAAATATGAAATGCTATAAAAGTTTCCGTAAGGCTTCAACTGGAAGCCAAATTCCATATAGTAATCCTAACAACTTCAAAAAGATTAAAAAGGAATAAAATGACGTGTCTTGATCGAGACTAGGATGAATGTTCGTATCGAACTAGGATATAGGATATTAAAAAAAGAGAGGAAGAAGGTGCAACTTCTGTTAGACTTTCATAAAGTTGCTCTGCTGAAGATGGTGGCAATAAGTCTGCAAAATATTTGTATAAGAAAATCAAAAAAGTTTTATTGCATGATTTGGTAAGTATTATTCAAATACACTAAAAAATTGACGAAAAATCTAGTTAAATATCAAGATAAACAATTGGCGAGAGGAACATTTTAGATATGAAAATTGGGTATTTCGATGAAATAATAACAATTTTATAAGACTATCAGTTACCCGAGGATAATATATTTGCAACCCAGTTTTGTTGTATATTAGCTACAAAAACTCTTATGCCAGTGCTGTACTAAGCAAACACCGAAATCGTTTTCTCATTAAAGCGTATGAAAAGCATTAGAAACTTGTGAAAGCTCCTGCAAAAACCTAAAGACAAATTTTGATAACTTAAGAAAATAATATGGACTCATTGTATTGATATACGAAAAAAAATTGGTAAAGTTAAGAGCATAAAACATTTTCCGTTTTAAGGTAATTATTATATTTCTTATTCAAATCTTCTTAGCCATGCTGCGATAACATTTTTTAATGTCGACTAGAATTACTACCGACGCACGCTTAAGCTTCCGTAAAGCCTCCGAGCAATTGAAAATCTTATTCGGTTAGGCATTATGCAGTGTGCTTATTTAGAGGTATAGAACACAACTATAAAATGAGATAAATCACAGATAAATTGTATGAACTGCCATTTTTATTTGAATATGATATCTACCATAGAATAACCGCGCTTGAGCCAACAGTTCAATTTTGAGGTACAATTCTCGATTAGTCTTTGCAGCATTTGGGTTCGTATATCGGCAATTACACGGCGAATATTGTTTTCCAAGCCGTCAAGCGTCTCTGGCTTATGGGTGTAGACTAGCGACTTCACTTTATCTCAGAGAAAACAGTCTAGCGGTTTAAACGCACCATCTTGGAGACCAACTCACAGCTCCAAAATGAATAATTTATGCACTCACCAAACATTTGCTTCAAAAATTTAATTTTTGTCACATGTAAAGCTGTCTGGTTGAAGCCACGCTCCCCCAAATCAAGATATAATTCAGGACCTAAAAAAGTCATTGATCATGGTTCTATAACGGTCTCCATTGACTATAACCCCGTCATCGTTATTAAGGAAGTATGGACCAATGATTCTACCAGCTTATAAAGCACACAAAACCGTCAACTTTATGGATGTTACGACGTCTTGAATTCTAAACCCCAAGCGGAAATATAAGTCGGATAATGAAATTCTGCAATTTCAATTGACTTCAATATTATACTTCTAACTTCTTATCATAACACCACAGCTGTCGTTTAAAAAACACTTGAACGCTAAATTGATCGAATCAAAAAAAGCCATAAATTGTAATTGGAAGGGAGTCATCGGTAAAAAAATATGTAGCTCCAAGTGCCAAATATAAGCTTTTTGAAGCACTTATGAGGTCGATAATGTGCTATGCTTGCCAAGTCGCACCTCAATTATGTTTTAAAAGTCACTGAGCTCCCAACTCACCGTCTGCCTGGGACTGTTGGTAGGCATCTTCTCAACCAAAAATCTCAATTCTTTGCGGGGTGGTCGCGTCTGGAGCGGACACACAATATACAACTGCTAGAAAGTGAGACGGAGACTTGGAAAGGTAGCTTTGAGGTGCTGCTTGCAAGGATTGAACAGGACAATTTCTCTAAATTCAATGAAATGGCAAAACGGAGCGAAACCCGAAGCATGTGCAAATGCCTGCTGCACAATCTTGGCCCCAACAAATATTTTGATGATCGCTATACCTTAAAGACAATTTCAACTATTTTCAAGACGAGGGGAGAGTTACTACATCTTAACTATAGAAGATATTGTGCGGAGGAAAACACGGAGTGTACATTATGCAACTACCGAGTGAGAGAAAATGTGTTCCAATTCTTAGGAGCGTGCCCTATTTTGGCTGAAATCAGAAGACAACACTATGGGGAAGAAGCGTCTTAACTTTAGATGAATCCAAGGAAATCCTAAATGGGCAGGAGTGGAACGTCTTGAGCAGTTATGTCAAAACAGCGCTGAGGTATCTACAGATACAAAATCCTAAATGAAGCTTTTTAACTTTCCTTGTCCTGGGTTTAATCCTGCAAATCACTACCCTTTGCTTCTGTTCAAATTTAAGTCTAGTGTTTATACCCTATTCCATAGAATGGGTATATTGTATTTGGTGTGGAGTTTGTAACATAGAGAAATAATACCGTTAGGTATAGAAAAGTATATATATTCTGACTCAGAATCAAAAGCCTAGTCCATTTAGCCATGTCCGTCCGTCCGTCCGTCCGTCCGTATGTATACTCTCTACAGGTCGCAATTTTTGAGCTAGAAAGCTGAAATTTGGTATATATAATCTTTGGTTCAAGAGTAAGGCTAAGTTCTTGAACCGGTAAAATCCGCCCACAAACACGCCCACAATCTTCATTTTTGTTGAACAACCTCAATTTAATAAAATTAAATTATGTTTTTTTCAACAGTTACGATAAAAGCATAACACTAAAATTTTGCACACGTAAGCTTTAGGTAAATTTTCTTCCAATCAAATAAAAATATTTCAGTCTGGGCGTGGCTTACGCCTACTTTTCATGAAAGAACGAAAAACGTAGCCTTAAGAATTTAAGGCATTTCCAATGTTTAATTTAAACCTTTTTCCTTCCGTTCGTTATTTGAGAAATATATCTCTACAATTTCTTTTGTAAATTTTTTCAATACGCCCACTTTTAAAGGCGTGATTTTGGTAAAATACCTTTGTTCAGGTAAGATTGTTTAAAAACTATTCGATTCAGATGTAGTCTTACACATATGCCTAAATACTGATAAAAGTGCAGTTAGGGCTTCAAATTTTTAAGACACGCCCACTTTTGAGGGGCGTTTCCGTCAAAAGTCGTATAATGTATTAATTTTTTAACGTTTTTTAACTATCGGTCGCAGTTTTGAAATAAACAGATGAACACTTGGATTTATATTTCTTGGTTACGTAGCAGAGTGTGGTCCAATAATTGTTAAAAACACCCATAATCGCTATTTCCATTCCAAATCTAATTTTTAAAAATTTAAGTTTTGTCTTGTTTTGTTCAAATCGATCTGCAAGAATAAAATTGAATGTCACTGAGCTCATAACAATTGCCTTGGCAATAAAACGTTTTAACTTTGGGCGTGGCGCACTCCTTTTTTTATTGCGCCAGCACTAATTGAACATAACACCGCATAAAATTAATGTTATTGAATTTTTTCTGTCTGCTAAAGAAGAATTTTGTTTCTGAAACATCGGCTGTTTGCGGGAGGCAGACGCATGCACATACAAAAATATGGGGAATAGGGTATCCAACAGTTCGTTGCAAACGTACTGTAGCTCTCGCTTATGTTTTTCTTATTTATTAATTCAACTAAACCAAAATTTTAAAATGTTAACAATCTACATTATGTAAATTAATTATTATTTGTTTAGATGTTACTCTTTTTTCTGGCTGGTGGCAAAAGCCATGCCATTAATTGTGAAATTATTTAAATTTTTATACCCTATTCCATAGAATGGGTATATTGTATTTGGTGTGGAGTTTGTAACATAGATAAATAATACCGTTAGGTATAGAAAAGTATATATATTCTGACTCAGAATCAAAAGCCTAGTCGATTTAGCCATGTCCATCCGTCCGTCCGTCCGTCCGTATGTATACTCTCTAGAGGTCGCAATTTTTGAACTAGAAAGCTGAAATTTGGTATATATAATCTTTGGTTCAAGAGTAAGGCTAAGTTCTTGAACCGGTAAAATCCGCCAACAAACACGCCCACAATCGCCATTTTTGATGAACAACTTTAATTTGGTAAAATTAAATTATGTTTTTTGTACAGTTACGAAAAAAGCATAACTCTAAAATTTTGCACACGCAAGCTTTAGGTAAACTTTCTTCCAATCAAATAAAAATATTTCAGTTTGGGCGTGGCAGACGCCCATTTTTCATACAAAACCATCAATATTGTTTTTATAAAATAACAAATGTTATATTAAAGAGAAAAACATTAAATTTTGTGGGCATTACTTGCACATAAACATCTTGTGTATGAAATAAATAAATTTGATTTTGGGCGTGGCTGATGCCCACTTTTCAGTAGAAACTATTAAAAAATTGTTTTTGTAAGTAAACGGTATTTATAATAAATCCGCAAGCCAAAATTTTGCGTCTCTTAGTAGAAACTAAATCGTTCAATTTAAATTCAATTTAAACCTTTTTCCCCTCCGTTCGTTTTATGAAAAATATATCTCTACATTTTCTTGTGTAAATTTTTTCAATACGCCCACTTTTGAAGGCGTGATTTTGATAAAATACCTTTGTTCAGGTAAGATTGTTTAAAAACTACTCGATTCAGCTGTAGTTTTACACATATGCCTAAATACTGATCAAAGCTCAGTTAGTGCTTCAAATTTTTAAGACACGCCCACTTTTAAGGGGCGTTTCCGTCAAAAGTTGTATAAGGCATTAATTTTTTAACGTATTTTAACTATCGGTCACAGTTTTGAAGTAAAAAGATGAACACTTAGATTTATATTCCTTGGTTACGTAGCAGAGTGTGGTCCAATAATTGTTAAAAACACCCATAATCGCTATTTCCATTCATAACCTAATTTTTAAAAATTTAAGTTTTGTCTTGTTTTGTTCAAATCGATCTGCAAGAATAAAATTGAATGTCACTGAGCTGACCTCATAGCAATTTCCTTGGCAATAAAAAGTTTTAACTTAGGGCGTGGCGCACGCTTTTTTTTATTTTGCCAGCACTAATTGAACATCACACCACACAAAATTAATGTTATTGAATCTTTTTCTGTCTGCTAAAGAAGAATTTTGTTTCTGAAACTGAAACATCGGCTGGCTACGGGAGGCATACGCATACACAGACAAAAATATGAGGAATAGGGTATCCAACAGTTCGTTGCAAACGCTTATGTTTTTTTTTTTTTTTTTTTTTTATAATGCACACGCGCTCAAGGGGTTTGTTATAGCCCTTTTAATAATAAGTCACAGCGCGAGCGATAGAAAGTTAGGAAAGGAGGTGTCGATGAACATTGATCTTGAATGTTTGAAGATCAAAACGGCAAGGAAAAATTGTGCCAGGCAATCCATTCCACATTCGTGTTGTACGGCTAAAGAAAGAATCAGCATATTTCACGGTACGTCCGAAATTGGGCTCAAGTGTAAACTGATGAGCGTTCCTAGCAAGACGAGTGTTACGGGGGAAATGTTTAAGGGGTGGAACGCAGCTGGCTACCGCGAGTGAGCATTTTTTGTAAAAGAATCTGTAAAATAAGGAAAGACATGAGACATTTCGACGATGTTCGAGTGACGGAAATGTTTCCATAATGTTTCTCTCTTCTATCAATTTTAACGCTTTTTTCTGAACTCTGTCGAGCAGGTGAAGAAAAGTTTGAGAAGCACCTGCCCAGAGATGGGAGTTATACTCGAGTTTAGGGCGTATAAACGCTTTGTAAACTGTAGCCAGATCAGAAGGGGTGAAAAACTTCTTGCATCTATTAAGAAAGCCTAAGCATCTTGCAGCATTCTTGGCAATCTCAAGTATATGATCATTCCAACGAAGATTGTCATTGATACACATACCGAGTACTGATAGCTTTTCGGCCTCCTCGATGCAAGTACCATTCATGGATAATGGCATAGGGGGTATGTTTAGCTTCAACGACAAAAGACAGCATTGAGTTTTCGACGCATTAAACTCCACACGATTTCATAGTACCCCAATTCACAATGCTGTTTAAATCGGAGTTTAATGAGCTTATCATACGGTGTCGTTGTAATAACACGTCCGAAGGCGAAGGCCGTGAATTATCAAACGTATACGAAAAGCTGAGGGTTGAGTCGTCAGCAAAACAATTTAATGGATTAGAAGCCACAGACAAGAGATCATTTATAAAAATGAGAAAGAGAGTCGGAGACAGAACGGAGCCCTGGGGCACACCTGCATTTATTTTGTGAAGATCAGACTTAAAACCGTCTAACACAACTTGTATTGAACGATCCAGAAGATAGCTTCTAATCCAACGAATAAGAGTATCATCGATACCAAATGCACGCATTTTCGATAAAAGAGCTTCATGTCAAACTCTATCAAATGCCTTTGAAATATCAAGCGCAATAATCTTGCTTTCACCAAAGCGATGCAAAGATTTGTTCCACTGTTCGTTAAGATATGCCATCAGATCACCAGTGGAACGATTGCTGCGAAAGCCGTATTGCCGGTTATTTAAAAGCTCCCGATCTTCGAGATATTTCTTGAGCTGACGATTTATCAGCGTTTCCATGACCTTGGAAAGAAGGGACCTAAGTGCAATTGGTCGGTAGGAGGAGGGAGAGGAGGAGTCACCTTTTTTTGGGACGGGCTGGACAAATGCCGTTTTCCATCTACTAGGAAAGATTCCTGAACGATAGGAGCGGTGGAAAAGCTTACGCAGTGGTTTTGCCAGCGATGAAGAACACCTCTTCAGAAGAATAGGGGGTATACCATCCGGGCCAGCGGATTTGTGTATATCAAGATCTTGAAGAACTCTTGCTACTGTACGAGTGCGAAAAAATACCTGTCCCATAGAAAAATTAACGTTCTCAAGTACAGGAGGGACATTCTTGCTTGCAGGCAACGTAGAACTTGCAGCAAAATGAGCTGCGAGCATATTCGCCTTCTCTGAAGAGCTGACAATAGGTTTATCGTCGACGATGAGCGTTGGAACGGATGATGACGTTGAGTTCTTGACGTTTTTTACAAATGACCAGAAGTTTTTACTGCCTTTGGGACATTGTAGAATTTTTTGCCGTAACTTCTGGTCATGTAAAAATTTCTTTTTGTGTATAACGGAGTTGCACGAGTTCCTAACTTTAAATATTAATTTTGTTAAATAATCACATTATTACTACTACTTTTTAGTTCTAACTGGCGCCCAACAATGAGGAGGTCAACAGAAGAAAAAAGCTATTGATTTGAATAAATAAGGGATGATTGATTCCTCATTTAAATAGACGCCAAATGTTTCTTAATTTTAAAGTTACATCAGTAATAGAGAATATAATAATTTTAGCTGGCGCCCAACGTGGTAATCATGATAACAGCAAACAGCACAACATCACACACTTTTATTTTTCCTTCATTGAGTTTAAGTTCAATTTGAGTTCCAATTAAAACTATTCAAGCTTTTATTAACAATGAAATTCATGAGACGATACGGATCATTCAAACTCGAAAGCCATCCAGCAAAGCTTGTGATATTAATTTTTTTTTAAGAGTACAAACAGAGTATTTCATTCAGTCCTATATTGGGCACCACCTTAAATTATTAAGTTTACATATTAACATAATTGATATATCAATTTCAAAGTCATCCTGCATAGCAAGTAACTTTTATTTTTTCTAAGACAATATCTGATTTTCAATAAGATCCACGTTGGGCGCCAGTTAATATTGTTCATGTCTTCGATATAAATAGAATGGACATTTAGTTATGGAACAATAAGCACCATTGAGATGAATCCACGCTAAATATTTGGCTCCAGTTAATATCAATTTCATGTAAAAATTAAACTAGCATAATAAGCCTCTTATAAAGAATAATTAGTGAACATCGAAAATTGTCATCAAAATAATGCCCAGTAGATTAAAAATTAATTTCTTTCCAAGCATTATTTAAAATTTGTTTTCAAACTCAAAAACTTTGTAGAACTGAATATCAAACAACACAGACACAAACTGATAAATCCAATGAAATTATTTTTGACATATATGTATTCAGTCAATTGAGAGTGTTTAATAAATTAAAGGAAAGCTAATATCTTTGAAAAGCAGGCACACACGAATCTATTTTTTTTTATTTAATAAGAACTGACACATAACATCCAGACAGCCTTGGAAGAACTTCAAAGAAAATTTTTCAACGTACCTACCTACCCACTTAACGTTTATTAAAACGATGGCAATTGACATATTTAAGAAAATCTTTCAAACGAATTACATTAAGAGACTTGATGTGCACGTTACAAGAAATTTTTAAGTATTTTTGATCTCGTCACAATTTCTTGGAAAATCCAAGGTTACTTACATGACAAGTCCTCGTCTTTTTGTTCGGGAATTAACCCTCGTCAAAAATGCTAGGTAATACTGTCTGTGATGTAAAAATATTAAGGATATATGCCCTGATTGCTTCTTATATTATATCCATTAGGATTGTAAGGACGAACTCACATTATGTAAATTAAGAGAGGGAATATTATCTTTTGTATTACGTACAGGTGCCATGCCGGTGCATTCAAGGGTTAAAATTAACCTACAGACAAGTGACGAAATTGGAACTTAAGCTCAAGTTTCGTGAATTAGGAGCTTTTTTAAATTAATACCATATTATGAGGTGCTACAAATATCTCTAAGGATAAGAATTGGTGATAAAAAAAAATATTGCTTAAATGGCTACTAAAAAAATGAAGCATGTAATAACATTGAACTCTTTTTATGGTAAAGATGGAATTACGTTAATTTCATAACGAAAGACTTTCCCAAATGGTAAGACCTTAATTTACATTTAGTTATAAGACCTTTCAGGCAAGACAGAAGGGTTCAACTATTGTAAGGTTTATCGAAAAACAGCAGTATCAAATTCTTCATGTTTCAAAATCCACGAGCGGATTTTCTTAAATTAGACCAAGACGACCATGTTGCTGTTGACGGGAGACACTCTTTTTGGCACTCTGAACCCCCATACTTTACAAGGAGCTCACATTGACTTCGTGGACTACATAATTCATTTTATAGTTTGAAAACCAATTTCCAAGAAAACTTTTAGGAGTTCAATAACCACGCCTCCTGTAGGACATTCTTAGTTGGACCTTTTCTGCATCCTTGCTCGTGAGAGAAAATGCATGGATATGTTCACATAGCTCAAGAATGTTCCCTTTATTTCACTCATGAAGCCATGGAAAGAAATCTCCAATATAAAATGAGTAAGTAACTCTTATTAGCTGGTTACTATTGAATTATTTCAAATATAACGATGGACACATTTCAGGACTTTGCACAGTACGCCGTTATAAGTTGAAGAAGGGATCAATACCTACTTTACGCGTAGAAACTACTGCTCCAGTGTCTTCAACTTCCTCTTGCTCCATTCGAATGGAAGCTCGGGCTAAAAAGAAAAATGCTGACGAGTTTACTTGACCGAACCCCAGAACCAGAACTCGAAACCAATAGACGCCGAAGATATTGCAATACCACCCATCAACACTCCAGACGAAGGTGATCAAACTGCTGGTGAAAGTATTGCCAGCTTAAAAGATCGTATCAAATCCTCGGAAAAGGAAGTGTAAGTTAAATTGTTTCCGAAAAGCAATAATTTTGCTAGTGCCACTTTGATCGGTGAGAACTTTGAGTTACAACTCCAACTTAAACTCAAGGAAGTGAATTTTCAGAAGAAAATTACTTCTTTGGAAAAGCTTTTAAAAAAGTCAGAACTTCAGCGAGAAGAGATTAAAAGCAATATTTACAACAAACCAGGTGACGAAATTGAAGATGGGAGTTAAAAAGATTAATTATTCTGAAGAGGGTACAGCACATTCCACCACACTTTACTCCACAAGTGCTTAGGCCTATAAGCTTCTTTGTAAGAAAAATTTTCCTCTTCCTGGAGTTCGGACTCTTCAAAGCTGGGTTCATAAATTTTCTTAAAACGCATTTTGAACTAACCTCTCACATCAATTGATACGAGAAGGTTAAGAAACAGGTTTTTAGAGCACTTTTGTTCTTAAGAACAAGAAAACTTAACAGGGAAATAATGGAAAACACAAACAAAAGAAAAAGAAAATGTAATAAAATAACTAAATAAAATAAAACAAATGGAGTTTTTTTTTATTAATTACCTTTATTTTACTAGAAAAAAAATATCAACGCGCAGTAATTTGTGAACTGAAACCAAAACAAAAGCACACACAAATGCCAAACGTCTGACTCTATACGTCACTGAAAAAAAATCAATTTTTCTTTTGACAGCTCAGCGCAATCTTGTATTTTATCATTCTTGGATTCATTCTTGTACTTAAAAGACCATTGTCAGTTTGACACAATCCATAAAATCATAGCATCTAAGTGTTAGGATTAATCGCACAACTTGGTGTGTGTTCACGTAGGGCAGTGGTGACAGCTTTAAGGCCCAACCATAATACGCGAAAGAAAAAGTAAGCCAGTATCAAAACCGACCGAAAAGTTTCCTTCCGATTTGTAAAGTACATCAGTTGCCCATAATAGCCTTTAAAAATAAGAAGAAAGAAAAAAGAAGAATACCCTTTAGAAAAAAAGGAATGTCAGATTTTCGTACGTAATGTACGACTCAAAGCGTACATTACGTACGAAAACGCAAGTGAACGAAACTTGCCGAAACTGAACAAAAAGTAATTTCGGGTTGGGTATACAAATCACATGTATTTCTACTGTTTCGTAAGTTAACGTACGTATCATTCTTCAATTATGGTTAGCCCTTTAGACAGTTTTATTAATTTCTTTAACCGCGAAATTGGTAGTTCATCAAAGTCAATTGCAGCTTTAATGGAGCTTTGCCGGTTAAACAAAATAGTTGAAAAATCAATAATCCGCCATTATATTGCAATCTGAAAGGGTGAAGCTTGTCTTGAAAATTTTATACAAACATCTTTTTTAGTTCACAACAGCCTGAGTTGTCAAAAAAGAAGTGTTTCTTTTTTGTTTCAGAGCATAGACTTTGTATTTCTTTTCTCCTTTAGAGTGTTTTCAGAGTGCGTTCTATGAGCTACAAACACATAGATGGGGCAGACTGAGCTAAAAGCTGAGCAAAAATATAAACGTTAAAAGTGATACGCTTCCAAACCAATTTAATTGATAAAAAGAAGGTTTTAGCGTCGCGACGGCTGGAAATAAAAACAATTAAAATGGCCGCCGAAGGTATATTATTATTATTGGGATATTAAATTCGTTTCATTAATACCTCGTTTTTCGTTCTTGGTGTCAGAAAGGCAGTTTTTCGTAGCTGCAACGCGACTGTGGAATTCACTTCCATTAAGTTTGAGGGAAATAGGCGACATGGGAACCTTTGTTAGCTTTTGTATATGAATGTAACTATGTATTTCAATCTTAAATTATTCTTTTTTTTTTATTCCAATGATGTTTTAAATTATTATATATTTTTCCATAATTCGATCTTTCACAAGTTTATAAGATTAATTCTTAATGTGTAAGACATATCAAATAAATCAAATAAAATAAATAAATAAATAATACTTCAGAGCGCTCTGAATAAAATGGAAATGGTTTTCTAAAACAAATCTTCTTTCGCACTTGCAACTGTACGCATTAGTACCTCCTTGTTGAAATATTATACATTACTATATAATATGCCATTGTATTTAAAATATATAGTATTCCCAAAAAGCGGAATGTTTTGTGCGCCATCTATGGACGACGTTCACAAGCTTTGATTGGAGAGTAATTTTAGTGGTTTTTGTCTAAACTGCTATGGGAAGCAAAAACAACAATAGAAGACATTTGATGTAAAGTAGATAAGACAACTAGCGCCGCCAATGACGACGTTCAGAACTAAAATAAAATGTTCCATCTTCCATGAAATTACTATAAGAATGTATATACAATGCATATGCCTACTTGTTAATATTCTACTTGCTATTCTAATAACGTAGTATGCTATCATGTATAGCTTTGCCATTTCAATACTTCTTCAAGATCTCGAAGTACAGAAATCCGCTGGCCGGATAATATCTCTCCCGCATAGAGGTATGTATGTTTCCAAGCTATTATCTAGAATACAATTTAGAATGCATATCCTTATTCATATCAAACTACACGCCAATCGCATTTACGTCACTTCTTTCCAAGCTCATGGAAAAGCTGATAAACTGTCTTGAAAAACGGAAACTTCGTAATGACTGGAAACAAAACATATTTCAGAATATATTCCAGATAATGATACAAAGCTAGTTTCCGATGCGCAGTGGAAATCATATCCTTGCATCGATTAGTAACAAAGTAAGATTATTGCGCTTGATATTTCAAAAGCATTTGATAGAATTTGGCATCAAGAGTTCTTATCGAAAGTGCGTGCATTTCTAATCGACAAATCATTTTTCCGATTGGTTATTATGTAATAATATCTTTCAGACCGTTCCATCTACGATGATTTATTTGGTTGTCCGTCTGATTTTCACAAAATAAATACTGGTGTGCCTCAAGGTTCCGTTCTGTCTCCGACTCTCGTAGATTTCTATTCCATTGCATTGTTTTAACAAAATAGACACCCACAGCTTTTCATAGTCGTTTCACAAAGCTGTTCTTTGGACGTGGAACTGCAAGCTCATTACATTCCAGCTTGACAGCTCAACGGCGCGCCGGTGGGCAGTTCATTGAGTAATTTAATGCTTCACAAACTCAATACTGTCTTATCTCGGATAAGGAAAACTCATCACTTTACCATTTTCCATTAGTGAACCTTTTGTGAAAAGACTATATTTTTGATGTTATATCTATGTAATTTTTAATCCTAGGTCGTTGCAAAAAATATGTTTTTCATCTGTCTGGCTACAATATAAACGGCATACATGAGACCCAAACTTTCTTTATAATTTTCATATCAGCACAGTTTCTCCAATTACTTACACATTGGCGTCTCCTGGAAAATATTCAAGAAGCGGAAACATTGTATTCACTCTTACGTTGTTGGCCATCATATTTTATAGTTACTTCTAGAAAGAGGGTTTCAGCGAAATGCAATCTCATGAATTATAAAAACCACCCATAAATACTCAACCCTCTAGAAAAGCCAATTGGCTTACTATTGTCCCACATTTCGGACGAACTGTTTATTAAAAGTACTCCATATTAGGCCACACTATACGAATGATGAATGCACAAATTTCATTAAAGCACCGAGATAAATACGTGGCATACCGGGCCAGTAATCTACATTCTGAACCATTCCTGTATGTGCGTTGGTATTCTGCAGGAATGGAAAGCACCTACAATTCACTGTCGAATCCGAACGGCTAACAGAGAATGATTTACTCTTGGAGGATGTGTCAAGAGCCAATATCCCAAAAAATAACTTGTTTGGAGTCTGGGATCGAACCCAGAACCTTCGGCGTTTTAGTGCTATACACTTACCACTGCGCTACGGGGTACTATATTATTTTAGCACATATTTTACATAAATTTTAATATGAAGCTCAATTGTTTTTTCAAAAGTGGCTTGCGTCGTTACTAACATGTACCAAAATTATAAGTTGAAAAATTTGACGATAATTTGTTGGAATTCTTCTGACTCCTTATTTTGCTCCCTCTTGTACCTTTTTTTTTTTTGTAGCATAACCTATGGCTTAATCGAAAACTTTTCCCCGTTAAAATAAAATAGCGCAAGTATAATATAATTTTGTATATTTTACCTATCCCTTTGTTTTTAATATGCAATACTTACATTATAACGTCCGTATGTTCCCTAAGGGCTTGAAAATTTTACGGATGATGGTTATAAATAAGAGTAGCTTTGTTGGTAATGGCCGATATTTATGTGAATAATCTACTACAATGAGAGCAGCATACAACGAACGCACCCTTTGGGCTAACACATTTTTGTTTCATCGTCACTTCGTACAAAAATGTAAGAACTTTTTTTTCCGCCATCAACAATGGTTCGAAAATTTCCCTTCATTTCAGCAAAAAAAAAAAAGGGCTAAATTCAATGAAAAGGAAGTAAAATATTTTCACTGCTCTCAACATGTACATCACACCACCACCGAACGCCCGCCATTGTGTTTCCGATGGTACCCCGTATCCTGTCGATAATATCCATGTTGAACTTTGTTCTCAACAGTTTTTGTATTTAAATACAAAATTTTTTTTATTCGAAACACGCCAAAGCATACAATAAAAACGAAAAGTTTACAACTTTTTCCGCTGAGTTGAAAACTTTCAACATTTTGCAATATAAATTTGTGTGGAACACTAACCCCCTTCATTTATTCATTTATTGTGAGACTCACAGTTCAAGCCCGCCAAAATACTCTCCTTCACCTACAAACTACAAAACCTACCTCATAAATTTATGAACTCCTTGTCCTTATACTCTCAGGCAAGATGTTGCCCTCGAAAATAATTCTGCCCGCAACAAAAACCAAAAAAAAAAAAAATATATATTCCAAACGGAACAAGAAAAACGATCCAAAACATCCAAATCCATCGCAGCTTCGCAAGGGTTAATAATGCTGTGCAATGTGGTTGAAAAGTTCTTTGTGATGGTGCTCGAACTTTCATGCAATGTTGTAGATATGCACGTATAGTTTTTTTTTTTTTTTTTTTTTGGCAAAACTATAGCAGAAGAACGAATCAACGACGATAACCCCCAGGAACCTATACAAAAGTAGAAGCAGGAAGAAGACTCAGCTGGAGACAGGGAAAGGAAGAGACTAGAAGAAGATAGATTTATGCAATCTGAGTGAATATAAAATTACCCTAGATCCGCTTTGCTATAAATTTGTGCAATTTATTGTGGAACAACTTATGAGGAATTGGTGCCTTGAGTATCCTTGAATCTCATTTGTAAATTTAATGGTTCCGTTTTTGTCTGGGTTCTATATAAAGGGTATAGTCAGTGTGTTCTGTTCAGTTTAAGTAATTAACATTTGTGTTTTGGTGTCCTGGAAAGTGCAGATGAATTTTGTTTCTGATGTTGTTTCTCTTGATTAGAATCAAGACTCAGCGGGGACTGTTCGTATTATTTTTCTTAGGAAAATTGTGTGGAATCTATAGTGCTGAATAATTTTGACAGGATAAGACAATGCAATTTCGCACTGATTCGAAATTTCGTATTCCAGAAACAAAAACGTGGTAATTTCAATTAATTGTGGTTTGAATAAATATTGCCAAAAAAACATACGAACTTGCCTCAGAACACGTTGAACAGAAGGTAATACTAAATACTGGCCTCTTTTTCGACGATGTATGGGTTAAAATATTTGATAATCCTGCATATTTTACGGAGTTTGCAATGCCTACTGACTTTAATAAGCTGGATTTTTTCATATATTTTCTAAATCTTTATGCCCCCTTCACAATGCCGCTTCGAGCTTTGCTTTGACAGAACGCAAAAGTTCAGGCACAGGAATTCGTGTATAATGCTCACAATGAGGCGTTAAGCTTTAACGTTACGTTTTGGCATACAAAAGTAAGTACACAAACCACCTTGCATGAAGCGAAGGTGAAGCAAAGTCAAAATATTTGAACATTTGTGCGCGTTTGGCGTATCAAACTACTGTTACTCTTTCTGTGTGCTTCCTTTGAGTTTTTAAAGTGAAACTTTCTTCCATCGCCCCAAATTTTTCGTTCATCTGTCGCATGTCGCAATATATGGCAGCGCCTATGGACCACATCTCACTCATTCGTGCACGTGCTCCGCGGTATTTGTGTGTTTTGATCAGTGTATTGATGTAAGTAAGTGTAAGTGTAAAATACAAAAAAAAATAAAAAAAATCAGAAAAACCAAGGATAGTGCGAAATGCCAATAATCTGAAAACAAGTTTCACTTACATCGTGGTTTCATAAAACCACCGAATTTTTTTTCAAAAATGGATTGGACACAACCGAGGTTTAAAACTATTTTCGATCACAGAAGACAGCGGAGTTTTCCTCAAGTAGGGGACTCAATACGCTTCTTTGGTGTACATCTACTGTGATTTGGAATGCTTCGACGACTCCAGCTGTCCATTGAGCATCCGCACATAGGTTTCAGGAAATCCTCGTTGATTGAGCAACTTTCCCAAAAACTTATATAATTGAAATTAGATTTTATGTATCAACAAAATAATACTTTCTCAAAAACAATGTAAATATTTGAAAATTTGTTCCACTGTTCGGTGAGATGGATCTTCATTTTATCAGTGGTGCTGTTGCTACGAAAACCGTACTGCCATGCTGATCATTGAAAAGTTTCCGTTTCTCAAGATTTTTAGGAACGGGCTGGACAAATACTGTTTTCTATCCACTCAGAAAGAGTATTGTAGAATAAGACAGACGGAAAAGCTTACGTAAACTTAAGTAAGCCAGCATAGGAGCACAACCCATATCGACATTTGTACGAGCGCAAAAGAAGATTTGTCCTATAAAACCAAAACTTGAGGGTTTCCTCATATTATGGTTTGGCTTTGTAACATCGGAAACCTAGTTCTCTCACCTTGGTAGCCTCTTTACAGCTCAAACAGTCAAACTATGAAAGCTATGTAGAATTGTACACACTGAGATCGCCCATAAACACGATTTCATTGCGCGTATTATGGGAAATAATTCTTTTGGACCACATCGAATAATACGTTGGAAGTCAAGTTACTGATTCGGAATTCTTTATGAAACATGTGTGGATGATGTGCCTCCAAAGGGAAGTTGTATTTGAACCACATGAAATCAAAATTCGTCTTTGAACATTGACCATATAGAAACCTCATAATCGAAACATCATTTTTAATATGCCATCTACGTTAGAAATGATGTTGTCTCCAACTTCTTTCACAATATGGTCAATGTTTAAACACTGTTCGTCCTAAGTCAAATGCATTAACATCTGGTTAAATTTTTTAACACTGCCTTTTTTCGTAGGACTCCTCAGTAGATTCGATCACTCTGATTCTGGCCTGTAGCATTGCCTTTAGGCACTCAGTGATTCGTTGTGGTCTCCTATGAAGACATCAAAACCATAGCAAGACACAACGTTTTGGCCCACTTATCTCGTTTTTCTTCTCAACGTACTTCAAAAATAAACAAATGCACTACAAACGTACAGAGTTTTCCAATAAGAGGTGTTATTTTGATATTGAATGAAAAATAGCATTTTTTGAGAAAAATGATCGGATGTTTATTCCAATGTTAAGAAAGAAATATGCCATTGGTAATGGAAAACAAAATCAGCCAAATGGCTCACGGCTTCGCTTTCACATTAACATCCTTTTCATGAAATTTTCCATTACCAAATCGCAAAGTGGCCCCCAATAGCTTCCATCTTTGGGGTCTTGAATCGACGCTGTTCTGTTGTCGTAGACCTTATCTTTCACATGGTTTCAAAGGAGTAAGTCGCAAGGTGTTAAATCACAAGATTTCAGTGGCCAATTGTGATCACCTCATATAGAGAGACAACAACTTTTCCCGTAAAAGATCGATGTTTTCGTTGCTTGTGTGGCACGTAGCGCTCTCTTGTCCATATTTATACCATCCAATTACGGCCATAAAAAATTATTACTCATCTCTCGATAGCGCAATCCATTCACCGTAGCTGTTGCTCCAAGCTCATTTTCGAAAAATTTAAATTCCAAATAACGACGAGGAATGGACAAACCTGGGTTTTCTTCAACACTTTGGGCTACAGCAGCAATATTATCAGTTGTTCTTGCGGTTGAATTGCTGTCCGACAAGGTGCTTCACGACGACCAAAAAATGTTTTAGTTTTACGAACAGTCCCTGCCAAATTTTCACCATTTTTATAGTGAATTTTAATAATTTCAATGCATTCTTGGAGCATGTATGGTTCCTTTTTTATTAATAGCGTGTTTCTACTTGAGAATTGTCAAAAAATTACAGCTTCAAAAGTGAAAGCTAAAAAATAGCGGGCTATTCAAAATAACACCTCTTATTGGAAAACCCTTTATAAGGTTCAAATGCAAAATAATCAAAATATTCAAAAAATTTCTTCACTTTTCTTATAAAATAGGACGACTTAAATAAAAACATACAAGCATCAACCGCCAGCTATTGATTCTCCATAAATTATGCAAGTCTAATAGAGCATCTTTGAATTAACTTTGAATACCAAACCTTAGAAAAGCTTTTATAACTTTGACTTAAGTTAACCTACTACGACAGGCCTTCTACCGATCTTAATATAAAAGAATCTCTTATTACTCTGTTTCACTTTTTTAATTTCTACAAGGTATCTTTGGCGGAAAGTCTATCTCGAAATATTTTGTGTGCACCCCTACAGCAACTACTGTCAACTACAAAGCTTTTGACCCACCACAAATAACGTTTGCTGTATAAAATACTTCGTTCAATATATTAAATAAAGGATTTTTCCATTGATTTCCAATAACAAGCCCTATAGAAGCTACTTCTAATAGTATCAACTTAATTTCAAAAAGTCTTACACAGGCCTTATTAAAAAAAAAAATATCTCTTTTCTGTGCAGCTTGTAAAACTTTTTTAAATAAAGCTTTTACTGGCAATTATTGTTTAAAATGGCAAACATCCGTTAGATCTATATATGTTTAAACTAAAAGAATTTAAAATGGTGGAGCTCATACAAGGCAAAATATAGATGGGCTTTCTCTAAAGTAAATACCAGCAGTCACAGGTGAAAATGTTGGATAGAATGTTAACATGCCGTTAAGGTAATGTTTTATTCCGAAACAACTTTAATGTGGACAAGCATTTTCAAAGAGAAGATTTGCTCAAAACATATTTATTTTTCTTATCTGCTATATAATATGCACAAACAATTAATATTATTATGTTTGTTATTATGACACACAAAACCTTCTCCAATCAATGGCTGCCTCCAATAATTCGTAATAATTCTAATCTTCAACCCAAATTCCTTATCTCGGCACAAATTTCTTTGAAATAATTACTCAAAACGTTCTCCGAAAGCAATTTGATGAGATTATTCGAAATAGTATGCGTTGTGTTCGTTGTGATGAAGTAATTAATCTGAATGCATAACTGATTAAGAAAACTCACATCGTAATTTTCAGCTTTACGAACTAATTCCCAACACAAATAGAATCCCTTCCTTCCATAATATAGTGTATCTGTATCTGTATCTGAAACTTGTTCGTATTTACATGTCAAATAATATGTGAAATTCAAAATTTCTATTCTAAATAAAATGAAGACGAGATGAGATGAGATTATCTCTCATAATTCCATCCACTAGAACAACATCCACTTTCAAAACAAGCAAAACACAAACACACTTTCAGCAGCTTGAATTTTTGTAGGTTCAAGACAAATATTTGAATAAAGCATTAAGTTAGTTAGTGACGGTATGTTGTTTCATCGGTCTATATTGTTCGGATTGTTTTTTGGACTTTTGTCCATAACCTCAAATGGGGTCTTGAGCCAAATTGCCTACACGCGTCATCTATCCGATCTGCGCATCAAGGAATTGCAGAATCTAGCTGTCCGCTTAGATCATTCAATTTACAAGGATAAACAACCCTGTGAACAATTTTACGAATATGTGTGCAATCGAAATCAACCATTGTTCTCGATCATGGGCAATTTGCCATGTGAGAGCGAACTGATAGATCTTTTGATTGACCTTCAGAATGATGATCAAAAATTCAATGCCAAACGCAAGATGATGGATTTCTTTTTGTCGTGTAATTTGGTCAAGTCCGTTGATGATTGCTATCGGGAGTCGTATAATTATTTTCGTCCTGTTTTTGGATATATTGTGGCAAATAAACATTTGGATACGCATGACCATAAGAATCTTTTAGATTTGCTGGAGAGGTTTATTCAGCGGGCAAAGAGGACGGAACATTTTGCAACGCATTCGTTTAAATACAAATTGGAATCACTGAAGGACAGATTCAAGGATCCAAGGATATACTTTAAGGTGAAGTGTTTAGTTAGTAGTAGTTATATGCAAAACAGTATTTATGATGGGCTTTGAGGTAACCAACCATCTTTGTGTTATTAAAGTAAGCATGGTTTGAAGTGACATTTGCTAAAAAGTTTCTTGAAACTCATACATATCCATAGTCTCCCATGTTGCAATCATAAAATTTGTATATAAAATGTGTTTCCAGGACACACCGTAGGTAAACAGATCTTATTCAACGAGATTTCTAATGTTTGGAATTTTAAAGTGTTTATTTGAGGCAGAGACCTAACCTAAACACTCGTTACGTTGTGTAATTTATTTTGTCCAAAATGTGTCTTGAAACGTCCAGGAATCTCTCACTATTGTCTGTTTTTGTACAATCTCTGTGCCTGCTTCTATTAAAGAGCTTTTTATTTTGACCTTAAGTTGTATGAATAGATAAACCAGCGTTTTGTAAGTATAACGTTTTAATGCCAAGTGTGTTCTGGCGTACATTTGGGTTATTTAGGACGCTAGGATTGATTCTTGGTCTACTTGTTAAACCCTCAGAGCTAGGCTTGGCAGTAGCTGTCCTTTCTTTACTAAAATCGTACAAGGACTTCCTCCATTTCTTCTGTTTAAGGGGTAATTGATTTGAATTTGAGTTCGATCATAAGGAGATTCCCAGGAAATTTTTTGGCAGTTCTTCTGTTTAAATATATAGAACCGTATCAACATTTTCAAAACGTTCACCCAAGTCTGGCTCCCCACAATGTTTTCGAGGCTTAGGTTTGGCTGGATCTATTATGGCTTTAAGGTTCCTCGTGATGATAATGATTGACACATCATGCCTTTGAGAGTATCATGGTAGCTTTTTCGAAACTAAGAGGTAAGTCTCGTGGTCGTCAGCCTATAGCCAAAATCTGTTTCAGTTATAACTATTAGAACTTTTGAAGCTTACTCCGTTAGCATGATACCACACTCTATTGAGAGTTGGACTTCTGTCAGACTGATCTGTATAGCCCGTACAGTTCGTCATTTAATCTTCTCCTCCATACTCCATAAATACAGGGCCGTATGTCACAAGAAGAATCTTTTTCTCCAAGGTCCCCTGGCAAAAAACAGGAGCCTTTTGTAGCCGTCAAATATGGGAGGGCACAGACCCTACCTGCTGCTATATTGTTGGTCTCTTTATAAAGGGTATTTTTTAAGAGGTAGATAAATTGAGATAAGTTTGAAAGAAAATTCTTTGCCATTTTTTTATGAATATTATTTCTGCCATATTGCGAACGAGGCTGGCTCGGATATAGTACGATCTTAAGGTCCAATTTCCGATCACCCCTTGCAGCGGTTGGGGTCGGTTCTCGATAGTACTAAGGAATATTTTTTTTGTCAGTCGTCTGCGGCTTGACAGAGTAGTGACTTAACATATGACAATAGACAAATGAAGCATGGCGGAGTTAAATCGCAAGATCTTAGAGGCCATCTCACAGGTCCAAAACGCGAAGCCGATCGCTCACCAAAATTTTCCATCAGCAAATCAATTGTGGCAAGCGCTGTGTGACATGTTGCGCTATATTGTTGAAACCACAGCTGCCTTACATCAAGACGATTCAATTCAGAACAGAAAAAGCCAATGACCATGGCTCTATAAAGGTATACATTGACTGTAACCCTTTGACCGGCTTTAAAGAAGTAAGGACCAATGATTCCACCAGACCAGCCCATAGATCAAACCGAATTTTCAGTTTCTCTGGATGCATGATGGCTTGAGAATTATTTGCTTATTGGCGTTGCCATTCAAACAAAAATGAGCCCATTCGCTGAACATATTTTTATTTTGTCAAAATCGGGATCAATATAGCAATCTTGCTTTTCGAAGTAAATCTGCAAAATTTGCATGCGTTGTTCAGGCGTCAGTCGACTCATGATGAAATGCCAAAATTTAATTTAATAAAAGTTACAATATTACCGTTTAGAAGCTCAACTGCCACCAGGCTCGGATGATGCGACTTGCATCTCAGAAGCCTTGAGAGACATTTTCTTCAACTCAAGTGTTCGGCCCTATTTTCGACTCTTCAAAGAAATTCCTAAATAAATTAACAAATCCTCGAAACACTTGTTACAAATCAAATTGGGAAGGCTTTTTCGGCTTCGTTGTGTGCGAAACGTCAACGCCGTATTTTTTTTTTTTTTTTCTTGGCATTAAATTGAAAAATGTATCATGGCCGCCATAACGTATCGCCATTGAATTTATAATCTATAGTACTCCCAATAAGACGAACGTTTGGTGCGCTATCTATGGACGAAGTTCACAAACACTTGATTGGTGAGTTGGGAGTGGTTTTTGTCTAGATTGCCATGGGAAGCAAAAACAACAATGGAAGACATTTGATGTTAAGTAGATAAGACACCTAGTGCCACCATTGACGAGGTTCAGAACTAAAAATAAAATGCACGACTGGGTCGCACGAACTTGCTCTTATGTTCAATAATTGCGTAGTGGCTGCATATATGGATATTAAAAAAAATTAAATAATTTCGAAAATTCTTTTATTTTTTAAATTAGTTTAAGAGTTTTCTCGGAAAAACTAAGTACGCAATAAAATTTTAAAGCTATACGTCAATCTAGGAAAAAAAAATATTGAAAATCGTTGGACCACTTTTTTTTTTAAAAGGTTATTTTTGAAAAACTTTTTCAAAAAATATTTTGAAATTTATTTGAGTATGCAAATATATGGCAATCTGTAGTTTACATTTGAAAAATAATTTTTAAAAAAATCAATGTACCCGTTTCCAACATATTTCGAAAACCAAAAATTGTTTTGAAAAAATTATAAAAAATCAAAAAAAAAAGTTTTTGAAAATTTTTAAATGTCATATTAATAAAATTATGAATGACTTTCTGTGGCCAAAATTTTATTGAAATCGAATCTATAGTTTACGAGAAAATTTGATTTGAAAATACTTGTTCTATGAGAGGTACCGTTATTAGACAAATTTTGAAAAAAAAAATTCAAACCAAAAGATAGATTTTCTTGCAAAAATAGCATTCTGAAAGTTTTATCAAAATCGTTAGAGCCGTTTTTGAGAAAATCAATTTTTGCCTTCAAGATTGTATGGCAGGTGCCGTTATTTTTGGACCTAGAGCAAAAATAAAAAATTTGTTCCGAGGGACGGCCAAATAAATCCTAAATACCAAATTTGAAGCAAATCGGCCCACCCGTTCAGCCTCCAGAGGCGCGAACAGACATACAGACAGACAGACAGACAGACAGACAGACAGACAGACGGACGGAATTCCCAGACCCACTTTTTTCGACTTCTCCATCATCGTAATGTCATGTGTGATTGTTATCTCAAATTTTTTTTTCTGCACGAATCCATAACTTGCCTTATAGTACCTATAATCGCAAGTAAAAACATGTTGAATGAAATTACTATAAAAATGTAAATACAATGCGATTCGCACACAACAAATTTGGTATTGTTCCACAATACACACAGGTCTCGGTAAAACCTTCTCCCGTGATAAAGGGTTTTTAACTGCTTCTACACAGACAAAGATGGCGTTGAGGTATATATGGGCTTATTATAATCATTTAACGACTTTTGATGACTTCGCTAAGGGAATCTTCAGCATTTTTTTATGTCAGTCTTTTACATGCATGTACTTTGTACTATGTATGGACCAGTTCAAACCACAGTGATGGTTTAAAGAGTAACGTAAATAAAGTCTTCTATATCGATATTTTTGTTTTTGTTGTGGGCGTAACAGCCAAGTACGTTACTTATACTAACTATCCTGTGGGGACCTAGAATTTACCGCCGAAAAGGTCTCGCACCATGCTAATGTCTCTTCTGTTTCGAACTTCGAGAAAACTACTTTTAAGGAACTGTCAAAAGGTAAAGTGGTTTTTTCAGGTGCCAAGAGCAGCCATTTGCTAATTCACATTACTTCGTTAGTCTGGTGTTAAAAAGTTTTCTGTTTAGATAATGGCTGGACATTTTGAATTAACTAAAATTGTTAACAAAATCATGTATAATCAACTTTTCACTTTCTCTATTTCGTTTTAGATATCCGACTTAGATCTGGAATATAGGGATGTCAGAATCTATCGTGATGCTTATGAGCATAACATCAAAGCCCTCGAGGACCTTCGCAAAAGTAATAATGAAACTTACACGCGTGGTGTACCCAGGACCATCCTCGATTGGACAATGTATATGTACCAGAGTCGAAACAAACCAATGTCCTATTACATGTCAACTTTAAATGTCCATCTCTGGATGATGTTCTATAACAGTTCAGCAAGAATGGAACCTAAGAAATATTCAGAAATTGCAGATTGCCTAAAATTACCACCAATAATTAACGCTTTGGATGAAGCACGTCTGATGGCTGTCATTTATATCAAGAGTTTCCAACATGCATGGGCCGAATACAGGGATTGGATTACTTCAACCACGGTCACACAAGAGATCTACGATCATGAAAATGAGATCCTGAAGCGATACAAACTGGACAATAAGCGTTTGTTCTTTACACTTTATGCGCAGAATTTTTGTGACTTTGGCAAAGAGATAGCCGACAATGTGTTCTTTTTAGGCTTAAAGCAGAATCATGACTTTTACACCGTGTATTCTTGTGGATATCAGACTGTGAAAGGTATGGAGTGTGTTTAAATTAAGCAAATTTAAAATTTTAAGAGATTCAAAGAATTGTTAATATAAAGCTGATATTATTAAAAACAAAAATACTCCTAATCTACTCTCATCATTTTTCTGCCTGGGCGTATATAATGAAGTATTAAAATTCCTATAGACTTTTACAGATGAATTTATGGGTTAACCCAAATTTTAGCTTTGCAACGCCAAATTCATCGTGTTTCAGGACAATTGAGGTATACCATACCTGTTATGATGTTGTTTCTATGATTTTTTCGATCAACTTATAATACTGCAATATAAACAGTTCCAGAACTGACCACGGTAGTGTCGGTCCTTTTTTATAAATCAGCCCAAGACCCAAGACACCCAAAGTCATATGTATCGTGGACGTCAGCTGCGGTTCAGTTAGTGTTATGACTTCAAAATAACGTCGGAAGTACATTATGTGGATTTTACATGTTTTCTAAGCTGAGTTTAATATTTGACTTGGCTATTCTGACACCTGAGAAAATATATGCTGAGCCAACACGGATACACTATACATTGGTTCCTAACCTCTCACCAAGAAGAATTCACTATTATAATGTATTTCCAAAACATGTCAGGGAATGGAACATTGTTTCATTTCAGACTATTTCTCCTTGCTCAACATCTCAATTGAATTAAAAATTAACAAACAAAAAATATTCCCTTTTTTAATAGCGTAAAGTAAACGGTTTAAATGGTCCACTTCTACAGGCCACTTTCTGAGTTAGACTGGTGTGCCCCCAAGGTTTTGTTTTGTCCCCGACTTTCTTCCTCATCTTTATCAACAATAATTTGTCGAAGACTTCTAATTCACTAAATTGTTTTGCCGATGACAGCATTTCATAAATTCGTTTGCAGATATTCTAAACTACGGTAACCCTGTGAGAGTTTTGAAGAGTGACATATTTGTACGCAAGCCATAGCCCCATAGCTTCCATGAAGTTCTCAATTTTTATCAATAGAAGAAAGAAGCTTGAATTCTTCTAAAATATTAACTTCAGTATAAACACCAAACGAAATTAGCTGTGGTGGAAGAAGGGCATGCCCCCTGGAGGCCATAAGTAAATTTTTATAAACCTGGCATATTTTTGAGTAGAATATAAATTTCAACACAGGAGTTGTGGGCTTATTAAACACATTAGAAACTTTCCCAAGTTTTGAAAAAAAAACTTCGAAAACACTTTTTGAAATTTTTTTGATGTACATATGCCCTTTTTTATTCAAAGGAATGTAAAGTTTTCGTCTTAAAATTTTGTTTAAAAACTTAAATCCATTCATACGCCTTATCAGGATGCCTTTTAAAATTGATCGCTGTTTTGTCGAAGTTGGTAAGGACTCTTCTGCAACCTTCGAAACCACTAAAAAACTATAAGACAAGGTGATCCACTATCGTGGAGCTAATTTAACATAGTGCTTCAAAATTTAATACTGATGAACACCCATGCCAGAACATCGGGCACCATCTTTAATGAATCGACACAATTACTTGGGTTTGCGGACGAAATTTACCATTGACGTGATAGGAAGAACAAAGCGAGCAGTAACCGGTGCCTTCACTAATATGGAGTCAACAGCAAGCAGAATGGGACTGAAAATAAAAGCGGACAAGACAAAGTATGTACTCGTACGAGTATATGCTTTCATCAACAGAAGTCCAATCCCACCACCGACTTAATCAGAACATGGCCATTAATAGTTACAACATCGAGGTCACTTTGGGCACTGCAGTAAACACAGGCAACAACATTAGCGCTAAAATCAAACGTAAACTAACTCTTGCTTATCGCTGTTTCTTTGGACTAAATAAACAGTTGAGGAATTAAGCAGCATTGAGAACAACCAGGTAAGGTAGACACTGTATACATAGACATTTATCATCCCGGTCCTGCTATATATAAAAGTGCAGAAGCATGGGCCTTGGCCATCTCACAATCAGTTGAAAAGTCACTGGGTACGATTTATGATCCTGTCTAAGTAAACCATGAAAACAACTTTTTGGGGAAAAAGATTAGTCGAAATCAAAAAGCTTGTGTATGGAAAGAAAATTTTGAATTTCGGGAGTGGCTTACACCCACTTTTCATGAAAGAACAAAAAACATAGTTTTAACAATTTAAGGAACCAATATTAAATTTTAACCTTTTTTTTCGTTTTATGAAAAATATAAATCTGCATTTTTTTTGTGTACATTTGTTGGATAAAACCAGTTTTAAGGGAGTGATTTTCATAAAATACCTATATTCAGGAAAGATATTTAAAAAACTACTCGTTTCAGCTGTCGTTTTACACTGATGCCTAAAAAACAACTATTGGTCAAGCTCAGTTAGTGCTTTAAGTTTTGTTTAAAAAATTTTTGGACACGCCCATCTTTAAGGGGCATTTCCGTCAAAAGTCGTAATATGCATTCAATTTTTTAATGTTTTTTAACTATCGTTCGCAGTTTTGAAGTAAGAAGTTGAACACTTAGGTTTGTGTTCCTTGGTTACGCAGCAGAGTGTGGTTCAAGAATTGTTAAAAACACCCAAAATCGTTATTTCCATTCAAAATCTAATTTTTAAAAATTTAAGTTTTGTCTTGTTTTGTTCAAATCGATCTGTAAGCTTAAAATTGAATGTCACTAAGCTCATACTAATTGCCTTGGCAATAAAAAGTCTTAACTTTGGGCGTGGCACACGCCTTTTTTTACTGTGCCAGCACTAATTGAACATCACACTACACAAAATTATTGTTATTGAATTTTTTTCTATCTGCTAAAGAAGAATTTTGTTTCTGAAACTGAAACATCGTCTGGCTACGGGAGGCAGATGCATACACATACAAAAATATAGGGAATAGGGTATCCAAAAATCAAAACTATTTCCTGAGAGACGACCAAACAAATACTAAATTGTACCAAATTTGCAAACCGACAGACGGATGAACGGAATTTCCAGACTGAATTCATCCGACTTCCTTATCATCGTTGGGTGCTTCCTAGGCCTCATTTTTATATTTCATCGAATTTTATAGAGTTACATCTGTTAGACGGCGCGGCGCTATTAGTCTAGGGAACATGCACATACACGGCCACTGCACCGTCAAATAAGCTGTAAAAAAAACTCCTTGATATCGCCCTTCTAGTCAATAATGCCATGCTCAAAGGCATACTTAGTTAATAAAAGCATAAAGTTGTCCTTCTAATAAAACCGATATTATACTCATAAACAAGAATGGCGTACATATATGTTCAAAAGTTGTTTATGACATCCCTGGTAATGCCCACGTTGCAAACAAATATCAAAAGTTATGTTATAACACCGTTCAACCCTAAAAAAAAAATTAACCATTTCCCTAAGCTTGTAAAGGATAATAAGCCGTTTAACTCTTTTTATTTAAAAATAAACTGCTTCCTCAAAGAAACAAACACATTCCAAAAAAGTCCTTTTTGATTCTATCTTTATCGCCATTTTCCTATAAATTTTCTTTAAAAAAAATCCCCAATCGAGCAATAACAATCAATTTCCATTTTAAACTTAACTCTTGTCATTTTCTCGAAATGCGGAATGATATGTCCGCATCAGGACATAAATACATATTTATTTATCCAACATATCCACTTAATGCATCCTTCCTGCCCATAAAGACAAAATGTATATCCTTTTATGTGATTTTCAATTGCAAACAATTCGGAGACATTTGTATTGTGTTTTTTTTTTTTTTTTTCTTGCTAAACTCAAATCGTTTCGTTGAATCGAATAAGGATAAACAATTGTTGTCCTTGTTATGGTGGTCGTTGCTTTGGTGCTTTGGTGCTTCGTTGCTAAGAGAAGAAGCTCCATCATCATATTTTCGTATTGATATAACAACAAAAAGAAACAAGCATTTCAAAGGAGTTAAGTCCTTCCGTAGGATATCTGTTTTTGTTGGTTGTTGCAGTTTGTTTCTTTTCAATCATGGCAAACGATGATGCTTTGGAAAAAAATCAATTTTTCAACGCACAAGTTTCCGGCCAAACCGTAACGACAATCACACTTGAGTGGGACGAGGTCCCTACTGCCAATATCTACGAAATTGAAAAGTATGATAAAAAGTTTGGATGGCAAAGAGTATCTTGGTTCGTATACACAATATAGTAGGTATAAATCGATGATAAAAAAAATAGTGTCCTTTTCTAGGCACAAGGATGTCCTTAAAAAAAATTTTGTTGTTTGCACAAATAAAACGTGAAACTTTGCCAAAAAATTCTTTTATAGGTAAAACCTAGCTGTAAAAAAGTGTGTATTTTTTTTTTGCTCTTGCTTTCCGATATCTTTTGTCCTTTGAAGGACGAGTGCGTGCAGGACCAAAATTGAACAGCTGGATGATAACTTTGCATATCGATTTCATATTAAAGCCCTCAAACTTTTTCCTCAACAAAATGATAACGAAGACGCGGAAGAGTCCTTTTTCGACGCTAACGACAACAAACAACCAAAGGAATTTATTACGGTTGGCATGTCCGAGGAAATTGTGGTAAGAATGACCTCAACAGGACACGGTGTCATTAAGTTTTATGAGCTTCCATCCGTTTCGCATGTCCGCCGTCGTCGTGTCTTCGTCAGACAATTCAATTTCTTTTACGAATATTTATTAAGCTGGAATGTGTTTCTACTCAATTTAATTCCAGGGAATGACACTGTCGTCTCCTCCTTCAACAATGTGCCTGCATCGGGCCATTAAGAAGGGTCAACAATTTCTGATCAAAAGGATCCTTCGCCGTCGACCTAGCCTGATTGATTATCCCTCCCAGAATGGATATCTCCCTTTGGCCAATGCCATCACAATGGGTGAAATATGCATCATCGATATTATCCTGACTGCCGGAGCAAGTGTGCACAAAGGCAATCCTTTAAATCGTCACACACCATTACATGTAAGTCCTTTAACCTACATACACCTACTTAAGATAGATAACTTCCTCTAATGGTAGGTGGGTGTGATATTTTTTTGTAAAATTTTTAAATTTTTTAAAGCTGGCATTCTTTTATGGACACCTGCCAGTAGCACGAATGCTGCTAAACAAGAAGGCTGACATAAATGTCAAGGATAACAATGGCATGACACCGTGCCATTGTGCCGTCGATGCAAACCAATATGACATTTTGAGATTCGCACTTGACAATGGAGCCGATATGGAGGCGATGGATCTGTCAGGATGGACTCTTCTGTTGAGAGCAGGTATGTATAGGTGTCCGGTGGCCGTGTCATGTATGTCGATGTCGGTTGGAAATCGATTTTTTTCCACCAGAGAGTTGTAGTTTATAAATATATTTTTTGGATTTAAGGATGCGTTGATGATGAAAAGTATGTTAATTCATTTTTGTATTTTTGTTTTGTTCCAAAAAAAAAAAAACATGCTCCGTCTGTGCGGATGGGCTTGTTTCTCTGGAATATGCTCTTATACTCGGTAAAATCTACTATACAAAGTTGGAATGCACTCGGATTTGATGATTGTCAAGTTGTTGCATCAGCAAGGATCAAATCTGAGAGCTCTGGATGTGAATGGACTTAATTGTATGCAATTGGCACGTTTGTTTCGGAATAATGAAGCATTGAGATATTTGGAAAATTGTGGATACAGTTGAGAATGCATATACACTTTGAAATCGAAAATTATGCATTTTGTACAGAGAAGCAGGACATTTAGCTGGAACACTTCAGGCTTCACTATGTTCGTTATCAATCATGACAATTTGTTGCTGAGTTTTCTGAGAATTTATTAACAAACTTTGTTGAAATTGAACTTCTAAATAAATGAATATTTGAAAGTGGAGAGTCCATTATTTTATTTTATTTTATTTAAAATAAATTTATGTGACGATGACATTATGTGTTCTTCAATGAAAATTTAATGATGGAATTCATGGAATAATATTTATATGCTATGATGCTGACATGATGAGCAAAACTCCTTTTTAGAGTACAGCTGAAGTCACCGGTGAATTCAGTATCACATTAGATGTTCACCAGGGCAGAGAGAAAGAACTAATAGAGAGAGATAAATTTCCTCGCCTCGTCCCCTCAAACCCTTTTGTTCACATTTTTCATAACGATTTGAATTCCTATCGGTGTATACATGTTTTCACCTCGGGAATCATATAACTGTATCTTTCTCCCCTATTTAAAGGTCTCTTAATTGTAAAAAGAGCGCAAAGGAATTTTGAGAGGATCTGTTCAGAAACTATGTAATTTACATTATGAAACCCGCAATCCGTTACATTTTTGGAAAAATTGGGGGTCGTAATTATCTCGAAAAAACCCATATGTGAAATCCAACTGAAGCTTGGGCATAAACAAAAAAAGATGCCTAGAGAGGGCTCAAACCTACACTTCTAAATTAACAATCAAGTTCAATATCAATATCAAGTAAATTAAAAAAAGCAAGAAAACAAGAAGAAAGAATGAATAGCAATTCAAAAATAAGGAAGATAATTATATGTCAAACAAAATACACAAACCTAGAGGAAAACATTGTTTAGCAATTTTCTAAATTACGTCATTTCGGCTCTAATGAAAACATAGTATAAAAGCACCACCACTTTTGATTTCCAACTTTTTTCCGTCACAATAGAATACAAATAAAAAGCAATGACAGCTGTCTAAAGAGCTGAGTGAGATATCAGATCCAAACATTTCTCGATTTTTGTTCCACTTATAAAATCTCAGAATTCTCATTTCGTGGAACTAGCCTAATTTGGATAGGATTTATTTTCACGAATGTTTTCATTATCTGCAAATAATGTGTCTCCATCTGGTTTGAACTAGAATTGTTTCTATATCTCTGTTGTAAATTAACTTAAAATACTAAATCCCAATGGAAAACTTTTTTTTAATTTAGAGCAAATAAAAATTATTCTGAAACTCATGTTTCCTGAACACATCCCAACAGCTGACTACATCTGATATTTTCCGACAGTGGTGAATTTGTGCATTAACTTGCATATGTGTTTTCCCCACATTTTTGTATATAGATTTATACATATGCACGTTGGTATCCAAATTTGCAGCTTGTGGGTTTAAAGAGAACCACCTACGAATTTGCCTCTCTCTCTCTATTAGTTCTTTCTCTCTGACCAGGGAGTGTCTTGAGTGCTCTACTAGCTTGTTGAAGGTAATTTGAGGTACAGAAGTGCAAGAAAGACTGAATACTTGTGCTGTCCGTTTTCTGATCCACACATGAATATTACAGACATTTATTTGAAGAGGACAGTGATTCCCAAGTAAGAAAAGTATTAAAAGCTAGGATATCTGATTGCTGGCGAAGCAACTAATTATGACAACATCACCAATCATCTGGTAATCGTGGGGAGAATGAAACGGCGGGAAAAACTCCGCCATCTTCTATGATTGGAAAATGTCCGCTAAGTTGGAAGGAAGACTCTTCACCACAGTTGTGTGTCCGTCACTCATATACCTACTGTTCACAATGTTATGTTAATAAATTAACAGCAGCTGACATGATCTTTAGGTGACGTAAAATAAGGCCAAACGAAATAAGGCCGAATTTCAAATAATTTGCGGTCAACGGGACATTTATTAACATTTATTATCGCCACATTAATCAAAATCTCGCATATATATTAAAGTTCTTTGAGTTTTGAGGATACATCTGAATGAACAGTTTACACCATTTCACTTTTTAAAATGGAAATAACGCCAAATTGGCATGATTGCGTTTTCAAAAACCAAATAAGACCAAGTTTTTGAAATCTACCCTTATTTCGTTTTTTTTTTCACGTCACCGATGCTTTATGACAACAGGCAACAGGAGTTACAAACCTTAATCGAATTACAAATTCTACCATCCGAGGAAGTAAGCCTTGACTTCTAAAATACCATTTTGAAAAAAATTTATCACGATCGGTTCAGTTAGTATTGACACTTTCAAAAGAGAGACCTTGATAGTCCGATCAAATAGGCATTATCATACAATGTTTCAATGCTATCGCAAAGGGCAGGAGGAGATGTAGAGGTAGAAAAACCCCTGGTACACAAAAATAAAGCAACACCAACATGGCCTCAGAAATGTAACAATCCAAGATCGGGAGGCTTGCCGACGCTTCCTGAGGTCGACCCGGCGATCCCGACTAGCAGAGAGCAGTGGTAGAGTTGTGACTAGTGATTAAACTGCAATCATAACTGTGCATAAAAGAAAAAGAAGTAGTAAATATGGTGTAAATCAAGGAGCACGTTGGCACATTGAAATGGCTCCCGAAACTCCCCTTTTAAGGGTGATATGAATAATTTTCACTTACGATTATAGGTACTATAAGGCAAGTTATCCATTTTTGGACAAACAAACACAACATTGCGATGATAAAGAAGCCTTAAAAAAGTGGGTCCGACAATTCTGTCTGTCTATATAGCTACCAACAGCGTTAACGGCTGCGCCGCTTTCTTTCAAACTTGGTACACAGTATTATTATGACGTCCTACAGAGAAGTTTTTGGAACTAGCATTCTAGCTCTAAGACTAACGGTACCTGCCATATGATTTTTTTATGAAAACACAAATTTTTCTCAAAAACCTCTCCTACGATTTTGCTAAAATTTATAAATGGCATTTTTCAGCAAGTCTTATAACGGTATCTTCCTCCCATCATAGGACCGGTTTCTTAAAGCAGACTTCTCCTTAAGCAACTAGACGGATTTCGGTAAAAATAAATTTAATGTGAAAGCTCTTTCGTAAACGAAGTATAATATTAAATCTAAAATTTTTGAAACAAAGGTTTAGTTGGGTTTAAAAAAAAAAAGTTAATTTTTGTAATAAATTTTAGGTTTTTCCAAAAACGGTTTTATCAAAATATTTCAAATTTTTGTTTTCTGATAAAAAACTACAAAGTGCTAGATGTTGGCACACCAAAAAAAAAATTGGAGAAGATATGTTTTCGAGAGGTTTTTCAAAAAAAATAGTTTTTTGAAAAATCTGGTCGAACGATTTGAAAAATGTTTCCCTTTTAATTGAAATCAGTAAAAGAAATCCTATGGTTTACTTTATTTTTTCAAAAAATGTTCATATGATTTTGCCCCGCTTTTTTCCAAAATCAGAAGCCCCAAGAGCCAAGACCACTGTCACACATTAAAGCAAGTTCGTGTGACTCAGTCGTGCACTTTATTTTAAAAAGCCTTAACTGCAATTGAAACACAAAGCTCAAATGTGTTCACAAATTTTTGGTAAAATAGGTCTATTGCAAATCTAAAGCTAGGTTATATTCGGGCTTCCGAAATGATGAGTTCAAACTGTTGAGAGGTACTTTTGTGCTTCAAGGCTATACTATACATATAGAAGAGGATAAAACAAAATATGTATATTGCTTTGCACTTTGTGCCTCGGTTTAGTTCAGTCTTACAGTCTTAAGTGATTCCAAAAGTCATTGATTATCGACGATCTTATAAAAATTCCGATTACGTTGTCCATACTGTTTGAATTGTTAAACTTCCATAGCAGTGAAAATATTTTTGCAATAGCTAAGAGCATAAATGGTTTTTGCAGTTCCCAGAACAGGGTGACCAGGTTAGCAAGGTGTTTCATATAAGACATTTCCCCTTGCTCTGCCTGAAGGCGCGGGTGGCAATGGTACAGTGGATGTAGTGCTTGGTTGCTAACCTAAGAGTTGTGGGTTCGAGCCCCAGCCTGGGCAGCAACTTTTCAATATTCCCCCAGCTTCAACTGGACGCCACCCGTGGGATTTTCATGAGATTAATATCACCTATTTCTCAATCCATTGTACCAACAAAAAATCTTTCCTATCTTTCTATTCCTTTTAACTGCCATTAGGTCTTTTTAAAACATTAATGAATAGAATTTTGGGAAAAAATTTTCCGTTGCTGTGCAGTTTGCATTCAAAAGACCTTGGGTCTTACAGGCATATCGTTAAAATTATTATAAGTTATTTGAGCCATAATATTTACATACAGTTCCATTGTACTTTTTCACTTGAACGAAATCAATTGCAAACATTTTTTTTTATGTGAAACTTCATTAGAATCATTATAATGAACTCAGATGAAACGAAATTGCGTCACGATAAAGGGACAAACACATAAATATATAAGACTAGCGGTACCCGGCGCGCGTTGCTACGCCCAAAAAAACACTTATGTGTATTTAATGTGACATTAAATTTATTTATATATTTTATCTCAATGCTAGCGGATAAGCAATATTTTTGGTCGTTTTGGTTGGTGTATAAATATCCAAATTTTTTGGCATACACACAAAGTGCAGTTAATTTGATTGTTAAACTGAACATGATAACATTGATTTAATTGTGGCTTGAATATTTTGCTGCATTTGAAAAAAATTTGGGAAAATAAAATGTCATTTGTTGTGCGATTCAATTCCTTTTCCGATGTTCATAAGTTGCTTGGAAAATGTTTGGTTGGACGATTCTTGCACCAAACCGACACGCACGTTCGTTGAGAGTTTGATTTTTTCGACTCAGTTCCATAAATATGATGCTTTTATTCAACGAAAGGAAAATATTTTTATAAAAAAGTTGAAAAATAAACTTTGCCAAAAGCCCGCATTTTTCTGTCTTCCACCCCGGCATTCCTCTTAAAAATTTATGAAAAAAACCAAAAAAAGAATTAAAAAAAAAACTGAACCAAAATTGTAAAAAGCATGCATTGTTTTTCCTTCCACCCGATCGGCACGAAACCTTCACAGGAACCATCCCTGGACTAAACTATATTTACCCCGAAAATTTCATAAAGATCCATTGGGTGGTTTAGGGGAGTCCATACGCAACATACATACATACATACATACACACATCCATTTTTATATATACAGATATATAGATAGATTATAAAAAAATTGAACCAACTATTGTTAAAAGCTTGCATTTTTGTTTGTCCTTCACTCGATCGGCCATTCCGGAATTTTCGCTGATGTTTCAAAACGCTAAAAAATTTATGAAAAAACCAAAAAAAAAAATGACCAAAAAATGTTAAAAGCCTGCATTTTATTTTTGTCTTCTACCCGATCGGAACCATCCCTGGACTTAACTATATTTACCCTGAAAATTTCATAAAGATCCATTGGGCCGTTTAAGAGTCCATAGACAACATACAAACATACAAACATACAAACATACAAACATACAAACATACAAACATACAAACATACAAACATACAAACATACAAACATACAAACATACAAACATACAAACATACAAACATACAAACATACAAACATACAAACATACAAACATACACACATCCATTTTTATATATATAGAAGATTGAGCGGGTGAAAGATTGAGATGGAACACATCACCCATCATTTATATTCTGTTTCTTCTTTGTGACATGTTTCATAGCCACGATCAAGCGTCGGTACGTGTGTATGAATATGTAAGTGTACCTAAGTATCTCTGTTAATGCGTAGTGTAAATAAGAGCGAATAGGAAAACCTTAGTTTAAAGGTAGCGCGATGTCCATTTTTATTTTAGTGAATACTTTTACTCGATGTTGAAAGAAGTCATTCATCTCATTCTTTCCTTGGTTACTTTCCTGAACTTTCACTTCTAACGATAACAAAGTTTCGCAAGTAACTTGTCCTGTCCTTAGAGATTTTTTTGTTGTCCTTGTGTGGCCTTCATACTATTCTTTTCACAAAAATGCGTATGTACATGTCTGTTTAAAATCTAGAACTTCCAAAAAGAATGAAATTTGAACCAAATAGTACGGACACCGTGAATACACTTAGTTCGTCTTATTTCTTAGGTACCTACGTTTTAGCTTAGCTCAAAAAAAAGTTGTATTTAGAATCAAAAACACTGTTCGCATTAACTCAAGGTCAAGTAGGGATTAATGTGTCTAATTGTCAAAAACGATACTGAAACAGCTAGTTGGCTCACAAGGTACCAGGAAACTATCTCCTATCCCTAAATTTCATATATTTATTCGAGCATCCTGCAAACTTTAAAACAATCCATTCAACCCGAAAAAATAAAAAGATATATAGGTAAGGTATCTGCAAACTTCAGAGGATGAAGCATCAATTTCTAATTAGCTTTAATCCAATTTAATGCTCTCCTAACACAGATTACATAATCTTTTTGATAGTATCATACACATCCGTGCGCTTTTGTCCGTATATCGGAATCTGCTTACGTACTTCATCCACCATCGAAAAATCTAAAACATAAATCTGTTGAAATCCAACCCTAATCTCGTAAACAGCACTCTCTTCAACTTACCAATATCAGCAATAATAACCTCCTGCTTATCTCCAGCCTCGCACATAACCCTGCCCCATGGGTCCACGACCATCGAATGTCCGTACGAAACGTAATCAGCATTCTCATCTCGGGCCGATGAAACTGTTGCCACAAAGACCTGATTATCATTAGCGCGGGACCTCTGCAGTAATTCCCAATGCATTGGACCTTGAGCAATGCAGAAGGACGAAGGATACACAATCATATCACACCCTGTTGTAGAGCAAACAACGAAATAAAAAATAAAAAAAAAAAACCTTCATCAGGTGAACACCACATGACTCCTTCCAAAATGCAGATACGGCAATTTGCATACGCTAACGCACATAAAGCACACACACAAAAGTATATAGACATAGGCATACCTTCCTTGCGGTAGATTTGGACCAGTTCGGCGAATCTCATATCATGGCAAATACCAATGCCGAATTTTCGATTTTCAATTTGGACCACCGTGAATCCATTGCCAGGCTTAAGCGCTGATGATTCTGTGAAATGCATACATCCACCAGCTTCGGAGTTTAGGTTTATGTCAAATAAATGCATCTAGAGGGTTAAATCATTGGCAAGGACCGGTGTGGTGTGCCGATGCCCGATGCCGACCAATGCGCTTATATTATTAAATTGTCTCTGGATTTATTCCCAAAACTTTAAGTACATACCTTGCGATACTTTCCAATTAACTTGCCATCGGGAGACCAAACCGTGCAAGTGTTGTACAAATCGCCTCCATCAACTTGTTCGATTATACTGCCTCCAATTAAGTAAATTCCAAGGCTTTTGGCCAGTTTTGCTAAAATTTGACACGTCGGACCTTGAGGTACTTCTTCGGCGTATTGGGCAAAGTATTGCGTTCCATAGGGTCCATTGAAGCATTCTGGCAAAATGGCAAGTTTCAAGTCGGGATTTTTGGCTTTAGCCTGCTTAACGGCTTCCACTGCTTGGGTAACGTTAGCTGAGGGATCCATCCCAACAGGCAATTGAAGTAAGGCAATTTTCATTTTCGAGAAAGCGACGACGACGACGACAGCGAGAGGAATGACAATGATTCACGAAGTGGAGACTCACTGAAAATTACATTGGTTTTTATAGCGAGAGTTTTGATTTTGAATCTCTTATCTTTGAATTTTGTTTATATTTTTAGCGTTGAAGGTCGGGGTTAGGGGCACGTTTTCCTATCAGCGATAGCTTTAGGCACAGTACAGGTATCGAGCGGGAGATGGCTGTTTTTGTCTTTGCTTTTGCTTGCTTCCTATCAGAAACTTTAATTAGGCACGGTTGTTTACATTATTTAAATGCATCAATAAATCGATAACCCAGTGATAACTGTTTCTTAGTGTTTAGATGCATTCGAAAACATTCCATATGGCTTTGTCTTTAAATCCCTTAAAGACGCTGATTATTAATCGTATCTGCTGGAAGAATCCAGCCCATTTTCTGCATGCATCATTTGAAGCAGTTTTTATCATCTTGTTGGTTCTTCGTAAAAGAGCTTAGAGGGCCTATAATGAACGTATGCAAACGGAAACTTGTGTCACAACCGAATGAAACGTTCTATCAAATGAATACGCAGGTAACCCATAACTGCCGAACGTTCAAAGAAGCATCTGTTAAAACAATTCCTGTGTTTTGTGTATTTTCAGTCTTATACAAAGAGGTTTGCTGAGTTGATACACCCAAAAACCAGCTTGTTATTTACAGACGAATCATCTTCTTCAGAACCTAAACAAGTTTATTAACCCTTATAAGATCCCTTGGAATAAAATGAGATGATTGACGTCACACATACAAATTCAGCATACCTTATATTTTCCAGTATCATGATTTAACAGTCAGCTGTTAGATTTGTGTCCGTTAAATGCTGACAGAAGCTCAGTTAATGTCCGTTAAACGTACCGAAAACTTGACGAAACAGAGCAATTCACTATTAGAACACGCGCGTTCGGTTTTGTATTCCACACCATCTAGCACAATACTTTGTAGATTGATTTTTTACTTGCTCTTTAGGGCAAGTATTGGTTTCATGCAGAAAAAAAAATCGTGGTTTTAATCAAACATGACATTACGATGATAGAGAAACCCTTAAAAGTGGTTTTCGCCATACCATCCGTCGGTCTGTCTGTGCGGATGTGCGCTTTTTCACGTCATGCTACAGCCTAAACGGCTTGACGGATTTTCTTCAAACTTGATATACAGCAGTTTGAAGAAAAACGGTTGTCGAAGTTTTTTTTATTTCGTTGTAGCCCGGGTCAAACTGGTACCTTTCAAGTAACGGTTTTTTTCATTTTCAATTTGCTCGAAAACGGGTCTAGCAATTTTGATTAAACTCAGAATTTAACTTACCTAAGATATTTCTAACAAAACTGCGTTTTTTTGTTTTTGACTTAAATGGTCGTAACGAAAATCAGGTTTAAACGGCTTTTTTCAAGTGGCCATAAGTTGACAACGGCTTTATTAAATTGACTCAAACATCGTTTGACATAGTTCTTTATCTTTATATTGTTCTATAAGATGGAATTGCAATTTTTTCAGTAAAGCATTTCTAAACGGTGGTTTTCTAATTTGCTCAAAAATGGCTTTAACGATTTTGATTAAGCTGTGTGTGTAATATTCTTTTAGTGTTCTTAAGAGAACTGCGTTTTTAATTTTTGCAAAAAATGCTTATAATGAAGATCTGGTCTTAACGTCTTTTTTTCAAATGGCCATAAGTTGTCAACGATTGTGTCGAATTTAATCAAACTTTGTTTAGTATAGTTCCCTACAACTCTCTATCAGATGGCATTGCTTTTTTGTCAGTTACTCTTTTTTAAATGGTGGCTTCCATACAAAAACCCACTAGTTTTTGGCCAAATTATGTAGTTTTTTCTAATTTACTCAAAAAATGTTCTATCGATTTTTATTAAACTTTGTATGTAGTATACATAGAATGTTTTGGTGAAAACTGCACTAAAGTTTTTGGCTATAAATGATAATAACGGAAATTTGTTTAAACAACAAATATTAATTTGGCCATAAGCGGACATTTATATCATTTATAGCACCCAAAAGATGACATCTAAATTATAAATATTAAAAAGGTTTCTTAACGTAAGCTCCTGTATATCGGGTTTTCCAGTTTTAACCAAAATGTTGTGGGTATTTTTTCGCAATTTTTCAAACAATAGTTCTTCACATTGTTCAAAAACTTTGTTTTCATCGTACTATTGCACCCACAGAGCAAATACGTGCGACACACTTTTATAATTCCCTATCGGAACATACAGGCGGGCTATGACGATCAGGAAAAATCATAAGAAAAACTTGAATCAAACGGAAAAAGAAACGGATCAGGAAAAATAATCAGAAAATGTTGGAACGGCATGAAAACTGGAATTTTTTCCTGAATAGGGAGGGCCTGTACCGAAAAGAGTGTGTTATTGTATATACATTTTTATAGTAATTTCATGGAACATTTTATTTTAGTTCTGAACGTCGTCAATGGCGGCGCTAGTTGTCTTATCTACTTTACATCAAATGTATTCTATTGTTGTTTTTGCTTCTTATAGCAGTTAAGACAAAAACCACTAAAATTACTCTCCAATCAAAGCTTGTGAACGTCGTCCATAGATGGCGCACAAAACGTTCCGCGTTTTTGGAATACTATATATTTTATATACAATGAACATGTCTTTTTGACATTTCACAAAACAAACATTTTCGGCACTGTAGTATTATGAAAAATTTCGATAAAGATGCCAACAAGATGGCTTAACAAACGTTTGACGGAGCAACCGTAACGAAGTTGGATGTGTCATTGTATTTATAAACTATAGTTCTCCTAAGCGGAACGTTAGGTGCGCCATCTATGGACGAATCTCACAAACACTTGATTGGAGAGTTTCGAGTGGTTTTTGTCTAGATTGCCATGGGAAGCAAAATCTCAATGGAAGACATTTGATGTATACATTTTATATGAAATCTATAGTATTTTGGAGGACAAAATCGACTGTGGCGACGACACCAAGACTCTCCAAACCAAATTGTCAAGTTTCTCTTTTTTATAGAAAAAATGTAGGTTAAAAGGTTTTAATATGTGACAATTATCAGCGACATCTATATGCTCAACAACCGCGTTATCTCTTACTCGTTCTCCAGACTACTATAGATTTCATATACAATGATGTAAAATTGACATTCACAACTAAAAAATGTTCCATGAAATTCCTATAAAAATATATATATAATCTACAATGGATGTGTGAGACTGAGCAAAAAAAAGGATTTTAAGTCCATTTTTGCCGTGAATCTATTCACACAAATCATTGTCACTCTGCGTTGCTGATGACTCGCCCTTATAGCATTATGCCAGAAATAAACAAAACCTGACACCAAATTTTCCTGATTATATTGAATGTCATAAATACGAAATATTTATTCTGACAGAAAATCTAACAGGGGAACAGAAAAAATAGTATAAATCTGTTAAAAAGATTTGTTCCATTTTGATCAAAATGAGAATAAACTGGTGTAAAAAATTTAATTCCACCAGGGAAATAAATCAACACATTTGTAAAAAAGAATGTTACTTCAACTTAATAGAAAATGAAGCTTTTATCTTTTAAATCGAATGATTTTATATTAAATCATATGTACATTCAACTATTGAAATGTTAAGCAAAACACCATACTTGACCCTTATCAGCGACCACAACTGCATGCATAATCATAGTTTCACACCATTATTGTAGTCAGAGTTACAACCCAATCAATTGAATTGTTTATGAGGAGCTTTAGTTTTGTTGAAGAAAGCTCATCCAAAAGTTTTTTTTTTTTGACAATGTGTTTATAATCTAACCAGGCACAAATAATGAAGTCACTACAGTATTTATCAGTTAGTAATTAAATTATATTTGAAAAATATATACGTAGAGCATTACACAATACATAAAAATAAATTTAAATTTTCAAGTTGATTAAAATAAAAAAAAAAACTAAGAGACGAATAAACTTTCGAGCAAGCCACTAGGGTTAGGAACTAGAGATTCGCGAGGCAACTGCAATACAATCATTAACAAAAACTTTGATTTTCTCGAAAACGGCTCTTACGATATTAATAAAACTTTCAGATGTCTAATTTTTTTTAAACAATCTATTTTTTGGTGGGAATTGATTTTTCAGAATTTGTTTTATAACAGTACCTTTCATTGAAGTGGTTTTATAGTGTTTTAAAATACTTTTCAAGACAAAAAATATAAATCGTCAAAAATTCACATACTCTAAGGACTTTCAAAAAGTTTAGTACTAGTAAGAAGTTCCAGCGTTATATGGAAGGTAACCGTTATATCCGTGTTAAAGGACATTATTACCTTTCCCCCTAGGAAGTTTATATCTGAATGTAAGTACCTATACTTCTTTAAAAGTTTGAAGACATTTTTTGTAATCCTTGCCTTTTTCATAAAAAAATTGAAAATCCTATATTTTCAAGCCGTTCCGACGACACGGGCCAACGGACTAGCTGTCTAGGTCAAAAACAACTTTCATGAGTTTTTTTGCACCAAAGCACAAAGGCTACTTTTTATTCCGATAAAATGTATGGAATAATAAAGCTCGCTCTATAAAAGTAGCTAGATTACGAGAGATGACTTCTCAAGCTACAGGATATTTCTAGATCAGCTGAAAATCGAACGAAGCCGCGGGTAAAGGCTCGTCTTTGATAAAAGTTTTATTTTAATAAAAGTGAACTGAAAATGAAGAGCATCGGCAAGAAAAACGAAAGAGCAAATAAAAATTTGTATGAAACTTTTGTTTTTTAATGTAAATTTATTTAAAAAAAATATTTATAATATATAAATACGCTAATTTATTTAATAAAATTCGTTTTTCACTGAATAACGACTTAATATTTAAATGATGTAATAAAAATGTACTTTTAAATTGCTTTCTTTAATAAAAAACATGCTTCGTATAAAAAAATTCACTTACGTTTTTAAGTTAATTAGCTTCTCATTTAATTTTACATTATAAGGTACCTGATGAAAAATGAAAAAAAGTACCAAAAACAAACTTTAAATATACCACAGGAGTCTCGCATGCATCAGATATTGAAGTTTTTATAAATTAAAAAAATATATATGAGAAAAAAAAATTAACCAAAAATTTTGCTAAATATTTAAGTTACAAAAAAAAAATAATAATCTCATCACGATGTTGATGCTGATTTCGCTAAGCTTAGTTTTGTTGAGATTGAAGATGCCGTGACTCTTGGTGTTGTGATCCCGTCAAGTGTCAGTGGGTTCGTGTATTCGGTAATGGGCTTGGTGAAAGAACTACCATTTTCTGCTGCAAGAAAATCTGGAATAGAAGGTGGCATTTCCCCGCGGTAAGGCCCGAATTGTGGAGTGTTTCGAACGAGAGATTCACTCTTCGATAGACCTTGTGTACCTCTCAAAGTGTCCTGAGCCACTAGTTTTGGTGGATTTACCAGAGATGTGTCAAGAACTGCCTTACCATCATAAGTGACAACAGCACCGGTGGGTAATGGCCTTTGGCTTGTTGTTTGAATTTTATCCGGCGGGAGATAGTAGGTGTCAACGCGCTCAGCAGCAACAGCCATTTTGTCATCGCCTTCTTCAACCTCCATGTCACTCAAGTCAGCTGTCAATTTGGCAGCTGTGCTTTGTTTGTAAATGATAGTGTCATTAGTGCTATCTGGTGGCGAGGGAATGAACATGGGTTCAAAGTTTTGATTCTGTGAATTGTCTTGGCTTAGGAAAAGTGTATCGGTTTCCATCACTTCGTCAATCTCTGAACCAGGATCGTCTCTTCGCCGGGAAATTTGTTCAACTTTTTCACCTATAACCTCTTCGTCAGATTTTTTCCGGCTAATAGGCTTGAATCCTCCCTCGACAACAACAGTGTCAGGTTTGAAACCTTGATTGACTGCAGGTTTCAAGGAGGAAAGATCGATATCTTCCTGAGACTCTCGAACTTCGTATGGTGCCTTGTAGGCCATAGTTGGTAGTTTTTCAGCTAACAATGGCTTATTTTCTTTGGGTGATAGTCCGTTCCCATTGAAGGCAAATACGTAGTTCTGGATTGCCTCTTGAGGAGCTGCATCAGCATATGGCACGGGAATGATCCCACTCGGCTTTGGCTTGGTTCCCTTAAGCAATGGCTCAGTTTGACGATTGTAATCCAATTCTGTCGGTTGACCTAAAAGCAAAACTGACGGAATCGGTTTAACGGGGAATGGCTTGTCCTTAAGGTAAGCTTTCATCATTGAAGGAGGAATGGGCTTGCGGTAGTGATTAATAATCATCGAAGGCTGTGGAATGGCAACTGGCCTTGGAGCTGGCATCATAGACGCCAACAGGGATGGTGGATGTGGACGCTTAATGGGAAGACGTTCTTTCTTCAAAGGATAAGGACGGCGTTTGATTGGTCTATAGGGCTTGCCAGATTGAGGTGGTCTCAGAAATGTCGAAGGTCCTGCACTTTGTGATGTATGCGTGTCCTGTGGTACAGATGTTTGAATGTTGGTAGGTATACTGAGGTTTTTCATGGTTTCTCCACTTAAAATTTCTGGGGCCGATGTTGATACTTGTGGGAATAAAGGTGGAAACATCTGCCCTGATGTTGACGATGATGATGTTGATGATGATGATGATGATGATGATGATGATGATGATGACGATGATGATTGCGGTGGAACCTTTCGGTTCTTTAAGCTTTCCTCGAGAGCCTCAGCAGCGCGGATTCCATCTGAAATCAGTTTAGTTATTTCCGATGATTTCGATAATTCAAAACTCAATTTCGGCGGTGTTCCGTTCATATTGTGATTCTTAATCAAATCTGTTTGATGCTTCAATAAAAAATTATCGTTTGGGCTGACCTTAGTTTCGTGTCGAATCGATGATTCGGCGGCGTAATCCTCCTCCGGCTGGGCAATTGTTTCGTCTCGCTCTGATGCTGCAGCACCTTCGTCGCAACTATCATGTACATGGATCTTCCATCCAAGATGGCGATGTGTGAAACAGTGATAGAAAACGGTGTCGGGTGTGTTGCGGTCTGGCGTCCAAGTGATCACACCTGGTTCACCGTCGTCACATTCTAGCGTCAGGGTTCGTTGATAGGCACCAAACGATTGGAAGTCATCAGCCTGAGGGCCATCTATGTCCGGTGTCCAGTTGCAGAGACGCCCAACACCAGTGGGTGTAACTTTGCCCGAACGTGATCTGTGGACGCCAGCGAACACTTTAACAGCCTGAAATTAAAGTAAGGTTATGAATTATAGTTTTAGTTTTAAAGGAACCGTGCATTCCTCGTGACGTGACGGATTTATTCGGTCACTGGAATTTATGGATTCGGATGCACTTGGAATGCACTTCTTTCAATGATTCGCTTGCACACAAAGCAAGGAAATACAGACAGTCCACTTCTCTCATGTTCATACTCACAGCCTTCTCCTCGTCCGTTTTATATTCATAGCCACCAATAGGATCATCAGTGATATAGAATGGATGATACTTTGCTGGAATATCTGGATTATTTCCACCCTCGACGACAAACGTATAAGCCTTTCCTCGTACCAAATGAATCTCGGGTATGAGTAATCCATTTATATACCAAGAGATGCCCCAGCCAACGTGTCCTGTAAAAATAATGAAAAATCACACACGCACAATGCACATCAGGATCAAGTTCATATATGCAAGCAAATACTCAAAGCCAAGGACTTCTAATGCAATCAAAACCTCAACCAACCGGTAATTGCCGGATATCCATGTTTGCCTCCAGTCGGACCCATCTGTGCGTAGAAAACTCCGTCTTCTGGTTCATAACATTGAATTGGTGGGATGTCCCATGCTCCGTTGGTGCTGGCTGGCTTTGGTGTCGGCACTGGTTTGCGGGATACTGAAGTTTCTTGTCTCCTTGTTGGTCTCAATAATGCCTGTGGGGTTGGCTTTTGAGTTCGGCTGTCATAGAACTCTTCTTCTGCTTCTGTGTCCTCTTCTTCATCTTCCTCATCTTGTTCGGATTTCTCACCCTCGGGCATTGGACAGTTCCATGTGGGTTGTCGTCCGAAATTCACTAAATGTATGTTTTTCGTGTACTTGGAATGAAAGGAGACCTCGTTGCGTTGGTTTAGTGGTCCGATGGCCCAAACAATGGCCTGAGATGTATTCATGATAATTGGTAAGTCGTAGCGGTCTGCGGCACCAAGGGAACGCTGGTACGTGACTATTGAATATCCATTGACCATGGCCGCATTAAGAAGTCGAATGGAATTTGTGTTTTCCTTGAAATGGATGGAATTTTTTTTTTGTTTAACTTTGAACAGGAACTACAGCTCTTTGATGTGGACTTACCTCAATGTTCACATCCGGACAGCTACCACGTTTGCCAGAACATTGTGATTTGTCATCAAGATAATAGTCCTGGGCATAGCCTTTGCCAGTTTCTTTGTCAACCCAAGCAACGACAACATCAGATCCAATCATTTCTGGTCGGTCTTTGTTCGGTGAGATTCCAAAGGACATGTATTCGCCATCGGCTATAAGGACAGGAGACAAAATAAAATTAGTGTTAAGACAAGGAACAAAACATATGTATATTATAATGGACCATGAAAGAAGGATTCAAGGATTAGTTTTAATTGATTCAAATAACCAATCTAAAATAAAATGTTGCAGATTTGATTTCCGTTTATTAATCTGGCAACATCGCCAGAAACTTGGCAAATGGTGGAGCAGACTCCAAGTTATGATTTTAAGAATAGGGGGGGTGCTTTAGTTAACTCTGAGTGGTTTACACAAAGCGATTGGGATTATTTTTAGCAAAAACGATTTACAAAGAAAGACTTTTTTTTTGTTCGAAAGCCAGTTTGCTGGTTTTGATTCTCATGAAATTGGGGTGGTTCGAGGAAATGAAGCTTGAATTGAAGTTTTTGGAACTCTTTGAGCACTTTGTGAACTTTTCGATGACTTGTTTTTGTTTTAATAGGGAGGGGTGAGCTTAAAAGAGTATATCCAAGCTGGAATAGAGGTTCATCATATTGCATAATTGCATTCCCCTAAATTGTTCATTCTATGAATCAAAAGAATGTCAACGACAACACGGGAACGCAACGCAACCCAAAACGAAGAAATCTGCTTGGAAAAGCTTTGTTTCGTTGAACGTGGACTTGTTGATAGGGTTACCAGACAGGTTGACTTTTAATATAATACTGGCTCTTAGATAGCGGGTGGCACTGGTCCATTGAATGTAGTCTTTGGTTGCCAACCTAGAGTTGTGTGTTTGAGCCAGCAATTTTTAATACTCTCCCATCTTCAGGCTTATAGTTAATAATAACAAAAAGTCGGAAAAAAGTAATATCACAGTTAAAACTATCTTATGGAATTTAAGTTTGAAAAATGATGAAAAGGCAAATCTCTTACACACCCATTTTATGTTTAAGGCTGTGGCTTACGCTGGATTAAGACTTGCTTCTTTTCGTCAGCATTCCAACACTCTGGAAACAGCCCTGGTGAGAATTTTTTAAGAGTGATTGGAATTTTAAACAAAGATTGCAAAGTTTTCTACTTTTCTCCGGTTTTTTTTTTCAATAACATTTTTTCATTACGTCTTACGGGAAAATATATTCCATTTTTTTGTAGAACGTTGTAATTTTGACTGGCCGAAAATTGCTGTATGTAAATTTGTAACAGGGATAATGGTGCTTCGAAAAACGAGCCATTTTTCCAAATTTGCTGCGAAATGCCAAAAACTGCAGCTAATTTCTCCTGATACACCCGAACAATGATGAAATGTAATTGTAAATACCTTCGAGTTGTGAGGTTTCAGGCCCACGCCACAGTACCAATTGAAGGGTACTACCAATACCTCCAAAACAAGAAATTCTGCTCCGTAAAACATCTTCCAGATTATTTCCTGCAAGTTCAGAAAAGTTTGTAGCACCGGATCTTGCAGCTGCAAGAAAGAAGCTCTTCGGAGCTCAGCAATGTTCAAGCACTGCACTTGCACAGGCCACTCCTGCACAAACCACACAGCAACCGATTTGAATAAGGAGGACTCACCACTCACCAGACATATTAGGCGAATACGCCGATGCCACGGCGAAGACGTCATTGACAGCCTGGTAGATCAGGAGGGCGACAAGCTGATAGTGTTAGTTGGATAGTAAGGTGTAGGAGGGGAGTGTTGAAAGTTATTGGTTTTAACGAAGAGCCTTAATTACAACAATATTTTATGATTGTTCGGGTATATCAGGAGAAATAAGTTGGCATTCTGCATCTTTTGCCATTTTTTAGCGAATTTTTAAAAATGACCTTATTTTTGAAGAGCCGAATTCACATACAAACATTTTTTGTGCAGTCAAAATTGTAGGAATTCAATTTAACGTTCTACAAAGAAGTTGAAAATTTTTTCGACATGGGAAGTAAGGAACAAAATGTATTGAGTTTGTTCCCCCCCCTCCCCCTTCCATTTTTTCCACAGGGCCCTCGAGCTCAAAAACTTAGTAAAATGTTTATTGACTATTTTTGAACAGCATTTCAAATTTTCACCTTTTTCCACCTAAGCCCACTTTTCCTACCTGTCGACTGGACTTAAGTTTGAACTGTCATTCTGACCTTTGATGCACTCAGCTCTTAGCTCAATACAATATCAGCATAATACTAGAATTAATGTCAGAAAATTGTGACCTATCTACTGAATCAATAGCTTTACTAACCTCACTTTAAAAATAGCATAGTGAAAAGTCATACGCATTGCGTATTGGTATTGTCTATCCGCGTACGCCATTTTTATTTTGTTTTCTATAAAATTATCCATCGTCAATCTGACATTTGATGTACTTACTCTTTACTCTGACGTCTCAAATTCTACGATGAATGCAAAGGAAAAAGTTATACATTTCAGAATGAACTCAAATTTTAATCGAGAAAGGCAATAATTCTCTATTTAACATGAAAAGTCCCCAACTTGTGTCACTTAATGTCAAGTGAATAAATCCATAACTACTAGTCAATCTTTGAAAGTTAGGTCAAGGCTGTTCCAAGAGAGAACCATTTGTTTAAAAATGTAAAATGCACTATTTAACTTGATCTTTCATTTGTTAAACAAACAAACCAAAACAATTAAAACAGAGCCTAACAACATTAGCCAGCATTCTTGCAAATAAATTGCACTGTGATTATTATTGCGGTACACCCAGAGGAAATATTTCTCATCGTCGTCGTACACTATATGGCAGCACGCAAACGCAACATGGCCGCTCGCACATTCTCCTTTCCGCAATTATTATGCAATAATAACAATTACCGTGAATCCCGGTCCGGATTGCAGCATTATTATATTGGACCTAAGGCGAAGTCATGCGGTCGGTGTACTGAACGGTGTTGTTCCACCGGTGTATTATAGTGGACATACTGCCCGTTTCCACACAGTTAAGTTGGCACTTGTACTGGTTTCCCTTTGGGATCCAAAACTGTTATCGCACAATGCACGACAACAACACCGTTGTTGGGGGCTTGCGGCTTACTACATTTGTCGCTGGTAATCATGCGAAAGTTGTCCGACAGCTTTACTCAAAGATGCTATCAAGCCGCGATCCGATATATACGTTATAAATGTATGTTTCATCGAATGGAAGTGATATCGGAAAGGTAACTTGGATTGTGACCTGTTATGTCATCCATCTGTTTTTCTGTTCTGTCATTCCATCGCTTTTCTTTCGCTCCTTCTGTTTACTACCGAAACATTTCACTTTTATGCGGTTTTATGCAGTATAAGTGCACCACGTTGTTGTGGTGGCTTGAATGGCAGTCGGCGCAATAACCTTTCGAACAGTTGTTTGTTACGTTCGACTGCAGTCGTCGTCGTGTCGGAAACGTAAACGGAATTTCTTTTCATTTCTTTCCTCATAGTGAAATTGAAGGGGAGAGCATGATTGGTGATGCGGCTTTTTGTTCTTGAAGTTTTTTAATGACACATACGTCATTATTTGTCATTAAACCGAACTTATCCCGTTAAACGCTTGAAAATAAAAATGTGTATAAAATGCATGTACTTACCTAATTTTGCAACTAGTTGCACAACGATACTTTCTCCGGCAACAGCCCAACGAACTTCGAAAGCCAGATCATCATAAAGTACTTCACAATTTAATTTCGACTGTAAAAGTAAATTTGAACGCTATATTGAAAAAAAAGAGAGAGAGAAAGAGAGAAAAGTGATCTAATCAAACCAATTTGCTTAAGTTGACAGTTGTTCTTGAGGCCAATTGACATGCGAAAACCGAAGCTCCATTTTGATGAATAGCTGTCAAAAACGACGAATTCCACTTTTGTTTTTCGGATAAAATTTATGGAAGATTGAATTTAAAAAAAAAAAAACTAAACCTTTGATTCGATGAGCTGAGTTACCATGATATAAAAATAAGACAAGCCCATGAGAATGTGCTTAAGGCTGGTTGAATGATATCAGCGAAGTTTTTGATGGTAATAATGACTTAAAATTACATAAAATTTGTATGAAAGAATCTAATATACATATGTATTTTTTATCTTTCCAGGACTGAGGCTACATTTCCTTTTAGTTTTTGTGTTTATATCAATACATTGTTTGTTATTTCAGGTTGAAATTATCTAACCGTTGTCAACGTTTTATTTTACAGTGTCTAGCCTGAAACATTTTCGATTTGGATTTCTTAAGAAATAAATATTTTCTTTTATCGGACTAGTTGGCGAAATATTGACAGCCGGACCACCGCTGCTATCTTCAGATTGTATTGTGTGTAGTTGAAGTTTTGAGGCATTAGAAGGCAGCACATTCAAATACCATTTCCAGACATCTATAAATTTAGTATACAATGCCGGAAGAGAGAAGTGTCTTTCTAAATTTTCCAGCAACTTTACTTTCATTCACAGGAATCAACTCATAACTTTCTCATCATAACCTACAATTTTTTTTTTTTAAACGATCAGTTTAGCTACTTTTTTTTTAAATCGCTTAGAACAAGAGCCTCATAAACCTAAAATGTTTTATTTTCTATTTCGAATTTTTTTTCACATTTAATCCTTGTTTTTTTTTTATAATGTAAGAACAATACTTTGGTGACATTTACTCTTTAGACTACTAAAAGATTACATCTTGTTGTAATTATGTTAACACAGAATAATAAAAAATAAAAAAAAAAAAGCTTCTTTTCACTCACTCTTATTCAGAGATGACTGCGGACATACCGGAAAACTGTGTATGAATGTGACTACAAAAAAGCAATTCTTTTGCGACACGTAAAAGACCATCGATTTACCGTTTATGAGTTCAAACGTATTCAATATTTTGGGTTTTCAAATGTTCTTCACTCGAGGTTTTGGGGTTCCAGAAACAAGCCAAGAAATATCTCACTTACATTACCGGATGCCAGCTTACCAACGGAAGAAGGTTTTCCTTTGGTGTTTCTAAATCTGGTAGAAAAATATAAGCTCATCTGTGTGATTTATGTCCTTGCGCCACTTCAAAACAAGGTTTTTTAACCGAATAAAGTTTGGAATCTTAACAAAAAATAACTTTTTTCCTATTTGTATTTCCAAACAAAATTTTGACATTAGTTTTTCAATTGGCGTGGGCATTTTTATACGGCCTGTGTCGGCCATGTTGTTTTGGTGACATCTGTCAAATCTTTTGTTAATTATTCAATTACTAAAGCCAAATTACCATGGAAAGTAACTTGATTGAAGAGCACGTTCAAATAAAAAGACGTATCGTCAAAATGATTGTTCGTTACTACAAACGTTGCGCGAATTTTACGGTAAAGTAATGGTGGTCTGCACAGTCGACTTTTTACATTTTAGTGACCAAATTGAGACGACCGAATAGGTAATCAATCAGCCAAAGCCAAGGGTCAACCTTGACATTCATACTTACTTCCAAGGGAAGCAAGATCGGCCGAGAATATCGCCGTAATTGCTGGTATATGGGACGACAACAACCCTCGCGAGGTTCACTCAGTGACAATGCAGTCTCAAAAAGTTACCTTCTAGTTTGGAAATTGGGCTGGTGTGTGGCGTCATTTTCGAAAACAACGTTGGTGAGGCGGTCATCGTCAATGGGGAGTAATGCACAACGATGGTAACCAATTTCTTATTTTCCAAGATGAACCATAATAACCTAGAAGAAATGCGGTCGCAACGATTGACATGCTGCATGAACGATTTGAGAATACCTGTATTGTTTCGCAGAGCTACCTTTTTACTTGTGGGGTTTCCTGAAATCGCAGGTCTATGCGAAAAAATCAAAAATGACTAATGCTATTCAGGTGATTACAATAAAGGCTTTCGGTCAACTTTAACCGGCAGTTATAGGGAAAAGTTGGTTCAAATAAAAAAGAAATTGATTTATATTCCACACATAGCCTTTTTTATTTGATTTCAACATCTACCCTGGAAACCCCATTGGTTAGAAATTTTCAGGAATTCGTGGAATCGATTAGCAAAATTGATGTAATTGACGGGTCGCAAATTGACAAAATAATGGATTAAAATGTCTCACTACCACAAAGTAGGTATTGTCAGCACTAGGCAGTTCTCTATTTACATGATGTCATTATATTGCCAATATTTGATGAGAGGACTCACTTCCTATTAACTTTTTTAACTGGGAAAATACCTGCTTAAAAAATTCTATTTATACGATAAGGGCTATTTTTTAATAATTTTTCTTATTTTAAATCGTAGGACATGGTTTTAAAAAGTACTGGTAGAAAATGGCAGGAATTTTGGCACTAGCTGTTATGTAAATGTAAAAAGATGAAGGTAACACATTTAAGACTAAGTATTTCTATACGAAATATTGTAATGCTTCAGCGCTGGACCCGGAAGTCTATTCAAAAGGAAATCGATTATGATGGAATCATTTCTTCAATAATCTTATTGTTTAATGTCAAAATACCTACTTAAATTTTGCTAAGCCCTTGCTCAATGAAACACCCTTTTCTGTACAAAATCCAATGGGACCACTTATGAATTTCCAAAAATATGTCTTCCCATGAAATGCGTTCTTTTTTTTAATATTCATCACTTAAGCCTGCCTTAAATGGACCCGATGCGTCAATATGTTTTAACTTCCGTAAAAAAAAAAACAATGGCTGGAGAAAATGAACACCTTCAGCAAATTGATTTGATTAGTTTTAGCACCACAACCAAAAAATAATATTTTTTTTTTTAGTTTAAATAAAAGCAGAGAATAAAATGTAAAAAAGATGATTTATGCTTTAAGGCTTATAAACCCCAAAAAAGGTGTGATATCTTGAAATCTGATTAAATCGAAAGGTTAAATAATTATTATAATTTTTTGTTTGATTTTTTAAAGAGTATAATACAAAATGAAAAATTGTTAAGCAAGTAATTGAGAGAAATTAATTGTGTAGCAATGATTTGAGAGATACAAAAAAAAAAACAAGAACAGACAACTGCAAAAAGTTAGTAGCGCCAGAGAAAACGAAAGATTAAAATTAATTAAAATAAATAAAACAATGATTATTAAACAAAAAAAATTAACATCACCGAACTTGAAAATTAAAACAATTTTTCATTTTGTATTAATAAATAATAATAATTTATTTCCATTAATTTTAAAACTGAATTTTAAATTCCAATTACATTTTTTTTTTTTTAATTAATTAATTGTAGATAAGCATAAATATATAAATATTTTATTTTGAATCACAATTGTTGCGCAAATAATTTCATTGTTTTTAATTTTGAGTAAACAAATCGAATTTAGTTTTGTAAAAAAAAAAAATTATATAAAACTCTTAACAACTATAAAGTTAAATATTTTAACATACATAAATAAATATTTGAATTAAAAAGATAAAAAAAAAGCTGGAGTGCATAATACTTAGCTATATACTCTATGAGTTATGGATAATTAAATTGATTTCCGAAGCGGAGGGCTTCTTTACCTGAGGACTTATACCGAGCATTTTCAATGAGGGTGGGACATTGAGGCCATCTGGGATTCGTACATGACCGAAATCAACTGTGAAGGCTTCGCACCAAACTCCAAAGTGGCCAATATCGAATATGGTCAGATCAGCTGGTAGGGTAAGGACAATAGTCTTCTGGTCGTATCTGCGCAATGCGTTCTCCTTGCCATTTTCATCAGGAATACGTAGTCCTTGCGGGGTTGGCTTTTGACCACGACCAACCCAGAACTTGGCATCTAAATTTAGAACAAAAACAATTTATTAGACTCGTTCCTCATGCTTCATAGGATTATACAAACCTGGAGCTTCACCATCATAACTAAAGTTTGGAATTAGCAAAGTTTGAGCATCAACAATCACAATATTGTCCGATCTGACACCATGAACTCCTGAAAGTGAGGCAATCTTTTGCGGTCTTGGGAAGTCTAGATTGGGAGGAATGGAAACATCTCCAAAGTTGACAGCAAACTCATCGCACCACACGGAGAACCATTTGATGTCTCGGAGGGTTTTGCCCTCTGGCAGAGACAATGTGATATCTTTGTTGCGATAGCGACGAGTTAGGGCTGATGTTCCTCCTCGTTCATCACGAAGACGACTGGCACCTTCATTGGTGGGTTTCTTTGAGCTTCCAACATAAAAGTATGCAGCTTTAAAAAAATAAAAAAAGTTTTAAAAAAAGTCAAGCCACACAAAATTTTAGTGTTTGATTACCTGGGGCATCTCCATCGTAGTTGAAATTTTTCAAGAAAATTGTACGTGAGTCAACTGCATAGACATCACCACCAACTCCATGGTGAAGGCGTTTTAGAGATCCAATTTTTGTGCCATAATATGGGAATGATGCTTGGGTTTCTGAGATAACTAGAAAAAAAATATGATGGAAAAATGGTCAAGGCAAGGAATATATGAAATCATTTTAATGTAATCACAATCTGTCTAAAAATATGATAGGCTACACAAATTTTTGCAAAACTGGGGTATCACTTGACAAAACCTCAGTGATTTCCGAAATCATTTATCGATCGAAAATCAGTTGAAAAGAAGGCCCTACATTACAGGTCAACGCTCTGCATCAAGTCCAACACTCCCGCTGGGTTACCAAAATTGGACATAATTGTATAAAATCTAAAGTTGAGCAATGGACGTCATCCTTGACAAGTAAAAAAAACTTTGATAAAATGGGATAAAGAATATGAAAGTATTGAGGGCCAAGTAACTGAACAAATAATTTTACCAACATTTAACTTGTCTTCTTTTGAACCAAGCAGAAACTTTGAATTTGAAGTTATTGTGCTTAGTTTTTGTATTTTAAGGTTTGAAATTATGTTTTAGACGCAATAAACCTGAAGCAAACAGTAAAGTTGCAGATTTCAGTGGTGATGGTGTTGGAAGCATTGAAAGAAACTAGAAAACAGAGACCAACGAACGTGGTTATCTGCTTTTTCCTACAAGTTAAAATTTCTTGTTGAGTAAACATTTTATTGTTAGTACGGTGCTTACAAATAGTGCTCTAAAATTGCTTATTGTGACGAACACATAAACTGATCTTAATATTGCCCTATGATCCAGGAGAAGTTACAAAGCTAATGTGTTTGCAGCCGGACAATATCACGGTTTATCCGGTTAATACAGGCATTTTACATGTCCGTTTTTTTGTCAGATCTCGAATTTTGTCAGGCCTAAACGCTTTTCTCAACTTAAAGCAATTTTTAAATCATTCTAATCGAACCTTAAAAAGATTGTACTAAAATTTCCCTGAATGCATCCACATTTCAATGGATATACTTCAGTCTGGATGCATTCACTGATTTTCATTGAGTGAACACTTCAAAAGCTTGATAGGAAATAGGCCAGAACTAGAGCTGACAATCATGATACAACTTAACCAGATAGCGCCTTCCAGTGTTCAATTTTGTTTCGTCTACGTCACGGATACACATCGGCTTTGCATTTTTGTTATTTTGTTTTTGTTCTGCCTTCTAAGTGGCCCTTCGTCACGAATTTAACGTCAAACGGGAAGGCGCTATCTGGTTTAGTTGTATCATGGCTGACAACTCGTACAAACAAAATGGAAAGAGGAATATTGATCGGCTTTTCAGAAAAAAAAATAGGGTGGTGGAAAAGCAAGCGGTTGAATCTGAAGGAATGTTCGAAAGTTTTATCATTCGCCCAAAGGAAATAAAGATGCAGGTGGAAATGTCGAACTGTCAACTTTGAAAGAACACTTCTGTTGACTGTTAAACGCCAATGACAAAGAACTAATCGCTGTCAGGCAAAATGATCCTTCCGATTTGAACGAAGAGGAAGAAGTTCGGGTAGCGATATCTTAACCAAAGTTCAACCAGGCTGCTGTAGCGGATGTCATTTCGTCCAAACTCTTCAAAGCAGCGGGAGATGACTTGGAACATAAACCAACCTATCTTCAAAATCTTCAAATCACCGGCTAATTTAATGTCGAGAAAGGCTGAAGACAAGGTGACGTGCAATCATCAACATCATTCTTGAGGCAATTTCGCAATGCTGATGATATTGACATTGAAATAACGATTCGGGCTGTCAGTGAAGAATTGAAAGTAAAGCAGCGAGAATGGGTCTCGCTGTTAATGAAGAAAAAACAAAGTATATGGTGTACTCGGGTGTGGAGAATCATAACCGTAGGCCATAGGCTTGGACAAAAAGTCACGATGTGGACAGATTTAATTTTGAAGTTTTTTGTCAATTTAAAAAATTTTTTTTACTGTTGACACAATAGCTCCAAGCCAACTGGGGGCCTGTGAATTACACGGCGCGTTGTGGCTGTGTGTGCGTTAATATTTTGCAGGAATGGAAGGGATTTACAGTTTCACCGCCGAATCCAAACGGCTAACAGAGGAGGACTTTCCATGACATTAATTCCTCTTGGAAGATTTGTCACTTGCTCGCAATAGGCAGTTCACCGTAAAAGAATTTAGGTGGAGTCAGAGTACGAACCCAGAACCTTCGGCGTGTCAGTCCGACTCACTAACCACTACGCAATTTTCGTTACCGGTGGTAGATTTGCAAATCACTTTCAAAAATTGTTGATATGGTAAAAATTTGACTATCAATGTATCTCAACTGTGTTCCTACTCACATAAATACTATCTTCTATATTCTAGCTCGTAAACCATTCAATGAATTTCACAACAATGGCATTTCTTTCTTCTTTTTTTTGCACTCTCCTTAATTTATGCTTTTTCTTACTCAAAAACAACTCAACAGGTTTTTTGACCTTAAATAATGTCCTTTTTTTTAAATAAACAAAATCTAAGTCAGAAATGATTTGAATATTTCAAGATGCATAATGTATCTTATCTACATATTTACCCAAACTAGCTATCATGACTAATTCAAAGATTTAAACAAAAAAACAGCCACGCTTAAAGACAGTCCAATACGTTTGGACGAGTAAAAGATACTTACGAAGTAATAGTGGAAATTTTAAAACCAAGAAATTTAAACTTTTTTTACTGTGTCTAATGATAGGTACCTGCTTTCAATACAAAACACAATTTAAAGAGGATTCCAAGTGTTGATAACGATGATTCAATTTTAATAATCTTAATGAATGCGTGCGATCTTCACCTGGCCAAGACACTCGACTCTTGAGAAATATACAAATGAGAAAACGAAACCCTTTTAGTTGAGATTACCATGTTAATTAACCACAAATAATGACCACCTCACCTGCCGCCTGCGACTTCGTTGAAAGTGAGACTGCTTGTTAAAATACTCATAACTCAAATGAATTTCATTCTCACCTATTATTTATCTTGCAATATTTTATAATACCCATACTCCCACATTCATTGAAGAATAGATACATTTCCATTGTTTGAAGATGAATGATGTATCTTCATCCATCATCATGGTTGACGTTGGGGAGTCCCATCAGACAACCATACTACTCAAGAGAAGCATCATCAACTTCAAAGCATTCAAAAGATACAAAAAAAAAAAAACAATCGTGTTAAAATTAAATAGGTACAGATACCATTAAAGTTATGTAAATTTATTTCTTTTTTTTTTCTGTTTGGGATTAATTGACATGACATACAAAAAGTAAACATGTTTAAGTTTATTTTTAATTAATTCACCAAGAATGGTGCATATATACATTTTTTTATTATAAAAAATACAATAAGTTAAGCGAGAGAAAATTGAATTAAAAAGGAGTTAACTATGGAAATGGGAATGTATATTTATCTTTTTCGTTTTTGATGTGAATTAAAGTTTTTTTTTCTGTTAAAACGTTTTAACCCAAAATGGAAATTGAGTAATAAAACGCGAATATTAAAGATTGCACTGAAGTTTATTTGTTATTTTTTTGAATGTGAAAATCCGAACTAAAAGATGAAGTTAATGAATACACAATCAAAGCAGGAAGGTTATGGAACTGCTTTGTTTGGTAATTTAACTGTACTCAGCTGTTTAAAAGAGTATTCATTAGCTTAATTTTTCTTTAATACTCGTATAATCAATGTTGTAACGTGAATTAACTAAATGACCTTAACCTGGACGTTGCACTCGCAGATCTAAAGGATGAGTTCTGCTGAGATCTTAAATTTAATAAAAATGTTCCAGTATTCAATATTCTAACAATCATTACCGAATCTTTGATTGTACTCCAAGTTTTCCATCTCCTAGACCTAGATCAATACATGCTATACGTACCGTGGCCTGCCTATTCAAACTCTTAGACATTGTGACTTTTCAAAAGTAAGAATATTTTTTAGGACAGTACACATTCGTGTCGACTGTTGAGCTGCTGAAAACAGCATATCTGCACTTAAAAAAACATCTGAAACTCGGCTCGAGTGATCAAACTGAAGATTGGAAGCTAAAATAAGCATTTGTACAATAGTGCTTCACACTTAACCTATAGTTTTTAAGTTTTTATCCGCTGTGGGTTAGTGCTGGAACCACTCTTGAACTCCGGCACCCAGCTCCGCTGATTTGGACTGCCATCCACTCCCAAAAACATATACTAGAGGAAAAGGCAAAAGCATCTATCATGCAAGAAGAATTACAAATTTACAAGTATTTTTATCTTTTGGTGTTATAATTCACATTTTGTTCTGTCAGAAATATTCCATAAATAGAAGTATAATTTGTATGGGAAATCAAACTCGAGACTTGACCTCCCTGCGCCCTGCCATTGGAAGAAGATTCTATTTCAAATAGAGTACCGTGAATAGAGATCTCATCGAAGGTACGCTGCAAGGAATACCAGCAGAAGCCTCACCTAGTTTTTGGAAGTAAAAGTTTTTTGTTCAGCTTTCCACTACGCTGTTGGTCTCAGCTCAGTGGGTTACTGATTGGCATTAGTCCAACCCCTTAATTGTGGTGGAGCGCTTCCTTTTCAGAGTAATCTCTGCAGACCACCATTTATTGTCGTGGGGTTGCTGCTCCTTAAGCTTCACCACAGACCGAGTTTGGAACTGCCCGTTTATTGTCGAGGGTACCCTTCTTCTTATGGCTCCCACAGAACGAGCCTTGCTCAACCGTTTTGTCTTCTGGAATTGCATTGCCAGAGTTGCGGCACTATGCCACCCGTTTATTGTCGTCGACAAAACTCTACAGACCTAGCATTTAAAATATTATTTTATACTAGCTTTTGCCCGCTACTTCGTACGCGTGGATTTTAGAATAAAGTAGGTATCTCAGTATATTTTTGTTTTTGCACAACCGGTTCAAAATGGGGGGTATGCGTGGTACGAAAGCTATATACTTTACCAACTCTACAGCCGTAAGATTTTTGGCTTCTGTATAGTATTATTTCGAAGTATCATAACGGTTTAAATTGCAAAGTTGGAGGGTTAAGTTCTGAAGAAATATACGAATATACCTAATTGGAATGCCCACTTTCAAAACGATGCTGCGCGCCGATACTGCTATTTATGGCAGCTCCGCTTCATCAGTTTTGGGCGTAAGTATTGCTCGTTCACCGTTCTTTATGGTTACATTATTTTTCGATTTCTGCTTTCGCTGAATGAGGCATTGTCTATATGGTGGTAAATAGCGCCATCTATAATGTTTTTGATGTATTTTCTATTCAGAACGACTAACTTATTTCTATTCATGTATACGTAGGTAAGTGTGGCACTATTTTATTATGTAAGTGAGACGCTAACTTCCTTAAAATCTTTTAATTTTGTGTTAAGTTCATTGAATAATGTTCGATTTCAGCAATATTAAAAAAACAACCAGAATTATATATTTTCCTGCGATAAAATGTAGCCTATATTTTAAGTTGGCGTACTACCAATAAATCTGCGAAAACCGCATTCAATTCCATGCAGTAGTTTTTGCGTGATGCGCGTACAAACATACAGACAGACAGACAGACAGACAGACAGACAGACAAAAATTCTAAAAACGGTTGTTTTGGCTTCTGTGGGTCTAATAGAGACTCCCCATATTAGTTTTGCATCTATATCTTCAATGTACAGACATCGACCCGTTACAATTTTATTATATGTATAGATGTATCGAATTGTAATAGAAGATTATAAGTTTGTCGTTTAGTATTTGAAGTGATCTTTCAGAGATATTTTGTTAAATTAAAATATTGTTTGTTTCGGAGTTCAACACTCTTCAACCCTGAGTTTTCGATTTCTTTTGGAAACAACCCTAATCTTCGACGAGCTATCCTCAGCCTAAGTACAAAAAATTATCACAGTGTCCCACTGGAAAATTTAGTCCCGCAATTTGATTAAATGTCCCGCTAAACCTGAAAAAATTTTATACTTTACAATTTTTTTTCTAAGTGTAACGTATGTCTAAGTGTAACGCGTGCTCAGGTTTTAGATTTGGCTTCTCTTTTATCCATTATGTTCAATGATTTATGGTGGATTTTCATTGTTCTGCATCTTAATTTCAGCAAAAAAAAAAAGGATACAACATATAAAAATCATAAGTTTGCGATTTGCGATAGAGAGGAGAGATAAAAATACAGAACATCTAGATAAATCAAGATTATAAGAAGAAGGAGAAATCAAGATCAAGAAAAGCATGTTCTGTTCATTTTGACGAATACTCATACATATGTGTTCATATTTTCACTGTTCAGTAGGTATAATGACGTAAAGCTGTCTCCCGCTTTACTTTTCTTGAAATTAACAGATCAAAATGTTGCAAAACAATGTAAATCCGCCATTAGTCACTTAGGTATGTAATCTTGTTATTTTGTACTTGAAGTGCACTTTTATTTGTGGTTTTACTTATCTAACTTACGTACATATACAACACATAAAAATAATAAAAGACTAGTTTAAGAAATGAAAACGTTTTGTACTAAAAAAGAGACTTTTCAAGGACTTATATTTTTGTTAAAGAATAGAGCTGGAGACAGAATGGAGCCCTGGGGCACACCAGCATTTATTTTGTGAATATTAGACTGAAAACCATCAAAATGGAATGAAACGGTCTGAATAATATTTTATATAAAACGAATGATAGACTCACACATTTTTTAAAAAGGAGCTTGATACCGAAGAAAGTAATCAGAGGGAGCTGATGATTCGCTTTTTAAAGGGACGGTATGGGAAAGGAAGGAGCCCTGAAGAATAGGACACATTGAAAACCTTAATAAGTGGTTTCACCAGTATTGAAGAACACCTCTTTGGAATAATCAGGGAGAGACCATCGTGCCAAACTAATTTGATGTCGAGAACTCAAAGTGCTCTTTAAACTATACGATATTGATATTGTTTACATTTTCCAGTACAGGTGGAGTCCAAGCAACTATAAGGCAGGGAAGAAAGACCTGAAGGGCAAAATGTTCCGCAAGAAAATTTTTCTTGTCTCGAGAACTGACAGCAGCAGTATTATTCAAGACCAAAGTTGAAACCAACAATGAGGAGGAATTTTGAATATTCTGTACGAATTACCAGCGTTCGATTCGAGAAGAACCCTTGAAACAATGTACAAATAGTGTGGCATGCCCAAAATATTTAATTTCCTTAAATGTTAAGCAATATTGGTCTAAATTTTGGCTTTTAATGTTGTGACAAAACTGCTACCATCACTTAAAAGACCTAAAATGTACAATCGGACGTGAATGCTGTGGTTAGAGAAGGGAACCGTGTGTTTTTCTTTGGTTGATAATGTTCCCTGTAATTATTTGTGGTTGTTGGGTGATTGGACTGAAGCGATATATATATTGGATTCGTCAGACGATCATCGCAACTCCAAACTGTAAGCCACCATTTTCTTGATTGGTTAGGGTACACTTGATCAGTGTCTGATAGTTCACTTAGTTCACGATCAGGTCAGTTGAGGCTTCTTCCAAGGGATGTATGATTCCAGGTTCTGCCAACCCTTTTATTTATTGGACCGTGATGGGAGAGTTATTTGTGTATTTGGATAATGGGTGGTTGCGGCGAGGCAATTAATCTACTGAAACCATCCTTGAAAACTCAGACGAAAGTGGCATTAGGTTTGTTTACTCATGCAAAGTTCCCAAAGAAGTCTACCAGTTTTGGATCAGTTGAAGCTACTTTCCAAGGACCATACTTCACCAGCTCGGGTTTTGGTTTTCGTAAAGAAAACCTCGTAACCTTTTTTAAACAACATTTAAAAGTCCGTATCTTCTTATAAGACCATGACCAATATATCAACTTATTGAGGCCAAAATATTAATTTGAAAGGAAAAAAAGAATTTTAATGCTTTTCTCCAGAAAATTCTTCTATTGCATCGTTTTAGATATGAATAATATTTTGCTCGTAGTACCTCGTGGCGTAGTGGTTAGTGTGTCGGACTGCCATGCCGCCGGAGGTCCTGGGTTCTATCCCTGACGACTCCACCTTAAAAAGTTGGTTTACATGGTACTGCCTCTTGCAAGGAAGTGACACATTCTCCAAGATTAATTAATGTCATGGAAAGTGCTTCTCTGTTAGCCGTTCGGATTCGGCGGTAAATTGTAGGCAGAATATCAGGCTGCACGCCTCAATATCCGCGGACAAAATATCCGGGTCAAAATATCCGCGACAAAATATCCGGGGACAAAATATCCTCGGACAAAATATTCTCGGACAAAATATCCTCGGACAAAATATCAGCGACATAATATAGCCGCAGACAAATATATAGAAACACAAATACAGTGCAAGCGCCCAGCACTACGATGTATAAACAATGACCTATGTAAGGGGGCATGCTGCCCCCCTGCAACCCCCCTGCTTGGGCATACTGTAGGACTTGGGGTAGGTGCGAGGTTGGGTGTATGCGGATATTTTGGCCGCGGATATTTTAGCAGCGGATATTTTGTCCGCGATTTTGTCGCGGATATTTTGACCCGGATATTTTGTCTGCGGATATTGAGGCGTGTCACCGAATATTAACGCACACACAGGAATAGTTGAGACTGAGAGTGTAAGTCACAGGCCCCGGCCCCGCTTGGAGCTGTTGTGCCAACAATTTATTTATTTTTTAGTATTTTGCTTAGAAAACCAGTTAAAGCTCAAAACTTGCGAAATCAAATACAGTTTTATTATAAGCCCAGATTAAAATGTAGTTTGATCTCATATTGTCAAATTATCATCAAGATGTCGCCTCATTTGTAAATTAATGCATCCATCTATACACTAATAGTATCCCATATATAAATAGATATAAATTCATACTGATGAGATACATTATCTATACTTGAAAAACAAGTCCACCTTATTTATGTGTTCAAGTCAAATTTAACCTTGAACATGATCTTCTAATTAAATGAGTTGTCAATTCTCCAATTAGTCTTAACTATGTCATTATGTTAAATTTAAAAAAAAAAACATCATCAAGACATTAAAAAATATAGTTAAACATATTTATATTGATTAACGAAACATCAAAGACAACACTAATTAACGATGAATTGAAAAATTAGTTAAGTTTAAGTATGATTTATGAGCTGTTCAAGAAGCAGCCACACGCTCAAGATTGCTGCTACATATGTTGTTTTTAAATTGAATTGATCGGAATAAATTTATTCAATGTATTCAACACAAACTTAAGAAACAAAAGGAAAAAAAATAAAATTAGTAATTTTAATATAAATCATTTCGAAGTGGAATGGAATAATTTGTTGTTTTGTAAAAATGAGATAGATGATAGTTTTGTTACTTGAGGACAAAATGTCTGTTGACCTTTTTTCATTTAAGCTTTGTGACAATTATATTTTTTCTACAATTTTAACCGTTTATTGTCGTGGTCTTATTCTTCTCGGAACACCAAAGTTTAACATGCAATGAAAGTTCTCTCCTAATGATAACAAATAAGTTTTATATAAACTTCTGGGCTAAAATCAGCCACCCAGAATTTTGGTCCGTTGACAAGCCAAAACGAAACTGTAACAACAACGAAACTATAACAGAAATTCGACAACAACTACTGACATAAGAACCACACAAACCGCAGCTCTAGAAATACTTTTTTTTCACTAGTCCCGCTCGATCTGCCAGTGTAGTTATTAGAAAACTGGCTTTTTCGGGCATAGAATCATAATGGAGTTGGCTAAAATAGACATCCAGACTACATTTCACAGACCTTAGACCCTAACTAAGTGGCTCTTACAGCTTTCTTTACATGAGAATGCTTGAGAGTTCACCAATTCTTTAACGAATATATTATATCAGTCCTAGATGGAGGAATAGAAAGTGTCAGATAATTTTTCAGACGACCCCCCAAAGTAGGCTCGCTCGAACAAAGCAAAACATTATCCTCGATACTTATACCGCTGCGCTACAGCAGGAAACAATCGGAATTTCCTCAAATCCACACACGTCAGATGTTCCACCAGTTATCTACCAGCACTTGACCATTTTCGAGAGTGTACTTATTTATATAGCTTCATGCTTCAAGTGTATCTGTTGGATGGAATCTTGACGGATCACATTTCAATGGGAACCCTAATGAGCAGAATGGGCATCAGCACATCTGACTTATGCACAGAGTCTCAAGAAGAACGTGGGAGAGGCTTAATTTCACTTCCTCTGTGAGTGCCCCAACTGGAAACGGACCAGGAAGGCAGCTCACGGAGAATACTGTTTGAACGGGCTGGACTATGTCATTGTATATACATTTTTTTAATAATTTCATGGAACATGTTATTTTAGTTCTGAACTTCGTCGATGGCGGCGCAAGTGTCGTATCTACTTTACATTAAATGTCTTCTATTGTTATTTTTGCTTCCCATGGCAATGTAGACAAAAACCACTCCTAACTCACCAATCAAGTGTGAACTTCGTCCATAGATGGCGAACCAAACGTTCCTCTTATTAGGTGTACTTAAATACGGGGTGGGCCAAAAGAAGTCATCCATCCGATGTTGTTTGGGTCTCTTATTTTCTAAATTCTGCTTTTTGATTATGTTGATTTGAACCTTTAGAATTGTATTGGTCAAGTCGAGAAGATGATATCGACCAAATGGGCGCCGTCACAATTGATTGCTCGTTTTATAGCATTTTTCATCATTTCAGCGAGAACTTCGGGCGACAGATTCTCGCACTAGTATCGAATATTGCCTTGAGGGCTTCCAGAGTCTTGGGCTTGTTCACGTAAGCACGGGACTTAAAAAAAAAACCCAAAAAAAGTCTGAAACGGTTAAATCGGGCGATCTTGCGGGCCAGTGCAAATCGCCAAAACGAGAGATGAGGTGACCCTGTAACTCCGCCTTCAGAATATCTTTTCATGTCGATTCATGTATTGCTCCATGGCTTATTCACATGTATTCTGCAGCTGTCTAGTCCACAAATGTCAAAACAGATTTGACATTGGTGGCCATTTGCAAAAATGAGAGCATCTTCCAATAGGGTGATTTCTTTTAGCCCACCTTGTATAATCATAGTACTCTTAATAAGCGGAACGTTAGGCGAAACGGCATGGCACGATATAATATCGGTTGAAATAAAAAATAAAAAAGTAGTTCCTTTGGCTTTTTCTAGGTCTAAAGCCACATTGGTAAAACTCTTTTTGTGTTTCAGTGTCAACACATTACTGAACAAATCATTTATTATTGTTTTTTCTAATGTACATACATATGTACATACATAGTTGAATCTGTCATGATGATATTTCTATTAAATTGACAGCCCGTTTGACACCTGACAAGTGTCAGGACTCAAGAAAAATTAACGTGATGTGGATTTTGTAAGTATTTCATTTTATGGTCTACCCGGTTTGACGTTTTGTTTCGTACGCCATCTTGAAGTAATTTGTAAACGCATTAATAGACTTTGCAGTTCAACGTTAATTATACGTACCTAATACATAAATATGTATGTTCATATATATGTACATACATACGTACAGAAACTCTTTTTTAATTTTTTTTTTAAATCAAATACGTAGCACCCCGGCCCCGTGGCGTAGTGTGTCGGACTGCCACGCCGAAGGTTCTGGGTTCGATCCCTGACTCCACCTTAAGCTTTTTTCGGGGTACTGCGTCTTGCGAGGAAGTAACAAATCCTCAAAGAGTAACTAATGTCATGGGAAGTGCTTCTCTGTTAGCCGTTCGGATTCGGCGGTAAATTGTAGGTCCCCTCCATTCCTGCAGAATATCAACGCACACATAGGAATGGTTGAGAGTGTAAGTCACAGTCCCCGGCGCGGCCCCGGTTGGAGCTGTTGTTTTAACAATTGTTTTTGTATTTAATATATATGTATGTATGTATATACATATTATGAAGCTTGTTTTTGTGGACTTTATTGAATATATGTACATACACATATATTTTTATGTATTTACATACATATAAATATACATACATACACAATGAATGCAAATAAAATACGACGTTCAACATTTGAAACAAAACACGAAATAAATAGATTTCCTATTTGCAATAAATGTCCAGTAAAAAAAAGAAAATTTTAGAACATTGATTTAATAAACTTCCTACACATTTCCTACACATTATGCCATTAAATGGTAAATATATATTTTATTTAAATTTGCCAAATTCCGTTTTAAGTTAATTTGTATACAAAACAAAATACTACTACGCCTTCCTTCTTCAATTAATAAACAAAACCATAAAGTTAAACTTTTAATAATAAAAATAAAAAATTATTAAAAATTCTCGCTTCCACTAACTAGCAAAATATAAATGTCAAATTTTATGACACTTTTCATTTGGACGTGTTCATTGTTCATGGTTTGTCTAGTGGCTTTTACGATCAATAGACATATAAGTGGGCACAACCACCACCGACACAAAACGTTATATTAAAACGGTTATATGAATAAAATTTATTATATTCTGGGTTTTTATTTCCGTTAAATGAATATTTATTTTTATTTACGATTGTCATTTTATTTAACAGAAGTTAACCCTTGAAATTGAAGTTTATGAATAACTATGTACATATATGACGTTAATGAAGTGACCTAGGCCAATAATAAAATTGCAACTGACATATTGGCAATGAAATCTGAAAAAATCAGTGAATAATTAGTTTAAAGGAAAAACGAGTTTAGAGTTATGAATATGGAATGAGCCTTTTGCTGTTGCTGTGTGAAGGAATAGTTGTGAATGACAAGATCAAATGGAACGAGTTCTACTTCTTTCATAGTCAAATGAAGCCAAAGGAAGTCTTAAAGCTAGATTGGATTCTTTCAAAAGGAAATGCATTGCATTATTTTTCTCATACGGAGCGTTGAGTCTTCACTGAATCTGTGTGACATTATAAAATTTCCTTATCCTCGGGTGATCCTTGTTGCGAGTAGATACATGTCATTTGCTATTTACGTACTGCACTTTGCAAAGTGTGCGCATTTTTGTAATATGTTAAGTAACAACTTTTCGCTCAAAACAAAAAATTTAACACTCACTGGAGCATCGGGCGGCATGCCGGCAAACAGATCAGCTGTGTTAACGATTTAAAAAGCTAGGGACTCAACTCCTTTTGTATCGGTTAATCCTCATATTTCTGTTGGTTTTCCAAAAAACCTTCTTCTTTAGTGATCCCATTGTAATGTCGTCTGCTTACCACTTTCGCTGTGTACTTCCTTCATCAAATTTTGTTTAGTTAGTCGTAATCAACAGTTCGTTGTTTGATAGGCCGTGGCCATCGGCTCCATAAGATGAAGCTCAAACAACGCTCAACAAAAGTTTTGAACGATACCCTAATGGATCATTATTTCCACGTTTCACAGTCCTTAATTTGTACAAATTGCACGTTGGATTCAAAGAGATTGAGCATGGCGCGAAGCGAAGATGTACTTTAGAAAGGATTTTGAATGCACTAAGAGCTTTTTTTATTCTGTTGTTGACGTCCGGTGTCCACAAACCATAATCAACTGTGACATCGCATAGAGAGAAAGTGGATTGTATTTGGCTAAGGAAACTTTATGACATTACAGAAAAGCAGTCTTTTCAATGAAATTATCAAGACATAAGGCAAGTTGGAAGACCAAAGGACACATAGAGGTCAACTATTATGAAGAAAGCTGAGCCCAACTACTAAAAGTCGTGATGGTTACAATAAATTGAGTTATCGTGCAAGGGATAGAGAGATATGGAGGAGTTAAAGTGCTGTCTCTCCATCACAACCAATGAAAATGTAGAAGTAAACCTGGACAAAAACATCCAACTGCATAAAAACATGGGACAAAAGAAGTCGGTAGTGCCTTATTCATTATGACGTGAAATTGTTGTGTTGTTTTTAAAAAACCAAAATAAATTTTCTTTCTTACATTGTAAGTTTAAAAAAAAAGAAAATAATATCTTCATTGTAATCAAGCTTACAACAAAGCCCGGTATTCTGCATAAGACTTCCTCCAAACACAAGCGATATCAAACAAAAACCAATAGATTAATCGGAAACACACAAAAAAAACCACGATTAAAATTATGTATATGTGAAGTAAAAAAAAAACTACAACGATCACCTTTACCTTGTAAGAGTTTTATTTTATAGTCGGGTCATTACGGTGGCACGATAAACCAGATTAAAATTCGCAGATAAAAATCCAACCACGCTCCGCAGCCAAACATATAGCTAACTATACCATGCCAAACCATCCATTCAATTCCATTTATCTATCCATCTTTCTATCAACCTGGCTATATCTCTACCTAAATCCATATATAAAAGCTATCCACGACCAGACCAGCGCAGCGGAGCCCGGAGCCTGCTGCTATAATGCAAGTTTATTTCTCGATGTGATCGTGATGCTTCTCTCTTCGCCATTACCTACTTTTGGAACCTGAAGTATAACGACACTGAACGGAATGAGCCTGAATACCGGCCAAATGACGATGCTAATGATGATGATGATGATCTAAAAATCTCAAATCTTTTTTTTTTTTACTTATATAACCAAGTAATATATTGTATGCAAAAGTGTCAGAAACAAAATTTAATTTAAATCCGTCCAAGAATATCAAACTTGTGCTTCCAGCCGGTGAAACTGGTGCGCAAGCGTGTGACTTTTTGATCATCTTCAAATTCAATTGTTTAATTTATTAATTAATCTTTATTGTTTCCTTAATTTTGTTAAAAGTTATTGCACAAAAATAAAGAAAAGGTTTTGGTTGCTCATCAACTTTATCATTATTTTTGTGCCGACCGAAGCGACGGTGGAGTGGCGTGCGGAGAGGAACGTCGTAGAGTGTAAAAGTTGCAATGGATGATGATTTATTTTGATTTGTTGTTGTTGGTTTGTATTTTTTTTTTTTTTTTTGCTTAATTTAGTGAATGGGATGTGGTTTGTGTTACGGCCTTGGATAAAGCTTATTTTAGTTTCAACAGAGAGATAGGAAGATTGCATTGAGATTACAATATTGACTTTGAAGAAATACGCGCGCGCGCCGCGCCGCGCCGCCGCCGTGCCGAGTCGCACCGAACCGAGTCGCACCAAGCCGGCCGCGGACGTCTCGGTTGGGGGTACCCATTACTAATACCCTAATGGACACGGACAAGTAGTATAAAACAAAAAGTTCATGATTCGATTTACAAATCGCAACTCTTTTCAAAAAAAAAAAAAAAACTTCAGGGAAAAGAGTATGTGTGTGTGTAAATATGTTTAAATGCTCGTATCCAACAGATACGTGCATATAGAGTTGTTGTAATATTGATCGTATCGCGCTTCCGTAAACCGGAATGTCTATAAATGCACTTTTATGCAAAATCGGTTAAGTGTTTGACATTTATCATTATCATTTGAAGTTTGTTAAAAGTGCTTTCGATACTATTTATCTTGCACAAGTTCGAGGTAAATATTTAAATATTTATCTTACAGCATTTTGTAATAAATTTGAGTTTGTTTAAGTTGAAAGTATCTAAAGCAGGAAGGACGGTTAAATCAATATTTTTTTTTATAATAAATTTGTCAATATTAAAGCTATAAACTAATTTTAAAATATTATAAAGCAAAAGCCTGTACCTTGAAGTGCAATATTGAAAAGTAGAAATCGTTTAAGAAGATCACCTCGTTTGAGGCAGAAACGGGTAGCATTAGAAAGTCTGGGAAGCTTTAAGGAATACATACCCCGGGAGTTGTTTGAAACGATCTGTAAACAGACAACAGAAAAAGCAGTCCAAAAGTCTTCCTAACAGAAGCATCAGAAACTTCTTAGAATTGGGTTAACATGAAAATGTTTCAATGTCATCAAATTTCAAGGTTTGGAAAAGTTATCGAATTCTTAATTCGCTGAGGGAATGATATTTACATTGGTGTTTTATTGAAAGTAAATTAAAGCAAAACTAAGAACTACCCGCATTTTTCAATCACCTTTATTCAAAATTTTACAAAATTTAGTTTTTTTAACACAAATTGAATGAATTTTGAAACACATAGTTTCGCTAAGCAAAAATTTGTCGATTAAAACTTAAAAATGAACAATTTTAAAAGGAAAAAGTATAGAACCAAAGTTTTGACCAGTTCCTTAGAAACATGTACTTTGAAGTTTACGGGCCGTAATAAAATTGAAAAACGCTTATGATATTGATGACTATTTCAAATACATCGATTTACTGGAAAACAGGAACAATGAACAGGATATTAAACTCATTTTGATAAACTATAATAGTTTTTGATTTATTTAATTACTAGCCTCACCCGGCGTACGTTGTTACGCCCTTTCTCGGTTTTTCTTCTTATTATTTCATTTACTCTTCTTATGTTTATACAAAAAATTGAAAAATTTCTTTTTCGTTAGGTATATGGATTGTATATATAAACTATAGTACTACCACTTGAGGTGCGCCATCTATCGACGAAAAACTAAGCTCTAGAATACCATGGGAAGCAACAACAACAATTAAAAATGGTGGAAATTGTTGTTGTTGCTTCCCATGGTATTCTAGAGCTTAGTTTTTCGTCCATAGATGGCGCACCTGAAGTGGGAATACTATAGTTTATATATGCAATGGTATATGAACGTAAAATTCGACGCGATGATAAAATACCAGCGCCATCTATTGGTAGGGGGTCGAACCGCTCTATAAACCTTCCTTATGACTTGTAGAATAAGTTTTTTTTAGCACACAATGGGGTTTTGTGCATAGTTTTCGAGACTATAGCGTAAACACACACAAATTTTGAATTTTATATATATAGATAGATAGATAGATAGATTAGTATAAGAGAGAATTACAAAAAACAGAACTCTGTAATGCTGAATTTTGATCCCACGAATGGAATTTGATGTGCCACAAGGAAGGATTTTTAACCAACTTTGTTATAAAAGGCAATGGCGGAGAACCTTGAAGTTGATATTGCAATGATTAAGGCGTGGAAAGAACTACACAAAATGTACACTTCAGAAGCCAAAAACTACATCATCCTCAATTAGTTTTTGGAATACAGTACTCAGATCAGAGTGCATGTCAGGTTTTAAGACCAGGAACGCCATGAAAATAAATAATAAACATGATCACAGCTGCGATAGCTTTTTGCCGACACAAAAAAAAATGGATGTTATTTGTTTGAAGGTATTAACTTCGCTATTTATTTGAAAACAAAAAATATGCTTCAAAGTCTTACATTTTTTGAAATGTTTTAAAGGGTTTTTTCTATTTTATTTTGTAACCAAAATTATGTGAAATATTATTTGACGCTAAATATAATCGAATTCAGCATGCCACAAGGAAGTGTTTTAAGACCAAATAAATGTTTGGCATACACAAGGGATATTACGACCAAATAGCTTTAGTGACCAAACTTAAATTGTTGGTTCTAATTTTTATTTCTTTAAAAATTTTTCCAAAAAAAAAGTTTAAAGTTGTTCCCATGCATATAACCAATTACCGATTAATGTGCAACATTTTTCTTCAGTTTCATTCCTTGTTTTTTCCATAGTTTATTCTAGTTTAAAGGTCCCACTTCAAATTCCTATCAAGATGTCAATGTTTCTTGCTATTAATCTGTATAGCTGTCAAGAAGTTGAACACATCACTTCGAAAATTTGTATCGCTATGTTTTCCAACTAGATTTGGGAAAATATTCTAGTTTGGCTCATGCAATCCATATTCCATTTAATTAAGACCTTATCAGCTATTCCTTTGAATGATTTTTAATAATACGAGAAGATTTTGACAAATCGAATCCGGTCAAGCATTTCACTTTGTGAACCTGGCTGACACAAATATTGAAAAAATTGCTTAGATTACTTTATAAAACAGGCAAATCAAACTTTGAAGCTAACAAAATCTTTTCTTGGATTCTTGAATCAAGGATAGCTTATGTTCCTGAATTCTTTAAAATTTACTTTTTCTTGTTCAAAATAAAATCAGACATACTAACGGATTTGCAAAGGGATTTGAAATGATGCAAAGAACACTGCCCAAAAAAAAACCAGCGTCGTCGTCGATTATTTTCATTGCACATGTGTTTTATCTTAGTAGGTACTCAAACCAATTGCTATTAACATGAGGAAATGCATTGATACTAAAATTGGAAAAACTGTCATGGCCAGTCCTGGGGATGACTTGGAAAGAAAGTAATTACATATTTGAAATCTACAATGTATACCCTTTTAAACCATATACATATGTTTCATCTCTATTGACTATGGATTTTTTACCCATATATTTTTGGTAATTCTCCTTAAATTGGAATAATAATTTCAGAACGCTTCCGATTTAAAGTGAAGTGAAGATAGTCTTCCTTGGTTGCATAGAAAAATATAAAACTATTAAAAAAGGTACTAAATAATTTATGACTAATTTGTTTTGAACTTTCAAGCAAGCTCCTAGATAGTGACTATTTAAAAACACACGGTATAACCTTTGCAGGATAAATAAAATTCTATTTTTAAATGATTTCTATGCCAAAAATAAGAAAGCCCATTTTTTTTTTGTTTCAGGATGCGTTTAGTTCAGTACAACCTATTTGGGGCAAGGAATCAACGTCGATAAGACCCTCTATTCCAATTTGATTATACCGATTGGGAATGCGAAGCGTCATTATTTGAATGAACCTGTATCGAAGACACCCCAAGTGTCCAAAAAGGAGAAAAGTTTTGCGAAATTTTACATCAAACATTTGATATAATGAATGCGATAATTCTCTTCTAATCGATAAAAGTGTAATTGTAGAAAAGTTAGGTATTTTTATGATATAATTAATGACAAAAGGGCAACGTTTAATTTTGTAGCTAGCTAATTATTTTTTTAAGACACTAACTTATGGCAACTGACAAATGCATGTTTAGTTAGGCTAACGCTGGTATAAATAAGAACCAAGAATACTCAAAAAGTCCTCAAATCAAAATCTTAAAAAAGGGCAGAGTTAATACAGTCATAGTACGGTAAAAGTAAAATTTTGAAAACGTCTTTCATCATTTTTTATTTCAACAAAAGTAGCACCAACAATGACCAAATTTTTGTTAAATAAATTCTAAGTTGAAAGACAAAATTAAATAAAATCTTAACAGTATTTTTATTAATACAGTAGGTGATATTTTTTATCACCCAAAAAGACCTGTTTCTGCTTTCTAGGAAATAAAGAATTTTTGAAAAAAATTTATTTGCGCAATAAATATCACTAAAACTCAAATTATCATCATAAAATTAAAAATTATTCACAACTTGTGCACACCTAAAATCAAATAAAGATACAATTTTTTTTTTTTTTTTTATTAAAGTCTTAAAAAGCTAAACTTGATTTACTGGCACTTTCTCAGAGAAATATTTCTGGACATAAATAACAATTTCAGAAATTCAGTCATTGCTAGGATAAGTACACATCACGGAATCTTGCGTATACCTATGATTGAATAATATTATTTCAATTTATCGAAATGAAAACAATACATTTATTGCACTTCTTAAACATTTTCCCGTGATTTTACTGACTTTCATAATATCAATTTGTTCAAGTTAATTTACACGCCAAACAAAACCAACGTGAACATCAAGCTTAAATCCCTTCATAATCGGTTTGACATCTTTTACCTTCTTCCCTTATCAAATAACTTTAAATAAAAGTCTTTCCGTAAGAAATTATTTATTCCCTATAATTTCTTTTTCATTCAATACAAATAAATTGAAACATTTATAGTTTAAGTTATTAAAAAGGGAATTAACAGGGCATATCAAAATTAACACTTTCTAAACAAAAGAGCTGACGAGCAAACTTGGTATTTGTTCTTCGTCAAAATATTGAAGGATTCGACTAGTTTCTATTGAATTACGATATTCAGAATCATTTTTATCGCTATAAGGACTATATTAATTTAAGCACTTCTGGAATTTGTGTGATTAAACTAGAGCTATTAATTTTTTTCTGTTAGAAACTAAACTTAAAAAAAAACCATGTCATATTGAAACAATCTAGCCTTGCCTTGGCATCACAATCATAACCACATTCCTTCCCCAGTTGTATGTCAAACTGCATATTCACCTAGGCACATATATATATATATTCCAATAGAACATTATCATCTGCGCAATAAATAAAATCAAGACGAATGAAGAATTCAAGAAGCTACAAAATAACCACTAAATTTCATATCATCATCGGAAACACGTCTCTTAATTGCTGCACCATCAACATTCAAAGTGTGGCATCAAAACGGTTGGACACTCATCCATTAAAAAAAATTACCACTATCTTTACCAATCTATTCCCGTACAGAAGATACACAACTATCATTTCATTTGAATTGAAAAAAAAATTAATCAAGGAAAAAAATTACGAAAAAAAAATCAACATTAAGCAGCATCACAAATTATTTTATAACATTTTTGCCTTTGGCAATTTTATGACCAACTTAAATGCATAAGACACCAGTTAAGCGAGTTTGGTTGTGCTCTTTTTTTTATAATTTTTTTTGAATCTGCCTGTTATTGGTGGTGTTGCTGGCTATATTAATATGCCAAAGAAGCCCGTTAAAAATAGTTGCAAAATATTTCCGAGGATAAACTAGTTGGCTTCTTTTTTACTTGTTCCACAGATCCTTTATTTTTTTACAATCCGTAACAAAAATAAGTTGTGCTTCCGTTTTTAAAAACCCTTTCATAGTTTGAATATCCTTCACAAAATACTAGCCATCAAGGATCCTACTTATACTCACATGCAATGTTAAATAGTCCAATGAGGAGGAACAAAAATTCCTTGAAGTTTGTCATGATTTAATTTTTTTGATATTTAATTTTGCAACACACTCTTTAAGGATGCGACCGAGATCCTTTTTAACTTGAAACTTTATCCTCGAATCGTTTCTTTAGCACTTCACATAAAAATTGATTAAATTATTTAATTTTTTTTTTTCCTTTTTTATTCGAATCAATTATAATATCAAAAAATAATTTATTTGATTAACCATGCAGAGGAAATTCCATCCAAACAGTTGTGACACCCAAACCACACTGAATTGAAGATCTAGTGACTCCAACAGGTAGGTAGTAGGTTAGGTATAACTCACCTCAGACTTGATCCAAACTTGAGATCGACGTGACGACGATGACGACGACGACGCGACGCACGGTGGCAACGACAAAGAAAAAAGAAATATCTCACTGACGTTGGAGCTATTTGTGGTGGTTTTGAGAAGCAAAAGCGAATAATGGCAGTGTAACAACATCCACAACACGGCTGATTGTCGAACAAAACGTAACTTATAAAAGTTAAAAGCCATCTTACTGAAGCCATGGTCGATGATGGTAGATGGATGATGGTGAGTCAGGAGCGGATTTGGCATAAAATTACTTGTGCACTATGGCATTGTTAATGCAACGTAACTCACTTCAACAAACACGATAGTTCAGGTTTACTGAAAATAAAAAGATAGGTCGATGGGATATTGACAATCACTGCTAGAAGCAGTCTCACAAAAAGCCAAACCGTGTAAAATCAAAATTTTATCTAAACGTTGTCAAGCATGGACTACAAGCCTTTGCCCTGTGAACTATTAACGAGTAATGTGGGGCGGTTTTAGGGGTTTGAAAACGTGTTCCATGCCCTGAACCTTAAGTGTATGTCAAACTATATATTACACGCGGAACTTGTGGTGTTTCACAAAACGTTTCGATTTTCTTGGAGGTTTTCTTTAGAAAAGAAATATGAGTTGACAGTTTAATTAATTTCAACAATAAAAGTGAACTTTTTTCTTAACAGAGCGCAGGAAAACAGTAAAGAGACAGATTTCGATTGCATATGGTGTTGGCAGCATAGAAAGAAAACACAGAACAGAGACCGAAGAACCAGGTACTCTGTTCTTGCATTGAAGCAGAGTTCACACGCATACAAGACAATGGGACAATACTCAATTATTGTCTTGTCCGAGCTTCTTGAACGGGGTTGGACAAGGCAATAGACAATGCCAGAGAGTCGATATTGTCCTCAGAAATAACTCGGCAGGCTAGCTCGGAGAACAATATAATGACAATTATTGTCTTATTTCATTGTCTTGGACTCTGCATCCCATGAGAACCCCGCTTAAAGCTGACTATCTGCCAAAAAGTATTTTATCTTAATAATGATTACTTTTGACAATGTGCAGGGTTTAATACACGTACATGCCCAGTGATAGCTGACTTACTTACTTATGATGGTTCTTATGGTGGTATTAGGAGTTGCTTAGTATGTCTCTCCAGCCAACTCGATCTCTTGTCTGCCGCCTCCAATCTCGACTCCAAGTATTCGGAGATATCCCTCTACCACTTCACTTCATCGAAGATGAGGTCTACCTTGGCTTCTGACTCCCTCTGGTTTAGCGTTAAAGACTTTACGAGCTGGAGCGTTGATGTCAATTCCCTGTACATCTAAGTCGTTGAATTCCACTTTACAGTACCTATAATTTGTCGTTGTATCTTATTTGCCAAATGTTCTATTTTTCGCAGAAGAAGGACCATAATTCGTACGCAGAACTTTTCTCTCGAAGACTCCAAGTGACTTGTCATCCGATTGGAAGAGGGTGTCAGTGTCTCCTTGGTCCTTCTCAAACAAACCTCTTGCCTTTGTTTACAGCAGTGTCCAGAACTCAAAATTCATTGAGTACCTCGAAATTATACCTATTAATGGTCACGTTCTGATGATCAATTTGCTAGTGGGTTTGGACATTTATTGATGAAAGTGGGAGCTGTTGAGTCCGCAGCAACAGATCTACCACAGAATGCACAGACAAAGATGTTGACTCCGATCTGATTTTAGTTTTGCCACCATAATCATTAAATACGAACAACAACCAGTGGCAGCTACAATTTACTTGCGATTAGGAATGAATAGAATTTCCCATGCTTTTTTGTCGTTTGTTTTATGATTAACACTGTCTTGCATCGGAAATATGCATAAGACAGCCAATTTCATTTAGTGCAAATCGAGTCGGTTGCCAATCTAGTGTACAGTGCCGATTTCCAATATTTTAACAAGGACGAGCTTAGAACCCAAGGTTGACCTGGGCTTCCAGGCTTAAAGTAATAGTGTCCGTTGCTACCTCAGTCGAGAGTTTAGTGTCCAAACCAGAACCAAGACCTCTGCTGAATTAGAATCCCGGCTGGATCACATAGCTAAGTACGAAGCATGTTCTCTTCCAGAACCAGATCTCTGAAGAGTACTGCCCGTAAAAAAAAAAGAATTGACTTTTCAGACAAAATTAGAGGACAACTATTGAGGGTAGCTAAACGCCAAAGGAAAGATACAAATGACTTGAGAATATAGGGAACACTTATCGTATCTTATAAAATATTGCTGACTTTTCTGTGTCCATTTTTGATCTGATTGGCCAGTATTTGTGCAACCAGTTCGGTCAACCTTCGACCAAATTTTCACAATTGCGGCAGATTTAAAAAAAAAAACCAGAGAATTGACAGCTTCTTTGATCTAAAGGGGTTCTATGACATCGTGAATAGAGACGATCTAGAGAGAGCGATGTCACATACCAAACATTTTCGATAGCAAGAAAAGTCCTTACCAAAGTCTATGTCCACGCAGATCAAATCTTTTTAACTTCAGCATTTGGCCCCAAAATTGTATGAAACGGCTCAACTTGATGTTTTGTTTCCGATGACCATAATTTCCCAGAGGAAGCATTTTTGACAATAAGCTTTACGGGCTGTGCAACGACTTGGTTATTGAAATACTAGGGACAGGAAGCATTTAACATGAACCATATTGCCTAGTTCCAGCAGCTTTATATCGGGTGTTTCAACATTTGGACGCATATAGTCCCGATTCGTTGCAACTGGCCTTAGCTGTGGTCATGATTGTGTTTCTTGAGATTTAGCTCTTGAACCACTTATGACCTGCAAGTTTTTTCGGAAGATTTCATTCGAAATACGGTTTCGCTAAATTGTCGCCAGATTTCCTCAAGGAATGGCCTATCCAACTCCTCTTCCGTTGCATGATGTCTGCGTTCAATTTTAACTTCCTGATCTTTTTTCACAGTTCTACGAAATGATTTGCGACCATCCATCGGATCTTCAGAATGTACCGCAGACGGTTTACGGAGACCAGCAGTTTCCTCGAGATGTTGGCATTGGCAGAGCGTTTGAACAAATAAAACACCTAAAAAAAAACTCAGTGTCCAAATTAAGAATTAAAATCAGAAACTAAATCCGCCCCTGGTATGAGCCATCACTATCTCAAAAACGATCATAGAAACAGCAACAGAAGCAGAAGTCTGTGTGCATTCAATCGCTAATAGACGCTTCTGCTGAACTGCATCAGCTTCAGCCGAGCGCGTGGCTCCTATACGAGTAAATTTCCACTCGAACCATCACAAGCTAGTTGGCCAACTTGTAAATAAAAAAATTATAAAAAATTGCTTCAAAAGAAGATAAATCTCTTTTAGGTGGAACATTAGCTATAGGTGTAACATAGTTGAGATGTTGTGTGCAGATATAGAGATTCTCTATAACCATCAGCGAGAGATACAGCATTCTGATTTGTTTTCCTTCATCGTTTTTTAACGAAGATTGATTTGGCGGCAGCATCTATTAAGGGAAGGGGGAAGGAAGCCCCAGCAACATACATAATTATATACCTAGTGATTTGATATTAGAATTCTCATGATATTGGCATTTTTACAAGTAGTGAAGTGAACAAAGGTTCGTTCGTCTTGAAAATTGCATTAACATATCCGATCGACGACGGATGCGACGCCAACGTGAGTAAGAAGCATTTGGTATTTTATTATGGCACCTTGAAATTCAGAATGTTGTCCTTCTTATTTTTACTCCCGATTGCGGTTTTTTGTTTTCCATATTCGTGTGATCAGAGTTTTCAATGGCATAACCTCAAAACTGTTTTAGGGAAGGAATGCTTCTGGGTAGTTCGCAGGAGCATTGTTGATAAAAACAGTGATCCTGTGAATACTGTTAAAGTTTGAGTAGCTACTAATTGGAGCATCTTTTTCAAAACATCAAAAATGTCTTCATAATAAAAGTGGGAGACGTTCAGTAACGGCAGAAAACAAAGTCTAAGAGGAATCACATCCCACCAGTCTGATAAAATTCTGATAATTTATCAAAGGCTGTTGTTGTAGTTCAGTGTCCCAGAAATAGTGTTATAAAACTAAAAACGAATAAGAAAACTTTCTATATTACCTAAAACATATTCAAATTAGAAGATATTAAAAAGATGCAAAGATCAAATGGAACCTTGAGGCACACCAAATTTTTTTTCTTGATAAAAGCAAGAGCGAAAATAGATAACAAGATTAAGATTTTTGAGATTTTCGACACCAGTCCCCCAACAGCTTTAAAGATTCTAAGGGAAAACAGTTAGAATTGATGGTACTTCAGTAGAATTCCTTAAAGCATCTTCTTGTATTTTGCTTAAATAAGTGCAGGCTGTTTGAGATAGTGAATGGATGGAGAAGGCTTCGTAGCTATTGATCATGCATCGTTAAATTCAAAAAATAAAAAAAGGGTCTTTGAACAATCATCTTAGTACCAATCGGACAACTACAACTACAAAAGGAACCTTCATAATGACCGGCAGAATGTTGTAATATATTCCAGAATATTGGGACAGTGACAAGTCTTTACACCGTTTTAGGAAAAGTGTAATTATCACATTTGATACTTCAAAAGCAAGAGTAGGGCAGCAGGCTCCTCTTCGATTAATTGTAAGTTACCTTTCAGACGGTTGTATTCGTTGTTTCCACAGTACGCAGTCTTACATTCATAAGATGAGTGGGATACCTCAGGGCTCCGTTTTGCCTCCTTCTATTTTCTTACTCTTTATCAACGATCTCTTGTTTAAGACTTCTAATTTCTAATCCAATAAATCATTTTGTTGAGGACAGCACCCTGAACTTTTCAATTTTTAACCAGATTCACAATTCTGTTATTTTTATGTCAAACAGCACCGTTGCGTCAGCGAGTGCTTTCCTTTCCAATAAGAAACTATTAACCACGTGGAGTTTAATTATTCAAAAGCGTAATTTCGTCTTTTGTCATTAAAGGATAACCTGCTATACGCCCTACCTTGCCTATGCCGCTATCCATTAGTGACTCTTTCATTGAGGAATCGAACAAAACGTTGTATGTATATTATATACAGACCTCCAACTCGGACTCCTGTTGCCTGAAACACCTTCTCACCACCTCTTTATTATAATTTATAAGTAATATGAAAGCTCTCCCTTTAAGCTCTCCCGTGCGTTTTAAATGTGAACAAATACACGAAAAAATAAAATGCACAGAGGTAAACATAATATCTACATATACCGTGATGAATAAAATATTTCAAAGGTGTTTAAGACAAGAGGAGTACGAGTTTGCGATCTTTATTATATGGTCTGTGAACTTCACCACATGTTTGACGTCTCTACTACCACTTGAAGTGCGCCATCTATCGACGAGAAACTAAGCTCAACGAACGTAAAAAAAATGGTTGTTGCTTCCCATGGTAATCAAGAGCTTAGTTTTTCGTCGACAGATGGCGCACCTCAAGTGGGAATACTATAGTTTATGTATGCAATGGCTTCAGTTAGTAAAGGCTCTAACTCATAGAATCGGTTGCGTCCGTCCGTCCGGCCAATTCAACTGGCAGCTCGATGAAATACACGTATATGGAAAGCGGTATATACGCAACGCGTCAACGCACAATTAGCCGAAATTTTAACTTTGAAAATTGTACTATTAAAAGAATTATTTTCTTATTGTACGTTGCCTTATAAATAAATACAAATACAAATACAAAATACAAAATACAAAATTTCCCCTCCATTGGACGCAACGGATTCTATATGCTGGACACTTTACTTTCGTGTGCTGGACGTAATACAGAAGAGTGCATTTATAATCATAGAGGATAGCAACTTAACAGAATTAAATGGGTAATGTCTCTCATAATTCAATCGCTAAGCAATGTTCCAATGAATCATAATTTTTCCATATCACTATATCATTGCCGATTTCGCCCGATTTCGGATAGAGGTGGATAAAGAGTCTTATTCTAAAGCCGCACTTTACGAATGTGGAAGCTTTAGTCTGCTCTCTTTTACAATTTACATTACATTCAAAACTAATGTGTATCGGTATCTCCAACCCGATTTTTTTAAAAGTTGGAATGATTTTAATTCATTTAAAACCCCACGAATGAATAAACGATCAAATTCACAAAATTTTAAATTTGTTCTTTTAACAAAAACTAAATTAAATCAAGGCAAAACAACAAAAACAATGTTATCAGGTGAAAGTGATAAATGATCAAAGATCGCAGCTATACAAGACTATAAGATACAATGCAAAAGTATATACCCAAAACATTTAACTGATTTCCTACCTTTTGTCTCATTGAACCTACGATAACTTGAATTTCAAATTGAATAATAAAATAACGAATAAGAGAAGAAAAAAAACGCCGCCGCCGCCACACCACTGCGCTGCTGTCACCTGCCAAACCTGACACGACGACCACGTTCGATTCTCAATTTATTTAATTATGCAATAGACAGGCCAATAAGATGCTATTCAAGAAAATAAAAAAAAAACCGAATCAAGTCGAAAGTTGTCTCTTTGCGGTTGCTTTTCCCTGCACTTCAAAGTATTTACATTTCTTCGCCGTCAGCGTCGTCACCGTCGACGAGGGAGACGCTACGGTTTGGGGTTTTTCTAAGGCACTGACAGTTCACAGACTTCGGAAGATCAGAAGGGAAAGTAATTGAATTGATTGTTTCATTTCTTGACTTATAGGTATCGGAATCGGAAAGACTGCCAAATCGCATGGGTGAGGTCTATCTTCAAAGATAGTTAGAAACAACAACAATAAAAGAAAGATTGAAGCAAAGGCAACAACAAAACTGACAGTAATGTGATAATAGTAATTTTTTCTTCCGTTCCCCGGCTCGAAGCAGAGGCAGTACGCCTTGGTAGCTTGGGCTTTTGGTCTTTAATTTTAATTTTATATCTAACCCGTAAAGAAAACGAAAATACTTGTTATTTTATGACTTTTTTAATTAAAAATGTTTAAACATTTAACCGTCGTCGTTGCATGGTTAAAGAAAAGACTAAGCTAACAACCTATGTATTTATGCTCAGTCATGAAGTTGTTATCAATTAAAAGGAGACGTTAATAAATGTGAATTTGTATAAAAGATACAAAATACAATATGAAAGGCTAATTATTTTTTAAGTGAAATGAAACGCAAACCAATCATGTGTGTTATGTCAGCATTTCTACTGTAAATCTGCACCGTGAGAAAAATGAAACGAAATCATGGTTTCTGCATGAAAACTATAGTTGACTTAAAAAATCTTTTTCCAAAAAGCAAAGTTACAATCACATTTTGATATAATTTTGTACTTGATCTAAAATATTGAACCCGCGCATTGAGATAAGGCTTTTTTATTAAACTTTGCAAAAAATGATCAATTCAAAAATGCAAACCCTGCCGCATTAACAATAAAATAATTTCCAAAAAATTTTGTACATATAATATGCTTTTTGTTTTAAGCATTTTGTAAAAAAAAATGACATAATATAAATGGAGCGGTAGGAAATTTGTTTTAATTTATTCAGCCAACCTTGACAATAATGGTACGGCCATGTCATTTTTGTGACACTGCCATTGCAATGACAAACTTATCAAAAAATCTGTCATTGTGTCCTATCAGTGTGATTACACGGTCATAGAAAATTGTCATTTCGATGACGTAACAATGTCCGTCATTGTGCTTGTCATTCTTGCTGTCAGTGCAATGACATTATTTTACGATGTAGATCACACGACATGACGACTTTAGGACAGATAACTACGTCATTATGACGTCAGAATGTAATTGCAATAACAGATTTCGATGACCGTGTAATACTATCTTAAGATGTTGTGTTTTCAATGTCAAATTAGCAAGGGAATAGACAGAGGCAATTCTTATGTCTTTTCCGTCAATTCAAGCATTTTGGCCGCCAAAAGTGCAACACAAATACACCCAGATAGAAAAACGTCAACAGTTAGGAAATTGCAATCAAGCAAGCAAGATTGTATGATAACCTTCATTATTATTGATCCAGTTGCAGAGGAAGTTAACGTCATTTTATGTTATTTGTTTGACATTCGCGTCAACGTTTAAGACAATGTTATCGCTATAAAATCGAAGTTTTTTTTTTCTTCGTAGAGCGAAAGTAAAAGTCAGTGATTCGGCTAGCATTATCAACTTGTTGTAATAATTTGTTATTGTCCATCAAGGTTAATGCGTTACTGTGGTGACAATTTTTGTCCAATGCTTTATCATATTTTCTTCCACACACTCTCGATATAAATATACTTTCGAAACTGAGCAATTGAAGAATCAATGCTGTCATTTATATTATTTATTTATATTATATTGCAGTCTGCTTCTTTTCAATCTGTCAAAGAGATTGTTTTCAATCTTAAATTTAGTCGACACTTGACACTTACATAGGTAAGCCTGTGTACATAATGTTGTATGCAGCCTCAGCTTAAATACCAAATTTGCGTTTCCCATTAAGAAGGTATGTAAGTGCGGTTGATAGGTCACAAAAAAGTGTGTATAGGTGGAAAAATGTCGGAAGTTATTGAAATTTGAGGATTTTGTTAAGCGATAGTAAACAAACATTTTGCCATGTTTTAAACTTCGAAGGCCCTGTGCACCTACATACAAAAAAGGGGAGAGAGTGGTTTTACTCCAAAAAATAATAAAATGGTAACGGGATCATTCCGCTCCGATATGTTGTCAACAGTTTCCTTCCTTTAAAAACTTAGCTAGGAAAAGTGTGGCCTTAATTTCAACTCGTCCAGTTTCCAAGGGTTATCTGTCAAAATGAATTAACCCATACCTTTTGACTCAAATACGGTACATACACATTTGTACTTAATGCATTCTTTCTTTCCAATATGGCTCCAAAATTTGTTGATAGTAGTTTATTTTTCGCGTCACTTTATTCTAACATTTTTTTTTTTTTTCAGAGTTGAAGAATTTCAAAGTGGTATAATGCTATATCTTGTGACTATGTTCAACCCCCTGATCTCTATATATGTACATGTAAAATAATAATTTATTGGAAATCAATGAAGTTGAAAAATCGACAGCAACAGAATGGTTAAATTGTATGTTCACACGATCGTCAGAAACCTGACAATTAAATTGTAATACAAAATGTTGGTCTGCCAATTCTCTGAAAACAAATTGTAATAGCACTTTCCATTGATTTCACTTGGGGAACCACTCATTCTGAAAACCAATGAAACAAGCAAAATTGCTTCTGCTCAATTTTGACACAATGTAGTATTACTTTTAGCATTACTTTTACATGCATTGCATTACTTTTACAAGTTTTGCCATTGTCAAAGTGGTATGCGCAGCTCAATTCATGGTATTAAGGGTTTTTACTGGTTCCTCGTAGTAAATACCACTTACTCAACTTCGTTGCTGACCTTCGACGCCTATATCATCAGATTTTGATTTGACCTATGTCACATGTGTCGACATTACCAAAACTTTCGGCATTACTGCATGCGAATAGACCTTAACCAATGAATATTCTATGGTTGACATTTGAGTTTTATTTGCATTTGTGCTTCTTGAGTGGATTCTGATTTCAAATCATCAGAAGTGCCATTTGCTTACCAATGAAACGGTTTCGGAAGACTTCTGAATGCTTTTGGACGCTTGTTTTCCTCCAGTTGAAAGTGCTATATGTTCACAGACAGTTTGGGACAATTTTTTACTGACAGATCCATCAATATTTCATATCAACTGACATAACAACCATCTGTGAGAAACAACTCACCACTGAGCTGTCATTGTGGGGAGTAGGTATACAAAAATCAACGAACTCGCCTTGTGATAAAGCATCTCAGGCTATATTTCAAAACCTTTCAAGTTCAAAGTCACTATGTCATTTTTGACGCAATGCTCTTTCCTGCACTATTGTGAATATTAATTTCGTTAATGCATATTAAGAGAAAAAAAAACATCGAGAAAAATTAAACAACTAAACAAGTAGGTAGATACATAAGATACATTTCTCAGATACTTTGTTTTCATAATAGTTTTGTTTTTGAATAACATTATCACACATCATGACAGAGCCACGTGTCACTTAAACCAAAACATATTTAATTTGCCGCCAAGCAAAATTCACTTTAAAAATGATAAAAAAGGCAATTTTTCTGTTGATGATGATCATCATCGGGCAATTTAATTTTACTCTCAATGAGCGCGGTGCTGCATCCCATCGTCCGTCGTCGTTCGGTCGTCCGCTTTTTGGTTTACTTTTGAAATGATCAGCATGTGTGTTTTGTGCGTTGTGCGTAGTTTCCGATGAACAGAGGTTATACTTCTTTATTTTTGAAGTCCGAAAATCCGAAAATTAAACATGTGATGAGGTTTAAATTGCACCCACATGTTCAAGAACGGAAGAAACAATAAAATCAAACGAACAAAGAGGTAGAATCGTTCAGATACAGATTGTTCTATGAACTGTGAAGTACGAGCGGAAACTGGTGTGTGAGCAGTAGTTTTGTTTTTTGAAATAAGAATGGAACTGCAAAGAATGGAACTGCTTCTTGACTATCCAAAATGAATCCCTGTCTTTGCAGGTCAATCTATATACACTCTAGACAAGTTTATTACCTTTTATCTTAATAAATACACGCGTCTAGGAACTTCAGATTATCGTACATATCAGTCAATGTCTCTTGCTCCAATATATCAGTTAAAGAAACCATCCCAAAGAGAACCGTATGACGATAGGAGAAAGCCAATTGGGGCTTGGGGGTCTCAACAATTTCTGTCGTCGTCTCATAAATGTTTTTATGGGACGGCTTTCCTTTCGCACTATAGATCAGTTGCAAGAGCACTTAAAGATCTTGATAAACACAAATCCGCTAGCCCCGATAGTACCTTGCCATACTTCTGTTGAAGGGTGCTTCCAAGCTGAAATTTGTATAATCTTTGGTTCAAGAGTAAGGCTAAATTCTTGAACCGGTAAAATCCGCCCACAATCGCCAATTTTGATGAACAACCTCAATTTGGTAAAATTAAATTATGTTTTTTGTACAGTTACGATAAAAGCATAAGGCTAAAATTTTGCACACGTAAGCTTTAGGTAAACCTCCTTCCAATTAAATAAAAATATTTCAGTTTGGGCGTGGCTGACGCCCATTTTTTATACAAAACCATCAATATTGTTTTTATAAAATAACAATTGTTATATTAAAGAGAAAAACATTAAATTTTGTGGATATTACTTGCACATAAACATCTTGTCAATGAAATCAGAAAATTTGATTTTGGGTGTGGCTGACACCCACTTATCACTAGAAACTATAAAAAAAATTGTTTTTGCAATGTATTTATAATGAATCCGCAAGCCAAAATTTTTCGACTCTTAGTAGAAACTAAAAAGTTTGTGTATGAAAAGAAATTTTTGAATTTTGGGCGTGGCTTTTGCCCACTTTTCATGAAAGAACGAAAAACGTAGTTTTAAAAATTTAAGGTAGGTACTACCGATATTCAATTTAAACCTTTTTCCCTTCCGTTCGTTTTATGAAGAATATATCTCCACATTTTCTTGTGTACATTTTTTCAATACGCCCACTTTTAAAAGCGTGATTTTGATTAAATACCTTTGTTCAGGTATGAACGTTTAAAAACTACTCGATTCAGCTGTACTTTTACTTATATTGCTAAATACTGACTTCAAATGTTTAAGATACGCCCACTTTTAAAGGGCGTTTCCGTCAAAAGTCGTATATTGCATTATTTTTTTTAACGTTTTTTAACTATCAGTCGCAGTTTTGAAGAAGAAAATGATGAACACTTAGATTTATATTCCTTGGTTACGTAGCAGAGTGTGGTTTAAGAATTGTCAAAAAAACCCATAATCGTTATTTCCATTCAAAATCTAATTTTTAAAAATTTAAGTTTTGTCTTGTTTTGTTCAAATCAATCTGCAAGAATAAAATTGAATGTCACTGAGCTCATACTTATTGCCTTGGCAGTACAAAGTCTTAACTTTGGGCGTGGCACACGCCTTTTTTTACTGTGCCAACACTAATTGAACATCACACGAACTTGCTCTTATGATAAGCAATTGCGTAGTGGCTGCATATATGGATATTAAAAAAAAATTAAACAATTTCGAAAATTCTTTTATTTTTTAAATTAGTTTAAGAGTTTTCTCGGAAAAACTAAGTATGCAATAAAATTTCAAAGCTATACGTCAATCTAGGAAAAAAAAATATTGAAAATCGTTGGACCAGTTTTTCTTTAAAAGGTTATTTTTGAAAAACTTTTTCAAAAAATATTTTGAAATTTATTTGAGTATGCAAATATATGGCAATCTGTAGTTTACATTCGAAAAATAATTTAAAAAAAATCAATGTACCCGTTTCCAACATATTTCGAAAACCAACAATTTTTTTGAAAAAATTATAAAAAATCAAATCAAAATTTTGAAATGCCATATTAATAAAATTATGAATGACTTCCTGTGGCCAAAATTTTATTGAAATCGAGTGTATAGTTTACGAGAAAATTTGATTTGAAAATACTGGTTCTATGAGAGGTACCGTTATTAGACAAATTTTGAAAAAAAATTTCAAACCAAAAGATAGATTGTCTTGCAAAAATAGCATTCTGAAAGTTTTATCAAAATCGTTAGAGCCGTTTTTGAGAAAATCAATTTTTGTCTTCAAGATTGTATGGCAGGTGCCGTAATTTTTGGACCTAGAGCAAAAATAAAAAATACGTTCCGAGGGACGGCGAAATAAATCCTAAATACCAAATTTGAAGCAAATCGGCCCACCCGTTCAGCCTCCACAGGCGCGAACAGACAGACAGACAGACAGACGGACGGAATTTCCAGACCCACTTTTTTCGACTTCTCCATCATCGTAATGTCATGTTTGATTGTTATCTCAAAACTTTTTTTTTCGACGAATGCATAACTTGCCTTATAGTACCTATAATCGCAAGAAAAAATTGGGAATAGGGTATCCAACAGTTCGTTACAAACGTACTGTAGCTCTCGCTTATGTTTTTTTTTTTCAATTATAATAATTTTATAATAATTTTAACTATATGCCATAAGACCCAAGGTCTTTTGAATGCAAACTGCACGGCAATAGTTAGAAGGAATAGAAAGTTATAATAGATTTTTTGTTGCTACAATGGATTAAGAAATAGGTGATATTTTTCTCATGAAAATCCCACGGGTGGCGTCCAGTTGAAGCTGGGGGAATACTGAAAAGTTGCTGCCCAGGCTGGGGCTCGAACCCAAAACTCTTAGGTTAGCAACCAAGCACTTCATCCACTGTACCATTCCTACCAAAAATAACCGAGAAGAATATTTAAATACCAGGGTTTTAACTATCGAAAATTTCCCTTACTTCCGCCATCAACAACAAAGTCACCATACATTACTTTTTAGCAGAAGTAAAAATGTTAATAACATCTCAAAACAATCAAAAATGGACGCTGCTTCAATCGAATCAAAATCCTGCTCTGAATAAAAAAAAATCTTACGCAAATTGATCATGATCAATCTCACTTCATGCTCTAATCTCCAATACCTTACTTAAATATTCCAAAGGCTAGCTATTGCTTCCATTTTATATGCATGCAGCATGCAGCATGCACTAGCTAGCTAAACACAAGGTCGTTATGTTTTAGCAGCACAAACGTCACACATGTCACTTCGACTGACAGTTTCCTCTTAAGTCATTCAAATCCGATGCAAGCGCTGCCGCTGGCTGGGAAGTTGAATTAAATTTGAATAAGAATTTGAATTTTCAAAGATCAGATGTTGAAAACGAACACAAAAAAAATACCTACCTCCCACGGCTCGAAGTCAAGTGTACCCACCTAGTTCCCAAAGACTTTCACTCAACGCAATGCGACGCGACGACAACACCACGAGTTTCCGTTTAAGTGTTTTCTGAGTTTGAGTAAATTAAATATGAGTATGAATTTAATGAATGAGTAATTTTGAATAATTTTAGAATAAATTATTGTGTTTTCATTGAGCAGCATTTCTTGAATCACACTTATCGCCACCCTCAACGCTCTGCGCTAGCTACTCGGAAACATGTCACATTTTAAGTAGCTTGTTTAGTTATGCTAACATGCGCTTATGTCGGGTATAATGTCAGATACAGATTCTCAGATACAAATATTAAATCTTACGGAGTCGACGCATTGGAATGTTTTTTTTTTTATTTCGTTAGGTAGATACTACTTGTGAAGTTTTACTTATTTTGCTGTTGGGTGCACTAAATAGTGCCTATTGGTGCTGATTTTTTTGAAAAACGAACTCAGTTTGCAAACGATCGTGAAACTGTTGAATACATACGATTTCGATTCTGAAATATTTATTGTGTGGTCACAAAACGCTGAGGTAGAATATTACCGTGTCGTCGGAAGTGGAAATTCTGATTTTTTTTAATATCTAAGGTGTTTTTGTTTCGGGACAAAATACAGTGAGATTTTATTGGAAAAAAAAAGAGAAGAAATTAATTGAAAATTAAAATTCTAAATATTTTAAATAAAACAAGTGAAATCGACGAGTTGTTGAGTTGAGATACATATTATATTCTTGAAAGGATTTGTTGAGTGAAATATTTAAAAATGCATAGTACACTGTTGGAGGAGGTTTGTATTTTATATTTTGTGTTTAAATTTATATGATTTTTTTTTTTTTTTTTTTTTTTTGAATGATCGGTGTTGAGTTGGCTTGTTTGATATAAACAAATAAGATTTTAAAATTTTAAAAATATTAATGATCCTAATTAATGACGAGCATATTTGTTTTTGAAAATAAGCTGACCAAGAGACCACGAGAGGAAACAATTATTAATTGAATATTTTATCTAGCCACTGTCATTGTCATTGATGTTAGATTTATTTAAGGAATACTTCTTTATAACATACTTCATGTTCTTTGGTCTTTAATAACGACATTTTAATTAAATGCTTTTCTAATTGTGAATGATTCAATTTGGTTTGAGATAACCAAGAAACGGAAGCCACAGACTTTTTAAAATGTATTTTGACGGTCGGGCAATAGATATTTTTATTTAAAAAGTTTCGATATCCATGTAAACTTTTTCCCCAAAAAATATAAATTTAAGATACATTTTCAAATGAAATGGTTAAGTGAGTTCAACTACCTGACAACGTGAAAAATATAATTATATTTTCGAAATTAAAAAATTGCAAGCTGATGAATCGCTTAACGATTAATCATTCAAATATTATATTACAATAGTATGGGGCTAGTTATAGATATTATTGCAATGTTATCAATCACCATTGAAACCCAAACTAGTGTTAAGCTATGGACAAACGATTGCCAAGTCTACCAACGCTCTGACAATGACCTGCCAATAAGCTGACAATAGCAAATATCTAACAATGCAATGCAAATGTCTTACAATTTTCTGTCAATTTATTATAAAGCTCACACTGTTGTAAGACTTTTGGGACAATTTTTCACTGACAGATCTGACAATATTGTCATATCTTACAATCGTCTGCACGTAGCTTTACGGTTTGAATTTTCACTGACAAGTCAGTTATAGCTATCATTGAAAAGGTCACCATTTAAACAGTTATAGTTGATCATAGAACAGAAATGGAATTGAACGCATTCAGTGAATCGAAGAATACAAAAGACAGTGGTCTCCTTATTCTCCCTTTAAATCCTTATATCTAGTTTCTGTAGAGCAAGGGTTAATTCTAGTACCCTGTCATTTCCGTACCGAATTTCACATTCCAAACAGTCGAAAATCTCCCTCTGCCTCTTTCTGGTCCATCGGAGATCGAAGACCTCATCTTCCTTAGTGCCTCCCTCCGCTCTACATGACCCAGCTATCTCAACCGTTGGAGTCGAATTTTTTTTACTACGCTCGTTTTTGTATCTTCCTCTTCAACAGATCTCCACAAACAGGACCGTTAATCGTGAATCCCTTCTATTTGGGTTCTAATTGCATTGATTTGTTAAAGATACTTCCTTTCTCAAACGCAATGTTGAATAGCTGCATGACAATGATTTACTCTGTCTTCACCGTCCGATGATGGTGTTGAAAGTGTCAGTAGAATCCCTAACAATTTTGTCGAAACATCGAGAATTCTCTGACGTCATCCTGATCCTGGTCATGAAATGGTATGTTTCTGCCTTCTTAACACTGTCGAAAGCTGATTTAAAATCCATAAAAAGGTGGGTCTGATGCATTTCAAGTTTTTAGTTTTTTTTAATGAGGATCTGGTCGGTTTTACATATTCCAAGTCTGGATCCACATAGGTAAAGACTAATCCAAACGACTTAAGACGCTCACATAAAACGCAGGATAGGATCCAATGGGCTATGTCTAAGAGACTTATAACTACACATAAAGGGTGTTTTTTTTAGAGATATAGAACTTAGAAATGGAATAAAACAAAGATGATTTTTTTTAATTCGACATGAAATTTACTTTATTCGAAAGATAATCTTGTGGCATTATAATTTAAATATGATTTCTGGCATGTGACAGCCACTGCTGGCTCGGACGTAGTCTAATCTGGAGGTCCAATTTTTTGACTTTTTCCAACATTTGTGGCCGTATATCGACAATAACGCGGTGAATGTGGTTAATCGTTTCGGGCTTATCGGCGTAGACTAGCGACATCACATATTCCCACAGAAAATAGTCAAGCGGCGTTAAGTCGCACGATCCTGGAGGCCAATTCTCAGGATTAAAACGCGAAATTTTGAGCCCACCGAACGTTTCCTTCAACAAATCAATTGTGGCACGAGCTGTGTGACGAGTTGTGCTGTCTTGTTGAAACCACAGCTCCTGCACATCATGGTTGTTCAATTTATGAACGAAAAGTTCAGTTATCATGGCTTTATAGCGGTCACCATTGACTGTAACGTTCTGGCCAGCATCGTTTTTAAAGAAGTACGGACCAATTAATCCACCAACCCATAAATCACACCAAACAGTCAGTTTTGTGGATGTAACGGTGTCTCAACATACACTTGAAGATTATCATCACCCCAAACACGGTTTTGTTTATTGACGTATCCATCCATTCAGCCAAAAGTAAGCTTCATCGCTAAACACCGTAAAACAGACGAAGTGCGCGATATGTATTTCGAACAGAACCGTGATTTTCAAAATAAATTTGCACAATTAAGCGTTGTTTAGACGTCAGACTATTCATGTTGAAATGTCAAACCAAACTAAACATAAATCATTTGACAGTTGACAAAATGGCGGCCAGTTAAAATAGTATTGCCAACTTAAAGTTCTATACCTCTAACAAAAACACCAGTTACTTGATGCAGAGTGGGCGTTTGCCTTTTATTTTAATGGGGCAGTTAAGAACTGAGATTCACATCGTTGGGCTTACTTTTCTTCGACCTAATTTTGCATGTGAGTTAGTGTATTGCTCGGTGACGTGAAATAAGGCCAAACGAAATAAGGCCAATTTGGTCTTATTTCCATGCACTAATAGAAATAAGAGCGAAAAAATAATGGAAATAAGACCGAAAATAAAAAATTAGGAATTCGGCTTTGGTTCACGGTTCTAATTGTTAAGTGCTAAAAGTTTTGAAAAAATAAAATGAGGAACAACCAAAATGTTCAAAGAATTTTTCAAAAATTGTTTGCGCTTCCGTTGATGAGCGCACAAAACATGATAACTGCATTTGATTTGATTAAAGCGGAAATTGGTCAACAAGCGTGGTCACGAAACGCAACAAATGCTTTTAACGAGTTCATTATCTATTTTCAAACGCAATGGATTGAAAAGGTATTTATTTGATTGTCTTTCTTTTATGTATTAGAAAAATATTTTCTGTGCATGAGTAAAATCGCTCGATTTTGAGGAATTAAGGTTTATCTGATTTTTTTTATATTTTCAAAAACGGATATTGGTGATATGAGATTACGTTTGTGTGGGAATGAATCTCATGGGTATTGCAAGTATCTGTTTTCGGAAATTTTAAAGAATCAGATAAAATAATCGTTAAAAAATCGCGCGATTTTTTAACGATTATTTTATCTGAAAATCGCGCTATTTTTTAACGATTATTTTATCTGATTCTTTAAAATTTCCGAAAACAGATACTTGCAATACCCATGAGATTCATTCCCACACAAACTTAATCTCATATCACCAATATCCGTTTTTGAAAATTTAAAAAAAATCAGATAAACCTTAATTCCTCAAAATCGAGCGATTTTACTCATGCACAGAAAATATTTTTCTAATACATAAAAGAAAGACAATCAAATAAATACCTTTTCAATCCATTGCGTTTGAAAATAGATAATGAACCTCAATACCGTATCATCTTAGAGGTGTGAAAATTGATATTGAAATAATGCCAAATTGGCCTTATTTCGTTTTCGAAAACGAAATTAAGCCAAACTGAAATTTCGGCCTTATTTCGTTTTGGAAAACGAAATAAGGCCAAATTTTCGGAATTTGGCCTTATTTCGTTTGGCCTTATTTCACGTCACCGTATTGCTCCCTCTTAAATCATTGCATTCTTTAAAATTTCGCCTTGTAGTCCATCGGCTCCAGCTGCCTTATTCGTTTTTAAACTGGCGATGGATGCATTGATCTCATTGAGCTATACTATTTGCTCATTGATGGGATCCTGGCTGTCTTCACTACTAGGCAAGTGGTTAAAGTAGTCTCGTCAAATGATAAAAATCGATGAATCCATCATTTTAAATATGTACATATTATGTAGTTCTCTGCATCAAATAAATTTGTTTGTGTACCCAACTCATAAAGTGTTGTCTACAATTTATCGCCTGTATGGGATGCACTTGTACTCACAAACACTCGAGCCCTCAACAATGATTGAAGATTGAATTGAAATTCTTGAAACTATATCACCCGACCATCAATCTTTTTTTTTTAAACAATTTTTATTGTCTTCAAAATAAAAATGCTTTTATTAATTTTTAAATGTACTTTGCCAAATTTTCTAATAAAGAGGAAATTATATAGTTTTCAATGCTGTTTCTAGCGAGGACCACAAAGAGCTGAAACTATTGCCAAGAATATTTAAAAAAATTAAATCATGTGTCAATATCCCCAAAGCATTATGCTTTGTGGTCACTTCACGTCACTGTCCCAAATTTAAATGGTACTCTCACTTAAAATTGCATCAGGTGGCCAGAGAAGTTCCTTTGTTTGGATGATGCATCAGAAAACCATTCACCTGACTGACACATAACACAGCGTCCGTCTATGTCGGTTGTACATAGGGATGGATATATAGGTTTTAAAAATAGGAAGTCTGGCTATAGCTTCATACACCTGCAGCGGCAGAGCCCCACACACCCAATGTTACTTTTTTTTTTTTTTAAGAAATTTTTTTTCATTTATTTTTAAGTCAAATGATTGAAATAAGTGATTTTTCATCGAAACGTTGGAAAGGTGTTCATTAAAGTAAAAGTGCGATATTTTTTTGAAATTCTTGCCTTTAGTTTTCAATGTTTTTGAAAAAGAAATTGCTACTTTGCATCGAGCAAGACGTAGGAAGGTACATATAGCAGAATCGAAATTCTAGATTTTAGAAGATAGGGATGATTAAAATGAATAAAAATAGATGAATGAATAAAACAAAATAAGCAAAGTGGATTTTCCCACGTTTGTCAAACATTCTATATTTAGAAGAACAACAATATTTTAAATTGTTTTTCAAAACACGGATGATGATTTCAAAAACTTTTTGTACATTATGATCGAATAGGGGTGTGTGATCTTCAATATCGAATTGGCAGAAAATGTCAGTATATGATAATGATTTATTATTTTTATTTCAAAACGGAAACATTCAAATACAGAAACAGACGATCTCGGAGGCTTGGAAATTGATTAGAATATATATAAAAGCACTGTGAAAAATGTATTATTTTTATTTTTTTAACAAACGACTTTGAAAAATTGCAGAATTTACGTATGAAATAAAATAAATTTTCTTTCATAGACAGAATTAAATTTCAATAAAATTAAATTTTGATTCAATTTAGGCTGGACAGCGATTTCGAATTTTGAACACCGAATAAAACTTTTCATCGAAATAACTTAATTTTGTTTTTATGACATAATAAGTTTTGCTTTAGGTTTTTAAAGCATACTTTTTAAGAGTTTTTCTTAGAAAATGGCACTACTTTAAATTAAGCATATTCCATAAGTTTTTTTATACAGAGCACCCTGTAAATCAAATTTTATGAGAGTTAAATTTCTTCTCGCAATGTTCAAATACAAATTTAAAAAAAAAAATGTTTTTCCTAGGCAGTGTCTATTTGTACGCACCAGTGTCATCAGTTTGAACAGTGTTACACCTTATACTATACTGTCCTTACTTACTTAAGGTGGCGCAGACAGTCCATTGTGGACCACGGCCTCAACCAACATTCCTCGCCAGCTAGGCCGGTCCCTAGCCAGTGGCCTCCAGTTGCGCACACCAAGTTGGTTGAGGTCGTTTACCACTTGATCGCGTTTTCGTCCATACGCTCCACATGACCCAGCCATCTAAGCCGCTGAATTTTCAGCTCCTTAACCAAGTCAATGTCGCTGTATAGCCCGTACAGTTCGTCATTGAATCTTCTCCTCCATACTCCATTGATACATACAGGCCCGAATATCACCCGAAGAATCTTTCTCTCAAAGCACCCCAGCCTGTATTCATCCGATTGTGTCAGTGTCCACGCTTCTGCCCCATACAGCAGGACTGGGATGATAAGGGTCTTGTATAGTGTCTCCTTGGTCCTTTGAGAGAGGGCTTTACTACTAAGATGCCTTCTTAGCCCGAAGAAACAGCGATTGGCAAGAGTGATTCTTCGACTGATCTCTTCACTGATGTTGTTCTGAGAGGTTATAGTGGAACCCAAATAGACAAAGTCCTTGACAACCTCAAAGTTATATCTGTCCATTGTGACGTTTTGTCCGAGCCTACGGTGATGATCTACTCCACCCGAGGACAGCATATACTTTGTTTTATCTTCATTTACAGCCAGACCCATTCGAGCCGCTTCCACTTCAATACTTGCGAATGCTCCACTGACAGCGCGCTTCGTTCTTCCAATAATGTCAATATCATCAGCATAGCCAAGTAATTGAACGGATCTAAAAAAAATCGTACCGCTGGTGTTGACATGCGAGTTGCGTACGATTGCCTCAAGAATGATGTTGAAGAGGTTACATGACAGCGCGTCACCCTGTCGCCTTTCTCGACATTAAATGAGTCGGTGGTGTTCTTACCAATCTTGACGGAGCAGCGCGAGTTCTCCATAGTCATCCTGCACAATCGAACGAGTTTGGCAGGGATGCCAAGAAGCGACATGGCTCTGTATAGCTCGTTCCTGTTTACGCTGTCATAGGCGACTTTAAAATCGATAAGGAGGTGGTGAGTATCGATTTGGAATTCTTGGGTCTTTTCCAAAATCTGCCGAAGTGTGAAAATTTGGTCGACGGTTGACTTACCCGGCCTGAAACCACACTGATAGGGGCCAATCAGTTCACGTGCGAAAGGGTTCAGACGTTCACACAGAATGGCCGACAAGATTTTATAGGCGACATTTAGGAGACTTATACCTCTGTAGTTGGCGCAGTTTAGAGTATCTCCTTTCTTGTGGATAGGGCACACAATGCTGAGGTTCCATTCGTCAGGCATACTTTCATCCGACCAGATTGTACAGATGAGTTGGTGTATGCTCCTCACCAAGTCATCTCCCGCTGCTTTGAAGAGTTCAGCCGTAAGGCCATCAGCTCCAGCAGCCTTGTTGGACTTTAGTTTAGATATTGCTATCCGAACTTCTTCTTGGTCGGGAGGACGGAAATTTTGTTCATCATCATCCAAATCGAATGGATCATTCTGCCTGACAGCGATTAGTTGGCTGTCTTCGCCGTTTAACAGTCTGCAGAAGTGTTCTTTCCAAATTCTCAGCACCGACTGTGTATCTACAACGACATTCCCACCCTCGTCTCTACATGCTTCCGCTCGGGCTTTGTAACCCTTGGACGAATGCTTTACCCTTTGGTAGAACTTTCGAACATTGCTTCTGCCGTAGCACCCCTCAATAGATTCAACCATTCGTTTTTCCAGTTCTCTTTTTTTTCTTCTGAAAAGCCGATGTTCCTCTTTCCTCTTTTGCTGGTATACCGCACGGAAAGCGCTCTTGGCAGCTCTAGTTCTGGCGTTCAGAACTGCATGATAGGCTTCGTCTTTGGCCAAGTGTGCGAGCCTGCACTCATCATCGAACCAGGTGTTTCGTTGTGGTCGCCTAATGAAACCCAAAACATCCGTGGCAGCGGTTTTGATGGCCATTTTGCAATGTTGCCACTGGGCCTCTGGGTTACTATACTGTCCGTAGAAACAAATATTTAAGCCACTTTTTAAGACGCTCTTTCAAATGCTCGACGTGGCTTCTATGGGAGCATCCGCAATATCAACATTTTAAATGACTCTAGATCATAAATCAGGCTGAATCGTAGCACCAGAAGAAAAAAGTTTAACGGGGTCAAACTGCATGCTCTCGGTGGCCAGTTTGCATCACAACCACACGAGAGATAAACTAACCATGCCCTCGAATCGTTCGTGCAGATTTTCCAATATATAACATGGCGTCGGTGTCCATATCATCCAATTCAAGCCAAAAGAATTTGATAATAATCGAACTATAGTGGCCTTAAATCTACACCTTATGTCCTAAAGTCAACAATTTTGTTCGTTGACGTAACCATTCATCCGCAGAACTGATGTCGTCGGCGAATTTAATTTACTGGTTGAAAATTAGAGTCAGTTTCCAACTGCTTCGGAACACATTTAACGAACACCCGACCTTGTCGATTGTCCTTAAAATATAAGTTCCTGGGTCAGTTAAATTTTCTACGAGTGCCCAAGATACGATGCAGAATTCGCCACGTTTTGGTCTGCGAAAAGCCGCTTGTGAGCCACGCGAAATCGACTCCCTCGGATTCTCCTGAACACTATCACTGATAACAGCGATGATTTCGACAGATCTTGAATCGTCGACGTAGGTACGAGTGTTGGTTGATCGGTGGAATAATATAAATCCACTACACTGTCCTCTAGGAACGACGATTATGGCCCCCAAAATTGGTTAAGTGCGTTTGCACATATACTGTTGAAAGATATTCCCGTCCATGGTGAACTCGAAGTGGCAAAACAGATTAAATAAATGACTGCGAGTTTGACAGATTTAGCTTCAACAATATGGCCGCTATCAACTGTCAAAGTTCACAATAAATAGGTACATTGCTTTACAGCACACATTTAAAATACCTGTATTGCTTCCGGCCAAAGAATGCAGTAGTCATGACTCATAAAATGTCAAATTTACTTGCAGGCTGTTCTGCTAAATGATCTGCGGAGGGAAAAAGTAAAAGTTTTGCTACTTTTCTTACCTGTTTAGGTCCAAGGTTTTCAGTTGTTTTCTTTCTCGTTCGAGAAATATTTTTAACAATTTTCTTGGATCTCGACGAGTTCTTGAAAGAACAAATGATTTGTACATTCTTTTGCTATGGGTAAAACCTCCAAACACACAAATAAGCTGACACAGTTCTTAAACGACATCTCATTTCTAAAGTCGGTTCAGAGCTAAAACTGAACAGATCAACAAGACAGAAATGAGAGAAACAAGAACACTAACTTTTCGGAAAAGTTGTATTTCATAAAATACTTGAATAAAGAAAGAAAGATTATATCCTACAAGATAATTTAAACTAACCAATCAATTGCAACTTTTACTTTTAGCCAATTACTATTGTGTCAAAATATATAGGATTGTCGTACTTTCAATGTTATACTGTAATTGATTGACAATGCTAAGATACACATTTCACCAAAAACATATGTAACCCTAGACTAGTGATCTTTTATCTATTCTTAAAGATCAGTGATCTTCTTAAAATGTTCTTCTAGCATTTTATAAAACAGGAGGACGTGAAAATTGTCTATAAGATCACTTTGATTATTTTGTTTTTTCTGTTCTACTTTTTGCCAATCTTTATCAGTTTGGACTCACAAAAATTAAATTGGCCCCAGTTCACATATCAACAAAGTTTTTCATTATCAACTCACTTGTTTCTTAGCTAATTTAGATTTGATTAATTTAATCAGAATTCATATAATTCCGCTCTAAGTCCGGTAATTTAATCAAAAAGTACTTGTGAAGAAGTACCTGCTAATAAAAACACTTGAACAAATTCTATTCAAACAAATTTTGTTGGAAATACTTCTAAAGAGGTTTAATTATTGTTTTGTTTTATTTTTAAAATTTTTAATCTTTTCTAAAGTTTCAAAGCTCAAATTCCACTCATTTAGAGAAAATATACCTTCTTTTTTTAAGAGGCAGTACTGCAATGTATACAATGGTCAACAAAAAGATTAAATCGTGCTGTTATGCAGTTTATTATACATTTCGGAACAAAGTTTAGTTGGTATTGTATTACGGGGTTCAATGCACGTAGCATACTTAATTAACTAAAGTGTGTTTTTTTTTTTTTTTAAGGTACAGAACTTTAACTTGGCAATACTTTTTTTTTGTATTGGCAGCCGATTTGTCATCTGCCATGTGATTTATCCTTAGTTTGGTTCTCCATTTCTTCACGAACAAACTGACGCCTGAACAGCGTATGCACGAACGGGGTACATTCGGTGAATGGGCTCGAATCAAGATTGCTGTTGACCCTGACTTTCGCAAGAAAATTTTGTTCAGCGTAGTAGCTCATTTTTGGTTGAATGGCTAGGTCAATAAACAAAATTGCCACATTTGAAGTGTAGAGAATTCTCAAGCTATCGTTGAGGCGCCACTAGCCGTTCATCCGCAAAAAGTGACAGTTTGGTGTGCTTTATGGGCTGGTTACATGTCACACAGCGCGTGCTACAATTGATTTGTTGAAGGAACCTTTTGGTGAGCGCACTTGGACCTGTGAGTTGGCCTCCATGATAGTGCGATGTACCACAGCTAGACTACATTCGTGTACACTACTATGTAGTCGCAGTTCTGATAGCAAAGTCTAGATTTCGGTGTTATTTCTTGGAGGAGTAACTAGACAATCAATCAATCAATTGACGTTATTTTGATTGAATTGTCATACAGTCAATTAAATATTTGCTTTATTTATTCTCTACCAATTTCTAAGTTATAACCTTGCCTTTGGTCTTCTATTATAATTTAAACAAAAAATATAAAAATTTCCACGCGCCCGATCTTGCTGATAATAAAAATAATTAATAAATCCATTTCAATGAACAACGCTTCCAAAGAACTCTGTTGGAATTTTTTTTTCCACACAATGTCCAACACAACAGACTTTGATAGAAGCAACAAGCTCATTATCAACGAAACTGATAAAAAAAAATGTGCTAGTTGCTTGAACCTTATCGGCACTCGTCTGATCTTCGAACCTCTGATTCCGATTAAGAATTATATTCATTTTTGTTTTATAATTTGTTTGAATTTTGTAATTTTGTAAATTGTGGGTATCAATTAAGTAGACAAAGAGTCTAGTAAAATATCAGTGTTAGACGCTTATAGGAAATTTATTTAATAAGTTGATTGATTAATTGTTTCATTAATATTTTTTATTGAAATTATCTTATAGCTTCTGGAAAATGGCTTTGTTGTCATTGAAGACTTCCTTGCGCCAGAAGAGACTGAGGAATTATACAAAGCTGGCCGAGCATTATGTATGGAAGCACCAAAAAGTGATAGGAAGATCTTTAGTACCGTGAATAGTGAACAGCAACAATCAAAGGAGAATTATTTCATTGAGTCTGGCAACAAAGTTCGTTATTTCTTCGAAGAGGGTGCTATTGGAGAAAATGGAGAGCTCCTAGTGGATCCTATGTGTGCTCTGAATAAGGTGAGTCTTGATAGTCATACAAAATATTCTTGTAGCGGAAATCATAACAGCTTTAGATGAAGGCGATTCACTTTGACTAATAAAAAATATCCATCCCATACAAATTTTACTATTTTGAGTATATGCATGCCTTTTGTAGAGATTATGATTCTTTTTGGGGACTTCAATCTTCGGACAAAACAGACATGGATAAAAAACTGATTGAATACAGGGAATTAATCTCTAGTGCCGGTAATAGCGAAATGGTTATTTTCGTTAAGTTTCGTTAAGTTTTGTCTATGGAGCATTCCTGTCTCGATTTTTTCAGGTGGAAACTCCACATCTGACTGTTATGAATCCCAATATAAACATACTGTTTTAATAGGTACCTACCTCCAAGCGCTACCAATTACTTCCTCACTTTATAGAAGGGAAAGGTTCGGGTTTCGGATCTTACATAAGCTTTATTGCTTATTTTCAAGAGCACACTCCCTCTTTTTGGGTAAACTACACGACATAACATTTTAAGCCACTCCCCATGAAGGACTTTTAAGGACTACTTACATGAAAGCGATCACCAAACAACAAATTAATGAAAACTCGTGTATTTTGACGTTTCATTCCGTATTATCACAATCGAGATCGAAATTTCGTAGTCTAGTGCGCCCTAGCCTTAATGCGCTAGTGAAATTTTTCGGTGTGTTCTGGCAGTTGTTGTTATCTGTCAGAAGGTATTATTTAAATTTTCGTTCATTTTAGTTAAAAAATTGACACCAACAATATTTTAGTCTTTTGTTCGGTTGTATCTATTTTGTATAAGGTATTAAAAACGAAGTTTTGAGAAGAAAAAGGGTGACACAGTCAAATGACACCTCCAGATTATTCTATTGATTTTATATAAGAAGGTTTTAGATTTTTCAACTTGTAAACTTCTACATTTTTCGGAATTACATGTATGTTAAGGTGATTGAAAATGAATTGAGTCATGCTCAACAAATCTTAATACATGCATTCAAACCCAGAGGTCCTTAAAGATATTAGATATCAAGAAATGAAACTGTCAGACAACTCGGTCTGTTAACGAAAAGCATGTTTCCGTGTCTAAGGTCTAACCATAATTGAAGAATTGGTACGTACGTTGACTTACGAAACAGTAGAAATACATGTGATTTGTATACCCAACCCGAAATGTCTTTTTGATAAGTTTCGGCAAGTTTCGTTAATGTAATGTTAATGTACGTAATGTACGCTTGAGTCGTACATTACGTACGAAAATCTGACATTCCTTTTTTTCTAAAGGGTATTCTTCTTCTTTCTTTCTTCTTATTTCTAAAGGCTATTATGGGCAGGCAACTGATGTACTTTACAAATCGGAAGGAAACTTTTCGTTCGGTTTTGACACTTGCTTCCTTTTTCGTATTATGGTTGGGCCTTAAGTCGAATGTCGAAGAATCTTAACGAAAGATGCCCCAGGAGTATATACTTCTTAAGCTGAGCTTTATTTAAGTGATATATAAGCCCTAATTTATTGATTGCGGTTAAAATTATTATTTTTTTTTCTCTTATGACGTAATTAAATACAACTTTAATACCACTTTGACATTTCAGGTTGGTCATGCTCTTCATGTTGAAAATGAAACTTTCAAGAAACTCACATTTAGCAATCGGGTCAAAGAAATTTGCTGGCAGTTGAACTATAGGAAACCCGCAGTTTGCCAAAGCATGTACATTTACAAACATCCTGGCATCGGAGGGGAAGGTAAGATCAACAAAATGGCTATAAAAGAGGTTAGCATTTGAATTGCTATTTTTATTTGTTGGCAGTTATTGCTCACCAAGATGCTTGGTTCTTGCATACCGAACCTAGTACGGCTATTGGATTCTGGTTTGCCCTTGAAGATACAACAATTCAAAATGGTTGTTTGCAATTCATCAAAGGATCACATAAAGGTGGCGTTCACAGAAGATTCATGAGAAATCCCGATTTAAAGTCCAGCGAACTTTTGATCTATGATAGACCAGCACCAATATACCCAACATCAAATTTCACTCCGGTTACTGTTAGCAAAGGTAAAATTTTGTGAACTAAATTTAAAGCTAAGAACAACTTTCATTTGTATCCATTGTAGGAACCTGCATCGTTATTCACGGTCATGTGGTACATAAAAGTGACCACAACCGATCGAATAAGAGCCGACACGCATATACCTTCCATGTCATTGAGACTGATAATACGAAATATTCCGAAGACAACTGGCTACAGCCACCGAAAGATGAACCCTTTCCCGTTCTGTATGAACGAACTGATTAATAGCTGATAGTGGAGTTAATGAAGATTGGAGATCTAACTTACATTGCCTTTTATTTTGGTTAAGACGTATTAATAAAGATGTGAGAGAAGGAGCGTTTCATTACTGTTGTAATTTAAACATTGAGTTTCATTTTTTTTTCTGAACACCGACCAGCTTATCTGTAATAACGAAGATCGAATCTTTTTGACAGATCACGTTGAGCTTAGTTCAATCTTCAACGGAAGCCGATCTGAACAGTTGTCTATGTGTAGGAGAGGACGGGGCACAGGGGACCACTTATCCTCTGTGCCCCGGTGGTCCTCTGTGCCCCATCCCAGAGTCAATAAGTGGGAAATAAGACCCAAAACGAAATTGGGACTTATGTCCCAAAGTCAAAAAGTGTAAAATAAGTCCCAAAATAAATTGGAACTTATGCCTCAGTACCAAAAAGTGGGTTATAAGTCTCAAAACAAATTGGGACTTATGTGTCAGCGCCAAAAAGTGGGATATAAGTCCAAAACCAAATTAGGACTTATGTCCCATATTAAGAAAGTGGGAAATAAGTCCCAACAAATTGCAACTTCTCCTCTGTGCCCCGGTGGTCCTCTGTGCCCCATCCTCCCCTATACGTAATATTAAAAAGTGGAACGAACGCGATGTCATCTAGTGAGAAGTCGAAGAACTTAAGTTCGAAAAGTGCTATTTCACCGACCATTACTAAATTTTTTTCGAAATTTCGACAAATAATAGCTATTTCTTTCTTCCTGAACGTAACCACGCGAACTTCCTTCCGAAATCAAATAAAAAGCCGGGAGACTTCTGTCATTTGGTCAGTGTCTATTCGCAAGCATCAGTGTTACCAGTCAAATCTTGAATTTCTTTTACTTGGAAGTGAGACAAAAAAGAATCCGATAAACCAACCGACGCGCTTCATTCTAAAAGCTGCAATTCAAGCAAGTAAGTGTGTCTAGTCGAATGTATTTACTGACAGAAGAATAAAATTTGAGAGTTTCCCAGTTAGGTATCTGTTTTTTGTTTATATTTTAGAGCCCCGCTTCGTGAGAGAAGAAGGTTATTTTTATCATATTTTTAGCCCACTCGAACAACTCCAACTCTTCGCTAAGGTTATGCTAAGTCACAGGTAGGCAGGTGCCTAAGCATGGATTCACCATTGTGAACTGAGTTGAAAAATGAGATAAGTGATACTGGTTTGAATGCATAGACAGTAAGTTGTTGATTTCGAACATTTGTCGAAGATCCCACTCGAAACTTAATCCTTTTCTTGTGCTGAGATAGAAGCACGGAGAGCCTATACTCATTGTATATAGTTATATAAACTATAGTATTACCACTTGAGGTGCGCCATCTATCGACGGAAAACTGAACTCTTGATTTTAGAGGTTTTTGTCTAGATTACCATGGGAAGCAACAACAACAATTTTTGTTTACGTTCCACCATTTTAATTGTTGTTGTTGCTTCCCATGGTAATCTAGACAAACACCTCTTAAATCGAGAGCTTAGTTTTCCGTCGATAGATGACGCACCTCAAGTGGTAGTACTATAGTTTATAATTTATATATACAATGCCTATACTACACTATACTATGAGAAACAAGTAATTAGTTTTGAGCCACTGGAGGGCATCACAGTCGAAAACCATTTCCAAAGTACCTACTATAGATTTGTTGTACAATGTTGTCAATCAATATTGGAAAATAAAACAAATTTCGAATTCTTTTTGAATTTCTATCAACGCAGAAGACAAGGCAGTACGACAAGTAGGTGTGTTATGTTGTGACGGATTTTCTGTCTGCAATGTGGTGGTCTCCTTATAGGGTTTTCACACTGGACCAAAAACTCAAAAAGTTTATGAAAAAATAGTTGGAGCATTCACACTGAACAAAAACTAGGTTTTGTTTGACGTTTCATGAATATGTGAATGTCTGAAGGTACTTCTTCCAAAAAATCCCTTGACATTTAGTGAAAATCCCACTCAAATAAGAAATACACCTCGCTTTTTCTCTCTTTTGTTGGTAAAAATCCCATACTCTGAGAACACTACACTGTTTTATTGACGAGTTGATGGTGCCAAAAGATCAGTTTGTTGTCACATACTTGCGATTGCAAGTTGGTTTTGAGGAGTTTTATCAAAAACTACTAGTTTATGAAAGAGACAAATGTATGGGAAACCTTGTGGTTTTGGTGTAGGTTTTGGGGTTTTAGGCAAAAACCGAGTTTTTGTTTTTTGATCCAGTGTGAAAAGCCTAGCTCTTAAATAGAGACAGCGTATAACAGGCAGCATTTTTACATTATAACTTTAGCAGATCTCTTTCTTCAATTTTATTTCTACCGTTTCTCTGCAATACGACATTACACATAATATTGATGTCACACGCACGTACTTTGTATGTGTACTTAAGTATTCCTTTTTAATTGCATAAAACAAATAAATAAATGTGCTTGTACCTTAAGAAATTGCATTTTGTCTTACTGCCATCTGTTGTTTAGTTTATAACTTCGAAAAATATCATATCCAACAACCATAGAACTCTCAAATGTTACCAGTCAGCTGTTTTGGTCAGTTTATTTTTATTTTTTTTTACAAAAAAGAAACAAAAAACTAGTTTTTTATGTCATAATTGCGCTTATCGCTCGTTAGAAACTCATTTGTGATTTTAATTATTTATATAAACTGGACCTTTGAACGTTTCAATCAACAAGTAAGAACGCCAACAGCATTTTCTATAACACAATTTCCTTCACTTGATTTTTACAACTTTCACAGTGCTTCGCCTCGCTCTGCTCCAGGTAAAAGTCGCAAAAGACAAAGTTACTAACATCCAAAACGCTCTTGCGAAGATCACACAAACTGTCAACGAATCTAAGCCCCGAATTGTGGCACTTTCAGAATGTTTCAACTGCCCCTATGGCACCAACTTCTTTCGAGAATATTCCGAAACCATTCCCGATGGTGAGACCTGCAGGGCTCTGTCGGCAAGTGCGAAGCAACACGGGATTTACATAGTTGGAGGAACTTTTCCAGAGAAGGGTGAAGACGATGCAATATACAACACCTGCACGATTTGGGATCCGATGGGCAATCTCATTGGAAAGCACCGAAAGGTTAAGCTGATGCCTTAGCAACAACTCTGCATTGTTGTTTTCAATTGGCTTTTTTTAAGGTTCATCTATTCGACATTGACATTCCTGGTGGTATTAGGTTCAAGGAATCTGAAACACTCTCAGCTGGCAATGAATTCACCATTGTTGAAGTTGACGGACACAAAGTGGGAATCGGAATTTGCTATGACATTCGTTTCGAAGAAATGGCAAAGATCTATAGGAACAAAGGTAAGTTGTTTCACTCTTTCTATGAAGAATACTTCACACTTTTCTTTGTCTAGGCTGTGAACTGTTGATATACCCTGCTGCTTTCAATATGACCACTGGTCCAATGCACTGGGAACTCCTGCAACGATCCAGAGCTAATGATAACCAGCTTTTCGTGGCCTCAATATCACCGTCTAGAGATGAAACGGCTGGGTACGTTGCCTTCGGTCATTCAATGGTCGTCGATCCTTGGGCGAAAATCCTCGCTTCTGCCAAGGAAGCCGAAGAGATTGTCTTAGCTGATCTTGACTTTTCCCTGGTGCAGAAAGTGCGTCAGCAGATTCCAATCTACAGTCAAAGGCGAACAGATCTCTATTCAACTGAATCAAAATCTTAAACCAATATATTGCTTTTATTGAAGTCATTTTTAAATGCTTTTTTTATAATTTGTTTGTTGCCTAACGGTACCTGTTGTTTGTTTTCACTTAAAATATCTTTAAATTTGTATAACCTAAGCACTTGGTTCTGCTGCTACAGAGAATTCATTGGCTGTTATATAGGATCGTCGAGTTTGCCCAAAGAGGGCTTTTATTGCATCGTCTGTTGCAATGAGCGGCTGGCTGATGAACTCCAGGGACTGCAAAGATATCGTTTAAAAATGTATATGAGACCATGGAATGACCAATCATCACACAACTTACCTGAATGGCATATTTTTCATCTTCGGTTAACTGATTGTCATTATTCAAGTACAGATTGTCTGGGATGCCAACGCCAGAATGAAGTGCCATTTGTTGTAAAATATTGAGACACTCCGAACCAAGGCTGATGACATCTGTTGCTGGTAGATTGAGGTATTTGATTTTGGCCATGAATTTCAGATTCTTGAGAATATCAACTTGGATTTTGCGTGTCTCGGAAGAGAGACGCAGTAAGCGTTTTGTTGATTCTGTGAGCAATTCATTCTTTTGTGTGAGATCGGCCTTCCATCGGGCTAGCTCCTCGACCATAACACTGCTAGCGAGGAATTTGCTGCGCCAGACTTCGCACTGGCTTGCGAGAAATTCGATTTGTTCCTGAAATTCAAAGGAATGGACGGGTTAAGTATGGAAGGAACGTTGACCAACTAAGAGCATTCTACAAATATCATCTTCGTTAGTTTTTTTTTTCGGCTCAGAGGATTCAAGGAGCCAGAGTATAACCTCGTTAATAGTTTAAGGTGGTTTTCCAGGCCAACATTTAAATATAACCAAAACACAACAAGCGCGTGTAGCATCGCCGGAGTGAGCTAGCTAAAAACTAGAATAACCACGGACCTTTCAGATGCCTCTCCGTGCTGATTTCGGATAAGGGCCATCGTTAAATGGGGACCGAGCATTAAGATCCTGTTTCACGCTGCCTGGCAAGTCAGCTGTGGCAAATAATCCCCGAATTAGGGCTAAGAACCTAAGCATCAGAGATGAAATTAAATCGCCATAAGAGCACTCAAGGACAAGAAATGTAGGTATTTCCGCATAGGCCTAAGGATTGGCTGGCAGATTGTGTGATCAAAGTACCATACGTCTGCCTAGAAGGCGGGCTATGATGATTGGAGAATTTCTAGGCTGAACCCGCTAACTGAGCCAACTTTATGACGGACTCAGTGTACCCTCACCAGCCATCCAACTGCCTAGGTCGCATAAAGTCTGATGAATGGTTACATTTTTTCGTCTAGGAAATTGTGCGGCAGGTTAATCGCAGTAACCTGGACAACCCCCGACCATATTCATACTCTTACACTCTGTTTACTCATTTGGGAGTCTCTTTTTTGAGTCTGCTTTTGCTAAACAATTATTTTTTGATACTCACCGTATGGGTTGTTAGGTTATTTGCCGTGTCCAATAGTGCTTTCGCCAGCTGCAGCTTATCCTCGGTTAGAACATTAACTCTCGTCTGAAGGTCTTCCCCCACCGAAGCAACAAGTAGACCTTTTAATTCCGAATTAACCTGCACCTGGAACTTAAGCTGACTATTCAAATAGTCTCGTTCCTCTTTGATCTTGGCCAATTCTGCCTTCAGTTCAAGCACCTGTGGATCTTCCACCAATTCCTTCGCTGTAACTTCCTTTTCTGCTTCTTCAGCTGCTTCATGCAATTCCTGAGTTCGCATTGTTGACATATGACTAACCAAAACAGCAATATCTAAATTATTACGATCTTTTTTGAGGATTCTCTTCGATTTGTCTTTGTTGGGGAACATTGGATTAACAGCCCCAGTGTATGGTTCAAATGGAACAAATCGAGGAGACTTGGTTTTTTTGTGTTCAGGAACATCACGAGCATCACCGACCAACCTTGGAGTTAGGAGGCGAAGTTCACCTCGTGGCTTGACTGCTGGTAGACTTCGTGAAGTCTCCGTTGGCCGATAGAGGGTATGGAGGCCGGGAATTGGTAGGGCACTGGGTGGTGGTGGAGGTGGTTTCTTTTGATGGACTGTCTCTTGAATTATGCTATCCTTACGTCGTAATTGAGTCTTGGAAAATGTTGGTTTGTTTTCGATTTTCGATGTTTCATTTGTTTCCATTCCATCGCCACTAGTGCGGGCTAGAGAGAGAATTATTTGTTATTCGAGATATTGTTGGAATTCCTGATTTGGAGTCGCTTCGAAACTGTGCCACGATTTCTTACCTCTTTCAGTGTCCATCATGTAATCGGTATGTGGCATTTTTTATAAAAGTTATTACACCTTGGAAATATTGTTATCTATTGTGTGATGTGAATTTATAATGTTTCTTATCTATTGTGGATGTTTTAAATAAATTAAATTTTGTTTAGATTTTCTTGAATGTTTTTGTGCACAAAAGTCAGATGATGAGGTGACGGATGACGTTAGCAATAAGGTTTGTTCGCATATTGTGAATGTCTGTCACTTTTTACAAAAAATGCATATGACACGTTAGGTCTGTTCGTTCGGGTAGGAATCAGAGTTTGCGAAATAAAATAATTTCATTCAATCATGATCGCCGAAATTTGACTGATAGGAATGATGATGCTACATACAACTGATTGATTGTTAAACATTGTGTATAAAATCGGTAGACTTCTGGAGATGGATTTTGACTGTGTTTCCCTCTATTGCCTCAAAAAATTGTTACAAATAGCTTTAAACAATGCAATATGAAGATAGCAGCTCGGTGCCCAGTACCCACTGATTTCTACAGTGATTACTTCCTATTCATTACTATAGCTTGTACATATAAAGAAAAGTTGTCGATCAGGACTGAAGCTCAGAATATTTTTTTTTAATTTGAGTGTACAACGTCAAACATCAGTGAAAACAAAAACTCGCTTTGATTTCACTTTTTATTATGTATTTATTTCAATTATAGATAGGTACCATAATATTTTATTAAAGTTAACAGTGAAGTTAGATTTATCGAGAAGAATCTAGAAAGTGCTACAAATCTGATAGATAGCTTTGCGAAAATCATCCAACAATTTTCTCTGATCAAGTTCAAGTGGTATTTCGTTTTCTTGATTGGATGCATTCTTTTACTCATTTTCTTTTATTAAAGGTAAATTGCACTTAATTTGAATGCACTGAACTACACGACATTTTTTCAAATCGCAATTGAATCGCATTTGAACTACATTTTAATTGTGTAAAATCAGTAGTACCCCGTGGCACAGTGGTTAGTGTGTCGGACTGCCGCGCCGAATGTTCTGGGTTCGATCGCTGACTCCACCTAAGTTCTTTTCCAGGGCACTGCCTCTTGCTAGGAGGTGACAAAACTACAAAAGCAAATCATGTCATGGAAGTGCTTCTCTGTTACCCTGACGCCACTAATGCCAGCTACTGGCAAGCAAGTTACTATTTAATTGTCGGATTGTCTGTGCGAAAATGAGAAATTAATTTTAACTGTCATGTCAGTAGCTGGCATATTTCGCGTTTATGTTAGCCCTGCAGAATGTCAAAGTACACACAGATATGGTTGAGAGTGTAACCCGAATGCCACATATCCCAGCTACTGGCAAGACAATCGCAATACACTCAAATTTTTAAACAAACTTCCTGCCAACTGGAACTGAACTGAACCTGGAATGGATAGGTATCTGACAATTAATTCATGTAGTAACCTGCTTGCCAGTAGCTGGCATATGTGGCGTCTGGGTAATAGTGGCCTTATATTCTGAATCTTGATTTCTGCAAAAAAGAAGGATACAACATATAAAAATCACACTTGTTCGATAACGAGGGGAGATAAAAACGCAGAAATCGAATACAAACATGTACATTGCAGCTGGCAAAATTGGTTTTTTGTACAAGTTTGCTGCTACTCAGTTGTCATCTTTCAAAACGTGTATTCAAAAATTAAAATGTTGCCTATAAAAAGTCTTTCACAGTCTGTGTAACACGTGCTCATCATTTTAGCCCATGTACATCTTATATAACAAGTTCTTAAACGTCAAAACCACCCTAAGCTGTCAAAAGATGAAATTCGTGATTTGAAGAAAAAAAGTTTATAATTTTTCTAATAAATAATTAAATATATTAAAACACAAAGAATATATATTTTAATTAATAAATTCTCTTAATATGGTAAAACAATACTTATTTATTTCAAATTACATTCTCAAAATACAATTAAAGTTGAGGAAATTCTCAAGAGTCTTGAATCACACTCAACATTTTGAACAAATTCCCATGTTTTCTACCTGTGTTTTTTCTTCCAGATGCTTTTCATGCTTTTATTTAGCCGACAAGGCAAATTAAGATTACAAAAATGGTACGGTGCATATCCAGATAAGACAAAGAAGAAGATCACCAGGGAATTGGTCACAACCATTCTAGCAAGGAAGCCAAAAATGTGCTCCTTCCTTGAATGGAAAGATTGTAAAATTGTTTACAAGAGGTGAGTTGGCTTTCTTAGTTTGTGAATGAGGCTTCTTTAGCCATTACTCATGTTTTATTTTTTTTTTCTGTTGAAGATATGCAAGTTTATATTTTTGCTGTGCAATTGAACAAAATGATAATGAACTGCTGACTCTGGAGATAATTCATCGATACGTGGAGTTGTTGGATAAATACTTCGGAAGTGTAAGTTAATTAAATTATTGTTATAAACTTTTGTTGCTTAACTTTTATGGGATCACACTTGCTCTGAACCTTAAATCTCTTTAGGCAGGTAGGTAGGTAGGTAGGTAGAGATGGCGGTTCTAATTTGAGTTGAAAAACTCCTTAAAAGAACCCAATTAGCGCTGGTGTGCGCCGTTTTGTTACCATTAACCAAACAACTTAACGGAGGCTTAGACGGATGTGATGGTATGTGTTCCACGGAGAAGGATGGGAAGAACTAGTTTTCTTTTGGAGAGGTGACTCAATCTACCAGACCAAACCATAGGACAGTTCCATGTAGCCCAACTCCAGACTTTATGCCACCTAGGCAGGTTGCTGGTTGGTAAAGGTACACTGGTTCTGTCCAGGGTTGGTCCAGTACGCTGGCTTGGCGCAGAAGCCCCCCAAGAAACACAAAACCGCCACCTAGGCGAGATGTATGGTTCTCAAGAGGGCTTCCCCGTCAAGAAAAACGTGATTGATTAGAGGGATTGTGAGAAAAAGACTACGAGAGGGAAAGGAGGGAAGGGGAGACAATTATAAGCCACCCAGTCACCCTTAAGTCGGTTTCAAGCAACCAAACTCCAGACTATATGCCACCTAGGCAGGGTGCTGGTTGGTAAGGTCGTATTGAATCCGTCAAAAAGGGCTGGCCAAGTAGGGGGGAGGTAAGATAATTATAAGCTGCCAGAACACTCCCAGGTCGACTTCAAGCAGCCAGACTCCAGACTATATGCCACCTAGGCAGGGTGCTGGTTGGTGAGGGAACATTGAAATCGTGCAGGGAGTTGTCCTTGTAAAAGGGTCCAGCATAGGAACCACCCAGATCATACCCCACCACCTAGGTGAGATGTATGACCCTCAGATGGGTCCCATGCTGATCCCCTGATTGCTTGATTGGGGGGACTAGAAGGATTTTAAGAAGAGGGATAGGTTGAACTAGTTGGGGATGTGATTGTCGGGATAGACGATATATTTATAGCCATTTTGTCGCATTCAGGAATTTAATCAAATCTTTGATTTTTTTATTTGACAGTTCCCCAAGGTCCTCGTAAAAATCTCCACCCAGGGTTCGCATCCTGATGCGAGATAGAGCTGGGCATTTACACAGTAAGTGGAAAACAGTTTCCTTCTCTGCTACATCTCTACAGGATCGGCAGTAATCGTTGAAAGGAATACCAATCCTTGCAGCATGCCTCTTTAAACAGACCGCTCCACAGAAGCGTTCTTATGTCCTCGGTTCACCCAGTAAAATCAACGAACTTGGGATAAGGCTGTGATTGAATCTCAGCAGGGTTCTCAAGAACAATGCGCTTGGTCGACACACGCCCTGTATATAAATGGCATTAGACATCTCACTAGGGTAGTAGCTTCGAAGATTAAACGACCAATCCTCACCTATGGCTTGATTGGTTGGTGGCCTGTTCTCAGCAAAGCCTACAACACCGACAAGCTAAGAAAGGTTCAAAGAACGGCTAGCATCGGTGTCACGGGGCTCGTAGATCTTCCCCTACAGATGCCCTAAATGCTATTCTGAACCTTCTGCCGATCGATCTTTATCCTGCAGTTCAAATAGACTAAAGTAGGTCGGGTGCTGCACCGAAAGACCTTACGATCATAGCAATGTCTCAAACCTTTTACGTGCCGATTTAGCTCCATACCCCATTGACTACTGCAAACCATCACTCAACCTCTGTAAAAATTTCAGAATAGGGCTCCTTCCAGAACAGGATGGGAAAACGGAGATATCACGAGAGATTTCGACATAACTATCTTCACAGATGGTTCCAAGATGTAGTGCGGAGAAGGTGCTGGTGTATTTTCAGAGATGCTAAATATATCCAAATCCCTTTGACTCTCTTGGCTCCAACCTGGAGGTCACTTTACTTTGGGTTCATGGGCACAGTGGCTTTCAGGGAAATAAAAGAGCAGATGAGCTGGTCAGGCAAGGATCAGCCCTTCACAGCTCACTCGCCGAAGCTTTTAACATTCCACTCTACACCCGACTTAATAATAGGAGCAGTTTGAAAAATTGCATCATAGGATCAAAGATCTGATCAACTTTCTCGATGCCACCAAATGGCTATGAATAAATCGTATATCCTGACCAATCACCTCCACAAACACCTTCCAGACCTAACATTGGCAAATGATCCTTCTGTTCCTAGGTTCCTAGGCTAAACCCGCTTACTGAACCAACTCTGCGACAAAACCAGTGTACCCTCACCAACCAGCATCCTGCCTAGATGGTTACATGGAACTCTCCTAGGGTTGGTTTGGCAGATTGAGTCTTTATCAAAGTGAATTCTAGTCCATCCTATAATTCCCCGCAAAAACAAACTTCAAATCTTCCCATCAAGCAATTCAAATGTTTGGTAGAGAAACCGTTTTGAGAACCATACACTTCGGCTAGGTGGCGGGCTATGATTCTTAGAAATTTTCTATGCCGAACCCGCTTACTGAACCAACGCTTTGAAAGAACCATTGTACCCGTGCCAACCAGTAACCTGTCTCGGTGGCATAAAGTCTGGAATACGGTTACATTGGGGTGTCATATGGTTGGCTTGGCAGATTGAGGCGGCCTCCAAGAGAGTACTAGCTCATCCCGTCCTTATCAGTAAAAAACATCCCATTACAATCTTCCAATCCTTCGTTGAGTTGTTTAGTTATTTTAACAAAACGGGTGCATACCAGCACTTATTGGGTTCTTATTAGGAGTTTTAAGCTCAATTGAGAACCACCATTTCGACCTTCCTTCCACAAACATTGGAATCGTAGAATACAGATCCTTCTGCCAGATTCCATGTCGTCGTATAGCTCGAAAAGTTCATGGAAGAACCTTCTTTTTCCACAGGTCATTAACACTGCACAAGCTTCAAGTTGACGTATTTTTGGCCCCAAGCAACCAAGTAGTTCCTCATCGGATATTGGCAATGTCTACGTTTCTGCACCAAATAAAAGATTTTTGATGACCAGGGTTTCATTTCATGTTGACTTTCATGGGTATAAGACGTTTACACCACACAGTTTATCAAAAAAGATCTTGCTAGCGAAAAGTGGTGCCAACAAAAAATACTTACTTTTTTGAGGATCAAACAACAAGTTCCATTAATCGGAAATATTACAACCCAAATATATTTCTGATGATCAGTTGGCTCTTTTACAGTCAAAAAAATAGTCCCAAAGAGAATTGTGTGGTGATAGGCGAGTGCCAACTGGGACGGTGTCAACAATTTCCTCGGACTTTAATGGTCACTTTGTTTCCTCGATAGTGACGTAGACTCCAAAGCTCAACTTTTTCCAGACAGGAAAAACAATCTCAAACCAAAAGAGATTCTTGTTTTTACTTGAGCTGTAAAGAGGTTATCAAGATATAAGGAGTTAGTTTTCGATGATGCAAAGCCCAGTCTTTTGAAGAAATCCGGAAAAAGTTCAAACACGTAAGACAAACCCTGTAAAGCCCACATTCAAACAACGAAGTTTTTGCATGTACAAAAATTAAGTCAAACAATACTAAGATGTCCGAATTTTTACTAAACTGTTTGGTCATTTGAAAAAAAAAGTACGAAACTCCACTACGTCTTTGGTTCTGACTATCACTGATATAACACACCTGTGGTGAGATCTCAAGCGAAAGCTGACTCATTCCCAGCACATTTTGCTGCCAAATTTCCTGGCCCAGGTACCAGTCCTCCCATTGCTTTGACCGCGTAAACTTTTCCGTCAAAAATGGCACATCTTTATGCAATTGCATCTTTATCAAACCAATTGTACTTATGTTTCTTCTCTCTTCTTCACCTTTATCAACGATCTATTGTCTAAGACTTCTAATCCACTTAATTGTTTTGCTGATGATAGTACTCTCAGATATTCATATTCGTTTCCAGATTCACAGCCTTGTTCTTTGGATGTGGACATACAACGGCTGCGTATGATAAGCTCATTAATTTCCGATCTTGGCAGTATTGTCGAATGGATAATTATTAACCGCGTGAAATTTAATGCTTCAAAAACCCAAAGTTGTCTTCTGTAGTTAAAGCCCTATGCCACCATCCATGAGTGACACTTGCATTGAGGCAACCGTTCAGCTTTGCGTTCTAGGTATGTGTATATGAAACCACCTTCTGAGAAACGATTACATAATGACGTCGTTAAAAATATCCCAAATTGCTTAGGTTTCCTTCGTCGATGTAAGATGTTCATTAGGTCTTATGGTAGCTGTTCAAAATCACCATTAAGAAGCATTCAGACCATGCAGGCGTTCGTATCTTATTTCGTAATCCTCTCAATGTAATAGCATTTCTCAATCCACACATAGCTCAATAATTGTATGTGTGGATGACCGTCTAGGCCTCCAATTTTGGAAAACAGACGCTTCGTGCTGTTCTCATTTTCATACCAGCTCCGCAGCCGTAAGACTTTCTTATCATCGAATCCCATTTGCCTTCAGGGAGCCTTTGTAAAATCTAAAGACAAAATTGTTCCCTGATCATACATAGGGATTTTCCTTTGAACGAGCATGTATGCAGATATTTGCTGAGTAGAACAATTTTACTTAGCTTTTCGGCGATCAAACAATAAACATCGATCGTGAATCATCAAGCTGAAAACACCTTAGACTAAATCCTTACCTCGGACTCTGACTCTAAGTGGTCGCTATGTTCCTTCGATAGTGACCTAGATTCCAGCTCACTTATGATACTTAAGTGAATTCTTCTGTTATCCTAAATAGGATGAAAAGTTGGAAGATCTGTAAAAAGGATATAAGGGTCAGTAAAAAGAGCTTCCGATGTTTTGAAGCCAACTTTTTTAAAATTGTAAAAAGTTCAAACAATCGAGGAAGGCCTGCAGGACCCTATCCGATGAACCAAATGCTTTCATTTTCAAAAATTGAGGCTCTTAAGAAAGCTAATCTCTTTGTAAACGAGTTTTTTAATTTTACGCTTTCAGAAAGTATCATGAATCCTCCCTTCTTCACCACTCAGACTTTTGCAAGTGTTCTAAAATTTCACGTTTCTAGATTCTTGTACCTTCTCTTCAGATGTGGAACTTGAACTGCAAATTATGATGAGCAAAATTAATTCAGGTCTTGAAAGCATTTTAAAATAGAGATTAAACCCCCCCTGCCCCCCTTTGCCATTGTCCATGAATGTCATTTGCATCTCAGAAGCTAAACAGCTTGCATTCCTTGGAAGGTGCATCATCAAACCTCTTTTAAGGAACGATCTCATATTATTTGTCGCCACAATATTTACATATCTACGCTGGTTTTCTTGCAACTCACTCACCCATTGTTTTATTCAGACATTCAAACACAATATGCATCGGTTCAGTAGACTCTCTTTCATCCCTTTCCGTATTACTAATGCTCGCACTATGTTCGTTCAACATTAAAAGAGTAGTTATAATTCCTAACGTTAGTTAAGGTTAAGGTAGGTGTCAGGAAAACTACTTACATACCTCACCAATACTAGGTCTCTTGCGATGCAAGATGACATACGTGAAAATGCGAGTAATCACTTCTCTTAACTTAACCATTTGAGCTTTCAATTAAGCTATGGAGAAGGTGTGTGTGTTCGATCGCTGGTATCATTGAAGATGAATTCTCCTGAATGTGGTATATTATCATCTTCATGTTCACCCATGCAGCCTTCGCAGAAGTCGTTTTACAAAACGTCAAGTCGACGATTACGCAGCTAAGTTTAGCTCGGCCTAACTGGCTGCGCACAATGGTGTAGCAGTAGCAGTAGCACGCAGCAATGTCAAAGTTAAATGTATGTAAATCGTATTGCACGGCTACAATGTGAAGTAGCAGATGCAGCAGAGAGAGTCGCTGAAGTACAAGTCGACTCGACTCGAACTTCACGACCTGCTGCGCTGCAAAACAACAACAAACCAAAATGGCAGACATGATTTTTGTTTGAGTTCAGTGCTACACATTGTATTCGTGTATGCTGCTTTGTGAGCTACTTTTTTTGGCATTTACTTTGACATTGCTGCGTGCTACTGCTACTGCTACACCATTGTGCGCAGCCAGTAAAGATAACAGACATTTATTGCATTTTCGATCCAGTTCTGGCCAGATCTGCTTAGTCGCTAGACAAGAAGTGGTAGTTGTCCATTTTCATTTTGTTTTACTAATGGCGTCTAATTTTAGCATACGTTTATGTAGCGACCGACATTCTTCTTTCTTTGCAAAAACATTAAAATTTATTGTAAAACTTGAAAACATAATATTTTAATTTGGGTTCTTAACTATTCCAGGTCTGTGAATTGGACATAATTTTCAATTTCGAAAAAGCCTACTTCATACTTGACGAATTATTAATAGGAGGTGAGATGCAAGAGACATCCAAGAAAAATGTCCTCAAAGCAATTGCATCGCAGGATCTACTCCAAGAGGTCAGTACACCAGAAGCGTATGAGTTGTAAAAAAAAAAAAAAAAAAATATTTATACATAACTAAAAAAAATTTATTTAGTTTTTCTATTTTTATTTCGAATGCTGTATAATTTTGTTTTGTTTTGTTGTTTTCTGTTTGCATCCGTACAACTATAAAAAAAAGAATGATAATTTGTCTCTCTTTGGAATGCTTTAAGCTTTGCATCAAAAATAAATAATAATCGTTAAATATCCACACCGGATAATAAATAATAATTTAATAAAAAAATCAACAATAACCCTTAAAAATAATAATAATTGGTAAAAAAAAAAAAAACAATGCATGCGAAATGTTGTAATTGAAAATATTTTTTTTTTGTAAATGTCTCAACTTTTGAGTATGTTTCTTCTCTTATTTTATTTTCTTTTCAATTTTCTTTATTTTTTAATTTAAAAAATGCATAGAAAAATGCATTAAGAACGTATTTATTATAAAACGTATTACAAAGTTTAAACTTTGTCTTGCCATGAACGTAATAATGACTGTTTATGGCTGTTTTCATGATTTATTGATAACAAAAAACGAATTAGGAAATTTTAAAACAATCTATTTATTTTGCGTATTCAAAGTACGTTTTAAAGTGCAATAAAGGTATATTTGCCTAAGAGGTCTTCAAATGTTTTCAACTGAGTATGGTGAATTTAACATTTTGTGTCCTTAAACATCTAATAGACTTGAAACTAGAGTAGCTTATACATAACTATTCAAATGAATCTTTTCACGACTTGTATTTCCGTCCTCTATTTTCAAAATAAAACACGTTTGTGTAACCAGCTAGTTATTTTAGTTAGTGTAGAAATTTTAGATGCTTTGTCCACCCTTTGATCTTGATAATGACAATAGTTTCGCCCTTAAATTTGTTCGTTATTTAAAAAGTACTTTCTTATTACGGGTTCCTCGCTAGTTTGTTTTGTGGATCGTTACTGGTATGCTCGACCAAAACCGCACATGCAATGGCGCCCAACGTGGGTCCGGTCAAGCATGCCAGCGAGAACCTTACTTACTTATGATGGCACAACTAGACCGTGGTGCTAGGCCTTGAATAATGTGCCTCATAAGCCAGCTCGATCTCTAGCCTTACCGTCTCCAATTTCGTACCTCAAGTAGTCGGATATCTCCCTATATCTCACTTAATCGAAGATGAACTCTTTCTTGGCTCTTTACTCCCACTGGTTTGGAGACTTTACGAGCTGGAGCGTGGGTGTCCATTCGCTCTTCATGACCCAGCTATGAAGAATTCCTTTTTTTTCTATGTCGCTGAATAGTTTTTACATAAAGTTGTTCATCGTTGTATCTTCTTCGCCAAATGTTTTCTAGTCAAAAACATAAATCGCGCGCAGATCTTTTCGAGAATACTCGAGTAAAAAGGACTGCTCCGAATACAAATCGACTCTCCATCGTTTTGATTGTCGCTGCAAATCGCGGCTGAAACGCTGAATTTATCTCTGGACTATATATTCTAAATGTTAAGGCTCTCAAACCACATTTCTGGTTCTTAAAGCCTTTCTTCCGTAGTAAAATAATTTTAAATTACTTACTTTGGCTTTGATGTAGATGGTGCTTGCAGTCCATTGTAAACCACGTCTTTTATCGCGTCATCTTCGCAAGGTTCTTCCTAGACTGCTTCGTCCCTCAGATTAGAAGCCTCTTGGGGCAAATGAGTTTTTGTTTATAGCTCCATGCGATCAATCCATCAACCCCGCTGAATTGTCAGCTTTTTGATCAACATCGCCGTCTAGACCGTGTATTTACAGCTTGGCACCTTTTCACTATTTAGTACATATACATCATAGTAGTAGCTGATGGCGTTCTTGTCGATCTTCATGGATAAGGAAGAATTTTCCATAGTTATCCTGCATGGTCGAACCAGTCTTCCAGATTTGTCTTTCATTTTTTCGCTCAATATATCAAGCCGCCCTTTACGGATTCCTCGCTAGTTTGTTTGGTTGATCGCAACTGATGTGATAGACCAGCTCCAAGCCCGTCGCAGTGTATGAAATCTCAAATCTCTATCAAAATCGCACATGCAATGGCGCCCAACGTGGGTCCGGTCAAGCATGCCATCAAGGACCCAGATGGTAGATACTGTATAACAATTATGACACAAACAGTCACCAAAAATGGTATGTTCATTAAATTTTGTGGACAGATGTACACAGGACAGGATAACGCTTTTTCTTTAGCTATGTATCATAGTTAGACACATAACAATGTTTTGTTTCTAAACAAAAAGAAAAATTAACATCAAATCCATGTCTTGTCTTCTGCATTGGGCATTCTTAGCACAGTACGGACACAGTTAGTTATTCTCGCAACTTTCTTAGAAACGTGACAATCATTTTCTTTTATTCTTTTATAGTCCTAGGTAAGTCCTTTTCAATGATTACGAAACTACTACTCCCGCTTTGTGACTTCTTTAAAAAAAATTAGCCGTCACGGGATGCCCGGCAGATGTGAAACATTCACGTTTATATTAAAATTCATAATTTTTAAAAACCATCACACCAAATCCTCCCAAACAGCAACCAACCAACCAACCCTTAACCCCAATTGCCAACTCCCCACCATGTTTGTAAATTTTGTCTCCTCCCAACACCCTCCTAAAAAACCTCCGCACCCCCACCAACACAACCTTCAACCACCCGCCATTTTTGCCAATTTTTTCCTCACCCCCCCCCCCCCAATAAAATCCTCACACGTAACTACCCACCCCACCTACAACAACCAACCAAGCATCCACCATTATTTTCATTTTGCACCCCCCCCCCCCAAACCGATTGCCCCACCAGTTACCACCCACCCACAACCAACCACCCACCATTTTTAACAACACCCCCTCCTCACCACCCATTTCACCTACAACTACCAAATCCCCCCACTAGTAACAACCCACCCCACCTAGAACCAGCTACCAACATCCCAATTCCCCCCCCCCCCAGGCCAAATCAAATCCATCTACCACACCACCCCCACATCAACCCCCCACCAGTAAACACCCAACCCAACTTAAACCAACCGCCCACCACTTTAATCAATTTTTGGCTCCATTAAACTACCCACCATTTTTGAACATTTGTCCCCCCCAGCTCTCCCATACCGCCTCTTCCTCTCCCACCCCACCCTCACCAACAACCACCCAAAACACTCCAGTCACACTTTGAAAAATTTTATCGAGCGTCATGCCATTTTTCGTGACGATTACGATCGATTTTACTGCCTAGGTGCGCCAATAGATGTTTCACATCAAAAAAAAGTTCGAGGTGACAGCTGTGCTTCGTAAAAAGTACTGGTTAGAATGTTGGACTAGCATTCTGATCTTGGTCCATTGCATTATTAACTCTGCATCCGTGTAAACCTTTTGGTTCATCAGAAGACCCTTCCATACCTTCAGTCTCATAATGATTTAAGGAGGTGTAAAGCTGTCAATATTTTACATTCAAAAAAAAAATCCAGTTTATAAAATTTAAATGGAGCTTCAAGTAGAATGCTTTCTTTGATAGTTTTCCGAAATCTCATGTTATATGTCGAAATCTTAAGTAAAATGTCCCGCTCTGATCGACAAATCAATACTCAATATGTTTTGTAGTTGCTTTGAAGTAACAATAATTTTTAGTAATTTTTCTTATTCTGAAAATATCTTCACAATTTCTCGTATTTCCTGCCTTTTCATTTAAATCTCCCGCTGCCATTATGACGTCTTATCATAAGATGAAATAAAAAAAATTAACCCACATTAACAAAAATACCAAAGAAAATTGTGTTTGGGATTAAATTTAATCATGGTAACTTGTTCTCAATTAGTCCGAAATCTGGATTTCAAGGGAAGCTTTTGAAAAATCTTGTCGGCACTGTTGTTATAGAAAGCAGCCCAGTTCACGTTCAGAAATGATTTAAATTCATCATCGTCAGGTCCTGTAACCCCGCTGGGGGCATAGGGCGGCAACAAAACGTCTCCATTCTTCAAGGTCTGCAGCTAGATATCTTAACTGTAGCCACGTCTTTCTCTGGGAATTAGTTTCTGCTGTAACTGTTGACTTCCATGTTGTTCATGGTCTTCCAACCCGCCGTGAACCCTGAGGATTCCATTTAAAAGACAGATGATTTAAATTGGGTTTCTGATATTGAGTCATATTGATTAAGGCATTGGTGACTTCCCGAGGCCACATTTCTCTTTAATGAGTACTAACAAAAAACAAATCAGGTTTTGTGCTGTTTTTGGATCAGGCCAATAATCAAGGGCTGGAAACGTCTACTTGCTGATTTTATTTAAATATTAAACTACTTAGGGACTTTCTATTGACTTGAAACCACTCATTCTAAAAATCAATAGAATAATACAAGTTGCTCCTGCTCGATTTTGACGCTGAGTCTGTGTGCACGTACCAGTTTCTCCAGTTTCGCCAATGTTACACTGATGTGTGCAGTAAAATTCGAAGAAAAGAGGAATTTCAACTTCTTATTTATAAGTTCCACTCACACAACTTCGCTGATCGGCTTCAGCGCCTACATCAAGTTTTTGGAATCATATTTGTCAACTTAAGGGTGTTTTTTTTAAACGAGTGGTTTTCAATCTGGCAATACTTTTTTCGGAGTTGGTCTTTTTGACAGCTGTCACTTGCTTAATGCTCAGTTTGGTTTGCCATTTCATAATGAATAGACTTACTCCTGAACAACGTTTGCAAATTATTCAAATTTATTACTAAAATAATCTTTCGGTTCGCGCGACGCATCACACGATGCGTCCAATATTTGGTCGACATAATCCTCCAGGAATTTATTCAAGCCAGCCGCAACGGCAACTTGCCCGAAATCATTTTTAAAATATAATGGCAAACCCTTAAATATATGTATGTTAAAGCTAAATTCTTGGTCATAACATTAAATTATATGCGTTTTATTTCTTCTTGAAAACCAAAAGTAAAAAAAAACACCCTTTATTTCGATTCTAGTGAAACTGGCGACAATACTTTGTGCAAATGGTCACTTTCTAAAATTCGGTGTATTTTTTTTTTGTTTTGCCAAAAGAACTGTTTCCGACGACTTTCAGGTTTTTTTTTCCAATGGAAAGACCTACTATGTACTAGCAATGGAAGAAGGGGGCGTAAAGTTGGTGACTTGTGGATTAGACCCTTTGAGGGCTGGCTGTATAGACCTAATTGGAAAAAGATGCCAAAGTTATAGGACTGCTGATATCGAAGTCCTGAATGTCTACCACGTTTGTCTTTAGATTTTTTTCTTTATTACTCATTACCGATAAACTGGAGTTTTCTTTTGTCTATCTAATGTTCACACTCAATAGTCCATGTTGATCTGGCGAAACGAAGAATCGCAAAAATGCAATCCCATCCCCCCACCTCTGCACTAAAGTAGCTAATAAATCAATTTTGTTTTAAATATCAAACAAACATAAAACTTAAACAAAATATATATACATACTTTACTAATAAGTTGATTCCAACTATAATAATGCGTTCCATTTATAAAAATCAAACAAAATACAGTTTAATCATAGTTTTATTTTAAGTTAATTAATTTTGTTGCATGAAACCACGTAAGCACCCCATATTTTATTTAAATATTTTATTTGCACTTGCATGAGCAATTAATTAATTTGTTTTTTTGTTTGCATTTTACACTTATGTATAAGTATAATATTATTAATGTAGAAGTAATAATTTGTATCATTAAAATGTGCAATAATTAAACTAAACACCCTCCTAATTGTAATCAATAATTTCTTTTATTGTTTATTTACGCTTTCGGTATGAATTTCAAAACAAACAAAAAATAATCAACATTATCCCAAAAAATATCTAACCACAAGGACTTCAATGAGTATCTCAATTGATTAGATAATCCCGTAGAAGAGAACAGTTTTGAATCAAAACTAAAGCTCGTTTGAGATTGATAACACCATAATTGGCACTCGAAACTAATTGGATTTTAATTCTTTTTTTTTTTAATTTTATATTATTTGTTTTAGTGAAAAATGTATTTTGTATTTCTTATTTCAAATTACAATGCACTTATTAAGGCAAACAGAAATACATGTTTCAAGAGATTTTAAGTTAAAAAAAAGCCAAATCATTATAATAATCAATATCCCAAGAGTTGTTTTTACATGGTTTTGGAATAATGTATCTTTTATCTGACGCAACAATAAATTTGGCCTGGTAAACCGACGGATACAATCTAAAAAAGTCTTACTGTTTTTCAAGCTGACCTCTATGCCATCAGAAATAGTAAAAAGGGTCATAATTGATTGAAGTTCAACTAATCAAAAACAGCCGAGTCTTATTCCGTATGAATAAAGAGCTGTATCGCTACGACAGCGCACCTTCAGTTCCATACTAAATTCTTAGAATAGGTAATTCACTCCGTGTGGGTTTAAAGAAATTATCTCTCCATAATTTTTGGCTGATGATGCATGCCACCTTTGCCCTCTTCGAAACAAATTCATAGTGTATAAAAACGTATCAAGGTTGGATCAAATTTAAGAATTCCAAATACTGCTTTGACATTGAAAATGTTATCGGCTTGTTGTTGTTCACCAGGGGCAATAACACATAAGTGGTTCTTTTCCCCGGTAAAAAATTTGATTGTTATCCCGTTTGATAATATTCCAACGGCCTCATATAGTTAACGTATTAAGTTTAACGATCAGCAAATATCATGTGAAAGAATGTCCTCTGTAGAAAGTCTGGAGACTGTTCGTCAAATTCATTTTTAGGTCGTTGAATCCAATCCGTTCCGACTAACGGTACTTGCATCGGTATAACAGCAATACTGGTCATGGATACAACTACTTAAGATAGCGCCTTCCAATTTTCATTTTTGATTCGTACTGCGCATCTACGTCACGAACACACCTGAAGTTTCCGCCTTTTCGTTTTCGCCTTCCCGTTTAACTTTTGTTTCGTTCTACCATTGTATTTATAATATATAGTACTCCCAACAAGAGGAACGTTTGGTGCGCCATCTATGGACGAAGTTCACAATCACTTAATTGGTGAGTTAGGAGTGGTGTTTGTCTAGATTGCCATGGGAAGCAAAAACAACAATAGAACACATTTGATGTAAAGTATATAAGACAACTAGCGCCGCGATTGACGAAGTTCAGAACTAAAAGAACATGTTCCATGCAAATACTATAAAAATGTATACACAATGGTTCTACCTTCTATACGTTCTACACATTGACATAATAGGGATTTCAATGTAGTTGTGCGCTCTACGTCACGTTCACACAATGGAGTTTGACGTTTTTCATTGTATCATTAGCAATACCATATCTTTATTAGTTGTATCATGAATACTGGCCATAAGCATTTCACATAATATACATTTTTATAGTAATTTCATGGAACATGTCTATTTAGTTCTGAACTTCGTCCATGGCGGAGCTAGCTGTCTTATCTACTTTACATCAAATGTCTTCTGTTGTTTGTTTTTGCTTCCCATGGCAATCTAGACAGAAACCACTAGTAACTCACCAATCAAGTGTTTGTGAACTTCGTCCATAGATGGCACACCAAACGTTTCTCTTATTGAGAGTACTATAGATTATAAATACAATGCCATAAGGTATGTGTGACATTTCCGGACCCAGTAAGCACTGCATTTCAGTGAAATGTCAAAAAAATGTACTGGGCCCCGAACTTCCTGCTGATCGAAATTTTCAGCGTATCATTTTGTTTCAAGTACGAACAATATAAAATGACTCCTGATTTTTCAAAAAAAAAAAAATATTCTAATTTGTTGAATGTTAGCAAAACTCATACAAAATAGCTCATTATTGCCATGATATTTGTCTTAACCTCAAGCAACTTACACCTTTTTAAATATTACCCCGAAAGAGAACCTGGAAGGGTTAGTGCGCAACCATTGCGCAGGTGGGACATATATTGAACACAATCATTGTATATACATTTTTATAGTAATTTCATGGAACATTTTATTTTAGTTCTGGACGTCGTCAATGGCGGCACTAGTTGTCTTTTCTACTTTACATCAAATGTTTTCTATTTCTATTGTTGTTTTTGCTTCACATGGCAGTTTAGACAAAAACCACTAAAATTACTCTTCAATCAAAGCTTGTGAACGTCGTCCATAGATGCCGCACAAAACGTTATGCTTCTTGGGAATACTATAGATTTTAAATACAATGACACAATGCAAAATTATGTGTGAAAATACAACTTTTACAAGTTTTCATTTTTTGGCACAAACCCGTCACATAAAGTGCTTCAATACGAGTTCAGACTGAACTACATTATAATATGTAATAGTCGGAACGGCGCGGACGAAATAGCGGATTACTCTGTTTCGTCAAGTTTTCGATCAGTTTAGGTTACGGACGTAAAACTGCGCTCGCTATCGCATTTTACGGACGAAAATTTGACATCTGAATGTGAATGGATATAAGAGTGAGAGGTATGCTGATTTTGTGTGTGGCGTCACAGTCATCTTATTGTTAAGAAGAAATTTTTTTGCTTCCGAGGCAATCCGTCCATTATCGGCATGTTCATTTCACAGGTTGGACGGCAACGTTTCGTTCGGTGTCGACACTAGCTTCCGTTTTTTTCCGCCCAGTATAGCTAGTTAGCCCTTAAGTGGAGCCATAGAAAACAAACGTCACTTGTGTTACTTTACTTTTGTCTGGTAAAATAGGCGGGGTGTCAAATCTTGAAGATTGGGGACAAAATCCTCTGAGAGAGAAAAACTATGAAGAAGTAAAGGAACGCATCAACAACATTTCCAGAGAAAAAGAAAAAAATATGCGGCCATTAAACTGTTCGACAGCAATTAAAAAATAATATGCTAGGTGACGAAAATATTTTAAGTGTTGGTCATTTTTGTGTACAATTTTACACATAATGGTTCAAGTCTTGAATAGTTATCCAACATGCCAACTAAAACTACAACATTATTACGCGTCCTCAGGGCTCAACGAACACAACTAATATCCAACGACTTTAGGGCGACGTTAATGCAAGTTGAGTTTATTCAAAAAATGTTTTTGGCCACCACAGGGTGTATTCAGAGCTCAACGAATGCCAGAAAAAATAATAGAACAATGATAAAAACCACTCTTGAGAAAGAAAACGTCGAATAAATAATCAAGACAAATATTCATATTTAAAATTTATTTGCATTTTTCATTTTTAATTCTTCAATTTATTCTTGAAACACAAAAGTATTATTATTTTAACAAAAATTATTTTGCAAAATTTAGCGGAAATGTCAATAAAAAAATAAATAATCAATTGAAAAAGAATAACATGTAGCTGAGCTTCTTTTTATACGGGATGAACTGTGCAATAATTATCACTTAATTTCACATAAAAATCATAACCAACATCTCACCATTTATTATGCATGTGTTTTATCCACAAAAGTAATGAAGTGTAGATTTAAGACATCATACTTACTTTAAGACATAAACTATGTCCTAATAGCCTAAAACCACTTAATACTAGCTTGGCTTTGTTTTAAGAGCGACTTAAAAAAAAATAAGATGGGTGGACATTTTTATAGTTTTAAGCTTACTTAACACACTCACTTTATGTATCAAAAAAGAGACATATTTTTCATTCAAAACAGTTGTTATTAGCAGCACAATAAAGTTAGTATTCAAAACAGAAGGCCTCTTTTTTTGGTCTTTCAATGTTAAAATTTATTTTCTATATAATACCTATAACTACCTTCTATATATATACTATTTCACACTAACACTGCAGTATTTTTGTAAATTATTTACTTCTATAACTTGAAATTTTCTGTATGTTTTCAATAACTGTATCACTTAATAAACATAAGAAAAAGTTATTGTAAAATTCTTTCTAAACAAAAAAAAAGAAATTATTAAAAAAAAATTTGTCTTCTTTTAAAATTAACAATTTCTTAAAAAAAAAAATTAAAAAAATATGTATGTGTATGTTTCTATCTGTTTAATTTCAATTTCTCTGTTCAATGTCAATATCAAATTGATGAGACAAAAATATATACAAAAAATTGTTATATTCTATAAGACTTACTTAAATAAAAAAAAAATTAAAATTATTTATTTACTAATAATACTTCTTGTATAGCTTTCTTCTCTACTATTTTCTTTAAAATGAAGCTTTGTTTTTAATCGGTGTTTATTGGTTATTTTTGTTTTCTTTTTAAACTTTATTACAAAGGGGTTATCTTTTTCTTAACAAACAAAAAAACAAGGGTTTACAATTAATAAAAAAAAAAAAACACAACAATGAATAAAATGCAAACAACTTATATACAAATATTATCTGTTATTTTACAAACAGTCCAACCAAACTCGCAGTCATTTTTGGTCCAAAATTTTATAAAAAAAAAAAAAACAACAACACATTTTAATTAACAAAATGCACATGCAAATAAAGTATAAATAAAATATCCAAAACATTACTAAAAAGTTAATAGAAAATAAGAATATTACTAGTTGATCATATCCATTCTTCATATTCCAGCACACAGCATTATTTTAGTGAAAACGTATTTTTTTATGAAATAATAGACGAAAATATTCTTCCTGAACCCAAATACAGAGTGCAAACAAATTTAAAACATTTTCCAAAATATATCGTTAACCGGATATAGCTTTTCAAAAACTTACTAAAATAAACATATTTGTTTCCTTTGATTCAGAAAATTCAATCAAACTAACTATAAAAACAGCAAAACCTCGAAACTCCCGTCCTCATTGCTTGAGTTTGGATGATTTTTTGTTTAAATGAGTTGGTTTACACAAATTTAAAAGCTTGCCACTTTAATTTTAAAAATGTACACCGTGGCGTTGTGGTTTTTTAGGAACTGAGTTTAATCTCAGAGACTAGTTTTTCTGATAAGTATGAAACCAGAGAACCACAAACAGAGTTATCATTATTGCTATACCGGCTTTAGCTAGGCCTTTGAAAAAATCTCGTAAGATTGGCTCTGTGATTCCTTCCCAGTTTAATTCAATATATGAATTCATACTTATTGGATCGTAAATATCGGGTTCAGATCTTGAACACCAGATCCGTTTATTGCAACCAGGTATCCCCCAATCCCCAAAGTAGTCATCTGGGCTCTATCATTTCATTTTGTGAAGTAATGGAGCAGAGAATCGAAAGATTACAAAACAAGATGCCTTCAATTTATTGTCTTCAAGTGAACTTTTCAAGGTTGACTTCAACAAATTGCTGTTAACTTTTAAATTTATGATGAAACCAACTTTATAAAAATCACCCTTAAACACGTTCAGAGGCTTAATGCTGATTTGACTGAGTTTATATTCCTTCAGTTTTTTTATGCAATTAGGGAATAATAACTGCCATATTGATATTAATGCTTTTTTGTATATAACATCCACGAACTCGTCAAAAGCTTTGCCGGTGTTTTATAAGATTCCTTACGCAAAATGTCGTGCAACGAAATCTGAGATATGTACATAAAAGCTTTGTGTTTTGAAATTTACACAGGGTCGACCCAGGTTTCATTGACAACCCCAACATTTGTCAAAAAAAATAACCGTTTCTTAAAAAAACACCTAAGGGCATCTGATTGTGGATTTGTCACAAGCAAACACATCAAACACATTTTGTTTTAATTGTTCTATTTTGATTTAATTTTATTAACAAATGCATTCAACTGCATTTATTCAGTAATTTTCGAAAAAAAAATTAAACGCAAATGAGGCTATTTCGTAGCGAATGTTCAAATTCGATTCCAAATTATCTCATTTCCCATACAAAATCAAATTTCGAAATTTTCTCATTTCCACCTAATTTGGATGAAATTACATTGCAAATGATAGGAAAAACAAAATCGAACTTCTCTAATTGAGTGAGCGTGACTACAGAAATGCAAGTGAACGAAACTTGTCGAAACTTAACAAAAAGTCGTTTCGGGTTGGGTATACAAATCGCATGTAGGTATTTCTACTGTTTCGTAAGGCAACGTACGTACCCATTCTTCAATTATGGTTAGCCCTTTAGGCTTTCGGTTATCAAAACACTTTTTCGCAGTTGAGTGTCTAGCAAAACCGAAAGCTACTATTGTAAATATTGAGGGTGAACCCAGGGCTAAAAACGAATTTGCTCAAAAGAGCGAATTCAGGTTTTTGAAAAATGCTTTTCCTTAACTGCAGGGTACTGTTTCTTATTTCATTGATATTGTCCTTTTTTGTTCATATTTATGTTTAAATTAATTAAATTTATGTTGTTTCTTACTTATTGTAAATGTATAATGTCCAATAGTTATTCGCTCAGCAGCATCGTCATAGCAAAGCCAAAAAAAGCAAAATTTCAAAACAAATTACAGCCAACGTTTAATTTATTTAATTTTTTTTTTTACTAATTGAACGTGCTTTAAACTGTCATTGCAATAAAAAGAACTAGAAATCAAGTTCAACAAATAGCTTTGTACATAATAATCATTCATTCATTCTCGTTCCTCATTGTAAGTACACAGACACTGTTCCATAAAGATTCATTTCATAACAAAAATTTAGTTTGCTTTTCTTTTCTTTAACCTAACCCAACAACAACAAATACTTACTATTTTCTTATATACTCTAGGATGAAGCTGTTGAGAACTCCTTAAGAGACATTGGACTTCTCTAAAACTAAAATATTTTTTAAAAATACTTTTTTTATAAATATTGTGTTAATGTTTTTTTTTTTCTTTTTTTTTTTAATTTCTGAGACACCCTGCTTTCTTTTATAATACATAATATTTCTTAATTTCTTATTTTGTAAAAAAAAATTCTTACTAAAAACATTATATTAAAGTACAAAACATCAACTTCCAACTAAATGCACAACATTAATTTTATCTCAATTTTTAATAAATAATATTAACATAAAGTAAATATTTACCTTTCAAGTCTATGCCAAAAATAAGAAACATTTACAAAAAATAATGACGTAAAAAATTGCCATTTCAAATAGATCTATTCTTTTTTTTTTAAATAAGCCAATAAAAATTATATAAATATATTCTTAAATTAAAAACAAAACCGCCAAAATGAGAGCATAATTTTTAAAGCCTAATATATTTTGAAGATAAGTTATTATATATAAATACTTAAATAAAATGAAATATAAAACTAAAAACATTGTAATTTTTTTGTGACATCATATTTTTTAAACATGGATCAAAAATGACTGTTTGGTTGGTAATTTTATTTCTTAGTCGAAATTATTTAGGTGGTGAATCGCTAGAAAGAAATGATTCACTGATTTTGAACATCATTTCATCTTTTTAGTTTTTTAGTGAAATTTCATAATTTTTGAAAAGCTTTCCTGATTTAACGTTGAATTCTAGTGTTGTACTTTTTGGGCGGTATAGTACTTTTTAATAGTATACTTACTTTGACATTTGAAACAAGAGTTTTCGAAAAAATCATAATCTGAATTAAGTATAGGTACCTAACTTGCCATTAATTTTAAAAAGTAAATTTGCTAGATTAAAAATAGCAAACGTAATTGTTTCCGTTTTCTCACAGCAGTATTTAAGATTTCATCGAGGCATTAGAAAATGTATATATTTAAATTTATAAAAATCACCCAAACATTGGTTTTACTCGGGGTTGTTTCATTCGGGGAACCAATTAATTTGAAAAGCAATGGCACAAGCAAAATTGCATCTGCTGAAATTTGACACAATATTCTATTCGAACGCATCAGTTTCACTAGTTTTGTCAATGTCAAACAAAAATGTGCGCAACCCGACTCGCAAAAAGATTTGAATTAGTTCCTCGTATTAAATATCGCTTACTCAACTTCGTTGCTGGGCATCAACCGACAATATGTAACATGTACGTAGATAATACTTAAACTTTCGGCAATGCTAAATGCGAATAGACACTTCTCAATGAATATTTTGTGCCTAACAATTCAGTAATATTTTTATTTGTACTTCTTGAGCGGATTCTCGTTTCAAATATTCTCTTCTCAAAATACTCGGAACGACCATTAAAGTCAACTTCTTTGCTATTTATGGATTTCCTCGAAATTCGCTTAAATTATCTTTGTATAACGAAATAGCGGAAATAACATCAGTTCAAAACGCGGAATACCAAATATTTTCTTAGCAAGGCATTTAAATTATCCTGACTCAACAAAATTAAAAAGTCAGATTAATTGGCATTCATTCAAATTATTGAGTATGTTGGGTATTTTATTTAAGAACGGCTCCTAAGATTTTGATTAAATTTTCCGAATGGAAATGTGTAGACTATATATGAACGTCTTTGTTTTTGTTAGAATTAAAGCCTCATAACGGTACCTACTATCCACTTAACCGATTTCGATTATTTGAGTATTTTTTTATCTCGTTCCGTCTTTTATAATCGAAATAACATTGCGTTTTTTGAAATTTTGTAAAGTTCAAAAACTTTTTTTCAAGAATTTTTTGAAAATGGATTGATCGATTTTTCTTACTCTTCTTCTTCAAATAAAAAAGTAAAAAAAATCTCAAACGTAAAAGTAAAAATCGACCAGTTTTTCGCAGTTATTTTAATCTGAGATGTCCAAATATTGAACCGTTACATATTTAGAGACTCGAGTTGTTTTTAGCTATATAGTACACAATGAGGGTGGCTATTCAAGTGATCTGCATTGCATGATATGTATATGCAAATTCTCTTCTCCTTGGAAGTTGGTGATAACTTATACATTTTTCCAAAAGTACGAACGCAATTGGTTTTCACATCTTAACCCAATCAATTTTTTTTTTTGAATAGAAAAAAAATCAGTTATTTTTAAATAGATGAATAGATAGCTTAAAAGTTCATATAAAACTAGGCTCAAGACCAAGCATTAAAAAAAAATTGATACAAAGTTTTTTGCATTTTAATCGTTGATAATTTGTATTGATTCTCTCATGTCTATCACGGTAGAAGTGCACTTAAATGTGATTTTCAGCTTTCACTATTTTTAAAGTAATTAATTGTAAAATGCATTAAAAACAAAAAGAAAGTAGTTTTTTTGGATCATTTTCGAGGTATGTAGCAATGAACTTCTATATTAATATTATCTATCTTGCTTGGTGTGTAAAATTTGTTATTTTGAAGATTTAAATTTAAACAAAACTTAAAATTTAATAAATTTTCATCAATTTCAGGACGAAACACCTCAAGGATTCTTTGAAGATCATGGTCTTGGTTAAGTCTATTCAATCCAATTGTGCTTTGGAATGAAACACCATTCCTTAATTATTATACATAATATTCAAACAGAAACGTCCATAGAACATTTAAACATAGAATTTTACACTTAAAATGCACACGTGCTCTCGTTCTATTTTATATGTAAGCCTTAATGGAACAAATTTTAAATTTGCAATGCCTTTGGTTTTTTTCGGTGTTAACAAATTAATTTTTTTCTTACAACTTTTATAATTTACAAGATATTTGTTTAACAATTTTTATTAAAAAATATATATTGAAATTTCCGGTTTAATGGTAACTCTGCGGTTTTATTTTCAAGTGATCCCTTTGAATAACAATAAATCAAAGAACTAACGGGTGCATCGTGAGGTTTGATTTATGATGTTAAATAAAACACATCATACATTTGAAAGTGAACTTAAAGTTTTTATTAACGGTTAAAAGAACAATTCATGCATTAACTTTTTGAAAATAATATCATGTAAATGTTGACCAAGACTAGGTCTGGAGTGGTCCATTCGGAAGGTCCAATTTTTGGGCTACTCGTTCGAGCATAGCGACTGGTTTCTCGCGAATAACACGAGATTTGTTGGCTTCCAAAGCGTCAATCGCAGCTGAAATTAAGTGCTCACCAAAATGATTTCTTAACAAGTTCATTGTTTCATGCGCTGTATGGCTCGTAGCGCCGTCTTGTTGAAACCAGAGCTCACCGAGACCATGGGCCTGAATTTCAGGAAGCACATCTCTTGGTACTATTCGGGTTGCTCATCAGCCCAAATACGGCAATTTTGTTCATTAACGTATCCATTAAGTCAGAAATGAGCTTCATCACTGAAATTAAATGCGCCTACTATGTGGGTATCTTATTCACTTAGTAATAAGAAGATACCTCCTAGGACCGGTTTTTTTCATATCAAATTTTCTCATAAGCCACTTGATGACGGATTTTTGATGAATTTTTTTTTTAATGGGTTTTTCAAAAACGGTTTTATTTTTGAAAATTTTTATTTTTTTGATAAAAACTGGGAAGAAAAAAGGTATTTTAAAAAAAATTAGGAATATGTTTTCAGTAAGTTTAAAAAAAAAAAACGTTTTTTGAAAAATTTGGTCAAACCATTTAAAAAATTTTGTTCCTTAACATTCAAAACAGTCAAAGAAATCAGATAACTTGCTTCATTGTATTCAAAAAACGTTTAACCTTGTGATTTTTAAAAGATTTATGCAATTTCATATGATTTTTTTCCCTGCCAACTTATTTTTCAAAATTTCAAAAAGCCCCAAATCCACTGTCACACATTAACTCGAACTGGCATCTTTACAACCACTGTTTTTTTTTTCATTTTGGATTTGCTCGAAAACGGCTCTAACGATTTTGATTAAAATGTGTGTATTAATAAACTGCGTTATAGTTTTTGGTTAAAAATTCAAATATCGGAAATTTCGTCTTAAAGGATTTTTTTTTCAGGAGGCCATAAGCATACAAAGGCATGTTCCGAGTGGTTCAGGCTTGGTTAAGTATTATATCTTTCATAGCACCCACAAGATAGCATCTCCGTTTTAATGTTTAAAGATTTATTAACGGTAGATTTCATTAATCGAGCCGTTAAGTTATAGCCAACATTTTTTACTTGCAATTATAGGTACTACAACACAAAGCAAGTTATGGATTCATGTAAACAAAAAATTTGAGATAACAATCACACATGACATTACGATGATGATGGAGAAGTCGAAAAAAGTCGGTCTGGAAATTCGTCCGTCTGTCTGTCTATTCGCACCTCAAGAGCCTGAACAGATGGGCTGATTTGCTTCAAATTTGGTATTTAGTATTTGTTTGACCGTCCCTCGGAATGTATTTTTAATTTTTGCTCTAGGCCCAAAAATAATGGTACCTGCCATACAATCTTTCCAAAAAATTAATTTTCTCTAAAACGGCTTTAACGATTTTGATAAAACTTGTAGGGTGCTATTTTTGACAACAATACATCTTTTGGTTTGAATGGATTTTTCGTAATTTGTCCTATAACGGCACCTGTGATATAAGGGTTTTTTTCAAATGAGGTTCTTTCGCAAACCATTTTCCCGATTTCAATAAAATTTTGCATACAACAGTTATTTATAATTCAATTTAATTGCATTTCAAAATTTCTGAAAAAAACTTCGATTTAAAAAAAAAATCATTAAAATAAATTGGTTTTCGACATATTTTGGACCCGTTCCCAATTGAATTGTTTTTAAATTATTTTCTACATAAAAAGTACAGATCTTCTTAAAATGAAATATGTACCTACTCGAAAACATTTTCAAATATTTTTTTCCAAAAAAAAAAAAAAAAATACTGGTCCAACGATTTTTAATTTTTTTTTCTAGATAGACATTTTAAAATTGTATTGCATAGGTACTTAGTTTTCCGAGAGAACTCAAAAGATAATTAAACAAATAAAAGAATTTTCGAAATAATTTATAATTTTTTATACATTATGCAGCCACTTAGCAATTACTGAACATATAAGAGCAAGTTCGTGCGACCCAGTCGTGCATTTTATCTAGTTTCTAAACCAATTCCTTAAAAAAGGTTGTAACATATTTTGAATAACTTTGTCGGTATTATTTTGGGAGTATGTATTTCAAAGTTAACTGTTTTTGACGTGATAACGTCTAATAAATCGGTTTGAAATATATGGGCAGCACGCACAGAAAAATGTCACAGTTACAGTCACGTTACCTAGCTGCTTGAAAGTCGATAAAGTGGGAGGGGAGGGTGTTGGGTGGTTGGTTAGTGGTGGTGAGAGTGTGTGTGTGGCAGGTGGGGGGGTAGTGTCGGGAAGAGGAACAATTGTCAAAATGGTGGGTGGTTGTAGCTGGTTTGGGTGGTGAGACAAAAATTGTCAAAACTAATGGATGCTTCCTTGGTGGCTGTAGGTGGGATAGGTGTTTTATGTTGGGATGATTTGGTATGATTGGATGGTGGGAGAGGGGTGAATTGTCAAATATGGTGGCATGGTGGGTGGTTGGTTGGCGGTTCTAGGTGGGTTGATTGGTTGGCAGTTTTGGTGGTGGGGATGGTTGATTTGATGGGTGACGTGAAATAAGGCCAAACGAAATAAGGCCAAATTCCGAAAATTTGGCCTTATTTCGTTTTCCAAAACGAAATAAGGCCAATTTGGCATTATTTCAATATCAATTTTCACACCTCTAAGATGATACGGTATTGAGGTTCATTATCTATTTTCAAACGCAATGGATTGAAAAGGTATTTATTTGATTGTCTTTCTTTTATGTATTAGAAAAATATTTTCTGTGCATGAGTAATATCGCTCGATTTTTAGGAATTAAGGTTTATCTGATTTTTTTTAAATTTTCAAAACCGAATATTGGTGATATGAGATTACGTTTGTGTGGGAATGAATCTCATGGGTATTGCAAGTATATGTTTTCGGAAATTTTAAAGAATCAAAAAATCGCGCGATTTTTTAACGATTATTTTATCTGATTCTTTAAAATTTCCGAAAACAGATACTTGCAATTACAGTGGTCCCTCGATAATGTGAACTAATTAAAACAAGGCGTTTTCGGATTTTAGAGGTGTTCACATTACTGGAACATTTTCTTCGGTTCTTATTAAGTGTTTGAAACAAATCGTATCCATTTATTACAAACAAAATTACATTTAAAGCACAGTTTCAACATTTATTCAGAAAAAAAACACATTACCTACATGTAGGAGTACCTTACCTAATTACTACGTAAAAAAATCATTAAAAAAAAAAACATCCATATCTACATAGTGAATAGCCTGATTTGATCTTACTATTGCACAACTTCGAAATTTGCTTAGACGAATATCAGTTAGGTTTTCCTTTTTTTTATATTGCATGCAAAACTATCAAGAGAGAAAAAAAATATGTATGTGTAGGTAGGTATACAAAATTTCCGAAGGAATTCACATTTAAGAGTTCCAAAATTTCGGAAGTTCACATTATAGAGATGACAATGTTAAGTTTTGGCGATTCACATTTTGGAGAAATTCGCATTATCGGTGATTCACATTATCGAGAGACTACTGTATTAGTAGTGCATGGAAATAAGACCAAAATCTGAAATTTGGCCTTATTTCGTTTGGCCTTATTTCACGTCACCGATTTGATGGGGTGCGTTGAAAAAGTTGTCAAAAAAGGTGGGTGAGGTGAAGGTGGTGGCAGGTGGGGTAGGTGGTTGGATTTGGTGGTTTTGGTGTTGGGAGGGGGTGAGGAAGAAATTATAAAAAATGGTTGGTGGCTGTAGGTGTGATGGGTGGTTGGCGGTGTTGGGTGAGTGGCAAGTTGTTTTAGATGTAATGGGTGGTTGGATTTGGGGGAGAATGTAGTAGAGGGAATTGTCAAAGATAGTTGTTCTGGGGGGGGGGGGGAGGTCGAAAAAATTGTCAAAAATGATGGGTGAGTAGCAGGTGGTTGTAGGTGGAGTAGGTAGTTGAATTTGGTGCATGGAGGGAATTGTCAAAAATAGTGGGTGGGTGATTGGTGGTGGTAAAGAAAAGGCTGGCTTTATTGTGTGGGGGAGGAGGAACAAATTTTCAAAAATGGTGGGCTGTTGGTTGTATGTGGGGGTGATAGGTTGGTGTTTGTTTTAACGGGTGAACAAAAAATGTCACAAATGGTGGGTGGTTGATTGGCTGTTGAAGGTGGGGTTTGCGGTTGGTGGTGGTGGTGAAGGGGGAGGTTGATTAGGTGTAGGGAGAATTGTCAACAATTTTGAGTCGTTGGTTGTTGGCTGTAGTTGGGATGGGTGGTTGGTGTTGAATGATTTGGTAAGGGGGGGTGAGGCAAAATTGTCAAAAATGGTGGGGGTTTGGTTGGTGGTTGTATTTGGGTGGTAAGGCAAAAATTGTCAAAAATAATTTGTGGCAGATTGGTGGTTTAAGGTGGGTAGGGTGGTTTTTGATGGTAAGTAAGGTGGGATTTATTGTGTGAATAGGTGAGGAAAAAAAATTATCAAAAATGGTAGGTGAGTAGCAGGTGGTTGTAGGTGGAGTAAGTGGTTGGATTTGAGGGAAGATGTGGTGTTTGGGAGGGTAAGGAAGAAAGATTTATTGTGTGGGGGTGGGAGGAAAAAATTGTCAAAAACTGTCAAAAATGGTGGGCTGTTGGTTGTATGTGGGGGTGGGAGGTTGATGTTTGGGGGGAAGGTGTGAGAAAAAAAATCAAAAATGGTGGTTGTTTGTAGGTGGGGTGTGTAGTTGGTGGTTGAAGGGATACCTACACACGAACTGTTTTGTGAACTGGTTATCACGTAAAATTATCGTCCGTAAACCGACTTTACAGACAACCATGTTTTTTTTTTCAAAACTTCTATATTGTTTTAAACAACTAAGAGTAGTTCTTAATAGAAACTACAAACTAAGAACTTCTTTTTGTTTGAAAAAATAGTTGCCATCATCAGATGTACCTCATAAAACTTTTACGAAGGTAGCAAATGATAAGTGCGGCAGAAGCATTCTAGACCAGGGCTATTACCTTTGGAAATGGTAAAAAGTGAAAAAAAAAAATAATAATAGAAGGATGAAACCCGTTGGACAAGGAAGAGAATATGTAGGTAACAAAAATGAAAGAAAAAATAAATTACAGGTGATCTGTGGTCGGAAAAATGGTAGGGGGGATAAGGGGGTTTTAAGGGTAAGAAACTGTTTATCACGATTTCCTGCAAAACTACAAGTCCTATTGAAAATAAATAAATCGCAGTCTCAGGACATAAAAAGATCTATAACTTTTGTATATTTACACTTTTCCACATAACCTCAAAATGTATGTGAAAAAATTCAAATAACCAAGTTTTTGGTTTTTATCTTTATTAAAAACAAATTTTTTTCACGAAATTTAGTGAGATCTTACCTTACCTCCCAAACTCATTACCTATAATTTTTTTTGTTTGAAATCGTGAAAAAGTGTTTTTACACTTAAGCCCCCCACCCGCCCGTCTCTAACATTTCCCGACCTTAGATCGCCCGTAATTTCTTTTTCCTTTCATTTTTGTTAAATCCTCTTCGTTTTGCAATGGGTTTCCTACTATTTTTTTTTTTTTTTTTTTTTGGTTCAAAAATTATCGACCCTGGTCTGTTAGCCGTCTGAGCGTTTTGGTCGGATTAGTTACTCAGTTTTGACCAGCCAGTGTGCAAACTTGCCACTCCTTCAAAGCAAGATGCAGCTTTTGAAAAATGAAGTAGAGATACGGTCCGTTCAAAAGTTGATCCCGAAAATATATCTGCTTGGACACAATGAAGTAGCCGCAGCTGAAGCAGAGTTTACTTGAACATCTGCTATTTTTTGTTCTTCAGATACAACTTCAATAATTATAACCGTGCTATGAAAACGACAACTACACTATTGTGCCAAAGCAATAAAGAATATCCGCGAATAAAACGAAACTAGCCAAGATGATAAATGGAATATTGTAAGAGAATTTTTCGTTTTGTCGCATCCAAAGCAGCGACCATAGAATAATAAAACAAAACCCATCGTCTATTTTTCGATAGAAAATTAAATAAAACAAATTTATTTATACAGTTTGTCATGTCAATAAAATAGTTTTTCATTTTAATTGCTATAAATGTAAATGTGAAATAAAAATAAAATAAGAAACATTATTGTTTTTTTTTTTTTTTTTATATAATATTATGTAGTCGTCGTTATTGAAGGTGTAAAAAATAAAAATCAATCTTAAAGCTAAACGTAAAAAACTAGATAAGCGTTAAATAAAGTTGTATATTTTTTTTTTTAATAACTTAAAGTACACATTTTGAATTGTGTTGAGAAAAAAAAAACACAAATTAAAAAATAAAATGCAAACTACGTTTAATATGCGTGAAAAATTACTTCCTTTTTTCGTTTTTCTTCTTCTTCAAACAATTATTATATTTGTTTGTTAATTGCTTTGTTTTTTTAATAATTTTTTTTTTTGTTACAAAAATACTTGATTTTTAACATATATAATTTACAAAATACAATATATATAGGTTAAGGTAGGGGCGACAGTTTAGTTTTTTTTTTTCGTTTATAAAATTTAATTTTTATAATTTATTACATATTTAAATCTGCCGCTCGTCCTTTGCTGTAAGTTTATTAATCAACTCCTGCAACGGAGCCAATTCTTTTCGTTCAATTAAATCGAATTCTTGAACGAAAAATATAAAATGCTTAAAGGAGGTATTGAGGTGAGCCTCCTCACCAAGTGTTACCACTTCAGAGAAATGCTGGTGATAAATGTGCGCGTATACTCGAAAGAGTCGTTTAAGTATTGTCTTGGCAATTGCTAGGAAGTTTTTCGGAAAGGGTATTCCAATTTTCGAAGGGAATAAAGTTTCGTCGTCTAGTTGGTCTTGGACCCATGTCATTAGATAATCGATGTATTTGGGTGCACTGCATTTGATGGGTTTTTTCACAGCTTGTCCGTCAGCCCATAGGTATTCGTATTTTGGTCCAGCCGACATGTTGCCACAGCTATCTTCTGTGCAGAATTCAGTAATGGTCCCATACAGCATGTTGATTTGATTGAAGAAATCTACAGCTATAAAATAAATATTATTTAAAATGAATTAAGAAAGGACCAAAAGGTAGTCTTTTAAAATTAGGTATAAAGAAGTGGCAGCTTATGTTTAATTCGGGTGTAGTAGTTGGCCTGTATTTGCATGTCTCATATAACTTTTAAGTGGCTAAAAAATGGAAGTAGCTTTTGTCCACTGCTATACGATTATCACAAATTGAAAAAACATGCAAAAGTTTTCTAGGAGTATTGACAACAGTCCCGAAAAAGTACAGAGATAAGAAACCCGATCCGTCTTCTACAGAAAAAGGAAATGCAGCTGGAATTGACCTTACAGAGGTAATGATAAATATAGAATACCTTGAAGCAGCTTCCCATTAATCATATCGAACGTCAAACTGTGGAATAGGATTGGACAAAATTTTGTTTAGACAACCTGGAACGGAAATGGCGTTGTGAGGGCCATATACTGAGGAAACCTAGGGCAACATAGCGACCAAACTTCTGAAAGAAATTCTTAGGGTAATGGACGCGTTGGACGACCAACCACAAGTTGGATGTAATTTTTTGTTAATAACCCTAGTGCTAGTTAAATCGTGGGCTCAGCTAAGGCTAATTGAGACGAGTCTGGACAGGTGAACGGATTCGGACTTTCGGAATCTACCAATGACGATGGGATCTGAGTGGTTTAACGCAACATGGCTGTCCGAAGAAGTTATGATATCTAGGAAGAGGAACGTTTTCTTCAGCCAGGATGAAACCAGTCCGGAACAGACTACACTGGTTTGAAAGACAGAAAAAGGTCAGATGTAGCGTTACTGCAGGAACGCAATGGATTCAAATGGATCCATAGGCGGGTTGCATGTTTAAATTTGGAATACAGACGAATCCAATAAAATTTATCCGCAAAGAATTTATGATTTATGAGTGTGTGGAACCGTGCAAGCATTTCAAGGCGACAAGATTGACATATCATAAGTAAATACTTGCATTTCTTCATTCCTTTGTCAATTCAGGAAGTATCAGGTTAGGTTAAGTTGTACAGGTTGGTAATTCGATAAGCAGCATTACCTGACTCGGATCTCAAAGAATTCGTTGTTTCCATGTTTGGATAGGAAATAAACCAAAGTCATGAGGGAGGTGAAGGTAGAGGACTTTTAGAGTGTATGTTAAAGCATGAGAAACTCCCTTGAACCAACCTTATTTCTGAAAAAACTCAACAATGTTCTTTAGTGACTTGTTCTAAATACCGCTCAATTCATTCAAGATGTATTGTATGAGGGCTGCCTTTCTGGCCCGTGCTAAGCTGGGGCATTCACAGAAAGTGAAATGACGCCTTCTGCGTCTTTCATCTTGAAACCCCTGCATAAGTCAGATATGAGGATGCCCATTTTGCTTATTTGGGTTCCCATTAAACTGTTAGGATCCCAACCAACAGGGACAGTTGAGGCCTGCTCAGCTAAAGTAAGTACTTTTTTTGTCTTTAAAAGGTCCGGCCTTAGGTTCCTCGTAACGCGACAAGTTTTAAGAAACGAAACGACTATCTGTCATTTTTCCGGATATTCACGTGAATCCTATTTTTCTCCTGCTCCAATGGTATTAATATCGAGGATACTGTTAAGCTTAGTTCAAGTTTATCTACTACCTACAAAGAATAACTGAGTTAGTTTTTATTTGCTGTCTAAGCTCCTTGCAGCAGAAATCCGCTAGTTTTGAATTTGTGAATATTGAGGAGATGGCTTTAATGGCGGCTTGTCTGTCTTTGAAAATATTAATGTTTGTATTGGATGGTTCAAAGCTGGCAAGATGCTTTGCGGCTTCAAAGATTACAAACACTTCTGCTTGGGAGACTTTACAGAAACCTGGAAGCTTTATTGAACTGTTTATGAGAGGGTTATCTAAAAGAATCCGACATCTCAAGGATTTCAGGGTTCTAAAAAAAATTAAACGAATTAAGGCCCTTGTGGCGTGTCAATGTTTTTAATTTAGTTCACTCAATCGTTAAGTACAGCTCAGAAGAGAGCCTGTGAATTTGTTGTACCTAGTCGCAATCTATTTATTGTTTGTTAGTCTGAAATGACGCAAACTTCCCAAGTACATAATTCATTATTTTTGCGATAACATGAGTCGTTATTATTACAAAGTAAAACCACAAGACTATTTAAAAAATTTAATTTGTTGTTATCAATTTGTGTCAATCGTGTTTATGTTAGTTCGCAGAGGATAACGAACTTTACGTTCCTAGATAACTATTTTGGAATAATTTTATTAGTCACATGCCAGAATCGTTTCCATTGATAAACGGTTTTGGTTATACGCACTTTAATTGTATGCAAATTATGCATCGAAAAGCATTTTACAACTTTCATGACGTAAGCTTCATCCAAAAATAAAATAATAAAACAAAAAGAAACTTACTATTCACAGCCACCCATTCGTTGAGATCCTCGCCATCGGGCAGAGCAACTGCGTTTCGTAGATTTCCAGATCCAAGTGTGGCAGCAGCATGTTTCATGAGATCATACTGATGGGTTCCTTCGGGAATATTCTTTTTTGGTTTAAAGGTTTTACTCGAACGCGATCCACTGAAAAGAAAAAAAGAAATTACAAACTGATATACAAATTACTAAAAATGTGGTTTGTTATTTATTTTTGAGAAAGACATTGTTAGGTTGAGGTCAGTGTACTTGGCCTGCAAAGAGCCGAGCCTACGACGGACGTCGAGTACAAAAAAAAAGGCCTGGCAAGATGACACACGACTCAGGGACAGGGTGGATTTACAACGTTATTCTTGTAAGAAATCAATCATCGATATTCTAATGTTGTGAGATTAATTTATTTTTTTTGGGAATACTTACAACAAAAACTCCATTTTCTGTCTGGAAGAAAACTTTTTTGTTGTTTCGTCGGGGACGGTCGGAAAGGTTTTTTTTGTCACTCCACAAACAACAGGAAAACAGGAAACTTGCTTTTTTTTTAAATTTATAATGCGCACTCAAGTCGGTCGAATAATAAACAAAAAATTACTTAAACACTTTTGGGATGATTTTTTTAAATAAAGTTAATCGTAGAAACTAAATCTTATTTCTTTTTGCAAAAATTTACTTTGAAATAAATAGATAATAGAAATAATGCAACTCAAAAGAAAGAAGAACCTGTCTCACACAATCACAAATATTAAAGCAAACTCATCTGCACTGGCGACTGGCGCTGGCCGTATGGGTTTGACATTTATATTTTGTGGTGGTGTTTGTGTGCCCGATGACAGTTTAGATTTAGGGCGAATTGGGTTGACCAAGACGAATTCGTGGAGAATATGTGAACATGGCAGGGTACAGTTAAAAACAAAAATGGCAATACAATCGATTAAGGTAAGACCGCACTAGGCGATACTTTTTTTGTTATAGGCCTTGTATATAAAATCTGTAGTACTCCGGGATTGAGGCAGTGGCCTATGTCGGTTAACTTGTAGTTTAACTACAGCATTTGTAATTCGTATAAAAAAATTAATTATTATTTTATAATCATTTCAAAATGATACTGCTTGACTGCTAGTATAGTAGCAATATATTTCAATAAGTTTTCCTCCTAACATGAGAATGTCAAAAGGAGCATCGAAGTTAATTGACAGCTTGTTGTTCAATAGTGGTGCAGAATTGAACCTTGTTTTTAAATTCTTTTTCCGTGTATCAACTAATTCATGGAAATCCAGACTGAATCTCGAAGGAGTCAGTCCACCCTCAAAGGATACTTAAGTATATTTACATTGTTCTGCATAATGATTTGTGCAAAACAGAAGGGCACAACGCACAACCTATAAAAATCTATAGGTCGGGTGCACTGACACACATACAGACCGCAAACTCTTTATATTTTCTCTCTTTGCCTACAAGCTTGTTGTGCATTTTATTTTGAGTATGTTTAAGCTCTCTGCGGTTAAGCTCTCAGTTTTAAATGGGACACCAATACAAGAAAAAAAAATGCACAGGCAGAGATATACATTATACGGTGGTGAATAAAATATTTTGAAGGTGCTTCAGGCAAGAGGAGTACGAGTTGGTGGTCTGTATCTGTATTTCTGTGAGTTGGGTGGATAAAAATGCATAACATATTAATAAGTCAAGATTAAAGGAAGTACAAGAAATCAAGATCACAAGAAACACGTGTTCATTAGGCCGCGCCTCCACGAGCAATATTTATTTCGGACATTATGTCAGACAATATTTCTGAAATTTATATTTCTATACTATGTGGGCAAGTTATGTCATGAAATTTCATTCTTCGTCATAATCTCGCTGACTGCATCAGTGCATCTCGTCGTTTAATGTTTGCGCTTCAGGTTCAGGCTCTAGGAAAATAAGAAGAAGCTGAATACGAAAAAAAAGAAACAAAAACACAATTTTTGGGTGAATCCATTCTCATTTGCTAAAAGACATCCTTCATTAGGATGAAAGAGACTAATTTTTTTTTTGTAGAATGTCAATAAAATGCAAACAATTAAAAAACATCAAATAATCAACAAACAAACAAAATTAATGCAAGAGCAAATCATTAAAATGTCAACATATGTAACAAGATTACACGTTTTGTTTGATATGTATGTTCAATGAACTTAGAATATCATGAAATGTCAGATTTATTTCCGAATTTATTTCTTCTTCGAAGACAAGAAATAAAAACAGAAATCTATGTCTAAGAACATCAAAAATCCAGACATAAGGGGACTCCACCAGAAATATTGACTACATGACACATTTCTTGCAATTATTTATTTCTAGTGGAGGCCCAGGGTTAGGAAGCGGCTCCACTAGAAATATTTATTTCGGACATTATGCATAAGTACATTTAATTCTGAAATTTATATTTCTGTACTATTATGTCGTGAAATTTAATTCTTCATCGTAATCTCGCCGAGTGGATCTCGTCGTTTAATTCAATAGCATTCAGGGTCTAGAAAAATTAGAAGTAGCAGAATACAAAAAAAATACAATTTTTTGGGTGAATCCATTTTTAATCAAAAGAGAATTACACGATCTCGAAGCTCATTATTACTGCAAGACATCCTTCGGGCAGATGAAAGTGACTACAATTTTTTTCGTAGAATGTCAATGAAATGCAAAAAATTAAGAAATATCAAATAATTAACAAACAAACAAATTAATGCAAGAGCAAAATCATTAAAATGTCAAAATCAGTAACAAGAGAACACGTTTGAATTCAGTGAATTTAGAATATCATGAAAAGTCAGATTTATTTCCAAATTTATTTCTTCTTCGAAGAAAAGAAATTAATACAGAAACATGTCTAAAAACATTAAAAGTCCAGAAATAAGGGAACTCCACAAGAAATATTGACTACATGACGCATTCCTTGCAATCATTTATTTCTAGTGGAGGCCCAGGGTTATGGGGAGTACTCATTTATATGTATGTATGTGTTTATCTTTTCACTCTTCTGTATACTGACCTATAGCTCTATTTGCATAGTTGCATAATTTGCAGATCAACATATTGCAGAACAATTTAAATCCACCTATGAACCTTCATGTGCACTGCAAAGTTTGTATTTTGATCATGTGTTTCCAGCATGTCTCTGCCTCCATCTTGTAAGAACCAGTACAGTTTGAAGCAAATTTATTTTGCTTCTGTCAATCACGTCATGCTTTTTTTCTAAATTTCAAACTTCGCGCACGTGGAAAAACACTGCGCACACTGGATTCTTAACACAATTTTATATTTTAAAATAAAAACCCTTTTAATAAAAATATGGTAAATATAAACTTTTATAATAAGTTTATCTTATTAAAAATACAAAGAAATTACTTACAAATATAATGTTTTATAAGAAAAGAATTACACATGTAACTATAACCTCACAATTTGTCACTTTTTTTTCTAGTCGCGCTTGTACGCCCTGTACGAGCATGCGGCAGGATATGCGCTTTTTAGCGTTTCCGAGTTTGAGGAAATCTCGATGTTCCTTCCTCAAGTGGAGTCCTCTGTAACAGATTTCTCTCGGTTCAATGCCATCGTTAAGCTCGTTAGCTTTGCTCCTTTCAAGACGGCCGTCGCAGCCTTGGAGAACATCAACGCCATATCCGAAGGTGTTGCCCCTCAGGATCTATTGGTGTTCCTTGACGATTTCTTTTCTAAATTGAAGAAAAAGAAGTGCACTCTTGGTGTTGCTGATGCCAAACTAGGAGCAGCTATCACCGAAGCAATTCAAGTCCAAAGTAGCCACTTTGGCGCTGTCCCAGAAATTCTTCGAGGCATACGCTTTCATTTCCATCGTATGGTCAAAGGTATAATTGGCAGAAATTCGTATAAGAGAAGTTTTTAACTTAAAGCTTTTTTGTTTCTAAAGGTTTTACTGACAAGGGATCTGGAATCGCTCAGCTGGGTTTGGGACACAGCTACTCCCGTGCCAAGGTCAAGTTCAACGTACATCGTTCGGACAACATGATCATTCAGTCCATAGCACTGCTAGATCAATTGGACAAAGATGTAAATACTTTTTCGATGCGAATCCGTGAGTGGTATTCGTACCACTTCCCAGAGTTGGTCAAAATCGTTCCGGACAACTACATGTTCGCCAAGTCAGCTAAATTTATCAAGGACCGCAAGAGTCTCACACAAGACAAACTGGAGGAACTCGAAGAAATCGTTATGGACTCTTCCAAGGCTCAGGCTATTATTGACGCATCAAAAATGTCCATGGGAATGGACATCTCCGTCGTGGATCTAATCAATATTGAAATGTTTGCCGAGAGGGTGGTCAAACTATCGGAATACCGAAAGAAACTATCGGGATATCTGCACAATAAGATGAACAGTGTTGCGCCCAATCTGCAGTCTCTTATTGGTGACCAAGTGGGAGCACGTCTAATCTCACACGCTGGTTCTTTGACAAATCTGGCCAAGTATCCAGCTTCGACAGTACAAATCCTTGGTGCAGAAAAGGCTCTTTTCAGAGCCCTCAAGACCAAGTCTAACACACCCAAATACGGTTTGCTGTATCACTCCTCCTTCATCGGTCGGGCTGGTCTTAAGAACAAGGGAAGGATATCTCGTTTCTTGGCCAACAAATGCTCCATTGCCTCGCGAATTGATTGTTTCCTTGAACAACCAACGAGTATCTTTGGTGATTCATTGAAACAGCAAGTCGAGGACAGACTGAAGTTCTACGAATCTGGAGAGATTCCTCGTAAGAACATCGAAGTCATGCAGGAAGCAATTGGTCTGGTTGCCAAGGAAACACCAGCTGACGTAGACAACAATGTAGATGGCAAAAAGAAAAAGAAGAAGAATAAGAAGAGGAAACTAGAAGAAGAAGCTGTTACAAATGGCAATGGTGTAGCCGATGAGACACTAGACGCTCAAGCATTAGAAAATGGTAACGGCACTGTTGACGACGGAGAGCCCAAGAAAAAAAAGAAAAAGAAGAAGAACAAGAATAAGGACGCTGCTGAAGCTTAAATAACTACACACTGAACTTTTTTTTACAAATCTTTTCAATTGTATTTTACCTTTTTTTCTTGCTTATTGTTAGATTTAAGTTTACTAGACTATAGTTTATATAATTTGAAGAGGTGCTTAGTAACTGTTTTGGAGAAATGATGATGATTTTGAGTATTTGTTTGAATGGTACTCATTAAAGTTGATTTTATCTACAAAGTTTTGAACTCTACACCACTTTTATTATTAATTTCTATAAAATAACAAAAAACAAATAAAAACAATAAAACTGACTTCGGTTAAACCAAAAAACAATAAGCCATTTCACTTTCGACATCTATGTATGTGAATTAATTGTTTTCGGATTGCTCCAGGTCGGGAGAATTTAAGGCTAAGTCATTCAAACTACTTTTTGTTTGTGCGCTGATATTCTACAGCAAGAAAGGAAACGTAGTTTTATCGCTTAATCCGAACGGCAAGCAGAGATAGGTACACCTCTCATGGCAAGCCTTACTCTTGGACAGTTTTCTACTTCCTCTCAAGATGCAGTAGCCCTTGGTACAACCACGTGTTGAACCTTGAACATCGGGGGTGACAGTCTAACAAACTTACATCTATGCCACGAGGCACTACAATACTGTTTATTTTTTTGTTTGTTTATTTTTTTAGAGAGTAGCCTTTCATAGGCTCCTTGGTGTAGAAACAATACATTTAAGGTTTTATGACCTTAAAGCGAAATCTTGATCGCAGGGTTAGTACAAATTGACATACTTTTTCTTGTACTTCCTTTTTTCTCTAATAATTTGTATTCCGAGATAAGAAAACAGGTGGCATCTGTTCTATTGCAAATATCACTGAATATGTTACTTGAGGATCAAAGCAGGAAAACAAGTAATTGTGAAAGAAAAGGCCATTCAAAGGTCACCAATTTAACTATATGGAAAGTGTTAAATAGAGTAAATTGCAGGCTTTTGTTAAAAGTTATCTGTTATGATACGTTGCCCATAAATCATCTCTGACAATGAACTGTGGCTTATATATTGTGAACAATCAAAGTTGATGTTTACACATCAAGTGGTGCTGAATTAGCCATACACTGAGGGAGCCATTATCCAACGGAATAAGCCGTGTGGAATTTAAATCCTCAAAAACTCAATGCTCTATTACAAACCACCTTCTGTGGAAGGAACACATAGCCAAAAATGCAGCGAAATCTTTAGGTTTCCTTGGTTGATGTAAGACATATTAGTACCCATCTGATCTTGCTACAATCTACAAGGCATACATTGGCTCAAAGCCTCTGAGCAGGTGCTCCTGTTACATATTTGCGTCTATTGGGTAGGCAATTTCTTTCGCTTGAACATCGCCATAATGTTTCTTGTCTCTCTTTGTTTTATCGCTACTTCTTTAAGCAATGATCTAGTGAAATAGCCATATGCGTTCCTGGCCTAAAACGATCCCCTGTAATGGTCACTCTGCTAGGAATGTCCATGAGTTTGCTCTCTAGCTAAGTTCCGAACTGACTAATAAGTATAGAGACTCATTCTTTAACCGCACTACACGAATGTAGAATCCAACAATGTGCATCGGTGCATCCTTTGTTTAAGGTGCATCAAAAAGCTAAAGCGTAGGTTGGGTTGGGACAAGAAAAAAATCGTAAGAAACATGACTTAAATTTGGAAAAAAAATTATTAAAAAATAACTATAACTCCTAAATTGCCATGTCATTTTTGCTTTTTGCACAGCCAGAAACCTCTTCTTATTTTTGTTGTCAAAATTCCAACACTCAAAACCGTATTCCTCTACAACTTTTCCTTGCCAAGCTAATCAAAAATAACCGAACCTACTTCTTCATAAAAACACCAAAAAATCGGCAAAATGATCACCTGTGCCATCTCGTAAGGCTAGATTTTTTTTTATGTGCAGAAGTAGGTTGGGTTATTTTTGATTAGCTGGGCAACAAAAAGTTGTAGAGTAATACGGTTTTCAGTGTTGGACTTAAGACTAATAAGAGCATTGAATTTCGACAACAAAAATAAAAAGAGGTTTCTGGCTTTTTGTAAAGCGTTAAATTTTGAAAAAAAAAATAGTTTGAACATTTTTTTTTAATTTTGAGTTTGGAAGTTAATATTTTGAATAAGCGGTTCACTAAAATAATTTTATTTAAAAACACAATAAAAGAAGAGATTTTTAAATTATAAAAAGATATGGCATGGCATATTAGGAGTTACCGTTATTTTTTATAATTTTGTTTCCAATTTAAGTCATGTTTTTAGAAAATTGTCTTCCCGGCTATATGGAGAGGAATAGTCTTGCCCCTTATGGGCTTATTACTTCCCTAATTATCAAAAAAAAAAAAAAAAAAAAAACGACTCCTTTCAACATCATAAACGGCATGATATGTACAATGCTTATAGTAGACGAGTGGAGAAGCAACGATGTACGGGATAGCCCAAAAAAGAGACCTAAAATATAATATACATACAGAGTGATTTATCCCATCTCATTCTCACTGGCTAAATCCTATATAATAATGTTTTGGTCTCTTTGTCGTGACGCATTTCCGTTTCATTGAGTTTCAAATTACAACGGTTCTTATATTTTTTTTTTGGGTATTCGTTTAATAAGATTAATTTCCAAACGTGTGGTTTGAAGGCATCTGCAGTCGAAGAGGCCCAAACTATAATAAATCAACATGTTTGTAATTATGAAAGAAATCTATTTTCGTAACACATTAATTTCTTGAAACTTTTCCAACGCACTGATCGATCAATAGGTCTGTTACTATGGTACAAAATGTTTGCATTTCGTAAAATGATTGGGCCTACTAATTATTGTACCATTATCTTTTTCTGTACCGTCCGAAGATCATCTTTTGTGTTGGTTCCTTGCACTAGTTAGAGTTAGAATATCCAGTCCACTCCTTCAATGACAAACAATAAATATCACAAAACAAAAATCTACGTGTAACTGTTTTCGTTTTATTTCATTAATATACGTTAAATTTGTTTTTATTTTTTAATTAAATTTAAATAAAAATGTTCACTTTATGTACCAAGTTTTATCACGTCGAACAAGTTTTTTTTACATATTATTTTATTTTCAATACGAATAAGAAATAACTTGGAAACATTCAAGTTCAATATTATGTTTTATTTTTGTTATAATTTAATATATTTCAATTTCCAATTTGCCTAAACAATTTCTCTTTGAAATTGGAAACTTTCATACTGTTTCGTCGTTTATTTTGAATTATTATTATTTTTGTTTTAATAAAATCTATATGTTATAATGTTTGCTCACAAATCCCTAGGTATTTTTTTTTTTAATAATATTTTATATTATAAATATATTATGTTTTGTTTTCTGTTACTTATGAAATTTTTCATAATTAATTACTTAGTATTAAGATAATATTGTTTTTTTTTTATATTAGTTTTAAGTATTTACATGCATTTCTGTTTTTTTTTATTATTGTTTAAAAATGAAAATCAAATAGAAAATGGAAGTTTTTTTTTTTTTGTTGAAGGAAACACAAAGTAGTATTTTAATTCTTTAAGATGGAATGTAAGTTCTTTTTTTTTTTTAAGTAAATACAAATAAAAATAATAATAATAATTAAAACAAGAAAACAAATTTAAAACAATTGCAAATTATTTAACAATTTGTTGTGCGTTTGCAAACTATACTTTTTTTTATACTAAGGTCAATATCAATTCAATTAGCTAAGAATAACTTAAAAACAAAAGAAGAAGAAGCCCAACACCTGTTCCTATAGATACAAAAACAAAATAAAACAGATTGTTTTTAAAACTAAAATAAAATGGTAATTGTAAATTTAATCTATTACTGTATGATTATAGTGTATAATATCCTTCTGACATGTTTATTGTTTATTTATGTGGTGGTTAGGTTGGGCTGGAACAGTATAATTTACAATAAGTGTGTATGAAAAAATATAAGCAAATTCCAGGAATAAAATTTGAGACTAAACCGACAAAACGGGAACATACAATTTGAAATAACTAAGGGATGTAAGGTTGTTTTGTGTCCTTTTATAGGTAGTTTAATTTTTAAGAAAGCAATACAAATTTTAATAGATATTTTAATGTTTTATTTAGCTCAAGTGCTTCACAACAATGGAAGGCTTAAGGAGACCCTAATATTTTTGATTTCAGAGTATATGGTTTGATTATCAGCTTCTCGGAGAAAGATCATAAACAAAGGTTGTGTTTTAAAGAAATGTTAATATTGGAAATTAAAAAAAAACATTTTTCAACCAAGTTCCTAATTCTTAGCCTAAAGTCCTGCCTCAATTTAGGAATTGTACATGATTGTGTAAGTACAGTCTTTTGCTTTTAGCACTTCTTTTTTTAATAAACACTTTGTTCACGCTCATCATTCGGTGCACTGTGGCGTATACGTGTTTTTTTTTAAAATTAAGTATTCAAATTGTAAATGGGTTTAAATCTGCCTTTTATATTATTTGAAACAAGCTTTAACTACCCGTAATACATATGTAAATAGGGAGATATTGTTGTAGCAGATGACGATTCACTTATGTTTTTAATGCCTGAATATCGTAACGCTAGGGGAAATTTAGCTTCTCAAAGCATTTCATTAAAGAAGTATCAAATATGACAACTGTTTTCAAGTCTTGGTCTTGGATATGTTTTAAGCTTGCGACCAGATCGGAAAGTAAAATAAAGGTCACACAATTTTAAGTTAAGTTAAAGTCTACAATTCTAACAAAATTGAGCCTCAGAGCACACCATCATAAGTTTAGTGGACATCGGACTTAAAGGGACTGTAATTGAACGGTCTCAAAAGTAACTGTTAGTCCAAAGAATAAGAGACTCATCGTTGCCAAATACACACTTTTTCGAATTTGGTAAAAGATGATAATTTTTCTAGGATGATGTTTTTTTCGTTGACGCAAATGGTAACGTTTCAAATAAAATAGAAGGGTTCCATTGAGAAATTTAATTAAAAACAAAAAAAAAAAAAACAGTAAGCATAAGCGGCTCGAGTGACTTAAACTCGCAATAGGTCTTGTGTTCTTTGTGAGCCCTAAGTTTTCACATATACATTATGTATGTCAATAAATGACCTTTCATGTTAAAGCAGACAAACGTCATTAATACAGCTGTTCACGTTTTTCAGACTTAGAAATGAAAATTCTCCGGGACTTTTTTTTTGATTCTATTGCTCATTTGCATAAGTTCAGATTTCCCAGTCCAGGCAAAGCCTTTCGAATTTGTTATTCAAAATAGTTTTTGCTGAGCTTGAAACACCTTTTTGACTTGTTTAAATATTGGGACAAGTTAGTGATGGAAACGATTGGAATAATGCACTTCGCAGGAAAACGACAAAAAATATTGCTTTATAAGCAAATGAAACCAAAGTTTGCCCATTCAACGTCGACCTCTGGAATTCGACACATGTACGCATCACAAAAGTCTTGTTCGGACATAGGAAAGCATACACAAAACTGGATAATTGCCTTTTATCTCTCTTAAGACACATTATGATGCTGTTTGGAGTTATTTCTGGACAAGGATAGTTAAGCAAATAATGTGTAAAAATGTGATGTTCTTGTTTTGCAATAGGAACAGCAATTGTGTATTGCAAATTTATTTACAAAATTGAAAGGTTGGTCGAAAAATTAATCAATTTGAACTGGCGGTAGCTTTGGCACCAGAAGTTCCTCAAAAACGTTAAAAGGAAGCAAGCAAAAATTGGGTTTGGTAGCTCGCGGCAGTAAATGCGGGAGTTTTTTTCTTTGAAATATTCAAAGTTTTAGCTATACTTTCGAATCAAATAATTATCCAATATAAATCGTGTTTTTTTTGTGAATTGGAATGAGTCCTCCTCTTATTGGAAAACCCTCAAAATATTCAGTTTCAAAATTGACTTTTTACAAAAGCTTTAAATTACCAAAATTTTGCTTTGAATACTCAAAAGGTTTGTGTAAAAATATTTGTTGGAAATTAGCCATATTTTTAAAGTTTCTGGTTTGACGTGTCTAGCTGGCAAACAGATTACCAATGTCGGAACAAATAAAATTGTACATAAGCTAACCAATTCAAAGCTTAATCTAACCTTTTTTTAATTGACATATAGATTTTTGTTTTGTCTTTTAACATAACAAATCTTAGTTAACACACACTTAAATTTTCAACCACATAATTGAATATCTTGTATAAAAAATATATATAACATTCCAGCTACCAGTCTCCATGTGAGTTGTTGGAGTTTAAATAATATAAAAATGTATCGTTTGTATATATAAAGCAAAATTTAACAGTAAACAAGGAATACAATTTAAAATTACAAAAAAAAAAGTGTAGATTATTAGGAAAACAACCCTCAAGTGTAGAAATCTATACAACAATCAAAGAAAAACTATATGTTTATATGATTCTTTTTTTATAAACAACATTACGATTAACATAATATATTATAATAATAACACCTACACACATACATGACGTACATTTATATAAACTTTTTAAATAAACCTAATGATATATCAAATCAAATTGCTACATTTATATATTTTTATATACATACATTCAAATATTGCTTTATTAATTAATAATGTGATATATTGTTTTAATTGGTTTTCTGATAATTGTTTTTTTTTTTAAATATAATTCATTTTTACTTAAAATAATAACAAATTATATTTGCTTGGCTTAATTTTGATTTTGATAGTACAAACAAAAACTAGAACGAAAAAAAAGAAGAAAAAAATCAATTGAAAGAAAAAAAAAACACAGATCAATGGAAAGAAAAATCAACTAAATTCAATTGGCTATGTATCATTGAAACAAATTGAATTGTTGCGCATTAAGATTGTTATTTGCATTTGGATTGATTGCAGGTTGCATGTTACTAAAGTTGGCAAACATTGGTGTTTGGTTCATTTGAGGAGTTGGCATCGGCGCATTGTTTTGTTTTGTTGGGAAACCACCAACTGGCGAACGCTGAAGTGGACTACTTAGTGGTGATGGCATACTACCACCGCCAGCATTAAAGAGCGCTGGCGTTTGCACTGATAGTGGTTGTTTTACAGGACTTTGCACTTTGAGGGCATTCATCGAAGGAGCAGGAGCATTTGATTTTAGATTCTTACTCGATAATAGGTTGTCAAGGTCGATTTTAAGATTGCCTGAATTCGACCACGTCGCACCGACAGCTAGGTCTGCTGCTGTAGGAGCAGCATTTGTCAATCCAGATTGTTGATTCTGATGTGTGTGGTTGTTATTGTTGTTTGCACTCATTGGTTGAAGTAGATCATTGCTTGGGAACATGATGTTATCTGAAAGGAAGAGTTTATTTTTATAATTTACTGGAAATGGATAATGTTTTAATTTTCTTTGTGAGACAAAAGTGAGACAACTTTACAAAAGCGATCAAGGAGGATCTATTCAAATAAACTTTATAAGCTTTGCATGTAGACCTTATATTAAAGCGATGAAACAAGATGTTGTATTTGTGAGATTTCTCGTTGGTGGCGACTTTATATATATAACCTGTAGTATGTACTTTGAATAGGAAGTAATTAATGTTGCAATTAGTAGGTACTAGGCGCCGCTGGCGGTGCTATCTTCATGTTGTGAGCGTCTTAGCTTATTAAGCTGTTATCGCCACTGAGACAAGTTCTGCATACGTAAAAATTTAACAATGAAACATATAAAACATTACGACGATAGCGAAGATGAAAAAAGTTGGTCTGTCTGAATAAACGGGTGGTCCGATTTCCTTCAAACTTGGTGTATACATACATTTTTTTTTATTAAAATTTTAAGCTCAAAAAATAACTGTACCTTGGTTGAGTTAAATCTCACTTTTCTTTCAAATTTCATTGCGTACTTAGTTTTTCTGAGAAAAATTTTAATTAATTTTCAAAAGCAATTTCTTTGTTTTAAGAAATAAGCAAAGAAGTTTAAATTCTTTGTATAAGAAATACTTATGACAGTTATTATATGTAAGATACGTTAACTTTTCCTATTATTTCGTTATAATAAGACCTTAAATGGAATTAAGTTGTTTGTATAAGATGTCCATTACTTGTTATTTAAGCCAAAAATACTATGAACGCAGTTTTCTCCTTTATACCAAATTTGTAATTCATTTTTCAGAAATTTGGTAAAAACATGGGAGCTACCGTTAAGAAACCTTTAATTATTAAAATGTAGATGTCACCTTGTGGATATATATGTCTTAGGAAGTCTGAACCTGTTAATGTCGTTGTCCACTTATGTTTAATAAAACCGTTAAACCGAGATTTAAGTTATCATCATTTGTTATATTTCTAAGGTTTTAGAAAATGAGTCTTTTTTGAGCAAATTATAAAAACCAAAAAATATTGGCCAAAACCTTGTGGCTCTTTGTATGGGAAATGGGAGCCACCATTTAAAAAAGGATAACTGAAAAATACAACGCCAGGTAACAGGAAGCTGTAAGACATTATACCAAATAAAGTTTGAGTGAATTCAATACAACCGTTACCAACTTATGGCCAGCTAAAAAAAAAACCGTTAAGACCCGATCTCCGCTCTTATCATTTTGTGAGAATAGCACCTTGTGAGAAACATAAGAGTGCGAATGAGAGAAAAAGAAAAACATGCCTATATTTCCTGTACTGCCAATTTATGTTGAACACAGTATAGTCAGTGAGTTAAATAAACCGGTCAACAAGGGAAAAACCAAGAATAGTGCGAAATGCTTACGATCCGAAAAAAAGTTTCACTTGCATCGTGGTTTCATAGAACCACACAATGTTTTTTTTAAATACAATGTAGCCAAATAGCAATTATCTAGTGTGAGAGCAAGTTCGTGCGACCCAGTAGTGCAGTTTATTTTGTACACATCGTTTGAGCCGTTTTTGAGATAAATACATATGCCTTTACTCAACGATTGGTAGAAATGTAGTTTTACTTTTTGAGTTTTTAAATAAAAAACTATTTCCCCTCTGCAGGATGCTCAAAGAACTTATGAACCAAATTGGAATTAAATCGGATCAGCCATTTAGGCTGTGAGTGCTACAGCCATACAGACGACATATACATGAAACATACGCATGCATACACACGAACAGAATTTGTATAACAACTTTTCGATTTTTCCATCATAGAACATGACATGTTTAATAAATTATAATCTGAATTTGTATTGCTCTTTAGGGCAAGAATTGGTTTTGTTCAAAATAACTAGAAGTTTTAATCAAACGCTACAATATAACTTAATGAATTTTGTTAAGCCCGGTTAAAACTAGTACCTTCAAGGCAATAGTTCTTTTTGTTTATTTTGAATTTGCTTTGATTTTTATTGGAATATTATACTTCAATATTCTAATCTTAGGATTGCTTTTAAGAAAACTTTGTTTTGAATTTACCACTCAAATGCTAACAACCGAAATCTGGTGTCAACGGTGTTTTCCAAATGGCTTGAAGTTGACAAGGACTTGAACATGAAATCGCAGAATTTCCACTTACTGGTCTCTAAATGTTTAGGTCATGTTAAAACTTCTTTGTCGAAAACGGCTCTAAGGGTTTTTGGTTAAAATTTGTCGGTGGTATATTGGGAGTCCTTTCAAGAAACCTATCTTTAAAGTTCTTGGCTGAAATTTTTTGTCCTTTAATATACAACTAACGTCATTCTGAAAGTTACTGCAATAAAACGAGAGCCGGTAGCAATATTTAGGGATTAATGAGTCCAAAACTATTTAGCGTTATAAGGGTTTTTGAGATTCTTCGGGTGATATTCGGGCCTGTATGTATCAATGGAGTATGGAGGAGAAGATTCAATGACGAACTGTACGGGCTTTACAGCGACATTGACTTGGTTAAGAAGCTGAAAATTCAGCGGCTTAGATGGCTGGGCCATGTGGAGCGTATGGACGAAAACGCTTCTGCCCGACGAGTCTTCAATTCCAACCCGGAGGGCCGACGCAGTTCTGGAAGACCCTATCTAAGGTGGCGCGATCAAGTGGTAAACGACCTCAACCAACTTGGTGTGCGCAACTGGAGGCCACTGGCTAGGGACCGGCCTAGCTGGCGAAGATTGTTGGTTGAGGCCGTGGTCCACAATGGACTTTCTGCGCCACCTTAAGTAAGTAAGTAAGTAAGGGTTTTTATTATAAACCTAATTGTCTGACAGAATAATTATGGCGCGGTGGGTAGAGGAAAAGGGTTTAAAACGGTGATTTTACAAAATAATAGCGCGAGCACTACACATTCACGTTCCTATGAAGTTTGTTAGTGTTTGGCTTCGTACGCCTGTCTCTCTATTTGTCTATCATACGACTGGCTTACTGGGATCAGGAAAGTTTCCTTTATGTATATGAAACAATTATCGTATTGAACTTTTTGATAGGACGGCAACTAAATCGTATGAGACACCCAAACTCAGTACACTTAGAAGTGAGAAATCATGAAAAAAGTGTCTTTTCTAACAATTCAGATCCGACTTTAAAATGGAGGTCCCTTCTCTTCCTGGTGCAGAATATCAACGCCACAGGAATGGTTGAAAGTGTAAGTCAGTAGACCCCGCCGCCGCCGCTTGAAGCTGTTGCGAAAACAATTTACTCATTTATTTCTCAATCCATTGTACCAATCAAAAATCTTTCCTATCATTCTATTCATTCAAAAGACCTTGGGTCTTACAGACATATAGTTAAAATTATTATTATTATTATTATTATTATTATTATTATTATTATTATTATTATTATTATTAATTTATTTTTTACTTGAAATGGGATTCCGATGATGCACTGAAGTGTTCGAAGTTAGGATCATCTTTATCAACGAGGTGAGGGGGGAAGTAGATTGAAGTTCACTTTCCCCTCTGCCTTCTCAACTGAAAACCCTATTCAGTTCTAAGATCTTGCAGACAAATTTAACTTAAAGAAAAATAAGTTCCTTCTATTTATTCTATTTATTTCGATTCCCAGCATAAGGAGATGCAAGAAGTTTTTTACCCCTTCTGATCTGGCTACAATTTACAAAGCGTTTATACGCCCTAAACTCGAGTATAACTCCCATCTCTGGGCAGGTGCTTCTCAAACTTTTCTTCACCTGCTCGACAGAGTTCAGAAAAAAGCGTTAAAATTGATAGGAGAGAGAAGCATTATGGAAACATTTCCATCACTCGAACATCGTCGAAATGTTTCATGTCTTTCCTTATTTTACAGATTCTTTTACAAAAAATGCTCACTCGAGGTAGCCAGTTGCGTTCCACCCCTTAAACATTTCCCCCGTAATACTCGTCTTGCTAGGAACGCTCATCAGTTTACACTTGAGCCCAATTTCGGACGTACCGTGAAATATAGGGATTATTTCTTTAGCCGTACAACACGAATGTGGAATGAATTGCCTGGCACAATTTTCCCTTGCCATTTTGAACTTCAAACATTCAAGATCAATGTTCATCGACACCTCCTTTCCCTTCCTCCCTAACTTCCTATCGCTCGCGCTGTGACTTATCATTAAAAGGGCTATAACAAACCCCTTGAGCGCGTGTGCATTATAAAAAAAAAAAAAAAATCTGTGATTGAAAACTTCTGGACTGAGTTCTAACCATAGTTGCTTTCTATCATGATCACGCTTTTCTTAATCGCTTGATGGCACCCTGAAAAGAATTCTTCGCTATCTTGTCGCTTCATTTTTCTTGCATGATGTCCATCTTGCATCCAGACTTTTTTAACATACCTACAATTTTGGATGTAGTAAGTGGCATTGGAGGATGCTTCTATGATTTATGAGCCGTCTGACAACTAAACATTGAAACACATAACTTAACATTTCAGATTTATTTCAAATACAATTTCAAAGAAGAAGGATACAAGTGATCGAATGGTTTTATTTCAAAAAAATGTAATCAAAGCGGTATTTTAAAAACTTATCTTTAGAAATAATAATAGTTAATGGTTTAAATAGTCGTTGCTGTATGTATTTGCTTGTTTTGTGATATGCAAAATATCAGCTTAAAACTTAATCCTTCGAAATAAGACTTGAGAGCTATGATAATAATTTTTGAACTCGATGTGTGGGTTTTTATTAAAACATAAAAAGCATGTCATCAATCTTCTTTGGCTTTTTATTTGTTTCCCTCGGCAATTAGTCCATAACAAACTGACATAACTTGAGCGGCAACTTCTCGACAATCCTCTGATGCCTCCCCGCCAATAAGTGGACTCCTTGAACAGTCCTCAAGCCACTCTTTGATTTCAAACAATTTATTTGAGAACTGACTAAACAGCACAAACCGTGGCACTGTCACTAACGTCGCTCCAATCAACTGCAAAGTGTTCACTCTCACCTTCGGTTCATTGCTGAATCGGATAAACGAATAAAGATCAAAGATCTCTCTAGCCATGTTCGGAAGAAGCGGACTATTCTGTGACGCAATTACCACCACAGTGAGTGTATTCAAGAAATTCGCCAGCAAGTATGTATCGATGTCATGTGAAACTTTGCCAAACTTCGCAAAAACCATTTGCCGAGTGCGTTCGCCTCTGACCAATGGAAAGAAAAATGATCCAGCAACCGAAGAAAATCGATTCACCGTTCCCAACATCTCTGCCTTCGGTCTGGCAAGGAAACGTTTGGTCTTCTCTTTTAATCGAGCCCTGATGATTTTCTGAGATTCAATCAGACGAGTGTTGTGTTCGTTTGGTATTTTAATTTTTCTCGGATGAGGAGATACCTCAATGATTTTCGAAGACAGCACTCCACTATCGTCATCTTGCTTGCTCTCGCTTAGCTCTTTCGCCGAAGCCGCCAACACTTGCAACATAAGAATTCTCAAAGCAACATTATACGATGTGTTATCGGTGTGGAATTGTGAACAAATGTATTCGGCACACTGCTTGGGATGAGACACACAAACGGCTACACAATTTTTGAACTTAACTTCTTCAAAATTTTCAAAATAAAATTTCATTTCAAGACTAATCAAGATTTGCAGAAGTTCGATGGCTTGCTGAGCATCATTTGTTGGCAACTGACTGCGAATAAGTTTCTCTGATGCTTCCAGAGCACTCTGGAACATCTCATTGTCGTCATTAGCCATAAGAGCGTCTTTGAGGTCCATTAAGAACTTTGGACGCTTCTCGGCAATCGTAGGAGTGTCATTTGACATGTCATAAGGAACACAATCATCATCATCATCTGAGTCTAGTTCAACCTTTTCATCTTCCATGATTTGAGGTACCATTGGCTCGTCTTCAATTTGTCGAGGTATTTCTTCAATTTCATCAATTTTTTCAGCAACAACGTTTTTTTCCTTTGTCAGCTCAAAAAATTCTTTTGAAAGCTCCGCCAAAACATCCAAGTCAACTTTGCCATTCAAAAGCTCAATGCCATTGATGTTGCTGATCTTCTTTTTCAGAGGCAACTCTCGCAAAGTTCTTATAATTTCACCTTGAGGCAGGTTCATGACGTATGTATAGTCGAATTGAAGCTTTTCAGCTTTAGGATCTGTCTCTAGCATTCCCAGGACCAACTCAGCTGTTATCATACCAATGTGACGGAATATCGGATCAACCGATGTGAGATGATTTTTGTTTCCTTCATACAAACGCCGACGAATGTCATTCCTTTGCTGTTCACCAACCTTAAAGATGGTCTCATTACAGAAGATATACTGGCTCGTTAGAATGAGGAACTTTGAGATGTAAATATGCTGTGCCGAGGTCATCTTCAAGCTTGCATTGCGATTAGACCAAATTGGAAGAAGGTCCTGCAAGAGCTTCCATAAGATCTTTCCATTCAAATCAGATTTTGGATTGACCTGGTCAACAACGGCAATGTATTCTACAAGCGTGTTGATGGCATCATCATTTGATAACATCTTCATGAGGGGAATCTTATTCAGCAGGCAGAAATTCCATTCATCAGAAACCAGCACAGCTTTGTCTAGCAAAAGATAGAGATTTAAGTTGACATTTAAAATGATCATGGCGAAGGACTGCATAGAGTTTCTGTCGAGATTTAAAAGCAATTCGTTGATATACGGTCGGTACTTGCCAACTTTACACATTTCAATAAGTATCCGGGCAAATGCAGTCAAACTCCCTGCAGCATCATTTCCGAATGTTGTGATTATTCGGCTTAGCAAGCGGCTCATGAAACTCAATTTGAATATTTTCTCCGCCGAGGAATCGGCATCAGTTTTGATAACAAAATGAAGGCCTCGCAAGAAGTGTGCCAGAAGGATATGTGCAAAGTTAGTTGGTTGGAATATTTCATCCATTTTCCCATGCAACACATTGGCGACTCTATTCGGCAATGATATCAGCATTTGTAGGAATTCGTTAACTTCGGGGTCCTCATAATTTGCTTCCAGAACTCGCCTACAAATGTGGACAAATGATACGGCCAAGTAGTGTTCATCGGTGAGAAGAACTTTTAAGATCTCTGCAGCTGTTAGCGGCCAATTAGCGAGTTCCTTGTTCATGGCGTAGAAGGTCTCATAGATAAAATTGAAACTATGATCAATTTTGAAAAGGTCGATAAGAACTTTTGATGAACATCGTTCCTCATCGACTGGCCATTGATATGAAAAGTGTTTTGTTATGTTTGTGAGAATGTCTGGATAAATTGTTGAAGCAAACTCCTGCCAATTCTTATTGACGTCATCTCGATCTGTGCCGTTGAGTTTTTCTGGTGTTGCGTTACCAGGTAAGAAGTTTCTTCGTAGTGTTGATATTATGTCTTCGATATGAGTGACGTCACTTGATGATTGAACTTTTTGAATAGATTTCAGTGCCTGTAGTAATTTTTGAAGTTCAGTGTCCATTTTGAAGGTCGATGACGAAGCTGAAAAGGAAAATTGTTGCATCCAATTGGAATGTGTTTCGTTTTGTTTGTTTTTTTTTAGCGGTGTTTTTAAAATTTTTTACAAAGCACTTTTCAAATTTCAAAATCTTGTAAATAGTTTTGACTACTTTTAGGCTTAACATAATTTATTTAGCAGATTGGATATCTACGTTAGCAAATCACTTATGATAACTTACATTGTACAAAATACGTTTACGAAGCTATTGAAACCGTTAATACTTAAAGGTTCACCAGAAGGCTTAGGAAATCAAAAGAGAATATTTTACAAATTAATTTTTCTTCGACTAAAACACATTACAAAAAAAGAAGCTAAAACTACTGTATATGCACTTGGAACATGCCCCGCAAAGCTAAATGGCTAGCCGAGCCACTCACAAGTTCTTAAGCTTATTTAGCTTTCGGCAAGTATCATGGCTAAAATTTACCATCTAAGTCTCCTCGACCTCCTCGACACAACATACGAGTAGCGTACAAAACATGACATTAAAAATCTCCTGGGAGATTTTTAAGTCAAAATTATGAGAGGGGCATCTTTGATAGGATGATCAGAATGCACAGCATACGCGATAACTTCCGATAACAGACTCAGTCTCATCACACACGATTCCCAAGTATCGACATCTACAAGACCTTATTGCTGTAACCAAATGGTCTTATGTTGCGATTGAGGGAAGACACTTATCTAGCATTCTGTATGTCCTATATTCCCTATATTCTGTATGTCCCACATTGACTCGGATCACAACCTAGTTGGTGCAGAGCTTCGAGAACGGCAAGATGCATTACCTTACTTTCATATCTTTGAAATGAGTGTGCCCTACAGGATGTGAGTTACAAGAAAAAGGGACAGGGGAAACAAGTAAAATATTATGAAAAGGGGTACTCTAACCCATCCTCAGTTCTGAATGAATTTCAAGATGTTCTCAAGTTGCATGGCACATTAAAGACCTCGCCCAATCCGTTTGAAAAGGAGGATTCTACGATAGACACTTTCCTAGTCTGTGATTAGCTTGCGCATTCGCAGAGACACAGAGTAGCCTTTCGCCTCTTCATTATGTCTCCTCTTGAATTAGCCAGATGCGCTGATGATTATTCTAATTGAATTGTGACCCATAAGGATTTCAACCCAAATATAGTTGAGGTTCGCTTAGCTGAGTAAGACATTCCATATATTCCTCGGATCTGACAAGTAGTGTCAATTGATAACCATCTGTCGGTAATGGTTCCGAGGAATCACTTTTAAGTTCAATTTAGTTTGTGTTTCTCTAGTGGCATACAAATTCAGGTTTCTGTCTAGCTCGGTTCAAGAGGTCAACCGTTTAAGGCTTTTTCACTATAATTAATTAATTAATTAATAATTCCCCTAAATAAATGCTGCCATATAATTTTTTTTCAATTTGATTGAATTTTCGATCGTGTCGACCAATTCACAAAGTGCAGTCTATACCGATATGACTCTTACATATGAGAGTTGGGCTTCAGAGATCATGACTATATGCTATAGGCGAAAATGCACTTTTATGAGTCTTTATAAGTTTTTGAGAAGAAAGGACAAAAGTCTGAAAATACCACCCTGTAGTTTCTATCCACACAAAAATGCTCGGGGCATGTAATTACCAGATTTTGAAAGTCAGATTGCAAAGACTTACACTTTCAACCATTCCTGTGTGTGCGTTAATAATTGCAGGAATGGAAGGACTTGAAATTTACTGACAAATCGAAACGACCAGTGGATTGATTTTTCTCGACAAGTTTTATTCTTTGATAATTGGTCACTTCCTCGCGAGAGGCCTCCCTTTAAACAGTTTCTTAATGGCGATCAGAGCCAAGATCACTCCAATAAGGGAATGCGCCCGGAAAAAAGAGATTGGGAGTAGTCAAAAGATCGAACATTGAAACCTCCGGCGAGACAGTTGCAATAAAGAGTAAATTTTACATATCGCATGCTAGGCATGTACGGTTTAGATGTACAATGTCTAGTAGTGTCGGCTGACAAGCATCGTTCATTGGATCGATGGGCTCTAGTTCTAAAGAACAAGCGAAAAATAAAAGATTTGGCAACGATGATACTCTTTCTTATTTGTTGGATTAGAAGCTATCTTCTGGACCGCTCAACACAAATTGCATTAGACGGTCTCAAGTCTGATTTGTGAATTGGGGTATAAGAAATCATGTTAAGTTTAACGCGTCAAAACTCAATGCTGTCTTTTGTCGTTAAAGCTAAACATATGCCATTATCCATAAATGGTACTTGCATCGAAAAGGCCGAAAAGCTATCAGCACTCGGTATGTGTATCAGTGACAACCTTCGTTAGAATGACCACATACTTGTGATTGCCAAGATGCTTAGGCTTCTTTTATAGATGCAAGAAAAGTTTCACCTCTTCAGATGAGATACGGTACAAACACTGTTTTTTGGTGGGATGAATTCAAGAACAGCCATAAAATATCTTTTTCTCAATGCTTACATACCTTCCATTGGGGTATAAAAAAACGAGAAGTAGGCTTGTCATTGCAAGTATTTTTGGAATACAATACTTTTCAAAAAAATTCTTACAAAATTAGAACCAAAAAAAGAGTCATTTTTTGTTTATAATGTTATTATAAGGTTATTCATACCCTAATAGTCATGTTATAACAGAGTAAGAATGTTTAGAAAAGTTGGAATGTCTGTAAATCGCAATGAGAGAGACAAATCGAGACGGGTTAAGAATTTCACATTGGCGTAGTGCGGCCAAAGTATGAGTCTCTATACTTTACAGAACGTTTTTGATGAGAATTCCTAGATACACTGCCTTTATTGCTTCCAGTCAGCCAGTTGTTGATAGCGAATTTATTAGGAAAAAAACTTTTTTCAATCAATCCAAAACCTGGTCGCATTGTAAATAAGAATGTCCACTGTTTAAAAGAAAAATTGCGGTATGAATCAATTTCTGGGTTGTTAAAGCATTCTACTTGTTTAATTTACGGCTTCTCAAAAGAGTTAACAGTACTCACACTTGGATGATTGCAATACAATTGATAATGCCTTTTACACATAGATCAAATAAAACATTGGCCTAACTAATTTTTTCAATCAAAAAAATCAATTATGCGAGTGCAATAGTTGTCCAAGGGAGATAGGCCAATCTGGCACTCATGCTTTAAAATTTTGTACGGTTGGCCTAAGTATAAAAAGTGCCGTAATTTCACCGCAATGTTCTCATTTTGAAAAATTTTAATCCAGAAATGATGGGAACGAGGTACAAAATGGCAGTTAGGCCACTATGGCTCTCATGGCTCTCCACTCGATACCCAAATTCATAACAGAAACTTTTGAAGCCATTTGCTAACGTTCTGAGGAGCTTGTATTGACCCAGACCCTACCTTTTTTTGCCACATATATCCAACAAGGAATGAGAGAAGTGCGGATGCAGAAAACGACCATCAGCTGTTTCTACTAACAATGCTACGAACAGATGTCCAGAGACGTTTAAAAAATAAAACAACCAGACTTAAATTCATTACAACAGCTATTAGATAAGTGACCCAAATATTTGTCGTAACTTTGCCATTAACCTTAACAAAAAGGCATCAAATTTTGATTCAATGGTTAATGTTGTGGGATAACAGTTAAAAGGGTTTTATTGAAGCTGAATCTAAAACGTTAGTAATTTATTTTACCAAGACACCAGGTAACAAATTACACACCGCTGAAAGTATAGATAGTGAAACTGATGCTCATCAGATATGTGTGAGACGAGAAGTTGGGTCAGATAAGACAAATCAGCGAAGTTGGAATACGCTGCGTTAAGAGGTCACCCAACAAAGTAATACCAACCAACCGATATATTGTCATGTTATCTGGATATCGCTTCGTTGTAGTCATTTCTTATTTTTATTATGAAAGATTCGTACAACAACGCAATATATTTCGTTTTGCATCGTTGACATTGTTGTCCATAGTCAAAGATTTTGTAATTACTTCCTAGAAAATTAGAACCTTGATATTTTTTGGGACCTATTTCACAAGTTTAGCCTGTTGACATCTGTTATAAGGCAGATTGTCCTGGAGCCCTTTTAACTAAATGAGTAACACGCTTCAATAATAACGGAAGATAAACACCAAAAAGACACAAATAATGCACACCAGCCAGAACCATCAGCACGATATTGTGAGACAGAAGACAACAGAGGATGTCACTAAGTAACTGTGTAGGTATCTGCCATCGAAAACCTTTATCCAATGTGAAACTTAACTCTAGAGAAATATCGCTTCTTACTAATTTGAAGCTCTTCGAATATTACGTGTTATCTGTGCGAGTAGATTAACATCTTTTGGTAATCAGAATCGCTGTCTGCGTTATATCCTAAAGATTCGGTGGCCATGAACCATTTCAAACAATGAAATGTGTCTAAGAACTGGACAATTATTGCCGTGTTGCAAATAAGCAGATGTATGGATCTGGTTGACGCTCTATGGTCCAGGAGGAATAAAAGTGTTGCTTCCAGTAGCAACTACCGAAAAGCAAGAATAAAAAGAAGTTACTTCACATGACCTTCAAAATTCTTGCATTTTTTAATTTTTCATTTGAGTTTTTTTTTAGAAATTGTTCTCGCGAATAACAAAGGGAGAAATGCCGCCTCCCATATGATTGTTTTCTTATCTTAAACCAGCGCACACGCCTCAGCGTCTTATCGCATCGTGCGCAAGTCATTTTTTACTGTAAAATGTATTTCTGTATGAATTGACTAGTTACCCCTTCAGTCCACTTTGCTGGTCAGTTTTAAAAATACGATAACAAGTCAACATAATTTTTTGTGTATGTCTGTTCTCAAACAAAAGCGTGAAAATTCATACTTTACTATCAAACCTGAAAATTTCAAGGAATTTCATCTGAATTCCCTTCTAAGGTTAAATAATAACAAATTGGCATGAGTGATCAGCATTCCGAACTTTATAACGCTAATCAAGAAGTTTTTTTTTTTGTTGTTGTCTGTTTATCTTAATGAAATAATAAAGTAAAAAAAATTGACTCACCCATTGGCATTCCTTGGTTAATTGACAAATCTCCGAATCCTGATAGTAAATCAGAAGCTGCACTGCTTACGTTTCCAGATGACATCAAATTATGCTGTGCCGGTTGGTTTCCAAACAAATCAAGTGATGCACTGCCATTGCTTGCAAAGGCATTTCCAATACCAGCAGCAGCATGTGGCATAACATTATTATGAGATGGTACAACCTCTCCTTGGAATGCTGCGAAGTCGGCAAAGTCATCTGCTTTTGAAGAAGCATTAATTGGCGCTATTTTGGCCACTGGAATTGATGATGCAATCGATCTAGTTGCCTCCGATCCACCACCAAAAGCACTTGCAAAATCACCAAACTCATGGGTATCTTCTGCACGTGGATTGAAGTCATCAAAATCATTCGATTTTACAGCACTCGAAGTTGTTTTAGTCTCGACAACGGGTTGACATGTTTTGAATAAGTCATCAATGAGGTTATTGTTGGTATTGTTGTTGGTTGTTATTACAACGTCCTCAGGTGGGGTATCCCGATGTGTTGGCGAGTGGATACCTGGAGCCTTTGACTTGCCGAAATTCGCTGCAGCACCCATGTCGATTTTTTTATTTGTTATTATTGTCGTTTTTGTTTGTGGCTGTTTGGTGATTGTTGTAACTGGTTTGTTGGTACGAATGTTGATGTTGGGCTTAACTTCGGTGGCAACGTCAGCTGGACTCGCTCTGTCGTTGTAGCGATAGGTCCTGTTAAAAATATAAAAGATTAAGTAAATTCAGTAATTATTTGTAAAATGTTTGTTTACCTTGGACTTGGTGTGTCACTGTCCGAAAGTTCTTTTTCTCCCTCATAAGGATTCTCATCTTCATCATATCGATCGCCAGGACGAGCATCCGAGTCTATTTAAAATTAAAGAAATGCTTTGAATAGAACGATATAAGCACAATTAGTTTCTAATTTACACCAATTTTCTCCATGATCAGTGCGTGAAGTTTTCCAACCTTCATTGTTGCCTGATCCACCACCGCCGCCACCACCACCACCTCCACCAGTTCTGAAGCTTTGCATGCCCATGGCATCGCTACTCATCCCAATGTATTTGTCTTTATTTTTCTTGGCCTTTTTTCGTTCGTCTCTGAGACGATCATCATCTTGAATGAAGTCTATAAGTTCTCTCACCTTAAAAAAAAAAAAAAATTGAAAAACATGAAACGTTTTGCATTTTTGAAAATGTTTGCTTAACAAACCTTATGTCTAACATTAATTCCTTGATCTTTTCCACCTTCATCGGTAAATGTATAGTTTTCAAGTGATCTTAGATCATAAATGTGTTCCCTGGATGAGGTTACTACTCTTTCGGAGCCATTTCGCACTAAATAGTTCAGCAGAAGTAAACTCTAAAAAAAAATATCAGGCAGCGTTTCAAACGCTCTTCTTTTTCTTTTTTTAATTTAAATTAAACTCACTTTATATGTTCTTCGCCAGTTTGTTTTATTGTCTTGAAGCATTCGTTTCCATAACATTGACATTACTTCGGGAAAACTTTCGTATGTAAAGGTTGCATGGGCTAGCTCCTGCATTAGTGGTCCAGTTGGTCCCCATGGATCATCGTTAGTTGCTTCACGTACTTTACCTTCGATTTCTGTGTAATTCATCACCACATTGGTGCTAAAAATGTTTAAGAAAATATTTGTAAGTAATTGTTACGGTAAGTTGATGGTCGAAATGAAAGCTATTTATTAAAGCTGAAAGGATAATAACACAACACAGTTGAAAAATAAAGTTTATTTGTGATAGGAGGAACGAAATTCTGTGCACTGACCCTCTTTCTACTCTTAAATCTTAAAAAAAGAGTACAGTTGTTGGCCTGTTTCTAACTTATACACAGCGATTGAGAGTGATTGGCTCACTAAAGTCCAACTGCGTCCTATAACTCTATGCAGAGCTCGACATACTTTTTATTTTAAGAGCCCTGTAAGAATAAAAATCACTGCCACGCTAACATACTGATCCGTTTCAGCACTCAGCGAAGTAAACGAGATTACTCGACACCTTCATTTTTATAAGAACTTACAAGTCCTTCACTCTGGGTGGGAAGGGAAGTTTTTTACTCTAACAAACTTAATTGCAGTATTTCCTTCAGTTTACCAAACTATTGTATCATATTCCAGGAGAAAGAAATGCCATTAAGGCTGTTAAATAGCTCACAGACGGACAGACACACCAACGGACGGTATGACGAAAACCACTTTTGACCATTCTCTGATTTGATTAAACCTCAATTCGTTTAGACAAGGTTGTGGGCAAACAAGTTAGTTTATCTTTAATTTTTGTGAATTTAATTGACACAGAACCATGTTTGTAATCGTTTATTTTTGTTCCTTATTGATTAAAAATTTTTTATGTTTAATTGACGTTTAAATAAAATAGAACAAATAAAATAAAATAGAACAAATAAAATAAAATAGAACACGAAAATTAAATTTACTTAAATTTGTTTAAATTTATTTAGACGACAAAAAAACTTTTATAAATATGCATTTCGGCATGCTTTACATGCCATCATCAGCTTCAAGCTTTACAAAATTAACTCTTGACCAAACTTTAGTAAAAAGCTTTAAACAAATGACGGGCAGATCTTAAAATAGCTGTCTGTGAGGTATTAACAAAATTCTTTCGGCATGGATCCCAGTCGTCCAATTTTCAAAGACTATTCCTCATAGATCCGGCTGAATTTGACTGATGGACTGTGTTATGTTCAACAAAGGGCAACAAGAAAGTCTAGTGTGGTCAAATAGTATGACCTTCTTGGGCAATTCACGTCACCTCTTTGAGAGATAACTTTACCCCCAATTTGTTCTTGCAGAATGCCAATCGTGGTTTCCGTTGCGTGGAACTTAGCGCAGTCCTGCATAAAGTTTTAACATTTGGACGTGCTGTTCAATAGTGTTTTACTTGCCATATTGAATTGGCAACTGGAACTGAATAATATACAACACATTTGACAACAAAACCTTTACCAAAGATTGTCTAAAAATTTGAGCGCTTTAAGTCCTTTGGAAACTATACGAGTCTGAAAGAAGATTTGTCCCACAAAACCATTTAAGCTATCAAGGATGTGAAGATAAATATCACTTCGTGGTTGCAGCAAACTTTTCTACGAATAGATCCGCTTTCGGTTGGACACATGTCATTATTTTCCATGCAAATGACCAATTCAGCTCTTTCTTTAGCTTGTTTAATCTATTTCTAATTTTCCTGAGAAGAGTAAGTTGTGTATAGCTTGATAGCCTTTCTACGCTTAAGTCGAAACATGAATTCTCTTTTTGATGACCAGTTAAAGGTTCTGAAGAAACTGTTTTAGTTTACTTGCTTTTACTGTACTCCTTGGAATGCTAGTATGATACGATGATTCGGGAGAGATGTAAGGAACAAGTCTAGCCTGAAATGTGTGTTAGCTTCTCACCAAGCTGAGTCAAGTTGTTTAACTACGTGAAAATTTCGGCATACCTTCCTTCAGGTGTTGTCGGTCAAAAAAAGCAAAGCCACGTAGTATTGCATAAATTAAAATTGTCCGTAACATCTCAGAGTGAGAACAATGAGAACAAATTCTTCGTATGGAGTCAGACAGCGCATCGAATTCGTTAGAAGTCTGCTTTTGGAAGCCGAATTTTAACCACATGAAGTTATAGTTTATGTTTGATCACGCTACTGTAAAAGCTGACAGACAACATCATTTTTATTGTACATATACGGCGCGACAGTGATAAGATAAGAAAAATGGCAATAAGCTGTACCAGTATATTCTAGATTCCAAGAGATCAGAACTTCCGCCTTTTCTGTTTCACTCATTATCAAGACAGCTAGTATTTTAGAGTATGGACTATGGACGTTTGCGACATAGGTATTTCTATTGATCCAATGTCTTTCTTTTTGCAGCAGTCTTCCTCCGCCAAGTCTCATAAATCGATGAACCCCCCAATTTGCATATCAATGCATCTGATTCAGCATAGCTTCATCTTTAAAAATCAACAATGTTCTGTTTTTTTAATTGGCTTAACAAAGCTGACTTTGTACATTTAATATGTTTGTCAGTTCCGGATTGCTTATTTCATTAAGTGACGTAGCGAATTAACATTGAGTGTGAATCAAGTTACTTTTGAAAAATCCATCACGATTCACGATAGACAACAAGTAAGTGGTGTTGACCTCACTTCCAATTCATTAACTTGTAAACCTACCCTAACCTTACAACCACACAACAGACAATTTATCCGCTGCCTTTCCAAATGGAAAATCCCTTTGGCTTTAGGATGGGTGGAGGTGTTAGAAGAGGGTATTAGCTAGCATATTAAAGCACGCTTGGAAGATAATTATTCATAAATGTAAACAAATATAAACTCGTGCCTATCCACGACCGCTGAACTTTGTTCTAAATCCCAAAGTTTACCAAATCAGAAATAAATTCAAATGCACACACTTAAATGTCTATCAACACCACCAACTGTAGAAATATTCAAATAACATACCTAGTCATCCACCTGATAAGACTTTATATGAGAAATGTATTTATACGGTATCAAACCAAGCCATTATGGTCTATGTAAAACGACCTCAGCACCGGTTAAGAAGCCTACGACATCAATAAATTGTTACGGAGACGATGGTGAAAACAAAGAGATTATTTCACCTGCTCGCATGAAGATCTGGCACATTTTCAATATTTTAAAATATACAACTTCACAGTACGTTGTAAGAGAGATACAAATAAACAAACATCATGTTGTAGCTTGTAGGCCAATCCAAACAAAGGCTGTGAATTAAGAACGAGGCGGGGCGGGGGAGAGCGTATCAACGAGGCAAAGATAAATAAACTTGCTAAAACAATTAATAATCAACTTGCTTTTATTCTACTCACTCGTTTGTCACTGTACGACGCGAAGCGACGTTGCCGTCAATAGCAATCATAAAGATATCATTTGGAGTATCTTATCTTAACTTTGATTATTATAGAACCATTTTGCAGTAATATGGTTCTAAAAATACTTAAAAAAAAACAAGTCAAATTGCTCGTTGTGGTATAGGGACATGGAGGGTTCTACATAACTTTATCTAAATCGTAGATAAAGTTTTATGAATCTTGAGTAATTTTTGTGCTTGTTGCTGCAACCAAACTTCAATAAATATCTCAGAAATAAATGGGACATACTAGGATATTAGCAATGAAATAAATAAACACAACACAAATGGTTGAATTGATTGGTTAAAGTTTTGTTAAAGCTTGGAAGACTATGCTATAACAACTCAGCCAAGATTTCAACACAAAAAAGATTTCGACATTTATTTCCCATAGCCTACAATTTATATTATTTAAAATAAACTTCGTGGATCGATTGATTGATTAGTACTTAGTTGAGTATTCAGGTATTACTTGATCATCAGGAAACTACCTCAGACCAAGAGTTGCTTTCCAGTTTCTGTACAAAATCAATTATTACTTGTTGCATATTATCAACATGAGTCTAAAACATTAACACCTGTTTCTTACTTGGTGTTATGGGTACTGCCAGCAAGCTAAAATAAATTAAATAACAATACAACATGACATTACTATGTTAGAGGAGTCGAAAAAATTTAGTCAGACAATTATGTGCGTCTGTATATGTCTTTATCGATACCTACATCCCTAACGGCTAGGCTGATTTGCTTTAATCATCACACAGTCATAGTTTTAGCGCATCCAACGATTTAGGGCTAACGATATAAATTTAAATTGTGATTCGACTGTACAGGACTATGGAGACCTCACGCTGCTCGGTCAAGGTTGGAAAAAACACTACCGACTCTTGTGATGCAGAGAAAGTTCTGAGACAAGGTGAAGGGCAATGCTATTATGTAACCTCTTCAACATCCTTCTTAAAATAATCTCAAACAACTCGCTTGTTAACACCAATTGCTTGGGTATGCTGACGACATTTTTGGAAGCACGATGTGCGCCATTAGAGAAGCAGTAGCAAGTTCTGAAGTAGAAGGGGCGATTAGACAACGTATATACTGTCCTCAGGTGTGAGCATCACTTGGACAAAACGTCAAATGCGTTTTTCGTTGCACAATACCCTGTCCAAATAGTATAACTTCAAAAGACCAGTCAAAGAATCACTTTTGTCAAGTTCTGTTTCTTGGACTTATTAAGGCATATTTTACCATACAAGGCAATTATCACCCCAGGCTTGTTTGGTGGGTTGCTTTAAAAAAAAAAAAAAGTGGAATTGTACGGACCTTACAGCGACATCGACTTGATTAAAAAGCTGAAAACACAGTGGCTTAGATGGGTGGGTATGTGGAGCATATGAACGAATACACACCAGCTCGCCGAGTCTTTAATTTAATTGAAGGGATTAATAAAATTTAATTTGTTTTCAATTTTTTTTTTCACCCGATTGGTAGAGGGTCCATGATCCTGCACCATAAGAAGAACCAATATGGTCTTCATATTACGATGTCGTTGGCTTGGGTGTTCTGCATCAACTTTTTAGGGCACATTACTGAAAAAGCTGCTTAAAAGTGTTTCGCTTTGTTTGAACACTCTAGTGCTGTTGAAGGTTTCAGGGGGTTGTACTATGACTCTCTTAAGGTTTTTGGACGCTTAGCCAAGGCAGCATAATATATATATCGCAACACTCCTTCTGCTTCGTTGCAGGATCCTTGGAGCGTTGAGGCAGCGGTTCCTCTTCGCCTTTAAGGAACCTGCCGGGCTTAGTTTTGACGATTTTGTAGTGGAGGTGGCTCTGAGATAGAAGTTGAAACTTAAGAGAGCATAGACGTGCCTATCCTCCGCCTCCGCGTGGCAACCCAGGAATAATATGAATGGCAGGGAAATTGTTGTAAATGAAACAGGAGTGAGTATTTGCAGCTGTATTTCCTTTCTTTACAGTATTGATCCCTTACCGGTAACGTATTGAGGTTAAGGTTTGGTGTGCGCATTTGGCCTACCTTGGCAAGTGGTTGAATGCGCATATCTTAAGGATGCCAGGCCTTGAGTATTGATGGTGCTTACCTGGAAGTGACCTATTGGTTGCGAAGCTCCACCAGAAGCTATATGTTGGTACCACGGGAGATAGGCCCTCCTGGGTGATGAAGTCTCGGCTTCGTCACCTGGGAACTTTCTATGAGGTAGGAGTATAATGGTGGTTGTGGTTAACCGAATGCGGTAACATATGGTATCCAAGTATTTAATTCTTGGATGTAAGAGGTGTTAGATAGACCTCGCCTCTCACCAAGGAGTGTGGACATGCTTCAACAAGTTTACATAAAATTGGTACTCTACCTTAGGGTAGATCTTAAGGGGGCCCTGGTCTAAGCCCAATTATTTGACTGTGTATGCGAGTAGGCTCGACGTGGAATTTAAGGCTCATACTGTTGAAGGTTTCACTTGAATTCCTACCAATTTTGAAGGAACACCGAAACTTCAAAAACGTCATTCTGATAAGACGAATTAGTTGATCAAGAGTTCTAAAGCTGTTGATACGCAATACAGTTCTTCTTTATTAACACTTTATTACGCTGCCTTGATGAACAGGCAGTGGGTCTCAGGATTTGGCCAGATGTGAAGATTTTGTCGAAGATGGATTCCCAGGTCTGAAGTTGCATTGGTAAGGACCGATTAGATCGTCGGCAAAAGGCTTAAGACGATCACATAAAATACTGGACAGGATCTAATATGCAATGTTTAAAAGGCTTATACCTCTATAGTAGGCAGTCTTCCTTAAAGTGGAAATGGAACGTGGAACTGAGCTTCGTAGTCTCGGGCATATTTTCCCCCTCAGTATTTTGCAGATGTGTTGGTTTATGCTCCTGGACAGGTAATGTATGGCGTGTTGTAGGCTTTCGGTTCCAGCTTCTTTGTTCGCTTTTAGTCTAGCGATGGCTGCTTTGGTTTCGTTTTGGTCAGGCGGTTGCAAGTCATGGTTTTCATTTAGATTTACTTTGACCGGTCATTTAATGGTAGGATGAGGGCTGTAATAACCATTAACCAACTGGTTAATTAGTAACGTAGTAATGATTAACATGAACTTCGTATCTACTACAGTGTTCAACATCTTGCAGATTCCAGCATTGCTTGTTGGTGATCTTTTGTCTTTTTACTGCTTAACATAGAGCTTGAGGGACACACTAGTTCTTTTTTACTGAGTCACGATCTGTATGCCTCTGCTGATGTCGAACCAGGGGCGGTTGCAAGAAGCTCAACCTCACCGCCATACTTAGCTCGAGGAATACGTGCTCGGCATAGGCTGTAATGATCACTTCCAAATGAAGCTGTTAAACATTGGATTTCTTTGGCGTAGTTGTTTGCCCAAGAGATTTCCTTATATCCGTACTCAGAGTGGATTTCGGTACAAAATCGATAAGCCTTAGTCCGTTTTCAAAGATGATCATTGTACCGAAGGTGAAATCACTCCTAATTTTAACGTGAATATTTTCTTAAAGAATTTTTAGTCATGTTTGGGGCACTGCCCTAAGTTGTGGCGAGGATGTCTGTGGACTTAGGTATAAGGCTTAGAATTTGGCCTTGGCAGGGTGCGCCTTTTGCTCGCTTTATGAAAGCTCAAATCTTTTTCTCTAAAAAAAAAAAAAAACTAAACAATCGGGGCTCCTATCAAGATATCCGTTTCCGTAGAAAAAATCAGTTTTCTGTCTTCTCCCACCGCACCTCCTGGAAAGCTAATAAATCATCTTTGAAACTGGCAATGGTCTCAGCTACCTGCTTAAAGTACGCACGCCTCACGGGCATATTATGCAAATAGTTCTTATTGTGTTGATCCAACTCATATTTTGTTATTTTCATCACAAAATCACATCTCTTTCATGGTCGGCTTGTGGGGCATTTGCATGACGTAAATTAATCTTTCGGGATTGGGTCTTCACAGCGTAGGTATCTGTTCTTCGTGTTCCTAGTTTATGACTCAGATATTAAGTTATCTACAACCCATAGATCCGAAGGGTTAAACACTCGTCTTAAGGTTTCCTTTTGGTTATCCAGCGTTGTTGTTGTTTATATTTGTATTTCTAATTTAAGTATTTTTTGAGAATATAGCTCCTTTCGGCAAAACGGCGGCAAATAGACCTCCTTCATTTGGTATCTTCCCTTGGTCCATTCAAGGCGCTTTAACATAAGTCAAACCTTGTGTAGAATACCCTAAATACCGTCTAATTATAGAACTCGGACCCTTGGACAACTTTACAAACTTGTTTCATTTCTTCTTTTTTTTAAAAATACCCGTGCCCCACCCCATCACAACATTTGAAACTTTCCCATTTAAAATATTGATAAATTCAACTTCCAAAAATACAACGCCCACCTGCTTTCGGGTTCAATTAAAACCTCAATTACATTCTAATTACCTACTTGCTCCTACTACTGCATGCATGAGCTACTTTCCTGTATCACATAATAAAACTTAAACAAAAAAAAAACAGGGTCACATAAAGCCACTTTAGTGGAAATAGCTGATAGAACGACGACGACGACGACGACGACGACGAAAAAAAAAAATCGTACGTGATTCCAACGTCTAGCTAGTTTCCCTCACAAAATCAGAAAAAATGCAAATGTCTTAGCTGCCGCTGCCACTGCCATTGCCGCATCTCCTTTTCTCAATCCAAGTTCCTAAATAATTAAAAATTTTAATCATGCTCCTCCTTAAGAGGCAGAAGCACACTCTGAAATCAAGACTGAAATCCGGATGTGCATTTCCTTCCTTCAATCGTCAAAACCCTGTCGCTTCTCTCTCGCTCAAGATAAAAGAAAAACTTAAACCAATTTGTCACAATTCCTCCTTCCACCTTCTCTCATTTTCATGGAACTTTTTTTTGTGTATCATCATTAAGCACTTGGATTGAGTTTTTTAGTGGCAAAACTGAAGAAATGAAATTAAAAACAACATCAAGGTGATAAATGGTTGCACAATTATTTGATTTTTTTTTTGTTGGTGTTGTTGTTTCTTGTTCATCGTCACCGTCACCGTCGTCATCACTATCAAGTCACTCACGAGTCACGACTCACCAGTCACCACACCACACCACGTTCCGTTCAAAAATCTCTTCTCTTTGTCGAGATTCATTTTTTACCAGCTTTTTGTTGTTTTTCAAGGTTTTATGAACCGAAAATGACAAAAACAAAAAAATGAAAATTGCTTTCGTTTTTTTCTCTATTCACATAGATCAAGTGCACGAGCACCAGTTCCAGTTCCAGTTCCAGAGCTGCTAGTGCACACAAAAAATTAACCACCAGCCACCTCCTCCACCTCACAGAACGGACAATTGAACAAGAAAAATGCTTGCAACATAAACAAAAGCATTTCTCTTTTTTAATTGAATTTAAACTGAGGTTTTTTTCGTTTTATTTTCTTTTTCAGTGATGCAATTATGAGGAAAAAAATAATACAGCGAAAAATAAAAGAAGACTGAAAAAACATGACCATGGATCAGGAATTGCTTTTTTTTAAAGTTTTTGGGTTGTGCTTGAGGATGCTGTCAGAGCAGAGGTTTGAGCTTTGAGAAGGTTCAATAAAACACTTTTAGGGCAGGGACATTGAAGAAATGTTGTTTTTTTAAATATTTCACTTGAATTATTTTATCGAAAATCAAATAGAAAGTTTGTACAAGTATAATTTTAATAATTTTTTTTTTGCACTTACACTTTGTCAGCCAATTCACGCACTTTCCACATACTTATGAATTTGTCAACCATTTTGACTGTTGTTTTTTATAGATTGAACAAAAATTTAATTATATTACGAGTATTTAGTTTAAATGGAGCACAGGGTTTAAATTAAAAATAGCAAAAACTTTTGGGAAAACGAAAAAATTCCTTCACATAAAAACGAAAAAACTTTTTAGAGGTGATGATTTGGCTGCCGTCACCATTTAAAACCAAAAAAGTGATTGAGCGAGGTGAAGTTGGTTGGGATTGGGATTTTCGATATTTGCAAATGTCAATAAGGTGGTAACAGATTAGGAAGTGGGAACAGATATTGGGGTTAGACTGCATTGGCGTATGGATTTTCGATCGAACATCTTGCTTATATTTATACATGTTTCTGCATATTTATTTATGCAAAATTGTAAGTTACAGCATATAAAAATAGCATCTTTTATAAATAGAGAGGACATACAAATGCGTTCAATACTCAAGTGTTGTCATGAACACAATGCACAGAATGAGATGTATAGTAATGGTGGCTTTACATGGAGCTGCAACAAATTATAGTGCAGACCACAGACCAATACAGACCGCCAACTTGTACTCCTCTTGACTGAAACACCCTCGAAATATTTTTTCGTGTCTGTGAATACGTGTAAATCTCTGTCTGCATTTTGCGTGGTTTTACTTTAAATATAACATTGCCCGCAAACGTAGAAGTACAGAAATAACCAGAATATGTACTTAAGAGAAGTACTTTCTTTCCACTGAAAAAGGATAGGCGCCTGTGAAAAAACTCAGTTATATACCTTCTGTATGTGAGAATACGTGAAGGCACTATCTCTTTCTAACAAAGCAAAACATCAAAAAAGTGCTGCACTTCCCCGCCAATAAAAGTACATCCAAAGCACATCCAAAGTACTTCTTTGACGCTCATATTTCACTGGTTATATTTTTGTACTTCTATAATTGCAGATCACTGCGAATGTAGAACTACGAATATAAGCGATGTAAATGTACGTCAGAGAAGTAGTTTTGTTCGACCGAAATAGAGAATAGACATCCACTTTTGAAGTCCAAAAATTAAGAAATAATGCATTTTGTATGAACATAATTTTTTTTAAACATGTTATATTATTACATATTTATTATTAAAAATTAAAAAAAAAAACACAAAAAATAAAATAACTCCAAAATAAAACAAAAGGATTTTCCATAAAATAAAAAAATAAAACGAACCAACGACTTAACTTAAAAACCAAAACTGATGACGTTGTTTTGAATCAAAGAACACAAAACGAAAAAAGAGAACATTTTGCAATTCGTCCTGGATAGGAGGTAGTATATAAAAACGCACACGTTCAAAGGATACGTTTTTAGTTGTAGTTGTAACGGGTGATTTTTTAGCTGGTTTGGTTTTGGCAACACTGGTTTTGACAGCTGACGTGTGTTTAGTACCTTGTGTCACTGTCAAACAGCTTCAGTTTGGTTTGCAATTTAACCATGGATCGTCTTACAAATGAACAACGCTTGCAAATTATTGAATTTTACTATCAAAATTCGTGCTCGGTTCGAAATGTTCAAATGTGCTTTTTTATCGAAAAATTGTGTTCAGCGATGAGGCTCATTTTTGGTTGAATGGGTCCGTAAATAAGCAAAATTGCCGCATTTGGAGTGAAGATCAGCCAGAAGCATTGCAACAGCTACCAATGCATCCCGAAAAAGCCACTGTTTGGTGCGGTTTATGGGCCGGCGGCATTATTGGGCCATATTTCTTCAAAGATGATGCGAATCGCAGCGTTACTGTCAATGGTGAACGCTACCGAGCGATGATATCAAACTTTTTTTTGCCCGAAATGGAAGTTCTTGACTTGCATGATATGTGGTTTCAACAAGACGGTGCCACATGCCACACAGCACGGGAAACAATGGCGCAATTGCGAGGCGAGTTTGGTGAACAGTTAATTTCACGTTTCGGGCGGTCAATTGGCCGCCTAGATCGTGCGATTTGACACCATTAGACTATTTTTTGTGGGGGTATGTCAAGGCTAATGTCTATAGGGACAAGCCCGCTTCGATTGACGCACTGGAAGCCAACATCCATGCATTCATTCGTGAGATACCGGCCGATATGTGTGAAAGAGTATGCCAAAATTGGACTCAGCGGATGGGCTACCTGAGACGCAGCCGCGGTCAACATTTGCATGAAATTATCTTTAAACATTAAATTGCGCGGGTGGCAATGGTACAGTGGATGTAGTGCTTGGTTGCTCAACCTGAGAGCTTGGAGTTCAAACCCAGCCTGGGGCAGCAATTTTTATTTATTTCCCAAGTTTCAACTGGATGCCACCCGTGGAATTTCCATGAGATAATTAACACCTAAAATCTCAAACCACTGTACCACCTTTCTTTCCTATCTTTCTATTCCTTCTCTTTCCTCGCTCGCACATGTTAATTCATTATAAAGGTATTAATAACCCTTTGAGTGCGAGTGCATTATAAAAAAAAAAAAAAAAAAAAATTGCAAGGTTCAAACTATCGATTCAAATAAATATTTCATTCATTTTTTCGAATTTTGTGTGTTTTTTTTTTTAAAGATCTAAACCTCTTAAAAAATCACCCGTTAGTAGTGTTTTCTAGAAAACTACTGCGGTTTGGTTTGCAGGGTTGTAATCTTGTCTTACAGAAACATTGACTTGGTCCTTTTTTAATTACTGTTTCAATCAGTAGGTACTGGTGCCACTGCTGTATTGTATAAAGCTATTAGAAACTAAGTGTTAAGGCACTAGATGGCGATACAGTCAAACGTCATCTAGAGACACTATAAAATTTATATACAATAAAAAATAAAATAAATTGTTGGCACAACAGCTCCAAGCGGGGCCGGGGCCTGTGACTTACACTCTCAACCATTCCTGTGTGTGCGTTGATATTCTGCAGGAATGGAAGGGACCTACAATTTACCGCCGAATCCGAACGGCTAACAGAGAAGCACTTTTCATGACATTAATTACTCTTGGAGGATTTGTCACTTCCTCGCAAGCGGCAGTACCCCGGAAAAGAACTTTTTAGGTGGAGCCGTCAGGGATCGAACCCAGAACCTTCGCTGTGGCAGTCCGGCACACTAACCACTACGCCACGGGGTACTACATTTTATATACAATACCTGGTCAATTTCTAAAAATACAGCGGTATAGATGGCTGGAGCTGAAGAACAATGCCGCAGTGGAAGACCCAATCCAATATAGCACACTCAAGCATATAGCCTCAACTATCTTGGTGTAGGTACAATTTACTCGCTAATGAATTTACTTTCCGTGGTCCACAATGGACTGTAAGCACCACTTTAAGGCTCGTCCATACTATGCCGAATGATGCCAATCAGCCTGTCCCGACCGGCCAAGCCGAATAAGTATGGACGTGCAGTAAGCCGTCCCGAACCGAACCGAACTCAAACCAAATCAAATGGATAGTTATTCGGCATAATATGGACACGGCTTAAAGGTGGCTTTACACTGAGCTGCAAATGCAGACGAAAACGCAACAACAACAATCTGCATCCATGAAGACGCCTGCATTTTTGCCTTTCCTCTCTATCACACAAGTATGATTTATAGATTTTGCATCCTCTTTTTTTGCAGATCAGGGCTTGCAGCTCCATGTAAAGGCACCTTAAGGGACATTCATTTTTGCATTCTATTTTGCAGAACTAATGATGTAGAAGTGGCCTCAAAAAATATTTCATATAATTACTGTGTTATCCTGGAACGCCCAGCACAGTTTTTCGAAATAAACATGCGCCGAATGACAGCTACTGTCACGGTTGTCAGTTTGAATGTAGTGGTGTCGTGTAGTTTTTTCTTCAAATTTTGACATCTTTCCCGTGAGCTCATTGGATATATTTTTTAATTTAAAGTAAATTATTCCAAATTATTGATTGATTTTATAAAATAAATCATAAACATAACACACCTCTACTCAACCTATAAAGCATGTCAATAGTTTATATCTTGTATTGTATTTTGCTCCAATAAGACACTCCTCACAAAGGTTATGTAAACTTGCGGCGTTCTTTAAAGTAGATTTGTATATTTTCTTTCAGAAATGTTGGGGCTCCAAAGATTAGCTGGTGGATTCTCCACCCGTTGGCTACGACGTACCTATAGTTCATCTGTGAAAACTGCAACGATCGGCTCCACACCACCGACATCCACAGAAGCACCAATCAGCGTCGCCGCAAATGATAAGAAACCCAGAAGTAAGATCGACGAACACATCAATATTCTTGAATTATTGGATGATTTAAAATTTATATTCTAGGTCGAATAGTTGCAGCAGCTTTTGAGTCTCTAAACGAAGATGACACAAAGAAAACTGAAGAATCTGGAGCAGCGTCCGGAGCTGCTGCCAGTTCCCTTAGGTCGAATAACATCGACGAAAGAATATTGAATGCTAAGACCGTCAATGGACTGTTGTCCGTTTCAGAGAACAGCACAACGATTTCAAGAAAGCACGCTTTGAAAATTGTCTCCATCCTAGCTGAATGGAGCTCGGCTAATCGTGTGCGATTGTCAGAATTCGAAAACGATTCCAGATTCATCAAGGTTTGCAAGATCTTGGGCAAGACCTTCACAAAGAATGGCAATGGATTGCAAACTCCTAATTCTACAGCCAACAACAATAATAATAATAACAAACGCATATCTGGTTTTCGGACCGATGATTTAAATACTGTACTTGGTGTAGCTGGAGATGACGAGGCTGCGAAACTTATCGCTAGCATAAGTGTGCCACAGATGGTGAAGGTCATGAGTACTTTAGCACAGCGTAAGAGACGCAGCACACCTCTGTTAAGATCTTTAGCTTATAACATCAGTAGCACTACAGAAAAGCTAGATATCAAGCAGAGTGCTGATGTCCTCTTCGCCATGGCTAGCTTGAACTTCCAGGATTCTGTGTTGGCGGCGAAGATTTGCGCAGATATCCAGACGGCGCTGCCAAAGACCGACAAATCGGCAGTTGTTGGGTCGGTTCTTACCAGTTTGGGAATTTTGAAGTATCGAGATTTGGGTGAGTTTGTTTTATAGTCATGAGAAGAACTCTGGTCATGGCAAGAACCTTGAAAGTCCTGGACTCGCCTAAACTCTTAACGAGCAAATTCGGTGTTTTTGAACCTAACTTGCTCTAAAGTCGAGTAAGCTTTTATAGCGACGAGTTGAGGATTCAAACGAAAGAATGTGTTTTGAAAACTTTCACGCTTTTTAGACCAATCTTTTAATGATTTTCTTGATTTGTAAAATGTCCGCTCATTTCATTCCCTTTTTTGCAGACATCTTAGAAGCTCTCACCGAATGGGTGCTCAAAAACTCTGACATCTGCAGGCCACAGGACTTAAGTGCGTACTTCATAACGTCAGCTATCTTAAACTTCCAAAGCACATCATCCGACGAAGTTCGATCAAAACTCCTCAAATGTCTAGTCAAGGAAGACTTTACAAAAAAATTCGATTGGCTAAGTCATGTTTGGGCGTTAGGATTGCTTAACTTTGCAGATCCTTCTCAATTAAACTCTGTTCTAAGGTAAGATACAATCAAAATTAAATTCAATTCCTTCTTAAACCAATTCCATTTGCTTTGATCATTTCAGTGACCAGTTCGTCGAAGAATTAGCGATTGAAATGTCCGGCCTGTCACCAAATGCAAAAATGAAGCTACTCAATTTAAATAGTATTTCCAAGATCCTCCCAGATAAAAACAAAGTCGATGGTTTAAAAGAAGGAAGTCAGGTCTACGATTTACGAATTGTACATTCAAAAACCAAACAAATTCAACTCAATGCAATGTTGGACGCATTAAAGAGTCTCTTGCCATCGAGTAATCATGTCCAGGCTCAGGTTGATACCAAAATGGGATTTCTAATTGGTTGGAAAGAATTTTAACCGAAAATTATACTGATAACGAAAATATTTGAACACAAATTTCAGATGTTCTGTGTGCTTTCGATGCGAAAAGGAATCCCTTGCCATTGGACAAAGAGAACCAAAATGCTATAAAGTGAGATTGTTTCTTGGAAAATATTATGCTTATTGGTTAAATGTATTTCATTTAATTTCCAGAGTGGCTATAATGTTGGTTGACTTTCATGACATATGCCATGGACCACATCGTTCGGTGAGTGGCATTACAAAGTTGAGCTTTGATATGTTGGAGAAGAGTGGTCACAAGGTCCTGCCGGTGCCGTACAATGAATTCAGTATAAGTGACAAGCTCCTGAAGCGGGTGCAGTATTTGGAAGGGAAATTTAAATCAATTATAAGAGTAACAAACTAAAGCAATGCAAGGGGTTGTTGTCGTGTAGGTTTGAAAATATATGTTCTTTGAATATATATTGTTAAACAACAAAACGAACAGTGTATTGTAATTATTTTTAATGTAATGTTAAATTTTGAAAACATAAAACAAAAACACAAACAAGAAGCCGTTGGCTGTTTTTTTTAAGCATTTACGATCATTGGCCTGAGCCGTGTTTTTTCGAGCGGTAGTTTTTTTTCTCAATACAATTGCTTCGAATGGTGAGTTGGCTTCCTTAAAAACGTAAATTTAAGAAGAATGAAACGTAAATTTAAGAAGATCGCTTTTGAAATTTCGTTTTTGTGCTGAATCAAAATAGCTCATACACTGCGACTAGTGATTTTGAGAGGTATAACCAAAATTGACAAACATGTATATCGAGGTACAAAGGCTCCTGATTTCAAATACCTTCAGACGGCAGGAATATTTTGCCGTTGTGGCTTGGGAAGGGTTGTTGAACCAATTGATTTTCTAATGTTTTTGGTTTTTATTAGGTGAGTTTTGCGTGCGTAATTAAAATTAAGCTGGGAAAGAGAAGACCGAAAAAGTTTCTTCGACATTTTTATTTTGTTTAGAGTTCAAACAGATTTATTGCAAATTTTGGACCCTGCCGCATTCGTCAGTGGATAAATTGGACTTTTTTACTCAATAATATTCGCTAAAAAAAACTAGAGCGAGTAAAATTAGATTAAGACAAACAAAAATCGTATGGGAGGGGGAGTCTATAGTGTTTAACATATTCTAAGAATAACATCTCTCACAAATAGTTTTTTAAAAATTTTAACTGAAAAAACTTGGTTGTCTGTATAGTCGTTAACGGACGATCATTTTACGCGATAACCAGTTCACAAAAAGGTTCACGTGTAGGTTGTATCTCCCCCACCGCCACCACCAACCACCCAAAACACCCTACCTAGACCTTCAACCACCAACCAACCACACACACCACTTTTGAATTTTCATCCCTCACCCCTTTCCCCTCAAACACCAACCACCCAACCCCCACAAACAAGCATGCCCAATTAACGACCCACCATTTTTGACAGTGTTCCCCCCCCCCCCCAACACACACAAAAAATCCCCCCTTCCTTTCCACCAGCAACCACCCACCCTACCTACAACCAACCAACGTTTGACAGTTCCCGCTTCCGCACCAAATCACCCCAATTTCAACCACCCACCTCACCTACAACCACCTGCCACTATCACCCACTATTTTTGACAGTTTTTTCACCTTTTTTGTGCAGCCGGTGTTCATCGATTTATAAGACGTTATCTCTACGGAACGTGACAATGTGACATTTTTTCGTGCATGCCACCTGTGTCATCGATTTATAAGAAGTTATCACGTCAAAAAGCGATAGCTACAGTACGTTTGCAACGAACTGTTAAATACCCTATTGCCTATTTTTACTTGCGATTATAGGTACTATAAGGCAAGTTATGGATTCGTGCAGAAAAAAAATTTCGAGATAACAATCACACATGACATTACGATGATGGAGAAGTCGAAAAAAGTGGGTCTGGGAATTCCGTCCGTCTGTCTGTCTGTCTGTCTGTCTGTCTGTCTGTCTGTTCGCGCTTCTAGAGCCTGAACGGATGGGCCGATTTGCTTCAAATTTGGTATCTAGGATTTATTTGGCCGTCCCTCGGAACATATTTTTTATTTTTGCTCTAGGCCTAAAAATAACGGCACCTGCCATACAATCGTGAAGAAAAAAATTGATTTTCTCAAAAACGGCTCTAACGATTTTGATAAAACTTTCAGGATGCTATTTTTGTAAGACAATCTATCTTTTGGTTAAAAAATATTTTTCAAAATTTGTCTTATAACGGTACCTCTCATAGAACCAGTATTTTCATATCAAATTTTCTCGTAAACTATACATTCGATTTCAATAAAATTTTGGCCACAGGAAGTCATTTATAATTTTATTAATATGGCATTTAAAATTTTTCAAAAACTTTTTTTTTTGATTTTTTATAATTTTTTCAAAAAATTTTTTGGTTTTCGAAATATGTTGGAAACGGGTATATTGATTTTTTTTAAAATTATTTTTTCAAATGTAAACTACAGGTTGCCATATATGTGCATACCCAAATAAATTTCAAAATATTTTTTGGAAAAGTTTTTCAAAAATAACCTTTTTAAAAAAAAACTGGTCGAACGATTTTCAATATTTTTTTTTCCTAGATTCACGTATAGCTTTGAAATTTTATTGTATACTTTGTTTTTCCGAGAAAACTCTTAAACTATTTTAAAAAATAAAAGAATTTTCGAAATTATTTAAATTTTTTTTAAATCCATATATGCAGCCACTAAGCAATTGCTTATCATAAGAGCAAGTTCGTGCGACCCAGTCGTGCATTTTATTTCTATGTGTAACGTTCACCACCGCAGCCAGCCATTTTTACCAGTTCGAGAAACATAATTTTTTTTAGCGGACAGGAAAAAATACAATAACCTTAATTTTGTGTGTTTAAAAACTGCTAGCGCAATAAGAAAGGCGTCTGTCACGCCCAAAGCTAAGACTTTTTACTGTCTAGGAAAAACCAGGTACTATGAGCTCAGTGACAATTTTAGACTTGCAGCCTTATTTGAACAAAACAAAGACATAACTTGAGTTTTTAAAAATTAGATTTTGGGCATATTTAATAAACCCTGCTACGTAACTAAGGAATACAAACACAAAATTTTCATCTTCTTACTTCAAAACTGCGACCGATAGTTGGTTAGCATTAATGCAGATTACGATTTTTAAAGGAAACGCCCTTTAAAAGTGGACGTGTGCTTAAAATTTGTAAACTAAATTTAAAGTACCTACTAACTGAGCTTTGATCGTTAGTTAATTTTTAGGCATATGTGTAAAACTACAGCTGAACCGAGTAGTTTGTTTAACGATATTACCCGGATAAAGGTATTTCATGAAAATCACGCCCTTAAAAGTGGGAGTATTGAAAAAAAGTACAGAAAAACATACTTTGAGATATATTTTTCACATTGGGCCCTATCATGGTAACCGATCGGAGAATCCTCCGACCGGGGAAATGTTCCGATCGGAGCATTTATTGTGTTCATGGTAACCGAATCGGAAGAGAAATACAGATGCGTACCGACGCGCATACCATGGCATGAGGAAAACAAAAAAATAAAGTATGAACCTCCTTTGTATGTAGTCGAATAAAACTGCACAGCGCAGCTGTATTTTTAGGGAATGAAATACATAACACAAGCAAAAAGCCTCAAACAAAGGAAAAAGAATAAAAAAAAACAAATACACACGAAATTAAATAGTTTGTATTTTTTTATTACCTACCATCCGACAAAAGTCCGCAAGTAATTTGCTGCCGGAGACAATGGAGAGAAATACAAATATAAATAAAATGCACGACTGGGTCGCACGAACTTGCTCTTATGTTCAATAAATTGCGTAGTGGCTGCATATATGGATATTAAAAAAAATTAAATAATTTCGAAAATTCTTTTATTTTTTAAATTAGTTTAAGAGTTTTCTCGGAAAAACTAAGTATGCAATAAAATTTCAAAGCTATACGTCAATCTAGGAAAAAAAAATATTGAAAATCGTTGGACCAGTTTTTATTTTAAAAGGTTATTTTTGAAAAACTTTTTCAAAAAATATTTTGAAATTTATTTGAGTATGCAAATATATGGCAATCTGTAGTTTACATTTGAAAAATAATTTAAAAAAAAATCAATGTACCCGTTTTCAACATATTTCGAAAACCAAAAATTTTTTTGAAAAAATTATAAAAAATCAAAAAAAAAAGTTTTTGAAAATTTTTAAATGTCATATTAATAAATATATGAATGACTTCCTGTGGCCAAAATTTTATTGAAATCGAATGTTTAGTTTACGAGAAAATTTGATTTGAAAATACTGGTTCTATGAGAGGTACCGTTATTGGACAAATTTTGAAAAAAAATTTCAAACCAAAAGATAGATTGTCTTGCAAAAATAGCATTCTGAAAGTTTTATCAAAATCGTTAGAGCCGTTTTTGAGAAAATCAATTTTTGTCTTCAAGATTGTATGGCAGGTGCCGTTATTTTTGGACCTAGAGCAAAAATAAAAAATATGTTCCGAGGGACGGCCAAATAAATCCTAAATACCAAATTTGAAGCAAATCGGCCCACCCGTTCAGCCTCCAGAGGCGCGAACAGACATACAGACAGACAGACGGACGGAATTCCCAGACCCACTTTTTTCGACTTCTCCATCATCGTAATGTCATGTGTGATTGTTATCTCAAATTTTTTTTTCTGCACGAATCCATAACTTGCCTTATAGTACCTATAATCGCAAGTAAAAAGCCATGCATCGCATGAATTCGCTGTGCGTCACTGTCATTTTGACATTTTCAACGCATGCTTTATTATTTTTCGGATGTGTGTCCGATTTATCAATCGGAGAGGTACCATGATACAAAATTCGTACATTTCGTCCGAATTAGAGACAATTTTTCTCCGATCGGTTACCATGATAGGGCCCATTATTTACGAAAAAAATGATTAAATTTGAATTTTAATATAGCTACCTTTAAATTTTAAAATTGCGTTTTTTGTTCTTCCATGAAAAGTTTTTTTTGTATGCAGAAGCTTCTTAAGTTTCGACCACAGACCAATATACAGACCGCCAACTCGTACTCCTCTTGCCTGAAACACCCTCGAAATATTTTTTCCTGTCTGTGAATACGTGTACATCTCTCTCTGTGCATTTTGTAATGGCAACTATACCTGCGTATGCCATTTATTTTGTAGGTGTGTTTGCTGAATGGGTTTTAAAAGCAAGGGAGAGCGTCCCACTCTCAAAATAAATGGCATATCAGCTGATTTTTAGCTTGTTGGCAAAAAGAGAAACCATACAGTGAGTTGGCGGTCTGTATCTTATTGGTCCGTGGTTTCGACAAAGAGACGGACAAATTCGGGTTTGTGGATTTGTTATAAGTACCGTTTACAAAAATAAGTTTTTATAGTTTCTAATGAAATGTGGGCGTCAGCCACACCCAAAATCAGACGCACTAATTTGGCCTCGTGGTTTTACGTTTTACAAAGTTTTTGTATAGTTTCTAACGAAAAGTGGGCTTTAGCCACATCCAAAATCAATTCTTTTTTTCTTTTCAACACAAGATGTTTACGTACAACTAACACCCACAAAATTTAAGTGTTTTCGCTCAAATATAGGCATCGTTATTTTATAAAAATAATATTAATGGTTTTGTATGGAAAGTAGGCGTCAACCACACCTAAAGTGAAATATTTGTATTTAATTGAGAGAAAATTTTAAAACAGCTCGCGTGTGAAAAAATTTAAGCGTTGTGCGTTGATTGTTAACAAAAACACAATTTAATTCTGCTAAATAGTGGTTTTGTTGAACAAAACTGACAATTGTAGGCGGATTTTACCGGTTCAAATACTTAGTCTTTCTCTTGGACCAAAGATTAATATGTACCATTTTGATTAATGCGCGACAATAAGCTTTGCTGAAAGCACACACAAAACAAAGTTTATTACTCGATCTTTATTGGAGAGTTTTGCAAAACAAAAAATCATTATTAAAAGTCTAACCATCAGCACAGTTCTAAGATCTTGTAGGTTTTCCTGAATCCAATAAAAAAACACTGTTTTGTCTAAAAGAGCGTTCCCATTGGCGTTCCTATAAAAATAATAAGCTCACACGTCCCAAATGACACAAGAAGTATGGTGCCATCTGGTGCTAATATTAATTCATATTACATGATAATACTATAGCTTGCATAACACAAAATTGTACTAGACTCACTCTTTATTTATTTAGGTGTAAGGTATATACGAATTCTTATTTGATTAAAGACTCTAAATATGACACACACGCAACGTTAATAAAAACAACATTTATGTATAAAAAAAAAGTCATTCAAACGACTTTATCCTTGATGCCAGCTTCCCACCACTGGCCACTTTCAACGAAATCATTTTCGACGTCTTGAAGCTTCTTAAAAGCATTCTTTGCCAACATATGCCTGTTTGCTATGTCCAACCTCATATTTTCATCATATACTGTCCTCAAGTCCTTCAAAGTATTGTGATTCCTCGCTTCAGTCTCTGTCAAGCAGATACAGTTCCATGGTGCCCAATCATCACTTTTAATCCATCTCGGAAGCCTTTAAACAGAATCAGAAGCTATAAAATTCTCATAAAGATCTTATAATTAAAGGAACAAAGCATTTATAACCTCAAGTAGTTAATGTCACTCTCCTTACTCAAGATGGAATGACGATGCCAAATTTTATCGACAATAAATCGAACATCATCGTCCTGAAGGATAAATGCATACGATGCCAGGGAGCGGTTCTTGCGTTCTTCTCGTTGAATGGAACGCAAAATCGCCTTATAAACTGTGTTGTCTGCAACCGAAGTCTAAAAATAAACAAAATTTGGATTGTTGCTTGTGACCGGTGACTAACGGATGGAAGGGGTCTTTAGAATGTCGACCTCCAAGACCACAAGGCAAGAGGATGTTACCTTGAGAGAAAAACAAACTTGACATGTATCAACTGAACTCTGTCTGGTCCTCAAAGCGAAATCCGAAATTGGTTTGACTTTTTTGCAGCAGTCGCACATGCGTTTTTGAATTTCTGAAAGAAATTTATAAATTTTTTGAGATTTCGTGACGTATTTTATTTAATGGCAAGCTTAAGACTTACTTGGGGCCTTGCCTTCTCGATTAAATTTAATCAAATCCACAAAGATCATCAGAAATCGCTTTCGGAGGACACTCACATCGCAGTATTTGGTGTATATCAAAAGGTTCTTTTCCCGATCAATAAGATCGTGTAACTGAAAAAAGTTTAAAAAATTCAAAAGTTATACAGTTAGTGGGTACAGTGCCGTTAAAAAAATGTTTTCAAAATGTTACGACGTTGAATTTAAAAAAGGTGAAGTTGTAGGTTTGTTTGATGACTTCTGCCCCAGTGAAACTATACAAAAGCTCCTCTCACGTTTCATAACGAACACCTCAGTGAAATATCACGCAAATTAACGCTTTGTTTTTTTACTTTTCAGAAATATACATTTTAATGTCGTTAATATTCCTAAAAACGCGTGAAATCATATTTATCATATTTACCATTTCATGAGTCTTTACCTACAACAAATCTTAATTTTACATTTCCAACTGACATCTTTTCAAGTTAATGACAGATCTGGGGCTTAGTACACCAGAATACTAGCTTTGTTTGTTGAGCCCTGAAGTCACCCTGGGGTCGCCCTAGGGGTCGCCACAACTCGTTTTTTGAAATACCTCGCAACTCGCAATCAAGACACAATTCTCTGTTTTTTGAAACCTGAAGTCACCCTGAAGTCGATCTTGGTATTTAGCTGGAGCGAGTTGCGGTAACGAATCAGCTGTTGAAGTGACTTTTGCTGTCAAGCATTTCTTGTGTATTTTTCTTTCTGTATTTGATTTTTCATATCTTTTTTTTTTGAGAAAAAAAAAACTAAAAGAAATGCAATAGAATGCATTTATTTTGATGAAAGTAAATACAAATAGACCATATAAAGCAAAATGGAAACTTTTTTTTGACAACTCTTGGAGTTTTCAAGTAAAACCTGGGGCGACCCTGGGTAAAGCTCAACAAACAAAGCTATTAGCGTTGTTCGTTGAGCCCTGAAATCACTCCGAGGTTTACAAAAAATGTTTATTTTTTTAACCTTAACTCGCCCTAGCGTGTTTTTTTGAGAATAGAAAAATAAGCTTTATTGTCAGCCTTAGGGGTTTACCAGAAAATATGGGTAAACTCTTGGTAGCATTCAAAAAATAAAGATACGATTTGAAAATTTGTTCAAAACTATACCATACTAAAACGCTATATTTCTTACACAAATATCCGCCACAGAAATTCATGTTGGGGTGGCTATTAGCGTGCACCATTGTCTCCAGTTTCATTAGTGTCAGTAGTCGGTATTGAATCAAAAAAAAAAAAGTGACTACAAAGAAGGACTTTAATATTCACATCCCTTCATCCTCAGAAGCGGACTACACACACCAGCGTGAAACTGGCGAAAAATATTCGTGTAAAAATAGACTGCCTTGAAATTGGTGCTCAGATTAGCGGGTTTCCGAGGAACCAATCATTCAGAAAGCCAATGGAAGAAGTAAAATAGCTTCTGCTTGATTTCGATACAGTAAGTCTTTGCGTACGCACCAGTTTCAAAAGTTTTGTCAGTGTCAAACAGGTATGCGCAGACTGATTCGCAGTATAAAGGGATTTTTGCTCCTACATCGTGCTAAATATGTAGGACACTTCAGTTTATATATATGTATGTACTTGTGCTTCTTGGATTCTGACTTAAAATCAGGGAGCGAAATTGTCTTCTCAGAATCGTTAGAACTGTAATTTTTGTGCCAATGGAATGATTTCAGATGGCTTTTGGATGCTTCTGGACGCTTGCCTTTCTCCAATTAAATGTGCTTTAATCAAATAAAGTAGAGAAAATAGAAAAAATGGTAGCTAACCCTAGTACTGCTTCCCCTTCTTTTGGCCTGCAATTCTAAGTGAACATGTGCTTCAACCAATAATTAATCAGGTTAAACACCTCTTGATTTGCCTACCGTGAGCTTCAAGATACCCTTATTTGCTTGGCCAAGCGGCCATAACCACCAAAGTCACATCGTTTTGAACCTTTCCATAACCCTTTTAAGAAGACTGAAAATCATTAATAGGCACTTTTTATAATACAGAGGAATGCAAAGTGGGTTCTGAAGCTGATTGGTGGCATTTTGAAGAGCAATGTAACACCTCAGAAGAAGAATACATTTATAATGAATGCCAAAAGGCTTGCTATGAACTCAACGACAAAAAAAAGAACCTTGCGAACTCCCAGAAGACCAAAGGTTAACACCAAAAGGCTATATTCTCAATCCATACGGTGGCACATCTCAATGGTTCACCCAGTGGTGCTCTTGATGCAAATGGTAAAAATGCAATCCCTCGAGAAGTCTCTTAAATATTCTGAAGCCGAACCGAACTGAGTCCCCAAATGACAAGTGGTGGAGGCTGCCATCAGGGAATGTAAAACTATGAACTATATATGCAGAACATAGATCGTTGATCTGTATACGTTCGCTATTGCTGTCGATAGAATTGGAGAAGTCTGGGCAGTCACGAAGCTTGAGGTTATATCAATGGAGGACAAACCAAGCCAAGCCTGTGTGAAACTGGATTCTAACAGCTCACAACTGCAAATAAGCCAAGCTCGACCAACAAAGGAGTATTTACAGATGCGCCATAACTTTTTACGATTAATTACCTCTTTTACTTGTGGGAAATCCTTTTCGTCCTTCAAAAGATTGTCAACAGACACAAGAAGATCAATTCGTTTTTCCAAAGGTAACTCCTTTTTAAGATCTTTCAATACCTCAGTCAAAAATCGAACACGTTGTGTGCGAATCAGGTCCATTTCGATAACCTTATCTGAAATTGATTTGCCAAAGACGACATGTCCAAAAAGTTCGTATATATTAAATTTTATTAAAAGCGATTCAAACCTTTGTATCCGATCCATTTAATAGGTTCACCCATTTTTTTAAGCAATTGATTTTCCCGGAAATCCTTAAGAGCCTTCTTAACAACCAAACGTTGTCTTTCGATTCCATTCAGTAGTTGGATTTCCTTATCCAATAAAATATTAACTTCAGCAAGTCTGGGTGCACCTGAATACATTTTAGCAATTCGTTTCATCTGTTTCAGCACACACAGAAAAAAATACAAATATGGATGAAAGTAATTAAAAAAAAAAAGTTTACCTCTGCCTGCTTCCATTTCTCCACATGAGCATACAACAAACCAAAGTCTTCCTTGGTTTGAGGGAAATTTTTCACTGCGCTTTCACGGTATATGCGTTTTTTGACCTCGGTTTCGTTGATTTTTTGTTCAACTTCCGTACGATTAGCGACAATACTCCTTGAAAAAAAAAACAAGTTCGTTGCTCAGCTCTTTTGTTTTGAATTATTTTTTTTTTGTTTATACTGCATGAAGCATGACGAGTGCAATTCTTACCGATATTCTGCTGCACATCGCTTGATATAATTCCACAAAAGATACCTTCGGAAATTCCTTTGAATTAAAACAATCTTTGCCAATCGATTTTCACGCTTCATTTTTTGTGCATAAGTCTGATATTTCCTTGGAATGATGACAAAGTCCGTAGCAGCAGAAACAAAGATAATATTTGAAGCATCGCCAAATGATTGTGTTGATTGATCGGCAGTTGTATCCTAAAGATATTTATTTTTAGATAAAGGTCGTGTACTTGTGTTTCTTACAATGTTGCATGTATCGGTCTCAGATATGTAGATGTATAGAGTCGGATGCACTTGTTACTTACATTTAGTTTCACTTTCAGTTCCCTGGTCTGTGTTATTCTTGTGGCTAGATCGTTCGTTTTAAACTTCTGGAAGTTGGGCCCAGTTAGTGTGAATGCATCATGATACTCAATGCCTATGTGGAGATGATTAATCTATTCAATTTAGTAAATTATGATGGATAAGAGTGTGTAGTTACCAGTTCGTTTGTCTCTATATCCGCCGATAAATGGCTTCGTGATAGCTTGATTTTCTATCTCAACGACGATATCTTTGCTGTTGCCATCGCTAGTATCTTCGGCTGGGATGTGCACCGTAATGAAGTCTGGTAATCGGGATTTGCTGTAGGATTTAAGTTTTTAAGAGTCTTAGGTGGTTTAAAACACAAAGTTGTTAATTAAAGCTTAGATACTAAATCTATTGAACATTTTGAACGTCGTTTCATTTTATTTTATTTAAAAAGATTTTTAACTCGAATTCCAAAAAATTAAAAAAATTAATTTAAATGTTTTTTTGAATCATACAAGACTCCATTTCTAAAATTCAACTAAAATCGGTTCCAGGAAAGGAACAAATAAAATCATTTTTTTTATTTAATAACTTTAACCAAAAGACAAAACACCACGAAGAGCGCAGTTTTAATAAAATGTTTTGAGTTAATAGTTGTTCGATTAGAGCATGTAGATTTTGACGGCCAAGTTACTTTGATGGCATCTGTCAAATCTGTTGTTCATTATTCAGTTACTGGTGCAAAATTACCAGTCAAAATGATAAAACATTATTAATAAAATAAGTGCTAACGTTGTGACCATTTAACGATAGACGTAGTGGCCCTTCACAGTCTCACAGACTTGACGTTTGGTAGTTCACTATTTTAGTCAATCATCCAAACTTCGCAAGATTGGCAAAGAACATCGCTGCTGTCCGTGAAAGTGTCCACCAGACAACGCCGTTTGTTCGCCAGTCAGAGCCCTACAAAAAAAATCTTCTTTTGTAATGAGGGGCATTTTTGGATGAACGGCTGAGTTAATAAGCTCAATTGTCGAATACCGAGCGTCACCAATTCCCACGACTGGGCTTTGGGCTGGCGGCGTCATTCGTTCGTACTTTTTCAAAAACGGTGGAAGTCCACCGTTAATTTCAAGCGCTACAGAACATTGATAACTGATAAACAATTTCTTGTGGTCCAAATTGAACAATGTATTGACTAGGTGGCCTTGTGGTTCCAGCAAGACGGAGCAACGTACCACCCAGCGGATGCCACGATTGTCATTTTAGATGAAAGTTTTGGGGGTATCTTTATCTCTAGCAGATGGCCAGCATCTTGTGGAGTTTCCTGAACTCACAGGTCTATGGGAATGACCCAAAATCGACCGATACCCTTAAGTTGAACGGATCTACGTGGAAGAGTCATTGAAAATTGGACGACTTCGATCAGTGCCACTAACGTATCGTAACAAACTGAAAAGGGTATTTGAACGATGTCAAATTAAAAACATAAGCGAGAGCTACAGTACGTTTGCAACCAACTGTTGGATACCCTATTCCCCATATTTTTGTATGTGCATGCGTCTGCCTCCCGCAAACAGCCGCGATGTTTCAGAAACAAAATTCTTCTTTAGCAGACAGAAAAAAAATCAATAACATTAATTTTATGCGGTGTGATGTTCAATTAGTGCTGGCGCAATAAAAAAAGGAGTGCGCCATGCCCAAAGTAAAACGTTTTATTGCCAAGGCAATTGTTATGAGCTCAGTGACATTCAATTTTATTCTTGCAGATCGATTTGAACAAAACAAGACAAAACTTAAATTTTTAAAAATTAGATTTGGAATGGAAATAGCGATTATGGGTGTTTTTAACAATTATTGGACAACACTCTGCTACGTAACCAAGGAATATAAATCCAAGTGTTCATCTGTTTACTTCAAAACTGCGACCGATAGTTAAAAAACGTTAAAAAAATTAATGCATTATACGACTTTTGACGGAAACGCCCCTTAAAAGTGGGCGTGTCTTAAAAATTTGAAGCACTAACTGCACTTTTTTCAGTATTTAGGCATATGTGTAAGACTACAGCTGAATCGAGTAGTTTTTAAACAATCTTACCTGAACAAAGGTATTTTACCAAAATCACGCCTTTAAAAGTGGGCGTATTGAAAAAATTTACAAAAGAAAATGTAGAGATATATTTCTCAAATAACGAACAGAAGGAAAAAGGTTTAAATTAAACATTGGAAATGCCTTAAATTCTTAAGGCTACGTTTTTCGTTCTTTCATGAAAAGTAGGCGTAAGCCACGCCCAAAATTCAAAAATTTCTTTTCATACACAAACCTTTTCGTTTCTATTAAGAGACGCAAAATTTTGGCATGCGGATTAATTATAAATACCGTTTATTTACAAAAACAATTTTTTTATAGTTTCTAATGAAAAGTGGGCGTCAGCCACGCCCAAAATCAATTTTCTTGATTTCATACACAAGATGTTTATGTGCCAGTAAGACCCACAAAATTTAATGTTTTTCGCATTAATATAACAATTGGTTTTTTACAAAAACAATATTGATGGTTTTGTATGAAAAATGGGCGTCAGCCACGCCGAAACTGAAATATTTTTATTTGATTATAAGAAAGTTTACCTAAAGCTTACGTGTGCAAAATTTTAGCGTTATGCTTTTATCGTAACTGTACAAAAAAACATAATTTAATTTTATTAAATTGAGGTTGTTCAACAAAAATGGCGATTGTGGGCGTGTTTGTGGACGGATTTTACCGGTTCAAGAACTAAGCCTTACTCTTGAACCAAAAATTATATATACCAAATTTCAGCTTTCTAGCTCAAAAATTGCGACCCTTTAGAGAGTATACATACGGACGGACGGACGGACGGACGGACGGACGGACATGGCTAAATCGACTACGCTTTTGATTCTGAGTCAGAATATATATACTTTTCTATACCTAACGGTATTATTTCTCTATGTTACAAACTCCACACCAAATACAATATACCCATTCTATGGAATAGGGTATAAACATTATGGCTTTTCAAATTTTGTTGTTAATTTTGTCATTCATGTCATTCTGCTCATAACCTCGGGAAATATTTTTAGCACACTTCTACAAACAGCCCTTAACAAGCTCAGCAATTGGCCAATCGGCTTCGGACTTACTGCCAATCCAACCAAGACTTGTTTACAAGGAAAAACAAGACCTCACATATCAACCCTTCCCCACAACTAGTGGAAATACCCTAAATCGCAAAGATTTGGGAACTAAGCTTCAAAACTATTAATTGCATGTACAAAGCCAAAATAACACCGATTTAATCGTACGCCTGTTTGGTAGAAAAAGAACCAAACCTTAGCCGTGGTACAACAAGTGCCCAGAGAAATACACCCTAGGAGCATATTTCTATAGTCCAACTTGATCCATTTACGAAAAAATAGTGCCAAAAAGTGCCTTACGACTTGAAAGACTGTAATAATTGGCTTTTCCTGGGATTAAATCATGATGAACTTCCCTAACATAAATATTCAATAGATCTCATAGACAGTCGGCCATCAAAGGCATCTCCTTAATAGTCAAAGTCAAAAATTATGAAGATAGGATTTCAAGTGCACTACGAGCTTCTTTAAATCTCTTGTTGACGTTGTGTTGTTTTTTTAAGAGTAGGATCGCAGTCTTTATTTTTGTACTTGTCGATGGGTCAAACTTAATGCCTTTGAAAGACCTACGTATGGAGCATTCGATAATTTTTATATGGGCTATGTTCGTCGTTGGACAGTGCACAGGTACGCTGACGCTCCTTCCATTTTTGTAACTGGTACACTAAACGGCTACCCTTCGCGTCAGGGACAGGGTGATTGGAACTGCTTTGTTGACCTTCAAGGTGCTTGGTAATTTTATACAGCACCTTTGCGTATTCTCTTCAACTCTTCAATCTAGACCCTCTATCTGGTCTCACACAAATCTGCACTACGTTGTTAGCTGCTCTTTACTCGTTTTGCAGAAAAAATTTTCTTTGACCATCATTTTCATTGTTGGTCTTTAGTGCTCTGCGGTGTTTTATTTGTTTTAAAGGTGTCTTGAAATATCCAAAGACCTGGATAGCCTAGGCACCTTTTCAGATCCAGCTTCCACAAAAACCATTGTAACCATTTCCCACATCATCTGAAAGGGACTACGTTTAAGCTCACATTTGATGCCTTGTCGTTAGGGGTGTTGACAAAGTCACAAATAATGTTTGGTTCAATGATAGCGGTTATCTTACGTTGATGCTAATACCGCTGGAGGGGGGAAAAATAGAATTCACAAGCATTTCCCCAATACCGAAAGTTATAGAAATCTATGGCCGAATAGAATACTTATTTAAACAGAGCAGGCCTACAATATATTCGCTTTGAGTTCGGTTCCTGAGAGGTCACAGTTCAATAGGAACCCACATGAGAAAAATCAACAACAGTACATTCTGACTTATGCACAAAGTTTCAAAACAAAGAAGCGATGCAAGATGACTCATTTTACTTCGTCTGTGAGTGCTCTAGCTTCCCACGGGCCACGACGGCACCTCTAGGTGAACAGAGAAACGGAAGAACATTCTTCAGCTCATGCATCAGAAGTAAGGTTAGTTCAAATTTAATGGGCCACATACACATATACGTAACACTCCACTTTTTCCGCCTTCCTAATGTTAACTTTTTAAACCTTTCCCTTCTTGTCCAACTGTACCCAACATGTGGGGTACTTTCGTACACTTTAGGAATGTTTTCTTAAATAGATGGAAACATATTTTAAAATAAAGAAGTAGATACAATTTTAAATCTAAAATCAAATCTGTTGCAAACTAAAAGATTTTTAAATAATAACTATAAGCATCTTTTTCCATGTGTTCTGAACACCACAAAACGAAAAAAAGTCCGAACCTACTTGTAATAAATGTCCAAGTTCAATATAGGTGTGGTTTCCTTCCCATCACTTGCACTGATAGCCAAAGACAGCTCATAGATACCAAATTCATTTCTATCTGCATCGTACAATCTGCACTCGTTGCTCAAAACCTTTCCACATTGGCAGATGACAAGGCATTTCGGATCAACTTCAAATTTTCTAGCAATATCTTTTTTAACTTCTTCAATTGTCATACAATTTGGATAAATTTGTGCCACCACTTGGGTATCGGAAATGCTAAGTTTAACAGTTATATTTTCAAATTGCACGATTTCATCCTCGCCACCGCTGCTGCTTATTCGCGAATCACAATCCCTGGATGAAGTCATATCCTTGAATTTTTATTAGTTTGTGTCTGTTTTGACAAAAGTTTAAAAATTTGTTTCAAAACTATTTTGAAATTTATACTTTTTTAAGGGATCCCGAACTGAATGGTGTTTTCTTTCTCGCAAAAATTACATTTGAACTTTTTGTGTGGTTTTTTTTTCAACCCTTGAGTGCGTATCCTTGAGGATATTGATTATGCAAGTGGAAAGCAATAAAGTCATAATACAAGAGTGGTGGTATGTAAGCAACGGTTTCTATGTTGCAAGCAAATAAGGGTGCACTGAAGTGAAGTGGGTTATAAACGTTCGGATTTGAAATGCAAATGGATGTGCGCTTCACTTCGGATTTTTGTTGCATAAATGGTTTACTGGATAAATTGCGACACAGGAAACTTAGAGAATGAACTTTTTAGTCGTTTAGTAATAACCTTAGTTTCGTAGTTCGAGTTCGAGCGGAGTTGTAAAGATTAAACCATAACATTTTTACAGGAAGTGGGAAACTTATAAAAATTTTCCATTATGCTTCACTTTAGCGCCGAACTTTACTGCAAAGCATGGTGCTCCTGGTCCTCACTTAATATGCATGCATATGCAGTCGGCTTGACTTTACGCCTGGCGTCACTTAAAGTATGGTCGTAGATCTTTATCTCCATTTTTTTGGGAATGGGAAAGTGGTTTGTACAGCGTCTCCTTCCCCAATTGCTTGGTTAGCCCAAAGAAACAACGATAAGAAAAAGAGTTATTCTGCGTTTGATGTCCGCACAGATATTGTTTTCTATTTTATATCAGTGTCTAGGTCACAGACCAATACAGACCGCCAACTCGTACTCCTCTTGCCTGAAACACCCTTGAAATATTTTTTCGTGTCTGTGAATACGTGTACTTCTCAGTCTGTGCATTTTGTGATGGTAACCATCCCTGCGAGTGCCATTTATTTTTGTGGTGAAAAAAGCATGGGAGAGCGTTACACTCTCAGAATAAATGGCACATCAGCTGATTTTCAGCTTGTAGGCAAAAAGAGAGACCATACAGTGAGTTGGCGGTCTGTATCTTATTGGTCCGTGGTCCAGGTAGACAAATTCACTGACTGCCTTGAAATTTTACATATAACGTTCTGATCTTAATATAACTTTTCACTCTTTTGACTGCCTAAAATACAACTTAATAATAAGTAACTGTCACCTTCTACGAAGTCCATCTTTCCACTTCAATCTTGACTGCAGTGACTCTTGTTTTAAAATTGATAATGTTGATACGTTCAAATACTTAGGTGTAACTATTGATCAAAATTTAAATTGGTCTAAGCACATATCTAATTTAAAACAATATCTTTTTTCAGCCACCCGCTGTCTGTATAGATTGCAAAAATTTTGCTCCACAAACTTGCTTAAAACAATTTATTATGGAATTTTTCAATCAAAATTGCAATATGGCATTTGCTGTTGGGGTGGTGCGTACCTTAACAAACTTCAACAACTCACTCTAATACAAAAAGCAGCCATTAGGAAAGTATGTAAATCTCATAGACTTGCACACACAATGGATCTATTTAGATGTTTGCGAATTCTTCCAGTTAGACACTTGTATTACTTCAAAGTCTTAAAGGTATTTTTTATAAGAGGAGGATATTTGCAAAGTCCAATATCCAATGGTCGTAGTCTACGAAGTAATACATTGTATTTTGTAAGTATTCCAGTCTTTCGCACTACAAGATACAGAAACTTTTACTCCATTCTTTCTTGTAAACTTTTCAATACACTTCCGTTTGAAATTCGGACAATGAGAAAATTGTTCACCTTCACAGAAAAAATAAAATCTTGGCTTCTTGGGTTTGACCATCAACAGATTGAAAGTCTGATACACTACCTTATATAGTAAAAAAAAAAAAAAAAAAAAAAAAAAATAAATAATAAAAAATAAAAAAAAAAATGATTTGTTACTTTAGAACGATATAAGCAAATAAAAAACAATACAAAAAAAAAAAAAAAAAAAAGTAACTATATAAAATATGTATATATTCTTCCTTCTAATTTTAATTTGCATTTTAAGTGTAGTTTTGATATTATTATGTTAATTTTTGCTTTTCTTTCTAACAACATTTTTCTACCTTTTTACTTTGTACTCATGTTTTATATTTTATTATTCTTTGTACACCCCACACAAAGTTTATTCTTAATGTGGCATCATCTCAATTAGTTTACTAATATAAAGATGCCTCTACTTATTCTGATTAAAGACTTTATAAACATTATAGTATATTCTAATAATTGTAAATATGTATCTTCTAAGTCAGAATAAAGCCAAATTGAATTGAAAATTGAAAATTGATCAATTCGGTGGTGGGGTTTTTAGTTGATGAAAGCATTTATATCTATTAAACTAACGTTTATTGCTCCAGGGGATCTGGGGTAATGTGAAAACTTTGTCCAGCTGCTTTCTTCGTTTTTAAATTGAATGGTACCGGTCACTCACTGTCAGAATCTTGGCTTTCATAACCATTAAGTAGCTAATAGTAGTCTCTTCAAAGTATGTCTGCATCTCCTCGACTTTATGGATGGCAATGTATGTATATCCTTAATTCGCCTTTTGTAGAGAATGCGGGATGCTCAAGTCTTATTCCTGAACCACAATCTGTAGGCCTCTGTTTTTGCGAGAGGGATGCCTCGGAGATGGATGCGGGAAGCCCAATACTTCTGAAACTGCGGTTCTTAAAAATTGTGCACATAACTAGCATCATCCATCCGGAAGGGTTCACAACAATCGTGGAGTTCCTCTAAAGATCAATCGATACGCGGTCAGCACTGACTGACCACTGACCGCTGAACGACTACCAAAGTTCGGCACCAAACAGGTAGAGATCCTAATTGATGTTGGCTTCTCTGTTCAATTTGGTTACAGGTTTGACCATCTGGTTACTGTCCATTGTGGATGTCGAGACGTTGGAGTCGTGTGCTGGCCTACATCATGTTTTTCCCGCTACAAAATCCATACTCCTGAGTTCGATATGGGGAGTGGTGTCATATATTCTCTAGAGTGTTGTACCAAACATGTCCTTTCTCTGAATTTGTAATGCGTAAAGGTCTTCTTCTGTTGTGGCCATGTGCTCATTGAAACTTTCTTTTGAAGCGCCGATTTTGTCTTTTTGTTCTGAAGGGGCATGTGCGCCTATAGCACTTATACTCCCTCAATGACTTTGTGAAGGCTTAAGGCACTTGTCTTTGGCCTTTGGCCTCCTCTGATAGTAAGACCACATCAAATCAAGAGCGTCTTTCCATCGAGTTGACATTTTCCATACTAGAAGTCACTGTTTTCTGTTTTTCTCAAATACTCCCTTGGGAGCTTTGTTACACTCAAACTGTTGTCCTTTTTAAGTTTGAAGTAGTACCCCGTGGCATAGTGGGTAGTGTGTCGGACTGCCACGCTGAAGAATCTGGCTTCGATATCTGACTCCACCTCAGATCTTTTCCGGGGTACCTCCTGCCTCTAACGTGGAAGTGACAAATCCTCCAAGAGTAATTCATGTCATGGAAGTAGTGCTTCTCTGTTAGCCGTTCAGATTCGGCGTTAAATTGTAACTCCCTCCCATTCCTGCAGAATATCAACACACACACAGGAATAGTTGAGAGTGTAAGTCACAGGCTCCGGCCCTGCTTGGAGCTGTTGTGTTAATTATATAATGTTTTCAACAGGCGCAAGTTTTTTTAATTATTGGCACCGGTAGATTTTGGCGGCATGTGGCGGCCATGTTGTTTTGGTGACAGCTAACAAATCTGTTGATTATTTTTCAGTACTGAAACTGATGCCGAATCTCCATGACAAGTTACACAATTGAAAAGTAAGTTCAAATAAGTGTTAGTTTTACAATCTTCCCTCTCTTATTGAAAAACTCAAAGAAAAAGAACAAAAAAACAAGGCCGTTCAGTTTCCATAAGCTCTAGGTAAGCCATTGTCAGTTTAAAAATTATTCATAAACCAAAAGTGCATTCATAAATTCCCGGATAAAAAACAGAATTGAAAAAATACCCCAACAAAGCTACTTCATCTGGTTATAAATTAATAAAAATAATAATCAAGGGGCGTTATTTTTATAGTGAAGATATCCCAACACTCTCTGTCGCTGATGTGATGCCTATCCAACTTTTGAAACATAAACGCCCACTCAAAAGCCTCTGCATTTTTGCAAGGAAAAAAATTAAATTTATAATTATCTTTTGCAGTTTATTGAACTTCAAACCGCTGACTGGTTGAAGCTACTTAAAATGCCACCTTTGAGCCGAGTATTCCATTGTTGGCCATCATAATTTATGACTGCATTAAAGGAACATATACCCATACTTTTATGGGTCTCCCGATGAAGCCGTCTGCCTTGCCTGCTTGCTAAAAATCAACATAAACCAGAGACTCGATTTTTTTTAAATTTATTTTATTGAGATAAATAGATCCATAACAGGAGATTTTAATTGTTTGATTCGTTGTTTTAGGGGAACATGGACACTTTTCTTTACCAAAACCAAATACTTAATGTAAATGTGAATAGTTTGGAAAGATGTCTTATCAGGAAGTGAACATAACATTGACAGCAAACCCATATTCGCAATTTGTACCTAATCAAGGCAATTCGGAAAGATCTATCTTAACTTTCGCCTTTTTTTGTTTAACTATCTTTTACCTAGTTTATGTATCTTTTACATCAGCGGTTGCCTTAATTTAAATTAGATGGGAATAGTTTTTTGATGGCTTGGAGTTTGGAGAAAATAAAACTAGGTGAATGATTTAATTAAAATTTTTGCAGGTCGTGGAGGAAATACATATTTAAATTACCAACCATAAATAAATCGTTAGGTTGATGTTTCTCATTTTAGTATCTGATCTATCTTAAAGACTATCGTTTAGTTTTATTGTGTGTGTATGGCGATCGAATCGATGAAATTTATTGAGATAACTGACTTTAATAACATTCATTAAAGATGGAACAAGAAAATTGTATAGTTTAATTTTGGTTGGTACCTCTATTGGTACTCAGGGTCCAGCACCACACAAGGAGCGGTCTAGAAATGCCATGCTTTTATTACCTTCTTAAAGTCTATCTTTCAGGTAATGAGGCGTTATAAGGATGGGTTTGCACATATTTTATAGATAACGGGGTTTTATAGATGCATTTAATCGTACTATTAGGAGTAAGTACCTTGTTTTAGCAAAAAACTCATCAATACTTAAAGTCTGATACATAAAATGGATATACTGCTTACAATGTTTTTCTTGTAGGCATTCTGACTGAACCGTAGATATACAACTAGGAGTTCATGTTCACTTGGACATGAAGTCTTTTTTTCTGGCAAGAAAAAATGCGCCGAATCTCTTCCGGTCAATGAAGGAATTGATAAGTCAATGACAAAAATACGAAAGCAATGTATCTTTTGTCTGATTTATTATATAAACTTAACAAATTTTGTAAACAAGAAAAAATGGTTTGAGTATTGGCTGTATAAGAATTTTTATTATTCGAGACACAACCAGGGACGAAACATAAATATTTTTTTTGAAGTGAAACTTCTTTAGAATCGTTGTGATTTCAAACCGGATGCAACGAAAAAACGACAGGTAAGAGACACAAATACAAAAATGTGTAGGATGAAGCCAGGAAAGAATGAGACAGAAATATACATACTATTTTTCTGACGGAAGTAACGCTCAGTATTCAAATATGGCGGCACCGATGACTCGCATTAGCTCACCGTGTGCACGAACGAGTGAGAATATAAATACTATAATCTTACTCATTCATGCACTGGGCTCCATGGCATTTGTTTGTTTTGATCAATGTAGGGATGGGCAAGTAAAAAATATATCGATATTTATCGTATCGATATTCTTTAACAGTATCGATAATTATCGGGTGAAAAAAATCAATATATCGATATATCGTCAGTTTTCTCGTGATTATTCATACATATTACGAAAGCATTCAAAATTCGTAAAAAGAAATAGACATGAAGAAAACAGTATGTTTTTTTTTTAAATGTTGTTTTGGCTAAAAATACAAATAACGGACATCTCTGTTTATAAACGACTGAATTTAATAAATTAAAATGCGGAAAATAAACACAAGAGTTTGAACTTCTTTGCTCGGAAACTGTGTTATGTTTCATCGTATGCATTTTATTTTAAGTTGCATGAATGAATTAAATTGGGGAAAAGCGCACTGCGACCTTAAAGATCTATTGTGCCCTTTTTAGAGCTGGATGAGGATACTCGTCCTACAGCACTTCCTCCAAATTGGTTTCTTTTAGGAAGGTTAGTATTTGAGGTATTTTTAAAGAAGGTAATCTGCCCTTATTTATCTGGTAACTACCCAGGTTTTTGAAGTGAAACTTCTTTAGAATCGTTGTGATTTCAAACCGGATGCAACGGAAAAAACGACAGTAGGTAAGAGACACAAATACAAAAATGTGTAGGATGAAGCCAGGAAAGAATGAGACAGAAATATACATACTATTTTATATTATCGGTCTCTCCTCTTTGTCCCATACTTCGTAGCGTCCCCACTCCCGTCTTCTAAGCATAGTCGCCTGTAATTTGTGAGCCAGAGCGTGAGAGCAGATGTCGGTGTGAGCATTTAACGTGTGTTAGTGTATGTGAAAACTACGTGAGCTACTGTACACTGTATGCGGTTGCGTATTACAGCTTTTTAGTAAGATGTCAGCGTGGTGTGTTATTATTGAAGTGAAACTTCTTTAATATCGGGGTAATTTGAAACTCGACGAAACGGAAATGCAACATGACACTTTTAAGCAAATATGTAAATCAATTAAAAAAAAAAAAAAATATATCGCAACAAGTCTGAGAGAGAACGAATGAAAAAAAAAATTATGACACAGTATTTTATATTCTAGCTCTCATTTTCTCCTATCATACGTTTTGCCTCTCACTCAGGTCTACTAAGCATTATGTTAAACAAAAGCGAGTGAGCAGGCGCGTTGGTACGATTAAGTTAGTATGTTAGTTAATATTGGTACGTGATTTGAATGCTGTCTAACAGGAAAAGCTTTACAAAAGGTTTCAATAAACTTAATTCAAGAAGAATGTAAAATTCAAACAAATACATAACAAAAGTATTTATAGAAAATTGGCATTCAAAAAATTATTTAAATTTTAAAAAAGTATCCTGAATTTTTGAAAATTAGTCAGTTTTCGAATATTTTTTTGACTTGTTTTAAATAGTGGCGTCCTGGAGTTTATACTTTAAAAGGGAGTCAAAAGGACGCAAAGTATGTCGGTACGTCTGTATGCTTGAATATGTGTTGAAACTTTTGTATTTGTACAGATACGTGTTGAAAGCATTTAGTCATACATAATTATAAGGTTTGAAAGTAATCCGAAAACTGGCTGAGTTTTTCATCTCATTCTCTCGTAAATTAGGTATACCAACTTCTTTGAAGTTTCACTTCAACCGAGTGTGAATTACGCACACACATTTTTTTTTTTAAAGATCAGTTAAATTGTGAAATATTTAGAAAATTCAAATTTTTCAGTGCATTTTCCATCGGTGATCAGTCTATAATGAAGTATGATTTACTAATTTTTATAACCCGGAAACCTTGAACGCAAAATAAAAGTACAATAGATGAAGCTCATGGCTGGGTGCTGTATGAATAGGGTAGACCCTGATTGGTATCAACATGGCGATGCCCAGCGTTGCAACTGTCTCATACGCATCAATTGTGCTTATTTTACCTCCAAGTGGTAGCCATCGGGTACTGGTCTTGTCCACCCGGACTTGACTTGCTGAACTTATAAGCGCGAGTGTTAATCACAGAAAAATAGCAACACTATAATTGCCCTGCCATAAAGCTCCTCTGTTTCTCTTGTTGGGTAGCAGTTTATTCTGTACGAACCCCTCAGAAAGCAAGCGAGCGGCGGATGAGCTTCCAATTAAGTGAACCAACGGCGACGCTTACAGACAATATGGTAGGCACCCCATTGAGCTACTTCGACATATTCGGAGCTCAGGTCTTTGGGTCCTTTCACTACTATTAGTCAGGGTAGTGAAGTAGAGAAGGTGGCGGATGAGCCCATATAGGACCAACGGTAGCTCTCACATCCCCGTAGTGGGTTACTGACTCTGGATTTCTCCAGCTCCTTTTGTCCAAGGAGAGCAGCATAGGGCCTGGTCCTCCAGGTTGGGGGTTGTGCGTCGGGGTAACTTCCCTACCACGTAAAAAACCTCTTGTTCCGAAACAACCAACTGCCTCGGATATGGATGACCCTACTGATGACGACCCTAGCAAACGAAACAAGGACAACGAATTTCGGTTCTGCACGTGGAATGTCCGGACCCTTAACAGACCACGTGCAGCCGAACAATTAGTGGAAGCCCTAGATGGTGTCAAAGCCGACATCACAGCCATCCAAGAAGTGCGATGGGATGGTGAAGGCACAAGGAGGATGAAAAACTGTGACATCTACTACGGCAAGTGCTACAGGACAAGGAAACAGCGGCTATTTGGATGCGGATTTGTGATAAGAGGAAGGCTTAGGCAAGAAGTCTTGGGGTTTCGTGGCATAAGCGAAGGCATTGTCACAATCCGCATTAAATCCAAATTCAGCAACATCTCGCTGATCTGCGTCCACGCCCCCACGGAGGAAAAAGATGACACGACCAAAGAAGAATTCTACGATCTTCTCGAGAAGACGTATGATGAATGCCCGAAGTACGACACTAAGTTTATTCTTGGTGACTTCAACGCCAAAATCGGAAAGGAGGGTAACTTTGGCTCGACAGTCGGAAAGCATAGCCTGCACGACAACACTTCCGGTAACGGACACAGGCTAATCGACTTTGCTGCGGGGCGAAGTGTCATCTTAGCTAGCACATACTTCCCACACCTCAATATTCACAAGGGGACCTGGCGGTCTCCTGATCAAAATACCGTCAACCAAATTGATCACATTGCGATTGATAGCAGACATGCGTCCAGTGTCATGGATGTCCGCACTTTCCGAGGGGCCAACATAGACTCGGACCACTACCTTGTTGTAGCTAAAGTGCGAATGCGGATCTCCACCAGACCGCAGAACCGAACATCCACTGTGAGAAAGTTTGATGTTGCTAAGTTACAATCGCAAGAGACCGCCACAACCTTTGCCAATCATGTCTCCTCTTATCTCTTGACAAGCCCGGCGCCTGCGCCAAACCCAGAGGCCCAGTGGCAACATTGCAAAATGGCCATCAAAACCGCTGCCACGGATGTTTTGGGTTTCATTAGGCGACCACAACGAAACACCTGGTTTGATGATGAGTGCAGGCTCGCACACTTGGCCAAAGACGAAGCCTATCATGCAGTTCTGAATGCCAGAACTAGAGCTGCCAAGAGCGCTTTCCGTGCGGTGTACCAGCAAAAGAGGAAAGAGGAACATCGGCTTTTCAGAAAAAAAAAGAGAACTGGAAAAACGAATGGTTGAATCTATTGAGGGGTGCTACGGCAGAAGCAATGTTCGAAAGTTCTACCAAAGGGTAAAGCATTCGTCCAAGGGTTACAAAGCCCGAGCGAAAGCATGTAGAGACGAGGGTGGGAATGTCGTTGTAGATACACAGTCGGTGCTGAGAATTTGGAAAGAACACTTCTGCAGACTGTTAAACGGCGAAGACAACCAACTAATCGCTGTCAGGCAGAATAATCCATTCGATTTGGATGATGATGAACAAAATTTCCGTCCTCCCGACCAAGAAGAAGTTCGGATAGCAATATCTAAACTAAAGTCCAACAAGGCTGCTGGAGCTGATGGCCTTACGGCTGAACTCTTCAAAGCAGCGGGAGATGACTTGGTGAGGAGCATACACCAACTCATCTGTACAATCTGGTCGGATGAAAGTATGCCTGACGAATGGAACCTCAGCATTGTGTGCCCTATCCACAAGAAAGGAGATACTCTAAGCTGCGCCAACTACAGAGGTATAAGTCTCCTAAATGTCGCCTATAAAATCTTGTCGGCCATTCTGTGTGAACGTCTGAACCCTTTCGCACGTGAACTGATTGGCCCCTATCAGTGTGGTTTCAGACCCGGTAAGTCAACCGTCGACCAAATTTTCACACTTCGGCAGATTTTGGAAAAGACCCAAGAATTCCAGATCGATACTCACCACCTCTTTATCGATTTTAAAGTCGCCTATGACAGCGTAAACAGGAACGAGCTATACAGAGCCATGTCGCTTCTTGGCATCCCTGCCAAACTCGTTCGATTGTGCAGGATGACTATGGAGAACTCGCGCTGCTCCGTCAAGGTTGGTAAGAACACCACCGACTCATTTAATGTCGAGAAAGGCTTACGACAGGGTGACGCGCTGTTATGTAACCTCTTCAACATCATTCTTGAGGCAATCGTACGCAACTCGCATGTCAACACTAGCGGTACGATTTTTTTTAGATCCGTTCAATTACTTGGCTATGCTGATGATATTGACATTATTGGAAGAACGAAGCGCGCTGTCAGTGGAGCATTCGCAAGTATTGAAGTGGAAGCGGCTCGAATGGGTCTGGCTGTAAATGAAGATAAAACAAAGTATATGCTGTCCTCGGGTGAAGTAGATCATCACCGTAGGCTCGGACAAAACGTCACAATGGACAGATATAACTTTGAGGTTGTCAAGGACTTTGTCTATTTGGGTTCCACTATAACCTCTCAGAACAACATCAGTGAAGAGATCAGTCGAAGAATCACTCTTGCCAATCGCTGTTTCTTCGGGCTAAGAAGGCATCTTAGTAGTAAAGCCCTCTCTCAAAGGACCAAGGAGACACTATACAAGACCCTTATCATCCCAGTCCTGCTGTATGGGGCAGAAGCGTGGACACTGACACAATCGGATGAATACAGGCTGGGGTGCTTTGAGAGAAAGATTCTTCGGGTGATATTCGGGCCTGTATGTATCAATGGAGTATGGAGGAGAAGATTCAATGACGAACTGTACGGGCTATACAGCGACATTGACTTGGTTAAGAAGCTGAAAATTCAGCGGCTTAGATGGCTGGGTCATGTGGAGCGTATGGACGAAAACGCTCCTGCCCGACGAGTCTTCAATTCCAACCCGGAGGGCCGACGCAGTTCTAGAAGACCCCATCTAAGGTGGCGCGATCAAGTGGTAAACGACCTCAACCAACTTGGTGTGCGCAACTGGAGGCCACTGGCTAGGGACCGGCCTAGCTGGCGAGGATTGTTGGTTGAGGCCGTGGTCCACAATGGACTGTCTGCGCCACCTTAAGTAAGTAAGTAAGATGAAGCTCACACTCGCATCGCATACTGTTTCCAAGTTGTTGGAATCTTTTTAAATACCAATAACACAAAGTTTTCCTGAACACCTGAGCATCCTTTGAATTTTTTAATGAAAAAATCATTTTTCTCAAAAACGGGTTTTACGATTTTGAAAAAAAAATGTCTGAATAGTGTTTTATGTGTAAAGTTTACCTTTTGGTTAGAATAGATTATTCACGAAAAGTTATTTAACGTCTTATACATCGATGAACACAGGCTACATCCACGAAAAAATGTCACATTCCGAAAATTGTCACGATAACGTCGCCGTCGAGTAGTTGGCAAGGGGAGGGTGTTTGTCAACAATTGTCAAAAATGGTTGTTGGTTATTTGGTGGTTTGTTGGTGGTTGTAGGTGGGGTAACGTTTTAAAAATCGATGAACACCGGCTTTTATGAGTAGTAAGAAAATGCATGATGCAAAATCATGGTCTTACTTTACTTACTTACTGACGTGACGTGTCCTTAATAATTTTATGCATCTATCTTGCATTTACTCTCATTGTAACATCTCAAATACCTTTGCAGTTCCTTGAGAGCTGCTCTGTACTCGTTTTGAAAAGCAAATTTCCGATGGCTGGTCCAAGCCATGTATGTCTACTCATAAAGCAATAAGGTCATAATAAGGACATAATACAAATGATGTCCGATGAAGTTCACTCCGTTATGTCTGCAACCAAAAACCTCTCAAGCACTCAGATTTCCATTAATAAAGATCTAACGTCAAGTGAAAGAACTGAGCAGTATCACCTCCGCCAGATAAAAAGATGCATTCTTAAAGTTGATAGCAATCACCGCATTGAAATCAAACGCTGGACCCTCTTGGTAGATGGACGTCGTCGCTTTAAATGCAACAAAGATGGAGTTGTGAGAGCCTTTAACGCAAACGACAGAGAATTTTTAAGTCAGTTTTTGGGAGTGAACTCAAATTACACCGTCATTCTGGATACTCCTACAAACATACAACACTCAATCGAAAATAATTCAAACAATAATAGCCATTAGCATACGAAAGTCTGTCAGGTTCTATCTTATAATGTAGCTGGTCTTGTCAATAAAAATATTTTATGTAACTTTTTTAAATACGTTTGTAAATTTGATATTTTCTTTTTGTACGAAACTTTTGTTTTATCAGAGCATATGCAGCATTACGAAATTTATTTTAAAGAATTTAAACTATACTGGACAACGGCAACAAAAACCTTTAATTTCGGCAGAGCTAGTGGTGGATGCTTATATGGATTCCGTAAAACTATTGAATCCACATATCAACTGAAATTCTTAAATGCGCACGATACTGTTTTCTTGAAATGCAACTTTTCGGGATCTATTATAAATCTGGTACCAAACTATCTAAACTGTAATCACTGGATGCGCGATTTTGTAAAATTAAAAACCTTCTTTGAAGAATTTCAATCAAACCAATTCATACTCATGGGAGATCTCAACGTCAGAACAGGAATGAAAGGAACAGTTGATTCACGTACATCACAGCTTATTACAGACATACGAAGTTCAAAAGATACTGTAAGTGACAACAACGGCAACATGTTTTGTGAGCTCTTAGAAGACATTGGCGCATACTTAACGGGAGAGGCTTTGGCGATAAATCTGGAGAGTATACTTTTGTTTCAACTAGAGGATCATCTGTGATTGACTATTGCTGTCCTTCATATAGTGCATTGGAAATGATTGAAAGTTTCTCAGTTGATAGTAGAACCTTTTCGGATCACATGCCGCTAGTTTTGGGTCTTAAAACTTTTGAAAATACTCAGAGATCCCCCATTTCAATGTTGCTTCCAAGACTTAAATGGTTTACCAATAGACATGCTGAATACACAAACAAAATTGATGAAGTTGCGGTTGAAATACTCATGCCCTTGGATAGCGTTGAAACACGATGTAATTCCTTAAAACAGTGTATTTATGCAGCATACGCGAATCCTTGTAATTCCAATGTCAAATTTGAGCGTAAGAAACCCTGGTTTGATATGGAATGTCATAAAGCTAGAAAAGCTTCACTTAAGTTACTTAACATTTACAGAAAATATAGTCTTGATGCAAGTAGAAAAAACTATTGTGAATTGTGATGCTAACAAAAAGTATAAGGCTCTATGTAACTAAAACAAAACAACGTTTGTACTACCAGCGCATTTCCAGTCAACTTGCAAGTATTACCACAGCAAAGGATTGGTGGAAACTTGCCAAAGAAATACGCGGTAATACCACTAGTAGTGGAACACAAATCACAGCTACCGAGTTTATGTCATACTTCCAAAATGCACTTAATTCGGATCGATTAACCAACGGAGAATATTTAAGAGAAACACCTTTAGTTCAAATACCAGAACTTGATCAACCAATAGATCTGAATGAAGTAAGGATTGCGATTGCATCTTCAAAAGAAAACAAGGCCCCGGGTATAGATGGCATCCCATATGAATTTTATAAAAATGCGAGTAATTCTTTTATTGGAGAAGTTCACACTTTGCTGAAAAGAATCTATGAAACAGGAACCATACCAACATCCTTCAACAAATCAATCATCTTTCCGCTCTTCAAAAAAGGTGACGCTAGCCTTTTATCTAATTATCGTGGGCTTTCATTTTTAGATACCCTCTACAAACTATTCACCACAGTTCTATTAAACCGCCTTACTTCTTGGATTGAAAACAACAACATATTAAATGAATACCAAGCTGCTTATCGAAATGATTATAGTACTATAGATCAGATCTTCAATCTTTCATGCCTTATCCAGCTGCAACTAAGCCAGAAAAAGAAACTATATGCTTGGTTCGTTGACTTAAAAGCTGCGTTCGACAATATCAACAGAGAAGCTCTTGTCCATAAACTTATTACATTGGGCATCTCGACGAAAATGGTTGAAATGATCAAACTACTATACCAAGATACAGTTGCAGCGGTCTGGGATGGGAGCAGTACATCTAATTTCTTCCGAACGAGCAAAGGCGTTAAACAAGGTTGCGTTCTGAGCTCTCTGCTTTTTGTCTTGTTTTTAAATGACCTCCACTCTGAACTCCCCATCGGAATACTTGTGGAAGGAATAGGGATAAATGTCCTCTTGTATGCCGATGACATTGTAATTTTGGCTGAGAGTCCTGCTTTACTTCAAACTATTATTAACAAGTTCAGTAGCTACTGCAATAAATGGAAACTTGAAGTTAATCTTGAGAAGTCTGAAATTGTTATTTTTAGGAATGGAGGACGAAGAGCAGCGAGTGAAAAATGGATTTTTAATGGTGCGGAAATAAAAATAACAAACCAGTATAAGTATCTTGGCGTCGTCTTTACATATAATATGTCCTGGTCTGAACATCTGACAAAGAGGCTAGCAACATCAAAAAATGCAATCAACGCAACTTGGTCCAAATTTGTAAAAAATAAATTTGTACCTCACTCAGCAAAGTTTAAAGTCCATGATTCAGCCGCTAGATCAATAATGTATTACTGTGCACAAGTGTGGGGGTACAAAGAGTACATACAATGTGAAAAACTCCAAAGATTTTTCGTCAAGAGATGCTTTAACTTACCTGATAATACACCAAACTACGTAGTACATATCGAAACAGGTCTTCCCAAAGCATTTCTTACTACACTCGAAGTACATTTGACATATTTGCGCAAAGTTTTCAGTCTACCCAGCTCTAGATTACCACGCGTACTTTCAACTGCAGTTCTTCGCAAAAATATTTATTGGGCCCAGGAATGGTCAGGCCTTTTCCGTGAGACTGGCATCGTTGTTAACTATGAAACAAACAATTTTGAATGGAAAGATACTCACAACAAGCTTCTAATTAAGCTAAGGGAACAACAGTGGAAAGCGTCTACCGAACGCGCTTTACAATCGCAATTTCATGACGAATACTGCAATCTATCCTTCACAGAGGTACCCAACTATTTTAATGACTCAAATTCACGAGAAATGATAAGTCTGATTTTAAGAACACGGTGTGGACTACTTAATTTGAATGCTAGGGCATTTCAGCAAAACACTGTTGGCTTATGCACGATGTGCAATCTTGATGCAACTGAGAACACCTACCACTTTGTTAGCATTTGTCCTATTTTCAAATCATACCGGAGAGTATTTCTAGGAGCTGAAACAATTGATCGCACCGAGTTTCTTCAAATAATGAATGGTAAATGTTATTTAAATCTATATAAATTCTTAAAATATGCTCTTAATTATAGAAACTTAATTGAAAATGAATATAACTAAAGTAAATTCAAGCTAAGCCGAAATTTAAATAGTAAAACTATTACCTGACAGACAACTTTAACAAGTTATTGTCCTAACTAATTTTGAAAACCAGCATAATATTGTTTTTATAACTACTTTTTTAAGAAAATAAAATTTATTTATCTATCTATCTATCTATCTATCTACAAATGATGTCTCCTTTCGTAAAGTTGCTGATACCGAGTTAAAACCCCGCTAGCACTGCATCGTTCGTCGGAGCGTAATAGTGCAGTCTTGCAGTAATTATACTTGGAAAATGATAACTGATTTCCAGGAGAATAAGTAATTATTCCAAACCCATTCCATTTTTGACAACTTTATGTGTCCTCCTCACCAGATAGCAAAACACTATAGTCATTCCTGAGTTTGCACTTTATTCAGTCAATTCCCACCTCTTCGTCTTAATCATCCCAAAAGAAAACGTTCCACCTGTTCATAGTTTCACATTTCCTTCCATACAAAGAACGAACCTTTCATGCTTCAAATTTCGAAAGTCAAAAGTATTGTCTACACACAGTAGGTATTTGAGATATTTTCAGAGTTTCTCCTGGGTGACCAGACCATGCATCATTGATAGCATCTCGATTAACATTTCATGCTTCACTTGGGTAGAATATAAGCCAAACATAAAATAATGAACTTTCCAGCGAAATTCTGTAAAACTCAGACTGCTAGTAACTCTGATATCAGTTTGCCTTGCAGCACATCTTTGAAAGTACAAAAAATCTTTGTTAGCCACACCGCACGAATGCTTATCGCACACTCCTCGCCACTTAAATAGGACACCCCACAGGTCTGTTTTCTATCGTGTATTGTTCCCAAACCAAGCATGCAAGGGACTTTAATGAAAACAAAATTTTAAGGAATTTTGATTCCTTTTTTTTCAAGTAATAAAAGAATTTTTGATAAAAAAAAAAAAAACACCTTTCTGCTCCAAAACTTTACACATCCGGTTTGGATGAATACAAATTGGGCAAATAATTTAGCGAAATCAAGCTTAAAACTAATTTGATGGCTTGGGTTAGTATGGGTGTACTTGAATATTGTTGTCGTGATATGTATATTTGACGAGTCAACCATCCCCAAACATTTTCTATTATGTTAAAATCCAATGAGTAGGGCTAAATAGTTCCACATGTTGGCTCTATACACGTTTTGACTACCCGGGCTGTTTGTATTGGCGCATTATTATGCTGATAAGTCCACGGCAGAGGTCCAAAATAGGTATGAAAGTATGGAAAGGCCTCTTTTAATATGCCATTGTAAGACAACGCATTCATTGTGGTGGACAAAAATTTTAGTTTGCAGTTGCCATAATAGACAATGGTCCCCCACACCATCCCACCTCCAGCCCTGCTATGCAACCGGTCCAAATAATGAATTTCTTTGCAGAGATCATGTAAATTTTATCGGGGCCTTCCAAATTAAATGTTTTTTCGTCGGTGTGCAGATGTGTTCGACAAAAATTGAGGCGTTGCTCTTTTTGAACTGGGTTAAGGGGTAGTTTCTTCTTGATTTTCAGTCTTTTTATGTGTTTAGCTTTTGAAATAATACGATGCATACACGGTTAGAAATTTTGGGTTAGATTTTAATATTTTGAGGGTTACATATATGACAACACCAGAAAAATATTAAAATCTAATAAACTGCAAATATTAAAAGAAGATAAGTAATAAAGCAAATATTAAAAAATAATACTGATGAGATATTAAAAATTAATACTTTTTGTATTAAAAAGTAATATGCCTTTTATTAAATATTAAATAAAGGTTGTATTAGATATTAATAAAAGTTTATTAGAATTGTTAATATTAAATTATTAAAAGGTAATCAAAAGCGGTATTTAATATTAATACAATTTTATATTAAAAATTAATAAAATTTTATATTTAAAATTAATAAAGTATTGTATTGAAAAGTAATAAAATGTTGTATTGAAAATTAATAAAAATTTATATTTGAAATTAATATAACTTTGCATTAAAAATTAATACAATTTTATATTTAAAATTGATACAATTTTATATTAAATATTAATAAAATGTTGTATTTAAAATAAATGAATTTTTTATTACAAATTAAGAAAATTTTGTTTAAAAAATTAATAGAATTATATATTTAAAATAAATAAATCTTAGTATTAAGAAAAAAATAAAATTTAATACAATTTTATGGATTTGTATTAACATGTGAAAAAATATGGAAATTCAGATGAATTTGAAAAATATCGAAAAGAAATACTTTCTGTATTACTTTTTGACTTGGAATACAAAATGTAAGATAATTATGAATAAATCAAATTAAAAACTATACAAACCATTTTCATCGACCCACCAATAGATTAGGAAATAAAATTTTATTAAATTTTAATACGAGGGTATTAAAATGTAATACAGGCGGGTATTATATTTTAATACAAGAGTATTAAAATGTAATGCAAGAGGGTTTGTTTTTAATAAAATTGTATTACTTTTTAATACATGGGTATTCGAATGTAATTAAAACGAGTATTACATCTTAATACAGTTAAAATGTAATACAAACGGGTATTACATTTAAATGCAAGTATATTAAAATGTAATACAATCGGGTATTATATTTAAATACAAGGGTATTAAAATGTAATACAGGAAGGTTTGTTTTTAATAAAATTGTATTACTTTTTAATATATGGGTATTCGAATGTAATTAAAACGAGTATTACGTCTTTATACAGTTAAAATGTAATACAAGCGGGTATTACATTTTAATGCAAGGGTATTGAAATGTAATACATGAGGGTTCGTTTTTAATAAAATTGTATTATTTTTATCAAAATAAGTGTATAAAATGTAGGAAAACCGGTATTAAATTTTGGTTTTAATTCCAAATGTATTAAATTCTAATCTTTTTGTATTACACATAGTAACTTTAAGACAAAAATATTAAAATGTAATCCAAAATAAATTAAAAATGAAAAAATTAATCCAAAAATATTAAAATTTAATACAAAATATATTAAAATTAAATGTAATAATTTGAAAATATTAAAAAGTAATATATTGTGTATTGCATACAGTTGTAATACAGGAGCTGTATTACAAAATATCCCAAAATTTTTAACCGTGTAGTTGTGACTTGTGAGACTTGCCTCGATACCACATTTTGCCTGATTTTTGCTAAAGAGTCGTTTGAATTTGACGCTTTTCTCAATATAAGTTGCCTTTCCGTATAAGTAAGCACAATAAATGTGCGGCCTTTCATGTTTTTCCATATGTTGCGAGTCAGGGTTCCACACGAACAAAGTTTTCAGATCCAGAACTTTTACCTCACAAAGAGTCTGGTTTAACCTGACTCTATGGGCAGCAAAAGCCTGAAATCCTACGACTACTTTGTTCCACTTCTGGCGTTATCACACATCTAGGACTACTTCACAAGATCTTCTGGCTAAGACCTGAAGATTGGACAGCAGTTCGAGATATGTGACACATACTTCAACTCATTTCTTAAAAAAATCGATATAACGTGTCGGCTCCTGTCGGTTTTTTTTAGATATTTTGGCAATACATAAGACAGAGTGAATAGTGCTTTGATTTGTCATTTTTCTGCCTCGGTCAATACTCGGCCCATTTTAGGCTTTTTTTTTTATCAAATTGTCGAAATCAACAAAAAAGTTTGATCAAAGAAAAATATGAGTCCGCGTATCAAAGATAACGATCAAACTAAACGGATGTTCTATTGAAGTGGCGCAAAAATGTTGTTTTAATTTCAATGAATGTCAACACAAAGTGGAAACAAAACATATACTTAACGGCTTTTTTCCAGAACTTACCATTAGTCACAGAGAAAGAAGAAGAGTTGCACATTGATAACGGTAAAAATGACATTATTTTATCATTCTGCTTAAATTAATAAAGGTAGTTCCACACTATCCCACAGTGTAATACGATATGTCAAAAATGTGTGATGAAACAGATGTATAATAGTGTGGAAACAGAATAAGACAACGCAGATCTCATACGATTTGACATGTGTTCAGATCTGAAATATTTTTTATTGAATGTAAAACCATCACACATTCCTTCACACTTTATTTTGACATGTCGTACTACACTCTGGGATAGTGTGGAACTACCTTAAGCGATTTGCAAATATAGAGTATACAGGGTGTCCTATTCAAGTGACCATGAGTATATTATTTAAAATCAAGCATTCTAGACCATTTTGAGTCGATATCTTCTTTTATTTTTATACAAAGTATTCTCTTCCATTTTTGTAGGGTAGATATTCAAAAACCCTATTAGTCACAAAAGACATTTCCTGTGGACCCTTAGTCTGTGTATAGGGTTTTTTTTAATAAGGGCGGGTAGATGTATGTATGTAGATGTTGAAATGAACACTCAATTTGATAATATATTTTTAAAAACTTTACGTGCTGTTCAATCGTGAAACTTGCCATTCTGATTTGGCACTAAAAGAAAACAACAGATTTGACAGATGTCACCAAAACAACATGTCCGCCAAGGCCACCAAAATTGAATAACTTCATAGTGTGAATGTTCAAGTTTAAAGCTACTGACGTTAAAGGCAATGAATGAAAGATTTTATTTATTAACTTATTGATAGAACAAAAACATCAATAAAATCTTTGATCACAGATTAATCATTATTGTCATTAAACAAAAAAGAACCCTGGAATTTGAATTAATTCAGGGTTTTCGATGCTCTATTAATACCTTAAAACTTCGTACGAGTAGGAACATATATTTTTTGATTGATGAGCTTTTCTTTCCTTAAAATGGCTAAGGTATTTTTATCAAGGTTCTAACAGACATTTTGATAATACAAAATCTTCATTAATTAATTATAGTTAAACTTACATGATTATCCACACCTTTTATTGACCAAAGTATTGTTTCCAATTATTTTTGTACCTTAAAATGTCAGAAATGTGATTAACAAAAACATGTATAAAGAGTATCTTGGAACATGTAAGACATCATGCTGTGCTATTTAGGTAGTCAAACTATCTGAGAAGAATGTTTTCTTATGATTTATTATAATTATTGTTAACTCGAAGTGATCATCATATTGAAGGGGAGCGTCATGTCAAGTTCATCAAAGATCATTTGACACATACTCAACTCAGCGTCAGTGTTCCGAATCATACATTTTGATACATGTTTTTATTCTATCTAGACCTTGATGTTCACAAACGTAAATATACCTATGTACATACAAAGTAGATAGAAGATACATTATCTTGCTTTGGGCCAATAGTTTAAACAAAATCTTCTAAAGCTAGAATTATGCATTAAAATGTTGGCGAGTTAGAAGATGACATATGCTGTTGCTGTTCACGCAATTGTTTCCACTAATTGAATTTCCGTCAGGTGCTCATATATTTTTGTTTGTTAATATTAATGAATATTCAAGGTTCATTTCGATACTTTTATGAATTTTATAGCCAATGACTGATGATAATATTTTACGATTTAACATAATGTTTAAATGTTTAAGGAAGACCGCATGTCTCATAAATTCAAATATTGCACCCCGGGAACGTATCTTCTGTTTTTTACAAAAAAAAAAAAAATTTAAATACTTTTGTTTACAATATTCTCCGGTAATTGCATTAGCTGTCATCCACTGTGTGATCTGTCAAAATCATAAAAGAGTTTAATCCAAATCTGCAAAACTACTATTATGACGTATCAAATAAGCGCCCGGCATTTGGAGTATATTCTCCACTTAAGACCAGAGAAACAAATGACTTAAACACCTTGAAAACCGCAAGCTACAACGAGACAGGTTAACCACTTGGTTTAACTCGTCATCGTCAGCTCATCATCATCACCATCGACAGATGCATCAGTTCTGACATAAACATCTATATATCTATATCCCAACTGACAGCTCTACACGCAGTATCACATTTCGATTTTGAGCTGGCTGTCAAGAACCTCGTATATAAAAATATCTGCGTATATGTGATGACGACAAAAGTTGTATAGCGGTAACAAAAGACAGCTATTAGCCGGCCCAATGGCCAACCTTCAAAAGCATCGAACAAACAAGGCGTCGAGAGATGAGAGGAGGCGAAGACGACCAACGAACGACACGACGACGATGCTGCCCATGCGCAATGCGCAGTCATTTTGTACAAAGTAGCCTTCGAGTTTCAGGTGGTCTACCCTTGCATTGTTTGGCCACCAGAGGGAGGGTTGAAGTAACTGCAGGCAGCGACACAAATGATAACTCTCTTTTTTTTCCGGAATCAGTGCAGTGCAGTGCAGTGTAGTGTAGTTAAGTTTAGTGCAGCAGCGAGCCAAGTGGCAATGCAGATTTGCTCATGTGTGATAATCGGTCGACCGCAAAGATACATACCAGGCATTCCACCAACAGGCGAATGTATCTTTTTACCCATTCAAGTTCAGGTGGTACTGGTACCAACAAATCCGAACGTTCGTCACTAAGTTAAAATTCGCGTCTGCACAACAGTCAGTGTGCTGAAAAAAAATAATGAGAAGTTATGAAAAAAAAAAACGACCATTCATTATGAATGAATGGAAAAAAAGAAACCAAATAGAAGAAAGGTGAGTATTACAAGAGTCACCTTCTTTGGATGGAGTCGGAGCTGAGCTTGTATCTTTTTAGTTTTGTTTTTATTTTTTTTACTACTACGGAATCTCGGAAGTATCCAGAGGAGGAGATGATGAGATGGTCGTGGTATTGAAAGATTTTTGTTTAAAAAAAAAATATAATAAAAATGCAGAGCACTGCTATCATTTATTTGACGAAGTTCGAGGTGTTCGCAGTTGGCAGCTGCATAATAGTCGGCCGTTTGTATTGTCTTTATCGGGTCGCTCTGAGCTTGTTTATTTTTTAAATAAATCATTCTTTTTTGTAAATACTTACAATCAATTTAAAGTTGTTACATTTTTTTAAAAAGTGAGTACAATATCTTTAGTGTGAAATAAAATTTATTTTTTTTAAATATTTTACTGAGATGAATATTTTAACAAAATTGTGTGCTATTCCATGTGTTTTAAATCAAAATTAATCTCTGAGACACAACATTTTTGAAACTTATCGAAACTTATAAAAACGCCCCTTTTTTAAGAAAACTTCAAAACCATTTTTTCCAAAAAGTTGGAAATTGTTGGAATCATTTTGGAATTCTAAGACACATTTTTTTAAACGAATTTACACGAACGACTGTCTGCCTTTTAAAATTTAGTGTTTGTGTGTTATGATATTATCATAAACTTTTTTCAAAAATTCCCCCGATATTTATTTAACAAATTTTCAAAATTCTTTTAAAAAAATATAAAATATTCCGTATCAAGGTTTGACAATCTATTTAAGACAACGTGTAGAAATTATCAAAAACTTGAAAAAAACCGTTCTTAACTATATATAACTAAAACGATTTTTGAACTCCTCCAAATTGAAAAGTGTGTTTTTGAAAATAAATTTGAAATGCAACGTTAAAATTTTTTTTAAAAAAAAAGAAGTGTTACTTAACATTTGTGTTGCTGAGTGTATTTATTTTATTAAATTACCTAAGTAACATAAATTGAACATTATCAAAAAAAAAATTTTCTGAACAACACCAAGTTTTGAGATTGAGATTGAGATTAAACTCGAGTAAGCTAATTATGAAAAAAAAAAAATCAAGAAAATCATCAAGATAGAGAAGTTCCGATTTATTTTTAGGAACTTACTCGCTATTATGACAAGTACATTTCGTGTTGAGGTTGTGATCGAATTTAGCGGTATGATAGATGAGTTCAATAAAGTGCACGACTCTGTCGCACGAACTTGTTCCAATGTGTGACAGATATCTTGGATCGTAAGATTTTGAAAATAGAATTCGAAGGGAAAAAGCTACATGAGATTTTATTAATCACTTATGGCGATTTTTATTGGTCACGTATCACGTTAGATCAATATTTGTTGATCTAAGATCAATGTTGTTTTATCTGACAGCTAAATTTTAATTTTCTTTGGTCAACAAATCAATTTTTTTTTCGATCTCAGAGCAATATCTTAAATCTCATTTCCTTTCGAGATTTTATACCACAATACTTTTTGACATTTCTCGAACAGCAGACTTTTTTTTAGCATTGCAGACGTTGACATTGTCATTTTGACACACACACAATTACAAAAAAAAAAAAATCAATCTCGTTTAAAAATCAAACATCTGACATTAAAATCTAGGAATACCAATAAAAATCACCATTAATAATTACTAGTCAAAACGTTTTTTGGAAAAAGTGAATTGAGCCATGTAATTTCTTCGGTTTGTTTTGAATTTTAAGCAATGTTTTTTTCAAAACCGTTCGATAAGTTTAAGAAAAAAAAACGTTTTTTTTTAAATTTCGAAAACATTCTTAATTTGTATATAGGGTATACAAATTAAGAATGTTTTCGAAATTTAAAAAAAAAACGTTTTTTTTTTCTATAGAATGGGTATATTGTTTTTGGTGTGGACTTTGTAACAAAGATAAATAATACCGTTAGGTATAGAAAAGTATGTACATTCTGACTCAGAATCAGAAGCCGTATGTAGGTATATTCTCTAAAGGTCGCAATTTTTGAGCTATAGACATTTGGGACATATAATCTTTGGTCCAAGAGAATGCTAATTCTTGAAGCGGTAAAATCCGCCCACAAAAACGTACACCATCGCCCATTTTCGTTCAACAACCTCTATTTGGCAAAACTTAATTGTGTTTTTTGTACAGCACAACTCGTAAATTTTGCATACGCGAGCTATAATATGTACTTCAATCTTCTCTCAATTAAATAAAAATATTTTAGTTTGGGGATGGCTAACGCATATACTTTTCATACAAAACCATCAACATTATTTGTGTGAAATAAAGATGCTTATATATTAGAGCGAAAAACCTTAAATTTTGTGGATATCAGTTGCTCGTAAAGATCTTGTGTTGGAAAGAAAAAAATATGATTTTGGGTGTGGCTGACACCTACTTTTCATAAACTATAAAAAATTTATTTGTGCAAAAAAACATTATAGTAAAACTTAAATCCATAAGCCCCAATTTGTGTGTCCCTTAGTCGAAACTAAGAAGCTTGTGTATGAAAAGAAATTTTGAGTGTTGGGCTTGGCTTACGCCCACTTTTCATGAAAGAACAAAAAACGTAGTTTTAAAAATTTAAGGTAGTAATATTTAATTTTAACCTTTTTTTCTTTTCGTTATATGAAAAATATATCTCTTCATTTTTTTGACTACATTTTTTCAATACGCCCATTTTTAAGGGCTTGATTTTTATAAAATACCTTTATTCAGGTAAGATCGTTAAAAAAAACTACTCGATTCAGCTGTAGTTATTCACATGATCAAAGCTCAATTAGTGCTTTACATTTTAAGGACACTCCCACTTTTGAGGGGCGGGCGTTTCCGTCAAAAGTCGTAATATGCATTGATTTTTTAATGTTTTTCAACTCGGTCGCAGTTTTGAAGTGAGAAGATGAACACTTCGGTTTGTATTCCTTTGTTACGTAGCAGGTTGGGGTTCAAGAACTGTTTAGTAAACCCATAATCGCTATTTTCACACAAAATATAATTTTTGAAAATTCAACTTTTGTCTTATTTTGTTTAAATAGGTCTGCAAACTTAAAGTTGAATGTCACTGAGTTCATAGTAATTGGCCTGCCACTAAAAAGTGTAATTTTTGGGCGTGGCCTTTTTTTTAGTGCGCCAGCAGTTATTGAACATCGGCCACACAAAATTAAGGCTATTGAAATTTTTCCTCTCTAATAAAGATGAATTTTGGTTTCTAAAACTGGAACAGCCGCTGGCTGCGGGAGGCGAACGCATACACCTTAAACAATAATAGGGAATAGGGTATCCAATAGTTCGTTGCTAACGTAGGTACTGCAGCTTTCGATTATGTTTTTTTTTTCAGAATGATAATTTCTAGAACTTTTATAGTCCCTTCTTGAAAAATAAAACTAAAAAATATTGTTTCAACAGTTTTTGAATTTTTCTTTTAAGTCCATAAAAACTTTTTTTTAGAAATTTGAAAAAGCAACATTGCTTCGTTTTTAAAGGGGATTCTACAAAAAAACACCATTCAGATAGTTTTATGATTTTCTTCTGGAGTGGAAGGGACCTACAATTTACTGCAGATATGAACTTTGTTCATCATAGAATTCACTCTTGGAGGAAATGTCAGTTCCTCGTAAGAGGCAGCACTCCTGAAGAATAAACTTAGGGTAATTGTAATTAAAAATACTTCACGCTGCTCTCTAAAAACTAATTTTTTACCCCTATACATAGTTAATTATAAAGTAAACTTCAATTAATGGACAAAATATACCTTAAGAAATTCTTTAAGATAAGTTTCTTACGATCAATTATACCTTGGCCTTCATTTATATGAAAATATTGGCATCATCTGAATCATCTTCACTTGTTTTCATTTTTGTTTTCATCTAAAGTCTTTGTCAAAGATACAGATTAAATAGGTCATCCAAGCCTACAGACTTCCACATACAAAAAAATATCACTTTCATTTCATTGTTCTGTTGATGAATCAACCAATTTTTAATTTTTCAATCTTCCCAAGAACAAAAGGTGCGTTGGCGCCATTAATTTGCAAACAAACAATTTTATTCAGCCATTTTATTTAAATTAAACACTTTACATTCTCATATGGAAATGGTAATTCCCAATTAGCAAAGTGACAACTTTCTTTTAATGTCAAGATGTTGGCTCACACAACAGAAAAAAATGCCTACACTCTTTTTATAAACATTTTTATTTTGCTAAACTGATTGACAGATTACTACACCATTTTTCTTTAATGTCGTAGGCTTTTAAAATTATGACTGTAATAAAAAATGTTGCTAATGGTTGCTAAATTTCTTGTGAGAGTGCGTCGGAGTTAAAAAAAGAGCAATAATCAAGCCTTCAGATCTTGTATCTTAATTTGTCATCTAAAAAAGAGCGATGGTTTCAAGGCTTGATTTTTTTTTTTTCTTTGAAGTTGTCTATAAGCTCAAGAGATTAAAAGGTATAAGTGTTGGCTTAAGTGAATATGTAACAAAATTGAGGTCTTCAATCTTTTTAAATGAATCACTTAATTTCTTGATTTATTATCTGTCAAGTTAATTTAAATGTTTGATGAAAAGATTGTATTTTAGGTTAAAGTTGTGGATAGTTAAAAAAATGAAGACCAATTAATAAGTCAAGGGATTAATGAACCTTTCCCTAGTGATCTATTTTTAAAAGATGTGTTTTTACTTGCGGTTAAAGGTTTATTTTTAATAACAAAAAATTAATTATATTTATTAATCATAAAAAACTATCTATCGGGGATTTACTATTATATTTAAATAAGGCAAGTTTATTTACGGTAGGTAACCACCACCTGCCATACAACTGTTAATGAAAATCTTACTTTTTTTTCGAAAACAACTAGGTATAACATTTTTAATTAAACTGTGTGTTTTGTGGGTAATACGAGTAGTTGAATCCCATAGAGCCAGTTTTCTTAAATAAGACTTTCTAGCCGTGTTACAGATAGCGATACAATTTTAAATGAAAGAATTCTTCAAAATTGAAATATTATTGCTTTGAAAATTTTCAAAAACTTTTTTTTTATAAAAACTTAATTAATTTTTTTGAATTTTGACTATTTTGAAAACGGTTTGATCGGCACATTTTTAGTTTTCATTTCCTATAAATCTAAAAATTCCAAATTCTATATTCCAAATCCAAACAAAAAAGTTTGAAAAATACATATTTTCGGAGAGTTTTTATTTTTAAATACCTTCTCGGTTTAAAATACAGAACAGTAAAAGAAAGCAGATGGCTTTTGTTAAATTGTTTCCAAAAGAATTGGATCGACAAGCGTGCCTTCGCCCTTCTTCTTTCCCAAAGTACTTTCCAAAAGTAAGTCCCCCGCTGAACCACAACAATGGCGCCCAACGTGGGACAAAATTATTTTTATCATGTGAAATTAAAGGCCCATGCATATTATTATGTATAGAATATGACATCGTTCAAATGCCCTCCTCGGCTACTTATAGTGACGTACCAATAAGATACAGACCGCCAACTCATTGTATGGTCTCTCTTTTTGCCTACAAGCTGAAAATCAGCAGATGTGCCGTTTATTCAAGATTGTAACGCTCTCCCGTGCTTTTTAAATGGGAGCAGTAAACACACCACACAAATCCCCAAAAGAAAAAGGCTAGCGGGATCAAATTGCATGAAGTGCTAGATTCGTATGTAGTCTAGGTCCATTTATTTATTTTGGGACACAAAAAATGGGTTTTAATCGCCTTTTGACGGTGACCGAATCACCAACGTAGCTTCTGAAAAAGTACGGACCAACGACGACGCCCGCCGCTGCGCCGCGCCGGCCCAAAATACACAACAAACAGCAGTTTTTTGAGGATGCCTGATGAACTTCGTGTGAGTTGCCATTCATTGAAAAATCCGCTCCATCGCCATTGAAGATCTCGGTCGATCTTTTGCTCTTTTGACTAACCGATGTTGGCTAGTTGAATATGGAACCGGTGGTCTCAAATTTGACAACGAAAGGTTAAAGAGCCAACAGTGAAGGGCCAGCACGTCTACCGTTAAAGGTGCGCGAAACCGTGCTGTTCAATTGTGTAACTTGCCATACCCATTTGGCATCCGTAAATAAATAAAACAACAGATTTGACAGATGTCACCAAAACAACATGGTCGCCAAAATCTATCCGCGCCAATTGGAAAACCCATTGGGATGTTCAACGATGTCATTTTTAGATTTTAAATATTCTGAAGGGAGTAAAAATGAATCAGTTTTTATGGCCATAAATGATTTGACTTGTAGGTATTAAGAAAATATTTTGTGTTACCAGCATTTTCCATCAAAAATCAAAAGTGAACCTGACCATTAGAAAATATCGAATATTTCATGCGAATGAAAACCTCAAAATGGAGACTTATCGTTCATTGTTCGCTCTCATGTGAATGGTCATTAATGATCTTAAAATAATGTTTGTTATAAATAAAATAAAAAAAATTAAGCTTTATAAAAATTTCACAAGGAAGTTTATAGACGCATTTTATTTGGGTTTTGAGGTCTTTAAAGGTTTTGAGTCATGCAATATAAATTCTATATTTACGAAGTATATTTAATATCTCATTTATTGACATAACACCCTTTTAAATTTGTCTCGGTTATGTCCTTGTACCTTGTAAATGCATATTACGCCAATCAGCCAAGTATCCATTTGAATCGGTTAGGTTCAAGATGAAACACACAAAACTTGATCAAAATCGCAAGAGCCGTTTTTGATAAAAATTATAAAAAAAACCTAAAAATTAAAAAAAAACTAAGGTCCCTTAAGAGCTTAAACGCCTACATACAATGAGCATACCATGATTTTCTCATGCAAACATATGAGATAAACTAACCTAAGATTCCAGTCACCGAAATCGAGGCTAACTGGCCAACATAGTTCAAGACCCTTCGAGCCCATCTTTAAAACAGGACATTTAAAAGCAAAACACATTTTCTTCTTCATTTTCAAGATAGCCGAACCTAACTTTTAGGGACTAATTACTTATTTCTTCTATCTGTAACAATATTAATTAAGTGCCTTTTTCATTTTCAGGATGTTTTTCAACTTGTGCACTTTGTTCCTATTAACAACTTCGACAACAGTCAGTTTGGCGTCGAATTATTTGAACAGAAATGCTCTGCCATTGTCATCAAAAGTGATATTCCAAAGTCCAATGATGGAGAATGTCTATAAGGAGTTTGTGCTCTCATCAAAGCCACTCAATCTGAAGAAATATGCAACAGCAAAGCCAAAAAATGCACAAAAAGACTCAAAAATATATTTCATTCCAATTGGACCGATGCCATATCGTTTTACGCCTGGAGTTGGCTATGATTACCAACCTGTCAGAATAAATCCAATCCTTAAGGCACCTTATCAGCCTGTCCAACCGACCAATGTGATTTTAAGTGGACAAAATCTTCAACCAATCATGCATCAACATTATCCACAAAATGTTAAACAAAATCAACCACAAAATTTTCACCAAAACATACAACAGATTGTTCCACAACACGTTCCACAACACGTACCACAAAACATTCCACAACACGTACCACAAAACGTTCCACAACACGTACCGCAACACGTACCACAACACGTACCACACACCGTTCCCCAAAATGCCCAACAAAATGTTCAACAAAATGTTCCAACGAATCCCCCTCGAAATGTTCAACAAAATGTCCCGCAAAATATCCCACAAAACTATACACCCAACATTGTACCAAATAGAGCACAAACAGCTCCCCAAAATGTCCAACAAAATGTCCAACAAAATGTCATCATACCGAGCTTACAACCTGGGGGATCACCTAACACAAAGATGACACGCTTAAATGGACACTACTATTTTAATGGACGGCCTTTTAGATTACAAGCATACAGGGCTGCACCTAAGCTGAATGTTGATAAATATAATTTACAATCGAATTTATTTTTTAATAAAAATATTATCTACTAAGTTTAAGGTGTGTTTATGTGTTAATTTAATCAATTTGCTTAATATTTTTAGTGGTTCCTATTTAAACAAAAATATTAAAACAGTGGCAAATTTTGAAATCTATTACTTTTTTAAGCAAGCGGAAAGTTGGTGGTTGAGCTCAACTTTTTAATACAAAAACATAAAGCCTGAATGCCGCAAAAAAGTGGTGTACCCCAGGGTTCTGTTTTATCCCCGACCCTCTTTTCAATTATATAAATGATCTCCTGTCTGGAACTTCACATGCTTTATGTTATTTTTCTGATGAAAGTACCTACTCTCAGTTTTTCATGTATGTAAGTTTCTAATTTTCACATCGCTGCTCTTCAGATACCTAACTTCAACGGAAAGGTATCATAAACTAATTAAAACTTTCTGATTTTAAAAGTGTTGTGCGAAACTCAGCCCCTTGCCCTTGACCTTGTCCGTGAATGCTTTCCATCTTCTATATGGCAAAAACGCCGCAAAGTGTTTGGGCTTCTTACGGCGCAGCGATGCAAGAAATACTACTCTCCCTCTGATCTGGCGTAATGCTCGCGCTTCTAGGATAATGTGCATCAGTTAAGTACAGAGTGTCGTTATTCAGTCACACTACTCGAATGTGGAATGCTCTACCAAGGCGAAGAAACGAAGTGTTATGAGGAATAATGACTAAGAAGAAAGAATTTAAATCCGTGTTTCCCGCGCGGTGATTGCTACACGCCAGTGTGACAGGTGGAAAAGGTGCGGGCAGAAACCATTTTTGTTCTTGTCTTGCGCTTTATAATCACGAAATAATACAGTCCGAGTGCTGAGGAAGATGTCATAAAAGATGAACGGAGGGACACATTAGGTTGGAATGTTTGTATATCGCAGTAGGATTGACAAATTGATCTTGGGAGAGCATTTCACATTCGTATCGTGCGCTTAAGAAGGAGTCCCTACGCTCAACAGTATTAAAGAATTTAGAGTGAAACGATGAGCATTTTTTTGTAAGTTTTCATTACGGAGAAATTGTTTCAGGGGAGGAGTGTAACTTACTATTTCGTTGGAACATTGTTTATATAAAGTAACGTTAAGACAATGTGAAACAAGAAACATTACAATTATATTCAAATGAAATAAATGTTTCGGTTTGGTCCTTTAAGGTTCTTTTCGAAATTGTTTAAAGGAGCTGCAAGTGCAAATAGAGCGCTTGCCGGAATATGAAAATTATTACTCAAGCTTGCCGCGATTGTAGATTTTGGAAAATCAAATAAGGCTTATTTTTCAATGTCTAATATGTGTGTTGATACTGTAAAATGATACTCAAATTAGTTTGACCATCTGCGAAGTTTTGGTCATTACTGTACGACTGTACCTACTATTAAAAAAAAAACATGGTTGTCTGAAAAGTCGGTATCCAGTTCACAAAACAGTTCATGTGTAGGTATCTCTCCTAACACCAACCACCCAACCCACCTACAATCACCCACCATTTTTTTATTTTTTTCACCCCTTAACCCAACCACCAACCAATAGGTCACAATTTTTGAAATTTTTTCCTCCTCCCTCACACGATAAAGCCCCCATTCCTAACCACCACCAATCACACACCCCACCTACAACCACCCACCCACTATTTTTGACAATTCTCCCTCATGCACCAAATTCAACCTCACACTCCACCTTCAACCACCTGATACTCACCCCCCATTTTTGACAATTTTTTCCTGGACAAAAAACCCCCAATTTGGCAATTCCCTCCACTACACCAAACCCCCCGCCCCCCACACACACCCACCAACACTTACAATCACCAACCAACCACCCAGCACCCTCCCCTCCCACTTTATCGAATTTCTATGCTATATCACAGCAGATATATATAACGTAACGTGACGTTATCACGGCAAAAAAAAGACAAAGTCTTTCATGCAAGACTGGGTCCCACCAATTTACTCTTATGCTAGATATTTGCTCAGGGTAATGTATTTTGGAAACAAAAGAATAATAAAAAAAAATCTGAATATGTCCTTATCTGCAGTCTTTATTTGGAAAAAGTATTTAAAAAAACTCAATTGATCCGTTTTCAAAATATCTCGAAAACTAAAATATAAAAAAATGTTTTTATTAAAAATCGAAAAAAAATGTTTTTGAAAATTTTAAATGCAATATAAATTCAATTTTAAATGGCTTCTCGATTAAGAAATTTAATTGAAATCGGAACAAATGTTTAAGAGAAATCCATATTTCAGAAACCCGGTTCTATGAGTGGTACAACCGTTATGAAACAATTTTCTAAAAATCTATTCTCATTAAAAGATAGATTGTTCTAAGAAAAATAGTACCCTGAAAGTTTAATCAAAATCGTTAGAGCCGTTTACGAGAAAATCCAACCTTTTGCTTATGATTGTGTGGCAGGTACCGTTATTTTTCGACTGAGAGACAAAATGAAAAACGACCAACTAGGGAATTCCAAATAATTACTACTTACAAAATTTGAAACAAATCGGCGCATCCGTGTAGGCTGTAGTGGTGCGAACAGACAGACAAACTGACGGAATTTCCAGACCTACTTTTTTCGACTTCTCCTTCTTTAAGTGCAAGTTCTGAGGAGTGCGGAATTTTAAGTAAAGAAATAAAGAGTTTGAGTTTAAAAATGAGTTTGATTTAAAGAAATAAAAGTTGTGATTTAAAAATAAAAGAAATATGTTTTATTGTTCGAACCCATACCATACAATACATACATGACAGGAGTATTCCCTTAAGTACTTGTCAACCTGTATTTTATTAATAATTTGGTAAATAATATATTGCATATTTATAGGAGATCATTAAGTATGCTAATGTTATACAAATAAATAAGCCAACAAGTTTTAAAACTTACTAGGCAATTCGACGAAATGAAATGATCATCGTGTTCAAGAATAATAAAATACAGTTTAAAATGCATTGCTAACAGCACAAGATTCAATTTAAGAACAAGATCAAGTGCCAAGCAAACAAGCACTAAAATTATTGTAAGACACATAAACTGACCAAACTAAAACACCCATAAAAACATCCAGAGCTTAGTTCCTTCTCCTCCTCCTTCTCTTCTTCCTCCTTTTGTTATAAAAACGCATTTATGCCTGTTTACTCTGATGGTAAAACAGGCTGAGTAAGGAATAGGATGTCCTCTTTAGAGCCCGCCAATCAATTAACACTTTTTCCACGATTCATCCTCGTAGAGACGTAGACCAAGAAAGTGTTAAACTAATTACGTTACTTTAAGACTTAACGTCCACCAAACTGACATTGAACAAACTAAAAAAAGAAAAAGAAAAGAGGAACACTCAAAAGACGCAGCTCGAAGAAAAGGATAATGTTAATAAGTTCAACTAATAATGAGATACCTGACTTAAATTTACGACTTCTTAACATAAAGCTGTAACTTCCGATGCATTTTTGAGATGAATGCCCTTTGGCAAACTGGTAAATCAGTAGGTACATGGCCTGTTTCCTGAGTGAGTGTGTTGAATAATTCTTGGAATTTAATTTCACTGATTTAGCTGACGCATTGAACTTAATTTGGGGTTCTTTGACAAACAAAAAAAGAAAGCCGAAATCAAGGAAGAAGTATCTTTCCAAAAAAACAAAAACATTTAATTTTAAAGAAAAGGAACTCACATGAGTAAGCTGTGATGTGATGACATGAATTGCATAATAAATAAAGACACGTTGAATTTTAAAAGGGGTCATTCACGAAATGTGCACTGAGTGCCCTTTAGAGCTTAACACTGGTAGTCGGTAATTTGACATATTAAGACGAAGCTGGACTCGGAACATGATTCCTGGTAACGAGTTGTAATGATACCAGTTGAAAGAGTTATGAAGAAATTTTGGTTGTATTATCGTGTGATGTCCGTGCCCATGTCCACTTCATTATAAGAGGTGTAGAGAGAGGAAACAATCTAATAATGCTGTTGAAGATTAAACTTAGTCTAAAAACCAATCAGTGTTGCTATACCGTGTCACAAATAATGGGTGCTTCATCGTGAGGTTTCATTTATAATGTTTAATAAAACACATAAGTTTTAAAGTGAACTTAAAATATAGGTTTACAAATATACTATAGGTTAAAAGAAGAATTAATGGCATTTACTTTTTGAAAATAATATCATGTAAATGTTGGCCCAGACTACGTCTGAGGTGGTACATTGGGAAGGTCCAATTTTTGGGCGACTCGTTCGAGCATAGCGACTGGTATCTCGCGAATAACAAGAGTAATTTTGGCTTATAAAGCGTCATTCATAACTGGCTTATTCCTACAGACCTGAGGCCTTACATATCCCCTGACAAAATAGCTCAAAGGTGTGATATCGCACGATCTAGGCGGTCAATTTAGCGTATAGCAACACGTGAAATTAAGTGCCACGCCGCCTCCGCGCTGGCTGTCTTGTTCAAACAATAGCTCACCGAGACCATTGGCTTGTACCTTAGGAAGTACATAGCCCGTTAACAGGGCACGATATCGGTTACAATTGACGGCAACATTCTCATTTGCCTCATTTTTAAAGAAATAATCACCATAGACCACACCATAACGTTGTTTTAATGGATGTTAAGGCAGCGCTTGGTATTTTTTGGGTTGCTCATCATCATCAGCCAAAAAAAAAAAACACCGGATTTTCATTGAGTTTTTCCAGAGCCCATTCACTGAAAATACGAAGCAAATTGAAGTCGGCTAGCTTTTCCATGATAATTTGCCAAACGATACTGAACAAAAATGGCAAAGCAGTTTGACAGGAGTGATCTTTCAAAAAAAAGCCAATTTCAAATCAAACCTCACAATGGATCAAATGAACAATTCATTGTTCAAATCAAAATTAATATTTCAAATGCGAATAACAGTATAACAGTTTTTGTTAAAAATGTCTGCCTGACATTTTGTGCTGTCATAATTTGAAGTAAGTATTATTTTGAGTAAATTTTTTCATTAGGCTATGATAAGTTAAACACAGCTGGAAAATTGTATATGAATAGCAGCTATGTTTATCTAAAGAAGTCAGCTTAACATGTAGATTAATAAGTCACTACTTTAGTAAACATCTATGAATAGGACCGACCCAAAGTGTTTGCATTTGAGTTTGCTGATTTCGTTTGACAACTCCTTTCACTTCATTAAGTTGAAATTGTACTAGAATACGATTTGGTGTTGGATGATTTGACCTTATTTACTACATAATTTTTTCGAAATATGATTGAATTAAAATGATTTCGGAATGTCAATTTGTAAGGAAAATTAGAGAATTTGGAATAGAATTTCGAAATTTTCATCGAAAAACTCACTCCCTGCTGTACTTCAAATCCAACTGCAAGCTGTATTGTAAAATTGAAACACCTTGCATTGCAATAATGTATCTACGACTTTTGTACAACTGCAACAGTTTTATCAGGAATGTCTCTATCAAGTACCGAGCGATCTCTGAATAGCATCCCGAACATCCTGGATAAGGCCTTTTCGAAATCGACTAACATGACGTAGAGCAGTGGTTGATACTCCGATGAATGTTCAACTGTTTCGCAAATCCCAATGTGTTACTAAATTCCTTTGAATAGTCAGCTTAAGATATGGAAATGTTTTATCACAATTTTATATCGGTAAATAGCTACCTTGGGGGACTCTAGTTTTCCAGAAAAGAAGAAATATATTTAAAAATCATAGAGCGTTATTTTCCTTCCTCTTGAGTTGAGGGGCTATAAAAAAGGGGTTACTAGTTGTAGAGTTTTATTTAAGAAAATCATTTTCTGGGGAAAATTTCAAATTACGTTCAAAATACTTTCAAAGATTTTAGGGACATTATACAAGTTTGGCAATGGAACGCAGTCTTAAACATCTATTTTGGGACCTGCGAAGTATGTAAAAAACCAAATTCTTATGCACATCCAATAATCGACTACTTCGAACCTGCTGTACGGACCGCGGCGATGTTCTAGGCCATTCTTCCTTTGATCGTCTCAAATTTGGATACTAAACATTCAAGAGTCAACTGTAAAATTTGCAAAACAACATGGCCGCAAAAATCTACCTAGGACTAGGACTATTGAAAAACCTTCTTATATTATTCGGTTCGTTTCAAACACTTCAACTCCCTAATTTTGAACTTACAGAAATATTAAAACATTTTGGGATACTGCCAAGGCTGCAACAAAGTTCTGGTGTACTTTGTACCGATCGGTCTTTGGTTTTCAGGAATCTGCATAAATGTTATCTAAGGTGGTTTTTTATTTAGCTTTCTGCAATACCTATTCATTTTAACAAGAAAATCTTTTGGTCTCCTCATATACTCAAGAAAATAGTTGCGTTATCTGACAGACATAAAACTGCGTGCCAAAACACACATCCATAAGCATGATGTTTTAAAGTACAACGACGCGACGAGCCTTAATCACCTATTAAGACGTTACTTAAACTTAAATTGCATTGATTGTGTTTTCCAGTCATGCTTCCGAAACTACTTTCTCAAATAAAAATATATTAAGACGTCTCTCACACGCTTCTTTCTTCCATTCCATGCAGTGTCATTACCGATTGTTAAATGATAAAACAAAAGATTTGCTATTATACCTCCGCTGTCCGCTCCGTGATGCCAATATACTCCTTTATAATGGTGTATTCAATATATGTATGTATGAGTTAGCTATTTTGCGGTGAAAGCAATTAGCTAGTGAGTCTCGTTATTTAAACAAACGAATCTTTACTAAACCTGGAGATGTCTGAAGATAAAAATCGGATGCATTTCCGTGCAATAAATTCAACTACTTATAATGAGTTCATATAAGCAAGTGCATTTATGGTTGCCATTAGTAAGTGCTGTCATTTGGAAACCAACTAGCTTGAGCCGGTAGCTCTTGCTCCAGCTCCAGATGTTTTGATACAGTTCTATATGTTTGGTATTTAACTATTTGCGGATGGCATGGCGGAGCGGCGAGACAAATTGTTTTGCTACTCCAATTTAGGATTTCTTAATTAATTTTATATGACTGTGCAGACTCATAAAATGCGCATAAGCAGACTAATTAACGATTTCATATACATTTTTCTTTTTTTTTTTTTTTGAGATTTACAGTCGGAGCGAATTGGTGGATTGTAAATGAAACCATGTTCCGGGATATTAATCACTTATCTGATACAAACTTGCGGATTATCTTTTAATGTCTAATTAACAAGATTAAGTCCCTAATAACGATGGTTGACAATTAGGTAATTTAATGTGTTGGACTGCCACACTGAAGGTTCCGGGTTCGATCCCTGGCCTCTTGCGAAGAAGTGACAAATCCTCTAAAAGTAAATCTGGAAATAAAAAAGTGCATCTCTGTTAGACTTTCAGATAAGAAGGGAAATCGAGGAGATGGCTCCTGCAGAACGACAACGCACATACAGCGATACAGGTATAGTTGAGAGTAGAAGTCACTAGGTCCCGAAACCGGATTTGTTGTGTCAATGGAATATAACATCAAACAGTAGTTGGAATTAATTTAACTACTTTGAAAAGAAAACAAAAGCGTTTTTGATCATGCTTTTGGAAGGGATGGTTAGGTAAGGTTGAGGCCAACTCGTACTCCTCTTGTCTTAAACACCCTCAAAATATTTTATTTTTTCCCATTTAAAATGCACAGGAGAGCTTAAGAGAGAGCTTATACATACTCAAAATAAAATGCACACCAAGCTTAAAGGCAAAGAGAGAAAATATAAAGAGTAAGCGGTCTGTATCTGTATGTCTGTGGCTAAGGTCGCTGATAGCTAGACACAAACTGACATGCCTTGTGCAAGGGAGAACCGTTGTGATACCACACAATTTTGGATGCCGTTCCCTTAATCATTAATTCATTTTAGGCTTTTAACGCAGGTAAAGGTAGTTCCACACTATCCCACAGTGTAGTACGACATATCAAAAAAAAGTGTGAAGGAATGTGTGATGGTTTTACATTCAATCCTAAAAAATATTTCAGATCTAAACACATATCAAATCGTATGAGATCTGTGCTGTCATATTCTGTTTCCACACTATTATACATCTGTTTCATCACACATTTTTGACATGTCGTATTACACTGTAGGATAGTGTGGAACTACCTTAAGAGAGTATTAATGTCTAACTTATTAAGTTTTTTATTGTCATTGAAGGAGGGTTCTCATGATACAACTATACAAGATAGCCCATTCCAATTCTCATTTTTTTCCCTTCTGCGCATCTACGTCACGGACACGCATGAAGTTTTCGCCTTCTTGTTTTTTGCCTTCCTGTTTTAATTTTTGTTTCGTTCAACGCTCTATACGTTCTACACATTGACATACTATACATGTATATAGTATGTCAATGTGCGCTCTACGTCACGGACACGAAATGGAGTTTGAAGTTTTTCGTTGTATCGTGCACAATGCCATATCTCGTTTAGTTTTTTTTTTTATCAGGGAGATATCTCTTAAAAAGAGCATCAGTCTCTTAGGCATTAAAGCTTCTGCATAATTCCTTTATTAAAACTCCGAGTCATATCTTCTGTTATAGCACTTTAATGAAGCGAAAGCGTCTCTGCTTAGATAGAGCAAAGTCTTAGAGCGTTTTGGATCCAGCTTTTGCAAAATCTGTTTTGACTCTTAATATGTCCTCTCAGTTTCAACACCTTGCCTTAATTTAACTCAATAGATAACGATCGGAATACCGTGATAACTGTGCTCAGTACGCTTCCTTGTGCCTACAAAGAACAAGCGTTGTATGCCCCAATCACAGACCAATACAGACCGCCAACTCGTACTCCTCTTGCCTGAAACACCTCGAAATATTTTTTCCTGTCTGTGAATACGTGTACATCTCTCTCTGTGCATTTTGTAATGGCAACTATACCTGCGTATGCCATTTATTTTGTAGGTGTGTTTGCTGAATGGGTTTTAAAAGCAAGGGAGAGCGTCCCACTCTCAAAATAAATGGCATATCAGCTGATTTTTAGCTTGTAGGCACAAAGAGAGACCATACAGTGAGTTGGCAGTCTGTATCTTATTGGTTCGGGGCCCCAATCTTTATTCGTATAACGTAGCCAAGAGTCGTTTTTGTTGAATATGTTGGATTTTTTGATCCTCTCCAAAGCCGATGAGCGGTTTATTACAGCCGGCCTTAAGGGGACTCCCCAAAGTTTTACTAGCACATCGGGAACCAATTCCGTTTGATTCTCTAGATACGGTTAATACCACTCTCTAGCCAAGATCTCGACATGCACCATCAGCCCTTTGGACGATCAAACACAAACAAAAATAATGCCTCCAACAATGGGAAAAACACACTCCTTTTGTAGCCGCCAAATATGGGTACAGGCGCTGCCTTCCCTAGAGTTACCTTTCTTATCTTATCCCATTGCAGTAAACTAACACCTTCAGTTCATCCGGAGATTTTCTTCAACCCAGGGATAAGTCCGTGCCCAGAGATCTTATCCCTTTTAACGCATATTTACCCACTCTCTACTACGAGGAGGTGTATCATAGGATATTACTTTTTTTCGAACCAAGGACCACCAGAGTTTCATTTCCTATAGAATCCAGAGTGTAAACTTTTGACAAAAATCAAAACCAATTAAAGAATCTCTGCTCATTAATGGTTGGGTTTTCATTATAAACTCCAAATAATTAGAACGAACCATAAATTGTTAAAGACAATGAGGTTCAATTTCAATAAGAACGCGGTTAAGGTGTAGTACACATTTTAATGATTCCGGTAGCTGATTCATAACATGATACTTTAACTGTAAGGTGACAGTGACAGGCGTCAATACCTTTGAAACCACATAATACCTATCCATTTGCTATTAACGATGCTCAAACGCTAGTGGTTAACTTATTTCCAATATATCCAATGACAACATGCATGGAAGAACATATTAACGGTTTCTTTCATAGTTTCATAGTTGTGGTGGATCAATTCAGCACTTGAAAGTCATTATTTAATGATATTTTTAATGAAAAATAATTGACATTTCTGTTATTGTTTTGTCTCTTCTTAGTGACAGTTTTCCCTTTTCTTTTAAGATGGTTACACATACAAACTTGCTGTACATACATTGCCGTAGAATTTTTTTTAGAATTTGAAGTTTCATGGGTGTGTTCTGTGCGCTGAAATTTGTTAAAGGAAATTGTTAAGTCTCGATGAATTGATTATATGTATTTATTGGCCAGATTCCAGAATATATTATTAATGTGTTCAATATTTACATTTCATCACCATTTTGAAGAACTTTGACGGAAGATCGGGAACATTTATATTACATCTACTTTTAGGAACCTTGATTCAGCGTGAAAATTCAGAATTCTCGCTATTCTATTAAGATGAGCTGGAACACTTCCAAACTATTTTAAAGTTAAATAAAATGCACAACTGGGTCGCACGTACTTGCTCTGTTGGTGCAAACTTTTCGATCAATAAGAACAATTCATTTTTGAAAAATTTGGTAAAAACCAAAAAAAATTGGCTAAAACTGGAAAACTCGATATACGGGAGCTAACGTTAAGAAACCTTTAATATTTAAAATTAAGACGTTATCTTTTGGGTGTTATAAATGATACAAATGTCCACTTATGGCCAAATTAATAATACTGCTAAAAGCAATTTCCGCTATTATCATGTATAGCCAAAAACTAAAAATGCAGTTTTGTTTGAAGTATTCTATGTATGTTACATAAAAAGTTTCATAAAAATCGGGGGAGCCTTTTTTGAGTAAATTAGAAAAAATGAAAAAATTGGCCAAAATCTAGTGGCTCTTTGTATTGGAGCCACCATTTAAAAAAGAGAAAATGAAAAAAAATCAATGCCATCTGATAGGAAGCTGTTGGGAACTATACCAAACAAAGTTTGAGTGAATTCGATGCAACCGTTGACAACTTATGGCCATTTGAAAAAAAGCCGTTAAGAGCAGATCTCCGTTATTTGCATTTTTAGCCAAAAACTAAAAACGCAGTTCTCTTCAAAACACTAAAAGAATATAACACACAAAGTTTAATCAAAATCGTTAGAGCCATTTTCGAGAAAATTAGAAAAAACCAAAAAAAGTTGGCTAAAACTCAACGGCTCGTTGTATGGAAGCCACCGTTTAGAAAGGCTTCAGTGAAAAATTTACTAAACCATCCTATAGAACACTATAAAAAACTATGTCAAACAAAGTTTGAGTTGATTCAATCAAGCCGTTGAGAACTTATGGCTATTTGAAAAAAAGCCGTTAAAACCTGATTTTCGTTACGACCATTTGAGGCAAAAACAAAAAACGCAGTTTTGTTAGAAATGCTTAAGGTTAGCTAAATTTTAAATTTAATCAAAATCGTTAGAGCCGTTTTCGAGAAAATCCAAATTGAAAAAAACCGTTACTTGAAAGGTACCAGTTTGAGCCAGGCTAAAACAAAACAAAAAAAACCTCGACAACCGTTTTTCTTCAAACTGCTATATACCAAGTTTGAAGAAAATCCGTCAAGCCGTTTAGGCTGTAGCATGACGTGAAAAAGCGCACATCCGCACATCCGCACATCCGCACATCCGCACATCCGCACATCCGCACATCCGCACAGACGCACAGACGCACAGACAGACCGACGGACGGTATGGCGAAAACCACTTTTTTGGGCTTCTCTATAATCGTAATGTCATGTTTGATTAAAACCTCGATTTTTTTTTTCTGCACGAAACCAATACTTGCCCTATAGAGCAAGTAAAAAGGGTTAAAACAATCTGACTTTCCACCTTTTTCAACATTCTTTTTGAGGTGAATGAACGCAATTTATGTTTTCAAAACCCAGCGGTATAATTTTTTAGAACGCTCAATAATAGCTAGGATATTCTGATGATATTGATGATATCGGATGAACGGAGTGAGTTGTCAGCGAAGCATTCGTGAATATTAAAGTGGTTAGTATTCCTCCCTAATTGTTTGCCAGTCGGGGGACAGAAACCGTAAGCTCTGGGGCCTTAGCATTTGTTTACCAGTTAAAGCGGTGAACAGTTGAGTGCGACGCTCTTTCATGTGATAGTTATGTCCGAAAAAACTAGTCGATCGCGGAAATTTAGAGTGACTTTCTTTGCATCCTTCGTAATTGTGAAATATCGGCTCCTTAGGCGCAATGTTACGGTACCTACCGAAAAAACTTAAAGTGAATTAAGGACTATGTCTATCTGGGTTGCACGATTACTTTGCAAAACAAGCGCAAAGATACGAAAGAGTCACTGTTCCTCATCTGTGATTTGAGGCTAACAAGGCAATTTTCTATAGGACCCTTCAATACAAGACATGACATGAGACAGAAGCGTGGAACTTGTCAGAGCAACGCTGAGTTGCTATAAGAGAAAGAATAAAAAAGTAAAAAGTGATATAACTTAGTGCAAATAAATGAACAATCGTGGACAATGACTTATGTTTTTTTTCAAAAGTTTTTTTTAACTAATACTATTGTTTTCTCCTCCATCTAGGGTTAGGGACAAATAGAGCCCAATCTTCTTAAAGATGGGTACTCTTGGCTTTAGCCAGGATGGTATGCAGAAACTCTATAATAATAATAATTTTTAGGTTAAAATTGACGTTCACCAGATAAAAAACACTTAACGGTTATTATGGTTCAGATGAATTTGACGTATGGGCGAAAGGGACCATTCCACCGAGTTTCTGGGTTCGGTACCTAACGCACAACACAATCATAGCTCAGGAAGAACCAACTAAGGCGGAAAAATCAAACTAGAGAACAAGCCAACGACATCATCAGCCAATTTGAAGTTCGTATTTTCGGGGAATAAGCTAGCGACCGGGCTGACTCTAGGTGCAAGTTGGTGGTCCACAATGGACTGTAGACACCACCTTATTTAAATGTTGTTCTTGGTTGACCTACACCATCATTTCTAATAATGGCATTGTATATACATTTTTATAGTAATTTCATGGAACATGTTTTTTTAGTTTCGAATTTCGTCAATGGCGGCGCTAGTCAAATGTCTTCTATTGTTGTTTTTGCTTGCCATGGCAATCTAGACAAAAAACACTCTTAACTCACCAATCAAGTATTTGTGAACTTCGTCCATAGATGGCGCACCAAACGTTTCTCTTATTGGGAGTACTTTAAATTAAAAATACAATGCCACAGCCACTGCCCAAAAACAGTTCAACCTTCATATTGCTTATAACTGGAAATGGAGAGGAAATTCCACTGTTTCTCATCAATCAATCCAGACTTGCCGGGTCCCGAGGCATATTCAGCCCAATATTTCATAAAAAATTAAAAAGAATTACTAAGTATAGACCTCAAATGTTAATTCGTTGGAATAGCAACGAGTCACATCGCGATTGGGAACCTTTATGAGCAGAGTGGGCATTTACAAATCTAAACAGGCAGAACAGCAAATGCTTAAAATTTGCAAACAAACCTTAGAAAGCTGCCTTTGGAAACTACTTTTTCACGATTGGAAGAAATCTCAAACTTTCAAATAAAATTGATTTATTTAGAATTCAGGTTGGTTCAGGGAAGCTCTCCAATACATAACCACCCTGTTGCCTTAGTTCTTAAAGCCGTTCCTTTTCATTTTCATCCTATCCCCATTCTGGATCCAAGGTGATCTAATTTAGATGAAGCGGTTTGCTGTTTTTTTTTCACCCCACTTAACCCAGGAAGACTGCCGGGTAAAATAAAAGCCCTTTAACGGCAAAGGGTTTTCCGTCAATGTTCCCGTTAAATGTAACCCTCTTCCCACGTTGATGTCTGCTGTTTTTCTAATTCAAGAGAACAGCTTCTGATGGCTCTAATTGTCGTTGCTGTTAAGGATGTTCGTTTCGCATCTTAATGACTTCCCTGCAAGTCACTTACGGATCATTACTGCCCTAATGGCCCTAACCACCGTTATTTCTGCAGCTAGTTTTTTTTCTGGACAAATGTACATACCTGATTCCTAGATATAAATAATCTCCTTATTCGATTACCTCACTTCCAAAGTGCAAAACGGATTGGATGTCGGAAGTTATAATGTTCGCACTCTTATGGAAGGGACAATGGCTGATTCCTCCTCTAAAAACCTGTTTCTTGAAAAGATTTGTGTAGGAACTATAAGTCAAATCGAAACATTTAGACCACCCAACTAATTTAAACTTTCACCAAGACATCTATGAATGACAAAATAAATCTTTTCTTCACACAATTTAATCTTTCAATGATCACAATCAAAGATTTCAATTAATAATCTTAAGCGATATAATGAGGAACTACAATAATCGGAAGAACGGTCCCACCGAATGACTATTTTTATCTTTTTTTTTTTTTTTTAATTCTCATTGAAATTCCAGACCAATCTGAGCATAAAACCCCATAAAGTTAGTGTCAATTTCACTCCAAACCGCTGTTTAATTTCATTAACATAGACACAGACACTATAAAGATTAATCTGCTCCACACAAAAGGTTGTTTCTTTCGGTTTACATGCGGATTCGTCTCCGTCTGCGCGTTTGCGTCACAACATGAGCTTCCATTTAATTATTTTATATTGTTTATGTTTTTTTTAATTATTATTATGTGAGGATGGAAGCCATCATAAGATCAGAACTATGATCGTTAGCCATTAGACGGCTGTAGCTCTGCTCTTGCTTGGTATTCAAGATCACCATTTCGTTGAGGAAGATTATGGTTTTATCTTCACACAAAGGTACGGAGTATGTTCCTACGTACCTATCTACATTTCCTGGGCTTAATAGACATCAACATCATCGTTTATTGCACAAAAGTGCTCCCGTAGGAGTCGAATAGTCGTCGATGAAGATCAACGATCTTAAGCATGCAATGAAATACCGTCGCGTCGCGTCGTTGTCGGTCGGTAGTCGGTCGTGGCAAAAAAATAACGACATTGTAAAAAATTATCTGAACAGCGATGACACAAGCAACTGTACCTGAAGAGACATTAAGTGGGTATTCCAGATATAGATAGTTCTGCTTGGTGTCGTCTATGAGATCAAAAGATAGATTAAGCATCGCGATCCGTGAGTAACTTTTGGTCAGTATTCTTCCGACGATAGCAAGACGTTTTATTTTTTGTGTGCTTCGAGGCCTTGGGGAACTAAAGAAAGTGAATGCAGATCACAGATGCGACCTTGCAAGGTTGATATGGACAATGGATTGCTGTGTATTCGTGAGGAAAGAGTTCAATTAGATAAAATAAAAAAGCAGACATTTGAAATCAAAAATTGTTGCTAGGTGATATCTGTTAGCACACCAAGCAATTAAAAGTAAATATAAATGGCTACCGAAAATTGTCGGAAAGTTTTGGCGGCCATATTGTTTTGATGACATATGTCAAATCTATTGTTTATTATTCAGTTACTGATGCCAAATCACCATGGCGAGCGATGTACAAGATTGCGAACAGCATGGTGTCTTAAATTTTTGTTTATCAAAAATCAAATCATCGGCTAATCGGCTAAGGATATCACTCCTAACTTATTTCTTTTTTCATCGAGCAAGCTGCGAAAATGACGTGTTTTATTTAAAATAAAAGAAATTTCAAACTATTCTACTTCGGGCAATCTTAGTTATATGGTTCGGAATCCGTCAGTAAAAACTTTTACTCTTAACCTAACCTTAACCCTTAATAACTTTGGACTCCGACGTTGTGTTGCAAATTTTTGCTCAACCCTTGGCAACATGACGAGGTGGCCGAGTGGTTAAGGCGTTGGACTGCTAATCCAATGTGCTCTGCACGCGTGGGTTCGAATCCCATCCTCGTCGAGCTTTTTGTGTTTTAAAAATCTCGTAAACATAATTTCATCTTTATTTAACAATACTAGCTGACCCGGAGAACTTCGTTCCTCAAAAGTTCATTAATGAAAAAGCTGATATTTTGAAAATACAAACAGACATTTCATTTTTATTTATGTGTAAAGATTATTGTCCCGACCGACATAGTTCTACCCTTGATTTAATACACAAATTTTGAGAGTGTTGGGAAGCAGAAAAAGTGAGTTACATCATTTTGATGTTAAACATCTTTTGGCGTACCTAGGCAGTAAAATCGATCGTAACCGTCACGAAAAATGGCATGACGCTTGATAAAATTTTTCAAAGTGTGACTGGAGCGTGTTGGGTGGTCGTTGGTGGGGGTGGGGTGGTAGTGCTGGGGGCAGTGGGGAGAGGGGTATGGGGGTTATGTGGGGAGTGAACAATTGTCAAAAATGGTGGGTAGTTTGTTAGAGGAAAAAATTCACGAAAATGGTGGGTGGTTGGATGTAGGTGGTTACTGGTGGGGAGATTTGGTTTGGGCTGGGGGGTGAGGAAAAAATTGAAAAAATGGTGGGTGGTTGGTTGGTTATTCTAGGTGGGGTATGTGGTGACTGTGGGGGATTTGGTGGGGGGGGGGGTAATGTAAAAATGGTGGATGGTTAGTTAGTGGGATGGGTGGGTGATGGTGTTGGTTGAGGAAATGGCGGGTGGTTGATTGGAGGTTGGTGGTTGAAGGTTGTGTTGGTGGACTGGGTGTATGGCGGGGTGGGGGATTTGATGGGTGGGTTGAGGAAAATTTGTTTCCTATTTATAAATGAATATAATCTGTAATAATTGCTATTACATTAAAAAATAATACAAATATATTGATTTACTTAACGAAACACTAAATTATTAAAAATTATTTCACGCCATACTTTTTTTGATAATTTTTAAAAATTTTGAGTTTTAATGTAAACTTGAATGTTTCACATCTGCCGGGCGTCCCGTGACGATAAATTTTTTTTTGGAGATATTCAAACAAATTGGCCGAGAGATGAGAAAGCTTGAATTTTGACTAAAGCGCCACCTACTAGGTTCAACTACGGCTTAGAACCATACATTTGGCCTATACAAAAACAAATCGAAAGCAGAGTTCAATCGCACTGGAATTATACCTGTGTACAAATACATAAAAAGCCTCGCAAGTCTATTCACCAAGCACTATTAAGCTAGTATTACAGCATTCTACGATGGCGATCACACGACATGACGACTTTAGGACAGATAGTTACGTCATTATGACGTTAGAATGTCATTGCAATGACAGATTTCGATGACCGTGTAATACTAGCTTTAGTCAAAAATATACGGGAGCTCGCAAAACTTATGAGTGGTCGGGACTAGAGTCGGGACCACTCTTAAGTTACGACCTCAGGTACGAGCTGTATTTAAACAAAAACAAATTTTCGAAACTTGCTGTCAATTCCTACACAGCAGAATTACCAGTCTCATTTTTTCAACTGTGTCAGTACAGTAGTCTTTTTGATCTTAGAACATCGTTCATGTGTTGACGCAGGTGGTAAGACTGCTCGATGCGAATAGACATTTTATTCAAAAAATAAAACGCAAATAACTTCGAACGGAAGTTTGGGGAGTGCCTTCACGAAGAAGGAAACAGCCATTTTTCGAAATTTCGAATTTAAGTTAATAGTGGTCGGTGAATAGCACTTTTCGAACTTCAGTTAACAGGCTCATAATGTTATTAGTTTCCTCAGAAAAATACCAAGATCCACTTCAGGCGTTGTATATACATTTTTATAGTTATTTTATTTTAGTTCTGAACGTCGTCAATGGCAGCGCTAATTGTCTTATGTACTTTACATCAAATGTCTTCTATTGTTGTTGTTGCTTCCCATAGCAGTTTAGACAAAAACCACTAAAATTACTTTCCAATCAAAGCTTGTGAACGTCCGTCGTACATAGATGGCGCACAAAAGTTTCCGCTTTTGGGAATACTATAGATTTTAAATACAATGCTTCAGGTTGACTTCGGGGCGACCCCAGGCTTCAAAAATAGAGCATTTTCTCATTAAGGCGAGTTTAGGGTTTTCAAAAAATCCCTGCACCAATATTTTGACGTTATGGAACTATAGTTTAAGTATTATGGATTGAGAAAAATTGGACCTCTTTATGGAACACAAAGTAACAGATCGTAGGAAAATAAAGTGCACGACTTTCTCACACGAACTTGCTCTAATGTGTGACAGTGGACTTGGGGCTGGAGTTTTTGGAAAAAAAGCTAGGGAAAAATTCATATGAAATTTTATTAATCACTTAAAAATCACAAGTTAAAATGTTTTTAGGGAAAAATGAAGCCATCTGTTTTCTTTTACTGTTTTGAATTTTAAGGAAAACAAATTTGCGAAATTGTCGGACCAGTTTTTTTCAAAAAACGGTTTTTTTGAAAAACTTGTCGAAAACTTTTTCCAAATAATATTGAGTATGCCAACTTCTAGCACTTTCTAATTCTTATCAGAAAAATCAAATCAAAACCGTTTTTGAAAAAAAAACCAAAAGTTCAAAAAAAAAAAAATGTTAATTTTTTTTTAAAAACTCAAAATAAAAAAAATTGAAAAATTTAAGAATTCATGTTCCTTTGTTTATAAAAGGACTCCTACATTAAAAATTTCATAGAAATCCGTCAAGTGATTTCAAAAACCTATTTCCTATGGGAGGAACCGTTATAAGTCTTTTCCTGAAACATTTATTCCAAACATAAAATGTACACATAAAACATACCATTCACAAAATTTTGTCAAAATCGTAGGAGCTGTTTTTGAGAAAAATGCGTTTTTCATAAAAAATCATATTGGAGGAACAGGTTGGCATCACAGATATATATTTGTATACCCTTTTCCATAGAATGGGTATATTGTATTTGGTGTGGAGTTTGTAACATAGAGAAATAATACCGTTAGGTATAGAAAAGTATATATATTCTGACTCAGAATCAAAAGCCTAGTCGATTAAGCCATGTCCGTCCGTCCGTATGCATACTCTCTATAGGTCGCAATTTTTGAGCTAGAAAGCTGAAATTCGGTATATATAATCTTTGGTTCAAGAGTAAGGCTAAATTCTTGAACTGGCACCGCCCACAAACACGCCCACAAACGCCATTTTTATTGAACAACCTCAATTTGGTAGAATGAAATTATTTTTTTTGTACAGTTACGATGAAAGCATAACACTAAAATTTTGCACACGTAAACTTTAGGTAAACTTCCTTCCAATTAAATAAAAAAAATTCAGTTTGGGCGTGGCTGACGCCCATTTTTCATACAATACCATCAATATTGTTTTTATAAAATAACAATTATTGTTATATTAAAGCGAAAAACATTAAATTTTGTGGGTATTACTTGCACATAAACATCTTGTGTATGAAATAAAAAAAAATTGATTCTCGGCGTGGCTGACGCCCACTTTTCACTAGAATTTATAAAAAAATTGTTTTTTTGTAGATAGACGGTATTTATAATGAATCTGTAAGCCAAAATTTTTCGACTCTCAGTAGAAACTAAAAAGTTTGTGTATGAAAAGAAATTTTTGAATTTTGGGCGTGGCTTACGCCCACTTTTTATGAAAGAACGAAAAACGTAGTTCTAAAAATTTAAGGTACTATCAATATTCAATTTAAACATTTTTCCTTCCGCTTGTTATTTGTAGAGATATACATTTTTTTGTGTAAATTTTTTCAATACGCCCACTTTTATAGGCGTGATTTTGATAAAATACCTTTGTTCAGGTAAGATTGTTTAAAAACTACTCGATTCAGCTGTAGTTTTACACATATGCCTAAATACTGATCAAAGTGCAGTTAGTGCTTCAAGTTTTTAAGACACGCCCACTTTTAAGAGGCGTTTTCGTCAAATGTCGTATAATGCTATCGGTCGCAGTTTTGAAGCAACAAGATGAACACTTTGATTTATATTCCTTGGTTACGTAGCAGAGTGGGGTCCAAGAATTGTTAAGAACACCCATAATCGCTACTTCCATTCAAAATCTAATTTTTAAAAATTCAAGTTTTGTCTTGTTTTGTTCAAATCGATCTGCAAGAATAAAATTTAATGTCACTGAGCTCATAACAATTGCCTTGGCAATAAAACGTTTTAACCTTGGGCGTGGCGCACTCCTTTTTTTATTGCGCCAGCACTAATTGAACATCACACCGCATAAAATTAATGTTATTGAATTTTTTTCTGTCTGCTAAAGAAGAATTTTGTTTCTGAAACATCGGCTGTTTGCGGGAGGCAGACGCATGCACATACAAAAATATAGGGAATAGGGTATCCAACAGTTCGTTGCAAACGTACTGTAGCTCTCGCTTATGTTTTTCTATTATATTATCGACATTACAAGATTCCAAAGATATCTGTTATCTGAAACGTAAGAGGGAATAGATTAATAATTAAAAGATGCACAAATGGGTTGACAATTTATTGTGCTTATAGACGTGTGAAAAAGTTAGTAACTATTGAATGAATAAAGATATCTTAAAACTTTAAACTGTTTTTAATAGACAAAATACTCCTTATTTATTATTATGTATTATGCTTAATGCTTAAAAGCAAATAATTTATACAACAAACATAAAAGCAATAGAAGTTTTCCTCTATGGTATTTTCCCAAGTCAGGGCGGGGCAAGTAGGTACATACTTTGGGTTTATTTTTTGTTTTTATGAATAAAACAAATTATACTGTTTTCATAAACAACAAGTTAGCTTTTAAACTAAACGTAGGTAATGAACAAAGCTTTAAGAGAACACCTTCGGTTAGCAGGTACCTATCGATTTTTAAATCTCAGTTTTTCACACTAAAACTAACCTAACATACCTACCTACCAAAAATTAAAGCGAGCCAAGCCAGCGGCACCAGTTGTAAGAACAGTCCACTCAAAAAATATAGAGAATCATTGAACGAAAATGTGTACGATTCAATTTAATTTTTTGAGGAAGATGAATGTTTCAAATATTGCAGCCATCACAAATAGCAACCGTAAGACAAAACTTTCTGATTACGATTACCATACAAAATGTCAAACTTTACGATGAAAATGTCAAATTTTATATGTTTACGCATGTGCTGTCATATGTCAAGAATTACGTAGCAACTCGTAATAATAGATATGTATGTCAACGTTGGAAATGAACATATCGACACAAAAGTGATAAAAGATACAAGAAAACGCTTCCTTCAGTAAGTATTCAGAACACGACAACGTGTCCAGTCAAACTAATAGCTAGTTGATATTGCCAACGCTTCAAATAAAATATCTTTTTCGTAGGTACTAACCAACAAAAAAAAAAATCTATTCTTCTGTCGTATATGTTGAAGATTTTCTATTTACGCACCATATTATAATTTATTCGTAGATACTATTACCATCTTCACTAAACAGATGAAATGAAAGACGGTTTTTCTTTACAAAGATATAAATACATAACTATGATTAAACTTGATAAGACAAAAATATGAACAGATGTTTTTTAAACTCGACCTTGGCAACATGACGAGGTGGCCGAGTGGTTAAGGCGTTGGACTGCTAATCCAATGTGCTCTGCACGCGTGGGTTCGAATCCCATCCTCGTCGTTCTTCTTTTTATTAAAATTTTCGATGCAGAAGCTTTTTTTAAAAGTATATTTTAAGTTATGTGTGCTTTTGAGAATAATTTCGCTGAATGAGGCTTTTCTCAAAAGGTTTATCAGTCAAAAAAAAAAAAGTTGAATCTGTTCGTCTCTTCATATTTTTGACGTGATGACGTCTAAAAAATCGGAATATATGGGCAGCACGCACGAAAAAGTTTCACAGTCACGTTATATATCTGTTTTGATAGCATAGAAAGTCGATAAAGTGGGAGGGGAGGGTGTTGTGTGGTTGGTGAGGGGGGGGGGGGGTAGTGTCAGGAAAAGGAAAAAAATGTCAAAAATGGTTGGTGGTTGTAGTTGGTGTGGGTGATGAGGCAAAAATTGTCAAACATAATGGGTGGTTCCTTGGTGGCTGTAGGTAGGATTTTTGATTGGCGTTGGGGGGATTTGATATGGTTGGGGGGGGGGGGGGGGGAGGGAATTGTCAAATATGGTGGGTGGTTGGTTGGCGGTTAGGATGGTTGATTTGATTTGTGGGATTTGATGTTGGGAGGTTGTGAGGAAAAAATTGTCAAAAATGGTGGGTGGTTGGTTGGTGGCTGTAGGTGGGATGGGTGGTTGGCAATGTTGGTGGGGGGGGGGGAATGTACAAAATTGGGGGTGAGTGGCCAGTGGTTTTATTGGAATAGGTGGTTGGGATTTGGGGGGGGGGGGTTCACTGGAGGGAATTGTCAAATATATTTGTGGAGGGGGGGGGTGAGGAAAAAATTGTCAAAATGGTTTGTGAGTAGCAGGTGGTTGTAGGTGGAGTGGGTGGTTGAGGGGCGGGGGGAGGGAATGTCAAAACTAATGGGTGGGTGATTGGTAGTGGTTAGGAAGGGGGATATATTGTGTGTGGGGGGAATGTTCAAAAATGGTGGGCTGTTTGTTGGCGGTTGTATGTGGGGGTGGTAGGCTGGAGTTTGGGTCAAGGGGTAAAAAAAAGTTTTAAAATGGTGGGTGGTTGTAGGTGGGTTGGGTGGTTGGTGTTTAGAGAGATACCTACACATGAAGTGTTTTGTGAACTGGTTATCACGTAAAATTATCGTCCGTAACCGACTTTACAGACAACCATGTTTTTTTTTTAATTTCCTAAAGAGTTATTGAAGCCTTGTTGGAGCTTTAGCATTAAGCACAAAAAAAAAGATTCTATTCGATGTAAGGCTCAGATTTGTAGGTACTTGTAATTATAGGATTTACAGTTTAGGAATTAGGAAAGTTTAGTCAAATTTCGATCAGTTTAGTTTACGGACGTAAACTGCGCTCGCTATCGCATTTTACGGACGAAAATTTGACATCTGACTGTGAATGGATATGGATATATGTATAGTAAGAGGTTAGAGGTACATATGCTGAATTTGTGTGTGAGGTCACAGTCATCTTTTGTTCAGAGGAAAATGCAAGTGTTCATTTCACAGGTTTGTTTTTTTCGGTTTTGACACTAGCTTCCGTTTGTTGCCATCCATTATAGTTAAACCTTAAAGGCTTCTGATGTATTTGACAGATAGGAAACAACTTTTTGTTCGGTTGTGACACTGGCTTCCTTTTTCTTTCTCATAGTATGGTTGGGATTTAAGTGTTTATTTGATAGTCTCCCAAGGCAAATTTTTATTCTAGGACAAAAATATGCGCACCTGAAATATAACTGTGAACAATAAGCTTAATATTTTTTCGATAGTGGCTCCAAGTTATTTGAAATGACATTTTTGGAGCTGTTTTGGAGTGACAGTCTATTTTTACTAGAATGGATAGTTCCGGATTCACCGCTTATAATAATGGTACTTGCCATAGAACCAGTTTTAAATATCAGCCATTCTCGTAATTCGCAGGACCGATTTGAATGCAATCTGAAGCAGGGCAAGCGAATTTGTGTTGGTATTTATGGAAACCGGTTTAATCGTCGCGGAATGACAATTATGGCAGAGTTCATGGTGTAATTTAGATTGGAGCATGAAACGCGTTTTTTAATATGAATGTGCCTGCCGAAAAGAATATGATAAAACTTAAATGTCTATATTTCTATATGCATCATATTTTATTCTTCTGAGGTTAGGTACATTTATTCCGACGAAAAAATCAACCGACTGCAGTGCCCTCTACGTAGTTTTTTACTTGCAAGGATAGATGCTATTAGGACAGTTGTGCATTATGATGATAGGGAAGTGAGCAAAAGTGAGTCTAACGATTCTGTCTGTCTGTCTATTTTAACACATACACTCCCACCTAAGTATTACCCCAATATATCACGCAAAAAGTTTGGATTGCATCATCTTTTGTCCTGAAAAGACATTGTCTAACATTTTCTTTGTAAATATTATTTTTTGTCAATGTTGTCCGCTGATGCATGTTCCATTCTAAAGGTACAATTTTGGATCACTGTTCCACATATACCACCATTATTTCTCGAAGTACTTACCTATTAGTCTAAGAAAGAATTCCAAAAACTAAAACTAGCTGTCCGTCAAAGACGTTTCTGGTTTCTCAATAAAGGCAGTGTTTCGAGTGCTGTATGTCTTTCTGGAAGCGCAAAAAATAAATTTTCACAGAACGTTGAATAATTTGGAAACGATATCGATGAGTGAGCGTTTAAAAGATGATTTGTCTAACAATGCTGAATATATAACCGTTCAAACCAGGTATCCATAGTTTTTGTATTAGGCCAAGAACTTTCAAAATGCAGTAACCTTAAAAATACATCAAGTTTATCACTCACAGTGTTATTAAAATTGATTGAGTCGTCTTCGAAAAAAAAACCTGCCCAAAACTGAGCCACTCGTTTATAAGATAATTTTCTACAAAAATGCTCCTGGCTTTTGAAATTTAAAATATTTTAAAACTTAAAATTTTAATGGAACCAGTTCAAGGTTCGAGCTGAGCTTAAAAGAAATTTAAAATAAATTTGTTCATGAAGTTTGAAGAAAATTCGTCCAACCGTAAAAATTAAAGCTCCAAAAAACGCAGTCACCCCAAAATTTTGTTTCTACACGAAACCAATACTTGCCCTTTAGATAAAGTAAAAATAGGTAAATAAATAAACTTGGAGGGTTTTTACTTTCTTTAACTTGACTTTGACTAGCTTCAATGCGTTAGAGAAGAGAAGAAGGAAACTTCATTAATATTTATTACCGCTCATATCAAGTTATTGAATAAATAATTATGGTATGTAAATTTTATCAAAATGTTGAAATTCTATTTTTCACTCATAAAATTTATAAATTTTATAAAAGTTATTTCGACGAGGATGGGATTCGAACCCACGCGTGCAGAGCACATTGGATTAGCAGTCCAACGCCTTAACCACTCGGCCACCTCGTCATGTTGAGAACAGTTAGACAAAAATCTGTTTTCCCAATTTTGTGCCCCAAAAAGGTTTCTCAAGGGTGTCAATGAATAAATACAATCATCGTTTAGATAAAAAAAAGATAGTTTTTCAGGTATTTTTTCGATGAAAAATTTTGAAAAAGTCAACAATATCACCAAATCAATAAAGTTTTGACTTTGAAAAAGATACTTTCATGTGAATATGGAATCGACACCCTTATTTCTAAATTATTGAACATGCGTATGAGTTGGAATGGAATGTGTAGGAAGAACCTACATCTTGAGTATGACGACAAAGTATTTAAATAATATTATTTGCTTATCAGCGCATAAATTACGAACAACAAAATTACCAGGCCACAGCATTGCAAACAAACAAGTTCGTTTACCAAAAATTAATCTGGGCTTGTTTTTATTGTGGCAATGGCAACAGAGGATAAAATTAGTTTACAGATGTGGGAATCATTCGATTGAAGATTTTTGTAGTTCCAAGAACATTTTTTTTAAGTATATCATAATCGTAGGTTGGAAATGGTTTAGCCGTCATTTTTACTTGCAATTATTTATACCAAAAGCCCAATGAGAAAAGACAATCTGATAAGACATTTAAGCAAGACATTGCACAATCACGGAGACGAGACGTCGAAAATTCTGTCCGTCCCTTCTTTCCGTTCGCTGCCCTAGTCCAAATCCAAACGCATAGTGACCGCTGGAACACAATGGAGCCGGAGCCGGATCCGCAATCGCATCAGTATCGCATGTCAAAATATTGAATACACACGAATTCAATGTTGTGAGCACAACGAGACGGATCCGCAAACGCAGCCACAAAAGCCGACGGACAAGTTGGCCAACTTTTAATAAAAACGTCCTTTTAGAAATAAGGTCAGGTAAGAACAAATTTATAAAAAAGACTATACATGATGCGATATATGTTTTATCATCTTTTATATGCATATATATGTATGTATGTTTCTCAGTGGAAATTTTAAAAAAAACGTGGCATACGTACGACTTCATTGTCCATTGTGGGCACTTCTAATTGGGTACGTACGGCATGCGATACGGTTGCGGCAGCGGTTGCGGCTGCGTTTTTCTATTGTGTTCCAGCAGTGAATTGCAAACTAGGTTCATAGTATATTCTTTAGCTGTCTTAATCTCGATTTCAGTTTTGAAAATAACGGAAGTTGCCATATTTATGTTAACATAAAGATTATTTTTCTTGGAAACGTCTCCAACACTTTTGATAAAACCTTTTGAGTGCTGTGTTGTAGATTTAGTAGATCTTTTGATTCTAATGGACTTTCATGGGATTGTCTTATAACAGCAGTGCATCTAATGAAACTAGATTTTCTATGAAACAACAACGATTCCATTAAAATTAATAAAGGAAGTCTTTTATTAATACTGATTTCCGAAATTCAAAAAAAGGTTTTTTTGATAATTTCTCTTTGGTTTTTAATAATTTGAAACTGATTTCGAATAATTTTTGGAGTTTGTTATTTTTCTATAGATAGGAACAATAGGTAGAGCTGAAATTAAGTTTTAGGAAAGCAGAAGTGAAGTTTTATTACTTGCTATTAAAATCTGAAATGCTATGAAGAGATCTCAAGCAGACAATGAGGAAACCGATTTTAAAAAAAAAATTAATTGGCGTTGATGTTGGCAGCATAGAAAGATAACACCGACGAGACGGTCAGACTTTTTCCGCTGTTGTATTAAACACGTGTGTATTTAGCACAGACAATAATAATATACATAAACATATTTATGTGTGTCACTGTTATTTTGCTTCTGTGTTTTAGGCAACCATAAGAAACTTATTATAATACATCAAATTTTGGAAAAAAGCATTAAAAAAATCATATCAAATTTTATTAATCACTTAAAAATCAATTATTAGCCATGTGATTTCTTTCAATGTTTTAAATTTTAAGAAATTTAAAGAAAAAACCTTCCACCAGTTTAAAAAAAAAAACCTTTTTTTTAACTTTTCGAAAACATACTCCAAATTTTTGTTGACTAAGTATGCCAACATCAACCAGCCAGTGTCATATTAATAATTTCATCGAAATCCGTCAAGTGGTTAACGGGGAAATATGATATGATAAAAAACCGGCCCTATGTGAGGTACCGTTATAAGACTTTTCCTGAAAAATGTATTCCAACCAAAACATAAAGTTTAATCAAAAAACACTATTCAGAAAGCTTTATCGAAATCGTAGGAGCCGTTCTTGAGATATATGAGTTTTTCTTTAAAATTCATTAGGTTAGTTTTGAAGTTAGAATGCTAATTCCGCAAAACCTCTTGTATAACATCATAATAATAATATGTGAAAGCCAAATTAAGAAAAACGGAATCTGGTACAGTTTTGGGTTGTAAAGTTGGGTTCCAAGCTGAATTGATGATCTTTCCTTGAAGATCTAGCATTATGGTTGAATTGTTTGAGGGGAGGAATGCAATTGGCTATTTTTATATCGATAAACTAATGAAAAATGTCTGTTGTTGTACAAATAAAAGCGTGTGTCAAAATGTAAGATTCACATTTGAAATATTAATTTTGATTTAGCGGTAATGCCAGTTTTCTTGCAATTACAGAAATATGTATAGTCTTCCAGAATTAAAAAATCTTCAACTTCAACATCTGTCGACATTTTGCCAAAATCGTATTGTCAGAATTTATTATTAGTTCCAAGGTACATATTTCATTTGTATCAACATACTAATGACAGACAAAAGTGTAACGAAGTTACACCTTTCCTGCCGCCCCCTCCGCATCCGACCACAATAACCAATTAACCGCCGCCAACAACCCCCGCAACAGTTCCAACACCGCCACCGATCGGCATGATGATTCCATGTAATTATTCATCTACGATGAATAATCGAACCATCATCACGTGACGTAACAACCACACAGCCTCCCAAATAACCGCCGCCACCGACCGCCACTCTAATTCCACCACCGCCACCGAACGCCAAGAAGATTCCATACATTTATTCATATAACGAATATTTGAATCCCATAACGTGACGCAATGCCAACATTGCCTACTATTAAGGAAATTACATCTACCCCTCCACCCCGCACCGCTGATTTGGACTGCCAACCACTTACTAGGACCTAAACCAGAAGAACAGCCAAATGAATGCATCACTCCAAATGAATAACTCATTTGCAAGTATTTCTAACATTTAACTTTATAATTCACAGTCTCTTCTTTCAGAGAATATCCATAAGTAGAGGTGAAATTTGCATTGAAAATCAGACTCGATCTCCCAGCCATTGGAAGAAGTTCTATTGCAAATAGAAAACCGGGATAAGAGTTCTCACTCGAAGGTCGAAGGTACGCTGCGGGGAATACCAGCAGAAACCTCACCAAATTTTGAAGCATACTCGTATTGACTCGTCGACAAGTAGAGTAAGATGATCTGTTTCAGCAGATATTGAGGCATTATATTTATTGGCAAAGCCAAGAAGAACTGTGTACGTTGAAATCACCCGTAATAACTATTTCAGTACAAGCTATGTATAAAGAATTAATTCATTGAATCTAGTCGGACACGGACATAATATTGTTTTTTGTAAGGAGTTGCGGCAAAAATCATTTGAATTGTAACTAAAAATTTTTTGAAATTGTTAATATATTATCTATTTTATGTGTTTTAAAAATAATTTGGTAAAAGTAAAAACAAGACTCTGTGTAGTTTCTAAATGCTTGTTTTTTTTTATAAAAATTAAAATCTTATTCAGTTTTCAACTATTTATTTTGGTTCTTAATTATTTAACACAACATATTAAAAGATTTCATGGTAAAATAAATAAATAAATAAATTAAAAAAAAGAAAACTAATTTACAATTCGATCTACAAAAAGAAAAAAAAAATCAAAAACTATTATTTAAACATATTACTCTGATAAAATGAACTGTCTGGCAGAACGTATAAGTTCTCAGGACGTCCATTGAAGTCAAAGCGTCCCTTCAATGACGTTCCAAAGCCAGAATCTTCCATAAAGGATTTTCTTCCAAAAACAGGCGGTTCTTGACGTAGAAATCCTTTTCCTGGAAATGCACTTGACATCAACTCCGGCATACTGTAATCATAAGCTCCATTGGGCTGTCCATTCGACATGAAGTTGATTGGCAAACTCATGAATGGATTCATTGTATTTCCGTGGTAGGCAGTCAGTGATTGAGAAGGCTGTTGCGAAATATAACCCAAGCCTGGAGTGTACATATATGGTGTTGGTGGCAATCGGACATAGTAAACTGGTGAGTTTTCGATGCTTTGTAATCTTGATGAGCTCCCTAGAAGTCCACCAAAATCTTGCCGCGGGCTGGCGAATTGCATCGGTTCATCTGCCATAGATTGAAATGAGCTTCCCCCAAAGAATCCCATTTTGGGGAGTCTTGTTGATTTTCGTTGATGTTTGGATTTTGGATCTGGAAGTATGATATTAATTTGAGACGAGGATGATCAAAGAAATCAATGAGACTAACTCTGTTTTTTCATTCCCATCAGTTTGGATAGGAATTTTGTGGAAGATGATTGAGATTTCATATTTCCGTCTGATGCTGCGGAATCTGTCAGAGCCATCAGGAATATGGGTAAGAATATTAAATACTTTGGTATCTTCATCTTTTGCAAGTGCCGGTCTAGAAAATAAAAGGGAAAGAAAATAATTTTGCTTTCACTTTCAGTCAGTCAGTTAACTGATTTGTTGTGAAATTTTCTGAAACAAAAATCATGTCTTGCATGTTAAACCGATGTCGTATCAATATCGGTCGACAAACATTCTTTTTTTTTTACAAAATCCATCACGTTCTCCCTTAAAACTTGAAACGCCGTACTTATCTTAATTTCGGTCTTGAATAAATGAATACTAACACTATTGCGAAAGGAGAGCAAACATTTATCTTTCATTATATTGAAACTTCTGTTCATACTTCTTCAATGATTATAAGTTTACACTTTAGAAATAAATTACACAGTCTGGAAAAGAAATGAGTTTTAGTACAAAAATAAGCATTCAAAGTAAACTTTTGTGAACTAGATTTTGAGCATATATACATGTATGTAAGTATGTTTATTTAATTTTTGTATGATTGATTTGATATTGATTACGTTAAAAAATTGCTTTCAAAATATCATGCTCGTCATTGTCATCATCTTATTGTATTCATTAGGTACATACTAACAGGTGCGTTGCTATGGACTTTCTATTTCTATCCCTCGCGAACAATATCTTTTCGGAATAAATTGTATCCCATGTCCTTTTCTGTACCCCAAACAATGTGTGTACAAAATTTCATGATGATCGGTAGAGCTGAAAGCGTAACAAACTCACATTCGGTAGCTTTTGCCAAAAATTTCGTCTGTGTGGACGAATTGGGTTAATAATGTGCAAGTACTAATTTAAGTGCACGACTGGGTAGCACGGGTTTGATTTTAAGTGTGACAGCAGACTTGGGGCTTGAAGTTTTAAAACTAAATAAATATTTAGAAATTCTTGAGTAAATATAGGAGTGGCCTAAAATGGCCCCCTAAGGTAAAATGGCACACTTGCCAGAAAACTTATAATCGAACATAATTTAACATGTTTTGTGAACACAGTTTTTTAGTTTGTCAAACATTACTGACACAAAAGAAATGTTAGCGACTTCAAGCTGTTACTTATGTGTATGAATTACTTGTTACTTCAACTTCGTCTAGGCTTCACCAAATGATGACAAAATTATTTTTGTGAAATTTTTAAAATTCTGAAACTCATAAAAAACATTTTATTTTGTAGAAGGAAGTAAATAAAGATTATTAAAAAGTATTTCTTAATATTTTTGCAAAATATTAAGCTTGTTCAGTGTTAAATTTTTAATAAAAAAAAAAAAAAACACTAAACGGGCAAAATGGCCTCCTCAATACTTAGGAAAAACTCATTTTCCAATTTCCTTTTTAGCAAAAATGGTTGCAAGGTATCAACGGTCGACTAGCAGACAGTCCTGGATGGGGGACTTAATGTCAAAAGCACTCGGAGTAGTTAACAAAAAAAAAATGGGCCAAATCATTTGGAGTGCCAATTTGTAATTATTAACTTTGCTCGGTTTTTTTTTCTATTGAATTAATTTTAAACGAATTGTTGGTTTTTGGTTTCTTAGGATAAAATGGCATATCAGGGTGATATTTTACCCAAGTAAATTTAGTGGTTAGAATACAAGGACATTTTAAAAATTATAGTTTTTAAATACTTCTTGAAACTATTTTAACTTGGTAACCTAAAAAAAACAAAGCGTTTTTGATGCTTAGTACTTGAAAAGAAATAACTATGAAGTTATAGGTAAAATTGAAAGCGAGTTATAAGACATTTAGCTTAGGGAGGTCATTTTAGGCCACTTTTCTCTACGTATAATCGCAAGTTAAAATTCCATTCTTTCTCGAAGTCTCAAATCTGAAATCCATTCAAGGATTTAGAGCGCTTAGTTGTAAATTATGCGTGGTTGTAATATTTCACAGTCGCGAAACTAAATATTGGTTTTACAGTGACAGGCAACAGTGAATTCATGCATGTGTAAGCCCCTCACAAATGCTCAGAAGAAAGATCATCTAGTGGCCGTGGCCCTCTAAGTCCGGGCCTGTAATTATGTCTGCTACTTTTAGACGCCCTTCGATTTTCAATAGCTTAGACGCAACAGTATAGTGGATGTTTTGCATGAGAAATGTGAGGACTTTGAAACCTCATCTAATATGACCAGTCATGTTATCTGGAGATCGCTTGGTACTAAAGGCCCATCACTGACCCAATTGGTGCTCTTATAAAAAAGTCGTACAACAAAGCAAGGTATTTTATTTTGCACAGTGGATAGCTTTCCCATGCATTTTAAAGGGCGACGGGAGTTAGACAGGGTGATGTTCTTTCTGTCACCGGTTTTGTTTTCATACTTGCATTTGATGATTTTATGTAAGCAATACTGTTGGTGAAAATTAAAGACTTGATATCCAATGGGACCTATTTCAAAAGTAAAGGAATTTGGACCATACCTATGACATGTTTAATTAATAACAAACGACACTGGAGCTCTTAACCAAGTGTGTCACTCTCATCAACGAAATTATAAGGGGCTGGCTTAAAGATTAACACCAAAATAACAAACGTAATGCACACCACACTACAGCAGGCTATTGCTAAACAGAGGACAAATAGAAGATTTTGGCTGATTTTCTAGATCTAACACTAAATAAACTCGCAGTGCATTCAGAGTCCTTGTTGAACCTAGATTGCGAAACTGCTGAAAAGTTCATATCAATATGAAACGGGAAAATGCTCAGCCAACATCTTGACTCGGTTGCAAGCTTTTGGAAACCATTGTCTGAGTTAAACTTAATATTAGAATCTTTAGTAGATGTAACCACCAATAGCTGCTTCCGGAAAGCAATGAATGTAGTTCGCAATTTTATTTTAAGTTTATCAGTGAGGAGCGTGCTGAATGGAACTTTCAATGAATCATCAAATAAAGTTTTTTAATCGGATTTCTCCTCGACTATTATCCGAACAAAGACACTCGCTACACAAACTACACCTTTAGACCTTTACTTAGCCGAATGCACACTATGCCCACTGCGTCATAGGTATACCCATCGATATTCCCAAGAAGTACCACGTTGAATAAGTTTAGTTATTAATCGAAAGTGAAAGTTAAACACCTTAAATGATTTCCATTAGCTCGGGGCTTGAATATTTTGTGAGGACAGCAACAATCAGACCCTCAAAAACAAAAAATCTAAACTCAAGATGGCCCAAGGATTCATTTCAGTTGCTTCTCTTCGATCCAGTAAAACATATAAAACAAAAAAGTTTTGGGCGCAATGAGACCGTGAGTACCAAGGACGCCATTTCCGATAGACGTGAAATATTCCCTTTTTCCTGTCAACGAAAAAGATATTTTTTACTTTGCAAGCTCTTATTTAAAGTTCTTAAGAAAAACAAATCTCCTTCGACCTAATGTTGAGTTAGTAAGTCATAAAAACCATCCACTTGAATTATTCCAATAGCTGTTCACAAACTTCAAATGAATAACCGCCACCCAAATAGAACCATCACTTTACCACGAGTTTACCACGAAATTTATGTTGACGTTGAAAAGGATAAATTTCAAGCGCCTCTTGAAAGATTTTCGTAGTCCTGTTTTTTTTTCTTACAAAACGAATAAAAAATCGCGTAAGAAACTTTTAGCGAACTGTTCGAAGACCGCAATACGTTTACAGAGCAATTTAAGTGCGATACTAATAAATCTCTCCTTCTGTTGAAGCAGTTAAACCCTTGCGTGAGGCACCATCATAGCCATCATCATAGTCAGACCATCAGTAGTTTGACTCTCCATTCTCCACACAACGTGCACCTCAAGTTAAATTTTCAATTAAAATTCAGAGCATCAATTTCATTGTATCTATCAATTGTATCTTGGAAGTCGAAGTTAACTCCTCTTCCATTATACCCACTATACTACAATATAATTGCGGTTTCTGGACATGTGCTTCCATTTCTTTCCGACTGAATTTAAATACCAACAGCCAGACAAAATTAAAGCCATCACAGTTAATATATCGCAAAGTGATAAATTTGCCATGTGTCAATGGGACAGCAGTCAAAAATGCGATTTGTAACAAATATCGCTTGCTTTTTTTCTAAGTGGGAACAGTCAGACCCCTCTTAGTCGGAGTTCCCGAAAAACATGATTAAGAAACTAAGAATGCCAGTCTTAGCATTATATACATAAATTGTTTTAAAACTATTCGCCATATTGTTAGATTTACATTTGTACGATGCTAGCGCCACCAATTAGTCGGCTTTTATCTTAAAAGATTTTTTATATTTTAAGGTAGCTTTTATGTTAGGTAGTCCCAGAAGTATCCGACCTAACAAAGAAAACACCAAAAATTTGGGGAAAAGAAACTTTATTTCTCTACATATTCTCCTTTTAGCTCGATACACTTCTCCCAGAGATGTTCAATAGTTTCGATACCCCGTTTATAGTGAGGACCGTCGAGCTCCTCAAAATAGCCATCAACCGCAGACTCCACCTCTTCATTGTTGGCAAATCTTTTACCACCGAGCCATTTTTTCAAGTTTGGAAACAGAAAATAATAATTTAAAAGGGCTAAATCTGGCGAATAGGGTGCGTGAGGAAGCAATTCGAACTTTAGCTCATTGATTTTGGCCATCGCAATAACGGATGTGTGAACTGATGCATTGTCTTGATGAAACAAAACTTTCTTTTTCGCCAAAAAATTGCCGTTTTTTTGATGCAATAAGTTCGCATAATACTCGCCGTTGATTGTTTTTGATTTCAGAAGATAATCAATGAAAATTATCCCACGCGCATCCCAATGACCTTGCCTGCAGATGGAACTGTCCTCGCCTTCTTTGAAGCCGATTCTCCCCTTTCAGTCCATGGTTTTGACTGTTCCTTCGTCTCAGGTGTGAATTGATGGATCCATGGTTATGAATCGACGCAAAAACTCTGCTTTATTGCTGTGAAACTTCGCCAAACACTCGATTGAAACATCCTCACGACGCTGTTTTTGTTCCATTGTGAGTAATCGCGGCACCCATCTTGCGCACAGCTTTCTCATGTCCAAATTTTCAGTCAATATGCGATGTACAGCTTTTTTAAAATGCCTACCATGTCTGCCAGCTTGCGCACTTTCAGTCGACGTTCACTCAATACCATTTTGTGGATTTTCTTCACCATTGCTGGCGTGGTCACATCATTTGGTCGACCACTGCGATGTTCGTCTTGGCAGCTCGTACTACCTCGTTTAAACTCTGTCACCTTATAGTTTACTGTTGTGAACGAAGGAGCAGACTCTTCCAGAGTAGAATCTAGCTCCGCTTTGAAATTGGTTGGACTGAGGCCTTTCAAATGAAAGTATTGTATCACATAACGATGACCAAATTTTTCCATGTTTACAAATTCACTGAGAGCGTTCACTATTGATGGCTGCCAAACAAATACTGAACAACGTAGCGTCGTCAAACTTTAAACTTAAGCTTTATAAAGTTGGTACTCTCTACCATAGTCATTATTTCAAACAACAATCGCCATCTATACGTCAGGTCGGGTACTTCTGGGACTACCATTTCAAATTGAAATGAATTAATAATAAGGTGTTAAGTGCACTGCGACCTTAATGGATAAGAACACTCATCTACAGGAATTCCTCCAAGCTCTTTCTAAAAAGATTAGCTTTCTTTCAAATGGTAACATCCCAGACATGTCTGTCTTTTGACAATTCGGTGGGCCGCAGACGGCTTAAATAAAATATGTCAGTCGCTGCAACTGAATGGAGATGTGTCTGGCTTAAAGATCAACACTAATAAGACCAAACTAAAGACCACGGGCCAAAGCACACAACAAAGTTATTCAAAGGCAGGAAACCGTAGACAAAGCACTCGATGACGAAAGTCTTCGAATCCAACTTTAAATCTGTGCTGTTATGTGTTTTTTTAACATGGAAATAATCTGCCAACATCTCAAGCAAACTGCAGGGCTTCGTTAATCGTGTGCGGTACATTCTGAAGACCCGGTGGCCGTGAAACATATCAAACGTGGAACTGTTGAACAGGAACAGAAGACAAATGGATGCAAACATCATGCGACGGAAAAGACGTTGGACGTTCATAATGGTCTCTCACTGAGATTTCGACTGACTGCTGAATGCTGATGTACAACTAACAGTTGGTGTTTGTCCTCAATCTTTCTCCTCATCCTCAGGCCTTAATTTTGTGGCTGGGTGGATAGAACATCATTTTCCAAGCATGGTAACCAGGCTTCTTTCTAGTTCCTAGGCTTTCGGTCCCATTTTTTCCGACAATTGTATGTCTTTCGGCCAACATCGTTGATCACTAGATGAGCAGCTTAGAGTTAACTTTAGGTACTCTTCCAGCAAAACAGTGTATGTACCTCTTAACATTCAAGCAGAACTAGAATACGAGGGTTTATTGCTGATAACATTTATTTTGATATCGAAGGACTTCGTTTAGTCTGTTTTGGCTGTTTCCGATGTTCTTGACTTCTTGGGTTAAATGGTTGCTCTTTCTCTTGCAACTATTGCCAGGAAGATCTTACTTGGGCAGGTTTTTTCTCAAACAACATCTTCGTTGCCTCCTCAGAAGTCTTTCCTTGAACAAAGAAATGGAAATACCATTTTGTTTCTATCCTGAATGTATCAATTAGTGCTTCTGGTTGACCCAGTTACGTTAGGGGGACTGATCGGTGTTTATGGTAGATGCTTTGGAGGGCTTACATCATTTCAAGAATGGGTGACTTTTGCTACAAGAATAATTCTGCAGTTTCCCAGTCTTTCCATTTTTTGTAATACGCCGCCGGCCTCAGAGGTATTCTCCGCTAACTCTTAGAAGATGGAACATTGACTGTTGTTTTACGTTTTGAGTATCTACTTAAACGGGAGATTTTCCCCTTTTAGTGATGCACTTTCTGGCATTTAACAAGCTTATAGGAGGCATCATCCTTTTGTGTGTACTTCAACCTGCTCTCAAACATTCTTCACGGAGATCTTTCTACATGCGATCTGCAAATTTCTTTGCGGTTACTTCCCGCGGAAGGAAGACGTCTTTAAAATTGTTTTCGCATTAAATTTGACTTTCCCGAGTAGTAAGAGTTTGTCACCCATACCAGAGCTCCACTAAATCTGGTTACATATCGACTCGATCCGGTTTTGATTGCGTTCCACTCCAATTTAGACAATATTCCCTTTGACTGCAATCTAATCCAATGGGCACGTGGTACCAAACATGTTGAATGGGGGGGGGGGGGGGGGGGGTGGTGGGCAGATTTTTTATTATAACTCCTTTAAATCTTTCTAATTAGAGTTTCCAATAGTTCTTTGGTTAGGTGCATCTTTGCAACTTCAGTATTCTCACCACCCCAAGCTGACTGCTATTGAAGTTTACTTTAGACCTTATTACATGTTCCGAATGAGAGGGCCTCGACTGTAAATGAACCTGGTTATCTCTGTAAAATTTACTTAAAATCCATGATTCGAATGTGGGCCTTGTCAGCGACGTGGATGGTAAAGTTTCATGTTCCGATTGTGACAATTAATTTAAGTTTGTTTCTGCTGATATGTCTCCAACTAAGTCAACTACTCCAACCGTTACCACAAACAGTGTCAATGAGGAGGAGCACGACTATGATGATTTCTCTCACAAAAAGAGCTCTCCGATTGGCGTCTTGCAAAAACTATTCAAACTCTTGCATGCCACAGATACTTTTCTTTTAGGTAGATATTTGAGAAAACCAAAACATATTGGATATTATCATCTTGTGAATGTGACTGCACATAATATTCAAACACGAGTTTAAGTACCGCGAGCGCGACATGTGTATGAAACCTATAGGACATTGCACGGAGCATAATAATTGGCATATGGCTGCCTGCGCCATCACAATATCCGCCTGCTTTGGCAGTCGCATTTGCTCGAAAAGCATAATACGACCGTCGTCCCCAACATTTTCTTTTAATGACAAGTGATAGCCATTGAATCCGATCCGATCTAGTTAGTAAAATAAACTTCAATCCGAACTTGAAGCGGTGGCGGGTAGCTGCCAGCTGCCACATCCATGGCCTGGCCATGGCCAAGGTATAAGTTGCTGATGCACACACTTGTTTTAATTGAATTTAATTTGGCTTTTGTTGGAATCAGTGATCGGGGGAATGTTTTGAATGGGTTTTCTTTTTGGAATTTAATTACTCAACGTGAACGGAATGCAATTCGCAGTGATCGTGAGTTTTTGAAATTTCTAATTGTGATGGGATGATAGTCCCTGCCAGAGGGCTATCGACTTTAGAAAGTTGCCGTTGCAGGTCTGTAAAAGTAGTTGACATTACAAAACATGAAAATTTTATGGTTAGCAAGTTTAAGATTTGAACAAGAGTTACACTCTGTAGGCATACTTGAACTGCCTATTACGCTGTTACTATAAAGCAATGGTGAGTATGATCTCATCAGCAACGAATTGCATTTTCCTTAAGCTAATATTGTATTACTTGACAAAATGTGTGGTTTAGTTCTATCCCTGAATCCGAAATTATTTTCTTTCTGTTGTTCGCTAGCAAAGTTGTTATTTAATTCTAAAAAAGAAGAATCCTATCATGTTGGTTTCTTTTGAAATACTCTTAAAACCTGAGCCACTACCAAAAGCAAATCAAACTGGCGCCCGAGTAGGGACTTCATGAAGTTTCATCTGTAATCCTCTACCACTGACTGAGACAGTATGCCAATATGCACTGCACAGCCAACCGATTTAAATGGACAAATCTACCCAACCCTATAGGAATCATTTATACTCATAGCACTTTCCATTGGAGGAAAAGAAGCGTCCAGAAACATCCGGAAGGCTTTTGAAAGCTGAAACTGTTACATTGGTAAGCAAATGACACTTCTGAGAAGATAATAATTTGAAGTCAGAATCCACTCAACAAGCACAAATAGAAACATAACTCAATTGTCACCCATAGAATATTCATTGGGGAAGGTCTATTCGCATGCAGCAATGCCGAAAGTTTTGGTAATGTCGACAAAAATTACATATTGTTGAATCCAGATCTGATGATGAAGATGTCGAAGTCCAGCAAACGAACCAGTAAAAATCCCTTTATACCGCGTATCGAATACTACTACATTGTGTTGAAATTGAACAGAAGCGATCTCGCTTGTTCCATTGGTTTTCGGAATGAGTGGTTCCTCGATGATGATTCCTTAAATGATCTCAAATCTTTTTGTACAAAAAAAATTTAAAAATTTCTGAAACTTTTGATAAAAAGTAACCGCATCTATGTTAAACTAATTTTTTACTAGGATATTTCGATCAAATTTCATTCGGAGAATTTATTGACACTTTTGGTTGCTGAACACGACTTCTTGAAATGACCAAAGTTTTGTCAAAATTTTAAATATGTAGCTTTAAAATTTGTAAACAAATAAAAAGAAATATTTATTTTTAGGTCAAATAACTCATTATCGATTGGCGCTAGTTGCTTCGGAGGGCCTGTTGCGGGCCTTTTGTTCTGGTGATGTCTGTCAAATCTGATGTTTATTATTTAGTTACTGACGCTGTTGAAAACTGTCACCGCACGCAGTCATCCATCATCGAATACGTTCATAATTAACGTAATCGGAACCAACTTCACAGGGGTGCCTATTGTTTCGTTTTTTTCAATTCGAAATCAGTTGTTCCGTTTTCATACATTATATTTTTTGTTTAGTTCCCAAAACCTTATTTAGTTTTTCATTTACTTTGCCTTTCGATCACTTCGCTTTACTGTCACTTTATTACAGTTTAATTCGTTTTTTGGTTATTTTGCATTTCAGTTAAAAAAACAAAGCGTCATTAAGGCAAAGCTTATCTCGATTACGTTTTTTTCGTTTCCAGTTTATTTTGAGAGCAGTTCATTCTGCTCGAGTTCAATGGGAATCGGTTATGATAATGAAACCCTACTAACATAGTTTATTCATTAAAAAAAGTTTTTTTAGGTTTGTAATAATTGTTGTTAATAATTGAAACTAAATTATAAGCATATCAATTTCATTTTTGTAGATGAATTTTATTTTAAATAAATTCTTTTTTGTTGAAAAATGTTAATTTTGAAGTGAATTGTTAACATTCTGTTGGAATCCAAAGATTTTGTACATGTACATTTATCAAAAATTTTTTTTTTTTGCTAATTTCAAGAGCCCAGACTTTTCAAATTGGGGTAAAATGTTTTCGACATTGTTTGTTTCGTTACTATTTTGTTTGTAAAGAGACCAAGAGCATTAAAATTCGCGCGAATTTTAATGCTCTTGGTCTCTTTACAAACAAAACAGTAACGAAACAAACGATGGCGAAGTAATCGAAATCGAAATGAACTAAAACCGAAATAATCAAAAAACGAAATAATAAAAGACGAAATGAACTTAAAACGATATAAGCACAAGACTAATGATTTTTTATTCGAAATAAACACAAACAAAACAAACGAGAAATTAAACAACTAAAATGCGAAATAGCGAAAAAACAAAACCACTTTGGCGAAACAATAAAAATCGAGGTAAAAAAAACTAAACAAACCATACCCCTTCACAGCTAGAGGAAAAGAAAATCCCAAAATAAGCGAAAAAGAAAAACCAAAATCCTTTAATAAGATCAAAGTTAAGGTGTGGTGTAGTCTCGTGTAATCGTACACTGGGTTCATCGATTTTCACCTCTGTTCAAACATGTGTGATCGTTGACAAGATATTAGTTTTAGGTGGCTGTATTCAATGATAGTGTTAACGTTCGTGCGTTGTCCCCATTATACGGTAAGTGGGGTGACCTTCAGACAAAATTCGTAAGTCGAAGGAACTCAAGATTGACGGAGAATATTGCCGCGGTCCGTGAAAGTGTAGAGCGAAACTCAATGCCGTGCACAGTAGAGCAGTATTTTTAGGGGATGAAGAACATAATACAAAGAGACAGCCTTAAAAAAAAAAAGAATAAAACGAATTTATCTTTCTTTTTTATTGGAAAATATGTATTTTTATTACTGTTCGGACAAAGTTCCGCAAGTGATTTGCTGTGGGACACCATAGCAAGAAACACGAATCAAAAAGACGCGTTGTATCGCATGAATTCAATGTGCGTCGCTGTGATTTTGACATTTAAACGCATGCTTCAATTTTTTCGGAAGAATGTCCGATTAATCAATCGGACAACTCACAGCTCACACTTAGTTTACCAGGTGATAATGCATCCTCAAAAAGTTACCGATTGGTGTGGACTTCGAGCCTACAGCGTCATTGGAAGGTGATTTTTCGGAAAAGACGTTAGTTGGTGAGGCTGTCACCGTCAATGGCAAGCGCGACAGAACGATTATAACCAATTTGTTGTGACCCAAATTAGACCATATGAACCTAGAAAAAATGTGGTTCCAGCAGGACGGTGCTACGGGCAACGTGCCACACAGCGGATGCCCCAATTGATATTCTGAAGTTATTGAAAATTGTAGCACTAGGAGCTAGGACCCAGGCCATCGTAAGAAGCTGATGCGGCCATTTGAAGGAATCTGAAAATAATGTTGTTAATTTTCTAGGATAATATTGCAACGCTGGAGGATAGTGAATCACCTAGCCTCAACCATCTTGTGGACTCAGAGTCTGCAGTAAGAATCCTTATCAAATATGAAAGACCATTCAGCATTCTCCAACGTCATCCTGATAAAACCTAACAGCTAAGCAGGAATTCTAAGGCTGGTCAGTGGTTATGGCTCGATACAAATAGTTCTTTCCTAGTAACACTTTTGTAAGCTTCTCAAAATCCGACGAACATTGAAGACTAACGATGCTCAATTCTTGCGCTTTATAAAGAGTCCCCGCAATTTGAAGATCTGATTGTAGACTTTCTAGGTCACCAGCCGCATTGCTGACGATCTAATCAATCGTCTCAAACACTACCGAACCACCTTAGCGATGCAAGTTTAAGAGGCTAACCACTAGCGCCTCAAAAGCTATAACTATTATAATGTTAGTGCGGTGCAGAGTAGTCGATTTCCAATTTCGGATCGGGCAGATGGTTCTCAAATATAGGAAATTCAGTGACAGTTATGTTTGATGATCAGATCATACAGCCGATATGTCAAAATACCATTACCGGGAAGGTTTCTTTCGTATGCCACTGAAAGGAGTATAAACTGACGCACTTAGTCCAAAAGTGGACCGTTATGATACTACAAAGTTAAAACTAACCCTAAAAACTTACACACTAAGAAATAATCTGAGTTTCTTAAGAAGCGTTCTAATCCATGACTTCCTCAATGTCTTCTAGCCATGTACATAGAAGATCTACTTCGTCCATACAGCTTCTCCAAAAGTTATTTGCAAGCACACCAAGTCTCGCAGCGGTTCTGCCTATGGACGGGAACACTTTTGGAAGATGACCAAGCCCACCCTAGAACAATGTCATGTAACCATACTCCAGACTTTATGCCACCTAGGCAGGTTGCTCGTTGGTGAGGGTGCACTGGGTATGTCAAAGAGATTGTTTAGTTCGCGTGTTCGGCTTAGACGAGGTTTACTGTTCCTCTGCCAATTATTTGATTGTTTGAGTTGGAAGTACTTGTGAAGATGATTAGTCAGGATAAGTGATTTGTTCATAGCCATTTCGTCGCATCGAGGAAGTTGATCAGAACTTTGATCTTTTTATTGAATAGTTCACTTGGGTAGTTGAAAGGACTACCTATAGCCTTGCAGCATTTGCCCCTACTGGCCATTGACCGCTGCTTGTTACCACCACCCTGACTATATCAGACCGGTTTTTGCAAAGTAATTCGTTTGTTCCAGATTTGTTGTAGGCTGGACACATCGTATGATGCAATTGGTCAAGTTGCTCCTCCTGATGCTTGCCTGGCCAGCTCATCTGCTCGTTCATTGAAGACCATTGTGCATTCGAGCCCAAATCAGAGTGAACTTCAGGTTGGAGCCAAGACCATCCAGCTCTTTCTGGCATAGCTGACCAATTCGGAGGAGGTGGAGGTCGAATTGAAAATGTGTCATTTAAATCCTACCGTTTTGATTTAAACACGGACCATTATTCTAAAAACGCGGCTTAATAAATGTAAATATTTCTCTAAATGCTTTTTTTAAATATTTGTTGACCCATAAACTGGACTTCTGGACTGGACTAGGATAGGCCAGCATCTATACGTCGCGGAAAGTTAGAAACGGGATAAAGACATAGCTTCAATGTACATCATGTAGACTAGAATCGATTGCTTTAACCTAAACTCGCTCGGAAACAGGGTCTGCCTGGTCATCAATAGAAGGGAAGAGAAAGAATTGTCAGTTTAAGATCAGTGGCGTTTGACTTTGGTGCCCTCTGGTGTATTTATTGTATCAAACTTGATTTTTAATAGCATAATAAATACCCTGGCAAGATAGCAGCGACCCCTATCATGCAGCATTGGCAACAGAAATTACTGCCTCATGATATAACTATATTTCTACCAAAAAATTTCTAGCCAAGTAGCCACCATTGACGTTTTTAATCATTTTTACAATATTTTATTAAATTTTTACTAACAAAATCTAGCTTAAAAAATCAGTCTTTAGATTAATAATATCCCGATAGCGAGTCCTGGTACATGGATTGCATTGGATTGAAATTGTTTGGTAGTATGAAGATGTCTTCCGGTCGGCCATTGAAGATGAATGGTCTCTTGAGGTTCGTCATCTTGGTATCAGTTGGTGGCGGGATGAAGGATTGTTGCGGCAAATAGCCGGGCCGGTATGATGAAGGCGGCGGTGGTGGAGGTGGATGATGTTGCCTTTGAGGTGACATTGTTGGCATCTGGCTTTGCAGGTCATTTGCTGATTCCATTTGGTAGATTCCATTTGGTTTACCATTAGCCAAGAAATTCACCGGTAAATTAAAGATTGAACTGAGCGGCATTGCTGGATATGAATTGTACGGAAGAATTGGTGAGAAGTTCGGTGTAAATGTTCCGGGCTGTGAGGTGTAGCCCAAACCAGGTATAAACATGTACGGTGTCGGAGGAAGTCGGACATAGTAGATTGGTGAGTTGCGGTATGATGATGTTGGTCGTCGAGTTCCAGCACGGGCCATCACGTCTTCGACTTCATTTTGATCATTAAACTGGTAAAGCATTTCTGGAGATATGATCATGGGATATGGTATGAAAATCGGTTGAGGATATCCCATGAGTGGAAGAAATTTATTGTACGGTGACATGGATGGTTGGTGTTGGTAGGGGTTCCAACTACTAAAGTGGGGAGGTATTCTTTCATTGAGCAGCTGATAGGGATCTGGTTGTTCTTCTTCCGATGTTTGTTCCTGTTTAGGATGGTCTTCTTTGTCGTGAACATATTGTACTTGAGTATGCAAGCCAGAACTTGGTTTTGTAGGATTCAAGCTAGCAGCACATAGTATTGATTCGAGAGAGATTATCGCAATTAAGAGCAGGGTTGTATGTTTCATATTGTTTTTTATAAGAGATATCTGAAAAAAAACAAAGGATTTCATTAGATGAGAGAGCTATATGTTTTGTATGTTAATTTTAAGAGGAGGCAAGAAATGGAAATATTTTATTTTTTTTTGTTTAGAAGTGTGCGGGATTTAAAAATCGTACCCAAACAGGAGGGAAGTAAATACCTATTCTATACACACTCTTGTTATCAGGTGAAAAGACAACATATGACTATTAAAGCGAAACCGATTACCTAACTGCAAGATTCGTTTCCTAATGATATTGAAAGAAACCGTGTCATCGCAGGCCAAGAGGCATATTCAAAAATTCAAAACCATCTATATAACTTCATAGAGTCGATGTATTTTAGAAACAGACAAAATCATGAGAGTGATTTATGAAACAAACCAAAACTAGAAACTCGAAAAATCCGCCTCGTGCTGGACCAAAATTTGACCAGAAAGCGTTTTAATAGCAAAGTTTGATGGCTGCAAAGTAAAACGTTGTTCCAGGATCCATTTCACTCAAGCCTTTTTGCGAAACTGGTGGCCAGCCCTATAGAGAAGAGGACCAAACTCAAAACCGTGATAAAAACTCTACACCACCAAAAATAAAACTTCACTAGTCTCTCTCGGTTCATTAACGTAAGACATAAGTTAAAAGTGCGTTACGACTCAAACAATGTAATAATTAGAAAGGAGGCTTCTCTGGACGCAGAACTATTATGAATTACAATTGATATAGACATTCAAACTGACTACAACGGATTTTCCAGAAAGCGAAAGCCAGAAGGAAAACCGGGTCAAAACGAGGATTATGTCGTCGTGTTTACGGGCAGCAGTGTCTTTCAAGCTAAAGTAATTGAAATCTGTGCAACCATCTCTTAACAAGCCAGTAAGACCCTTGACTTTTTCTTAGACAGTAAAGCAGCTATCAAAGCCATCTTATCAACAATCACAACATGAATAGATTGCTGCCGCAAGGCGTTAGGATAACTGAATCAAACCACTTAGTTGGAAGATAAAATGCTCAAAATCAGTTCATCACCAAGCCACACAGTATCCTCGATACTCATACCACTTGAACAGGAGAAAAAACGGGTTCATAAGAGCGTTTGGGATAATCGAGGAATCTATGGTCAAACCACTCAAAGAAAAAACAAAGTACTTACTCAAGCTGAACAGGCCTCCACTCTCCCTGTTGGTGGGAATCCTTACAGGTCACAATTCAGTAGGAACACCGATGAGCAGAATGAGTATCTGACTTATACAGAAGATCTCAAGACAAGAAAGCGGAAAAGACTCATTTGAATTCCTATGCGAGTGCCGCAGCTTAGCACGGACCAGAACAGCAGCCTTCGGAAAATATTTCTTCAACGAATTGGGCGATATCTCAAACAAGACACTACAGTACATCTTTGAGTTCATCCAGGACCCAGGTTGGTTCCATTAAATCCCCCTCACCCTCACCCACTCCATATAATCCCAATCAAATACTAGAGAGCTCAATGGGTTCATTGAGATTCCAGTGAGGATATGTGGTCTTACCAAACCACCAGCCCTTACCACCTAACCTAGCCTCATTTTTTTACAGATTCACACTAGTAATCTTGATCTGATAACATGTTTTGCTGATTCGGTGCATCAATAAACCATTCTCCATCGGGTTCGTTGAACAATTTGTTCACCCTTCTAAGTTTTTGAACGTGACCATTTCAAGGTACATTTGACGACGCAATGCGACGCTGATTATGGCTGAGGTTCGCGTTGATTTCGTGATGGATGAGCTTCCAGAAAGTATGTTTGAAAGCCTTTTTAAACCAAACTGTTTAGACAATAGGTTTTTCTCAAACTAACCCCACGTGCGTTTCCCACATGAGTAGCTATCAGGCGAATCGAACCTTCCGAACCTGGAACCGTGTTAGTTGACACTCACTGTCTGATAAGAGAGTTATTCGAAAAATTATATTTGCATTCTCCATCTGATATAAATTAATGTTATCGAAAAGCTTCCAGTGTGCACGTTGGTACTCTGCTGAAAAATTGAAGAGACGTTCAATATACCACCGATTCCGAAAGGCTTCGAAACTCACTTTTTTATGAAAAGCGGACTTGTCATTTTCTCAGAAGACTACCCTTGAACAAACCTGAAGGTGGAATTAGGGATTGAATATAGAATCTCAGCGTTGTATTCTGACATATATAAAATTTGTTGAGACCTCCATTTTTAGAATGCCAAACAGAAACGAGTAATTATTAATAAAAACCTCACTTAAATTAAGAAAATATTGTTCGATATGATACCCTGATACCAATCGTTGGTGCAGACACAAAGAAATCGTCAGGATGCAATAGTGATTGTTTTTTTGGCCAAAAAGTAGAAGATCCAACAATAATGTTGAAGGACTCGCTGGGTAGACGTTAAGAACACTCCAATTCGCACGATCATGAAGGATAACTTAATATTTATATCATCCCATTTGGAGGGAAATCACACCATTTAAAATCGAATGACTATACTCTATCCAACATAAATTGGCAGTACACGTCTTATGGAGAAGCTTTTTCAAAACCAGTAGCGTGGCATATTTTTGCAGCATACTAAATTGAAAGAACACGTCACTCAATTTTCAGTTGCATCTGACGTATGTAAATCCAACAAACCTTGTTCAACACACATCTGAGGGTCCACTGATTGGCTGTGGCTTGTGGCTACTGCTTTTCAACCCTTGATGTGCATTCAGTGGGTTTCTGTTGAGGAAATGGAAGCAGTACCTCACCGTAGGAATTTTGGAGAGCAACGAATTCCTAGTTAACCACAAGTTATTGACTTTCAAATCTAATTGTATTTGAGTAAAGATAAGCACAACTTATTATGTCCACTTCTTCTTTGGTGTGCCTAATTCATCTAGACACTTGAATCAGACCCAAGGCAAGCAATTTGTACCCATACTCTTCCCGACTATTTCTTCAGATATCAGATAGGTATCTACCTACATCAAAAACCAATCCGTTCTTGCGAATGCCAATCTCGTGTTCTCCTCCACCACGAATGTCTGATAGAATAACGATACAACTATGGCCCACTCGCTAGTCTTGCAACAATTTCACTTTTTTTCCGTTTATAAGGCCAAACTTTCAAAGCCTCGCTATATCCATCAGAATCTGAACTCCATTAAAAGAAATTCCTATTTTGTAATCGCACACCACACCGCATAAATGGAAACTGCATTCGAACCTACTGACTGACTGACTTAATACTATCTCCATACACCAAGACCTAGCTAGCATTGAAAAAAAAATAATGCCATTGAACCTGAACTTCCATCGCACCTCTTGGCCAAGCCAAGGTGTATTGCAAAAGAGCAGCAAGAGCTGAAGTAATAAATAACGTTATTTGGCGCGATATACAGAGATTCTTGTGTGTTGCTTAGCTCCACCATCCACTCCAGTGATGTGGAATAACAACCTTGCGGAAAGTTGGTGTCCATGACAACGATCGACCGGACCGGACTGGACTGGACTGACTAAGACCAAGACCAAGACCAAGGTGGAATCCGTGGGCTGAGGAAGTCGATCCTTTGGTTTTCTATTTATAGTCATAGACACAAGAAAACGTTATTGGAAAATAAGTTTGTCCGCGGTTGTCCGCCTTTGAATGGAGGATGCATGGTGGCGTCCATCGTCGTGGTCGTCGTTCTCGCTGTCGGTCGTCTTCATCATCGTTGTCGTTGTCGGTGTTCAAATAAAAGCATCAAGTTGCGCTGCGCAGGCAGCATCGTCTTCGTATATATTTGTATTGGCATAGGGCAGGAGGAAAACACTTCACCGCATTTCTTAATTAGCTAGTACATGGTGTATCTTTCTATAAATTACAAACAAGGCAACGATGGATGTTTGAAGATAAATAGTTGTTTCGATGCGATGGCAGTTCGGAGGCCGATCCTGTTAGCAAATTGTAAGTTATCGCTCGTGCCAGCTATAATGGCGGGCGCTGATATTGGTATGTCAAAACAGTTTAGCAGCGATTACGTAATAAAATTTTAGATGTTTATATAGACATTTATGAGGAAATCGATTTATGGGCAGAAGAAGTAAGGTATTTATCAGTTTGTGTACACCCAAAAATAATCTAAAGAGTATGGATTCTAAATGTGAGTTTCAACATGGCGTTTATTGTTATAAAGGGTGTCTCAATAAGAGTGCAATAAATATGAATTATGTTTATTCTTTTAGTTACAGACTTGAAATTTGACAGATGGGTCGATTATGAAAGAAAAGAAGACATTCTGTCCACTAGCATGAACAAATTAAACACAATTTATTGGAGACACACTTAACAAGGCTTAGCTTTGGTAAAAAGTAATATTCAGCCTGCCAAGTGTTTGTTTGATTTTGACTTTCTTTTGTTCTATTTTAGCTGTCAAAATTGATTTTGATGAAAAGGTTTGAAGGGTTAAGTGACTATCAGAGAGCTACGGCTTTGCGGGATGGACTCAGTTGATTTGCGATGGATGACAGTCAGCAATAACGAATTCGAACTGTTTAAGCTAATTTTGACATTTGATAGATGAACCACGCTCGCTCCCAAAATTAATTGTCACCTTCCTACACAAATATATTTTAAGTGTCATATGATAGAAATTGCTGCGTAAAAACAAAAAAATACTTTTTTTTTGCAAGATTTAATCAATTTTGATCTCTTAATCAATAAAAATTGAAGACGAAAACCCTGTTTATGAATAGGTTCTGTTAAAATCTCAAAAAGGAACAACAATATTTCTTTGCACCGATTTTTATCAGTGCAAAATTGAAGCGAATTGAATGAAATTTTGAAAATAGTTGTGCGATCACATTTATAAGACGCAAAATTGTGATTGTGTTTAGTTGGCGGCGCGGGTAAATTCTGGCGGCCATATGTTGTTTATTATTCAGATTCTGATGCGAAATCACCAATGCAAATTACAGAACACGTCCAAATGATAAAACTTTATTATTAAAATTAGTGTTCCTAAACCATGATACAAAAGATATGGCATTGCACATGATACAATAAAAAACGTCAAACTCCATCGCGTGTCCGTGACGTACAGCGCACAACAAACATGTAGAACGTATAGAGCGTAGAACGAAACAGAAATTAAAAAGGGAAGGGGAAAACGAGAAGGCGAAAAATACACGAGTGTTGTCGTTGTCAACATTCGTTTGCCAAAGAAAAGCAAGATCAGCCGAGAGCATCAATGCGGTCCATGAAAGTGTAAAGCAGGACCCGCGGCAGTCCATTCATCTGCGTGCATAAGAACTCGGCCTTTCGAAGACTTTAACTAACTTTGCTCCGCAGCATTTGGAAGAGTACTTCATTTTTGGCCAAAAAGTAATTTAAGTGACGGCGGACATCAAAGTAACGCAAGATCGGCCTAGAACAACATTGCCACTTCTCGAAAACAAAAAACATTGAAAACCATTCGACCTTTTCCAAAAAAGGTTTTTTTTCTGAAAAACTTTTCCAAATATATTTTGGAATTTTATTTGTCTGTGTTAATATACATATATGCAAATTTGTTGTTCCCATCTGTGAAAATAATTAGAAAAAAAATTCAATCCACGTTTTTCCAAGATAATTTCGAAAAAACAATTTTTTTGAAAATTTATTAAAAATAAAAAAAAAAAAAAAATGCTTGACAATTTAGAAATACAATATTTAGAGGTTACAAATGGCTTCCATTTTTTCAAAATTTTGTTGAAACGGTTCTATGATGTACAAAAAAATCTATTCTAACCAAAAATAAAATGCACGACTGGGTCGCACGAACTTGCTCTAATAAGTGACATGGTTTAGGGGCTTGAGATTTTGTTAAAAAATTAAATTTCCAAAATTCTTAAATAAATACTTAAACTAACTTGAGATGAAAAAAAGTAAACCATTTTATTTCTTGGATAAATTTGAATTTATGAGAATAAATTTATAAAAATCTGTGGAGCGGTTTTTGAGCAAAAAAGTTTTTTTTTTAAAAACTTTTTGAAAAAAAATTTCAAAAAAAATTCAAAAACGCCAGTTGATAGGTATTCAGCAAATACATTTATTTAAAATTTTTAGAAAAAAATTTAATAAGCAGTTTTCAAAATATTAATTTAAAATTTTTTTTTTTTTTAAATGCTTTTAAAAATACAAAAAAATATTTTTCAAAAATATTGGTATGCAATACAAATTAAGCTACCTACAGCTATATGTGTGTGAAATTTCGAAAGAATCGGTTGAGTTGTTTTCGAGATAGTCGAAAGCAAAAAATACGGTCCTATGGAAAGTACCGTTCTTAGCCATTTTTTAAAACATTTTTTTCAGCCATATGATTGGTCGTACCTAAAAAGCAGACAATTCTCCATCTCCTATGTACATACATACATGCACAGCTCTTGCTTAAAGACGGAAAATTTTTTTCAGGAGAATTCTTTTTACTTGCGATTATAGGTACTATAAGGCAAGTTATGGATTCGTGCAGAAAAAAAATTTCGAGATAACAATCACACATGACATTACGATGATGGAGAAGTCGAAAAAAGTGGGTCTGGGAATTCCGTCCGTCTGTCTGTCTGTCTGTCTGTCTGTCTGTCTGTCTGTCTGTCTGTCTGTTCGCGCTTCTAGAGCCTGAACTGATGGGCCGATTTGCTTCAAATTTGGTATCTAGGATTTATTTGGCCGTCCCTCGGAACGTATTTTTTATTTTTGCTCTAGGCCCAAAAATAACGGCACCTGCCATACAATCGTGAAGAAAAAAATTGATTTTCTCAAAAACGGCTCTAACGATTTTGATAAAACTTTCAGGATGCTATTTTTGTAAGACAATATATCTTGTGGTTAAAAAATATTTTTCAAAATTTGTCTTATAACGGTACCTCTCATAGAACCAGTATTTTCATATCAAATTTTCTCGTAAACTATACATTCGATTTCAATAAAATTTTGGCCACAGGAAGTCATTCATAATTTTATTAATATCGCATTTCAAAATTTTCAAAAACTTTTTTTTTTGATTTTTTATAATTTTTTCAAAAAAATTTTTGGTTTTCGAAATATGTTGGAAACGGGTATATTGATTTTTTTTTAAATTATTTTTCCAAATGTAAACTACAGGTTGCCATATATTTGCATACCCAAATAAATTTCAAAATATTTTTTGGAAAAGTTTTTCAAAAATAACCTTTTAAAAAAAAAACTGGTCGAACGATTTTCGATATTTTTTTTTCCTAGATTCACGTATAGCTTTGAAATTTTATTGTATACTTTGTTTTTCCGAGAAAACTCTTAAACTAATTTAAAAAATAAAAGAATTTTCGAAATTATTTAAATTTTTTTTTAAATCCATATATGCAGCCACTAAGCAATTGCTTATCATAAGAGCAAGTTCGTGCGACCCAGTCGTGCATTTTATTTATAGTGACATTGGGGAACTGATAGGTTAAGACATAGATCCTTTTGGCTCTTATAGGTTAAGTGTGTAAGTTTGTTTTAGAGGTTTAAACCCCAAACTTGAAATATCACAACGATCCCCTTTTTTGACGAAGTGTCAAACTGTCTCTAGCGGACAGCCAATTTGACCTGACCTAACCTAAAGATTTTGAGAAAATTACTAAAACTCAAAACAACCTTGCAATACTTCTTGAGCTATTAAAAGCTTCCTTCATTTTATATTTCATTGAAATTAGTTTGTTGGTTTACTAGTCTGATTTGAAAAAAAAGGTTAGAAAACAAAACCTATAGACAGTTTAATAAAAAATGTATTTCCTAGTTGTTTTCGTAAAAATTAGGCTACTTGTGAACGATTGTACAATAAATAATTAAAAATATAATTTAGTACCTATATAATCACAATTTAATAAAGTGCACGACTGGGTCGTACGAACTTGTTCTTATGTGTTGAAATGGTCTTGGAGCTTGAGATTTTCGCATAAAAGCATTGAAAAAATCATATGAAATTTTATTAATCACTTAAAACTCAATAGTTAAAACGTTTTTTTTTTTTGAGAAAATGAAGTACGAGTAAGATATCAGATTTCTGTTGCTTCTTTGAATTTTAAGGACATTTTTTTCAAAATCGTTCTACCAGTTTTTTTCAAAAAACGGTTTTTCGAAAAACTTTTCGAAAAAATACATTCTACATTTTTTTTGAGAATGCCAACATCTAGCAGTTTAAAGTTTTTATCAGAAAACAAAAACTTTAAAATTTTTGAAAAACCCGTTTTTGAAATAATTAAAAATTAAAAAAAAAATTTAACTTTTTTTTTTAAACTCAATTAAAGTTTTTTTGAAAAATTAAAGAATTAATTTTATTTTGTTTATAAAAGAGCTTTCACATTAAAATGTTCATAGAAATCCGTGAAGTCGTTTACGAGAAACTCGGTTAAGAAAAAACTCTTCCTATGGGAGATACCGTTATAACACTTTTCCTGAAAAATCTGTTACAATCAAAACATAAAGTTTACTCCAAAAACAACATTCAGAAAGTTTTTTTTTACGAATGCGTAACTTGCTTTATACCTAGTACCTATAATCGCAAGTAAAAAATTACGGAAGCAAATGTTAAAGATTTTTTGAAATGAAAACTACTTAAATAGCAACATGAAAATAATTCCAATAATCAGAATTTAAGTTTGTCTTTTGTCTTAGGGCCACTTGTACACCAGTGGTTCATCCCCGGAACAAAAATCAAAAACTATTTAGTTTGTTTCGTGTTTGAATAATAAAAGTTAAAAGGATGTTTCAAGAGTGGTTTAAGAGTTAAACCACCGATTTTCACGGATTAAATAAAGCTGATCCACGTATACAGAATTTAAAAACGAGGCTCAGTGCTGAACCACTATGGTACGATTGGCTCTCAAACGATTATCAAAAATAAGAAAGCTCAACTTTTCACACTTCCAGCAAGTTTTTTTTGAAAAACACATTTTCAAATTTAATTTTGAAACAAAAGAAAAACAAAAACAATATATAATAACTATTAAATCAAATCGAACAGCCAAAAAAATTCAAATTGTGGAAAAACTTTTGTTTTAAAATATAGTATTTTCACTTTAAGAACCATATCAAACCAGCCTGATTTTAATTTAAAAATCTGCATTTTGAACGATTTCACTATTTGAAATAAATTTTATGTTTTAACAAAAAACACTTGGTTTAAGACGGAATTAACACAAACCTGACTCCAAATGCATTCACATTTCACAATTTTGAAACTCCTACAATATTTTTTAAAAAAAATCCTGAAAAAACCGGTGTGATGAAACCAAAAATAAGTTTCTAGCAACTAACTCAACTTTTGGAATTTCCGAAATTTATATCAAAGTTAGCATTAAGTTAAAATATTAACGTTTTCTCAATGAACAAATTTTTTGATAACATTATATAAAACTGAAAATAACGTTTTATACGTACTTATGTCCCAAAAGAAGTAACTTTACAAATCAACTTTTGATTAAGCCGAAAAAGTTAATATTTAAAATTTGCATGAATAAATTAAAACACAAATTATTTAATAACTAAACTTTATTTTTTTTAATTATTTAAACAAGAAGCAAGGAACTCTTCTAACGACTTAAAATTGATCTTCTCGACAGGCCGGATAGAATTTAAATGACTTAAAGTTTGCATCGTGATAATTCTTTATATGGAGTACCATCATCATCATCATCATCATCATCATCATCATCATCCGCACCGCGCAATAGAACCACTGTGTGCTTCATAACAACAACAACAACAACAACCCATGGCAGAGGAAATTAAAGAATAAAAAAAAAAGAAAAAATTAATAAAAAAAGAATAAATGATTTGTACTTTTTCTCGCTTTTTTTTATATTTCAACTTCTTAAGTAAAGTGCGCGCGTACAGCAACATTCAACGGCAATGTAACTCTGGCCTAATGTACATTTCTCCGAGACACTCATTGGACGGGATATCTTTCGTTGCTTAGTTGTCGTTAGTTTGTTAATACCAAGTAGATAGACGAAGAATTATAGAGAGAAAGACGTCTAAAAGACGCGCCCGCCACACCGCCATGCCACCATACCTCCAACACGGCCGCCGCCGCGCATGCACATCGCGCACAGGCAAACGCAAATAAAGTTTGTCTAAGAAAGAATTTATCAGTGCAGCTACCCTCTAGCGAGTGTACTAGCCAAGCTAACTACTCCACTTGGCAGCTTAGTCAATATAACGACATTCAAATGGCTGTCATTTAGTATTGGCTTCGGGAAGCCAAACAGCTTTGGGGATTATCAGAAGTTAACACAAATATTATTTACCAATATCATAGTCGCCATTTTTTGTAGATATTTTTATCAAAAGGCTCTTAAGTTGCTGGTGATTCGCTTGTTTCTCTGAATAAGAGTTCTGGAATAGTTATTTGAGAAAAATTAAGGCTTTCCAGCAATGAAGTGGAGTATTGGGGTTGTAATTGAAGTCATGCATGCTGCTTTATCCCAGTTTGGACAAACGTTTATTTGAAACGACACGTTAACTGTCATTTAAACTGTTTGCTTATAGAACCTCGATACCAACCTCTACGGTCTACGATAACGTTTAGTAAATCCGCTTATTGTTTACAGAATCTACAGTGCTCTTATGCTGTCGTTCGATTGTGGTGCCCTCTGGTGTATCAAAATTTGTTTCTATTAGCATATACATACCTATCACCCTATTGGAAGATGCTTTTATTTTTGCAAATGGCCGCCAATGTCAAATCTGTTTTGACATTTGTCGACTAGACAGATGTAGAATACAAGTGAACAAGCCGTGGAGCGATACATGAACCGATATTCTGAAGGCGGCGTTCCCGGGTCGCCTCATTTCTCGTTTTGGCGATTTTTTGAAGTTCCGTGATTACGTGAACAAGCCCGATACTCTGGAAACCCTCAAGGACAACGTTCGACACGAGTGTCTGTCACCCGAAGTTCTCGCTGAAGTGATGAAAAATGCCATAAAACGAGCAATCAATTGTGACGGCGAGCGCCCATTTGGCCGATATCATCTTCTCGGCTTGACCAATACAATTCTAAAGGTTCAAATAAACATAATCAAAAAACAGATTCGAAGTTTTTCATTTAGAAAAAAAAGAGAGCGAAACAACATCGGATGGAGGACTTCTTTTGGCCCACCCTAGTGTATAATGCACAAAGAATATAGAAGCAAAATCTACTATGCAGAAATTGCGACAGACAGTACTAGAGTTTGTATTGCATTGTTTGTTCTAGGAGTTCTGTTCGATTTACAATTCACGATTGCATTTTTTTAAAGGTTTGTTCACAAGGATTGTCAAAGATGATGGTACAAAGCGTGGGGCTCCTGGTCCTAACTAAATATGCCCCTAAAGCCAGTTGGATCTCTAGCCTGCAGTCTTAGATTTTGCGGAGATCCCCTTCATTCTGTTTGCTTCACCAAAGATCAGCCTGGAGCGTTGATGTCCATTTGCTCTACGTGACTCAGCTATCTTCTTAGTTTAATACAAATTCCACTGACTACAGCAAGGGGTCTTCATCTGACTAGGAAAGGGTCCATCTATAAGACCCGGGATAAGAAGTATTCTTTACAGCACTGCCTCTGACTTCTACGTTTGACGTTTTCCTTGCATACAGGTTCCACAGAGCTGCTTGAGAGAAACCCAGCACTACTGATGGTTCATTTATCATGACATGTTGGCATCCTTGGTTCATAATATTATAGTGTTGGGGTTTCACGCATGCTTAAAAGATTCGTGGACAGCATAGGCTCCAGCGGTCATTTCTGATTGAATACGTCCAAAATTGAGTTTTCATTTCCATACTCGACATCGATGATCCGAGTCGATGTTGGCTTCTCTAAAAGCACGGGAATGAAAAATGGTAGAGGAGTGTCTTCATACAATTGCAAAATGATCGAGTTGGTTCCAGGTCGGAGCATCTGCTGCGCTCCAATTACTCTTACGGATGTCGAAACGAGGGAATCGCGAGCTCCTTTTTTTCCTCTACGAAATCGTTGTCCCTTAAAGTACGCTATTGGAAGTGGTGTGGTGTGGGCTGTGCTGTGCATTCTTATCAAAGTTATCGTCTCTTCCAATAATGACATAAAAGTCCCTAAAGACAATTTTTTTTTCTGAGTAGGTATACATAGTAACTTTCTGGGTAGCGTGCGTCGGTCTTCCTCTTTTACTGGGGCATGTGCGCTTATGAGACTAAGATGGTGTAATTCGGCTTTGATGCGGGTCCAGCACATGCCATCGCATCTTTTGGAGAGCTGTACTGTCAGCTTTTAAGCCTGAGAGGGAATCGGCTAAATGTATTTTTTAAGATCAGAGGCATTAAGATAGTTTTATGGTTAGACGTTGGATCTTTAGAGCGTATCCTTGGCTCTTATTTCCTGAGAAGACAACTTAGGTATTAACGTACAACGCTCGTTGTAAGTTCGCCTTTCGATTATCTAGCGGGCACCACGTATAGGTGATGGTGTGATTTTGCTCCTACATAATTTTCAAACTTCACCACCAATGATGCACAACGATGTAGAGGGAGTGATCGTAAGTTGGCATGTGTCACAATTTTTCTTTAGCGTCTGCCCACAACGATGGAGTTTAAAAAGAGTTGTATATCATTTCCATAATAGGTCTTATATCCGGAAATTGTCTGATAAACAAGCACACATCAAGACTGGGTATATATATATATTGGAGCGACTTCTACAGAAGCTTACGAAGTATCGGTGATGAAGAAACGATTGATCATATCCTCCATTCATGTCCTACTCTCTCCGAAACGTGAAGATTATATCTGCGAGATGTAAAATTCAATGATCCCACATTCTTAAAGCCACTTTGCAATTTCCTTACCTTATACCAATCTCAACCTATAGATTCGCCACATGCTCATAGTTAACCTTTTCCACCTTCGACTGGGCAAGAATAGTGTGAAAATATAGACGCAGCTTCACACATCCCATGGAATGTTAAGTTCCCCTATATGGGAGTAAGGAGTTGTATGAATTTGGGAGATCTGTCTTTCTTTTAATTATCTTGGGGTCCAGTATTTTTGACCCCGTTCAGAGTAGGTATTGGGTTTGCTGAATTAGGTAGGTTTGTCTTTAATAACTCAATATGAAAATATTTATAGTTAGTTGCGTTTTCTTCGAAACTATCTTCCCACACTATCATCAGAAATTTTTTATTTCGCAAATCAGGGTTTTTTATACCTTCTTTTTAGTTTAATTAACTTGATTCAGCTTTGTGGGTCAAATTAAAGGCAAAAAAAGGTATTGTCATTCAACAAAAAAAATTTCACACAGCAAAGAAAAAGAAATAAATCAAAGAAATAAATTAAAGGAAAGTAAAAGGTACCCAAGCCAAAAGTGTCACAAAAGTTAAAGTTATAAAATGAAGTGATTATCTCACAAAAGAAGGTTAACCATTTTAAATTTTATTTTAACTACCTTCTTAACACTTCTTGACTTTAAACGTTAACAAAGGCCTGAAGGTAGGTATAGGTACCCCAAAATGTAGATCAATTTTTATTTTATAAACACTCTTTTAACAGATTGTTATGGTTTTAAATGAGAAAGCTGGTTAAGCAAACAATTCGAAATCAAAAAGCACACAGACTTCGAATTCGAACAGAGTCAAATGACATGTAAAATATATGCGCCATTACTTTCTCCGCTCGTGTATTTAGTTTTGTTGTACCTTACCTTATCTGGCATTACCTACTTTGCTGAAATTCTTTTGGCACGTTTTTGCCAATTACCTTTTAAGCTGAAAATGTAATAAAGAACATGATTTTTTATTGATTGAGAAGACTAAGTGGGAATTTATTTCAGAAATCCCAATTGACAGTTGATGTAAGCCATTAATTCTGTTTGTTTTGAGTTTTGACTAATAAAAACAAAATGCATGCCACAACGCCAACAACGGTCGATCGGCGAATCACGATCTCGAATTGGGTGAATTGTTAAGAAAGAAGGAACACAAAAATTAAGACTTCATTTGTGCGACAATGAGTGTATAATGCCAATTTAATGATTTTGGGTCGAATTTGAATCTCTGTTTAAAGTTATTAATAAATAAGTAAATTTGTGCATTGGTGTGTTGAGGAAATCAAACAAACTCGCTCATTAAAGCGGCTTCCTAAAAGAAGTTTAGGAATTATTCGTGTGCATATATATAAATCTTCGTGTTTTTTTTTTTTTTAATGTTTACTCGTAATATTCAAATTGAGTCACCAAAAACCTAAGACTTCTTATAAAAATACCTTTGATGAGTCGGTGATTTATATTTTCATACTTTGTTTTTTTTTTTTTTTTTTTTAACTAAACTAAACTGGGAAGTACCAATTGTCTTTGATGAACCTCTTAGACGTTCGTAGCGGCAGCCATGTTGTTTTATTGGCATCTGTCAAATCAGTTGTTATATTTATGGCATGGCATGTTAATGGCTGAATCACAACGACGCGTTCACCTCAGCTTCGCGTAAGTTACGTCGAGCAAGCTTTACGGACGCGTCAAGATGAAAGCTGACATGTTTGACGTTTGAATAAATCAACTAATCTGAACTTTAGCGTTCTGTCAAAGCGAAGCTCAAAGCGTCGTTGTGAAGCAGACATAAAGTTTTTTGAACAACACTTCCATATGATAAAACTTTATTATCAAAATGATTGTTCGTTTAGTTTAAGCGTTGCACGCGCGTTGCTCTCATTTCACGGTAGACGTGGTAGCCCTGACCCACATTCTAGCCTGTTCCATTTTTCCTGCCCATGCATTTTGACTTTCGAAATAAAAAGACGTTTCAATATTTTTTTTTTGAATGAATGTAACAATTGTAAAAATAAAAGTCAGAAACAGGTATGCAGAAAAACGCAAGGATTTTATGATAGTTGGAAAAAACTGCTGTCGCTTCAGCCGGATCCATTCGAAAGAGTCATTGAATATTTTACCACTCAGTTCCGCGGCACCCCCCACCGTAAGAAAACGAAGCAGGAATTTAAACGATGTGATATTTCACTCATGGACCTTTTAAATACTTTGTTTTTAATACCTCACACAAAGCTTGTTTTATTCCATTTAGACATCTACCCACCCATATTGAAAAGTCATTTATTTATAAAACAGTCATGAAGTCGTGTTTAAGGTTTTTCATAAGACAGCCTAGTGTGTCTAATTTCTCAGTCGCTGAAGTCATAGGTAATTATTTACTTTTGATTATAGATGCTAAATATTTAACTTGTTTTACAATTCCATTCCAAAAATTGTCTGGAATATGTACCCATGTATCTGGAGATCAGGAAAAAGCTTCTCAAGTTTTTTGTTCTGCGTTCTGAATAGAGAAATGCAGGATTATGACGGCTTAAGCGTCAACAAAGAGCGTCTGAATCCGAAAATCGATTGAGAAGTTTCCAGAATTGACTTTATTAATATTTGTTCTTCTGCGGCCCCTAGTAGCAAATTTTTGCCAAAATAATAACTTCTTGCTCTTCTTCTTCTCTTCTAAAATTAATATAGCAAAAGCGTCTTCAAATATTCTACCATTTTGTATTTTTACATGGATTAATTGACATACCTAATAGCTTTGTTAGTTGAACTTTACCCAGGGTCGCTCCAGGTTTTCTTGACAACTCCAAGAGTTGTCAAAAAAATCTGGGTTTTTCCGTTCTCAAAAAACGCACTAGGTAAAGGTTTGTAGGAATTTGCATTCAGTGAACAAACCTACGGAAACGTCAAATGAAAATAATTGTGGCGGAAGCTAATTTTAACTTTAATAACAAGATATGTAGCATCATCTTTTATTTTACTAGTTGGACAGTGACAGCTTTGCTATTATTATGAAGAATAGTATACTATGAATAGAAAGTGATTACTGTTGCAATCAGTGTCTACTAGGCGCCGGCCGCTGCTATCTTCTGATTATTGCTTACTTATTTATTATTAGACATAAAGCTTTGTGGCACTAGAGGGCCACGCAGTGAAACGCCGCCACCTCCAGAGTAATATAACTTTCATTAACAATGGTGACAGTTCGTGGTTTGACGTCGAAAGGGAATGTCATCCTATACGAGTTTCGATTGTGTAATAATGTCACAACGATTGACGTTGTAGGAAACTATTTGCTATTGATCATAGATGCCAGATATTTAACTTCCCACACTTTATATTTCAAATAAGTTGCTGGAAATTTTCCAATACTTTTACATTCAAATAAGTTGCTCGAAATTGAGAACAAGAAAAATGGAAGAAATTGGAGCTCTCACAGCATGGACCGTCGCGTCGCAGTCCTGTTTGCTTCAACCTTCGTATCATTCAATATCGTATCAAACTGATGTTAGGATGTCCAGATTTGTTGTGAAAGGGAAACATTTCATACGAAGAGGGCGCCTAACGTAGAACACGAATTTAAGACCATGAGATGAAAATCAGAACTCTACGAACTCAGTTTTCTGGACTGTAAAGACCCACAACAATACATTTTTCCAAGCTTACAAAACGCTTTGTCAATTTTTATTAAGGAAAGTTATCTAATTAAGCTGGGTTGTTTAATTAATTAACTTACGGTTCCTTTATTTTTACTTGGTTCTCTTTTATGAATCAAAATACCGCTGTTAAGAGATGGTCACAACTTTGTATAGTCACTCATCAGTGATGCCTGATGCGGATCAACTTTAAGTCGTAACAAAATTTAAAAATTTAAGAAAAGTAATTTCATAAATTGAAACGAAAGGGATAGAAAAACTTTTTTACAATTTGTTTAATAAAAAGCAGACAATCTTTAGAACACATCACCAACTAGATTAATCTAATTCCAGGAAAAGTAAAACAATTTTAATAGCAACTCCGAAACAGATGATTCCCATGCTAACTAACACGATCACTGCACAGTGATCTATAAAGGCAGCAAGATCAGAGAGAGGTTAATTTATTCCAAATGCAATACAAAAAAATGTATCTTCTTTGTAGTATCTAATGCATTTAATTGTAACTTATAAGTGAATATTTTGAAAAGAACAAACCATCATAATCTGCTTTTGTTTTACCTGCAATAAATCTTAATCGTTTCTTCAAAGAACGCTTCCCACAAATATCACCTGCAGCTACACCTTGTCTTTTCTCATTCGTTTTTCTTTTTATTTGCGTGACGTGACAGTGAAACAAAAAAAAGCAATGATAAAAGATATAAGACCTTTGGGATGCAATTCAAATAACCTTTGTGTATTCTTTAATTAGACAAGGAACATTTTTTAAAATCCAGACAAAAATTGCATTTTACAACAAAACATTTGTGTTACGAGTAACCTGAGTTCTGAGTTTTATAATATCGGTTGTTATTAAGAAGAGAAATTTATTGTGGGCATAGCTTAAAAAGGATAATAAATAAGGCTTAGTGTGCATCACCTACTACATATATCGTGCAAGTTATAAAACTTAAACAAGAGTGGGGAACAGCATAATAATAGTAAACTTCACTCTTAAAGAGCAAATGTGATAGCTGCTTATCAAGTCGTTGGAAATTTCCTTCTGCCTGATCTTGACGTGGATATATGATTGGCATTGGGGTTCCTCCTTTTTATTATTGCGTCAAGAACCGAGGGTTTTGTTTGTTAACAATTCTTATTTGCAGTTGATCCGAATCGAAACACTTGCAAATTTTAAATTCATAGGGGAAAGGGCCTAAGGTTTTTTTCGATGGTCTTGGTAGCGCTGCGACACATTGGCGTAAACCTGACTTACACTGAACCGTTCTATGTAATGCTTTTTTGACCCCACAATTTGTACGCGCTGTAAAGATCCCCACGACAAGCTGTTAAACATAGAAAAGATATAAACTGTCATTTGGAAAATAACTTTTATAAAGGCGTCGATTCAGTGGTCTTTTCTGCAAAACAAGAGAGCACTATGTCAAGCTTTGGAAGTCTTGGGAAACCAGAATCAGAGGAGAACTTGACAAGATAACAGAGGACATTTGTTATCACAATCCCTTTGATAAGGTTAGGTAAGGGGGCTGATGGGTGATGTTGTGTCCATCACACTTAGATCAATGTAGATGCATGGGACAATTAAAAACCTATACATTCTCAAGCCATTTTGTAGCGTTGATAAATCTGAAGTTTGCACCCGTTTGTTCAGATAGTTCTTCTAAGTCCTGGAAGAAATGATTCCTAGAACTTGAACGGCATAGTGCTGGGCAGTGACAGAGAAAATGCCGATTGTCTTCTGAGTGTCCGTGGTGAGCTTCATTTTTTTTGTGGTAACCCAGCATACTGTACCCGGTCAGCTCACAAGGGATCGTTAGGATTTCTTGTTGAGCTGTAGAATCTTCTCTGTTCTTTGTTTATTAAAATAGGACATCAGTTTTCTTGGAATGAATGACACAGCACACAGCAGTCGAGCGAGTTCCATCTCTCGTTAGCTGCAGCGAGTACTTTATTCCCAATCGTCTGTTTAATGTAACAGGTTGTGATCCTTACCGTTGTGTCTGCTCGATTGAGAACCTCTAGCTCTTCCCAACAGCGAGTTACAAGCTTTGGTTTTATTTCAATAGCAGAAATTGCTTTAATCGCCTCCTGGCTGTCCATGAAAAAGGTAATATCCGCATGTGGTATTGCCTTAATTGCAGCTCCTTTAGCAGCTGCCGTCACCTCAGCCTGAAAGACGCTGCTGTAATCGGGAGCCTATTTGATCCGGCTAGTGCTTCTGAGTAGAGCCCTGCACCAACGCACCAATTTCCAGTCTAGAGCCATCTGCAAAGATTTGAATGGCTGATTCGTATAGTGTCTGGTTGTTAAGCCAGTCTTCTCTATTAGGAAAAGAAGTGGCGAATGGTCTTCCGAAATCTAAACGGGATGTTGTGTAGTCTGTGCATACATTTTACGCATAACCTGTCTGACTCGGTTTGTAGTTTCGAGTTTGCTTTAACCGGAGGGCGCTGTTTCCTGCAGATTCTTGCACAAAGAGGTCCAAGGGTTTTAGGGGTAGATTAGAGCTTGCGATGGAGCTGCTATCGCTGACACTTTGAATACTCTCCGTCTCATCTTCAGCCGGACTAACGCTTACTTCATCATCCACTCAAAGATCGAAGGGATTGAGGAAAAGGTTCTCTTCCTCGTGTTCGTGTTTGTGAATCGGCTAGAGCAGAGTCTGAGGTGCGCGATTCATGCATCTTAGTTTCCATGTTTTTTTTATCATTTGTATTGGTCGTTTTTGGTGTCTGCAACACTCCCTGTAGTAAATAAGGCTCTTATTTTTTGATTTTGCCTGTTTCTTCCGTTAGTGTACAGCCGGTTTACCCACCGGCTGCAAACCATGCAATGGTCACATGACGCCCTGGATTATGGGGGGGGAGTGAATTAGGAGGGATTTGTGTATATTGGATAGGAAGGAGATGGAAGGGTGAAGGGGATTGAAGGTGGGAACATCCTTTGTTTTTCGGGACTCTTTTAGTGACACTGCGCCCCAAGAATCTTTGACCCTACTTAAGTCTCTACAACTCGTCAAGTTCAGCGTTCAGGTTGATAAGCTTACACTTCTTGATAATTTGCTTTTCTAAAGATGTGTCCTGCTACCTATTCCCTATTTTGTTAATAGTACATACGATTGGGAAAAGGTTGCTTACGATTCAGATTGCCGGAACTGTACAGCGATATTAAGCTTGGTGAACAAAATCTCGGTAAATTTAAAAAAATCAATTTGTTGACGATTTTATTGAAATTGATATTGGTGTTGGTGTTGGCAGCGTAGAAAGATATCACAGGACAGCGACTGATGGGTATTTTGTTTACAATATTATTTATGCGTATTCACACGTATTTATTCATGGATAGAAAAATTAAATTTGAGGGTGTTTCACACAAGAAGGTCCTGGTGGTCTTTGTTCTGCTTCTTTTTTATGCGATCCACACTAACTAGGTACCACAATGCAATGAAAGGTAATGAGGCATTGAAATAAACATATGCAGAATGAAGCGCTTTAAAGGATGATACCGGAGAGAAAATGAAGCTGAACGCATTAGAGTAGAGTGCGTGTGGCCTTCCATGCTGCGTGACACCTTATGAGGTGTCCTCTTTATAAGCGGTGGGAAATTTTACAGTGATATTTTCCCGGCATCAATAAATTTTGTATGTCTAATACGCAAATACTAGTAGGAGTCTATTCGATTAACAAGGATTCGTTTCATATAGAATGCAATGCAAAGAAAAAACCACTGCTGAACGGTGTTGAGAAGGGACACCACGGCTAGCCTACCCACATAACAGAGTCAAAATAAGTGTTGACCACCACCCTGAGGTAAACCCCAGTAGCAAAACTGTGAACATGTTGAGGCATGTCCAGTCCACACCCCTTGCTGAGGAGCGAGGTCTATCTAACACCTTTTGAAACCAGGAATGCTTGGACGTCATTCGTGTCCACATTTGGAGTAACCACAGCCACCACGATACTCCCACAAGGGGACATACCTCATAGATAGTCCCAGGTGATGAAGCAAAGTGTCGTTAAATTCCAGATCTTCCCCACGCAGGAGGGCCTTTCAACCGTGGTACCAGAATATAGCTTTCAGATGAGCACCTCAACACTCGAGCCCTGGCAACCTCAGATATGCGTATTCAACTGCTTGTTAAAATAGAAGCAAATGGTTAAATACGCACAGCTATACACACAAGAAACTACTCATTCAACCAGGAGTTTCCCAGAAATTGTGGACTTAGTTATTTGATCACCCAGCCTCTTTCGCAACTGATTGATCAGAAACAAGCCCACAATCTCACAAAAACCAGAAAACAACTCATTACAAACCACCGTTGATTTAGTTGTCTAGAGGCAAGTCCTCCCACTCCGACAAGGTACAACCCGCGGGAGGAAAATGCAAGTAGTGACCGAAACCATCAGGTGCCTACCGATAATCCGATTTAATTAGAAGCAAATTCTTGTGCAGGAGAGGGCTCCACATCAAAATGCCAGCATGTTTCATTGCTTCCTGAATGGTTCGCTCTTTGCTAATCCCATTTTAAATGGTGAATTTCGGCACCACACTAGGACTGGCGCCCGGGCGAGTGCCACCATTTACTTTTCTCTGCGTACTATATTCATACATTGACGAGTGAATTAAGTTAAGAATAGTGTTAGATTTAGCTGTCAAAGATTTTCTTCAAAATCAATTCCAGATACTTAATTGATTTGCTGAATTATATAAATTAATTATTTCCCGTTAAGAATTTGAGAATCTTAAAAAAAGTACGCGATTCAAATGGTTTAAGTGTGTTTCACGTCAGTTGTCACTTCGCAAGACGATTTAATTGTCCCAAATAATTAAATAATTCTGCTTTCGATACCACTTTATTTCACAAAAAAAAAAGTATATTTGCGAACTCTTCTCCGTCGCAATTAAACCAGCCAGCATGCAGATGCATATAAATCAGTTACTTAATTCGTTTCGATTAAAGTGACAAATCTTCCAATTACCTGACCTACTCTTGACGCCGCTATCTTCTATAGGGTAGTCGGAGTCTTCAACACCGCGATGTTGTTGTCAATTGGTTTGGTTCGATGCCAGTGTAAGTGCCAAGAATGGAAGCATCTCAACTACTCGTTTGTGATGGCCATTCGTGGTAGTTCCAGTGACCAGTGAGTGGCCGGTTTTGTCGTTGTCGTGTTACCAAAGTAATTAATGACTACGCTTCGGCTTTATCAAATCAACACATACAGCGTCCGAAGAAATTATCGCTCCTTCAGCCCAGGTGACTCAAATTCGCATGTCATTAAGACCTGTGTTAGTTGATCACTTGGGATTTATCACCCCAGGCCAGGCGTGTGTGTGGTGTGTCGTACCGCAGTATGACGACGACGCTACGCGACGGTACGTTCTCAAAGATATCCAAACAACAATTTATTTAGTTTAAAGCTAAAACTTAAAGATACACTTCACTCTTCTGTCGTTGGTGGCTGTTGCTGTTGCTGTTAGAAAACTTGAAATTTCGCTTTGGGTAATTAATATGGAAGTAGTTTAAATTATAACTGTCTTTGATGGCGGCGCGGTGTACATTGGAACAAAATAACCGCATCGATGATTGTAGGGCGGGCCAAAGTCGTTTGCATAGTCTTTCAATTTGACTGGTTTTAACGATTATTTATTGTCGTTCTTAGCCATTGGAGGCGGGATACAAAATAATTATATATGCCAATAAAACATTGTAGAAGCCAACATTACAACGACGTTAAGTGGTTTTAAATGATGCAGTTAAAGAGAATCCAGGACTTAAATGTGGCATTATATATATAGTTACTTAGGACTTAGGCCTATGAGTAATTTTTTAATCCTGGATGTTGATACATATTGCTCTACTGCAGCATTTTCTTGAACTTCAGCCCTTTAGTTTGAAAAGTACTTCACAGTTATATAAAAAGAACATAACATTATATAGTTTTATAATGAAAAAGGGTCTAGAAGTCATTGGCGTCAAAATTTGATAGGTTTGATAGGATCTCAAAAAAACATAAAATAAATTCGGAGTGCCCCAAGGTTGCGTTCTGTCTCCGCCTCTCTTAGGTAATTGTTTTGTCAAATATTTTAATCAAACACTTCTTCAAACTTGGAACTCAATTTGTCGGATGTGGTTCTTTAACGGCAGCTTAAATTTTCGTATGAAATCTTAATATACAAAAAACGAAGTCTGCCTCCTGTCGTGGAAAAGTTGAGAGTATAAGAAAATATAACATAAAATATATGTTAAGGAGCCCGAACAAAACGTCTATTGCCTCTGGTCTTACATGATCTCATCGCTACTTCTAGATATAAACAATGTATCGACTAATAGCCAGATGCATTCCTCCCCTGACAAAAAATAGGAGAAAAGGTCGAATCACTAGAAATGCCTACCAATTATTTTAGACATACTCCCCTCTATCATGGTAACCGATCGGAGAGAAAGTTCCATCGATTCGGACGAAATATACGAATTTTGTATCATGGTAGTCGTTCCGATTGATTAATCGGACATTCTTTCGAACAAAATTGAAGCAAGCGTTTAAATGTCAAAATCACAGCGACGCACATTGAATTCATGCGGTACAACTATCTATTTTATTTGTGTTCCTTCCGATTGTCTCCGACAGAAATCACTTGCGGAACTTTGTCCGACGGTAATAAAAATACATATTTTCATATAAAAAGAAAGAATATGAAGATGTAGGTCATACAAGAAATCGAGGATACTCACTTCGATGAATCCAGAAAGGCGGTGATCTCCGTGCAATATGAATATACGGCTTCCGGGATGGCTGCGAGAAAATACAAGTGCGAAGATACAATTTTTCTTTTTTTTTTCCTTTTCTAGACACCACTAGCGCCTCACTGATCGCGCATGCTCCACTTTAGCATTGAAAATTATATAATTTTTTGTATGGGTCATGTAATATTAATCGCTTTCAGTGTTTTTTCATATTTTTTTTTCTTTTCGATTTATAAGTCTTTTTCACTTCACGGAGCGCCTGGCAGGAATAAGTGGAGGGTTATGTCCTATGCCTCAACCTCTACTGACCCCCTCTCCAGGACAGTTTCGCAATTCACGTCTGCGCAAAGAGAAGTGTTATCACCTGAGCTATGAAGTCGTCGTCTTAACATGCGATGTCGTACGAGGCGGGTTCCGAATCCTTTATTTGACTTTCCTGAAACTTCCTAAGCGCTTTTTAAGCCGGGCGATCGCCGTGTGCGATAGAAAATGGTTCCGGCAACGCAATATGCTATTATGTTCTATAAAAATATATATTGATTGTTTTAATGGAACATTTCTTTAGTAAATATAGAATAGAAAAACCCATACTAACCTACACTCTTGGTTTCAATGTACACATGCACATTCGTCAAGCACCACGCTTGAATTCTTGATAAAAACTGACACCTAAGATGCCTGTCATCCGCCTAAAAATGGTTATGCAACAATGAAAAAGTACGATCGAGTGCGTTTGACGCTATTTTGGCGATGTCAAATTTCGATGACTGTTTTATAGCAAGTGAAAATAGATAAAAGGTGGCATAAATAGATGGCACGTGCAAATGGCACTTGTATGTAGTAACTTTTATACAATATACGATCCCTTCCTAAAGCTCGTAGATCATTATAGGGCTAATAGTAACCCCTTGAGTGTTTGCGACCTAACCAACTCTATCACACGGTATTGAATCTAACCTTACGCGCCGTCTCCACTAGCGATAATTGTATCGCAGAAGCCAAAGCAAAAGCAGAGAGCAGATAGTAAAAGAACTGTCAGATTTTGTTCGTTGGGCATTTCATCGCTTACTTTTTTAGTATAGCTGAGAATGGCAACTAATCGGTTCATCGAGAGCGTACATAATTATATTCAAAACAATCACTGAATCTAAAAATTTCAATTCTTCAAAATAAAAGATATTAGGCATCGCGATAAACCCAGCTGCTCGACCGACCGACGTCTCAGATTTTCTGGAATTATAAACTTTCTTTTTTTCTAAAACAAATCAGTTTCTTAAATATTTGATTTTTTTTTTAAATCCTTCAATTCTTCTTATTCTTCGCCCGAACTCATTCGCTATTTGATATGGCACCCATATCATAATAATGGGAATAAGTTAAAGGTGTCAACCAAGGAATGTCTGCTCATGTTCAAGCTAAGATCGAAAGAAGAGGTAATACATGTATTGGTCAATGGTCAATGGCTTAGTTTCCTCATTTATCGAAATCAATGAAAAGAAGCACAAAGAAATGCAATGCATTTCATAATTACCATTTTGACTGTCCTATCCTCAAAAAATAAATATTTTACGGGTTGGGGCCGATTTGCCGATTTTTAAAATGTCGATTTGAAAAAATCGACTTTCGAAAAGTCGATTGGTAAAAATACCGACTATCGACTCTCAAAAAGGTCGACAGTGGCAAAGTGAATGATGTTCACATGTCGATGCAATCAAAAGAACTACATTTTTTATCAGGATAAAAGTAGAAATTTTTACCGACACTTTTTCAATCGACATTTTCATAGTCTGGATTTTGAACTGCCAACTTTTATTTTGTCGATCAATTTTCAGTCGACATTTTGCCAGTCGATGAAATTTGTATCGACAGTCGACATTTTTTTTTTATCGACCATTCGTACGTCTCCCACATTTAACAACTGACACAATTTCAAATGATGACAGCTCTGATTTTAAAGCCCGTAATAAATCATAGAGTGCGTTCGGGCGCAATAAGTTCGTACTATACAAAGAAACTGGGATAAAAAAGCGTCACATAAAATGCTTTAGTGCGTGTTAAAGTGTCAACATCAAACAATTATATCACGTATTTAATATTTTTTAAGCAAACTTGTGTCATCATTAGACATCCATTCTATGAGACTGGATAACTGTATGCAGTAATTATTAATTTCTACACATAAAATTCATAAATTTAATCGCTGTCTAAACATTTTTTTGATTTAAACTCACCTGATGGGGTTCCATTTTGCACTAAAAAAAAGTAGCTTCCATTCCAAGGGGCAGTAATTTGAATTTGAAAAAACATCAATTGGCGCAAGATATCTTCTTTAAAGCATATTTTAAGGGGCAAAAACAAGTCGTTCTCAGCATTAAAATAGATGATGTGTATTAAGGAGCATTTCAAGTGCAAAGAAAGTTTATTTTAATGCTTGTCTGTAATTTGTTTCTAATTAAAATCAGAAATAATGATGTAACTTTCACATGTCAATCAATTTTATCATTTAAAACACATCACACTGATAAAAAGTCATATTTTATGCACATTTATTTGCTTTGGGGTTTTATTATCATATCATATCTGAGCTGAAGCTGAGTTCAAACGTGCTTCATAAATGTATTTATGTTGTTTTGCCTGGAAAGATAATTTATTTTGTTATCTAATCAGCAACAACAAACAAATAAAACTAAATGCGAACTTATACTCAAGTTGGAGTACCCAATGTCCGATAAAGCTTCAATTTATTTTATTCAAACAATTTGTTTTGATAAAATTGTTTCTTGGATAACACCTTATTTGAATTTACGTGATAAGAAACACGATAACACGTTAAAAAACACGCTTAAAAAAAACTAATTGTTCTCTTGTTCTTTCTGAAAACTAGAATGCACGGCAGGGTACTGATCCCTTGTTAAAAAATTTGGTGCCAGGTTATGAAATGGCTTTGAACTAAATGCCTGAAACTTATTTTAAAATGGATTTAAAAAGATAAAAGAATGGAAGTTTTTATAGTCGCACTTATGGCAATTGGTCATGGACCTTAAGTACGTCGTATAGTATGCCGAAGCCATCTTTTCTTTGGTTCCAAGATAGCATCGTTCAGGGCTGTGTGAAGTTGGCACCCCACTTGTGAAATTTTTTACCGAAATTTATGCAGTTCGTTTGCCCATCGTTAGCCCACGTTTGCCCACCAAAAATTTTCGTTTGCCCACCGTTGGTTTCGGAAATAATCAAAATTTAAAATTTTGGTTGAAAGACAAAAAAAAAAATGTAAAAATCGATTTTTTTTAATGCAGTTCGTTTGCCCATCGTTAGCCCACGTTTGCCCACCAAAAATTTTCGTTTGCCCACCCTTGGTTTCGAAAATAATCAAAATTTAAAATTTTGGTTGAAAGACAAAAAAAAAAAAAAAAAGATGTAAAAATCGATTTTTTTTAATGCAGTTCGTTTGCCCATCGTTAGCCCACGTTTGCCCACCAAAAATTTTTGTTTGCCCACCTTCCATTTTGAAAATATTGACAAAATAAAATTTTAAATTTCCTGAAGCTGGCACCCCACTTGTGAAATTTTTTATCGAAATTGATGCAGTTCGTTTGCCCATCGTTAGCCCACGTTTGCCCACCAAAAATTTTCGTTTGCCCACCGTTGGTTTCGGAAATAATCAAAATTTAAAATTTTGGTTGAAAGACAAAAAAAAAAATGTAAAAATCGATTTTTTTTAATGCAGTTCGTTTGCCCATCGTTAGCCCACGTTTGCCCACCAAAAATTTTCGTTTGCCCACCCTTGGTTTCGAAAATAATCAAAATTTAAAATTTTGGTTGAAAGACAAAAAAAAAAAAAAAAAAGATGTAAAAATCGATTTTTTTAATGCAGTTCGTTTGCCCATCGTTAGCCCACGTTTGCCCACCAAAAATTTTTGTTTGCCCACCTTCCATTTTGAAAATATTGACAAAATAAAATTTTAAATTTCCTGAAGCTGGCACCCCACTTGTGAAATTTTTTATCGAAATTGATGCAGTTCGTTTGCCCATCGTTAGCCCACGTTTGCCCAACAAAAATTTTCGTTTGCCCACCCTTAGTTTCGGAAATAATGAAAATTTAAAATTTTGGTTGAAAGACAAAAAAAATTTTTTTTTAAATACACGTGTCCTAAAAGTTGACAATCAAAAATTATAGTTTGCCTATATCACCACCCTCCATCTAGAAAATATTGAGAAAATTAAATTTTTAATTTTGTTAAGGTTGCTCCTTATTGTGAAAGTCAAAAAAAGTCAAACTAAATAATATACCTATACTTGATATGCATCCTAAGAAAAAAAAATTAATTGCAACTAGTAAATTCCTAAATTTTTTGAAGTACCACATTGCACATCTATATCTAATATTAGGTACCTACATACATCCAATTTGTTTTTTTATAGACCTCGGTTTTCCCATACGAAAATTATGTCTTTTTTTATTTATATATATGTATGTATATTCCGTGATTTTTGCATAGGTACCTAATTATATTGTATATTATGTAATTACATTATATTATTAGAAAAACATAAGCATAATAAGACATAATTTTCGTATGGGAAAACCGAGGTCTATAAAAAAAAATGTATACCTACATACATCCAATTTTTTTTAATATAATTCAGAGTTAATTGACTATGTAAATGTAGTTTCTTAGCAACTACATCACAATTAGAACCTGCGGCGTTAGTTCCGCTGGCAACACATTTATTGCAGAAATTGCATGAAACTGCAGTCCATTATTGTTAAGATAAATAAAACTTCTTTAAAATACAGTACCACAACATAATCTTCGTGGTTGGTAGATAGAAGAACCTAAACGGCAGCAAACGGAAGCTAGTGTCAAAAACTGAATTAAACGTTACCTTGCGTTCTGTGAAATGAACACGTTACCAAAATGGACGGAATGGCTCGGATAGTATAAAAAAATATCAGGTATGCTGAGTTGCTACGTGTAAACCACCATCATGGTATTTTGTGACGTCGAAACCCATTCATTTTGATATTTACATATTACACACAACGAAGAAACAAAAACAGAATTACAATAATAAAAACTGGCAAATCAATGAATGCTTTTATTTTTCTTTTTATAAATACGATGGCTGTGACATCACACACAAAGTTATCATACCTTACTTTTTCGTTCACAGTCATATGTCAAAATTCCGAAAAATGAGATAGGGAGCGAGGTTTACGTTTGTAAGCAAAACTGATCGAATACTTGATTAAACCGAGCAATTTCCTACTTCGAGCAAAAGAGATGAATTGCTTGTTCTCGCGAACGGGTTCAGTCCAGTCTGTAACCACTCGCTTCTGATGAAATGACTTGGAAACTAGAAGATACTCCGATAAACAACCAGCTGACGCGTTGCTGTCAATCTCAAAAGAAACCTCTATAGATATACAGATATCTTTAATGAAATAATCGAAATTATTGTCAAGAATACTTAGCCAGTACTATTCAGTGTGCTTGCTCAGTTGTTGCAACTTACATTTGACAAGAATTAACTGACAATTTCGTTTTTGAAAAGGCATATTCATTGCAGTGTCAAATTAAAATTAGTCAAATTAATATAAGGTGTGAACGCTCTACTGTTTTGTAAGAGAACATAAAAAACAAACGTTTGCCTATTTGGAGTCAAAAAATTATGATCAAGTAGTTTCGAAATATATGAACCATTTGATACTTTACATCAAGAACCAAAATTTTTCGTCTGATGGGGAAGCTGCCTGTATATATAAAATTAAATTAAAATCTTTTCAGCCGTTTCATCAATATACAAATATTTATTAAAGCATCATTAAATTATCTTAAAATTAATTCGAATCTAACCTTACAAATCTTCATGACCCAATGTCAAACAAACTGGATTTTTTTTATAAACACCCTGTTCCTGCAGTACTGCATGTGGGGAACACCTCCAGGGATCATCTGTGGCAACTTGCCAATTAAACAAACGATCCTTCAGGCTCTTTAACAAAGTCTTGTACTTCGACTTCGGTGCTAGATTAAATCTTTCCAAAGAATCCATCTTCAAATCGAAAAGTTCCCACTCTGGTCTTTTATAATAATCCTGCAACGACTTAACCCATGGTAATTTCTGCTTCATAATGGTAGCATTCAAAACTTCTTGGAATGTTGGTGATGTATACAGATCCTGGTCAATTGGGAAATAACTCCAGAAGTTGAGGTTGTGTATCAACTTATAGCGACGGGTCCTTATCATTCTCATCGGGTAGTTCATAGTGATTTCATGGAAGTTCTGACTCCCAAAAATTGTCTCATTCTCATTTGGTTGTGGTTCGTTGTCGAGTAGTGGAAGAAGTGACTTCCCAGTCAAAGCGAGATTTGGCTTGATACCGAAAACATCCAAAACAGTCGGAAAGACATCCAACAAACTGGTCATTGCTGAAGTCACTTGATTTCTACGTTTGCCTGCATCTGGAGAAGCGAGTATCATTGGTTCACGAACACCCCGATCATAGAGATTAGTTCTGCCACTGGGAAATGGTGGACCATTATCGGAAGTATACATAACTAATGTATCCTTATCGAGACCAATGTTGCGGAGTTCTTTGAGAACTACTCCAACTCCTTGGTCAAGTCGTGAAATTGTCATATATTGAGCTGCCAATTCCTTTTGTACCGTTTCCGTCTGTGGCATCCAGTCGGGGATCTTCAAGTTTCTCCAGTCATAGTAGATCGGACGCCAATCAGGAATCACTCCCATTCCCTCCTCACCAGACCCCCATCGTTCACAGAATTCTCCATACTGCGGTGTTATATGGCCACACCGGTGTGGATCATGGAATGCTACCACCAAAAAGAAAGGCTTACCAGCTCTCTTAGTTTGATTTAGGAACTCCCTGACGTAGAGCTTAATGTTAGTTATATTGCGTCCAATCTGGTTTATCGAATGATTCTCCTCGGTTTGTTCAAAATCAAATTTGAAATTGTCTCCAGCACCCACGTGTTTCTTCCCGATGATACCGGTTAGAATTTTTGCATCTGTTCGCAATATATTTGGCAATGATGTCACTGTTTTGAATACGTTAAAATTATGAACTCCCTGATGCAGACCGTACATTCCATTTTGATGACTTGCCTGGCCGGTTAGTATCTGCGCTCGACTTGGTGAACAACTACTAACCGAAGTGAAAGCGTTATTGAAGAGTAAACCATCTTTGGCGAGTGCGTCTAGATTTGGTGTTTGGCAATACTTATTGAGGTATGCACCCATTTCGAAGCCGGCATCGTCAGCCAATAAGAGAAGTACATTCTTGACAGATACAACTTGATTGATTGTCACAATTATTATAACAAAAATTAACGGTAACATATTGGTTTGCTTGGATGCCATTGTTGGCGAACTTTTTCCGTTTAAAAAGATAATAAACGATCGTATTCTTACTATTCGTACCGCAGACCGATGGAGACCAATTGCAACTGACCAAACCGGAGACCAAATCTCTTTTCTTCTCTCGAGACAGTACACTTGGAAGTTGGAAGGAACGGACACTTGATGGGGGTAATCTTTCATTGTATGTATTTCAAGCAGCCTGCGGGTAAAGTGAATAAAAGTGAATGTATCTCAAAGATAAATCTACAAACATTCACATGAGAAAGTTAATCCAATTGAACAATAGCAATGAGAAAAAAGGAAACAAAAAAAAGATCAGATTGGAGTGTAAAAATGCATTAGGAAATCTGGAAATGGAATTGAGTAGGAGAGTCACGTCTTGGCTGTTGTTTGCATACAAAAGTAACCGCGAGTCACTCTGAATTTTATTTTTCAAGAACTTTAAATTAAAATACGTATTTAATAGTTTGTATTTTCTAGAAATAATGTTGAAAGATACGTAAGTTATTTATTTTGGTTAGAAAAACTTTGCAGTGATACAGAAAATTTTCTTGAATTTTGTAAACACAAACGCTCCAGATATTAAAATTTCATATTCTTCTATCTTCTTTGTCAAACGATCTTATGGCACTTACCATTGGTTGTTTTTTAGTAGTGAACTTGTCAATGGCGGTGCTAGTTGTCTTATCTACTTAACATCATTGTATATGAAATCTATAGTAATATGGATAGAAGGATCGACTGTGGCGACACCGTGAGCCTCCAAACCTTTTTTTCCAAATTTCTCGTTTTGGAGAGAAAATGTAGGTGGAAAGGTTTAAATATGTGATAATGATCAGCGACATCTATGTGTCTCCAAACCCCGCTAACTCATACTCGTTCCCCAGACTACTATAGATTTCATATACAATGCTTAACATCAAATACCATTAAAATGTCTTCCATTGTTGTTTTTGGTACCCATGGCAATCTAGAGAAAAACCACTCCAAACTCTCCAATATAGAGTTTGTGAACTTCGTCCATAGATGGCGCACCTAACGTTCCGCTTATTAAGAAAGTCTCCGACTTTCTTTCTTATCCCAATACTTATCTACCCCAATAAATTGTTTTGCTGGACGCCAGTACACTGAAAAGCTTTGCGATCAAGATTAAGTGTATTACAAACAAATTCCTTCGGAAAGAGAATGTAATGACTTCCCTAAAAATGCCGCCAAATACTTGTTTTGTTTCCAAATTCCCACCAATATTTACGCCGAGCATGAGTATTATTCTCGTAATCTAGACAATGTTTTGGATAGAATATAGAAAAGAGTCTAAAAATTAAGGGGTGGATGAACCTAAACAGGAACATTATTTGTTCTTTTAAAAATTGTCGTCATGTTTCTTGTCGAATTTCTCGTCGTTTTAAGGCCTACACCCGTATGAGAGTTACATGAATTCGGAGCTCAAAGTTCATGAGGACCATAGACAGCGCCGTTTGTTTGCTGACTGGCCTTTGGAACCAATTTCGACCGAAAAATCATCTTGAGTGCGTTTTAGGATGAATGGCTGTGTTATCTAGAATTTGAATATATGGGACGAAACCAACCCACACGAGAGAACATGTGGTTCCAGAATCCAGAAGGACCCAGATTGACATTTTGGCCTCTCTTCTGAGGTTTCCTGAAGTCGCAGGTTTCTTATTAATTTTCGGTTTTCATTCAAGCCAGTTCAGACTTAATTAGAAAAGAATCACTTATTACATTAATCCGAAAACGAATACATAGGTAGTTATTTTTGTTTTATACTTTTGATATTTTTTTATATTTTTGATATTACATAATATGCTTGAATATTTAAAGAAAATAGTTTAAGCAATGTTGAAAAAAAAATTCAATAAAAAAACGTAGGCGAGAGCTACAGTACGTTTGCAACGAACTGTTGGATACCCTATTTTGTATGTGTTAGCTATAGCGTCCAGTTCCAGAAACAAAATTCTTCTTTAGCAGATATTAATTTTGTGTTGCTGATGTTCAATAACTGCTAGCACAATAAGAACAGGAGTGTACCATGCCCAAAGTTTAGACTTTTTATTGCCAAGACAATTACTATGAGGTGAGAGACATTCGATTTTAAGCTTGCAGCTCGATTTGAAAAAAAAAAACAAGACATAACTTCAATTTTTACTTGCTCTATAGGGCAAGTATTGGTTTCGTGCAGAAAAAAAATCGAGGTTTTAATCAAACATGACATTATGATGATAGAGAAGCCCAAAGAAGTGGTTTTCGCCATACCGTCCGTGCGTCGTTCTGTCTGTGTCTCTGTGCGGTTGTGTTGATGTGCGCTTTTTTACGTCATGCTACAGCCTAAACGGCTTGACAGATTTTCTTCAAACTTGGTTTTGTTTCGTTTTAGCCCGGCTCAAACTGGTACCTTTCAAGTAACGGTTTTTTTCAATTTGGATTTTCTCGAAAACGGCTCTAACGATTTTAATTAAACTCAAAATTTAGCTAAATTTATGTATTTCGAACAAAACTGCGTTTTTTGTTTTTGGCTCAAATGGCCGTAACGAAAATCAGGTTTTAACGGGTTTTTTTCAAATAGCCATAAGTTCACAACGGCTTGATTGAATCGACTCAAATTTGGTTTGACATAGTTTTTCATCGTTTTCTATAGGATGGTTTAGTAAATTTTTCACTGAAGCCTTTCTAAATGGTAGCTCCCGTACAACGAGCCGTTGATTTTTAGCCAACTTTTTTTTGGTTTTTTCTAATTTGCTCGAAAATGGCTCTAACGATTTTGATTAAACTTTGTGTGTTATATTCTTTTAGTGTTTTTAAGAGAACTGCGTTTTCAGTTTTTGGCTAAAAATGCAAATAACGGAGATCTGCTCTTAACGGTTTTTTTTTTAAATGGCCATAAGTTGTCAACGGTTGCATCGAATTCACTCAAATTTTGTTAAGTATAGTTTCTTTCAGCTTCCTATCAGATGGCATTCATTTTTTTCAGTTTCTTTTTTTTAAATGGTGGCTCCTATACAAAGAGCCATTAGTTTTAGGCCAATTTGTTCGTTTTTTTCTAATTTACTCAAGAAAGGCTCCCCCGATTTTTATGAAACTTTGTATGTAACATTTATAGAACACTTCAAAGAAAACTGTATTTTTAGTTTTTGGCAACACATGATAATAGTGGAAATTTGATTTAACAGTATTATTAATTTGGCCATAAGTGGACATTTGTATCATTTACAAAACCCAAAAGATGACATCTAAATTTTAAATATTAAAAGGTTACTTAACGTTAGCTCCCGTATATCGGGTTTTCCAGTTTCAGTCAAAATTTTTTAGGTTTTACCAAATCTTTCAAAAAAGAGTTGTTTTTATTGATCGAAAAGTTTGTTTTCATCGTACTATTGCACCAACAGAGCAAGTACGTGCGACCCAGTCGTGCATTTTATTAAAACTAGATTTTGAATGGAAAAAGCGATTATGGTTGTATTTAACAATTTATTCGTGAACCACACTCTGCTACATAACCAAGGAATACAAACCGAAATGTTTATCTTCTTACTTCAAAACTACGACCCCTTAAAAGTGGGTGTGTCCTAAAAATTTGCAAACAGAAAAAAACCAAGCACAGTCTGAGTTTTCATCGTAATTCAGTTTTTAGGCATATAGGTAAAACTACAGCATGTTTTTACGATCTTACCCGAATAAATGTATTTTATAAAGAAAACACGCCCATTAAAGTGGGCGTATTAAAAATACGTTCACCAAAAAAAACGTACAGACATATTTTTCATATAACGAACGAAAAAAATGGTTGAATTTGAATATTGGTAGTATACCTTAAATTTTTAAAACTATGTTTCTTGTTCTTTCATGAAAAGTGGGTGTAAGTCACTCCCGAAATTAAGAAATGTCTCTTGTTCTCTTATACACAAGCTTCTTAGTTTCGACGCACAAATTTGGGCTTGTGGATTTATTATAAGTGCCGTTTAATTGTAAAAATAAGTTTTTTATAGTTACAGCCACACCCAAAATCAGTTTTTTTGTTTTCATACACAAGGTGTTTACGTATGCAACTAATACCCCAACTTAAGGTATTTGCTCGAATATAAGCATCGTTATTTTATAAGAATAATACTGTTGGTTTTGTATGAAAAATGGGCATCAGCCACTCCCAAACTGAAATATTAGAGAAGATTTATCTATAGCTTGTGTGTGCAAAATTTTAGAGTTGTGCTTTGATCGCAACTGTAAAAAACATAATTTAAGTTTGCCAAATTGTGGTTGTTGAAAAAAATGGCGACTGTGGGCGTGTCTGTGGTGGAATTTCACTGGTTCAAGAAGTTAGCCTTAATTAAAATTATTGAAATTTCAAAACATGAGGATTTCCATCGACTGCGATAGGTAAAAGCATTTTTTGTTAAAAATCTGTTCAGCCGTTCAAGTTGTTTTGTTATTTCACTTGTCCTCATGGTTTAAAATCTATCAAATCTTATCAATGTTTGCTTAAATGAAATTCACAGTCGCTTTATTGGATAAAATTTCTTTTCTTAAATAAAATTGAAACTGAGAGATTCCTAAGAAATGAAAAAAGTTTTAGAATTTGAAACCACTATAATAAAAACCCTGGGCCTTACAAAAATATTTTCTGATTAATAAATAAACGCAATGATACTGATCCATTGACTAAAATTACACGCAGTTGAACAACTCAAAAATTATAACTTTCCAGCTACTTGGGCATAAAAAGTTGTTCCTTTGTTTGTTCAATTTAAAAAAAAATGTTTTGTCAGTTATATCTAAACGTCAATAAAAATCTTTCTGTGCACACTTTTAAACATGAAAATCGTGTTGTGCACTTCCCCCTCTAACCTTACAATACCTTTCCAATGATATAAAATTATTGAATTTTATTTATATTTAAGACAAATAAAATGGTACCGAACAGTGTTTGTTCCGCGTTTTCATATAAATAATAATTATTCTAATCTAATCAGTTCGTCTATGTAAACAAACAAGTAAAAATATCAAAGTATGTATTCTCATGTGCCTCTTTTCATTATGTTTACACAAAGCTACCGGTCGTATGTCTTCTTTATTTGTTCTGTTTATTTGTTTAAAACTTTTAAGCACAATGTTCAATGAATTGCAAAATAAAAAAAGTATTTGTTTACTCTTTATATTATGTATTTCTCAGAAAACATTTAATTTGTTCGCTATCAATAGTCACAAACAGATTCTGTTCGTCTTGACAACAGCGGGAACGAAAAATTATAATAAGTTGGTATAGCTTTTGTTTTGATTTTGATCGGTTCAGTCGGCAAGGGTTAAAGAAGATACACTTTCACATCAATTCCATGAAACACATCCAAAAGCTTTTCTTGAAGTTCAAGTACCTTTTAAACTTTAAGAGAAATGAGCTTTCTCTAACGAAATCATGTGCAATTCTTACATCAGCATTTCAGCATTTCAGCAATCTCTTCTGTGTTCGTCAGATGAACGATGAAGACGACGAAGACAAACGTCAGCTATTGCTAAGCGGCTTCTGCTGATACTGACACAAAAACAAGGGATGCATGATGCATCGGCATAATCTGTCACATGGTGGATGCAGTGTGTGATGGGATCAGATATTATTGTATTTATATACATAGTTGGATTCATCACATTCACGTGCATTAATTTAAATATGTGTGCCTGGATGACAGAGCAAAATTAAAACCAGCTGTGCGTGTCGCATGTGAATTGTTTCCAAGAGATGTATGTATGTACATTTGATAGCTCAACTTTGCTTTTTAACAAGCTGAAGAGAATATTGACATTTAGAATTATTTTAATTTGTTATTGGTATGGTTCGACAAATTTATTTAAAATATAAGTAAAAAAATAACGATGAGACTTTGAAAAACTGTTTTATATTATCAAAAGAGCCTACGTAAGTGAAGATTTGGAAAGAATTGGAGTCGAAATACTGTAATTTTAAATTCTGGTTGCACAAAATTCTGTATGAAGAAAATTTTGACTGGGGGGAGTTACTAAAATTGGTACTTACAATTGGGATTGTTCCACCAGAGTTAAATATAAATGTAAATTGTAAACATTTAAAAAGTTATATCAATATGTGCCTAAACATTCCACCAGTCATTCACATGAACACACTGTAATTGAAAATTATGTAGTTAAAGCTTGTAAATATTTTGTAAGAAATAAGTAAGTAAATAAGCTCTCTTTCACTTAGTCTGGCTATCCAGCAATCTGCTGTTGAAACCCGCTTTGAAGTCGTGACCACCTTCCATCAAAGTCCGCACAAAAAAAAACTTCGTTGCCTGTAAAGTCGGTTTACGGACGATAACTTTACGTGATAACCAGTTCACAAAACAGTTCATATATAGGTTTTATCTCACCCACCGCCAACCACCCACCCCACCTACACCCACCAACAAACCACCCACCATTTTTGAATTTTTTTTCCTCACACCTTTCCCCCACACACAACCACCAACCACCGACCCACCATTGTTGACAATTCCCCCCCCCCACACATACAATGCATCTCCCGTCCTATTAATTCCCCGGGTATTAATTCCACCCAGGGATTTCATTCCCACTTAAAAGGAACTAAGTCCACTTAAGAGAAGTGGACTTAGTTCCCATGGAAGGTGGGAACGTGCTCCACTTTCTTATATGAACTTAGTACACACTTCGAATCATGAAGAGGGAACTAACTTCCAACACCAAAAACTAAATAAATCTTACAAACTGAACTGTTATTAAACTGTTAGATTTGGAGTAGATGCGTTTTTGGATATGTGCAAAATGTATTGCTATCTAAGAGCAGTTTTGCATACACCCAATCTCGCACCTACTTCAAATTGAACAGTGAGGCCAAGCATAAGGGTTGCAGGGGGCATCATGCCCCCCTTACCCACTTCACTTTTTATCGATGTAAGCTTCATATGCCTTTTTTGCATATTTCTTACTTCTTTTGTTTTGGAAAATAACTATACGTGAGTTGAAAACAGTAAGAACAGTATAAGGCCAAATTGGTCCAATCACGCTGTCGGTAAACGAAATAGTTTATGAAATTCATCCAAAATCTAAATTTGGTATTATTTTGTTTTTGAAAATATATCAAAAGTTATAAGGAAGTGGGAACGTACTTTACATCAAAGGGGAATTAAATCCACACGATTTTCTTGGGATTAAATTCTCATCATTCATGGAAACTTAGTCCATTTCTCTTAAGAGGATTTTATTTCAACTAAGTTGGAATAAAGTCCCTCGGTGGACTTAGTACCCGGGGACTTATTTTCCTGCACCCATATAGTCTGTGGCGGCCATTTCAGACACACTTGTATTTGTACTGCTTGAGTGATTTCAAATCAAGAAACCGAATTGCAAATTCTCTTCTCAGAATCAGAATCATCTGGATGCTTCTAGACTTCTTTTTTGCAATAAAAAGTGCTATGTAAACATAAATAGAGGTAGGTATAGGTACAGGCACGGTTGCCGTTTTGGTAGAATTCTACCAAATTTGGTAGATTTTAATTGCTCTGGTAGGTTGGTATATTCATGTTTAATTTGGTAGATTTTAGTCCCTTCGAATGCAAATGTTTATGAAAATATTAACAAACCTGCCCTAAATTTACTTTTCAAATTAGATTATTTTAAACAATCAAATGTAAACGGGGTCTTAAATGTTATAAAAATATTTTGTGATACATAATGATAAATGAAAAGACTTATTTTTGTTATTTTAAGTAAATGAACAGACTTTATTTTAGTTTTGTTTTTCTTTTATTACTTATTTTTACGTGCTCAATAGGGCAAGTATTGGTTTCGTGCAGAAAAAAAAATCGAGGTTTTAATCAAACATGACATATCGATGATAGTGAAGCCCAAAAAAGTGGTTTTCGCCATACCGTCCGTCGGTCTGTCTGTGCGTCTGTGCGGATGTGCGCTTTTTCACGTCATGCTACAGCCTAAACCGCTTGACGGATTTTCTTCAAACTTGATATATAGTAGTTTGAAGAAAAACGATTGTCAAGGTTTTTTTTATTTCGTCTTAGCCCTGCTCAAACTGGTACCTTTCAAGTAACGGTTTTTTTCAATTTGGATTTTCTCGAAAACGGCTCTAACGATTTTGATTAAACTCAAAACTTAGCTTATTTTAGGCATTTCTAACAAAACTGCGTTTTTTGTTTTTGGCTCAAATGGTCGTAACGAAAATCATGTTTTAACGGCTTTTTTTCAAATAGCCATAAGTTCACAACGGCTTGATTGAATCGACTCAAATTTCGTTTGACATAGTTTTTCATCGTTTTCTATAGGATGGTTTAATAAATTTTTCCCTGAAGCCTTTCTAAACGGCTTCGATACAACGAGCCGTTGAGTTTTAGCCAACTTTTTTTCGTTTTTTCTAATTTGCTCGAAAATGGCTCTAACGATTTTGATTAAACTTTGTGCGTTATATTCTTTTAGTGTTTTTAAGAGAACTGCGTTTTCAGTTTTTGGCTAAATATGCAAATAACGGAGATCTGCTCTTAACGGTTTTTTTTCAAATGGCCATAAGTTGTCAACGGTTGCATCGAATTCACTTAAACCTTGTTTGGTATAGTTTCTTTCAGCTTCCTATCAGATGGCATGGTTTTTTTTCATTTTCTTTGTTTTAAATGGTGGCTCCTATACAAAGAGCCATTAGATTTTGGCCAATTTTTTCGTTTTTTCTAATTTACTCAAAAAAGGCTCCCCCCATTTTTATGAAACTTTTTATATAACATATATAGAATACTTCAAAGTAAACTGCATTTTTAGTTTTTGGCTACACATGATAATAGCGGAAATTGGTAATATCAGTTTTATGAATTTGGCCATAAGCAGAAATTTATATCATTTATATCACCCAAAAGACGACATCTAAATTTGATATACTAAAGGTTACTTAACGTTAGCTCCCGTATATCGAGTTTTCCAGTTTTAGCCAATTTTTTTTTAGTTTTTACCAAATTTTTCAAAAATGAGTTGTTCTTATTGATCGAAAAGTTTGTTTTCGTCGTACTTTTGCACCCACAAAGCAAGTACGTGCGACCCAGTCGTGCATTTTATTTTGTTACTATTATAATATTATTTAATGTAAATGAAGAGACTTTATTTTTATATTTTTAAGTACGTTTTTCGTTATTTATGAGATTAATTTATGTTTTTGGATTACATTTTTCGTTATTTAAATACAATTTTTATTTATGGTTGTTATTATTACTTTTATTATTATTATTATTAATGTTTTAAATATTATTATATGATTTATTGAAGAGATATTTTAATTGAAATTTTTATTTTATCTAAAATAAATGTGATGTTATAAAATTGAACTTTGGTAGATTTTTCTTTGAATTGGTAGATTTTGGAAAATTTTGTGGTAGAATTTTTTTTCGGAGAACGGCAACCGTGGGTACAGGACAGTACAACTAACAGTACAAAAAACAAAACTCACATTCAAAATTGATATTCTTGACACCCTATGGTACTTCATGCTACACCGTATGGTACATATTTTTTACTTGCAATTATAGGTACTATAAGGCAAGTTATGCATTCGTAAAAAAAATTCAAACAATCAAACATGACATTAGGATGATAAAGAAGTCGAAAAAAGTGGGTCCGATAATTCTGTGTCTGTCCGTATTGATGTGTCTGTATAGTTACCTACAGCTGGCAGTGGCGTAACTATAGGGTGGCAGGGGTGGCAAAATGCCAGGGGCCCCCGACCCGAGAGTCTGCGAGCTCATAAATAACTTAACATTTTTAACAAAATTTGTAGCCAAGTACCTAAAAATTATACATTTTAAAGTAGATTAAATTAAGCACTTGTTTTTCACAATTTAAAATTTGTTTTTATTTGTTAAAAACTTATTAAGTCCCCTCGTTTCGTTGTAGTTAGGACATCATCAGGACACTAAATGTAATATCAAATCATAGTGGTGAACATAAGTATTCGTACAAATAAATACAAAAATAAAAAATTTATAATTAAAATCGAAGTTAGGATTTAAAAAAAAGTCTTTCAGTAAAGATGGTTTTAAAATAGAGCTAAAAATAAATTAAGGTTAAATTAATAAGTTTAAAACAACAAATTTTAAATTGTGGAAAAACAAGTGTTTTATCAAATCTTTTTTAAAATGTCAATGATTAATTTCCACAAGTGCTTTAATTATAATCAACTAAAATGAGGCACACAATCATTGAGATTTCAACACATTCTTCACAATTTTAGAACGCATCCATTGATTGCTTCATTTTTTGTCGTTGTAAATTGGTGGAACGGGCCAGTTAGTAACTCATTTTGTTAACCAAGAAGGTGCTTTTTTCTTAGCGCCGCCGTTGGGCGAGCTAGCATCGCTCTCAGTGTTAGAGAAATGAAATCCCTAATTTCTATTTTTGTTTCCGAAGGGCTCTACAGCGCATTCTTTTTTTGAATGTTATAACAAAATTGGTCATTTGTATCTTTTATTTTTCGTAGTTTTTGTTATTTATTAAACCTGATGCAAATGTGAAGTAAAAGTAAAGTTAATTGTGAAAATAATACATCAACATGTCTAGTTTTAGAAAATAAGTGGAAGTGAAAAACGTAAGAGAAAGAAGGAACTTAAAAAAAAGTTACCTAAAATTATCCAGTACTTTAACAATAATGACTTTTTTGATGAAAATGAGAGTGAACAGTGATCCGAAAGTGAAGAATTGCACCATTCTGAAAGTAACAGAATAGTTTATGCAGCACCCGACACTAGTGTTGATGCAGAACAACCACAACAAGGTACTAGCAAAAATCAAAGTCAATCATATTTTAGTGAGGACATCATTGCATCTTCACCATAAATGTTTTTGATAAGGATATTTTTAAATATCAGTTAGATCAAGTGAATCGGTTCGTGATCAAAAACAGACATTATATACCTAAAAGCTCTTTCTTTAAATAAAGTGCCAATAGATCTTTTCTAGAAAACCATTACTGTATTGTAAGTCTGGCATGAGACCTGAAAGTAAATGGTTTAATTTTACAACTTTATTTTTATTGGGAGGGCCCCATTTTAAGAATTTGCCAGGGGCCTCAGAAGGTATAGTTACGCCACTGACAACTGGACCGATTTGCTTCAAACTTGGTACATAGTAAAAAAAAAAAAAAGTCTTATAACGGTACCTTCCATAGGACCGGTTTTTTTAAAATCAGATTTTCTCGTAAGCCACTTAACGAGTTTCGATGAAATTTTTAGTGTAGAAGCCCTTATAAAGACGAAATAATATAAATTTTTAATTTTTTTTTTATTTTGTTTTTTTTTTTCAAAAACGGTTTGATCTATTTTTTTTTAAATTTTATTTTTCTGATAAAAACTATACTCAAAAAATATTTGGAATATTTTTTCGAAAAGTTTTCCAAAAAAAAAACTGCTTTTTGAAAAAAACTGGTCGAACGATTGAAAAAGAATTTCTTACTTCATTTTTTCCAAAAAACGTTTTAACTATTGATTTTTAAGTGATCAATAAAATTTCATATAGTTTTTTTCCTGTTTTTTTTTTCCAAAATCTCAAACCCCAAGACCACTGTCTCACTTTATTTAAATTTAGGATCATTAATTTTTAACAAACACAAATCATGAAACTGCAAGCATATTTAATGTTCTTTTCTCTTTAATTTCCTTTTTAAATAAAATTAATTAAAGAAAGAATTTGGTCCGTTGGAAGTTGACATATAAAATTAAAATACCTATTGTTTTTATTACACAATTGTGTAGTTTAAACAGTTCCATATGGAGAAAAAAATATTGCTCCCATACATACTCAAATATTATATTCAAAGCACAATTGACAAGTAAAGTTCTCAAAAGAAAGAGCTTTAACTTAACAAACAAAAAAAAAGACTCCGGCATGGCCTGTCCATTACCTTTATCTATAATATTTCCCAGTTTCGTATTGTGCTTCATCGTGTAAAATATTTCGTACTGTTAACTTGCTCTTCGCAAAGAAAACGTTTTGTCTACGAGAAAACATCATTTGATAATTTTACGAGAAAATAAAATTTGAATTAAAATTTATCACACTCCAAGAAAAAATCCCTCTTATTCTGAAAGAAAGAAAAAATCCCACTACCTAGTGTATCTCAAAAGTAGAAAAAAAGTGCATGTGCCATTAATGCAGATAAATTAATATCTCGCTCCAATATTCAAAGTGTGTTTATTACGAAAATTATATTCATGGAATCGTGGTCATATCGATTAAGGGATTTTCCGCATTTATCATAAATTTATTCTGATTTTATTTTATTTGAATTGTCATTACCTTTACCCGACAAAGTATTGCATCATAAAGTGTAAACTGAGTTTAAAAGGGAAATCCATAAGATTTCTTTGAATTAAACATATCGAAATATATTAAACAAAAGTGTTTCAAAATCGAAAATATTGAATTAAAAGTGAAAAGAAAAACAAAGGAGGAAGTGCATTTGCAGATAACTAATATGATATCTGAAAATAATTGCATTCTGCAGTTTAAATCTCTATCCATTGTGACCTATATCGGTGGCGGTATAGCTAATCACAGCTTTAGCGTTATTGTGACTCTTTTGAGCATCATTGCTCTATTGATGATTAAAAGTTGTTTGAACGAAATAGCGGTGCTAAAGTTTAAGTTTATTAAAAAGACAAAGTTCGGGAAGTTTAACTTTAGCGGTTTGCTTAGAGAAAGCAGCATTTTGATGTCAAACTCCTGCAGACGAGTCAATCAAATGCAACAAAAGTCTATGAGAGTTTCTTATATTGACAATATTATTCATAGATATAATTATTGGCACTGTCAACATATTATTTGTTGTTGTTATTTGTCATTGCGAGCTGTACTACTGTCAAAGAAGTGGAATAATTTGAGAACAAACGTCAAAGAATACGCACTCATGATGCGGGGTATGTTGGACTTTTTAAATTAAAATACTGTCAATTTACAATTTGAATTTGTTTTTAAATAGGAATTGCCAGGTCTAAATTTAAAAATATTATCTACACTTGCAAGATAAAAAACTTTTTTTTAATAAATAATAAATAATTAAAATAAGAGGGTTGATACAAATCTTTTAACTTTTTTTAGTATGACTTCTTATCAAGTTAGATTAGATCTATATTTACATAAGCAGAACCGGTTTTGGCTAGTTCTTAAAAGCAGTTAGTTGCGTTACTTTGTTTCAGTCAACATCAAGTTCTGAACTTATTTGTGGAGACGACATCACGACATCACAAGTTCTGAAAGTCTCCAAATGTTTTTTGGTTATGTTGACAGTCAATACAAATGAATGCCTCATACTGAAATTTTGAGATTGATAACAAAATGGATTCCATACGTATGTATATTTCTGCATAGTATTTAAATTATCTTATCTATTTCGGAAAGGAATCAAAATGTTTAATCTTGTAGTATGTTTTTCCCCGAGTTTTATTAGAAAGAGATAAAATAAATATGAAGTGTATAGCAACACAGAAATGCTACACATAAATGTAAGGTATGCTGACTTTGTGTGTGACGTCACACTGATCTGATTTCGTTCGGAAGGAAAATAAATAAACTTAAATATTAAATTAAATATTTTTCTTTTTCTTTTTTTCAATTCTTACAATCTAACAAGAATTTCAAAACTTAAATTTCAGTCAAGAAATATAATAATAATAGAAGATGGCGGTGACGTCACAAAATAACAAGGTTTTGTGTGTAATGTACAGCATAGGTACTTCCGTCATTTTGGTATTGTTGACAAGAAGTTTTAAATCTGAAGTCAAACAAGCCAAGCTTGTTGAGCTTGTTTTTTTTCTATTTATTCAAAAAACTATAAAAAAATAGTGCACAGGGCAAACATTTACACAGGGTATTGCGCGGCAGGCATATGGATTTCAAAAAGTTATTGCTCCCATCTATACGTTATTATATTGTTGGAAACGGAGTATAGGTAGTTCTAAATATGGCGATTGGAGATTTTGTTAGCACTTCGGTTTCAGTAGCCAAGATGAAATGGTCTATTCAGCAAAGTCATTGTGTTTATAATCTATAGTACTCCCAATAAGAGGAACGTCAGGTGTGCCATCTATGGACGAAGTTCACAAACATCTGGCCACGGGAAGCAAAAACAACAATAGAAGACATTTGATGTAAAGTAGATAAGACAACTAGCTCCGCCATTGACGAAGTTCAGAACTAAAAAAACATGTTCCATGAAATTATTATAAAAATGTTGTAAACAATGGCAAAGTTTGATAAACAAACATCTATTTTTCAAACAATCGCTTCGTCGTATGTATGCAGTTCCCGATCAAGATCGAATTTTTGAGTGCTTCAATACTTCCAGAATACCGGTCCACGGTACAAGAATGGGGGATAGAAAACTGTCTCTATATCAGACAACTACTAGGCGGTTTGAAATATGTTCTATTGTTCTCCAGGCAATGATCCAGATTCCTTACTTATCTTAATTTGAACAGATGGAGCTGGTTTCAGCAGGGCACACAGAAAGTGATTTTACTTGACAGACCCTAGTGTCTAGCAATTCCTGTGATTTTCTTTATAAATTTTTAAGTAATTTGCGTTTTACAAATTTTTTTCACCCATGAACCTGCCACACGCCACCCTGTATATTGCAAATACGTTTTATTGTAAAATAATTTTCACAAAAGAATGCAAACCCAACAATACCCAAATAAAGGGTACTTCAATTCATGTTTCGTTTATTTTTAGGTTGAGCTTGTTTTTGAGATTTTTATTTAAACACAAATTCCAAAATGGCCGTTGAGTAGGCGATGGAACGTACGAGAGTGTTTTCGTTGACAAAAAAATGTACTCTTTGATTTAAAAACAATTTTATGTTGTTTTATGGTTAAATATTACAAAAAAGTATTTTGATATACCCTGTACAGGAAAATTATTAAACAGAAACGCCAAGTTCATCATTCACAATAGAAAATACAATTTCGGTAGTGTAATTCTTTCACAGCTCAAATTTAAAATGAGCTGTCAAGCGAAATCAGCAAAGTTTGTAACTTGTCAGTCAGTTGTATTTTCGAACTGGTTTTCAAAAACATTAAACGAAACTACACGTCGTTTCCAGTAATAAAGTTCGATTTAGTTAAAATTTTTGGAAAAATTCAACAATGTATGAAAGCAGGTTGCAAATCAATCCCGATTTGAAGATAGAATTTATCTGGGCAAAGTTTGCATTTTGTGTTTATTATTTTAAGCTAACAAATTGATATTCTTTCCGAAAAGTCACCGTGAAAACATTTTACATACATACACACATATGTACATACTTTCATATTTTAAACTCCCTTTTTTTAAATTTATTTTATTTAGGGTTATTTTTGTACCTACAAGTCAAAGGTCTGGTCACACTGATCCCCTGAAAATTTAATTATCCTAAAGCTTCTCTTTTTTACAAACAAACCAAAAAAAATGTCAGCAAGTACACATGACTTTCCATTTTGTATGACTCATCCATGATGTCGGTGTAATTTGTAGGTGGTTAAGGAAACCTATATTTGTGCGTAGGCATATAGCTTTTGCGATACCTACGGTGGTTCCCAGAATTTTACTACGTCAAAACAAGTGGATTCATTGATTGGGGGGAGAGCTTTTTCATTTCATGAATTTCACAAGACGTGTCCAAGCCAACCAACCACAGATAACCTAAGTTAATATTCGTTTTATTTGTATACGAAGTTTTCGATTGTGCTCGTATTTGTTTTAAAAAAATTTCCCAATATTTTTCCCTTTTTACCGGTTGGGAAGGAATGATTGCCGAAGGTAGTGGAGATGGAGATATTGAATTATTTAGAAACGTAAGACCAATTAACTTTTTGGTTACCTTTGCAAAAGAGGAGAACTTCAATTAAATTCGGCCTCGATAGCTAAAAAAGAACACCAATTTTGAGTTAAATGTTCTTATCTCATCGCAGAGTTGTTTTTAGGGAAATTATATTTGCTTACGTCAATAAAATTCAAATCGTACATAACACCAATTATTGTTATGCAAAACTGAATTCTTGGAAATATAATAATAATTGTATATTTTTGTATTTATTCAAGGCTTCCAAGAAATTAATGCAAAGCACTGGTCGGTAAATAATTATATTCGCCATATTGGTGTAGGTAAGGTAGTTTCAATGAGGGACTAATTGCAAACAAAGAATAAGCTTTATTAAGAGTAAAATACTTTCAGGAAACATTTACCTGATTGCTATGGGTAGAAATTTACGACAGGAAAAAGAATCATAAACAAAATGTCGGTGTGAATTGACGTTAATTTGGTTTAGAGAAAGTCAAAAACTTAATTCGGTACCTGCCTTATCTTTTTTTAAATATAGCTGCCTTATCTTAATAATGTGCAGGAAATAAGGCAATTGGAGCCGCTCCATATATATAAAATACTCGTTTGAACTTTTGGGGCTAGGAGTTTTCCGCTGAACCATGAACTCTGTTTTTCGATAAGCAAACAAACAACGACAACGAACTTCGGTTCTTCGATGGGATGGTGAAGGCACAAGGAGTATGAAAAACTGTGACGTCTATTACGGCAAGTGCTATACAGGGCAAGAAAACAATGGCTATTTTGATGCGGATTTGTGATAAGAGGAAGACTTAGGCAAGAAGTCCTAGGATTTCGTGGCATAAGCGAACTCATTGTCACAATCTGAGAGAGACAGAAAGATGCTGCAGTCAAAGAAGAGTTCTATGATCTTCTTGAGAAGACGTATGATAAATGTCCGAATTACACGACACTAAGATTATTCTTGGTGACTCACTTAGATCAAAAATTAGGGTTACTTTGGCTCGACAATGGGAAAGCACAGCCTGCACGAATACACCTCCGGTAAAAGACTCAGGCTAATCGATTTTGCTGAGGGGCAAAGTGTCATCATAAGCACATATTGCCCAGTATACACAATGAGACATGGAGGTCACCTGATCAACAAACTCAATTGACCATATTGGCAATCGACCAATTTCATAATTTCACAAAACCAATCTTCGAAACTTCTACCAAAGGTTAAAGCATTCGTCCAAATGGTGCAAGGCCTGAGCGGAAGCCTGTAGAGACGAGGGAGGGAATGTCGAAGTAGATACGCAGTGGGTGCAGAGAATTTGGAATCAACACTTTTGCAGACTGTTGAACGGCGAAGAGTAATCAAAAGCCCGATGATGGACGTACGTCCGAAACGCGTCGCGTAATAATATTTTATATTTTTAATGTTGTATAAAAGTTTTTTCCTTTTCTAAAATAAATATTAAATGTTCGTTGTAAAACTCGTTTTTATACCCTATTCCATAGAATGGGTATATTGTATTTGGTGTGGAGTTTGTAACATAGAGAAATAATACCGTTAGGTATAGAAAAGTATATATATTCTGACTCAGAATCAAAAGCCTAGTCGATTTAGCCATGTCCGTCCGTCCGTCCGTATGTATACTCTCTAGAGGTCGCAATTTTTGAGCTAGAAAGCTGAAATTTTGTATATTTAATCTTTGGTTCAAGAGTAAGGCTAAGTTCTTGAACCGGTAAAATCCGCCCACAAACACGCCCACAATCGCCATTTTTGTTGAACAACCTCAATTTAATAAAATTAAATTATGTTTTTTTGTACAGTTACGATAAAAGCATAACGCTAAAATTTTGCACACGTAAGCTTTAGGTAAACTTTCTTCCAATCAAAAAAAAAATTTTCAATTTGGGCGTGGCTTACGCCTATTTTTCATACAAAACCATCAATATTGTTTTTATAAAATAACAATTGTTATATTAAAGCGAAAAATATTAAATTTTGTGGGTCTTACTGGCACATAAACATCTTGTGTATGAAATCAAAAAAATTGATTTTGGGCGTGGCTGACGCCCACTTTTCATTAGAAACTATACAAAAATTGTTTTTGTAAATAAACGGTATTTATAATTAATCCACAAGCCAAAATTTTGCGTCTCTTAATAGAAACGAAAAGTTTTGTGTATGAAAAGAAGTTTTTGAATTTTGGGCGTGGCTTACGCCTCCTTTTCATGAAAGAACGAAAAACGTAGCCTTAAGAGTTTAAGGCATTTCCAATGTTTAATTTAAACCTTTTTCCTTCCGTTCGTTATTTGAGAAATACTATATCTCTACATTTTCTTTTGTAAATTTTTTCAATACGCCCACTTTTAAAGGCGTGATTTTGGTAAAATACCTTTGTTCAGGTAAGATTGTTTAAAAACTACTCGATTCAGCTGTAGTCTTACACATATGCCTAAGTACTGAAAAAAGTGCAGTTAGTATGCTTCAAATTTTTAAGACACGCCCACTTTTAAGGGGCGTTTCCGTCAAAAGTCGTATAATGCATTAATTTTTTTAACGTTTTTTAACTATCGGTCGCAGTTTTGAAGTAAACAGATGAACACTTGGATTTATATTCCTTGGTTACGTAGCAGAGTGTGGTCCAATAATTGTTAAAAACACCCATAATCGCTATTTCCATTCCAAATCTAATTTTTAAAAATTTAAGTTTTGTCTTGTTTTGTTCAAATCGATCTGCAAGAATAAAATTGAATGTCACTGAGCTCATAACAATTGCCTTGGCAATAAAACGTTTTAACTTTGGGCGTGGCGCACTCCTTTTTGTATTGCGCCAGCACTAATTGAACATCACACCGCATAAAATTAATGTTATTGAATTTTTTTCTGTCTGCTAAAGAAGAATTTTGTTTCTGAAACATTGGCTGTTTGCAGGAGGCAGACGCATGCAGATACAAAACTATGGGGAATAGGGTATCCAACAGTTCGTTGCAAACGTACTGTAGCTCTCGCTTATGTTTTTTATTTATTTTACCAAATTTTTCAAATCAACTAACAACATGGAGACAAAACAAAATCAGATTTTTAACCAACTAATCGCTGTCAGGCAGAATGATCAATTCGATTTGGACGATGACCTCCCGCTTGACCTCTACAAAGCAGCGCGAAATGAATTAATTTGTGAAGAGCACACACCAATGCATCTGTACAATCTGGTCGGATGAAAATATGCTTGACGAATGGAGGTACCTCAGCATAGTGTGCCCTATCTACACAAAAATAAGATACTCTGAACCCCTGCAATATCATTAATTTCCGCATATACATAAAATCTTGTTGGCTATTCCGTGTGAACGTCAGTGTGGTTTCAGGCCACAGGCATAGATTTTAGAAAATACCCAAGATTTCCAGATCGATACTCACCATCTTTTTATAGATTTTGAAGTAGCCTATGACACCGTGAGCTATAGAGCTAACCGGATGTTGTTAACTAAAAAATTTCATATTGATTATTGGACAAAATAATCAATATGATAACTTGTTTTTCGAATTTTTATCCGTCAAGTTAGCACTACCACTTTCGATTTTTTTTAAATGAAAAATTGGATTAATTGTCGTGAATTTATCGTGAAAATATAACTAACTTGACGGACATTTCGCATTTGATAATCGTGATCATCAATTTCGGTTATCAATTCGCAGTTGTTAATATGATGATCGTTGTTTTCAATATGATAATCACGGTTGTCAATATGATTATCGTTGGTTTGCGGTTGTCATATTAACATTTGCGGTTGTTAATATGATGATCTCGTTTTTTAATTAGTTGCATTGACAATACTCGTATATATGTAAGTGTCGATTTTTTCGAAAATTTGTGTGTCTTATAAGAGAATGAACGGCATTTAACTGATGAGCCCACTGTTTATGCTTGGGCGAAATGCACACAAGGGCAAGGAAAGGAACTACTTTTTAATTTTTTTATTTCAAATTAGTAAATGCTGGAATTGAAATTAAATGCAACAACTTTTGTTAATGAAATTTTTTAAAATGAAATTAAAGACAATCATGGCTGTCAATGTTACAACTGAGATGATTGTATCGACAACCGCAATTGTTATATTGAGAACTACAATCGTCGTAATGGCAACTTCAATCATCCTATTGACAACAACAATAATCTTATTGACAACTACTAATCGTCCAGCGGTACGGTTTTGTATAGATCCTCATCATGCAGAATCGTGGGGTTGCTTTAAGAGAAAGATTATTCGATCCTATATGTATCAATGCAGTATGGAGAAGATTTAATGACGAACTGTATAAAAAAGCAAAAAATACAGCGCTTAAATGGCTGGGGCATGTGGAGAGAAGGGACGAATACGCACCAGCCACGTCCATGGCCATATAATGTTCAAACCCAACACTGAGGGTCAGCTTAGTAATGAAAGAAACAATCTTAAATAGCGCATCTTATTGGTTCTTGAATTGCTTTTTAAATAATTCAATAAGTTTTAAGTCCTAGGTAGCCTAATAAATCTTGCAAATTCTCTTAGTTTTGAATACTTCTGTCATATAGATTTATTTTCATCCAAAAAACTAAAAAACTACAAATCCCTTGGGTGAGTTTTAACTTTCATTTTCAAAACCAAACCAATAAACACAAGGGCCAGTGCATGTGACCCAGTTTTCATTTATCTAATTTTTTTTTTTTTTTTACTATATGAAAGTGCCCTTCAAAATTCTTTGCAAACACACACAAAATAAATATGTACGACTGGTTCCCCGTAGAAGACAAATCATTCCTTTGTTTGCTTTCTTATTTATTTCAAACATTAACCGTAGATGTCAGTGTCAACTCGGAAAACAATCTTATACAATAGTCAGCTGGCGCGGCGACGCATTCATGGAATGTTTTTGACAAAGCAGTCTTATTTCCCCATTCTAAAATTCTTATGCATTCAGGTAGCCCAAAAACAAAACGAAAAATTTTCCTTTACCAAAATGCCTGTGACTTTTTTTATGGAAAATTCCGATGGCTTGTATTTTTATGATACTTTTGTAGTTCATTAGGCGGCTATATAGTTGACAATCGGTCCCTGATCACTCCAGAAAGAAAAACTAGATTTCTGTGAGAGTGGGTAATCTTTTCTACCTGTTAGGTATTTTATTTATAATATGGTGAACATGATACATAGAAACATGAACTCCAAAATGAGGTTCTTAGATAGACAGGTGTTTGGGCAGCGAAAGAACTACTTTCTTAATTAAATGGGAAAGCCAATGCAGTTTTATTTATTAAATATATGAATAAAATATAACCATGACCGACCAATGAATTGAATGACACCACCTGGTATCTACTAGATTTATGTTTGTAAATAATTTTCTAAACAAAATTGTTTTACTTTCAAGTTTCTTTCACCCAATAAACATTCTACCCTCTTTTTTTTAACAAATATGAAGTGAGCTCCAGTGTGTGGGGTTGAGGTTAGGGCTTGTGATTTTGAAAACAAAAAAATCATACGAAATTTCATTAATCCATTAAAAATAACTATACGCTGTCCAACATAAATTGGCAGTGAAGGGAAGACAGAGATGTTTCTCATTCGCACTGTTTTGTTGTCAAGGTCTTAAAATAATGACATCTGCTATAGAAATTATGCACTTAAAAAACCCAAACGCGAGCCACGAAGAATAAATAATTGTAAGCCTATCTTATGTTAAGCAAGTTAAGACACATAAATTGAATTTGGATGTTAAAAACATTATTATGAAGAAGACTTTTGACTTCACATAACCACAAAGAAAAAAAATCTATGCCTTTGGGTCGTGCTAAAAGCCAGCTCGAACCGAACCGAATGGGTATACTTATTCGGCTTGACCGAAGAGACATAATCTGATCGGCATCATTCGGCATTATATGACGAACCTTAGTTGTCGCAAAATTAGTTGTCCACCACAGTTTTCTGTCAATATAGCCACTGTTTGGCATTCTGTTTTTATGGAAGCGCACTAAAGAAAATGTTCACAGAAGGCTGAACTTTCATGATAGGTACAGCTGAATAGTTTGGAAACGTTACCATCAGGCCAGTCATCTGTCAAAATAAGCCTATTCAAAGATTCAAGGCTATAAATGAATCACCCTTTATGAGGATTGTATAAATTAACTTATCTTTAACGTCAAATATTGGCACATTTATCCTACTAACTTAAAGTGAATAGACCACGTTAGAAAAAAAAACTGAAAAAAGGATTAGATCACTATGGGTGTCTTTTAAAAAAGATTAAAATTTTTTTTAAATAATTTGCAAACTTGTGGCATTTTTTTTTTTTTGCTATTTGGCATAAAACAAAAACCGGGGGTCAGTCAATAGGTCTAAATCCCGTTACTATTGTATAAATCTAAGTAATTTTTAAAAATGATACGTAAAAAATAAACTTTCTCTTCCATGTCACACAACATCATAATGTTCAAACAAATTCCCCCAAAATACAAATTCATTCAAAGTCCACAAGTCCAAGGGCATTTGATTTAAGTCTTCTCAATACCTATACTTTTGACATTGCATGGAAGGTCAGGCGTCGTCGTCAGGGCGTGAGTAAGATATATAATGTACACAATTTCAAATTGTAGGTAGACATCAACAATAAATTGCGCTGTCGAAAAAGCCGGCACAAACGGCAACAACAACAAAAAAATCAATACAAAAAACACAAATTCTTAAAAATAGCTCATTGGTGGAATTGTGCATAGCTATTTAACATTAAGTCATGTTTTATTATTAAAAAGAGTTTTAAAAACCAAATTATATTTTAACAAATTAACTTACGAGGGTGTAGTGTATAGAAACATTCAAAACAACAATGACGCATCATTTTTTCCGTACAAAAACAAAACAAAAATACCTTTATCCATAAAGTGATTCCCCTATGCCCACTCCTATAGAGTAGGTAGGTATATAAGTATCCATAAGATATCATAGTATCTACAGCAAAAGTATACAAGAAGAAAAAACTTGTTCGTCTATTCAGTTCATATGGCAGGCAGGCAAAATGATGAAAAGCGAATGCGCCGAAGGAGAAAACAATCCAAGAATATTGGGAAATTGTTTGATTCGGTGTTTGGCCATAAAATCAAGAATAACCCACTGGACTTGACTGTGTTGTGAATATACAACGCAATCCATATACGATATACCTAGATTTCCCCTTTTTCAAACCCATACCAAGGCGCATATCAGCTTTATTATATTTTATTCAACTCATGACAAGAAACCTGTCTGAATTCGAATTTCACAACGAGTAGTAATTCGAAAGCGTTTCTGCAACTCGCACGGTTTTCATTTTACCGCGTTCCGCTATCGTACACAGAAGTGTGTGATTGAAAATTGAAATATATATATATTTTCCATCCCGGAAATCCGGAAAAGGACACAAAAACGAATTAAATTTGTGAAAAAAACAAACAGACACCAAAAAAAACTATCCTAAAGGACTTAGGATCCTTAATCCATTGTCTATTGTATGTGAAAAAAATTTCAAGCTAGAAACGTCTTTTCTAGCTTGTGGTAGATATTTTTTCTATCTAAACCCAAAACCCCTTTCCCATTTCGTGGATAAGAATTCAAAACTTCAACGTAAGTATCTAAAATTTTATAAAAATTATATAAGTCCTTCTCTATGTTAAGCTAAGTCAAAAAAAAAAAAACTAAAAAATTAAAAAAAAACTTAACAAAAAAGAATGAAACCGTAAAACAGAAAGATCAGAGAACTTCTTCTCGAACGTTCGAAATCGTATCTAAACTTAGAAATTACTTGAGAAAAAAATCCTGTTTTTTTTTTATTTATTTTTAGTTGAAATTTGGAAAAATATAAGTAATCTTGTATGGATCGTGCACGTCATCGTGACACATTTCTAAAAAGCAATAGCCATTCTTCTATTGAAAGAAAGAGATAGAGCATGTTAATTTGTACCTATTTCTATCTCATTTATTTCGTTCTCAGAAACTACATATACGTTTTTATTAGTTTTTTTTTTTATTGTATTTTAATTGATGGAACATTCAAATTTGAAGAAAGAAAAAAATACCTTGTGGCATGCCACGTTTGAGTTTTACGGCAATTACATTCAATTAATGTCATCGCATGACATTTATTTTTATTTTTGTCATTAAATTGATGCAGTTCTGTAATTACCAGCATTGCATTTATATGTACTTTAAAATAATTATTTTTCATACAATGTCAGTTGCCATGGCGTGCTTCGCTATATTATTTCCAAAGTCGCAATTTCCTAAATAAAATTGTGATTAGTTTGAAGTTATCTGAAAATTTTATCAGCGCCGCGGCGTGCCGACATGTTTTTATTAGGCTCACTTAAGATTTTCAAAGAAGATAACGTCGAAGGCTGACAACTACATATGTGTATATACATACATACATTCATACATATACAGATAATTAAAATAAAATAAAAATAGTTGAAAGTTGTTTTTGTTTGTCTAATCGTTTTCGTATCGCTGTCGCTGTTGATAGCTCAAAAAAGTAATTGCTTTTTTTCTGCTTGTGTTTGTAAACCAAACACACAATTGATTGATGGCAGAGCTATTCAATTCAATGAAAAATATCACCAAAAAGCTTTTTCAAAACTTCCAAGCTTTCAATCGAAAAAGTGGATACAAAATTGGCTTTTATTTTTTAATAAAAGGTGTTTGGAAATTTCGAGAAGACAGAAGATTGAACTTAGATATTTGCATGTTTAAAGTTCCGTGCTTTGTCTTTTTTTACTGACCATTCCATTTTTTAAGAGAATGTTTGACAGAAGAAATTAAAAAAAAAAATCTGTTTGGGCGGCAAAATATTCATCTTTTGATATTTGGCTTTGTTGAACACTGTCATTTATCGATCATTAATTATCATTAAGTATCGATTAAGGATATAAAAAATAATATTTGAATACATGTCAATTGATTTTATGATTTAGCATTTTGCTTTTTAAATTTTTAGAAAAAAATAAAACAAAACACTTGAATAAAAAGAATAAGTCATTTGGGGAATTGGGATTAAAACAAACGTCATGCCAAATGAATTCAAAAATAACCGAAGCTACTCCTTCACAAAAACACGAAAAAATTGGCTAAATGATCACTTGTGCCATCCAGTAAGGCTAGATTTTCTTGTTTTTGTGAAGAAGTAGGTTCGGTTATTTTTGAATACCTTGGCAACAAAAAGTCGTAGAGCCATACGGTTTCCAGTGTTGGATTAAAGATTAATGGGAGCATTGAATTCTGAGAACAAAAATTATACTTAATTACGTAAAATTTTGAAAAAAATTAGTTTTAAAATAATTTTTTTAAATTTTTTTTCAAAATTTTGAGTTTGAAAATTTATATTTTTTAAACTATTCATTAAAACAATTTAATTTAAAAACAAAATGAAAGAAGAAGTTTTTGGCTTTCCAAAAAGGTATAACACGGTGTTGTAAACGAAGCGATTGATTTTTAATATTTTTTTTTTACAAAATAAGTCAATTTTTCAGAAAATTGCCCCTCCCGGCTAAACGGGGGGGAATAGACCCCCCCTTTCATACGATTTTTTTCTTGTCTCTACTCAACCTACACGCTCTAGCTTTTTGGCACAACGCTCGTGAATCACCCTGTATAATTAAAATTAATGCATTCATGTGAAGTGAAATTTGCACTAGAAAATAATTTTGTATTAATAAAAAAACCTACTTGACAAGAACTGTCAAAAAACAAACGCATAAGCTTTGTTCGTTGAGCTTGATGTGAAACCTGCGTCGACCCTAATAGGCTTTTCACACTGGATCAAAAACTCGGTTTTTGTCTAAAACCCCCTTTCATAAACTTGTAGTTTTTGATAAAACTCCTTAAAACCTACTTGCAATCGCCCGACAAAAGAGAGAAAAAGCAAGGTGTATTTCTTATTTGAGTGGGATTTTCACTAAATTTCAAAGGATTTTTTGGAAAAAGTATACCTTCAAACACTCACATATTCATGAAACGTCAAACAAAACCTAGTTTTTGTTCAGTGTGAATGCTCCAACTAGGTTTCGTAAACTTTTTTAGCTTTTGGTCCAGTGTGAAAACCCTATAAGTTAGTGTGAAAAACAAATACAAAGAAGTTAATTAAATACAACAAGATTGTTTTAACTACCTACATGACCAAAGAAATATTAATTGATCATGTGTCTTCATCAAAATGCATATTTGCTTCGATTAACTGTTTAATTCACAGCAACTGATAAAATCCATCAAATCCATCATCATAAAATTAAAAAAAAAAAAAAACAAGTTTCTATCTTGAACAGTTTGTTCGTTTTGCATGACGTTTGTTTGTTTAATCCCAGTTCCCAATAATTTTTTTCTTTTTATTGATGGACGCTTTTCTTACTGTAAAACTAATAAGCAAAATGGTAAATCATAAAAAACAACAGGCTTTTATTTAAATAATATTTATTTCTTTAATCGATACTAAATGATCGATTAATGACGGTGTAGAGAAGCATTATGCGAATATGAATGAAACCATTTTGTTCAAAAATTAAAATATCAATAAATAATTATTTTTCCGTCCAAAAAATTTAAATTTCTACTGTCAAATATGCACTTAAAAAATGGAGTGGTTAATAAAAAAGACAAAGAACGGAATTTTAAAAACTTCGCATTTCACTTTTCTCTCCATAAGCTTACCCCGAAAACTTAAATCCTATCACTTTGTAAGAGTGAAAGAGAAGCTACTTATGATAAACAAAATGTGAAGTACGAAGTTTACTATTGAATTCCTTTTTAATCTACATCTATTGAAAACTTCTCAGTATTCTTCAGTAGTAGAAGAATTAAAGTTTATTGATTAACAATAGTCAAATGCAATTTTTTTTTCGGCGAGAATAAATCGATGGCTTAGTGCACAAATGTGTTAAGTGCTCAAAACATAATTTTACATGAGATGATTTATAAGATTTGGAGATCAATATATTGATTGATTGATATTGATGAAGACCAAAGTATAATAAATAAAGTCTATAAAAAAGTACAAAACATAAAAAGTATTTTTTGCGAAGATATTGATCTCCAAATCTTAAAAATCACCTCTGTAAAATTGAGCACTTAACACATTTGTGGGCTAAGCCATCGAAATTATGACGCATGTTCACGTTTACGTGTTAAGAAAACATACAAAACTTTATTTTGTATGCAATTGATGGAAATCATTGAGTGAAAATGAATAACTTTTGTGTTTTTATTCATTGACGCTAGTAAACAATTTTGCTTAAATAAAAAGCTAAATGTGTGTGTAAATTCACATGAAATGCATGTAAGTTTTAAACAGAAGTTGGTTGGTTACCAACTTAACATACGACAGTTACAAAAATTGTTAGGAATTTACACCGAACTAACACTTTCTCCATTCACAAATTGAATTCGGTGTATGAACCTTCACAGTCGTAAAATTCTTATTTTCACGGTAGCTGGCTTCGGTTATTTAATTCAGGTTTAAATTACCCTAAAGGCATTATTCAAATGTACATACTTATCTACATTACATAACGAAAGACATTTTAAGATTATATAATTTTCGTCCTCTTCAAATTCACAAAAAAAAAAAAACTGATAAAATTAATTAGTTGATAAAATCAACTTAGTCAAATTTTAAATTTCCAGTATGCGCATTGTGAACAGCCCCTACTTTGGCATTATTATTGGAAATTCCCAATGGTTTAATTTTGTTGATGAGGAAATAATATTGTTTTGTTATTTTGACATTGTGGACTTTTGCATTGAAAATCTGGCAACGAGGATAGATAAACATTAAAATGTCACATAATTGGCATATATGATAAAAACAAAATGCTCAAGGTTCATACCCTTTTAAAATATCCAAAGCTGTATTTAAAAGGCAGTTCTTTAGAATATTTAAAAATAATCTACTCATTTTCTGTAAAGCTTCAAAGTTCAACAAAGCTTTTATATTTTTAATTGATCTAAATATTGATTTAAAAAGTATTACAAATTTGCATTTTAAAGCAAAACGAATAGTTAGTCTTAATCAACTTTCAAATCTTTTGAATTTGTTTTAATGACAAAAAAAACCCATCAATACTGCTGTCAGCCTTCAGTTTTATATTTGTTTGTGAATTCTACACTTCTCATATACATTCATTATGTACATACATATCTACATAAAATAATAGCTCTGATAATTTTTTCATATAAATTCAAACACTATAAAAATTGAGCAGTATTTTTTTTTTTTTTTTTTTTTTTTTTGCAAAGACCTGCTTGAGCATTAAAATAGAAATGACAAACAAAATATACCACCGCGTAGCACAAACTTGTTCATTACAAACCGTGTTTTGTGAGCGTATGCTTTTGTTTATAGTTCTTATCAGATTTGTATCCAAATTTCGTTTTTAGGACAAATACCAACTAGGTTTTATGCTATTGTTGGAGTGTCATTAAGGTCTTTATGTGTTGGGTTCAATTAATTCGAAAATTGTTAATATTTAGCCCTACCTTCCATTACATTAAGTTTCGAAAGTTTCTCCACCTAGGTCTAGAAGCACCATCCTACTTTTCTAATATAATTATTCTCCTATCCTTCTGTACAAACAAATGTCTCCTTTGTAAAAATCCAAAAGTTTATTTCAAATGTATTTATGTTGCTACGAGGTTTTTCTTTCCACTCAGTGATAATTCCACGAAACATGCTATGCTTTGCTGAATGCATTCACTTTAGATGATATGACTGAAGCCGTTCATTTGGCTATCGCTAATTCAAAAGATAAGCCGCATACATATGTAAAACAAAATAAAAACCTTGGAATATGTATTTCCTATTTCAAAAGATTTTTATAAAAGTTTACTGTTCATTTCAAGGGACATTTTAAAGTGAAACTTTTTTTCCATCGCCCCAAATTTTGTTCTCCATTTGTCGCATATCGCAATATGGCGGTGTCACCGATGGCTTGCATCAGTTGACCGTGTAGCATTTAAATTCTTAAGGCCCCGACCCATAGAATCCGTTGGTCCGTTGCGGCAACGCATCCGTTGATTGGGGGTGACCCAATGAATGCGTTAACGTTCCATTTTTTTCTTTTTTTTTCTTCGAACATGCTGCAAAAAATTATGCTTTACATAATTACAACTGTAACCAAAACCCTTAGAAGAAGAAAAATATTTCTCTTCTTCAATGCCAAAAGGAAACCACTTCAAAACGAAAAAAAATTGCTGTCAGCCAGCTGTCAACGGATTGCCGGAAAAGAAAAAGTTAAAAGTTCGGCTACTTCTGTCCGTTGCGTTGCCGCATGCGTTGTCTATGGACCACTTCTCGTAAGAACACGTGTATTTAATCGAGCTGTCAGTTGATTTGCCGGACGCACGGACGCAACGGATTCTATGGGTCGGGGCCTTTACTCATTCGTGTACGTGCTCCGCGGGATTTGTGTGTTTTGTCAGTGTATTGATGTAAATGTTGTTCACTTGATCTTGATGGACAACCAAACATCTCGTGAGTCAAATATACGAGTATGTCTACAAGAGAAAACCCATGAAAACATTATTTGGTTCATACGGGAAAAAATTTTCACTTGCATCATAAAAGTACACAATTTTTTTCAGTTGGTGAACATCTGAAAGGTCAACTGATGCGAGCAATGTGTTGTCCAAAATTGTGGTTATTCAAGGAAGTGGTGGAGATTTCAATGAATTTAAAACTTGCGTTAAGGTGTTTTAAACATGATTTACTCGTAGAAAAGCAAGACCATACTCCATTTCATTCAAACTGCACTGCACTACAAGATTTTTTTTTTCAAACCTTAATTGACCCGAAAATATAATACGATTTTATACTATAAATCGATTCACTATTATTTTATCAAAATTTCAAAGGAAGGCAAAGAAAACTGCCAAAATTATGCTTCGTCCCACCTTTTCTAAACCTCAGTTAACAGCAGTTGAACTACACTTCAGCGGAACGACGCGATATTATCAGATAGACTACCAACTAACTGTCGCTAAGTGAAGTTGCGCTGCAGCGTAGAGCAATTTAACTCATAAAATTTCATACAGAGAAGTGCGATGTTGCCTTAACTGAAAATATCAGCTGAATTTTAAATAATTATTTAAAACCATTTTGTGAATGACTGGCAACGATATTACATAGTCAATAAAAAGAACTGTTCACAATAGACTGAATCTCGTATAAAATTTACAGTGGATACAAAAAAAAAAAACTACTAAGTTACAAATTTAATTTTTTTAAATTTTAGGAAAATTTCAATTTCAAAGCAAATTGAGTTTTATGTTATTATTAGTAAGGTATTTTTAAGGATAATTCTTAATATTTAAATTAGAAATAAATATTATAAATAAGAATACATAGATTAATATCAAAAAAATTAATTCAAAATTTAATTTTTATTTTTGCAGTTTGAGGGAAAACAATACCGCGCCAGACTCTTTTAAGAGCTAGTTGAGAGGTCCCCTTACAATTTCTTTGCCTGAAACCAAAGAATACTATTATGTAAGTACAAATATCACAAAAGACTCTTTAAAAGGTGTCTTAAGGATCGATCGATAAGGACTTGCAAGATCAAATTAAAATAAAATACAAATATTTTAAACCTTGCAAGTTCTTTTGGGTAAATAAAATGAAATATCTATGCACAGTTACTATTAATCACAATATTTGCTTTTTATTCACAGAAAAGAAAGAAAAAAAAAAATATTAGTCCTTTTTCCTTTTCCAAAATTTAATTTTTTCCTGTTGTTCCAAAAAAGACAACATATTCTTGGCATACCTTTATTTTATTCTTATAATACCTATCTAGACAAGATGTTGAATTCGGTAATTGAAAAATCTACCCATCTTTATAATATCCATGTGCAAAAACGTTTAAATCAATTTTATGTTCTTTACATATTTTAATTGATTGATGTTGCAATCATAATTGCTCCTTGTAATCTGTCCGCCACAAAAAAAAAAAACAAGAAAAGATTTAAAACTATATCATTGAAATTGTTTACTCACATAGTTTTGTTTGTCCTACCTTTTTTAGATTTCAAGATGGCTGCCCAACAAAACGCCCCATCCAGCCAGTCACGGCCAGCGAACACCAACAAACACAACCACAACGACTCCAAGTCAAACAAGAACCCAACCAACGCCAACCCAAGGAATACATCATCAAGGAACAACGACAAGCCCGAACAAAAATCATCTAACGACAACCAAACAATTGATACAACTGAGATCGCCGAATTTACCAAGAAGAGGCAGACCGATCTTGGTGAAGCGTCAGCAGCAATCCAAACCGTTACAACACCCCCAGCAATCACAAAGGCATACTTCTTTGAAGAATTACGAGATATTGAGCCAGGAATCATATGCACAACTATTGAATCAAAGCCAAGTAGTAACGTCTCAGAACCAACAAATAATATCGAACCAAGTACAGAATCCAATCCAAATATTGAATCAACAACCGATACTCTTGAATGCGAATCAAACAACCTTACAGAATCAAGCAACAACTTCTCAGAATTGTACACCGATTCAAAGCCAATTAATTTATACGACAACTCAACCGAATCCCAGCCGGGCACGGACAGAGTTTTTAAGTCAAAGCCAAAGGGCCAAGAATCAAACGCAAGAATTATTAAATTCTACAACAATTCAACCAAATCTGAACCGGGCACGGACAGAGTTTTTAAGTCAAACCCATCAAAGGGACAAGAATCAAAGGAAGCAATTATTAAATTCTACGACAATTCAACCAAATCTGAACCGGGCACGGACAGAGTTTTTAATGAAATCCCATCAAAGGGCAAGGGAGAAATTAGAAGCGAATCAATTAAGAGAATTACAAATTCTGCAACAGAAAACGAAAGAGCAATCAATAAACCAAGAGATAACGACGATATTAGAGACGCAAAGTCCAATTTACAAAATCATAAGTGTTCCCTTTTTGGCAAGGACCTATTTACCAAGGCCTTCAGTGAAACACAGGGAATCGAAAACGAACGGCTTAGTAAAACTAAAGCAAATTATAGTGAACGCAAACGGGAAAAACGGCCAGAGAATTATCCTCTGTCCAGAACAAGAGAATATATCAGCGCATTTGAATTTATTAAATCAGCAGAAGCTGAAGCAGCAGCCAGAGAGCAGCAATATATTGAATACGAGTACGACAACGGAAAAAAGTTTAAGCACAGCGCCTACGCTTACCAATTTGAATTTAACAGAGACCTTAACGACAACAGAAACGCCATCTACTACAATGATGGGGATTCAATTGCCAGGAAACGAGTTCCAGGATTTGAATGGAGCACTGCAAATTGCCGCAGTTGAAGAGTTAATGGCTCCAGCATGTCTTGACGGTAAGTTTAATTTTGTTTCTTATCCGAAATTAAATTGGAAATTTACTACTACGTCAAAACCTGAGGCAGGTTAGGATGGTCATGTTTTATAATCAAACGGAGTCGGGTTAAGTTTGAGAAATCAGATGTTTTATTATTGAGCCGAAAATACATATTTTGACTGTGAGCTACGCAAAAATAAATTAATGTAAAGTTTTGGGCATAGTTCTATATCATAAAAACTGTAGTATTGTAACGATAGTATTATATTGCAAACGCTGCATACTAGGGGCCGCTGCTATCTTCACAGTGTTCTACATATTAGCTATTGGAAATGAAGTTTAGTGCACCTGAGGGCACGACATTAAAACTCCAACACAACAATATTTTGAAGTCAATTTAGAAGGGGAATCCGTTTTAAATTTATTTTAATTTATGTCTATTTATATAACTGAACAATAGGGAAACACTTAACTGAAAGACGGCAAACGAGCGGGTTAATCAAAATGAAAGGACAAACTGCAAAAGCGATTTAAAAAAAAAAATGTCACATGTATGTAAACGGAAAACAGCGGCCATTAAGAAAAGATACAAGATTTCATTCACAATAGGAGTTTGAATACAAGAAATCACGTTTCACATAGAATGGGGATCGAAGAAAAAAAATAAAATGTCACATGTAAACGGAAAGCGGCGGCCATTAAAATACAAGATTTCATTCACAATAGGCGTTTAAATACAAGAAATAAATTTTAACATAGAATGAGGATCAAAGACATAAAGTGACGCTCCGGTAGTCAGAATTTGTACTAAAGCAACAGAAATGTTAACAATAGATTTATTGAATAATGTATTTTACTATATTTCGAATCACCGAACAGGAAATTTAAGAGAAACATATTAAATCTAATAAGAAGGAACTATTAAATGAAGGCCAGAAAAGTAGTAGTTAATAGAGAAATTAATGTTTCCCCTCAGGACCCGCCATTAGCGGCCAGTATTTCCAATCAATGAAACGCACCAATAAAATTAATATTATTTACATAATATGTCATATTATTCAAACCGAACTTTAGGTCCACCTTTTTTGGTATTCCCAATTCATTTTTGTTCTCTAAAGTTCAAGAAGACAATGCTTCAACAAGACAATGCATTCAACCCACAAAATTTCTGTTTCTGATTTCAATAAAGAAGGCAGCTGCTTCACGGTAAAGTGACGTCAGATATTCATTATGTAAAAAGTGGCGCAAAATTCATCACATTATCAGAAGATGCTACTTTTTTTTTGCAAATGGCCCGAAATGTTTTGGTTAATATCTGTGAACTAAACAAATAAAAAAACCTTGTCAAAAAAACAGGAATCATTAACTTCCTAATAATCATTATTTTTATTTTAACATTTCATTTATAAAAATTAAATCATCTTGTGATAGAGTTATAACTTTTGTGATTCCTTGTAGTTTTTACACATTGCTTTCTTATCTTAGTGTGTGAAGTGTTCTTTTTGACAGGAGGAAATATTGTTTTTGTATGACTGGTGTAGAGGGGCTCGTTATGAGCGTATATTATTAAGCTACGAGTAGACGGCATGACGACTCTGACGTCACGCGAAATATCACAAGCGTATCGCAATTTCTATACCCACGTCGGTGTTCGTAAATTTGAACATGGAGGCGTTCACACGATTCTGTCCCAAAAGTCGAAAATGAATTTGCGATCAAAGTGCTCGCACATCATATGTGTTCAAAAATCTGATCGCAAATGTTGTGGTCTACCTGGCTAAGCACAATGGTATAGCTGAAGCAGTAGTAGTAGTATGTAGCAATGTCAAAGTACATGTCAAAAAAAGTAGCGCACTAAGCAGCATGCACGAATACAATGTGTAGCACTGAACTCAAACAAAAATCATGACTGCCATTTTGTTTTTTGTTGTTTTGCAGCGCAGCTCGTTCGTGAAGTTGTAGTCGAGTCGACTTGTACCTCAGCTACTCCCTTTGCAGCAACTGCTACTTCACATTGTAGCCGCGTGCAATACGATTTACGTACATTAAACTTGACAGTGCTACGTATACTACTGCTGCAGCTACACCATTGTGCTCAGCCAGTATAATCGACGTATTCAAGCGATGTGCAACAAAATCAAGCATATAACCATTTTCCATCCATATGCTGGTTTGTGCGACTTGGCATTGCACATTGTTTGCGAGCATATATGAACTTTCCCCAAATGGGTGTTCAGACGATATGCGTTCATTAATCGCAAAAGATGATTTAAGAATAACTTCAGAGTTGTAAACGTATGCGACGTTTGGGTTATATGCAGTCTGCTTGTAACTTAACGCTAGGCGCGCATTAGGCAGCCAGCACGGCAGCTGCCATTAAGTTTTTCTACGAAACATGCAAGTGCTCGCATTATGCGGCCAGCGGTCACACTAGACGCGTGGTCACCAAAAAATGTATCGGCACACACACGGGTACGTGGCTGCTGCCGGGCGAACCGCATTGGTCAGCGAATCTAATAAATGCCCCCCTCCCCCTTTTTAGAGATTTTTGTGTTTTATTAAATGAAATTGAATAGTGCCTTCATAGTTGTATCAAAAATTAAAATCTAAAAATGCCAAGAAAGACCAAAAATTAATTTAAAAAAATAAAATAACCTTCCACAACAATATATGTATGTAAATTATCGACAACCAACAAAACCTCTCATAACTTAATCTAAGGACTGCCCTAATCCAGTTAATCAAACCGGGGAATTGTTAAAAACCCGAGAAGTTCACAATACACACTATTTAAAAAAAAAAGATGTTTTAGATTAAAAGAAAAGCAAAAACATTTACAAATTCGGTTTATCAACGATCCGTTTTAAAGATAAACTTTTTTTTTATAAATTTCCGCGAAATCATTTATTTGCATTGCTGTCAATTAGCTAATGTTGTGAAATCCCAATCAGCTGCACGAAAAATACCTCTTGAGATTTTTTACAAAAGAATGTGTGTAGGTACCCACACACGAATAAATGATAAACTTCGTATCTCTTTGCAAAAAAAATGTGCCTATGGTCTGCAGACTGCGCTCTTAAGAGAAATTTTAATCACAGTTTTATTACTGTGCCTCCCACAGAACCATCGGCAATGCGATAAACACACACTGCCAATACGAATACCTACTTATACAATCCAGAAATGATATTTCCACGAATCGACAAAATGATAAAAAGAAATAAGCATAGGAGAATCTACAAAAAAAGCCATTTGATTACACTTTTTTTTTTGATGAACTAGTTTATTGGACGTAACTTCTTACATTTAATAATTTGTATCTTTTATCTCTAACATCGCTGAGTCTAAGTCAACTTCTTATCTTTCCATTCATTCTGATTACTTTGACCAAGATATTCATGGATGATACGAGAATCAGAAATTTAAAATTTCGGTTTGAAAAAATTCGTCAATTCAATTCGTTAAAAATCATGGTACACTATGGCGTATACGCACTTTTTTTTTGATTTTCCAAAAATTTGAAAACATTTTCTTATGAGTTTTTTTAACGTGAAATTTGTTGATGCTGTAGTTTACTTATTTTACTTTTTTACGACGTTTAAGATTTAAAAAAAATTACATTTCAAAACCTCCAAAATTGCGGTTGCCAAGAAGAAAAAGTTACCTATGTATAACAAAAAACAGAGGACTAGCTTGCATCGCACCAAACTACAGTTGTTTTTGAAGCATTCACTTTTCTTTATTTTAAACAAAAAAAACAATCGCATATTTCGAAAACCGATAGTATTCCTGTGTTACCGAATTTAAAGTTATTTCCTACAAAACACAACCGTATAATTAAATACATATATATGTATGTATGTAACTATTTTTGCTCTAAGAAAATCAAATGTTCGAATAAAACCTTTAAACACACTACGCATTTGCCTGATTACATGCCATATACTGAAAAAAAAAACTAAAACAGAGTCTTTCGATGATTTAAGAACCTCCAAAAAATTTCAAAAAATCTTCTTTCCCGTGAAAAAATTAAAAAGAAAGCGTTTTTACATAATGTGCGTCGATTCCTTTATAATGTATTAGAATTTTCCACCGAGAGAAACCCCATCCCTTTTGCAAGGACAAGTACCTACTTTCGGTGACTCATATTTCATAATGTTCTGCCCCTTTAATGGTTGCAGAAGATTTTAATCAAAACTTTCACAAAGTCTCATGATTCACTCTTGATGCTGTGTTTCCAAATGTCAAATGAACTCATGCACTCAGTTTTTCTTCACATCGAATGCAAAATGTTAATTTACAAAAAAAAGTGCGTATACGCCACAGTGCACTCCATGAATAAGAGTTCAAAAGTATAGTTTTAAGCAATGAATGATTTTATAGACGTTTAAAACTTTCCTAACTTCACATGAAAAGTAAAAAAGCATCAATTAATTACAACCCAAATTCCGCATTCAATAAAAAAACCTCATTCAAAGTGAACTTTTTATTCAAATTATGCACTTTTAATCCATCCATTGTCATCTGTACTCTCTACTCTAATTTCTAAAGATACAATTTGTAACCCCATAAATGCCTTCTGTTATTTCTTAAGATACATTTTGCATACAAAAAAGAGGTCGAAACCACTTTAAAACCATGCAAATTTGTTATCAAATCTATGATACAATGTCTATCTTCCTAAATGACTATCTTTTCAATATAAATATAACCAAAAAACCGTCCCTTATTATATGTATTTATTTACGTTGCAGAGCGTTAACACCAAAAACGCACAAATCTATCGAAAAAAAGACAACCCCAACAAAAATGAGTCATCATTTTCACAAATTTTATTTGTAAATGTCTTGTGGTTAACTCCATCTCCAACATACACCTTTCAGTTAACCTACACACTTAGCCAATCAAGCTTTTTCTCTTAAAGTTCAAAGCTCTCCTCTCCACATTTCATTCATTCCCTTATTTAAACCTCGAAATTTCGATTTATTTATTTTTTTCCAACCATGAGCATGACCATGACCAGAATCATATCATTCAGATACTTCAAGTTCAATGTTATTTGGATTCCTTTTTTGTTTGTTGTTCCTGGAACATGACACACTTTTTATGCTCCACTGTGTGTGGTTGTGTGTGTGTGCGTGCTTTTTGCGTTTTGCGCTTTCCTGTCTCTTCAGACATAGACATAACAAACATGAATAAAATTCGTCTCCACTCAAACTCAATCCCTTTTCACCGGTTCAGCTTTATTATCAATGGTAGAGAAGAGAGGAAAAGGTATAAAAGAGTTCTCGATGCTCAACGATAATTTAGTTGATATTAAGCAGCCACTTCGAGCGGATCAAACAGGTAATTGTCCCACAATTTTCCTATTTGATAAATAATAATTGCAATTGTCTTGTTTGAATTTTCGCTCGAATTTTAGCTTGAATTATAGAAATTGCAGGAAGTTGAATTGTTTTATGAAAATCTGCATTTTGACAACTAATGTAGTCTGAGTAAAATTTATCAATGATTTGGTTGTCAAATAGCACAGCCATAAATGGGAATGAATGTTGATGTTTGAAAAGAAATATGTAGTTGTTTTCTATTCGTATCAGGAACCATGCTCATCATCTCTGTATCGTTTCAATTTTAGTATAAAAATCATTTAATTGTCCAAACCTAAGCACATGATGTATAAGTCTGAAAACACCATTTTTATTAGAGTTTCCAAAAACCTTACAGCCTCGTCCTCTCAAAACTCGTGCTTTTATTTTTTTTTATCTCAAACAAACAAAATTATACGAAAATCCATCCCCTTTTTGGCATTGGCAGCCAAACAAACAAAACCCATTCAATGAATCAAAACAAAATTCGTTTATTATGAAGAGGAACATGTTTAATCATGTTCATCACCTGTAGAGCCGGCAAGCTTTGCTTGTCACACACATAGATAAATATATTTGTTCCAGTTAGACATTCATAAAGCTAAACGAAACGTACACAAGCAAAAGAGAAAAACAAAAACAAAATAAAAAAAAAGAGAAAGCTTTAAGAGAACCATGGTTTGATGTCATTTTTATTACGAGTATCTATGTATCTTTCGTCTTGCACTCTTTTTAGTAAAAAAAAAAAAACCATGATCAAAACCAATTATAATTTAATATGCCCTTTCGATCAGGTGGCCGGCTTTAGAATTTTTTATATTGTTTATCGATGGGGTGGTGGAAGAGACATTAATATTATTATTGCACAAAGAGCAGGAGTAAAGAATGGTGCATTTTTTTTAGACTTTTTAGAGAAGAAATTTAATCAGCAGACACGGAAACATTTCCGATTATTTGGTTTAGTCTTTGTCAATCAGTTAATAAGTGCGGTCCAATTAAATAATTGTATCTGAAGTTTAAAGAAAATTTCAAAATCTTCGCAATTAATTTGGCCATCTTAGAAGTAGGTAGATACTTATGTTTATCGATATGAATTATGTAGGTATAATTTTTTTTTCTGTTGCAACAAATACAAATAATTTTCTCTGGTGAAGATAATTTTGTTAACCGGTGATTCATAGGGTTAAGAAAATTTTTATTTTCAAAAAAAAAATACATAGTAGGTACATGTTTTATAATATTATGTTTAACATTTTAAAGGTATGTAGTTGTTTTGGAAAAACGTTTATAAAAGTTGCAAGTGTAAAAGATACATCGATCGAAAATTGAAGAGAATTTGAGGACTTGGAAATACATTCTTTATTTATTTTATTATTTGTAGGATGATGGATGAAACTTCCACTTCAAACCACGCATTAAAGATTTATTTTTATTTTATAAAATAAATTTATTCAAATACATACTTGTTCTTGATATACACCACCGTTATTAAATTACTATTCAGAATCATTAAATTTACACGTCAGTGAACAATTGCGTTTTTACAAAATGGCGCACCTGTATATCAACAAAATGGCTGCCAATACATTAAAATACTATTGTGGACCAAATTTAATGGTTTTCGCTTTAAGAAACAAATTAATATTTTAACAATATGAATGGAATGGATAAAGGTTTAGGTTCCTTTATCAGATTAATAGTCACGTGCTGCTAGCACCGTTTACATTGATGTCGGTTTCTTTATCAAAATAATAATGAATCATAAAATGGCGGGCATAGATGAGTAAAATTGTTACAAATTGTCTGAAATCGATTTTTTTTTATTTAACAACATACAATGATTGTTAGGGATTAAAATTATAGGAATATATTTAATGAATTCATCCATTTAAAATGGCGGCAATAGATAAGCAAAAGATTTTTTAAATAGTTAATAACTAAAAGCGCAGTTTGTGCATCATTGTGAATTATTCATTGAGGATTGTGAACTGCTAATTAGCCGTTGCGCGTGGTGAAGTTTGTGGTTTGAAAAGTCAACAAATCTATGCGTTGCGTTACGAAATACAGTTTGAACAAAAAATTTTAGAACACACATCATCCAAAAATTACGTTTTCATCTAAAAGGACCAAAAACTATTAAAAATACAATTTATAAAAGAAAACTTGAATTGAAGTTTGGGACAGGATTGGAAAGTTTATGGATTTTTGTTTTTCAAAAAAAAAAAAAAAACAAATAAAAAGATAATTTTAATTGACAGTGTTTTAAGAGGTTCTTATGTATATTCGCTGCATGCGAAGTTTGATTATCCTAGACACAATCTGTGGATGAAATATGAAACTCGGCCGGCTGCCAATAAAGAGGTGAAAATTCGCACTTAACAAAATTGAAAATTTATTTGTTTGAAACATTAGTCACTACTCCTGTCGTGTGCATTTTATATTTGTTTTGTGAAGTCAAATAAGTGACAGCGCCGACTAAGTTATGAAAAGCTGGTGGCGCTAGCGTCGCGTGCAGGCAGACAATTGCTTTAATGAAGTGATTGTTTGAAGTTTTCGGATTTTTTTTTTTTTTTTTTGTTAAGGCAGATATTTTTAAGCTTTGATTAGAAAGAGAAAGTTTTAGAAATGAGTTGGCATTAAAAATGTATGGGGGTATATACAGATGTTTTTTTTTTTTTATTTAAAACAACTTACTAATTTTTATTTTGTTTGATTTTTTTTGTTCACAGATTACTTTATCGAAACAAACAACAACATCGATTTTGATATAACTAAAGGAACGTACAAGCTTCAGGAACTCAACGAAATGACCATTAACCAGATGAATGTAAACTATGCAGGCCAACAACTGCAGCTGCTACCAGAGGACGGACAAGAACAATTATTGAAAGATATACCAGGAGAAGAAAACATTTACAATATTCTTCGTTTACCACACAGCGAAGAGCTGGTTACATTAACACAACCATCCATCGGACATGAAACACAATTATTAGAATCTGAATCACTTTTCACACAATACATCGATACAAATCGCATGTTTGCTCCTAAACCCGAGGAATACTCCGATAATAATTCATCCTCTTCATATATAGAAATTTCACCTGGTTCACCATTGCCAACCGAAAGTGATTGCATCGCCACATCCGAACTGCATAATTACAAATACATCGATGATAATTGCAATAACGACGAACAATCCTATCGTTTTGAGTTCTCGCCATCACAATCTATAGAACCAACAATATCAGAACCACAGCATAGTCCAGTGTGTCAGAGCAATAGCAGCGCCGACGAGGATGCACTAGACCTCGAACAGATTCTCAAGCAGTTGGAAGCAGCTTCACAGCAACAAAATAATAACACAGCAAATCTTAAGAGGAGCAGTGATCATTTTGGAGCAACCCAAACTAAAGTCGCCAAAAAATCGAGGATGAATTTACCTATGACTAGGCTCGTGACGGATGCAATGTGTGAGGATATCTTGACCAACAAAGTTCCAGACACACCAGAGGTCTGTGATATGGTCGATGAATGGCTAACAGAGGACATAGATGTCAGCATACACTCGTTGAGCTCCTCGCCAAGTTGGTGTAGCACACCATTTGTCCCACTAGACTCCTTCACACTTATTGAGCCAAAATATGAAAACCCTCCTAGCATTGCCTCGTCATATGTATGCGAGGAACCATCCTATGCGACGCCCTCACCCAGCAATAGCAGCAGCTGTACTCTCTACTCAACAAATCCCAACTCCCCTGCGGTTTCTCAATATGGCAGTAATAGTGGCTCCTCATCACGGAAACCACGAGGCCGCCCACCAAAACAACACAGTGACCTTCCCAATCCTGAAATCCTACGTACCCTTCCCGAGACTGAGCGCAAGCGTATCGAAGATCGCTGCAAAAACAACGAAGCCAGCCGGCAATCCCGCCAAAAGAACAAGGAGAAACAAATGATCCTTATTGCCGAGGAAGAACGTGAGGAACAAAAGAACCAAGAGCTCAAATCCCGAATGCGCATGCTCGAAAAACAACATCTCAAGCTCAAGAAGGTCCTTTACCGCAAATTGGGAAACTCAATTTAAACAACAACAAAAAAACATGTTTTGAAAACAAAGTAGAGAAGACTTAGTAAAAATTAGAAAATAGTCCATTAGTTGAGATTCATAGCTTTATAGTGATTTATGTAGAATTGTAATTGAACTCGTTTGTATTGTGTAAAGTTTAAGTGAATGTTATCTGAGTAATAAAATATACTTAACATTAAAAAAAAAAACAGATTCATATATTGTTTCATGTTTGTGTTTAAAAAAAATATATACATACTTATATTTATAAATATAAATGATATAAAAACTTTATCTCTAAAAATATATTATTATTAAATTTATGGGAAAAATGTTTTAAAAATAAAAAAAAATTATAGAAAATCAAAAAAAAAATTAATAAAAAATAAAAATCCTTGACAAAAAAAATTTATGTAGTTATATAAGAAGACATGAATAATATCTTTATGTAGTCTTTATATTTAATTTTAAGCTATATATCAAATTATCAACTAATATATATATTTTTTAAATTGCACGAATAACATTAAATGTGCTTATATTAAATAAAATCTATGTTTACCATGTTTTAAGCGACAGTAAAAAACGTTGTTTTTTCGTCCGTCCTTTTTTTTGTTGAGTCATAGCAAGAGCCGAGGATTTCAGGTAAGCTTCCTTCTGACGTGATGGGAACTTTTCAGGATCATCATCGAACACTTGAACTGCTCCGTATTATTTTTTTTTTTTTATTATTTTGTTTTTTCATGATTTCGAGAAGCTCTTTAAAGCTCATTTTTTTCACCGCAAGAAGCGACCGGCCAAATCGATTTATTCTCCATTGAAAAATGCTCTATCGGAGTCCATTTTTAATCGGCCCTATCGAGGTATCTGAGAGCCAACAAAGAGTATAAGCAGTTATGCTCGCTCAAAAAAGTGCTTTATCTTAAGAACCTTGCAAACAAATTAAACCATTCGAAAAACTCTAAAGATTTCTGGTGTAATGTGCGTGAGTTAGGCGGGCGTAACAAAAGTATGAAAAATGTCCTCGAAGCTGAGTCACTAGCAGCTCATTTTAAAACTCTTTTGACAGCGGATGAGAATCTTCATACTTTTAGCTATGCACTACAGAATGAAAATGTTGCGGAGCTTGACTCTCCAATCTCTTTAAATGAACTCGAAAAATCGCTGCTGACTATGAAAAACAACAAATCCCCCGGATGTAATGGCATACCTACCTGTTGAATTTTATAAAAATGCAACTGAACAACTCAAACACTACATAGTAGATTTTTTCAATTTGCTTTATAACAACGCTTGTGTGCCAGCTAGTTTTAACAAAGCTCTTATATTTGCCATTAACATTGCACAACTTTATAATAGACATGTTGTCTTAAGGACTAAGATTAAGAAACCAGATAATCCATGTTGGTTCACTCATGAAATACGAGTTCTGATGCAACAACGAGATCAGGCGTACAACTCGTGGAAACGTTATCACCTGATTTAAAAGATTTTTACCGTTCACTACGTAATAGGGTTGTAAAGGAAAGAAGCAGATGAGTCATTTTCTAAAGGCGCACAATCTTATAACAGTAAGTCAGAGTGGTTTTCGAGAGAAACACAGCTGTATCACCGCCCTGTTAAATGTCATTGAGGACCTCCGTCAAGCATTAGATAATGACAAAGTCAATTTTTTAGTGTTACTTGATTTCTCTAAAGCATTTGACACTGTGGTTCATACTAAACTTTTATAACGGGTGATTTTTAGCTGGTTTGGTTTTGGCAACACTGGTTTTGACAGCTGACGTGTGTTTAGTACCTTGTGTCACTGTCAAACAGCTTCAGTTTGGTTTGCAATTTAACCATGGATCGTCTTACAAATGAACAACGCTTGCAAATTATTGAATTTTACTATCAAAATTCGTGCTCGGTTCGAAATGTTCAATTTGTTCAAATTGTGTTCAGCGATGAGGCTCATTTTTGGTTGAATGGGTACGTAAATAAGCAAAATTGCCGCATTTGGAGTGAAGATCAGTCAGAAGCATTGCAACAGCTACCAATGCATCCCGAAAAAGCCACTGTTTGGTGCGGTTTATGGGCCGGCGGCATTATTGGGCCATATTTCTTCAAAGATGATGCGAATCGCAGCGTTACTGTCAATGGTGAACGCTACCAAGCGATGATAACAAACTTTTTTTTGCCCGAAATGGAAGTTCTTGACTTGCATGATATGTAGTTTCAACAAGACGGTGCCACATGCCACACAGCACGCGAAACAATGGCGCAATTGCGAGGCGAGTTTGGTGAACAGTTAATTTCACGTTTCGGGCCGGTCAATTGGCCGCCTAGATCGTGCGATTTGACACCATTAGACTATTTTTTGTGGGGATATGTCAAGGCTAATGTCTATAGGGACAAGCCCGCTTCGATTGACGCACTGGAAGCCAACATCCATGCATTCATTCGTGAGATACCGGCCGATATGTGTGAAAGAGTATGCCAAAATTGGACTCAGCGGATGGGCTACCTGAGACGCAGCCGCGGTCAACATTTGCATGAAATTATCTTTAAACATTAAATTGCAAGGTTCAAACTATCGATTCAAATAAATATTTCATTCATTTTTTCGAATTTTGTGTGTTTTTTTTTTTAAAAAGTTCTAAACCTCTTAAAAAATCACCCGTTATAAACTCCGAAGTATTTACAACTTCTCTCGTGAAGCTGTAAAGCTCATTTCCTCTTACCTTTCTAATAGAATGCAAGCAGTCGAACTAGGAAGTAACTTGTCAGATTTTCTTCCAACCACAAGCGGAGTCCCTCAGGGTTCCATTCTTGGCCCTTTATTTTTCTCCCTATACGTCAATGAAATTCCTTCTATTGTCCAAAACTGCTCACTGCAAATGTATGCGGATGATGTACAATTATACTTCGGATGCGATCTTGGTCTAATTGAAGATGGTGTTCTCCGCGTAAATGATGACCTTACTAAATTAGCACACTGGGCTCATATCAATGGTCTAGCCTTAAACCCAGTGAAAACCAAGTGCTTGGTTATCTCTAAAAAGATTCTGGACTTAACTTACTTCCCTCAAATTTTTTTGAATAATTCAATTGTTGAATATGTTGATTCTGCTCGGAATCTTGGAGTTATTTTTACTCGCAATCTGACATGGGATAAGCACATAAACACCATGGTTTGCAAAACATATGGAGTACTACGTATGCTCTGGGTCACACAATCATATAAGCCCATTAAAACGCGTGAAATGCTTGCTAAAAGCCTAGTTCTACCCATTTTAGCTTATGGCTGCGAAATTTTTTTCGAATTGTAATTACACAAGCAAAAGAAAACTTAATGTTGTCTTCAACAACATCATCAGATACATCTATGGAATACGTAGATATGAAAGTGTATCTATCTTCTCAAATAGATTGCTCAATATGACACTCGAGAGATACTTTCAATTTCGGACCCTATCCCTGCTATCGGACGTACTGCGCACACAACAACCACCCTACCTATTTGAGAGAATTGCGAGGGCTTCTTCATCCAGGTCTGGCCTTCTGATTCAACCCCGTTACGCTTCCCTGATATCTAAGCGCCAGTTCTTCGTTAGCGCAACACGCCTCTGGAATACTTTGCCTCGCCATATTAAAAGAATGAACAACAATAAACAAGTCAAAAAACAACTGAGACTTTTTGTTTCTGTTTCATGAAGATGCTCATCTACTTTTTCCCCCATTTTTCTACACTCCTTTTTCATTTTTCTTTTTTCTCTATTTTCTTCTTCATCTTTATCATTTATTTCACTTTCTTCTCTCTCATTTACCTTTTTATCATTATTACCTTCTATTTTCAACTTTTGTTGACTTTATTTATATTAGTATCTACAAATTTTCTTTAAAAAACGTTTATTGGTTTATTGCTCTCTCATTGTTAAATTATTTAGGTTAACACTATTTTATAAGATATATATCTTAATGTGTTACCATTACGAAATAAATACAAATAAATACAAACGTCACGAAAACGAAGATCATGATTTTCGAAGGCCGGCAAAGAGGAGAAAGACTACGTGAAGAAACTTGGCGACTCAAGAGCGAGCGGTTAGAAGTGGTACGAGAATTTAAATATCTGGGAGTATTGCTATCTTCAAATCTAAATTTTGGAAAACACGCAAAAGAAAAAAGTTCCGAAGCTAAGTTAGCACTTAACATTATGTGGCCCAAATTCTTCGCAAATCCTAACATTGATCTTGTTTCAAAATATCAGGTTTTTAACGCAACCGTCAACACTTGTATGTGTTATGGAACGCAGGCTTTCGGGATCAGTCCTTTTGAAGAATTTGAAGATGTCCAAAGGTATTTCTTGAAGCGACTATTCCGCTTACCAATCTCAACAGCAATATATGCCTTGCACGTCGAGTCTGGATTGCCTCCAATTTATTTGAAAAATTTGAAGGCTCACTCCGATTATTTAACAAGAGTGATGAAGAGAAGTGTGAGCAGTTTGCATAGATCAATCGTGTTAAGATCGCTACAATTAAATGTTTTTCCCTTCAGGGAATGGAATCAGCTGGCAATATCTCACGATATTACTTTTTTTTGTCAGAAAGTAACGTAAGCAACAGAAGAGAATCGGAGAATATCTACCATTTCATTGCGGCTTGCCCAATTTTACAACAAATTCGAAGATTATACTTCCAAGAAAGTTTTCTGTCAATGAGTAGTGTCTATGAAATTCTAAACGGCGTTCGTGGTTGGATCATTTTGTATAGTTTTTGCAACCATGTCATGACTTATCGTAATAGCTTTCTAAACTTTTTATTAAGTCTTGTAGTTTTTTTATACATAAATATTTATTTTATGTTCATTACTAGCGTTTTTTTAAAATCATGTTTATTTCGTCCGAATAATCTTAATGTCATTATCATCCAAACTGTAATATTTTTGAAAAATTTAATAATCCCAATCAATCTGTAACATTAACTTATTTTTTATTATGCTTGTTTTCAAGTTTATTCTTTAAAAGCAAAATATTTTGTAACCTATATCATATTATTAATTTATTAAAAAATGTCATATCCGGCAGACGGCAGAATTGTCAAGTCCGTATTCTAAATCAAAAACATTGTAATACCTTTTATGAAATAAAGAAAATAATAATAATAATGTAATGTTTTTTAGTCTTGGGTTCGAAAATAAAACTTATTTTCTTTTACCACTACTATCTCTATAAATGAAACTCACTTTTATCAAGTTCAAACTCTTTATTTATTTCTTTATCTTAACACCACTAATTATTCACCATTTATTCGCTACCACGGTTAAAATGAAACTGTGTCCATTTCCGAATAAAATGTCCTATTTATACTTGATATCAAAGTTTCCCGAACAGTCTAAGTCTCGAACCTTTCGGAATTGTCAAGATGCGTTGATAGCTTTCAGAGCTTTCAAATTCCCCATTGTGATTTCAGCAGAATTATTCAGCATTTTACTGTAGTAGAGACAAAAACCATATAGTAATATTTCTGTAGTAGAAACAAAAACCATTCATAAAACTGTAGTTGAGACAAACACTATTCATGTAACATTGCCCCCTTCTTAAGATTGTTCGTCCCGAACAAGTCTATCACTTCCTTGGCCATTGTAGCGGCATAGTCGGTCCCTGTGAACAACTTTCATTTTGCCTCTAACACCTCTCTGAATGCGGTAAACAACATCATTGATTCTGGTGACAACTTTGTAAGGGCCTTCCCAATTTCGCTGGAGCTTCGGTGACAGTCCCTTTTTCCGATGGGGGTTGTATAACCACACAAGATCTTCCACTTGAAACCCTGTCGTCGTTGCATGTGCATCATAACGTGTTTTCATGCGATCACTGGCATCCTTTATCTTTGTTCTAGTCCTTTCATGAATGTACATGAGTCTCTTTTTGAGATCGTCCACATATTCTTCTTGGCTTTGTGGCTTATTTGGAGGGCATCCAAATTTCACTTCACTTGGTAGTCGCATTGTTGAACCAAACAAGATTTCATAAGGAGTATGTCCTGTAGTGCTATGAACTGCGCTCCGATAGCTCATTAAAAACAGTGGAATGCATCGGTCCCAGTCTCGTTGACAGTCTTCCACTACTTTGGAAAGGTGTTCTTTGAGCGTTCTGTTAAACCGTTCTACCATTCCATCTGATTGTGGATGCAGCGGTGTTGTCCTTGTCTTATGAATGCCAAGGAGTGAGCAAACCTGTTGGAAGATATTTGACTGGAAGTTCCTCCCTTGGTCAGAATGGAGTTCTTTAGGTACACCAAATCTACTTATCCAATTGAAGACAATCTGATCCACAACCGTTTTTGCTTCTTGGTTTGGAATGGCAAACGCTTCAGGCCACTTGCTGAAGTAATCCATGATCACGAGAATATATCGGTTTCCATAGTTGGTTTCAGGAAAAGGACCTGCAATATCCATTGCAATTCTTTCGAAGGGTGCTCCAACGTTGTACTGCTGCATCGCACTTTGAATTTGTCTGCCTGGTCCTTTTGTAGCAGAACAAGTGTCACATTTCCTGCACCATCTTTCGACGTTTTCTTTTGCATGAAGCCAGTAGAAACGATCTCGGATCTTTTCCAGCGTTTTGTTGATTCCTAAATGGCCTCCAGAAGTGCCATCATGCATCTCACGGAGAACTTCATTGACTTTGGACCGAGGCACAACTACCTGCATCACATAGGACTTGCCATCTGCGGATTCCCATTTCCGTTTGAGTACACCTTCTTGTACATGGAGAGAGTTCCATTGAGCCCAATAGGCTTTTAACACCGGGCTTCTATCGGAAATGTCAACCCATTGTGGTTTCTCCTCGTGCTCTTTCCATGCAAGGATGGGTTCAATGTCAGAAACTTCTTGTTGAGCATTCCTAATTTCCTCGTTACTCCAGCCGGCAATGGGCTCGACTCTCACTCGTTTAGTGACTAGGGACTCCTTTTCTTCCTGACGTGAACAATGCTTGCAGTTCGATTTACATGGTCGTCGGAATAATGCATCTGCGTTGGAACGTAGTTCTCCTTTTCTCTGTGAGTTGGTTCTTACTCGTTTCCCGGTTCCAGCAGGGGTTTTATGAGTCTTTTCTTGGCTGTTTTTCCTGCTGCCACAATGTTGGCGAACTCCTCTTCTTAACGGCATACGACACTGGCGCTGGAGATGTCCGGTCCTGTTACAGTTCCAGCATCGGAGAGGTCCATCACGGTGGTTGCTCTGGAATGTCGTTCTCTGGCAAGCGCACTCCTCTACTGTTACTTCTTTTACCCGATGAATGCTTTGAGAAGCCTGTTCTGCTGCTTCTATGGTGAGGGCGAACGGCAATGCTTCAGGAAGCGTCCGTTTTCCGGCTGTTCGTACTGCTCTCTGGAGGTTGATGTCGGCTAAACCACGGACAAATGCTTCAGCAGCTAATTCGTTGATGATTTCCTCACATGCTGTTGGATATGCTAGATGAGTCAGGCGTTCGATGTCTGCTTGAAGCTGTTGAAGAGTTTCACCTCTTTTCTGGACCCTGGTGTTAAGTTGGACCCGAAAGACTTCCTGCAAATGGCCATCTCCAAAACGTTTTTCAATGGCCTGAGGAAGAGCATTGAAGTTACCATGTAAGTCTGCTGGTATTGTTAGCAGAAGTTCAGCAGCAGGGCCTCGGAGAGCAAGTGTCAGTGCAACAAACTTTTCTTCGTTGTCCCAGCCATTTATTGTCGAAGCTGCTTCGAATTGTCTCTTGTAGATCGACCAAGAAGTTTGTCCATCAAAGGTTGGCGGATGCATTTCCTTTCTTCGCATGTAGTCCCCAGAACTTTCTCTAACTTTAATTTTTCTAACCTTTTCCAATTCCTTTGCGAATTTCTCTTCAACTTTCTCGAACCTTTGGTCTACGGTTGCAATTTGTTTTTCGATACTGTCGAGACGCTCTTCAGCAGCACCAAACTTGCTTTCAAATGCAGCAAACTTGCCTTCGAGGAGGTTTTTCTGGTCTTCAAGGCGTTCTAGAAGTTTCGCTTGTTCATCTTTTTGTTCACTTCTCTGCTCTTCTAAAAGATTCTTTTGCTCGTTTCTTTGGTCTTCTAGAAGATTCTTCTGTTCTTGAAAACGTTCGAGAAGGAAAGCCATCATAGACATGTCGGAGCTTGTACTTACTTGCTCTTGTTCGTCTTGTATTTCAACATCCAGAAGAAATGTTTCTGGATTTTCATTTTGATGAGTCATATTTTCCTGCAGTCTAATAATGAGGTCATTTTTGGTTCCAGCAGTAGGAAGACCCCGATTCTATAACACTGCTCTAAGTTCAATCAAGTTAAGGGCATTTACAAGTTTACCCATAGTCACTTTATCACTTTTATTTGTCCAAATGAATTATGCACTTAAGTTTTATTTCACTTCTGACACCACTGTAATGTTTTTTAGTCTTGGGTTCGAAAATAAAACTTATTTTCTTTTACTTTTAATTTACCACTACTATCTCTATAAATGAAACTCACTTTTATCTAAGTTCAAACTCTTTATTTATTTCTTTATCTTAACACCACTAATTATTCACCATTTATTCGCTACCACGGTTAAAATGAAACTGTGTCCATTTCCGAATAAAATGTCCTATTTATACTTGGGATCAAAGTTTCCCGAACAGTCTAAGTCTCGAACCTTTCGGAATTGTCAAGATGCTTTGAAAGCTTTCAGAGCTTTCAAATTCCCCATTGTTATTTCAGCAGAATTATTCAGCATTTTACTGTAGTAGAGACAAAAACCATATAGTAATATTTCTGTAGTAGAAACAAAAACCATTCATAAAACTGTAGTTGCGACAAACACTATTCATGGAACAATAATATAAATTATAATATATATAAATAATAATAATAGGTATCCGTCGGAGCGGACAGTTTTCCGCAACGCATACTTTTTCGGAGGTTTCAATTGCGTTCGAGGTATCTATTATCGTATTTTTTTTTTTATTTCTTACATTTTTTAACATCTTCCTTAAATTCCTAAACAAATTCTGTCAAGAGTTTGTGTCGGAGGAAATCGGAAACAAAGCTGTCAAAAATTACACCAAAAAATGTACTTGAACGCACTGCAACGCAATTCCTAGCTGTCCGTTAAAATTTTTCGAAGAAAATTTTCCGAACAGTCGGAATCGTCTAAAATCGCAGAAATTTCGGTTCCGACCGATACCTCGATAGAGCCGATTAGCAAATCACAAACTTTGCGCTCGAGGTTTTGTTTTGACTGATGTTTGACGTTATTTTTGTACACATAATCGAACTAATTCACAAGCAGGCCCTGACTGTCATTCCATTGCCAAACAAATTTGCGGTTATCCATCCATCGACAAACCATCGGTCAGATGTACACATTATCATTCTTATCCGAATTCAGTCCAAATCTATCAGTCATGATCGATAATGTGTACCCTACATTAGATGTAGGTATAGAACTTTAAGTTTCCAGCACTTTGGTTTGCCATTTCATCATTAATCGACTGTGGCCTGAACAACGCATGCAAATTGTGCAGATTTATTTCGAAAAGCATGGTTTTTTTCATGAAACGCATCTAGCACTACGTCCATTTTTTATCGACACAAAAGTCCACCAGGGCAGTTAATTCGATAAAAAATTGAACGTTTTCGCACCACATTTACTCTAAATGATAATACTCATTTTTTGAGACGTCCTGTGAATTCGCTCATCTAGCGTAATTAAATTAATACCGCTTACAAGTTGAACATTTTTTTTTTTTTTTTTTGCAAGATTTATAATAAATATGTGAAAAATGTAATTCAACTACAATTCTTTATATACTTTTCCTAATTTTTGATGTACAGGTCTCTGAAAGTACAAGTTTCTTGCACTTTGTTACACCCATTTCAAAAAAATGATTTACGGTTAAGGAAAAAGTCTATGTTGATTTTTTGTGTACTAGATTCATAGGAATATTTACAAAAATGAATAGGATTACCATTTCGGTACATATAAAGAACAAAAATTGCTTTAAAGAGCTCTGAAAGTACACGTTCTTTGCACTTTGGTACACACTTGTTAAAAAATAAATATCTCTCCCAAAAATCCTTTTTGTTAATTTTTTTTTTGTAATATTTGAAATGAATATATACAAAAATAAATTGAACTACAACGATTCATAATTTTTAATGACGTAACTCTTAAAATGCGAGTTTAATGTACTCAGGTAGCTCCATTTTAAGCCAATTAATTACGCTCTCTACAATTTTTTTTAAATTGTTTACTTTTTGCTATTTATGAACATTGAACATAATACATACACTCCTCGTCAACTGAATACGCACAAACATTTTTGAATATATTTTATCCATTTTTTCCAAACAGTGATGGTTATTATGCCATCTGTTGATGGTAAAAATTTTCGTAACATATAAATAACAGAATTTCAAAGTTTTATCCAAAAACAACCGTGAGTTTTTCCTTCAACCACTTCCAAAGTGTAACTTATGCAAAGTAGAAGTTTTTTTTTTGAGTCAACTGAATAGGTACAAAAATTAAAATTGGTATTTGAATGGAATGAAACAAGTTTTTGTTTAAGTTTAGTAGTGGGTACTTCCACCTTTATTTTTAATTACTTCGTAAATTCGATCCGGCATGGAATCGTATAGCTTTTTAATGTAATTTAACGAAATTTCGCTCCATGCTAATTTGATTGCAGAAATTAAGGTTTCTTTGTCTTCGAACTGACGACCACCCTCATAAACTTTGCGTACTAACCATCCCCAGACATTTTCTATGATGTTTAGATCAGGTGAGTACGGCGGCCATTGAAGCAACTGCACTTGTTGCTCCTCTATCCATGTTTTTATTATGCGCGCTGAGTGAATAGGCGCATTATCATGTTGGTAGGTCCAGTTTATGGGTCCAAAGATGTTAGAAAATTTAGGAAAATTTCTTTCCAAAATTACTTTATACCCAGCTGCTGTCATTTTTGATGTTACAACCTCGAGCTCAACTGTTCCATAATAACTGACTGCTCCCCATATCATGACACCTCTTTCACGACTATGATGGCGCTTTAAAAATCTTTTTTCTTTTCTTGTCGTGAAAATAAAGGATGAACCCATCAGGGCCATCGAAATTAAACTTTTTTTCATCTGAAAAAACCACGTGATACCATTCTTTTTTCCAACTCATGTGAAGTCTTGAAAAATCTAATCGCAACATTTTCCGTCTCTCGTCAAGTGGTGGTTTTTTCTTAAGTTTCATTCGTTTAAGATGGCTTGAGTTGTTGATTACTCCTAAAACTATTGAGCAACTTGCGTTTACGCCGACTTTTTGTTTTATTTTTGCCACAGAATCAGAAGAATTTGATGCACATCTTAAAATTCTTCGTCTCTCAGCTGCTGTTGTTGCTGTTTTCTTACCTCCCTTCATGTTTTTGCCGTATGCGTCTTTATTTTTCAAGTAAGAATAAACTACATTAAAACTTCGGCCAACTTTATCAGCTATTGCACGTCCAGTTAGGCCTTGGTCTCTAAGTAAATCGATTTTAGCTTTTTCAACACTGTTAAGACACGTAGATCTACCCATTTTTCTTAAAATTTTAAATCAAGAATTGAATTTTACTGAAAACACTAAAATCGTTAATTTAAACTGTTAAGCACTCCAAAAAATTTATAAACTACGAAGAAAATGGCGTTGTACCTATTCAGTTGACTAAAAAAAAACTCCTACTTTGCATATAAAACACTTTGCAAGTGGTTGAAGAAAAACTCACGGTTGTTTTTGGATAATTCTTTCGGAATTATCTGCTTAACATCTTAAGGGAATAGTAAGCATCAACAGATGGCATAATAACCATCACTGTTTGGAAAAAATGGATAAAGTATATTAAAAAATGTTTGTGCGTATTCAGTTGACGAGGAGTGTATTATAATAAATTAACAATCATTCACATAATAGACTATACAAAATTTTTACTTTGATTATTTGTTACATTAGGGAGCTTCAGGAGACTTCATGCTAGATGACAAGTTTTTTATGCCCTATTCCATAGAATGGGTATATTGTATTTGGTGTGGAGTTTTTAACATAGAGAAATAATACCGTTAGATATATATATATATATTAAAAACTACTCGATTCAGCCGTAGTTTTACACATATGCCTAAATACTGACTAATGATCAAAGCATAGTTATTGCTTCAAATTTTTAAGACACGCCCACTTTTAAGGGGCGTTTTCGTCAAAAGTCGTATAATGCATTAATTTTTTAACGTTTTCTAACTTTCGGTCGCAGTTTTGAAGTAAACAGATGAACACTTAGATTTATATTCCTTGGTTACGTAGTAGAGTGTGGTTCAAGAATTGTTAAAAGCACCCATAAACGCTATTTCCATTCAAAATCTAATTTTTATAAATTTAAGTTTTGTCTTGTTTTGTTCAAATCGATCTGCAAGAATAAAATTGAATGTCACTGAGATCATACTAATTGCCTTGGCAATAAAAAGTCTTATCTTTGGGCGTGGCACACGCCTTTTTTTAATTGCGCCAGCACTAATTGAACATCACACCGCACTAAATTAATGTTATTGAATTTTTTTCTGTCTGCTAAAAAAGAATTTTGTTTCTGAAACTGGAACATCGGCTGGCTGCGGGAGCCGAACGCATACACATACAAAAATATAGGGAATAGGGTAACCAACAGTTCGTTGCAAACGTACTGTAGCTCTCGCTTATGTTTTAATTTATGTTCTAAACGTCATAGAGTCGTGTTGTGATTGAAGGTTATTATACAGATCTACATTGAATCAATTGATTTTTAATAATTTGATATATCAAGTGTAGACGATAATATACTAGGCACACGAACACCAATCTGATATGAAACTAAATTTAGTTGATAAATTTTGAAACACACATTTTGTATGTACTTACAACGGGTAGAAAGAGGTCGCACTCATGTGGAGTAATTTTTAGTAATGATGTAAAATTAAAGTTCAATTAGGTATCTGACAAATAATTGTTTAATTAAACAAATGGGTTTAAACGTTATTTCGTTTTATTTTTGTTGTAGCCTTTCATGAACATAGCGAATAATTTGAGGATTGAAACTCAAATTTTATTTTCAATCGATTTAAATTTAAATCAATAACTGCAAATTCTTACTTCAAAAAGATAGCCTAAAAGCTGATATTTCAAACTATGTCTGCAACATTAAATACTTTGACTTAATTCAAAGAGTATTAAAAAGAAAAGCAGACGCAGTGAATGTAGTTTTCATTTTCCTGCAGATAGTTCAACCAATCCTGACGATAACAAATATTACGAAAAAACATGAACAACATATGTATAATATATTACAATTTTGAAGGTTTTGCTGAAATTGGTTTGGGTTGAAATCTCTTCTCTCTTGGTTACCGAAAACAGCTGTCGGCTCCTCCTGGAGCATATGGCGACATGGCACCCAGATTACAGATCAACTGTGTCCACGATTGCAAATTCTGGAACTAGGTTTCCTGCAAAACTGTTGACTTCTAAGTTTTATTTGGTCTTCCAATGTGTTTTGTGCATTGAGCATTCGATTGAAATTGGCCAATCCAGCAGTTGGAGTCTCACTGAATTTTTATTCCTTTTTAGTATTAAAATAATTTTTGTTGTTGAGAAAAAAACATGTTTGAAAGTCCGTTAAAGTAGAATAGGTATGTTGTTAAAAATCACTTTTCTATTCAGTTTAATAGTAGGTACCGTTATTTAATAGAGCTAGACTAGAATAATGTCTAAGCCTATTCCAGAAACCGCACTTACCGAAACAGTAACTGTAAGATGCACTAAACAACCACATTTTTTATAAAAACCCGCTATTAAAATGTGAGCAGTAATTTTTTTTTTTTTTTTTTTTTGTATACCATAAAGACTGAACTGATCTAGTTGATAAGTTATTTTAGCCGTTTCTGAGGAAATTCAAATGAAGTGCACGACTGGGTCGTACAAACTCGCTCTAATGTGTTAAAATGATCTTGGGTGCTTGAGATTTTGGGAAAAAAGCGCTGAAAAAATCATATGAAATTTTATAAATCACTTAAAAATCAACACCTAAAACGTTTTCTGGAGAAAATGAAGTAAGCCATCAGGTTTCTTTTAGCTTTGTTTGTTGAGCCCTGAAGTCACCCTGGGGTCGCCCTGGGGTCGCCACAGCGCGTTTTTTGAATTACCTCAACTCGCCCTCAATACAAAATTCTCTGTTTTTTGAAACCTGGGGTCGCCCTGAAGTCACCCTGAACTCGATCTTGTTATTTAGCTGGGGCGAGTTGAGGTAACGAATCAGCTGTTGGAGTTGTCAAGAAAACCCAGGGTGACCCTGGGTAAAGTTCAACAAACAAAGCTTTTTATTTTTTGAATTTTTACGAAAAGTTTTTTCAAAATCGTTCCAACAGTTTTTTCAAAACACAGTTTTTTTGAAAAAAATTTCGAAAATATATTCCAAATTTTGTTTGATTATGCCAACACTTTGTAGTTTTTATCAGAAAAATAAAATTAAAAAACATAGATTAAACCGTTTTTGGAAAAAAACAAAAATTAAAAAAAAATTTTAAAACTTTTAAAAACTCAAAAAAACTTTTTTTTTGAAAAATTTAAGAATTTATATTTTTTTTTTTTAAAGGGCTTCTTCATTAAAAATTTCATCGGAATCCGTCACGTGGCTTACGAGAAAATCGGATTTCAAAAAACCGGTCCTATGGGAGGTACCGTTATAAGACTTTTCCTGAAAAATCTATTCCAACCAAAACATAAAGCTTGCACATAAAACACTATTCAGAAAGTTTCATCAAAATCGTAGGAGCCGTTTTTGAGAAAAATTAATTTTTCACTATAAATCGTATGGCAGGTACCGTTAGTTTTAGAGCTAGAATGCTTATTCCAAAAATTCCTCTGTAGGACGTCATAGTAATACTATGTACCAAGTTTGAAGCGAATCGGCTCAGCCGTTTAGGCTGTAGATAACTATACAGACAGACAGACATACGGACAGACACTTTTTTCGAACTCTCTAGCATCGCAATGTCATGTATACCTATACCTATAATCGCAAGTAAAAATAAGTGCAGGGAAAGGGATTGCAATATTTTTGTGATCGGCATTGATTATCTTAGTATCCCTTTCAACAAGACTTGTGTCCTTGTTCCTCAATAGACTGAGCACTCAATATCGATAAGAGCACAAGAATGCACATGGATTAGTAAAATTTGCAATTCAATTTTTCTTCACTGTCAAATTTGAATTTTGACAGAACTCACAATATCTGCCCAAAAAAATTTCTTCAGCTAAAATCGGGAGGAAGAGGAAATGTTTTCCACTCTCGTGAGCTCTCTCTCTCTCTCTCTCTCTCTCTCTCTCTCTCTCTCTCTCTCTCTCTCTCTCTCTCTCTCTCTCTCTCTCTCTCTCTCTCTCTCTCTCTCTCTCTCTCTCTCTCTCTCTCTCTCTCTCTCTCTCTCTCTCTCTCTCTCTCTCTCTCTCTCTCTCTCTCTTCTGCCCAAAACTACCTTTTTGAAGTAAAACTTTTTTAGGCACGCTTGACGGGAAGTGGTTAGAAGATTGCGGTGTTCATATATTTTAATATTGTCTTCGACGTGGTGGACGAGGTCTATTTCTGTCAAATGTGTTGGAGCCTTGAAAAAAGGATTTTCTTACCATTTATTGTATTTATAATTTTTTAAATCGCATTTATCTTATAAAAGAATATCTTCATGCAGATTGAATTTATTGTTGTGTGTACATTGTTTATGTGTTCCCTATCCGTATTAAGCAAAATTTAAAAATATTACATTTAAAAAAAAAATTGTTTGCACATTTTATTTTAATGTATAAATTAAACTCACAATCTTTAAGTATCCTTGTCACAGCATTTAGTGACACAAATCAACAATTTTTTCTAACCTGTGAGAGTTCTTCGATAGTAACTCGATTCCAAAAACTCCAACGCTAGCAAACAAGAAAATAAAAAAGATTATAAATATTCCACTCAATTGTGTCAATGTAAGAGTCTTTGGTCCTGATTTGCTGTCATGTGTCAAAAAACTCTTGATTTTAAACTTTTCTTTCATTTTAAAAAAGTATCCATTCGAAGTCAGTTGCTCTATGCGTTTCTTCAATTCAGCTTCAAAGAATGGCAATTTTCGAACATACATGCATTGTAAATTTGATATAATTGGTTTTTTAGCAATAAAGTATTTTCGATTGCCATGATCAAAGGTAACGAAATATTTATGCGATATAATCCACGCATATTTTCCTTCTTTCCGAAGGAAAAAATCAAACATTTTGGGTGCACCGACCTCGATCATATTGGCATGCTCATTGTCTATATTGTCGTAAAAGCTTTTAGATGAAACAACAAACTTATATCCTTGAGCGATTGCATCATCTATGCTTTCAGGAGTTGCTTTGCGGGGTCTATTGTGAAGAAAATTAAAAATTGATCCTTCATAGGAACTGCGCAATATAAATATGCTTAAAAGCCATGCACATGTGTGAAGCTGTTTCGATGTTTTTCCATATGAATTGTATTTCGTAAAAAAATTTCTCCAAATGCATTGTGCTAGCCACTTTCCACCTAAAATAGTTATCAGGATCATCCAGGTATAAGAGTCAAATGGAAATCTTAAGACTTCCAATGAGCTATACATGTCAAAATTCTTGAAAACTATAATCTCATCATCGTAGAGGTAAGGAATGAATAGCAAAGGATCATTTTCAAAATTAAAGTGGCAATTTCCTAGCATAAGATCTCCTTTTTCATCATTCATCTGAAATTTAACATTTTAATAAGCTCAATAAAAATTTACTATGAACTCACCATTTTATAGATTTTTGAAGAACTCAAAGCATATGCCATTTTTTCTGGTGCTTCCATGGGACGCACTGATATCGTCAAGTTTATCACTTTTGCAAGAATCTGCAATATTGCATTGTCCAGCTTTGTAAAGGGGTATGGCTTCTGCTTTGAAAGCACTTTGGAATTCCAAGCAAGGAGCTTAATAGGACACTGCCAAAAATTATTTGTTTTCGATAAAAACAAGGGTTTCTTCCACTCAAAACTTCCATTTTTAAAGCGATTGAAAATCACTGGTGTTAAATCTCTGCAGTTTTGTTCGTTAAAAGGATAAAACGTATACAAAGTTACTACACTGCTAGCTTCGTCCTCGATAAGAACGAGAACGTTTACAATGCCATGTCTCCAACAGAAACGAAATATTTTCCTTAAAGTATTTCTTGGGTGCTGATAGTTCGTCGGTAAGATTATCAAGTAGTTTTGCTGATATTCGTTTCCCCTTGATTGCCTGTTTTTTAAATTACTGAAAAAGGCAATAATTTAACTCAATTAAAAGTGAATTGCAGCACGAATAAAAACTTACGAAAGTGATAAATCTGCATCAACGAAAAGGATGAACAAGTTTCTATCGTAATAAAAATTTTCAGATAAGACTTTTTCGAGTGAAACGTTTTCGATACTTGGCGAAATGCGTTCAACAGTTTCTGTGAACTTTTGTTTGGTGAGCGAAGATTCGGCTTCTATTCCAATTTGAATTTTCGGTGTAAATGGCAAAGGTGACTTCAAAACTATAAAGACTAGACATTCAGCCATAATATTCTTCTCCGATGTACGCTTTGGATACATTATGTCCAAAATAGCTTGTTTTGAAGTTGTTCCGAAATATTGATCCGTAAGGACTATCACAAAAAAAGCAATATTTAATTGCTTCATATCACTTTTATTCTTAGATTAAAGAATTATAACAAATTGTTTCGTCCCGACTCCCGACAGACACAAAATTATAATAAACTCAACACACAATGCAAAAGGATTAGACTGACAAGGAAAAAATTCCCCCTTACGAATATCTAATACTGTTTCCGATTTAAACGATGATTTAAATTTCTATTGAGACAGACAAAAATAAAATGCACGACTGGGTCGCACGTACTTGCTCTGTGGGTGCAATAGTACGATGAAAACAAAGTTTTCGAGCAATATGAAGAACTCCTGTTTGACAAATTTGGGGAAAACTACAAAATTTTGGTTAAAACTGGAAAACCCGAGCGGGAGCTTACGTTAAGAAACCTTTGAGTTTTTAAAATTTAGATGTCATCTTTTGGGTCCTATAAATGATATAAATGTCCGATTATGGCCAAATTAATAAAATTGTTAAAACAAATTTCCGTTATTATCATTTGTAGCCAAAAACTTAAATGAAGTTTTCTTCAAAACATTCTATGTATATTCAATACAAAGTTTAATAAAAATCCGCACAGACGCACAGACAGACCGACGGACGGTATGGCGAAAACCACTTTTTTGGGCTTCTCTATAACCGTAATGTCATGTTTGATTAAAACCTCGATTTTTTTTTTCTGCCCGAAACCAATACTTGCCCTATAGAGCAAGTAAAAAATACTGGAAGTGTCTTCGGTGTTTATTCAAATCTCAAATTATGATTGATCTTTATTCAAACAATTATTGAATTGCTAATTAAAATCGACCGCTTTTTAGTTAAATATGCGTTTGTATAATTGGAAGGGTGACCATATTCTGGGAAGAGTGGAACTTCCTCGCTTTTTTATCACCAAAACCCTTCTTAAATTTGTTGAACAGCGCGATTCGTGTGAGAATTTAGGCGATATTTTAAAGGGTTTTGAGTTGGAAGCTTTTGTTCCAATATTTCAACACTCTTTGCTAACTCCATTTTGTAGAACTAAACAGTAAACAACTGTCTTTTAAAATGAAACAAAACACTCAATCTCACTGCAGTATTGGACGATGGACGATCCTAAACATTTATTATTTAACATGAAAAAAACAAACTTTCGACAACTCAAGTATTTCAAGGGTGTAATTAAGTCGAATGGCGAAATGATTAAGGACATAATATGGAACTAAATAAAAGGTGATTTCGAGCTAAAACCGAGAACCGAAACAGAGGCCGACTATAACTCATGTGTGTGGAAATATTATCTTTAGGTAAACTTTCTTCCAATTAAATAAAAATATTTCAGTTTGGGCGTGGCTGACGCCCATTTTTCATACAAAACCATCAATATTGTTTTTATAAAATAACAATTGTTATATTAAAGTAAAAAACATTAAATTTTGTGGGTATTACTTGCACATAAAAATCTTGTGTATGAAATCAAAACAATCGATTTTGGGCGTGGCTGACGAACATTTTTCACTAGAATTTATAAAAAAATTGTTTTTGTAGATAAACGGTATTTATAATAATGAATCTGTAAGCCAAAATTTTGCCTCTCTTAGTAGAAACTAAAAAGTTTGTGTATGAAAAGAAATTTTTGAATTTTGGGCGTGGCTTACGCCCACTTTTCATGCAAGAACGAAAAACGCAGTTTTAAAAATTTAAGGTACTATCAATATTCAATTTAAACCTTTTCCCTTCCGTTCGTTTTATGAAAAAAAATATCTACATTTTCTTGTGTAAATTTTGTCAATACGCCCACTTTTAAAGGCGTGATTTTGATAAAATACCTTTGTTCAGGTAAGATCGCTTAAAAACTACTCGATTCAGCTGTAGTTTTACACATATGCCTAAATACTGACTAATGATCAAAGCATAGTTATTGCTTCAAATTTTTAAGACACGCCCATTTTTAAGGGGCGTTTTCGTCAAAAGTCGTATAATGCATTAATTTTTTAACGTTTTCTAACTTTCGGTCGCAGTTTTTCGGTCGCATAAGTTACGTAGCAGAGTGTTGTCCAAGAATTGTTAAAAACACCCATAATCGCAATTTCCATTCCAAATCTAATTTTTAAAAATTTAAGTTTTGCCTTGTTTTGTTCAAATCGATCTGCAAGAATAAAATTGAATGTCACTGAGATCATACTAATTGCCTTGGCAATAAAAAGTCTTATCTTTGGGCGTGGCACACGCCTTTTTTTAATTGCGCCAGCACTAATTGAACATCACACCGCACTAAATTAATGTTATTGAATTTTTTTCTGTCTGCTTAAGAAGAATTTTGTTTCTGAAACTGGAACATCGGCTGGCTGCGGGAGCCGAACGCATACACATACAAAAATATGGGGAATAGGGTATCCAACAGTTCGTTGCAAACGTACTGCAGCTCTCGCTTATGTTTTTTTTTTTCTTTTTGGAATGTACCCAAGACTTGCTATGAAAGGGTCTGAAGTTATCGACAGTCTATTATGAATATCTGATGAGCTCTCTTATATCAATGCCTGTTATATCAGCCCTTTTATTTTCGTCTGGAAAGGATCGCCTTGCCATTTTGCTCGCTTGCATTATTGGCATGTCAATGAGTAAGCCAGTTTCCTTTTTAAATCTTTCTTGTATCGGCTTTTCCTGACTTTGAATTTTTTTTGTTTCGTATTTTTAGACCTTTAAATCAAACCTGAATGTTAAATAGCTCATAGTAAATGAAAATTCAACACGCTTTATTTTGATTTTGGAAATCCAAATCCCGAAAATTAGTTTTTTCGTAATTTCAACGGTGTTTCGGAAAATTACAAAGGAATATCATGCACTTAAAAAGTGAAACATCTACCTAGTACCTGTAGGTATCACATTTAGAACAAAACAAAACTACAGTACTGTCTGGGTAGCGTGAACTAATTATTGCACAGGCTGTCCATGCTATCCAGGTTGTTCACACTATCCAATATTTTACCTATTAAGAAAAAGACACTTCGACAACATTTTGCGTTATGTTTTAAGATTTTTCTTTTGAGCGAACTGACCACCACTTTAAAAAAACTTATCCTTATTTTGTCTTATGTCCGAAATTTTAGATTTAGCAACACTGTATTCTCGGGATAAAATTGATGGGGCTACAACCCTTTCTAGTTTTTCGATAATATCACCTTTTTCTTTCAATGATAAGAATTTTGGTTGCCGAAAACTGAGTTAATTTCACGTGTTCAAACGTGAATAGTTTTTTTTTAAAGATTGTGATCAGTAGCAACAATTTATATGAACAAAAACGGGTTATGCGATGCAAAAATGTGTGTAGGTACGAGTTTGGAAAACTAAGATGTCTAAAATAAAGGGAAATCCCCGAAAAGGGACCATAAATTTGTGGTTCATGCTATCGAGGTTTTTGTTGTTCACACTATAGAGTGCTCTGTATAAAAAAACTGGTGTTCATGCGAGCCAGGTGTTCACGCAGCCCAGTGTTCACGCTACCCAGACAGCACTGTAATAATAAAATTGTAACACAACTTAGAAAGATTTTTAATTAGTTTTTTGTTATTTTTTCGTTGTAAGCCAATTCGAAAACGAAAAAAAAATGTATGAGCGTCGCACCTATGCGCAACAACTTAAAGCGTTAAATGATAGAAGACATACCAGGCTTTCAAATGGATATAATCTTGAATCCGAACAACACTAAATACCTAGAGTTTTTTTCCCATAAAGTCAAAAATTTAGTTTAAAATGTCCCCTTTTTCTATTCCCACTACCAAAACAAATTTTTAAAAACCCTATGGACGAAATTGTACCTACTTTTAAATTCTCTGATATTGTATCGTCGGTTATACAATGCGTGCCAAAGAAGCTACTGCTGCTGTTAGAGCCCATCATCGAGGAAGACATGAAAGGAAATTTCTAAGCAAAAAATTGAAATTAATTTATTAAATTAAGAGTTATAATAATCTTGGTTGGCTGGCTTAGAAAATCTACCTTGGGCCAAAATTAAAGCTGCACGACCACAAGCAAGGCGCACAGTGTTTTGTTTTGTATCGGAGAGCGGAAAAAGGTCGGTTATATCAAAATTACACAACGAATTTTAATGAAATTAGGCACAGGTATCAAGACTGGTCTATAATAATGGATATGGATTATGCATAATTTGTGAAGATTTTGCCAGCTTATAATATTAAGGCGCCACCAAAGAACCGTTGATTTCCTTTCATATCATTCATTGTAAACTACTGAGTACTTCCAATGATCTTGTGAGAAATAGAACATTCATCCCACATGACAATTTCACTGTTGCAACACTTTGACTGGTCATTAACGACGTTTTGGTAATATTACATGTTGGATTTTTGCTGAAGTTCATATCCAAAGGCATATACCATCTACCATCTACCATCTACCATCTACCATCTACCATCTACCATCTACCATCTACCATCTACCATCTACCATCTACCATCTACCATCTACCATCTACCATCTACCATCTACCATCTACCATCTACCATCTACCATCTACCATCTACCATCTACCATCTACCATCTACCATCTACCATCTACCATCTACCATCTACCATCTACCATCTACCATCTACCATCTACCATCTACCATCTACCATCTACCATCTACCATCTACCATCTACCATCTACCATCTACCATCTACCATCTACCATCTACCATCTACCATCTACCATCTACCATCTACCATCTACCATCTACCATCTACCATCTACCATCTACCATCTACCATCTACCATCTACCATCTACCATCTACCATCTACCATCTACCATCTACCATCTACCATCTACCATCTACCATCTACCATCTACCATCTACCATCTACCATCTACCATCTACCATCTACCATCTACCATCTACCATCTACCATCTACCATCTACCATCTACCATCTACCATCTACCATCTACCATCTACCATCTACCATCTACCATCTACCATCTACCATCTACCATCTACTATCTCTAGTAGATGGCCTTAAGCCTGTTATTAGTGAATCTGATGACATGAGGATACGACGCAGTACATCTCCATTGTCTCAATTTGGCTGAATTTTCTGGAATTAAAAATGCGGTAGACTTTATAATCCATATTTCGACATTCTTGGGTCCTCAGAGTGATCCAATATAAAAGGAGCAAATTTTTAATGATTTCTTCTCCATAGATCACAACCTTATGTACGTTTTCTGTCATCTTATACCAGTTGCAATTCTCGACAAAAAGTTGTGCAGTTTATAACGTACTCAGCATATTATGTGAAATATATTTTTTCGTTCGATAACAGCAAACTTTCGAATAAATTCTTCACTCACTCCTGTGATTTCTGCATTTCCATTCTTCTGTCTTACATCAACTCTGATAGATTAGTCAGTCTATCATAGAATGCCTGCTAAATTATTGTTTTTAGAGAATCTCTCATTTGACGGGTCTCATTGTAACTTCTCTATTAGTCCAAAGTTCGATTCACAACACCGAATAACGAATTGCGGTTGAAACCAATATTATCGCTCGGACAATTCAGGTTTAATAATTCACTGTCACTTCATTTAATTTATTATTTCATTTCACTTTCACTTATTAGTTGATCAAAGACTTGTATCTTCACATTGCACAATCACTTTATACTGACTCATTTTTTTAAATTTCGTAATATACACAGGGTGATCGGTAATTCGATTAGGTTGGGTTAAGACAAGAAATAAATCGTATGGGAGGGGCTATTCTCCTCCATTAAGCCGGGAGGTGAAATTTGATTTAAAAAAAAGACAAATTGGAAGAAAAAATATTAAAAAAGAACAGTAATTCCTAGAATGCCATGATATAACTTTTTGTAAAGCCAGAAACCTCTTCTTTTATTGTATATTTAAAAGTTTTATTTTAGTCAACCGTTTCAGAAAAATTTATTTTCAAACTCAAAAGTTTTCATAAAAGCCATTTTTTTAGAACCCATGTTTGAGGATTCTTATAGGTTTGTTTTACTGATTTTATAAAAAAAAATTTAATTTTTAATACTCAAAACAAGACCAACAAAATGATATATTGTAAAATTATAAATTGTAAGCTTTTCACTTCGCTGTTCGTCGAAGTGGATAGCGGACCGGCATTAGGCCACCCGTTTATTGTCACCGAGTGTTTCCTTTTTAGAGGAAACTCGACAGACCACCGTTTATTGTCGTAGACTGGAACTAGCTTAGGAACGCCACAGAGCTAGCTTAAAGAAATACTGTTTATTGTCGTGGACATTCTTTTTCAAAGGGTGCCTTAGACCGAGCATTGCTCACAATAAACAATTAAGTTTTAATTTGGAATTCGAAACTTCTCCAATCCCGAGTTTTCACTCTCTTTTGGAACGAAAATGAACATTGACGAGCTAACTTCAGCGTCAATATAAAAAGGTATTTCAAAGCACTTCAATTGTTAGAATTTCTTTCCTGTGGTATTCAATTCAAAGCAGGTGCGCGATAGAAGAAATTGTTTTGTGGGAACAAAGTTTTTTATGGGAATCAAAATTTCACGGGTAACGGCTAATCTCTTATTTACTATTTATAGAGCTTTTTATAAATATTCTGCTTCAAAACAGTTCTACATACGGCATTTTATCAAACTTACCTATAAATGTTCTGCCTTGTTCAATTACATTTGTTTGGTAATCATTTTCTTGTTTTGGAGCTGAATGTAGATTTGTTACTTGTGATAAAAATTTAAAACGAACGATTTAAATAACGAATCATAACGTTTAACAGAAGATATATTTCTTTCTTTAAATACAAGTACTTCTCGAGGCATCCGTTACAGAATGCATTCCAGCCGCATTACTGTCGTCGTCGCCCATTATAGTCTCTTCTATGCTAGCATCATCATCTGGAATCTCATCATCACTGTTTGCACCATTTGCAGAGCTCCATGAAGAGGCCTGACAATAACAAAAAAAAATAAATGTTCATTCCTTCCAAACTATGCAAACTATTATAAACACAATACCTGTGACAAAATCTCATCACCATGCAAATCCTTATTTTTGAGATTACCCATCCAAAACACCGAAGCGCATTTATTAGCTGCCAACAGAGCTTTCACACGGAAGACCAAATTCTCCACAGTCTCTCGCAAAGGTGGAATTAGACTAAGAATTGATGTGTTCTTGAGAGCCTATGGGTTTAAAATAAAAAGAATGAGAATTTATAGAAATAAAATATAAACTTGTCTACTTTGGAGTGGCAGCAAAGATTGTGTAAGAATCGTGTCGTCACTTGGAGGCTTTTCAGGAGTTCATTGACTCTCTCAGGATTTTCCCGCAGATAATTCTCGTATACAGGCAATCCATTTTGAAGGACAATTTTTAAGTAAAAATGAGCGTGCTAAGGAAGAACATATTTTAAAATCTTCTCAGAAGCGACTAAAAATTTCAAAACATACTTTCAAGAAGAGTACGAAATTTCTCGGCACATCCAAGGATTGTATGATTTCCAACAGTGTGTTTAATATTTCACAGCTCTTCTCCCAAACTCTTAGTTGGTCTGATTCGGTCCTTCCCGATTCCCGCACTGAAGAACTAAGAGTGCTGATAAGAGTTTCACAAAGGCCTCTAAAGAGCATCGGGAAATTCGCTCTAAACAAAAAAAGATTTACATATTTGTTTTCTCATAAACGAGTTGATAAAATGTACTTGTTAAAATTCGGAAAAGACCGTAAACAGTTCTCTTTGGACTTCAAATACTGGGTCTCCTGAAGAATCGCTTTCAAAATAGTCATCTGACGTCGGAAATCAGATTTCCTCAAATATCCTTTGACTAGTTCATCCAAATAAATGTTGCACAACGTGCCTCGTTCCATAGTTCCATCATAATTAAACCATTTGCGGCAAAGTAATGATTTGCAAAGGTTTCCTTATAAAAAAAGAAAGGATCGGTCAAAAACTTCGTGTGGGTTATAATAATTCTCACTTATATCTTGGTCTAAATCTTTTTTGGTGGCAAACTTCTTGAGAGATTGTACCAAATGATAAAGATGAACAGCAGATTTAATATCGACTGCACTTGCTTCAGTTTTTTGACATTTTGTAAATGCCTCAACAGCTAGTGTCGAAACATCCTTGTTTATATATTCTTGACGAACGGATTTTCCCAAAACTCCCAATAAAGCTCCTGGGAGAAAAAAAAACGAAATTTAGAATTATCATGAGACTACACCACCTCACAAACCTTTGAGTATTTTCTTATTACGGGCGTCACTTAAACCAGACCAAGAAAACAAAGCAGCAAGGAACCGCAGGCATAAGCCAAAGCAAATCTTTAGGTAATTCAACTCGTCGGTAAAAAGATCAGCATTACCCAGTGCACCATCGACTCGTTGAACTGTTTCCAAAATTGCTGTTGAAATCTATTCCAAGGATATACAAAAATCGAATTATTAAAGTTGAGATCATGTGCAAATAGAATACCCAACCTGATGGAAATTATTCATGATTGGATCCAGAAATTGATTAACAATATCGGTTATAAAATAATTTGGATTAACAATATACTGCAATTGTTGGTCGGTGGTGAATTTTTGAACTCCTGTTATTGATTCCAATTTATTGACAATGTCGGAAACGATGAATCTGAAAAATGTATTTTATGATATTACATGATACTTAAATGTTTTTTTAATATGTATTTACTTGAATTCCAAAAGTCCAATCGAATTTGGAACTTCTTCGACAGGACGAGGGTATTCAATGCTGAATTTAACTTTTAAAATTAACATTATGTCCGGATTCATTTGTCTGAAAAAATAACAACTTTCATGATAACTCTAAACAAAAAATAATATTTAAAATAATGCATCACAGTGTCAGATACTCGCGAACGGCCATAGTACTCCCGTGCCAACAAAACCAACACTCAAACCATCCCAAAACGTTGGTTGGCTAAGCAAGCCAAAGCGATAAAAAAAAGCAGTTCTCGAGCTCTCAAGAAGAAGACCGTTATAATTTTTTATTAATAAGCGCTTATGCAGGGGGTAATCAATACCCTTATCACGGATTTACAGTACTAGCCAGGTAGGACATTCCCCATTACTGTCGTGTGGCTCAATAAGGTTTCTCTAAAATAGTACGCCAAAAATTAGGCTTGATCTCCCGAGAGATTATTCAGTTCATTTCTAAACTAAACGAAGATAGGGTTGGTGGCAGCGCGAGTGTGCTCTGACGGACTAGATCATAGTCTCTCATTCCTTTTCTTATACCTTTGTAGCGTGCTCCAGGCGAAAATTCTGAAGATATGATGTTCTTTCTTGGCTCGAGGAAAACGTTATTACCACGTCGAATAACGAGCCTTTAGTCACTCAGTGCGGTTACCAAAAACTCATCAACTGTCCTGAACTGATTTTCTTCAAACTAACATCAATTACCTATTTGAAAAACATGTACCTTTGAGGACTAACACTATCAATCCTGGACAACGCCTTTGGTTTACCACGGATATACGTTTACTTATCGAAAAACGCGACATGGCCTATAAACGCTGTAAGAAATACAAACAAAGTGTTTTCCATCAAGAATATTGTTATCTACGAAATAGAGCTGTCGCTCTCATTCGTTCAACTAAGGCTCAAGTTTACGCCAACCGACTAGATCCTTGCTTAAGCGGTAAGAAACTTTGCACAAATTTACGGGACTTAGGAATAGAAAAACAGCAAAGTGAAGTCTACAAAAACATTGATGTGAATTTACTTAACCAGGATTTTGTTACTTTACCAAATGTATCACATGCAACACAATCGCCATCTCTAGTTAATGTCCCCGAAGAAAACATGTCTAGTCGCAAGTTCGGATTTAATTGACCAGGTTCAAGTAGTTGAAAGTATACTCTCCATAAAATCGAATGCTGTTGGAATTGATGGTGTCCATCCTAAATTTTTAAAAAAATTTTACTTCCCATAGTGCTGGCTTTATTACTTTTGCTTTCAACAGCATTTTATCGACCTGTATCTTTCCTAAAGCCTGGAAAAGAGCCAAAATCATACCGGTTCCTAAAAATTCAAGTGGTAAGGATTTTCGTCCCATATCCATACTCCCTTTTCTGTCAAAGGTCTTCGGAAAAATATTGAAAACACAAATTAACTCTTTTTTAAACGCCACTCATGCACTTACACCTTTGCAATCTGGTTTTCGCGAAAAGCATAGTTGCATAACTGCCTTGTTGACAGTAATTGACGAAATTAGACAAAGCATTGATAATGATCATATAACTTTTCTTTTGCTGCTTGATTTTTCACGAGCTTTCGATACGGTTGATCACAATATTCTTTGCAATAAGCTCTTAAATTGTTTTGATTTTTCATCCTCTGCCACAAGGCTTCTTGTTTCCTATCTTTCTGGGAGGGAACAAGCGGTTAATGCAAATAATGTATTATCCAACTTTATAACTGTCCCTGCAGGAGTGCCGCAAGGTTCAATTTTGGACCTTTGCTTTTTTCACTATACATCAACGATTTTCCATCTATCGTAACCAATTCTTCACTTCAACTTTACGCCGACGACGGACGCTCAACTTCAAATAAGTTGCCCTCTTGGACTTATAGAAGATTGTGTTAGTCGAATCAATGCAGATCTAGAAAACATATCTAATTGGGCAAAGAAAAACCTTCTCTCAATTAATTCCACCAAATCTAAGTGTATTGTCATCTCTAAATGTACTTCCACCTCTTATTCTCCCACTATCATCATTAACAACAATCCCATAGAATATGTTACTACAGCTAAAAATTTAGGAATGGTATTCAATAACACCCTGACTTGGAGTAACCACATCAATTTATCAGTAGGTAAAGTATATGGTGTCTTACGCTCCTTATGGGCATCACAGTATTTCACTCCTATTAAAACTAGAATTTTGTTCGTCAACTCACTTATCATTCCTATTCTTACCTATGGATGCGAGGTGTATGGGAAATGTGATACTGTGTGTAAAAGAAAATTAAATGTGGCTTACAATAATGCTATTAGATACCATTTCGGACTCCGGAGATTCGATAGAGTCTCTAATTTCTCGAGTAAAGTTTGCAGTCTCCCCTTCGACAAGTTATTACAATTTTAATCATTAACTATGCTCTTTAACATTGTACAAACCCACCAACCTCCGAATCTGTTCAATAAAATTACTTTTTGTGCATCCACTAGAACGGCGCAAATACTTCAACCACGTTTTACTTGTTCAACATCAGAGCGTCAGTTCTTCGTTTATGTCGTCCGACTTTGGAACTCTCTCCCACGACATTTTAGAAACTTTGTTGATAGGAAGGGATTTCAGAAGGAACCTAAGGCATATTATTTAATTACATAACTGAATTATTCTTGTATTAAGTAAATTTTTTAATTGTATACCAGCTATTTAATTGGTTCATTCATTTTCTTTTTTTCTGTGAGTTTGAACGATTTAAAAGCCTCTATGAGTTGTTTTCATGTACAATTATTTTCTTTATTTAACTTTGCACTAGCTTATAAGATTTTTGTATCTTAATGTGCATGAGTAGAGTATCTATGAAATAAATAAAATAAAAAAAAAAAAATACTGTCCATTCTGTCACTGTTTGTCAGAACAGTTTTATATTCTCCTTTTTTGGGTGTCGGTACACAGAGATATTCCGACAAAATTGCGAGGCCGATGAGCTCGCCAGAAATGGATCCGCAAAACGAATTTTGCTTATCAGGATAACATATTATACAGGATGTCAGGTATAAAACAAATTTAAGATGGACAAACTTAACTACTTGTCTTGCGACAAAACAGATTTCGTCAAAACTGAATCTAATACGCAATAAATGTTTGTTATCCCTTGACAGATTTCACCTTAAATCCATAATCAGTTTCATAACTGGACAATATCTTATAGTCAGACATGCTACTAGACTGGGAGTTTTTTTTTTTCTCAAATGACTTCTGCAAAGTTGCATGGACGAGGACGAAGAAGAGACTATCCTTCTCTGTTCATGTCCTGCTTCCTGACAGAGCCGAAAATTACATTCAGGAAATTCTTCTTCAACAATACCAGCGATCTAGCTCACACAGACATTCGCTTTACTGAAAGTTCCAATTGGTTTAATTACTGAATTAGTGCCTCGCTTTTCTATGTGGTGCTGGTATTTGGTTCGAGTGTATCACACGTTTCCTGACAGCCATTTCAACCTTGCCTAACCCAAACTGATGTGCTTTCCTAGCGGCACGAACGTTACGGGAATTGCAATTGGCTATTTCATGGAAGATTATTTATAGAAGAAACGATAGAATAAAGACAGAGAGGTTTCTACGACCCTTCCCTCTCTCTATAATGGTCATAGGTTAGGTTAGGTTAAAGTGGCTGTCGGCTGGGAAAAGCCGACACACTTACTCCAAAGGTGGACCTATTATGGGCCAGTGCAGGGCATGTGCAAAGGAGATAGACAATTGTCTCTTCCTCTCCTTCATCCATACAGCTCCTGCAAAAGTCGATTGAGTATACGCCAAGTCTCGCGGGGTGTCTACCTATGAGACAGTGTCCCGTAATGAAACCTATAATGGAGCTAATGTGCCGTCTGCTCAGAGAGATCAAAGTCTTAGAGCGATTTCGATCCAGCTTTGGCCAAATCCGTTTTGTCGCTAGACATGTGTTGCCACTAGTCCACCTAATGTTTTAACTATCAGTAGCGTCTTGCTTTATCAAAATAGTTTTTGTATTTACCTTGGAAACCTAAATGTTTCGCGGCGTTTTTAGCGACGTCATATCAAAATATGTGTTCCTTCCTCAGTGGGTGTTTTGTGATATACAAGATCACAAAGCTGCTTAGTTTCGTGGGTGGCAGTGGTACAATGAATTGGCTGCTAACCCAGAATTGTGGGTTCGAGCCCCAGCCTGGGCAGGAATTCTTCAATATTTCCCACGATTTAACTGGAAGCCACCCGTGGGATTTCGTGAGATAAATATCACCCAAATTCTCAGTCCATTGTGCAAAAATTCTTTCCAATCTTTCTATTCCTCCTAACTAATGTCGTGCAATTTGCATTCAAAAAGACCTTGGGTCTTACTGGCGTATCGTTAAAAATTATTAAAAAAAAAAATTATTATTAATTAATGGGGGAAGTTTACGCTTTAATTACAGAAAACAGCATTGAGCTTTAAAGCACACGCTTGATAATTCCGTTTGAAGGATGCCTAAAGATCTGAATTCAATGAGCTTATCAAACGCTGCTTTTCCAGTTTAGCATCCGAAGAACAGTTTTAATATGGAAATTAAAGAATAGCTGAGAGTACTGTCGACAGCAATTTAACGGATTAGACTTCTTAGTTTTGTCGGAAAAGAGGAATTCATCAAGACAAGGGAGTTAGTGGGAGATAGAACCGAGCCTTGCGTACTAGAAAGAGTCAAAAATTATAAAAATTAATGTATTACCTGTACATTTCCTTTGGCCCGTATGTGGTTTCAAACTTCCCCACATATGCTTTGCTCATTTTCGGATTACTTATTCGCGTTGAGTTTGAAACAGTTGTGTTGGCCATAGTTGCTTCTGTCTCCATAGGCTCAGAAGATACATTTAGGCTTTTCTTTTTCGCTCCGGCTTTGCCCGATGATTTCTTGCGCCCTTTAATTGAAATATTAGTTGACAAAAAAAATTCTGTTTATATTCAAACAAACTACAAACCTGCAGTCTTTTTGATCTGTGCAACAGCTGGCATAGTCATAAATTGGCACACCGGTGGAAAATAATCCCCTGGGGCTTTGATTAACAGTTTTCGGACACATTCTTCGATGCTTATCAAATCCACTAGACGCAAAAGAACCTATAAGCGGGAAAAGGTCAACATGACATAATCATAAATATATACTTTGACCTCACCTTTCCTCGAATCATTGGTTCATTCTGACTTGAAAACGAACTTATAGTTTCACGAATCCAATTCACTGTATGAAAGTAAATGTCCAAAATATGTTTACTTTGTACATCATCATATTCGTAGAAGATATCAACAGAGTCGATATTGTCGAAAACCTTTGGCAAAATAATACCGCATCCAAGGAGGGCATTTATCATCTCAAGACTACCATCATAACGAGCGAAATGTAGAACACGCATGAGATTAAACAATGGAGCCAGGACAAGAATTGACGAGGAAGCACTAAGAAAGTTTATATTTTACTTAAGTCATTTTGATTTTGATTTGTTTTTTAAGCATACTCTGCCGATGGACTCAAAACCAGTTGAGATATATTGACAGCAATTGGAATCAATTCGCTTTCCGTGGGCGTATTTGTGTCTTCTGGCGTGTTGATACATTTCTGATAAGTAAGTTCAATCCCTCTGAAATTGTTTTTTTAATTACCGCATATAAAAAAAAATGGAAAAGCATCTTACAAGTCTTGTCTTGGCTGGTCTTCGATGACAAAACTGTTTTGGAAGTAATATGTTATAAGCTCACAGAGCCAAATTACAAAAGGTCGATCAAAAAGAAGGGCGTTATCGTCTGGCTGATGGCTTGTAGAACAAACTGTTGCCAATTCATCATAAAACAAGGCTAGTGACTCGGGACAATGTAACGTTGCTGAATGAACTCGAGCTGAAAATATATAAATTCAGTCCTGTTCACAAATGTAATTTTATAAACATAACAGATAAGATTCCCGCTAGGAAAGAGTAACATCGGAAGGCTATATTGACATTTATTCCGACCTCAAAAGCCATTTTCAAACAAAAAATAAAACACTCACTAGCTCCAACTGCAGGACTGAAAGACCTTGCGGTCAAAGCAACATTTGGGATATTTTACTTACCGCGCTGGCTCCGAATAAAGCCGATTGCTGTAACCCAGCAAAGCAATACGGCGGGCGGATGACTCGAAGATGGATTGCAGAGTCTTAACTCGTGTCTTTTCAGAGTCGCTTAAATTTTCCGAGTCCTTTCGGCTCCCTGATTTCGTTTAATATTCCTGCTAGAATTTCTTGCAACCAATTAAAATCCAGGCTGCTATCAAAGCAGTACATTCGGCTACAACATCCTTTTAACTAGCCAAACAATGCTAGGTGTTGAGCAGGCTGTTCTTAGCAACAAATAAACCATATCAACTCTGTTCTGGGTTCCTGGACACAGCGAGCCAATGACCTGATCATATACATTACTAGGTATCCCTGATAACGAATACTCCCAATCATGCAGAAGATGAGACAGAAATGGAGATTATAGTCAGTTTTTTTATGTCATTTTCCTGCTTTACTAGAAAAGCTTTTCATGAAGACCTTTTGGAACTATCCGTTAAAAAGATTATGTTCCTTAATGAGACAAAGTGCATCTGAATGGAAAAATGGATCGCTTTCTATTCGATTTGCTTATGCCGTTCAATCACTTTCATACAAGCATTCTTTTTCGACCTAAAAACTCCTGGCTATGTGGCAGGCTGCGACTCTCGAACACATCGTAAGCCGATAGAGTAAATTAATGACCCTTTTGGCTGATCTTATGTACCATAAGGAACCAGCAAGCTGCCCAGGTAGCATAAGTCTGGAGACGGGGACATTGATCGTTTCGGGATTAGTCTAGTGAATTTAGATCGGTTTCACTTAGCCTAGGTAGCGGTAATGATTCTTGAAAATACAATCAAAAGACACGTGAACTGAACGAACTTTATGACGAATCAAATGCATGCCAACCAGCAACCTGCAAAAGTAGTATACATTTTGAAGACCGATCACGTTGATCGTCATGAGAGTCGTCTGGAATATTAAGATTGATTTAAAGACGTTCGTTTTTGGCTTATCCCGAACTACAACCAATACAAACAATATCCCATCTTGATCTCAACAGTGGAAGGGTCAGGGCAGAAGACCCTTAAAGCAGTAACCTGCCCAAGTGGCATAAAATCCATCAGAGGTCATTGGAAGGAATCTATTGAGCACTTTCTTGGCAAATGACCAGCTCAAGTCAGGTCCTGACGATGGTTTTCAACATTGCATTTTAGCAGCTTTTCGTAAAATCAAACTAAAAATTAGGGTATTTAATGAAGGTCAGGTAATGTTGTGCAGTGCAGTAGTGTCTCCAGACTATAAGAGAGTACAAGAAACTGCACAAGAAATATTTAAGCACCGACTGAAGACTAGTCATACAAACAGATGCAAGTTATCAACCTTCTTCGCCCAGAATAAATGTAGAATCTTAAAAAAAAAAGAACACTTGGAGGGCGTCACCAAGCAACACTCACATCTGCTGACAATATGAACACTATCCTATTTTAAAAAAACCACTAGTAGTACCCCTTGGCGCAGAGGTTAGTGTGTCAAACTGCCACGCCGAAGGTTCTGGGTTCGATCACTGACTCCACATAAGTTCTTTTCCGGGGTACTGCCTCTTTCTTCTCTGGGGAAGTGACAAATCCTTCAAGAGTAATTAATGTCATGGAAAGTGCTTCTCTGTAAGCCGTTCGGATTCGGCCGTAAATTGTAGGCCCCTTCCATTCCTGCAGAATATCAACGCACACACCGGGATGGTTGAGAGTGTAAATCACAGGCTGTTGTGCCAACAATTTATTTTTTTTAGTTACGAAAGGAAAGGATTCAAACGTTCCAACAGAACAGCCGAAAGGATTTTATGAGTGACTTTAGAGAGACGAATACTTCTGTGGTGGGGGCGGACACACGATGCTGAGGTTCCATTCGTCAGGTATTCTTTTATCCCACAATATCGTAGAGATCAGTCATCTCCCTCAGATTCGAATAGCTTGGCCGGGAGTCAATCTGCTCCAACAGCCTTTGCTTTTCTTTTTTGAGCGAACGAAAGCCTTCCTCATCATCGATGTCCAAATCAAATGGGTCTTTCAGCCTGACAGCAATTAGCTGTTATCAATTCTCAACACGGACTATGTATCTACTACGACGTTCCCATGAACGAAACATGGTTTGATTAGTAGCTTAATTCATACTTACAAATATAGTTAGCAGCAATTTTGCCTCGTCCATCCGGCAGTTCCTCAATTGTATTATACGACTGATTCAAATCATACATGCAATCTGTAGCGACCTCTTCGATTCTAGCAACATTATCTATCATCTGAACAGCTCCTATGATCCCCTGCTTCTTAACCCTATTAATATTAATATAAAACCAATTTAAGTCATTCTTAGAAATCCTGGGAAGGATCATCGACTCACTTTGGCGACCGGTTAATAATTTGTTTTTTGATTAACATATCAATTTGGTCTTGTAATGCTGTGCACTCGTAAAGTGGAGGTGCGGGAAATGCAATCGAACAGAGTAACTCCATAACTAGGCGGGTTTGTGGTAAGGTCATTTCATTGATTCGGTCTAAAAATGGCTATGAATGAAGTAAAGAAGCAATTAAAATCATCCCCTCAAAACTGTCTGTGTCATCTTACCATCAAAACCATACCCCGGTTTTGTACATTTGAGGGAAATTTAATTTTTAAATCTTTTATCAATTCCAAAGCAACGGTTGTCATGCTCGATGGTGACTTGTCGCAGGTTAGCTCAACAAGTTTCATTAGGATGTTCTTTTGGGTATACTCACCAACACCAAAGATTATGCTAAGAAAACAATTTCAATCAGTTTTAAGATACAATATCTTTGAAATTTAAGGTACCTGTAGGAATGTCTTGCGAAATCAGAGATGAGTTTATTTTTTTCTTTCAGAAAATCATATAGAATCTCAAGGAAAACATTTACAAGCTGAGCTAATATGGGAGCATATTTGGATTTCGAGTCAGTTAGAATATCGATTGTTATGTGTTCTAGTTTTATTCGACGTCGTATCTAAGAAAAAACGAACAGAATCAACCGAAGAATCTTGAAAGTAACGAAATTTGAAATACTTACAATATTTTCAATGTAATTGCTGCGTTCTTCTTTGATCGACATCATATTTAACAAAATGATGAAGTCGATTGGTCTGAAAATAATAAAGAAATTAAATCAATAACTTTTGTAAAGCTTATTGAATTTTGTCAGTTAAATTGTCTTTAAACTCAAAATCTTTTGAATCTTTTCAGAAAGACCAATTCAAACTTTTTCAGTTGGTTTTATTTAAAATCTAAGCTGATTGCAAACTTCTGGGCTCAAAAACAAAATTTAAATATATTCATAGCGTAGCTTCCAGTCTTACAATCTGTAAAAATTCATAAACAATATGGTGAAACGTGAGATTGCTTGGTGGTTGCAACTTGCAAGAGTGTTTCATCCTCAGTTATACAAGTTAAAAAAAACTCGCCAAGCACTTTTAAAAGCTTCTGCATCTTATAACCGAACAACCCAATTAAAAAAATCGTTCCCAAAAAAAACATTATGGCGATACAAGCAAGCCAACTAAGACTGTATCAACGGTTTCTTTGAAAACGTTTCCTATGTCTCCTCGATAATGACATTGACTCCAGAACGAAATTATTACAATAGTGACTCTCACACCCTGTGGTATGAAAATTTTCGTTCCAAAAGTATCAAACCAAAAGAGAATTCACTGTTCGACTTGAGCTGTTAAGAGGCTCTTAAGGTGAGCGGAGTAAGTTTCCAATTTTAAAAAGCCAGCCCTTCTATGGAAAACCGGAATAATTTCAAAGTAAAGTCCTGTAATGCAAACATTCAAGTAACGAAGTTTGAACAAAAAAAAAAAGATGAGCAAAGATAAAGTAAAAACTGCTACAATAGCAAAATTTTTGGTCATTCGCAGAAAACGTATGAAATCCCACTACGCCTTCAGTTCCAGCTCTCGCTTACAATGAGACACTTCTGTTGTCAGCTATCAAGCTAAAGATATTTTATTTGTAGCACAGTTTGCTGCAAAAAGGCTCCGACTTTACTTGAAGGCTTAAATGGTGTTAAGGGAAAAGTTTTCGTTCGAAAGAGGTGAAATAGTACATTTAAAGATCTCAATAAACACAAGCCGACTGGACCAGGGAGCCAGTTAGCTGCCTGAAAATGACTCTGCTTCCACTCTGCAAAAGCAGTGAGTAGGCTTCTCCATCTGTCCTATTTTAGAGCATTTGTCGAGCCCATACCTTAAATGGCGTAATTTCATCCTCCTCAAACCGACTACTGCATTTACGTCCTTTCTCTCCAATATATTGGAAACACTGATAAACCATCAGATTAAGAAATTTGTTGAGAAACGGAAATTTTTTAATGCTTGGCAGTACAGCTTTTGTAGCAATAGTGGTGACATGATTTTATATCTCGCCGAATAGTGGAATGATTCTTATCGAAAATTCGTGCAATTGGTATCGCCGAATAACTTCTTCCATAGATCACCTTTCGGACCGTTCTATTCGCATTGTTTTGGACGGTGTTCAGTCTGATATCCACAAAATAAATGCTGGTGTGCTCAGTTCTGTCTCCGATTCTCTCTTTTCACCAACTTTATCAACGATCTCTTGTCTTAAACAATGCCAATACATTTTTTGCCAACGACAATACTCTCAGCTTTTCGTATTCCTTTCCAGATTTACAAACCTTTTATTCGGATTTGAATTGAACTGCAACGGTAGCGTATGAAAGAAAAATAAATTTGACACTTGGAGCTGCTAAGCGGGCGTTTACATTCTGCACTAATAGGGGACCTTCAATTTACAGCCGAGTTCGAGCGGCTGGCATAAATAAACTTTTCGATGAAAAGATATACTACATCACAAAAGGCAACATTCCGAAAAAACTCAGGTGTAGCGAGCGATTAACCATGTAACCTAGGGCATAGCAGTCTGTAACACTAACCACTACGCCACGGGGTACTACCGGGCAGCGTATACAATCATTTAATTGCTATCTTGACAGCATTGTCCAGGTTGAAGTATAAACCGTGTGAAATTTAGTGCCTGAAAAACTCAATGATGCCTTTTGTCGTGAAAACATAACCCACCCCACATGCCACTCTCCATGAGTACCACTTGAATTGAGCAAACACACAGCTTTGCGTGCTAGGTATGTGTATTACGACCCACTTTCTGTGAAACGGACACATATGTGTGCTTAGAATGTCACGAAATATTCAGGCTTGCAATTGTTCCCCTTCTAATCTGGCTACATTCTACAATGAATGGATTCGCCCAAAGCTTAAATACAATTTATATATCTGTGCAGGTGCTCCTGTTACACACTTCGGACGCACTTTTTACTTTTTTAGTCGCACAACAAGAATGTGGAATGCTTTATCTAGCTCGATTGTTCCCTCCCATTACGATTTACAGACATTCAAAACCAATGAGCTTCGGTATCTCCTTTCCAACTTTCCTTAAAGCTCGCACTGTTTTAATTCAAGATAAGGATACAGACATTCAATTGTGGACCACGGCCTCAACTAACAATCCTTGCCAGTGGCCTCCAGTTGCGCACACCAAGTTGGTTGGTCGCGCCACCTTAGATGGGGTCTTTCAGATCTGCGTCGGTCCTCCGGATTGGAATTGAAGACTCGTCGGGCTAGTGCGTTTCATCCATACGCTCCACATTACCCAGCCATCTAAGCCGCTGTATTTTCAGTTTATTTACTTGGTCAATGTCGCTGTATAGACCTTACAGTTCGCAATTGAATCTTCTCCTCCATACTCCATTGATACATACAGGACCGAATATCACCCGAAGAATCTTTCTCTCAAAGCACCCCAGCCTGTATCCATCCGATTGTGTCAGTGTCCACGCTTCTACCCCATACAGCAGGACTGGGATGATAAGGGTCTTGTATAGTGTCTCCTTGGTCCTTTGAGAGAGGGCTTTACTACTAAGATGCCTTCTTAGCCCGAAGAAACAGCGATTGGCAAGAGTGATTCTTCGACTGATCTCTTCACTGATGTTGTTCTGAGAGGTTATAGTGGAACCCAAATAGACAAAGTCCTTGACAACCTCAAAGTTATATCTGTCCATTGTGACGTTTTGTCCGAGCCTACGGTGATGATCTACTTCACCCGAGGACAGCATATACTTTGTTTTATCTTCATTTACAGCCAGACCCATTCGAGCTGCTTCCACTTCAATACTTGCGAATGCTCCACTGACAGCGCGCTTCGTTCTTCCAATAATGTCAATATCATCAGCATAGCCAAGTAATTGAACGGATCTAAAAAAAATCGTACCGCTGGTGTTTACATGCGAGTTGCGTACGATTGCCTCAAGAATGATGTTGAAGAGGTTACATGACAGCGCTTCACCTTGTTTTAAGCCTTTCTCGAAACTATGTAAATGAGTTGTTCGTGTACTTACTAACCTTAACGGAGCAGCGCGAGTCCTCCATAGTCATCCCGCATAATCGAACGAGTTTTGCAGGGATGCCAAGAAGTGACTTGGCTCTGTATAGGTCGTTCCTGTTCACGCTGTCATAGGCGACTTTAAAATCGATAAAGAGGTGGTGAGTATCGATCTGGAATTCTTGGGTCTTTTCTAAAATCTGTCGAAGTGTGAAAATTTGATCGACGGTTGACTTACCGGGCCTATAACCACACTGATAGGTGCCAATCATTTCACATGCGAAAGGTTTGAGACGTTCACACAGAATGGCCAACAAGATTTTATAGGCGACATTTAGGAGACTTATATCTCTGTAGTTGACGTAGCTCAGAGTATCTCCTTTCTTATGCACAGGGCACACAATGCTGAGGTTCCATTCGTCAGGCATACTTTCATCCGACCAGATTGTACAGATGAGTTGGTGTATGCTCCTCACCAAGTCATCTCCCGCTGCTTTGAAGAGTTCAGCCGTAAGGCCATCCGCTCTAACAGCTTTATTGGACTTTAGTTTCTTCTTAGCACTAAAAGTAACAAAGCAGCAGGACTTGATGCATTTATGCCGAATGTCTTGAAACATACCTCGACTCGGCAATCTGTATTTTGTTGCTATTTGTTAAGGCTGTTTGGGAAAACGAAAATTTTCCCAGGGAATAGGAAGACGGAGTTATGGTCAATCTAAAGAAGTAAGATGATTTCAAGAACTGTAACAACTGGGGTTCCAAATCTAATGTCAACTATTATTTTCAAGAGGATGAGGCCTATAATCGAAACTTCGCTCAAAAGCCACCAAGCGGATTTTGCAATGGTCAATAATGTCTCAATCACATCAACACTGCGAATTATCCGTGAACAATCATAAGAGTAGCATTTACCGCTCTGCCTCATGTTCATCGATTTTGAAAGCGTCATCAATCGGTATAATCGCGATTTTATCTGGAGATCGCTTGGTCACTAGGACTTGGCCCCTACCGGAGCTTTGATGCCCGATCATCAGAAGAGCAATACGCTCAACGCTTATTCCTTGACTTCTGTCTATCTCTTTGTTTCTACCCTCCCCGAAAGTAAAAAACTTTGTTAACGTCAGTTTAGATTTAAATTACCTGAAATTAGCTGGAGCTAGATTTTGAATAGTTTTTTGCCAATTATCAAAGAATGTTTTAGATAGCGTCAAGCCCTGAGCTATGCAACTGAAGACGTCCTTGAGCGATTGTTCTACATCCGGTTTGCTGCAATCGAATTCTTGCATAAGAATCTCCCTCAAGTCTGCTATAAGCTACAAGGAAGACAAACAATTACATTATCCAGAAAGAAGACAAAAAAGAAACAAAGTTACCTCACGAATGACATCCTCCTGGTCATCCTTCAATATTTTTAACATCAATTTCACCAACAAAGGCAGAACTTTTGGTGGACATCCCTCCTTGATGTAGCTGACTGCTTTGCATCTCAACCTGGTTTGCATCTTTGGCGATAGGCACAAATTAATGAATGTCTTTATAGTTGTTGGATGGAATATATCCTTGTTGCTGGCGAAATTGTTCCTAAAAAATTCAAAAACAAAATTCAATGCTATTGTCGAGGAAGAAGTTCTTTTTAAACAATTTACAATAGAATCTCAGCAAATGCATCATGTTTGGATGCTTTGAGAATCATTTCGGCATTTTTGATGATGTCCCATTGGACAGATTGTACGGCTCCTTCGAAGATATCAACTATTCGCGTGTAAATTAAGTCCTCGTGGGATTGGGTAACATATCGGAACTGCGACAACATCAAGGGAAGAAGCGGCACATCAGAACTTGTTGTAGTTTCTCTGTTAACCAGGTTGTAATTGCAAGTGTGAATCAAAATTAATTCAAAAGAATTATACTTACTTCTTTGAGAACTCTTGAACTTTGTCGAGGACAACATTGATGACAACTTCTTGAAGAAAGTCGATCATCAAGAATTTGACTATCATACTGTCTTGCGACTGATAGGAATTCTCTTCGCCTGGAATGTTAATTGTGAACACACTGAGCAGCTTCATAGCCAGTTTTTTGTCATTCAGAGCATTTCGAAGGCCAGTTTTAAATGCTTCAATATTCGCCGGATAGTTCTGACACTGAACAAATATTTCTCGGAACTTACATACAAACGAAACATTGTCACAAGCTGGAATTTCGTAGAAAATTCTTCCCATAAAAGGGATTTCTTGAAACAATTACTAGACTTTGTATACGTACATATAACAAAATTATCAGGAGCATCCAAATCCACTCCTGCTTTGATTAAAACCAATTCAAAGTATGTGGTCGGTGGTCGTTGAGTGCACCGCGATTGAGTCAATTGGGTTCGACAGACGGTGCTTCTCTGTGAAAAGTATCTTTGAGTTGGTTCTTGGGATGCTGGGATGGCTTCTACGACTTCTTGGCTAAAGAGCTCCTTGTCATGGCATTCTTTCGACTTGTTTTCTTTGTCGATTGGGTTGTCTAGTCTCTGATTTGATTTGTTTATTATAAATACGGAATTGTTGTGAAATAAGTGTGGAATTTCTAAACTTACCGGGATTTTGATAGTTGTGTTTTCGCCAATAGTGTTTAGGGGAGCTTTGGTTTTCGCTGCTTTGCCAAATTTTCTGTTTTTATACATTTTTTACAAACAAAAAATATAAACTTTGGAGACAGAAATAAAAATTTTAACTAGATTTCAGACGGAAACAAAACAAAACTTGAAAATTCAAATATAACAAGAACAAACCCGCCGAATTAAATGTCAAAAAAAATATTACTGCGCAACAGATTCTTTCCATAGGCTCTCAAACAGTAAAGACATGTTTTCTTTGTTTATTGTTGGTGTGTTCGGGAAGCTTGTTTTGTTTTTGTTGAGGCGAGAGCGCACTATGCAGAACTTCACTGCATTGACTTCTTTCGACTATAGAGCACTCCAAACAGTCACTTTGTCTTAATGCAACGGCTCCTCTTCGATCACTTGTGTCTTTTCTGAGCCCCACATGAGGCAATTTATTTTGTTAGCAAACATACCCACCGAATGAGAAATGCGCCTCCTGAAAATAATGTGGTTCAAAAAATCGTAGTTTATTGTCTGTTGTTCCAACTACCACTTTTGAAGTAATAGTAAAGTAAATAATCTTAACGCATTGTTCGATTGTTCAGCGATCCAATATCGTAAATGGCAGACAAAATATATAATGAAACTTCAGATGACAGCTGCGTTTGACAAGAAGTGTCAAATGTCTGCGCTTTCAATTTGCAACCAAAAACTAAATTACCTTGTAGTCTGGTCGATGAAAAAGCTTTTTTTCGAACTCATATTACGTTTTTAACTAGGGCAATTTCGTAGCGAATTTCTTAATTTGATTAAAATTATCTCATTTCCTGTACAAAATAAAATTTCAAAATCATCTCGCTTTCACCTAATTTGGTCGAATTTACATTGCAAAACATGGTAAAAACATGTTTTACATGGTAAAACAGACATCTCTCTAATTTTAATACCAAAGTGAGCGTGTCTAGTGAAAAATGCCAATTTAGAAACAAAATCCAAGACAACGTCAAAAGTAAACAAAACAAAATATAAATTTTGAAATAAATTCCAAGGCAACTTCAGTTTGCTGTAGTAAAAAAAAAACCAAAACAAGAGGTAGGAATTAAAAGGAAGTAGGAATGAAAAAGATGGAAGATAGCGTGTTGTCAAACGAAATTAGCAAACTCAAATGAAAACACCTTTTCTTCTAATTTCGAAATGAGCTGATTCTATTGTAAATTGTAATAGTCTAAACTAAATTATTGTTCTTCTTTATTAGAATGCTGGCAACTCCTATCCTATATTATCTTGTACTTTTGTATGTCAAATAAATTATCTATTCTATTCATACTTTCAACCAAGTCGTCCGCTTTTTATTTCTTGCGCTCCGAATTAATAAAGTATAATTCACTACAGGTTATGGGCCCAGGCCACGTTAATTAATTAAGCACAAGAAAGATTGTTAAAGTCGGTTCATAATAGAATTAAAAATAAATTAAATTTTCTGCGGATGCACCAGATATTTCTGATTTTAATATTTGATTTTTTTTTCTTTTGAGTAAAACGGCATGGCGTCTTCATCATCATCGTCGTCCATTTTGTCTATCGAGAAGCTTCGTGGTCGAGAAAACTACGACAGCTGGAAGTTCGCAGTTCAGACGCTGCTCGAACACGAAGATCTGTGGGACTGCGTGACAGAGAAGAATAAGGATGCTAAATTACTGGTCAAGGCAAGGACAAAAATCATTCTGCTAATAGACCCAGTTAACTACGTCCACGTTAAAGAAGCAAAAACACCCAAGGAGGTTTGGGATAACCTACAAAGTGCTTTTGAGGACAAGGGGTTGACCCGAAAAGTTGGTCTATTAAGAATTCTAATAACCACAAAGTTGGAAGAATGCGAATCCGTAGACGAATATGTTAATAAGATTATTAACACAGCATACAAAATCAGAGGTATTGGTCTTCAGTTGAGTGAGGAGTGGATCGGGACTTTACTTCTAGCTGGACTTCCCGACTACTATCAGCCCATGATCATGGGTATTGAGAGTTCAGGATTGGAGCTGACAGCAGATGCGATCAAACTCAAATTGTTGCAGGATGTAAAACCTATTGCGACCGACAATTCTTCGGCATTTTTTACCAAAAAACAGAAGCGTATGAGATGTTTTCAGTGTAACAAATACGGCCACTTCGCTCGTAATTGTCCAAACGCAAAGAGTTCCAACAAGTCCAATAATAAGAACCAACTATTGTTCACAGCATTGTCAGCTAAGGACTTAGACTCGAACGAGTGGTATTTGGACTCGGGTGCGTCCAAGCATATGACGCTTCATCGAAACTGGTTGGACAATATTAAGAATACAACGAGCGATAAGGTTGTAATTGCGGATAAAGGTGTGATGTCTGTTGGTGGGAAGGGTGATGTGAAGTTGTTGCTGTCGACTGGTGAGAGCGCTGTTGCAAAAGATGTTCTTTTTGTACCGAATCTATGTGCGAACTTGCTCTCTGTGAGCCGTTTAACAGATAGTGGCAATTCTGTTGTGTTCAAGGAAAATCGCTCCGAGATTTACAACTGTGAAGGTTCTTTAGTTGCAACTGCATCAAAGACGGAAGGCGTATACAAGCTGGACCAAGCATCTGTTGAACATGCCAAATTATCGATTGCTGGTGAGCAAAAGAAGTCTTTGTGGCATCGTCGTATGGGACATCTTAGTTCAGATGGGCTAATTAAACTAAAAAAAATAGCTGATGGGGTGGTATTTGCGGATAGTGATGTTGTGGACTCGTGTGTAGTCTGTTGTAAAGCGAAACAGACAAGACTTCCGTTTAAAAATACCGGAACAAGAGCTACAGATTTGCTTGGAGTTGTGCACTCTGATGTGTGTGGGCCTATGTCAGTCAATTCCATCGGAGGCTCAAGATATTTTTTGATTTTTGTGGATGACTTCAGTCGAAAAATTTTTCTCTACCTCATGAAGAACAAATCCGAGGTGAAAGATAAATTCGACCAGTTCAGAAGATTCGTAGAGAACCAAACTCAAAAAACTATTAAAGTTTTGCGTACCGACAATGGTTCAGAGTACTGCAACCAGGGGTTGCTGAACATTTTGCGCAAACATGGAATCCAACATCAGAAAACAGCACCATACACACCGGAGCAAAATGGCTTGGCTGAACGGAGTAATAGAACTGTGGTAGAAAAGGCTCGTTGCTTGCTTTTTGATGCTGATTTGAAGACTGAATTCTGGGGTGAAGCAGTAACGACGGCGGCATTCATCATCAATCGTTCTCCGAGAAAAGGTTTGGCTGATATGACTCCAGAGGAGGCCTGGTCTGGACAGAAACCCAACCTTGAGCGTTTGAGAGTGTTTGGTTGTCAGGCGATGGTTCACGTACCTAAGGAGAAGCGGAGAAAGTTCGATCCCAAGTCGCTTCAATGTATTCTAGTGGGATACAGTGAAGACTCCAAGGCCTATCGACTTGTTGATCCCAAGACGAAGAAAATCTACATCAGCAGAGACGTCATCTTCATGGAAAATGCAAAACCTTCTCAGAGTCAGGTAATTTGTGCAGACAACGAAACTCATATTATTTGTTTACCTTCAGATTCGATAGAAGAGAGAGTATCTGTCAACGAAGAAGAAACTTCTACAAAGGAGGAAATATGTGCTGAGGAGCCCCAATCATCTGTCGAAAGTGACACCGATTACTCTGACGCTAACAGCACTGTTGTTCCCGAATCGGAAGATGAGTATATTCTGCCGCATGGAACCAGTCATGACGTCACTGAGGAAATCAGAAAATCAACGAGGCCAAAGAAACCAAAGGTGAATACAGACTTTGTGACCTTCATTGCTCGTGAGGTGACTAATGACCCTATGTCAACTGAAGAGGCGTTGTCAAGCCCTAAAGCTGACATGTGGCACGCAGCAATGAAAGAAGAGTACCAAGCTCTTATCAGCAACAAGACCTGGGATCTTGTCCCTACTCCGGGAAATCGCAAGGTAATTGACTGCAAATGGGTCTACAAAACAAAACGTGATAACTCTGGTAATATATCACGATATAAAGCCAGACTTGTAATCAAGGGTTGCGCCCAAACAAAAGGCCTTGATTATGAGGAGACGTACTCACCGGTAGTCCGTTACACATCGATACGACTTTTGTTAGCCTTGGCGGTCCAATACGACATGGAAATAGACCAAATGGATGCGGTGTCAGCATTCCTACAAGGCGATCTCCAGGAGGAGATATATATGTATCAACCCAAAGGTTTTTCTGAAGACCAAACAAAAGTGTGCCGCTTAAGAAAGACATTATACGGTCTAAAACAATCGAGCAGGATGTGGAACAACAAATTAGATGCTGCCCTGTTGAAATTCGGTATGCAGAAGTCGCAACTCGATCCATGCATTTATTTTGTAACATCAAACGAAACCAAACTAATAGTAGCTGTATACGTGGATGACATCTTGGTTCTATCCAACAATAGTTTGATGAAATCTAATTTGAAGAAGTATTTAATGGAAACGTTCCAAATGAAGGATCTGGGAGCTGTTCGTTATCTGTTAGGAATGCAGATTGTTCACGATCGAGTTAATGGATACTTAACAATTGACCAACAGCAGTATATCCAAGAAATTCTACAACGTTTCAATATGGTTGACTGCAACCCTATATCTACACCGATGGACACGAATCAAGTTTTGTCAAAGGAAATGTGTCCAAATTCTCAAGAAGATCAAGACGAAATGAAAAAGGTGCCGTACCAAGAAGCCGTTGGGAGCCTTATGTATGCTGCTCAAGTTACTCGTCCCGATTTGGCGTATGCTGTCAGTGCAATCAGCAGATTCAATCAAAATCCTGGTAAGCCTCATTGGTTAGCTATTAAACGTATTTTCAGGTATCTAAAAGGCACGGCAGACGCGAAACTTGTGTTTAGCAAGCATGACAAGTCAGAGCTTTGCGGCTACTGTGATGCAGATTGGGCATCCGACGTTGATGAAAGGCGTTCAACCACAGGCTACGCGTTCTTACTACAAGGAGCACCACTTTCTTGGAATTCCAAGAAACAGCGGACAGTAGCGCTTTCAACAGCAGAGGCCGAATACATGTCTCTATCGGCAGCCTCACAAGAAGCAGTATGGCTTAAGCGTTTACTTGAGGAACTGACCAGCAACATATACATACCAACCATATTCTGCGACAACAAGAGTGCGATTGATTTATCGGTACAACATGCTTATCGAGCCAGAACTAAGCATATCGATATAAAACACCACTTCGTTAGACATGAAGTTGCTGAAGGTAACATAAAACTACATTACATCGAGACGGATCAGATGCTGGCAGACTTCTTGACGAAAGCGGTTCCAAAACATAAAAATGATTTTTGTGCTAAGGGATTAGGTTTGAGATTGCCAAGTAAAAATTAATAATTTACGTTTAAGTGGGAGTATTGTAAATTGTAATAGTCTAAACTAAATTATTGTTCTTCTTTATTAGAATGCTGGCAACTCCTATCCTATATTATCTTGTACTTTTGTATGTCAAATAAATTATCTATTCTATTCATACTTTCAACCAAGTCGTCCGCTTTTTATTTCTTGCGCTCCGAATTAATAAAGTATAATTTACTACAGATTCCAAGCCTAATGAAAACGAAGTCTAGCAGCGCCGCCTAGTATCCACTGATAACAACAGTAATTATTTCATTTCATATTCATAGTACCATACATTCTAAAGCAAATATGAGCATTTAGGGTTCATTTATACTACTATCGACACTGACGAAACTGGTCACACTGTTGCGTGCGAATAGCCACACTTATATCAAACTCGACTTGTTTTAGTTCGCTGAACGCGCTTTTTTACCATCGTATACAAAATTCAAAAACGCCACTGACAAGTAGTCAAAGAGTCAAACAAAAACGTTAATTTTATCAAAATTTTGTTCAAGAAACAAAACAAATCCACAAAAATATCCATGGAAAAGACTTTGGAAGTTAGTTTGGAGACTGATGTAGTAACTGGTGAAATAGTAGCTGAATTTGTGACTAAAATATTAGAGTTCCTTTTGTACCAACGAGCTCAAATTCCTTATGTTTTCCAAACTTTCAAATATTATGTTTCCAAATGGAAAAATAGTGAGGAGCAGGAGACCGACAATGATGCCCCACCTAATTTTGAAGTTCAACGACACAAAGATTTGGCCAGACAAACGTTTAAATGTATCAAGGAGATGAGAGAAGTAGGATAAACAAACTCTTGGAAAGGGCTGTATAATTGGTTTATCTTTCCGCAGGTTATACAAACGGGTTTCTTAAAGAGCAACATATCCAGAGTGCGATTCCTGTTTGGACCGACAGCTGCATCAGCTAGAGAAGTTTACACTATCCTCATTCCAACGATTTCTAGATCACATTCATATGAGCACCACAAACTGAAGACTCCGGTTCTCAACCGAGCACTGATGTAAACTTTTTTTTTAAATTTAGTTTTCCTTGTCAAAAATAAATCTTCAAGCTACTTGCAGGTATCTCTTGATGTCGGACGGCCTAGATTCCGTGCTCTGCACCACTCTACCTGCAACCAATGTATACCTTGAAATGGAAATGCCCGATGACGACGCTACTGATTGGGAGCAAGTCTTCTCTACTGATGTGTGTGAATTGTCAACAAATTCCAAGCACATTATAATCAACTTGGTACATGTCCTACCTAAGGATCACATAGAGAAAAATTGTTGTAAGGAAATGACGGTCTTTGAAGATATTGCTAAATTGACGCTGGAGTGTCAAAGCCCTGCTCAAACATTGGATACGGAAAAAGAGAAGCCGATAGCTGTTGGATGGTGGGAAGCTTCAACAATCGTCAAAGGACTGAGATACGTAGAATTCAAAGGTGTGAATATGTGGGGTGACTGAATAACCTTTCATTAAATTGAACTTATAGATTTTTCAAGGTTTCTATTCGAGATAAGGTAGTATTAGGAAAAAATGTAGATATTTTGTTAGAACTTTTAACATAATGTAGTTGTTAGTGTGTGAGACTGTGAAGTCTCAAGACTGAGTTTAGTGCCAGATATCACCTTTAAAGGTATAAACTGTACCTATCTTGCTTCCTAAAAGATTTATGTAATAAAGTTCATTTTTATTTACGTCACCTTGTTGTCTTGCCGGTTTTGAAATTGTTTAAATAGCTTGTTTCCATTACATTACAATTATTTTGATGGCTTCGGTTTGACCCACAGTTCGCGGTCAACCTGTGTCTTAACCAAAAAGTCTCCTTAAGAAATCTTCCTGCAGGCTAACAGTCCCTAGTTTTACTTACCGAGTTTCTTGAGATCCTCTTTGGTTTGGATACGACGTGATAGTTGTGCTTGAACGCACACTGTACGGTGGCTTCGAAATTCTTACTTCGGACAACCCCTGAATCTCGTTGTTGAACTATGTTCTCCGCACGTTGTAGTACCTGGTAGCAGTAGTTAGTGTGTGGTTAGTGTGTCGGACTGCCACGCCGAAGGTTCTGGGTTCGATCCCTCACGACATCATCGGTAAACTGTAGGTCCATTCCTTTCTATCCTGCAGACTATCAACGCACACACAGGAATGGTTGAGAGTGTAAGTCACAGGACCCGGCCCCGCTTGGAGCTGTTGTGCCAACAATTTATTTATTTATTCTCCACACGCTATGACCGAAATCTGTTGACCATCATGCTAATGTCCAAGTTTCTGCACCAAAGAGAAAGACTTTAATAATAATCAGGGTTTTATACAGTGATAGCTTTGTTCTTCGAGTAAGAGCTCCTTACAGTAGTGTTTTTATTTGTACGTTTACGTTCAACAACAAAAGCTGACTTCAAATCCTTTTATAAGTCCACCCATGTCCCTTTTCCTGCCGAAAAAAAGGTCATACAAAGCGCTTATTTAAATACAATTTGACTTGGAGTCCATGCATAGTAAGTTGGCTTAGTTTTTTCAACTTAACCAAGATCGAGACTTCAAAAAATACTTAATTTTACGATTTGCACACAAAAAATTACACTTTCAATGAAAACTTTGACATCTTGACAATTCATACATTACCTCAACCGGCCCAGCAAAGATCCTAGATGTTCAGAGACTAAACACTCAAGGGCTTTGCTACCCCTGGATGAGTTCAGGGCTCAAGTTTGATGTTGTGGGTTGTCAAAACAAAACTGATAGCCCTTGTGTATTTGTGGCCTGTCTATTTCCAGGCTGCTCCCAACTCTTTGGGTTGAACTACGTTTCCCTGAAAACCCACAAGAGTTGCAATCCAAAAAAGCTTTAACTTTTCTCTTTTTCTTTCTGCAGAATAGGGTGCCAACCAGATCCCTTCATCTCTCTCTTTTCGATCCATGAGACCTCAGCTGTGGCCAAGAATATAAAGTCTTGGACTCAGCTTCGTTCGTAATAGTTGATAGCTGGGTATTTTCTCTATCAACCCTGGTTTCACCTTGAGGATTCAATTTGAAGTCCAGTCTTAAATTGTTGTCATCTGTTTTGCTCAGTCCATGGCCAATTCTGCGAGACTATCAGCCAGGGTCAAACCACAGTTCGTTGTTGGTAGAGGATTTCCACATTTAAAAAGTGAGTGGCTTAGATAACGGACATGTATAAGGTATACATGAGAACGCACCAGCCAGCTTATTCGTCGATTCCTCTACTCACGGACAACTCTGCAAATGGAGATGCAATACATACATACGTGTAGAGCGACCTCAAGCAACTTATAAGGAAAACTCTGACTAGGGAATAGACTATCTGAACCTGACCATGTTGCCTCAACCAAACAACCTAAACTGAACTGGAAACAAAAATGCCTTTTGCTCCTCATGACGGATGAAAAAAAATAGAGTTTTCGTAGATTACACTTGTTCGATTAGGATCGATTCTAAAAAACAAAGAGTATACCAATTATTCGTTGAAAAACAGATTAGCTTGCGAAGGTGATGATAGAAACAGCTTAGTGACGGACAACCCAGTCAATGTTTTCTATCTGGAATCAATGCTCTGACGACAATTAGCAACAAGTCGAGTTGATCCACTAAAAAAAAGTTACAACTACCATGATTAAATGAGATCCAAGTATAGTTACAGGCTTCAAGTGACTTTTAAATAATTCGTACCCGGTAGAAGAAACAAACCAATGGATCTGTGCCAGTGGGCGGGCGGATATATTAACGGTCAAGTCTATCAGCCTCCGAGACTCTTGTCCTAGTAAAAAAATGCATCAAGCAAATTACTGTTAAAAAAAGAAAACATTTTTATCAATCGAGATCGAAAACACAATATTTATTCGTTTTTAACAATAACTGTTTTTTTAATTTTGAATGATACACGATAATTGATTGTTAACAAATTTTCTTATTCTTCCCCACCACCTTCCTCCTCTTCATCGAATTCACCTTCTTCATCGGCAGTTGCTTCCTGGTATTGCTGATACTCTGATACCAAATCATTCATATTGCTCTCAGCTTCTGTGAACTCCATTTCATCCATGCCCTCACCAGTGTACCAATGAAGGAAAGCCTTCCTTCTGAACATGGCAGTAAATTGTTCCGATATCCGTTTGAAGAGCTCTTGTATGGCAGTCGAATTTCCAATGAACGTTGCTGCCATTTTCAAACCTCTCGGTGGAATATCACATACAGCAGTCTTGCAATTGTTCGGAATCCATTCCACAAAGTAGCTACTATTTTTGTTTTGGATATTGAGCATCTGCTCATCGACTTCCTTCATTGACATTCGACCTCGGAATATTGCGGCTACAGTTAGATATCTACCGTGTCTGGGATCACAGGCAGCCATCATATTTTTGGCGTCGAACATCTGCTGTGTTAGCTCGGGAACTGTGAGGGCACGGTACTGTTGAGAACCCCTGGAGGTCAGTGGAGCGAACCCAGACATGAAGAAGTGCAGTCTAGGGAAGGGAACCATATTGACTGCTAATTTCCTAAGATCAGCGTTCAATTGACCGGGGAATCGCAGACACGTCGTCACACCCGACATTGTTGCAGAGACCAAATGATTCAAGTCGCCATATGTAGGAGTGGTCAGCTTGAGTGTGCGGAAGCAAATATCGTACAAGGCTTCATTGTCAATGCAGAATGTCTCGTCGGTATTTTCGACCAATTGATGGACACTCAAGGTTGCATTGTATGGCTCGACAACAGTGTCAGAAACCTTTGGAGATGGTACTACGGAAAATGTTAGCATGATTCTGTCCGGGTATTCTTCTCGGATTTTCGATATGAGCAGAGTTCCCATACCTGAACCTGTACCTCCACCCAAGGAATGTGTCATCTGGAAGCCTTGCAGGCAGTCACATCCTTCAGCTTCTTTGCGCACCACATCCAATACAGAATCAACTAGTTCAGCTCCCTCGGTGTAATGTCCCTTGGCCCAGTTATTTCCAGCTCCCGATTGACCAAAGACAAAATTATCAGGGCGAAAAATTTGACCAAATGGCCCCGACCGAACCGAGTCCATAGTTCCTGGCTCTAGATCAACCAGTATTGCCCTCGGAACGTATTTGGCACCGGTGGCTTCATTGTAGTAGACGTTAATACGCTCCAATTGAAGATCGCTATCGCCGTAGTATGTTCCAGAAGCATCAATACAATGCTCGTCGGATATGACCTCCCAGAATTTTCCTCCAATCTGGTTTCCGCATTGGCCTGCTTGAATGTGAACAATTTCACGCATTTTGTTAAATTACTGCTGACGGTTCTGGAACGCACAATAAACGCCCTTGGTAAATTTATTCTTGAGATCGCTTGAAAAAAAAGTTTATTTTTACAAGGAAACGCTAAGTTTATTGTTCCAGACTCTAGACTTTAAAAAGCAATGAGTTTTTGAAGAAAATTTTATTTTGTTTGAAATTATTTTCTCATTGCCAAGGATGTGAAATTTCGAACAAGTAAAAAAAGCAGGTGTTTTAATAAAAACAGGACCTAAATTAATTTTACAAGAGGTTCAAGGGTACCACGGAATTAACAGAACAAATTGGGGGACTCATCAAACGAACCTGAATTTTTGTATTTGTTCGACATTTTAAAAAAGAACGTATTTAGTTCCAACATTCCATAGAAATCCGTTAAGTTTTTTAAGATAAAGTCTTGTTTAAAAAAATTGGTTCCATGGGATGTACCGCTATAAGACCATTTTGGAAAATAATTCAAACCAAAAGATAAATTTTGCTTAAAAAAAGACCATTCGGAAATTTTTATAAAAATGTTTTTTCGTAAAACGTTTTACGGTGGGAACAGTTAGTCTAAGAGCTGAAATAAGCATTTTAAAACCTGCTTTGTAGGATGCGCAACAATAGAGTGTTTAAAGTCAGAAGCAAACGTACGCAACCGTTTACGCAGTAGGTGCCAGTCAGACAAACAGACAGACCATCAGAATTGTCCGAACCACCTGGAATTTGAAACAATTTGTTTTAAACTCTCTGTTGGTTCCCGGAAGCTTCTATCAGCAGCAACACTAACTCCTCCTGGAGCATTGGGCTTCGATTCGACAGGCACACCCAACTTTGTGAAACTCATAGTGATTTGTAGCCGCCCACTGTAGCGGAAGAAGACGCTATTTGCACCATAGAAACCATTATGCAGTACCGTCTGCGTTTAGAGCTTTTTGTTATTCCCAAAGAAAAAAGTACCCTGACCGGCGATACTGAGCTGTTTGATTATACCGGGATCTTTTCGGTCCCCTTTTGCGTGAGTGTTATCTGTTTCCTGCTATGTGGAGGAACCATAACTTGTTTCACTACTTTAAGAAAGTATACATACGTTAAGCAACTTTAAGGGTTGTTTTGGAGAAAAGTTGGTATAAGTGGGGCGGACAATACTTTTCCAACCCCATCGTCGAGGAAAAAAGAATGTACGTCTTAAGTGATAACCCTCATTTAATCTAACTGCTATGGAACACTTCCTTGCACAACAAAGTAGTTACTTATGATTAACATTTAACCAAAGAATCCTTCGAAAATGACAAGACTGGGGTTTGGCAACATCTGATCAAGGTTTCCTTTCGCAGCTTATGCTGAATAATTTTGGGGATCGATCATGTATCCAAAGCCTAGGCCCGTCTCCCAAACAATTTTTGCAAGACAATCAAACACACTGGATTAAATTTAACTATTCTAATTCAAACGTTTATTCATTTTCAAAATGAATCTGCTTTTTAACTAGGTATTTCATTTGTCAGTCTTTTTGTCAGGTTCCTCGAGGAGCAAACTTTTAATACCAACTTTCTTAAGTTCTTCAATTAAGTCACCACTTTGATGCATTTGAAGAACAATATCACATCCACCAACGAACTCTCCGTTGATGAATATTTGCGGGATGGTTGGCCAATTGGTAAAATCTTTCACTCCTACCAAAGAATTATTGTTTTTTTTAAATGTCATTGATGATGATCATGGTTATAGAAGCGACAACGTACCTTGCCGCAATTCTTCGCTCTGCAAAACATCATGTGCGTCGTAAGAAACTCCATGCATTCGCATTATCTGTACCACAGCATTACTGAATCCACAACGTGGTTCCTCTGGATTACCCTTCATAAATACTACGACCTTGTTTGTCCTAACCAGCTTATCAAGGGTTTCTTTGTCAAATTTCAAATCTTGTCCAGCGCTGTAGAACCTAGCAGGAAATTTAGTGAATTTACAAGCTCCGGAAATCCGAGTTTGTTTTAACATTTGGACAAAAATTGAAGTCATATTTAAAAAGTTGCTTTAAATTTTGAAATTATTACGAAATATTTTTATTTTGGGAAAATTATCAAATAAATTTTTATATCTATTTTTGACGTTCAGCGTGGTGCGTTCCTGGTTTGTTTATACAACCCGGTCAATTGGGGAGTTCCAGTTTTTGTCAGTAATAAAACTAATAAATAAAATGACAGACGGTTATATTAGGCGTTTTTCTTTTTTAGTTCACAACAGAGCCTGAGTTGTCAAAAAAAAACAAGTGTTTCTTTTTTGCTTCAGAGTGTTCAGAGCTTAGAATTTGTATTTCTTTTTTCCTTCAGAGTGTGCTCAGAGTGCACTCTACGAGCTCCAAATAAATAGATGGGGCAGACTGAGCAAAAGCTGAACAAAAATATAAACGTCAAAAGTGAGACGCTTCCAAAGCAATTCAATTGATAAAAAGAACTTTTTAGCGGCGGCTGAAATTAAAAAATGGCCGCCGAAGGTATTTTAAATGTTAAAAAAAACTTTTTTTCAGGTTTTTCAAGTGGCATGAGTAAAGTGAATTAATGGGATATTAAATTCGTTTCATTAATAGTTCAGAGCGCTCTGAACACAATTGGTTCAGAGGACGTTCAGAGCGAGCTCGATATACTCGAACTCTGTTCAGAGCTCGTTTCTGAATGAAAAAAGAAAAACGCCTAATGACTTTCATGGAGGATTTGCATTGCTCTGCATATTGATTTCTGCAAAAAAAAGAAGGATTATTTGTGTTTGCCTATATTTTTGGTGAATCAGAAGGTCTGTTTGATGTTTCCTGCCCAGTGCTCACTGGGGAATGTCAGTGCATTTCATTCAACTGTCGAAAAACTTCATAGTATTGGAAACAAGCCACTGCAGGGATGAATCTGAAGATGATTTTATTCTGTGTGATTCAGATAATGACGATGAGAATTTGTGAGAAATATAAAATTTACAAAATAATTTACAAAACATTTAATATTTATCAGATTTACGCCAATCTTTCAAGATAATTTATTTCTTCTCCGAAATTGAACTTCTGCCAACAGATGATTAAATTTTGACAGCTCTGATTTCTTACTCCAAGTAAAAACATGGGGTGCGTGAGTAAGAGTGCATACAGTGCGCGCCCTGAGTTTACATCGAACACAGTGCAAAAACACTGGTGAAAAGTTTCACATAAAAGCTTCAGTGCGTGTGCGTGAAATTGTCCAAATTGAAAGTAGAAACGCATCAGTTTCGAAATTCGTACAGTGTTTTTGATAAGCTGAAAATTGAAATGTCATTGCTGACGGAAGCTGTCAAAAACTACCTACTCCTACTTTTTCTGTTCTAACCTATTCTTGTGCTATTCCTTTCTGTTCTGGATCTTGTTTTTGTTCATTAAACAAAGCTAATTATTGATAACCAGCTGACGATGCAAATGCAACATGCGACGCTGTCATTATGACGTTTACATTCAACATAATTTTATTTACCACGCGAATAAAAAATAAAAAAATTAAAAAGGATGCTTGAATTCGAGCAACTGCGCTTGTATTTGTAAATCCTGAAAGTTAGATTAGCTGTATTCACCACATTCGGAAATCGGAATGATAACAACAAAAATAACTCGGTTGAATTTGCTATTTGCATAATTTTACCAACAACTTTTTTCATAATTCCACGTTCCACCAACCACCACCCGTCAAGGATACAATTTTTTTTCGGAACCGAATGATTCAAGTGCGCAATTAGAAGACACAAATTTATCATCATCATCACTCCAGAAGTACAAGAGTGTTGTGTCGTATAAGGCCGGGTCCATATACTATACATATTTCAGAAGAAAAAAATATTTCGCAAATCTTTAAAGTTTCAACAATTTAAAGCAACAAAAAATTATAAACTTCTCTTAAAAAAATATTTAAACAAATAGAAACTTCCCTCCGATCTAAAGAAGAACATTTTTTTCCTCGATTCTCAAAGCAAGTGCAAGTTTTGTTGGAAGATTGTGTGAGAAATTCCATTTGAATTCTCTCGATATAATAATATGGCCAAAGGGTTCCAACTTACAGTCTCAATTAAATTGCAGTACCAAGAAGTTAAGAATCGCCCATTTATCATAAGGTACAGTGACCGTGAGCTATTAATCGCTGAGCCTCCATCCAACGATTGGTAAAGAGACCTTGAAACTCCTCAAACCAGATAAGCGGAGTGACGCAAAAATAAGGAAGTTAAATACATTTTTCTTCTCATTGGAAATATGGTAAGGCGTATGGATTTTAAAATTTGTATTGTATTGTCGAATAAATTATTGTCAGTGGCAGTGGAATGCGGTGATGTACCTACATGTTGCTTACTGTTCCTGCCTCCTTTTCAGCTCCTTTCTAAACATATATTTGAGTCAATTTATCACTCTTCAGGTATTAAAGGGTAACTCTGTTCAATCTGAATCACCTTTCTGTACTGTTCAATCCATTTTTAATGATGCCTTCCAAAGACAGTTTCCGCTGGTCATGTGTGTAAATAGTATTTAAAACATGCTTCTCTTCGTTTTCGAGAGATTCTGTAGACAGACACACTTAAAGTCATGGTAAAGCATGAAGCAGCAACAAGGTACTTCTAACTCTGTTCGCATTACGACACCCCAGCTGTGATCTTAATTTGTGAGACCTAGTTTCCTCTGGCGGATTGGTAGCCGCCTTACAACTTCAAGATTTCATTCAAAACACTGTCTTTTTTCATGGAGCCTTACCGCCACTTTAAAAGTATTGTAACAGAGTTTACTTACTTAAAGTGGCGCGGGCAGTCCATTGTGGAAAACGGCAACAATCCTCGATAGCTAGGCCGGTCCCTAGCCAGTGGCCTAAAGTTGCGCACACCAAGTTGGTTGACGTTGTTCTACACTTGATCGCGCCATCTTAGGTCTTTCAGAACTGCGTCGGCCCTCAGGATTGAAATTGAAGATTCGTCGGGCTAGTGCGTTTCATGCATACGCTCCACATGACCCAGTCATCTAAGCCGCTGTATTTCTAGCTTCTTAACCAAGTCAATGTCGCTGTATAGCCCCTACAGTTCGACATTGAATCTTTTCCTCCACACTCCAGGACCGAATATCACCCGAAGAATCTTTCTCTCAAAGCACCCCAGCCTGTATTCATTCGATTGTGTCAGTGTCTTGTATAGTGTCTCCTTGGTCCTTTGAATGAGGGCTTTGATACTAAAATGCCTTCTAAGCCCGAAGAAACAGCAATTGGCAAGAGTGATTCTTCGACTAATCTCTTCATTGATGTTGTTCTGAGAGGTTATAATGGAACCCAAATAGACAAAGTCCTTGACAACTTCAAAGTTATATCTGTCCATCGTGGCGTTTCAATATCATCAGCATAGCCAAGTAATTTAACGGATTTAACAAAAATCGTACCACTGGTGTTGACATGCGAGTTGCGTACGATTGTAACAGAGCTGATCTTGGAAATCCGTCATCAAAATCATGGCCACAAGGGCGAGAAAGAAACTAAAAAAAAATGAGAGCAAATGTTTCGGCATCATCTGGTGTAGAACTGGTGCGCTAGACTCGCAATTAAAACTCTTTAACCACAGCCAGGTTGAGTTTACATTATTGGATTTCATTTCCACACACTTTATAACAGTCCTCGAATTCTGATTATGTCTTTGGAATAGGGAGAAGAAGCTCTATTTGCCAAGACACAGACCTATTTCTGGAAACTGTAAATTCGACGAACTTGCTAAAAAGAGTAATGGCATTCTATTTTACCTGAGAATAGTGATCTGCGTATTCTCATCGTTATGTCACAAAATGTCTAGCGTCGAAACAGATTTCGTCAAAGCCGGTTCTAAAAAGATCTAAGACACAGGTCCTTTAAAGCACACCACACATAAGCTCCATTATACGAGTCATTGCAGGACTATGTACTCTTATAGGTTGAAAACATCATCAACATATAAGAGAGACAAAATACAAAGACTAGCAACGACATGCATAACGCGATGCATGCGGACCACACCAACGTTTGCACTTTTGGGACTACCTCCAATCTACATATTCATAGAATGGAAGCAGGACTGAGCTTATATCGTCTCTTCCACCAACAATATGTTACCCCTTACCCAAACTCAAGGAGCCACCTATCGCTTCTAAGTAGATTGGAAAATCATAAGGAATTTAGTATGTGCCTGTATGTCACAATCCCCACATATACTTCACACAGAATTTCTCTATAGTCATCCCCCCTTGGGAAGACTGGGAAAACTTTAAACCACACCCTTCAAGTGAAGATCTAGTCTGGTATACGGATGGCTCAAAACTGAAAACAGATATTGGTTTCGGTATATTTGGGGAATCACCTTGCACGAACTTCTTAGTCAACCTTGGTATTCATTCGTCCAGGCAGAGCTCTTCGCTATTACCGAATGCGCTAGGATAATATGATGTCATTCGAACGCCAAAAACAAAACAATATTCATCTTTTCAGACAGCCAGGCTGCATTAAAAGCTCTGTCTTCACCTGTCATAAGATCCAAGCTAGTCCATTAGACCGTCTTAATACTCCCTGAACTTGCAAGGAACAACTTCGTGGTTCTCCATTGGATCCCGGCACATAAAGGGTTCGATGGTAATGAAAGCGCCGACACCCTGGCCAAAGAGGGCGCCTCATTGCCATTGGTTGGCCCAGAACCATTCTGCGGAGTAAATACTAATTACTTCAAAAACACTGCCAAAAACATTATGCTCATGGAATCTAATGCAGCTTGGCAAACAACTCCTGGTCAAAACTGCTCCATACGATTCGTACCAGAATATTCACACAAAACCACAAAATTCCTACTCAACCTAGATAGGAAAACTCTGAAAGCAATGACTGGAATCATAACCGGACATTGTCCTCTGAAAAAACACCTTCACAACATGAGACTAGCAACAGACTCCGTTTGCCGTCTATGCCTCGAAAGTGAAGAAACATCTCTGCATATCCTCACGGAATGCCCAGCACTCCTCCGCCTCAGAAAGCGAACACTTGGTTTCGAGATCGTTCCCTTGGACAAACTCAAAACCTTCCATCCACAGAATATCTTAAAGTTCTGGTCTCTGTCTGGAGCAACAGAGCTGCTCTAGAATCTCACACGGGTTGGCACAATAGGCATCATCGAGATACCGCAGTGCCTGAGCTATATAAGCTCTTCCTAACAATAAAACTAATCTAATCTAGGTTGAAACCCCGCGAGACTTAGCTTAGGGCTTGCTTATATCTTCTGTAGTTTTTGTATTACTGAAGAGGATGTGGAGACCATTTTAATTCGCCTTTAAGCAGTATTCGGCGGCATTAATGAACTAATAAACTGTCTTCTACTCTTCTCAAAAGGCTCAAGTTGATTCTAAAGTAGACAGAAATACCCTTAATTATATGTAAAATCACTACGGTAATTGTTTGGACTGAGTGTTAGCCCAGCTTCCAGTAACCTCAACCAAACCTACGCCGTACAATCTGTTCTGTTCCGTTCAAACGGCGAGAGTCAACGAATCGCTGTCAACGGTAGAAGAAGGTATTTCATATGAACAGGGGACATGAGGCTATAAACAGTTGCGTCGCAAGGCTAGAAATAAAGTTTTTGATCCCTTCCTATGTTGCTGACATGATCTGAGAGATAAGGGCTTAAACGAATTCTTCAAATGGCAATATCAAAATGGGGAAGCATCCACAGAGTTTCTTAAATCTCAATTGTTCCTTCACTGTGTAGTACCTTGACAGTCTCATACATGTATCATTCTTTGGTTCAGCGACAGGAGAGAGGATTACCGAAACGTCTAATCCCGTTGCACCATCTTGGCCAGCAACAGTTTCGGAGGGATGTGACTCTGATGACGCTACATTCGAGCAGAATAGCATCGCTTCGCTTTCCCATTCATCTATTTGTATTCCACAAGTAGAGGTCAGCTTTCGGTTGCACTTTAGAAAACAATGTTGCGAATCATTCTGCGCCCTGAAAATGCTTCCCATTTAAAAAGTTTCATTCACAATCGATGCTATTTAACATTTAAAAAAAAACTTTCTTTTTGTTTTTAATCATTACAGCAAAGTGGAAACAAATCAGAGGGTGATGATGAAGCTGAAGCCGAGTCTTCTTCCTTCTCGTCGTCGGACACCACCACGGCCAACAGAATTGATAACATGGCAAATGAATTTAGTTCAGTCTTAGAAGAGTTTCGAGAAAATTGGCAGAAAGAGCTCAATCCCAATGAAAATCCGACACCAAACAACAAGAATACATTGCTTAAACACTCGTTGTCGCTGGACAATAAGACAACAAGTCCAGAGGCACAAGCTGAAACCCTGTTTAAACATGCCGTCGAACTAGAACAACGTGGAAAGGTCTATGATGCTTTGCAATATTATCGGCGTGCTGTTCAACTTGATCCCGATATTGAATTTAAAGCTTACGAATCGAGCAAGATCCCTCAGCAAGGTGCTGAAAATGAGGCTAATAACAATAATGTTATGGCTTCCTCGGACAAAAATGACGTAGATTCAGATGAGACAGCCGAAGAACCACTTGAATCTGATTTATTTATTCGATTTCAAAATGACATCGCCAAGCAGGGAAGGCTGATTATGAGTAATCGTGATGCCGGTGTCATTGGCACCGAGATGCACATCTCAGATTTGCCAACTGAGATCCTATTGTATATTCTTCGTTGGGTGGTATCGACGCAGTTGGATATGAAATCATTGGAACAATGTGCTGCAGTGTGCAAGGGAATCTATTTGTGTGCCAGAGATGAAGAAATCTGGAGGCAAGCGTGTTTAAAGTAAGTTTTGATTTAATTTTATCAGTCGAGTTTTTATAGCTTCTTGATTTTGTGTTTGTTTTAGAGTTTGGGGTGTTAATCTTGGATGCATCAATGGCACTCCCTACGACAGCTGGCGACAAATGTTCATTGAAAGGGAACGCATACACTTCAATGGTTGTTACATAAGCAAGACAACTTATCTTCGATTGGGAGAGAACAGTTTTCAAGATCAGTTCTATCGACCAGTTCAATTGGTCGAATACTACCGCTATATACGTTTCTTGCCCGATGGCACAGTCCTAATGATGACATCTTCTGATGAGCCAGCGCAAGGAGTTACGCGCTTGAAAAATCTAAATCAATTGCGTTCCGAAGTGTTGCGTGGGCATTATCGTTTACATGGCGATACAGTTACCGTGATGTTAAAGAAGAATCAAAGACTCCCAAAAGGCGAGCATTATTATGGAGGCGGTAAGCGTCGTGGCAGCGTTGCACCATCGTCGGACATCGAGGCTAACTTTACTACTTATTATATTGAATTCAATATTGCGAGCACATCAAAGAAACGATTTAGCCAGTTGATGTGGAAGAACTATTCGATTATATTGGTGCGCAATAAACGAGAGGTTTCAAGTGATTTTGAGCTAACTCCTTCTAAGTATCCACCGTTGAGGTTTTCCTGTGTAAGGAGCTATCATTTGGATGCTGAAGCACCCTTGCAGTAAGTGGTAGCTAAAAATGCTTGTTTTTTATTTGTTTGTTTATTTTTTTTTTAGTTTCCTTAATTTTAATGCTTAAAGTTACAAAAAAGTATACAATATGCAATTTGTTTGTTAAAAAAAAATGTTTTATGGAATTATGAATTTAATTGATGTTGAAAGCAATAAAAGGATTGTAAGTGATGAAATGTATATACATTTAGTTTACTTACTTACTATTGCAGTTTGCAGATCGATTTTGGGTTCAATTTCCTAATATACTGCCAAATTATAAGTTCCAGTCGATAGAGAAGAGTCATTCTTGAACAAAACTGTTTTCTTTTCGAATTGAAGTTTTGTTTTCGCTGCGCCAATATACTCTTCCTTTATCGAGACGTCAAAAACAGCAACCACAGACAATAAAATCGATTATTTAACCAAGCGGTGCTAGACATCCGTCAAATCGAATTAAAAAGGAGGGATAGCAACGATTATACTGGCCTTGGTTTAGTGGTTAAGGCTTAGGTACGGCAAAGGGGTTGTTTCAATCCCTTTAACCTTTTTCTGGGAAACCATTGAGTTGGTTTAATGGATTTGAAGAAAAAAAGAAAACATAATTCATTCCATTTTATTCCCGATCTACAAATATTTTATTTCGGTAATGATGTCTCAAAACATATGTATACGACGATTCAAAAAGACCTTGTTGGATCTGTTTGACTTATTATAAACCATACGTTGCATCTTAGCTAACATAAGGCAACTTTTTAATAGTAAATGGGACCCCTAGACATAACTTAAAAAAAAAAAAAACGTTCCAAATTAAAAACATTAGGTAGAATTAGGTAGCATTGAGCCTAAACGTTTTATAACTCGCTTTAATCCATCCCTTTCTTTTATAAACAAAGATTAAGCCAAATAGACAGTAACATTCCTCCCTTGGAACAATTTAATTCGAAACACCAATTGTTATTTCCTTGATCTTAACGTACTGCTAGGGGGTATGACACTGTTTCTTAAGCCACTCTAAACAATCGTTGGTATCAACTTAGCGATGCCCAGTGTTGTAACTATTTCAAACACATCAATTGTGCTTATTTTACCTTCTAGTGGTAGCCTTTGGTTACTGGTCTAGTCCACCTTGACTTGCCGAACTTATAAGCGGGAGTGTTCAACACGGAAAAATAGCCACACTTTAATTGCCCTGCCAGAAAAGCTCCTCTGTTTCTCTTGTTAAGTAGCAGTTAATTTGGACGATGAGTTCCAATTCAGTGAACCAACGGCGACGTCAACAGTCAGCATAATAGGCGCCCCAATGATCTACTTCGATATATTCGGGGCTTAGGTCATTGGGTCCTTTCTCTACTATTAGTCGGTAGTGAAATAGAGATGGTAGCGAAAGCCCTTAAAATGCCAACGGTAGTTCTCGCTCCCCCCGTAGTGGGTTACTCACTCTGGCTTTCTCCAGCTCCAAGGAGAGCAGCATAGGGCCTGGTCTGGTCCCTCAGGTTGGGGGTTGTGCGTCGGGGTAATCTCCCTACCACGTACAAAATCAAAGGATCCGAAGCAAACAACTGCCTCGGATAGCGAGGATTGTTGGATGAGGCCGTGGTCCACAATGGACTGTCTGCGCCACTTTAAGTAAGCAAGATACAATATACAGACATCGATATTTCTTGCATCTTCTTACCACATTTCCTGAACGCTCAAGCGCTATCTTCATTCATGATAGAGCTATTTCGAGCTTCTTGAGTCTTATTCAAATATTTATAGATTTGGCGATTTGAGTCGGGATATTGTTTTTAAGAGCTTCCAGGTTTTGGGGGATAATTTAAAACAATGATCTTTAGATATTCCCACAGAAAAAATTGCCAGGAGATAGTACAGGCCAGTTGATATTACCTTTTAACGAGATCAACAGCCAAGGAATGTAGCGTTAAAAAGTCCATTCACATGAAATGAAGGGAAAAATAGTGTAAGCCCCTCGCTGTGTGAGCTGTGGCCTTATGTTGTAGCAACCACACGCCATAAAACTCATTCAATTTAGAAAAGCAAACGCTGGACGTAGTGGGTGAAGACACCATGACAGCTTGATTATTTTCTTCAGGTAATCTTTAGATTATTCGTGTGATTTTTAAGAAAAACAAATGTATGCACCACAGACTGCAACTATTAATTATCTCTGGTTAACTCTGTTTTTGAGTTATAAGGGTTCTTTTTCTGCTTGCTGTTCAGTCATCTCTTACATTTTGTCTGTGCGAATATGTTTCTTCTTTTTCTTAATATAAAAGCTCAATTAAGTCTCTTAAAAATACATACCTTTTCCCACAAGAAGGAACACCACATGTTATTGCTGGCAGGGTGTTTCCACTGTAGCTTTTGTTGACTATCAATTCTTCAAATTGCGGTCTTCAATGCATTAGCAAAAATGTTTGGTCCAGCTAAAATTAAAGAAGCTTGCATCGTAATTCGTCCAGGAAGCTTCGTTTTTCCCTCTCAAGGGTCTCCATTTTGTTAAGCAGTATAATGAGTAGTAAATTGCTTTTATAGAATGCCTTTAGTTGTTTCTTAATGATACTGCTTCCTCTGACAGTTTGTATAACATTCGCTCGTTTCACAAATTAGTGCCTCAAGTTGATAAACATGTTTCAAGATTATATCAAGAAGTGTTCCAAGGATTTCCTTGGCTAATTTAAAAATAAGCTTTATCCTAATAAAACTAAACGAGTCAAAGTTTTGAAGGCAATCTTTATTCAGAAACTACTTCTTATTCTATCAGTTAAAATAAACAACACGTTTATATTTCTAAGATCCTTAACTGAGTCAAAATTATTTGATTGCAGAAAAAAGTACTTTTCTTGGGTACACTCCTAAGTTGGTTAGGTTTTTTATTTTAAATCTACTTTTAAAATTTAAGTTTGTTTTGAAAACGCTACTGAACTACGTTTTTATTTCTTATAATAATTTTTTTATAATAAAAAATGATGTTATTTTTCAAATAAATTATAAATATTATCACCGTTACATGTCAATGTAGTTAGTTAATAGAAAGGACAAACATATTTGATCTCTTTTGCATTACCAATAACTGAGTTCTTCTAATTTTTCTAGTGTTCCTGTTTGAATAAAATATAGTTTGAATTTGTCTGTGGTGTAAGTATTATTATTATTATAATTTATTAACATATAATTAAAATTACAATTCTAATACAAGTCGAGCACAAGCAGCTGAGGCTTTCGGCTCTTAGTTGAGAAAAATATGAATTAAAATATAAAAAGCTGGAAGAGTTGAGTGAGGAGAAGTTATAAATAAAATTAAGAAGGACAAGGAACTTACTGTTTAGATATCTAATTTGTGCTTTTCTATAAATGAATAAACTTTAATAATGTTATGACTAGGGGTTTTTAAGGCATCATAGATGGCTGTTGCTTGCTGTCGTTGAAATGGTACAGATGAACAAAAGTTGGTGTTTAGGATATTATTGATGTCTATTTGAGCGTTGCAAGTAGGACATATGGGTGGAGTTTCTTTGCGTGTAAGTAGAAATCTACATACTGGAAGAAATATATATTTTTGTATTTAGCACGGTATTTTCTTGTTAAAACAGTTCCAATTCTGTTGTAAATGTTTATAATGTTTCCCTCTCAAAAATCACTCTCGTTGCAACGTTATCATAGCTCATAAGTGAACATCACTCAAACCTCTATTATTCTCTATCTCAACCTGTATCTATTGGTTACAAAAAAATCAAATACCTATTTAAAAACCGATATGTTTCATCAAAATAGCATTAAAGTATTCTCTACATAAAATGTTACTGTTGTTTTCATTTAGTTAGTAATTGACAAAGCACTTTCAAGTGTGCAGCTTTTCTATTGCTTAGTAAAAATGTACATTTACAATCTCTACGCGAATACAATAAAAGCAGGCTATCTTATGTAAAAATGCAAAACAAATGACTAGATATAAGTTTACTAAAAAAGCGTTCTTCTAGGTACAAATTTAGTTTGGTTTGATTCAAATGTTTTTAAAACTGCGGGGGTGTTTATATTTCCTTTTGGACAATTACATTTTCGTAACGCATTTTGTCAGGTGTGACCCAACAACTTTTGAGGCATGTGAAAACTAAGACGTTTCCATATTCAATTGGAGCTGCATCGTCGCTTTGTTGCAGCCGCAGTTTAGGAATGAGCGTGGAAAGAATTTGGACTTCGCAAACCGTTTCACTACCACAATTTAGACACTTTGGAATAGGTTCAGTGAGTGGCGCGATTAGTAGTGGATGACCGTCACGTGAGTATCTGCAATGGGTAAAAAATGGATTGAGTTTGAGAAAATTGGGTAAATATTATATTCAACTATGTCTATGGAGAAAAATCCTGAAAAATTTTATGGGACATGTAAAACAGATTTCCATCCGTGTGTGCACTCAAAACACGGCGACAGATCTTTTGATTTTGATGGTTTTGGGCTTGATGGATTGGTATTGGCCAAAGAAAGGAAACTATGGATAAGTCCGACTGTCAAAAGTCTGGGTTGAATTTTTTACTTCACCTTAGATTTTTTCTGGGGTTACTGATTTTTGCAAGCAGTCCTTCCAGAGTTAGATCTTTGTTTTAATAAAGAGCCCGCACACAAGGAGTTATGAATTTCCCTAACATAAGTTAACACGATAAGAGAGAAAAATTGAGTTAGGTAGAGCGTTTCACATTCGCGAAGTGCGGCCAAAGAAGAGTCTCCATACTTGATAAAACGTCCAAAGTTGGGTTCGGTTGTAAATTGATGGGTGTTCCTAACATTGCGAGAGTTACGGGGGAATAGTTTTAGAGGAGAAATACAACTGGCTATTTCGTGTTCTATAGAAATTCATTGCAACGCCACAGCGGTGTTCAAGTGAAACAAATCTTTCCATTATTGCCAGGAGACTTGGAGCAAAATCTAACGGGGAAACATTTTTCACGCAACGACTTAGGATACCTAAACTTAGACCGCAAATCCGTTAATTTTCCTCGATGCAAGTACCACTCTTGGAGAGTGACATGGAGGTAGGTTACGCTTTAACAACATTAATTTAAGTGCGTCATTGAAGATAGGAATTTAATGAGCTTGTCATAGGCTGCCGTTGCTGTACCACATTTGAAAAATAGGGCTGTGAATCTGGAACCGAATGTGAAAAGTCGGAGACAAAACGGAAAAAAATTCCTCCTAATTTTTTCCAGCGTACATTCTCTTGTTAGGAAGTGACAAGTCCCTTGAGAGAAGTTCATTTTTTATTAGGCACACGCGCCCGAGGGTTTCTGGTACCTCTCTTAATGTTTATTCAGCGCGAACGAGAGGAAATTAGGGAGGAAGGGAACATTGGTCTTGAATGTTTGAAGATCAAAAAGGTAAGGGAAAATTGTACCAGTCAACTTATTCCACATATGTACGTGTTATACGGGTGAAGATGGAATCTGATGATCATTCGTAGAAAGACGAGTATTACCATCGAATTGTTTAAGGGGCGGAAGGCAGCTGGATACTTCGAGTGATAAAATAAGGAAAGACATGAAACATTTCTACAATGTTCGAGTAATGAAAATGTTTCCATAATGCTTCCGTCTCCTATCAATTTCAATGTTTTTTTCTGAACTCTGTCGAGCAGGTGTACAAAAGTTTGAGAAGCACCTGCCCAGAGATGGGAGTTAAACTCGAGTTTAGGGCGTATAAACGCTTTGTAAATTGTAGCCAGATCAGAAGGGGTGAAAAAATTCTTGTATCTATTAAGAAAGCCTAAGCATCTTGCAGCATTCTTGGCAATCTCAAGTATATGATCATTCCAACGAAGATTGTCACTGATACACATACCGAGTACTGATAGCTTTTCGGCCTCCTCGATGCAAGTACCATTCATGGATAATGGCATAGGGGGCAGAGAGAAGATACTAATAGAGAGATGCAACTTCGACGATGGCTCTCTTTTAGCCTACAAGCTGCGATTCTGCCAGCAACTTGCATCTGTATTAAACTCCATATAAAAAAAATGTGAGGACAACACAGATGCAAGTTTTATTTATTTATTTTATTTATTTGGCTCAATAGCCATTAATATCTCGAGAAAGTTTTACATTTTATACTATATAACATTCAATTTTCTCTCCAGGAATTTAATTAATAAAAGATTTTACATATAAACTAATTTGATTTTTAAATTGATTTAAGTTATTAATATTTCGTATAGAAGATGGAAGATTGTTATACGCCTGTAGTCCCATGTACAAAACACTGGCCTGTGCTCTCGTTGTTCTGGTTCGGATGATATTGAACTCCTCAACGTTTCGAAAATTGTAGTGTAGAATTCTCCTTTCTGGTACACTTGATTGCAGATATTCTGGGCACAAATTATGTTTTATTTTGAAAACAAACACCATTGCCATCATGTAAAGTCTTTGATTAATATTTAGCCAGTTCAAGGACTCAAGCATAGATGTGATTGGGGTGTAACGATCACATTTTAATATTGTTCGCATGGCTTTGTTTTGTAATTTTTGGAGTCTATTTTTTTGCGTAATATTACAAACATATAGAAGACTTGCACAATATTCGAAATGGGGCTTAACAGTTACATTGAACACTTTTATTGCACTATTTTTTGAGATGTTATTTCGAGTTCTTCTAAGCACTCCGAGTTTTTTTGACACTTTTTTACATATGTAGTCAATGTGATCATTTAGGGATAGTTTATTATCAAGGACAATGCCAAGGTATTTGATCGATGTCACTTCTTCTATATGCGTATTGTTAATTTGAATATTTATTTGTTGTTGAGTGAGGGGCTTATTAATTGTCATAAATTTTGTTTTATTTGTATTAAGTATAAGCTTATTCATATTTAGCCACATATAAATTGCACTAAGGTCTTTTTGAATTTTCTCTATTAAAGTATTTAGGTCTTTTCCTGATATATATAGCAAGGCATCATCAGCAAAAAGCACAAGTTTAGAATACTGTATCACTTTTTCCATATCATTTATATAAATGAGAAAGAGAAGAACTCCCAAGATTGATCCTTGTGGAACTCCAGTGGCAACTGATGAAGGTGAAGATATTTTGTTATTAACCGAGGTTCTTTGTGTTCTGTTATACAAAAAAGTTTTAAACCACTTAAGTTCTGCGTTTCTCACACCATATTTCTCTAGTTTTTTTGTTAGAATGTTATGATTAACCGTTTCAAAAGCTCGTTTTAGGTCTAAGAAAACTGCAATAACACAATTTTTATCATCAATTTCCTTCTTCCAATCACTAAATACGAAATTGACACAAGTTGCTGTCCATATACCTTTAAATAAGAGAGAAAGAGACACTTATTTTTTTTTTGATTTTTTTTGTTCTGGCCAAGGATAAAACATGTATATACCGATAGGAATTCAACTCGTTATAAAAAATGTAAACAAAAATCTGTGCGGGGACGGAGGCGAGGAAAGTTGTCTCTCTCTATAGTATCTTCTCTCTGATAGGGGGTATGTTTAGCTTCAACGACAAAAGACAGCATTGAGTTTTCGACACATTAAACTCTACACGATTTCTAATACCCCAATTCACAATAAATCGGAGTTTAATAAGCTTATCATACAGTATCGTTGTAATAACACGTCCGAAGGCGAAGGCCGTGAATTATCAAACGTATATGAAAAGCTGAGGGTTGAGTCGTCAGCAAAACAATTTAATGGATTAGAAGACACAGACAAGAGATCATTTAAAGAAAGAGAGAAAGAGAGTCGGAGACAGAACGGAGCCCGGGAGCACACCAGCATTTATTTTGTGGAAATCAGACTTGAAACCGTCTAATACAACTTGTTTTGAACGGTCCAGAAGATAGCTTCTAATCCAACGAATAAGAGTATCATCGATACCAAGCGCAATAATCTTGCTTCCTCCAAAGTGATGGTGATGCAGATTTGTTCCACTGTTCGGTGAGCTATGCCATCAGATCACCAGTAGAACGATTGCTGCGAGAGCCGTACTGTAGTTCATTTAAAAGCCCCCGATCTTCGAGATATTTTTTGAACAGACGATTTATCAGCGTTTCCGTGACCTTGGAAAGAAGGGACGTAAGTGCAATTGGTCGGTAAGAGGAGGAGGAGTCACCTTTTTTTGGGACGGGCTGGACAAATGCTGTTTTCCATCTACTAGGAAAGATTCCTGAACGATAGAAGCGATGGAAAAGCTTACGCATTGGTTTTGTCAGTGATGAAGAACACCTCTTCAAAACTATAGGGGTATACGTAGGGTCGACGGATTTGTGTATATCAAGATCTTGAAGAACTCTTCCTCTTATACGAGTGCGGAAAAATACCTGTCTCATAGAAATATTAACGTTTAGTACAGGAGTGGCATCGTTGCTTGAAGGCAACGTAGAACTTGCAGCAAAATGAGCTGCGAGCATATTCGCTTTCTCTGAAAAGCTGACAATTGGCTTATCGTCGACGATGAGCGTTGGAACTGATGATGACGTTGAGTTCTTGACGTTTTTTACAAATGACCAGAAGTTTTTACTGCCTTTGGGACATTGCAGAATTTTTTGCCGTAACTTCTTGTCATGTAAAAATTTCGTTTTGTGTATAACGGAGTTGCACGAGTTCCTGACTTGTTTGTGTTTCTTCCGATTTTCCTCAGTGGGGCTGGTAAGGTCGGAAGTTTACGTCTTTCACCCTGATAGCTTCTATACACTCTGCGGTAAATCAAAAACATTCCTTTGTTTGGATACCTTTTGTTCTGTGAGGGACAAAAGTTCTCATTCCAAGAAAGATCACTTCTGTAATCATTTCAGCATACAATTTCTGATAACCATTCAAAATCGATGGTTTGTCGTAATCCCATTCCACTGCAAAGTATCAACACACACTATGGATTGGTTAAGAATGTATTTAGCTCTCCCTTGCGGTGTTATGCCACACCATTTGACCTCACACAAAGCTCAAAAAAGATATTCAAGATTAAACAAAATCAAAGCAAACACTCACCTTAGCAACTGCCCCGGATTGGACTGTATACTGGACAAGAAATTGTGAAACATGACGTCGCCATGTACGGGGATGCTTTTCTCATACATCTCTCCAGCAGCATCGTTCCCTGCATCGCCACCTTTTGCCGACCCAGTCGGTGGTGTCGAAGGAGTTGAAACGCCTTTCGAATCCTCTTGTTTTGTGTACTCCTGATATAAATCTCGCACATGATCGGCAAGTCCGAAATAATTTGTAGGCGACGAGACATTCCGTTCTTCGTCCACAGCCAAAAAGAAACTGCTCAGTGTTATCTTACAAGCATCAATGCCACTCTCTTTGAGCAAAATCGTTAAATCATGTTCTGGGATGTGTGGTGCATCCACTAAAACAACATCCGATTCACCTGCCTCGATTTCAGCACAAAATGTTTGGACATTGACTGTGCCGATTGCGCCAGCAACACAACCACCAGCACCTCCTCCACTGTCTCCATGAGCTCCACAATTTGCATTACTGTCATCTACATCCAAACTGTCCAGAGCATATATCAGATCATTTTCCATCGAGTTACTTTCATCTTCATCGTCAGACAATCGAAAATTGTCCATTTTTATCACATTTCCATTTGGCTGGTTTGGATTGAGATCAGTGTCAGCATCGTCACCCCAATCATCAGCCCCACTGCACCAGGACATCTTTTGCACGGGTGATGTTTTCTTGTTCTTATTCCCCGCTGCTGGCTCAACGTCATGGTTGGAAGTATCTAGATTCTGAGTTCGCAGACAAAGCCATCCCTTGCTAGTGCTGGAGCAGCTAGGATGTAAACACGCAAAAACGTACAATGTTCGATGGAATGGGGATTTATCTAGCGGAGCATAAAGTTGAACGATTAATGGACGCACCGAGCTGCACACTGGACAGTTGGGAACTTTTATATCGGCCACTGGCCAATCCTTTGGAGGTCAGAAATAATAAGCTGTGTGTTATGCAATAAGGATTAATGTCTTCACTTACAGGAAATCCTCCGATTTTGTTGACGGTGCTATTCATGAGGTTCCTGTGCTTCTCAGTGACCCATTCGTCCTCATAGCCGAGATAGACAATATTTCTGCTTTTTGCCATTGTTGGAAGAGTAATTTCTTTATTCTATGCTTGTTTTAGGAAGACATTCCTGATACAAAAATACAATCGAATTTAATTGAAATAGTGCACTTTTCAATTAAGGGCACGTGCAACTATTATGTGCAGTTTTTTGTTTCAATTGTAAATGGTCGGACTTCTGCACAGTTTTTGGATGTATTTTTCAACAAGTTTTCATAAATAAAAAGAATATTTTAATTTAAAATAATTATTTTGCGAATAAAAGTTGCAGGACTATTTTTGATAAGCTTTTGATTTTTACAAATGTCCACAAATGACAGCTTAACTACAAAGATAGATGGGCGATGAAAGTCATTTTATAAAATAGAGTGTAGATTCGCCCAAAACAAGTGCTAAAAACAAATATGATAAGGAAGTCCGCTATCATAATAGTGTGCACAGACCAATGCAGACCGTCAACTCGTATTCCTCTTGCCTGAAACAACCTCGAAATGTTTTTTCGGGTCTGTGAATACGTGTACATCTCTGCCTGTGCATTTTGTGATGGCAATGGCAACCATCCCTGCTAATGCCATTTATTTTGTTGGTGTGTTTGTTGCTGCTATTTAAAAAGCAAGGGAGATCGTCACACTCTCAAAATAGATGGCACATCAGCTGATTTTCAGCTTGTTGTCAAAAGAGAGACCATACAGTGAGTTGGTGGTCTGTATCTCATTGGTCCGTGGTAGTGTGTTCGTTAATGGTGGAGTTACACTGTTCTGCATCTTTATTTCTTCAAAAAAGAAGGATACAACATTCAATAGAGAGGGGGGAGGGGTATAAAAACGAAGAACATCTTGATGATTCAAGATTATAGGAAGTAGGAGATATCAAGATCAAGTAAAGCACGTTCATCTTGACGAGTACGTAAATGTATTAATCTCTTAACTCTTCTGTATATGACTCTCTCCTGCTTTACTTTTCTCGAAATTTTCTGAAGATGAACATGTTCGTCTTCACTATAATTTTCAAGCTGTATCCATAATTTTCCTATAATCTGAATAAATGAAGACGTCTTCATTTTGGTATTCCCTCTCAATCACACAAGAATGATTTATATAAACTTCATCCTCTTTTTTTTGCAAATCATGGCTTGCAGCTCCATGTAAAGCTTCCTTCACACAGAAAAAGAAAAGTTGCTTCTAATTAAGCGCAATGGAAATCTATATAAGTTTCCTTTGTCAAAATATGAAAGTGGTGAAATTAATTTAGGTGATGACATACCAAGTAAATTATAGAATAATAAATAAATAAATAATTTTTTTTAAAGAAGATATTATTGAGTGCTCTCCTCCGCAATCTAGTTGCCTAAAAAATATAATGGCGGAACTTCATTTCTGTCAAAAAAAAATATAAAAAGTATGCTCCTTCGGTAGAGCGAGTTGAGATAAAAATACAGAACATCTTGATAAATCATTATTATGGTGAAGACAAACATGTTTATCTTGATTATAAGATATTTGTTCTACATTTGGAGGTTCCTATAATTTCAATAATTCAGTTCAGCAGTTTTTCTCTTTTGTACACCAATTTTTGAATTTGTATGTTCAAAATTGAAATTTCCCCTTAGAATGCTAGTCACCTAAACTTGCGGCCACACATGCCAGCTGCTGGCAAGCAAGTTACTTAATTTATTTATTGTCAAATTCATATCTGTGTTCCAGTTGGCGGGAGGTTTGTTTGTCAACAAGTGGGCTCATCAGTTAAATGCCGTTCATACTCTTCTAAGACGCACAATGTTCGATGAGCCCACCGTTCATGCTTGGGCAAAACGAGCACAAGTTACTTCGTTTTAATTTTAATTTCAAACTACTAACTGTCAACATTTTTTTCTTTCACCAAACTAAACAAAATTATAGCAAGGAAAAACGAGTGCAAATATGTGAATTCTTTCACTTTTCTGTACAATGTAAATCCCCTATAAACATGTACTATAAATGGTATAAATACTTTTTGTACCAGAGTGACAGCTTCAATTAATATCCCTGATTTTCCTTTCGCAAAAAAATTCTTCAAACATATTTTGCTTAATAAGTTAAATCACTTTTTATTTTATATTATTTTGATTAAAAAAGATTTCTTTTGTTTTAAATGAATTTAATTGCATTTGGCAGTTTTTGCTACAAAACTGAAGAAATACATTTCTTTTATTGTTACTTATTGAAAAACGAATATTATTTATGTCGACATCCAATTAGATGTAAAGTGGCATAACTGGCTATTATTCAACATGAACAATTTTTTTTTGCGAATGACGTCTTATTCACCACACAGTCTGTACCGACAACCGATACCGACACCGACAGTGGTAAATTTCTAACTGTATCTACTCAAACAAAGGTGTTGCGGACTTGCGCTTTCTTGAAAAATTCGCAAAATATAAGAATACAGCAATAATTTGGTGTTTTGTGAGAACACAAGAGAATCACACAAACTTTTACTAATTATTCTCCTCTTCCATTCAATATTTTAACTGGTTCATCAGGCTTTTTCGTTTCGTTCAGCCAGCTAACTCAAAAGTCAAAAGCAAATTAAAGTTCCTCCATCTAGAGATAGAGAGACTTCTAGACATTCAGGAATCGAAAGTAGAAATAAAATAAATTCTAGCTATTCGCCATTCGATCAGTTCGTTGCGGGCTCGGTCAGTGAACGGTTGTGCAAAAAAGAAAAAGGAACTATAGTTTAATATTTTCTGTATTATATTATATTTTGTGAACGAGAACTATATATTGTATTTTAATTAAAAAAAAAAAAAAGAAAAAATGTATCACTTAAAGAATTTAGCTCGGCATTCAGCTGTGAAACAAGATGTTTCCACCCTCGTTAAGGCTCTGCCTACTGCAGTCCTCCAATCGCGTAGCTATGCTGACCATCAAATTCCCGATCGCCTAAAGAGTGTCCCCACCGACAAGGATCCCCGTTTCTTTGACATGGTCGAGTACTTCTTCCATCGCGGTTGCCAGGTTTCCGAGAATCGTCTGATCGGCGAAATGAAAGGAAAAATCTCCGACGAGGAAAAGCAAAAGAAGGTCAAAGGAATTCTCATGCTTATGCAACCATGTGACCATATTATTGAGATTGCATTCCCCCTGCGTCGTGATTCTGGAGATTATGAAATGATAACAGGCTACCGTGCTCAGCACAGTACCCATCGTATTCCAACAAAAGGAGGTAAGTCTATCCTAATTTCTATTATTTCAGATTTCTTTAAAAAAATTCATTCCTTGAAAAGTTTAATGAAATAAATCGATACGTGTCAGGTCGGATAATTGGTTTGGTATTCCTATTCCGCAATGCTGCACATTATGTGTGTTCTCTGTTCTGTGCTGTGTTGAGTTTCTTGTTCTTCCTTCCTTTGTCGTTGAGTTATGTAATCTAGCTTTAATATCCAAAAAATAAAAATAAAATAAAAAAAAATTAAAGAATGCAAGAGAAACAAAAAGAAGCTCCTTCTCTTGTGAATTCCCCTTTCGAATCTTGGAGTTGGTTGAGTATTATATCTCAACAAGTAGGTAGGCTACACAACGATGAAGTTCATTTGGGTTTTTGGGGAAAGCAATTTGTCGGTTTGCTTCTATTTTGTTTGGCGCTTCTTATGTGCCTGGCAAATAAATGTTGGTCAATCTAAACCCAGTCAGTCCAACCGCATGACAAACAATACAAATTAACTTTGATCTTAAAGAATGACAAGTTTATGTATATGCGGCATTCGCATATTATGTATAGCCGCGTACATTATTTATCTCAAGAATTTATTAAATATTGAATGAATGCCTTGGCGAGCGGAATGCTGACTGGTCTTGGATTCTTGTTTAGGGTTGAGGTATGTTAGATTGGATTTGGATTTGAATAAGAAACTTTCTGATTTTATTTGAAAAAGAGGGCGTAGATTTGTTATAAAAAAAACATAAAAAACATAATGCGGGTGGCAATGGTACGGTGGATGAAGTGCTTGCCTGCTTACCTAAGAGTTGTGGGTTCGAGCCCCAGCCTGGTTAGCAATTTTTCAATATTCCCCCAGCTTCAACTGGACGCCACACGTGGGAATTTCGTGAGATAAATATCACCTTTTTCTCAATCCATTGTGCCAACAAAAAATCTTCCCATCTTTATATATTCCTTCTAACTAATGCCGTGCAGTTTGCATTCAAAAAGACCTTGGGTCTTACAGGCATATACTTAAAAAAAAAAAAATAATGCGGGTGCAATAGTACATAACAGATTTTTGAATAAAAGCCACCCTTCTAAGCTGCTTAAAATCAAATAGCGGTCTCCGTTTGAGACTTGAAGAAATTGATTTGAATTGTAAAGGCCGTTTATTTATTTGGGAAAATTCTGATACCTGGGCTTAAACTAGAAAGGGGATATAGGTATATTATAAAGATATCCAGTTGTTGCATAGAGTCTGTTCCATAATATCCAGCGTTTCCTTTAAAATATTTGAAAATGTCGATCGGCCAATAGCACACTGGTAATCTTTTCCTACTCCATGCTGGTAGTTTCCCTCAGCAAATAATCTTAGGCACGCTGCGAGTTTATGCTCCGGCGTAACAGCATCAGAACGATGATCGTCCTTAAATGTGCCTTCTATTTGCCCAAGCAGGTATTCGAATGCCATTTTATTAAGACGAAAATTCTTTTTGAATCTGAAAGTAAATTGTTTACATAGATTCATCTTCAATAATTAGTTCTAAGATTACTTACGATAGGTCAGTCAAATCGTTCAATTGGCTCTCATTTCTTAAAGACCTCCTTTTTTCTTGATTTATTGCCCTTTTTTCTCTGGACTCTGCTTCCAAAAATCAGGCAATGCTATCCATATTAAGGTTTTTAGTTTAAAAACAGATTCAAATGAAAAGTAAAACTTCAGTTTTATCTCACTTTTGGTATTTTTTCCAACCTTTAACACATTGGTAGAAACAGCTGTTTGAATTCATAGATGACTGTTAGAGATGGCTTTTTTGAGAATATATCGAAATTCACCGATTCGATGTATTTTGAATGGAAATAATTATGTATAAATATTTGTTTAATTTAAAGCCAGCATATACAATTTATTCAAATATTGCCATTTTTATTTGCTATAAACATAAACAACGATTTTCAACTTTTATTGATAAAAAATAATTTTAATCTTGTTTGGTATCGATATTTTTACAAATATCGGCAGATATATTGAATCATCGCTATATAGATATAATTTGCACATCTCTATTTGAATTTAAAATCTGTCGCATGTCAAATCAATACATCGACGCATTTATCATTTTTCTGTTCCGATGAAGGATACCTCGAACAGAATTTGAGCATACGCAAACGCACGCGTTGCAGACAACTGTTCGCTCCGACGGTTACCTCGATAGGGCTGATTAGTTACGTTACAAAACTTAGGTAAAACTACAAAGCAAATCCATTAAAAAAAAAACGAATGTGAAATGGCCTCAAACTTATACCACAGAGTGATATGGCTCCCGTACTTTGTACAGTTGGAAGAATACTTAAAGATCTCGATATACCTAAATCCGTTGACCCGGATAGTTTATCTTCCATAGTTTTGAAAAGGTACATTTTCATGCTGGCAAAAGCAATGCGTGCCTTTCTATTTGCACTATTCTAAAGGTCTCTTTCTGAATGTCCAGCTTTTGTCCAGTACCTAAAAATGACGTTTCTTCATCCACCAATTGCACTTATGTCCCTTCTTTTTAAGGTCGTGGAAACTGATAAACCATCAGATTAAAATATATTTTACGAAACGGACACGTCTTACTGACTGGCAGTACGGTTTTCGCACCAATGAGTCCACTGGTGCTATGATACCTAATATATCTCAATGACTTCGAATGTACATAATTGTTTAGCTGGCGACACAGTACCCTCAGCTTTTATATTCGTTTTCAGATTTACAATTCTGATGATCATTCTGATGTGGAACTGCCGTTGAAACCAGATTACAAACTATATAAATATGTACTCACAAAATAGCACACACAAAGTTTAATGAAAATCGTAAGAGCCGGTTCTGAGAAAATTCGTAAAAACTAAACGAAATTGGCTGAAACGATTTGTGGGTGATTCCGGATAAAAAACTTTAATCTTATCTTGATACCTTGTTACTATATTAATTTACTTAACATCGGAAATGACATACAATTTCACACAGCTGGTTCTTCAGTTTTTGGCACACATAGCGAACCCCTAATCTGGCAGTTGAGATTTAGTTGTTTTTAGAGGATAGTTTAGCAATAGAACGGCCTAGTGGTAAGTGTATTGGACTGCTACGCCCAAGGCTCCGAGCTCAATCCCTGATTTACAAGAGACATGCTTGTCGAGAAAAGTACATATTTACTAGGCGTTCGAATCCATTCCAAAAGCTGGTAAAAGCACCCAAATAATCCCAAAAGATTATAGTTCCTTCTAAAAACCTTAGAACGTCTATTGGATATCCATCTACGCAATAACATTTAAACTAGGCTCTTGTCGACGTCTCAACAAGCTTACTGAAAGGGGGTAGAAACTGCGTTTCATTCACTTGTCCGCTCTATCTTATACTCTCTCAACCACAAAGAATTCACAAGGTGTATTGCACTCTAAGGTCTAAGGATAGATGACGCAATCGGCGAGTTGATAGACCAAATGCTGATAAACAGGGTGATAAAATCAAAACTGGATGGAAAATCTGCTAGCCGATCTGTCAATGCACGCCACAAATTGGCGTCTTATCTCCTTTGGACTGCTAAATTGCTGGGAAAAGACAATTTCGAGGTGAAGTTGTTATTTCCGTTTCAGGAAAACACCTCCACACGTTGTGAGAGCACACGTGGCTCTTGATAAGCAACACGATATGGACTAGGTGAAAGCCCTTACAAAATTGGAATTGCCGTCTTTACAAGGAAAAACAAAATTCCACAGGTTAATCCTCCTCCCTCTATTTATGGTATAAGTTTTCCAATTCTCCTGTTTTTGACAGGAATATAAGTTGGAAATCTAACATACAAGAAAGAGTAAGCTACAGTAGCTCTCTTCTAGTGCAAAAAAAGCCATTGGCAACTATAATTGGTTTCTAGAGCCTCGTGTAGTACATTGGTTATTCACAGATGTTATCAGTCCGATTCTCACTTATGGAGTGGTCGTTTGGTGGACTGATCTTTACACAATGATGGGGTGGTCGTTTGGTGGACTGATCTTGACACAACGACAAATTGTGATAAGCTGAAGAAAATCCAACGCACTTCTTGTATGTGCATTAGTGTTGTGGTGCGCACTACCTTTGCAGCGTTCGACATTTGATTTAATCTAACCTTCCTAGATATTTTCAGAAAGCAATCTGCTGCTTATTTAGCAACTCTTCTAAAGATGATATATTTCTCTCTCTAGATCACTCTAGGAGGAAAATGCTTTCTTGGAAGAAGAACAAATCCAGTTTGTTACTGACAGTTCAAAAACGAACGTTTTTGTGGGGTGGGAGGTACTCTAACAGATTTAATCTAAGTCTCTGCTTCCGCACTCCAAACCATAGTTCCAGGCGGAATTACTGGCGAAGAGGATTTATCGTGACTGAAAGCAAACCTTATATCCTCCATCATCATTTCTTCGGATAGCCAGGCTGCGCTGAAATTACTGGATTCCATTTTCACAATTGTCGTGCCATGCACTTGCTTATAGATGGAAAATCTTTTTAGGAGAATCCTTTTTTCAATGCCATTGATGACCTGATGAGTTCAGGCATCAATTCTCTTGTGCGGTTATATTTTAAGTGGGGTTATATTTTAAGTGTAAGTTTTTGCGGATAAACACCCCAAAATTTGTGGTATCACAGCGGTCCTTTTATAGACTAAATGTGTCAGCTTATACATCTCTAGCAAAAAGCCAGCTTAACCTTACCTAAGCTTGCTTTCCTGCAGTATATCAACGCAACGCACACATGAATAGTTAAGATTGTTAGTACAAAGCCTTGGTTTTCCGAAGCTTTCCGAACTGATGATGGCTACATCAGAAGCCGTCACAATGAAATCTTCAAGCGTTGCGAAACCTATCAGCAAAGTGACAATCTTGTTGGTATAGCTGCTTTTTTGTTTTTATATATATACTGCACACGCGCTCAAGAAATTTGTTATAGCCCTTTTAATGATGTCACAGCGCGAGCGATAGGACATTAGGGAGGAAGGGAAAGGACGTGTCGATGAACATTGGTCTTGAATGTTTGAAGATCAAAATGGTAAGGAAAAATTGTGCCAGGCAATTCATTCCACATTCGTGTTGTACGGCTAAAGAAAGAACCCCTATATTTCACGGTTTGTCCGAAATTGGGCTCAAGTGTAAACTGATGAGCGTTCCTAGCAAGACGAGTATTACGGGGGAAATGCTTGTCTTTTCAAGGGGGTTGACATTGCAGTTACCAACCGGCACCACCAGCCATCTTCCTCCCAGAAGTTACCAGATTTATCAACCTGACGCTCAAATGTCGCTCAAGCTTTCTTTAGATAAAACATTATAAACATACTTTCCGTTTCAATCAGAAACAAATTGTAGAATATATCTGAGTTTGAAGGCTATCCTTAGTCCACGGACGTCACTTCTTATCAACTTTTGTATTTCTTTATCAATTTGCAACAGCTTAAGTTATTTAAGTGCCTCTCCAAAAAAAGAGCATAATATATCAACGTGACGTCGTGGTAGGTACTTATTCTATAAACAAACACAAAATCAAGAAAAGATTGCTACCATGGTTGCGACACACCCCCTTCTTATATTTCGTGTGGAATCAATAAAACACTTCTTCAGTAGACAACAACAATATCATAACTCATATGTAAGGACTCGGTTCTAAAAATAAATTTAATTTTTGTTGTTGTTTTCTTTTTCTCAACAAGATAAGCTGCTGAAAATCAGGTGAATGTGTTGCTAAGTTGTAGCAATGCGACAACTTTGACACCGTTTTCTTAAATTTACAACTCAGATAGTGAATATTATAAAATCAAATACAATCTAATCTTGAATCGGAACAACAACATTTTGTTTTGTTTTTTTCCACATAAACTAGCTATAATAAATATGTTTTTCAGAAAATTGACTGCAAATCACGTGTATTAGAGTGGTTGTGTTAATTGTTGACTTGAATTGTTGATAAAATATTGATTGCTTGGTAATTACTTAATATATTGTTGGGTGGTGCGTCCTGGTTCTCAAGGTGTCACCATGTTTGCCTATTAAAATCCGAAGAAAGAATTAAATGTAATAGAACACCAACACCGAAAGCACTAACTAAAGTTTGTTTATTAAAGTCCAATAAATAAACAAATCGTGAAGAAACCCCCCTTCACATTGTAGGTACCCCACAGCCAATTTGCATGTAAACAAAGATCAGTACTTCACACTTTAAAAGATGAATCAAATGGTACCTCGATACGTACCTCATGTCTGAGCTAAGAGAGCTGCTGCTGCTGCCCCCTTAACCCCATTTAGATGAAGAAAAAAATAAAATTTATTGTGTATCGATGCATTGAAGTACACAGAGAATGTGCAAAAAGTGGTTATTTCAAGTGTCATTTGAACGAATCTGGATTATAAGTTTGTTTACATCGAATACGTTGTTAAAAGTCATTTGACTTTCGACTGGTTACACCTAGTTGATGAAATCAGGATTACATCATCATCATCAAACTGCAGCGCTTTTAGATTGTCTTAACAAGTGACCAAGAAAAGATTTGGTATATTGATCTATGCCGTCTAGATTATAATTAAAATGAAATAATAATTATGTCAGGTGCCTACGATGGATTTCGTTGGTTGACCTATTTATCGCTTATTCGTATGAAATTGGTGATAGAACTTGCATCATTTAATTATTTTTTCTTCTAACTTACGGTCACTAAAGGGGACATGACTATCCTTAATATGATTTCAGCAGAGTTCGGCGAGCGTTAGGAAATAAGGAGGGAATTATGTAGGTGATATAGATGAACATTGGTTTCGAATGTGTGTATAGTAACGAAAGGGAAAAATTGAGCTGCGAAAAGAATTCCACATTCTTATTGTTTAAATCTTAAGTGTAAATTGTAGAGCGAAATTGTTTGGGGAAAGAAATTGAACTGGCTCGTTGGAGCACTATTTGCAAAAAAAGAAAAAAAAAACATGGAATAAGGAAGACAAGAAACATTTCTATTATGTTCCCTATCAATTTTCCAATAGATGTAAGGATTGAAGGAGCACCTGAAAAATGAGAATTGTATGATGTATCCGTTATATGTGGCTGCATCGAAAGGGGGAAAAAAAATTCTTGTTAGCAAATAGAAAAAAGTGACACATTCTAAACATACTCGTAGCAAATCCTTTCAGTTTCCTCGATTTAACATTTAAATTAAAGTACATAACAAGGAAGAGGGGTTACGTTGGGTTTGGAAACTAATATTTTATCAAAATATTATGTACAAAAATTAATGAATAAAGCACAGTGTTTCCTAGGTGTGTTGTTGGTTTTCAAAAGCTACTCCGACATCAGATCTTGGTGGTTAGGACGGGGATAATCAATAATATTGTTCTCGGAGGATCCTTCACGCTGAACAGGCATATATTTTACATATAATCTATAAGGCATGTTATGAATTCGTAGCTAGAGCGGACTGGCGGGTTTGTTTAAAACTGGGTACTTAATCATACAAGTATCAATATATACTTCTTATAAAGGGTTTTCCAATAAGAGATGTTATTTTGAATAGCCCGCTATTTTGGTAGTTGTCACTTTTGAAGCTGTAATATTTTGACATTTGACAAGTAGAAACTCGTCATTCTTTGGAATTGGGCATTCCACAAACGTCATTACACCGTATTTTGCATCAAGACTTGGGTCTTAAGGCTTATAAAGATCAGTTAACATAAGAACTCAAGCCGGCCGATCATTAACAACGTCGTGTCTTTACTGGTTGGGTCCTTGAAATGCATGAAAATGATCCGGAATTTCATCGAAAAATCATCTTGACTGATGAGGCCCATTTCTACCTCGGTGGCTACGTTAACAAGCAAAATTTTCGCATCTGGGTCTCGAAAAACCCAAGATTTATTGTTGAAAAGACTCTCCATCCACAAAGAGTAACTGTTTGGTGCGGTTTATGGTACGGCGGAGTTATTGGACATTACTTTTCGAAAATGAGGATAGAGCAACAACTACGGTGAATGGATTGCGCTATCGAGAAATGATTAATAATTTTGTATGGCCGGAATTGGATGGTATTGATCTGGACAACGTTTACCTTTGAATAGACGGCGCTACGTGCCGCACAAGCAACGAAACCATCGATCTTTTACGAAAAAAGTTTCCGGACCGTGTTATCTCACTTGAGATTGTGTGATTTAACACCTTGCGACTTTTTCCTTTGGGGCCACGTGAAAGATAAAGGTCTACGCCAACAGCCCAGCGTCGATTAAAGACCTCAAACATAGAATTCGTGAAGCTAATGAGGGCATACAGCAGCCTCTTTGCGATTTGGTGATGGAAAATTTCATGAAAAGCATATTGTTGTGTAAGTGTAGCCGTGGCGGCGCCATTTGTCTGATAGTTGAAGTAGATTTTTCGGCACCTACATATCGTGTAATCCTTTTATGAAAACTGTTTTTTTTTAAACAGACCTTTTTTCGTAAACCACACGACCCATTTTGATACAATTTTAAACATAGGAGGTCTTTTATGATCCAAACGGCTAGTCCATAGTCGTTTTTGCTTTTTGATTTTAAAAACCTGCTGCATGGGCTTGCAAGCATATGCAATCAATTTCGACTAAGATCGTAAATAAATTCGACAGTTTTTTTCAGATTGAAGGCAGAATACTGGAGAAGCAAGAACTTTATTAATTATTCTGATTTAACGTTGAGAGTTGTTCTTCTATGTATGTTCAATATAAAGTTTTCGGTAGAATTCAATTGTCCAACATCTAATGGTCGTCTGGTTTATTGACCATTTTGCATTTATATTTCTTTTTGTGTCTTTGTTATTTATCCTACAAGCAATCAATTTCCGAATAAGCCGCAGATTCTATTTCTTAGAAAATTAAAATCGTATTTATGGATACATATCGGTGGCATAATAAATAGAATAAATTACCAAACAATCCCTTCTATAACTTCTTCTTGCACTTCGAAACAATCGTAGAGTTGATAAGAGTGCAATTATTGAAATTGCAACACTTTTTTAGGGTAATTCCTCCCCAAGAAGTGATCTTCATAAATAGCTCACTCTGTGAAACGTTCCTATTGTTGGCCATAGGTCGTTGCTGGTATGCTTGATCCCAACTTGTAACTCGTCGGTGGCGGCAGATTATTTGACCCGTGGACCCATCGCAAAAAATTTCATACCAGTCTTTTGACGATGGTGTTCTCGTCAACGGAAATGTTGCCTCTACCCTCCCTTACTGGTATGAATTTTTTCGTAATGGGTCCACGGGTCAAAGAACTCTTAAGAAACGCCATCACAAAATCGGCGAATTTGTGGTGACTGAAACTTCGTTCGAGAATGAAGATCGGGGTGGTGTACACATGATCGACCAGTTTGAATCCAGACTATTTCAACCTTTTTCAACAATATTAGTGTCATTAGTTCTGCAAAAACAGATAAAACAGTAACGTCACGCCAGTAATTGCAGTACAGTACTTAAGATGGCCTTTTGGGCAAATTAATAATAACTGGTCACTTAAGTTGACTTATCCGGATGCAACTTATATGATGATTATCGTCGCGTCTTCTTTCAAATGATATACCTACGTTTCATCCAGATATGTTGATATTAATCCATCCGAAAATTGAGGTATCCGACTTGCATCTTGGTATTTATATAATAGATTCAATGGACATTCTTTTCTGGAGTCTATATCTTGATCATGCATCGAATATCCGTCAGAAGTAATAACTATTAGAAAAACTTTATTGCAAAATTATCCCTGGTAGTCTAGTCAGTGGTGTCCAACTGGTATTGCTCCAAGGGCTTTTTCGAAAATCTAAAAAAGCTACGCGGGTGCTACTGAATGGTGGTGTCTAATGAAGAGAAGGTTCACAAGAGAATATAACATTTTCCCTTTTGTGTTGATGTCGATATTGAAGTGGAATGCTTAGTGCACTCAGGAACAAGAATACAATTCTTGTTGAAAGGGATACTGGGACAATCAACGCCTACCTCAAAAATATTGCCAGCATTTCGCTGCACTTGTCCTATTTAATGGCTAAGTTTTCGGAAGATGTCAGGAACCATATATTTTTCAGATTATTCCTCGAACAATGACCTTTTAGTTCTAAAATGAGTAACAAACTCTTTTTTCGAATAGGAAGGAACTAAGTCTTCGGAGTAGCCCATTATGCAGTTCTTTTTTTCCTAAGGGTTTCCTCCACTGATGCGAGAAAAATATCATAATTTTCTTCCTCTTCGTCGGAATCTTCAAGAAGTCGATAAAGTTCTTCTTAAAAAAAAGTTGAGAAACTAATGCAAAAAAAAAAAATGCTGAAAATTGTGTAAAAATTTTTTTGTTTGACGCGTTTTCCTTCTTTTTCAAAAAATGTCTCTCTGAGAGAATTTCATCCCCATTCGTCAATATTTGACAGGCTTCCCAATTAAGCCAACAAAAGAAGATAAACGAACCTATTATGTACGACACATAGAGATTTAAGAGTTGACTTAAGTTTACTTAAGGGACGTTTACGGGCGCTTAGAAAACAGGCCGCGGGCTACCAAGCGCAGGCGAACTACGGGTTGGACATTACTGGCTCTAGTCGTTCAATAAAATTTGCAAAATACTGGCTTGATTAGCGTTGTCGGTGGGTTTAAAAGAAATTAAAACGTACATCTTCTCGTTTTTTTTAAAATCATAACTCTTTTATTTCACGCCGAACCTTCTTTTAAAAGAAGAACAAAAGTATAAGAAAAGATGTTCTGTTATATAAATCTTGAATTTGGAATGTCTCTGCAGATGGTAGGGTAAGCATTGAAAGTTGTTTGGTTATTTGGTCAACTCTTAACATTTCCATAATCATTGCCAGATCCACCCATTGTACATTATAATGACAAAATCATCAATGTGCTATACAATGCATTGCCGACTTTAAAACCACATTAAATTTAAAACTAAATTAACAACTTCCCATTTATTTTGTGTTAAATTTAAAGTCATACTATATGGATAATTTAAATTGGACATACCATTTGAAAGCTGAAATGGACAATTCCCAGCTTATATGCTATGAGATACAAATATTTATTAACTGAAATTTTTTTTTCTGCAACCACCCAAAACGACTATCAAATTAATTCATTCTCACAGTTATCTTCACATATACAAAAAAAAAAATTTAATAATCATTATCAAATTCCTGTTTTATCTGGTGAGTAAATGTCACATTTTGCTAACTGAACCATGTGTGATAGGAATCATTCCGTAATCACGTGCGTCTTTTGATAAACAATTCATTCAACATGACATATCAGCAAAGTAACAAAAAACTTATCGATCGAGTCCGAGTGCCCATCAGGTACAAACATTTGTTTCCTTCGAACAAATCTAATCAAGTTTTGGGTATAAAAGTAGCTTATTGAATAAATTTATCTGGTTATGCTAGAATCAGTTCCTTATGTTGAAACAAGATGATCAAGTTATCCAAAACACATAACATAACAGTAGGTTGGTTTGATGTCGACGATGTCGTTTGATGGGGAGCATTTTTTGTGACATTCTTAGGCCGATGCACGCAATGTGAAACGAAGTTCGGAGTTACTCTGTAGATTTTTGAAATTTCAGGGAAGTTCACTGACATTTTTCAGCGCTCACAGTGGCAGATGACACTAAAACAGTTCCATTGATAAAAAAAATAACACTTCTGACAATTCTGAGAATAGAATTTTGCTCCTCGATTTGAAGTCAGAAGCACAGATGCATACAAAACTCCAATGTCCGAAACAAAATATTCATTTGGGAGTGTCTATTCGCATGAAGCATTGTTGAAAGCTTTGGTAGCAATGTCACATTAATGTTGATTCAAATTTGATGATACATGCATCGAAGCTTAGCTTATTTAATAAGAGTAACTAATAAAAACACCTTTGCAGCGCGAATGGAGATGCGCACACCAATTTTAATTTGGTGGGGGGCAACACCCCTCATTTATTTCGCTTAAATTCAAGCTACAAAAAAAAAAAAAACTTAACCTAACTTATGACTAGGTAACATAACTTAAATTTTAGGGGAGGGGTGAGTTTAAGAGTGCATTTCTGAGAGCAGGTTTACTTAAATGGAGATCAAAGGTGTAAGATCTGTTGGCTCTATATTGCATCCTGCTCAATGGTTCGTTCTGACCATATTGGGTACGATGATACTTTGGCCGAAATAGTGGAACTGAACGTTAACGGTGGGGGTTAGTGGAAAGAGAGATTTCATGAAGCAGACTAGGACAGTCAATATTGCCATTTAAAAGCTGGTGAATAAAGAGAATGTCAGCTATATCACGGCGAAGGCTTAGGATTGGTAGGTTTAGAAGTTTAAGTCGACTTTCATAGGGAGGTAGGTTATACGGATCATCCCAACCGATACCACGCAAAGCAAAACGAATAAATCTTCGCTGAACAGCTTCGATACGTTGAACGTGGACTTGATGATAGGGAGACCAGACCTGGGAGGCATATTCGAGAAGTGGCCTCACGTAAGTCATATAAAGGGATTTGGTAACATAGGGACAAGAAAACTCTTTCGACCAACGCTTGATGAAACCAAGTGCTGAGTTAGCTCTATTAATAATGCTGTTAATATGGGAGCGAAAGTTGAGTTGAGTGTCACAGATCAGGCCTAGATCACGAATAGAACTTACTGTAGGGACAGATTCATTATTAATGTAATATTGCCTATCTAAACCGGGAGGGTGTTTTCGGGAGAAGGTTTTTGCTTGACATTTCTGAATGTTGAGCTCTAAAAGGTTTTTTTGGCACCACTAAAAAAATTTATTTTGATCAGTTTGGAGCAGAAAACAATCACCAGAGTTTGAGATTTGTTTGGAGATTCTCATGTCATCAGCGTATATTTCCAGATTTGATCCATACAGTATGGGGCATATTCATAGATGATGTTTAAGTTGTTGCTAAGCTAAACTGGAGTTTAGCTTATGGAAACTTCATCAGGTAAACTCCAGTTTTTCTTAGCAACAGCTTAAACATCATCTATGAATATGCCCGTATATGTTCAACGTCATTAATAGTTAATACAAAAATAAGAGGACCAAGATGACTTCCCTGTGGTACACCAGATGATGCATGGATAGGGTTGGACTTACACGATCTAAATAGGATCCTATACTGACGGTCAACTAAATAGGATCGGATCCAAGAAGTGAACAGTGGTGGAAAACCATATTTATTGAGCTTAAGCAAAATAATTTTATGAGACACTTTGTCGAAAGCCTTACTGAAATCTGTTGTGACCGCATCCACTTCCTTACCTTCTTCAAGTGCACAAATAGTTTTTGACACATATTCCGTAAGGTTAGTCGTTGTGGACCTACCTTTCAGAAATCCATGTTGCTTAGGCGAAAAGAGTGATTTGCAGTGAAAGAACATTGTTTCGTAAGCAATACTTTCAAAAAGCTTAGGTATACAGGACAGTTTAGCAATGGGCCTATAATTAGAAATTTCAGCTTTGTTACCTTTTTTATGAATAGGGATAATAAAAGACTCTTTCCATAACTTGGGAAAAATTCCTTTTGTTAAGGAAAGCTTAAAGAGAGAAGTATGAGGTTTGATCAAATTGTTAAACTTTATTAACACTATCGCAGGAATACCATCAGGGCCAGAGTTGAAATCATCCTTCAGTTGATTAATTTTGTTTACATCTGATGAATTAACGTTAACTTGTGTAAGGGAAGTTTGAGGACAATCATTCATATAGCTAAAGTAGTCCAGATCAATCTGATCATTGTCACTAGAAAATGCTTTACTGAAGAAAAGATTAGATATGGTTTTAGGATCAGTAGACGAGGAATCTTGGAGTTTAAGTACGGGTGGAAAACCGTCAGATTTTTTCTTAGAGTTTATAAACTTGTAAAACTGTTTCGGGTCAGATACAAGTTAAGTTTCCATTTGGCGAATATAATTGGAGTACTGAGATTCGCACAAGGTAGAGAAACGGTTGCGGACAGTAGCATAACTGGAGAAGTTGAAATCAGACCTCGTTCTAAGGAACTTGTGCCAAAGTTTATTACGCTGATTACGAAGTGAGCGTAGGGAGGAGAAGAAGTGAAGCTTTTAAGTATCAAAGTTGGGGCAGATTTCGTAAAGCAGTCAAGAATGAGGTCATAAAATTTGGCAATTACTACATCAATATGGGTAGATTCGTCAGAAATAAAATCAAAATTTATCCTTCCAATAAGATCATTTAGATTGTCAAAATTTGCTCTACGAAAGTTTAGTATTCTTTGCTTCAGAATTTCAGGGGAAGAATTTTCGCTAGTGTAAGCAAATATAATGGAAATAGGAGGAAAGAAGATGACAACTTTCTATGACAACTCTGTTATCTTCATCTGAAGTAAAAATAAGATCCAGCTGCCTCCCCAAGTTATTTTAACACTGCTTAGTTGAAAAAGGCAAGAAGCTTGAAAACGATCCGTAACTAAAATTTCTTTTTCGGAGATGGCATTATTTGCAACCAGTTGCAACTCATTTTCAGATTTTGTCAACTAGATGAGGCAGATTAAAGTCACCAAGTACAATGACATCATCTTCGGAGTTTATTGAATCAATAACCAATTTGACAATGGTAATATTTTTGAAATTTCCGTTGGTTTTCAGAATGATAGGTTGCCCGAGTGAAACCAATGGAAAGCGCTATTAGAAGCTTTGTGCGTTGAGCCCTGGATTCGCCTTATAGTCGCTACAATTTGTTTTTTTGAAAACCTCAAACTTGTCAAACAAGAACATTTTTTTTTTGAGACGAGTAGTAGAATCTATAGGTGTTAGTTGGGGTTCCGAATTAACTGTTTAAGTTGCGTCCATTGTCGAGCATTTCTTTGAAAGGCACTAGTAACTTGTCAAGAAAACCTGGGCCAACGATGAGGCAAGTTCAAAGTACTGGGGTAGTGTCACATCTCGCATGTGAGTAAAACTTTCCGCTATTCGAAACAAAATATTTTTTTTAAATTGTGGTTTGCTAAAAATAAAACGCAACAACAACAACAACTGAAAGAAATTCAACTTGTGGGTGAAAACTATGAACAAAACAAATAAACACAAATCGTTGCTTAAACTACGAATTCATTATGTTAGCTTTATTTGTGTGTGTTTCGGATCTAGCTACTAGGTACATACTATTGCCAACTAGATTCAGCTGATATGGGAATCTGCGCACGTCTGGGGGCCTGCACAGAGGTGTGTTATTATCTTGTTGTTGTTGTTGTTTGAAGTTGTAAAAATAACACACTAGACACTATCGCGCAAAAAACCACATGATCGGTTCTTAATTAGAACAGATTTTCTTGAACGCAGAATTAGTTCTGTCTACTTATAGAATTTTCAAAAGTAAACACCAAATGTTGTTTTTTTTTTTTACTGAATAAATAGTTAAGTTGTTTGAGGAACTGATTCCCTTGTTGAAAGTATACATTGAAATATTATGTTGAATCAATTAATCAATCCATGTTTGTTCTAGAAAAAATAACCTTGAACTTTTTTCTTGTTGTTGTCGTCTTTAATAAGTTTCGGTTAAAAGAATGAATTGTCCTTTTAATTAGTTGATGCGAGAGTGTACGTAATATTAATTGAACTTTGTTTTTTTTTTTTTTTATTGCTGTTCAAAGCTGAAACGAAGGGGAGAAACAAAATTTATTGTTTGGTCTCGTAAAATAAATATTAACGTTCTTCTTCTTATTACTTTTGGTTGACACAATAATACAAAGTGTTATCTTAGCTGATATTGTTACAACGTATAGGTACTATAAACCCTCCTCCGCTTTATTCAGCTGTGAATGCAATTCATTGTAGGCAGGTACTTTGTGGTTCTCTGAATTATGTGTCTGTGCCTGACTCATGTCAGAAATATTATTGGAGTTATTTTTTTAAACATCAGATTTATGTCCCTGTTGAAATTTTTTTGGATTTATTTGTAAGGTAAATAAACTTGGGACCAACTGCGAAGTTACTTAATCAAATATTGCTCACTCCTTTGCAACAATAAGCGTCCCCTTCGGGTAGATGACATTGATCATGACATGACATTTTGAAATTTGCTCTCATATGTTCGATGTGACAAGGAATTATATTGTTTGATGAGGCAGCGGCATCGAGCGATAACTTTTGTGTGTGTGCTAAAATGGACAGCCTGTTAAATTTTAAAAATGTGAAAAGTAAACGGACCCGTTTAACAACAAAGTTTGTACAAAACTTAAAATTATTAAGAAAAGCAATTATTTTCACAGATTTTTGTATTGATTTTCCTAACTTTAATTAAGAAGATGAAGACATAAACTACAACAACAAAACGACTAGACGGACTTTCCTTTCGGTTCAGCCGACTCAATCTTTGCCACATCCGTCGAAGCAGTCCTCTTTTGTGAACATCAGTTGTAAAGTTGATGTTCATAAATGGGGGATCAAATTCGATGGATCTTCGAAGGGTTTTTCGGTTGAAAGTTTTCTCGAGAGGAAACTCTACAAAAGAAGAGCAGATGTTCACAGATTTCCATCACCTTAGCTTTGTTTGTTGAGTCCTGAAGTCACCCTGGGGTGGCCACAACTCGTTTTTTAAAATACCTCAACTCGCCCTCAAGAGAAAATTCTCTTGTTTTTAAAACCTATGTCGCCCTGAAGTCGATCTTGGTATTTAGCTGGGGCGTTGAAGTGACTTTTGCTGACAAGCATTTATTGTGTATTTTTCTTCTGTATTTTATTTTTCATATCTTTTTATCGAAAAAAGGTAAAAGAAATTCAAGTGAATGTATTTATTTTAATGGAAATTAATTGAATTGAACAAACAAATTGAACAAATAAAGCAAAATGGAAACTTTTGATTTTGCACATTGTGAATAATATTCAATCAAAAATAACCCAAGATTTTTTGACAACTCTTAGAGTTGTCAAGAAAACCTGGAGCAATCCTGGGTAAAGTTCAACAGACAAAGCTATTGTGTACATGTACAGGGTATGCCATCTAGGAGTTTCTTTTTAAATCCAGCTTGGAACGAAATGAGTAGTTCGCTTTAACAACGTTGGGAAATATGAAATTTTTTTTTCCAAAGTGAGTGCTGTGTATCCCGTGCTAAGTGCCGTTTTTTGGGTTTTTTGTTTGTCTTGGCGATCTTAATTGACCGCCCCGTGGAGCTGCGATTTGACCTCTTTGGACTTTTTTTTGGTGGGAAACCGTGAATGATCGATGTTATGCCAACAATCCGAAAACGGTTCAATCACTTAAGACTTAATGTCATCAATGCAATCCACGAAATACAGCCCGAAACCATCAACAAGGTCTTGGAAAATTGGAGTGACAAAATGCGCTACTGCGTAGCTAAGTTTAAAAGTTTAAAACTGATTTAAGATCATGAATTCATCCTAAAGGCGTCAGAAATCCTACAAAATATCACAATCGTTTACATACATTTATGATGCTGATTATTAAAAAATCGTTGACAAAAAAGACAGCAAAAAGATGATTACACAATTTAATCAAATCTTCAGAGACCCCAAATTGTATTCGTCTACTAAAAGTGTCAATGTATTGTAATCGTTGTAACTGTCTATTTTCTTTGACCTATGTTGTCTGCTAGAATAGTTTAAATAATAATACAAATAAAAACTAGGTGCAACACATTCAAGTCCATATTACTCGTACAAAAAGAGGCTTGTCATTGACGTCATCAAACTCGCATTCATAGTATTAACCCCTAGATTGTAGTATTATTAACTAAATTAGCAACAACAAAAACAAAAACCACATGCGATGACTTGTGCTGAGAGAAAACGTTTTTGCGGTCATTGCAACAATCTAAATGACCTCCGATTTGAGTTGAATAAATGTTTGTCTCTTGGCAATACATTCAATGTTTTTCTTTCATTCTCGTGATTATTTAAATCGGGTGTTTTTTTTTAAATATGATTAGTTAAAGAACTTCGATGTCTAACTTTGGCAAGAGAACCGCGGATCCTCAAGTTTACTTTGTCTTCCAAAACGCCTTTACGTTTAAGAATTCCATTTGAAGAACTTCGTTGCTTTGTTTTCGTTGGGGGTCCCACTGAATCTTTGTGATGTAACGCAGACAAAGGATAGTAAAGGCTTGCAACACCTACTCGAGATAATTGCGAAACTCTTTGAGTTTCTTACGTTGGATTAAATCATATTTTTCTTGATTTCCATAAGCTGAGGTCCAGGTCTGATCCAACCATTGATTGACATATACCTACCTACTCATATAGTTAAACTAAACAGTCTCGTCTATGGTATCCTGACAATTACCTTCTGTTGTTGGTCCCTAGTGATGTGCTTTATTTGTGTCTTTTTGTCGTTAACAGTTAAGCCAGTCACCTCCCCATTTTGTTTTTAGTTGAGAGACACATTTACTCGTAGTTAACAGAACCTGTGGCGGCTGCTATTAAGCAGCAAAGTACAAATGACTTAGCAAGTGACATACATAGGTCCATTCTTTCCCACCGTCACATCGGAGTCATAACATAGTATTCGGTAATCTAGCCAAATGTGCAAATCTGTGCATCTTGTATCGTTTGATATTTCAGTGTTTGCGAATAACGACAGGACAGTGTGTGGTTTCTTTCTGTTTATTGCGGAATACACATGTGGCACTTCTCGCCAGATCAAGTAAGCCGAGGTGTCTTTTGAATGAATCAAAACCAGCGCTTGATAATGAACCCTTGAGTTCGAAACGCGTCGCGGAATAATTAAATAAAGTTGTGTTAAAAGTTAAAATAAAAAAACAATACATAAAATAACAACATTGATTTTTAATTAAAGTTTTTATTTTATTTTATTTTCACAGTTATAAGACTGATGTTGGCCATAAACCGCTCCTTGTAATAGTTTTCAAGTAGCAGTTTGGCCTCCCTCAGCCACGGATGTTCCCTTTTGGTGTGTGGTATTTGCACATGTTCACCTGTACCGCTATAGGGTTCCATCCCTGATTGATGTTTCCCCCTTTCCCTGAACAACCATATGACCTGGTAACTTAGGCACGGGTGCAACCTGATAACGTATCTTTAGAATTGTCGCTTTCTGATTCAGAATCATTTGAGTATCCAATAAATTCACCCTCTGATAATTAAGAATCTTTTTCAGAACGGTTATCATTTGAATTTGAACACATGATATCAGGTTCTCTGGACTCTTCTGTAGTTTGATGATCCACTAATTGTTCAGATTCTCCGGGCTCTTCTTCTGTAGTTTCACATGGCTGATTTTCCTCTATTAAAGCTGTTTCTTCAAAATTCGGAAAACCCAAATTATAAAACTTGGTATTAATTTTACTTACATCATTTAATCGCTGCTCTTCAAGAAAATAAACATCTCGACTTTTTATTATTTGCCTAGTGTTTGCTCGATAAAGGTGGTAACCCTTGGTATCTTCGCAATATTTTAGCATGATGAGCTCTTCACTTTTAGAATCGAATTTCTTCCTTTTCTCCTTCGGGGGATGTGAGTCATAGCCTTTGAACCGAAAACTTATAAATGACCAATGTTTGGTTTATTCCCCGTCCACATCTCATAAGGCGTCTTGCTGGACAAGCTTCAAGTCGGTGTTCTGTTTATGAGATAGACAGCAGTTGACACTTCCTCGGCCCATAAATTTGTCGGTAGTAATGATTCGAGCAGTAGACATTTTGCACGTTCCACTATTGTTCGATTCATTCGCTCAGCGACTCCGTTTTGTTCTGGAGTATAGGGATTAGTTGTTTCATGTTTGATGCCCTTTTTTTTATGAAAAAAGCTTGCAATTCCTTATTGCAGTATTCGGTTCCGTTGTCTGTCCGCAAAATTTTGATACGGCGATCCGTTTGGTTCTCAACGAAATTAGCAAAGTTCTCAAATCTTTTGGGAACTTCAGATTTGTATTTAAGCATACATATATACAAATGTATATCTTGTAAAATCATCGACAAACGTCAAGAAATATTTTGCTCCACCAAAGGAATCAACGTTAATAGGTCCACACAAGTCTGTATGAACTAATTGTAAAGCAGTCGTTGCTCGGGATGTTGAATTTTTGAAAGGCAAACGTGTCTGCTTACCTTTAAGACAGACTATACAAGTTCCTTTTGCATTGCCGGAAAATTCAGCACCTTCTGCCATTCCATCTTGAAGATTCTCCATGTTTTCAGTGCTGGCGTGATCTAATCGCTTGTGCCACAAGTCAAAATCCTCGCAAATTGTTGAACTTAAGTTGACGTTGTGCATAAAACTGAGTTCTGCTGTCTTTAATGAATCCCATACTTCCTTTACTGTTGTTGCACTTGAAATATGCACATAGATAATTGGAATCCACCAAAAGTATTATTTTTGCCTTTGCCTTTTTAATTTTCTGTTCATCTTTTTCGGTGCCAAGAACACAATTCCATAATTCTTCAAGCTCCAGATAATTCTTTTCACGTCCTCTGAGCCTTTCAATTGAGGGCAACGGAGTTCCACTGGCCATTTTTTTTGAAAATTATTTGATGAACAGAATTTTCTTAACTAGAACATTCTGGGCCCATAACCTTTTGAAAAACTAGAACGTTTAAGCTAAGAAAAATATAAAGAGGACCAACTTTGTTGAGTAGAAGCAATAGAATGAATATTTATTTTCATAGAGACATTAATTGAGCTATAAACAAATAACAAAACATACTAGTATAATAAGAAGCTAAGTTCAATCTTGTAAGGTAGTATTAAGTATTGAATTTATATTTCAACATCTTTACCGTCAAAAAAGCATTCAATCACTGCAATAAAAAGCAGAAAACTCAAGACTCTATATAACTTCGTGATCACCTACAGCGATTCGGTGACTCCAGCTAGACATTTAACATGTTGTTCTACTCCTTCGTATCTAAAAAAAAAAACCATAAAGGGAACGTATTTACAATCAATTTCAATATCATGTCACTTGAAAACTGTCACATCACTTCCTTATTAAAAATACTCCAAAGGCAGCCTGGTTGTAAATAATATCGTAAAGATTATCATAAATGTATCGCCGCCGCAATTGATAAATTTTAATATTTACAGCCCCCAACTGTAACGTTGAAGTTAAAGAATAATTTATTTATCATTTCATTCTTTCTTTGATTATAATATTATATTAACTCATAATATTCAATTCACCAAAAGTTAGAATAAGAATGATAAATAAATTATATAATGGTAAAATTATAATAATAATAAGTATCAAGAAGAGCCAAGAACACAACATCCGTGACATGCCAACCCGAGACATCATCACAAATATTCCTATGCTTCGCCCTTGAATCCACCTACCATCATATCATCTCATCTTCATCTCCATCACAGCTCACACGCATCATGATTGCATTCCACTGACAGCTCACACATTCCACTTACAACCATATATAGCAAGTCCAGGAATAATGAATTAACTGTCAGCTTTGTACCACCATAATGCGTGCAATTGTTTAATAAAAGGTTTGGTACACGTAGGTGTTCTTATATACCGAATCTCTAACACAAAACTATACGGAACGAAACAAAACCCAAAGCAAGATATTCTCATAGCAACTAACTGTAACTCACATAACCAAAACTCGGAAGTTGAATCGTCAACTCTTCCGACAAACAAACTCAATCTCAATATGCTAAGTCACAAACTAAACTGAACAGAACTAACTCAAACGGGATGTGTACCATTCACAACCTTTGGGAAGAATTACCAACAACTACCAACCATTTTTATGCCTGTCTAAGCCGATGTTACTCGCCTTCCCTGGAATATGTTCAGGGTTACCAGTGGATAAGTCATGTGAATTCTTCCTTCGAGATGAAAATGTCTCCTTCTGCCGTCAAGGCTATTATGACTTTTAGTACCAGAGGTATAATTACCCTCTGGCACGTCCAAGCCATAAACGCCTTGACGGTGCCTACTCTTCCACAGTCGCTGCGATCCGTTGTGGGGTGCCATTGCTTAGCTCGCCGGGTGGGGAGTGGTCCTTGCTACAGGAAGATAGGCTGTGTTACATTGTTATTAACGGATCTACGGCCAAGATGGTATTGACCTTGGGGGTTATTTTAGTTGAGCTGGGGCCCGAAGTATACGGAGAGCTATAGTAAGATATAAATGTTGGATTGTTGGATCATACACTTCAAAATTGAAATGAATGTAAGTGCGCAGTTGCTTTAGAATTTTTCCAAGGAAGAAGAAGAGCGGGGACCATAGGTGGTCGTGGCCCCTGAGTATATAATTACAAAAAAAAAGGTTCTATGGATTCTACTTCTACTCAAACGGAATGCTAAACAAGCGTAGAAACTCAGAACGGAGGGGGAGGGAACATGGTGGTATTGTCCCTCAAGCCGTCTTTACCCGCCCATGAACTAGATACGGAAAGGCCATATCAGTTCCTATGGATTCGCGTTGGCTTATTGAAATATCTTGCGAATCCCCCAAGATCGAAAAACGTAAAGACAGATTCTTTACCTCAAATTACTCATCAAAAACAAACTACACTCGCAAAACCAAAACGTAACTTCAACAAATTACCGAACGGGAACCTCGCTTCCCATGTCCGCTGCTGCGCTTCGGCTCCAGCCGACTCTCCATTGACCTAAAAATTATTCAACAAATCATACTGATGCGTCATGCATCACTGGCAAAACAATACGTAATAACTCACAAGAATATTCCATATTCTTTAATTATTCGCAAATAACAACACTAAAAAGTTTTCTTGAAACGTTATAAAAATTGTTTTTAATAATCAACAAAAATAATTAAATGTTCTTAAATAATCTAAAGTCTTAACGTAGCTTAAAATTGTACCCTAACCATAGTTCTAAAAGCAAAAACTCAATTAAATTTCGATATGTTTATCAAAACTGTACCTTCAAACTTCTTAACATGTCAAACTTTACTGTTACTCGTATTAATCTTCATATAAATCGCACCCAAAAGCGTGTCTCTTTCTTGTGGACACTAGGGCAGCTACTCAAAACTTGGAAACACAAAATAATTTTCTTACATACTACAACTTTTCGTTCGACTCGATTATTCTTTTCGGTCACTGACGTATTTCATAAAAAAAAGAAGAAAACTCTAAAAACACTTGAGACTCTCAAGCGGAGTATGCTACTTATCGTTCCAAATCTGATTCAGAACGATCTTGGATTCAACCATAAAAAAAATCAGTAAATACGGTCGTTTAGGAAAACTTCCATAAACTTGACCTCGCTTTTCTTGAAGCTGTTCAGTGCCGCTTGTGGCATGTATTGTAATCTTGATGCTTACATTTGTATCTAACACAATTATTCACTAGTCTTATCTTTCACTTTACCAAAAAAAAAACTTTGTATTTTTACCAAACAGTAATCTTAAACTTTCATCAATCAAATATATATGGTCAAAATATGTAATTTATACAATTTGTAATATGATGGAAAAATATGGAACGAACTCACCCAAAACTTTGCTGCCGAAGTGCACCTCTGGATCAAAGCTGGAACTGCGTTTTCTATATAGATGGTTAAATTATATAGTCATACAATTTTGACGATGTTTGATGATGAATGTCACTGATTCTACTTTACGAGCCTTACTGGCTTTATACCAAAAACAAAAGTTAAAAGTTGTACTGGTTTACTTGATTCACAAAAAGACAAAGCTAGACTAGGGTAAAGTCTAGTGATCACAATTACGTTACACTTTACTGGGTTTTGGTTTTCACTGATTTGCTTTTTCTTGTATTTATAGTGTGCTTCTTGAATCTTGCTTCTCTCTACATCATGTGTTACTATAATGCCCCAAATCTTCTCTTTCTTAATTCTTCTTCAATCGTGTTTGCTCAATCTGTACCTTTAAATCGTTTCTTGAGACCTGGAATTTAATGGTTTCCGGAAAAATGACCTTCTACTTATGGACACCCTGTCAGAATTGAAACGTTAAATTCTTATTCAACAAAAGTTATCTAACTACATATGAATCTATATATTCCAAATAAAAATATATCTAAAATACTTGATAATTATATGACTGATACGTAATTAAGATGGTGACGTCAGGGATGATGATGTTGATTGTAGGTAATTGGTATGGGACGATGCTGCGTTGAACGAAGCGCCGCTACCTCGTTCTCTTCAGCGCCTCCAATAAAAATTCCGTTTACTGACGAAAACTCGCATCGATCTGGTAAATGGGTGGCGGATCTGGTGCGTTGTCGTTCGACACAGGCTCTGTTTTGTTGATTATGTTTAGCGGAACGATCAAGGAGGAACTTTCGGAAGAATATCATGTGCTGGAGTAGGTTGGAAATGTCGAAGAGCTTTATTCTACCATTCAGAATTTTTCTCGTTGCATCCAAAAAAAGCATTAATGCCCCAATGTGGAGAAATAAAATTTTATTTTATTTTTTTTTAGAGCAAAAAAAAATCACCGGCGCAACTCCAGGAGAGGTTAACCTGGAAAATGGAGAAACATGCGTTACTCCCGGGTAACCGAGACAGATTTTGAAGTTATTAACCACGCTATACCTTTATCTTTTACACACATCAAAAATTGCAGGGCAACTCCCTCATTTTCGCGTAAAAAAAAACTTCTTGTCTGTGGAATTTTCCTTCGAACTCGTCGATGGAAATTCCTCGCTAATGGTGTAGGATTCGATGCGTTGTTCCTCTGATGGATGTGCAGTTGATCTGTCGGAGGTTGGGGCAACCGCGTGGCGATGACGCCTTCGATTTGGTCGGCCACTCCAAGGGTACGCCGGAATTCTTTATGGATGGTGTGAAATGGATTGGAATAGTGCCTTCGCCGCACTCAATTTTTATTGTTTCACCCACCTAAATTGTCCTAATATATGTTAATATTAATGATTTACCATGGCGTTAAGCCAAATAATAGGTTTTGCATTTCAAAATGCTTCAACCCAGAAAAAAAACTATTGGACTCACCTGGTTATAAGGGCTGTTTTGCATGCTCCATGCAAGGAATGTGGGGATCGAAGAACTTCTTCTTGTGACTGGTCGACGGAAAAGACTTTATCGTATCCGCCGCCAGTCACAGGAAACTTCGGAGGAATTCGATTCTTTTCCTTAGCTTACAATAAAAAAAACTTTTTGGTAGGGAGATCAGCCATATTAGCTTATTGCTGATATCGCCCGAACCAAACGAGCGAAGTTGGCACCAGTCGTGGTGCCAAAATTTAAAATTCGGACGCGCTCCGAAAATACCTACGTAAGGTATGATGAATGTGTTCATACATTTGCCGCAAACGTAAAGTTATGCGTAAGTAGATGTTAACGTAATGGGTTGTCTGTGATTTATGCAGAACAATATTTTTAATGTTTGTGATTGTATGAATAATAAAATTATTATTCATGAAATTTGATGGAATTTCCGTGTAGGATATTCAAATTATTGAAAGGTAGACATATCTTTGAAAGTCGGTGTATTTGGTGGTAGGTGAAAATCGAAGGCACGCATTTTGGTGCGGTTCTGCACGAATAGTGTTGGCATGTAAATTCAAAAAGAGGAACAGCATTGAAATTGATGACATGGAATTTTGCTTTCTAGGTGTCATGTCATTTGTAATGAGTTTGGTGGTGTGTTTGCGGGTTGGTTGGGTGGAGGAGGTGGTGTGTCAGAATATTTTTCATTACAAAACTTGTTTGTTTACGAACAGTTCTCAACTGTTTTCAACAAACAAGAAGCTGAAAATAGGTGTTGATCAAAAAAAAAACTTGGGGTTCATAAATAATGTCTGGGGTGTTTGGATGGAACTACTTGCCCACCCCTGGAGTCTCATGCACAGCTGACGCCGGGCCAATTTACTCCTAACTGGGTATTAAAGATAAAATCATGTATCACAGAAAAAAGACTATCTCTTTAGATCCTTGGTATGTGCTGTGGATAGGTGACCATTGCTATTCATCACCTCGTAAAGATTATTACCAACTATTTTATGAATTACTACTTTTATAAATTTCGGGCTGAGTTTTGCATTGAAATGTTTTGTGGCATCACTCAACACCATGTTTCTCTTATACACTGTTTCACCTACATTAAACGAAATTTGCCTACTACGGAGGTTATAGGTGTGCTCGTACTTCTCGTGGGCGTTTTCTAGGGTAGATTTCAGATAGTTATGAAGGATGTTCATTTTCGCTACTTTTGGTAGCCAATTTATCTCGGACTGATTTAGTCCGCCTAATTTTCTCAATAACTTGTAATCATGCCCATGCTCAATCATGCGTTGGCCGAAGAGAGCTTCGTATGGTGACATAGTAAGGGCAGAGTGTATGGTGGTTCTTAAGGCACTGCTTATGGAAGATAGATGGATATCCCAGTTGGTTTGCTTTGGGTCGACATACGACCTGATGGCCGCCAATATTGAGCGGTTAACCCTCTCGCTCGCATTCGGTTGGGGAGAGTAGGCCGCTGTCTTAACGTGGTTTACTCCATAAGTCTCCAGAAGTTTCGAAAATTCGTGTCCGACGAATTGGGTTCCGTTGTCGGACATAATGCTTTCAGGCACGCCAAACACTAGAAAAACTTCCTCTTGTAGGAAACGTACTGCGCTTAACGCATTTGCCTTCCGTAGAGGTTTTATTATTACGAATTTAGTTAATTGGTCCAATACGATAATAATGTAAGAATTGCCGCTTTTTGACCGAGGGTAGGGACCAAGGAAATCAATGTAGAGATGCTGGAAAGGCCTCTCCACATTGAATCCTTGACCCATCTCGGCTCGTAAAGTTATATTTGATGCTTTGCTAGTCTTGCAGGTTTCGCATTTGTTGATAAAAGACTTGACTTGCGTGTACATATTCGGCCAATAAAATTGATTTCTTAAACGATAAAGAGTCTTGGTCAGTCCTCCATGTGCAGCTCGTGGTGGATTGTGCGCGAGGGTTATCAGTTCATCGGTCATCACTGACGGTACCCAGAGCTTCCAGACTAGATCATCCTGTAGAGGATTTCCCACTACATGTTTCGTCTGCTTATAGATGTAGCCATCTGAAACTTTAAGCTCTGGCAACCGCTCTTGGTTTGCATTGATGTGGTCGATGAGCTGTTGATATTCGGTAGACTTGAAATGTGGACTATCCAGGTCGATATGAAGGACTTCGGCTGGTTCGACTTGGGTTGATACGGATGCTAAGAATTGGTAATCTACCGACTCAGTTTCATAAACTCTAGACAGAGCATCTGGTACCACGTTCAGTGTACCCTTGCGGTGTTCAACCTCAAAGTCGAAGCCTTGAAGCCTCATACTCCACCTGGCTAGTCTACCAGTTGGATCTTTCAGACTCATCAACCACTTCAAACTAGAGTGATCAGTGATGACTCTGAACCGATAACCTTCCACGTATGCACGGAACTTCTGTATACCTTGGAAGGCGGCGAGGCATTCGCGTTCGGTAACGGAATAGTTCCTCTGCGCAGCGTTCAATTTTTGAGAAAAATAATAAATGGGGCGTTCAGCTCCGTTCTCATCCCGCTGGCAGAGAACACATCCGATACCGGACGCGGATGCATCGCACAAAATTATGAACTCTTTCTCGAAGTCTGGGTTCACCAGAATTGGAGCGGAGGTCAGGGCTGACTTGATGTCGGCGAATGCTTTTAAGGCTTCACCGTTGAAGCTGAAAGGTTTACCCTTCTTTAGGGTGTCGGTTGGAGGAGATGCTAGCGTCGAAAAGTCTTTGACAAATCTTCGGTACCATCCCGCCATTCCAAGAAATCGTCGAACTTGACGTTGGGTTGATGGTACCGGAAAATCTACAATGGCCGCGATCTTTGCCGGGTCGGCTTTTAAACATCCTTGACCTACCTTGTACCCTAAATAATGCAATTCGTTAAAACAAAATTTAGATTTTTCTACATTTATCGTCAGGCCTGCCTCACTCAATCGGTTACTAACTACTTTAAGGATTTTAATATGCTCATCAAAAGTTTTTGATACAACTAATAAATCGTCCAAATAGACGAAGACTTGTTCTCTGAGGGCTGAAGGAATCACGCGGCTCATTAGATAGGAAAGAGATTGAGCTGCGTTACAAAGGCCAAACGGCATTACCTTGAGTTGATAGAGGGGACGCCCAGGTACTGTAAACGCTGTCTTTTCCCTGGATCCCGCCTCCAACGGAATTTGCCAAAATGCGTCTTTCAGGTCTACACTTGAGATAAAATGTGTATCTGAAAGACGCGACAACAGACCCTCGATATGCGCAATTGGGCCCGCATCCTTTTTAGTCACAGAGTTGACTTTACGGAAGTCGAGGCATAGCCTGTTCTTGCCCGGTTTCCGAACTAGAACTACCGGTGAACTCCAGGAACTATTACTTTCCTCTATGACTCCCAACTCTAACATGCGGTCCAATTCCGCATACATGAGGGCCTGAATTGCTGGAGACACGGGATAATGCCTTTGCTTAATAGGCATTGCGTCTCCCGTATCTATAACGTGTTCAAGCAAGCTCGTTCTCCCTAGTCCTTTGGCCGCAAATGACGGAAATCCATTGATGACTTCCTTCAGCCTTCTTTCTTCAGATAGAGATAGCTTGCATCTATTTTTGTACTCTTCATTCTCATATGGTGACGGACTCACGCTCATTCCGGAGATTATGTGGGGAGCTAATTGGAACTTGCTCCAAAAATCTACTCCGAGGTAGAGACGCTGTGATAAGGTAGGAACTAAATAAAAATCCATTGATTTATTTATTCCTTTATAACTCACGATGGTCGTGATCACTCCAACTATGTCCTGCTTGCTCCCGTCCGCTGTAGAGACTGAGGACGAAACTTTCTTAATGTTGACGTTCTTCGCTTTAAGGTACTCGAGCTTGTTTGTGCCGATGCAACTTATGCTCGCTCCTGAATCGAGCAGGCCGAGCCATTCGTCTCCGAAGATTTCTACTGTCACGTATGGTCTTGGATCGCTTGACTTGCTCTTAATGGTGGCTGTTGCTATACTTCTATATGTTCTCCTCTTCGCTTGGAATCGTCTTCTGGTATTGCGGATCTTCTTGGACACGGTTGGAGTGTTCATGATGCGCTTTCTGGCCTCATAATACTCCCTTAGGCGTGTATGGAATGATTTCCGCGGTAACTCAACTTTTGCTTTACTAATTAATTCATTTTCAAAATTGGAACTTAACTTAGGTTTATCTGACTTCATGATGGTGATAGGCTTATTGGTATTCAAATTTTTAATAGGCTTTTCGTTATTAGTAGAATTCAGATTAAGGTTTTGTTTGCTTATACTATTAGTGGTAATATCATCTTTACGGGGTTCTTGAATCAGTGCTCCGGGTTTTGAAGACCCGAACGAATCCCCCCGGAAGAAAGATTGTTCTGCTGGCGGTTTTCCGAACATTTCGGACAGTTCTGGGTTACGTAGTCTGGCAGACCACACTTGTAACAAAACAAGCCGCTTCTCGGGTTTGTACAATCCCTGTGGATATGACCCACGCCCTTACACTTCCAGCATACAACATTCGCAGACTCTCTCCTTAACGCTTCGATCTGCGCTGGAGTAGCTACTGCCTGGGAATCGACTGCTGGTTCCATTTCGCTTACTACACGCTTCGGTTGCGTGTTCCAAGTACCAGGTACAAATTTTGGTCGTGCAGACTCTCTTTTGTCCATATACTTTTCTATGGTGCGACATACGTAAGCCATTTGAGGAAGGCTGCTGGTGTTGAACGTAATGAGCAATTCGCCCATACGCCTATTTACGTTATTCTTGATCGTATCGACCATTTCACTAGGCTGCTTGGGAACACGCATTCTCGAATTGAGAATCATTAGTGCGTCGTAAAACTCGTTAAATGTTTCCCCAGGCAGCTGCTTTCGATCATTAATTTTCCTCGAGAGCTCACCGTCGGTCTCTAAACTCCTGTATTGTTCCAGGAAGGCTGACTTCAAAGTAGTCCAAGGCACGTTAGGGTTGTTCTTTAGGTACATCCAGTACCATGTTTCCACGGGTCCAGAGACGAAATGGTGGAAATTCAGAACTATATCGTCCCATGGGACATTGTAACTACTTCGAATGACTTCTAACCGGAATAAAAAGTCGTCCACTGGAATGTTTCGACCGTCGAAATTGATTCCCCATTTGTGGTACAACGGGTACCTTCCTGGAAAATGAGAGTTCGACGCGGTCGGTGGCCGTGGAGGTGAACTTGCTCCGGAATTATTTTCGTTTTGCATCCCACCTACGCGAGTAAGGAATGCTTCCAAATCGGCCGCTTGAGCCATATCTACCGGGTGTACTACCGGGTCGATCGAATTTCTTTCTTGGTTAGCGTTACCAGAGGTGCCATTTGGCATGTCACTTCTTTGTGAAACAGATCTCCTGTTTCTTGACAAAATCGGGTTCGTTGGGTTCTGAAGTAAATTATTTTCTCTGCTCCTACTGTTAGAGACTCCAGGAATGTTCAAGTTATTTCTAAGGGGGTCCGCATTAATAAAATGTGATGGTGCAGATTGGGTTGGATCGGCAGGCAGGAAGGTGGTTCTAGGCTTATTAATCTGATTTAATGCTGCACGTGAAGTGCTTGCTCCTGAATGACCTTGTGTGTTAGCAGTAGTACTGCGCATTAAGTTAGCCATTTTCTCCAAGAGCTCGTTTTGGCTCCTTGCAAGTTCTTGTTGGAAGAATTTTCTTTCTTCCTCTAACTGAGAATTTATTGACGCACTTACTACGTCGTGAACGTAATTTGACCAACCATGCCTGTCTGCTATCAACACGTTTTGAAGGGGTGCATTCGCTGCGTTTCCTTCGATTCTTGGGGAGGGTGAATTGTCTCCCAATAAAATATCCATTGCCGCTTGCTCCATTGCTTCGTATTGCGGATCTTCGTTGTTTCCAACTTCAATATCTATATTATCCCCATTCCCAGCCATGATTCAAGGTAAAAAAAACTATTGACTTTAAATGTGGGACAAAAAAAAATCGTTCAAGAAAATTCGTTTTATTTCTCAAAAGGGTCGTTTCAGGGTAGGTATGTATATGGTAAAAGAAGGAAATCACTTATATAATAAGAAAACTTAAATCTAATCTTTTGGGTTTTGGCTCAACTTGAAAGCGAGTTTGGTAAACTCCTCTCAACAAACCAACGGTAACCAACAGTAAATAACTTACTAAACTTTCAAGAATAAATGAAATGTTTTATTTTTCTTACTATGAACGTCACCAAAATACTTAAACTTAACCTAATGTTACTTAAACTTGAAAATACCTGAACTCAACAATACTTAAATTCGAAAATACTTAAACTCAAGAAACTTCAAACTTAACGATACTCAACTTACTAAATCCTTTATATCTAAACTTACAGTCGCTAACTTTAACGAAACTTAAACTTAATCTGAAATACTTAGACTCAAAAGAAATTCAAAAATCAAATACTTAATTTCAGAAACACTTAAGTTTCAACCTAACTCAACTTAACAGAAACACTTAAGTTTCAACTTAACCTAACTAAACTTACTAAACTAAACCGTACTTAACTAAACTGTACGTCGAAACTCAGAAGTACTCAAACTTCAACTCGACAAGACTTACTAAACTAAACCGTACGCCGCAAGGCAAAATTCAGAAGTACTTAAGCTTCAACCAAACTAAACGTGTTATAACGACCTGCCGGCACGCAGAACCAAACAGCCACCGTTAAACACACAAACCGTACAGGACTCACAGTCGACAAGCACGTATAACTTATCAGCCACCGCTATCCCAAAACCAAAAACTAACTAAACTTAACCAAACTTAACAGTTCTTCGATCGACAGGCACGTATAACCTATCAGCCACCGTTGAACCAAATACTAAACTTCAAAAAAACTTACGATAACTATACTTAAACCTTACGCCAACTGGCAATACTTAAATCTTCAGCAAAAAAAATATATTCAAATTCAAACTGACTCAAAAATATTCTAACTTCAAAAAAAGCTTACTCAATACTAACTCAATAATACTTATTCAAAAATAAATCAATAATATTCGTATATTATCAAAACTTACTAATCATCAAAACGGTCGGAGAGTCGACCATCACTTCCGGCAGCAGCAAGACAGGACCAATGAATCATTCGCCTTCAGCGACATGGTTCACGAAGTCCAAAAAAAAAATTTTTAATTTAACTTTAATAAAACTTGCTTCTTCCTTGAAGACAACAGACAACTCAAAAATTCTCAAACATGAAGCTTGGTCAAGTGAATCTTACCACTGCAACAGACGTGCGCCGAGAATACATCGTCAGCCACCGGTCAATGTATCAGAATTCACTTGACTTCTACTACACACACGAGAAACTCTAAACTGCAAAACAAAATTATGAGAGGTGTAAAAAGGGTTCTGAAATCGAAGCGGAGTAATCAAATCAAACTAGCTGCTTCTGCAACAGACGTACATCAGGAATAACATCACTAATTACCGGTCAAAAGGTTCACTAGGCCAACTCTATACTCCTATTCTATTTTTCTAAGTGTGCGCTTCAGCAACTGACGACTGGACGAACAACTTCAAATCCGGCCCGGACAGAAACGTTCCTTATAAAAAAACTGAGGTTCCGACTGGGTGCATTAGCTCATAGCGACAGACGAGGATCACGACTCAGTCACAATAATCCCCCGGACAATGATATGCTAGGTTACACTTTGCGGAATTACTCTAGAATAAACTTCGCGCAAAAACATATCTGCAAAAAAAAATTTTTGCCTAAAACACATAATCGAAAATTCCAAACAACTAATCCAAAATTTACTAATCCAAAATCTTACAGGCTCTAAGTCTTCGGGCCCCACGTTGGGCGCCATCTGTAACGTTGAAGTTAAAGAATAATTTATTTATCATTTCATTCTTTCTTTGATTATAATATTATATTAACTCATAATATTCAATTCACCAAAAGTTAGAATAAGAATGATAAATAAATTATATAATGGTAAAATTATAATAATAATAAGTATCAAGAAGAGCCAAGAACACAACATCCGTGACATGCCAACCCGAGACATCATCACAAATATTCCTATGCTTCGCCCTTGAATCCACCTACCATCATATCATCTCATCTTCATCTCCATCACAGCTCACACGCATCATGATTGCATTCCACTGACAGCTCACACATTCCACTTACAACCATATATAGCAAGTCCAGGAATAATGAATTAACTGTCAGCTTTGTACCACCATAATGCGTGCAATTGTTTAATAAAAGGTTTGGTACACGTAGGTGTTCTTATATACCGAATCTCTAACACAAAACTATACGGAACGAAACAAAACCCAAAGCAAGATATTCTCATAGCAACTAACTGTAACTCACATAACCAAAACTCGGAAGTTGAATCGTCAACTCTTCCGACAAACAAACTCAATCTCAATATGCTAAGTCACAAACTAAACTGAACAGAACTAACTCAAACGGGATGTGTACCATTCACAACCTTTGGGAAGAATTACCAACAACTACCAACCATTTTTATGCCTGTCTAAGCCGATGTTACTCGCCTTCCCTGGAATATGTTCAGGGTTACCAGTGGATAAGTCATGTGAATTCTTCCTTCGAGATGAAAATGTCTCCTTCTGCCGTCAAGGCTATTATGACTTTTAGTACCAGAGGTATAATTACCCTCTGGCACGTCCAAGCCATAAACGCCTTGACGGTGCCTACTCTTCCACAGTCGCTGCGATCCGTTGTGGGGTGCCATTGCTTAGCTCGCCGGGTGGGGAGTGGTCCTTGCTACAGGAAGATAGGCTGTGTTACATTGTTATTAACGGATCTACGGCCAAGATGGTATTGACCTTGGGGGTTATTTTAGTTGAGCTGGGGCCCGAAGTATACGGAGAGCTATAGTAAGATATAAATGTTGGATTGTTGGATCATACACTTCAAAATTGAAATGAATGTAAGTGCGCAGTTGCTTTAGAATTTTTCCAAGGAAGAAGAAGAGCGGGGACCATAGGTGGTCGTGGCCCCTGAGTATATAATTACAAAAAAAAAGGTTCTATGGATTCTACTTCTACTCAAACGGAATGCTAAACAAGCGTAGAAACTCAGAACGGAGGGGGAGGGAACATGGTGGTATTGTCCCTCAAGCCGTCTTTACCCGCCCATGAACTAGATACGGAAAGGCCATATCAGTTCCTATGGATTCGCGTTGGCTTATTGAAATATCTTGCGAATCCCCCAAGATCGAAAAACGTAAAGACAGATTCTTTACCTCAAATTACTCATCAAAAACAAACTACACTCGCAAAACCAAAACGTAACTTCAACAAATTACCGAACGGGAACCTCGCTTCCCATGTCCGCTGCTGCGCTTCGGCTCCAGCCGACTCTCCATTGACCTAAAAATTATTCAACAAATCATACTGATGCGTCATGCATCACTGGCAAAACAATACGTAATAACTCACAAGAATATTCCATATTCTTTAATTATTCGCAAATAACAACACTAAAAAGTTTTCTTGAAACGTTATAAAAATTGTTTTTAATAATCAACAAAAATAATTAAATGTTCTTAAATAATCTAAAGTCTTAACGTAGCTTAAAATTGTACCCTAACCATAGTTCTAAAAGCAAAAACTCAATTAAATTTCGATATGTTTATCAAAACTGTACCTTCAAACTTCTTAACATGTCAAACTTTACTGTTACTCGTATTAATCTTCATATAAATCGCACCCAAAAGCGTGTCTCTTTCTTGTGGACACTAGGGCAGCTACTCAAAACTTGGAAACACAAAATAATTTTCTTACATACTACAACTTTTCGTTCGACTCGATTATTCTTTTCGGTCACTGACGTATTTCATAAAAAAAAGAAGAAAACTCTAAAAACACTTGAGACTCTCAAGCGGAGTATGCTACTTATCGTTCCAAATCTGATTCAGAACGATCTTGGATTCAACCATAAAAAAAATCAGTAAATACGGTCGTTTAGGAAAACTTCCATAAACTTGACCTCGCTTTTCTTGAAGCTGTTCAGTGCCGCTTGTGGCATGTATTGTAATCTTGATGCTTACATTTGTATCTAACACAATTATTCACTAGTCTTATCTTTCACTTTACCAAAAAAAAAACTTTGTATTTTTACCAAACAGTAATCTTAAACTTTCATCAATCAAATATATATGGTCAAAATATGTAATTTATACAATTTGTAATATGATGGAAAAATATGGAACGAACTCACCCAAAACTTTGCTGCCGAAGTGCACCTCTGGATCAAAGCTGGAACTGCGTTTTCTATATAGATGGTTAAATTATATAGTCATACAATTTTGACGATGTTTGATGATGAATGTCACTGATTCTACTTTACGAGCCTTACTGGCTTTATACCAAAAACAAAAGTTAAAAGTTGTACTGGTTTACTTGATTCACAAAAAGACAAAGCTAGACTAGGGTAAAGTCTAGTGATCACAATTACGTTACACTTTACTGGGTTTTGGTTTTCACTGATTTGCTTTTTCTTGTATTTATAGTGTGCTTCTTGAATCTTGCTTCTCTCTACATCATGTGTTACTATAATGCCCCAAATCTTCTCTTTCTTAATTCTTCTTCAATCGTGTTTGCTCAATCTGTACCTTTAAATCGTTTCTTGAGACCTGGAATTTAATGGTTTCCGGAAAAATGACCTTCTACTTATGGACACCCTGTCAGAATTGAAACGTTAAATTCTTATTCAACAAAAGTTATCTAACTACATATGAATCTATATATTCCAAATAAAAATATATCTAAAATACTTGATAATTATATGACTGATACGTAATTAAGATGGTGACGTCAGGGATGATGATGTTGATTGTAGGTAATTGGTATGGGACGATGCTGCGTTGAACGAAGCGCCGCTACCTCGTTCTCTTCAGCGCCTCCAATAAAAATTCCGTTTACTGACGAAAACTCGCATCGATCTGGTAAATGGGTGGCGGATCTGGTGCGTTGTCGTTCGACACAGGCTCTGTTTTGTTGATTATGTTTAGCGGAACGATCAAGGAGGAACTTTCGGAAGAATATCATGTGCTGGAGTAGGTTGGAAATGTCGAAGAGCTTTATTCTACCATTCAGAATTTTTCTCGTTACATCCAAAAAAAGCATTAATGCCCCAATGTGGAGAAATAAAATTTTATTTTATTTTTTTTTAGAGCAAAAAAAAATCACCGGCGCAACTCCAGGAGAGGTTAACCTGGAAAATGGAGAAACATGCGTTACTCCCGGGTAACCGAGACAGATTTTGAAGTTATTAACCACGCTATACCTTTATCTTTTACACACATCAAAAATTGCAGGGCAACTCCCTCATTTTCGCGTAAAAAAAAACTTCTTGTCTGTGGAATTTTCCTTCGAACTCGTCGATGGAAATTCCTCGCTAATGGTGTAGGATTCGATGCGTTGTTCCTCTGATGGATGTGCAGTTGATCTGTCGGAGGTTGGGGCAACCGCGTGGCGATGACGCCTTCGATTTGGTCGGCCACTCCAAGGGTACGCCGGAATTCTTTATGGATGGTGTGAAATGGATTGGAATAGTGCCTTCGCCGCACTCAATTTTTATTGTTTCACCCACCTAAATTGTCCTAATATATGTTAATATTAATGATTTACCATGGCGTTAAGCCAAATAATAGGTTTTGCATTTCAAAATGCTTCAACCCAGAAAAAAAACTATTGGACTCACCTGGTTATAAGGGCTGTTTTGCATGCTCCATGCAAGGAATGTGGGGATCGAAGAACTTCTTCTTGTGACTGGTCGACGGAAAAGACTTTATCGTATCCGCCGCCAGTCACAGGAAACTTCGGAGGAATTCGATTCTTTTCCTTAGCTTACAATAAAAAAAACTTTTTGGTAGGGAGATCAGCCATATTAGCTTATTGCTGATATCGCCCGAACCAAACGAGCGAAGTTGGCACCAGTCGTGGTGCCAAAATTTAAAATTCGGACGCGCTCCGAAAATACCTACGTAAGGTATGATGAATGTGTTCATACATTTGCCGCAAACGTAAAGTTATGCGTAAGTAGATGTTAACGTAATGGGTTGTCTGTGATTTATGCAGAACAATATTTTTAATGTTTGTGATTGTATGAATAATAAAATTATTATTCATGAAATTTGATGGAATTTCCGTGTAGGATATTCAAATTATTGAAAGGTAGACATATCTTTGAAAGTCGGTGTATTTGGTGGTAGGTGAAAATCGAAGGCACGCATTTTGGTGCGGTTCTGCACGAATAGTGTTGGCATGTAAATTCAAAAAGAGGAACAGCATTGAAATTGATGACATGGAATTTTGCTTTCTAGGTGTCATGTCATTTGTAATGAGTTTGGTGGTGTGTTTGCGGGTTGGTTGGGTGGAGGAGGTGGTGTGTCAGAATATTTTTCATTACACAACAACAATGTCACTATAACACATTGACACTGTTTTCTTTTAAATATAGCCCGCCCCAAAATTGTAATTTGTAATAAATTGTTATGTAATCTCAACAGAAACGACCCATTTAATGGGAAGACTTCATCAAATTTTGCTCAAAGAGACTCAAATGATTCATCTATTGCTACTCGTAAGTGAACTTATGAATGCATTTTCATAAGAAATGAAATTGAAACTGAATGTACAATTTTTCTTTTTCAAAATTGAACCAGACCGTATGACTCGTTAAAAAGAAAAAAAAAATACATTAATATGCCCCTTCTATTTTAAACCTATTAAACATTTGGAATACGTCCAAAAGAAATAATTTAAGCAAACAAAAGGTGTTAGAGGAATACAATTTGAAGACGTATTTTTTTTTAAATACAAAAAATATTAAGTTGTTATGACATTGGCTTGGCTACGAAGTGAGTAAGTCTTTTTTTCTTCGCCCCACGCATTCGTTCAAGTGTTGTTTTTTGAGAAATTCAAAGTTGTTTTTTGCCATACCCCCAGTTTTTGTTTGCAATGTATATTTCTGTTTACTTGTTATATACTTACTTCATTTATGTTGCATCTTGAACAATTTATAAGAGAAAATCCATTTCCAGAAAGAAGAAAACAGTGTGTGGCTTAATATTACAACTGCCAACCCGAGCAAATTCTCTGTAAAGTATCGGGATCTGATAAGCTACCCATTAGCTAAGAGCCCAAACTTAATTAGTATTAAAAACACCACGCTAATTTCAAAACGATATTTTCGTTTTAGTGAGCTGTATATCCATTCTGAACTTTTCTGCTCATCACTAACTGTTTGTTATTTAAATGACATATACACAGCTGGTCAAAAAATAGGTGCAATTATTTTTTTTTATATAAACTTAATTTTTTAATATGTTTTGTTTATTTAAATATTATTTTAACATTAGTTTTCATTGGACTATCAATACTTAATGAAATATTAATATTTACGGCTTTTAAATTAAGTAATTATAAATTTTAAACAATAAAACCGACGACGGTGTAGACATTTGCGCTTGGACAAAAAAATAGGTGTGTCTTCCTAAATTATGAATAATGATAGTTTGAATGCAAAATTTGTTGTATTTTATAATAATTTTCGTTTACCATTCTCTTATATAGTATAGTATACGACATTTGTATCCAAAACTTTTTAAAGTCAGCGTGGTATTAACTCTAGAAACTTTTGGCATCTTTCTTGGGGTATAGAATACCATTCACTCTGAACAGCATCCCACAATCGGTTCCAGTTTGGAAAATATTGGCATCCTATATTCCGCATAAGCTCATTCCTCAAGTTCTCAATCGGGTTGAGATCTTGGATTGACTTGGCCATGAAACAATTGAAACTTCTTTCTCTCGATACCACTCTTTCACAAGATTTGCCATATGTTTCTGATCGTTATATCCTGCTGAAAAATTTTCTTCGGCAAATGGAAGCATGATATCTTCCAAAATATCCCTTTAACCTTATTTGGTCAAGATGTAACTAATACGGAATATAGGAATTAGGGCCCACACCATACTAGAAAAAACGGAACCAGACCATAATATTTCCTCCCCCGTGTTTGATTGTTTTCCGGGTATAGCGAGGGTGGTAATCCTTTCCTTTTGGTCGCCTGACATTACGCCCCGAATCTGATGAAAACAAATTAATTTTTGTTTCGTCACTCCAGAGGATATTTCGCCATTTTTTTGCTCCTTCAGGTCCGTTCCAACTTCTATGGTTTAAGGCAAATTCTTTTCGGGACCTTATATTACTTGCTCTTAGTAAAGGAAGCTCTGAAGCCTTCTGCGGATTGTGCGGGCACTGATTTGTGCTCCTATTGTCCTTGACGAAGCAAAAGGGAGATTTAGCCAAAAGGAGGACACGGCGATCAGTGGTGACTGATGTTTTTTTCGGCCTCCCACGATTTCCGCGCACTAATCTGGCCTTGAGTGCATTTGTCACAAAATTTTGTGATCTTCCTAGGGCTTCTGCCATAAATTTGTAAGTCTTACCTTCATTTCTTAGCTGTAAAACTACCCGTCTTTCTTCCGCCGAACAGTGGACGTTTCTACCCATACTAAAAGTCTAATAAACTATTATTTATTATTTTATTTATTAACAACTATCATTTATGAATAGTAAAATTATTAAAAAGAGGTTACCTTGAAATTTAATATTTTTTTTGAAATAACAGAGATATAAACTGTGGATTTATTTGGAGAACACCTATTTTATTGACCAACTTCTTAAAAACACGAAATCCTAATGCAACAAAGAAAATAGAACAGCTCAACATAACACACACAAAATGCAGTAAGCTCAGCATCAGTGTCAACAGAATAACCGTTTTTTCTTAAAACAAGAACTTTTTGTAAGGCCTGCGATCAAAAAAACAGTTATTTTGCATCAAAGACAGTGGTGCGAAAAAATTTGATCACACCTATTTTTTTGACGAGCTGTGTATGTACATTTTTGTAACTAGAACGTTTCTATTCGTGATCCGCTCCACAGCCCAAGCACCTAGGCCTTGGTATATCAATTTTGTTAATTCAAAACATCTATGTATAAGCAATTTTTTTCAGTGATGAGGCTCCTTTTTTCGTTGAATGGCTACGTCAAGAAGCAAAATTGCTGCATTTGGAGTGAAAAGAATCCACATGAGGCCCTTGAGACGCCATTACATCCACAAAAACTGACTTTTTGGTGTGCTCTATGGGCTGGTGGAGTCATTGGGCCATACTTCTTCCGAAATGATGCTGGCGAGCCAGTTACCGTTAACAGAGACCGGTGTAGAGCCATGATAACCGACTATTTTGTTCCCAAATTGGATGGCATGAATTTGGATGAGATGTGGTTCCAACAAAACGGCGCTACATGCCCCACAGCGCACGTCACAATCGATTTATTGAAGGAAACATTCGATGAGCGCATAATTTCGCGGAATGGATCTGTCAATTCGCCACCAAGATCGTGTGATTTGACACAATTGAATTATTTTCTTTGGGGATATGTGAAGTTGCTCATTAAGCGATTTTCTTGTGTTTTATTTCAATTCGAAGTTCTATACCTCTAAAATAAACACCCGATATAACAAAAACCAAAAAGATGTTATCAGTTACAACACTGGCGACACGACACTCATGTGCATGCCAACAGACTCTGCTTATAGATACAAAAATCAAAACCATCAATTTGTTGACTTGTTTTTGTTCGTGAAATTGAACGAAACTTGCAGAAATCAATCTGCTCTTTTTTTTTTCTCTCAAGGGAGTTTTAAAATCCTTTCATGAATTAACTTAGTAAACGCGTTTAGGAAAGAAGAAATAAAATATGTAATAGGAAAGGAAAAAGAAAACGGTGTTAAATTGCACAATCGTGGAGCCCAACTCACAGTATGAGGGCAAGCTTAACGTGGATACCTAGCAATTAAGCCTTGAATTCCACGGCGAGCCCAAAGATCTACCCTAAGGTAGATATCTTAGTACCAATTTTATGGAACATGTTGAGGCATGTCCACACTCCTCGGTGAGGGGCGAGGTCTATCTAAGACCACTTGCATCCAAGAATGAAATCCTTGGATACCATATCGCACCTCCGGTGTAATATCGACACAATTGCAGTTTTTTCTGAAATTGAGTTAAAAACGCCATAATTTCCCAAATGTCAAGTTTTATATGTGGTATAATCGACAAATAGTCATCTATTTTTAGGACTCTTGAAGTCGATCGTGTAGGCCTATTTTAGGGCGCTTTTGCAGCAAGCAAACTTTAAACGTGCTTCCTCAACATTTCAGAAAATTGCATTTACGTCGTTATTACACCGGAGGTGCGATATGTTACCGCATTCGGTTAACCACAACCACCACGATACTCCCGCAAGGGTCCTACCTCATAGATAGTTCCCAGGTGATGAAGCCGACACTTCATCACCCAGGAGGGCCTATCTCCCTTGGTACCAGAATATATCTTCCGGTGGAGCTTCGCAGCCGTGAGGTCACTTCTAGATGAACACCATCAATACTCAAGGCCTTGCAGCCTGAAGATATGCGCATTCAAACACTTGCCAAGGTCAAGGTAGAAACAAATGGCCGCATACAAGTTTTACCGGTAAGGAATCAATACTGCAAGGAAAGGAAATACAGCTGCAAATACTCACTCCTGTTTCATTTACAACAATTTCCCGGGTTGCAAGGCGGAGTATAGGCACGTCTTTGCTCTCTTAAGTTCCAACTTCTATCTCAGTGCCACCTCCATTTCAAAGAAGTAATGCCAGCTACAAAATATTGTCAAGACTAAGCCTGGCAGGTTCTCTAAAGGCAAATAGGTGCCGCTGCCTCAACGCTCCAAGGATCCTGCAACGAAGCAGAATGAGTGTTGCGATCTAGATTTGCTGCCTTGTTTAAGCACTCAAAAAACCTTAAGAGAGTCATTGTTCAACCCCCAGCCCAACTTACAGGTTTAAAACGCGAAACGTTTCCTTCAACAATTATGTTTCGCCGCCGTCTTGTTCACAAAACAGCTTCCTCATATCAAAGCAATTCATTTTAGTAACGAAAATGTCATTGATTATAGCTCTATAACGGTCTCCATTGATTGTAACCTTCTACCCGGCATCATTTTTAAAGAAATAATCTCCTTGTTCTGGCTTGAGGATTATTTACACTCCAAATACGGTGGATTTGATGAGCTTACCGACGTAGCCATTCAACCAAAAATGAGCTTCATCGCTGAACTAAATTTTCTTGTGAAAATCGGGATCAACCGCAATCTCGTTTCTAGCCCATACAATTTGCATGCGTTGTTCAGGCGTCAAGCGACTCATGATTAAAAGGCAAACCACCAAACCGCAACAGGCAGATAAAAGAATGGCTTTCAATGAGAACAGTGCTGCCAGCTTAAAGTTCTTAACCTCTAAGAGTGACAACCATTTTTTTATCGGGTTCCCTAATTGCTTTAATCCCATCGAAAGCCTCAAGACCCGCAAGGTTACGAGCGGATCGGATTAACTTTTAAGAATATTATCTGTTTTAGTTTTAAATTTCAACTTTCTTCGTCAGTTCAGCAATACCTCAATCCTTTCCGTCCTTTAAATAAAAAAAAAAATAAATTGTTTGCGAACATTCCTTAGCGGGCCCTTAGCCAATCGACGACCGATACTCATAAAAGACTCATAAAAGTTCTATCAATATCGTTGAAAGTGGTTTCGAAAAGAAAATCCTTTTTTGCGTACCCTATTGTAGGTCATTTCTTAACCAAAAAAGCCATTTTGTTTCCTCTGACTCCCTCTGAATGGAGGAAACCTAAAAGAAGTTAAAATACTTCGGAAAAAATGATTTAACCTTTTTTTTCACCCTAATGTCAACTTTGATAGTTATCTCAATTTCTTTTGAACTTATCGCAAGTTTGAATTTTTTTAAAAACGTCCAAAATCCTCAGTCTCAGAAATCTTACCTTCAAGTTGTGCATGATTTTTAAATTTTCAAGAAAACATTTGAATTTGGAAAGCAATTTTAAATTTAATTTCTTCTTTCAGGTATTCGTTTCTCATTGGATGTTTGTCGTGATGAAGTCAAAGCTTTGTCCGCTTTGATGACCTTCAAGTGTGCCTGCGTAGATGTACCATTTGGTGGAGCTAAGGCTGGCCTTAGGATTGATCCAAAAACATACTCTGAACATGAACTGGAGAAAATTACACGCCGATTCACTCTTGAATTGGCCAAGAAGGGATTCATTGGACCCGGTGTTGATGTACCCGCCCCTGATATGGGTACCGGAGAACGTGAAATGTCCTGGATCGCTGACACATATGCCAAAACTATTGGCCATTTAGATATCAATGCACACGCCTGTGTGACAGGAAAGCCTATTAACCAAGGTGGTATTCATGGTCGTGTGTCTGCTACTGGTCGTGGTGTCTTCCACGGTTTGGAGAACTTTATCAATGAGGCCAATTACATGAGTATGATTGGTGAGTTTGTCCACACAAAAACACTGTGGTTATGGATAAATTGCATAAGCTACTGCATTCGAAGCTGATTATTATGCAACTTAACAGCGCTCTTATATAGATTTTATATTTATTTTGTGTTCTCTGCAGGTACCACACCCGGTTGGGGTGGCAAGACATTTATCGTTCAAGGTTTCGGTAATGTAGGTCTTCACACATGCCGTTACCTAGTTCGTGCTGGTGCCACATGTGTTGGAATTATCGAACACGATGGATCAATCTACAACCCGGAAGGCATTGACCCAAAGGTAATTATTGATAAAAATTATTCACATAAAAATAAAATTCTCATACATTTCAACGTACTTTGCCAATGACATGGTTTAAGAAAGCAGATGTTCACCAAAAATTTGCAAGTTCTTGCCAAGTTTTTAGTTTCTATTTTCGTTGTGCCCGATGACACGTGACACGTGAGCTTAGTATATTAGCAAATACTTTAAGCGATTTCCTTGTTGTGAGGGTAGTTGGAAACTTTGTATTTATAGTGGGGGTGGCAAAAGAAAGGAAATTGTTGCAATAGTTTAAATTGGATAAAAGTTATGCCAAACTTAAATGCCCCCGTGTGCAAATGACAAAGAAAAGACCGTCTGCTGGCTTTAAATTTAGACTTGGAAGCACGCTTAAATAATTTTTTTTTTCAAATCGTATAGGTACGAGCTCTTTCTCAGACAACTTGATTTTAAAAATAGTCAAATGTGTAACGTTGAAGTTAAAGAATAATTTATTTATCATTTCATTCTTTCTTTGATTATAATATTATATTAACTCATAATATTCAATTCACCAAAAGTTAGAATAAGAATGATAAATAAATTATATAATGGTAAATTTATAATAATAATAAGTATCAAGAAGAGCCAAGAACACAACATCCGTGACATGCCAACCCGAGACATCATCACAAATATTCCTATGCTTCGCCCTTGAATCCACCTACCATCATATCATCTCATCTTCATCTCCATCACAGCTCACACGCATCATGATTGCATTCCACTGACAGCTCACACATTCCACTTACAACCATATATAGCAAGTCCCGGAATAATGAATTAACTGTCAGCTTTGTACCACCATAATGCGTGCAATTGTTTAATAAAAGGTTTGGTACACGTAGGTGTTCTTATATACCGAATCTCTAACACAAAACTATACGGAACGAAACAAAACCCAAAGCAAGATATTCTCATAGCAACTAACTGTAACTCACATAACCAAAACTCGGAAGTTGAATCGTCAACTCTTCCGACAAACAAACTCAATCTCAATATGCTAAGTCACAAACTAAACTGAACAGAACTAACTCAAACGGGATGTGTACCATTCACAACCTTTGGGAAGAATTACCAACAACTACCAACCATTTTTATGCCTGTCTAAGCCGATGTTACTCGCCTTCCCTGGAATATGTTCAGGGTTACCAGTGGATAAGTCATGTGAATTCTTCCTTCGAGATGAAAATGTCTCCTTCTGCCGTCAAGGCTATTATGACTTTTAGTACCAGAGGTATAATTACCCTCTGGCACGTCCAAGCCATAAACGCCTTGACGGTGCCTACTCTTCCACAGTCGCTGCGATCCGTTGTGGGGTGCCATTGCTTAGCTCGCCGGGTGGGGAGTGGTCCTTGCTACAGGAAGATAGGCTGTGTTACATTGTTATTAACGGATCTACGGCCAAGATGGTATTGACCTTGGGGGTTATTTTAGTTGAGCTGGGGCCCGAAGTATACGGAGAGCTATAGTAAGATATAAATGTTGGATTGTTGGATCATACACTTCAAAATTGAAATGAATGTAAGTGCGCAGTTGCTTTAGAATTTTTCCAAGGAAGAAGAAGAGCGGGGACCATAGGTGGTCGTGGCCCCTGAGTATATAATTACAAAAAAAAAGGTTCTATGGATTCTACTTCTACTCAAACGGAATGCTAAACAAGCGTAGAAACTCAGAACGGAGGGGGAGGGAACATGGTGGTATTGTCCCTCAAGCCGTCTTTACCCGCCCATGAACTAGATACGGAAAGGCCATATCAGTTCCTATGGATTCGCGTTGGCTTATTGAAATATCTTGCGAATCCCCCAAGATCGAAAAACGTAAAGACAGATTCTTTACCTCAAATTACTCATCAAAAACAAACTACACTCGCAAAACCAAAACGTAACTTCAACAAATTACCGAACGGGAACCTCGCTTCCCATGTCCGCTGCTGCGCTTCGGCTCCAGCCGACTCTCCATTGACCTAAAAATTATTCAACAAATCATACTGATGCGTCATGCATCACTGGCAAAACAATACGTAATAACTCACAAGAATATTCCATATTCTTTAATTATTCGCAAATAACAACACTAAAAAGTTTTCTTGAAACGTTATAAAAATTGTTTTTAATAATCAACAAAAATAATTAAATGTTCTTAAATAATCTAAAGTCTTAACGTAGCTTAAAATTGTACCCTAACCATAGTTCTAAAAGCAAAAACTCAATTAAATTTCGATATGTTTATCAAAACTGTACCTTCAAACTTCTTAACATGTCAAACTTTACTGTTACTCGTATTAATCTTCATATAAATCGCACCCAAAAGCGTGTCTCTTTCTTGTGGACACTAGGGCAGCTACTCAAAACTTGGAAACACAAAATAATTTTCTTACATACTACAACTTTTCGTTCGACTCGATTATTCTTTTCGGTCACTGACGTATTTCATAAAAAAAAAAGAAGAAAACTCTAAAAACACTTGAGACTCTCAAGCGGAGTATGCTACTTATCGTTCCAAATCTGATTCAGAACGATCTTGGATTCAACCATAAAAAAAATCAGTAAATACGGTCGTTTAGGAAAACTTCCATAAACTTGACCTCGCTTTTCTTGAAGTTGTTCAGTGCCGCTTGTGGCATGTATTGTAATCTTGATGCTTACATTTGTATCTAACACAATTATTCACTAGTCTTATCTTTCACTTTACCAAAAAAAAACTTTGTATTTGTACCAATCAGTAATCTTAAACTTTCATCAATCAAATATATATGGTCAAAATATGTAATTTATACAATTTGTAATATGATGGAAAAATATGGAACGAACTCACCCAAACTTTGCTGCCGAAGTGCACCTCTGGATCAAAGCTGGAACTGCGTTTTCTGTATAGATGGTTAAATTATATAGTCATACAATTTTGACGATGTTTGATGATGAATGTCACTGATTTTACTTTACGAGCCTTACTGGCTTTATACCAAAAAAAACAAAAGTTAAAAGTTGTACTGGTTTACTTGATTCACAAAAAGGCAAAGCTAGACTAGGGTAAAGTCTAGTGATCACAATTACGTTACACTTTACTGGGTTTTGGTTTTCACTGATTTGCTTTTTCTTGTATTTATAGTGTGCTTCTTGAATCTTGCTTCTCTCTACATCATGTGTTACTATAATGCCCCAAATCTTCTCTTTCTTAATTCTTCTTCAATCGTGCTTGCTCAATCTGTACCTTTAAATCGTTTCTTGAGACCTGGAATTTAATGGTTTCCGGAAAAATGACCTTCTACTTATGGACACCCTGTCAGAATTGAAACGTTAAATTCTTATTCAACAAAAGTTATCTAACTACATATGAATCTATATATTCCAAATAAAAATATATCTAAAATACTTGATAATTATATGACTGATACGTAATTAAGATGGTGACGTCAGGGATGATGATGTTGATTGTAGGTAATTGGTATGGGACGATGCTGCGTTGAACGAAGCGCCGCTACCTCGTTCTCTTCAGCGCCTCCAATAAAAATTCCGTTTACTGACGAAAACTCGCATCGATCTGGTAAATGGGTGGCGGATCTGGTGCGTTGTCGTTCGACACAGGCTCTGTTTTGTTGATTATGTTTAGCAGAACGATCAAGGAGGAACTTTCGGAAGAATATCATGTGCTGGAGTAGGTTGGAAATGTCGAAGAGCTTTATTCTACCATTCAGAATTTTTCTCGTTACATCCAAAAAAGCATTAATGCCCCAATGTGGAGAAATAAAATTTTATTTTATTTTTTTTTAGAGCAAAAAAAAATCACCGGCGCAACTCCAGGAGAGGTTAACCTGGAAAATGGAGAAACATGCGTTACTCCCGGGTAACCGAGACAGATTTTGAAGTTATTAACCACGCTATACCTTTATCTTTTACACACATCAAAAATTGCAGGGCAACTCCCTCATTTTCGCGTAAAAAAAAAACTTCTTGTCTGTGGAATTTTCCTTCGAACTCGTCGATGGAAATTCCTCGCTAATGGTGTAGGATTCGATGCGTTGTTCCTCTGATGGATGTGCAGTTGATCTGTCGGAGGTTGGGGCAACCGCGTGGCGATGACGCCTTCGATTTGGTCGGCCACTCCAAGGGTACGCCGGAATTCTTTATGGATGGTGTGAAATAGATTGGAATAGTGCCTTCGCAGCACTCAATTTTTATTGTTTCACCCACCTAAATTGTCCTAATATATGTTAATATTAATGATTTACCATGGCGTTAAGCCAAATAATAGGTTTTGCATTTCAAAATGCTTCAACCCAGAAAAAAAACTATTGGACTCACCTGGTTATAAGGGCTGTTTTGCATGCTCCATGCAAGGAATGTGGGGATAGAAGAACTTCTTCTTGTGACTGGTCGACGGAAAAGACTTTATCGTATCCGCCGCCAGTCACAGGAAACTTCGGAGGAATTCGATTCTTTTCCTTAGCTTACAATAAAAAAAACTTTTTGGTAGGGAGATCAGCCATATTAGCTTATTGCTGATATCGCCCGAACCAAACGAGCGAAGTTGGCACCAGTCGTGGTGCCAAAATTTAAAATTCGGACGCGCTCCGAAAATACCTACGTAAGGTATGATGAATGTGTTCATACATTTGCCGCAAACGTAAAGTTATGCGTAAGTAGATGTTAACGTAATGGGTTGTCTGTGATTTATGCCGAACAATATTTTTAATGTTTGTGATTGTATGAATAATAAAATTATTATTCATGAAATTTGATGGAATTTCCGTGTAGGATATTCAAATTATTGAAAGGTAGACATATCTTTGAAAGTCGGTGTATTTGGTGGTAGGTGAAAATCGAAGGCACGCATTTTGGTGCGGTTCTGCACGAATAGTGTTGGCATGTAAATTCAAAAAGAGGAACAGCATTGAAATTGATGACATGGAATTTTGCTTTCTAGGTGTCATGTCATTTGTAATGAGTTTGGTGGTGTGTTTGCGGGTTGGTTGGGTGGAGGAGGTGGTGTGTCAGAATATTTTTCATTACAAAACTTGTTTGTTTACGAACAGTTCTCAACTGTTTTCAACAAACAAGAAGCTGAAAATAGGTGTTGATCAAAAAAAAACTTGGGGTTCATAAATAATGTCTGGGGTGTTTGGATGGAACTACTTGCCCACCCCTGGAGTCTCATGCACAGCTGACGCCGGGCCAATTTACTCCTAACTGGGTATTAAAGATAAAATCATGTATCACAGAAAAAAGACTATCTCTTTAGATCCTTGGTATGTGCTGTGGATAGGTGACCATTGCTATTCATCACCTCGTAAAGATTATTACCAACTATTTTATGAATTACTACTTTTATAAATTTCGGGCTGAGTTTTGCATTGAAATGTTTTGTGGCATCACTCAACACCATGTTTCTCTTATACACTGTTTCACCTACATTGAACGAAACTTGCCTACTACGGAGGTTATAGGTATGCTCGTACTTCTCGTGGGCGTTTTCTAGGGTAGATTTCAGATAGTTATGAAGGATGTTCATTTTCGCTACTTTTGGTAGCCAATTTATCTCGGACTGATTTAGTCCGCCTAATTTTCTCAATAACTTGTAATCATGCCCATGCTCAATCATGCGTTGGCCGAAGAGAGCTTCGTATGGTGACATAGTAAGGGCAGAGTGTATGGTGGTTCTCAAGGCACTGCTTATGGAAGACAGATGGATATCCCAGTTGGTTTGCTTTGGGTCGACATACGACCTGATGGCCGCCAATATTGAGCGGTTAACTCTCTCGCTCGCATTCGGTTGGGGAGAGTAGGCCGCTGTCTTAACGTGGTTTACTCCATAAGTCTCCAGAAGTTTCGAAAATTCGTGTCCGACGAATTGGGTTCCGTTGTCGGACATAATGCTTTCAGGCACGCCAAACACTAGAAAAACTTCCTCTTGTAGGAAACGTACTGCGCTTAACGCATTTGCCTTCCGTAGAGGTTTTATTATTACGAATTTAGTTAATTGGTCCAATACAATAATTATGTAAGAATTGCCGCTTTTTGACCGAGGGTAGGGACCAAGGAAATCAATGTAGAGATGCTGGAAAGGCCTCTCCACATTGAATCCTTGACCCATCTCGGCTCGTAAAGTTATATTTGATGCTTTGCTAGTCTTGCAGGTTTCGCATTTGTTGATAAAAGACTTGACTTGCGTGTACATATTCGGCCAATAAAATTGATTTCTTAAACGATAAAGAGTCTTGGTCAGTCCTCCATGTGCAGCTCGTGGTGGATTGTGCGCGAGGGTTATCAGTTCATCGGTCATCACTGACGGTACCCAGAGCTTCCAGACTAGATCATCCTGTAGAGGATTTCCCACTACATGTTTCGTCTGCTTATAGATGTAGCCATCTGAAACTTTAAGCTCTGGCAACCGCTCTTGGTTTGCATTGATGTGGTCGATGAGCTGTTGATATTCGGTAGACTTGAAATGTGGACTATCCAGGTCGATATGAAGGACTTCGGCTGGTTCGACTTGGGTTGATACGGATGCTAAGAATTGGTAATCTACCGACTCAGTTTCATAAACTCTAGACAGAGCATCTGGTACCACGTTCAGTGTACCCTTGCGGTGTTCAACCTCAAAGTCGAAGCCTTGAAGCCTCATACTCCACCTGGCTAGTCTACCAGTTGGATCTTTCAGACTCATCAACCACTTCAAACTAGAGTGATCAGTGATGACTCTGAACCGATAACCTTCCACGTATGCACGGAACTTCTGTATACCTTGGAAGGCGGCGAGGCATTCGCGTTCGGTAACGGAATAGTTCCTCTGCGCAGCGTTCAATTTTTGAGAAAAATAATAAATGGGGCGTTCAGCTCCGTTCTCATCCCGCTGGCAGAGAACACATCCGATACCGGACGCGGATGCATCGCACAAAATTATGAACTCTTTCTCGAAGTCTGGGTTCACCAGAATTGGAGCGGAGGTCAGGGCTGACTTGATGTCGGCGAATGCTTTTAAGGCTTCACCGTTGAAGCTGAAAGGTTTACCCTTCTTTAGGGTGTCGGTTAGAGGAGATGCTAGCGTCGAAAAGTCTTTGACAAATCTTCGGTACCATCCCGCCATTCCAAGAAATCGTCGAACTTGACGTTGGGTTGATGGTACCGGAAAATCTACAATGGCCGCGATCTTTGCCGGGTCGGCTTTTAAACATCCTTGACCTACCTTGTACCCTAAATAATGCAATTCGTTAAAACAAAATTTAGATTTTTCTACATTTATCGTCAGGCCTGCCTCACTCAATCGGTTACTAACTACTTTAAGGATTTTAATATGCTCATCAAAAGTTTTTGATACAACTAATAAATCGTCCAAATAGACGAAGACTTGTTCTCTGAGGGCTGAAGGAATCACGCGGCTCATTAGATAGGAAAGAGATTGAGCTGCGTTACAAAGGCCAAACGGCATTACCTTGAATTGATAGAGGGGACGCCCAGGTACTGTAAACGCTGTCTTTTCCCTGGATCCCGCCTCCAACGGAATTTGCCAAAATGCGTCTTTCAGGTCTACACTTGAGATAAAATGTGTATCTGAAAGACGCGACAACAGACCCTCGATATGCGCAATTGGGCCCGCATCCTTTTTAGTCACAGAGTTGACTTTACGGAAGTCGAGGCATAGCCTGTTCTTGCCCGGTTTCCGAACTAGAACTACCGGTGAACTCCAGGAACTATTACTTTCCTCTATGACTCCCAACTCTAACATGCGGTCCAATTCCGCATACATGAGGGCCTGAATTGCTGGAGACACGGGATAATGCCTTTGCTTAATAGGCATTGCGTCTCCCGTATCTATAACGTGTTCAAGCAAGCTCGTTCTCCCTAGTCCTTTGGCCGCAAATGACGGAAATCCATTGATGACTTCCTTCAGCCTTCTTTCTTCAGATAGAGATAGCTTGCATCTATTTTTGTACTCTTCATTCTCATATGGTGACGGACTCACGCTCATTCCGGAGATTATGTGGGGAGCTAATTGGAACTTGCTCCAAAAATCTACTCCGAGGTAGAGACGCTGTGATAAGGTAGGAACTAAATAAAAATCCATTGATTTATTTATTCCTTTATAACTCACGATGGTCGTGATCACTCCAACTATGTCCTGCTTGCTCCCGTCCGCTGTAGAGACTGAGGACGAAACTTTCTTAATGTTGACGTTCTTCGCTTTAAGGTACTCGAGCTTGTTTGTGCCGATGCAACTTATGCTCGCTCCTGAATCGAGCAGGCCGAGCCATTCGTCTCCGAAGATTTCTACTGTCACGTATGGTCTTGGATCGCTTGACTTGCTCTTAATGGTGGCTGTTGCTATACTTCTATATGTTCTCCTCTTCGCTTGGAATCGTCTTCTGGTATTGCGGATCTTCTTGGACACGGTTGGAGTGTTCATGATGCGCTTTCTGGCCTCATAATACTCCCTTAGGCGTGTATGGAATGATTTCCGCGGTAACTCAACTTTTGCTTTACTAATTAATTCATTTTCAAAATTGGAACTTAACTTAGGTTTATCTGACTTCATGATGGTGATAGGCTTATTGGTATTCAAATTTTTAATAGGCTTTTCGTTATTAGTAGAATTCAGATTAAGGTTTTGTTTGCTTATACTATTAGTGGTAATATCATCTTTACGGGGTTCTTGAATCAGTGCTCCGGGTTTTGAAGACCCGAACGAATCCCCCCGGAAGAAAGATTGTTCTGCTGGCGGTTTTCCGAACATTTCGGACAGTTCTGGGTTACGTAGTCTGGCAGACCACACTTGTAACAAAACAAGCCGCTTCTCGGGTTTGTACAATCCCTGTGGATATGACCCACGCCCTTACACTTCCAGCATACAACATTCGCAGACTCTCTCCTTAACGCTTCGATCTGCGCTGGAGTAGCTACTGCCTGGGAATCGACTGCTGGTTCCATTTCGCTTACTACACGCTTCGGTTGCGTGTTCCAAGTACCAGGTACAAATTTTGGTCGTGCAGACTCTCTTTTGTCCATATACTTTTCTATGGTGCGACATACGTAAGCCATTTGAGGAAGGCTGCTGGTGTTGAACGTAATGAGCAATTCGCCCATACGCCTATTTACGTTATTCTTGATCGTATCGACCATTTCACTAGGCTGCTTGGGAACACGCATTCTCGAATTGAGAATCATTAGTGCGTCGTAAAACTCGTTAAATGTTTCCCCAGGCAGCTGCTTTCGATCATTAATTTTCCTCGAGAGCTCACCGTCGGTCTCTAAACTCCTGTATTGTTCCAGGAAGGCTGACTTCAAAGTAGTCCAAGGCACGTTAGGGTTGTTCTTTAGGTACATCCAGTACCATGTTTCCACGGGTCCAGAGACGAAATGGTGGAAATTCAGAACTATATCGTCCCATGGGACATTGTAACTACTTCGAATGACTTCTAACCGGAATAAAAAGTCGTCCACTGGAATGTTTCGACCGTCGAAATTGATTCCCCATTTGTGGTACAACGGGTACCTTCCTGGAAAATGAGAGTTCGACGCGGTCGGTGGCCGTGGAGGTGAACTTGCTCCGGAATTATTTTCGTTTTGCATCCCACCTACGCGAGTAAGGAATGCTTCCAAATCGGCCGCTTGAGCCATATCTACCGGGTGTACTACCGGGTCGATCGAATTTCTTTCTTGGTTAGCGTTACCAGAGGTGCCATTTGGCATGTCACTTCTTTGTGAAACAGATCTCCTGTTTCTTGACAAAATCGGGTTCGTTGGGTTCTGAAGTAAATTATTTTCTCTGCTCCTACTGTTAGAGACTCCAGGAATGTTCAAGTTATTTCTAAGGGGGTCCGCATTAATAAAATGTGATGGTGCAGATTGGGTTGGATCGGCAGGCAGGAAGGTGGTTCTAGGCTTATTAATCTGATTTAATGCTGCACGTGAAGTGCTTGCTCCTGAATGACCTTGTGTGTTAGCAGTAGTACTGCGCATTAAGTTAGCCATTTTCTCCAAGAGCTCGTTTTGGCTCCTTGCAAGTTCTTGTTGGAAGAATTTTCTTTCTTCCTCTAACTGAGAATTTATTGACGCACTTACTACGTCGTGAACGTAATTTGACCAACCATGCCTGTCTGCTATCAACACGTTTTGAAGGGGTGCATTCGCTGCGTTTCCTTCGATTCTTGGGGAGGGTGAATTGTCTCCCAATAAAATATCCATTGCCGCTTGCTCCATTGCTTCGTATTGCGGATCTTCGTTGTTTCCAACTTCAATATCTATATTATCCCCATTCCCAGCCATGATTCAAGGTAAAAAAAACTATTGACTTTAAATGTGGGACAAAAAAAAATCGTTCAAGAAAATTCGTTTTATTTCTCAAAAGGGTCGTTTCAGGGTAGGTATGTATATGGTAAAAGAAGGAAATCACTTATATAATAAGAAAACTTAAATCTAATCTTTTGGGTTTTGGCTCAACTTGAAAGCGAGTTTGGTAAACTCCTCTCAACAAACCAACGGTAACCAACAGTAAATAACTTACTAAACTTTCAAGAATAAATGAAATGTTTTATTTTTCTTACTATGAACGTCACCAAAATACTTAAACTTAACCTAATGTTACTTAAACTTGAAAATACCTGAACTCAACAATACTTAAATTCGAAAATACTTATACTCAAGAAACTTCAAACTTAACCGTACTCAACTTACTAAATCTGTTATACCTAACTTATGGTTGCTAACTTCAATGAAACTTAAACTTAATCTGAAATACTTAGACTCAAAAGAAATTCAAAAATCAAATTCTTAATTTCAGAAACACTTAAGTTTCAACCTAACTCAACTTAACAGAAACACTTAAGTTTCAACTTAACCTAACTAAACTTACTAAACTAAACCGTACTTAACTAAACTGTACGTCGAAACTCAGAAGTACTCAAACTTCAACTCGACAAGACTTACTAAACTAAACCGTACGCCGCAAGGCAAAATTCAGAAGTACTTAAGCTTCAACCAAACTAAACGTGTTATAACGACCTGCCGGCACGCAGAACCAAACAGCCACCGTTAAACACACAAACCGTACAGGACTCACAGTCGACAAGCACGTATAACTTATCAGCCACCGCTATCCCAAAACCAAAAACTAACTAAACTTAACCAAACTTAACAGTTCTCCGATCGACAGGCACGCGGAACCTATCAGCCACCGTTGAACCAAATACTAAACTCAAAAAAAAACTTACGATAACTATACTTAAACCTTACGCCAACTGGCAATACTTAAATCTTCAGCAAAAAAATATATTCAAATTCAAACTGACTCAAAAATATTCTAACTTCAAAAAAACTTACTCAATACTAACTCAATACTAACTCAATAATACTTATTCAAAAATAAATCAATAATATTCGTATATTATCAAAACTTACTAATCATCAAAACGGTCGGAGAGTCGACCATCACTTCCGGCAGCAGCAAGACAGGACCAATGAATCATTCGCCTTCAGCGACATGGTTCACGAAGTCCAAAAAAAAAAATTTTTAATTTAACTTTAATAAAACTTGCTTCTTCCTTGAAGACAACAGACAACTCAAAAATTCTCAAACATGAAGCTTGGTCAAGTGAATCTTACCACTGCAACAGACGTGCGCCGAGAATACATCGTCAGCCACCGGTCAATGTATCAGAATTCACTTGACTTCTACTACACACACGAGAAACTCTAAACTGCAAAACAAAATTATGAGAGGTGTAAAAAGGGTTCTGAAATCGAAGCGGAGTAATCAAATCAAACTAGCTGCTTCTGCAACAGACGTACATCAGGAATAACATCACTAATTACCGGTCAAAAGGTTCACTAGGCCAACTCTATACTCCTATTCTATTTTTCTAAGTGTGCGCTTCAGCAACTGACGACTGGACGAACAACTTCAAATCCGGCCCGGACAGAAACGTTCCTTATAAAAACTGAGGTTCCGCCAGAGTGTATTAGCTCATAGCGACAGACGAGGATCACGACTCAGTCACAATAATCCCCCGGACAATGATATGCTAGGTTACACTTTGCGGAATTACTCTAGAATAAACTTCGCGCAAAAACAAATCTGCAAAAAAAAATTTTTGCCTAAAACACATAATCGAAAATTCCAAACAACTAATCCAAAATTTACTAATCCAAAATCTTACAGGCTCTAAGTCTTCGGGCCCCACGTTGGGCGCCATCTGTAACGTTGAAGTTAAAGAATAATTTATTTATCATTTCATTCTTTCTTTGATTATAATATTATATTAACTCATAATATTCAATTCACCAAAAGTTAGAATAAGAATGATAAATAAATTATATAATGGTAAATTTATAATAATAATAAGTATCAAGAAGAGCCAAGAACACAACATCCGTGACATGCCAACCCGAGACATCATCACAAATATTCCTATGCTTCGCCCTTGAATCCACCTACCATCATATCATCTCATCTTCATCTCCATCACAGCTCACACGCATCATGATTGCATTCCACTGACAGCTCACACATTCCACTTACAACCATATATAGCAAGTCCCGGAATAATGAATTAACTGTCAGCTTTGTACCACCATAATGCGTGCAATTGTTTAATAAAAGGTTTGGTACACGTAGGTGTTCTTATATACCGAATCTCTAACACAAAACTATACGGAACGAAACAAAACCCAAAGCAAGATATTCTCATAGCAACTAACTGTAACTCACATAACCAAAACTCGGAAGTTGAATCGTCAACTCTTCCGACAAACAAACTCAATCTCAATATGCTAAGTCACAAACTAAACTGAACAGAACTAACTCAAACGGGATGTGTACCATTCACAACCTTTGGGAAGAATTACCAACAACTACCAACCATTTTTATGCCTGTCTAAGCCGATGTTACTCGCCTTCCCTGGAATATGTTCAGGGTTACCAGTGGATAAGTCATGTGAATTCTTCCTTCGAGATGAAAATGTCTCCTTCTGCCGTCAAGGCTATTATGACTTTTAGTACCAGAGGTATAATTACCCTCTGGCACGTCCAAGCCATAAACGCCTTGACGGTGCCTACTCTTCCACAGTCGCTGCGATCCGTTGTGGGGTGCCATTGCTTAGCTCGCCGGGTGGGGAGTGGTCCTTGCTACAGGAAGATAGGCTGTGTTACATTGTTATTATCGGATCTACGGCCAAGATGGTATTGACCTTGGGGGTTATTTTAGTTGAGCTGGGGCCCGAAGTATACGGAGAGCTATAGTAAGATATAAATGTTGGATTGTTGGATCATACACTTCAAAATTGAAATGAATGTAAGTGCGCAGTTGCTTTAGAATTTTTCCAAGGAAGAAGAAGAGCGGGGACCATAGGTGGTCGTGGCCCCTGAGTATATAATTACAAAAAAAAAGGTTCTATGGATTCTACTTCTACTCAAACGGAATGCTAAACAAGCGTAGAAACTCAGAACGGAGGGGGAGGGAACATGGTGGTATTGTCCCTCAAGCCGTCTTTACCCGCCCATGAACTAGATACGGAAAGGCCATATCAGTTCCTATGGATTCGCGTTGGCTTATTGAAATATCTTGCGAATCCCCCAAGATCGAAAAACGTAAAGACAGATTCTTTACCTCAAATTACTCATCAAAAACAAACTACACTCGCAAAACCAAAACGTAAGTTCAACAAATTACCGAACGGGAACCTCGCTTCCCATGTCCGCTGCTGCGCTTCGGCTCCAGCCGACTCTCCATTGACCTAAAAATTATTCAACAAATCATACTGATGCGTCATGCATCACTGGCAAAACAATACGTAATAACTCACAAGAATATTCCATATTCTTTAATTATTCGCAAATAACAACACTAAAAAGTTTTCTTGAAACGTTATAAAAATTGTTTTTAATAATCAACAAAAATAATTAAATGTTCTTAAATAATCTAAAGTCTTAACGTAGCTTAAAATTGTACCCTAACCATAGTTCTAAAAGCAAAAACTCAATTAAATTTCGATATGTTTATCAAAACTGTACCTTCAAACTTCTTAACATGTCAAACTTTACTGTTACTCGTATTAATCTTCATATAAATCGCACCCAAAAGCGTGTCTCTTTCTTGTGGACACTAGGGCAGCTACTCAAAACTTGGAAACACAAAATAATTTTCTTACATACTACAACTTTTCGTTCGACTCGATTATTCTTTTCGGTCACTGACGTATTTCATAAAAAAAAAAGAAGAAAACTCTAAAAACACTTGAGACTCTCAAGCGGAGTATGCTACTTATCGTTCCAAATCTGATTCAGAACGATCTTGGATTCAACCATAAAAAAAATCAGTAAATACGGTCGTTTAGGAAAACTTCCATAAACTTGACCTCGCTTTTCTTGAAGTTGTTCAGTGCCGCTTGTGGCATGTATTGTAATCTTGATGCTTACATTTGTATCTAACACAATTATTCACTAGTCTTATCTTTCACTTTACCAAAAAAAAACTTTGTATTTGTACCAATCAGTAATCTTAAACTTTCATCAATCAAATATATATGGTCAAAATATGTAATTTATACAATTTGTAATATGATGGAAAAATATGGAACGAACTCACCCAAACTTTGCTGCCGAAGTGCACCTCTGGATCAAAGCTGGAACTGCGTTTTCTGTATAGATGGTTAAATTATATAGTCATACAATTTTGACGATGTTTGATGATGAATGTCACTGATTCTACTTTACGAGCCTTACTGGCTTTATACCAAAAAAAACAAAAGTTAAAAGTTGTACTGGTTTACTTGATTCACAAAAAGGCAAAGCTAGACTAGGGTAAAGTCTAGTGATCACAATTACGTTACACTTTACTGGGTTTTGGTTTTCACTGATTTGCTTTTTCTTGTATTTATAGTGTGCTTCTTGAATCTTGCTTCTCTCTACATCATGTGTTACTATAATGCCCCAAATCTTCTCTTTCTTAATTCTTCTTCAATCGTGCTTGCTCAATCTGTACCTTTAAATCGTTTCTTGAGACCTGGAATTTAATGGTTTCCGGAAAAATGACCTTCTACTTATGGACACCCTGTCAGAATTGAAACGTTAAATTCTTATTCAACAAAAGTTATCTAACTACATATGAATCTATATATTCCAAATAAAAATATATCTAAAATACTTGATAATTATATGACTGATACGTAATTAAGATGGTGACGTCAGGGATGATGATGTTGATTGTAGGTAATTGGTATGGGACGATGCTGCGTTGAACGAAGCGCCGCTACCTCGTTCTCTTCAGCGCCTCCAATAAAAATTCCGTTTACTGACGAAAACTCGCATCGATCTGGTAAATGGGTGGCGGATCTGGTGCGTTGTCGTTCGACACAGGCTCTGTTTTGTTGATTATGTTTAGCAGAACGATCAAGGAGGAACTTTCGGAAGAATATCATGTGCTGGAGTAGGTTGGAAATGTCGAAGAGCTTTATTCTACCATTCAGAATTTTTCTCGTTACATCCAAAAAAGCATTAATGCCCCAATGTGGAGAAATAAAATTTTATTTTATTTTTTTTTAGAGCAAAAAAAAATCACCGGCGCAACTCCAGGAGAGGTTAACCTGGAAAATGGAGAAACATGCGTTACTCCCGGGTAACCGAGACAGATTTTGAAGTTATTAACCACGCTATACCTTTATCTTTTACACACATCAAAAATTGCAGGGCAACTCCCTCATTTTCGCGTAAAAAAAAAACTTCTTGTCTGTGGAATTTTCCTTCGAACTCGTCGATGGAAATTCCTCGCTAATGGTGTAGGATTCGATGCGTTGTTCCTCTGATGGATGTGCAGTTGATCTGTCGGAGGTTGGGGCAACCGCGTGGCGATGACGCCTTCGATTTGGTCGGCCACTCCAAGGGTACGCCGGAATTCTTTATGGATGGTGTGAAATAGATTGGAATAGTGCCTTCGCAGCACTCAATTTTTATTGTTTCACCCACCTAAATTGTCCTAATATATGTTAATATTAATGATTTACCATGGCGTTAAGCCAAATAATAGGTTTTGCATTTCAAAATGCTTCAACCCAGAAAAAAAACTATTGGACTCACCTGGTTATAAGGGCTGTTTTGCATGCTCCATGCAAGGAATGTGGGGATAGAAGAACTTCTTCTTGTGACTGGTCGACGGAAAAGACTTTATCGTATCCGCCGCCAGTCACAGGAAACTTCGGAGGAATTCGATTCTTTTCCTTAGCTTACAATAAAAAAAACTTTTTGGTAGGGAGATCAGCCATATTAGCTTATTGCTGATATCGCCCGAACCAAACGAGCGAAGTTGGCACCAGTCGTGGTGCCAAAATTTAAAATTCGGACGCGCTCCGAAAATACCTACGTAAGGTATGATGAATGTGTTCATACATTTGCCGCAAACGTAAAGTTATGCGTAAGTAGATGTTAACGTAATGGGTTGTCTGTGATTTATGCCGAACAATATTTTTAATGTTTGTGATTGTATGAATAATAAAATTATTATTCATGAAATTTGATGGAATTTCCGTGTAGGATATTCAAATTATTGAAAGGTAGACATATCTTTGAAAGTCGGTGTATTTGGTGGTAGGTGAAAATCGAAGGCACGCATTTTGGTGCGGTTCTGCACGAATAGTGTTGGCATGTAAATTCAAAAAGAGGAACAGCATTGAAATTGATGACATGGAATTTTGCTTTCTAGGTGTCATGTCATTTGTAATGAGTTTGGTGGTGTGTTTGCGGGTTGGTTGGGTGGAGGAGGTGGTGTGTCAGAATATTTTTCATTACAAATGAGAGTTCAGTCAAAGACTCAAAGTGGAAATGTACTTTTCGTTGTTATGTCATTATCCTTTATTTCCTCAACAAAATACATCCGTCGACCTCCCTATCTGTGCTATGTAAATAAAATCAATATAAAAAGAATAAAAAAGAAACATGTTGGATGACAACTACAGTCCTATGGAGAACCTTGTCCTAATGATTGCATATTTTATATTTAGCACACGAGTATGAATTTGTAGGACTTGTCGATTCCCTGAAGGAGCCTTGGCCCACTGACTCTTCATTATTTAAATTACTTAAGCTTTGGTAGCATTCTTAACTGGCCTACTCTTCATTTTGCGTTTTGCAAATGAAGACCACGGGCCAAAGCACATAAGTTATTTTAAGGTGGTTTACCTAAGAGGAGGTTACTTACTTTATCTGGCCGACTTTATTGAACGGGGCTAGATGTTAACAATATGATAAAGATAAACTGCAGTATATTCCGAAGATTCGTTGACCGCAAACCATATCGAAGGTTAAACTATGGAACAGGGCCGGACAGAAAATAAAATTTTTGATGCAGGCATCATGCAGCTAAAATGGCGTTTGATAAGCCATACACTGGGGAATCGGAACGACAACAGAGAAACTATCCTTCAAATTCAGTACTCAAAGTAATAGATGCTTTGCAAGGCCAAACAAAACTTGAATGATATTTATTTGACACCAAACTCGTTTCTCAGCAAAGGCAAGCTGCGGTGAATGGGAAAATATTTAAGGATTTTGTTGCTAGGGTATGCCTCAGGCGTAGATATAGCCCTGCTTTATCTGAAGTCGGATGTATGCAAATATATTTCCTTTACCTGGAGCTTATCATAGACAAACAGCTATTAAGCTTTAAGAAACAGCCTGTGGTGGAACCGGCTAAGTGATCATCCTTTTTTCTTCTGGCTAAGATATGATCATCACTACTTCCAATGTTTGATTCAATTCGTTTCAATTTTCTAATAAGATTTGCCAAAAACATTGTCCTTTGGGAATTTTAAAGTTCATTTACCAACACTCACGAAAAACATATATTTATATGTTGTCCGGCTGCAAAGCTGCTCTTCAACTTCAACTCCTTTAGCATAGGACAGCAACAAGATCATTCCATCTGTCTCGATCGCCGCAACTGGCCTTAGCTCCGTCCTCAATTTAATACCCTGAGAACGAGCTTCCTTTAAAACAGATGACCTCGAAGTTGTTTTTGGTCTTCCAACGCGTCTATTACCCTGAGGATTCCATTCAAACGACTGTTTCCCTTTATTGTAATTAATTTTTCTCAGAGTATGGCCTATCCAACTGCCACTTCCGTTGCTTGATGTCGACATCCAATTCTTTCTGTCCGGTCCTATTCCACAGATCTACGTTTGGTATTTTTTGCGGCCACGGGATCTTCAGAATGTACCGCAGACAACGGTTAACGAAATGGTCGAGAATTTTGCAGAGATTTCACGTTAGATTCAAAGAGTTTCAGCTTGGTGCGTAGCGATATTTTGCTGGAATTCCACGCAAAACGAAAAACCTTGCGTTATTGTAAGGCTCTTTAAAAAGAGCGATAATTTTCTCAGCGATACCTCTAGCAATAAACGATCTCCAGATGCATTCCCGATTAACCCGGTCAAACTCTTTCTCAAAATCTACAAACATGAGGTACAGCGGTGATTGGTACTCAGACGATTGTTCAAGTATGATTCGCAAGGTGTTCATGTGGTGGACACACGATCGTCCACTACAAAACACGGCTTGGTGCCTCGAGGGTAGACTCGATCCTGGATTTTATCCTCTCGAGAACAATCGTTGCCATTAATTTTCGATAAACGGTCAGAATGGTGATACCACGCCAATTATTGCAGTTTTTGAGGTTCCCTTTTTATGGTAACTCCATCCTTCCAGTCCCGGCTGTAAGTTTCGCTCTCCCAAATACCCTCTTACGCCTGTTCCGCATTTTCCACAAGTTTGTCCACCCTTTCCCCCTTATCACGTCTCACACATCTCTGCACGCCGAGCATCATTTTCTGAATTGATCCTTACTTAAAGTGTTCTGCGATATGTGATTTTGTCCCAGGTGTCTTGCGATATCCAGGAATCTCTCGCTCTTGACTGTCTTGGTACAGTTTTAGTTCCAGCTTCCATGAAAGCGCTCTTAATTTGACCCCACATGGCATCTATCGATAACCCAGCATTCTGTAAGTTTGACGATTTGACGCCGAGTGTGGTGGTGAAAACATTAGGGTCACGAAAGAGATGCAATATTTTGTTGGTATCCCAGTTCAGCTTTTCGTTGGGCTTTTAAGATGTTCCATTTTAGTTTCTTTGTAAAATTGAAACAGATGTTGGGTTCATTAATAGCGTTTATGTTGAAACTGTGAGCGTCCGTCGTTTAATAGATGCAGCTCAAAGCTTTAGACTCATTATGTACCAGATAATGTTCGGTAACTTCGTCTTCATTTGTTCCTTGGTGTACATCATTAGCTATAATATAAGTTTTTGGCTGGCATTTTTGGGGGATCCATTCAACTGCAAGACTTATTTAATGAAGTCAGATTACCGATTGTAAAAGAAATATTGATTGCCTTAAAAATCTGAACAAAGTTAAGCGATTTTATTTTTCCCGATTGATTTGCTTTATATGGTGTTGATGATTGATGTACAATATTTTAAACCGAAACGCAGTCAATATCTTGGAGAAGTCATGGCCCAAGAGATAAGACGTTAATCTCTCAAGTCCCATTTTCATCTTAACTTTATTCTGCTCTTAATCTGGGCTTAGTTCTATCTAAGCCCAAAATTTTGATTTTAAAACTGAGTATTTAAATTTTAACCTCATATCTTGGCAGCTACTACTGTTACTTATTGGTGTCTGTTAGATATATTGCGCTTACAATGAGGAGCTTAGCAGAATTTATTTTGTCTGTCCCTATTCTATAAACTTTATCCTGTCGAAATCTTCGTCAATTTCCCCTTACTACTCGCATTGCCAGTCAAGCATCTCAGTTTACCCTAGAGTCAAATTTTTTAACGAACTGTTAAGTATAGAGACCCATTCTATAGCTGCACTACAAGAATGTGGAATATCTGAAAAAAACTTTAAAAAAAAAAAATATAAAAAATTCTTATTTTCAAAAAAAAAAAATTAAAAATTATAATTCCGTTTTAGAAATTGGAAGACTACAGAAACGAAACTGGCACTATTGTTGGTTACCAAGGTGCTAAGAAATACGAAGGAGAGAACCTTATGTTCGAGCCATGTGACATCTTTATCCCAGCTGCTGTAGAAAAAGTCATCACCAGTGAAAACGCCCACAAAATCCAAGCTAAGGTAATACCTATACTAGCATCAAAATGAATAATATTTTTAGAAACAAAAAAATAACTTAAATAAATATCCCCCTCCAGATTATCGCTGAAGCTGCCAATGGACCAACAACTCCAGCTGCCGATAAGATTCTAATCGACAGAAACATTTTGGTCATCCCAGATTTGTACATCAACGCTGGTGGTGTGACAGTTTCATTCTTCGAATGGCTTAAAAATCTTAACCACGTCTCATACGGCCGTCTTACATTCAAATACGAGCGTGAATCCAACTATCATCTTCTGGGTAAGTCAAGTTGTATTATTCATTTCGATTCTGGGTTTCAAAATTCGCTTATATTAATTTCAAATTCACATTTTTGAATATTAAAAAAAAAAAAAAAAAAAAAATGAAACCATTCCCGCTTCATGCTAATTTACATTTAATTTTATTTAATTATTTTTTTTTCTTTGATAAATATAAACCAACATTATTATTTACAGTGCTCATAATTTCATGCAACCATAAACTGCGGCTACTTTGGTTTCCATTCATTTAAAACATTTTAATTTTGTTTTTATTTATAATTTTGCTATTTTGCTAAAGTTGTTTACTTGTTTAAAATTTATAGCTAAAAAACCAACAACATTTTTTATTTCTTATTTATTTAATACAAAAAAAATACATATTTTTTATTTTCTTCTACCACTATTTAGCTTCAGTCCAACAGTCTATCGAAAGATTTGTTCTTGACGGTACAGTTGTTCTTAAATTATTTCCTTGTTATAACCTTTTTTTGTTTTTTTATTCTTTTTTTTTCGTAAATTTTCTCCGCCCTCCCCAACCACCAACGACAGAAAATAATAATTAATCAAACAAAAATAAAAAAAACCTGTCAATCAATTTGTCCGGCTTTTTATCATTTTTATGTTGGTTTCCTTTGCATTATGATTTTGTATATTTTTTTTTTTAATTTATCGCATATAGTGGTAGTGACACCAACTAACTAGCGCAATTTAGGCATTCTTGGCATTTTTGCACTTTGAGCATGCACATACTCGTAATATTTTCAGCCAATTGGTGGGGAACTGCGATTTTGGTTTGGCAGCAGCTTTTTACATTTCATTTTGATTGTTAGGAAAAAAATATTGTACATACATTCCAGAGTTTTATAAATCATGTATTCGATGCTTACTTCTTACAGCGCCTTTATATTTAAGCAAATTCGGTTAAGCTAGCATTAGACGGTCCTTGTAAATGATGTCAAAGAAAATGTGTCCTTGTGCTGTCAGTGAATGATCATTCTTCACCGTGTCTTTGCTAGCTAAAATGACCATTGCACGAATGAACCAAACCTGCCATTCTTGTCCGCAAGTACAAAGTCCAGCAAATCGGACATTGTTACTCTTGCAATGACAAGCATAACAATGACCATTACAACACATGATCATTTTGACAGTTGGTGGTGAATAAAACCGCGCTGAAAAATGTCACGACATTTAAATTGGTCATTTTTTTTGTATTTGTATTTTTATTGAGTCTTTAAGAAAATTTTACAATGTAGATATGTTGAAGTTAATAATAACTTTAGTATGTTACCTTTTATTTTAGTTAATACTTGTTTAAGTTGATACTTGCTAAATTTAATTATTAGGAGTTCTATATTTTTCTTTAAATCAAATAATTAAATTAAGCTTGTTTTTCTCCTCAGTCTAAATTCTTAATTCTTTGTAAATGGTTATTTTAAATAAAATTCCTAATTTAATAATAAAACAAAAACCTACATTTATTATTAAATACAATAGGTTATGGGCTCAGCTACGCTGTTTTTTAAAATAATTATAAATTAAAAAGAAAAGAATTTAGCTTTGTTATTGACCGTTAGAAAGAACATAAAGATAATAAGAAGATGGATCTAGTGAAGCATGTTAAACTCTTGACTGGTGAAGCAGATTGGCCAATATGGAAGAGGAAAATGAGGGATCTTCTTGATTATCACGATGGAGCTGTTGATGTCATTGATGGAAAACTAGTTAAGCCTACAGCGTTGAATGCGGAGGCGACAGAAGCTGCAAAAATTGAATTCAAGATGAAGAGCGATTTGTATAGAAAAGCCAATAGTTATTCCAAGTCAATGATAACTAGTTCTATAACGGATGCAGTTTACCAAAAGATTATGGACAAAGAAACAGCATATGATGCATGGAATGCATTGAAAAATCAGTTTGAAGCAACTTCAAAAGATCAATTGTTCAAAATATGTACTGATTTCTTTAGTTTCAGCTGGAAGACAGGCGATGATGTTTCTACGCATATAGCTCAGCTAAGAAATTTATGGAATGAGCTAAACAATGGTCTTAAAGCTAAGGAGAAAAACGAATTACCAGATTTGATGCTAGTGTGTAAAATTTTACACATTTTACCAAGTAAATACGACTCTTTTAAGTCAAGTTGGATGCTTTTAACAAAGGAAACAGAGAAGATTTTTGATGAGTTAACAGCACAGCTATGTATGTTTGAAAGAAATTTTCAAAAGCCCTCAGAAAGGGACGAGAGTTCTCAAGAAGCACTTACAGCAAGAACAGAAAAGAAAGATCAAAGAAAAGTAAAGAACAACTGGTCAAAAAAATCAAGATACGTGCAATTACTGCAAGAAAAAAAGACATTGGCTGCGTGATTGCAGAAAATGGATATCTGATGGACGTCCAAATAAAAATAAATCACTATATGCCACCAAGAGTGATTCGGTTGACGTAAATGCTTCGCTCGTTTCAGTATGCAACGAAATACTTACATATGAAGAAAAATTGAATGATTGGTGGATTGACAATGGAGCGACAAGACATGTTACAAATTCACCAGATTATTTCTACGAATTTCAAGAATTTGAGAGTCCCTGTAGTATTCAGGCAGCTGGAAAGGAAATTCTACATGCAGTTGGCAAAGGAAGTATTCGGGTTATTTGCAAAGTAAATAACAGAGAGTTGAAAACTACACTCAAGGATGTTTGGTATGTGCCTAATGTATCAAGAAATTTATTTTCTGTTTTAGCAGCTCAGGACAAAAATAAAAATAGTGTGTTCAAGTCATCGGCCACCAAATGCTGGCTTCAAGTAAATGGAAAAATATTGCTGTGTGGTTATCGTAAGACGAATGGCTCATTATACAAAGCAGATTTAAGAACACTTGTCAATGATGAAGGGTCTTGTGTACATGTTGCAGTTGCAGAAAGCACAACGTTACAACTTTATCATGAGCGATGGGGACATCAAGACAAACGACATGTAAAAGAAATGCTGGAAAGAGAACTAGGAATACAAGTTAAACTAGATAACAATATTTGTGAGCCGTGTATTTATGGAAAAATGCACCGATTGCCTTTTGGAACTCGGAGAAAAGCAACCCAACCAGGAGAGCTTATATCAACTGATGTGTGTGGACCATTTAGTTTTTCTTTCAAGAAAAAGCGATATTTAGTTGTGTTCAAGGACAGTTTCACAAAATTTCGATATGGATTTGCAATCGAACACAAATCAGACGTTAAGGACGCTTTGATAGAAGTTGTAACGTAAAAAAATATAAAAATAAGAAGAACACACCATTCGCATTACCAATAGTAATCTCCTATAAGATCCCCCATAGTGATCTCATATTAGACACCATTAAGCAACGCCAACAATGGCCTTAACCTGGAATGAAAGAGATCTACAAATGAGAAATGAAATATACTTTACCCATCTAACCTGCTGATGAGAGACCACGGCCTCTATCAGTGGACGTCAGCAACACTTACAAGTAGACAGACTTTAGAGGAACAAGCCACTGCCTCCTATAGACAGTGCCCTCTTGTGCTGGATGAAACTTACCACAGTAACTGCTAAAGACCTCCCTGGATTACACCAAAGACCTGCGGTACCTTCACTCATACCAACAGCTGACCTATCTTCCTCTAAGCATCGGCTCAATTCCTTTGCACATCTTCATCCCCCTTTCCACTCACAGAAACTTACTCTCTTCGATCTGATTCTATAAGCTTCTTACAGACCGTCAAGTAAAACCTACTACTACAAACCAAAGATGGACTAGTTTGCCATCCTACTATTGTACCTACAACAAAACCCAAAAACAAAACCTAATAACTCACTACAAAACCAAATTCTTTAAGAAACGTACACTGGTTCGGTCGCCTTGGACACTAGTCCCAATGTGATTCCTCAAAGAATCCAAAGTGGAAAGGCTGTAACTCTGTTCAAACCACAAGACTGTCTCATAGAGAACTCTCTCTATGACCACAGATCCACTTGGTAGAGACAGAGAAACATTTGGGTTGTGATCGACCTTCGCATCCGGTTCGCACGCACGCCCTCAACTAGCTCACAAGGGTCGTGCATTCTTGCTCAGGGATCGACAACGTTGTTACCTCTTTTAACCAGTGCGAACCTACTGAAGTTTAGATGTTAAAAACTCAGAAAAACAAAAATAAATATTCCTTGCTGGGGGGCCTGATCAACAAACGCTGAGCTATAAATAGTTTCGAAGTATAATTGAGTCGGAAGGCCTACTCAACCTTAGAGAATGTATCGTAAAAGATTGTTTAGAGAATCGCACTAATAGCGAGCCGCTATACTAAAAGTATCTTTAGATGTTCGAAGATAAAACGCTATGGCTCAGTCAACCTATCAAGCGCATACGGTTAATGAATGTAGTTGACCAGTGGAGTAGGTCAGCACCTACTCACACTCTTATAATTTGGGAAGGAGGAGAAGATGTTAAATATACCCCCTTCTGGCTTCTATACCCACCCATGAGGAAATGCTCCATCAACTCGGAACGGCTTTCCACCATTGATCCACGATGCCAAGTGATCACAAAACTATGTCACTATAAAAATGTTTAGGATCCCCAAAAATGATAAAATCAGTCAAAAAGAGACTGAACTATCTAAACCGCAACACTATAACATTATATCGACCTATTCACTCTTGGAATATTCGACCAAAACCACACTAAACCTGGATAGAAACAAACTATCATTCCTCATCCACTAAATCCACCGTTATGTTACCTGAGTATCCATCCGCACACAAGAGAAGTGTCCACCCCTCCCTACGTACTTACACGAAAACCATCTTATCTGAAATAAAGCTTAAGCTGCTAGATATCCAAATACGCTGTCCGCTAGACAGCATTGAAAACACTATCAAAAGTTTCTTTCAACAAAACGTTATAAATTTTCTTTTTATTCAAATAAATCTTAAATTTTAAACTTCTTAATTTATGTCAAATCTCAAAACCTACAAAATATTTGACTCAATAAATCTTAAACCTATCACTAAAGTATTATGAATCTTATTACCTAATAAAGTGACCAAAAAAGAGTAATATATTTACTTTATACCTCAAAAAAAAAGTTACCGAAAAATATTCAACTTGTATGTGAAGCTATCCTTCGGCCTCATACAATTGTATTTTCGTTATTTATCTTTATAAAAAAAAAGTTGTTTGCGCAAAAGAAGAATGTACTCTTGGTATCATTAATCTTTGCTCGATACTCAACTTTGTTGAGGTAGGTCATAAAAAAAAAACTTTATCTTAATTAAATGTTTGAAGTTTCTGTTAATCGTATTAAAATTTCAACATACGCTCTCAAAAATGAACTATCTTGTAATTTAGAAGATATTCAACTTCAAAAATAATGACGAGCTTAAATAAACCAAAGACGAAGACTACACGTTAGAAACGATTACGCAAAAGAAAATACGTTTTACAAATTCCAAAAACCAAGATTCAAAAACCTAACGAACCCAAAAATAAATCATGGGACGTTAGCCCAAAGGTTTATGTTGTGGAAGGAGACAGGGAGATAGTATGAGAGATAGATTAAAAAAAGTAATATAGATTATCAATATGGTGTATTAAAGTCAATATAGTAATATCAATATAGTAAATAACAGGCGGGAAGGATCTGAAGTGCACTCCGGAAACTGGTCGCTGTAAACTAAAAAGGTTATTAAAAATTATACTGTATTCTGATAACTACCATATGTGCAATCAACATACTCTTATCTACTCAAAAAGATAAGATAGAGTATCTTTGACTATGTCTCTTCAAATTTTCTTTATAAATCTTGAGATACTTTCGCTGCTATGAGCGAGTTATTGGCAGTTGAGTGACTATATATGAATCACACTGCTGATGTAAATAAAGTAAAGTATCTTTGAGGTTTGTCTCGGACGACAAGTAACATCAAAACGCATACATATAACACGCAAATGTAAAGAGTTAAAGATTGAAGTACATTAAGTTAACTCCAAAGGACTTCCAGATTGATACACGACAAGTAATGCTATCAAAGCAACTTGATAAAGGATGATATGGAACTTAAAAGTTCAAGACAGTGACGAAAAGAAAGAAGGGGTCATAAAAGTACGGAAAGTTCCGACTGACCAGTGTAAACTAAAATAAAAAAAGTAAAAAGTGATAAAAAATGAAAAAAAGTGATATCTCAAAGATATAAGTGGAAAGTAGAAAGTGTGATCAAAAGATCAAGTAATATTGTTCCCAAAGGAAAGTATAAGGTGTAATCATGTACATAAACTACGATACGTAAAGTATCTTCAACTAAGAATTATCTTAGGAGCGTAAAGCGATGTATCTTCAACGTCGAATCTAAACTGTTCAAATACAACCAAAGCAAATGGGTTGTTCCACAAAAGAAAACTCGGAAATCACCTAGGATTCCGGAAACGATTTGATAAAGTGTGAGATAATAATCTCAAGGATAAAGTTATCTTTTGATAAGGACCTCTACACAAAGAGTAAGTACGGAGTTTCTGAAGAACTCAATTCAAAATATGAAACTGATAAGGATATTCTTTTGTAGTCACTTTTTCTTTACATTAATAATAACACACAAAGGACGATATTTCACACAAAAGGTAAGTAATTATTTCTCAAAAATGTTATAAAAGATTTTCATGCAAACGTTTTCGCAACTAGTATATAGATATAATAATAATTCAATACTTAAATAAAGATATATAAAGGATTAATTTGCACTAATTCGGGTGCACAAAAGTATTCAGCTTTGCTCAATTCTTGGATAGATCCACCGTCCGTGGACAATAATGTTGTGTCGTATGATTTGGCGACGAAATGACGTCAGTATAAAAGTAATTTTAGGATGCTGAACGGACGTTCCTGACGTTCGCGTTCGAAGGTGCTTCTTGGCACGGCGTGGCACAGAAAATATTATAAACGTAAAGAAAATGTTACCTGGATAGTAGGTATAACTACACAGATGATTTTATTTAACACAATAGGCACCGAAGTAAGTATAAACGAAGAGTTTCCGCAAGGATGTTCCAACCGAGACACAGACCATGTGGCCGAATCGGGTTTCAATAGAACATGCGGTACGGATGCCGTGTTTTGTGTTGCATTCCCTCGTGGAAGTCGCGCACAATGCTTCGGAGGTGCAACTAACTGAGTCACACTCCTACTTCACTCGATGCGTCTTACACTTTTATCTGGAACTGATGATCTTGAAGAATTTTTACAGATGTTCTTTTTCAGGATGCATGTGGAGTTAAATAATGTATTCCCACGTCGCCATTGGCTCTGATTTGCCAAGGTTAAATATGTATATCTGATTTTCTTCTATGGGCGAATCCCTAGCCCCTGTCCAAGAACCCTAGTGAATCAAAAAAAAAAGAAAACTAAATTCACTAGTTCTTATTGAAAATGTGGCGTATCTTTTGCAATTAAAGATACATAGCCACGAATAGGAAAATTGTGTCGCGCACATAAAATATGGCCGACGAAAAGAAAAAAAAAAAAATTTTCCACCTACCTTATAAAGGGTAAATCCTGATTAATATTTATCGCCAATTGCTAATAGCAATTTATGAAATCAATTAAATGATTATTCAATATATTATATTAAACACACGCGAGCAAATTCTAATTATAAAATATTTAATTTCAGCTGCATGTAATAAGACTTTTTTTCTTAAAGCGAATTTTTTTTATACGTTTGCCACAAACGAGGGTTGAAATGATAATGACAGAGATATAGACAAGTTCTTTAGGCCACGCCTCTGTCTGGTTTTCTATGGCAAGAATTTCCCGCGTTCTAATAGTTAACAATAGGGTTTGCGTTCATGGTTTTGTTAACTTTATGAAGTGCGTTTAGTGTGTGGTAGCAAAATAAAGCTGCTTCATACTGACATATATTCTTGACATAAAACATGTCAAATGACGAAATTTAAAGTGATCTGTCACTTTATTTTGATGCTATAATGTATATTATAGATTATTAAATAATTTAGTGTCGTCTTTTAGTCAATATATGAATATTTTTGTACACGTCATATTTTGACTTTTGACATATTTTCTGTTAGATATTTGTTCAAAACTGTCACATTTGACTACTACCTCAGTTATTATTGTGGACATGACGTAAATTCGTGTTTTCGAGATAATTGACAGCAAAATACTGTTATGCTCATCTGACAACCTCAGAATTGTGATGAGTTCTGATTGGTAGTTGTCAAAACTGAACTACAAATGGTTTTGACAGTTAACCATGATTTAATTCACATTATTTGTGCTTTCAATCTGTCAACTGACATTACCTGTCAAAAATAAAATCGTACGTCAGTTTTAGTCAAACAGACCCTAAATGTGTATTTGCTCGGAACGGGTTTTCACTTGTGCATTGGACATGCATTTTGTTCTTCTTCCAGTGAATTTCCAGAAGAAAACAGAAGATGCGTAGGAAAGAGATGGAAAGAAGCGTCTATTTGTACGAATAGTGACCACAAAAGCAAAACGAAAATGCCGGAAGTGTCTGGCCGCCATAATCCTATTGTGCAACCTCATGTAGCAATAGAATTTTCTAGAATGAGTGCGTCTGAGCTCGGAACGAATATTTTCCTCGTAGGATTTTTCATTATGGGCCGAGTTCGACCATACGAGTGCAGTGTTCGGGATTTGGGTCAAATACTTCCTAAATTCTGTACTCTAGTGGTGAAATTGAGAAATAAAGGATGTTTCGAAAATTTTTGAAATTTCCCGATTCTTGAATGGAAATGTCACTAGGTAGAAAGACATATGAAGTTTCTCGAAATTACCGCAAGATGTCACTTGTAGTTGCGGTGACAAAGTTTTCCCTACAAAGTTATTGCACATACAAAAGGATTGGGTCACACAATTAAGGAGCTATTAAGCGACAATGGTGGTGAGTTTGACAATACCGAAATAAAAAGGATACTTCGAGAAAATGGAATCATACAAAGGCTAACAGCACCATATACACCTCAGCAGAATGGTGGCAGTGAACGAGAGAACCGAACTATTATAGAGATGTCAAGGACCTTCAAATATTCAAATTCGGATATCAAGTTTCCAGAAAATATTTGGGCAGAACTAGTAAATTCTGCTATATATATATTAAATAGAACCGGAAAGTCATCAATCGATGGAAAAAGTCCATACGAACTTTGGATGAATAAGAAACCAAGGATAAAACATCTCCGAATAATTGGATCTACCTGCTATACTCATATACCTGTACAAAAGAGAAAGAAAATGGATAAAAAGGCTGTAAAAGGTTATCTGGTTGGATATGATGGTGATGAACGCTACAGGATTTTTGTCAAGGAAGATAATATGGTTATATTATCTAGAGATGTGAAATTTCAAGAAAAACCTATAAATTGCAAAAATACTGTACAATTACCACTACATGATATAGAAGAAGAAACACATGACAATACTGAACCTCCTGGAAATACCTTTGCAGAAGAAGAACCAATTTTTACAGAAGAAAGAGAACAATTTAATCCCAGCCATGACTTATTTATTGAAAATGAAGAAGAGAATTTCGAACAGCCATTAACAACTGAACGTCTCCGAGATCGTTCACAATTAACAAAACCAAAAAAGTACGATGATTTTGTAATGGCAGCTGAAAATTTTTTGAATGCTTTGGAAAATCCTGAAACATACCAGGAAGCAACAACCAACAAAAACCAAAAAGAATGGAAGAACGCAATGGAAAAAGAAATTGCATCACTGAAGGAAAACCAGACATTGAAACTTTCAGATTTACCTAAAGGATCTAAAGCGATACCCTGCAAGTGGGTATACAACTTGAAGAAAAATCCCGATGGAAGCATTGATAAATATAAAGCCAGGTTAGTAGCAAAAGGTTTCAGCCAACGTTTTGGTATAGACTACTGTCAAACGTTCAGTCCAGTGGCAAAGATGGGAACGATACGTTCAATTTTAAGCATTGCAGCAAGTGAGCAGTTGCATATTACACAATTTGACGTATCAACAGCTTTTCTTTATGGAGAACTTGAAGAAGTTATATATATGAAACAACCGGAGGGATATAGTGATGGTACAAACAAGGTTTGTAAACTTAACAGGAGTCTATATGGTCTCAAACAATCATCGAGGTGCTGGAATAAACGTTTTGGGTCTTTTATTTCGAAATTAGGATTCAAAACAAGTGAAGCTGACCCATGCTTGTTTATCCGAGAGCGAAACGAAAAAAAACTCATACTTGTTTTGTATGTTGATGATGGTTTGGTTGCAGCTACAGATAAAAAGGACTTAGATTTTTTCATCAATGAACTTAAGCAAGAATTTAAAATCATTGAAAAAGAAGCTGTGTATTTTCTGGGACTAGAAATTGAGATAAAAGATAAAAACATAAAAATTAAACAGACAGCACATGCGAACAAAATTCTCGAGAGATTCAACTTTTCCGAATGCAAGGCTATATCAACACCTATGATTAAGACAACCGAAACTTCTAAAAGAGGGAAAGAAACAATTGAAAAACATAATTTCCCTTACAGACAAGCTGTTGGTGCATTGATGTACCTTATGCTTGGTACAAGACCAGACATTGCCTACAGCGTCGGTTTTCTTTCGAGAACTCTGGAGGATCCGTCCACTGAAGATGTAAGCCGAGTCAAGCGAGTATTCAGATACATAGCAGGAACCTTAGATTATGGAATCATTTATCGTCACGACGCAGAAAAAGGTTTACTTGAATGTTACAGTGATGCTGACTTTGGGGGATGCATTAAAACAGGACGATCAACTTCGGGAGTTGTTGTTAAATATGCTGGTGGAGCTATTTCTTGGCTAAGCCAAAGGCAAGCAATGGTAGCTACATCAACAACGGAGGCAGAAATTGTAGCGGCGAATGAAGCTGCTAAGGAAGCAATTTGGCTAAAAAGATTGTTTACTGGCATTATTCAACTAAAAGACATTCCAGTAATCCAAGTTGATAATTCTGCAGCAGTGAGACTTTCTCAAAATCCAGAATTTCACCGAAGGACCAAACATATTGCCATTAAACATTTCTTTATAAGAGAAAAAGTGATTGAAGGACGGATTATTGTTGAACAAATTTCAACTGAAAATCAACTTGCAGACGTAATGACGAAACCATTACCAAGTCCACGTCTTCAAATGTTATGCAAGCAAATGGGACTTCAAACATAACAAAAAACTCAATTTTTCAGGTAACAAGGGAAAGTGTTGAAGTTAATAATAACTTTAGTATGTTACCTTTTATTTTAGTTAATACTTGTTTAAGTTGATACTTGCTAAATTTAATTATTAGGAGTTCTATATTTTTCTTTAAATCAAATAATTAAATTAAGCTTGTTTTTCTCCTCAGTCTAAATTCTTAATTCTTTGTAAATGGTTATTTTAAATAAAATTCCTAATTTAATAATAAAACAAAAACCTACATTTATTATTAAATACAATAAGATATACATACTTATACAATTTGTCAATTATATTTAGAAAACGGCGGCTATAATGTATTGCCTGCACTGGAATTAAAATGTTTTCCTCATGGATGTCAATTAATAGTGTTAGCTTGCTCTTGCTCATGGAGCTATATACTGTTGCGCGTGACGTATTGTCACTTTTGGATATTTACATATATACAAATAAATACTTAATCTAGCCTACGATAAACCTAAAATAAATAACCAGAAAATATAAACTATATAGAATATATAGATTTGTTTCGTTTAAATGGAAATTTTTAGAGCGAGTACGCTCTATATCTTATTGTATGAAAAATGAAATCACATTGAAAATACATGAAATAAAAGAATTATCAAGTTAACAGAAAGTATTTTTTAGAGCAGGAACGCTCTATTGAGTTACGGGAATTGAATGAATCACATGAAATAATAACATGAAATCACGAATAACGTTCACATAAAATCTTTTCTTTTAGACGATTACTTTACTATATGAATTAACAATCACTGGTTAGATTAAAAAGAAAATGTGTAAAGGATTTCTATGTGAATAGAATATTTTATAAACCAAGTTGCTGCATAATGACGTTGCTGCTGTTTGCGGTTGTGGTGCTTGTTGCTCTCACACCAATGTAACTGTAGTGCCTTTTTTTTTTCATTTGTGGGCTTTGGTTAAAACTCCAGACAATGTTCCTTGTGGAATTCTGTAGCCGATTAAAGATGAATTTACAGTTGCTGCTACAGAATCCGTTGTTTGAATTCGCCGCCAGTTTGCGGTGGATGAAAATTCCGAAAGTTTACCGCTCAGCCTGTTGCTTTAACTGTACACTCTCCCCAAAGTTACAGTTAATAACCGTGAAGAAACTTCTAGCGGTGCTGAAGGATACGGGACTTTCGGATGGCGAGTTGCTGGGGCACTATTTGTGCCCTGGTTGTTTATCGGTAGACCGATGAATTTTTTTTTTTTTTAATTTAAATTAAATTTACTCAGTTACTTTTTTAATTCCCGATAAAAATTTAAAAAAATTGCCAATAAAACGTTTACTTTTTTTTTGTATTAGATTAATGGACGGCAGTGCTTGGCACAGCACAACCGTCCTCTATCACGACCTCGACATCTCTCTTAAATTGGTCATTGTTAAAATTAAATTTGACGTTTCAGGCTTCATTAGGTACGTTCCCATACTGTCATTTTCTGCAAATAATCACTGACTCCACAGTGCATGGCGATGTTAAACTTCTCATCACAAATCTCATCTACAAAACCACCATGAAAAGTGGTCATTCCAAGAAACAACGTCCAGGCAGAAAGTCCTGCCTGCCTTGGCATTGTTGGGACATGGTCTTTGCAAAGACCATTTGTCAAAAAAATTGGTTCGTGCGTCCAATCAACACTGGTAAGGCCATTACACGGTCCTTGTAATTGGTCTTTGTCTTTGCAAGTACTCAAAAATTCGTGACATTGTGGACATTTGCAAAGACCGCATTTTACAATGATCATTACACGACATGACGACTTAAAGACAGATAAATACGTCATAATGACGTCAGATGGATTTATTATGGCCATTACAAGGACCGTCTAATGTTAGCTTTACTAAGACGACTCAAGAAACCTCAGGCCTGGCTTTAAATTAATTCTTTTACCTGGACAGGTGCTCATGTTACTCACTTGAATTTGGCGAAACAAAAGTTTAAAATTGATGCTGGAATGAACCATAGCGGAAACATTTGTTTTACTTGAACACGCCTAAATGTTCTTTTTCTCACCTTATTTTATCGTTTCTTCTATAAATAGTATCCCAGCAACAAAACCCGATTAATTCTTTCTCTTAAAAATGATTTCCCCCTAACGTTTGCACTAGGAACGCCTCTCAATTTACTATTCAATACCAATTTGCGTCGGTATCTCCTTTTATATTATTCATATCAAACTTCTCTAGTCGTTCGCAATACCATATGATACTCCCACCTGGTCTAAACTATTCACCTTTTTAAAGTGAAACTTTTATTACATCGTCTCAAACTTTTTCGTCTGTGTGTTGCATGTCGCGTGACGGTCGGCCGCGGAGTAGGGATAAAGTGAAAGGCGCTCGTTAGTTTCACTTTTACGGTGGTTTCATAAAACCACACATGTTTTTTTTTTCCAATCGAAACAAAGTAGCCTACAATCTTAGATTTAGCCAACACATAATATGTGCTCATCTTACAAGTGTTCACCTTACAAGTTCTTCACTTTTTCCCTAAATCTCAATCTATCTACAACAAGCGAAGATGCTTGCGATCATTTCAAACCCGTAACACCTCTATACTTATAGATAGTCGAACTGCTATCAAGGCTACTCGGTTACTATATATTTTCAAATGGTTCAACACCCAGAACAGCAATATCAGGCTTATTCTGATTCAAGATGAGTGATATGGAACAGGCAAAGAGCTTTGTCAGGAAAGTGTCAGCCCTTTACTGAATGAACATGAAGTGCAGCATCAAATGCTTCTTTTTATCTCAATCTAACCTAAAATGGAAAGATCTTCATGATTGTGTAACATCCAGACATGTTAGCCCACTTATATACTTGCAGGATGCCATCATCTGCACTCACTTTACCATGTTTGAACCCTAAGGATTACGACGAAATGGTATTTGAAAAGGTTTGCTGGACAAGTCAGATCGGAAACTGATACACATAAATACCAACCTATTGTAAAACCGATTTTGTGACCGTAGGAGTAAAGGCTAGTGAGTTGGCCTGCTACGCCGAAGTTCTGTGTGCAAATCCCTGAATTACATTAAATTACATTTCAATCTTCTCCGTATATTAATTAATATAGATACACTAAGAAGCACTGGCAACTGAAGCCAAAGGCTCAAGGACACACGATAGAGAGAGAGAGAGAGAGAGAGAGAGAGAGAGAGAGAGAGAGACATACAGAACAGAAGAGAGAAGAACAGACAACACATGCCATCAGCACGCAGCTAGTAGTATTGAAGGTCCTCCATCGGACTACTAACCACACACAATCATGCTTGATTTAGCTGATCTATCGGGAGGCGATGTTTTATCCGAGCCAAAGCCGTTGACTACCTACTTTTATACTTTGTTTCATTCCAAAGAAAAATGGAAATAAAATAAATACGAGATTCCTGAAAAACTGTCGAACAATTGCTTGTCAAATGTTTGATGTGCGGACTAGTCGTCACTGATCGAATCAGTGAATCCCTGACTTACTAACACTGACTTATTGCATACGTACCACTTGTGCCCCATGCATCTTATTTATTTCTTTGAGCAAGTTTACGTTGCCACAAAGTCCTTCATTAAAACTTCTTCTATACCATCTTAAGAATATTTCTTTTAAAAGGAGTTCACAGATTTTTATCCATGCTGACATAATCAATAAAACCGGGATGATATGGTTTTGTAAAGACAGAACATTAAACTTTAGATGCCATTTAAATCCAGCGGAGCCTAGATAGACAATCTTTGGCAATAACATAAGCGTAAGCATGTTACTGAAAGTATGTTTAAAACCCATTCTACGGGGATTTACTCGCGATTTGTGAACTAGTGTTTCAAGAAGAATTTTAAAGAGGTTATGATAGCGGGTCTTACAATCTTCATTGATCTACATTCCGTTTTTCAGTTTGCATTCCAAAACCAATATAAACTGTGCACTTTATACACTAAATTGTACCTTTTCCAACATGTTTACAAGCGTTTACTGAGTTGCGGGTTAGATCAAATATCTCCTCTTTTTCTGTGAAGACGAATTCAAACGAACTGGACACCACAAACATTATACTATCTCATCAAACTAGTCGTCTGATGTAAATTTTTTTTTTTTTTTGATATACCAGTCGGTGTCGATCAAGTATTCGTCGTGAGCGGTCGCGATGCTAACTTTAAGCTACGAGCAGACTGCATATAAAAGCCGCAAATGTTTGCGACTCTGACGTCAGTTTTACGTCATCATTTGCGATTCTTGGTCGCACATCGTCTGAACACCCCTTTGGGACAGTCCGCATATGCTCGCAAACCATGTGCGGATGATGTGCGACAACCAAGTCGCACATTAGTTTCCGACTTTTTTGCATATCGTGTGAACACTCTTGCAAATCAATTGTGACAATTTGCAGCCATGTGCGGGCATTTGCGGTCGTCCCAATCATTTGCAACTACGCGAAAACAGGACATTGCAAATGCATCGATGTGCGAGCAAATATCAGCTGAAATTCTCTGTTTTATTGAGAAAAAAAAATAAAAAGACAAATTTCGAAAAAAATTATTATTAAAATGGGTAGTTGAAGAAAGTTTATTATTGTTTTCGGTTTCCGTTCGTTGCCACCAGAGATCACAAGTGCTTTTTTTCTAGATGTCAATAAAAGTTGTACTACTGTCGAGAGCAGAACTGTTGAAAGCACTCACTTTCAAATAATCCACGACAAGCGCTTCATAGATTGCGTCGAGCACTTCTGGGATTATGGTTGAGATGGTATTGACTGGAATGCGGAAAAGATATTGCATAGACGCGAAAATTGTCGCCTGTAGCCAAGAACCGGAGAGTCAGCATTAGTCGGTCCGAGGCAGAAATGCAAGATCGCATGTTTGTATCCGCTTTTTGAATCCGCGGTCCTACCAAGGAAAGCAAATGGTCAAATTGATCGGCCGACATACAAACAAAACCGTGATACAATTCTGGTTTATTAGAACGTAATTCCAGCATCAATTTTGCGCAAAAGCCTTCCGTCTGGCGATGTAGAAGCCAATTTTTTGTCCACACACTACGAACCCGTTTAATTTTTTTTTAAACTCAATTCTTCGCGGCTTTCATTTTCTTCATATTTTTCTAGCATATCCAATGCCAAAATAGCAATAGAAGCCCACTTTGTTCGACATTTTGAATTAATTATAGCACTTTTTAATATACGAGATTATAGCTACGTCAAGAATCCCAAGCCAAATACACAAAGTTTCACAAATGTTCGCAAACCTGCATATGACTGGAAATTGGTAATATGCGGATATTGTTGCACATCGTGTGAACACCTCGCATATAGACCAAAACATTTGCGATCAGATATGCGAACACATGATGTGCGACACCTTGACTGCAAATGCATTTGCGACTTTTGGGACAGAATTTGCATATCATGTGAACACCCCTATATGCACGTTTGCGAGCACTGATGTGGGGATAGATTTTGCGATATGTTTGCGAGTTTTTACGTGACGTCAGAGTCGCAAACGTTTGTGGGTTTTTATATGCCGTCTGCTCGTAGCTTTAGGAGCGCTTAGAAGTTTTGTTAAATACATTTCTGACTTCGATATCATCAGTTCACCCCGCTTAATTTTGTTTGTATCATTTAAATGCTTAGAAAGAGGAGTTTTCAAGCGATTTTAATACACTTCATTATATTTTTTATTCATTTTTGCTTGTAGCAAATGAAAGATCTTTTTAACCGCTTTTTTGCATGGTTTTTTGTGTAAATTTTATACATTTTGCAGAGTGTTAATTATTTTTATATTGTTTTGTTTCTTAACACCATTCTTCAATTCAAGCATTATTTACTAATAATTCTTTTGTGGCTTTTTGAATTTTTGAATTAAAAAAAAATAATAATAATTACAATTTCTTTCTCATTTTCTCATTCAACATAGAATCTGTCCAGGAATCTTTGGAACGTCGCTTCGGACGCGTCGGTGGCCGTATTCCAGTTACACCATCAGAATCTTTCCAGAAACGTATCTCTGGTGCTTCCGAAAAGGATATCGTGCACTCTGGTTTGGATTACACAATGGAGCGTTCAGCTCGTGCCATCATGAAGACAGCCATGCGCTATAACTTGGGACTCGATTTGAGGACAGCTGCCTATGTTAACTCAATCGAAAAGATCTTCACCACATATCGTGATGCTGGTTTAGCTTTCTAAGCTCTCTCTATCGAGATGGTAATAAATTAAGAATAAAAAAAAGAACAAAGCATCAACAACCTACGAATAGTTTTTAAAAAGAAAATCGCTTGCAAGAGGAATGGAGAAGACGTCCGTCGATGGAAGGATATTGAATAAGCTATAAAATTAATGTCTTTACTTAACAAACAAAAATAATTCATCTCCAATTCCTGCCATATAAGTAATTTAAAAGATTTACTAAAAAAAGTTAAAAAAAAAACACACACACAATCGACCAAGCGAATAAAAATTAAAATACGATCGTCGAATACAGCTTCAGCACGCGGTAAATCTTTAAAAAAACAAAAATAAGATTTCAACATTTTTTCCTTTCCATTAGTTTCAAACTCTGGCAACTTCGCAGAATTTATTCTTAGACAAGTCAAAAATTGTATTCTTAATGTGTATTCTTTTGTTTTTCTCATTAATTTAAAAAAAAAAGTGTTTATTTTTTTTGTTTTAATTTTATTTTCTATTTTCTGTTTTGTTTTGTTGCTGTTATTTCCTTAGATTATAAACATTAAAATGCATTTTACTAAATAAATAAAATAATAAAAAAAAAAACTATTAAAAACATCAACTTGTGACTTCTTAATTAAAGAAAACGTTACTTTTCAAAAAAATTTTCTCTTTGAAATTCTGTGAATAAAAATATAAGTTCAATTTTTAAATTTAAAACCGATAAGGACGATATATTCATTGAGCTGTATAGTAGTACTCCGAGGCGTAGCTACTATTTTTTCAAATTTTCTCTGACCAAAAAAATTGGAAACATTTTGTTTTTGGAACTAGAATTAAGACACTCAAAAGTAATGCGAATATGGGGGAGAGTACGATAACTGAGGCGCCAAGATTTAATAACGGTTTTGTGTAGGGGCGTCAAATGCAAGTATTTTTTACTATGGGAGGGGGGGGTCTACCTCGCCCCGTTTAGGAGGTAGGGGCGATTTTCGAAAAAAATGTCTTGAATGGAAAAATAAATATTAAAAAACAACGGCAATACTTAAAATACATTACTATAACGGTTTTAAAAGCCAGAGGTCTGTTCTTTAATCCTACATTTAAATTAAATTACTCGTTACAATAGTTTTCAAAATATTCGCATTCAAACTCGAAATTTTGATAAAAAACGTAAAAAAATATCTTTAAACCAATTTTGTTCAAAATTGTGAAATGGAAAATAAATTTTTTTTTCTGTGCCGATGCTTCAATAAATATTTAATCGAACGCAAAAAACCAAAAGCTTTTATGTCTTCTAGTTCTTGTGAAAATTGAAAATTACTGAAACTACTTTTGTATGAAATTTTAGATTCTTGGCATTTATTGTGATTTCATTAGAGGATTAATGTTGATGAAAGGTTTATCGTTGAAAGTAAAGTACAGCAATTCAGTTAGCGTTACCCAGAATGCATGACGAGGAGTTAGAATTGCGTTGCATTCCACTTTCTAGTTCTAGTCAGTCAGTTTGTGAGTAAGGAGTCAGTTGAAAAAATCAAGTCAATTTACAACTCACATGATGTATTTAAAGGGTATGTCAGTCTCGTCAATGAAGTCATCGTCTAGGTTTTCACTTTGGATGGTCGAAGTCTTTAAGTTGCAGACCAACACTTTCTCCTCCCATAGACAAGACCTGACTATACATTTTTGTATGTCCAATGTCCGCGACGCGGGCCACCCAGGTACTGTTGATTAAAACTACTATTGATACAGGCGCCTGCCAGGCAGCTGGAACTACCCTTAGCGGAGCAACGAAGTTGCGTGAGCGGGTGTGCCCCCGAAAATGGAGTTGAAATGCCTAAATCCCGCGGAGCGGTCCACCCAGGTACTGTTGATTAAAAAATACTATTGACATAGGCGCCTGCCAGACAGCCAGACCTACCCTAAGCGGAGCAACGAAGTTGCGTGAGCGGGTGTGCCCCCGAAAAGGGAGTTAAAATCTCCACATCCCGCGAAGCGGGCCACCCAGGTGCAATGTTTATACGACGGGAGTTAAAATCCTTAGATCCCGCGAAGCGGTCCACCCAGGTACTGTTGATTAAAAATACAATAGACACAGGTGGCTGCCCGGCAACGAAGTTGCGTGAGTGGATGTGACCCCGAAAAAAGGGGTGACACGCTTCAATATCCGCGGACAAAATATCCGCATACACCCGACCTCGCACCTACCCCAAGTCCTATAGTGTGCCCAGGCAGGGGGGTTGCAGGGGGGCAGCATGCCCCCCCTTACATAGGTCATTGCTTATACACCGTAATTATGCGTCGCGGACATTTTGTCGCGGATATTTTGACCCGGATATTTTGTCCGCGGATATTGAGGCGTGCAGCCGGAAAAGGGAGTTAAAATCCCTAGGTCCCGCGAAGCGTGCCACTCAGGTACTGTTGATTAATCCTTAAAGTTAGATCACCGTAAATACCAAAAATAAAAATCTCATAAAAAAGTAGTTCAAGTAATTTCCAATTTTCACAAGAACTAGAAGACATAAAAGCTTTTGGTTTTTTGCGTTCGATTAAATATTTATTGAAGCAGCGGATCACAGAAAAAAAAATTATTTTCCATTTCACAATTTTGAACAAAATTGGTTTAAAGATATTTTTTTACGTTTTTTTATAAAAATTTCGAGTTTGAATGCGAATATTTTGAAAACTATTGTAACGAGTAATTTAATTTAAATGTAGGATTAAAGAACAGACTTATGGCTTTTAAAACCGTTATAGTAATGTATTTTAAGTATTGCCGTTGTTTTTTAATATTTATTTTTCCATTCAAGACATTTTTTTCGAAAATCGCCCCTACCTCCTAAACGGGGCGAGGTAGACCCCCCCTCCCATAGTAAAAAATACTTGCATTTGACGCCCCTACATAAATCCGTTATTAAATCTTGGCGCCTCAGTTATCGTACTCGTGCCCGAATATGCATGAACCTGAATGTATAGATAAGGTCACTAATATTTTAACAGAATTCTCAAAGAAGCACTTGAGAAAGCATGCCCTCTAAAGATGGGTAATCAGAGAAAAAGAAACCACCAGGTGGAAGACCGAGCTAGGCAACATCAGAAAAGGAACAGGAAAACTTTACAACGCTGCTCCTAAGTTATTCCCCAAGCTCAGCATGCTTATACCAAAGGTAAAAGTGTGGAATCAGCAATTCACAGTGTTGTAAGCACTGTGGAAAACCCAATGCAACACAAGGAGTATTCCCATTGCTTCATTCCTAGACATTGAAAGAGTCTTCAATAATGTGAAAAATTATGCAGCGTAAAGAGCCCTTGTGAACCTTAATGTGAAGGTGGTGTTCTCTCACCTGTTCTCTGGGTACTAGAGGATAACGAGATTCTTAAAAGACTTAAAAATAGTGAAGTCAGTGTAGTAGCACATGCAGATGACTTAGCTCTGCTAGCGACAGGAAAATTTCTCTACACTCTCTTTCTGAACAAATAGAAGGCGTCTTGTCCTTGGTAAATACTTGGTCAAGAAAATGTGGGCTTGCGGTCAATCCGCAAAAGACAGAACTAGTCCTCTTTACCAACAAAAGAAAAATACCAGTTTTTAATCTTCCTTCAATAGAAAGGATTTCACTAATCCTGTTCAATCACCGAGCAGACACAACGGTAAAAGTCTTAACCTGCAAAATTAAACAGACTCGCTGCAGCTTACGAGAGATGTATCTCGCTCGGCTCCCTCCTGGTCATAACCGAGAAACAGTGAATCTTCTTTAATAAACAAAGAACAGAGACGACTCTCCAGCTCGACGAGAAATCGCTACGATCCCTTGTGAGCTATACTAACCAGGCGCAACGTGCTGCGTTATCCCAAAAAGAAAATAAAGCTCAGCACGGACGACTTGAGCAGAGGGCACTCCGAATATTTTCTCTCACTGCCCAGTGACGTGATGTTCTGGGAAGGAACTTCTTTCAGGACTTAGAAGAACTATCTAAACAAACGCGTGCAAACCTGCTAAGATTATCAACGCATCAAAATGTTTTGAGAATGTATAGGTTTTTCATTGGTCCCATGCTTATACCCAAAGCCCTAGTTACATTGATCTGAGTTTGATACACACAACATCATCCACCAGCACATTAAGGGGCCATTTATAGCGAACAGAAAAACTAAACCATCAATCAGTGTAGCATTTGTGTTTTAAATAGAATCATAACATTGAACAAATTTCCATTTAAAAATTGTTTCGGTTTGATTTTTCTGATCGCTCGTAATACCAGAAAAAAATCCTTATGTTAAAAACGAGTTAAACGACTTAAAAACAATTTATTGACAAATATCCCTGACCGCTTTCCGAATTTCCTGATTTCCCTGACATTCGCTGACCAAATTTTGTTCCCTGACTTTCCAGTTTAACGGTGTCACGTCCAACGTTTCGAGTTCGATCCCTGCTCCATTTTTTTTCAAAGCTATTGCCTTTTGCAAGGAAGCAGGAATTCTTGACTGATGAAAAAATTCATATCTGGTAGCCGTTCGGACTCGGCTGCAAACTTTTGAGAAGTAGATATGGGTACCTACATGTTAGGGCGGATCAGCAGCTTAAGTGAGTCAAGCGTTTCTTTCTATGTTTCCCTGGGAAACCTCAACAGGTGTCAACCGGGTATTTCAATTCTCAAAACACATTTAAAGTCTGTTGGTTGTGTTGTTAGCCTAGGCTAACGATCAAAGCTAAGACATTTCGACTTCTATGTTTTCTACTTGGAATGAAATTTAGCATGATACCCAATGTCAGGTCCGGTTGATAGCAAGAATTTCATCGCCAAACTCAAATGAGATACTATTGAGCATTTTAAACAAGTCAACCTGGTAGGAGCAACACACCAACATATCGTTACAATGTGTTTGGACCAATGCGGCTTAAGACCAAGTCTTCGTTGTGCTATAGATCCTTGTCTACTTGCACTTAGTGTCTAAGATTATTGCCCCTTATACGAAAAAATGCATCATTCGAAATCGAAGACACATTATTTATTCGTTTTTAACAATAACTGTTATTTAATTTTGAATGAACGATAATTTATTGTTAACAATTTTTTTTATTCTTCCCCACCACCTTCCTCCTCTTCATCGAATTCGCCTTCTTCATCGGCAGTTGCTTCCTGGTATTGCTGATACTCTGATATCAAATCATTCATATTACTCTCAGCTTCTGTGAACTCCATTTCATCCATGCCCTCACCAGTGTACCAATGAAGGAAAGCCTTCCTTCTGAACATGGCAGTAAATTGTTCCGATATCCGTTTGAAGAGCTCTTGTATGGCAGTAGAATTCCCTATGAACGTTGCTGCCATTTTCAAACCTCTCGGTGGAATATCACACACAGCAGTCTTGCAATTTTTCGGAATCCATTCCACAAAGTAGCTACTGTTTTTGTTTTGGATATTGAGCATCTGCTCGTCGACTTCCTTCATTGACATTCGACCTCGGAATATTGCGGCTACAGTTAGATATCTACCGTGTCTGGGATCACAGGCAACCATCATATTCTTAGCGTCAAACATTTGCTGAGTAAGCTCGGGAACTGTAAGGGCACGGTACTGTTGAGAACCCCTGGAGGTCAGTGGAGCGAACCCAGACATGAAGAAGTGCAGTCTAGGAAAGGGAACCATGTTGACTGCTAATTTCCTGAGATCAGCGTTCAATTGACCGGGGAATCGCAGACACGTCGTCACACCCGACATTGTTGCAGAGACCAAATGATTCAAGTCGCCATATGTAGGAGTGGTCAGCTTGAGTGTGCGGAAGCAAATATCGTACAAGGCTTCATTGTCAATGCATAATGTCTCGTCTGTATTTTCGACCAATTGATGGACACTCAAGGTGGCATTGTATGGCTCGACTACGGTGTCAGAAACCTTTGGAGATGGTACGACCGAAAATGTAAGCATAATTCTGTCCGGGTATTCTTCTCGGATTTTCGATATGAGCAAAGTTCCCATACCAGAACCAGTACCTCCACCCAAGGAATGTGTCATCTGGAAGCCTTGCAGGCAGTCACATCCTTCAGCTTCTTTGCACACCACATCCAATACAGAATCAACTAGTTCAGCTCCCTCGGTGTAATGTCCCTTGGCCCAGTTGTTTCCAGCTCCCGATTGACCAAAGACAAAATTATCAGGGCGAAAAATTTGACCAAATGGCCCCGACCGAACCGAGTCCATAGTTCCTGGTTCTAGGTCAACCAGTATTGCCCTGGGAACGTATTTTGCACCGGTGGCTTCATTGTAGTAGACGTTAATACGCTCCAATTGAAGATCGCTATCGCCGTAGTATGTTCCAGAAGCATCAATACAATGCTCGTCGGATATGACCTCCCAGAATTTTCCTCCAATCTGGGTTTCCGCATTGGCCTGCTTGAATGTGAACAATTTCACGCATTTTATTAAATTACTGCTGATGGTCCTGGTGATCGTTGAGATCGCTTGAAAGAATTATTCTTACAAAAAATCCTTAACTTTATTGTTCCAAACTCTAGACTAAAAACTGAAGAAAATTTTATTTTGTTTGTGAATATTTTCTCATTGCCAAGGATTTGAGATTTCGAACAAGTAAAAAAAGCAGATGTTTTTTTCAAAAATAGGACCTAAATCAATTTAACTTGAGGTTCAAGACTACCTCGGAATTAACAAAAAACTCAAGAGCTCCAACTTGAATTTTCGAGCTAATTTATAAAAACCAAAGAAGGATTAAATTGCAAAGGCTGTTTTTGAGGTAAATCAAAAAACCTTGGCAGAAACTGCAAAGCTCGTATTATATTTTTAGGTCTACTCTCTTAAAAAAAACATCAAGCTTTAAAAATTCAATGCTATTTTTTAAGTTTAACATCGTTAAAATTAGATTTCTGTTATTCATATTGTTAGCCAAAAACTGAAGACGCAGTTTATTATAAAATAGATAGAATGTCATACAAAGCTTAATCAAAATCGTTACAGCCGTTTTTGACAATTTTGACAAAACTTTTGGCTTAACTGAACGGCTCGATAAGAAGTGTGTAAGTTACCGCTTAAAAGCAGTTACTTAAAAAATGTCAATGTCATTTTATAAGAAACTCCGAAAAACATGCATAAAAACAAACCAAAGTTTTAGTGAATTTAGGGGGAGGGAGGAGGCTTATTGGATGGTGATGGGGCTGGGCTGGTGAGTTATTTTTCCGTAAATATTTTTGATGGGGTTGCAGAACAATACATTTGTAAACACCTTACGTGATACCTCCCTCTTGATTTAAGAAAAAGAGAATTATAGCACTCTACATTAATCGGCAACTCCTAGTGCGAAAGAATTCATTGGAGCCTTATCTAAGAAAGTGAAGCAACACTTCCATATAATAATTGAATAAACTGCAGTCTATCATATAAAAGATAGAGGCACATGAGTTCCACCCCTTAAACAGTAAAATCGACCATTAGGCCGTGCCGTCACGAAAAACAGCAAAATGCTCTGATGCCATCCGGCCAATCATTTCTTGAATGCCGTCTACACCTTCAAAGCTACTGTTACAGAAATAACCATTGTATATAGAACCTATAGTAATATCACTTGGGAGTTTTGCTGCTCGGCCGCCGACGGCAAAACAAGGCATTAACTCATTTCAGATTGTTGATGAAGAAGGAATAGATGGAAGGGAGAAAATAACATGCTGAGAATATTTTCATCATTGAAATTAACGAGAGCTCTAGATTATACGATTTCAAAAATTGGCAAGTATTCAAGGGAGGAAAAATAAAAATTTTTGTTGTTTTTAATAAAAAAAAACTTGGTTGTTTGTAAAGTCGGTTTACGGACGATAATTTTACGTGATAACCAGTTAACGAAACAGTTCATTGTGTAGGTTTTGTATCTCTTTAACCACCAACAACCCACCCCACTTACAACCACCCACCATTTTTGAATTTTTTTTCTCACCCCTTCCCCCCAAACATCAACCTCTTAACCTAACATACAACCAACAGCCGTTAATTGTTTCCTTTCCCTCCCAACACAGTAAATACCCCCTTCCATACCACCAACAACCACCAACCATCCACACCGCCTACAACCATCAACCAACCACCCACTATTTTTGACAATCCCCTCCCAAACACCAAATCCAACCACCCACTCCACCTACAACCATCAGCCACTCACCAACCATTTTTTTACACTTTTGACAATTTTTTCCTCATTCCCTCCCAACACCAAAATCCAACCACCCACCATATCTTAAACCACCTTCAGCTCACCCACCACTTTTGACAATTTTTTCATCGCCCCCAATCAAATCAACTATCCCCACCACCTAAACCGCCGACCACCCAACCGCCAACAGCATTATTAAGCAAGGAAATTCCCGACATAGAGGTATAATTCCACCTACAACCGCCAACCAACCACCCACCATATTTGACAATTCCCCCACCAAACCATACCAAATGCCCCGCAACACCAAACACCCATCCCACCTTCAACCACCAACGAACCACCCATTATTTTTGACAATTTTATCGTCACCACATACACCAACAACAACCACCCACCATTTTTGACAATTTTTCTTCTTCCCGACACTACCCCCCCACCACCACCACCTCACATTCCCATCACCACTTACAATCACCAACCACCCAACACCCTCCCCTACCACTTTATCGCTTTCTAGGCTATCAAAGCAGCTAGGTAACGTGAATGTGACCGTGACATTTTTTCGTGCGTGCTGCCCATATATTCCAAACCGATTTATTAGACGTTATCACGTCAAAAAAAAAAAAAAAAAGAATAAGTTTCACATCTGCCGGAAGTCCCGTGACGGCTAACTTTTTTTTAAATCAAACTACCTCGTCTCAAATTATATCATATTTAACCCGTACGGCACACATGCCAGCTACTGGCAAGACAGTTGCAATCCACTCACATTTTCCACTTACACAGACAGTTATCTGACAATTAATACATGTAGTAACTTACTCCTACCAGTAACTGGCATGTGTGGCGTCAAGGTCACCACTAAACTGATTTTGATACAATTTTGAATGTGTTGTGAAGGCGCGCCGTTCATGTTAAGCTAAATGAAAGATGTTCGGGATGGTTTTCGGGACGAATCGGGACATCCGTACTTATTCGGCTTGGCCGATTGGCATATTCCAACCGTTATCATTCAGCATAATATGGACGTACCTTAACTGTAGACCAACGTTAAAAAAAAAAAAACGACTAATCCTACGTTGACGGGTCGTTTTGTAAGGAATCAAAAAAAAAATAATATTTCTAGGGAATTTTAAACTTATAAAAAGTTGTTGTACGATTGTGGTGCAGCACTGAACCTCGTTTTTAAATTCTTGATCCGGGGGGTCAACGTTATTTAATCCTCGAAAATTGGTGGGATAACCCTTGAACCACCCTTGAACGACTGTCTAAACTTTAGTTATGTACCCACGAACCGATGTATATCGTTTTTAAATTTTGATCCGAGGATGAACCACGATTGTACAACTGGCCCTTAGGTAAAATTTCAATTCATACAAATAAGAATGTGCCAAACTCCAAATAATAATTGACGTCCCGTATACTTTACCCGGGCGCCACACATGTTGCCATACACACATTTTCCACTCACACAAAAAAATTTTAGCCGACTGGAACACAGATAGGAATCTGACAATTGTTAATACATGACTGCCAGAAGCTAACATGTATGGCCGCAGGGTAACCAATTTCATTGACAAATGACCAACTTTCGTAAGAATAATATTGTTCATGTAAGGAGTTTTCTGAAAATGCGACCCTAGTGGTACCTAGAACAAACTACGAATTTGTAGGCAGACCTTAAAGGCCTAGCGAAAATCTCCACTACCGAAATTCGGTTCAGCGTAGACAAATGTTTGTCAAGTCTCCACTCCCAGACAAATAGTTCCGTTTCCGTTAGTCTTCATTGTTCGTTGTTATTTTTAACATTGGAATTTGGAAGAGGAAGTCACCATTACACTACCACAAATCAATGAGGAATACTCGTCTGGATATTAAAATCTGATAGAAAGTAAGTTTTAATGGAATAATCCAAGAACATCCTCATTAAGTGATGGATTTTCTTCTGAAGGATTATTTTATAAATCCATTTTCTTTTGCATTTTACGTGTACTTATCTGAAGGTATTTAATTTTTCTTTAGGTCGTGCTGGGTGGTTCTGTTCAATTTAGTGGACTTAAATCGAGAGTAAAAACAAAATCTGAAACTAACAGGAAGATCTAGGAAAAGCCAAAATACCTGAAATACTTCGAGAAACCTAAAACAATATTCGGCCAGGTTTGTGGCACGCAGAAAAATCAATAGTGGAAGTCTGCAGTAAGTTCAACAAATTGCCAATGCCAAAACCAATCTATTTTTAGATATACATAGGCTGTGCCCTGTGCCTATAAATAAATATATAAACATAAAAATCGAACCATGAATCTGTGAACAATCAGATTATTCTCAAGATACGGATAGGTACATCCTTGATGTAGGAAGAAAATCATCATCGAAAACTAAGGGTGGTAAAATATAAATCTTATTGATAATTCAGACGAGGATAACAGAAAGATCCCGATAGTGGAGGAAGATGGAGAAACATAAAAAGAAAGCAAATGTTTGCAAAGATATATTTGGAAGTATTCTAAGTGCGGAGTACTCACTGTTCGTAAATTAAAGATATGAAAGTACCATGTGTGCTGCAGAAGGATTTGTTATGGCGTTAAAAGAACAAGTAGTGACTAATAAAATAAATATATTAGTTGACTGGTTTTTTATTTGGAATACATTTATTCTGGCGTGTAATTGGAGGTTGCAGCATTAAATAAAGTTACACTTTCTAAGTTGTTTGTTGGTATAAACCACGACTATGTTAGGTAATGTTTATTAATTTTAACATTTTCGAGCTTTAACTTTTAACATTCTTTATTTTACCGCCTACAAACACGTCCACGATCTCCAAACAACATCAATTTCGTAAAATTATATTATGTTTTTTGTATACAGTTACGATAAAAGCACAACTCTAAAAATTTTGCATACGCAAGCCTTAGGTAAACTTTCTTCCAATTAAATAAAAATATTTCAGTTTGGGCGTGGTTGACGCCCACTTTTCGTACAAAACCGTCAATATCGTTTGTGTAAGATAACAATGTTTATATTATTACTTTTTTATTACTGTGCATAAACATCTTGTGTATGAAATCAAAAAATTGATTTCGGGCGTGGCTGACGCCCATTTTTCATTAGAAACTATAAAAAAATTGTATTTGCAAATAAACGGTATTTATAATGAATACACAAGTCCGAATTTGTGTATCTCTTAGTCGAAACTAAGGAGCTTGTGTATGAAAAGAAATTTTTGAATTTTGGGCGTGGCTTACTTCCACTTTTCATGAAAGAACGAAAAACGTAGTTTTAAAAATTTAAGGTACTACCAATATTCAATTTTAACCTTTTTCCGTTCTTTAGGTACATGAAAACTATCTCTACATTTTGTTGTGTACATTTTTTCAATACGCCCACTTTTAAGGGCGTGATTTTTATAAAGTACCTTTGTTAACCTAAAAATTGACTAATGATCATAGCTCAGTTAGTGCTTAAAATTTTATTTACACATTTTTAGGACACGCCCACTTTTAAGGGGCGTTTCCGTCAAAGGTCGTAATATGCACTAATTTTGTTGATGTTTTTAAACTATCGGCCGCAGTTTTGAAGTAAGAAGATAAACACTTCGGTTTATATTTCTTTGTTACGTAGTAGAGAGTGGTTCAAGAATTGTTAAAAACACCCATAAACGCTATTTCCATTCAAAATCTAACTTTTAAAAATTTAAGTTTTGTCTTGTTTTGTTCAAATCGATCTGCAAGCTTAAAATTGAATGTCACTGAGCTCATAGTAATTGTCCTGGCAGTAAAAAGTCCCAACTTTGGGTGTGGCACACGCCTTTTTGTATTGCTCTAGCGAACGCATACTCATAAAAATATAGGGTATCCAACAGTTAGTTGCAAACGTGCTGTAGCTCTCGGTTGTTTCTACCTATCTACAACTGGCGCTTTGATAGGAGATATCGGTTTTAAGGTATGATAACGTTATGCTAGTAAAGGACATCGATATAGACTAACAACTAACAATCAAGGTTGGAAGGATGCCATTGCCTTCTGTTGTGCAGGGGAATCTTTTGGGTGAGCAGGATCCGGATGTAGGATGTACAAATATTTCAGAGAAATTATTCAAAGTCGGGTTTGAAGGCATGTATTCTCTGGCATGAATTTGAATAGGTTTTGAATGATCCTACATAACCAAATATTCCATTTAATTCAGGTTACTTGGGTCTGGGTTGTAGCTTTTCTGTCAACGTCTGGAGAAGATGTTTCCTGCATTCTTCGCATCGAAAACAAGATAAAGATGGTTGATATTAAACCATTCAACTAATTGCAATCCATTTAGAACGTTCCTACATTTAAAAAAATACACAGATTAAAATTGTTGTTGCACCAAAAAAGTGTTTTTCATTTTTTAATATGAAGCATTTAAAACAATAATTATGGACCGACAAAGATATTTATGTTTTAACCTAAGTTTTAGGCACGTATTGTCTTTTTTTGTTTTGCTTACTAAGAGCACTCCGTTACATTAGTTATTGTATGTTGTGTTAATAAAGGAATATTACTTTAAAAATAGGTAATAATTGGGAAGCACATAAATTCGGGTTTTCAAAACTCGAATCGAGTAAGTACACAATATAATCGTGTAAAAATAATACAATTTTGAATACACTTTAAGAAAAATAATATTTTGTTGGAGTAAACTTAAATTATAATATCATCGCAAGGAGCCCTGATACAAATGCAGCTCCAATTCTGGACTAGTTCACATTATAAGGGATCTTGGAAAGAGCTTTTGTTTCACATAATCTTCAACAATCTCCCTGACACTATCACGTGTTATTTTAGGCACCTTAAGTTGATAGCCAAGATCCTTGAGTTTGGTATTGTCTAAGTGCATGTGCTTGTGGTAGAGTTGTTCCTCGTCCATGTATGGCGTAAGGGGTGTATTGGAAATGTCATCTTTTTGGCAGAGTTCTGCCCATGGTCCCATGTGTTTGTCATTGATTTCACTTATTGTATCCGACATGCTTAGCTGAATGGAATTGAAATGAATTTTGAGCTGTGAACATAATTGAACAACAAAAAATACATACCTTCGTTAGATTTGACATAACGATTCCCCAATAATCGACATTTATGGCAAAAATATCAGCTAAAATATCACTAATCGAACCCTGAGTAGTTTCTGAATCATCAACCACATTATAGGTCTCACCTATGGCCTTTGGATTTAGTGCAACTTCCCAAATTGCACTAACAGCATCAAGGACATGAACTGTGTTGAGTTTCATTGCATCGTTCCATAGGAGTTTCATGGTTTCATTGAGGTATTTGTAAAGTGCAGCAATTATTATACGAGGCACTGAAATGGAAATTTCGATTAAAAATCAATTAAACAGGTGTCTGATCTGGAATATTGTAATCCTTCATCATAGAACGATAAGTTAACTCAAGAGATTGGTCCAAGGGCACCGTTAAGGCATTTCTGGTCTCAGAACAATTTTATGTTTGTAAGCGGCTGTAAGAAGGAAAATGTCACCTTTGTGGTCCGAATGCTCTTATGTATCACGTGCTTGTGGTAGAGAGCGGGTAACATTTACGCTCAAGAGGAACGAATAAGCATTTGCTGCTCAGAGCATAGACTTGTAGTGGAAGAGCCTACATATGAAGGCCAATGGTAGCAGCTGGCGTCCCGTAGGGAATGGCTACAGAAGGCGTCCGTTTTCACGAAGGCGGCAATGCGGCTTAGGTCTGTTATTTACCTTAAAGGAAACATCAAGCAGCGAGCTACGAGAATATGTATTATGGAATTGATTTCCCAAAGGGAAGAAGTACTTTTTAAAAATTCTCCTACGGCTCCTGCTCAAATTAACAGAAAATCATCAAGAAATCTTACAGATTCAACAAAATTTCCTTTTGACTACAAAACACGAACCAAGATTAGAGCATGGAAGGCACGAACACGTTCAAACATGTTGTACTGACTAAGGAAGTTGTCAAAAGTCTTATACCCTGGAAAGGATTAGTCAATGCAACACTTCAACAAATGATGCATCAGCGGACATCGTGGGTTTCAAACGAGTTATGAGGAAGTTTGGCTTGTCGACTTTTGCAATGCTCGTCAACTTGTGATTGTGGGTTCTTTATTTCCGCACATGACCTGCCACAAAACTGGGGATCTCCTGACGGTTGAACTGGAAATCAAATCGATGGAACCGATACACTTTACAACTAATATGGAGGAACTCACTGTGCGTTGTAATAAAATAAAGGCTGACGTGAGTGAGAGGTGACCATCAATTGTTACTGAGTTTGCTTCGCTTACGAACAGCTTCTACCCAGCGTCACTCAGAGTGTAAAGCAAGGGACCAAAATTTATCAATTTCGCTACCACTTGACGTTAAATTTACAAAACATTGGTTTACGGGTAGATGCTATGTAGGGTCAAACAACGAGCGTTTTCATGGGAGCTAAAACTGTACCGAGGTAAATCAGAGAGATTCTTGGAGATCACTTAAAGTAAATATCAATTCAGAAACTGATGCTGATCGTTTATTAATTCTAGGGTAGGGTAGGTAGGTAGAAATGGAGGTTCTCATTTGAGCTGGAAAAGCTCCTAATCCGCCGTTTTGTAACCATAACTTAACAAAGTATTAGAAGGGTGTAATGGGATGTTTTTTTTTTTTTTTTTACAAAGAAGGCTAAACGACTAAATCTGCTTAGCCAAACCTAGGACAATTTCATGTAACCGTACTTCAGACTTTATGCCACCTAGGTATAGGTAGGTTGCAGGTTGGTAAGGGGATTTTTGGTTTAGTAAGCGGGTTTGCCGTAGAGGTCCTGCAAGAATCATAGCCCGCCGCCTAGGCGTGATTCTAGGGTACGACTAGAAAGCTTTTTATAAGACAGTGCAGCGGTGTGTTGATTAAAGGCCAGTGGTGGACAAACTTAGGGTACATCTGGCAGAAAGAGGGGATGCAAGGGAGCTGTATTAACCACGGAGGACATTGCGAGACAACGTAGTACAACTTAAGGCCCTGACCTATAGAATCCGTCAACTGACAGCTTGATGCAAGGAACACTTTTGTGCACGGCTAAATGGCGACTACGGCGCAGAATTGAATCCTCAATTGGATAACATGCCCATATCTTCTAGGGGTATTGATACCAGCCCCCTAACAAATACAGAGGTAAGAAACGCGATTCGTCTATTAAAGAAACCAAGTTCACTTTCTGAATCAGCGGACCCGAAGGTTGGAGTTATCAAGGAAAGAAAGATCAGATCAGAGAGAAACGGAGCGGTAAAACCGTTCTGTCTGTTTTTCCAAAGCAATTGGCAAAAATTCGAGAGGATAAGGTTGAGAATCGAGTCTACGCGCAAAAGACCCCAAGCGGGGTTTCAAAGTGGTCGATAATATTTAAAACTTAAGCAATCATCTTAGTATCAAATGCACACCCTCATTTCGAGAAAGCCTTTTTTTCGCGTTCGTCATTAAGTGGAGATTTCTTGATGCTAGAGGCATCCCCAGCAGATGTTGCTAATAAAAGAAACGCAAGGCGTTTCGTTCTGCATAGTGGACTGGCTTTCTGGTGCATTTGCAGTGCGACAGGGTGTTAGACAGGGTGGTGTTCTAGCCGATTTCGTTCTTACTTGCGATTGATGATGTGTTTGACTGCATTGGTGGTTGAAAATGAACTCCAGAAGCATTTAAATTTTGTGTTTGAATCCAACGTGAAATTTGTGCTGCTATATGACTGTGATGCTGATGACCTAATAGGTCCTTACCAATGCGGCTTCAGACCTGGAAAATCTACAACCGACCAAATATTCACATTACGCCAATTCCTGGAGAAAACCCAAAAATATAACATCGACACCCACCACCTGTTCGTCGATTTTAAAGCCGCCTTCGAGAGTGTTAATTGAGTTGAACTGTATCGTGCCTTGTCTAACTTTAGAATCCCTGCTAAACTTATCAGGATGATGTTGGAATGCTCCCTATTCCGTCAAATTGGTAGGGACTCTACTGAAGCTTTCGAAACCACCAGAGGGCCAAGACAAGGTGACGCACTGTCATGCAGCTGTTTTAACATCGTGCTGGAAAATGTCATACGCGACACCCACATCGACACAATTACTTGATTTTGCAGATGACATTGACGTGATAGGAAGAACAAAGCGAGCAGTAACCTGTGCCTTCACTACCATGGAGTCAGCAGCAAGCAGAACGGGACTGAAAATAAACGAGGACAAGACGAAGTATATGCTTTCATCAACAAAAGTCCAATCCCACCACCGACTTGGTCAGGACGTGACCATTGATAGGTATAACTTCGAGGTAGTCAGTGAATTTGTCCTGGGCACTGCTGTAAACACAAGCAACAACATCAGCGCTGAAATTAAACGCAGACTAACTCTTGCTAATCGCCGTTTCTTTGGACTGAGTAAGCAATTGAGGAATAAAGCCCTATCGAGAAGAACCAAGAAACAAAGAAAACATACAGAACACTCATCATCCCGGTCCTGCTATATGGTGCAGAAGCATCGACACTCTCCCAAACGGATGAAAAGTCACTTTGTGTCTTTGAGAGAAAAGTTCTGCGTACGATTTATGGTCCTGTCTGAGTTAATTGAGAACACGACGAACTAAACATACTGTACTGTACAGCGACATAAGCCTAACATAAGTAAGTAAGTATATGCCTGGGAAAGTAGGGAATGTTCTGCCAACATCTCGAGCAAACTACAGCCTTTTGCGGACCTGTGTTAAAAATCGTCGCAATGCTGAGCGGTCTCTACAGCTCATCGGAGCTATTCCAGAGAGCGAAAGAACCGCCCAGCAGAAAATTAAATTTAACTGTTTTATGAATTTATTGACCAACGACGAAAAGACCTACAAGGACTTTACGTCTAAAAGGAAAAGGTCAATGGAGGAGGTTGTACCGGTTCCCAAAAGACCAAAGGGGAATATAAACAACCCTCCCCATCCTTCCGGACCCTTAAATAAAAAATCCTTCGCTGTCATAGACAAAAGCGATCGAGATGGCACGATCTCATCCGAAAGGTGGCAGCTAGTCAAGATGAAGCTCTCGGCAAGCTTTTTAAGTTTAATGCTGGCAAAACCCGGATACACCTCCAATTACTAGTGATGGAGGCTGGTATCAGGGGCATGTCAAACTAGTTGCCTATGAGGACCAGAGATCGTGTGATCTGTATAAGCTTGTGATCGGTAACCTTGGGGAATTCTGGCCAGGAGGAAAGCTTTGGGTCGTTGCAAAGGAGGATATACCGAGCAGACCCAAGATTCGTATCTGGATTCCAGCAGAACCCTCCTCCTGGAATGATTTCATACAGATCATTAGGGTAAGCAATCCGCAAATACCTACTCACAACTGGAAAGTCGCCAAGCTGGATGAGCAAAATGGTCTTTATAGATGCGCGCTAATTGTGATCAATAAGGAGTCTCTTACTCATTTGGCAAAGACCCAAGGTGTGATTAGGTATGGATTCGAAACCATTACCTTAAAAGTCTATAAGAAAGACGAAATAGAGGCAGGAATTATTCCTCCACATCCTTCTTTCCCTGAAAATGAAGTGCGTATGTCGAAGGCATCGGGAGCTTCTCCAACCGAGGCTGTAAAGATCACCTTTTCTTCCATGGATGGAGAGGTTGACGATGTCTTTGACTCATCATCCTCTACGTGTAAAACGTTGACCCCTCTCACCTTTGACGAACAGTTGATAGTGGAGACGGACGACTCCTCAAAAGGATCTCTGAATGAAGATGAACTTCTCGGCTCATCTTCAGATAACGAGGACCTGAATCATGCAGTGGTGGAGGTTTCTCAACCTGATTGTAGCAACAATGCTGCAGTTAGTCCAGATAAATCTACAACACTCTAAAAAGGCTTCGGTCTCACTCCTCCTTCGGCTGACCAACACTGGGAAGGATCTAAATCGCTCTAAGACTTTGATCTCTCTGAGCAGACGGCACATTAGCTCCATTATAGGTGTCATTACGGGACATTGTCTCATAGGTAGACACGCCACGAGACTTGGCGTACACACAAACGACTATTGCAGGAGCTGTATGGACGAAGAAGAGGAAGAGACAATTGTCCATCTCCTTTGTACATGCCCGGCACTGGCCCATAATAGGAAACTCCATCTAGAAGCTTACTTCTTTAACGATATTAGTGATCTGATCGACTAAGACATTAATACTCTTTTACGCTTCATAAGAATCACAAACTGGTTCTGAGTTATTAGGGCGGAACACCCCAAACAAACGTGGTACCACAACGGTCCTCCTTTGGACTAAGTGTGTCGGCCTTCCCAGCCGACAGCCAATTTAACCTAACCTAACCTGCCTGTGTTATATCTTAAAGACCCGATGAACACAAACCATATTCAACAACAAACTGCGGCTTAGGACAAGACAAACAGAAGTGGATGTTGACATCACGCAGAGAAAGTAGCTATACACTAAAGGAAGAATAGTCAAGCAGTCTTTTCAAATCTGGAAGTCAACCGTTTTGAAAGAAGCTGAGTTACATAAATCGGAACTGTGCGTTGAGGTATCTTGCTGCGAACAGAAAAAGATGAAAGGATCTGGTTGCAGACTTATGCTCCACAAGGAGTTAAGTTGTTGCTGCCGAGAGCAGTATCCGGAAGCCAAGAAATAATCTTTTAAAAATAATCCTTAAAGTCTATTCCACACATAAATACGTTCATACTTCTTCTGGGCAGAAGGAGAGACCTACTAAAGTTAGAAATACTTACTCAAATATCTTTTATCGCCAATTCCATAGACAATAGGCAACCTCAGCACACTAAAATTAAGGTTCCCCATTGCCCTAAGTTCCTTCTCGACTTTGATTTTCATCTTAGCCACAGCTGTCCAAGGATCAGTCTTGCAATCTTCCTTAAGCGGCGTCTTCTCGCTCGAGTTCACACTCCCCGAACTGAGTTCAATGTATCTTCTAGCATTAATGTTAGCTGCTTCTGTGGCACAATTAACACTAAGCTTATACACTCCTTCCTTGTAGACAGCATCAGTTTGATTAGGACGTGTCTCGGCCGCACAATTGATCACAATATCCCAGTTCCGACCGCTCTTTGATGCACTAAATGCATTTTTACATGATGCTTTAAAATAAAATTATATATATTTAACCAACTAAATGAAGAATAAAGATGTAGCTATGTACCAGCATTAATAAGATTAGCACTTAGGAATTCAACAATTTGATTTTCATAAGCGGATGTGTGGTCGGCATTGAGCCAGGCCATTTGTGGTGGCGTCTTATCTACAACTCGGATTTCCTGTGCAAGGTCATTTTTTACTAAATAGTGTACCAAGTTACGTGCGATAAATCCACACCCTTTTGTGCATAAAAAAATAAAGTTAAAAATAACAAAGCAAAAAAAAAAAACAATAATATTCAAACAAAGACTATTTTTCTGCAGTGCAGTTAATTTTTTTTTTGAGGGGATATTGGAAAGAAAACTCACCTCCGAGTATTAAAACTGTTGGCTTTTCAGACATTATGAATAATTATTTATCTAATGAGAATGTTCAAGTATGTAAAACTGTAATGTTTTAATTGAAAAATGTAAGAAATCAACTGAAAAAAAATATAAAAAGTTTATGCGGTGAAAAGCTTGTGACACAACCAAAAAAATCTAAAAACACAAAAAAAAAATTCCGGTTGACGTTTTGGTAAAATGACACTTGTTGCTAATCGGTTTAAGTAGGAGGATGGATGGGCAAAAAATGCAGGTGTAATCGACTCGGTTGTAATTAGTGTGTTCAGAAACAGATGTGTTGGTGAATTTTGTTAACTAGCCTTAAGCAGAGCTCACACTCAGACAAGGCAATTGGGACAATACTCAATTGTCTTGTCCGAGCTTCTTGAACGGGGTTGTGGAAAACAATGAGAGCCAGTTGATGTATCGATACTGCCCTCAGAGATAGCTCGGCAGGCTAGCTTGGAAAATAATATAATCACAATTATTGACTTGTTTTGGAAACAGTTGTTCACATGGAACACTGATTGTCTTGTTTCATCGTCTTGGCCACTGCTTTGTCCCATGTGAAACCCGCTTTAGATCAGGGGCCGAATTACGGCATCAGTGAGCAAGTGAGTAACTTTCATACGTTACTGATTTACGTAAACAACACATCGGGATGATGGCATACGAAGCATCACGTATCAAGCACACTCTTAATTGTACTAGGGTAAATCTATTACATTTCATTATAAACGTCATTTACACATCTATCATTTACCTATTTGTCACAGCTGTTATTGTTATTATAATAAATAAAAAAAGTATTTAGAACATTCACATAAAAAGATACTCATTGAAGTTTTTTAATCTTTCAACTGAAGCTACTGTGTTTGCAATTTAATTTCATTTAACTTAAAATAAACATTTGCTTATTCTCTTTAATTTCCAAGAGTCGTTCTTGAATTATAAAGTTTGCTTTCTTGGAGCTGAATGTGTTTCTCCAAGGCATTTTTGTCACTCTTGTCTGGAACAAATTTTCGGATGGTATCTTCTCCTTGCAGAACTAGTTTGGTTTTGTCCCTTTTCTTGGGTGTATATACAGCCTAACACTTGTTGTCTTCCCTTGAGCCGAATTCGGAAAAATTTGTCTGGTCAAATCCGCATGCTCTGCCATGAAGGATATTTTTTTGTATGGTGTTCATTTTCTTCAAATTCATCCTAAAACATTTCACATTTGATATTTTGCTTTAATATTATGTATTAAAAATAAAATAACTTACATTTTATCAGCCAGAATATTTTTTTTGTTCCTATCCGTGACTGCTGAATCGTTTACGATTGCCTCGCATCAATCGAGTAAAAAAACACACGTTTACTGACAAGGGAATGCCAAAAATTGTTTTCGATACTCGATATCGAGCTCGATATCGTAAGCAGTAATGCCAAATACAAATTATTCAGTGACGTATTGCTCACCTACGGATGCGGTAATTCGGCCCCAGTCTTCCTTGTGCTTATAGCTCAGAGAACTCCCTCCCTGATGAAGGTCAGAACACACTCTGAAAATTAAACCAAACACTTTTCTATGCCCTGAAGTCTTCTAAGCAAAACAAAAAATGCACATACTTAAATGTTTTTTTTTGACAATTATTCAGACTCTGCTGTGAGCTAAATATAAAATCACCTTTCGTGGCACAAGAACAAGAAGATCGATGTGCAGATGGTTTTCATACATCAAGATTTGTACAAGTAAATTGCATCAACTTTTCTCTCACTCTCTTATAAAGGGTGTTTTTTAGACGTGTGGTTTTCAATCTGGAAATACTATTTTCGGAGTTGGTCTTTTTGACAGCTGTCACTTGATTTATGCTCTGTTTGGTTTGCCATTTCACAATGAATAGACTTACTCCTGAACAACGTTTGCAAATCGTGAAAACTTATTACCAAAATAATCGTTCGGTTAGCCCGACGCATCCCGATTTTCACAAGAAAATTTTGTTCAGCGATGAAGCTCACTTTTGGTTGATTGGATACGTCAATAAACAGAACTGTCGTATTTTGAGTGATCATAATCTACAAGCCTTTGTTAAGACGCCGTTACATCCTTAAAAAGTCACTGTTTGGTATGCTCTATGGGCAGAGGGATATTTCTTCAAAAACGAAGCCGGCCATAATGTTTCAAAGCCATCATTTTTCGTGCCTGAATTGGCGGATGTTGATGTGGACGACCTTTGGTTCCAACAAGAACGCACTACATGCCAAACCGCCAACGAAACAATCAATTTATTGAAGGAAACTTTTATTAAGCGCATTATCACTTGTAGAGGTCCTGTGGCATGGCCTCCAAGATCGCTCGATTTAACACCGCTGGATTATTTTTTGTGGGGTTGGTTGGAAGAGATAATTCGCCGCGTTATTGATGACATATGGCCCCAATTGCTGCAAAAAGTGGTCGAAAATTGGGTCTCTCGGTTGGAATTTATTCGAGCCAGCTGCGGCGGCTACTTGCCCGAAATCATTTTTAAAACATATTGGCAAACCCTTATCTTCATAATAAAGCTAAAATTCTTGGCCATAACATTAAATTATATGAGTTTTATTTCTTCTTGAAAACTACACGTCTAAAAAAAAACACAAAATACAAATATAAAATATTTTTTCTGCCTGCCTGCGGCCGCGTGTAAACTCGTATAACCGATTGGGTACAGTTTCATCACCATTACAAAACGAGGTGCTTTGGCAGCACTTTTTTTTTTTTAAATGTCATTTGCATTTGCAAAATTACGTATGTTTGTCAACAAATCGTTGAGTTCATTGCATTTCTCAAGAAATTCCATTAAAATAAGTAAAAATACACAAAGAAAATAAAAATAATTTAAAACAATAATGACGGAAATAAAAGACGCCACCATTATTGTCAAATGGAGTGGCAAGGAATATCCAATTACAGACCTAACAGATCAGGACACGGTGGCTGTTTTGAAACACGAGATCTTCAAGAAAACACAAGTTCGTCCTGAGCGACAGAAACTACTCAATCTTAAATTTAAAGGTAACAATTCTCCAATAACACCCAACCACCCAGTTAAAACAATCATAATATATCCATTCCACAGGAAAACTTGCCGCAGACAATGTAAAAATCAACAGTTTGGAATTGAAGCCTAACTTTAAGCTTATGATGGTCGGCTCCACAGAAGCCGACATCGAAGATGCCTGCAATCGACCTGAAGGCCTTGCCGAAGTAATCGATGACTTCGACGACCCCGAAGAAAAGGAGGTCTCTGTGGAAAATTCAGCGATTTTCTTGGCTAAAATAGCCAAACGCATCAAAGACTACAAAATCACAGTTTTCAATCCACCGCGGGAGGGCAAACGCCTACTCGTCCTCGACATCGACTACACCCTGTTCGATCATCGTTCTTCGGCAGAAACCGGTGCCGAACTGATGCGGCCTTACCTGCATGAATTCCTAACCTCTGCCTATGAGGACTATGACATTGTCATCTGGTCAGCCACCGGCATGCGTTGGATTGAAGAGAAGATGAAACTCTTGGGCGTTAGTTCGCATTTGTGCTACAAAATAATGTTCTACTTAGACTTGAATGCCATGATAACAGTTCACACATCTGAGAGAGGTGTTATCGATGTGAAGCCATTGGGAGTCATCTGGGGAAATTTTCCGCAATACAGTTCGAAGAACACAATCATGTTCGACGACATTCGTCGAAACTTCATCATGAATCCCAAGTCTGGGCTGAAGATTCGTCCGTTTAGACAGGCGCATTTCAATCGTCAGACCGACAAGGAACTGGTCAAGTTGGCCAAGTACTTAAAGGACATTGCCGAGAACTGTGATGATTTCAATAAACTCAACCATCGCAAGTGGGAGAGCTACAACCCCAAGAAGTAAGTTTGGATGTACTTTTTAATTTTTTTGTTCGGCTCGGTCGTATGGAATGAGGAAGTCGGACACCAACTACTCTGAGGGCAGAGTTTCTATGCCTCGCCGCTTGCTGGTGTTTGTTTAGGCCGAGCCGGATCGCTCAGCATACAAATAACTTGCGATAGAATTAAAACAATGTTTTCGTAAGAATAAATAATATTTTAACTTTAATGTTTAAATTGTTTTATGAAAAGCTAAAATTTTCAAAAATTGTGGGAGGTACAATGAATACCTTTCTTATTGGTTGGCCTTGATCCAAGACTGTTAGTTAGCTAGGCCCGGAGGAATTTCAGCTCTGATTCTACAATTTTCGCAGGGTAAAACCTTGCCACAATAAGTTTAATGGTGGGGCATATTGCTCTCTTTGAGCTGACTCATCCTCATCTTTGTCGTTGATTGTGTGGGAAGAAAAATTAGGTACGGTATGGCTGTAGTGTCTGTCCATATGACAAACCCCAAGTTTCCTTTACCTTCTTCCGCTCGATCTTCGCATTAAGATTATGACGCAGGCAAAACGCTTCCATCCCTATCATCCAGATATAAAAGAATTGATAATACGGTGGAAACACTTGGGCAAATTCTCAAGGAAGCCTGTGAGACTTCGTGTCCCGTTTAAACTTAGAGCTCCAAAAAGTCACTATATTAGTGGAACAAGGAGATTCAAGACCTAAAAAAACGGAAGAAAACTCTTTAATGCTGCAAAAAGGAGTAACAGCCGAATTGACTGGGACCTCAAAAGGCCAATAAAAGTGCAAAGCTGGAGCAGCTTCTGCAGCGACGTCGAAAGCTTGCACAGAAATAGCAGAATATGAAAAATACCCTCGAGGGAAATAGTTGATCTAGGCTTAGAAGAGCAGCGTTAAATGGACTCAATCGTGCTCAAAAAACCCTAGAACTTCTAATCGGCACACACTTTCCAGGGTGTGTACAAACTGACAATATATCCAAAACCTGATAATATATTTGACTGGAATTCCCCAAGCCGGTGTATGGCAACTTTCAATATGCCAAAGGATAATAGACCGATCAGTCTGACATCATTCTTACTTAAAAACCCTAGAAAAGCTTCTAGACGTATACATGCGCAACGAAATCAACCCGCAATATTTTTCAAAAAGAATACTGTTCAGGAGCCTTTCTTTACCTTGAAGGAGCCTTCAATAGTGTCAGGACAAGTGCGTTTAAGAGAAACCTAGAAGGTTTTAGGCATTGGCTTGAAAGTTGCCTCACAAGATTGATAATGAACCTGTTATATCAAAGGCACACAAATGCCGCACCCTCGTCAATGCCAGTGTTAGAAAGACGGCATTAAAGAGTTACCCCCAAGGCTAAGTCATCTCGGCACTACTATGGGTCTTGGTTTTAAATGAGGTTTTAATGCTGATAAAAAACAGCGGAATCATGGTCCCTGATTGTTTAGATGATATCGTAGTAATAGCGATAGGAAAACTCCTTAAAACTATTAGCGATCTATTTCAGACAGCTCTTCGCACAATGAACTTGTGGACAAAAAGATGATGTCTAGGAATAGTTGCCCTCAAAAGATAACTTGTTCTCTTTACGAACAAAAGGAACATACCACAATTTAATACACCTTCTATCGAGCAGAGCTGTGAAAGAATGCAATCTTTTCGTATTGCATCGCCAAAAGTCCCACTCATTTAACTGAATTTTGAAAATGCATTAACATTCCTTATTGAAATACTTTAACTTCGAAAATAAATTCCCAGTTAATTTTGAAGTCTTTAATAATAAAATCATTTAGAGCAGTTAAAAGACTTGAAGTCAAAAGAATACATTACTTTTTAACTGCTGGCATTCTTGGAAGTCTTGTTAAAGTCTGTTACATTCTTTGCAGTCATTAAGTCTTTTGATTGCATTGAATGTAATGCAGTCATTTGGCTGCTCTCTTTTAACTGCTTGAAGTCTTTTAACTGCTTGAATTCTTTTTTACTGCTTGGAGTCTTTAAACTTTTTGAATTCTTTTTTACTGCTTGAAGTCTAAAAGACTTCAAGCAGTTAAAAGAGAGCAGCCAAATGACTGCATTACATTCAATGCAATCAAAAGACTTAATGACTGCGAAGAATGTAAAAGACTTTAACGCGTCGAGATGAAAGCTGACATGTTTGACTTTTGAGTAATCAACTAATCGAAATTAATAATTCTGAGGAAATAAATATTTTATTTGTCTTGCAATGGAAACAGAAAATCTAATTTCAATTATAAAAGTTTTTGGAAAAGTGGCTTATACTGCTTTTTTAGCATGCGAGGCGTTTGACAAAGAGGATTCAAATCAGCGTTGGTGGGTCCGGGAGTTAAATCTGAGAACTGATGAAGAAGGATTCTTCGCTCTGAACTTCGAAGTAATGAAAGAAAAAGATAAGGAACAATTTTTTAAAATAACGAGGATGTCTCCACAATCTTTTGAATTGCTATGGGCACTCGTTGAACCTCACCTAGAAAAAAAAAAAAAAAAAAAAATCTATGAGAACACCTGGGGTGGAATCGGCTAAGGTGATTTGTGATATGTGATAGTCACAATAGAGATTTTAAGCAAACGGCAATATACTTCTTTCCCTCTCGCTCCTATAGTCAAAATCAAATGTGAAATCCTACTTTGAGGGAAAACAACAACTGGAAACAACAACAACAACAGGAAAAATTTAATTGTTTTCCCTCAAAGTAGTGATTTGACATTTCTGTTTGACGTATTCGCAAACTTCTCTATCAACAAATTTCGTCTAGCTAGATTATTGTCACATGTGACAATCACATTTTTGTGACTTTTTCTTGTGACACCTAAATAGCTGTCACAAGAAAAAGTCACAAAAATGTGATTGTCACATGTGACAGTCACCTTAGCAAGATGAAAATTGTCGATTGTGACTATCACTTATCACAAATCACCTTAGACGATTCCACCCCTGGTCTGTTTAACTGCTTAAGCTACGAGCAGACGGCATATGAAAACCCGCAAACGTTTGCGACTCTGACGTCACGTAAAAACTCGCAAACATATCGCAAATTCTATCCCCACATCAGTGCTCGCAAACGTGCATTTAGGGGTGTTCACACGATATGCAAATTCTGTCCCAAAAGTCGCAAATGCATTTGCAGTCGAGGTGTCGCACATCATGTGTTCGCATATCTGATCGCAAATGTTTTGGTCTATATGCGAGGTGTTCACACGATGTGCAACAATATCCGCATATCACCAATTTCCAGTCATATGTAGGTTTGCGAACATTTGTGTTTTGTGTATTTGGCTTGGGATTCTTGACGTAGCTATAATCTCGAATATTAAAAAGTGCTTTAATTATTCAAAATGTCGAAAAAAAGTGGGCTTCTATTGCTATTTTGGCATTGAATATGCTAGAAAATGACGAAGAAAATGAAAGTCGCGAAGAATTGAGTTTAAAAAAAAATTAAACGGGTTCGTAGTGTGTGGACAAAAAATTGGCTTCTTCATCGCCAGACAGAAGGCTTTTGCGCTAAATTGATGCTGGAACTACGTTCTAATGAACCAGAATTGTATCACGGTTTTGTTCGTATGTCGGCCGATCAATTTGACCATTTGCTTTCCTTGGTAGGACCGCGGATTCAAAAAGCGGATACAAACATGCGATCTTGCATTTCTGCTGACTCTCCGGTTCTTGGCTACAGGCGAGAATTTTCGGTCTATGCAATATCTTTTCCGCATTCCAGTCAATACCATCTCAACCATAATCCCAGAAGTGCTCGACGCAATCTATGAAGCGCTTGTCGTGGATTATTTGAAAGTGAGTGCTTTCAACAGTTCTGCTCTCGACAGTTCACAATAGTACAACTTTTATTGACATCTAGAAAAAAAGCACTTGTGATCTCTGGTGGCAACGAACGGAAACCGAAAACAATAATAAACTTTCATCAACTACCCATTTTAATAATAATTTTTTTCGAAATTTGTCTTTTTATTTTTTTTTCTCAATATTCTCCTTATAAAACAGAGAATTTCAGCTGATATTTGCTCGCACATCGATGCATTTGCAATGTCCTGTTTTCGTGTAGTTGCAAATGATTGGGGCGACCGCAAATGCCCGCACATGGCTGCAAATTGTCACAATTGATTTGCAAGAGTGTTCACACGATATGCAAAAAAGTCGGAAACTAATGTGCGACTTGGTTGTCGCACATCATCCGCACATGGTTTGCGAGCATATGCGGACTGTCCCAAAGGGGTGTTCAGACGATGTGCGACCAAGAATCGCAAATGATGACGTAAAACTGACGTCAGAGTCGCAAACATTTGCGGCTTTTATATGCAGTGTGCTCGTAGCTTTAGAAATTGTCTCCCAAGTACTGGCTCTTTTTATCACATTCTTATCATTATACGATTTCAACTTTGTCTTTGACAAGAATTATTAAATTTTCTTCGAAAGACATCTGAACAGAAACATTTCATTTAAGATTTAACTAATATAAACAAATTTAATATCATTACCTCGATTTTTCCTTGCAAAGAAACACAGAAAACAATTCAAATTAATATGTTCAATAAGCCGAAAAAGTAATTTAAAACGTCAAACGCGCGCAAATGTTCAAATATTTCGACTTTTGTTTCAGCCTCGCTTCATGCTACGTGGTTTGTGTACTTACTTTTTTATATCAAAACGTAACGTTAAAGCTCAACACCTCATTGTGAGCATTAATACATGAATTCCCATGTTTGAACGTTTGCGTTCTCTCAAAGCGAATCTCAAAGCGTCGTGGTGAAGCAGGCATTAGGTGCATTGGGTCGTACGAAAACAATAGCAAATTTGTTGCTCATTAATCTGCAAAAATTGCCCTCAGAATAAGCCAATCAAATTATTGGAAGAACTTTTCAACAGGGCATTCAGAAGTATTGAACAAATAATTGGGAACAAATGAAGACATTTTGCTCTATCTTGATTTTAACAAGCGATTCGAATGCATCTTCCCAAGCAGGGAGGACAAAGATAAGAAAAACTTTCCACAAATCTGCAAGGAACGCTCACCAGTTTACACTTTAGCCCAATTTCAGACGTACCGTTATATATAGGAATTCTTTCTTTAGCCGTACAACACGAACGTGGATTGAATTGCAGTGCTCATTGACATTCAATTTTATTCTTGCAGATCGATTTGAACAAAACAAGACAAAACTTAAATTTTAAAAAATTAGATTTTGAATGGAAATAGCGATTATGGGTGTTTTTAACAATTATTGGACCACATTCTGCTACGTAACCAAGGAATATAAATCAAAGTGTTCATCTTTTTACTTCAAAACTGCAACCGATAGTTAAAAAAACATTAAAAAATTAATGCATTATACGACTTTTAACGGAAACGCCCCTTAAAAGTGGGCGTGTCTTAAAAATTTGAAGCACTAACTGCGCTTTGATCAGTATTTCTAATGAAAAGTGAGCGTCAGCCACGCCCAAAATCAGTTTTTTTTTTGATTTCACACACAAGATGTTTATGTGCAAGTAATACCCACAAAATTTAATGTTTTTCGCTTTAATATAACAATTGTTATCTTATAAAAACAATATTGATGGTTTTGTATGAAAAATGGGCGGCAGCCACGCCCAAACTGAATTTTTTTTATTTAATTGGAAGGATGTTAACCTAAAATTTACTTGTGCAAAATTTTAGTGTTATGCTTTTATCGTAACTGTACAAAAAACATAATTTAATTCTACCAAATTGAGGTTGTTCAACAAAAATGGCGATTGTGGGCGTGTTTGTGGGCGGATTTAGCCGGTTCAAGAACTTAGCCTTACCCTTGAACCAAAGATTATATATACCAAATATCAGCTTTCTAGCTCAAAAATTGCGACCTCTAGAGAGTATACATACGGACGGACGGACGGACGGACATGGCTTAATCGATTAGGATTTTGATTTTGAGTCAGAATATATATACTTTTCTATACCTAACGGTATTATTTCTATATGATATGTTACAAACTCCACACCAAATACAATATACCCATTCTATGGAATAGGGTATAAAAAAAAAAAATTCACAGATGGATCAAAAATGGACATTGGAACAGGAGCTGGTTTCTACTCGAAAGCTTTAGAAATTAGCAGCTCAATCGAAATACCGAACTTAATCAGTGTATTCCAAGCAGAGCTTCTAGGAGTAACGAAAGCAGTCAGAGAAGCACTATTTCGATAACATCAAATAGTTGTCACAGATTGCAATATCATATCTCTACTGGTTCACAAAGGGGACCGGATGGCTGGAAACAACATAGAACATATGATAAAAAGAGGAATTGGTAAGCTCTCAATCACAATGGGTCTAAATAGACCTAAGTGTGGTGGAGTGGTACTTGTTTCCCTCCGCCAGCCAGCAAACCTAACATAACATCACTATGTGACGTTATTAAATCGTTCCTAAACTAACGTTAAAGTATAAATAGCTTAGATATGTTACTACACAGCTGGTCAAAAAAATAAGTGCGTCTTCCTAAATCATCAATAATGATAGTTTGTATGTACATTTTGTTGTATTTTATTATAATTTTCATTTACCTTTCTTTAAAAACCCGAGTATCCGCCATTGTTATTCAAATTTTTTTGAAGTCAGCGTGGTATTGACTCTACAAGCTTTTGGCATGTTTCTTGGGGTATAGAACACCATTCCCTCTGAACAGCATCCCACAATCGGTTCCAGTTTGGAAAATATCAGCCTCTTAGTTTCCGTTTAAGCTCTTTCCACAAGTTCTCAATCGGGTTGAGATCTAGGGATGGACTTGGCCATGAAACAATTGAAACTTCTTTCTGTTGAAACCAATCTTTCTCAAGATTCACCTATTTTTCTATTCCTTCTCTCTCCTCGCTCGCACATGTTAATTCATTATAAAGGTATTAATATTCTTTTGAGTTTGAGTGCGAGTGCATTATAAAAAAAAAAGATTCGCCATATGTTTCGGATCGTTATATCCTGCTGTAAGTTTCATAGGAGAGGCATGTTTTCTTGGGCAAATGGAAGCATGATATCTTCTAAAATATCCCTATAACCGTATTTAGTCAAGATGTTACTAATACGGAATATAGTTAATAGTACCATTGAGTTTATATACATAGAGGAATCACGAAACATTACGTTACTACGTCACTAGGTGGCACCAGGTACACCAAATCAAGATTTTATATTTTTGTAGATCTTTTATATTTTTTTGTGGAACCCATTGACTTGTGAAAAAAGCAAAACAAAAAATGAATGTGATTTCGAGGGGTTGGTATTTTTTTATTACTTTTGCAAATTGTAGGTACCTAGATACTCGTTCATATTTGGTTTAAGGTCATGATTTTTTGTTGTTTATTTATTTTGCGTAGATTGCGATTCAATGTGTGCTTAGATAAGGTACATACAATAGTAGATACCTATATCTGATTATATACAGGGTGATTCACGAGCGTTGTGCCAATAAGTTAGAGCGTGTAGGTTGGGTTGAAACAAGAAAAAAATCGTATAGGAGGGGGGTCTATTCCCCTCCGTTTAGCCGGGAGGGGCAATTTTCTAAAAACATGACTTAAATTAAAAAAAAAATATTATTAAAAAATAACGGTAGCTCTTACAATGCCATGCTATATCTTTTTGTAAGGCCAAAAACTTGTTTTATTTATTGTAATTTTAAATGAAGTTTTTTATTGAACCGTTTGCAAAATATTAATTTTCAAACTCAAAATTTGGAAAAAAAATTTAAAAAAATAATTTTAAAACTAATTTTTTTCAAAATTTTACATAATTAGGTATTATTTTTGTTCTCAGAATTCAATACTTCAATGAATTTTAAATTTAACACTGAAAATCGTTTGGTTTTATGACTTTTTGTTGCCAAGATATTGAAAAATAACCGAACCTACTCTCCACAAAAACAAGAAAATCTAGCCATACTGGATGGCACAAGGTATCATTTAGCCATTTTTTTTCGTGTTTTTGTGAAGAAGTAGGTTCGGTTACTTTTGAATAGCTTGGCAAAAAAAGTCATAGAGCCATACGGTTTTCAGTGTTGGATTTAAAATTAAAAGGAGCATTGAATTTGGAGTACAAAAATAATACTTAATTACGTAAAATTTTGAAAAAAATTTGTTTTAAAATTATTTTTTTTAAATTTTTTTTCCAAATTTTGAGTTTGAAAATTAATATTTTGAAAACGGTTCAATAAAAAAACTTCATTTAAAATTACAATAAAAAAAACAAGTTTTTGGCTTTACAAAAAGATAAAGCATGACATTGTAAGAGCTACCGTTATTTTTTAATAATTTTTTTTTCAAATTTAAGTCATGTTTTTAGAAAATTGCCCCTCCCGGCTAAACGGAGGGGAATAGACCCCCCTCCCATACGTTTTTTTTCTTGTCTCAACCCAACCTACACGCTCTAGCTTTTTGGCACAACGCTCGTGAATCACCCTGTATAGAACCCGTCTCTTCATTTGCATGGTACAAGCTAAACACTCGGTTTGGACCGATTTCAACGAAAGTTTCAAATATTTTATTACAAAAATCCTCATTTCAAAGCAATTTTTTTTTCATTGCAAAGTTTCTCAAAATAGTTTTCCTCTATTTTGAACAATTTTTATAAAATTAATTACGATCAATATACATAATGTACCTAATTGCAAAGTGAAATTAGTTTTCACTTTCTGCATTTTTGTTTATCCATTTCTTGACCGAGATTGTATATTTTTATGGAATACCCATACCACAGACTCATACATATTTGTATAAAAAAATTTCGAAGCAAAGTAATGGACAAGCATGGTGCGGGCTGAAGGGACATGGACAGACTCGCCTCACGTGACTGTGAGCTCACTGGTCGCAGGTATACCAATTTTTTTTAATTGTGTGTGTGAGTTTTGTGCCAATCCTTTAAAGGCTTTCTGGATATAGCAACCAGACAAAAATATCAGCACAAATAACAGGGAACCAAAAAAAAAAAAACAAGAATTCACACAAAAACAAATGTACCTATCAATTTCAACTCCAGCCCATTATTGTTCTTTTGTGTTGGTAAGATACACACACGTTGATCGTTAAGGGAGGATGCAGGATAGCAGTCCACATCTGCTTGTCGATAATATATCCACATTCCACATGGAATCCAAAAATGGTTCGTGCTTATGCTAAATCATAACGCCACCTAAGTGACGAAGTAACGCACTATTCTGTTTTCAACGAGGTGGTTCCTCTATGTATATAAACTCAATGATAGTACCCAACACCATACCAGGAAAAACAGCCCCATAGCATAATATTTCCTCCTCCGTGTTTAATCGCCTTCCGGGTATAGCGAGGGTGATAGTCCTTTCCTTTTGGTCGCCTGACATTACGCCCAGAATCTGTTGAGAACAAATAAATTTTTGTTTCCTCACTCCAGAGGATATTGCGCCATTTTGTTGCTCCTCCAGGTCCACTCCAACTTCTATGGCATATATATAGAATTCAATCACACCTATTTTTTTGACCAGCAATGTATCTCCATGATATGAGTTGAGAGTGTTGATCTGTCAAAGTTGACCGTATGTTTAAAAAAACAATTCAAACATTAGCTTTGTTTGTTGAGCCCTGAAGTCACCCTGGGGTCGCCCTGGGGTCGCCACAGCGCGTTTTTTGAATTACCTCAACTCGCCCTCAATACAAAATTCTCTGTTTTTTGAAACCTGGGGTCGCCCTGAAGTCACCCTGAACTCGATCTTGCTATTTAGCTGGGGCGAGTTGAGGTAACGAATCAGCTGTTGAATTGACTTTTGCTGTCAAGCATTACCTCTGTTCGCGTACCCAAATGAAACAGTTTGCATTCGATTTCATACGTTTAAATTAACACAAAAACCGTTCGCGTACTGAGAGATGAACGAAAGATGAACGAAAGTAAATAACAGCTGTTTTATTCTTTCGTTCATTTATTTCATCTGGTAAAAACTTGAACTCTCAAAAAATTCGAATTTGACGTTTTTCAAGTTTTTACACAAAAAGTGTTCGTGTACTTTTCGGTAAGTGAGAGAAATTTTTCTCTCGTTTGAGAAATTTTGACAGTTTTCATTTTTTGGCACAAAATGTACGCGAACAGAGTTAATTGCTGACTACGCTACGGTTAGAAAAAGAACGCATTACATTATGGAGGCACGAGTACGATAACTTCGGCTCCAAGAATTAATAACGGTTTTTTATAGAGGGGTTAAGTTACATAAATACCTATGTACAAGTATTTTTTTTTACTATCGGAGGGAGAGAGGGGGCCTAGTTAACCCCGTTTAGGAGGTAGGTTGGATTTTCGAAAAAAATGTCTTAAATGGAGAAGTTAATATTAAAAAACAACGGCAACACTTAAAATACGCTACTATAACAGTTTTTAAAGCCAGAAAGTTATCGTTCCTTCCCACATATGGCTATAGCTAATTTTGAAATCTTATCGAAATCGATTTCTTTTCGTGATATTGTCGACGAAATCAAAATTACCTGTTTAAAAATCGCGGAAATCGAGGTTAACATTCAACCAATCGCACCCAACAACTTCTTAACACGACGAAGCCATTAAATCCAATCAAAACTCACCGCTATCTGGTGTAAGTACTGATCCCTCTTCTTTGGACCATACTAGTCACTTTCATTCCTATACTAAATACTACAATCAACGCACAAACAGGAATAGTTGCGAGTGTAAGTCAGTGGCCTCTGGTTTAACATGGAACAACAGCTTGTAAGCCAACAATTATTTTTTTAAACTAAAGGAAATATTTTATTCATTAACAAAACTAAAATACTTTTTAAGTTTATTATAATTAATTTAAGTACCAAACAGATAACAACTTTTTTAACATTTAAATTATAACGTATAGCCACTTCCTTGATCAGCCCAATGAACGCGTCGTCCCTCATAGTAATCAATGCTGTCTTGAATCTTCCTTCTTTCCTCGTCCAAAGAAGCGATGCTCTTGTACTTTTGTATCAAATAACAGCAGCTGAACATGAGTGCCACTTGAAATATAAGCCAAAATATAAGTATCGCAATCAAAAGGCTCTGATTGATGCAAATGTTTTCCATCGAGGACTCATCTAAAGTTAGTAACAAAAATAGAATTTATTAAAAAATAACTGTCAAAAGCTTGATAAAATTATAGCTCCGTTCGTCAGTCTCTAGCTTTAAACTTTTTCCAGTGTCAGAGTTGTCAAAAAACAAACTAAAGTTACCGATTGCGTATTTATTGTCAAAAGCTTCCATTTTTGAAATGCATTTCCTTAACTTCCTTTCTTCAAATTTAAAGGAAAATTACATGCAGCTCGGAAAGACATAACAAATGCTTGACAACCGAATTCAGTTTGACAGCAGATTCCTTACCTGAACTCGCCCCATTAAAATGTTTACAAAACCCTTCAGCGACTTTAGAACGACACCCTCGGTTTCAAAAACATAAAATTTTCCCGTCAGAGCGAGTGGGAGGTTTTCAAAAACTGATTGACTGATTTGTGGCGACGAACAAAGCTTTTATTAAGAGTTGACGCAGGTTTTTTTGACTGTCCCAAGAACTGTCAAAAATCTGAGCTTTATTTTTCTGTTACGTAATTATTGTAATTGTAAAGTAACGCATGATATATCGGGTTGTGATTGTGAAGCAACGTGCCTCATCTTTAAACACTGATCTACTTTAGGGCGAGTTCAGAAAAACCTCAGATATATAAATCACGGAGATCTTCCTCACTAGGGCAAAGGTCTTTAGAGGGCACAACAGCCATGACACCTTCAGATGCTCCACGAACAAAGCTTTTACTGTTTAAACTGATTTTTGCAGCAAACATAACTTTCAGCTTAATCTGGGACATAACAATATTTTGATTTTCTTACCAACTCCTGCAACAAGGACGATCCCCCTCTCGCCGTAAATCAATCCTTTCGTGTCTACAATATTTGGTCCACGCACGTTAATATCATAGTTCAAGGGAAGCTCTAGATTATACGGGACACCTCTCAACACAGTATGGTCATTGTTGAGATAAGAGTCTGGAGATTTGTAGCTATCTGTCAGATTACTATTCACAGCTTGTTCCATCACAGTTGACACATAAATTGGACTCTTTACTTGCACGGAATCACCATAGATTTCGGTTCCATCGGCATATCGTCGCCTCCTCTTCATGGATCTTTGACACATAATAAGTGGACATCTTACTGGGCAAAAGTTTATTTTAACATCGAAGCTAACAAGTGAGTTCCCGGCGAATTTAAATGCATGGAAGCGTGCATAGAGCATTTTTCTGTCACTTGTTGTAACTTTTGTCAAAGCTGGGAAAACAGTGACGTCAGTGGGACAACCTCTTTCATCAATGAGGACAATAAAGCTTGTGTTGTTATTTGACTTGGCTATTAAGGAAACAGCATCAAAGTCAAACGGAGTATCAGAAGGCTGAGCTCGGATCTGAAGCTCAAGACTTTGACCAATTTGTACGTCATTTGTTTGGAATTGCTGGTTCAGGTCGATGACTTGCATTGAGATTTTTGGAAGGTCCAAGTTGGTTCGGTTGAAATGGATGGAATTGATTGGCAGTTCACTGCTTGGAACAAAGAAAAAGAGCTTAGTTTCAATATAGTGATACCTTCATTAATTTATAAAAACTTACTTTTGTGTAAAGGCAAGGGAGGATTCAAGAGCAATAGCGCTTGGCAACTGGGCTTCAGCAGTTGTTGAGTTGCTAACAATACAACCGACTTTGACTAAGCGATCACCTTGTGTTTGAACATTGAGGTTATTTTGTACTACAATCATTGCTGATATAAATATTCTGAAAAAAGTAACGAAATTTAGTTTACTTGGTGAATTCTTTCATTCTGATCCCAAAAATGGAGAAACTAAAGAACGTGGAATGAATCTGAAAACATTCTAACCCATTGTACACCTTTGGACCATTAGCCTTCCACAAGATACCCTTTATCACGAAACAGTTTGCTTGCTCATGTTACTATTTTTATCGTTAAAACAGTCCCATAAAAGCCCGTTGTAGTCACTTGAGCAACCAAACTGGTGGGTGACAGATAGTTCCTAGTACATGTTCTAAATATTTCTAACGCCGCCACCTGGACTGGAATGGCAAAAGGCATAAATTTCTGAAATAAAAGCTAAAAGGAATTAAGAGTTAAAGTTTCTGCTTCGAAACTCTTGGAAAGCAGATACACCAAATAAAACCCCAATTCACCCCATGCAGCATTCTTGCTAGACATTATAGGACTTCCAAGAGTGTCAGGAATGATCTTCTCAAAACTGAAAACTCAGTTTTTTTTTAAATAATTTACTTGCACTTAAGGGGCTACCCTTTTCGTGAATTAACGTTGTGCAAACGGTCAGGGGATAGTACACAGTGGTGTAAGGGCTAGTGTGTCGGACTGCCACGCCGACTGGGTTCGACTGACATGACTTTACCTTAGTTCTTTTCCAGGGTACTGCCTCTTGCGAGGTAATGACAAATCCTCAGAGTAACGCAAGCACAGGAATGGTTGATAGTGTAAGTCACAGGCCTCGGCCATGCTTGGAGCTGTTGTACCAACACTTCATTTATTTTATTTTCAAACGGTCAGGGAAGATGGAATAGAAAGATAGGACAGAATTTTTCTTGTGGTACGGTGGATCGGGCGATCGGAGGCAGAACGGAACCTTGAGGCAAATCAGGATTTGTATTGTAAATATCAGACTGAAAACTGTTCAAAACAACACGAAAGGAATGGCTTGAAAATTAATTTCTGATCCGCGGGAAAAGAAGTTCATCAATACCCCATGTACTCATCAAATGCGTTTAAAATATCAACCATCAAACCCAATTATCTTACTTCCTAGAAAATGATGTAATTATTAGTTCACTTTTTCGTTGGGATGTACCATCAAATAGGTACCGATCATTATAAAGTTTTCTTGTCAAAAAACTTTTCTTGGTCTTAGACCTTGGATAGTGTACCCATTGGTTAGTAGTAGTTTTCTGGGGAGGAAGATACGCCTTTTAAGGTACTGCCTGGAAAAAGCGGTTTTCCATTCTCGAAAAATATTTTAAAATAGGACAGATGGAAAAGATTATGCATTGATTCTGCAAGCTCTTGAATCTTCGGAACCACTTTTGATTGAAATCCGTTCAGCCGTCAAGGCGTGAAAGTGAAAAAAAAACATTAAAATAGTGGATTTGGAAAGCAAGCAATTACTACACATTCCTGGGGTACCAAGTAACGGGTGATTTTTTAGCTGGTTTGGTTTTGGCAACACTGGTTTTGACAGCTGACGTGTGTTTAGTACCTTGTGTCACTGTCAAACAGCTTCAGTTTGGTTTGCAATTTAACCATGGATCGTCTTACAAATGAACAACGCTTGCAAATTATTGAATTTTACTATCAAAATTCGTGCTCTGTTCGAAATGTTCATCGCGCGCTTTTTTATCGAAAAATTGTGTTCAGCGATGAGGCTCATTTTTGGTTGAATGGGTACGTAAATAAGCAAAATTGCCGCATTTGGAGTGAAGATCAGCCAGAAGCATTGCAACAGCTACCAATGCATCCCGAAAAAGCCACTGTTTGGTGCGGTTTATGGGCCGGCGGCATTATTGGGCCATATTTCTTCAAAGATGATGCGAATCGCAGCGTTACTGTCAATGGTGAACGCTACCGAGCGATGATAACAAACTTTTTTTTGCCCGAAATGGAAGTTCTTGACTTGCATGATATGTGGTTTCAACAAGACGGTGCCACATGCCACACAGCACGCGAAACAATGGCGCGATTGCGAGGCGAGTTTGGTGAACAGTTAATTTCACGTTTCGGGCCGGTCAATTGGCCGCCTAGATCGTGCGATTTGACACCATTAGACTATTTTTGTGGGGGTATGTCAAGGCTAATGTCTATAGGGACAAGCCCGCTTCGATTGACGTACTGGAAGCCAACATCCATGCATTCATTCGTGAGATACCGGCCGATATGTGTGAAAGAGTATGCCAAAATTGGACTCAGCGGATGGGCTACCTGAGACGCAGCCGCGGTCAACATTTGCATGAAATTATCTTTAAACATTAAAATGCAAGGTTCAAACTATCGATTCAAATAAATATTTCATTAATTTTTTCGAATTTTTTGTGTTTTTAAAAAAAAAAAAGTTCTAAACCTCTTAAAAAATCACCCTTTATATAAATCAGGCATTCGACCATCCCAAGACTCCATCAAATCGATGGCAGAATTTCCGAAGCCAAAAACTGTCACTGATTTTCGTCGTTTTCTGGGTGCAATTGACTTATTTAATCTTACCGTACCACACGCTGTACCTCTTTACAAAATGCTTCATGGCTGAAAGAAAAAGGACAATTCGCCATTAAACTGGACGACTGGGGGCTATCTTCATAAGCAACTTTGCTTCGCTGTCGTTAATCACTTGCGGACGCCGCGCCGCACCGCCATGTTGGCACATACTCTCCCAGAATCCGAGTAGTGGCTCATGACCAAGGCGTCAAACACATCGTTGGGCGGTACTTCTCCAGGTTGTCGACGGAAAATCTAAACCTCTTGGATTTTATTCCAATGATGATTCGACACCACCATCATCATCAGAGACGCCAAATCAACAACGATATTTGGAATATATTTCTCAATTTTCCACCGGTATTCGCCATATCAGCGTATCTGAAAACGTTGCAGCGAATGCACTCTCCCGAAATGTTAAGACTACAATGCTATAGCCAGGGCACAAAAGACATAGACCCAGAGCTGGAAAAGTTGAGCACAGTAAAGTCACAAACTAATTTTCACTAAGTTTGCTCTTCCCGGTAGTGAAACAGAAGCCATTTGCGAAACAACTTCCAGACAAGCACCTAAACCCTACAGCTGCTTTAAGAATTCTTCTTAATCTTACACCCCTTGACATTTTTAGTAAACAAACGTCCGCGAGTACGGCAATCCGTCTCAATACCACCTTTCAATGGACCAACAACTCAATTGGATTTTGGACATACTATTGTTCTGAACTCCAATTCCAAGTCAGAGTACACCATACAACAGCTTGTTTTTGAAAACGACTTCCAAGCCTCCATTCCATCACGATTTGATTGGGACGAAGGGAAACTCTCGAGAGATGTTTCGATTCATTTCTATACTGATGGTTCAAAAACCGAAGAGGGGTGGGGGGTGTGTGCACTTTGAAATACTAGATCTTAGTCTCTCATTCTGACTCCCTAACCATTGAAACGTGTTCCAGGTGGAACTTCTGGCGATAAAAAAGGTTCTCTCCTGGTTCAGGGAAAACGTGATATCCACGCTGAATATCCGCATCTTCTCAGACAAGCAGCCCTTAAATCACTCGAAGCGGTTTGCACAAACTCAGCAACTGTCGCCCATCTCTCAAGGATATGGCAGAACAGTTAGATATTAACCTTTTTTGGCAAGGCTGATGAGCTCGCCAGAAATGGAACTATTGCACTTATTTCACCCAACAGAATGAATATTGGTATACCCATCGCTACATGTAAACTCACGCCAAAACAGGATTCCAAACTAAAAAAAACTAAACCACTTTCTGGCGACAAAACAGATCTGGCCAAAACTATATCCAAAACGCACCAGAAGCTTGTCATCTCTTGGCAGATCTCACTTTCGCTCCTTAATCGGTGTCATAACTGGACACTGTCTTATAAGCAGATATGCTACTAGACTGGGATTTTTCTCGAACGACTTCTGCAGAATTCGCATGGACGAGGAATAGGGAATTTACCTTCTTTGTTCATGCCCTGCTCTTTCACTAACGCGAAAGTTGCATTTGGGAGAATTCTTCTACAAAGATATTAGTAATCGCTCTCATATGGACATTGCGAAGTAGTTTTAAGTTAGTGAGGTGGTGTCTTACTTTTATATGTGGTATCACAATGCACCTAGTATATGGTCTAGTTGTGTCAGTCTTTGCCTGACAGCCACCTTAACCTAACCTAACCTAACTACCCGGACAAGCTCTACTGTTCACTACATCAGCCAATCAGAAATAACAGTTTCTCGCAAAATCGTCGCACTTCGTATCATCAGGCCATACATGAATGTGGGCATAGAAAAGTGGGCACGAAGTTGTCATGACTGTCAGCAAAGTTATGTTTATAGACATACCCGCCCATGGGAACAATCGCAGCAGCTGAACGGCTGGAATGGAACACGTTCATATCGACATCGTCGGCCCCTTACCATCTAATAATATGAGTTCAGCTGCAACTCAAATGTATCGATCAAGCAACACGCTGTCTGGAAGCCATATCAGTTGCTGACATCACGACTACTTCAGTTGCTGAAGCATTTGTCTTTAACTGGTTGCCACGATTCGGTTGCCCTCTGCGTCTGACCACAGATCAAGGCCACCAATTTGAATCTGCCTTGTTTCAGAAATTTTCAAAGATTCCTGGCTGCAAACGCAAACGCATTCACACTACCCATTACCATCCACAGTCTAACGGGGTGCTGGAGCGCATGCATCACTCACTCTAAGCAACTCTAATCGCTCACAGCCCTGACGGTTGGGTAACTTCACTACCTGCCGTCCTCTTTGGATGTCGGTAATGGAAAACGAGTCTAGTACCACACCCGGTGACACGCCTCAATATCCGCGGACAAAATATCCGGGTCAAAATATCCGCGACAAAATATCCGCATACACCCAACCTCGCACCTACCCCAAGTCCTATAGTGTGTCCAAGCAGGGGGGTTGCAGGGGGGCAGCATGCCCCCCCCCCCCTTACATAGGTCATTGCTTATACACCGTAATATTATGCGTTGCGGATATTTTGACGCGGATATTTTGTCCGCGGATATTTTGACCCGGATATTTTGCCGCGGATATTGAGGCGCGCAGCCCCACACCCACCCAGCTGATGCTCGGTACTGAATTGCGACTTCCAGGAGATTTCCTTGAAACTACTACTCCCCGACTTAAACTCTCCCACAGGAACCAGTCGTTCGATTCGGGATTAATATAAGATGCAGTGGTGCAGACAGTACCACACTAAGCCACCCAGTTGATGACCTACTGACCAACTCAGATAGTGTCGCACCGATAACCTTACAAAATAGGAACCAAACACACAAAAGTAGATCCTCGTGGTGTAGGTAGTACCCCGCCCCTTTTATAGTGGTTCGTGTTTAGGACTGCCATGCCGAAGGTACTGGGTTCGATACCTAACTACACCAAAGTTTTTTATGGGGTACTGTCTCTTGCTAGGAAATGACGAATCCTCCAAGAGTAAATCTTGTCATAAAAAGTGCTTTCTGCTAGACGCTCGGATTTGGGTAGTTGTAGGTACCTTTCATTCCTGCAGAATATCAACGCACACACAGAAATGGTTGTTAAAATAATTCGAGAGCCCCGGAACCACTTTGAGCTGTTGTGACTTCAAGTTTTTTTTAAACATACGAAGACTAAACAAGAACAAGGTGGGCCAAAAGAAATCACCCTGTTGGAAGATGCTCTTATTTTTGCAAATGACCGCCAATGTTAAAACCCTTTTTTTACATTTGTGAACTAGACAGATGTAGAACTCAAGTGAACAAGCCATGCAGCGATACACCCCCCAAGAACGCGTAATAATCGTGTCTATTTTCGTCTGTAGTGTTGGCGCAGCGCGAATTCCGTCGCCGATTCCATGGCCGTCCGTCACCGACTGCGCAAACACTGCGCCGTTTGGCCACCAACCTTGAAGAGTATGGGACCACAAGAGTGGCCGGCTCCAGAGCGCCCGTTGTGCCGAGAATATCGCCGCTGTTGACGAGGATGTCGAGCTGTCGCCGGAAACATCGACCAGATGCCGTGCCTCGCAATTAACCATCAGCCGGTCGTCCCTAAGGCGAATTTTGGTCAAAGATTTGCGCATTTTCCCGAACAGAGTCCAGTCCTGTTGACCGCAAAACGCGTGTAACCTACGCCCAAGCCATCCTCAATCTTAAGGACGAAGTGGACGATTTTTCGACCAAAATCATAATGAGCGATGAGGCTCATTCCCACCTCAGCGGGTACGTGAACAAGCAAAACTATCGCTTCTGGGGCACCGAAAATCAACTAATAATGCACGAGGAGTCATAACACCCGCTCAAAGTTACTGCATGGTGCGCTGTTCACGCTGGAGGAGTCATCGGGCCATTTTTTTTCGAGAACGCCGCTGGTCAAACGACAACAGTGGACAGTGCGCGCTATAGGGCCATGTTAACCGAGTTTTTTCTGCCGCAACTAGACGAATTATGACTGGAGGACATGTGGTTCCAACAGGCCGGAGCTACGTCACACACTGCGCGAGCCACCGCCGATATTTTGAAGGCGGCGTTCTTGGATCGCCTCATCTCTCGTTTTGGTGATTTGCACTGGCCCGCAAGATCGCCCGACTTAACCGCTCCAGACTTTTTTTGTGGGGTTTTTTGAAGTCTCGTGTTTACGTAAACAAGCCCGAGAACCTAGAAGCCCTCAAGGACAACATTCGACACGAGTGTGAGAATCTGTCGCCCGAAGTTCTCGCTGAAATGATGAAAAATGCCATAAAACGAGCCCGTATACCAATCAATTGTGACGGCACCCATTTGGCCGATATAATCTTCTCGACTTGACCAATTAAATTCTAAAGGTTCAAATAAACATAATCAGAAAACGCGTCATTCTGCAGCCGTAAATATGAATAAACCAAATGTAAATTGCATCTATTACCTTTGGTAATTTTTAGTGACTTCATAAGCACGAATGATTCCACATCGTTTTTCTTGGATTTCATTTCCAATAGGCAGTCGCAGCAGACTTGGCCTAAAAGTAAAACAATTATAAATTAATTTGAACATTTTTTTTTTGGTTAAAATGTTTAACCTTGTTCCATTGCCCAGCGTCATACAGTCTTCGGAGTGGGAGCTCACATAAATCTTCCCTCGAAACCAATCGTTTGGTGAATATTTAACAACCATTTCATCATTACTACATATAACTGATACTGTAAATACATTTATGAAGTTATTTTGAATCCCAAACTATTTAAACAAACTTTGGAAGCTTATCAATTACAACAACATTTGCAGCAGTCCATCTAAACAGATCTCAGAAAACATCCTATCCAAATCCATGCAGAAGTTTTGAGTTTAAATATTTAATTAATTCGTTTCATTGCAAAAGTTTTGATTTTGCAATGAAACACAACAACTACCTATATATTATGTATCTGTTAACTTTTTTGTCGCCGAAAGCAAGTTAAGTTTCTTGTAGAAGATTATTTCATCATATTTAAAGATGTGAATCTTTCTCTAGTTAGCCCGGTTTGCCGGTTTGCCGGTGCCATGCCGCCATAGGCAAAAATGTTTTATGAGACAGGAAATGTATCTTGTGAAGTACATTTCAGTTGATTGCAACAAGCGATGTGTAATTGCAAAGTTTTTGTTTGCTATGCAAAAATCCATCAGTAACCAGCGAATGTATCCCAAAGAAGTTTTCTTAATTATGTTCCGGTGGTTGTATGGCGTATACGTACTTTTTTTTCTACTTAAAGCTATGTACCTTTGTATAAGTTTATACCAAGTTGGTCAAAAAATTTAATGACGACATTATAATAACCGACTCATTAGAATATTGTTAGTTTTACAAATTTATTTAAAAACTTAAAATTTGATAAGAAAAAAAAATTATGGGTTTTTTTTAGCTGCATGGGAAGTTTCGATGGTTGTGGTCTATGGTTTGACAGTTGATGATGTCAAACTGTGTTGACGTTTCTTTTCAGTAAGGTTTGGCACTTCAACATTAATCGTTTAACTGGTGAACAACGCTTCCAATTTGTGGAAATTTACTTTGAACAAAAAAAAAAAAATCTTTTCGCGAAGTTCATAGAGCACTTCGTTCATTTTACGGTCAACATAATCGGCCTACTGAGCAAGCAATTCTTGCAGTTATTGATCGTTTTCGCACTAATTTTACTCTACTCGGGTCAAGGCAATCTCAAGCCATTAACGAATCACCATTAAAATTGACTGCTTGGTTTTTGGCAGCAATATCAGTCCTTATTTCTTTCGAAATGAGGAAGGAGCTGCCGTTACGGTGAATGGTGAGCGCAATAGAGTCAAGCTGACTGATTTTTTGTTTCCAAAAATGAATCAGCTAAAAATCCACGACATTTGGTTCCAAAAAAAAAACGCAACTTGACATCAGCGAGCTTAACCATCAATTTATCGCAAAATCAATTTGGTTATAACTTTATTTACAGAAGTAAATAAACTGGCCCCTCGTTCGTGCAACTTAACGCCCCCCGATTACTTTTTATAGGGTTATGTTAAGTCATTGGTTTATGCCGACAAACCAGCAACCATCATTGGAAGCCAATTTTCAAGCCACCATTGACGCCATACGGCCAGATTTATTTGAAAAAACAGTGACAAATTGGACTGATCGAATGGATTTTCTAACTCGAAACCACCACGGAAATATGCCTTAAATCATATATGAAATATAAATACCATGAAATTATTGTAATATTTCTGTCTTGTATTATTATTTAAAGTTCTCAAGCTCTTAAAAACACACCTTATAATACTGACATACAGAATGGTTTGAATCTTGAATAATTATTATCAAAGGTGCCAACCAGAAACTGTAATGATTATTGGAGACTTGCGTTTTGGAGAATTAAGTTCGATAATAAGAATATTGGAGAGCTATTAATTTTGTACTAATTTAAATTTAAATTTAAGTGGGAATCAAGTGGAGAGCAACAGCAATGTCCACTTAAAAGCCAAGTGTAGTATGTATCTTAGAAGTGCCCAGAACACCTTTTCAATCGCATTCTTCATAAGGACCTAGGTTAGGATAGGCAAGATAAGGGGTTGTTGATTTGTGAACAGCATCACCTCGCTTGGATTTGAATGGATTTATTGTGCTATCTAAGATAGGGTAAGGGAGTGGAAAATTAATGGGCTGTTAGGTTTGTGTATGCAATGCATATTAAAGATGAGTTGAATTTTGCGGATGAAGAGTCTGCGCCATCATCTCTTTCACCACTGACGATTACATGCAACACGTTCAACAATATTAAACCAATATAATAGTCTTAAGAAAATGTGTCTGCTCGTTGGATCTCGCTCTGTTGTCGCAATTTGGCATAAAATCAAAGTTTCTTGGCAGGTTAATTTCTGTTGGTGTGGAAGATCGATTGACTATTCTACAACCAAAATAAAAGTCAAAGATCAAAACAATAAGCAATGAGCTACTCCAACAATTTTTGATATTTGATAAATCTTAATACATGATCTTCAAAAATTAAAAGTTTCAATTTCAGTCTTACACCCTTTAATGAATAAATTGGGGGGAAAGGGAACTTCGATCATTAAGCGTTCGGTACTTCCATCAACCAATTCTGATTAAAAAAAGGTAACTATTTAAGATGTTGTCAAAGAAAGGTAACCTCCCCTTCTCTATTTGGTAAATATGTTTTAGTCTCTTGTACATAATCGCACAACAATTTCCAAGTATCACACACTCCCATACGAGCTTTAAACTGATACTGACTATTACAAAATGTTTTGCTTGTGATTGTTCCTGTTTAAGTTTATACATGATCATTAACTTATGCATGTGACTTTCGCTTGAAACTTGCTTGAGAACTATCCAATTGTCACTGATACTTTGCTTCTAGGCCCGAAAACTCTTATACCTGTCCTTTTAGCCTCTCTTGATCCATCATTGTTCCATTTGACGGTATTTGCTATAATGTCTACTTTTCTGATTTTTATACCAACTCAACAACGTTTGAAAGTTTTTCCGAAGTTCTGTTTTTTAATCATGCTATCTCTTGGGATATCAAGGAGGGAAATTCATTTGGGCAGGGAGTCTCTTTTTATACGCTATTCCATAGAATGGGAATATTGTATTTGGTGTGGAGTTTGTAACATAGAGAAATAATACCGTTAGGTTTAGAAAAGTATATTATATTCAGACTCAGAATCAAAAGCCTAGTCGATTTAGCCATGTCCGTCCGTCCGTCCGTCCGTCCGTCCGTCCGTATGTATACTCTCTAGAGGTCGCAATTTTTGAGCTAGAAAGCTGAAATTTGGTATATATAATCTTTGGTTCAAGAGTAAGGCTAAGTTCTTGAACCGGTAAAATCCGTCCACAATCGCCATTTTTGTTGAACAACCTCAATTTGGTAAAATTAAATTATGTTTTTTGTACAGTTACGATAAAAGCATAACGCTAAAATTTTGCACACGTAAGCTTTAGGTAAACTTTCTTCCAATTAAATAAAAATATTTCAGTTTGGGCGTGGCTGACGCCCACTTTTCACTAGAGTTTAAAAAAAATTGTTTTTGTAGATAAACGGTATTTATAATGAATCTGTAAGCCAACATTTTGCGTCTCTTAGTAGAAACTAAAAAGTTTGTGTATGAAGAGAAATTTTTGAATTTTGAACGTGTCTAACGCCCACTTTTCATGAAAGAACGAAAAACGTAGTTTTAAAAATTGAAGGTACTACCAATATTAAATTTAAACCTTTTTCCCTTCCGTTCGTTTTATGAAAAATATTCCCAACATTTTCTTGTGTAAATTTTTTCAATACGCCCACTTTTAAAGGCGTGATTTTGATAAAATACCTTTGTTCAGGTAAGATCGTTTAAAAACTACTCGATTCAGCTGTAGTCTTACACATATGCCTAAATACTGATCAAAGCTCAGTTAGTGCTTCAAATTTTTAAGACACGCCCATTTTAATGGGCGTTTCCGTCAAAAGTTGTATAAGGCATTCATTTTTTAACGTTTTTTAACTATAGGTCACAGTTTTGAAGTAAAAAGATGAACACTTTGATTTATATTCCTTGGTTACGTGGCAGAGTGGGGTCCGAGAATTGTTAAAAACACCCATAATCGCTATTTCCATTAAAAATCTAATTTTTAAAAATTTAAGTTTTGTCTTGTTTTGTTCAAATCGATCTACAAGAATAAAATTGCATGTCACTGAGCTCATACCAATTGAATTGGCAATAAATAGTCTCAACTTTGGGCGTGCCACACGCCTTTTTTTTTACTGTGCCAGCACTAATTGAACATTACACCACACAAAATTAATGTTATTGAATTTTTTTCTGTCCGCTAAAGAAGAATTTTGTTACTGAAACTGGAACATCGGCTGGCTGCGGGAGGCGAACGCATACACATACAAAAATATAGGGAATAGGGTATCCAACAGTTCGTTGCAAACGTAATGTAGCTCTCGCTTATGTTTATTATTCTTATTTGTTTTGCTTTGCCAGGAACACCCAAGCCAGCACATCGGGAACCAACTTTATTAAATCGACTCAATTACTTGCGGATGACATTAGGTCTACGATTTGAAAATTCAGGAGATGGAAAAACGTTGTTTATTTTGTTTTGGATGTGGGAAGAAAAATTAAAAAAATGTATTCTCTAGTCATTGAAAAGTTCTACACAATACATTTTTTTTTCAATTTCAATAACGGACTGAAATTTCGTTGCTTTCTTGGACAAAGTTGAGGTAATTCCACTAAAAAGCATCACAAAATGCACAAGAAAAGTTCCAATTTAATAAGTGCATTTTTTCCTTAAAAAAAATCCTGAATGCAAGCAACACAAGGAAGTCGGGTCAAGTTCCAGACGTGTCCTTAGACACAAAAAATCCTTATTCAACACAAAACAATAAACACAAAATTACTCATCAGATCACCATCATTTGAATAAAATACAAAATAAAAATAAAGCACGCATACGCCACCGTGTATCCGAATTATTTTCAATAAAGGCAGTAAAAAGCAAGGCTTACTTTTATTGAATATTCGATTTATTCCCAAAATCTTATCCAACCATCAAATCATCTCTCAAAATCAACATCACATTTTTTTTCAACATCAAGAATTATAGTTCCTCAATCAAAATGAACAACATGCCTGGAACATCACATCACAAAAATATAGTAATCAGAGGTTATAAATCGTGACTTAGCACACCTTTTCAATCGACCGACCGACGCGAAGCGACGACGACGTCGTTCCAATCATCAACATTCAATCATTATTCACAAAAGAGCCCCTACGCTGCTGTTGTCTAGAACCAAAAAAAAAAAAGAATCAATACATACCATCTAAGCATTTCACCCTTCGCATATACACGGACATCGGTTTGAATATCAAGCTCCTCGGTCCCATCGAGATGATATCTTCCGAATGTAAATAGCACTCCGAGTTAGCAGTGAGTTGATCCAAAAAATACGAAACACCTTGGCAATAGAATTTCGTTTCACTGGAACAGCTGGCCTGGCACTGTCGTTTGTGTGTTCGTTTTGGTTCCCAATCAGATTCAGAAAACGCACCGCACAGCGCACAGAGCAAGCACAAAGAGAATCAAATGTAAATCAAAGTATCTCGTTGTTGTCATTTGGATGGTTTTTGATTTGAAGAACCCACCACCATAACCCATATATCAAAATCTCACGTTTTTGTTTGACAGATTGTTGTATAGTAGTTGGGTCTATACTGGGCCCCATCATACCACACCCGCACACTCACCTCTTTTTGGGTTAGTCCATTATGCCTGGCTTCCGCATAGATGAACGAACTATTTGAATAGAGCTCATAGGAGCAATTTTCCCTCTCGATAGGGCGCTCTTGGCACTGATTTTCCATGTATTCCTCCTCGAAAGGGGCTGCTCGGAAGGCGTCAGGTTGGAGGACTTTATCCTTATCGCTTAGAACGCAACGACCCAGCTTTTCGGTTTGTGGCGGCATCTGCTCGCTAAACCTGGATGGATGAAGTCAGAGCAGAGAGAGAGAGTGTGATATCATTGTCATTGTCGCATTGTGTGTGTGCGGCGGCGGTGATATGATGATCATTGCCATAGAAAATGTATCTTTTAGATACTTTCCATATATGCATATGCATGAGATTAGGTGAGGTCACATTTTGTGTTGGTTTATTTTTTTTTTTTTTTATTTAAAACTTACCGCGCTTGATTGTTCTTGGATGACGGTGCAAATGAAGCTGAAAGGCAGGGAAACTCAGTTTCGAATAAGCACCGTTCGGCACATTCCCGCTTGTTGACGAGAATAGGGACGATCTTCTTGCCTTGGAAGACTAAACTACTTCCTGGCATTTTTGTGAGAACCCACATTTTTGTCCTGCAACTACTGGGAACTAAATAATAAAAATTATTTTATTTTATTTTATTTTCGAATTTTCCTTTGTACTCACCTTTTAAGCATGTCTTTTCAAAGTATATGGCGTTTGTATCGGCTATAAGTTCCAGATTTTGACCCAACTGTTGGTAGCGAGTTGACAAATCGAAAATAGAAAACCCGAAACATTGGTTTGTGTCTAGGATATGAACATAAGAAAGGCAGTTTTCATCTTCGTTGCAAAGATCCCAACAAATCGGATTGATCAGTTCGAAAGGATTTGTTGTATCTGCTGCATAGAGGATGTTGCGGTCTGTCATCAGATCGGCCGAGGGGCGGAAACCGACGATCTTTTGGAAATGCAATTGGTAGACAGGACATTTTAGGAGAAGTGAACCTGTAACGGGAGGAACATGAAATTAAAAAAAATGCACGATTGGGTCAGACGTACTTGCTCTTTGGGTGCAATAGTACAATGAAAATATACTTTTTGAGCAATAAGAATGACAACTCATTTTTGAAAAATTTGGTAAAAACTAAAAAAATTTGGCTAAAACTGTAAAACCGGATATACGGGATCTAAAAGAAACCTTAAATATTTTAGATTTAGATGTCATCTTTTGGGTGCTATAAAAGTCCACCTATAGCCTAATTAATAAAACTGTTAAACCCAATTTCCGTTATTATCATGTGTAGCCAAAAACTACAAATTCAGTTTTCTTCGAAGCATTTTAAGTTACATCATTGTATATATAAACTTAAACTATGGTACTACCACTTGAGCCGCGCCATCTATCGACGGAAAACTAAGCTCTTGATTTTAGAGGTTTTTGTCTAGATTACCATGGGAAGCAACAATAACAATTAAAATTGAAAAAAATAGTTATTGTTGCTTCCCACGGTAATCTAGACAAAAACCTCTAAAATCAAGAGCTTAGTTCTTTGTCGATAGATGGCGCACCTCAAGTGGAAGTACTATAGTTTATATATACAATGCATAGTGGAGCGTTGTTTGGGAGCCACCGTTTAAAAAAGAGTAACTGAAAAAATTTGCAACGCTATCTAAAAGGAAACTGTAAGGAGTTAAACGAAGCAAATCTTGAATCAATTCAATCAAGCCATTGCGAACTTAAATCCATTTGAAAAAAGCCGTTTAAACCTGATTTAAGTTACGAACACTTAAGCCAAAAACGAAAAACGCAGTTTTAATGGAGGTGCAGAAGGTTAGCTAAATTTTGATATTAAAAAAAATCACTAGAGCCGTATTCGAGAAAATCAAAATGAAAAAACCGTTACCAGTGTGAGCCGGGCTTAAACGAAATAAAACATAATCGAGAGCTACAGTACGTTTGCAACGAACTGTTGGATACCTTATTCCCTATATTTTGTATGTATGCGTTTGCCTCCCGCAGCCAGCCGCTGTTCCAGTTTCAGAAACAAAATTCTTCTAAAGCAGACAGGACAAAATTCAATAACATTAATTTTGTGTGGCCGACCTTCAATTGCGGCTGGTGAAATAAAAATGGCGTGTGCTACGCCCAAAGTTGAGACTTTTTATTGATAGGGCAATTACTATGAGCTAGCTCAGTGACATTCAATTTTAAGATTGCAGATCGATTTGAACAAAACAAGACAAAACTTAAATTTTTAAAAATTAGATTTTGAATTTAAATAGCGAGTATGGGTGTATTTAACAATTCTTGAACCACACTCTGCTACGTAAGCAAGGAACACAAACCGAAGTGTTCATCTTTTTACTTCAAAACTGCGACCGATAGCTAAAAAAATTACAAAATGAATGCATATTTCGACTTTTGATATAAAGGCCTTTTTAAAGTGGGCGTGTCCTAAAATTAAAAAAAAAAAAAAAAATGTAAAGCACTAACTTAGCTTTGATCATTAGTCAATTTTTCAATTTTTGGACATAAGTGTAAAACTACAGCTGAATCGAGTAGTTTTAAACGTTCTTACCTGAACAAAAGTATTTTATAAAAATCACGCCCTTAAAGTGGGCGTATTGCAAAAATGTATACACAAAATTGAAGAGATATATTTTTCATACAACGAACGGAAAAAGGTTGAAATTGAATATTGGTAGACAATTAAATTTTTAAAACTACGTTTTTCGTTTTTTTCATGAAAAGTGGGCGTCAGCCACGCCCAAAACTAAAATATTTGTATTTAATTTTAAGATGATTGACCTAAATTTTCCGTGTGCAAAATTTTAGCGTAGTGCTTTTATTGTAATTTTACAAAAAACTTATTTAATTTTTCTAAACTGAGGTTGTTTAACAAAAATGGCGATTGTGTTTGTGGGCGGATTTTCCGGTTCAAGAACATAGTCTTACTCTTGAACCAAAGATTATATATACCAAATTTCAGCTTTTTAGCTCTAAAATTGCGACCTTGAGTCAGAATATTATCTTCTTTTCTAAACCTAACAGTATTATTTCTCTACGTTACAAACTCCACACCAAATATAATATTCCCATTGTATAGAATATGGAGTTTGAAGAAAATCCGTCAAGCTGTTAAGGCTGTAGCTGAACGTGAAAAAGCTGGAGAAAAATCGCTGCCCAAACTTGGGCTCGAACCCCCAACTCTAGGTTAGCAATTAAGCACTACATCCACTGTACTTTAGCCAGACATTACGATGATAGCGAAGACGAAAAAAGATGGTCTAAAAATTCTGTCTGTCTGTCTGTACGTATAGACATCTACAGATCAAACGGTCGGGCCGAATTGCTTCAAACTTGGTATATAGACTTTTTTAGGTATTGTACAGAGGGGAAATTGAAATTTTTTTTTAGCTCAAAAAATAACGGTACCTGCCATACAACCGTTACGTTCTCAAAAACGGCTCTAACGATTTCGATTTAAAAAAATCAGTGTTGCTTTTTAGGTACGACCAATTATATAGCGGAAAAAAAAAGTTTTAAAAATAGCTAAGAACGGTACTTTCCATAGGAACGTTTTTTTTGCTTTCGGCTATCTCGAAAACGACTCAACCAATTCTTTCGAAATTTCACAAATATATAGTTGTAGGTAGCTCAATTTATATTGCATACTAATATTTGTGAAAAATATTTTTTTTGTATTTTTAAAAGCATTTTTAAGAAAAAAAATTAAAAAATCAATATTTTAAAAACTGCTGATTAAATTTTTTTCTAAAAATTATAAATAAATGTATTTGCTAAATACCTATGAAATGGCGTTTTTGAATTTTTTTGAACATTTTTTTCAAAAAGTTTTTCAAAAAAAACTTTTTTTCTCAAAAACCGCTCCACAGATTTTTATAAATTTATTCTCCTAAATTTAAATTTATCCAAGAAATAAAATGGCGTACTTTTTTTTCAGCTCAAATTAGTTTAAGTATTTATTTAAGAATTTTGAAAAATGTATTTTTATCAAAATCTCAAGCTCCTACACCACTGTCACACACGTGTCACGTGCGACCCAGTCGTGCATTTTATTTCTTACGAATGCATAACTTGCCTTTTAGTTGCTATAAACGCTAGTTAAAATTAAGGTTTTAATCAAACATGACATTACGATGATAGAAAAGATTAAAAAAGTGGTTTTCGCCATACCATCCAACATTGGAGTATTTGCAATGAAAAGCTGGCCAAAATTCAAAATTTTCTAAAAAGTAAAACCAAAGAGTAAAATTTTGCTAGATAGCGAATGAAAAATATACACGAGTCAACGAGCTGCAGTTTTTTTTTCCAAAGTTAACAACATTTTTGGAAAACTTGTGTTTTGATTTTTGTTTCAATTCGTGTTCTCAAAGGCAGTACAGAAAAAAGGTGGCGTATTTATTTGAATTTTTTAAGTTTGAATGTTATGAACGTTTTAGTTTTTACGCCATACAACGGTTCTGATGATTAGTTATTGCAATGTATACTATTTTTTTCGCGGATAAAAGTAATTTATTGGGATATGTTTTTAAGGCAAAAATGTGAAGTGGTAAGGGATTGGGAGGTGGAAATATAAATATATATAAATATTTTATTGTAAGTTTGTATGATCATCTGGTTCGAGAATTGTGACCAGAATAAAGTTAATGTAAAATTATGGAAGGAAGTGGAGAGGTTATGATATTAACCAAAAATTAAATTATTTAAAAAAATTATTATTACTAGAAATATTTATCTTACTCAGAAGAAGAATAAACTTTCGAATTTATAAGTAAAATGTAGCTTTGTTTTCGATTAGAAACAAAGTGGGTTAGGACTTATTAGAAGAAAGGATTTGTTTTTAAAGGACAACAAAGCCTTGCTTGAACGGACTTTCACACTCCCAATTATGAGTGTCAGATCAGCAGGGCTACCTGAAAAGCCATTGCCATGCAAAATCGAGTGAAAGAACCAAATGAAGAAATACTGAAGTTATCCGAGAAAAAACTTCAAACTAATTTACTAGTTTTTGCAATAAAGAGAAACTGAGAAGACTGTTGCTTTGGAAGTCTTCGAAGAAGTCTTTAAATCTCTTTAAAACATTGGCTGAACTAAATCTGCAGGATTTCTTCGATCACACTACAATTCGAGTACTAATGTAAATATATGCAGAATGTTGTAAGCGCAGTTTTAATGATATGCAGTTCTTGAATTCCTTACAAAATGAGGTTTCGACGGATCATAGTTAACGCAATTCAAACAGAGATTTGGAAACAGATGCGTTTATATTTCAAAAACATCAGAAAAAACCCAACACCATGTCCTGCCCGATTTTAAAGAGCAATAAGAACTTTTTTAAAGAAAGCATAGCCATGACTAAAAGTTAAAAATAACATAGAAATGCTATGTTTGCGGGTCAACATCAAAAGAAACAAATTAAAAATAATGACAAACAAAGTCAATGAAAACTCCATAAAATTTTTGTTTGAGTCTTCTGCATGAAGCTTACAAACTTCCTGTAAGAAATTGGCAAATTAGATCACAACACGGAACAGAACCATTAAAAATAAGAAAAGCTTGGTCTTATTGTGAATCTACCACGAGAAGGTTTTGGTAATTCAAATGACGGGAATACAAGTCGAAGATTTTTACTAACCCTGTGATTGCCGCTGAAGTCACAGGGATTGATATTAATTTCATTGAAAATTATTTAAGGGCTAACTTCAAGTGGTTTCAAAACTGATTCGTGTCAGTCTGTCTGTGTGGATGTACGTCTGTACGTTGGTGCCCTTTTCACGTGAAGCTATAGCTTTAGCCGCTTGTAGGATTTGCTTCTAACTTCATATTATAGCTGTTAAAAAAACCGTTGTTTAAGGCAAGTTATACATTCATAAAAAAAAAACTCCAACAATCAAACATAACATCACGATGATAAGGGAGCCGAAAAAAGTGGGTTGGACAATATTCTGCCTGTCTGTCTGCCCGTCTGTCTGTATCGGCACCTACAGCCTAAAAGGCTGGACCGATTTTCGTCAAACTTTGGTGCATAGTAACATTATGAAGTCCTACAGAGGGGTTTTTGGAATTAGAAACTAACGGTACCTGCCATATCATATTTTATGAAAAACTCATTTATCTCAAAACGGCTCCTATGATTTTGATAAAATATTTTGAATGGGTAAACTTAATGTTTTGGTTGGAATCGTTGGCTTATGAAAAAGAGAGGAGATAATAGAAAGAACCTGAATAAAACAACAACAATTACTTGTGTGTGCTTAGAAAATGCTAATCGGTTCAGTATAGTTCGATAGAATGAAAAAACCTGTAATTGGCTTACAACTTTCATGTGGGTGCGGTGGCGTAGTGCGTAGTGCACTAGCTCCTCACACGCTAGGTCGCTTGTTCAAGTCCAGCTCGGGCAAAAGTTCTTCAAAAATTAAATTGAACATAAAGCGGTTAAGCACCACTAAAGGAGTCTGATGATCGGGTTGGTCCCCGTGAAATAGCTATAACTCCAGCCTATGAACTTGGTGGTAGCACACACAAGTTGTTGTTGTTTCATTCTAAATTTTCAATTGTAAATTCGGCAAGCAGCTGCCTTAAACTGTGAGTATAAAATTTCATACAAAAACCTCCTTGGTTGGATTTAATTTTTCAGGAAAAGTCTTATACCGGTACCTCCCACAGGACCGGTTTTCTTAAATCAGACTTTCTCGTAAACCGCTTGACAAATTTTCATGAAATTTTTAATATGGGAGCCCTTTTATAAACGAAATAATATTAACTCTTATTTTTTTTAGTGTTTTAAAAAAAGTACATTTTTTTTAGTTTTTGATTTTTCCAAACCCGGTTTGTTAAATTTTTGTTTAAATTTTATTTTTCTGATAAAAACTTCAAAGTGCTAGAAATTGGCATACTCAACAAAAAAAAATGTTGGAATATGTTTTCGAAAAGTTTTTCAAAAAAAAAAAAAATAGAGTGCACGACTGGGTCGTACAAACTTGCATTAATGTGTTAAAATGGACTTGGAATTTTGGGAAAAAAGCGTTGAAAAAATCATATAAAATTTTATAAATCACTTAAAAATCAATACCTAAAACGCTTTTTGGAGAAAATGGAGTAATCCATCAGGTTTCTTTAACTTTTTAAAATTTTTAAGAAATTTTTTTCAAAATTGTTCGACCAGTTTTTCCAAAAAAATTAAAAAAAAAAATTTCGAAAATATATTCCAAATTTTTTTTGAGTATGCCAACTTCTAGCACTTTGTAGTTTTTATCAGAAAAATAAAATTAAAAAAATATAGATTAAACCGTTTCTGAAAAAAAACAAAAATTGAAAAAAAATTTTGAAACTTTTTTAAAAAACTCAAAAAAAACTTTTTTTGAAAAATTTAAAAATTTATATTATTTCTTTTATAAAAGAGCTTTTTCATTAAAAATTTCATCGAAATCCGTCAAGTGGCTTACGAGAAAATAGGATTTAAAAAAACCGGTCCTATGGGAGGTACCGTTATAAGACTTTTTCTGAAAAATGAATTCCAACCAAAACATTAAGTTTGCACAGGAAACATTATTTAGAAAGTTTTATCAAAATCGTATTAGCCGTTTTCGAGAAAAATTAAATTTTTACTAAAAATCGTATGGCAGGTACCGTTAGTTTTAAAGCTAGAATGCTAATTCCAAAAATCCCTCTGTAGGACGTCATAATTATACTATTTACCAAGTTTGAAGCAAATCGGTCCAGCCGTTTAGGCTGTAGGTGCCGATACAGACAGACGGGCAGGCAGACAGACAGGGTTGTCAGACCCACTTTTTTCGGCTTTTCTATCATCGTAATGTTATGTTTAATTGTCCAAAAAATTTTTTTGCATAACTTGCCTTATAGTACCTATAATCGCAAGTAAAAATGTGTTTTGAAAAAGGGTTTTTTGAAAATTTGTATACCAAAAATTCCAAGTAGTTAAAGAAATCAGATGGCTTACTTCGAATTTCATAAAAATTAAAAATGACATTACTTATGATAAAGAAGTCAGAAAATTCGGTTTGTCTGATAAGTCGTCTCAGATAATTTAGAACGTGACCATTTACTTTCGATAGTCTGTCCCACTATTTGGAATACAAATTGGAGACAGCAGGCTAGAGATCGGGCAAGTTGGAGAGGCATATTAAATGAGGCCCAGTAGCACCACGCTCAGAGGAAGCAAGAAGTTAGAAATTTGCTAGGGAACCATTATTTCATACTTGATTTTTTGAAGAAAACTCTAAATTAGGAAACAAAACAAATTCCGTTTTCAAAATGCACTACCCTAAGCAATTTCCCGACAGTTTAAACATTAGTCTTTGAACTATTGTAGACTTGTCAATTTTGTCATTGTTAATTAAAAATAAACTGTGGTTTCCAATACACTATATCACATATCAGGGTTAAACATTTTGCTCTGCATAATAAAATATATTCGAGTGCACAACAACTCATCCTTATTTAAATTAAAGTTAATTACATTTTATCTACTGAATGTTTTTTTTTTTTTTATTTTTTTTCATTAACAATTTATTGTTAATGGGGTTGTGGATAATATATTAATTTGTATGCACACTAATCACTTGTCAACTTAAATCCGTGTTATTGCTGGCTTTAAGTTTTATATTTTGTTTTTATTCCGACATAACTTAACGGTGCGATGGAGTGTGTGTGCGATTAATTATACATTATATTAAGTTGCTCAAAAAAAAGAGACCAAAATTATGTCACAGTGTCACCCACTATACCTACAATCTGAAATCTGCACTTTTAAAGTAGATAGGTACGTCGAAAACTTTCCTTGTATTCGAATTTAAAATTCAGTGTTTAGTGATCCAAACAAAATGTGTATCATATAACGGTGTGTCGATGTCGGTTGGTCGTCGTTAAGGGTGCCAACACAAGGGGTTAAAGTTTGAAAAACACCCTCGTGTATCCGTAGAAGAAGGGGTAGCACAAAAAAGGTTTTCACACCTTTTCCTTTTCATTTATTCATGTATATCGGTTTCGGTTACATTGGAAAAATAAAAGTTTTTTTGTTTTTGTTTTTGAAACACGATATCTCCGCAATCATCCCTAACCCAACTTATCGAACTTACAACTCCAATCCAGCGTACTGATGATGATGATGAGTAAAGTTGTTAACAAAACTTGTTGTTGTCGTGTATCCATTTTTTATAAAATTAATTGTAATCCAAATCGACGACGATTGTTTTGAACATCAATACTTATAAATAATAATCACATAATAAATAATTATTATTGGATGGAAAAAATTTCTCATATTTGAAATTTGATATAATTTTTTTTTGCTTCTCAACTTGACACTGAAAAATTATACACAAAATATTCGCATGTGTGTTCACTAAATCATAATCATTATCTTCTACTTAACGATTTTCAAAACCATTTAAAATTAATTTTAAAGATTTAACAAAAAAATATCTTCACATGATCTTGAGGTATAGTTTCAAGTGCACAAAACACAGTCAACGGAAGCGGGCGGTGATCGAAACGAGACGAGACGAAGGGCTAACTACTTCTCAAAACCGTTTTTTTATTTTCAAGTATTTTTTTTATTATTGTTGTTTTAGATGGCTAGTATCTTTTTGGCTTGAATGCGATGATACTATCGGCCCGATGCACTACCAAGTACTGACAGTATTGTTATTGTCATGAGATGAGCTTACACACAGAATTTGAATTAATTACGACAGACATCAGGGGGTATCTTTTCTATGTTTTTTTTCTTTTTTTTCTACTTTTATTTGTTTAAACAATTTTTCTATTAGCTACTACCTATAACGATGTACGAAATGTATCTCCGTCAAAAAATAAGATACATCGAATGGTAGGCTAACATTTTGGTGTGAGTAAGGGTCTGTTGGTAAAAGTGTGAGTATGCAATTGATAGAGTACACTCAGAAAAAAAAAACGTGATGAGAAATTATTATGCGAGCATGCATCGGTGAGGTACTTGCAATGGAATTTCCATCACAAACTTGATCAAAAATACAACTTTGGGTATTTAAGTGTTCAATCACATTTATTTATTTGTTTCTTTATTTTACAAGGTGGGCCAAAAGAAACCACCCTATTCGAAGATGCTCTAATTTTGAAAATGGCCGCCAATGTCAAATCTGTTTTGACATTTGTGGATTAGACAGATGCAGAGTACAAGTGAACAAGCCATGGATCGATACATGAACCGACTTGAACCGATATTCTGAAGGCGGCGTTCCCGTGTCGCCTCATCTCTCATTTTGGCGATTTGCACTGGCCCGCAAGATCGCCCGATTTAACCGTTTCAGACTTTTTTGTTGGGGTTTTTTAAAGTCCCGTGTTTACGTGAACAAGCCCGAGATTTTGGAATCTCTCAAGGACATTTAGAAAATAAAAGAGAGCCAAACAACATCGGATGGATGGCTTCTTTTGGCCCACCCTGTATTATGTGGGGAAGTCTCCATATTGTGAAAAATTTGTCATTACAAATAAAAACACAATAAAACTAAAATATTAATTTTATTTATTTTGTATTAAACGTTTAATATCACAATATATTTGATGTTATAAGCATGACGCGTTTCGGATTGACTTATCAATCATTGGGCGTTGCTACTCGTTTGCCAAGTCCATCCAAACTGATTTCATGGTAACTCTTTATTAAAATCGGCAATGTTAACCGCCCTGTGTATAAATTGAGTTGCATTTGGTGATAATTCAAATGAATTCTACGACTGTTATGTTCATACTTTAAACAAATATCAATTTTTAATACGTGAGCAAACAGATATAAAGGCTTGTCGACACGTGAACACGCGACATAAAACTGTTTATGTGCGAAACACGGAAACTCTTAGCTAATCCGAATGCCAGATGCAAGGTGTCATATGAAAGCGAATGGCAAGTAGTATGTTGGAATCATATGGATGCGTGGAATCAAAACATTTTTTCCTTTGTACTTCCACTTGTCAAATCAAATGTCGTTGTTCGTAAGCTATTCCACAACTAGTATCGTTCTTTTCCACAGTCGAGGTTCGTTGATGTTACCCAACATGATGATGAGAGGAGGCGACTTTCAATTGTACATTGTGAGGTGGTAATCCAGGTGATTCCAGCGAATATAAGAATTCTGTTCTTAATAGTTGACTTCTTCATCAACAAAAAAAACTGTCCCGGATTAAATTTTGAACGGTCGTGTTGAGATCGCCGACCTTTGTTTTACTCTGCCAATGTAAAGGGTGTGTAGACGTATGGTTTTCAAGAAGAAATAAAACGCATTTAATTTAATGTTATGTCCAAGAATTTAGCTTTATTATAAAGATGAGGGTTAGCTAGTATGTTTTAAAAATGATTTCTGGCAAGTGGCCGTCGCTGCTCGAATAAATGCCAGCCGAGAAGGCCTATTTTCGACCACTTTTTGCAGCAATTGGGGCCATATGTAAACAATAACGCGCCGAATATTCTCTTCCAAGGCGTCAATCGTCTTGGGCTTATCTGCGTAGACAACCGACTTCACAATACACTCCAAAAAATAGTCCAGCGGCGTTAAATTGCACGATCTTGGAGGCCACGCCATAAGCTCACGACGCGAGATAATGCGCTTACCAAAAGTTGCCTTCAATAAATTGATTGTTTTGTTGACTGTATGGCATGTAGCGTCATCTTGTTGGAACCAAAGTTTGTCCACATCAACATCCTCCAATTCAGGCACGAAAAAGTTATTTATCATGGCTCTATAGCGTTCCCCATTGACTGTAACAATATGGCCGGCTTCATTTTTGAAGAAATATGGACCTCTGCCCATAGAGCACACCAAACAGGGATTTTTGAGGATATAACGGCGGCGGCGGCGTCTCAACAATGGCTTGTTGATTATGATCACTCTAAATACTACAATTTTGCTTATTAACGTTCGCATTCAACAAAAAGTGAGCTTTATCGCTGAACAAAATTTTCTTGTAATAATCGGGATCGGTGGCCATCTCCTTTTGGGCCCATTCACCGAACGAGCAACGCGCTTGTTCAGGAGTAAGTATATTCATTATGAAATGGCAAACCAAACTGAGCATAAATCAAGTGCCAGCTGTCAAAAAGACCAACTCGGAAAAAAATATTGCTAGATTAAAAACTCTAAAAAAATACCCTTTATGTAGCACAGTCGCTGAGCCCATTACGGTTTTTGTAGTCTTGCACAATGTCCGGAAAATGATTCGGTCAACTGGCAGAAATTATAAAGCGCAATGTGATTACTCCCGTCGAGGAGTCAGTCAACAGCGATTTCCCCGTTACCCACTGTCTACATCTGCAGTTCGATCTTGCATCAAAATCACTTGCATGTAAGTTGTTAATCTGAGAGTCTTGACAGGAAGCGTCAAATTTTATGATTTTACGGGCTTACTAAGTACGTTAACCACAGTTAAATGTAAAGGAAGTACAATCTCGGATGGACGATTATGATGAAATGAGATAAACTCGCGAAATATTGTTCGGACAGAAGAATCAATTTCAGCAAAGAGTTTAATTTGCACATGTTATTTAACGCCATTATGCAACTCTCAGTGTTGGGTTGATAAGAAATAGTTAATAAATAACAACCAATTTGACACCTGCAAAATTATCAACATGGCCACAGCATTCACTTGTCAAAGTTTGAAAATCCCCATTGGAAAACCCTGTATGTCAATCTGTCTCTCTCTGTGCCGATTTGCTTCAAGCTTTTTTACATAGTATTTTAGGGCTTCCTTCATAGGAATTTTTGGAATTGGCAATCTTACTTTGAAACTAAAAGTACCTGTCATAAAGCATTTAACGAAAAATCCTTTCTAATTAAAAATGGCTCCTACGATTTCGATTAAACTTTCTGAATTATATTTTGCTATGCAAATTCTTTCATTAGGCTTAGAACAATTTCCGGGGTGGTTTAATTACGATACCTCTCATAGAACCGGGTTTTCCAAATCAGGTAAGCTACTCCATGGTTTTTGTTCAAAATTAATTAATTTTTCTAAATAACGCTTCAACCATTGTATAAACATTTATATATAGTATTATCATGGAACATGTAATTCTGCTTGTGTTTTTCGTCAATGGCGGCAGTAGTAGTGCCTCTACTTTACAACAAATGTCTTCTTTGTTTTTGCTTCCCATGTCAGTCTAGACAAAAACCTCCAATTTCTCTTCAATCAGGTGATTTTGTTCGTCGTCGAACAGGTGTCACATCTAACGTTCCGCATATTGAAACTACAATAGAAATATATATGTATACAATGGCTTCAACTAAGTCATGTCTTTTTCTTTTCTAGTTTTTCGTTTTCAAAATCTCAAGACCACTGTCAAACATTTGAACAAGTTTGTGCGACCGAACCGTGCAATTTATTTTATAATCTCAACGCAACTTACACGCTACGCTTTTTGTCACACCTCATGCTAATCACACTATAGTTTGTCTTACTTTTTTTTTTGTCAGTTTAAACACTACACGGTTTTGTCGAAAGTGGTGAAATAAGTTTCAGGGTCTCGGGAAATTTGTCAATATTGCGAAAAGGCGCATTTTCCCAACTGAATCGTAATATGTGTGTTTCATTCAAAAGTGTCAAAAAACAGCCAATCTGACAGCTTATAAAACAGAAGCCAATTTTAAGGTGGGAATGCAGACAGACAAAATTGAGTGCAAAATAAAATTAGTTTTAGTACTAAAATCTCTAAAACGTTAGCAAAATTAAGATCACACAAATAATTCAGTACAAACATTGTTGCAAATGCCTTCAAGTTCTAGTGCACTGGTTTACTCCAACATGAATGTCAAAAAACACCGAATGTCAAAATGTCTGTCATTTTTTAACCTTAATTTGTGGTTATCGTGACTTATAACAAAATACTTTCCAAAATGGACGAATTTCTGGCAACTTGACAGTTATGTTATTCGTTTATTTAGTGTCATTTCAAACCGGTCATACACGCACTATGTGCTATACGTGTGTTGTTTATGTTTATGAAAATACAGGGATTTTTCTTTCAGTGTACTGCATTTATTGAAGCGTTAAATGCAAATATTTACACATTTAACACATTTAACACGAAACATTGAGCTTTCTGACCTATAATGTCACATTTAATGTGTATTTAGTGTAGGAAATGACAGATGAGATTCACAATTTAGAGCTAAGAATAAGGTTTAAAAACCTTTTTCGTGATGATTGCACATGTACATATGTAGTTGCTAGCTATACGCGTACTATTATTGTGGTCAAGGTTGATATTATGGGAAGAGGTATTGTTGCAAGCCTTAAGTTACTATTAGAGTGGTCAGTTTTATCATAATGTTTCAATCGATGTTGAAGTTGATAGAAAAGTATCTATAATTATGACATTACTTGGAAATTGTTCTTCGACATGAACATTTTAAGCGAACAAAACAAAAGACACATTATTTTGCCTTTAGTCATTTAATGTGACACAAATCTCGGATGTAGATACATTAATGCGGTAATAACATATCGCATATCGTTATGCTATAATAAATGAAATATAATCACCGTAGTGCATTGGTACGGTTATATTTAGAAATAAAATATTGATCAGGGTAAACAGTATAATTAAAAGAAGGTACACATTATGTTAATTAAAATTCGAGCTTGGCATTTCTTCCATCTTTTCGATTGTGAAATGATTGCTCGAAGACCGTAAGTATGACAAAGAATAATTATGTACTTAATAATTGAAAGGGGAACGCCTTCACGGATTTTAATTAATTTTTAATATAAGTGCATCAGCTACTGTAAACATAGTTTGATTTAATTAACTATTAGTTGAGAACTATTGTCTTAGAATGGACATAGTTCAAGAACTCAAAGAAATATCGGATTGTGGCAACAACAGAGGGTCAAAAATGAGAGCTTTATTTAAGTAGGACAATGCAATTTTTGCTTCAACGTTCTTACGAAATTATTGGGAAGTATATATCATGTTTCCGAACTCTTCTCCCTTCTTAAACTTCTTTCATTTACAGTCCATTTTGAATCACAGCCTCAACCAGCATACCCCGGTAGCCAGTCCAGTCCCTAGCCAGTGGCCTTTAGTAACGCACACTAAGTTGATTGAGGTTGTCCTGCCCTTGAACACGCTAACTGAGATGCAGTTTTCCAGTACAGCGTTGACCCTCAGGGTTGTATTTGAAATTGGGCGGTTTGGTGCCCTGGTGCGAATTCGTCCACATACCCTAGCTATCTAAGCTGCTGTATTTTCTACTCTTTGACCAGGTCAATGTCGCTTTATAGCCTGTACATTCGTCGATTAAACTTTTCCTCCCTTTTCCATTGACACATAGAAGACCGAACCACTTTTCATCCGATTTTGTCAGGGTCCACGTATCTGCCCATACAAGCGGATCGGGTTAATAAGGGTCTAGTATAGTGTCGCCTTGTTAGTTGTCAAGATGACTTCTAAGCCCGAAGAAACCAGTTATTGGAAAAAGTGATTCTTCGACTGATCTGTCAAATTAAATTATGTTGAGAGGTAAAAGTGGAACCCAAATGAACGAAGTCCTTGAGGTGGTGAGTATCGATCTCGGATTTCTTGGGACTTTTCTAAAACCTGTTGACTAACTTGCATTGGCTACCAAGTGCTTTGAAGAGATCGGCCGATAGGTCATCTGTTTCTGAACTTTCAAATCAAATGAATCATTCTGCCCGACAGCGATTAGTTGGTTAATAGTTGGTGAAGTGTTCCTTTCAAACTCTCAGTACACTTATGTGAAGTTTCCACCCTAGTTTCTACAGAATCCTGCTCCGGCTTTGTATCTCTTCGACGAATGTTTTACCTTTTAGTAGAAGTGTCGACCATTGCTTCTGCAGTAGTCCTCTTCGATTGCTTCAACCGCTTGCTTTTCCAGCTCTCTCTTTTTTTTCTCAAAGCCTCTTTCGCTGGTAGATAGCACGGATAGCAGTCTTGGCAGCTATGGTTCTGGCCTGCAGCTTTAAGCTGTTAATGTGAGCATACATTCATCATCGAACTGAGCTCATCGAAAGATTAGAGGAGACCCGGTAAGAAAAAGTTCTGCTGGCTCTTGTAATATTCGACCGAAAAAAATGATGATCAGGTGGTTGGTCTCGAAGTTAAATTCTTGGGTTTCTTCCAGGATCCACGAAAACGTTAAACGCTATATTACAAGCGATGCACAAAAGACTAACGCATCTATAATTGGCGCAAAGTAGGTCATTTCCTTCGTTGTGAATCGAACAGATGGTACTGAGATTTCAGTCGCCGCGCTGGGTAAACTTTACTTCATACCAGGTCATGTGAAGAGTGTTTAAAATGTTCCACCGGTTTTCATAGGAGCCATCTGTTTTGTTCTTTCTTAGTCTGGCAATTGATACTTTAATCTTACTTTGTTAGGGCGGCGGCAACTTTTTGTTGTCATCCTGGTATTAGTCATATATTGGTGGGACCTTGACTGCCTTCACCACAGAGCACAGGACAATGCAATTTTGCGAGAACCGTTCGTAAAACTTGGTGAAGCTTATTTCACTCTTCCTTAAAAGTTTCGCATCTTTTTTATTCCCTGCCTCTCCTCGGCCCTAGGGGAGGACGGGGCACAGAGGACTTTCTGTAACTATAAGTAAGTGACTTAGCCAAAAAGTTATAGGAAATAATAAAAGCGCCTATCTATGTCCTCAGCTGGTTATTGTCTTTTGTGTGTACAAGTGCTTTGAGATTGAATAAATTAAAATTTATTTTTTTTAAGGTTAGTTTATAAAAAAAGTCTATTAAAGTGGGTGTGTTTACAATTAAGACTATGCAATACTAATTTTAAGTTTTTATATCAAAAACAGTGAGTTTAGTGGTACTTTGCGCAATTTTAGTTTTGCGAAATATTCGCTGTCAAACACGTCGATGTGATAGGCATTCTTGTTGGGGCACATAGGAATTAGGTGGTCCCTTGTGCCCCCTATATATGAACGTGTTTAATTTTTGATTATTTTTGTTGCAGATGGTACCCAACTAAAAATGAAGTTTATCAAAGTTTCAAGTTATGTTTTGATCAAAAAGAATAAAATAAATACCTACCTATTGAAGAGTTTTTAGAATCTTATTACTTTTTGAGAAGATTTTTCGTAGGAGGCACATAGGCCCACCTAGGTCCTATGTGCCCCGATGACGCTTTTTTGCACATTTAATTTTAAAAACAAAAGTGATATTGCGATAGCCATTATTTACTTAGTTAATATTAAAACCTTAAGGTAAGTGGTGTAGAAATTTGAGCCTTTTTTATCCGTTCAAAAAATTTTAATAAACCGGCAAACGTTAAGTGGTCCCCTGTGCCCTGTCCTCCCCTACATTTTTGGAGATTTTTTTTTTCTGAACAAGCTTTTATTAGGAGCAGTTTCGGAGTCAAACCCAACGATTTTATGGAGGTAGTTGCGAGAAGCTCAGTACTCCTGTAGCTAGATTTCTTATGGTATGTTACCATAGCTCTCATTAGTCTTCAGGGTTCATATGAATAGTCGAATTACAAAGCTCTATGGATACGAGGTCGTTACAGGAGTCAGTTCAGATTGAAGTCGTCCAATATTGAATTTCTTTCGCATTGTTGTTGTTCACATAAGACCTTGCCTTTACATTCGCACCCGATGTTGGGCAGCAATTAGCTAGTGATGGTAGTCAATGTTGGTTACCCAGATTTTACGGATACTCAGAATGATAGAAGAGATCGGGAGAAGAGCCACATGATTCCTAAAATATTAGAGTGGATTACCAAGCTTATGAGAAATTCCGACGACATTATTAGATTACAGCAACGAAACTGGAGGTGCAGCACTTCTTCTGTTTTCTTGATCTTGATTAGCCATTTTTTGCAATATTTCAGGAAGACATGGCAAGACGTCCACAAATGTCAAAACAGCTTCATGTCATTCCACCCATCTGGTCACACACATTTTTTACTTGCGATTATAGGTACAAAAAATCTTTCCTATCTTTCTATTCCTTCTAACTATTGCCGTGCAGTTTGCATTCAAAAGACCTTGGGTCTTACAGGCATGTAGTTAAAATTATTATTATTATTATTATAAGGCAAGTTATGCATTCGTAAAAAAAAAAAAAAATTCTAACAATCAAACATGACATTACGATGATAGAGAAGTCGAAAAAAGTGGGTCCGACAATTCTGTCTGTCTGTCTGTCTGTCCGTGTGTCTGTCTGTCTGTATAGTTACATACAGCCTAAACGGCTGGATCGATTTGCTTCAAATTTGGTACATAGTATTATTATGACGTCCTACAAAGGGGTTTTTGGAATTAGCATTCTAGCTTCAAAACTAACGGTACCTGCCATACGATTTTTAGTGAAAAATTGATTTTTCTCAAAAACGGCTCCTACGATTTTGATTAAACTTTCTGAATAGTGTTTTTTGTGCAAACTTTATGTTTTGGTTGGAATAGATTTTTCGGGAAAAGTCTTATAACGGTACCTCCCATAGGACCGGTTTTTTGAAATCCGATTTTCTCGTAAGCCACTTGACGGATTTCGATGAAACTTTTAATGTAGAAGCCCTCTTATAAAAGAAATAATATAATTTCGAAAATTTTTTAAAAATTTTTTTTTTTTGAGTTTTTTAAAAAAGTTTCAAAATTTTTTTTAAATTTTAGTTTTTTCCAAAAACGGTTTAATCTATAATTTTTTAATTTTATTTTCCTGATAAAAACTACAAAGTGCTATAAGTTGGCATACTAAAAAAAAATTGGAATATACATATTTTCGAACAGTTTTTCAAAAAAACAGTTTTTTGAAAAAACTGGTCCAACGATTTTGAAAATTTTTTTCGTAAAATTTCAAAAACGTAAAAGAAACCTGATGGCTTACTTCATTTTCTCCAAAAAACGGTTTAGGTATTGATTTTTCAGTGATTTATAAAATTTCATATGATTTTTTCAACGCTTTTTTCCCAAAATCTCAAGCACCCAAGACCATTTTAACACATTAGAGCAAGTTCGTACGACCCAGTCGTGCACTTTATTTTAATATACTCTGTCCTTGCCCTGAACGTTTTACATCGCAGATGAACACGCTCAATGAAACTTGATGCGAAACGTACGGGGTGAGTTCAAAAGTTTAATTTTACGCGGTTTATCCGAAATTCATTTTACAATAACTTGTAAATGAACTGTTTTAAGGGAAAATAATTTTTAGAGGAAAGCTTGGACTTACTCGTAGCTGAAGTATCAGCTTCTGCAGACAACGAAGGATGTGCTCGTAGAAAATTTATTAGCACCCTTCGCCTCATCAGACAGAGTCCCATAACTCAATAATGAAAGCTGATATAATGTAGTTGAGGTATTTCTTCCAACTTAAAACTGCTTTTCTCACATTGATTCGGAAATAAGGCCAAAATCTTTCTTACCCAAGAAACTAGAAAATTCTTTTATTTCTATTACTCATAAGTCGAATCAGTAAATCTTAAAACAGACGTTAATAAATTTTATGATCATCTTATTCAGAAAGCAATACGAGCATACGAACAGCATTTAACCCATTAACCGCAATAAATATTGTTTCCTTTCTCCATTCTAGAGTATTGTTCTATAAAACTGTCAACTTGGTGTATCCTATTCTCCAAGCGCTCTTTATTGCAACTGCACATCTGTTGTATTCATTGAAAGATAAATATCTACAAATTCAAAGTAACAACGATAAAGATAGTTATTTAGAACAAAACGTTTTTATTTGAGGAAATGTTTTGTTTAACGCAATAACCGTTGATTGAATGGAATCATTCATTACACAGTTAAATAAGTATTTTCCAGAAAAGATACAATTTTTTGTATTCCAAGTATACTTTCTATCGGTTTTTTTTTTTATCACAGGAAACATTAAAATCGATTGTATTGTTGGGAAATCAATTTTGTAAAGAATCCAAATGATTTGTTCAAGCTGAATGTGGTTAGATTCTGGTTTTGTGTTCGTTTGATTAGCAATAAGTTGCTCAACCGCAAAATCGTTAATAGTGACGTATTTTGGAATTCGGTTAACCTATTGAATGTGTAGTATTGTTTAGAAAAATACTAAACTCAAACATGTATCAATTTTACGAGTATAAAAAATGTCATGATGAACAAATAAAAAGAAAGTTGTTTTTTTAAGTCCAAAACTGTTTTCCATTTATTTTAAGCGTTTAGATAAGTTTCAATAATGTAACACAATTCCAAGCGAAAAGACTCTTACTCATCGAACTTCGCAATGTACCAATAAAAAGGATAAATAGTGAGTAAAGCATAGTACATTCTTGTTGTGCGGCTATATAATGACTCCCTGTTATTAATAAAGGGGTTTTCAATTGGCGCGGGTAGATTTTGGTGGCCCGTGACATCTGTCAAATCTATTGTTTATAATTCAGTATAAAACTTTATTATAAACATAAGCAAAAGCTTCAGTACGTTTTCAACGAACTGTTGTATACCCTATTCCCTATATTTTTGTATGTGTATGCGTTCGCCTCCCGTAGCCAGCTTTTCCAGTTTCATTCTTCTTTAGCAGACAGCAACAAATTTAATAACATTATTTAACTGCTGACGTAATAAAAAAAAGGCGTGTGCCACGCCTTAAGTGGAGACTTTTTATTGCCAGGGCAATTACTATGAGCTCAGTCACATTCAACTTTAAGCTTGCAACCCGATTTGAACAGAACGAGACAAAACTTAAAATTTTAAAAGTTTGATTTTGAATAAAAATAACAGTAATGAACTACACTCTCCTACATAACCAAGGTATTCAAACCGAAGTGTTCATCTTCTCACTTCAAAACTGCGACCGATAGCTAAAAAAACATTAAAAATGAATGCACATTACGACTTTTGATGGTAACGGCCCTGAAAAGTAGGCGTGTCCTTAAAATTTAAAGTACTAATTGAGCTCCGATCGTTAGTCAATTTTTAGGTATATGTGAAAAACTGCAGCTGATTCGCGTAGTTTCATAACGATCTTACCAGAATAAAGGTATAAGACTCACGCCCTTAAAAGTGGGCGTTACAAAATACATATGGTGGCAATAGCAGCGACCTTTGGCATGCAGCGGTGGACACTTAAACTATTGACTTTTGATAATGCGTACTACAGTATCTACAGTAAAAATAAATAAATCAAAACATAATATTAGAAACAATTTGTATTCACTTATGGTTTGTCAATTTAAGCTTTTACTAGGACACTTGAAGAGAATATTATGTATCTTCAGAATATTTCAGTTAAAATTATTAAAAAAACTTTAGGAAGTTACTCAATAAATGTGGATTGGAGAAATATGTCCGCTTGTCCAACAATATCGAACCCTTCTAAACTAAATTGTTCCATCATATCCTCACGTTGCCTACCTTTTTGAATAAGAAGTGTCCTTTGGAACTTCCGGGCTTTTTCATGCCTTGTTGCAAATTTTTATATCTTCTCTGTGATAAAAACAATAAGTGTAAAAAAGACATTCACAAATAGAGAACATAATCTTACTTCAGCTCGACCAGTTAACTTTGTGCCATCTGGTAGGACAATCATTCCGAATCCCGAGTCCTGCAAAGAAAAATAGTTATAATTTTATATTTTTTTAAATAAACTCACAATACACCACGAGCAATGACAATCCAATTAGGACAACTGAAAACAATGTCTTGAGTGTATACATTTCGCTTGTTCAACTATCGACAAATTGAAACTATATTTAAGTTAAAAAATTTAGAAAATGGAAGCGTTTTATTTTATTTTAATCAATAAAAATAGAAAGGTGGCGCAACGTACAACTTGAATATTAAATTAATTTAATCTTAAATTTGATTCAGGAACTTTCATCATGCTATGATAAAAGTTTAAAACGTTAACGTAAAACCCAACAAGTAGTTTCAAATATTACGCAAACGCCTTCAATAAATATTCGATTAGGTTTATAACAATATAAGTGTATATCAATTTTGTGAGCTATAATTATTATAAATTATACACTTACTAAGTTCCTTAAGTTTAAAATCAATTAATTACTTTAAATTCATTGTGTATAATATATGTAAATTCTTCCAGAGAATTTTTTTATCATTCATTTTAAATTTTATTAAAAATTACCTTATACAGTAAATGACGCTCATATCATAAGAAACCTAAAAAAACACCACGTACAAGTCTATTTACACCAATGTAAAAAACATACCATAAAAGAAACACGCTTATAAGAATAACACTGATATAATATAATATTTTTAACAACACTCATTCTCAATTTTCTTGTAAAATTGGATGTGTAATAAGAAGCTTATTTTTTTATGACACAAGAAAATGCCTATCCAAATGTTCTTAAAATGTGAACGCACCCTAAGGAAATACAAACATGCACTTCTTAACTGTCAAAGAAATGTCATAAATGTCAGATTGAAATAAATTCCATATTTTATTTTTTGTTATTTAAAAATAAAATGAGCGTTTTTTTTGAATTTTTTTTTAAATTTTTATAAGGAACTTTTTTCTTACTACCGTGGTAAGGATATAAGAAACACACGCTTATAAGAAACAGAAATTGTGGCGTGTTGAAGCTTCATATAAGCGTAATTTACTGTACCTAAATCAAACTTCTCAAACTAGAACAGCAGCAGTTTTTTTTTGTTTTTCATTGTACTTGTGTCTTGTTCGTTTTGTTGTTGGTGCCACCATGTCTACTCTATCAATTTTTTTCCGTCCCTAAACATACATATGTGTTAGTTGGCTAAGCCTTGAGTCTGAGTTTAGTTAGTTCTGTCCTTGGTTCTTGCAGTCCCTATTGAACACAGCCCTACTAAACATAAGGTGCTCTACTCCGTTTGCTGTGGCAACGTCTCGATCTAAGAGGAGTCGCCAATCTAGAGTCTTACGACAGACACGTGGTACCTCGACTATCTAAAACTGGGAAAGCCTCGGGTGGTATGAAGCCTCATAAAAGTCCTCGTTCAAAATGTTCATCATTGAGGTTGTAAGCCCTAAAAATATGTCAAAGCTTTCAAAACGTGACAGGACCTTGCTTGAATAGTATCTAGCGTTCTTACACTGGCTCTGGTATTCTGTGTAGTTCAAGGGCAGGTCCTAAGACACTGCCTCTCAAACACCCAAATCTTTTCCATGAAGCGAATCACCTTTTACCTGCTTTCAAGACGACTGCTATAAAACAGCCATTTTGTTGCAAAGCGTCATTTATATGTCGGTTGAAATACAGAAACTGATCCAACCAGATACCAAGGAACTTTATTACACTTTACATAACTTGCCAGTGGCTTGGACAAAACGTCACGATGGACACATATAACTTTACTTAAAGAATCGTCTTTCTGGGTTCCAATATAATCTAGCAGAATAATATCAATCCAAACGCTATTGCTTTGGGTCTAGAAGTCATCTTAGCAACAAAACTCACTTTCAGAGGACCGAGGAGACACTATACAAAAAACCTAATCGTGCGAACTATACGGGTTACCAGCGACATTGACCTCATCGAAAGCAGAAAATACAGTTTGGTCCTATCGAGGTATCCGACGCATCGTAACGAAATATTCTCCGATTTTGTACGATTCCGATAATTTTTGCTTCGAGGTATTCTTCCGACCAGCTGTTTGGAATATTTCTTCGAAATTTTTAACTCACCACGATGAAAAGCACAAAAATAAGGCAGTGCTATCTATACTAAGGTTTTTAGTTGCAAAGAAGATTTAAAGGAAAAGTAAAACTTAAGTTTTATCGGTTTTCGTGTGTTTTTTTTTCAACCTTTAAAAAATGGGTAAAACAGCTGTTTGAATATATGGAGATGGCGTTTTTGAAAATATATCGACATTCACCGATTCGATATAATTTTGAATGGAAATAATTATGAATAAATGTTTATTCTATTTAACTTTTAACGCCAGCGTATACAATTTATTCGAATATTCCATTCTTACTTGTTATAAACAATGATTTTCAACTTTGTTTGATATAATAACATAAATTTAATCTTGTGTAATATCTATATTTTTAAAAATATCGGAAGATTTATATTGAATCATCGATATACAGATATATTTTGCACATCTCTATTGGAATTTCAAATCTGTCGCATGTCAAATGCGAATGAATCGACGCATGATTCAACTAAACCAGATAGCGTCTTCCTGTTTAACGTCAAACTCCATGTGTGTCCGTGACGTAGAGCCACGTAGAGGGCAGAACAAAACAAAACAAAACAAAAACAAAGGCGATGTGTGTCCGTGACGCAACGTAACGAAACAAAATGAAAACGTAAAAGAGGCTATCTGGTTTAGTTGTACAGGGTGGGCCATTCGATTCTGTTTTTTGATTATGTTTATTTGAACTTTTAGTATTGGTCAAGTCGAGAAGATGATATCGGCCAAATGGACGCCGTCACAATTGATTGCTCGTTTTATGGCATTTTTCATCACTTCAACGAGAACTTCGGGCGATAGATTCTCGCACTGGTGTCGAATGTTGTCCTTAAGGGCTTCCAGAGTCTCGGGCTTGTTCACGTAAACAAGGGACTTCAAAAAACCCTACAAAAAAAAGTCTGAAACGGTTAAATCGGGCGATCTTGCGGGCCAGTGCAAATCACCAAAACGAGAGATGAAGGGACCCGGGAACGCCGCCTTCAGAATATCGGTTCATGTTGTTTTATGTATCGCTCCATCCTCCATGGCTTGTTCACTTGTATTCTGCATCTGTCCAGTCCACAAATGTCAAAACAGATTTGACATTGATTTCTGTTAGCCCACCCTGTATCATGGAATCGACGCAATTATGATTTTTCTTTTCCGATGAAAGGTAGCTAGAACCTTGAGCCTTCAAAAAAGTATACGTTGCAGAAAACAACTGTCCGCTCCAACGGATACCTCGATACCTACGGACTATCTGCTCCATATTGAGTAATTTGTTTTTAGATTTGATTACAACCGTATTGTGTTACACGAAAACAACGACTCCTGACTATGGAAGTGGTTGTTTCTTAAGGCGTCTTCCCTACTCATAAATAATAATTATTTAAAGTTTAAACTTTTAATTCATCTGAAAAATGCTTATACGCACACATACTTAGTCATAAAAAAAACTGACAACATATACATATACATATAATGTTTTTCGTTTCAAAAACGTATAATTATCGCCCCAAGGTTTCAAGGTCAATCCGACTTTGTCAAAAGATTAATAACAATTCATCTCTTCTCTTCTCTTCTTTTTTTTTCTTCCATTTTTTCAACCAAAACACAAAAAAACTTTAACCTGCTGAATCATTCATTAACACAAATCCATTCTAGAGATGAGTGGAGTTCATTCTTTGCATTATTTATTTGTTTTCCCCAGAAAATTCTTCTTTTTCCGCAGTGCACACCTTTGATATTCATTTAAAAAGCAAACAAAAGGCATAAGCCCCCCTTTCACTCCCCAGCCCATCTTCATCATTGAAAGTGAAAGAAAGGTGACTCAATAATAAAGAACAATAAATCCACATCCATCCCCTTTTGCTTTCATACAGAGTATGCTCTGAGCTGATGATGAATGTTGGTTGAAATAACAATGCAGCCATAATAACCTAGCCATCCCATTCCATTCCATAGACTATCCAATGCCAATCCGGAGAGCACCCAGAACATGCTAACACCTAGTAACATTGTGCTGCAACACCAATGCTTCCGCCTCCAGCCCCTACGCCGCCCGCGTGAACAATATATACAAAAGCTAAAGTTTATCGTTTCACCTTGAACCATATATTCTAACGATAATTACGAATTCCATGCGATATGGTGATGGCGATGGCGATGTCAACACTGTTCGAGTTCGAGTTCGTCCATGCCCTCCTCTATACCTCGACCTCCTTCCCAACTTCACTTACCTACCTGCTGCTGCTACTGCTGCTTCTGCTGATGGCTGCCTCCTCCTAGTTATTATTCGTATGCAAATTAATAGGTTCAAATATGTTACCTTATGTCTGGCAACTGGCAAGTGCTCATGCGTGCGAAATCGACATTCATGGAGAATTATTCGCGGCCATAACCACCAAATATGTTTGAAAAAAAAAAAAAAAAAAAAAAAAATACAATGCCGTGCTCCGTCTCCGTGCCGTGAATGTGAGTCCAAAAATTTGAAATCAATCGCATAACGAAGGTGGGTTCCGACGGCAGGAATAATAATGTTGGCCGACACGACTAACCGACACGGCAACGGCCAACGGCCAACTTAGTTGCAAGAGTTTACCCTTGATTAGCTTGCTACAGCTTTGGGGGCAGGTAATTGCTTTATAAGGGAACCCATATTGAATTCCAAAGCGTAATTATGTTTTGGAAGCAAAGGTAGAGTAGTCTTCACCGGCGTATGTATGGATTATAGTTAATATGGGGTGTTGATTGGTATTATTGTCGATCCATTTGAGTTAAAATATGATATGAACTTCAAGCCATAGAATTATGGACATTAGTTATAAGTTCATTAAAAGGTTAAGCTAGCATTAGACCGTCCTTGTAATGGTCATTTCAATGACCCTCTGACGTCATTATGACGTATTTATCTGTCTTAAAGTCATCATGTCGTGTATAATGCGGTAATTCAAAAAGCACACAATGACCAGCACAATGTCACAAATTGGTAGGTCCTTGCAAAGACTCATTACAATGACCGTGTTAATAGCCCTGCCATTGTTGATGGGACGCAATGACCAATTATTTTGACAAATGGTCTTTGCAAAGACCGTATCCCAACAATGACCAGGCAGAAATTTCTGCTTCGCAATGACCACTTTTCATGGTGCTTTTGTTTTTGTTCAATTTTAATGAGCTGTCAAAGTGACAAATCAGATTTTGACAACCTGATAATAATGCAAGAGATGGTTGACTGCGAATTGCGAAAGAGGTACTGCAACGAACTAAAATTGTCACCACTGGCCAGGTACCGCAGAGTCAGAACTAATCGTACTTCTGTGGAGATGCTCGTTTGCATATTTGGGTCCACTTTTCTTATTAATGCAGTCACTATAGATTCAACAAATAGATAGTAAAAGTGGGTAGCTGATATATGCAGGAAATTCCGATAAAGCTCTGGTTCCTCAGCTCTCAATTCTCGCAAATATTTTGTAGAAAAACCAATGACAATCGTGATTCTCACTCAATTTAAAAATGTGCCTGAAACGTCAAATTTACTTTTAACAATGACCAATTTATAAATGTCGTGTGATGGTTACGGCAAAAAATGACCTTTGTCAGCGCGATTTATTTCACCACCAAATATCGTCATGTCGTGTAATGGTCATTGTTTTGGTTGTCATTGCAACGAAACCGAATTGCAAAATAAAAAATTTTGGGACAACAATGACAGATTTGGTTCATTTGTGTTACGGTCATTGTAGCTAGCAATGACAAAGTGGACAGTGACCATCATGCACTGACAACACAAAGATACATTTTCTGTGACGTCAGAGTGTCATTGCAATGACCATTAACAAGGACCGCCTAGTGCTAGCTTTAACTGAACATATTTCGTTAAGTTAAAGTCGACATTTATGTTGGTTCTTTTGCATAATTTCTCGGAAATAAGTCTAACGATTTTCATTAAACTTTCAAGTGTTTGGCTTTTTTTGTCTTCTTTTTCTTTTCGGTGCCGTTGTGATCTCAGGTGGATCACCGCTCTCCGTCTTGTCTGCTTTACGCGAGTGATCCGTCTGTGGGGTAGCCAGGTTGACTTCAGCAATCGTCGATTGTTCCATTTCTAAGGCCATCTAAATACTGATGTCGCCGCATTGGTTTGAACTAGCAGATTTAAGGCATGCTTACCCCCTTCCTACCTCCTATTGGAGCCTTCCTTTCAGCTTACTGTACATTTTTCGATCACAGAATAGATAGCAGAGTTTCCCCGCCATTTCATCCACCCCACGCTTAGCGATGATTGATGTCGTCATCAGAAATTACTTCGCTATTAATCATAGATCCCGGATATTCAAATTTTTCACACTGGGGAATCACAACTATTCCGTCTCTTTTGATCTTCTACGGTACCCATTTCCCTCCAAAACTTCAACCCATAAGTCAAATGCGCGTTGCATGGTTGAATAATCTTCGCTTACAATGGCTCCATCGTCATCGTCAACAAAGAATAACTGATGCACTTTGGAGTCTGTCACTTTACCTTTTCAAGCAGGTAGTTAAGAACTGCATTAAAGAACAGGAGCCTCAAGACAGTTCTCTGGTGTACATATGTATACCGTGATTTTTAATTCTTCGGTGGCTCAAGCTGGACATCTTACTTTGACCACTGCTCCTCGTATATGTCCATGATCATCCGCACATAGCTGTCTTAAAATAAAAAAATTAAAATAAATACTTGGCACAACAGCTCCAAGCGGTTACGGGGCCTGTGACTTACACTTTCAACCATTCCTGTGTGTGCGTTGATATTCTGCAGGAATGGAAGGGACCTACAATTTACCGCCGATTTCGAACGGCTAACAGAGAAGCACTTTCCATGACATTATTAACTCTTGGAGGACTTGTCACTTCCTTGTATGAGGCAGTTCCCCGTAAAAGAACTGATGGAGTCAGAGATCGAGCCAAGAACTTTCGGCGTGGCAGTCCGACACACACTAACCGCTATGCCACGGGGTTGTCTTCCATCGCCAAAAACTCGCACTGATCATCAGACAGCTGTTTTTTTTTTAATTTGCTGTCGGCTATTCAAAGCATGAGCCATCTGACGTTTCTCGTGTTTTTAGCTAAAAATGAAAATGGCGAATATCTGGCCTCAAACGAGTTTTTTTAGTTGGACATAAGTTGACGAGGGTTTTAACGAAAGTGGAAGGTAGGATATAACGCAGTCTTGAATCACTTATTTCACCATTTATTGACGAACATCGCCGGTCTAAATTGACCTAGTTATCTGCTAGTTTCGAAAATGGTGCTCCAATTCATCTGTGAACCACGAATCATTCTCCTGGAAGACGACTCAGTCTTTTGCGTTGTTCGAGATTTGTTGTAGACAGGCCAAAACGGAATGTAGACAACTTCGGCCAGTGAGCTGTGAACGGCTGATCCTTCCCTTGCCAGTAACTCCCAACCCAACCTTTTCTCCATTCATTTATAGGTCTAAGAAAACAATTACTGTATGCGTACATTCTTTATAACATGCTCAGTGGTAGAAAGTTTGTTGTCAACACTGGCAACTGACTGACTGACTGATCCACAGCAATAAGAGGTAAAATCACTGATCTCGTTAATTGTTCAACCCTGGGACCTGCGCTCGGTAAATCTTACTTGCGGTCTAGTTGATCTAACAACGGGATGTCGACAAGATTCACGAATATTGTGATAACAGGGACCAGGAAGTATGAAACCAAACTTCCAGAAATGCTAAATTATTTTGTTTAGAACCCAACACCCGGGCATTCTAGCGCTACGAGGAAGAACTAAAGAATGAAAGTGATCGTTTGACAAAGTGGGTTCCATTATGTTGTATAACGTTGCCAAATCTCAAAAACATAGCGGTGATATAATCCATCCATTGATGCAGAACGCTATTTAATACAACTAAGGGTGATAAGAAGGATCAGCGTTTAACGCTTCCAATTCTTGACGCAAGTAGATTGAAGAAATTTCTGAGTGAAGAGAGATCATACCGGCAGTGGGATGCTCGAAAAATGGAAGAGTATCTCTAAAGGAATGTGTTGTTCAAAATAGGGCTCGTTGCAGAGACAGGTTGGTGAGACAAGACAGACTAACGGCGGACTGTAAGCCAGAAAGAAAAAGAAGGAGAAGAAGAGTTCTATATTTGTCAAGAGATATCTACTAAATTTAACAAAGTTTCATAAGGGCGCATGCGCATAGTGGTACTAAACCCCCAAATAAACCTAAATTAATCGGGTTCGTGTAAGGTTTTACATTAAATTTCTTGTTACGAAACAAGCGTTAATTTTTATCATTGCATGAAGAAAGCTACTTTATCAAAACAAAGATACAAAATTGATGACTTGATAAAACTAATTTCATGTTTGCATTCAAAACAATTCAAAGGTAACAATCTGATTGAATAGACAAAAATGGGTTTCATTTTCAAAAAATTTTACTTAAATTTCAATTTGACGATAGTTGAGCTAGCAAAATGAAAGCACTTAACACATTATTTTTATTGGTCCTGATTTGGTTGGTCCTTCTTGTGGTAAGGCGTAAGTTTATTTAAAAAAAAATATCTGACCATAAAATTTCCCCTGTAGGACATGGAATTAGGAATCATTATCCTACCAAATGGCACAAAGTTACTTGGTGCAGATGAGGTACAATTTCGTCTCACTTTTTAAAGGTTTTCTTGACACTAATTGATTTTATTTGTATTGCAGAAAAATTATATGAGTTTCCTGGAACGTATGAAAAACGTAAAGAAAACAAGTTAAAAAGTTATGAGTGAAGAAAACGTAAGAATGTTCATCTTTTTGAAGGATATGTTAGCTCGCGTTCTGAATATAAATTTCTATCCTTTGGATTTGGCCATTTTTATTGAAAATTAAATTTTTTTAAACTTTAAGTGTCAACTTAATCGGAGGTTATGGTTATTGATGAAATGAATCCTAAATTTTTGAAAATTCTTCTTAATGAAATCCATAAATTTATAATCCGTTTGTGAAGGGTAGTTTTTTTTTTATGTTAAGAACTCTAAATTGGCAGGACTTCTTTACATTGACAGCCATATTGTCATCTGAATCTACTGACGCCTGAACTACGCGTTCGAATTGTGCAGTTTTATTTCGAAAAATATGGTTGGTATAGCGAATGTTTGAACTATACAGGGTCATTCCTTTAGTGGTTTCAAATTGACACCTGTCAGACTCAGATGTCATCTGAAGTGTCATACTGGAACAATCGAACAAACTAATCGAACTACAAAAGTTGGTGTTGGAACAACAGACAATAAATACCAAATTTTCGAACAACATTTTCTTCGGCGATGAGACACATTTCTCACTCGGCGGTGGGTATGTAAACAAACAAAATTGCCGCATATGGGGCTCAGAAACAAGTAATCGTAAAGGTGCCATTGCTTCCAGACAAAGTGACTGTTTGGTGTGCTCTATTGTCGAAAGGTGCGTCCATTTTGTTCCAAATGGACGGTCTCGAAAATGTTTCTGATGTTTCTAGACGGTTCCTTCTAGAAAGTGCTATAAGATTGTGTTCATTATTTGTTGTGAATAAACTTTTCCTGCATTATTCTGCACCTATGCGTATTTTCCCATGTGCGTATTTTTTGTGAATTAAGAAAAACACATTGATTTATTGTATGACTTTTATTTATTTAAATAAATAAACATCATATAAACAACTTATAATCAAACACAATCATCATTCTTATTAATTTTACTTCATAATCCTTGTTTTATATCATGTGTATTGTTATGTATGTGTTTGAGGGTTTGTATAAGTGTGTGTGAGTGTGTATATGTGTATTTAAGTATATAGGTACGAGTATAAATAATTATAATATTAATAAATAGTTTTTATGTTAAACATAATCGATTCATTTATTTTTTACTATTTTCTTGCCTTTTGCTTAAATTCACTTTGAGTTGAATTTTTTTTTTATTTGTTTAAGAACTAAGGACGAAATTTTGTTAAATTTAAAAATCAAAAACATGTGTGTTTCAATGGGAGGTAAAGGAAAATGTTAGTTTATATTTTTGGTTTTATGTTTCTTATTTAGTGTTGTTTTATTCTTTTCATTTTTAACGTAAATAACATCCAATTGCATTTTTGTTTTTTTTTTAGTTCAATTTTTTTGTTAAATATACTTTTGTTTTTTTTTTACACGTAACTATATGTCTATAAATATTTTAGGTTTTTTTTTAATTCTTTTTTATAAAAATCATTTTTTGTTCGCATTTTTCACAATTTGTTTTAATATTTTTTTTCTGTTTAAGTTATCAAAGCTTAATGTTTTTGTTTTTTATGTTATAAGTGCTTTATTACATTTATTTAATTTTATTTTGTTTTTTAAGTTTTGCATATTATTTTAATAAATTTTGTCTTAAGGTAGCGATATAGCTAATGCTATTAATTGATTTCATTGATTTTTTTTTTTAATTTGTGTAAGCACGATTATTTTTGTTTGTTTGTTTTTTTTTTTTTTTTTCTTACTGCACTTAACTTATGTGTTGTCATGATTTTGTTTAAACTACATTTTATATTTTTTTTGTTTTTTGAACAATTGTTTAATTTTTTTTTACTTGCATTGCACACACAATGTTTTTTTTTTCTGTAAATTAAAACAAAAGTTTGTTGGACTAACAAAAGTAACTTGGGGTATAAGCTTAACAGGGTTTTTCTATCTCTTAAATGTCAATTTGTTTTTCTTAAAAAATAATCTTAAGTCAATGGATTAAGTTCTAGTTTGCAAAATCTCTTGGCCACATTAAAAAGACCTTGATGGGTAGAAGTGAGCTTAAGTACCCTTTATATTCCTGAGTCAAATTCAGTTGGAGCTTACTCGAATCGATTGCAAAGTGTTATACCTTATATCAATAATCAAACATCTGTCAAAGAGCAAAAGTCAGCCGGTGCTGTCATAAACCAAATACCTAACATATTTAATCAACAATCTGCCAAGCTCATCACTTTCAAATGAGAAAGCTTTATCTTTGAAACAAGTTCCTATTTAACGTCGTACATTCATTTTTGATTCACCTTAAATCATTTTTGAAGATCAGTTTGATTGCAATTGAAATGTCAAACATTTTGTCGTTTTAATTGACAGTTTGGCAATCATATTAAAACTGCGATGGCTGCCAAGTGTAAGTTAATAGACACAGATAGTGACTTTCTTTCATTAAACACAGTTGTTTGATATTCTACAAAATGTTTGACGTTTAAGCAGTCAAACAGGGTAGGCAGGCACAAGTATTTTCACTTTCGAAGTTATTAAATTGAAAAGCTTTTACTCTGTAATTATTATAATCGAGCTGTTGCCGAAAACAAAAATATGTTCAACTCTTATGACAGCCGGAAAAAGCAGCCATAATTCACTGTCCTGCCATCTGTCATTGCCTGTGTGAACTTTACATTTTGTCGTAAAATATTTTCCTACTAATTTTGACAGTTCGCTTACGAAGTCAGAAACTTTAATTGATTACGATTAACGACGCTTTACCGATGTTTCATAAATACCCCTTCTGTATGTGTCTTCGCCCGAACAATATTAGAATGAAGCCGTACTTCAGAGCAAATTCAAGAAATGTTTATAATGTGTCCATAATAGCCTTGTTCGCGTACCAAAATCAAACAGTTTGCATTCGATTTCATACTTTTACATTAACACAAAAATCGTTCGAGGCCTCATTCTCATTTGAATAATTTTGACAGTTTTCATTTTTTGGCAAAAAAGGACCAGAAAAAAGCTATTATTGGGTTGCTCTGTTTCGTCCAGTTTTTGACAAGTTTCGCTTATGGATGTAAACTGCGCTGCTGTCCGCATTTAACGAAGGATATTTTGACAGAAAGGTAACCTAAATTGTTCATATAACAGTACGGGAAGAAACGTTTTCGACAACTTGCGCTTCTGTCCGTATTTAATTGAGCAAGTATAATTTAACAGCAGACCCTAAATGCGTGGAATAGATGCTTTCTGACAGATAACCTAACTTGTTCATTTGACAGATCGGCAAGGTACGTTTTAGACAAGTTCCTCCTACGGACGTAAACTGAACTACTTTCCGCTTTTTGACAGCAGGGTAAAGATGTTTGACACATTGACACATTTTTTACATTGACACCGTTTGCTCATTGTAGTTAGCCGTTAAAAGGTTTGGGGCGAAGACATTTAAGATTCTTTTCCCTGAACGATAAATTTGGAAATGTTATGAAACTGTAGAACACTATGTACGTCAAATTCCAATTAAAAAAGAAGCTTAACTCAAATGTTAAACAACACAAATAAAAATGGCATTATACATTTTTACTTAAACTTATCACAATAATTTTTATATTTTCATTTATATATTGGGCGGAATATTAGCTTGTTTCTCGAAAATAATATAAAAAAAGGCAAATAAATTGCACAGTTAAGGTGTAATAATATTTTATAAATTTCTTCATCATTTTTATCTATATATTCTTATAATATTCACTCACCAAAATAATTCCTAGATAAATATTGTTTTATGCATAAAAAAGACTTATAAAAGCCTTTAACTTATGCGCGCAACACAAGGTTAAAAATTTATATGTATGTTTTGTTTAATTTTTTTTTTTTTTATGAAAATTCAAATAATCATAAATTTTTAATTGTATGGTTGCCTAGTTGTCGTTACAAAAAAACTCAAATTATATTTTGTTTTTATATTCAATGAGAAAAAATGTTACTGATAATTGTTTTACGTTTTACACTAATTATTTTTTTTTTTTTTTGTTAAACATCGAACTTACGAGTAAAAGTTTTCTACAATTACATCGCGCAGATTGTTGGTGAAAGAAGAAAATTTTGATATTTTTTCTCCTGCATCAAGCAATATTAATGTGAAATTATAAAAAAAAAATCTATCTGTTTTTTTTTGGTTTCAAGTTGCTTATGAATATTTTACCTAGTTTGCCAAAATCCGTTTTTTAGGAGTTTTTTTTTTTTTATGTTTTTAGTAGAAATGTTGTGTTGTTTTCTGTATCTTTGGGATTGTTTAAGTTTTTATTTTCCTTGTTTTTAAAATCTTTGATGTTATTAATGTGTCTGATTTTATATGTTTTATGGGAGCAACATGACATTTTATATATATTTTTTTTGTATACGAAAGATGTTGATTATGATGTGTGTTCGTAAAAACATTATTGAGAAAAATATTTACGAGCTTAGAAAACTAACATCTGATCAGCACTACCCTCCGCACTATCATCGTCATCTGTTTCTTCGTCTTCATCGTCAGATGTTAATGATGAAGCGTTGTTGAGTACATTTTCTGAAATAAAAAAAAAGAATTCAAATTATCAATCATTTTTTGTAGCTTGAATTTTAGGTTTTCTTCTTCAACTACTATCACTATCACAATAAGTTGGAGTTGCTTTGGATTTTTTAATTTAAAAAAGCAATGAGATTCAATTGATTGTAAAAATATAAAAGCATTAAGCGAATTAAAGACCAAAGTTTAATTGCCCGATACACAATGAAAAAATCGCTGAAGCTAAGAAGTGTAGTACAAAGTGTCAAAAAAGTAGCCCACTGAAGCAGCATGTATCAATACAATGGTATAGCACTGAACTCAAACATCGTGTTAGGCATTTCATTTGTGTTTTTTTTTCAATTAAAGTGTAAAAAATGCAGTGCAGCAAGTTTGTGAAGTTGACGTTGAGTCGACTTGGGCTTCAGCTACTTTCTGTGCTACAGCGGCAACTTCACATTGTAGCCGTGCAATACGAATTCCATACATTTAACTATGACAGTACTACGTATATAATGCATCTGTAGCTACACCATTGTGCCTATCAGGCAGTAAGGCATATAGCTTTAGAAAATACAAAAATGGGTAGAAGAAAACCACAACCCAAGTAGGAAGTAGGCCGAATTCTAGTTTATGAGGAACAAAGTAAATGTATCCCTAGCGCTAGCATAGAAGCATCCAAAAACAAACGAAAAAGAAGTTCGCCCGACTTCAAACAAAGAGAAAAGAAGGCCTTTATAGGGAGCTGGATGGAAGAAATTTCTTCGCAAGCTGTCAATACAATCAAATTTATTCAAGAACTTTGAATAAACAATATGAATAAAAGCTCAATCATCTTCAAAATAGCTCATCAAAGAAGAAGAAATGGTCAGGAGATTTGTTTGCCAAAGTTCATCAACAATGCTCAAGGGAAGACCACAGAATTGTTCACTTTTGGCAAAACGCGACAGTATTGTGATGGAACCTTAACTGTCTGAGCACAATGGTGTAGGTGCAGCAGACGTAGCAATGTCAAAGTTAAATGTATGCAAATTGTATTGTACGGCTACAATGTGAAGTAGCAGCTGCAGCACAGAGAGTAGCTGAAGTACAAGTCGACTCGACTCCAACTTCACGAACGTGCTGCGCTGCAAAACAACAACAAACCAAAATGGCAGACATGATTTTTGTTTGAGTTCAATGCTGTACATTGTTTTCGTGTGTGTTTCTTAGTGTGCTACTTTTTTTGATATCAATCAAAGAAGTAAGTCAGACCAAACGAGATACATTCCGGTTCTTGGAAGAAGATGGTTGATATCGAAGCCATGGTTCATGATTCTCATTAGCCATCACCAAGCTTCAAAGATTTGAACGCATGGATTGAAAGTTATTTATTTCAATGTTTTAAGGGAACGGGGATACCCGAAGCCCTGATAATTGCCGTTCAATTAAGCTGATGCCACAAACCATGACGATAGTTGAGCGAGTTTTTGGATATTTGGATAGTCGACTGCGGAATATAATGTGATGATATTTATTTAATACGTTAAAGACTAACGTTAACTCTTATTACATATAATATATCTTAAAAACTAGTACCTATATAATATACAACTTCCATTACAATAATGTATTAAAAAAGGAAAAAAAAAAAAAAAAAAAACATTAAATATCTAATGTACATTATGGATTATTTTGGATAAAAAATATTTTTCTTAAGTTGAGTGATTTTACATTGTCATTGGTGGAATTAATTAAATTTGAATTTTGATTGTAAATATTTATTAAGAGATTTAAAGGACTATTAGCACCGTAGTTTGATCTACTATAAATGTTGGAAATTGGCAACTGCCTTCTCAAATTATACTGACTAGCTATGAAATTTAATCGACAAAGTATCAATGGGGCTGTTATGGATCCATTGATTATCCCGACAATAAAACAAAATTGTAGATATGCTCTGTGACTCGTTAGAGATGGAAGATTTATTAATTGAATACGTTGAGCGTAAGGTGGCAAGATAATTCTATTCGACCATGGTAGAAATCTTAAACAAAATCTCATAAATCTTCTTTGAACGGACTCCAATCTATTTATATGAACCGCATAATATGGTGCCCATACAACACAACCATACTCTAAGATGGATATTACGAATGAGACATAAAGAGTTTTTAGAACATAGGGATCACGAAATTCTCGAGCAAATCTTTTAATAAAACCGAGAGTCATGTTAGCTTTTTTAATAATATAGTCAAAATGGTCAATAAAAGTTAATTTTGAGTCCAACACAATCCCAAGGTCAGTAAAGCAAGACAGGTTACTAAGAGGTGATAAATCAATCGCATAATTATAGATAATCACATTTTTCTTGCGTATAAAACACATTGTTTTACACTTGTCAATATTTAAAACTAAACCATTAATATTGCACCATTCCCAGAAACTTTGAAGGTCTTTTTGTAAGAGATCACAGTCTTCTACAGAGTTGATTGTACGAAAAATTTTTACATCATCGGCATATATAAGAGACAAAGAATTAACTAGGACGGACGGAAGATCGTTAATAAATAGTACAAATAATAACGGGCCAAGGTGGCTACCCTGAGGTACACCAGAGTTAACAGTAAAACATTTAGAACGTTCACTTTTAAAAACAACACTATATAACCTATCTTTAAGATATGAGGATATCCACAAAACAAATCTATCGTTAAGACCCATATATTGCAATTTTCTTAAAAGAATATGGTGGTTTAGCTTGTCAAATGCTTTGCTAAAGTCAGTAAAAATACAGTCAACTTGTTGTTTTTTTTCAAACGCGTCAATACAAAATGTAGTAAACTGTAACAAATTGGTTATAGTGGATCTCTTTTTAACAAAGCCATGTTGGTTGTCACATAAAACGGAGGAACAGTGAAAAGACAAGATATCACAAATAATAGATTCAAACATTTTGGGTATAGCAGATAGTTTAGCAATTGGTCTATAATTTAAAATCAAATTTTTTTTACCTTTCTTATGAGTAGGAATAAGGAATGCGTTTTTCCAAAGGGTCGGAAACTTACAGCTATTTATAGACTGATTAAAAAGTAAAAATAACGGATATGACATATATATTGCACATTTTTTTAACATAAAAGCAGGAAGACCATCAGGACCAGGACTTAAGCAATTATCTAATTTTTTAATATACTCTAAGATAGTTTCCTCAGTAATACTAAAGTTAATCGAATTAAGATGTAAAAACTCATCAACAGCGGGAATATTATTTGTATCGCAAGTAGATACTTCAAAAGCACACTGAAAATATTCGGCAAACATATTTGCTATGTCCTCTGGGTTGTGACTCTCAGAATTTTGATAACACATATTATTTGGGTAACCATCAGATTTTCTTTTACAATTGACATATTTCCAGAAGTTTCGGGGGTTAGATTTAAGATCATCTTCAGTTTTAGTGATAAAGTCCGAATAAAGAAAATTATAGTAATTAATAAACTCATCTCTTAGTTTAATGTAATCATTTTGAGCCTCGACGCTCCAGAATCGATTCAACTTCACCCAAGCCTTGTTTCTTTTATTTTTAAGAGTTTTAATATGTTGATCAAACCACGGTGGAGTGTTATTTAAAGGTCTTATTTTTCGTAACGGAATGGTTTCTAAGAAACAATCAAATAAAATTTTATAAAAACGAAAGACCATTTCATCAAAACTGACATTAAAAAATAAACTATTCCAGTTAATATCTTGCAATAAACGATAGAGTTCTGAGAAATTACATTTTTTAAAATTGAATTCATGCATATTCTTACAATGATAAGTTACATTAATAATATTTAGGTTTAATGAGATAGATAATGCAGGATGATGCCGATCTTCCTCAATGAGTTTTGCATCCGAAAGTATCACAGTTCCATCAGAATTATTAAGGTCAGAAAAGTATACAAGGTCTAAAATTTTACCAAACTGGTTTTTGACATTGCTTAATTGATTAAGACCAAATGAAATCATTCCATCGATAAAAAGAACTTCGTTATTGCTCAACGCATTAGCAGCATGATAAGATTCATGTTCCGATGATTTAGTCCATTCAAGATTTGGCAAATTAAAGTCACCAATAACAAAAAGTTCATCTGAAGGTTCAATTTTGTCATTTAAAGATTCCAAGCAATCGATAAGTTTATTGTAGACATCACTTGTAGAAGAAGGCGGGATATAGCAAACAACTACATATAAATGACCAGACGGGGTTGATATTTTCACACATATTATTTCGAGGTTGGAGTCCAAAAAATCGTCGACGAGATTACAAAACAAATTATTACGAACGGCTAGTAATAATCCTCCTCCAACAGTAGCTATATTGGGGTCATTATGACGATCACGACGAAAAATTTGAAAATTGGAATCAAATAACTCTGTGTCAGCAAAAGATGAGTTCAGCCAAGTTTCTGTCAATATAAGGACATCATGCGGAATATTATTTACATTTTTATAGACCTTGTTGGTCTTTGTCCGGAGGCCGTTTACGTTCTGGTAGTAAATCAGAAGTTTTTGTAGCTGCTTTGGTTGAGGCTGCGCATTGTCAATCGTTTTTGAAAATGGTGAGAATTATAATTTGATTTTCTATTTTGATACTCATGCATGACAATTCCATTAGGCCAGAATGAGCTTGAGTTTAGGAGGTAGAAGACTGAGTCTGGCAGTTTAATTTTGAACGATGAATATTTAGAATAATTGCGATGGAGTATTTTTTCAACGACTATAGAATCCAGTGTTCCAATTTTAGATTTAATATGACATTTCACATCAAGAGCATTCGTAGATGGAGCAAGCTTCGAGATAAATAGAATTTTATGTCCTTCAACTATTTTTAAACCTGATTCAAAAGGTGATATGAAATTTCTTTCAGTTGTGGAGGCTGTATGAGGAAATGTGTTGACAGGAGAAGTAATCACATCTGTAGAATGCTGGTCAATCACTATCAAAGGAGGAGTTGTTGTTGAGGTAGTGTTTGAAGCAGCTAAGTAACACTGATTTGATGTAAAAAGTTCTTTAGAAGCATCAAGTTGTTCTTGGCGAGGAGTATTTGTAGTGGATTCATTGTATGTAGTCGCTATTAAATCCGTGGCAGGTTTCTTTGTCAGATGGCTGGTTTCAGATATATCAATATCAGTTTCGTCAATTTTTCGTTTCAGGGGTACTATATCACATGTAGTAGGACTGTTTGTTATTAAATGATTTTCATTTTGAACAATGCCTTGTAGCAATTGTTGATTGCAAGTAATATCTTCAATTTTCTTGTTTAGTTGAAGTAATTGGTTATGGAGATTTACAAGATTTTGCTTATTTTGCAGTACATCACGAACAATATTTGTATATGCAAAAGGGTCACACTCTTCACAAAAGAAATAAAAAGATTTCCTTTCCTTAAATAGTTTTATGGTGCTAAATGGAGCATTAATGCAAGCTACGTGCAATAATTTGCGACAGTTTCCATGACAAATGATTGCATCTATGAGATAATCCGCAATATTATCACAAACAGCGCAAGAAGACATAATGATTCGATCTCTTTTTTTTTTTGTAGATGACGGTATATGGAGATATTTAGTTTTTTAAAAGATAATGATTTTTACTTGCCAAAATTTTTTGGTTTTTAGTGTACCAGGCAAAGCGAGTTACTATTTAGCAAATTCACGAACCAAAGGGATATAGTAGTCGGTAATGTAGTTATAGGCAGCTGATAGATGATAGATGACAGCTGGTTGTCAAATGTCAAACACCATGGCATGCAGCAAATACGAAGGTTTGTTGTTATTTATATTGGCCAATAAATCACAATTTTTGTTTGCGGCAAATATAGCAAATATGGCTTTCCCTTGTATTACGTCGGCAGGAGATGAATGTAGCTAGCAGCTAGTACAGCTCAGTCACATAAGCAGATATAGGTTGCGGCATGAAATGGTAACGGAGAATTGTTGGGATACAATGCAGTCTCAAATGCTTCATAGGCAGAACATATACAAAAGTTTCACTCACCAAGGAGAGAGGAAAACGAATGATCATCAACGGAATCGATCAAATTCATAGAGAGCAGCGAAATGTGTTCTCTTTTAATATATATTATAAATATATGGACTATTTATGATTTGAGGCTACATTAAACCGTGAATTTGTAATAAAATAACACTATTCAATACATTTAGGAACAGACAAATGCACTTAATAATGAACAAAAACAACTTGACAAGCAAAAACACAATAACTTGTGATAAAAGACGGGCTTTAAATAAATAAGAAAGATAAGTAATTGCAGAGCGAGAATAAAAGACGTGCACACACGACGAGCAAGAACGACATTGCGATGATGATGATGATGACCAGTGAGTTTTTTTTTCACGGAAAAGCCAACAACAGATGCAGTTCAAAGTATTAGGACCACTATGAGAGTCCTCTTTTTTTTATTGCAGTCCTTGACTACCTACTTAAAAGGAAAGTGACGGACCCTAAAGTACATCAGTCATTCTTTGCTGATGATGGATCTATCATAGGTGAGGATCCTACATCCCTGCAATGAGCACTTGACGTATGGGTTGACGTTTACGAGGGAAATGGGTGCCGTATAAGTCCAATAGTGACTTAATACTTGCGCTTATAGATTCCAAACTTTTATTTGAATAGATCTATGATTAATGGCGAAGAAAATTGTGATTCATATAACCACGCAAGTTTGGGGTGGATGAATTGGTGGTAAAACTTCGCTATATTCTTTGACCAAAAATTGCCCCTCAGCTGGAGGGAAGGCTCAACACAACACCTTAGTCGTGCCTCGTGCGTCCGGCTCTTACATGGGTTCACAATGTTGGACAGTGAAATGAAGATGCTTTGTTTGACAGCAGGAGTAACAAGGCCTGATCGAATAAGAAGAACGGAAATCCGAGGAACTCTTTATGTCAAAAAATAACATCTTGCAAGAAATCGAGGGCTAGTATTGTCACGTTCGAAGAGATTTTGAGAACTCTGTCAGAAAGGTAATACCTCTGTTCGCGTACATTTTGTGCCAAAAAATGAAAACTGTCAAAATTTCTCAAATGAGAGAAAAATTTCTCTCACTTAACGAAAAGTACACGAACGCTTTTTGTGTAAAAACTTGAAAAACGTCAAATTCGAATTTTTTGATTGGTTAGCTCTTCGCGGTAAGGGTCATCTGCAACAACAAATGTTTACGTCATTCGATTTTGACAGAGTTCAAGTTTTTACCAGATGAAATTTCAGTGGGCAAAAACTTGCAAATAAATGAACGAAAGAATAAAACAGCTGTTATTTTCTTTCGTTCATCTTTCGTTCATCTCTCAGTACGCGAACGCTTTTTGTGTTAATGTAAACGTATGAAATCGAATGCAAACTGTTTCATTTGGGTACGCGAACAGAGGTAATACTATACAGTGTTTTAATACGATTGCAAAAGAGGAAGGGGAGAGGCAGCATTTGGAACAGTCTAAAACCGGAAGGCAAGGCGCCGCTTTCTGAGCTCGACCCAGTGAACAGGAAAGGTGGATCACTAGTCTGAACCAGACATGCCCAGACTCCAGAGTTGTGATCCACATGAGAACACTTTGAATCAAACCGAAAGAGAATTCGACTTGAGCTGTAAAGAGGCTATCATCGTAAGAGATTATAGTTACCGATGTTACAAACCCAGCTTTTCAAACGAACTGGGAAGCCTTGTAATAATGTTCCTATTCAAAGAACCAAACTTTTGTAAGAACAAAATTAAGGCAAAGGATGCTATACAATGTCTAAAAAGGTAGTAAAAAGTTTTGGCCATTTGGAAAAAACGAACAAAACTCCATTTCGTTTTCGTTTCCAAAGACGTGATGTGACTCCGGTGTTAAGCTCGAATTTGAAAGAAATTGATAGAAAAGAAACAAAATAAAAGCTGGTGTGCCTCAAGGTTCCGTTCTGTCTTCGACTTTCTTTCTAACATTTTATAGTCTTCTAATCCATTAAATTGTTTTACTGGCATCAGTGCTCCTAATATTTTTTTCCGAATTCAATATCCTGTTCTTCGGATGTTGAATTGCAACATTGGTGTATGATAGTTGATAATCTCATAAAATTCCGATCTTGTGAACATTGTAAAAAGCTTCCCCTAATGGATCTATCTATGATTGGTTTTGCATTGATGATACTGAAAATCTTTGCGTTCTAGGTATGTGTATTGCAAGTCCAACTTCTTTGGAAATGTTTAGGTTAAGGTACTAAATTTAGATCTGCCAAGTTGTAGATGATGTATACATGGCATTTCCGCTCGATTTTGATGTCCAATATTTCGTTCGAATTGGTGAGGGCTTTCGATACTGTTCGGTTGGAAGGACTTTGTTTGAACCTGACCAGGCTAGGCTTATGCTGAAAGGTTTTGTTTAAAGTGGTTATGGGATGATTTGGGCCTTGGAACACAGAGCCAAAAAGTTATTTTTAGTTGATATTTAACCTCGTTGTTAAGGTCTTACTCTAAAGTTACGAAAAAATGGATTAATATTAACAAAACATTGTAAATAGACAGTAAAAACTCCAAATTCGGTCCACATAACCTTGAGTTTTAAAAAAGTTTGCCGGCTGAACTGTTTCAAACGTCGTCATAAATTTTAATGGAACTTGCTTCAAATCTTCAATGACTTCGTAAAAAAAATCCTACCTTTTACAAAGTATTCGCATAACGATAGAGCAAAAGGATCCAAAAATAATATCGGGAACATCCATACCGAGACCCTTGTTATTGCCAATAAAAATGATCCCATAAAAAAAAACAGATTGCTTTCAAAGTCCTTTTAAAAGGAACAACCTGATTTTCCATTTCGTTCAGCAAAAATAATAAATAAAAACTCGCAAAGTTTTCCGCGTCCGCCATTTCTTGAGAGAAAATTCTCAACAATTTTTCAGCGGCTTCCATTGAAATTTATTTGAATAACAGAGGACTTGACAAAATCATAAAAGGACATCTGCCTTCTTTGTGCATAGAGCAGCAACTGTTTGGTACTTTGGTGTGAAATATCTAAATTCTCATCGTAAAGGGACACTTAAGAGTAAGTGCACTAGAACGTATCTAAATATCTGCACATTTCCAAAGTCAGCGCGCACTTGAGTCAACAAAAAAGGCTCTTCATAAGAACACCTTATAGCCATATAGTGCGCTTTTACCTTATAGCCATATATGCATGTGTTGGTGCTTTTTTTTGTGTGTGTTTAATTACTTTTTTTTTTGTGTGACAAAAGGTCGTTTGTCTGTGTTATTCTAAGCTTTGTCGCAGCCATCCTTGAATAAATCATAGCTCCATTGCACGGATATGCGAATCCTTTAATGAATTTTACACAAAAATTTTGATGTATTTACTTTCTTTCGGAAATCAGCAAAGCGTTTTGGCTTCATGGTTTGCATTCATCCGGTTCACAAAGATTGATATGTGTGTTTGTGTGTGTGTATTTTATTTTATTGTACAGTCGAACCAGGTTAAGTGCAATATAAAGGTGAACAAGATAAATTATTTGGTCCAAGGCTTTGGTTTTTTTACCGTGTTTTGACGTAAATACACGGTCTTCCTAAAATGGCTAGGGTTAAAGAGAGAGACGAAATGCTCCCTTAATTAGTTTTCTTAACTTTAGTAGTGTTCCATATTTAGTTAAAAACTGAAATTAATGAAGTCTCACCTCTACAGAGAGAATGACTACGCAACGAAAAAAGTTTCTTTGAGTTCCTCGCAAAAAAATTAAACTATGGCCCAAACATGACATCAAAATTCTCTTGTGAGATTTAAACGCCAAAATCGGAATAGAGGGCATGATACAACGACATACTTTCCGACAAGGAACTCAGGCTTATCGATTTTGTAGAGGGTAAAAACATGGTATTGAGCAATACGCGATTATCAAGTCTTAGCATCCATAAAGGGTACATGGCTGTCACCTGATGGTCGGACCTGCAAAAAAGTCAACTATGTTGACATTGACGGAAGGCAGTCTTTTGACATTCAACAAGTTCGTACTCTCAGAGGACCCAACATCGACTCGGATCACTACCTAGTTGGTGCCACACTTCGAGTGCGGATATCAATGAAAGTTCTTAGGCAGAACAATAGCTATGCCGAGAAAATTCAATTTAAGACAAATTCAATAGCAAGTTGGGGAATATCCGACTAGAAACTGGAAGACAACTTCCTAAAAATAACAGGTTTGACTCCGAACGTGCTCATGCAAAAGAAACTAAAATGGAGCCCAGCATCTCGTGGCGCAGAAAGAAAACTGGAGCCTCGTGTTAATTCTACGATGGAAGAAGAAGTATGAAAAACGCTTGCTCAGCCAAAAGATCGACCAATGAGCGAACGGTACCAGTCAATCTAAATGACAACCAAGATTTCAACCAGCCCTACCAAAATTATATAAAAACAGCCAATGCCAGACCGTAAAACGAAAAAAAAACTGCTGGGGCTGATTAACCTCAAGCGGAACTGTTTAAACATGCCAGGGATGACATGGTCAGGAGAATGCACCAACTCATCTGCAAAATATGGTCGGAAGAAAGTTTACCCGACGACTCTGGAATCTCCATGCAACAAACAACATAGACATTAGTCTTTAAAGCATCGCCTATAAGATCCCGTCCAGAGGCTTATGTGAGCGTTTAAATTATGTTTGCTGACGATCTAATTGGTACTTCCCTTTACACTTGGAAAATCTATAACCGACAAAATCTTCACATTGCGCCAGATTGTGAAGGAAACTCAAGAATTTAACCTGGACACCCACAACCCGAGAGGATTTTATTAAAACCACCATGAGATGGTTAAGTCAAGGTGACGTACTGTCATGCTGATGTTTTAAACAAAGCTAGCCGTAACTGTGGCAGCAAGCAAAATGAAACTCTTTATTAAAGATAACAAGACGAAGTGCAAAGTGCATGCTGTCATCAAAAAACGTCGCACCTTACTGCCGACTTGGTCAGAACGTGACCATTGAACATTGATAGGTATAACTTCGCTGTAACCAAGATACCAATTGATTGATAAATCCTTATTGATATAAACCAAGGAGACGTTGTACAGAACACTCATCATCCCGGTTCTGCTATATCGTGCAAAAGTATAGCGGCCCTCTTCCAGTCGGATGAAAAGCAGCTTGCAGTATACGTACAGTTTAAGGTCCTGTCCGCGTAAACGTTGTAGAAAACATTTAGCGAAGAGGATGGAACGATGAACTAAACACGCTGTACACCGACATAAGCCTTGTCAGAAAAATTCGTATGCAACGTCTAAGACAGCAGGGCCATGTAAAGCAAATAAACACCAACGCTTCAACTCATTTTCAACGCTGAGCCCGCCTCCCCACGCCATGCCAGAGGAAGTCAGAAATCAAGTTAGACCTCATTTATCATGCTCATATCAAGTCAGAAATCAAGTTAGACCTCATTTATCATGCTCATATTCAGTTCGAAATTGGAGACGTTAGGCTAGAGACCGAAACGGCTGAAGGCGCATATTGAGTAAGACTCACGAGCACCACGTTTTGTGTTGCCATCAATAGGCGTCCACCATTAACAAACAAACAAAAAAGTTGGCACTTCTTTATCATTCGGAACATAGTTTCTATCATTAACTGCGACATCATGAATTTCGAAACATATCGATATCAATAAATGCATCTCGCATTTCATAGAACTACCATTGCACTTGTTTGGCATCGAAATCACTAGGACGTCGTCGTTCAAATGCCCACCTCGGCTTCTCTTGAGTTCACGAATTCAAGGTGGTCCAGTTTTCAATGTCTCTTCCGCATGACTGAATTTGAGCGACGACCTGTGTTATGTTCACCTTAAGGACATAGTTAATAGTTCGAATGTGGTTAATTCGCATAGACCAGTGACTTCAATCAAAACCACATGAAAAGTCGAGTACTAGGGTAAAATCGCATAACCTACCTTCGTGGTCAATTCACGTCACATCTTTCACAGATAACCTTATACTTTTCAATCGTGAATAGCCGTCTTGCTGAAACCACATGTTGACTAGTTCCATATGTTTCAGTCCTGGCCCGTGAGAATTGGTTAACCATCGATCTGTAGGACTCGCCATTGGCGGTGACCACCTCATCAATGTCGTTTTCGGAAGAAGACAGACTTATGACGCCACCGACCAGTCTGTTCAAAATCCACACCAAACGGTATCTAAATTTTTAGGATGCACCAGGAGAACCTCGTTGGCCACCAAATGTTGAAGATGACTGAGAAGGGGGTTCCCGTTCCACGCCAACCGTGAACGTTACGCTCGCAACTTTTGCACAAACGAACACTCATTTTTTTAACAAAATTATCATTTGGACTTGCTGTTTAATCGTGTTATTTGCCATTGTGATTTAACATCAGGAACTTAATATAAACAGAAAAGATTTGACAGAGATATCACCAAAAAAACATGGCCGCCAAGGTCTACCCGCGCCAATTGAAAAATCCTTTATGTAATTGCAATTTTGATTGGATTCTTACTTCAAATTAAAAACTAATTTTCAGAATCGGAAAGTAACCTCCTGCCAAGAGTACAATTTCAATAGGCTACAAATGCTAAGATTATAAGTTAAAAAAAAAACAGACTTCAATCAGAGGCAAATACTTAGGTGCTACTGTATTTAAATATGAGAAATTTACCTCTATTTTCTGGTTCAAGTAGTGTGAAAAGTGCATTGCGTTTTCTAACTCAACTCAACTCAATTGGGGTTGAGTAAAAATAAAGGGCTAAGGCCGATGGGGTTGGATGTTGGATGGGAATGACGATGAAAATGTAGTAGAAGGGGATGCTACTTACCGCAGTTTGGTTTTCCTCTGGTGCGGGTATTTGCAAACTCAACTCCATGTTTGTCGACACACCAGCACACTCCAACCGAATTGTGACATTGTGTTGGCTTATAGAATCCTTGAACGTCGCAGTCAGGTGCATAGGCTCCTTGAAAAATAAACGAAAACAAAATTCTCCAATTAGCACGGAATCCTGCAAGCGTGAGTATATATATATATGTGATGTGAAGGGTTATACGTTTAAAAGCGCGCAAGTAAGGGCATTTTAGCGAAGCAGAGAGAATACCAAATGTGTATTTATATATGGCAAATGTGTAAAAATATAGATATATGTGTGTGTATATGTGTGAGTAATTTGATATAAATGTTTTACAGTTCTGTGCATATATGTACGTGCACAGAAAATGCAAGCAAATAATGCAAAGCAGACCGTAGTGATGGTGCGTACACGTACAGGCGGAAGTCATTTCTTCCTACAGCACCCAACGCCACCTACAACCATACTGTCATTTTGATGGAAGTCACTCTTGTCAGCAATGGCAGCAGGGTGGTGGCAGGTGGTGCACAGCCGATGGCAGCAGGCAAAACAGGGGGGCGGGGGATTTTGTGAAGTATATTTATGTCAAAAAGTCAATATATACCTATCTCACCTGCAAAGTCGCCAGCGATTCTTCGTCTAACCGCGGCACAAGGACGATCTGTCTTCTCAAAGCAGCGACACCATTCGCGCGTATTAATCGTGCTATCCTGGTCCAGGTCGCATGTGTCAATGAATGGCTTAATGCAACGTTCATTCTGGTCATGTTCCAAGTCGTACATTTCCTGCAGGGACAGGAAGCCGTCATTGTTCAAATCCAAATGGCCGAACATCCATTTGGCTTCGGTTTTGCATGCGGGTGGGAAGTGCGCTTTGGACTTCTGATTGTGCTGACGGCGTTTCTTGCTGTCGGCCATTATGACAGAGAACCAGTCGAGGAGACGATTGCCAATCGCTGTTAATTGCTGTGGCTTGCATTCTACCGATTTTGATGGATAACCTGGATTATATGTGTATATAGAAAATGGGGGACATTTATACAACTGACATTTTTAGTTTCAACATTCAACAAAAAAAAAAAAAAAAAAGTATGACGTTTGATTGAAGTGGTCGATATGTGATTTGTATGCATTTTCTGCAATCACAAAAAAAAAAAAAAAAACGGAAGGAAAACAGAATAAAAAAAAAAATAGAAAACCTTACCGTTGTTGGTGATGCTAGTTTTAGTGTATTTTTGTGGCTTCTCTACCACCTCATTGTAGCCTCGGATTTTATGTTTGTCATCTTGGAACTGATTGTCCTTAAAGAAATAGAAAACAAAAAATGGCTTCGTATTGGTAAAAGTGTTTTCTTTAATTTAGGTGAAATTGTTTTTTGTTTGGAATCTATGTATATGTTCAATCAAGAATTGATTGCTTTCTTTTTGTTTCATAAGGCATTGTATATATAAACTATAGTATTCCCACTTTAGGTGCGCCATCTATCGACGAAAAACTAAGCTCTAGAATACCATGGGAAGCAACAACAACAATTTCCACCATTTTAATTGTTGTTGTTGCTTCCCATGGTATTCTCGAGCTTAGTTTTTCGTCAATAGATGGCGCACCTCAGGTGATAGTACTATAGTTTATATATACAATGCATAAGGTATTTTTGTCCGTAATTTTTGGATTATTTATATTCCTTTAAGAATGTGTTCTACTTATGGTCTTTGCCATTGTATATAATATAGATTCTATAGTATTCGAATGATAGTGTTTTTGAGTGGTGTCCTCTGGTGCTCGATAATTCGGTTCTGTGATAGCGTACCACATAGAAGATAGGAGCGACACCTAGCATGAAGTAACTGCCACAGAAATTACTGCTTTTGCAATTTGCTCTTGCGATTTGTGAAAGAAGTACCAAAATTTACGCTTTAAAGGCTAAACAAGAAAGGTTAACTTTGTGACATAAGATTTACTTCAAGGCAGTTTTTAAAATAGCGACTAAGTGATAGTGTTAAATAAATAAACTACAAATGATAAATTCATTTAAGTTTAAACACATTCGCATGTTTTCTAGCAAAAAAAAAACCGGGAAGAAGACAGCGAGCAAAATATTGAACACTGTGGATTCTTAAACGTGCAAGCGGGGCCTACATTTTCTTTCGGGGTACAAAAAAGTGCATGCTAGTCGTTCGGATCATGCGGTGTATACTATATGCATATGCATAGATCCATATCATTCCTGCAGACCAATTAAAGTGGTACAAATTTTGTAATGCGTTAAAATGGCAATATAATAGAACTAAACAATATTTATTCTCGCACTCCTCTAAATACGAGCCCGTTCTCTATCTTTTTCTTGATGGATGTGCTTTTTTAAAAAGCCTATTGTTCGGAATGGGGACCATTCGTAGTATAAATTAATACCATCTAGAGACGACAGCCCTGCGAAGCCAGCAACATTACACTAATACAGCAATTAGTAATTATATATATTATGTACTAATATTTTTCCCTGCCAGCATGCGAGCGGTATAAAATGTATTTTACAAATCAGTCATCTCTGAGCAAGCGAAACAGAGAGTAATAAATTGGGTTTTTTCGGCAAGTCGGTTTTTCCCAAACAAAATGGTCGGCTTTTATATTTATTTTTACTAGAATTAGTTACTTAATGGTGGCGACTCCTATTTTTAATAGCAAAAATAAGTTGCGCCTATACACCTATTGTAAATAAACGTTTTTTGACAATGGAATTGTCACTTTGTTCAGGGTTAATCAAAGTGATACCTTAATATTTGCGGTGAACATTATTTGTTGTACGAAACGAGGTTTCTGGCAAACGATTTTTGAGCTCAAGCAATGAAAGTGAGTAATGAGAATAAGATTCAAGCTTTGAATGAATGAAAGAATTTTAGACTGTAGCCAAGTCTAACTGGAAAAAAATATTTCTTGCATCGTCTTAGGAAACCGGAAAATATTGAGGCCTTTTACCGACATCGACTATTTTCGTTCCAGATAAGGTCATTTGTAATCACGTATCTAAAGCGCAAGGCTGTAAAGATACTTCAATACAATAATTGTAACTGCTAGATAGTGGCATGGGGTTAGGTTTTGCTTTGACGACCTAATGAGCTAATCACAGGATGCCTTCACAGTTCCACATCCGACAGTTTTTAATCTTTGAACGAATATGAGAAGTTTAGTGAACTGTCATCAGCAAAACAATTTAATGGATAAGAAGTCTTCATCAAGTGGTTTTTTATATGTAAGTATGAGGATGAGAGAAAAATACAAAACAATTCTTTATTCATGAAAGAAGGGGTGAAGTAAATGCCAAACCAAACTTTATTAAAAATGGTTCTGAAATATTAAGCGCAATAATCTTGCTATCTTAATCGATTGGTTCCACTGTTCTTCATGTCACAAGTTGATCTATTGCTACAAAAACCGTACTGTCGGTCATTGAAAAGGTCGTTTTTCTCAAGATATTTCTTGATCTGACAGTTTATCAGTGTTTCCATAAACGTAAAAGAACGGTCTGAACAAATGAAGCTTTCCATTCATTAGAAAGGAGATTTTTTAAAAGAGGACAGATGAAAATGCGACGAAACACTCACTTTTTAGAACGATGTTATCCGGGCCAGTGGATTTGTGGCCATCAACATATTTAAGTACTCTTGCAAGTTATGATTTCAACTCTCAAGTAGGTACAGAACAACCAATCTAACTCTGTAGTATCTTCGAATCAGCAGCAAACTGTGTTGCAACTAAATAAGTTTCCATTTACGAGTTCACCACATAAGCGTAAATGTAAACGAGCATTTTTGAAACTGATGACGAAGTGGAGTTGCGTCCGTTTTTTACACATGAGCAAAAATGGTTTCATGCCTTTTGGGCGTTGAAGTATTTTTAGCCTTAAGTTTTGTTTGTGTTGCAAGTAATCTAGCTTGCTTTCCTCAATTTGATAGCCTTCAAATAACCATGGCAAGTGACATGATTGCACAGCACGTCCAATTGTATTATCAAAATAAGTGCTCTTTAGGGCAATGGTTGGAAGTGTTACGTCCATTTTACGGTAGATGTGGTGGCCCTTCACAGTCGACTTATTGACATTTGTTGAAGACGACTGGAACGGTCACCAATCAGCCAACATTCGTAACCACCGCAGGCCGTGTAATTCATTAGCAGAACCCGTCGGTACTTTGGCCTACAGTACAAGATTCGTGTGACTCAGAAGCTCAAAGATCATGAACGTAGACAACGCCGTTTGTTTGCTGACTCAGCTTTGGAGCGTTTGGAAGAAGCGACAAGGCGCATTTTGGGATAAATAATTGTGTTAAGAAGCAAAGTTGCCATACATGGGTCGACACCAACCTGGTGATAATGCAAAAAAATTACTACCTGTTGGTATGAATTTTGGTTCGACCGGCGGTGTCATTGGTTCATTATTTGCTGAGCCGGTCAAAATCAACAGCTACTAGATAATGGTAGCCAACTTTGTGTGATCCAATTTGAACTTTTTGGACAAAGACGACGTCTGACTCCAGTAGGACGGTGGCGGTGTAGTGCTACTTACCACACAGCTGATGCCACGATTGACATTCTGCATGAATTATTGTAAGTTTAACTCACAAAGGTGAGTGACGGCCACCATGATCATGCGATTCGATAAAGCTTTTTCCTGTGTGCGTTTCTAAAGGCGCATTAGGTCTATGAGAATAAACCATAATCGATTGATTCCCTTAAAGTCACATGACACAGGCTATCGTTCCAATTCTGCTTTATGGATCTATGTGGAAGAGGCAGCGTAAATTGGACCACTTGGATCCGTGCCACCGTAAAAAGCCGTGGCGGACATTTGAAAGACGTCATATTCCATACATAATTGCATACACAGGCCTTTCAAATAAAAAAGAAATGTTGGTAATACCTCACGCACAGCTTGTTTTTATCCATTTTAGCATCTTCTCGCCCTTATATAGTTTGGTAAAGTGTGGCAAAAGTTCATTTATTGCTACAACAGGGTCCTTTGACAAACAATTTGTTGAATTCTAACACCAGCTTACTAACCATCAACTTAAAGCCGTAATACTGATATCAAAAGCCAAAGCTAAAACTGCTAAGCTCAAAACTGTGTGCTTTTGTCTTATCATGTGGAATGCTCATATATGTCAGATCAATTTTAATATAGGCCAACAACAGACATATGAATTATTCCTTTTCAGTGTCTTTCATTGCACTTTTGATTTCATTCGTTTCTACATCTACGATTTCTATTACAACAAGTCCTTTGGTATACCATACTAACATAACAATAACCATCCATGTTTGATATTGCTATGAAAAATAATTTGTGCATCCTTGTTTAAGATCTTTGGTTAACCAAAAGCTTACATATCCAATCTGACTCATTTAACAAAGTAATACAGGAAACGACAGAACATATACTATAATAATGGTCTGTCCTATGACAGCACATTTCTACTTCCGGTGTTATACTGACACTATTATAAAGGTACCATTCACAATAACAATACTTCAACCAAACGAATAACATAATACTCCCAAAGGCTTGCAACAGACAGAAAACTATAAAGTCAACCCCAAAACCCGCACAGTAATCCCTCTACACTCTCTACGTCTAAAGAAAATATTCAAAGGATAAAAAGTTACAACAACGATTCAATTCCTTACAGGTATAACGTGTATAACAGTATTTCCGACATTATAATTGAAAAATTTAAAACACTCAACAACGTCTCTTCTTCTAACCCCACAAGGTATCACAAAACGTACTACACAAAGCACATCCATCTATTGAGGGAATCTGTTTTACACAACAAAAAAGGAGAAGAAGAAAAAAGAAACCTTTGAAATATCCCGGATTTCCACAGGCAATCTAGGAATAAGGCTCAAACTCATTTTTGCTGTTGTAATGAACTCACTTTATAACAGAGTGAGAGCGAGGCACCCCTAGAGAATATTTATAGGATACTGTTTGGATTAAATAAACTCCTACACACATTCCATATTCTATTATATATCAGCTCGATAGAACACAATGCACTCCATAAGATTTATGAAACGATAAACGATTAAGATACCACACGGTTCTTTAATAAGACCCACCCTCTTTATACATTTTCCAGTACCTACTCTTGTACTCTCATACGTATATATTACTCACCTTCTTGTAGGCAGTGTACTTGAGATACTTGTAGTGTTTGTTATCGTACTTGATTTCCTCTGGAGTGAAAGTAAATTGCGAATTAATATGATTATAGTGCCGATTGTTGTCGTCCTTCTCCTATAAGTATGCAAAAAGAAAAAAGAAAAAACAAAATTTCCGTCACGCGGAACATGATTACCCAGCCATTCCGGAATAACAATGTTTGTGCAATTCTACTACTTACATCCTTCAGCATGTTATTGGCGTCCTTATACTGTTCGAGGGTTTTCTTATATTTGGCATTGAAGGCACTCTGCCGTTCCCCAACTCGTTGCAGTCGTTTGCTATCGGATAGATCTACCAGGGATTAGAGAGAAAACAAATTAGAATTTCTATTCAAAAAGGAAATAAAAAAAAATAAGGCTCCTAATGAAGAGGGTACAGTTAAAAAAAAAGAAAGAATGAAAGAAAAAAAAAAAGAAACTAAACTCAATTTGTTTTTATGTGCCAGACCATCAGCCCGCATAACAAACAACTAGTACTCACCCTTGCAGGGACAGAATCCTTTGCAGGCTATCCGGATCGATGTAGAGTGGATGCAGTTGTGGTAATCTAATCTGCATAAGGATGAATAGGTCCTATTGTCGGCGCCACACAAGAAAGTCGGCTTTGCAACGGGACATGGTTTGCAATTTCTGTGTGTGAAACAATTCAAAATGGTGGGTGGTTAGTAAGAATAGTACAAAAAGAAACTACATATATAAATTGAAGTGAATACAAATATGTTTGTGTACTTATATTCCTGACTCTCGGGGGCTTATATAATTGTCGTTTTAATATTACTGTGGGTGAAGTGTTTTCGCATTAAATTATCTTTATTGTTTTTTTTTTGTATTACTGTCAGTCAGTCAGTCAGTCAGTCAGTCAGTTACTCTCTTTTGTTCTTAAAAGGGTTATGAATAATTTAACATTCTTATGAATTGTAATATTTTGTGTTTAGCCAATTGTTTTTGGAAGTCTCTTGGTTGGACTCAATTCAAGGCTGCAAATTATTCATGATTGATGGAATTCAAATTAATTGGAATAATAAACATAATGGTTTTGGTTATGGGGATGCGATGGACGGGCAGGACGAGGACGACGAAAAAAATGTAATTTCTTTGAGTAATAGCTTTAAACAGAGAGATGCCAGACGTTCGATATAATTTGAATTTCAATTAGAGGACGCAAGCACAAAGAAAATGTGTCTTTTTTCTTTCTTTTCAGTGAATGGAATCGGATTAATATAAGGACAATGGCTGATGAATGGAAGATATGTATACTAGAATTCTGAATGAACTTAATAAGAATTTCGGAGTACTTAAGTACTCAAACTAAGAGATAATCATTTTAGACTGAAGATAAAGACATTCTTTTTTCTTTATCCTTGAACAAATTAGTGGCGAAAGCTTACTTCTTTTAGTTTTGAATGCAATTTTTTGTATTTTTTCGATGCATTAGGTTTGTAATAGATTAAATTAAGAGATTGAATCATTGTAGCTACCAAACAATTCTGACTGTGATTGATTTAATTTTTATTAAATGGCGCCCAACGTTGAATTTTGTTTTTTGATTAATATATCATTAACAGACAGTAAATGATACAAAATTTTTTTTTTTGAAAATTATCACTCAAACTCAAGTTTTAATCAATTTTACAATCGTAAAGTTTACTTTAGAACAAAAAGCAATACAATCATTGGATAAATTCGCCGGTAATCGTCCTTCTCCGCAAGAGAAAAGTTGAATTATGAAAAATGCGTAAATAAAATTGTAAAGAATTTCTCAATTGGCGGGGGTGAATGCAATGTTAGTTTGCTGGCATAAGTCAAATCACCATGGCTAGATACACGATTACAGTACGTCCAAATGATAAAACTTTTTTATGAAAATGAGTTTTTGTCAGTTCAGTGCAAATGTTGATGTTGCGGTAGAGTTGGTGGCACTTGACATTCGAGTCTTCAACGCTAGAATGATTTGGGAGACATCTCTCGTAACTCTCGTAGAGGCTACTTGTTAAGTTTCCTGAAGTCTTATGTCTATGCAAATTAACCACAATTGACCGATGCCAAAATCAGCCAAATCTATGCAAAAGAACACTGGAATCCCTGCTCCCGTAAGAAGCCGAGGAGGGCGTTTGAAAATATCTGTCAACGAATCTGCCGGAGAGAAAAAGTAAAAGATTGTCTACTTTGTCCGTGGTGTCTGTCGCAGGTTTTTTAATGGGACGCTTCTTATAAGAATGCGTATATTTTATCGAGCTGTCAATGAGTCAGTCTGAAATCAACCTGGGTATTTTTTTGAGGTGAGCTGAGGTAGAGACTAAGCTTTTAAAGTGGCGTTTGCTGTCAAGCATTTTTTTTTGTATTTTTCTTCTGCATCAGATTTTTAATTTAATTTTTTCGAAAGAAACTAAAAGAATTACAAGTAAATGCAATTATTTCGATTTTGTAGGCTGTGACCAATACACAATAAGCCGCTCTAATTTTTTTTTTTTTTTGAGGAAAATGTAAGATTTTTTAAAAACTCTGGTGGAAGTCGAAAAAACCTGAACCGACCCTTCGTACAATTGAGAGAACAAAACTTATCTACACGCATTTAAAGTTGAGCTTCTCTGACATTACTGAAAAATGGTTCAAAGCAACCGATCTTAAATTCCAAATCAAACAGAACTAATGCAACATCTGATGCGCAAAATGTTACATCGACTGTTATGTATACATATATTTTCTTTTGGAGATTCGTTGAAATGACAGCATACATATGTACATTGTCCAAATTTGTAAACAGTATGTCAATGTGTGAGTCCGGCACTCACATACAGTTTACAAATTTGGACAATGTACAAAACGAAAGAGAGATAATAAGCAGCAGCTTCGTGATAGAGACAGTTTTTATAGCTTAGTCTTCCCGGTTGATGTCGCCATGACAAATTGCTTCGCCAAATATCGGAGATCCCAGATATTTTAGTTTTCAAACTTAAAATCCCTGTTTCATTCAAATGAATGTCTGGAACAGGCATGAACATTCAGTCTTTTTTCGACTTACGTTACCAGGAACGAGCATCCGCTGTGAGAAAATTTGATGTTGCGATACTGTCGCAAAGACCGCCAGAACGTTTGCCAACCATGTGTCCTCTTATCTTTCGACAAGCCTGACGCCTGCGCCAAACACAGAGGCCCAGTGGCAACATTGCAAACTGGCAATCAAAAACGCAGCTACTGATGTTCTGAGAGCTGAGCTCTTCAAAGCAGCGGGAAATGACTTATTGACGAGCATTCACTAACTATTCTGTACAATCTGGTCGGACGAAAGTATGCATGACGACTGGAACCTCAGCATTGTGAGCCCTATCTACAAGAAAGGAGATACTCTGAACTGCGCCAACTACAGAGGCATAAGTCTCCTAAATTGTCGGCCATTTCGTGTGAACGTCTGAACCTGAAACCTTTCGAACGTGAACTGATTGCCCCTTATCAGTGTGGTTTCAGTTTCAGGCCCGGTAAGTCAACCGTCGATCAAATCTTCACACTTCGACAGATTTTTTTAGAAAAGACCCAAGAATTCCAGATTGATACTCACCACCTCTTTATCGATTTTTAAGTCACATATGACAGCGCGCTGTCAGCGTGAATAGGAACGAGCTATACAGAGCCATGTCACTTCTTGGCATCCCTGATAAAGTCGTTCGATTGTGCAGGATGACTGCAGAACTCGTGCTGCTACGTCAAGGTTGGTAAGAGCACCACCGACTCATTTAATGTCGAGAAAGGCTTAAGACACGGTGACGCGCTATCATGTAGCCTCTTCAACATCATTTTTGAGGCAATCGTACACAACTCGCATGTCAACACCAGTAGAACGATTTTTTTTTAATCCGTTCAATAACTTGGCTTTGCTGATGATATTGACATGCGTGCTGTCAGTGGAGCATTCGCAAGTATTGAAAAGGAGGCGGCGAAAATGGGTCTGTCCTCAAAGTATATGCTGTCCTCGGGTGCAGAACATCATCACGGTATCCTCGGGTAAAACGTCAGATTGGACAGATGTAACTTTGAAGTTTCCAAAGACTTTGTCTATTTTGGTTTCATTATAACCTCTTAGAACAACATCAGTGAAGAGATCAGTCGAAGAATCACTCTTGCCAATCGCTGTTTCTTCGGGCTTGAAACCTTGGAAGGCATTTTAGTAGCAAAGCTATCTCTCAGAGGACCAAGGAGACACTATTCACTTTAATCATCACAATCGGATGAATACAGTCTGGGGTGCTTTGAGAGAAAAAATCTGCAGGTTATATTCGGTCCTGTATAATGGAATATGGAGGAGAAGATTCAGTGACGAGCTATACGGGCTATACAGCGAGATTGACCTGGTTCAAAAGCTGAAAATACAGCGGCTTAGATGGCTGGGCCATGTGGAGCATATGGACGAAAACGCAACAGCCCGCCGAGTCTTCAATACCAACCCGGAGGGCCAAAGCAGTTTTGGAAGAGCCAATCTAAGGTAGCGCGATGAAGTGGAAAACGACCTGAACCAACTTGGTGTGCACAACTGGAGGCAACTGGCAAGGAACTGGACTAGCTGGGAACGATTGTTGATTGGACTGTGCTCGAAATTGTAAGTAAGCTAAGGTACCATGAATGAACTAGCACTCTCTTGGAAGAAGACTCATTCTGCCAAGCCAAGCCTAGGACAATTACATGTATCCGCGATAAGTCTGGATACGCGATTTGTTCATGTTCATAGTAATTTCGTCGCCTCGAGGAAGTTGATCACAACTTTAATCCTTTTTATTGGATAGTTCCACGAGGGCAGGGGAATTTAAGGCCTTGATAGCGGTTTGACTCCCAATAATTAAAGTGACATATGGGTTTACTTGCGAATATTTTTTCAGTATTTTGCAAGATGCACTGATTGCAAGAATTTCTGCCCGAAAGACGCAAACAAAGTCAGGGAGTCGGAAGGACTTGGGCACATTGAGCGTCTCTGAAAATATACTAGAGCTTATTCCACATTCCATCTTGGAGCCATCGTCCTTGCCTGAGGGAGACCCATATATCACGTGCGTGTCACTATACAAATTTTTCTTTCCGGCCTGATTCACAGTCTGGCAACCCTTCGTACATATCATAGCCTTACGATACCCCATCATAAAATCATGTTTGGCATAAATCTGGATTCCAGTTTTAGTATACCATCATCGTTAGCCAAAGCATGAATATTTAATTATCGTTATCTGACTTCACTCATCGGTGAAAATTACATCGCTCATAAATAATTCGGCCAAGGTCATAACAACATATCGGAAAAGGAAACATATCCTCGTTGGTTCTTTGTCCTACATTCCCAAGCATTTCATTGATTTTATTTTTTTGTTGAAATACGACACACAAGTAGGCCTAGGCAGTAGGTACTAGGTACATTAAGGCCTTGTAAATATTGTTTAACAAAAGAACTACTATTTTATGGCTCTTGATCCCAATGTAAAATTTTAAATTACACATATTCACTTCGCACCCCCTTTAGAGAAGGGTTTGTGTTTATTTTTATTCAGAAACACAATTAGTATTCAACTCGAGTATACAGGACGGCAGGACGTGTATTTGATCCCAGAAAAAAAAAAAAAAACAACAAGAACAAAACATTTTCCTACACTCAAAAGCTAAATTATAGCTTCTCACGCGAATTGATGGCCTTTTCCTCTGACTCGACTCGACTCGACAAATTGGGGGCACCGAGAAAAGCAGGAAAGTTTTCTTAAGGAAAATGTGGGGTATTTTATAATATATTTCTTGGATAAATATAATGCTGCACCTGCCTTTTGACCTTTATCGAGAGAAAAGGCTTTCTTCCAGTTGGTGAGTTGGTGGGTGCGATTGCTATTATAGAGTTAGCCAGAAATAAAATACCATGCAAACCTTGGAACGAATTCGCATGACTGGCTCACGGGCCACGGCTGGTGCGGCGCACGGGTCAAAATGCACGAAAGAATATATTTTTATTTAACTTTTGTTATTTTTGTATAAATATAAAAATGCTAACAACAGAAAATTAAAAATTCTAGATTTTGCCACCACACCATCCACCATCATGGCATCGTATATGTTGGTAGGTATGTGTCGCACACTCATGCTAGTATATTTCATGGATTCGAAATGTATTTATGTTTTATTTACCGGGAGGATTGTTTTTATTTTTGTACCTGCATCTTTCCATGCGAAAAATAAATGATTCCTATTTTATTCCGTTTTTTTTTTTATTTTTGTATTTTTGCCTTGACACACGATGTTCTATAGAAACGATAAATTTAATTCGATAAAGATTAAAGCACTACAATAAACCTATATATAAATAATTGGCTTTATTATTTTTATACAAAAATGTAAATTATTTTCAGTGTTGATGAGATTATTTCATTTTGTGTTTTTTTGCTGTCGAATCAAAAAATAATTTCAATCAAGCGTGGAATTAATTCTTTTATGAGATGTACAAATATACAATTTATTTTGAATGCAAAATGTATCTGCTAACATTTTTTAGAGAGAAGATTTAATTGAGTTTTTATTTGAAATCGGAGATAACATGAATATCTTTTTAAATTAATTTTTTTTTTGTCAAATATCATAAAATAAAATGAAAAATGGGAATTTTCGTTAATGAAAGCAAACAAGGAAAGCTGATTTGAAGATACAATTTCAAATACCGTTTTGAAAGAAATTGATGGTGGAATCATACTTTCTACGTTTTTAAAAAAGGAAAGGAAGTAATCGAATTCAAAGTTTCATAGGCACATGAAAGTTAAAATTGTTTCTATACTCTGTCCAACATAAATCGGCAGTACAGGAAAGATAGGGATGTTGATTTCTCTCATTCGTTTTTTTGTAACTGCATTATAAAGTATTTTCCAAACCCAAAGATTAAAAGAAATGCAAAAGATCAAAAAAAGATTTGCTAACTCCACGACAACACTCATCATTAGGAATTTTTTTAAAGCTCTTAAAACAAAAGCTCCCCAACAGAACCACAAAAACAAATGGACACCGGAACTCGGAGTGAACACCTGAATTTTGAACAAGATCAGCCAAAGTTAGTCAGTGCACACTGCCATTGTATTGTGCGCCATCTATGGACGAAGTTCACAAGCACTTGATTGAAGAGTTATAGGAGTGGTTTTTGTCTAGATTGCCATCGGAAGCAAAAACAACAATAGAAGACATTTGATGTAAAGTCTAAAGTAGATAAGACAACTAGCGCCGACATTGCCGAAGTTCACAACTAAAAAAACATGTTCCATGAAATTGCTACAATGACACTGTGCCCACTTATGTGTGCTCTGAATAATACGTAGACCCAAATCAGATGCAATTGGAAATTCACTGTCGGGTAAATCGCATTGCACGGCTACAATGTGAAGTAGCAGCTGCAGCGCAAAGAGTAGCTGAATATTACAAGTCGACTCAACTCCAACTTCACAAACGTGCTGCGCTGCAAAACAACAACAAACCAAAATGACAGACATAATTTTTGTTTGAGTTCAGTTCTACATACGCATTATATTCGTGCATGCTGTTAAGTGCGCTACTTTTTTGACATTAACTTTGACATTGCTACGTACTACTGCTGCAGCTGCAGCTACACCATTGTGCTCAGCCAGGAAAGCGATTTGGTTAATCAGGAAAAATTCAGAATGATGTTAGGTTTACTTTGATTCCAATCGCTGTGTATTTAAATAAATAGATGCCATACAAACCCAACTTTTGGTACGATCATTGTAAATAGATTCTATAGTGCTTTCATGGTGATGTTTGACTGTGGTGTGTCATGTGGTGTTCTAAACTTCGTTTCCAATTGCGTATATAAAGGGTGGTTCACATAACGTGTGACAAAGAGAGTCCTTAACTCACCATTATGCTTTTCCTACCACTGCATTAACATGATCATTCTAAATAAGGGTCCAATTGAAATACACTAATTATAGGTTCAAGCTCTCTGAGCCCTCAATTGTGGTAAAACAAACCGAGCAATTTTTGGGAGATATCAACACATTTGGTTTTGTTGGGGTTTTAAATGAGACCACATACAGTGGATCATTCAAACAATTTATTCAAATCCTGATCAGTGCTATGAACGCAGTCTTTAATAAGACTTTAATGTTTTATAAGCTGAACATCATCAGCAAACCCATGGAAAGAAAGCTGAACGAGTTACCAAAAGAACACTGGTAACTCTGAATGCATATCAATTAAAAAGGGAATGCATTTTAAATAGCAGCAGCCACAGACAATCAGTGCACATTTAGATTTGTGCTCTGAATAAGACGTAGGATTCACGTCAGATGCGATTAGAAATTCTCTGGCGGGTCAACAAATTTGAACTATTGGTCAACAATTTTGAACTTGTGCAAAATATTGGACGCAACTGATTTAAAAAAAAGTTCCCCATAAGACGTGTACTGCCTGATTATGTGGAATAGAGCATTATTACCAGTCTCATTTTTCCAACTGTTGCGAATTCGTGATTAGGCGTCTGCAAGACGACTTTGACAATGAAGGACCAGCTGAACAGTACTGGTTCATCCTCGGATCAAAACATTAAAACAATTTTCCTAGGTTCGTGTTTCCATAATCGAAGTTTAGACAGGTGGCATAATAGTAGTTTAAGAGTGCACCCCACAGATTTCCAGGGATTTCTACGGATCAAGAATTTAAAAACGAGAGCTGAGTCACTACCTAAGGCCACAATATTGGTTCAGTACTGAAAGGTTCAGTACTGAACCTCGTTTTTAAGTTCTTTCGTCGTCTAAGCTTTGATTTATGAACAATTATTTTGCGAAATTTTATTTTCCTGTCCATAATATTTTTGAATTTGTAGTGAGGTAGCGTTGACAGCAGCTGTCAACGTATGTGAATTTGTTACTTGTAGTGAACTAGTGTCTGGATGGACAGTGCCAAAGGTATACATACTTACAAAAAAAAAACACACACACATACATATGTACATAAACTAACTTGAAGCTTTAAGAGAAAAGCGCAATAGGCGGCACTGCACTTCTGTGGAACGGCACTGCAATAGTTGGGTTTACTACCAACCGTTTACTGGCGCCATAGTACTGCTTCGATGTAGTGTAGTGAAATTTTATTTATACAATTTCGCGCAAGGAATACGTGCATTTCGATTGCAGTGCAGTTTCAAGTAGTGTAGTCTTTCATTCAAATAAAGAGTGGACCATCTATTCGTCGGTCGTTTTTCTTTGTTCTCTTTCTGTTTTTCTACAGCGAGTTCATTATTTGACGCTAATAAGACTGCTCCGTGCAAATAATTTTAGGTTAGTTCCATTTCTGAGTACTAACGCACATTAGTATAGGTTGAAAGTGTAAAGGCCTAACCATAATACGCGAAAGAAAAAGTAAGCAAGTGTCAAAACCGAACGAAAAGTTTCCTTCCGATTTGTAAAGTACATCAGTTGCCCATAATAGCCTTTAAAAATAACAAGAAATAAAGAAGAAGAATACCCTTTAGAAAAAAGGGAATGTCAGATTTTCGTACGTAATGTACGACTCAAAGCGTACATTACGTACGAAAACGCAAGTGAACGAAACTTGCCGAAACTGAACAAAAAGTCATTTCGGGTTGGGTATACAAATCACATGTATTTCTACTGTTTCGTAAGTCAACATACGTATCATTCTTCAATTATGGTTAGCCCTTAAGTTGTCACTTGGCTCCAAGGAGCTGCTCGTGAAACAACATATATTTATTTATTGATATTCGGTTTCCCCAAAATATCTGTCAAATTTGGAATTGACGCCGAAGAAAAATATCATTGGAAAGACTGTCATCAACTCTCCATTATAATTGTGCGTAAATAAATTTTTATTTAATGTATCTCAATGATAATAAACCTTCTGGAAACCATAAATTATACAAGACATTTTCATCAATGCAACTAAATGTAAATGCCTTTTCCCATATGCCAAAAGCATTCGTGCATGACTTCCTTAAAAAACAATTTCCAAATACATTCCATGTTCAACTGACTTCTTTCAAATTATCCGAATGTTCAACATTCCTCCGGTAGGGGTTTTTTTTTGTATCCAAATCCTTATCTTTTATTTATTCTGCAATATTAAAATTTTTATATACACGAGAAAGGATACTTAGGCATGAAGCTATTTTCATATTGTACAGTGTACACATAACGTACATATATAATCGTACTCATAGAGGGTTAAAAAAAAAACACCTGTGTGGACGACCAGTCTCCCTTTCATGGATAAATACCTAATACCCATGTCTCTATTTGATGTTTGACTCATCACTGACCTATAATATTATCCATCCCTAGCCGTATAAATACCTCATGAATATTTAAAACAAAAGATGTCTGCATTCAAGAGAACATTTTTGAAAATGGTACACATATTCGTAAGATATAAAAACACACACCCACAGTCATCAGATCTAGTCCCCGCCCCGTTAGCCGCCTACTTCTTATAAAATATTTATTTATTTTTGGATATCTAACTTTTTCCGTTTCGAAACAGAAATACAAAAAAAAAGTAAAACAAAAAAAATAACATTAAGTATTAAATTTACTCATCGTACTCTTCATCCTTGTCAGTTGGATCGGTTTCGTAGAAGACATCATCCTCTTTGGAATCCTCTTCAGAGCTGGTGCTCTTATCCTCGTCATCTTCTTGATTCACTTTACGTTTGGCTTCCTCCTCAAGATATTTGGCCTTGGAAATTATTTCATCTCTAGTACGTTGTGTATAATAAAGTGGGAGGGATAGAGGAGTATAAAATATAATATTAAATATAATTTAATTATATGTGCAATGTGCATGCAAGCCAAGAGGTGGCACTCGAATCGTCTGTCACCGTCGTCGGTCGTCCCCCTAGTGATATGCATATGAACCAACCTGTTTTTGTGTAGTTCCTTTTTTGACACACAAACAGCACTGTATTCATCCTCGAGCAGACAAATTTCCCTCTTCTTGCAGTTAAGTGGTCGACACAGATCACCTGAAATTTCAAAAATATACATTTTCGGTTTTAGAATATTCAAATCTAATTTACATGCAAAAGGTTTTGTTAATTGCTTCTTATAAGTTCAGGCTTCATAATAGAGGCTTATTCACAATATTTTCAACACCTTTTGTGTTCAGTTTGTGTATAGTTTATGGACAATTTGCAGGACAGCCACAGCCACAGTATTATCGACACAAAAGGTTCACTATCTTGCATCTCGCTCATAAGTGAACTAGTATAAGGACTTGGATCCAAGCACTCTTTAGAAGGAAGTTTATCGTTCATGGGGATAGGGCTATACCTACGATGCTATTAGGTAGAAACACTCAACCAAAAAGGTTCCCATTTTGTGAAACTCCACTTAAGCAATATAACGTTAGATGGAAAATTTAAATTTAAACTTGTGTAATGGATTTTTCGGTCGGAAACGGAACCTTCCCTATATTTCAGTTACCTATACTTTGTGTGTCAAGAATAAGTTTGTGACTTTTGAATTGGTTCGCGTTTAATATTATGTCGTTTATTGTTTGGATGGAGTATGGAGCACTTTAAACATACATCATATGGGCTTTTTGGAATTCAAAAAGAAAGAAAGAGCCTTAAGGATGTTGGCCTTAGATGGGAAGAAGTAAGTGCACGTTTCAGTAGTCTGTACTCTGTAAGGCTTCTTGAAATATATTTAAGCAATTGAATGCGCATTGCATTGAAATATTCTCACAGTTGGGTTTTGTAACTATTTCTGAGTAGCTGGAACTCTGATTATGCCATGTTTCATGGACAATAAATACGAAAGAGAAACTTTTGAGGCCCAGAAAGTTTGAGAAAGTTTGTAAAAAAAAGGAAAAGCGCAGATTATTTTGGGGATGGTGCTCGAAAAATGAAGGAGCTGTTCCCTTTTCTCATTCTTTTTTTTTTGCTCCTATTACACTAGTTTGGGAAACTAAGCACCTTGACGTTTTCAGGGCGGATTTTTTTTATTATTTAAGAAATATAGTTGTAAAATATGAAGAGTCAAGAAGAAAAGGCCAAAAAATGATAGTTTGTTATGTTTCATACTCCCAAGTTGGAAGACGATGATGAACAATATTAGATTTGAACGTAACGTGTATGGGTATTGTATAATGCTACCATGACCTACAAGCTCATAGAGATCGCACATTTCAAGGATGAAACTTAAAAATGTCCTAGATGTCGCTTATTTTCTATGGATGAAATTTAAAAATGTCCGAAATTGTTTGTTGGTAAATGCGACTTTTTGAATTTTCAAGAACTGATGTCATCGCTAGCTTCTATTAAAAATCAAATCTTCTATGTCAATGTGTCAAGCTGTTCTTTTTTCATTGAAGTGGCGATAGGTAGCTTCGCGATTATTTTTTGACAATTATTGTAAATGAAGCTGACATTAGACTAGCAGTAGCAGCCCATACATTATAGGTCCATGGCTCCACTATTGGGTTCCATGATTTCCTGAGAACCAGTTTCGGTGAGAAAAATGATTGAAATAGTGCAATAGACGAAGAAGAAAACCACATCAGTTTCAGGTCAGCGGAATCCAGTCTACAGCATCGTTCCAAAAGGAGACATCACTATAATTTGTAATGAAACGCTCCTACCGCCGCATTAATAGATTGCAAAATAAGCAATTCCGTCCAACCACCGCGACCGCACATTAATTGAGGATTTCACTCCTCCCCGACCGTGCCATATAATATTGCAAAAGCCAACACTCGATTGCATACCAACAATACCAGCCAAACCAGTTTCGACACCATAATCCATTTAACACCAACAACAACCAACGGCAAGCTATAATTTACTTGCGATTTGCATTGAAAGATATTTTACGTACATTTTGGTTATTTATGTTATAATTACCACTGTCTTGCATGCAAAAATATGCATAAGAGAGCCAGTTTGACTAGTGCAAATCAAGTCGGTTGCCGCCAGTGGCCGTGTACCAATCTTGAGTACAGTGCCGAACTCCAATATTTTGTAAGCTTAGAACCCAAAGTTGACGTGGGCTTCCAGGTTTAATAATTAGTGTCCACTTCTAACTCAATAGAGAATTTAGTGTCCACTGCTACCTCAGTAGACTTAAGTGTCCACTGCTACCTCAGTAGAGAATTTAGTGTCCACTGCTACCTCAGTAGAGAATTTAGTAGGCCTTGCTACCTCAGGGCCAAAATAGATTAAGACTATATAATTAAACTATTAAAGTATTACAAATTGGAATAATATTAACCAGAATATGTAAATTATAATCTTGGACTTATTTATAAAGATAAAATTACTTTTATTGAAATTGTATTAAGATTAGTATTAAAAATAAGTGAATAAAACAACCTTAAGAAACTAAAGTGTTTGCTTCTTTAGTAAACCCTGAACCCGCTGACCCTATCTCAGCCTTAGACAAAAAGCATCTCATAAATTATGAGGGGATCTCAATGCCAATTTCAATGCAGAAAAAACGAAGGTATTAAGAGCGTAATTGGTAGACACGGATTGGTTCAACAAAATAGCAATGATAATATGTTTGTCGAATTTTGTAACGTCAGCTGGTAGTTGGTGGGATCCTATTTCCACATAAGACAGAAGTCACCTGTCACCAAATCAATTCAACCATTTTAGGATTTCACAACGATGGAGGAAATCACTTTACGATTTGAGGAATGACTGAGGTATTATGGATGCAGAAAGTGACCATCACCTGCTACTAGAAACAGTAACCAGACCTAAATTAATTTTAACCCTACTTATGAGTCGTAAATTTACCAACACCCTAAACACGGCAAGGCATCTAATGTGGACTTAAACGTTTAGAGATGATGTGGAACAAGGTTATTAGAGGCTTTAAGGAAAGCTGGGGCCACTCAAAAGATGAAGAAGCATAATTAATAAAACTGCTGCTGATCGGAAATTGGTTCTGCAAAACGAGTATAGACCATCTCAGGAGGTAGTGCCAGATTGACGGAAAGTGCTGAAGAAGCTGCAAGAAGAGGAAACTCAAGGGTGCTGTAAAAATTTATTAAGTACCTTGTTTGTTAAGAAAGCATTACGAATCGCCCTGTTTTTGACACAAACGGTAACCTCTTAGTGTCAGTCTCAGTAGAAGACCAGTTAAGAAGATGGAACAAGTATTTTTGTGCGCTGCTCCTGGCTCAACGACAAACGAAGAGTAAATGAAAACTATCAATTGCGGCCATACTTAGGTCTTCCAGATCCATATAATATTGACTCCTCAACTAGTTCAAGAACAAGAACAACAATCCTTCTCTTAAACAAAAAACAATTACTCATATCGACTTGATGGCATATTGGTACCTGCCGATTTTCTAAAAGTAGACCCCGACTTGGCAGGAAGTTTTTTGTTGACACTCTTGCCTAGGCTGTTAGGGAAAATGAAACCTGAAAGGTTATCTCAAGAATTGTAACTTTCGTGGTATTACTATTTCATCCATATTTCCGAAGTTAATGGTAACTAATATTCTCGAGACGACATAGTCCAGAATCGCGTTCGCTCTCAAGAGGCACCTTACGAATAATCCTTGAACAATCATCCGAATATTGAACACCGCTCTACCTCATGTTCGTCGATTCCGAGAAGGCCTCTTTTCTTTTTTCCACAGTGGCCACCCTTCCGATGCATTCGAAGTGCGAAAAGCGAAAGCACTGGTGCCCTAAACAAAGTGGAGAAACGGCTATTTTAGGGACTAACGCCAAAAAGACACACATAATGGCCTTTGAGACAAATAACAGTAGAGGAGGACCCTCCGTTCAACTACTTGGAAAGTTATTTGTCACTCGATGGTGGAACAGACCTAACAGTCAACAACTGAATGACCAAAGCTCGTAGTGCTTTCAGAAACCTTTTCCCGGTGTCTAACTCGAAATAAATTTAGCTTCGCACAAAGCTGAAACTCTTCGAATCCAACGTGAAATCTGTGCTGTTAAATTCTCGTTCGATTGGGAAGGATGATTATGGAGAACTAAAATGCTGCTCCGTCTAAATTGGTAAGCTCACCACCGACTTCTTTGATGTCAAAAAGGCTTAAAACAGGGTGGTGCGTTATCATGTAACCCTAACAACATCATTCCTGAGGCAGTCGTACGCAAATCGCATGTGAATTCCAGCCATAGGATTTTTTTTAGATCCGTTCAAATACATGGCTTTGCTGTCCTCGGTCACAGAAAATGGATGGACGTATATAACTTTGAGTTAGTCAAGAACTTTGTCTAAATTGGGTTCAACTATGACCTCTCAAAACAATATCAGTCGAAAAATGCAAATCGTTTTTATTTCGGTCTAAGAAGGCATCTTACCAACAAATCCCTCGTTCAAAAGACTAAGAAGATATATATAAAAGCTTTAGTTCAGAATCCTGGATACTGACACAATCGGATGAGACTTCGGGAGACATTCGGTCCTCTATGTATCAATTTAGTATAGAGGAGAAGATTGAACGACGAAGTGTACGGGCTATTATATCAGCGACATTGATCTGGTTAAAAAGCAACAAACACAGTGGCTTAGATAGCTGGGACATGTGGAACGTATTTACGGACCAGCCCGTCGAGTCTTCAATTCCAATCCTGATTACCAACGCATTACTAGAAGATCAAATCTAAAGTGTCGCAATCGAATGGAGAAAGATTTTAACCAACTTGGCGTGCGTTACTAAAGTAAGCTGGCTAGGGACCCGACTGTCACTTACATCAGTAAGTGAGCCTGATTCCGACATCGCGCCATAACAAAATGACACACAGCTGTCATCACTGTCATTTTTTCTCGAATCAATTTTTAAAGCTTAGGAAAATTGACAGCAATAAGTGCGCCACCATCACCTGGTTATTACCTGGTATTGTGAATGAGGGGAGAGTGTGTTTACACGAGGAGAAAAGTGGAAATTTCGAAACAGTGGAAATCGAAAAGTTTTAGTGAAATAAACAGAGTTCACTCAAATAACGTGAAAATTTGTAGAAATTTTCAGATAATAATGGTCTCACATTTATGTCTAAGGAAGTTTATCTTTAAAAGGAGTTAACACTGATACACCTTCTTAGTTTTCCCTTTAACAAAATATTTCAGTAAGCGGAAAGTTCACCAATTTTTACTTACTTGTTGGGTCATGTATCCATTTCTTCCTGTCCGTTGATGTTTTCTGTGATGATTGTGAATTTTTGTTAACCTGGAAAATAAGAGAAAAATCAAATTATAAATTATTTTACATATAACTTATTTAAAAAATGTATATGTTCTTAAATCAGGATAATTATACACAAGTATTTTAATAAAAATAAAAAAATGGGTCAATTAAAAAATGCATCCTGGATTAAAATTCGATATTTTCATTAAAACCGGAAATCAATGAACAATGGCAGAGAGAATTTTTCATCAATTTATTTATGAATTAAAATGTCATTCCGTTGTTATTTCAATTTCCTTAAAACAAGAATACATCATTGCAAACAGGATACATCCGATTGCCGTGCCATTAAAGTCAACATTTTCCGCCGGCGAGGATACAAAATGAATTATTAAAAAAAAAAAAAAGGACTAATAGTTTATGTTGCATTCTCATCTGCCAACCGCATATTATACAGCTTGGAGGATTTTTTTTTTACTTTCATACCTGGACATTGTGAGTGTGTGTGAGTGTGAAGGATCATGTATTATGTGTCATAAGTACAATAATACATATTAATTGTTTGAATTAAAAATGTATTCCACTTTTTGGTTTGCCATTGAAATATCTACCTACATACACAATGTACATGTATATGAACATAAATACATATTCATAATGATGGAGATGTCAGAATTAAATCAAAAATATCCTTATTTACATCAATGGGATATTAATTATTGTGTGATTGGTCTGAATTGACTGTTGGAGAGCAATTATTATTTTCTTCATTTTTTTATATATTGGCAAATTAGTGAAATTACGACTGATTTTTATTCATCCAGAAAAATGACTTCAACAGAAAAATTATGGCATTTTTATCGTGATAAAGAATGTGGAGCGGGAATTTGGTGGTCAACAGTTACGTATGCACCAACAACAGAGAACAGATGCAATTCGGTGTATGTCAGCATCATAACCTAAAAATCATGATGGTATTCTTCATCGCAATGAATGTGCAATCATTTGTTTCTCTGAAAGTTACTGTTGCATTGTCAACCATAAGTGGTGAACCTCAGGGAAGCACCAATGGCCCGTTGCTTTTTATTACAATCATATACACTATTGGTTGTCCTTTATTGACAATGGAAACATTACTATAACGACACCGAGATTCCTTGAGCATGCGGTGAGAGTGAACATTCATTTGTCTATATTAATGTTGTCTTATCACAATTTCTGAAAGCTTGGTTGGCTTGGTTGGTTAGTCGAAAATATATTGCGTAGTATTTAAGCTCTACGTTCTTTCTGAGAAAAGTTGAAAGTTCTTAAAAGGTTCATCTTGATTCTTAACAGGAAATACATAACCCTCGTTTTTAGACCAAAACTACTGATCCGAATAATTTAAAGTTTCTTTTATTAAATGTAGGGCCTGTTATACAATAGTGCTTCAAACCATTTACCTGTGTTCGTGTTTGCACAATTAAATACGGTGGTTTAAGAGTTAACGCACATATTTCCAAGGATTAAATAAAATTGATCCACGAATTGAAAAACCAGGTTTAGTGCTGAGATAAGAAGTTTTGACTTATTTTAATACACTATTCATTTCCAAAAGCATGTCCCATTCCCTCTACCAATAAACAAGGTAGATTTTTGATTTTTGGGGATTCTTTAATCCTACTGGCAAGGCAAACTATATTTCCACTATTTAACTAACAATATATATGTATTTCCTTATTTTACGTGTATCTACTAACATTTAAAGTGAACCACTTTTTTGACTCCGAATGGATCCATCCAAACAAAGAAAAAATGGAGGCATTAATTGTCTAGAATGTCTTTTCTCTACGTTAAACGAATGAATGCTGAGAAACGCTTGCTCAAGAAACAGACAAGCGACGAAATCAACTCGGTTAACATCCCTTCGTCCTGCGTGTAAATTTTATTTCAATCGTGTAGTTGACTGTCCGCATTTAAAATGTACGGGAGAGCGTAAACATGCTCATAATAGAATCCACATCAGCTGATTTTAAGCTTGTGGGCAAAAAGAGAAAACCATGGCGATGACGCTCAAGATCCCGTCAATGAGCGACTTGGTTATCCAGTCTATCTAGATGACAACCATAAGAAATGCTTCAGTCAGATTTAAATAAATCGAAGAAGCCATCACTAGACTTAAAACGAATAACAAAGCAGCTGGAGTTGATGGACTAAATATATGCGGCTAAGGACTAGAACCTTTGAATCCTCCGATCACTCAAGTCTGTACATTGCCCTAGATTATGGCGAAAATTCAACAATTTAACATCCACACGCACCGATTTCAGAGCAGATTATGACAGATTAAATAAAGAAGTCCTTTCAAAATGACGTTGAATAATGCAACTGCTACGCTGAAATTGGTAGGGACCTTCGACGCTGCGCCACCAGAGGGTAACTGGCTGTGCCAAATGGTGTAGCTGCAGCATTAGCACATAGTAGCAATGTCAAAGTTAATGTCACAAAAAAAGTAGCGCACTAAGCAGCATACACGAATACAATGTGCAGCACTGAACTCAAACAAAGAACATGTCTGCCATTTTGGTTTGTTGTTGTTTTGCAGCACAGCACTTTCGTAAAGTTGGAGTCGAGTCGACTTGTACTTCAGCTACTCTCTATGCTGCAGCTGCTACTTTATATTGTAGCCATGCAATACAATTTACGTACTTCTGCTTCTGCTGCAGCAACATCATTGTGCGCAGCCAGTTTAAAATTACTGACGCATTATCACTTAAATCTTTCAACGTTATACTTGAAAAGGAATTCTACAACACCCGCAGGCGAGGCCAGTGCAAAAAAATCAATGCAACTATGTACTTGGGTTTGTTGACTACATTGATGTGACAGGCTTCACTTAATAGCTTCACTTCACTATCATAGAGTCAGCAGCAAGCAGAATGGAACTGAGTAAAGAAGGACAAGACAAAGTTTAGGCTTTTATCAACAAATGTTGAATGTGAACACTTGGGCAGAACACGGCCATTAACAGGTATACATTCGAGGTAGTCAGTGAATTTGTGATTCTGGGCACTGCTGTAAAAAACGCGAAAAACAACATCGAAAAGGGATTTGAATACCAGCTAATCACAGTTTTCTTAGACTAAGTAGGTAATTGTAGGAATAGAGCACTATCACTACACAGGAAACTCATCATCCCGATCCACAGTGGGGCAGAAATGGCTTATCAACGGCGATAATTATAAGTTTTTGTTTGACCTCACCAAAATATACTTTTCGATAGGTTTTTGGCATGCTGAATTCGAATTTGACGTGAGGAAAACCATACAAATTCAGCTTTTTGAGATAATACCGTTATTTAATTACGTTATAAATATATTTAAATACGTTTATAAACAAAAATCAAGTAATATGCAAGATACATAAAATTGATATTGAATTAATTCAAAATACATAATTCGAAGGTCGAAAGCTAGTTTCTGAATTTTTGTCTGGCATGTTAATGCTTATAATTTTTTTCTAGGAGGAACCCAAAAACTTCTTACAAAACCTGAAAACCGAAATGAAACGCAATGATCTTTTATTGTTGGGAAAAAGATTACGTAAAAAACCCAACATTTATTTTAATTAAGAAAAAAAAAAAGAAATTCATTGAAAAAAAATAAGAATGAATTGTGACCTCAAGGTTTTTCTTATTTTGAACACAATTTGAAAAATTCTTGAATAGGTTAAATGTCGATTTACAGTATCTGGGACTTGCAGCATAATATAAGGTACATAGATTTTGAAATCTAAAAGAAAAAAAAGACATAAAAATCTGAATATGGAGTTTAACAAAAAAATGTTGTTTACCTTTTCTGGGTGTTGTTATTAAATTAATAATGACTAATCAGAGTCCGAAAAGTATTCGGCAATTTCAGTCTGGGGTTGGTTATTAAGATCAGGTTGTACGAACATTTCTATAGCTTCGGAATCAAACGGAATTTTCTTTGAAGTTTTCCTAACTCTTTGGTTTGTAACAAAAGGATCTGAAGATATTAACATTCTGTTCATAATATCAGTTAATGTGTCTTTTCGTGAGGTTTTGCGGCTGAAATGCTCTCGGTACAATTTGAAGTCCTTATTTCGGGCTTCTAATGCCTCTTCACTTAATTCTCCAATGGGCAAAGCACTTTGAGAGATGATTTCTTGGCCATGAATGAGGATCTTATGAACGGAAGTGCTCATATAGTACCAAGGGTACAACGAAACAAATAAGTTTGCAGTTTCATAACAATACGTTTTAAATTTTTGGACATCTATGTCAAAACCGCTTGATAGACACTGCAAGATTATGTGAAATTTTTTTATAAGATTGACATCTATACCGGTTATTTCGCTGGATTTCACGTAATTTTTGAAAAAACGCCTGGCCACATTTCCTGTGTTCGTATTGCCATATCCCGGCTTTGGTCGATCAATTTTTAGGCCTAATTCTTTTTCAAAAGCGTCTTGAATGCGTTGCTTGTTTAGTTCCACGGAATTTTCGGTACTTTTAGATTTGCGCCATTCTTTTACATGCAATTTGTAGGCTATGTGAAGCAGGCATTCAAACATTCTTATCCATGCATGCAAAATGGATATTCCAAATGATAAAAATTGTTCATTGATAGGAAGTGACACCATTTTTTCAATATTGTTGAAATCTTTGGATGTTGCCTCACAAAGATAACATCTTTGAGCAGATCGTATACCACTCAGACTATTGCATAGTTTCCCATCAACCATTGAAACAATCAACTGATGATTGATTGTGTATTCACAATTTTCAAATGTTAATTTTGTTGGCTGGAGTTCGTTTATTTGTAATTGAATACATTCGTGTTCTCTGCTAACCAACACATCAGACTCTTTTTCGAAGGATATCTTTATAGGCCTGCAATACCTAGGTGAAGATGGACAAGGGTTCTTCCAGAAAACATTTGTATTGTCGGTTAGCTTAATTGGAACTAAACAAGTTATAAATACAAATTTGTCATCAACATCAGTTGTGTTTATAAACCTTTGATGGTATTCGCTATGCCCTGAGCTACCATCAAAACCCACCTTGGAATAAAGCGTAAGCTCATTAGAGCTGGAACTATTTAAAACATCTTTTTGTGACGCTGAAAGTCGTTCAACAGTGTGATCAAGCAGGTTTTGAATTGGCACTTCAGCTGTTTGTTCACCCACAGTCAGATTTATTGGGTAGCATTTAGATTTTTCTTTTTGCACAACTTTGTAAGAAGGCAGAACTTGGGGTGCATATTTTCTAATTGTTTCATATTGATCACGTGAGAGCTTTGCTTCTATAAGCAAGGATAAAGCTTGCCCAGGCGTTAACAAAGTTGTCGGACTTTTTGAAGCATTAGGTCGGGCCGACAAGGACTCTTCTAAGAAGTCTGCACTTTGTTTGTTACCAGCAGCTCGAAAATTCATTTGAGCAGCGAAAACAAGCTCTTCTGCTGAAGTTTTTCGAAGCCCCGCTACTCTTTCACGCTTTCTTCGCTTGCTCAATTGATCAAAACTAGTCTGAGGTCTTCCAGGGGGTAGTAAATACATTTTAAATTTAACCCTTTCTTGGAGCCAATGGGATTCATTTTTATGAAACACTAGCTTTGTGCGGTGACTTTTCTTCCATTTGGATTTTAGTTCAAATTTGAAACGAACTAATTCATTCTTAAGCTCTGACAAATGATTATCAGGGCAGTTTGTTTTTTCCACTAAAAATGACTCAATATCTTCAAATTGTTTGTCTACATTCTTAGATTTACTTTTAAAAAATATTTCACAGAGTTCCTGCCTTTTGCAGAGGAAAAATTGCATGTTGAGACCTTCAATATGATAAAAATTGGTTATATTTTGCTTGCTTAGTTACAGAATAAATTGAAAATAAAATATTTTAGGCAAACATTTTCTACTATTAACTTCGATTTCTAGTAAAAAATATATTGAACTGTGTAAAATACTTTTAATTTTGCTTAAATGTTTGCCTAATCGAAAAATACCGTTATGTAAAAAATTGTTTGACATTCTTATTTTCTATTAAATTTTTTCTCCAGATTTACATTACAATTGAGTTTAAACTTATTCTTTTATAAAGTACATACCTTATTTAACAAATTGTGTACAAAACTTTTTTTTTGGCAATTTATTTTTAGCTTTATAATAATGGCCACTTTTATGGGTTAGATAACCACGGAACACAATTTAAACAATACTCACTTCTTTGATGCCGAACAGTAAAGTGATAAAACAATGGAATGAAAAAAAAAACTATTAAATCATGTGACACATATTATCAGTAAATCGAAACAGTTATTTTTATTGAGATTTAGTACATATAAAAAAAACGACTTCTCGCCGGTTCAGCCAATGCAAGACCCCATAGTGGATCCTGCTCTATGGGGCAGAAACATGAACCCTCGTAACAGAGAAAGAAGAAAACAACAACTAGTTTTAAGTGCTGAACAGCGCAATCAGGACAGAAAAAGATCGCTCGGTAATGTAGAATGGATGAGCATCAATTTTCCCCCGTTTAAGATCTTCGACTTCTAGTCACTATATGTTTTTTATGAGGCAGTCATTTCTGTAATAACCGCTGAATTCTAAGGGCCGCCGGCGCCGCCTTCACAGTGCACAGTGCTATTAAGGAGGTTAAAAGCACCATAGTCAAACAGATACCATCCATGATACAACTACTAAAGGTATGGCATTGCGCATGATACAATGAAAAACGTCAGATTTCAGTGCGTGTCCCTGACGTACTCGTAGAGTGCACAACAAACATGTAGAACGTATAGAGCGTAGAACGAAACACAAATTCAAACGAGAAGGCAAAAACGAGAAGACAAAAACTTCATGTGTGTCGGTGACGTAGATGCTCAGAACGAAACAAAAATGAGAATTGGAAGGCGCTATCTTTCTTAGTTGTATCATGGACACCATCAGAGTGGTATTTCATACAAAGGAGGTCACATGGGAAACCCCATCTTCCATGGACCGACTAACCAAACGGAGATGTCCGTCGAATTGGATTGTGAGATAAGAGACGACGGCGCGTAGAGATCGAGCCAGTGGTATATTAATTGATAATTTTGTTAATCACAGCTGACAACTTAAAACACCTTCCATCGCTGAAAAAGAAAAGAAAAGAGAATTTCTCTTCTCTATCTGAAGTCAGATCCCACTTAAGAATCACAAATTAAAAGAAATGTAGCTTCAATTTCAGCCACAAAATATTGATTGGGAAGTGTCTATTTGCATACAGCATTGCCAAATGTTTTGATCACATATGAAATATTGGTAAATCGAAACCTATGAAAGGTTAAAGTGAGCTAGAGAGGTTTGAAGAACCCAGCGAAAAAAAAAATTTGATACGGAAATCGTGGAGTTTTAGAATTTTCATTTAAATCTAAACGTTATCGCTTCCAACTTAAATCCATGTAGGTACCCTTTGAAAATGCCATTACTTCATACAATCATGAATGATTTTCAACCGTAAAAACTATTTTTATCCCGCAACGCCAGAAGGATAAATCAAAACTCCGAATAAAAAAAAACCCCCGACTCCCCATGTGGTCTGATAACAGATGGGTACTTAAATCTAAACTGCTGCACGATAAATATTCAACAAAAACCGCACTATTGATTAATGTTTTTTTTTAGTTCTCCTTAACCTAACTTTATAATCACGTGGTTATTCTATTTTTTTTTTTGCGCTATGGCATGGTTAACGTTAAACATGCGAATGTGGCATGCATTGCATGTGAAATTTTGTTTTCTAAAATAGTTTAAAATGTTAAATTTCCTTCTTAACTTTTTTGTATGTTTGAAAACTCTCCATAGAGAGTGGTTCTGGTTATAATAGTATGTATTAAAAAATAATATGATGCTTCTGATATTTGATCTATAGTTTCAGGGCTGTTTTGTTCATAAAGTATAAAATTTCCATAGTGCAGCAGGAGGAACTATATATGTACGTTGTCGTCATCCATACAGCTATAGCATCAACGGTTGGAGCAGCATTATTTGAGAATTATAAAAAAAAAACTTCATTATTTCCTCTGTGTGATGTCTAGGTCTACATAAAATTTGTGAAATACTTTTCTCATTGAATATTCCTTTGTGATGCAAACAACAAGAAACGCCTTCCAGCGCCATCTGAATTTCAAGTCTTCAAGTAAAAAAAAAAAAAAAAAAACAGCTTCCATCTCGGCTCCCATATCGAAGAGCATACCAACAGCAGCACACACATAAATTTATTCTCAATTTTTGTCAAAAGCATATAAATAACTTGTATAACTACTATGAAGTCGTCCTTTCACGATGGGAATTTTTATAAAAAAAGTTAATATAAGAAAAATCAAAAGAAAATGAAGGTACAGCGACAGCGACAGCAGCAACGGCAAAGAGCAGTCACAATGTTATTAATTTGTAGGTCAATTATACCTTTGAGACAGAGCAAGGAACCGAAACTGCAAACTGATTGGAAGAATTATTTTCAGAAGCGATTTTTCCCATGAAAAATCAAGCATTGCGAAGATACACATTCCTTAGTTTGATTTTCTTTTTAACAAAAAAAAAAAAACCCTGTCTGATGTCGAATTTAACAAGATTAATTATTTTTATTGTTCTAGGCCAACGAACCTTTATTTTCCTTTAATTAAAAATAAAAAGGACGACACGGACTACGTACATACCTAGTATAACTATAACAACGATGCCATGCCAATATGGTGGAAAAATAAGGAATGTTAAACCAAGCAACGCAACGAACATTTTAATGATTAATATTCGACAAGATATTTTTTTTCTTTTCCATGCGATTGGGCACGACGACGCGACGCGACGACGACAGGACAGGACAATAATGCAAGAATATTTACCTTGTTTTAAAATAAATTGATTTATAGGTAGATATTGTATCTTTTGGGTATACGTTTGGCTTTTGTCTTTAAATGAAGTATCGAGTATTCATAAGGACACGTGCAATGCGTCGATTGTTGGTGTTTTAATTTGAATCCTGCGGCGACATAAGGACTTGTATTTTTATTTATGAGCGAAGGGACATGAATTAAATATCTTTAATATTTTTGAATCCTGCAACTTCAAAGCATTTTTAGAAATAAGGGTTTTATGGTATGTGGTGTTATTGGAAAGTAGTTGCCAAACCCAACGAAAATTTATTTAACAGCAATTATTTGTGTAAACTTTAAAACAAATATATTACGAAAACAATTAAAAGAATAGTTAACTAGTCATCGCCGTAGACCACTAGTTCTTACCACGCTCTCAGCTCATTTTGCTGCAAGTTCTACGTTACCTGTAGCAAGTGTTCTTCAAGATCTTAATATACACAAATCCGCTGGCCCGGATGGTATACCCCTATTCTTCTGAAGAAGTGTTCTTCATCTCTGGCAAAACCACTGCGTAAGCTTTTTCATCGCTCCTATCGTTCAGGAATCTTTCCTAGTAGATGGAAAACAGCATTTGTCCAGCCCGTCCCAAAAAAAGGTGACTCCTCCTCCCCCTCCTCTTACCGACCAATTGCACTTACGTCCCTTCTTTCCAAGGTCATGGAAACGCTGATAAATCGTCAGCTCAAGAAATATCTCGAAGATCGGGAGCTTTTAAATGACCGGCAATACGGCTTTCGCAGCAATCGTTCCACTGGTGATCTGATGGCATATCTCACCGAACAGTGGAACAAATCTGTGCATCGCTTTGGCGAAAGCAAGATTATTGCGCTTGATATTTCAAAGGCATTTGATAGAGTTTTGCACGAAGCTCTTTCATCCAAAATGCTTAACCATTTGGTATCGATGATACTCTTATTCGTTGGATTAGAAGCTATCTTCTGGACCGTTCAATACAAGCTGTATTAGATGGTTTCAAGTCTGACCTCTACAAAATAAATGCTGGTGTGCCCCAGGGCTCTGTCCTGTCCCCGACTCTCTTTCTCATTTTTATAAATGATCTCTTGTCTGTGACTTCTAATCCATGAAATTGTTTTGCTGACGACTCAACCCTCAGCTTTTCTTATACGTTTGATAATTCATGGCCTTCGCCTTCGGACGTGTTATTACAACGACACCGTATGATAAGCTCATTAAACTCCGATTTAAACAGCATTGTGAATTGGGGTATTAAAAATCGTGTGGAGCTGTCTTCTGTCGTTAAATCTTAACATACCCCCTATGCCATTATCCATGAATGGTACTTGCATCGAGGAGGCCGAAAAGCTATTAGTACTTGGTATGTGTATCAGTGACAACCTTCGTTGGAATGAACATATATTTGAGATTGCCAAGAATGCTGCAAGATGCTTAGGCTTTCTTGATAGATGCAAGAAGTTTGTCACCCCTTCTGATCTGGCTACAATTTACAAAGCGTTTATACACCCGAAACTTGAGTATAACTCCCATCTCTGGGCATGTGCTTCTCAAACTTTTTTACACCTGCTCGACGGAGTTCAGAAAGAAGCGCTAAAATTTATAGGAGAGAGAAGCATTATGGAAACATTTCCATCCCTTGAACATCGTCGAAATGTTTCATGTTTTTCCTTATTTTACAGATTCTTTTACAAAAAATTCTCACTCGAGGTAGCCAGCTGCGGTCCACCTCTTAAACATTTCCCCCGTAATACTCGTCTTACTAGGAACGCTCATCAGTTTACACTTGAGCCCAATTTCGGACGTACCGTGAAATAAAGGGATTCTTTCTTTAGCCGTACAACACGAATGTGGAATGAATTGCCTGGCACAATTTTTACTTGCCATTTAGATTTTTATACATTCAAGACTAATGTTCATCGACACCTCCTTTCCCTTCCTCTCTTATTTCCTATCGCTCGCGACAAATCATTAAAAGACTATAACAAACCCCTTGAGCACGTGTGCCGTTTAAACAAAAAAAAAGTACAACAGTATTGTTTAGTTTTCAATTTTATTTATACAAATTGATATATTTGGTATACCAACTAGAGTTTTCAAATTGATATTGTTCTCTTTCTGAGCTCTCAAGTAGCTTATCAGTTCTTTCACTTAACTACACTCGTTGTTTCTAACAGAGCCGTTTGTTTTTGTTTGCTAACCTTAAAATTTAAATTAAAAACGAAAAGCCGCAAAGAATAGACTTCTCAATTTGATTAGTATTGCTAGAATATAAATTTACATTAAAGTTCTCTTGACGTGCAAATACTTAAGTTATCAAAAATATGTAGGTACCCGTTATATAATTTTAAATGTTCCGTTTGGAAAAGGGGAGTGTGGTCCATTGCTTTTCGCAATTATAAGTTGTATGAGTTCTGGCAACTCTGCATTCGATGGTTACATTCGTATAAGAAGGTAAATTAAACGTAAATAAAACTTAACGTAAGAACTTAACGAAAGAGTGCTTGTTCTGAGAACAATATACGCGAAAGAAAAAGTAAGCAAGTGTCAAAACCGAGCGAAAAGTTTCCTTCCGATTTGTAAAGTACATCAGTTACCCATAAAAGCCTTTAAAAATAAGAAGAAAGAAAGAAGAAGAATACCCTTTAGAAAAGAAGGAATGTCAGATTTTCGTACGTAATGTACGCTTTGAGTCGTAAAAATCGCAAGTGAACGAAACTTGCCGAAACTGAACAAAAAGTAATTTCGGGTTGGGTATACAAATCACATGTATTTCTACTGTTTCGTAAGTCAACGTACGTACCATTCTTCAATTATGGTTAGCCCTTTAGTCTTAAGTAGGAGTTTGTTCAAGAAAGAAGACTTTTAATTCTTGTATTTATTTCATATATTTAATTATTGGAGATGGTTTTTAAAGTCCGCTGAGCTTAGGACACACAAAAATATTACTTCTTCTTGGACTCCTAGTTATACGCTTTATTCTTAGATAGAACCCAAGAGTTGTAAAAATAAACTGGGTTTTTTGGTTCCCAAAACTTGACAGCAACCGTCACTTCAACAGCTGATTCACCACCCCAACTCGAACCAGCATAATACCTAATTGATTTCAGGGCGACCTTGTTAGGACGAGTTGAAGTTTTTCAAAAAAAGATTTGTGGCGACCACCCCAGGTTGGACTTCTGTCAGTGCTCACCGGACAAAGCTTATATCAACCCCGCACACAGAGTATATCAGTGCATAACGTGAGAACCCGTACCACAGACATACAAATAGACCATAGCTACTGGTATCTAGTACTCTTGGCTAAAACACGCTTAAAATGAAATATAGTACGCGATTCGCGAGTTCAACACTGCCTACACCCCATTGTGTACATTGTGTTTTACTCGTGTAGTTAACTGTCCCCATTTAAAATGCTCAGGAGAGGGTTCCCATGTTCATAAAAGAAATTCACATCACCTCATTTTAAGCATGCAGGTAAAAAGAAAGAACCAAACTTCAACCGCTGTTTTGTTTTGTATGTCTCTAGGGAGGGGTCTACTTCAGTTTAGCACCAGTAAGCTAGCTGTCAAAATGAATTGTGATATTTTTCTTGAAAATTGTCGGTCAGAAGTCAAAAAATTCAGCAGAAAAATACCCAAGAAATGGTTGACAACTATATAACGTCACTTCAACAGCTGATTAAACACGCCTCAACAAAATACAAATATCGACTTCAGGGCGACCCCCGGTTGAAAAAAAAAACAGAGAATTTCCTCGTTTGGTCGAGGTGAGATTTTTCAAGAAACGATTTGTGGCGAGCCGCGAACCCAGGGCGACTTCTGTTAACTTCTGCCTCAACGAACAAAGCTATTATTGCTAATAAAAATGGCATCTGTTAAATGAATCATTGAAATTAGATCAGATGTTAAAAACGATACTGAAAACCTTACTTATTTAAGAAATGCTATTTCCAATATTATCTTTGAAACTTTCCAGTCAACACTCTTTGTTTTTCCGATTCAACACTCTTTTCAAAAAAAGTTTTTATCTTTCTTTATTTAAAGATGTTCAAATTCTTTAAAGTTAGACCTTTTTTCTCTGTTTTCTTTTTTTTTTTTCTTTACTTTTGTGTATTGGCACAAAACGAAATTCCTCACGAGTGACATGGCAGGAGCGCGGCATGGCACCCCTCGAGATTCCTTTCATGTGTAATGTTTTTTAAGATACTTCGTGAAAAAATTCTTTCAAAAGAAATAACCTTATATACAAAGTATTACACATCCCCCCTGACGATGACTCAAAAAAAAAAAGTAAAAAACAATTCGGAAGGTAAGATATCAATGAATTTATTTACATTCAAAAAAACAAAGGATTTCAACGCACAAAATGGCAGACAAAAAAAAATCCCATAAAATGAAAAAAAAAAAAAAACTAAACCCTTCTTAAAGGCGAAATCGAGTGGAAAATTCGTGAAATGAAAAAAATCACCTAGAAACTAATCTCGAATTCGTGAGGAATATATATTTGAAATCATTCAGGCAAATGGATTTATGCCATTTTCTTTGTTTTCCAAAACAAAAAACAAAAAAGGATAACATTTTATTGTTTTAGAATATTAGTATGCCATACTAAACAAATGTGATTTCCGCACTCAATATCAGCGAGTTACGGGTAAGTACCTTTTTTTTCAAGGATTTAAATCATATTTTTTACCGTACCGGTGATATGGCTCATAATATGAATACCCCTTAAATTCTTTTAGAATGGCCCCATGGCTAAATGGGGATGGGAACCAACAACCATTATTATTGGAATGGATAAATCATGTCTCGCATAAGGATTCATTTTTAACTGCCACACTGAGTGAGATCCAGTGACGCATTCAAAAACCAAATGCGAACATATTTTGTCAATTGAACTAACGAGGATTTTCCTCTTCGTATAGCTGCTACATTAAACATTATTGGACCCGACCAACCATTTGAAAAGCATCTCCGTTAAATGTTAAAATATCAAACATATATACCTTTTTGTTGTTGTATATAAAAATGTATCTATAGAAGCACCTAAAACCTATACAGAGATATGATGTTTGTTATTTGTGTGTGTGTGTGTGTTTAGCCAACATATCATGGTGTTTGCTCATAATTGCAAAAATTCGGAAAACGGATGTTTTTGCGCTCGAATAACTCAAGCCATCGGATCCTGATCCAGAACCAGAATCAGCAGCTGGCTGGCGGCAGTGGCAGCAGCATCCTATCAGTCCTCAACCTCCGCCCATAATAAATTATTACCGAAATCTATCTCCAAATGATTACCGGATATTCATCGGGTGGCATATACATATTGATACAGAGATACATATAGTTGTTCTGTTCTGAATCTGTGCATACTACTCGGCGGCGGGCAGCGCGGGCGGCGGTCTTATAGGATCCATAAGGACATCTATCTAACTGTGTGATGGGGCGAGGATTCTCATTTGAAAATATTTTCATTTATGGCGAAGTAATTTTGGAAATTTCATAGCGGAAAATTCCAATCAATGGCCGCAGGGTGGGAGTGGGACAACCGATATGAGTAGTTGAATGCATTTATGCGGGTATTTTATTTTTCTATATTTGGGGATGGGTCTCTGGCGGGTGTGCTTGTTTGGATGACATATTGAATTTGCATTTGGGAATATTTTAATATTTATATGGACATATTATATTTCAACAGATAAAAGCATTATATTTTTGTTATAATGACTCCAATATGTGCTGCATATAAATGTGTAAAATTGTTGTTCAAAAAAAAAAGTGAGTACCTAACCTAACCTATTTCTATTCAAAAATAAAATTAATTAATTAAATAGAAATGTCAATTACTCAGAAAGTATTGCAGTATTCAAACAGATTGTTAGTGGTTTTTGATGTTGGAAAATAAATGAAAATGCAGTTAGATCTATGCAAATTTAATAAAGAAGGCATACAACGAAATGGCAATTGGATGGATGTCCTTGGTGGAATAATAAAAGGATACCAACACATGTTCACTACACGGGTACGTGGTTTTGATTTTATTTGCTTTCACGCCTTAATTAATCAGAGCTTTATTACTATTGCCTGGTATACACAACACAGTTTGAGTGGAAATACAATTTGAATACAAATATAAATGGCGTCGCGAGCATCCACATCTTGTTTGTCTTAAAGAAAAGGAAGATTTGGGAGTATTTAACTATTTTCCAGGTCCCTCGGGCCTCGCGGGATTTTCCCATGTGCTCATACTTTACGAAGCTTAAAATCTGTACCAGGAAAGGGATTGTGGAACGTATGTATTCATTTTCATTTCACTTGAGGTGAAAAAAAAAACTTGGGTCGAGGATTCGATTTCCACATGAAAATTTTTTTCAATCGCGTACTGGGCATGTCCACATGAGTTGCCAAATTTATAAGAGTCAATCCCCAAACGCAAGATCCCCACAGTAAAATCCCCATCCCCGAAATCCCCAAAGAGAAAATCTACAAGCCGAAAATCCCCAAACCAATATCCCCTAAATAAATCGCGCTCGCGATTTGATCGCATGATTCACTACTTGAACATATTTTTTTTGGTGATATTTGGTTTAATTCATATTTCAGGAAATGTAATCCAAAGAGTAAATATAAAATTCTTTTTAATGCTTGTAATGTTTATTAAAATAAAAATACATTTTCGAAATTAGTAAGTTAATAAATATTTATATGTGTAATAATGAAACGAAAAGAAAAACTTAATCTTTATCACATATTAGTTAGATTCACAGTAAAATAATTTCATGTCATTTTTCTGAAAACTAAATGCACATAATTTAGATGTACACTGACACTGGGGATTTCATGGGGATTTCGGCAAAAAGTATTGTTTGGGTGTGGATTTCATCCATGTGCATTATGTCTTTGGGGATATTAGCTAGTTGGATTATAATTTTTGGGGATTTTAATCGATGGGGATTTTTTTTTTGGGGATTCTGTAGGACACCCTTGATGGTTGGGTGCTGTATGATTGGTATCAACTTGGCGATGCATAGCGTTCTTACTGTTTCATTTGCATTGATTGTGCTGTACCTCCTAGTGGTAGCCATCGGGTATTGGTCTTGTCCACCTGGACTTGACTTGCTTAACTTATAAATGCGAGTGTTGAACACAGAAAAATAGTAACACTGTAATAGCCCTGCCAGAAAGATTGGGTAGAAGTTAACCTGGACGAACTCCTCAGAAATCCCGCGAGCGCCGAATGAGCTCCAATTAAGTGAACCAACGGCGACGCCAACAGTTAACATGGTAGGTAGCCCAATGAGTTTCTTTGACGCGTTTGTAGCAGGGGTCATTGGGACCTTTCACTGCTAGTCAAGGTTGTGAAATAGATCAGGTGGCTCCTTTTTTGCGAATGAGAGCAGCTGGTTGTGCGTCAGTGTAACAACCACGCAAATGGATGACCCTAGTGATGACAAAGGAAACAAGGACAACGAATTTCGGTTCTGCATGTTGGATTGTCCGGACCCTAAACAGAGTACGTGCAGCCGAAAAATTAGTGGAAGCTGACATCACAGCCATACAAGAAGTGCGATGTGATGGTGAAGGCACAAGGAAGATGGAAACCTGTGACATCTACTATGGCAAGTGCTACAGGACAAGAAAACAGCGGCTATTTGGTTGCAGATTTTGTGATGAGAGTCACAATCCGCATTAAATCCAAATTTAGCAACATTTAACTGAAATGCGTCCACGCCCCCACTGAGGAAAAAGAAGAATTATATGATCTTCTCGAGAAGCCGTATGATGAATGCCCGAAGTAAGACACAAAGATTATTCTTGCTGACTTTAACACGAAGATCCGAAAGGAGGGTAGCTTTGGCTCGACAGTCAGAAAGCATAGCCCTCACGACAACACTTCCAGTAATGCACACAGGCTAATCGACTTTGCTGCGGGGCGAAATATCATCATAGCTAGCACGTACTTCCACACCTCAATATACACAACGCAACCTGGCGGTATTCTGATCAAACCATCAACCAAATCGATCATAATGCGATTGATAGCAGGCATGCCTCCAATGTTATTTGTGTCCGCACTTTGCTAGGGGAACTACCTTGCAGTAGCTTAAGTGCGAATGCAGATTTCCACTTGACCGCAGGATCGAGCATCCACTGTGAGAAACTTTGATGTTGCGTAGCTGCAATCGCAAGAGACCGCCAGAACCTTTGCCAACAATGTCTCCTCTTATCTCTCGACAAGCCCGGCGTCTCCACGAAAACCCAGAGGCTCAGTGGCAACATTGCAAACTGTCCATCAAAAACGCAGCTACTGATGTTTTGGGTTTCATTCGAAACACCTGGTTATCATCAAACCAGGTGTTTCGAATGAAACCCAAAACAGGCTTCGTGCTTTGATGATGAGTGCAGGCTTCCACACACTTCCAAAAACGAAGCTTATCAAGCAGTTCTGCAGGCAAGAGCCAGAGCTGGCAAGAGCACTTCCCGTGCGATAAACCAGCAAAAGAGGAAGGAGGAACATCGGCTTTTCAAAAAGAAAAAGAGAGAACTGGAAAGCGAATGGTTGAATCTATTGAGGGATGCTACGGCAGAAGCAATGTTCGAAAGTTCTACCAAAGGGTAAAGCATTCGTCCAAGGGTTACAAAGCCCGAGCGGAAGCATGTAGAGACGAGGGTGGGAATGTCGTTGTAGATACACAGTCGGTGCTGAGAATTTGGAAAGAACACTTCTGCAGACTGTTAAACGGCGAAGACAACCAACTAATCGCTGTCAGGCAGAATGATCCATTCGATTTGGATGATGATGAACAAAATTTCCGTCCTCCCGACCAAGAAGAAGTTCGGATAGCAATATCTAAACTAAAGTCCAACAAGACTGCTGGAGCTGATGGCCTTACAGCTGAATTCTTCAAAGCAGCGGGAGATGACTTGGTGAGGAGCATACACCAACTCATCTGTACAATCTGGTCGGATGAAAGTATGCCTGACGAATGGAACCTCAGCATTGTGTGCCCCATCCACAAGAAAGGAGATACTCTAAGCTGCGCCAACTACAGAGGTATAAGTCTCCTAAATGTCGCCTATAAAATCTTGTCGGCCATTCTGTGTGAACGTCTAAACCCTTTCGCACATGAACTGATTAGCCCCTATCAGTGTGGTTTCAGGCCCGGTAAGTCAACCGTTGACCAAATTTTTACAATTCGGCAGATTTTGGAAAAGACCCAAGAATTCCAGATCGATACTCACCACCTCTTTATCGATTTTAAAGTCGCCTATGACAGCGTAAACAGGAACGAGCTATACAGAGCCGTGTCGCTTCTTGGCATCCCTGCCAAACTCGTTCGATTGTGCAGGATGACTATGGAGAACTCTCGCTGCTCCGTCAAGGTTGGTAAGAACACCACCGACTCATTTAATGTCGAGAAAGGCTTACGACAGGGTGACGCGCTGTCATGTAACCTCTTCAACATCATTCTTGAGGCAATCGTACGCAACTCGCATGTCAACACCAGCGGTACGATTTTTTTTAGATCCGTTCAATTACTTGGCTATGCTGATGATATTGACATTATTGGAAAAACGAAGCGCGCTGTCAGTGGAGCATTCGCAAGTATTGAAGTGGAAGCGGCTCGAATGGGTCTGGCTGTAAATGAAGATAAAACAAAGTATATGCTGTCCTCGGGTGAAGTAGATCATCACCGTAGGCTCGGACAAAACGTCACAATGGACAGATATAACTTTGAGGTTGTCAAGGACTTTGTCTATTTGGGTTCCACTATAACCTCTCAGAACAACATCAGTGAAGAGATCAGTCGAAGAATCACTCTTGCCAATCGCTGTTTCTTCGGGCTAAGAAGGCATCTTAGTAGTAAAGCCCTCTCTCGAAGGACCAAGGGGACACTATACAAGACCCTTATCATCCCAGTCCTGCTGTATGGGGCAGAAGCGTGGACACTGACACAATCGGATGAATACAGGCTGGGGTGCTTTGAGAGAAAGATTCTTCGGGTGATATTCGGGCCTGTATGTATCAATGGAGTATGGAGGAGAAGATTCAATGGCGAACTGTACGGGCTATACAGCGACATTGACTTGGTTAAGAAGCTTAAAATTCAGCGGCTTAGATGGCTGGGCCATGTGGAGCGTATGGACGAAAACGCTCCTGCCCGACGAGTCTTCAATTCCAACCCGGAGGGCCGACGCAGTTCTGGAAGACCCCATCTAAGGTGGCGCGATCAAGTGGTAAACGACCTCAACCAACTTGGTGTGCGCAACTGGAGGCCACTGGCTAGGGACCGGCCTAGCTGGCGAGGATTGTTGGTTGAGGCCGTGGTCCACAAGGGACTGTCTGCGCCACCTTAAGTAAGTAAGTAAGCCTTACAAAAAGAAATGAAAGTTACAACGTTTAAGTGAAAAAACTATTAAGGCCCCACTGATTTTGTTTGCAACCTTCTCAAGTGGATTATTTTTTATGGTTTAACGATCATTTTCGTTCTACATTATACTCTTTCGTTAAAAATTCATTCGTTGAAAAATCTGAACATCAAAAGCTAAAAGTGACACAAACTTAAAGCTCTTGCCGGATTGATACAAGAACAAACCTAATCATTAAGAAACTTAAAGCTGTACAAAAAAGTGATCAGATACAGATACTTATAAGATAATTTCTACACCATCCAAAATTAGAGCAAGCTTTAGCTTTGTTTTACTTTCCCACCGGTTTCCTCGAATAATATCTACAAATTAACATCCAATCCAATTTAGATCGTTACTTAATGAGTATCTTTGTAATGTATCTGTACAAAGCAAATCATAGTTTCTATTCAACTTTATAACTCAAATTAATCCTATCACAAAGTTTTCTAACTAAACTAAATAATTGAACTTTTCTCTAACTGCATCCAAATTAATTTCAAAAGTTATCTGCAATTAAAAAGGAAATTACACACCAAGTACACACTACATATATACATATCTATCTATGTACCTACGTACAGAAGAAGTACATCAACGCTAAAGCTAAAGCTAATATACATTCGTTCCTTGCAACTTCGAAATGAAACGGCTTTCTCATTACAAAATTAGTTCCATTCTCTGAAAGATTGAAGGTTGAGATTAAAAATGCGGATGCACTTTTTTTTTCTTCTCAGGACGATTCTTAAAATTTATGCTTTTGATTTGAGCAGAGCGCAGAAATAAAGTATTTGTCTCTTTGACAAAGTTATAAGAAAATTAAAAACGACATGAAAACCTCATTATTAATCAAGCAAACATGTTTTTTTTTTGCAAACAGAAAAAAAGATACATAATGTATCTAAGTCCAAAAAAAAAATATAAACACAATCTTCCAACTTATAAAAGTCAAAGCTGCTTTGGAAGGAATCCCACGATGCGGAATAATTGATGTCGCAATGTTTTGCAGCTCTATAAATGATGACGAGCAGTATACTTCTATTTTTTTTTATGCATGGAAGATATGGATGGATGGATGGAAGTAGTAAAGGACTAACTAATTAATATTCGCAATGCAATGCTGCACTAAAATCACACTATGGTTCTCACAAGTGATCAAATTGTCAGGTGGTTCTGCTCCTGCTTCCATTCCTTTATCCCTATCCCTATCCCTATCGAAGATGTATCCCTTCCCATTTATCATTCTGTGTGTTTGTATTTTCACTATTATAGGGACTGCATCATATTTTTGGGAACACACAAAGTCGTTATCCTGATGTGACGGTAAGGCAAGAAGGATCACAAAAAAAAAAGACAACAACTACAACAACATCATCACAAAAGTTCTGTTCCTGCAGTAAAAAAAAAAATGGAATACGATGGATGTTTGGATGATAAAACGGTCAATGAACCCAAAATGACAGTGCATTTCCGCTTTGAAACGAAGGAAGCCAAATAATCCTGCACGTCCGGAAAAACAGGAAAAAGGGATAAAAACTCAAATGAACGCCTTCCAATCGCATTTGTGCGGTAGAAGTAGAAGTATAGAAGAGATACAGAAGAATGTGTTTCATAACGACACGATGACGATAAGGATACGACCGAACACCCGGATCCGGATCCAAAACCCACCCAGACCCGGTTGCAGTTGAATAGATTTTTGGCAAGATTCCGAATTTGGTTCATGATTTTAGTCTTCTTTTTGATACCTACAATAAAAAAAATAAAAAAAAATAGAGACAGAGGAGGACACACGTGGAAAATGTGCAATGCACGTTGCAGGAGCAAACTGTTTCCATCTAAAAAAAAAAAACACCCGCCCCTATCCCCCCTATAGACCCGGAGACTTCATGATGAAATGATGCGTAGTAAAAAAAAAGTATATAGTATATCGATTTTTGTATTACCATTTTTTTTTTTTTTTTTTGATTATTTACTCCTGTTTTGAGGAAAAAGTTGTTCCTTTTTTTGTTTAAGGATATATGAAAGAAAACGTTAAAGTTTTCTCATATTCTGTGGGTTTTTTGGAAAGATAAATAGACAAGAGAGTAATAAATTATTTTTAAGTAAGCTCATCGGCTAGAAGCTAGAAGGAGGAGCCATCAGGATCCAGGAGATGTCATAATTTAGTCTGCAATGTTGTTCATTATTAGAATGAAATTGCTGTGTGCCTGTGCAAGAAGTTATGAGGAAATGAAGAATTCCTTATTGTTTTTTTTTTCGGGAAGATTTATTGTCACTACAACTTAGGAGGAGAGGTGTTTTATTAAAAATGTCTTGCTTCAAGATGAAAATATGCTCCTGCTGGGAAAAAATTATGGGGATGGGGTTTTTTATTTGAGTGTTGGAAGATCCTTATAATAAAATGTGATATGAGTCTAGTGTTTGGAGAAACAATTCAAATGTCAAGTGAAGCGTTGTTACATAAAAAGACAAGCAACTATAAAAACTTCTTATGAAAACTTTTTTCGCCAAGTCTGATACGAAATTGCAGCAATGCAACTGTCAAACAGGAAAGTAACTGCCGATGCCGGGGCAAAATAAGAGTAGTACTGTAGTACAAAATGTCAAAAAAGTAGCTGACATGAATACAATGGTCTAGCACTGAACTCAAGCAAAATGAAATGTCAAAAATGCAGCGCAGCATGCATAGTACTTCAGCCACTTCTCCGATGCAGCTGCAACTTCACATTGTAGCTGTGCAATAAGAAATTCGTATACATTCAACTTCGACAGTGCTACATACCACAGCTGCAGCTACACCATTGTGCCAAGACAGTAAAGGCCAGACCGCACTAGACCGAACTGCACTACATTATTCAGGTAGGAATACTACCAAATAAGCTTATTACTATCGCTGACGTGCAGTTTTGTTGCAGCTAAGTCCGATTTAACTTATATAGTTTTATACAAAGAATCCGTGCAGTGCAGTTGTACCTAGTGTGGTCTTGCATTAATGATAGGGTAGGTTCGTTCAATGTCCCCTTCCACAGTACACACTAAGAAATGTCAGTGCGGCTTTGCGAAATGTCAGATTTTCCAAATATTCACTTTTGAATTATTGAAAACGCATACAAACCCCTCATATTTACCATTTATTGTGTCTTAACAGGGGGGGGGGGGGCAGCTAGAGGGTCTGAATCAAAAGCTTTGAGTTCGAGTTTTCTTAGCGTTCTGACTAATGAAACAAGAAATGTTTCCGGCACAGATATACAATACAGATCGCAAACTCTTTATAGTTTCTCTCTTTGCCTACAAGCTTCATGTGCATTTTATTATGAGTATGTGAAAGCTCTTCCTGAAGCTCAGCCGTGCATTTTAAATGGGAACCAATAAACGCAAAAATAAAATGCACAGACAGAGATATACATACATAATACCTTACTGAATAAAATATTTTAAGGGATTTTTAGGCTAGAAGAGAACAAATTGGCGGTCTGTATTGTATGTTTGTGGTTTCCGGCACTGGAGCAACTTTCAATATGTGTTCCGTGTGTAGACAAATAGAAGTGTGCTTCGGGAATAATTTGTAGGTTTTGTTCCTTTTGATGACCAAATTTGAGATTTTCTGACAAAAACATTCTGCAGCCATGTAGATACATTTAGACATGAAAAACTGTGTTGGCCTAGGTTATGGTGGAGCAGCAAATGTGTCACTTAATTAGAGTAGGTACACAGTAGGATGAAACAGTATCCAAACGTCAGATATGTTCATGTACAAGTCTTCGCTTGAACTATTATCTGTCTTAAGTCATGTGAACACCTTCCATTTGCAATTGGCTTAGTGTAGTAAGCTGAATTGCTTACTTCATCCGAAACCATTAAAATGCAGTTAAAACATTACTAAATGCTATACAAACACACGCACCAGAAAGAAAAAAAAATCTGTCAAGGAATTATTTGAAGTTAACATAACACCGCCAACAGCCTTGGTTCTGATCAAGCATCTCTTCCCAATAGATCAGCAAAATCAAGCTTCATTGCCGGTGGTTAGTGGTTAGATAGGGAACCGTCAAAACTAATAACTGCGTGCTGTTGGCATGTGTTATGTGTTCTTCTCTCTTCTGTTTTGTATGTCTTTTCTGACTTGCTATTGTCTTGTATTATTTTGAGCTGATGGACTCAGTTGTCAGTTCTTGTAAATGTGTCTACTACGTTGATTAATCGACGAGGTAGATTGAAATGTAACGTAATGCTATGTAACATAACTCCTCCGAGGATTTTTTTGAAACAAGCAACACTCTCGAAATCAAAAATTATGTCCCGAAGATTATGTATGAACTTATTCTCTGTCTGAATTGTCTAATACAAAATTTTACTGACAGATTTTTGGTCAAAGAGGAAATTCTTCCTACCACCGTTTTGTTTTTGACAACTCCAGGCTCTGCTGTGAACTAAAAAAGAAAAACGCCTAATGCTATAATGTTCACTAAGATATTAATGTGGATCCAGTTGAGGTGATCAAAATAATATCTTAAAAAGTCAAGAGTCTAGTGCTTTAAAAAGAATACAGTTTGTAAGGAATTAGTTTGTCAAAAAAAAAAAAAAAAAAAACTGTAAACATCCAAAATCATCCAAAAATGGGCCACATCGCTTTAGCTGATTTTCGGCCAAAGTCAGTTTATTATTTAGACGAGCTGTTCATTCGTTTTTGTCATGGTGAATTGTTATTAGTACCTGAATAATAATTAATAGATTTGACAGATGTCACCAATGCCGAAAAATCCACCAGGACAGTTGAAAACCTCTTTATAACTGTTCTAAATCAGCGTCATGCCAAGATAAACTTTAAACACAAAATAACCATGTGACATAACACAGATTCCAGTATTTCTGTATTTCACACATTGTCTCTATCAAACAATTGTAACTTTTAAGTTTCGCATCCTCTTTTCCTTCAGACATCCGTATGCAAATCCAATGTTAATCCCCCATAAGTCAAATGACTTTTGGTATGAATGTTCAAATAAGGGCAATCTGTTCTGGAAGATAATTTATTAAAACTTGAATTACCATGTGCTATGATATACAAACTTTGTTTTTCAACACGTTATTTAATACTCGGAACGCGGTAATGCATGCGGTCAGCAATTCATATCCTTTTCTAAAGCATTGTTTATAGAAACTTGGGAGTTTTGTAAGTTAGCCGCGGACGGAAAAACAAGGCATTAACTCAAAACACTCCGATTAAAAATTGTTGTCAATCGCTTTTGTTTTTGGTGCCTTTCTTACACATTTGCCTTACCAACTCTTAGCGGCAAAACAAGACAATGCTAAAAATTCTCAAGTGATAGTACTATAATTTATATATAACAATGCCTGAAGCTGTTAAATGTCAAACCGGAAAAACAAAAATGACAGCTCTGACTTTAGCAAAAAAGGAAAATGGCGCACAGAGATTGCTCTTAATGTCAAATCACAAGACCAACAAATAGTGACAGATTGGGTAAGGTGAGCACTTTGACATTATGTCTTCTAACGGGGAAAAAATGTAAAAATGCTAATTGGTTAAGAAGTCTTTTTTCATGAGATAAAAGTATCTAATAAGAGACTCAACAGATTATCATCACTTGAATGTGTGTTTGAAAATTGTCCCTTTTGAAACAACAAAATTACTCATTTTATTTAAAGAAGAAGACTGGTATAACAGTGCGCTCAAAAAAAGAAAATATTAAATATGTAAATACCAAAAAAGTTTTTCTTAAAAGGCTTTTCTGTGGCAATTTTTGTCCATTAAGCTTTGGCGCAAAAAAAAAAAAAATAAATCACAGAGCTGTTTTTTGTTGCATTACTTCGTTGTTTGTAAATCCAATTGAGCATTATGTCGGAACTCTTTTTATATTCTCTGAAAGACGACTACTAGGACGAAAACGACGACGACGACGACGATGACGATGACGGTAGGTACTCCAAAATTTGTAGTCCTTACACATCGTTGCGTCGGTCGTCAGTTCAGTTTCGTGCGACCATCATCGGTCACCATTAAAAATGTTTTAAACTTTAATCCCCTTAACAAACAGGGCCGACAACGCTGACATGGCCAATTATGTAAATCAGTGCCATGTCTCTCAGCTCAGCCTTGATGGACGTCCAATGTCCAACGTCCAAGGCACTCCTTTTGGTAACCTTGTTTTTGAATCTATACGTATTTCGGTATGAGTTCGTATGTTGTAGCCAATGTGTGCTTAAGCTTATACATAATAATGTATAGAAGCATTCTATTGACATGCACATACATAAGTTAATAATCCTTCTGCCTCTGGACTAAAAGATTAATACACAATACACATGTACCTCTGTACAGTACATTCATATACATTTATATGTACAAATTCCTTTGTCACAGTAATGCAATTCAGATAAAACATCGTTAATTAATCAATTACCCAGATTTGTAGGAACTCCTATATAACTATTTTAGAGAGCTGTCCCCTTTTTGGAAATCTCCATGGAGCTGATTCTCGTACTCGTAGTTGATGTAAAGTTGATTGCATTTCTGAGAATATCTACGCATCCTATCGACATTTAACTCTGGCTCTTATCTAATTAATGTCGCAATTTTGTAGTTCGTGATTTGGAAATGATTTCACGATTACGAGGAGTCCTTATAATGGGTGGTTCTGGTTATGCTCTGCTCTGGGTCTCCTTGCCTGGTTTACTTAACTCGTTTCTATATACAAATTTATTTTAAAATAAAAATGTATCTCTATATTCTTTATCTAGATTACTCGATGGAGTATAGCGAACATAATGTCCTCTTCTCTAGAGAGGAAAATGTTTTTGGAAAATGATGTTAACGCAACATACATTTTAATGATGAGATTTGAAATTAAATTTTAATCTTTGTCTTGATGACATTGGAGTTCGAAAACACTGATACGTACAACATAGGTAGGTACCTACTGCATCTTTACATTATCATTTAGCTTAGTTTTCACGATTATCGATTTAATAAAATATTTACATTTTGCTAATGGATTCTTCTCCCTTTTTTTAATCGCATAATTTCGATACGCGCACTCAAGGGGTTAGAGGTTTCCTTGAAATTTTTAAGCGGTGATGAAAATCGGAAAAGATTTCAGAAGAGATGCTGATGCAGGTGTTGATTAGTGTGTGTTGGTTTGGCACGCCAAAGGATCGCGATTCAAATCCTTATCTAATTAATTTTTACTTGCGATTATAGGTACTATAAGGCAAGTTATGCATTCGTCGAAAAAAAAAAGTTTTGAGATAACAATCAAACATGACACTACGATGATAGAGAAGACGAAAAAAGATGGTCTAAAAATTCTGTCCGTCTGTATGTCTGTCTGTCTGTCTGTCTGTCTGTCTGTCTATCTGTCTGTCTGTCTGTCTGTCTGTCTGTCTGTTTGTCTGTCTGTCTGTCTGTATGTATAGAGACCTACAGCCCAAACGGGTGGGCCGAATTGCTTCAAACTTGGTATACAGACTTTTTTAGGTATTGTACAGAGGGGAAATTGAAATTTTTTTTTAGCTTAAAAAATAACGGTACCTGCCATACAACCGTTACGTTAAAGCTTAGTTTTCTCAGAAACGGCTCTAACGATTTCGATTTAAAAAAATCAGTGTTGCTTTTTAAGTACGACCAATAATATGGATGAAAAAAAAGTTTTAAAAAATGGCTAAGAACGGTACTTTCCATAGGACCGTTTTTTTTTATTTCGACTATCTCGAAAACGACTCGACCGATTCTTTCGAAATTTCACACACATATAGCTGTAGGTAGCTCAATTTATATTGCATACCAATATTTTTGAAAAATATTTTTTTGTATTTTTAAAAGCATTTTTTTTTTTTTTTTAATTTAAAAAATTAATATTTTGAAAACTGCTTATTAAATGTTTTTCTAAAAATTTTAAATAAATGTATTTGCTGAATACCTATGAACTGGCGTTTTTAAATTTTTTTGAAATTTTTTTTCAAAAAGTTTTTTAAAAAAAACTTTTTTTCTCAAAAACCGCTCCACAGATTTTTATAAATTTTTTCTCATAAATTCAAATTTTCCAAGAAATAAAATGGCGTACTTTTTTTTCAGCTCAAATTAGTTAAAGTATTTATTTAAGAATTTTGAAAATTTTATTTTTATCAAAATCTCAAGCCCCTAAACCACTGTCACTCATTAGAGCAAGTTCGTGCGACCCAGTCGTGCATTTTATTTTAGTAAGCACTAAGAAGAAGTGAACACTTAAGAACTTAAGTGGATCAGGGAAATCAAGAAAGTGTCTATTCGACCAAAAGTAAATCTTGTCATGAAAATATGCATTTCTAATAGAAGTTTGTCAGCAGTGTTGGGCTTGGGCTTCTCACATCCATCTCCGATAATTCCCTGGATTGGGCCCGAATGTGTTCATGCAACGAAACCGAAACAGAGGCCTACAACACGTGATAGTTTAGGATTTGGTTGTCATTTAGGTTGACAAGTGGTGCCAATCGCTCAATGACGGTCGAGATGCAGGGACAGCCAAGATACCGGCGTTCTTAAGTGATTGGTGCCTCTTGACAACCTAAATGACAAACAAGTGTTGCTTCCGCCCTACCAAAACGAGATAAAAGCAGTCATTGCCAGAATTAAAACAAATCACCCGGAGCCAATAATTGTCAAGCTGAACTTCTTAAACGCAAAATATGGTCGGAAGAAAGAATGCCCGACGGATGACTTGATCCATGCACCAACGAGATATAGACACAAGACTTTCACGCACCGCCTATAAAATACCGCTCATAGTTTTATGTGATCGTCGTCGTAAGAAGTTTGCAATGCGGCTTCTAACCTGGAAAATCTAAAACCGACCAAATCTTCACATTGCGCCAGATCCTAAAGGAAAGTCAAGAATTTAACATGGACACGGACACCTGCCACAACCCAAGAAGATTTAACTGAAATCACCACAAGAGGGTTTAAGGCTGAACTATAATGGATGGAAACAAACGGAAGCTAGTGTCAAAAACGAACGAAACGTTGCCATCCAACCTGTGAAATGAACACGCTTCCCATAATGGACGGGTTGCCAGGGAAGCAAAACATGTATTTTCCTCTCAACAATAAGATGAATGTGACGTACACACAAAGTCAGCACCTCTCACTCTCATATCCATTCACAGTCAGTTGTCAAATTTCCGTATCCGAATCCGTAAAGTAGCGATAGCGAGTGTAGTTTACACGTCTGTAAATTAAACTGATCGAAATTTGACGAAAAGGAGCAATCCGCTATTTCGGGCGTGAGATACGAATTGTTTGTTCTCGCACAATTGCGGACGGGCCCATCCGCCCCGCCGCCGCGCCGCCGCGCCGTTCCGACTATTATAGTTCAGCCTTAAGCGAAAGCATCATATTATCATGTGTCAGAAGGGAGAAAAGTCCCTTCCCAGTATTTGAAAGAATAGTCTTACATTCGATTGATGGGACCTTTTTTGTGCTAACTTTTTAGAAAGCTTCTGTCAAAGAAGATAAAACAATAAACTATACGTGCTGTAGGTATAGCGACATAATAGCAACTTAAAGTGCAAAATTAGCGATGCCAGGTAGAGTTCGAGCCGGCTGCATGATGGACACATTGACTAAGGCTCAGGAGCATCCGCTTTATAGCGCCATCAATTGACGCTGGCCATTAAGTAAGTAAATAAGATATAAGCTGTTAGTATTCGACTTTAGACTGTAGGTGCTTCCATTCCAAAGCAATGTCAAGTATTGACGCACAAGAAGAAATGGTTGGGACCATAATTCAATAGGCCTTTCCTCGTTCTGGGAGAGTCTCACCGCCCAATATCTATTTCATATCATAATTCATAACGGAAAGAAAAATGTCTGTACTAAATAATACATCCAAAGTTATAAACTGATGGCCACATGATATGCGCAAAGATGGGACACAAATTTGACAAATAATACGATTGATGAAGATAAGAAAATGAGTTGGAGAAAATATGGAGCCCTGAGGTACACCATAATTTATGTTTTTCATATAAAAAAAGAAATGATTGAAGTGATCGAGAATTGAATGGTCTGACAAATTATTTCGAACCCAGCGAAGTTTCCCCCAATCAGATTTTGTTGAGTGTATTCATCGTTTTGAACGATTTCAGCTTAAGAATACTAAGCCAGCACATGCTTATGTGGCTAACTATACTGTCAACTTTGACGACGCGTTGCCGTTCTCTTTTTCGTACGTGGGAAGCTAGGCTTACTTTTTTTTTTATCAAGGTTCTTAACGGAGTAATGTTTAAATTTCAGAGAGAAAATTGTAGGTCAAAACGGATGTGCATATCTGTCCGTGCAGTCAAAATACGAGTAATTCAAACAGGCTCTTATAGGGCAGTCCTACCCAAATTCTGCAAATAATTGCTATCTGGCATTACTTATTTTGACAGAGTACCTGTCCTTTTAAAACAAAGATGGTGCGTATCCGCCCCCAGAAATGTCGACAATTACACAAGGAGATTTACTACGAAAAAGAAGAAGAAGAAACTGGTGACACTGGTACATACGAAAAGACGGACTAAATTATTTATGACAGAAGTAGGCATCACATTTTTCGGCTCACTCACTCACTGCATATCTGTTTTCGGCTTAAAGTTTTTGAAAGCATATCTCTGAATTAATTGATAATGGGCAGCTGATTGATTTTACTTCTATATTTTGGCGTACTTCAGGACACAAAAGTTGTCTTTGTTAAATTTGGCTCTCAAAAGGCATCTTGGTGACTGTTATGGACGAATACATTGCAAAGCCTAAGGTAGTGTTCGCGGTGCATTTGGTATCCAGTCTGCAATCATCTGTCATATAGATGAATTTTTTAATGATTGCTTGAACATAAATTATTTCTTAGATCATTTATTTTTAATTTTTGAAGAAGATACCTCAAGGGTTGTCCCTATAGTTGGTTTCTTAAAAATTATTTAAATTTTCAAAAACTCAAAGGAAGTTAAGATCTGTGAGAATAGTCGGTTTGCACATCCCAATTTCATTTAATTCAGTCTATACGCCTTTTCGCAGAACTTAAGGTAGTTCCACACTATCCCACAGTGTAGTACGACATGTCAAAAAAAAGTGTGAAGGAATCTTTGATGGTTTTACATTCAATCCTAAAAAAATATTTCAGATCTAAACACATGTCAAATCGTATGAGATCTGCGCTGTCATATTCCGTTTCCACACTAATATACACTTGTTTCATCAAACATTTTTGACATGTCGTATTACACTGTGGGATAGTGTGGAAATACCTTTAGAAATGATTATTGCTACTCCCATACAATCGTTTCTAAAAGTATAAGGAATAAAGAGATTTATTGGAAGGAACGACGCGATCAGATCTCTTAGTGACTGAGCGAGCACGCTGAATAATATCTTGTGAATACGAATACGAATAGCTTTCTGTTGTGTTAAGTTTTGCTTTCGGATGAAAGTTGCGACACCTCCCATCCGCCTTTTTAGGAGGAAATTTAATGCGTAGAACTATGTCAATCTTGATTGATTCGGTCTTTGCAACCCGTTCATTTAAGAGTATTGTATTGGTGATTGCAATCACACAAAAGCAAATGGGTCGATCAATCTCATTCAATAATGCGAAAATTAAATGTTTTCATTTGACAGATATATTCATGTAACGTAACGATAACGTGTTCATTTGACAGCATACCTACGGAAGAAAACGTTTGGTTTGATATTGACACTAACTTGTTCCCATTTGGAACTTAAATTCCAAAAAATAAGCTATTTTCATATTCTTTTATCGAAAGGGAAGAAAGAAAATATAATGCTATTCTACGAAGTTCATAACGAAGCTAGTACCTACCTAGATCCAAGAAAACATGATTTGAATATTAAATTTCAATTTCAAGGAAAACCTCATTGGGTGGGTATATTATTGTGAACTTAATAAGCCTGCTCAATTTCTTTCACAGAATAAATACTTTGTGTTTTTGTTTTCATTGATGAAAATTATTATGAAAAGGTATGAAAACAATATTAGAAAAAATAACACAAAATAAGAAAAGCCAACAACTGTCAAAGAGAAAATTCCAAAAAACAAAAACGCCAAAGGTCCTATTTGGAAGGAAAATGATTATCAAAACAAAATATTATTGGAATATTCAGCAGTAACAACATTAAAAGGGGATGATTGGTTGTTTGCAAAATGGTATTTCGACTATCTCACTCTTTCTATAATAGAACATAAGAAAAAAAAAAATATCTCAGCGAAAGAATTCCGAGAAAATTTATTCAACGTGAAACTGTAAAACTGTGAACGTGAAGAATGTGGGGTGGGGGGGCTATAGCTGTGGCTGACGTCGCTGATTTAACTGTGGCTTCAATTCGATTCATGGAAATTCAAATGTAATAACTTAAAATCTTATTTGCATTCGCACTTTACACACACACAGAAAAACAAATATACAAAACGCAGAAGAAAAAACCATCCATTCAACGTGCAACTTTAGCAAAAGCAAAAAAAAAATAAAAAAAAAAGTGTAAGCCTCCCCTTGGCAGGTTAGTTTTCCAAAACAAACACATTTTTCAAAGGCGATTACCAATTTCAGCAAAAAAAAAAAAAAGACAGAAAGCGAGAGAGAGAAGGAGGGAGAATGAGAATGAGAAAAACATGGCGTCCTTTTGACATTGGCCTCACACCCTAAAGCTCCTCTAGCTCCCGAGGATGGGGGTGGCAATATTTTGTACCCACCTGAACAGAAAACACAACACTCAACTCACAAAACCCGATAGATAATTGGTTTTGTATCGATCGGCCAAATTGAACAGCAAAAAAATAACAAAAAAAAAAAACAACCGCTGTATATCATCCCTTGTATCTTGAAGCCAGATTGTGTGTGAAAAGTGTTAGTGTATCTGCTGCTGAAAATCTAGGGTAGGTATTTTCAAAATCAGGCTAAGATAAACATAGAGTATCTAGTGTAGAACAGAAAATAGAAAATCGTGTATAAATTGTCTGGGTCGGGAAATCTCGCATAGTGTGCTGTCCCATAAAAGTGAAATATAATTCCTTTGCAGTCCATAAACCTTAATGATGATAAAAAAAAAAAAAATAAAACAAATGAATATTTATAAAAATAAAAACAAGTATATAATATGGCTTCAATGGAAACATACAAAAAGCACACACATATATAAAAGTCATCGACGAATGATTTACCTGTTCAAGACTCATAGCGTGTCATTAGATTTACCTTTCAAGCCCTAATGCCCATTCCAAAAGGGGTTGACGAAAATATTCAGGGCACGTCAGCAAAAAAAAAAAAAATCCAATTAATCAATTGGCCATTTAATAATGTATTATTGGCCATGAATTATGGCAGGACAAATATTTTTGCCATTAAATTGGCCTTAATGGGAAGGTTTCATTTTGATTATTGTCTTCACACAAGGAATGCAAATTATATTTATCCTAATTGTGAGTGAGTAAGTGATTAATGGTCGGTATGGTCTCTGGTCGGTCATATATGTGGGGTATTTTAATTTTAATCTACCACAACTACTAGCCAGTAGCCATTTAACACTTAGGGTGTCTGGAATAGTGTGGGTGGAATAATACTGGAATCCATCACAATCCACAGGCAGAAACGTCCAAGGATTAAATGTCCCTACATTGGCCCTTGGTGGCACTTTTACACTTTGAATGTCTGAATAATAGTATTATACCGCCGCAGTCTAGACAAATGGACGATCTAATACAACATTCATTTAATTCAACTTATTTTATAAATGAAGGAAGGACTCAAGTATACATATCCACGTATAGAAAAAAAAATTGAAATATCTCAACTTTCAGCCATAACAAAAAGAAACAAAGTTAATGGCATTTCCATCGAAAATGTAATTAAATCCTTGTCAGTCTGGGGGATTGTTTCTAATCCCAAAACTGGTTGACTTCAATGTCAGAGTGATGTGAACCTCCATTACACACAAGTTCAGGAAGGCATGAGCTTTTCCCGAAAGCCAAAGCCGCCTCCGAGAAGCACCAGAACCGAACAGAAAAACATCAGATTTATTGTCCCTTGTATTTTTTTTTGTTCTTCCCTTTTTATTCTCGTTTTCGTCCATAAGTTTGACACTTTATGTTGGATTTGTTATAAACATGAATTTAAATTATGTAATGTCTCTGGAGGCACTGATGGAGACGATGTCAAGAACACCTGCGTGCAGCAATCCTTTTGGAATTTATTTCTTAGTTTTTCTTCCTTTTCTTTATTTTTTTTTTTTTTTTATTATAATTGCGATTGCGACAGAACAGAAGAATGGGAACATCAGGAATGAAAAAAAAAGACAAAAAAAAACTTGATGCAGTAATGTGGTTAAAATAAAATTCCAGGCATTTGGGAATAAATTAAATTACATCATACCTCTACCGAGTCCTTGAAAAAAAGAAAAAAAAAATTAAATTAGCTTGTCATGCCCCAAAGGGGAGTATTTCTTTCTTTGTTTTTTATTACAGGGTGGGAGGAATTAAGTGTTACTTATGAGTTAAAGATAGTTTGTCTAGTAATGGTCTTTTGTATTGTTAATTTGTGAATATTTGATTGTGAAGGAATAGGTAATTAGGGTTTAATTTTTTGTTTGTATTTTATCTCTGTATGCCAACAATAGTAATTATAATTATGGTTTGACAGAGCAGAAATGGGTGTTAACTTTATTTTAAATCACTGTTGACTAAGGAACAAATAGCTTTTCCCACTGATTCGGCAACACACTGACATATTAAGCTATTGAAAATTAGCGTCTAGAAGCATCCGAAAGCCTTCCAAAACTGTTCTATTGGTTCAAGAAATGCACTTCCGATGACTCTAAGAAGATAATTTTGCTTCTTGGTTTGAAGTCAGAATCGACTCAAGAAGCACAAATACAAATTTATAATTCAAATGTCAGCCACAAAATTTTAATTGGGGAGTGTCTATTCGCATGCAGCAACGAACGAACGTTTTTGCAATCCCGACACATGTGACATTTTGTTGAATCTAAACCTGATGATGTAGGCGTCGAAGCCTAGCAATGAAGTTTAGTGAGCAGTATTGAATACGAGCAACAAGTAGAAATCCCTACGTACAGCGGATCAGGCGGCGCACACCATTTTGACATTGGCAAAACTTGTGAATTTGATGCGTGCGTCAAACTGAGCCGAAGCAATAGAGAAGTATCCGAATACGTCAAAGAGAAATGTCAAAAATGTTTCCGTATGAAAACAAATAAAAATTTGTGATTTTTGTATGCAAAAGCGATCGGACTTCCAAGAAAATAAACGAAAAAAAATGTTCCTTTATAATTTAAAACAATTTTTTGTGAATAAACAATAGCTTAAATAGTGCCAAAGTGTTGTAAACAATTATTCTATAAAAAAAAATTGTATTGTGCGTTTAAACACGGAATAAAAGTGCGACTTGTTTTGGCGCGATTTATTCACTTTCGGTGGATTGATTAATAATTAAAAAATATATTTCAATAATATTTACTGTGTTTTTATTTATCGGGATAGTTGTTGAATAAACACAATAAATTGATTTCAATAAAAAAATATAGTTTTATTGATTTCGTGCTGCCAAAATATACAAACAAAGTTGGCCATTATTTTGCCGCAATATTTTTTTTTCTTTCCTTGGCGGGATTTCACTCGCATCTTAGAAATGCGTTTCCATTTTGAAGAGGCCCATACGATTGGAAAAGTAAGGAAATGCTCTTCTTTGCTTGCAATCGAATTGCTACTACAACCGTGTACACAGCAATTTGTCGGCATATTGTAAATGCACTTTTTTATTGTAATTTAAAGAAAAATAAAATTCTTTGGAGAATCCCGCCAACGAAAGAAAAAAAAATATTGCGGTAAAATATGTCCAACTTTGTTGGTATATTTTGGCAGCACGAAATCAATAAAACTATATTATTTTGTTGAAATAAACTTATTGTGCTTATTCAACAACTATCACGATAAATAAAAACACAGTAAATATTATTGAAATATATTTTTTAATTATTAATCAATCCACCGAAAGTGAATAAATCGCGCCAAAACAAGTCGCACTTTTATTCCGTGTTTAAACGCACAATACAAGTTTTTTTTATAGAATAATTGTTTACAACACTTTGGCACTATTTAAGCTATTGTTTATTCGCAAAAAATTGTTTAAAATTATAAAGCAAGATATTTTTTCGTTTATTTTCTTAGAAATCCGATCGCTTTTGCATACAAAAATCACAAATTTTTATTTGTTTTCATACGGAAAGTTTCATTTGACACTTCTGAGCGAGTGAGAGGGAAGTATATTGTCGTTTGCTTAAAAGCCCTATTCTGCTCTTTCTTTTGACGTTAAGAATAAGTGAAACCTAAAGTTAAACAAATGGAAAGTTCGATTAGTTTGCGGATACACCAATTCTTTTTGACACAATCAGCTCCTCAACGTCGCGTCAGTAAGGTAGTAATGTCATTGTATTTATAATCTATAGTACTCCCAATAAGGGGAACGTTTGGTGCGCCATCTATGAACGAAATTCACAAACACTTAATTGGTGAGTTAGGAGTGGTTTTTGTCTAGATTGCCATGGGAAGCAAAAACAACAATAGAAGACATTTGATGTAAATTAGATAAGACAACTAGCGCTGACATTGACGAAGCTCAGAACTAAAAAAACATGTTTCATGAAATTACTATAAAAATGTATATACAAAGGTAATGTGTTCTCAAATAGTGGAATAACTAGTAGAGCGCACTCTGAACACACTTTGGAGGAGTAAAGAAATACGAATTCTATGCTCTTAAGTGTCTGAAGCAAAAAAGAAACACTGATTTTTTTTAACAACTCAGGCTCTGCTGTGAACAAAAAAAAAATCGCCTAATGTATAACAGTTTATTTTAAATTTTTATTTTTTATCGTGTGTAGTAGTACGGAATTGTTTCCAATCAAAGATGACATTACGATAATAGGGAGTTCTTGTGGGTCAGAAAATTCTTTCCGACTGTTTGTACCAGCACCTTCAGATTGAAAGGCGCATATGCTTGTGAAAGATGAAGTGGCGGTAAGACTTCGCTATCTTCTGTGACCATACGATTCCCTTCAGCTTGGTCGAAAGACTCGGAACCTAATAGTCATCCGTCTGGCACTCACAATATGTTGGATAGTGAATTAAAGATGCTTTGTTTGGCAGCAGGAGTAACAAGTTTTGAATACGAACTGCTAAAATCCGTCAAAGACTTCTTTTCATTTTCCCAACCGTAGCCATGACGTTAAAGATAGAGAACCTATGTATTCAATTATTCCATTCCTAACAACGCATTTGATTAAAAATTCTTAGCCACCAAACTAATAGTGCTTGTCTGTTTTTTTCTTCCAATAGCGAATATCTAAATTTAAAATGCACTCTGAGAAAAAAAGATTTAAGTAACGTACCTATTTAATTGACCATTAGTGTACGTCTCTTACTGTTCTAAAGTGTTATACAGCCAAACAATTTTGTTACTTCTTTCGCCTTAATTTGTTATCGGGTCGCTAAAAAATATGTATGGCGTATACGCAACAAATATTATAACTGTTAACTGAAATATTTTATAAACTTTATAAAGGGTGAGCCAATAAAATGAACAAAAGTAATTTTTTCCAAACATTTCCTTTACTTATGGAACACAACGTCGTTCAAGTGGCTTCTTCGGCTGGCTTCGCAGTAGCGCATTCTGTCACTCCAATTTTTCCAGCCCTTGTTGATGGTTTCGAGTTGTTGGTTACGGATTTATTGATTGGCACAACATCGGTCCTTCACGGTTTACCACAAGAAAAATGAGTCCAAAGTTGACCCCTCTCAGCTCCGAGTCGGCCAATTGACATCGCCAAGGCGGATGATAACACGATTTGGGAATTCGGTGAAAAGATCTATTGTGGCATGGGTTGTGTAGCATTGCGTGACATCCCCCATGAACCAGGGGTCGTTTAAATCCATGTTTTCAATTTCAGTGAAAAAAAAAAATTGGTTAACTCTGTAACACCCACCGTTGACCAAAACTTTGTTCTCAGCTTCATTTTCGAAGAAAAATGGTCAAATGATGCCACAACTCAAAATGGTTGTGCACCTTCAATTGCTGAGACAATTGGACCTTGTGAGCGATTTATCTGAGATCTTTGTGCAGAATTCTCCTCATTTTAGAGCGTGAAATGTTGAGATCGATATGGTGAGTTGATGTTCGTGAACTGAGTTTTACATTCTCGGCTACAACAGCCACACTCTCGTCTGTGCGTACCGTAACCGTACGGCGTCGGGGACCATAAGTAATGTCTACTAGCATACCAGTCTCTTTTTTGCAATGTCTACACATATGTGACATTTTGTTGAATCCAAACCCAAACCTGATGGCCAAAACTTCTTTTCAAAAAATGCACTGTTTGAGGTACACAGCACTCACTTTGGAAATAAGTTTTCAATATTTCCCAACGTCGTTCAAGCGCAACTGCCTGAGCACAATAGTAAAACTGCAGCAGTAGTGCGAGGCACTGTCAAAGTTAAATGTACGTAATTCATATTGCATGGCTACAATGTGAAGTTACAGATGCAGCACAGTTTAAATAGCTGAAGTACAAGTCGACTCGACTCCAACTTCACGAACGTGCTACGCTGCAAAACAACAACGAACCAAAATGGCAGACATGATTTTTGTTTGAGTTCAGTGCTACACATTGTATTCGTGCATGCTGCTTAGTGAACTTCTTTACGTGTACATTAACTTTGACAGTGCTACGTGCTACTGCTGCAGCTACACCATTGTGCTCAAGCAGTAAAGCGATTCATTATATTTTGCGGAGGTATGATACGTACTTTCGTACTTTCGATTTCGATCGAGTTTTCGAGCGGTTAAACAGATTTTAGTTTAAATAGCATATTATGATTTAAGAAAAAATAAAACCAGATGGCCCACCCTGTAAAAGCAATCAAACTCACCCTTACTCCTCCATTTTTAAAACTTTATCTCATTATCCAGCAGGGGATTCGTTTGTATGTAAATGCTATCGAATTGAATTTTTTTTTTGTCGTTTGGTTTGGGTTCGTTCGAGAAACAAAATGGTGGTTAAGATCGATAGAATACATTTAAATCACGAGTAAATGACATTTAAAACAAGAGAATTAATATACAATATACATAAATGTCAATTTCAAAAATAGAAAGTGTAGTTAACAAACTGTCAAAAACTTTTGAAACCTTTTTTTAAAGACATCTTCGAGTGAGTTTTCCTGTGAGATTCAACTTATTTATATCCTCTAAGAGAAATTATATTTCAATTTTTATCTTCAAATGTCAAATGCTGCCCTTATACTTCCTTACCCCTCCCCCTTGCCCTAATTCACCTGATTCAAAAGCCTTCTCCATCATCAAATGAATAAGCATAATAAATTTCCATCATTCACATAAGTGCTTTTCCAACATCGATATATTTTAATAGATACCCTCCCCCGAATAGGATAGGGACATCAAAGGTCCTTAAGGGAATATAAAATCAATCAACAAAAATTAAACGCAAAAGGATATAAAAAGTTATTTGGTCATGAGTAAACAACCACCCTTAAAGCAGAGAATCACATTTCCAGATCAGTACTTCGATTTACTAGTAAAAATTAAAATCTTCCAACATTTGTAGGTACCTGCGTACGACAAGGACATGCTGATCCTTCTTTATGAGATTTCCATTTCTTTAATTTAAATTTTTTACCGGACGACACCGACGACGGACCGTTCTTCAAATTTCTTAAATTTTAAAAACACTTTTTTTGGTATCCTCGTTTGTCTGAATATCCATTCATTTCGTTTCGTTTTATAGACTCGTTGAAGCAACTTCCTTTTGCATTGGTGTCCTTTTTAAATGATGGGCAACCTTTTATCTTTTCTCAGACATCTTTTTCTTCCGTAATATCCTTTTAGCTTGTAAAAGGAAGAAGATGAAGACACCAAAAAAAGAAAAAGGAAGAATTTCCGTCATTGTCCGAATTTCATTTTAAGTCTCATTTCTTATTTCAATTTTTTTCAGTTTTTTTTTTTCAAATATAATAAAAGTTAAGTTTTGAAATATAATAATTCTTTCATCTTTTTATTTTCTTTGGTTTTTGCTTCTTCGGTTTTGTTTTTACATTATACACAATTCACACTTCAAAGGGATTTGGTGCTTAGTGTCCTTCCCACAAATATTGTTTGCTTCAAGGAACATTAAGTGCTTTTTTTTCTTTTCTTGAGTTTTTGTTCAAAACCTTTGCAGTTAAAGTGAGTCATATTCTTAAACTACACTCACATATGTTTGCTTGGGTAAGGTTTAAAGTGTTTAATGTTTTACTTATAAGGACCTCACAGACTTTGAGAATTGAAAAGAAAGTGGGAAGAATGAACTCCTTCGAAATAATAATCATTTATTTCTATGAGACAAAGATAAAAATCAGTTTGTATTTGTATCTTAAGCTCTCATTTGTCGGCCTCTTTAGTTTTATAACATTATTTATGTCATTGCTATAGGCCTACGCATTAATTCAAACTTAATTTTAAGCCGCTAGCTGGAGATTATACTTATGACAAATAAATTACTGTAAAAATAAGTTATTGCTTAAGTTTAAAGGTTAAGACACACGAAAACAGAGGTGAGTTTTGATTTGTGAAGTGTAAAAGAAGGCCATGGATAGACTTTAATGAAGCAGTGTCTATTTTTAAAACAAGGAGTACTTTTACGGAACTACAAAAAAAAGTGAAAAATTATGAGAGCCGCAAAATATGGCAGCAGTGTCACAATAAAAAATTCTTTAAATACTGAATATCCATGTTAAAAATTCTTTAAAATTATCCCGAAGAGCAAATTTCAAAAAGAACAATTTCAAGTAGTGAATAAAGCAATCAAATCGCGTGCGCTAAAAAACCCTCATTAAAGCACTTTGAAAATTCTTGCTTTGAATTTGTTTTGCTATACGACAAGATACGGATTCGTGAAGAAAAAAATTTGAGATCGAACATGGCAGTCTGTTCTGCTGCCAAACATATTCTGCAAATTTATTGTCTTGTCTAGTATATTTCATTTTTACTCTCGGTACAAAACTAACGGTACCTGCTCTAAAATCGTGAAAAAGAATGTTATCAAGAATTGTTCAACAATTTCAATAACACTTTCTGAGTGCTGCTTTGCCAGAACAATTTGTCTTCTGATACGAAGACAACCTGTCAAGTTCAGCTGTCATCTAAAGTGTCATAATAGCTTTGTTTGTTGAACTCTACCCAGAGTCGCCCCAGGTTTTCTTAACAACTCCAAGAGTTGTCAAAAAAAACCTGCGTTTTCCCGTTCTCAAAAAACGCATGACTGCTGCTGATTGTATATTTTTCACAACACACAAAATCCAAAGTTTCCATTTTGCCTTATTTCTTCGATTCGTATTTACTTTCATCAAAATAAATGCATTCACTTGAATTTCTTTAATTTTATTCGAAAAAAGATATGAAAAATAAAATACAGAAGAAAAATACACAAGAAATGCTTGACAGCAAAAGTCACTTCAACAGCTGATTCGTTGCCTCAACTCGCCCCAGCTAAATACCAAGATCGACTTTACGGCGACTTCAGAGCGACCCCAGGTTTAAAAATACAGATCATTTTCTCTTAAGGGCGAGTTGAGGTATTTCAAAAAACGAGTTGTGGCGACCGCAACCCCAGAGCGACTTCAGGGCTCAACAAACAAAGCTAATATTAGTTAAACGTCATTTACGATAATGGATCTTTTAACAATCAAATGGCGTTAAAATTATTAAAACTTACTACAAAAGTGGGTGTTGGAACAACAGACAATAAAGACCGATGTTTTAGGCCACATTTTCTTTAACGATGAGGCACCTTTCTCACTCGGTGGTGGGTGTTTAAACTAATAAAATTCCCGCATATGGGTTTTAGAAAACCCACAAATGATCGAAGAGGTGCCGTTGCATCCAGGCATTGGTCCGTATTTCTTCGAAGGTGCCAATGGACAATGGGCAGACGGTTACAGTCAGTTCGGAGCGATATAGTCGAACGATAATCACTTTTATTTGGCCGAAGATTGAAGAGTATGACATGGACGATATGTGGTCCCAACAAGACGGGGCAACAAGCCACACAACACGGTCAACTACAGTTGTATTACGTGAGAAGTTTTTCTGGTCGCGTTATTTAATGTTTTGGCTAGGTCCACCAAATGGCCACCAAAATCCTGCCATTTGACACCCTTAGATTTTAAGGGAAGAAATTTGGGTAGAGTTAGTGAAAGGGGGCAGGTAACTGGCTTAAGGATTTACCCCAAAAAAAAGTCAGGAGACCCTATGGGAAGTTTTTCAGCTTGATGCTATAGAATAAGTTCGTTGTATACTTAAAATCCTTCCTCCAGTGTGGAACTCTAGAAAAATATCATTAAGCAGGTTACAAACTTTCTTTTAACCGTTGCAAGTAATAAATTTTAAAGATCAGGTGCCTAGAACATCTGAAATAACATACTATATCTTGGGACTTGACAAGAAAAAGTGTTAATATCAATCAGAAAGAGTGACTCTGGTTTGTAATATGTTTAGGAAACCAGATGACAACATGGCCAAGCTGTGTTTTAAATGGAATTCTAAATATCTTAAGTGAGTTGGTAAGTCAAAACAACATTGTCAAATATTATGAAGGAAACTGAACTTGTAACTGTGATGACAGCTGAGGTATCGTTCTGATTGGTTTTGAATTTGTAAAGCGTTCCACATTCTTGTAGTGCGACTGTAAAATGAGTGTCTACATAAATACTTGACAGTACATCCGAAGATAGGCTAGAAGGTAGATTGATGACCATACCTAGAGATGCAACCATGGCCGTCTTAAGCCATACCGGGACCCTTGGGCACACAAGAATTCGGGGCCCTATTGGAAAGTTAAAAAAGTGAATGACAAAAACATTTTTTATGTAAAGATCAAATTTCAATGTAATTTATTGGAATGGAATCGAAAAAAGGTAGAGATTGATATAGTTAACAATGTCTTTCCGTGGCACGTTTTTCCGTCGAATCACTTAAAAATTCTTTCATAGTTCGGTCAATTGCCTCAAAACTTGCTTATGCGCCATGGTGCATTTATTCCAGATGATGATTTTGCATTCTCGCATCAATTTCTTCCGCCGAATTCTTGGTCATTGAGCACGTTGGCTTGTCAATAGTGAGAAGATTCATAGGCAGCTTCAAAGCGGAATGTGCAGTTCGACCGCCTTCCAACAAGGTTGCACAATGCCAGAGGATGAAATAGCCAACGCCATTTGAGATCTTGACCGAATTGTTACCAAAGAAAGTGAATATAGAAGGTTGTTTTATCCATGGACAAACAAACTGAAAAGTGGATTTGATTTATTCTAGAAATCTTATAATTTTCCAGAGAGCCCACTTATGTATATAGTGTAATTGAATTTATCAGCCTTTCGGGGCCCCCGTCTCGAAAGGGGCCCTGGGCACGGGCCCCGTGTGCCCTTATGGTAAAGACGGCATTGGATGCAAGTGTTATGGGGAAATTGTTTTAGTGAAGGAATTCATCTGGCTATTTTACTATAGCACTGTTGATAAAAGTTAAGAAAAAACAAGGTGAGACAAGAAACATTTTAAGGCGATGTTCAAGAGAAACATATGTTTTGGTAATGATTCTTTCACCTTTCAATTTTAAAGCTCTTTTTGAATTCTCTCCTGGAAACATGAATGTGTTACAGAAGCACCTACATACATGGTGAGTTAGGAGTGGTTTTTTGTCTAGATTGCCATGGGAAGTAAAAATAACAATAGAAGACATTTTATGTAAAGTAGATAAGACAACTAGCGCCGCCATTGACGAAAGTCAGAACTACAAAAAAAGATGTTACATGAAATTACTATATAAATTTATGTACAATGGTTATGCTAAAGCGACAGAAGACAGAATTGAGTTTTTGAAGCATTAAATTCCACACGGTTGACAATTCCCCATTGGACAATGCTGTCAAGATCGGAATTTAATGAGCTTGTCATACAAGTCCGTTAAAGGCCCACATCCGAAAAACAGGGCTGTAAACTTGGAAACGAATATGAAAAGATTAGGGTACTGTAATCAGCAAAAAAACGAAGTGGATTAAAAAATATTGGACAAGAGGTCATCTATAATGATAAGGGGCCAGTTATAGCTATCATTGGAACGCATCATTGAAATATAAATCAGTGATACGTTTTATATTTTCACTGACAGGTCGACAATAGCAATTATTAAAATAGTCGTCATTAAAAGCAATTTAGTTCACACAAAAAGCAACATATTTAGGTTAGAGTTGATCATTGAAAATAAAACTGATGTATGAAAACACAATGAGAATTGAACAAATTCAGTGGAACGATTGTGTTCCATATGATAGCTTGACATTGAAATCGACTTCTGTCATTTAAATAATAAAATTGGATTTTAGGAGAAATGTTTATAAATATAAAATATTTTTTGCATTAAAAAAATTCTAAAATTCATTATCATTCATTATCTTTAGTTTGGTAACAATGAGTTCTGTTAAATCGTCTTAAAATCACAAAGAAAAATTTTTACGGATGCGTTTCAATGACAGCTTTAACTGGCCCCTAAAGAAGAAAGTCGGAGACAGAACGGAGCCTTAGGGTACATATTTTTTTTTTTTTTTTTTTGATAAAAAGACTAAGAACCGCCCAAGATAAAGCGAATTGAACGGTCCGAAATCTAAATTCTAATCCATTGAAGAAAGGGTTCGACGACACCAAATGCACGAATTTTCTATGAGAGAAGCTTGATGTCAAACTCTTATCAAATAGATTTGAAATTTTGAGCGCATGAATTCTACTTTTTTCAAAACGATGGGAAGATTAGTTCCACTGTTCTGTGAGAAATTAAATTGTTGTTGCCAACACTTTGCAATGTTTAAAGAATTTAAAATCAAGGAGTTGGTTTTTCAGGTTAAGCTAACTCTGGAAATTAATTGATCTCCAGTTAACCTAGAAGCTAATTTTTAGGAGTGGATGGCATGTGAAAGGAACTAAAAATCTTTAAGGGCCATCAGTGGTACAATAGTAGTTAATCCTTGTACTTAAACATTGATTGTGGTTCAAAATTGATCTTAGGGAGTTAACCCACCGATTTCACTAAATTAAATTTGGTTAATTAATGAATCTAAAGTATATTCAGTGCAGATGCTCAACCACTGTTGTTCCACTCGGCGTAAAAAAAATACAAAATCGAAAGCATAAATTAAGTAAACCCAAAGTAACTTCCCAGTTCAGTGAGTTAATTCAGGGTTAATTTAAATCTCACATGGAAAAACTGGGCTTTAAAAGAGTAATATTCCATAAAAAAAATTCCAATCACATACTTTGCATTACTTTGAAGTAAGGATTCAATAAAAATAAATAAATTTAAGCTATCATTCAATCCGAACGATAAAAAAAAATAAAGATAAAGATTCCATAAGCCTTCTTTATTCTATAAAACCTATAAGACTTTTCTACCTTTGTTTCTTAAAGACACCATTATATTTAATCCTTCACATTTGTTATTGCAAGATCACAGAATCAAGAAAATACTGAATTTAAACTGTCAAAATAATCACCAATTTCTTCCAAGAGAAGATACTCTTATTTTGAAAGGTTCAAACCCTTTTTTTATCACAAAAAAGCCTGATTTGTGTTTCCAGCAAAGGATTTAAATCCTAAATCCTCAGCACGTTTTCATCAAACATCCCACTTCCACATATGCAAACACATTGTTTTCATTTCCTAATTTCATGGATTAAAAACAAACACCCCAGCCTTTCGTCTGATAAAATCCTAAAGCCTTAATGAGCACCATCTAAAGCTCTATCCCTCTCTCTCTCTCTCCTATACTAATATCCTTTTATACATCAGTTGACACAAAGAACACATCAAATTTACTGTGTATAAGAATTTTGCATAATTTATTTGTCCTGCTGCTTGCTGCTTCTGTATATTTCCATTAACCAAAAAAAAAAAAAACTTCACACAAGAAAACTGTATATCAAACATTATTAACAAATGAAATCCCTTCTTATCCCTGCTCCCATTGAACTGAACTGAACTGAACTGGATCGAGTCCTTGCTCCAGCTCCTAGGCAAAGAACAATAGTATCGCAAACTCTATTTTCTCTTTTGCGCAGATATTATCGCACATTAATCTTATGTGATTTACTATGTGAGCTAAATTAACTTTAACAACGCTGCCATTACTAATGTTCTCATCATAATAGCGTTTTCGCTATTCCAACCGAAAAATAATTCTCCACTCCAACCCCTCTCAAGCCCCCTTTATTTTAGATCTATGGCTTTATATACAGACACGCTAGGCTTGAAGCTGCTGATGATATGGTAGAGCCCGCCGAATGTAGACACATCATGATTGAAGAAAAACCATGCCATGGAAAGGCAATGAGCCTTCTGTATTTCTAATTCGCTATGCCAAACACCCCCCTATCCCCTCCCCAAAATTATAGCCAACGCATAAGTCCCATAATTGCATAATTTGTATTCAATTCTTTAATCTGTTTCATTCTTCCTTCACTTGGTTTTTTGTTTGTTGTTGTTGTTCTGTGTGTGTTCTAAAGTTAGGTTATTCTTTTGCCTCTATAACGTCGCTTCTGATGAATCAACCTCCCCAAAAGAAACCCTGATCCCCCCAACCCCTGCCGTTGACAAACACATTTTCTATTCAGTATTTTCTTAGTCTCCTTTTCTTGGGACCTTCTTAACCCTATCAGCCAGCGCTTTTATTGTGCTCCCGTTTTGTTGAGCGCTTTTTCGCCTCTCATTTTCTCAGTTTATAGCTATTGCCAGGGTTGCCAATTATTTATATTTTCAAAACCCTGCAGGGGTAAATTTGAAAGAATTAAATTTTAAGAAACTGTTCAAAAATATGTTAACTTTCGTATTTTTTTTATATTAAAAAATGTCCATAAATTAAAACGACCAACAAAATAAACATAGTAGTATGGCAACCCTGGTTATGGCTAACTTAACTGCGAGTATATAAATTACTGAAAATTTATAGGCGTACACGCGAGAAAAATACCCTTCGTGTACATTTGTGTGGGTGATGGAATTAAATCTAAAAAAAACAACTTCCAAAATAACGAGTTAACGGCGGGTGGTCGGGCGGAAGCAAATTTTAAACCGAGCGAAACCCCTTTGACCCACAAGTTCAGTTTATTAATTTAATTAAAAAAAATTATATAAGATCCAAGTTATATTCCCGCACGGGGTAAGAGTAGAAAGAAGAACATAAAAATTAGACAAATAAGTCGAAGGGTAGAAAAAAGAACTACCCTTCACGATGACAGTAATAAAGTTTATTGATTTTTACTCGCTTTTCCGTATTTCTGGCGCTGCTGCTGCTGCTGACACACGACTTCTGACTCGACCATTTCTTTTTTTTTCTCGCTTTCAAACACATACCTACACAAGTTAACAAACACACATACACACACACGTAGATGAGACTGTCTATGATTTTAGGAAGGAAAATGTTGAAAAAAAAAATAAATGTCCTTATCCTTATATTTTATTATCATCCCCGAACCCGAACCCCGATAGGCTTACCTCATCAATGAATTCAAAATCGCTTCCTTCGTATTTTTTCTTTTTAGCTTCAACACCCAAGGATGATGACATCAACACAACTAGAAATACCGTTGTTATTAAAAGTAAACACTTCATTTTGAAATTGTATCTTTGTTTGTATTTGTGAGGGCAGCAATTTATTTCCTATTTTTCTTTTAATTTTTTTTTATTTTACACTCTTACAATTCGTTTTTTTCGGAAATTCTTTAAAAAAAATATCGGTCGTTTTTGAGGTTAAAAAAACACCCTTTTTTCGCTCCGAAAACGAAACCCAAAAGCCAAAATTAAAAAAACTTGCCACTTATTCTGAACCGAAAATAAAACACAATTTTTTTTTCTTTTCTATTTGCTTATATGTTTTTTTTTTTTCTTTTCTTTTTTCAAACGCCCGTCCGTTATTTTGCACAAAACAAGAGTAGTCTCAAGAACCGTCGTTTTCGAACTAGTGATGGAATTTTTTTATGATATTCGGAAGTGCACTACACTACTACAAAAATGTTCGTTGTGCGCATATACCCCAAAAAAACAACCCCTTTGGAGTGTTGGAATTTTAGTACGAAGCTTTATATTTTTTTTTTTTTCACAAAATTGTGAAAAAGAGAAATTTATACTGCTTCTGTGTAGACTATGGACGTGGAGTATAGGTAACCGCGCTCCGGTTACTGTTAACGTGATGCAGTAGCGCAAGGAATGTGTCATAAAATTTAACAAAATGGTTCGGTGCCGCAAGAAGAATTTGGCTGATGCTTTGGGGGTGGTTGTTTTGAGCATGGTGGGTTTTAGTTAAGAATCTCACTCAATTTAACAACCCCGAGAGCGCACATTCCAGTAAATGATAACAGTTTTTGGTTGTTTTGTTGAGTTAATTATATTTTTTTTTTTAGAGACATTTTAGTGCTCCAAAATGGTGGGAAATTTAGTGTTTATTTTGCTAAAAACACTTTTTTACAGTTTTATATAGTAACTTCCCTGTTTAGAGACGGGTAAGAATAATACTGCAGCGTCTGCCCGCTTTTTTAAGGCGATTACAGGAGATATCGCATCTTGGCAATTAAAACCAATGTGAGTCTGGCAACACTTAAACACCATAAAACTTTCCCACAAGTGGCAGATGCTTGAGTTAAAAATAAAATAAATATCTACTTGGCACAACAGCTCCAAGCGGGGGCGGGGCCTGTGACTCACACTCTCAACCATTATTGTGTGTGCGTATTATATTCTGCAGGAATGGAAGGGACCTACAATTTAACGCTGAATCGGAACGGCCAACAGAGAAGCATTTCCATGACTCTTGGAGGATTTGTCACTTTTTCGTAAGAGGCAGTATACTCCGAAAAACAACTTAGGTGGAGTCAGGGATCGAGCCCAGAACTTTCGGCGTGGCAGTCCGACACACTAACCACTACCACTACGTCACGGGGTACTACCTTACATAATAAGAGAAATCCTTGAGTTTGCACCTTAAAAACAGACCAAACATAAAAACTGTCGAAAGAAAAGCTAAAACGTTTCGGGAAATTTTAGTTTTTTTATAAAAAAGTTAGCGTTATGGAAGGACTTGCGAACAGATTCAGCAATGGAGATACCCCATCAGGAAATACCATATTTGTGAGCCGCAAGTTGAAACATTGCCAGTATGAAGTGTGAATATAATAAAAAGGAGGCGTGTGAACATATATTTTCTGTCCAAGAAATGACATGGCGAAACACAGGAAACAGGGCCCGTTTTTTTTGGATATGTTTAAGACAAAATCTTATAAAGGGTGTTTTTTTAGACGTGTCGTTTTCAAGAAGCAATAAAACGCATATAATTTAATGTTATGAAAAAGAATTAAGCTTTATTATAAAAATAAGGGTTTGCCATTATGTTTTGGAAATGATTTCGGGCAAGCTGGCTCTCATAAATTATAGCCGAGAGGCCTAGTTTTCGACTACTTTTTGCAGCAATTGGGGATGAATGTCAGCAATAACGCGCCAAATATTTTAGTCCAAGGCATAAATCGTCTCGGGTTTATCTGCGTAATCAAGCGACTTCACATAACCTTACAAAAAATAGTCCAGCGGTGTTAAATCGCACGATCTTGGAGGCCACGCCACAGTCCAACGACGCGAGATAGTGCGCTCTCCAAAAGATTCCTTCAATAAATTCATTGTTTCGTTGGCTGTATTGCATGTAGCGCCATCTTGTTGGAACCAAAGGTCGCCCACATCAACATCCTCCAATTCAGACACGAAAAAGTCATTAATCATGGCTCTATAGCGTTCCCCATTGACTGTTACCTTATGGCCTGAGTCATTTTTGAAGACATATGGACCAATGATTCCACCAATCCATAAAGCACACCAAACAGTCAGTTTTTGTGGATGTAACGGTGTCTTAACATACACTTGAGGATTATCATCACTCTAAATGAGGCAGTTCTGCTTATTGACATATATATCTATTCAACCAAAAGTGAGCTTCATCGCTGAAGAAAATTTTCTTGCGAAAACCGAAAATCGTTTCACAAGAATAACCATGTTTTTCAAAATAAATTTGCACAATTTGCAAACGTTGTTCAAGAGTAAGGCAGCGTTCACACGCAGACAAGACTATGGGACAATACTCAATTGTCTTGTCCGAGCTTCTTGAACGGGGTTGGACAAGACAATGCCAACCAGTCGATATATCGATATTGTCCTCAGAGATAGCTCGGTGGGCTAGCTCGGAAGACAATATAATGACAATTGTCTTGTCCTGGAAATAGTTGTCCCATGTGAACTCCGCATAAGTCTACAACTCATTATGAAATGGCAAACCAAACTGAGCATAAATCAATTGACAGCTGTCAAAAAGATCAACTCCAAGAAAAGTATTGCCAGATTGAACACGTCCAAAAAAACACCCTTTTCAATGTTTCACTACGGAACGGAACCAGGGTAGGAACGGAATCGGAAGATCTGCTTAAGAGCGTGTTGACAATTTTGAAGTCCAGTGAGACTTACAAGTGGTGGAAATGATTACCAGTTTTATGGAGGCTCGGGCAAATGATTTCAAAGTGGTACTGGAGAGGCTGTAGCCCAACAAAACAATCTTTTGCGTCTAGGGCAACGATAATTACAAAGAAAGTGGCTTTCGGAGCTTAGTCGAAGTGATCATCATATCATACAGATAAAGAGCAACGCCTTGAAGTGGAATACAGAAGCTAAGAAGAAGTTCGCTCAACTTCAAGCAAAAAGTAAGTAAGGCCTTTTCCAGCTCCTGATGCGCACCAAACTTTCCAAGAGTTGCTACAAAACCGCATGGTCAAGTGCTCGAATAGCTGCTCAAACAAAAAAAAAATGCTCAAAAGATTTGTTCGCCAAAGCTCATTAACAATGCTCATTGCTCAAGGCCAAATCCTAGTGGAAGACGCTGAAATTCTGACCCACATGCCTATTCCAGACAGTTATTTGAATAGAACACTAATTCCCAAGTGTGAAAAATTAAAATATCTGGAAACTATGATTAATTGCGAAGCAACATCGTGTTAGCGTGGATTAGATAAAATGGCGGGAAAACTTCCCGAAAAATGCCCACTAAGCCGAAGGGAACTCTACAGCTCAGTTGTTTGTCTGGAACTCATATACGGTTCACTAATCAATGAAGATGATTTGTACCACAGTACGAGTATAACAAATCTTGGTCATATAAGGTGTACGAAAAACCTAGGACTTCACGTCAGAAATACCATCTTGCAAAAACTAGAGCAAGGCTTAGCTCGTATTGTCACGTTCAAAGGAGAGTACCTGAGTAATCCGTAATAATCAAGGGAGGAAGCAAAGAAACAGGCCTCAAGACTAATGGTACAAATAAATGTAGCGATACCAGTATGCATTGGGCCTCAGAAATGGAACGTTCCAAATCCGAAATGTTTGCTGACGTGTTCAAAGGTCAACCCGATGAACGCCACAGAAGAAAAATGGGAGTATTGTGTTCCACCAATCCTTCTTAAGGCTTATCATAAATCATTTTATTGAATAAACGTTAGACTAAATTTCCATTTGAGAACTTCCTTACGTAAAGTATACTCTTAATGTTCGCATGGGTGTTTAGTATTGGGACAACTTCTATTTTCTTGTTTCAATAATGAAATGTATTTCAAACTGCGAATATCGCTAACCGGGGGCAATGTTACAGGAAAGTATTTAACAAGTAATGTTCACCTAAAATTTGTTAAATCCAATATGGACTGTGAGTCAGTACATATATCCGGTATATCTTTTTGTTCAAATAAGTCACATAAAATGGCGCCCAACGTGAGCTTTTATTATTATTTGTCATTCTTTGACTGTCGTAAAACGTACAAAAAAGAACACAACCCATTAACACTAGTCAGCTAGTCATAGTGTGATCAAAGTATTGTCGCACACTTAATTTACAATACCATGTTGTGCAGCGTTTAACACTCAAAGACTCCTCTTTTGTGCGAAAATGTCTCGCCTAAGGATACCCCATTTTTGTTTGAGTGAAACCATTCCCCACCATACCACCCCTCACAACAACTACTACATGCGCAGCTCATTCACAAAACTTGCCGCTCATTGCGCATTTCACATTAAAAAGAAATACCCTGGAGTGGTGTTGTGTGTGTCCGTAAATAAAATCGATTTTCATTAAGTTTTGTATTTGGTTTAGAATTATTTTCAGTGCTCCAAAGATACCTACTGCCTCTAAAAATGTGATGTCTCCTTAAATTTTGAGAAGCCTTTTTTCACTCAAGACCGCCGCACGGTGTGCCTGTACAACAGGATTTGTAGGGTGGCTTATGGTGGTAGCGGTGGCTGCAATGTTGGCTGTGGTAGTGGTAAGGATGATGGTTGCGGTCCCTCTGCTCTAGCACTTAAATCCTAGCTACCTATATCCTTAGGAGTTTAATGTTACACTGATAGCGATGGCCGATGGGACAGCAGCCTATATGAAAGGAAAAGGTTTTATTTTTATGTTGTTGAATCAGCATGGTGTTAAGATTTCCCAGTGGAATTTTCCGTTCTTGTTCTGTTATCAAATTTAAAAGTTAGGTTAACAGTGAGGTTGACTCTCTGTTAACCACTTGGCTTTGGTTTGAGAGCACATTTCAATTTTAGTTTTTGGAAATATAAAGTTGCGTTGTATGATACCAATCCTTTTATGCATTTCATAAGACTGTGTGTTTGGTTGTATCAAATGTATGCCGTCTGGCTCGAGGGACTAGAAAATGATTTGCTGTAAATTGGAAAGCAGTTTGATATAGTAAGGAAAGTTTGATATGGAAAGTAATCGAGAAAAATTTCTTTATAGATGCATTTCACGTATTCTTTGTATGTATTGTATAAATAGTATAAGTTAAATGACACTAAACTGCAGCGGAACCGCACTTCAGCTGCAGTAAGCGGCATAATTGGTAGTCTACCAATTGTTAGTCATTTCGTTGAAGTGCAGTTCAACCGATGCTAAGTGAATCATATTTTGGCAGTTTTTGTTGTTGTTTGTTTTGCTTTCGACCTTTCGTCACAGTCATAAGCCTGTTAGCTCAAATCAAGTTAAGTCTGAAATGATTAAACGAAATTAAAATGGAATCCTTTTCTACAAATTGGAAAATCAGGACGTAAACTGTCGCGGGCTGTAGTTCAATTGCAGTTAAAGTGTTAAGCAAAAAAAAAAAGAAACGATTTGTAGTGGAGTGCAGTTCTGCCTGGTGCGCTTTTGTATTTAAGAGTTTTGCTTTATTTTTTCCGGATAGGGAATAGAAAAGACAGAAAAGAAAAAATATCTTTCCAGAATATCCAGAATAGAACAAATAAAGAAACAGAACTAAAATAAAAAGAATAAACAATAGCTGACAGTGATAACTGCATCAGTCAAATTAGAGAATATTCTATTTAAACCACCTCTTCACTTGGAATGAAAAGAATGCGTTCCAGATATTCCAGATTGAATAAAGAAACAATGAAATAGTTTATCCGGAATATTCCATTGAGTAAGGAAACGCAAAAAGGGCGTTCCATATATTTCGAATATACGGAATGAATAAAGAAACTCACTCTAAGTAAAAATAAACTAGTATTCTCTAAAGGCAGGCTTTTTGAGAAGTGTCTATTCGCATGAAGTAGTGCTGAAAGTTTCACCGATTTCCCAAGTATCGACGCAACTGAATACAAATGAAGGCGAATTGTAGATGGAAACAAAAAGTTAGAAATACTGTTTACTAATTATGTTGATAAATGTAATAAGTAGCTTCATTTACTAAAAATCACTTTTCGATTTTTTTTAAATAAAAACTTATTAAACTTTACTTCAGTCAGTAAATTTCTCTAACATTATAAAAATTAAACAACGAAACAATGAGTAAATCTAAAATCCTCCCCAAACTAACCCCTGAACATTGGGACGAAGTTTCTCAAAAACAATATCATTTGAGATTTCTTAACGAAAGAAATGCCATCCGTTCGGTTCTCTATGATCTCCTACAACTTGACAACGATATCAAATGTACCAATGTAGAAATCCAAAACCTAAAAACAACCATCGACGGCCAACTCAGTTGCCTAGAAAATGAAGCACAACGTCTCCAAGATGACGAATCTCTAGAACAAGATGAACAGAATAAGCTCATTGCAGAACAAGTTCGACAAATCGAAAATGCGAATATTGAGTTTTCTAAGAAAATCGAAAAGTATCAGTTGAGCAAGGAGAAAAATTGCGAAGCATTGAATCGAAATGTGGAAAAATTATTTCAACTGAAATCACAATTCAAGGGTACTCATGAGATGCAGGTGGAAAGTCTGAAACGCTTTCGAATACTCTGTGATCGAGCTGTACGCTCGTTGGTTGATGTTCGTGTCAAATCTATTGACAGGAAGTTTTGTGATGAATTCTTCTATATTAGCTCGTGTGAAAAGGAATTGAGTCATATATTCTCACTGATTGATGATAAAAGCAGTCATGGTGGAATTAATTCTTCTTGTTCGAGCAGCACACTAAATTCTGATAAATATATGGAATTTCTAACGGACTTCTCTTGGATGAGAAACGGTAAATAATTTGATTATTTATTATATTGTTTAAATGATCTTTCCAACTGTTTTTTTTTTCAATACATTTTTGGGAATTGGGTCTATTCAACAAATTGGGTCTATTGTAGGTACGATCGTCTTTCATCCTCTGTACATAATTAAAGTTTAGACGGTGGTTTAAGAGTGGTTCAAGAGTTAACCCACCGATCACGAACCACGGATCAGGAATTTAGAAATGAGGTTTAGTGCTGAACCACTATAATTGTACAACTGATACTTAGGGAGTTGTACAATTGTGGTTCATCCTCGGATCAAAATTTAAAAACGATTAACCTCGGTTCGTGTTTGCATAATTAATTTTAAGGCGGTGGTTCAAGAGTTAACCCATCGATTTCCGAGGATTAAATAAAGTTGACCCACGGATCAAGAATTTAAAAACGAGGTTCAGTGCTGAACCGCTATTGTACAACTGGTACTTAGAGTTAACGAGTAAACCAGCGGCGGTACCCAGCGGAGCCGCCCGGCGGTGGGCGTTGCTACTAAACTATAATTAACCTAAAATTTTCATAAAAATCTGTTGGGCGGCTTAGAAGTTCATACCAGACGTACACAGTAAAAATAATGGATGTTTAAGTGCGTGCATGTATAACACACATGTGTGTAACACACATAGCTACACAAAAACAATTTCCTATAATATAGATACTGGCGGGGATATTATAGCATAGCTACTAAATTTTCTTGGAGGTCTTAAAAAGAGATGAGTTGAATAGTTTTAGGATCAACTTGATGATTAAATCTGCTCTGGGTTCCAGAAAATAGTGGACAGTATTATTCAGGGCAAATTTCGATCCGATAAGGTGGCCAGACAAGGGCCATCCTTTTATAGCTTAGGTACAAGCGAAAGCAATCAACATTCCGAGCTAGCCTGCCGAGCTATCTCTGAGGCCAATATCGATATATCGACTGGCTGGCATTGTCTTGTCCAACCCCGTTCATGAAGCTTGGACAAGACAATTGAGTATTGTCCCATAGCATTGCATATATAAACTATAGTATTCCCACTTGAGGTGCGCCATCTGTCGACGAAAAACTAAGTTCTAGAATACCATGGGAAGCAACAACAACAATTTCCACCATTTTAATTGTTGTCAATAGCTTTGTTTGTTGAGCTCCGAAGTCGCTTTGGGGTCGCAACAACTCGTTTTATCTGTTCTGTTTTTTCAAAACCTTGGGGTCGTCCTGAAGTCAACCTGAACTCGATCTTCGTATTTTCATATCTTGTGTATTTTTATTCTGTATTTGCTGTTTTTAAACGACAATTTTCAAAGAAAATGGCATGTTATTCATTTTGACAGGTAGTTTTTATATGATAATTATAAGAACTACAGAAACTCAAGAACATTTAAGATACTTGCAGCCAAAATAGTTTTATTTATATTCCCTCAAGAAAAGTAAACATATATACCTTACATTTCTGTTTGCAATGGAGTTTCATATTCTTTGTCATTTGCGTTTTACCTTTTGGCACTGAAACAAAGTGGGTACTTACCTACTTAAACATTGAATTTAATATGTTTTTATCTTAGTTGATTTTGTCTATTTGACAGAGAGAATGATCTCTCATCAAGGCAGAGGTAAAATCTTTCATGTTGAGATTCGATTTAAATTTGTCAAAGTTTGACAACTTAACAATTTACTTTCTATTATATAATGTACTTTAATTTAGGTTTGTTTGATATTCCCTGCCCCAGTGCGCACTGGGGAATGTCAGTGCAATTCGTTCAACTGTCCAAAAACTGCATAGCTGTTCGGGTTTTGATTTTAACATCGGACAGACCAGTGCAACATAATCAATTTTCCTGCGAGCATTCTATTTCCACAACTACCCTATTCTCATGAGAGAGTGTATGTTTTGGCATTTTGACTATAAACATTTGAATAAATTACAAAATAATCTACAAATTATTTAAAATTTAATAGATATAGTATACATCTAATAATTTCTTATACGAAATTGAACTTCTGGCAACAGCTGATTTAAATTTTGACAGCTCTGATTTCTTACCCCAAGTAAAAACCTGGGCCGCGTGAGAGCGCATTCAGTGCGCGCCCCGTGTTCACATCGAACACAGTGCAAAAACACTGGGGTTTCACATCAAGCGCTTCAGTGCGTGTTGAGGGCGCACCAGGGCGCCCCAGTGTCGACATCAAACAGACCTTTTGTTTTTAGTCGAGTTAGAGATCACTCAACTTTGAATTGTGTTCTTTAACCTCAATGCAGTTGGCAGCACTTTTAGTTTTGAAAAGAATAGTTTCTTTTCTCTGTCTAACACTCCCATACTTGTTTCTATCTCTGTTCAAGCTTTTATGTAGTACTTGTCGTACGTACACTACGCTTCGCAGATCTTTTTAAGTACTGTAAAAACAACGTCGGAGTTCGCGTGAAATCTAGCTTTTTTTTCGCGAGCCCCATAAAAGGGAACAAAATTTGCTCTTTTCTGGCAACGAATTGCGTTAAAATGTTTGCAAAATTATATCCCATGAAATTTTGCTCTGTCAATTGGACTAAAAGCGATATTCTGAAAGCACTATTTTTGGCTTTATTTTCGACTTGATTGTCAAATTTTGCGCGTTAAGCCTAGTACTCAGATCGCGCTAAAATTTATCTTCCATACAAATTTCCACCCAAGATAAATTTTAGCTTGGGTTTTTAGCTGAGTAGTACTCACTTCAAGCTAAATTCCAGGTGTCAGGCTAACGGCAAAGAAAAAAGTCTCCACAAAATTTAGCTTGCGAAAGAATGTAAAACACATTATTTCACAAGATAAATTCTGACAGTTGTCAGAAGGTCTTGCGAAGGTCTCACGAACTTGCTCTTGAACTTGTTCGATAATTGCTAAGTGGCTACATAATGTAGGTATATTAAATAAAATGCACTACTGGGTAGCATGAACTTGCTCTAATGTGTGACAGTGATAATTTTTTAAAATTCTTAAATAAATACTTCAACTAATTTGAGCTGAAAAATAGGTACGCCATTTTATTTCTTGGAAAAATTTGAATTTATGAGAATAAATTTATAAAAATCTGGAGCGGATTTTGAGAAAAAAGTTTTTTGTAAAAAATTTCTGAAAACATTTTTCAAAAAAAAAATCCAAAACGCCAGTTCATAGGTATTCAGCAAATACATTAACATATTTATAATTTAAAAAAAAAGTTTAATGCGCAGTTTTTAAAGCAATAATTTTTTTTTAATTTAATTTTTTTTTAAATACAGAGAACTATTTTAAAAACAATATTGGTATGGAGTATAAATTGAGCTACTTACACCTATATATGTGTGAAATTCCGAAAGTATCGGTTGAGCCGTTTTCGAGATAGTCGAAAGCAAAAAAACGGTCCAATTGAAAGAACCATTTTTGGACGTTTTTTTTAAATTTTGTTCAGCCATATGTGTCTAGAAAAATAAGCTTTAGCGTAACGTCTATTAAGCAGGTACCGTTATTTTGTTAGCAAAACAAATTTCCATTTCCCCTCTGTACAATGCCTTTAAAAACTCTTATATATTCCAAGTTTGAAGCAATTCGGGCCACCCGTTTGGGCTGTAGGTGTCTATACATACAGACAGACAGACAGAAGGACAGAATTTGTTGACCATCTTTTTTCGTCTTAGCTATCATCGTTCGTAATGTTATGTTTGATTGTTATCTGAAAAAAAAATTTTTTTTTTGTATGAATCCATAACTTGCCTTATAGTATCTTTAATCTCTCCAACTTCAAAATTTAGCGCGCCTTTTTAGCAAAGGTGTGTAGAGATAAATATTGTAGAGATATAATTTAGTTTAGCGCGAACTGAGTACTAGGCTTTAATTGACACACATCTTTCGTTAACAATGTTGTATACATCATCCACCAAGTGAAATCCGCTATTACCAACAAAAACACATTCAAAACATTTCATACTAACTATTATTAGTTCTTATCTCCAAAAAAAATTAAATTTCCCAGTTCCCAATAAAAGTCCATTTAATGCAACCACTTCGTATTATGTATTTAAAAAGTTTTCATGAATGGCATCACTGGCAATGCTCGTGTAAGAAGCGACAAATGTCAATACGAATAGACACAGCCGAATCATAAACGTCAATTCAAGAAGTACCCATTCACAATAACTGGCTTTCGTTCATGTTGACAATGAGCGAACAATTTATCAATTGATACTTGAAAAACAATTGTTTTTGTTGATTGTCTCTCTGCATGACCTGAATATGAATTGATTTTAAAAAGCCATATATTTTAAAAATAATTCCTCCCATAATACAAAATACAATGAACCCAAACTTGGACTTTACAAGTTTTATTGCGTGTGTCAATTTTCTTAATTGATTGTTGATTTATTGTGAATTGAAAGCGTCGACTTTAATCGATTTTCTTGATATTTGTCAATTTTGCTTTCAACTGGAAGGAAATAGCGTTGTCGCTTGTTAAAGAACTTTTTAATTGGCAAAACAAAGATGTAAGTTTGTGACCCTTTAAATTGATTGAATTATAAAAAAATATCTTTTCCAAAGGAGCACCAAGATAGTGAGCAACAAAAGACAATTGTGCAGGCTCGTGGAGTTGATGGAGCAAAACATTGACATCGCCAAAGGAAACTGTCCCAAAGGATTCGCTCAAACAAAATGGGAATGCATTGCCAACGACCTCAATACACTAGGTCCCCCAGATCGTGAGTGGCACAAGTGGCAAAGAGTATGGACCGACCTCAAATGCAAAGTTAAACGTAAAAACAACATCAACAAACTCCAAATCTCAGCCGGACGAAAGAAGGAGTACATTTTCAATGAAATGGAAGACACTGTAATAAATATACTAGAACTAGACACATACACGGGCGTTAAGCTACCATCTTTCGAGTCCGATTTGGAAGAGTCAACCTTAACAATCACAAGCATCAAAAAGGAACAAGAAACCGACGAGGTCAACACAATATGTTCGGACTTTGAAATTGAGCCAATGCCAAAGAGTAAACGAAAACGCTCATTTCTTAAAGATGAACAACTGCCAGACGATGAGGAATGTGAATCTTCTGATGAACAGAAGTTCCACAAAAGCATCACCAGCATTATGGAGGACATTCGGAACTGCTTCACAAACATCGAATACTTTACAAAAAAGAACTTTCAAGTTAGCAAAGACCAAAGAGATGAGATTCTGAAGTTAAAGAGGCAAAAACTGAAGCTCTACAAGGAGAGCAAGGAAAAGGAAGACAAATATAGAAAAGCCAAATTGAAACTACAAATTGAAGCCTTGGAGCTTGCTAAACGGAAGAAGTCGTGCGATTTCTAGAAACTTGAATCTTTACTCGTAAATTTTTACTTTTAAGGTGGTTCTTGCATTCGAAGCGAGGACAAAATTTTAAATTTTAAGTACCAACGTCGTGAACGTTTATTTTCAAATCCAAGCGCATGCAAATAAATATTTAATTTTAAATTGACGATTATTGAATTGGAAAATTAAAGGCATCTTTAGTTGGAAGGGTCGAGGCCTGACAATGATGGCTATGAACAGTCTATAGCAAAACACTGGCCAACTTTTTTGGCACTGAGTGAAACCGAAATAGATAAAAATGTCCATCTCTTGGAAGTCTACACGGACACAAGAAAGTCGCATTATTCTTTCCTTACTACGGTCTAGCTGTATAAAACCGAAATCATGTTTCTTTCCAGCATCCAGCATAATACAAAGCCGTTTAGGTCTCAGGTGGATCACTACATTCACACTTGTCTGGTTCACACAAGTTAACCGCCTGTAGGTTTCACCGGGTTGACCTCAGAAAGCGACGGTTACGGCAACCCTCCCGTCTTTGGATTGTTCCTTTTTCTGAGGCCAATTGAATGCTGGTGTGGCTGCATTTGTGTGTACCGAGAGTTCTAGTTCCAGCCCCTCCTCTTCATCAATCGAGGTCGTATTAGAATGTTGTATTATGTTATGATATTGCCTTTTTGACGGGGTTCTCAAGGTATCTCCTTTGATCGTGAGAGTACAAGCTGACCCGGTCGTGCTCTATTTTTCGTACTTCTAGTTCTTTCATGATCAAGCTTTGTAACTCTTGTTGTCAAACGAAGCTTCTTCATCTCAGCTGCTGTTAGTTCACTCTCAAACGAGTGCCGCGGGATGCACAACTGAGGTGTAGTGTTGAGTCTTTCTTTCATCTTAGAAGGCATTTTCCGGCTGAATTATCTCGCCACTTCATCGACCCTACTCTTACACTTAACAGGGATAAGTCCATACGCTTCACATGACCCAGCCATCTAGGCCGCTGTATTTTCAGCTTCTTTTCCAGGTCAATGTCGCTGTATAGCCCGTATAGTTCGCCATTGAATCTTCTTCTCCATACTCTCCATACAGGACCGAATATCACCCAAAGAATCTTTCTCTCAAAGCCTATAGCCCATAGAACAAAACTGAGATGTTTGGGGTCTTGTATAGTGTCTCTTTGGTCCTTTGAGAGATAGCTTTGCTACTAAAATGCCTTCTAAGCCCGAAAAAACAGCGATTGGCAAGAAAGATTCTTCGACTGATCTCTTCACTGATGTTGTTCTGAGAGGTTATAGTGGAACCCAAATAGACAAAGTCCTTGACGACCTCAAAATTAAATCTCTACATCGTGGAGTGTTATCCAAGCCTACGGTGATGATGTTCTGCAATCGAGGACAGCATATATACTTTGCTTTATATCGTTTACAGCCAGACTCAGCTGATTATCTTATTTTTGTCACTGCTCCCTATCACAATCCCTGTCTATCCGCACATGGGTTTTTGGAACTCCTCGTCGCCTGTTGCCCATCCATGACCCATATCAATATTCAAATCTACTAAGGAACTCAGATGTTTTTCCATAATGATCCTTACTTTGGATTGCATTTGTTGTTGACTACGCACGCCGTGGCAAACCCGCACTGGTCATCAGCCAGACGGCTATCCAAAACTCGCTCCACGAACTCCTTGGTGTGTGAACTTAAATGAACTGTAATTATCACAGCTTCCCATTTCAGCTTCCCTTTTTAAATTGCGGAAAGGTTTCATTCTTCCATTCCATTGTTTAGACATCCAATCACCTTTTTAAGGCTTGGAGAAGCGAATCATGAGCCATCTGACCCCGGAATCACCCACCTTCTTCCAAATTTCAGAAGGTATCTCATCTAGCTCAACCGTTTTGCCATTAATACTTCCCAGGAAACTATAGATAACCAATAATTGAGGTTCCTTTTGCTTCATGGCAAAGGTTTATTTTTCTGAAAGGATATCCAGCCTCCATATGAAGCATTCCAGCCTTCCCATCAGCTTTATCCTGTTGTCAGCAGTAGCACGAATAAATTTCACTCAGCCGACATACCTTCGCTCTTCTTGATGTCCATTTATTTTATTCATTTTGTCCTAGCCTTAACTGATCCCCTGCATTTTGTTTCCTTCATTTCAGAGCAAATCTCAAAACGTTCGGAACTCTTTGACTATTTTAAAAAGAACATTGCCAAAGACCTAGTTGCAGCACTGGCCGCAATGCACATCTACCAACCTGACGAACCAATCCGATTCATAGCCACTTTCTTGAAGCAACTGAAACAAAACGAGTTCCGTCAAAGAACTCAAGACCTAATATTTGCCGCAGCAAAGAATGGAGAACCCCAACCTGAACCTGGAAACAAGATTTAAAACAAAAATGCTTCTCTGATTTCAATTTGGTAAAAATTTTGTCATGGTTTTAAAAAAAAAAATCTAATACTGCACAAAAATAAAATAAATTTCTCTAAAAGCACCAAGTTATTTCATCGGAGCACTTGGCATAGAACCATCTGATCATCCACTGGTTCTTCGTGGACGAGTTCTGGGTTTCCTTTCCGATGTCAAAGTTTTCAAGGTTGTTCTAGAAAAGTTTAAAAATGGAAAGAAACATGGAAGTCTTGGGAATTCTCCGACTTACAATAGGTTTAGGAATGATCCTCTTCATGTTGACCCTGTGCAGGTGCTCCCGGAAGGCTGCGTGCAACGTCTGATGATCGCTTCCACTCAGACACGGCAGACACAGCTCGCACTCGAGGACATTGCATGATTTATCGCAATCAAAGTCAGCACACAGATTAAGCAAAGTGGCGATGTTCCGATCGTTCGATAGCATCTCTTCAACATCCTCGGAGCTGAAACAAAATCAACATATTATACAGAACTCGACTATATTCCAAGTACCAAGTCTCACCCTGGAGCCAGCAACGAATGATCAACTGGTGACCCAATGCCCACCAAATTCAGCACGCTATACAAAATCTGTTCGTACAGCAGGGAGTTCGGTTTGAAGTGAGCCGAGGACAGATTCGGACTCATGTTGGCTTCCATAAGAATAACTTTGAGATTCTCATCGATTATCAAATCAAACCGCATCAGCTCGAAGAAGTTCCTGGTCTTGTAGTTCTTTAAAATATCAGCGATGTGCTTCTCTTTGGATTGAATGGTTCGTCGAACGATGTCTTCAACTTGCTGCCACACTCTGAGCGGGTCTTTGCCCAGGTCTCGGAGGTAAGCATCAAACGCACCTCTCATATTCGCATTGAACTTGTTGTAGTACTTGACCAATGACGGTACTTCCCAAGTTGGAAGGTAATCATCACCCACGACATACTTGTCGACGTTCTTCGAATCGAACGGATGATACTTTACCGGGCAGTAGCGGAATAGAACGTCTCCGGTGTAGATGTACACTCTGAGTGGGTCGATACTGGTTACCAAGACATAGACTCCTATATCGAACTTGTATCCATCGACGAGGAATGGATTCTGAATGAATTCCTGAACAAAACTGCTGTTCGAGTCCAAGTCGATGTCTTGAGGTTCTTTGATCTCAATGAATCTGTGCTCATTGTGCTTTTGGACAAAAAGTGTCTGTGGGTTATCTGTTATATATTTTAGGAATTGATCTTTCTCTCCAGGCAGCTTGAAGGCCCTCGGAAGGAATGGCAGTGTAGTTGTGGACAAATCAACTTTGTTTGTTATGAACCCACAACCAGGGAAATGATTGATTCTCTTGTGTGGCTGGAGATTCTTGAGATTCATAGTAAGGAATGGATAGTCATGTGCCCAGAGAAGATCCCAATCACCCTCAACGTCCGTTCGGTCATATCCAAGCCGATTTAATACAGCAATGACATGATCAAGATGTTCTTCAGTTTTACTGAGACCATAAATGGCATATTTGGGACGTGATAGCTGCTGCTGGCTGGGTGTGTCATTCGAAAAATTTATCGAAAATAGACTGTGGGTGGCGTTGTTTGGCAGAAACTCCAATATAACTGCACAGGAGACAGTTGCTATTAGGAATACGAAGACACTTGTGACTGGGATAGATGAGACTTTAGGTGGATGATTCGAAGGATATTCTTCTGGGCTGAATGGCTAAAGTTAAGGAATTAGGACAGGACTTGGATGACCCCAATGTCAATTATTACTTACGGATACATTTTGGTTACTTTCCATTTAATTTTGTAGTGAGGTTTGTCGAAAAAGAACGAAATAGTTTTAAAAACATGGACGGAATTTGTAATTAGGGCAAACGAAAAATACACTTTCAGCTTTCACCTAAAATAAATACGAAATTCGAATTTGTATGTCACTGTAAATGTCATGTTCTTGACGTTTTAATTTTGTAAGTGATGCCAATGTAAAACAAAAATTATGATGTAGACAAAAATTATTCCGTTGTTAAAATTCAGTAATTTATTAATTTTTTTTTTTGATTATTTTTCATTTAAGATTTCTAAAATCCAATCTTTGTAGGAGGATATTTTTGTATAAATACTCGGGAAATTATTTGATGCACATCGTTGTCCATAGTTCGTAAGTCCAATTACATACACCTCACCTGGAGACTCTGCACTTTCGGTTAATAGTGGACCGCCAACGTGACCCTACATTAAAAAATGAATAAATAATATACATTTTAGCTATTTCATGACGAAGAATAAAAATTCACAAGTTTTTCTATATTCTTGGGTAGACATAGACGCATGGATTTGTCGAAGTGAATATGAAATTAACAAATCGCTGTTCAAAATATTTGGCAATGGTACATGCGGATAGACACTCCCCAATAAATATTCACTACCTTGGAAGAATGGGGTAACACGAACACGGTTATAATAATTTAAGTTGTTGCTGTAGTACAAAAAGTAGTTTAAGTTTATGTAAACTCAACTTTAGCTGCAGATAGAGCTACAGCTAAAACATTAGGCCAAAGCAGTTACAGCCACTTTTTTAACATTTTATATAAAAAGTATACTACTCTTGGAATATAATTTGACTGTGGCGCCCTCTAGTGCAACCTTACGAATAGCTTTATGCAATGCAATCTGAAGATAGCAGCGGCACCTAGTATCCACTGATTGTTATAAGGACAGAGTATGACCAAATATCTCTAAATTTTAGCTTTGTTTATTGAACTTTACCCAGGGCCGCCCCAGGTTTTCTTGAGAACTCCAATGGTTGTCAAAAAAAAGCTGGTGTTTTCTGTTCTCAAAAAACGCATCTGTAGTACGTTCAATGAATTTAATTGAATGTTGTCAACAATATTCAATTTTTGTCGTATTTAAATTCCAAAATTTCAACAATGTGTAACATTCTCGTCGTTCTTTTATGCATAATAAAATAACATTCTGTAACAATATCCAGCTCATCTCCTCGACATGAGTTGCCCTTCAAGCAAATGGATGAGAATTCGATCCACGCGCGGAGTCAAATTTACATACTAGACTCCGCATGTCCGCATACGGATCCAAATACGGAGCCGTAAAACGACGTTTGTCGGCTCCATTTAGTATGTAAATTAGAATTCCCACGGACTCACTTGTGTTAAGTTCGTCATTTTCTTCACTGAACTGTGTTAAAATTTCACTGCCCGAATTATTTGTTTCCAAATTTTTCTTTATACTGTTGTCTCCATTGCAAACCAAAAAGTAAACATATTATGCATAAATAAAAGGCTCCTGATTTCTCCCTGCCTCTATCTTTCTTTCTCCCCCCTCTCCATCTCCCTCTCTCTCTCTCTCTCTTTTTCTCTCTCTCTCTCTCTCTCTCTCTCTCTCTCTCTCTCTCTCTCTCTCTCTCTCTCTCTCTCTCTCAATCTATTAAAAAGAAAAAATACTCGATTCTCGAATCTCTTTCTTAATTTTGTATGCCATGCATGCAATTTTATGAGAGGACTCGTAAAACGCTGACTCAGGCGAGTCAGAAAATGAGCGGTAAATTCTGATTTTGCTTGAAGGGTACTCACAGATAAGAAAAAATATTTCGAGGGTATTTCAGGCAAGAGGAGTACGAATTTTCGGTCTGTATTGGTCTGTGGTTAGGGCGACTTCAGGGCTCAACAAACAAAGCTCTGTTCGTTGCTCGGTTTAATCGTCAACGTCAAGTCGAGGAGATGCAGAGATACTTAAGGGGGATAGGGGACACTTTTATAGATAAGTGAAACAATCAACATGAGGATACGTCAATCTGTATGAATACAAAAAATGTCATGTCAAGACCAGCTTTAGAACTCCTGCTAAGCTTTTATGTATGATCAGCATGACGTTGGAGCTTGGAGGATGATCAATGCTCCGTCAAAATTGGTAGGCAAGTAGTAATCTACTGCGTTAGCTAAGAAGAAAACATCTTGCCAGAAAAACTCAATTTCAAAGGTTGAGATGGCTGGGCTACACGAGGGACTCAAAAGCTTGGGTATACCTCATCTTTGATGAAGCGAAATACTGGAGGGGCATATACTAAATGGCACCCAGGAGCGGCATGGTTCGGAGCACCATCGACAAACAAAGAGTTTTTAGAACATTTCTAATTTATTTTGGAGATTAAAATTCAAAATTCTGATATAATGACACAAAAAAAAACTTACCTTGCATTTTGCACTATCTGATACATTTGAGCTTCCAGCACAGAATTGGGATTCAATTATTCCATTTGGCAACTTCCTTGATGGGGCATAGCTTTGGTCACAGTCACCACTATTCACGAATTTGAGGGTCATTACTTGTTGCTTTCCAATATTTTTCAAATCTAACAAAAAAAAAAAAAAAATATTATAAAATGGACAAAATAATGTTTGCAGTGAAAAATTTACAATGGTTTTTTTTTTCTTTTTAAATAATAATGCTGACATAATGAAAGGTCTTTCAATGTGTTTCCTGGTATATTAAAAGCTTGAAAGCTGGTGAGCATACATATGTGCATAGTCATATTGATCTTGGGAAATGATGTGGCACTGATAAGCGTATTTTTGGAAGCCGAATGTAAAATTGTGCCGAAAAAACATAGGAGGAGAACCCTTTCTAAATTGAAAGGCACCGGGAATAAAATTACAAAGTGCAGACCTCGAACGAAATCAGTTTGGCATGAAAATCGGTGCCCATCGGAAATTTTGTCTACAAAACGAGTGCAGAAAGGATAATGGGCAAGTTCTAGTGGAGACCGCAGAAGTTAAAAAATAGTTCCAACCAACTTCTTATCCCAATAGAAGACTATTGATGGAGGTGGAGGAGAAGAGCTTCCAAAAACACTAATGCATACCAACCGCAACCAGCAATATCAGGTCACAGGGGTCATACATGAGGTCACTCAATTTAACTAGATGTCATCTCGATTGCAAAACAACAGTTAGTTAGTTTTGTGTGCGTTGATATTCTACAAAAATGGAAGGGACCTAGAATTTACTGCTGAATCGGGACGGCTTTATTTATGACAAGGCATACTTTTGGAGGATGGGTCACTTCCTTGCAAGGATCAGTCCAAGTCCATCCGACGAGACATATACTTTTGGAGGATTAGCCAATTCCTTGAAAGAAGAATTCCGAGTCCACCCGAACTTGACTTGCTGAACTTATAAGTGCGAGTTTTGAACACAGAAAAATGGCAACACATAATACACACCTGGGCGGCTTCCTTTTTTTCGGGTGGGCAAGTAGGGTTTTGTGCGTCAGGGTAACTTGCCTGGTTGGTCTACGAAAGTCTACCAAAAGGTAAATTATTCGTCCCTGTAGAGACGATGGTGGAAATGTCGGTGCTGAGCATACAGGAGGAATAATACTTCTGCAGACGGTTAAATGGCAAAGTCAACCAATTAATTGATTTCAGGCAGAATGATCCATTCGATTTGGACGATGATGAACAAGGACTTTGTCTATTTGGGTTCTACTATAACCTCTCTCAAAATAATATCAGTGAAGAGATCAGTCGAAGCGGATGGTGTTTTGATAGAAAGATTCTTCGGGTGATGTTCAGTCCTATAAGTTTAATTGGACTATGGAAAGATAATATTTAATGGCGAACTGTACGGGTCGAGTGTCGAGTCATTAAATGAAATTGAAGAGCCAACGCAATACTGGAAGACCGAGTCTTAGGTGGAGCAGTCAAGTAGAGTTCGACATCAATCAATTTGGAGTTGCAAAATTGGGTGCAACTGGCTAGGGACTGAATTAGCTGGAGCGGTATTGACTGCCCACCTTATAACTCTAGTACAGGATCGTTTATTTGGTAGTTTTAAATTTGGTTGCCCTGGAATTTGACACCTGTCAAACTTAGCTGTCATCTGAAGTGTCATAATATTAGTTTAACGTTTGCAATTAACGATAATAGACAATCGAACAAAATGCGTTGAAATTATTAAAACTTAATACAAAAGTGCTCGTTGGAACGGTAGACAATAAACACCGATTTTTCGAACAACATTTTCTTCAGCAATGAGGCACCTGAGAAAGTGATTTTGTTTGGTGTGCTTTATGTTCGAAAGCCGTCAGTGGCCCGTTTTTCTTCGGATATGCCATGGGCAGGCGGTTCAGTCAATTCGGAGCGATATGATCGAAGGATAACCGATATTTTTTGGCAGCGATTGAAGATCATGACTTAGACGATATGTGGTTCCAACAAGCCACACAGAGACAAATAATTAATTTTGAGACCAGAAAATGAATTACCCTATATAAAATTTCAATTTTAAGTTCTTATTACCATGTCCCAAAGCAAACAAATTGGTTGTTGGAAACCCTGCTCCATTCCAAACGCATGCCGGACGGTTTCTGAAATAAAAAACAATAGATTAATGTTTTAATTAAACTATGTATAAGCAATGTTTTGTATACCTTGACTTCTCAGCCAGTTCAATAACTGCAATATCGTCGTACATGTTCATCAGTCCATACAAAGGATGAATACTTATGCAAGCAATTTTTATATCCTCGCCTATATTAACACCTTCACGAAACCGCTCGGCGATCCTCACAACATCCGGTTGATTCGGGTAAAGTGGCTACTTTTGGGGAAATGTGGTGAACCAATTTATAATTTTTTTTTTTTACCATGGCAACCCTGCAAAGCAACCTACTCTTTCGAACTCCATGCAGTGGGCTGCTGACAGGACTAATTTGTCTGAAATTAAGGTTCCACCACAATGGAATGACACTTCTCCGGAAGGCGATGTCCATCCAATCTTTACCTTGATGAAAAATTATATGCGTTCAATATCAAGTTCGAAATAATGAACACATTGTAAATATTTACCAAGAATCCATAAAACCGACTTCCGTCAATCGATCTAATTTCCCCTGTAAGATCTGCATTCCGATTTCAATTTAAATGGAATCGATGATAATAATTAAATTTATTTATAAAACAATAAACAGAACTTCTTAAATTATATATAGGTACCGTTATTTGTATCTTGTGCGTCACTGGCCCCCAGACAAGTTGTTAGATTGAATTTATTGATCGTTTCATTATCGATGATGGCATTTGAAAATACATCTGGAAGTGTATATTTGAAAGAAAAAGAAAAAAATCAAACAAATTGTAAATTGAAAACATTAAATCAAATTTATTGCAAAAATGTTTTACACTATACTCTAACCGGAAACGAAAAGCAAAATAATTAAACAGATCACATTTGATTGCATTTTTCGACTTGAAAACAAGAATTATAACAATGTTTTTTGTAGTTAAACTGAAGCTTGGAATGTTTTCGAATGAATGTCTAAGTAGCTACTAAAGAATTGGACACAGAAGCTCAATTCAGTGAAAATTTAAGATAAGGAACAATCAACATGTTCGTTCGTTGACCCCCTGATGGGTGTCATTTAAGATGTGATAAGTCCAAAATTTCTTGGAACACACACAAAAACACAACTTAGTACGTTTTGGGAAAAAAAAATACATGAATCACCATTAAATGCTAAAATCTTTCAGTGCGAGGTTATTTATTTGAAAGAAGTTTTTGTTTAATAATATAGTCCTTTGCTTTCTATTTTCAATTTGGTATTGTAAGTTACGAGTATGTACATATGTATATGCTGATTAAAAAATATATTGCTCATACGCCATAGTGTACCACCAAAATGATATGTTTTTGAACTCTTGCCCACGTTTCGAATGAGGGTTCAGTGAGTTGAAATTATCGAAGAGCAGATACTACAATATGATAAGCAGTAGAATTTGAAATTTCAATTGAAATCATCTCCACATTTCTTTTTTGATTTCAATATAATAACGGGTGTTTTTTTAAGAGCTTGAGAACTTTAAATAATAATAACAGTTGATTCATCGTGAGGTTTCATTTTCAAAAGGCTTTTTTTGAAAGATCACGCATGACTCCTTTCAAACTCCTTTGTCATTTTTGTTCAGTATCGTTTGGCAAGTCATCATTGAAAGACTCTCAACACAACGGCGCGCGCGGCGCGCCACGCCTTGGCTACGAGGTACATAGGCTAATCGATCAGTCCAATTTTTCACTAATTTTTCCAATACATCTGGAAGTATGGTGTCGTTGATCGATTGAATATTGGCTTCGAATGCTTCAAGGCTTTCTGGTTTGTCGGCATGAAGCAAAAGCCTTATAAAAAGTAATCGAGAGGCGTTAAGTCGCACGAACCAGGCCAGTTAACAGACCACTTCTGAAAATAAAGTTGTCACCAAATTGATTTTACAGTTAATTGACGGTTAAGCTCCCTGTATGGGAAGATGCCTCGTGTTGTTAGAACCAAATGTCGTGGATGCTGGATGCTTTGGGAACAAAAATCAATGAAGGCTCCTTCCTCATTTCGCACTGCACTGAAGCGTGCTGCTCCTAGGCCTTGCTAAGTATGCCCCTTCAGCCGACTCAAACTCTACCCTGCTGTCTAAAATTTCGCACTCCATGTTGTGGGAGGTCTCCCTCTATACCTGGTCGCTCCATCGGAGATGAGGTCTACCTTGGCTTCTGACTCCCATATCTTAGACGTTGAATTCGAATTTTTCTGGCTAGGATTAAGTAACTGTACAGTACAGGACGTATAGTTCGTCCATAATTCGTACGCAGAACTTTTCTCTCGAAGGCTCTAAATTACTTTTCATCCGATTGGGAGAGGGTCCATGCTTCTGCTCCATATAGCAGGACCGGGATGATGAGTGTTACTTATTACGTCTATGTCATCCGCAAACCCAAGTTATTGTGTCGATTTATATAAGATGGTGCCCGATGTGCTGGCATGGGTGTTCCGAATTACATTTTCCAGCACAATGTTAAAAAAGCTGCATGACAGTGCGTCACCTTGTCTTAGCCCTCTGGTGGTTTCGAAAACTTCAGTAGAGTCCCTACCAACTTAGACGGAACAGCGAGCATTTTATTCGTCATCCTGATAAGGTTTATCAGTTAAGCAGGCATTTTAAAGTTGGACATGGCACGATACAGTTCGACTTTTTTGACACTGTCGTAGGCTGCTTTAAAATCGACGAACAGGTGGTGGCGGTGTCGATGTTATATTCTTGAGTTTTCTCCAGGATCTGGCGTAATTTAAAAATTTGGTCGGTCGTAGTTTTCTTACCTCTGAAGCCGCATTGGTAAGGACCTATCAGATCATCAGCAAACAGCTTGAGACGTTCACATAAAACGCTGGACAGGATCTTATAGGCAATGTTTAAAAGACTTATGCCTCTATAGTTGGCGCAGAGTAGGCGGTCTCCGTTTTTGTGGATCGGGCAGATGGTACTAAGATTCCACTCGTCGGGCATACTTTCTTCCGACCATATTTTGCAGATGAAATGGTGCATGCTCGTGACCAGGTCATCTCCAGCGTGCTTAAAAGACCATCGCATCCAGCTCCTTTGTTCATGTTTAGTCTGGGGATGGCTACTTTAATTTCATTTTATGGTCGGACGGGCTTAGCTCATGGTCGTCATCTAGATTGACTAGTACAAGTTGCTCTTGGGTGGTATCTTGGTTGTCATCGCTATTTAACAACTGGCTAAAGTAGTCTGTACAAAAATGTCAACACAGTTTAACAGTCTCAACTGTCAAACCATAGACAATAACCATCGAAACTTCTTGTGGAGCTAAAAAAAAAAAACACCCTATATATGGTGATTAAAAAAAAATATTGCTCATACGCCAGAGTGTTCGACCCAAATGATGTTTTTGGACTGGTGACGATTTGAATAAAGGGTGAGTGAGTTGAAGATAGTATGATCAACAGCAGAATTTGAAATTTCAACTGAAATCATCCCCACATAAGTACAAATTACAATTAATTGAAGTAGGCTCTGCCATCATGAAGTTACGCGTAACATCAACCAACTTGTACTGTTTAATGGACTTGCTGTGAAAAAGTATACAAACAACATCATAGTGGCTTATATTATCAAAAGAAAGAACAAAAAGGGGATATTAAGAATCCCTGCATACCTATGGCTCAAACGGACTCATTTGGTTGTCAACAAATCACAAGGCCGGTCATTGGAAATGTGTGGGCTTAGCTTTAATTGGGTGTGTTACACTTAATGGAATTTGTACGTCAGGTGTTCGCGTGTCGGAGAGCCATTATTTCAAACAAAACTAGATGATGAAACGCAGATCACAATTAACAAAAGCTTTCAAGCAGCTCAAATTAGAAATGGTCAGAGTATTACCACCACAGATTTAAATTTGGTAAGCAATATAAATCTAGAGTTACACACTGAAAAATGAAGAATGCACGAGATCCGTTACACCATCGAGTGACAGATAAATACGCAGATAAATTGATAAATTGACTGATCTTTTATTTTATAATAACCTGGATTTTGGCATTAATCCTTTACCCTCCAACAGTGTTGAAGCGAATGACACTTTTAATAAGGTGAACCAATATTGTAAGCCACTAAACAAATGTCACCAGCATAGTTCAAATGAATAAACTAGTGAAAAAGGGTCGTTCATTCCTATCATCCTTGCTCTATTAATACAAATAGGACCGAACAGGTGCTAGCATCTCAGCTAATACACAGCTGCATTACTTATTTCGGTACCGTTTAAGATCGAGCTTCAGGAGGATTTGACTTTTTCTCATGTTGCCTTAATGCTTCAATACAACTTTGGTTCTATTTAAATATGCCCCATGGGCCATGGCGTATTTGTTAGTTTTGCGGACTGTAACGTTGAAGGTTCCGTGCTCGATCGATCCCTGACTGCACCAAAGTTTTTTCCTGGATTACAGTAGCCAGTTTCTATTTATTTCTTTCATTATTCAAGTCAAATTAAGTATGTTGCATACCTTCAGGAGTTAATAACAACGTTCTTATGTTATTTATATGTTGTTTGCAGTGGCTTCCGGTATATATTTCGAGATAAAGGTTTTTCTATCAACACTAACCTTCAAGAAAAAAATAACTACTTGCTGGTGAAAACAGTTTCAAAATCCGTCGCGTAGTTTAGAAGGAGTTAGCGGATAAACAGGAGTGTAACTTCAATTTATATTTGAACTTTAAACATTAGTGTTTCTGTTATATCAATTACTCTGCGTTATTGTTTCCCTCCTATTGTTGGCCTTAAAATTCTTATTTTAACAAACAACCCCCATCTCTGCAAACAACTTTTCCATGAAATAAACTTAATGTGTCCATTTTATTACTAAACAAGTAAACTTTAATAAAACAAATAATTCAAAGGATCTGAATAATTTTTTTGAAGTACATACATTCTAATTTAACATTTAAAGTATCCCAAAATGAACAGAAGAGCAAAGGATGTCGGTTAAATTCACATTAAAATTTCAAGGCAACGTATCTGTGTTATAGAGCAAGTTATATCCTTTTTTTGTCTCCTACAGGCAGAATTGTTAAAAAGACGTAAACAAGTTCGAATGCGCTTTCGAGCTCTCATTCGTATGGTGATATTCAATAAATCATGGCTGCAGGACATAGAGGAACAAAAAATCTCAACGAATATCAAAAAGAACATTGCCATGCTTGTGCGACAGGAAAGAAAGATAGGAATTCTAACCATGGCTGTATGTCGTTGTCATGTCTATATAAATGTTCTAACTATGTATATGTACATATGTATGTATATGTAAGGATATAAAAATCTCTATTTAAAAAATTGAAAGGAAAAAGCACTGATTCGGACACCCGTTTGGATGAGAACGGTTGAAGATAGAAAAAAATTGGTTAACTTGATGCTCACTTTGACATGCTTCGCAAAATTTCCTCCGGTAAGACTTGAATTGATTTAATGCATAAAACAATCGATTTATTAGGGGAAATTTAAATTGCATTTTTGTTATCATACATTTTAATCACATCAAGCAAAATATTACGAAGGTCCCTCAAAACAATGAGAATCAAAAAGAACAAACAAAAACTTTGCTTTAATTACAACCTCTTTATTCTTTAAATACATTTTTTTTCCTGGTTTTTAGAAAGTTAGAGCCCGGCTTTCGACAGTTGTAAAGTTTATTTATTTAAATCCTGGACGCATGATAATCAAGGAAGGTTGTGATCCTGTGGCTGTGTATTTCATTTTAACGGGAGAAGTTGAAGTCACAAAAACGATATATGACATGGTTTGTAGTTTAGATTTTACTTGAATTCATGTACACAATTATGTATTATTTTAATTTTAGAAGAAAAAGGAAAACGTTGAAAAGCTGGACTTTATTAGCGGCCCTGGGGATTGTATTGGAGAAATTGAACTTATAGAAAGATGTCTTAGACTACAATCATGCAAAGCAACAAGTAAGCCAGGTTTAATGTTGAATACCTATTTTATTTTCCTGCACGAAAAGTTTTTTAAGCCCCATCACATTAAAATTTGTGGAAGTTTGTCCATGCATACTAAGTTTCAATGACCTTGGGTGTCCTACTGGAACTACATAACAGTAAGGCCTCCTTTTATAGTTTTATAGTTCATTTGCAACTTGGATAATCTATAATATAGATAGGCAAACAATTTGTTTGTGGTACCAATTGCGAGGTGTTTACCCAACCGATTGAGATGAAATATATGTATATCGTTGGAAAGGTATTACTGAGTAGGTGTGCTGGGAGTATTTTGTTTTTTAATTTTTTTTTTGTTGGAAAATACAGGTGAAAATATCTTGGTGTGTTTTTTACCATTTTTTTCGTATAAATTCGCTGTAAAAATTTTTTTTCCCACAGTTTTGAGCATTTTTAGTTTGTTCAGACAAATTTTTTTGTGGCTAATTGATGATATATTTAACCAGTACCAGCCTCTTTGACTATTTATCTATGGTGGTCTCGGGTCAGAAGATAATTGGATGTTCTCTTCGTAGATGATAGCAATAAGGTCCCTACAGTACCATTGCTTCAAGGTGTTTTAAATCTGTCTCAATAGCACTCCTATGGCTAGTTAGGTTCTGCAGTACCAAAAGTCTTCTGCTTAATTGTGTCTCAGATACCTGTCAAGTTGAGTTAATACATTTTCTCATAGTATTTTGATGCTCAGCTGCTTTCTTCTCGCTTGATCAGAGATCGTGCCAGTCGAAGAACTCTGGATTTGGGCAATACAAGCTTTTTTCAATACTGCTGCTGGCATGTGGATTGAATGGAAACCTTTCGTTAAACAGTTTTTCCCAAGTTGTCCTTATGGCTGTCAGCTGCATTCCGTCGGGCAAGTTAAAGTCAACTCTTTAGAACAAGTACAGAGCATCGCATAAGACTGTTCAGCAGAATGTGAAGTGTGGTATAAAAAGTCAAGACGAACTTGAGAGGAGTGCCAAAAATACTGCAGAAAGAGGCAAAGCAAGGAAGCTGTACAAAATCTGGACTTGAGCGGTGTTTAAGGTAGTTCCACACTATTCCACAGTGTAATACGACATGTCAAAAATATGTGATGAAACAGGTGTATAATAGTGTGGAAACAGAATATGACAGCGCAGATCTCATAATATTTTTTTAGGATTGAATGTAAAACCATCACACATTCCTTCACACTTTTTTTTTGACATGTCGTACTACACTGTGGGGTAGTTTGGAACTACCTTTAGTAACGATATGAGAAATGTAAACAAAGCACGTAGTAGTACGATGTACCTGCAGAATGCCTAAGAGTTGACACTGAAGCAGGTTCCGGTGTTTTGCTTCCACTAGTTCAGGCTGTTTGAAAGACAAAAACTTACTGGAAGGATGCATTTTTTGCTAGGCTGCTGAAAAAAGGAAACCTCAATAAATGCAAATGGCCATATTATTACCGCTCCGTCCATTTTTCTGAAGTTAATGGCAACCACTTTTTTCGAGAAATAAAGTCCACGTTAGAAATTACGCTCATCAGGCATCAAGCAAGTTTTCACGGTCACTGATAGTGCTTCAACTACATCAACAACTTGCGAATCATCCTTGAACAATCATCATCATTTGCAGATTTTGGGAAGGCGTTGATTGGGAAAATTTTGAATGCATCGCTCATAGCGAGGGGTATCGCTGAGAAAATCGTGGTTGTTATTAAAGAATCATACAACGGAAGGTGTTCTTTTTTGCACAGTAAACAGCTTTCCAACTCCTAAAGATATGCTTCAAGGATTGAGACAAGGAGAAATCTTGTCAACAATTATATTTTTGTTGACTATTGACAATGTGATGACTGCTACGGTGGGAACAAATGAAAGGCATGGTATTCCATGGAGACCAATTGACAAAATGAGCCACGTATTGTAATGAAACGCTCTTCCGGCCGCATTATAAAATTGCTAAATTAGCAATTTCGTCCGACCACCACACATTGATTGAGTATTTCACTTCTCATCGACAATTAGTTGCAATTTGCATAGTATAAAATTTTCCATGCATTATTGTGATTCATTTTATAATTAAAACTGTCTTGCATCAGAAATATGCATAAGAAAGCCAGTTTGATTCAGTGCAACTGGAGTCGGTTACTGACCGTGACCGTGTAGTGTACCAATCTAGTGTACAGTGCCGAACTCCAATATTTTGACGTGGACTTCCAGGTTTTGATATAAGTGTCCGCTGCTATCTCAGTCGAGAGTTTAGTGTTCGCAGCTATTAGTCGAGAGATTAGTGTCCGCTGCTGTCTCAGCCGAGAAATTAGTAGACCCTGCACTCTGCTATCTCAGGGTCAAAGAAGATTGTCTGGTACAATTTTCTCTTGCCATTTTGATCTTCAAACATTCAAGACCAATGAACATCGACACGTCCTTTCCCTTCCTTCCTTATTTTCTATCGCTCGCGGTGTGACTAATCATTAAATGGGCTATACAAACCTCGTTAAACGTTAAATTTGTATCTCGAGCAGATGACAGCAAGGCTTCGTTAACCATTGTCTGCGGTACGGAACTGAAGATCCGGTGGCCGCAAACCATATATCGATCGTGGAACTTTTGAAACAGGGCCGGGAAGACACATTTTATTTTGATGCAAGTATCATGCAATGAAAGTGGCAGTAGATAAGCCTTACAATGAGGAAACCTTTTGACAATATAGCGGAAACAAATCCTCCGAATGGAAACCTCAGAGTAGAAGATGCGTTGGATAACCAACCCTTTAAAATCAAATCAAATCCATCCCAGAAATTATTTAGGTGTCGTAATTAAGATGATCCTCGACGAGTTGGAATATAAAGCTTAGGGTTTCACTGGGCCATAAGCAGGACTGTCTGGCAGGATCACTGAATACTTCAGAGCAAAAGAACTATCTAAAAAAACGTTTCCTTTATTTTCATAAAATGTTTTGAAAACTCCGTGGAAAAATTAATTTAAAGCATAAATGCAAAGACTTCACCTAGGTTTTATGATTAAAAACCGGGAATAGAACTCCTTAAAAATATTCTTACAAGTTCAGAATTAAGTTAATTGATTCAAAGATTTCCGACTTAAAAATGATTTTCACTTCCTCAAAATCAGCTTTGCAATGTATCGAATTTTTGGAGTTCAAAAGAGATAGTTTCACATTGCTTAATAATTCAAAAACATATGTGCCAGTTCCCATGATTCCTTTTTCTCCTCACAACACCCCAAAAGTATTGTGAATTATACCTACATTTTTGAAACTTTCGAATGCATATTCTTTAAAAAAAAAGTTTATTGAAAAATCAAAACAATTCCGATTTGTTTCGTGCATCAAATAAATTGACACTCATGCAACTTTTTTTGCAAGGAAGTCACAACGACGACATCGTCTTTAAAGTTAAGTATGTCAACAAAATGTTCCCTTTTTTCCCATGCAAATAAAGTTAATAGAGTCAATTGATATTTTGTTTTCAAGCATCCTTGAACTCATTGCCAAATTGATATATGTATTGTACATGCATAAGCTGGAACGTCATAAAGTACTCAATTCTTTTTATGACTTTCCTACACTCCGAACAATATACTAGATAAATACAAGAACCGCCCTTCTGCATGAAACACGTGCCCCTGTCAACCCTCTCTTCATCTTCATGTGATATCCCTCAAACCCCATTTTCATTTCCATAATTCCTTATTATGAGAACCTCACCGTCACCACTCTTGCTGCTCACTTATCTAATTGTATTTTATATCCAAAAATTACTCAAATAGTCCATTTCATATATAAGAACGTAGGTACCATGAACGTAAAATTGTATATCTAGGTATAGGTTTGATCCAAGCTATGCCAGCCAGTTCTGGATCCCTGGCCCGCTCTCCCTCTCTCTTCCATAAGATCCAATTGAAATATAGAAGTTTGCCGAAAAGTCTTTGCGTGACTACTCATAACTCCGACAGCGCAACTATTGCACTACAAAATGAAAATATTTTTCTATACTAATCAAAATTCATAGCAAATCGATTTGTATCGTATATAAACTTGTAGAAACATCCTGGAACTCCTTTCCGCCTACACCAACTAGAACTGCCAGGACGGCCTCTGAGATAGCAATCGCATTCCATAGCACACCATGTATCCTTTTCTGCTTTTTGAAACTAAAACGAATTGTTTCCTTTCAATCAGTTGTCTGAGGAAGCAGTTAACCAAAAAACATAACCAAATGAGAAATCTATTCCTTTTTTTTTTTTTTTTTTTTTTTGAGGGGGTAACTACCCCAGAAAGCAACCCTCAATCCTCCCACATACAAGAAGTCTTTATAGAATCCATATTCTTATCTGATTCAATTGTTGTAACTAGACTCACAAAAATATGTTTTTTAATACCTTGACGGAAGAGTGGGCGGCGGGCGGCGGGCGGCGGGCGGAGTTATGTAGGATATTTTTGCAAATGCAAATCATTCCCTAGGTTAATCTGTGAGTTACTTTCAGACGATGTGGAACTCCTGACTGTTTACGAGGAAGATTTCGATCGAATTCTTCGTCCGTTTATGGAAAAACAATGGGAGCAGAAAAAAGTCGCTCTGGCAGCGTTTGATTATTTCAAAGACTGGAACTTTCATCAGGTTTTATTTTGGAGGGACAGATAGTCCGCCATTTTTCATCTTGGTGATCGATCTTCTTGGTGTTATTTTTGCAGATAGTCTACGCGTGTAAAGTTGGATTGCTGAAACAGTATGAACCATTGGAAACTATTTGTTACGAGGACAAAGGACCTCTGAGTTATGTCCATTTTGTAATAAGTGGACAGTGTATGATATTGCAGTGTTTGAAGATGAAGGTTTGTTCTTTCCTTTTCAAAGATAAGTGGTGTTTTTTTTTTTTTTTTTTTTTAACAAAGTGTATTGAAAGGTGGCTGAAAAAAGAGGACATAAATCATTCAGCCTTTTGGACATTCAAGACGGAGAAAGTTCCTTGTTGTTTTGTGATTTAACAAACGAAGAAATTTTGAAGAAACTTAATGAATCCAAGACTGAAGGCAGAGTGGCCAGCGCTGATGATGAATCGGTGCGGTCTTCGATGGATTCGGAAGAAGACCAACCTGTTGAAGAGGAAGTGGCTGGAGTTTACAAAAAGGTATGATGTAATACAGATTTACTAGATCGAATATTTAATTTATGGTTCTAAAAGGTTTGATTTGCCTTTGATTGTTAAGCAATGTTAGGATATGTTTTGCATTGAATTTGAGCAAAATTGGTTAAGCTGTTAGAAAAAGCGTAGAGTATTAAAGCGAGTTTTATAATAGTAAATTAACAATAAAGTTTTTAAAGAAAATAATAATCAAAAAATCCTTTTAGGGGTGGCGGTGGACTTAACCACTTTCCATTCTCATTCCTTGTTATAATTTGCTTTGGCGATAGCAGCGACCTCTAGTAAATTGCGGTGGTGACAGTTTAAGTAGAACAAAGACTTCATACAAGTTTATTTGTTAGATTGGCACGCAATATTTAATCATTTAGTGAGCAACAATTGACATTTGTAAAGAAGTCTTTAGATCAGCTAAGCCTATACAAAATGGGAGTTTAAATCCTTTTTGACCCGAGCAGCGAGAGCATATCGAGAGTGGAGAGGAACAATAGTGTAGGATCAACCCTATATAGACAAAAGTGTAGAGGATTTGGGAACAATTTATTCGGAACTCTTTTATTTGATAAGCTGGATAAGTGATGGGTTCTTAAGTTCCACCTTCCACAGCAGAAGAGTTTAATATTCAAGTTAAATCAAAAAATTGAAACTTACTCTATATTTTTACTTGCGATTATAGGTGTACTATATAAAGCAAGTTATGGATTCGTGCAAAAAAAAAAATATTTTGAGATAACAATCACACAAGACATTACGATGATGGACGATTCGAAAAAAATGGGTCTGGAAATTCCGTCCGTCTGTCTGTCTGTATGTCTGTTCGCGCCTCTAAAGTCTGAACGGATTGACCGATTTGCTTCAAATTTGGTACATAATATTATTATGGCGTCCTACAGAGGTGTTTTTGGAATTAGCATTCCAGCTTTAAAACTAACGGTACCAGCCTTTTAATTTTGATGAAAAATTCATTTTTCTTAAAAACGGCTCCTACGATTTTGACAAAACTTTCTGAATGATGTTTTTCAGTAAACTTTATGTTTTGGTTGGAATAGATTTGTCAGGATAAGTCTTATAATGGTAAATCCCATAGGACCGGATTTTTTTAAACCAGATTTTCTCGTAAGCCACTTGACGGATTTCGTTGAAATTTTTTATGTAAAAGCTCTTTTATAAATGAAACAGTAATATTGGTTTAATTTTTCCAAAAAAAAGTTTTTTTTAGTTTAAAAAAACAGTTACATTTTTTTTAAAAAATTTAATTTTTTGTAAACCGTTTGTTTAAAATTTTTAAAATTTTTAAAATTTTTTTTCTGGTTACAACTATACTGCTAGATGTTGGTATACTCCAAAAAAAGTTTGGAATATGGTTTCGAAAAGTTTTGCAAAAAATAAACCGTTTTTTGGAAAAACTGGTCGAACGATTTTGAAAAAAATTTCCATAAAATTTAAAACAGTAAAAGAAATCAGATTGTTTACTTAATTTTCTCCAAAAAACGTTTTAACTAGTAATTTTTAGATGATTAATAAAATTTCATATGAATTTTTCGTTGCTTTTTTCCAAAATCTCAAACCCCAAGACCACTGTAACACATTGGAGCAAGTTCGTACGACCAAGTCGTGCATTTTATTTTAAGAGCTTAAGAGTTTTTTTGGGAAATTTTGGAATGCAAAAATATTTTATAGCTTAATCTCTATATCTAGCAAAAAACGTATTATTTTAATAAAAAAAAAAGGTTTTCATTTTTGACAATTTTTATGAAAAAATCTTTTAAAATTTGTCTGAGTAGGTATGTGAGTGAATATATGAAAATTTGTAGTTTTCAGCTTGGAAATTTGATAAATTTCAATCCACCCGTTTTTTTGTTTTGAAAGCTGTCTAAAAACAGACAAAACAAATTTGAAATGCGGTATTATGCGGCCTTCTTTCGTCCCAAATTTGATTAAAATCGAAAGAGTAGTTGACGGGAAAACTATATTTAATAAAAACCGCTTCTATGAGAGGTACCGTTATACAAGACAAATTCCGAAAAATCTATTCCCACCAAAAGATAGATTGTCCTGAAAAAATGGTACCTAACCTGAAAGTTTTATCTTAATCGTTAAAGCAGTTTTTGAGAAAATCAAATTTGATGCTAATGATTGTATGGCAGGTGGTGTAGTTTTTTTTTGTGACCTAAACAAATGAAAAAAAAACCCTAGAGAATAATGACTACACTAGGGACTAGGTACCAGTATTAAAACAAATTGACTTATCCGTTTAGGCAGTAAAGGTGTGAATAGCCAGATAGACAGTGACAAATGGAACTTACATACATAATTTTTTCGACTTCCCCATAACAGTAATGTTATGTTTGATGGTTATCTCAATTTTTTTTTGCACAAATCTATAACTGGGCCTGCGTGCGCCCCCCTCGCCCCCCGTCGCTACGCCACTGATAACTTGCCTTATAGTATCTATAAGAGTTTGAAACTTTGAGTCTTTAAAAGTTACATGTTAATTAATAATTATGTTTTCTTTGAATATACTCACACATAACCATATCAATATAACCATCAGCTACGGAAATACAATGTCAAGATAGATAAATAGACAACACAGGTGGATAGATAATTTTATTTCCAAAGTAATTATACATAAACTTAGTTTAGCTTTATATTCAAACTAGTGGTACCCGGCGTGCGTTGTTACCCCCAAGAAAAGACATGTACTTAATGTGAAATTAAATTTCGTATTTTTCTTAATGCAAAAATTTGTTTTGGACGGCTTGGTTGATGGATAAAAAATGTACAATTTTTTTTGGTTTGCCAACTCGAGATCAAGCAACATACCTATGATTGGCCATGCGAAAAACATGACTTTTCCAAATGTAAACCAACAAAGCTAACGATTGCCCTTGTGCTTTGTTGATGGTAATTACGAAAGCAAGTCGTAAAGGATACTGAAGGCGCTTGAAGTCAAATGGCATGGCAAATCGTTGGTAATCATCAATTTACGTGGAATCAGCGGGTTGGTGACATTTTCCCCAAGACATGATCCCAAAAGAGAAATCCCCAAACCCGACATTCCCAAAGTAAAATCCTCAGCCGCAAAATCCACAGGGAATATCCCCAAAACAAATATGTTCAAGTAGTGAATAGTGAATTGGGATTCCGTGGGACATCCGAATCAGCACGTCTTCCCCTTTGAATTTGTCAATGATAATTGTTGCCTCGATCAAATTTGGTGTCAATTTTTTAACTGTCGTTTGTCCGTTGCGTCGAACGAGCATCACCGGCGATCCAACTTTCAATGTTGATATGTGTAGTGGCATTCCTGATAGTTGACTGCTTGCTCTTCATCCAACACTGGGCCAATTGATTTGTTTTTGACTGGTTCGCCGGGCAGTTTCAACTGAATTCATTCGTTCAATCTATTGGCATCATAATTCTTGGGCGCTAATAAATAGATGTTCCCACAGCCAATCTGGATTTTTTTAGTCGCTGATTAAATCCGGGAAAAACGGCTTGAATATTTGGTTGCATATTACAAAAATGGCGGGGAAGGGGGGTGGAAACAACATTTTGTTCGATCAATTCCATTTCCGATGACCAAAAGTTTTTGGAAAGACTCAACCAATGTAATTTTTTCAACTCCATGCAATAAATGTGATGCTTTCAATCATGTGTTCAGCTCATCTGCAAAAATCATCTGCAAGAAGCACCTCCCATCGTTTGGTTATATTCTCAGAAATCGCGTTGGCTCAATCGCCCTCTTATTATTACTACGCAGCTTCAACAAAAATAGACACATGCAATATCTATTCCTGTCCGAGGCGAGTTTCCGATTCGCAAAGGCAGTTAATTTCATTGTCAAACTGCACATGATGAATCGATGAAGCCGACACAATTACAGGCACTGGCAACTGATTCCATCGGCTCTAGACAACACATAAGACAATAACACCACAAAGAGAGACAGATAGAACAGAAATATTAGTTTTGGCGGTCCCCCATCTAGCTAGAGGAAAGTGGCCTAAAATGGCCCCCTAAGTAAAATGCCTTATAGCTCGGTTTAAATTTTAGCTATAACTTCATATATTATATCTTTTCAAAGTTGTATCAAAAACGCTTGCTTTTTTTAGCTTACCAATGGTAACTCAAAAATAAAAGGCAACAACGAAAACACTTCTTATATATATTTTTGATGTGAAACATCTATTGGCGCACCTAGGCAGTAAAATCGATCGTAATTGTAACACAAAAATGGCACGACCATGAAATTTTTCAAAGTGGAAAGTGTTGGGTGGTTGGTGGTTGTAGGTTGGGTGGTCGCTGGTGATGCTGGGGCGGTAGTGGTGGAGGGGTAGGGTGGTAGTGGAGTAGGGTTATGGGGAGGGGGGGGGGGGGGGATGGTGAAAATTGTGGATGGTCGGTTGGTGGTTGTAGGATGTAGGTGGGCTCGATGGTTGGTGAGGGTTGTAGAAAGAATTTTAAAAAATGGTAGATAGTTGGTTGGAGGGAAAAATTGACCTTAATGGTATGTGGTTGGTGGTAGGTGGGGTGGGTGGTTGATCTGGGGGCAGGGTGGGGGGGGGGGTAACATTCTGGGTGGTTGGTTGGTGGTTATAGGTGGGGTGGGTCGTTACTGTTAGGCGGATTTGGTTGGTGGTTGGTTGGCGGTTGTAGGTGGAATGGGTAGTTACGGATGGGTGATTTGGTGTTGGGGGATGATTTAAAGATTGTCAAATATAGTGAGTGGTTAATTGGGAGTTCTGTGGGAGTTGCGGGTTGATGGCGAGGGTGTTTGGGGGAATTAAATTTTCCATTCTTTTTACCAATCAGAAAAAAAAAATTTGTCGGTGCAGTTTTCAAAAATGCTTGAGGGTTACTTGGGGGCCTTGTGCGGGATTGGATATGGGACTCTTTTTATCAGCCCGGATTCTTTTTGATGTATTGGCGCACCTAGGCAGTAAAATCGATCGTAATTGTAACGAAACGTAATTGAAGAAAAAAATTATGAAAATGGTGGGTGGGTGGTTGCCTGTTGGTTCTAGGTGGGGTCGGGGGGAACAGAGTATTGTTGGGCAGGGGGTTTGGAGGAATTACGTTATTCATTCTTTTCACCAAACAGAACAAAATTGTTAAAAATGGCGGGTGGTTGAAGGTTGTGTTGGTGGTGAAGTGGATTTTGAGGAGGATGTTTGGGGGTGGGTGAGACAAAATTTATAAACATGGTGGGTAGATGCCGTTTGGGGTTGAGGGTTGGTAGGGGGGAAAATTGACAAAAATGGTAGGTGGTTGGTTCTAGGTGGGTGGGTGGTTGCTGCTTGGGGGTTTTGGTGTGGGGGGTGAGGAAAAAATTGTCAAAAATGGCGGATGCTTGGTTGGTGGTTGTAAATGGGCTGGGTAAATGGTGGTGGTAGGGAGACTTGCTCAGGTTAGGGAATCGACAAAAATGGAAGGTGGTAGGTTGGTGGTTGCAGGTCGATTGGATGGTTACTGGTGGTAGGTATTAGGTGATGAAAAACTTATAAAAAATGGTGGATGGTTGGTTGCTAGTTGAAGGTGGGCTGGAAGTATGGCGGTGATGGAGGTATCTGATGGGTGGGTTGAGGAAAATTTTGTTCCTATGTGTTTATAAATGAATATAATCTGTAATAATTGATATTTTAATAAAATGATAAGACAAATTTATTGATTTAATTAACGAAACCCTAAATTATTAAAAATTATTTCACTCCATATTTGTTTATGGTTTTTTAAAATTACGAATTCTAATGTAAATTTGAATGTTTCACATCTGCCGGGCGTCCCGTGACGGCAAATTTTTTTTTATTACACGTTAATGATTAAATAGTGGCCACAAGTTAAATGATTTTAAAATTGTATTTTGTTTAGACCTCCGTCCGTGTCCGCTGCCTTTGTAGTTCAAACATAAAATCATATTCATAAAAATTATATATACAAATTGGAACTCCAAATGATTTGGAGGCCTTATAGTCCAGCCCATTTCTTTTTTTGAACTACTCCGAGTACTTTTGACATTAAGTCCACCATCCAGGACTGTCTGCTGGTCGACCGTTGATACTTTCCAATCAATTTTGCTAAACAGGAAATTGAAAAATGAGTACTTGCCTAAAATGGCACTGTGCCGTTTTGCCCGTTTAGTGTTTTTTTTTTAACTAAACATTTCACACTGAACAAATTTAAACCTACCCAAGGCAGCTGATTTTGCTAAAATAATAAGAAATACCTTATACTTACATACATTCACTTCCTTCTACAAAATGAAATGTTTTGTAGGCGTTTCAGAGTTTTAAAATTTTCACAAAAATAATTTTATCATCATTTGGTGAAGCCAAGACACAGTTTTACCTGTCAAATATTAAATAACTGCTTGAACTTGATAACATTTCATTTGTGTCAGTGAAACAGTAAAGAACCATGTTCACAAAATATGTTAATTATGTTCGATTATAAGTTTTCTAGCATGTATGCCATTTAACCTTAGGCGGCCATTATAGACCACTCTCTACTAACCACGCGCAAAGATGAACAAGATCTTTTATCAATTGTTTTCGAAAAATTCGTCAATTTGCGAACCGAAACCGTTAAAAAATTCATGAAAAAAACGGAAAAAATTTATTTAAAAAATTTGAAAACAAAATTGCCAAAAACCTGAAATTTGTTTTTCTTCCATCCGATCGGCACCAAATTATCAGGGGAACCATCCCTTATTTAACCTGAACATTTCATAAAAATCCGTTGGGCGGTTTGGGAATTCATACGGGACATACATTACATACATACATACATTTTTATATATATAAAAGAAGAAGATTTATATGAAAGGATACCTACTTGTTCTTAAAAAACTAATAATTCTTCGCACAAATTCTTATCTTTTGCAGGCACGAAAATCAGACTACCAAAAATACGCCCTCATGTGTGGAGTTGACCTCAAGACCGTCATCAACGAGAGAAAAGATTCAATCCCTGTTTTCGAAGAAGCAATCAATCGTTTATCAATCAAATCTCTTGGCACACAAAGAAGGTCAACAAGTCTCAGTACAACCAAACAGGTGTGCCACACCCTCAAAAAAAAAAAAAAGTTCTCCATTAAATATTAAATTTTCATCGCATCATATCCTTACAGGACCCCACAACCATCACCAAACACGAAAGTCACTTCATAGACGTTGGATCCCTCACCTTCGGTGGTATCTTTGGCCTAGGTGAACAACTCGAACATCGTGTTATAATGGCCCGAACAACTGTACAATGTCTTCTCATACCACGCTTTTGGCTCCTCGAAAAGGACCAAAATCCCGGCAACATATGGCAACGAATGCGTTTCTATTTAGATTCAACAATTCCATCGCGTGAATTACTCTTTCAAGATTTTCTTGCAACACGCAAGTGGCAACAATTCAAGAAGAAAATTATAGCCGAGACTCTTGACACCACCAAAGTTGGCAATCCAACTAAAGTGCAAGACATCCCCATCATATGTCGTATTGTTGAAGCTAATGACGACGACGACAAGCAAGGAAGTGGTGGGCTTTAAAGGTCAAAAAATCCAAAACAAAAAAAAAACATCCTGCGTGTCTGAAAATGCAACAAAATTGCCATTTCAAAAAAAAAATGAAATAAAAATAAATTCGAGCACAAAGGGGATGGTAATTATTGTCATTCCGAGCTGTTTTTAACTTTCCCTTTTCCTCTCCTACACATTGTTTATTGTCCAAGCAATGACACACAATTCAAAAGGGGTATATTGACCTGTCTAAAAGCTATCGTCGTCGCGGTCGCTGTCCCGACATGCGATGGCCACTATGTCAATTGTCTGTGGTCACTTTGGAACGACCTTCATGTCGTTCCGGTAATTGCCAGTCCAATTACCTTTTTCTATATACAAATACATTACATGCATGCAAGTTTTGCAAGGGTTGTTGATAAGTAAATAGGTCGTCGGCAGGTTCTGTTTGTTTGGGACACCGTATCCCGTGGATACGAGAACATTAACTTCTGGCAATCCAACTATTTTCGTTGTCAGTATTGATCTAACTTTTCATGCTAACGGTACCTACTCGTAAACCGAAACTAAAGAATCGTGATAAAAATATTAAATAAAAGTTATAAAACAAAAAAATGCCTCTTTTAACACCACACGTCCCCAGCGGACTCATCGACCTTATGAAAGATCTCGCCAAAGAGGTCCTCCGGGATAAACCAGAAAACATATTTGAATTTGCTGCAGCGCATTTTGAAAAACTCATCCAACAAAGGGATGGTTCGATGGACAAGGGCTACGAAGAATTTACAGCTTTCGAAGCCTTCTTTGATGGTCAACAACGCTTTGCTGTGCCTTCAAATTCTGGATACATATGCCAGAGGCCAATCATAATCCAGCCCATTCATCAAGCGAGAAAATCAAAATCTGACATAATGGCAAGCTTCCAGGCAATGGAATCGATTAATGAAGAGGATATACTGGCACCAGTGCCCGTGCCAGTGCCAGCAATAGAAACCTCTTATGCCGACGAGAAGTACCAAAATGCGATCTATGTCATTCAACGGTACTTCCGAAGGTATGTGGCTAAGAAGCAAAATCTACCCAGCAATACCCTTTCAGCATTCACTGCGGCCATAATTATCCAAAGGACAATGCGAAGACTCTTTTCGAATAAAATAAAACTGAAGAAGAAGAAGGATATGGACTTAGCAACCACTACTGATGCTTCTGCCACAACGACGACAACGACCGCTACGACGACGAACGTCAAAGTTGTCCAAGACGATATGGATAATGTATCGGAGGCGGCATCTTACACATCATCGTCTACGATACAAATGCTGGCCGATGGCCAAGAAGGAAGAGAAAATCGATTGGCATCGGGACAAAGAATACAACGTGAGGAGGTTTTAGATGACGATGGTAACGGTGATGGCGCTGCCTCTGCCGATGACGATAGAAATGGCGATGGTGTTATTGGCGCCGCTGACTTTGTTTCGATGGAGATGGAGTTCAAGGAACCAACCCAGGACGACGATGAAGATGAAGGAGAAGGAGAACCACAATCATCGACATCAGCGGTGGAAGTAGTTGTGGCTGACGATGACGATGACGATGATAAGGAGCATTCACATTCGCATTCGGATTCGCATTCCGTGGCAGGAGCAACTTCAACGGCTACGGCAATGGCAATGGCAACGCCAACGGAAATGGATAGAAAATCGATAGCTGATGAGAATGGTAATTGAATGTGTTGAGTTGGCTTGAAAAAGACGATGAGAAAATTTTTGTTAACATGAGAAAAGAAAATCCTAGATGGACAGGATATTTTTATTTGAATTTCCCCTTCCCAAAAAACCATCTTCCAGATGTGGGTTAAAATATTCTTTCGTACATTTTTTTCGTGTACCTATATGCTTCTAGGACTTTGCGTGAATATTCTTTTATTTGTTCCTTTTTATGATAACCAGGAGGAGTAGTGCAGCACGTAGACACTTATTCTATCAGCAAATTTCATTAGAGGCCATTCAAATGTGGCATAACACAGACAGAATATTGAAATTGGTTCCTTTTTTTTACACGTTACACCACAAATTGGTGTGAAAGGACGAACCGTGTTTTCCTCCATTTTGTCATATACAAAATGGATTGTAATGGCGTAGAAATATTTTTTTGTGTGTTATGAATGAAAATAAAGCAATTTAAATTTAAATGTGCGTGATGACTCCTTTGCCGAACGAAAGGGTTTCATTTTCGAAGGATCAATGTTTCGTTGTTAAATTTTAAGTTTCATAAATGTCCTTATGAATACCTTTTGGGTAATATCAATTATAAAGATGTGTCATAGTCATCGAAACAATTTGTTATTTGAATTAATGATAGCCTTTGGAATAGGGAACGTGAGACATGAATACGAAACAGAAATGTGACTTGGGAATTTTTTTTTTATTTAATGTTGATTGTTATCGACGAGGAAATACTCGAAGTAGTTCTATCCGAATTGGAATTACTTGTGTGTTCAGATACCAACTGAAAGAGGTGAATTTTGTAACAATAAGAAAGTATACATTTTGGAAATTGTAGGCGTTGCCCTATGACATCCTTAAAATGCCCACCTCAGGTTCTTACGGTATGGCACGGATCCGAGTGGTCCAATTTTCGTCGACTCTTCGCATAGCTCCGGCTGAATTTAAGCAATGACCTGTGTTACAGCCACCTTAAGGGTATCACTCGATTGAAGTATATTTGCATAGACCTGCGACTTCATGAAACCTCACAAAAAACTGTCTAGCGGGGTCAAATCGCATGACCTTGTTGCTCAAGTAACGTAATTTCTAACGACGTCCGCTGTTTGGCACGTATAGAACCGTCATACTGCAACCACAATTTGCTCATATCCATATGGTTCGATTTGGGCCATAGGAACGTAGCGCTCGCTATTCGCGGTGACCGCATCACCAACGTCGTTTTCTTGAAAGTATGGATTAATGACGCTGGTTTTTTCCCCCCATATACGGCAATAGTGCTTGTTAACACATCCATTCATCCAAAAATGCGCCTCGTCGCTATATACATAGATGATTTTTCGGTCCTTGTGCACGGCGAGGAATTGACTACCTCGGGTTCTGTTGTACACTTTAATGGACATGTTCTCGATGTTCTCTGACGATCTTGCGTTCCTTTGATTTGTTCATTGATTGCCGAATCTTACTTAGGTACTTATACTTACTTAAGGTGGCGCAGGCAGTCCATACTCTAGACCTCGGCCTCAACCAACAGTATGTGCAGTATGTTTGACATATAAAAAGGAAAGCTTTCACCAAGTTTCTTGAAATAAAAAGTTTTTGATAAAAGATTAAAATAAAAAACCAAAAATTTGGGTTTTGAGTTTTTCACATACATTTTGAGGTTATGCGAAAAAAGTTCGTTCATAAAAGTTGTAGATCTCTTAATAACCTAAAACTTTGCCATTTTAGTTTTCTATAAGACCAGTAATTTTGCAGGAATTCAAGATTAACCGATTTTTACACTTAAAAAACCCTTAAAACCCCCTCCCGCCCTCAAATCACCAGTTATTTATTTTTCCTTTTATATTTTTATATTCTCTTCCTTTTGCAATGGGTTTCATTTTACTATAATCTTGGTTGGTTTCAAAAATTATCGACCCTGAGCCTGATGCTCCGCTCCAAGCGGGGCCATCGCCTGTGACTCACACTCTCATTCTCGCATTCCTGCGTGTGCATTGATTTTCTGCAGAAATGGAAGTAGTACCCCGTGGTGTAGTGGTAAATGCTGCCACGCCGAACGAAGGTTCGATCTCTGACTACACCTCCGTTTTGTTCGGGGGACCTAGACCAACTACCTTTTGCGAGGAAGTGACAAATACTCCAAGAGTACATCTTATCATACAAAATATTTGTCGCATCAGTAACTGAATAATAAACAATAGATTTGAAGATGTAAAGAAAATCTCCCCACGCCCGCCAATTGAAAAACCCAAACAACAAAATGGCTTCACGCAGATGCAATCGGCTGTAATATTCTTGATTACCTTTGAAGCAAATTCTTTTGGGCATTAGAGAGTTTCAAAAAACTTTGAACAACTCTCACATCACATCATTATATTTGAAAGCTTTGGGTTTATCTGATATACTAGAATCGCCGAGTGGCCGAAATTCTGCAATTAAAATGCCCAAAACTGTGGGAAAAAAATTTCACAGCGAATTTATACGAAAACATAAGGGAGAGCTACAGTACATTTGCAACGAACTGTTGGATACCCAATTCCCTATATTTTTGTCTGTGTATGAGATCGCCTCCCGTAGGCAGCCGATGTTCCTGTTTCAGAAACAAAATTCTTTTTTAGCAGACAGAAAAAAATTCAATAACATTAATTTTGTGTGGTGTGATGTTCAACTAGTACCTGCACAATAAAAAAAGGCATGCGCCACGCCCAAAGTTAAAACGTTTTATTATCAATTCAATTGGTATGAGCTCAGTGACATTCAATTTTATGCTTGCAGATCGATTTGAACAAAACAAGACAAAACTTAAATTTTTAAAAACTAGATTTTGAATGGAAATAGCGTTTATGGGTGTTTTTAACAATTCTTGGACCACACTCTGCTACGCGACCAAGGAAATTAAATCTAAGTGTTCATGTTTTTTCTTCAAAACTGCGATCGATAGTTAAAAAACGTTAAAAACTTAATGCATTTGACGGAAACGCCTATTAAAAAAGGGCGTATCTTATAAATTTGAAGCACTAACTGAGCTTTGATCATTAGTCAGTATTTAGGCATAAGTGTAAAACTACAGCTGAATCGAGTAGTTTTGAAACGATCTTACCTGAACAAAGGTATTTTATCAAAATCACGCCTTTAAAAGTGAGCGTATGAACAAATTTACACAAGAAAATGTAGAGATATATTTTTCAAATAACAAACGGAAGGAAAAAGGTTTAAATTGAATATTGATAGTACCTTAAATTTTTAAAACTACGTTGTTCGTTCTTTCATGAAAAGTGGGCGTAAGCCACGCCCAAAATTCAAAAATTTATTTTCATACACAAACTTTTTAGTTTCTACTAAGAGACGCAAAATTTTGGCTTACAGATTCATTATAAATACCGTCTATCTACAAAAACAATTTTTTTATAAATTCTAGTGAAAAATGGGCGTTAGCCACACCCAAAATAAAACATTTTTATTTAATTGGAAGAAGGTTTACTTAAAGCTTGCGCGTGCAAAATTTTAGCGTTATGCTTTTATCGTAACTGTACAAAAAACATAATTTAATTTTACCAAATTGAGGTTGTTCATCAAAAATGGCGATTGTGGGCGTGTTTGTAGGCAGATTTTACCGGTTCAAGAACAAAGCCTTACTCTGCGACCTCTAGAGAGTATACATACGGACGGACGGACGGACGGACGGACGGACATGGCTAAATCGACTAGGCTTTTGATCCTGAGTCAGAATATATTATATACTTTTCTATACCTAACGGTATTATTTCTCTATGTTGCAAACTCCACACCAAATACAATATACCCATTCTATGCAATAGGGTAGAAATAGAGTATCAAACAGTTCGTTGCAAACGAACTCGCACGTTTAGATTTATTATCTAAAAGCAGACTCGACTATGCTCGAGATTTAAAAAAAAAAAACATTTTTGCAATCTGTTTAGGTTTCCTGCGTGAACTTTTGAAGCAATCACTTTTGACTACAAATTTTTTAACGACATTTTTAAAGTCACGTTGATGATTTCACCTCAAGAAGACATTTGACTTGAGTCATAATGACTCAATGAGGTAACAACTACGTTGTTTTTTGCGTGGCGTATAATCCTAGCTTTGGTTTAGTATACTTTTCCTTTAATTCAATATTCTTTATCTCTGGATTTTCGGAAACTTGCTTTCAGCATCATGACTTTAGCTTCTCTTAAGGCATAGGGCGGCATCCAGATCCTTATATCCCTCTCTGTTCGCAGCACAATACCTAAGCTGTGTCCACCACTATACATTCTGAGACTCTAATTCTTTCAAAACATTTGACCTTCAGGTTTTCTTCGGTCTTCCAAATGCCTTTTACAATGAAGATTCCTTTAAAAATGCTGATTGACTATTGCGTCATTGGGCGATCTCAATGTATGGCTAATCCAGCGCCTTTTTTTCGGCGTGAAAACATCCACTCTTGTTTGTCTAGTCTAAAGCCACAATTCGTCGTTGGATATGGTTTACTCTAAATGTGGACAAAGTATTTCTATGTTTCCATAGCAGCACAGATTTCACACTTCACTGGAGAGAGGTCTGTTTCACCATCCCAGGTATAGTTGAACTGAATGACCTTCTCCATTGTCTCCTGTTTCACAATAACCTACTGTTGTTGGTTCCGGCTGATATCTTCTATATATAAATAGAAAAGCAGTTTTTTTGTGGTACCAATAGCTAGGTGGTTACTGGTTACCCAATCGATTGAGATGGTATATAATCGTTGGAAAGGTATTACTGAGTAGGTGAGCTGGGAGTATTTTGTTTTGTTATTTTTTTTTTTGGAAAATACAGGTGAAAATGTCTTGGTGTGTTTTTTTTACCATTTTTCCGTTTTCCCACAGTTTTGGGCATTTTAATGTTTTTTTTTAAACTTAATAAAAATAAAAATAAATTAAAAATTGAACAATTAAAAAAAAATACTTCTTGGTGTTGGTGTGAAAAAAAAGTCAGTTATAGTGCGACACGCTAAAGTTTCGCCGTGCGAGTAATTGTCGTTGAATTCATTTCGATAAACATATTTTTCCATTAAATGAGTAAAATAAAAACTCGAAAAATATTGTTTTTTTGGCGTAGTACGTAAAACTTTTAAATATATTTAATACAATGGCCAAATTTTGGACGCTGGGCGATTCTAGTTTTTATAAAATATTATTAGTTGTGCGTAAACATCTTGTATATTGAAAAAAAAAATAGAATTAGGGTGTGGCTAACGCAAATTTTTATTACAAACTATAAAAAAATTAGCCGTCACGGGACGCCGGCAGATGTGAAACATTCAAGTTTACATTAAAATTCATAATTTTTAAAAAACAAGCAAATATGGAGTGAAATAATTTTTAATAATTTAGTGTTTAGTTAATTAAATCAATATATTTGTCTTATCATTTTATTATAATATCAATTATTACAGATTACATTCATTTATAAACACATAGGAACAAACCCACCCATCAGACCGACACCACCGCCATACTCCCAGCCCACCTACAACTAGCAACCAACCATCCACCATTTTTTATAAGTTTTTCAGCACCGAATACCTACCACCAGTAACCACCCAATCCACCTGCAACCACCAACCCACCACCTTCCATTTTTGTCGATTCCCTCCCCAGAGCAAGTCCCCTCTACCACCACCATTTACCCAGGCAATTTACAATCTCCAACCAAGCATCCGCCATTTTTGACAATTTTTTCCTCACCCCCCACACCAAATCCCCCCAAGCAGCAACCACCCACCCCACCTACAACCAACCAACCTACCATTTTTGTCAATATTTCCCCCCTACCAACCCCCAACCAAAAACGCCATCTACCCACCATTTTTGTAAATTTTGTCTCACCCACAACACAACCTTCAACCACATACCAACCACCCGCCATTTTTAACAATTTTTTTCTGATTGGTGAAAAAAATGACAAACGTAATTCCTCCAAACCCCCTCCCCAACAACCCTCAGTTCCCACCGACCCCACCTAGAACATTAGAACAGCCAACTACCCAAAATTTTTGTCAATTCCCCCCGACCCCAAACCAAACCCCGACCAGTAACCACACCCCACCTACAACCACCCACCCACCATTTTCGTCATTTTTTTCTTCGCCAACTTCCCCACACCCCACACCCAGATCAACCCTCTACCAGTACCACCAACCCCACCTACCACCAACCACATGCCATTTTAGTCAATTTTTCTCTCCAACCAACTACCTACCATTTTTGACAATTTTTTCCACAACCCTCCCCCTCATCAACCATGCAGCCCACCTACAACCACCAAATATCCATCTTTTCACCCCCCCCCCCCCCCATAACCCCTACTCCACTACCACTCTACCCTCTCTACCACTACCACACCAGGATCACCAACGACCACCCAACCTACAACCACCCAACACTTTCCACTTTGAAAAATTTTATCAAGCGTCCATTTTTCGTTACAATTACGATCGATTTTACTGCCTAGTTGCGTTGCGCCAATAGATGTTTCACATCAAAAAAAATTTTTGCAAATAAACGATGTAATGAATCCACAATCGTAAATTGGTGCGCCTCTTAGTTGAAGCGTAGAAGAAATGAATTAAAAGAAATTTTTGAATTTAGGGAGTGGCGGTTTATGGCGGCCGTGAAAGAACTAAAAACATAGTTTTAATTAATTAAGGTACCAATATTCATGTTATACTCATTTTTTTGTGTTCATTATATGAAAAATATGTATATCTCTTAATTTTTGTGTGTGTACATTTTTCCAATACGCCCACTTTTAAGGGCGTGATTTTTATAAAACACCTTTATTCGGAAAAAAACTTTTCAATTCAGCTGTAGTTTTACACAAATATGCCTAAAAATAGACTTAGGGTCAATTCTAAGCTAGTTCTTTAAATTTTTTTTTAATTTTTTAATACACGCCCTTTTTAAAGGGGCATTTCCGTTAAAAGTCTTTATATGCATTAATGTTTTCTAAATATCGGTCGCAGTTTTGGAGTAAGAACCCTCTTTCACGCACGTTTGGATTTATCATATGAAAGCAGACTCGAGATTTAAAAAAGCAAAACAATTTTGCTTTCGCTCCCAGATTCGTAGCCCTGTTCTTCGAATGTACAACTATTGGTCTTGACATAGTGCTTCAAAACTCAAGGCTTTAAAAGACAGCTACGTTCCGTACAATGACGTCAGAGGTATAAAACTACGTTATAGCTTTGATTCAGTATTTTTCCATTCGTTCAGTTTTCTCTGGATTTATAAAAACTTGCTTTCAGCATCATGACTTTAACTCCTCCTAAGGCAAAGGGCTGCAGCCAGATCCTTCCTTTCTCTCTGTTCACAGCACAATACCTCAACTGTGTCCACGACTCCGAATTCTGGAACTCTGCTTCTTTCAAAAAACTTGCCCTGCAGGCTTTCTTTGGTATTCCAAAATTCTGAGTCATTGGTCTTCCTCAGTTTATGGCCAATACATTGTCTTTTTTCGGCGTGAAAACATCACTTTTTATTTGTCCAGTCTAAAGCCATAGTTCGTCCTTGGGTACGGTTTATTTAGGATGTTGAAAAAGCATTTTTATATTTCCATAGCAGCACAGATTTCAGATTGCACTGGAGAAAAGATTCCGAATTCACTGCTAGCTTTGTTTATTCTGTTGTTATTGTCCAGGTCTTCTCCAATGTCACCGTTCTCACAATAATCTGCTGTTGCTGGTGACGGCTTGTGTGCAGTACTTTTTGTCTTTTTTGGGTTAATCCTCAAACCAGCTGCTTCTCCTTTTTTTTGAAACGAATAAGACCATAGTCCAAAGGGCTTAGCTTTTGGAATTGCTCTCATAAAATAAAAACTTTCTCATTTTCATCTATCGTGAAAATCATAACATAGTCAAGAACAAAATCGTTGATTGAACATAGCCCTGCCTCGCTCCCTGATGTCGAACTTCAAATGCATGAAAATCTATCCACCGTCTAAAACAAAACACCTTGCGTTATTGTGCGATTCTTTTATTATAGCAACAATTTTTTTGGGGATGATCAAGAAGTATCCAAATAACATCACTTCGATGTTCATTTTTCCCACATTTTTCTTCATACAAGACCAACAACTCATTTCCACAAATAATTTGTCACTTTGTTTTATTTTTCTTAAGGCAACACCGAATCCACCCACGAAGAACCACCCAATTCCACAACTAATGACGTAAACTCTGGTAAGTCAGCAATTTGAACACTTTTGCCTAAAAATTTATTTCCACAAACAGGATACTAGTACTGCACATATTGGCATATTATCAACAAAAATTGGCAGCAAATCCAACCACCAAAATTCACCCCACAACCCAAGAAACGTCGTCGTTGTTGATATTGATAGGAACCGAAGTGAACCAACGCAAATTAAGACAAAACAACCGAATATAATTCCAGCTGGTTTAAGTGTGCCCTTGAACTACCCACAATCGTCGTCGTCGGTGTCGCTTGGAGCAACTCCAGATATTCTGATGCCAGCTACAGCACCTCATTTGGAGAAAACTCAAGAAACTTTTATGGTTCAGCGCCTTCAGGGTATTATTGGGAATGGAAATGGAAATGGCAAGAACAATGATGCATCATCTATCATTCAGGATGATGGTCGAATTAGGAAATACGATCTTGACAATGGAGAATCCTTAAAAATCTACGATGTATACTATCAGGATATGAATGACATGGAATTTTCGGATAGCTTAAACGAAAGCACAATGGAAAAGGACTCACTTGAACCTGAAGAGCTCGATGTGGATTCATTGGAATCAAATGAAAATATAGTTCATCATATGAGTGAAATTGTCAAGAGGGATGCTAGGCAGGATGATGGTAGTTTGTATGAGGATAATGATGATGTAGATGAGGAGCAGGCTGATGGCAACGAGGATGCACATAATTCACAGAAGTTTGTGGAGCTTGAGAGAGTTCCAACTTATTTGTATGGAATTCACCCCACACGCACGCCTGTAGTTGAGCGTCGAAGTAGAAGCAGGAATTTAGAAGAGGGTCGTAAAGTACCTGAAATGAAGTATTTGGAAGCGGCAGCTAGTAGCGAAGTCGAAAACAGGACTCCAGAAGAGAAATCAGAAGAGGAGTCATTGGAGTCAAAAGGCAGCACTTCGGAAGAATCGAGTTTGACACAAATCGAAAACAATTTGGAGCAGGCAAAGGCGATGGGTGGCAGAATGATGGTTGCTCCTGATAAGGACAGAGAAGAGCCTACAAACTCAAATGAAATCAACAGAGAAAACGAAAAAAGGATTTCAGATAATTTAGAATCTGTAAAAGACGCTGCACAAAATAATGAGGCCAAGGCTCTAGAGTCGGCTCAAATAACCGCTTCTGAACCAGACAAAATGGACACCGAACGAAAAGAAAGCTTTAGCAAATCAGGAATAGACAACCCGAAACCAGAAGAAGAAGTGCTTCAAATTTCAGCTAAGACCGCTTCTGCAAATTTGATTGACTCCGAAAGGAGAGTATATCCCAATGAAATTCTTTCGAAAACGAAAGCTTCATCACAAAGTAGTGAAGATATCAAAGAATCTTCTTCGGAAACTGTGGTAAAGGTTCAAGAAACTAATAATTTGAAAACTTCGGGTAACGATAATCCATCTGAAGAAAGTGTACCAGTTACAGAACATATTGGACAAGGTTCCCTAAAGTCCGCCCAGTCTCAAGACGAATCAAAGAAAAATTTAAACGAATTAGAAGAAATTCCAACAGACAATTTAACAAATGTCGCTTCTGAGAACCTTGAATCTTCAAATGAACAAGCTTCGACACATACACATCGGGAAAAACGGTCCTTAAATAAGGATGCAGATATCTCTGATGATAAAAATAATAGTGAAGAAGCCTTGAGGACAAATGAAGAGAACATTGAAAAAAATTTGGCAAAACCACAAGACGTTCCTTCAGAGCAAAGTTTAAAATCTCAACAAAATGTTAATAACACTGAAGAAACTAAAGGTACAAATAAATATTCATTTAGCACGAACAATACTGGTTTTGGTGATGTTTTAGACAACATTGCTTCAGCTAATATACCTTTAAAATCGGGAAGCACTGAGGATCCTAAAAAGACAATTTTAAATCACGATCAAGAAATTGAATCACAGTTACAAGAGCTTCAAGACCTGAGTGATCTCCAAGACCTAAGTGATCTTTCAGATCTTCATTCAGTAACTGAATCTGAATTGCAAAAGAAGGAGCTTGACACAGAAGTTGCAAAATCCTCCCAGAACTCTGAGCAAGATGCTAACAATAATAAGAAATCGATTGAAGATGAAATGTTGTTAGAAAACATAAATCAAGATCAGAGTACTAAAAGCTCTGGGATTGAAGATCACTCAAATGAATCATTACAAGAATCATTAAAAACAATTGAAACATCAAACGGGTCAAAAATTTCTTCGGAAGCGGTTGAGGAAAATGAAAACTCAGTGGTCAATGTCTTAGGCAGTCCCGGAATAGCAGTATTGTCAAAACATACAGAACATACAGAAGCTGCAGAAGCGGCATCAACTACTAAAGCAGTAGAAAAAGAAGAGGTGGCGGTCATTTCTTCAGTTGAAGATGGTCATGTAATAAAAACGATCACTTCTTCCACTTCTAAAATTGAAAAACTGTCCAAGAAAACGAAATCAACAGTTGAAACAGAAGAAAATTACGTGACAAAAGAAGATATTTTGAAAACAGATTTTGAGAAAGGGCTTGTAACCTTGGGTGAAAATTTTGGTGTTGAAACAGGGTCCAGTTTATCAGACAGCAAACAAAATGGCTTACAAATATCGACAGAACAAAATGAACTTTCCAATAAGAAGAGTAAGGAATATTTTGGACAAAGTGAAGTGGACAGTGCTGACATACAAATTGTGCCTACCCCACCAAATGAAGATGCAGCTCACGTTGGTACTGAAACTGTCCTCAAAATTTCGGAAATCAAAGGAGCTCATACCAATGACAATATAAAGGGTTCGGATGCAGCTGCTAGTACATCTGATATCCTAAGTGAATCTGAGTGCTCCCCTGTTGAAGATCACACAAAATCTAAGACCCACAAAATAAATTCCGATGGAAACAAAACAGTGAAAGATGATTCAATTGAAGAAGACGGAAAGAGAACCAGTAGAAAAGAAGAAGGCATAACCCCAAATAAATATAATGAAGAAGATACAATTTCAGATGAATCAACACTTGAAGGAGGTCACGAAAACATAAACGAAAAAAAATTGGATAGTCCTGAAAGCCATCTAAATCTAGACAAAGACGCAGAACAAGATCTTAAAACCGTAAGTGAAGAAGATCACAAGTTCTTAGAAGTCAAAGATTTAATTCTTCTTAATAAGAAAGATGTTCTTAAAAACGCCCTGAACACAAATCAGAACAAAGAAGATCCAATCAGTTCAGATAACACTTTGGATAAAAACGAGGTTACAAAAGATGAGATGGATAAAAACGAGGTTACAAAAGATGAGTCAAAGCAAGAAGTCGACAAAACTTCCCAAGGAGAAAAGTGGGAAAACTCCCAAGTTTTAGAAACATCCAAGTCCGTAGAGCTGAAAGAACTTATTCACCACTCTGATGGAGGTGCATCTTCAGAAACTATACCACAAGAAAATGTTGTGTCTACCAAAGATGCTCCAAGTGTTGAAAGTCAACCATCAGATGTTCTCAGCCATAAGAACAACGACAGCTCAAGTAATCAAAATAATGAGTCATTGATGCCTGACGTTAGATTGCCTTCTTCCGAAATCGGAAAAACTGATCCAGAAAATGTCTATTTTGAATTAGACGAAAAGCCAATCAAGGCTTCAGAAAAAGCGTCTGGAGAAAAAAATCCTGCTTCAGAAAGAGCTCCAGAAGACGTCACTGTCAAAAACAAACTTGAAACGGAACAGTTGAAAGATATCCAAAATATCACCGAACACACCATTACAGATAATAGTTCTCATCAAAATCAATTTGAAAACATTGAAAACCCTGGTGTCAAGAAAGACCACGAAGAAAAGCAAAATGCAAATATTGCAGTTGAAAGTCAAATCGAGATGAGCAATAAAAAAACAAATTCCAAAAACCAAGAACAATTTGTCAAAGATACTGCACCAGGAGGGATTAAAGAGGTGAATTGTGATGGAAGCAGTGCTGAAACTTCAGCAGACTTTTCGAGCATAGGAAAAGATCTGGAGTTTTTCGAAGACACAATACAGTATTTGAAGAACGCTACGGAACATTTGGGAGGAATGGATGATATATTTGATGAAACAAAAGATTCCGTTGAAGCATCAAAGAACTCAGATATATTGAATCAGTCAGCTGTATTAATTCAAAGTGCTTTTAGAGGCCACCAAATAAGAAAAGGTCTCAAGGAATCAAGATTGGAGAATGAAGCTCAAGTGACAAAAGAAGCAGTAAAAGGTCGAAAGAAACGTTCGTTATATGGAACTGAAATTAACCCAACAACTGATGAAGAAAAAGTTCAGGCAGCAATACAAATTCAAAGTGCTTACAGAGGTCATCAAGTTAGAAAAACTCTCAAGAAAAAAGATGACGGACAAGATCCATTCGAAGCAAAAAGAATAATCAGTTTGGAAGAAAACAAACCTACATCTAAAGACGATGAAAATCTTGTCAATTCCCCATCAAAAAGTTCATTTAAAAATATTTCAGAAAAAAGCCACATTCCAGTGGCAGTGATTCATCCAATGGAAACAGGCGTTTCTCACAAAGTTTCCGAATCGAAACCTAGACATTCATCTTCATCTGGTGCAATGACTTCACCAGTCAAACAACCAAAGTCCAACGCATCTGCAACAACTTCGGGAAAATCTTTTAAAAATGGCCATCGAAATGTCAAATCAGTGAACTCACCACAAAAAGAGGTGACATTGGCACGTCAAAAGCCACTTGAAAAGAAACCAAGTGTCAAAAGTGACAGCTCAAATGAAAGCAGTCCAAATAAAGAAGATCCCTCTTTGTCTCAAAAAAACTATACCGGAAAGAATGGAAAAACCTTTATATCTGACACTTTGGATCAAACTTTAGTGTTGGGAAGCAAAAAACTTACCACGATCTCATCAAGCGGTTATGGGTCAAAATCTAAAAATCTCAAAACTAAAACACTATCAACCGCAGATTTGATTGGACATCCTCAGGGATCGAAAAATGTGAGAGACCAATTTGCTAGAAAAGGAAAGTCTGTGTCGACTAACGGGAGATCTGTTAAACAAGAATCCTTCGATTTGGAGGCTATTAAAAAGGAACTATTGTCACAGAAGATCAGAACTCCTCCACAATCTGGCACAAAAAAGACAACCAATGCTGGAGTTAGAAAGCAAGGTAGTCCAAAAAAACTGCCCAAGGGATCCAGAATTCCCCAAAAATCCCCGAATAAATCTGAACAAAAGCAAAATGAAGACACCGAACTGGAATCACCGATCACAACCATTCAGCACTCAAATGGATATCTTGCCAAAGAAAATGACTGGTCAAGAACTTTCAATATTCAATCGGACCATGAAAATAATTTGAACCTGGCTGAGCCCCCAAGTGGGGTTTCGGGATCTAAAGAAGCCAATTTTGTCAGCGCCAGTCCCAAAAAAACTTTGAACAAGACGTATACGGTTAGATCTTCTTTGAATGAGGTTGGAGACATAAATTCACAATCAGATACCGTTTCTGAAAGCTTGAATAAAGACGTTGATGTTGCCCTCGAAAAATCAGCTGTAAGGATTCAAAAAACCTTTAGAGGTTATAGAACGAGGAAAAACTTGACAAATAAGGGATTGGTCAGAGGTTTTCCAAGTGACACTGGCAATGTTTCTAACTCAAGCAATGCTAACAACAAGTTAGTAACACAAACTACGAATGATTCTCCGAAGAAAGAGGTTTCAAAGAAACAAGAAATAGCCTCCAAGGAATCTCCAAAAGATAGTAAAACTAACAAAATAGATAACTATATCGAAGACAAAGAATATTCAAGCTCTGTGGAAGAAGCAATGCTTCAAGATTCTACCCTTGATGAAGCAGCTACAAAAATTCAAAAAACTTTCAGAGGCCATAGGATAAGAAAGAACTTAAAAACTGCAAACGCTTCTGGACAAAACTCAGAAGTTAGAGCCGAAAAAGATTCAGAAACAATCAAGTCTCAAAATAGTCCTATAAAAGATGCAAAACCTGTCAATCACAGCAGTGAAGAATCTATTAGCCTGGACCTTGACAAAGCAGCTACAAAAATTCAAAAAACTTTCAGAGGTCACAGGATAAGGAAGAACTTAAAAACTGCAAACGCTGACAAAAATGAAAGTCTTTTGACTTCTGCACATAACTCAGAAGTCAAAGCCGAAAAGGGTTCAGAAAAAAGTAAGCCTCAAAATATTCCTGATCACAGCAGTGAAGAATCTATAAGCCGGGATCTTGACAAAGCAGCTACAAAAATTCAGAAGACTTTCAGAGGTTATCAGTCAAGAAATAAGAAAACTGATGAAGCTATCAAAAATAAAGAAAAAGAGGGGGATTCCATCACCAAGCTTCAAAAGGATCCTGAAGATCTTAGTTTGAAACTTGATGAGAAACACTCTGAAGAAACTTCGACTATTTTCAATAGTTTGAAAAAGAGTTTTGAAGATTACAAGAGTTCAGCCCTTGACAAATCTGCGACAACAATTCAGAAAAATTTTAGAGGTTATAGAACAAGAAAAGATTTAAAAAATAAATCAGCTACTACTGGGATCAGAAGTGTGATTGCTAAAGATAAGAAAGAATCAGAAATTAAATCGAAGAAAAATACAGAACATCTTCAAAGTGGCTTGGACGAATGTGTACCGCAATCGGAAAGAGAACTGAACAAAAATGAAACAGAATGCTTTGAAGAATCCATCAACAAAACTTCGAAAACACCTGAAGAAACTGCTGATTTGGGGAAATCTGCAACGGTTATTCAAAAGGCATTTAGGGGTTATATGACCAGGAAAAATCTCAAGGCAAAGGGAATGGAAACTCTTGAAAAAAATACAAGTGAAACAGAAGAGGAGGGTGCTAAACCTGTTGAAGATAAAAAGGAATCGAAGAAAAACAGAAAAGACACTCCCCAGAAACAGGGAGTTTTCGATAGTTTTGATGTCGAAGAGTTTCAAAATGAGGCTTTGCAGGAGTCTGCAACTACAATTCAAAAGACATTTAGGGGTTACAAGGCAAGAAAAGAACTTCTAAGTAAAACAAATCCATCAACAAATACTGAAGAAAGCCGAGGCAAACCGATTCAAGCTAAACTTTCAAAATCAAATCGAAGTCAAGATCTTCATTCCATCTTAGAGTCAAATGAAGGCCAAACTATCACTTCGAGTTTAAATCAAGAGGCAAGTTCGGCTTCAAGTATTGAACAACCTGAAAAAGATGAAAACACAAACATACAAAGAACTGTTCCTGATAATAAAAGCTCAGTTCTGAAGACAGATAAAGATCACACATCAGCTACAACAAAAACTTCAAACGAAAAATTGCATGATTCCGGAAATCTGGACCACACCATCCTTGCTGGATCAGTCAAAGGTGTCCTAGAAGGAAGCAAAGTTGAGTCGAAACAAAGCGAAACAGTACAAACTACATCAGCAGTTGCTGTGCTTGAAAACGCCGCTTCGACAATTCAAAAAGCTTACCGAGGCTATCACACAAGGAAGAACAATCAAGTTTCAGACTCTTCACCAAAGAGCTATTCCCATGGCACTCAACGGGAAATCAGTCCAAAAGAAGTCCTGGAAAATTCTGATGAATCAAGTATTTTTATAGGCCCAGACACATCATTTGACTTATCAGACGTCGATAGTGTTGAAACTAAAAGTGAAAAAGCTTTTAACTATGACAAACTGAGTTCTTCAGAAGCCCATACTCCGGTCAATAATGAAGATGAAGGCCTTGCTTCAACACACAATATCAACGTTCATTCTGAAGACCCAGGCAAAGACAATGAATGTATCAATACTCCTTCAAAAATCCCTCGCAGAAGAAGAAGTATAATGGAACCAACAGCTCCGCCCTTAGAAGAAATCCTGACGGCCGATGAACTAGCTGTTGTTAGTCCGAAATCAAAATGGTTTGTTGGTGATGAACCAATAATCCCATCCGATAGCAGTTCTTCAAAACCTTCTACTCCTTCTTCTGTAAATCCTTTAGTTTCTTCTTCTTCTAGTAAATTTGATGATTTGAGTAGCGTTGATGCATGTCGTGAAAATTTAAATTCTAACCAACAACTAACGCCATCTATTAAATCAGCTGTAGTTAGTACTAGTAGTTTGTTGCTTACTAATATAACTGAGATGCATGATAATAATACTTTAAATAACAATTCTGGGATAGTTTCAGCAAATGAAGAAGGAATTTTAGGAAAAGAAGAACAAATGGACGAAATTGAAGAAATATCAAGTAAGCTTGAAAAGGAAGAAAATGGTATTGATTTAGGGAGTACCGTAGCTATCAAGGAACTTGAAGAAGATACTGAATCAAAGGAAGCAGGGGAGGCGCACAGCATCATCAAAGATGACAAATCAGGGGACAGTATGGAAATTGTGACAGATTTGTGCAAGAACTGCGCTGAGGGAATTCACGAAGGTGGGATCTGTTCAAAAGACTTGATCAAAAGCCAGGGTAAGTAAGATTTGTTTTCTTCTGCTTTGTTTAAAAATTGATTTTATATTTAAGGCGACAGTGATACAGGATTTGAAGATTTAGTTCTTACGGAAGACCAGTCTCCTCGCGGGAATAAAACATTAAGCAGCAATGCAACCAGTGAAGATGGTAAGAACAAACCAATTGATGTAGATGTAACTGTTACTGATCCAGACAACCAAGATGAAAATCTAACTGAAGAATTGAAAACTTCAAATGACTGTCCTGCTATATCTCTTATTCCACCATCTTCTGAAGACGACACTTCTGAAAGGGAGTCAAGTAGTGTTGAGGCGGTTAAAGCTGAAGTCATGGAAGAAAAAACTGGCACCAGTCAAGATGGAGAAGATCAATCCGAAATCAAAAGGGAACTCCAGGAAAACCATGTATCAAAGTCCGAAGATGAAACAGTTAGAAACGAAGGTACAGCTGATGATGCCGATTTAGTTGAAAAAACAGTTAGCAAGGCTGAAAGTTTAAAATCTGATTCAAAAGAAGACAAATCTAGTTCGTTTTCAACAGAAGACATGAGTAAAGTTTCAAATGAAAAAGTTCTTGAAGGCCAAGTTGCCGAAGCAGGTGATCACTCTAGCGTCGAGGAAAGTCCATTTATCAAACTTTCTTCAGATGAAACTGAGGGAAAAGACTCTTCGGCTCCACCACTTGATGGGCCTCTAGAAGATGCTTTTAAAACGCTGCCTGGAGAAGAGCTCGAAATAAAAGATCAAGGCTTTGAAGATGATTTTAGCGAAGGCAACAATATAGAACCAAACTTGAAAGAAAATCAGTCTACCACTGAATTGAAAGAAGAACAGAAACCAGCCGATAAGGAAAACAAAGAGGGTTTTGAAAAAAGTGAAAACGCTGTTCAAGAAAATGTTAATGAAGAAGAAAAACCTGGTGGCATAGATTTGGAGAAAAAAGAAGATCTTCTCAAACATGATTCACAAGGAGAAAGTAGTGGAGTTGTTAGCCAAGATCTTGAGATCAAAGATTCTTCAGAAGAATCAATCCCTAAGGAGACAACTTATAAGGAATCTCTTGAAGATAAGACAACTGATTTCACCCAAGACAACCAAAGCTCAATCGTTTCTGAATCTAAAGATCAAGCCAAAGAGGACATTCCTGCTTCAAAACTTGGCGATAATATTGACGCACATTTAGGTCAACAATCTTCTAAGGAAATGGAAGATATGCTACAAACAGAACCCCCTGCACAAAGCTCCATGGTCGAAAATGAACCTGATTCAAATGCTGGTCAAAGCAAAGGTTCCTTCAATAAAGACAATCCTTTGCCTAAAACTACTGTCCACGAATCAAAATCAAAGTTCTCTAAGGAAGTTTTTGTGGACTCAGATATAATCTCACAGATATTCCCAAATGCAAAATTGGAATATAAGGATGGGAAAATCAACCTCTATCGTCTAATTAAAGAAATGGATAAGGGAAGCTCCAGCGAGGAAGAAATACATATAGCAGTAGAGGTTATGAGATGTGCCCTTTCTGATCCCCTTTTTAGGAGCAGGTATGATAATGGAAAAAAAGCTGAAAAAGAACCATCCCCGGAGAAACATCAACAGTTGTCATTAAACAAGGAAGAACAACAAATCGGGAGCCATCATCATCTCTCAAAAGAAAACACTACAGACGATCCAGCACAGGAAGATCTAGAAATCGCTAATCCCCAAACTACAAGCCCCAAAAATGAAAACAAATCTGAAACCAAAACTTCCCTGGAAGATGAGTTGGATGAAAACAAGTTATCTGACATCATCGAAGAACAACACCCAGAGAGCACAAATCTCTCCGACTCAAATGTCGAGGCTAATTTAGAGAAGCTTATTGAAGATCACCTAAAACGAGCTGAAACTACTACGAACACAATCGATCCAAAGGATCTACCAACTAAAAACTCTTCACAAGAGGTTATCGAGGAACCTTGTTTAAAAAAAGTCCTTCCTCCGACACCATACTCTGCCAGTTCAGATCCAGATGAATCCGAACTTGAATCAACTACTACAAAAGCTGATTCCACTACCACCACTCCTGGTTACGATGATGCTTCGGAGACTGATGGCTTAGATATACCAGCGCCGAAGCCAGATGTACTAGACGCTATCACTGAGAAACACCGGGAAACTGAAGCAATGGTAGCGCGGATGCATCAACGCCGTGCTTCAGAACATAAAATATCCATTGACAGTGGAACTGATCAGCCGATTGCTTTTGAAGAGCCCATCTGTCAGCCAATCAAACCCATGCAAAAGATTCAGAAATCCAGTTCCACAGAAGCTGAAGATGAGTTTGTTCTTCAAAAACTTCGACGTGGTGATACGACCCGTGAAAGTAGCGCCCAAAGTGAGTCTGTTGTATTTGGAGATTCAACATCTCAGCTAACTGAATCAGAAGATACTTTTAACGAGAACATGGATATGCATTCACTTCACCGAATGAATACAACCGCTGCAAACAGGAGTCATCTATTTAAGTCGGTTACTATCGACGATACTGTGAAGTATATTGATCCCGAAAAGTCAACCGAAGAAAGTGGAAGCAGCTTTTGTATGGATGATGCACTATCTGAAGACGTCCGAAAGAAGATGATGGCTTATTCAATGTCTGAAGCCGACTCAGACTATTACGATGTTGGAGACCAAAGCAGTCGTCTTCGTGACGATTTTAATATCAGCACCGCTCTTGACAACTTCCCATCCACTGACACTGACACCACTATTGTCTCGGCGGCAACTAAAATCCAAGCTGGTGCGCGTGGCTTTCTTACTCGACGCAGAATTCGTCGTGCCAGTATGGGAACCAAGGCATCATTGACCGAAGATCGGAAAATGTCATTCGGAAACGATGCGATTGGTGAATCTCTTGATCAGTTGGCAGAAGAAGAAGCTGGAAGGCGCCAATTCAATCGTCAAATTGGCGTTAATTCATTACCCTCAGCCTTGGAACATTCCGATGAAACCAATAATTCGCTAGAGGCCTCGCCTCTAGGTGAAGACACTCAAACTGACACGATCACATCAACCAAGCATTTCTTAATTAACATTGAGCGGGAAAATGAACCCAATGCATACACGACATCACAGAACGACGACGACGGTCACTTCAATGACGGGCTAGAAAATCAAGAAAATGATTCAACCCAAATAGTGTCTAAATTAGAGACAACTGTGGCAAGACGTCTTACTTTGCAGCGTGGCGATGCTCTGCGAAACGATTCCACGCCCGACGACGAAAATGGTAATGGCAAACAGGTGGAATTGGCCAAAAATAATACCTCTGCTGTAGGGACTTTGATAACTCATGAAAAGACCATGGTGGAATCGACAACGACTACGACAACTAGAACAACAACAGAGAGGAGGAATTATTCTGACGCAGGTAAGTATTTTGATTTTCTTAATTAAAGTGAATGAATCTCAGAATCCCAGAAAAAAAAAATAACTTGGCAAGTCAAGCCAATAAAAGATATTTGAATTTGAAGACGGCATTCTTTTTGAATGACGTCCATTGTACAATTTGTTATAGGAATAGGAACATGAATGAAAATGTTCAGGCTAATTAGTTGTGAAATAGAAATGAGGGTTGTTGTCGTTTTGGCTTTGCAGGTATTTGAACCGTCATGGTTCTTCGAGATACGTCAATTTTTTTAGTGAATGAATTTTGATGTAATTTAGGTCTAGGTTTTTCTGGGAGAAATGAAATTCTGTCTTCCTTACTCAATGGATTTAAAACCCTGTACAAGCTATGTTCCCAAATTCCAAATGAATTCAAGAAAGTAAATGACTTGTCATTAAAAGCTCTATAGAGACTTTTTTAGTTCCCCCTAAAAATTATTTGAGAAGCCTCAAAGAAACTTTAAAGAAAGTCAAATCTTAAAGATTTCTACGTGGTAGCGTAACAGTGGTCCGCTATGTGCTTTGGCTGTATTTATACACGTGTTTGAAGGTCAACAACTTACAACTGATATACTGTCTACACTTTGTAAGGGAACATCTAAAAGCCTTGCACCAAAATTTTCTGTTAAGACCGCTGATGGCATGTCATGTCGTTTGGTCGATAACCTGGGGACCTCTGCACTATCTTCAGGCACAGCTGGGATATTCAAAACAAAACGCCTGTTTGGGAGACGGCCAGACTTGACAGCATCTTTTGTATTACCCATACTCTTGAAGGACAGGTTGGCTACAGGACGTAATGTTTTCACAATTGTAGAGGGGGGGAGGGGCGTGAAAACTGCGATACAAAAACAAGTTTTCACTTTTTTTAAGTTAAGCGATTCACGTCTTTTTATATTTTGTGTCTGTTCACTAACCAAATGTCAACATAAACTGACATTTGCCACCATTTGCAAAAGTTATTGACCTTTCGGATGACTTTCGCGTCACTTTCCATATATGAAGGCCCCAGCCCATAAAATCCGTTACTCCGTTTCGTCAACTGACAGCAAGATTAAATACACGTGTTCTGCGACGCATCAACGCACAAAGTAGATGAACTTTTAACTTTTTAAAATTTCCCCTCGGTGGACGCAACGGATCAACGGATTCTATGGGTTGGAGCCTTGACTTGTGTAAAATTTTACACATCGAACAGATGTTCAAAGACCGGCTGCTTAGATGTCATGTTGGTCGTCGGTATTGATTGTGGGCTGTGGGGTCTGATGAGCGATATCACAGAGGATTTGAGATTTTCCAACAATATCATGCTGGCACTTCCACATCTGGCTTTGTTCCGGGACATCTTACCGCTTGAACATGCATCATGAATAAATGCAGCAATGTCATTTGGCTAAGTGGGGAATAAGTCAAACCCTACCCTGACTTGCATTAAGCCTGCGTATCCACCTTAATTTTACTGACTCTTGTGAAGAAGCACGGACCAATAAGATACAGACCGCCAACTCACTGTATGGTCTGTCTTTTTGCCTACAAGCTGAAAATCAGCTGATATGCAATTTAGTTAGGGGTGGTTGCCATTACACAAAATGCGAAGACAAAGATTTACACGTATTGACAGACAGGAAAAAATATTTCGAACGTGTTTCAGGCAAGAGCAGTACAAGTTGGCGGTCTGTATTGGTCTGTGGTGAAGAAGTGGCAAACCCCTTAAGTAAATCTCTTCAAAAATATGTATTGTTGTTCGTCCATTCTTGCAAAGGATAAACGCATGCACTAGGCTTCTCTTGAAGCTCTTGTGACACAATATCAGGATCGTAAATTCGTAATGAGCAATCGATACATGCTTTGCTGCAGAAAGAGCTGCTTTTAGCCACAACGCTTCATTAGTTCTTAAGCGCTGCTTAAATGACACTCTTGATTGCTGGAAATTTGACCCCCACAGATTGATATGGCTCCTCCTATATACTTCATACTTCAGAGTATAAACGGTTTTATGTTCAATTGTAAGAGTTCTTAAAGATCATGAGATACACAAATCCGGTGCCGCCCGTTCTGAAGAGGTGTGCTTCCACCCTGGTAAATCCACTGCGTAAGCTTTTCCTTCTGAGTAGTTGGAAACCATCATTTGTCCAACCCGCTCCAAAAAAAAAAACCAATCTTTATCTCCCTCAAAATACAGGCCAATTGCACTTACAGTCTTCTTTCCATGGTCGTGGAAACGTTGATAAATTATCAGATCAAGCACTATCTTAAGAAACAGAAACTTCTGAATGACTGGCAGTACTGTTTTCGTAACAAGAACTCTGCAAGTGATGTGATGGCATATCTCACCAAACAGTGGGATACATTTTTACATTGGTTTCGGAGAAATGTTGGTATTGACGAACCCCTTCTTTGATGGACTCGAAACTATTTTTGGGTCCGTTCCCTTTTCGTTATTTTCAGTCTGATATACGCATAAAAAGTAAGGGGTGTCTCTTGTCTTCAAAAGACTTAAAACCATGTTGTATGCTTCAAGAACTCAATGAGGGCTTCTGCCATTAAAGCATAAATAAGCTACTTAAGCCCTATTCTTTAGATGCACAGCATGAATGTGGAATGATTTGTCCGAATATATTTTCCTCTCCCATTGCGATATATGTACATACGTACCTACTTTTGATGGCAATACTAAAACGTGGTGCTCCTAGGTCTCAATAAGCTTTCTGATTGTCATATCAAAGATGTCATCTCTCCCAAATTTGGCGATTAAGTCACCAAGCATGTTTGGTGCGACCTATTACACCCTATCTTTGATATTGTCGTCCTTGTCTTCTTAAGGGAAATGGGCGTTCTTAAGACTTAGAAGCAAGGTAGGAAACTATCCAGGGTCTCGGCTAGTAATTCAGCTTTGCGCGGCCTATTTAATGAACGCAAGTTCCAAGTTCATACACGTAAATCATTGTCTGTTTTTCACTACATTATTAACATTAACAACATTATTTCATTACAAAATATTTATTTTTTCATGACTGGCTTGTGAGGTCTGTGCATGAAGTGTAGATCGCGTTGGGGTTGGATCTTCAGAGCTATATTTTCTCCTGCTCCTAGTTCCTAAGATAACTCGGGTATCTATAACTCATGGATCCGATAGTCGCGTCCGTCGTACAAATCCATGGATAATTCTGCCTGACAGCGGTTGGTTGTCTTCACCGTGTAATAGTCATTAGAAGTATTCCTTCCGAACATTTAACCAATCGTCTCTCCAGGCTTCCGCACGGGGTTTGTAACCCTTGTTCGAATGCTCTATAGCTTGGTAAAACTTTCGAACGTTGTTTCTGTCGTAGCACCCCTCAATAGATTCAACCGCTCGCACAATTTCTCTTTCTGAAAAGCAGATGTTCTTCTTTCCTCTCTTGCTGGTGATTGCATACGGATAGAGCTCTTGGCAGCTCTGGTTCTGGCCGAAAGCAATTGCCTGATAAGTTTCTTTTCTGGCCGTGTCTGCCAGCTTGGACTGATCATCGAGTCAGTTGTTGTTGTTGGTGTGGTCACCTCCCTCTGAAACCCAAAACATCAGTAGCTCCTTTTTTTGATTTCCAGTTTGCAATATTGCCACTGGTGCCGAAAAAGGTGACACTGTTCACAAAAGTTCTTGTGGATATCTGCATTCGCCCTTTACCTACTACAAGGTGGGCGTCCAAGTTTTTGTAAGAAAAGTAGGAAAGTGAGGACATCCAAGACATCCAAAACATTGGTGGCATTATGTCTACTATCGATCGCAATATTGCCAATTTGGTTGCATTAGACAACATTTATCATAAGCCTCTGTTGACGGCTGCATAGAACACTTTTGTATTCACCTGTTTCATGAACAACTCACCTAATTTAAACCTGCTTAAATATTTTTTTCCTCGCTGGCAAAATTCAGTTTGGCAATACCATAACTGAAAATCTTTCCCCGCCACTGCCACAAACCCTCAAGTCTACTTTAAGTATTTAAAACAAATTAATATTAAATTAAAATTTACTGACCAGATCGTTAAAATTACAAAAATAATTAATTTTAATAATATTATTTCAGCCGTGTCCACCAAAAAGAACAAAATAAAATGGTTCTCGATGCGCCAAAATTCAATGCCCGTCCAAATTGACTCTGAAGTATTTCGCGTTCTACCCAAGCACATGCGGAAGCGGATCAAGAGTGCCGAAGGTGAAAAACCAAGACGCATCCGTCTTCCCAGAGACTAATGGACGACATATATTACATTGGGATTCATCAGACCAAAAAATTTATTTGTAATCGTCCAAAAAAGCAGAAACAAAAACAAAACGTAACCAAAAAATAATCGTTTTCTAAATAAACAAAAATTTAAGAAATATCTAACAGCCTTGATCAATAAATTTTGAAAATAAAATTGTGTTTTTTTGAGAACGTATTTTTATTTATTTACTTCTGCAAGAATGCATACGGTGGAGCGATGAAAGAAAATAAATCTTTCATTTTTTGAATTTTCTTAAAAATTACTAAAAAAAATTGCAAAAAATAAGACATCAATTTTTTTTTGCTTTTTTTAATTTTTATGATTTTGGCATTTTTTCAAAATAAAATTGTTTGGCTTTTCTGGCCACCACCACCGACGCGACGACCGACGACCGAACATAATGACGCATGTTGGGTGTTTATTTTGACCACAAATTAAAACAACCGAGCCGAGGGTGCTTTCGTTACGAATAAATATCATCATCTTGCACGTTTTGTTGCAAATTGCTTTTGATTCACAATTTTTCTGTTTTAATTCACAAAAAGAAAAAAACCAAAAACACAAATTTCAGACTACAAAAACAAAAATAATGTTCTTGTGGACACGTGTTGAATTTTTGAGTTGTTGTTTTTGAATGTGCGCGAAAAAGCTGTCATTCATGATTTCCATCTTTGAAACCGAACCGAACCGAAAAGAAAAAGAATTTACTTTTAAGAGCACACTTTCGTTGTGAATTTTTGAAAAAAAAAGATTGAGGAAATTGTTTTTGAGCTCATTTAGAGTTCCTGATGACGCATTTGAGACCGAATCTACGCATGAGTTGTGTTTTTATTTTGTGCAGAACGAATGCCTTTTGACGTTTATATGCATTTTTATGAAAACCTATTAAAAATGTTGGACTTTTGGACGTCTTTGCAGGAAAAAAATACTCGTATTTTTTATTTCTCAATTTTTTTTTTTGTTATTGACTTGAAAATATATTTTGAAAAAAATTAATTTGTTTTCTTTTTTTTTGCAACAAGAAACTAAAAATTCTGATAAATTGAGTTTAATGACTGATTTATAGATTTTGGAACTCTTAATAAAATTTTGTGTGTGGTTGTTCAAAAACAATAATAATTTAATACTTGTGATACATAGTAAGGCATTCATATTTTGAGTATAAGGTTTCAAAATTCAGTTTTCAAAAATACTATTAGACCTATTATGGACTGCTAGTCTAATGTCAGCTTCATACTCCAAAAAATGTCGCCAAAATAAGAAATTGCGATGCTAGTTCTCAACAAGCCACTTCAGGGAAAACTTTACAACTTCGCGAAATCTGTTCTTAAAAATTCAAACAGTTGCATTTAGCACCAACAAATAAAGGACATTCTTCATTCATTCTTAGAAAATGGGAGACAACTATGATATTATGCCTTAAACAGTCCCAGCTTAAGCCAATGGAGCGCAGTGACATTTTAATATTACATCATCGATTCGACGATTGGTTACCTGTAACGTACTTAAAAATATGGTTACCTTTATAGGGTTAACGGTTTCGCTTGAAATTCTTCGGCTCCACCTTCTTTGTTCATTTGAGTTCCTGCGATGGATGTTTTGATCTCATATTTGTGGGTCGGATTAGTCCCTGCAAATGGTTAATATCTACTATGTACCTGTAACGAAGTTACAACTTTCCACCTTCCACCCGCCGCCCAATGCGCAGTGACCACATTCATGCTAGGAATCATCACTGCGCAACAGTAATTTCACCACCCGATTAAGCATCGATCGATGAAATAACCGCCGCCATATAATTTAACCGCCGCCGACAGAGTCCTCCTACTTCCATCCATACACCACGACACCGCGAACCGCCACCGACGGCGCCATTCCACACCACATCATACACAATGACATCATTAATCACCATACACAAAGCCATCCCACACCCCACCGTACACAGCGACTTCATCAACCACCATAGACGAAGCCATTCCACATTCTACCGCACTCAACAAAATCAACCACCGACAACACCCGCCAACTCTGGTCACCTTAGCCACTGAAATAGACTTCCAGCCACTTGCAATAGCAATAACACTAGCAAGCAACAAAGAAGCATAAGAATAAAATATTTCTAGGTAAATTTGTATTTTATCTTTACAATTCACACTGTGTCTTTCCAGAAATATGCATAAGGTGGAGTGGAAAATGCACTGAAAATCAGATTCGAAATCTCCGCCAGTGGTTTCGGTGCTAGTTAAACACACCAAGGAATTCGTCTCTCATCTGTAAGGGAATACCAGTCAGAAGCTTTTAACTATTTTTTGGTATTTATACCGTAAGAAGCCCTGCTCACCGTATATGTCGGCATTTATCTCCATTGTTTATCGTAGAGGATCGCTAGACCAGCAATAGGCCACCAGTTTATGTCGTGGATCGTTTGCTTTCCAGAGTACACGCCACAGACCTGTTTATGTCGCAGCTCGCAGCTATTGCTTCTTTTAGCAATACTGTAGACTGAGTTTATACTCAACTGTTTTATGCCGTAGTCCCTTCGTTTTAGTAAGGAAAAGAGGAACTACAGGCCGAGCTCTGCTCAAACGTATATGTCAGCTTTTCTCTCCGTTGCGTTGCTTCGAAGAGGATCGCTAGACCGGCGATAGGCCACCAGTTTATTTCGTGGAGCGTCTGCTTTGAAGAATAAACACCACAGACCGGCAAAAGGCCACACGTTTATGTCGTGGACGGTTTCTTAGGAACCCCACAGACCTAGTCTTAAGTTGAAGATTAAATCAAAAGATATTATATGAAATAATTTGTTATTTAATTTTATTACTCATTGAATTTTTTTGGTTGAAGAAAATGTTAAATTGAAATATTATATGAAATACATTGTTTATTTGAAAAAAAAAATAAAAGCAATTAGGAGTTCGCGACTTCTAAAATCAAAAGTTTCCGCTCTCTTTTGGATACACCCTGGACACCGACGAGCTAACCTCAGCCTCGACACAAAAAAAGCATCACTAATTGGCGCCCGTGCAGGGACATCCCTTGACCCATTCAATGGTATAACGCTACAAGGCGCCAGGCACCAGCGGACCTTTGTTATTCGACGTCCCTGGGATGAACAGGAGAGGAACACACGCCAAGCTTCGCTTCAGTCAGAAGTCAGTAGAATGTCAATGATGTCATCACAAATTGAATTTTTCTTATGTAAATGTATATTTATGTATGTATGTTGATTTTTTTTATTATTAACATATACAAAAAAAAACCGTACCGCCAAATACATTTTGACGAGAAAGTCCTCGTCACACAAGTAGGGGGGAATGTAACGAAGTTACACATTTCCACTCTCCGACCACACACAACAACACCACCAGTCAGTGCAGCTCCTAGTACAGGCCCGTTAGTCACCGCTCCTGGACACGCTGTTCCTTTAACAGAAGCCAAACCGTTGCCGAGTTACAGCCGCCAGCAAGTTGGACCCGCTCGCCGATCCTTCCCTTCACCGTCACAACCAGTTTGTTCGGCTCTTAGTATGGGCCCACCAATCACAGCCCCTGGACACATCGTTCCTTTGCCTAGTGCCGCAGATACGTTACCACAAGAAACCCCAAGATACGCTCTGCTGTTAGATGGGAGCGGCAATATGTGCTTCCCCGGGCGAGTCTCTTCTCCAGTTGCAGCAATAGAGGAAACATCCGAGCCGTTGTTTGACCCTTTCCTGGGGATAAAGCTGCAGGGCGGCAAACATCATAGGGTCTTCGTTATTCAACGCCATTGGATACCCATCCACGTCCGCATGAACAGAAGTGGAACCCACGCCAAACTGTGTTTCCGAAATCAGAGAAAATTTATCGATGTGAAACTAAATTAAATTCTAGGAGCTGCACCGACTGGTGGTGTCGTTGTGTGTGGTCGGAGAGTGGAAATGTGTAACTTCGTTACATACCTACTTCAGTGTTTTCCTCTCTATCTTTGCAGGATAAAGGGACCAGGGCGACAAGTGAATCCTGATGTTGTTTCTTTCACTCTTCTATAGAAGTTTCTTTTCTTCTAAAGCAACTCTGCATCTACTCTTTTTGTATGATCCGAGCAAGCGTTTCTCTACCTCCACTCTTTGTAGAGCTTAGAAACTTTCTAGTACTATTTTTGAGTCACGGACTGTAGGTAACCATTTTGCTTTTGTTTACCCGAGTACATTCGGAGTAAGAACAACGATTTATCGAAGGTTATTACAGTTCTTTTGATGCTGTGTTTCTTATGGCTTGTTAACATAGCAACCATTGGTTTTGCGGGCTTATACAAACAGTTGTGGGATTCCTCTTAAGTGGTCATTTCCGATTTCTCGGCCTAGTTGTGGTGGTTCACCTAAGAACTTCAATAGATATCCGTACTTGAAGATCTAAGTTTCGATCTGAAGTGTTGTTGGCTCCCCTGAAAGTTTGGACATGTAGAATGTTAGCAGAGTGCATCCCGTCAATCGCAACATGATCGATTTGGTTGCAAGGTCTGACCATCTGGTGACCGCCTGTGTCCTTGTGGTTGTCGAGAACTGGGAATCGCGTGTTCCTCAGCACCATTTTCTCAACCGTTACAAAATAGAAAAGCCTGAGTCCATTGTGGGAAGTGGCATGGTGTGCCATCATGCACTCAGATTGTCTTACTGATATACGTTTTGGCGAGGAGCTCGTTGAAACTTTCTTTGATAGCCGAGTCTTTCTCTTTTATAAGGCTAGGATGGTGAAGTTTGGCATTGGTGCGGATTGTCATCACTTTCTCGCTGACTTCGTTAAAGCTCAATACATTTTGCGTTAGTCCTCCTCCGACAGCAAAACCTCATCATATGTGACATTTCCTATCCTATAGTAGAAGTGTCAGTTTTTTATTTTTCTAAAACCCGGCCATCGGATTTCCTGGAGGGTTGTTATACGTGCTTTGATTGGTGAGGGTCTCGGCTAGCTGTTCAGCTTTGTGAAGTTTTTTCAGTGAACGCAAGTTCCATGTTCATAATCGTAAATCATTTTCGTTTACGGGGGGATGAATATTGCTTATAATCATAACCAAAATGAGACCATTGTGCCAGTTCCAATCAGAAAATCCAGTGCATGAAGTATTAAATTCCAAAATGGAAGATTTTACTACACAAACCTACTTCTATAACGAATGGAAGCACTTAGAAGCTATTTTGGTTCTCACCTACATATTTCTCTTGAGTGCTTCGAAAAGAGTGTTCTATAAATTTTTTTTTTTTTGTTTATTAGAATACATCCGCCAAAAACTTAGCCCAAGCCTATCGCAGCCTGATCGAGGCCTCCATCATCGGTCAGGCAAAATAAATTAGAAAAGTATTTTAATTCAATTTATTCCCGTAAATCCGCACATACTACATATTGTATACAATAAACATTGTATACTGTACATATCAAGTTCACTGTTTATGTAAATTATAATAAATTCCACATAGAAACAAACATTAAATTAATCATTACCTCGGAATGCAACCGTTCAAGCGTGCGGTGGCTATTGGCCATTGGACGTCGTATTTCGATTCCTACGCAAATAAAAATACAATAAATACACTATAGACTGGCCGATGCCAAATCTGTGAAGTGAACGCAATCCCATTTGTATCCAATTTATTGGACATCGAATGCGAAAACAAATTTTTTTTTTTGCTAAAACTAAGTATTTCAGCAGACTGGAAAGTGTATCTACAGAATCTGGGGCAATGAGTATGAGTCGATTCGAGAGTGTAGAACATTTTTGTAGATTTCAATCAACTTAAAAAAATAAACTTGTTCTAGAATCTCGAATAGAATGCAGGCCACAGAATTTGGTGGAATAATGAATGGTATAGAGGGGCAGAGAGGAGGGATCCACAACTCACTTCATTAGTCAAATAATTAAAATTTTCTTGAATGAAACGAATCGGCCGAAATGTTCAAAATATAGACTTCAATTAAAATTTATAATAAATTGGTCATGAATTGAAAATAAATTTTATTTCTTACATTTTGAAATTTAATGTACTTCAATCCCAAACACATTGGAAGCATACATTATAATGAAATTGTCAACTGATTGACGATTGATAGCAGCTGTCAATATTGAATCTATTTTTTTTTATCACTTTGCCAAACTTACAAGGATTTAAACATTCTTCAAGCATGATTTGGCAAACCCTTGGAATTCAAATATGAAAGAAATTAATAAATTAAATATTTGTACGTATAGTACCCAAAACAATTTGTTGTAAAAATGTTGAAAATCGTAGTGGATTTGACTGCATTAATTGTCATAATCGACCCGACAACCAATGTTTTCAATTTTACAGTGACATAGCTAGTTGTTGATTTCACTACTAATCGTTGTGAAAAATACATCTGTTGTAGATTTTACAATTAGAAATGTTGTGGACACAAAAGCATTAATTATTGAATTAGGTAACACATTTTTAACTCAGTTCAAAAAAAAAACTTTTGTTTATAATGTATGTTATATATTATTTTTACTTGCTCTATAGGGCAAGTATTGGTTTCGTGCAGAAAAAAAAAATCGAGGTTTTAATCAAACATGACATTACGATGATAGAGAAGCCCAAAAAAGTGGTTTTCGCCATACCGTCCGTCGGTCTGTCTGTGCGTCTGTGCGTCTGTGCGGATGTGCGGATGTGCGGATGTGCGGATGTGCGGATGTGCGCTTTTTCACGTCATGCTACAGCCTAAACGTTTTGACGGATTTTCTTCAAACTTCATATATAGCAGTTTGAAGAAAAACCATTGTCGAGGTTTTTTTTATTTCGTTTTAGCCCGGCTCAAACTGGTACCTTTCAAGTAACGGTTTTTTTCAATTTGGATTTTCTCGAAAACGGCTCTAACGATTTTGATTAAACTCAAAATTTAGCTAACTTTATGTATTTCGAACAAAACTGCGTTTTTTGTTTTTGGCTTAAATAGCCGTAACGAAAATCAGGTTTTAACGGTTTTTTTTCAAATAGCCATAAGTTCACAACGGCTTGATTGAATCGACTCAAACTTCGTTTGACATAGTTTTTTATAGTTTTCTATAGGATGGTTTAGTAAATTTTTCACTGAAGCCTTTCTAAATGGTAGCTCCCATACAACGAGCCGTTGAGTTTTAGCCAACTTTTTTTGGTTTTTTCTAATTTGCTCGAAAATGGCTCTAACGATTTTGATTAAACTTTGTGTGTTATATTCTTTTAGTGTTTTTAAGAGAACTGCGTTTTCAGTTTTTTGCTAAAAATGCAAATAACGGAGATCTGCTCTTAACGGTTTTTTTTTTAATGGCCATAAGTTGTCAACGGTTGCATCGAATTCACTCAAATATTGTTTAGTATAGTTTCTTTCAGCTTCCTATCAGATGGCATTAATTTTTTTTCAGTTTCTTTTTTTTTTTAATGGTGGCTCCTATACAAAGAGCCATTAGTTTTAGGCCAATTGTTTTGTTTTTTCTAATTTACTCAAAAAAGGCCCCCACGATTTTTATGAAACTTTGTATGTAACATATATAGAATACTTCAAAGAAAACTGCATTTTTAGTTTTTGGCTACACATGATAATAGCGGAAATTTGATTTAACAGTATTATTAATTTGGCCATAAGTGGACATTTGTATCATTTACAACACCCAAAAGATGACATCATAATTTTAAATATTAAAGGTTTCTTAACGTTAGCTCCCGTATATCGGTTTTTCCAGTTTTAGTCAAAATTTTTTAGGTTTGACCAAATTTTTCAGAAATGAGTTGTTCTCATTGATCGAAAAGTTTGTTTTCATCGTACTATTGCACCCACAGAGCAAGTACGTGCGACCCAGTCGTGCATTTTATTTTAATTTGTAATAACATATATTAGATTTTTACTTATTTTGATATTGATTTTTTTTTTTTTTGTATTTACCTTTTTTTCTGCACCTGGATTCGAACACGAGTTGTTCATGTGCATTACCATTGTATATATAAACTATAGTACTACCACTTGAGGTGCGCCATCTGTCGACGAAAAACTAAGCTCCAGAATACCATGGGAAGCAACAACAACAATTAAAATGGTGGAAATTGTTGTTGTTGCTTCCCATGGTTTTTTGAAGCTTAGTTTTTCGTCGATAGATGGCGCAGCTCAAGTGGGAATACTATAGTTTATATATGCAAAGGCGTTACTCACTTAACTAATACTCGTATGATTCATGACGATATTTGTCTTAAAGCCCTACATAAATGTAAGTGGAAGGTTGTGAGATGAGATGTGGATTACTGTAAATTTGCTCTCACATTCACTACTCAACGTAGTTTCAACAGAAAATCGTTGTAGAATTGAATGCATTTGTTGTGTATTTTACAGTTTTTTGTAATTTTTACATTTTGGTTGTAGTTTCTACAGCGTGTTGTAAAAAGTACAAATATTGGTTGTAGATTTCACAACTTTTTGATGCAGATTTTACAATTTTGTATTTGTACATTTTAACAACGAAAACTGACAACGCGCTGTCAATTTAACAACATAAAATCGTTGTCATTTTGACAGTTTAATTGTAAAAATGATAGCAAACGCTGTTAAACTTGCAATTAATTGTGAAAGTGAACGCGTTTGCTGTGATATAGGTATACAACTTTTTACTTAATTGTGAATTTGACTGCCACATGTTGCAAAACTTACAGCGAGGTTTTTTTTGGGTGTAGGAAGGGTGTTCCTCATACTGAAACTTTTGAAATTGCTTTCTCCCACCCCGTCAAATGTTCCATCCCACGAAAAAAAAATTATTTAAAAAAAATTATCCAAATCGGTAAAGTTTAAGGGTTACCGGGTTCTAAAAATACACCGAATAAGTAGAAACGTTTTCGGCTCAAAAGCCAAGAAAATTTATTTTTATTTAAATTTTGATTGTCCTTTGAGATAAAATAGAACTCTAAAATAGTAGTTAACGCCAATACAACAACAACATAGTGCAGTCCACGCATACGTCAGTGTCAATCACTTTGAGGAAAAACAATGATGGCGGCAAGCAAATTTCCTTCAAAATAGGTTCAAAAAAAAAAAAGTTTATATATACATATGAACAGAAAAAACATTTTAATTACGAAGATTGTGAAAATTCTATGTATGTACATGTACATATGTATAGTATACCTATTTTTTGCCCGATTATTCAATGTTCCTTCAAAATGTTAACCCAAAAATTAGAAAGGGATAGCTTCGTGGACTGCCCTATTGGTTTGAAAAGTAATGTAATTTGTAACTGTTGAATTCAATAAACTCAGCAACCAAACACTCGTGTGGTTTGTTTGGTTGGTCTATTTGGTGATTGTGTTAGGTTAGTTGACTGATTATCTTGTTACTCACCAGTCACCACTAGACATACATAAAGGTACATGTTTTAGCATGTTCTGTGTAAATAAACGGCTTTGTAACGGTATTGAGTTTAATTTTGGAGTTAGCTGCGACCGGGCGGATATTTTCAGCAAATATTTTATTAAATTACGTTTCTGCAACTTATCTTTTTTTGTGATTCATAAAACTGTAAAAAATTAATTAAATAGTGATTATGGCGACAATTAGTTGTAGTTCTGATCAAGGAAAATTTTTAAAATCAGGTAACGTAACCACCAGAAAGAAAACCGAAATATGGTTGATTGGACAAAAATATCATCATGTCTTAATGAAAGAATGTTACTTTCAATGAAAGAAGTTATTTCATTATTGGTTTATAAAAACAAATTTTAAAACAAAGTATTAAAGAGGCGAAAATGTTTTAGAAATTCGGAATATGGCCCGTATTCCAACAAAACGGAATGATCATGTTGCTGATAAAGTGGAAGGTATTTTCAGAGAACGGGAGAAGTTTAAAAAAAAAATAAAGACAGCAAAGCGAAGCGTTCAGAAGGATTACAAAAAAAGGGGATGAATGGGCGGAAGAACTAGGTAATCTATTAGATATTGCACATGCTAACGCATTACATGTGATTAACATGGAAGAGGACAAGAAATGCCATATTACTTAACGGAAAAAAGGACGTCGTGGAAATATGGCTAACGTTGATTTAAATCTAATGAAAAAAGAATTATCTTTGTAGAAAAAAAGATTTAAAAAGAAGGAGGCAACTAGAAGAGAAAGGAATAATGTCTCGCGAAGAGAAGGTCATTTTTGCTTCATCTGAATCAGAAGAGGAGGTTGTTATTGAATATCACTGTGTTAGTGAAGGAGGATATCTGTTGACATCTGGATCTGGAGTGCCACCTGCAAAGAGAAGACGGAAGAAAATATTGGATCAAAACTTGGCGGCTAGCCTTGACGTTGCTAAGCTCAGTGGCCGGAATGCGGGATTAGTGTTGACACCTGTACTTAAACTTCTCGGACACGATCCAGCAGAGTACAATGTGAATCCAAATTCAATTCGTCGAGAGCGTGAGAAGTACCAATGACAATTCACTGGGATGGTTAACTACTAGAGGATATAGTTGGAAATTATATTGTTCACCGCCTTCCTATTTTAGTTTCTGGAAGAGGAATAGATTAACTTCTCGGAGTCCCGAAGTTAAGTTCTGGCACAGGTGAGGCTGCAACCACTGCAGTGTATGAGGCAGCTTTTAAATGGGGTATATATGCGATAAAGTGAAGTACTTTGGATTTTACACTACGTACGGGAAGAAGAAATGGAGCCTGCATTCTTTTAGAACAAAAAATGGACAAAGAAATGCTGTGGTGACGGCATGCCAACCACTACGAGATCATGTTGGAAGCAATGGTCATGAAATCACTTGGACCATCCACAGGCCCAGAAATTCTTATATTTAACGTTCCAAGAAATCCTGGTCCAGCATCGATCAGAAAAACTACGAAACAGCATTGTCCAATGAAGTTGCCAAAACTGCAGTTATTGAAAGATTGGATGAAATAATTTCTTTCTTCAAATGTCAGCTACAAGAGTTCCAACCTTGAGATGACTATAGGGAACTTCTGGAACTTACTATTACTTTTTTGAGGGGTTACTCAGAAAAGAATGACATTTAAAGCTCCGGCTGGACTGCACCGCGCGAGATGGATGGCAAAAGCCATCTACTCCCTCAAAGTATGAATGTTCCGAATCCAATTTAAATTAACAAAGAGAGAAGAACATTTAATTCTTTACATTTGTCTATTCGTTGTGAGAATTTATGTTAAGGTCTATTACGGCTCCCGATTCAACATCAGCTCCAAAACATGATCTTGAGCTGCTCAAAAACCTTGATCGATATAAAAATATAAATGAAATTATTTCAAAGGTTGCTCTCCAAAAGTTTCTCGAGCACACCTTTGGTGCTTGTCGGAAGAACTTGTGGCTTTTGGGTTTTTTGCAGCTGGAGTCTAATAAAACGAAAAGGAAGATGGTTCGGGTTCTCGAAACTGAGGGAGGATTTCGTTAGCTCAAATACAAGTCGGTTCTTTAATATCTCGGGACTTTCTTCCGAGTTCTTGAGTAAAGATGTGGATGAGTGGCCCAATTACAAGGCCTACAATAAAGTGAAACATGTCATTCCCCACATGAGAGTAGTCAACGAGAACGACATAGCTGAGCTATGGTTAACTTAATTGAAATGATTTAAATTTTGCAAAGAATGCAGTAATTGGACAAAAAGCAAAAGAATGAATTTGTGGAAAGCAAATTGGATAATTTCATTCCGCCTCCTGTGAATGAAAAATGAATACGTTCCATAATCTTTTCCGACATATTTTGAACTTTCCAAAGCTGGACCACTGGGAACCTCTGATATTCCCCAAATAACTTACATGGGAAATTGTAAATTGCTCGCCGGCAATTTCATGTAAAAGTTTTGTTCTAACAGGGCTGGACCCATCACCATGCCTTAAATATAAATTCCGCTTGCATAATATTTTCACCTGAGTGTATTTTATTTTTTTTAACAAAGACGTCAAAGTAATTTTTTAAGACATTTTCCAACATTTGTTGAAGAATCATTAACGTCATAAAAATAATTCAAACGATCCGTCTGACATCTCATTTCCTTAAAATGAAATGTATGACACATTTTCCCGACACCTTGGAAAATTCCGTATATATTCTGTGTTTATTTGTTTAGAATTTGGATCATTTGGCACCAACAGACTGGGACGACGCGACGCGGTGGCCCACCAATTAGAGAGTGTATCACCTTCAAACACATCGCGACCGCACCATTAAAGATGAAACACCAGGAACAACGACTGATCTTACGCTGGCTGCATGGAGGACATGGTTGTTTTTATGGTGTATACAGACTACGGCCGGAGTACGTTCTTTGGTGTGTAGCATTAAACAAGAATATTCACCTTGGCATTGCGTCATTGAAAGAAATTTAAATATAAAAATAAATAAATAAACTCGAAAATGAAAAGCATCTTCTTCGTTTGTAACTATTTATAGAAGTAAGTGGCATATTAAGGAAATTATATTAGTCAGTGGGAGGTTGCAAGTCGCAAGTGTTTCACTTTTACGCCAGCTGTAACCAATTTTCTTTATGATTAATGTTTGAAAATAATATATTTTATGACCGCGGACGCTGTTAAAATTATTTTTAAGTAATTTTACAATTTAAATTTTATCACTTTACTTTAAAAGTCCATTAACATTAACATGGCGTGGTGTATTTTTAAAATTCCAAACAAAGACCAATGCAGCTTGGGTAGCTTCTTCTTTTAGAATGATTGGCTGGTGCTCGTGAATCAGGCTATTTGGAATTTTTGTATCTAAATTTACATCGTTAAACAAAGTAGGTGGTAAACTTGAGGTTGAGAATTTATTTGTTTTCAATAAAAAGTATAATTTTATCTTTATAATGATTTATTGCTGTGTCTGAGGTCATTGAAGCATGAAAATGAGTCCATGACGTCAGCAATTAGACAATAGATTAGTTTATTGTTGTGATTTTCAAAAGCGTGACTAACAAGACATTGAGTGTGAAATGTAATTTTTAGTTGGTAAGTACAATATTACTTAAAATTTAAAAGAAAACCTGGGAGACTGGCTCAGATGGGCAAAACCAACCACTGTTGTAAGTCAAGAACAGATGCAATCCAAAGTATAAGGATCAATGTGGAAAAACATCGGCACTCCGTAGAGGATTAGCATATTGTGTTCGTTGATTTTGAAAAAGCATTCCATAGACAAACACAAGATCTGGTAAGGGTGGCATTCAGCCTAGGAGGAGTTCAAGAAACATATGTACATATGTGTGGATAGCCGTGGTCAAATACGAGGAAGCTGTAACAAAAGCAATATGGTCCAGCTGAAGTCACCGGAGAATACCAAATCACAGAGAGTCCACTGCTGTTATGCAGTCTTTGGCTGCCTGCTTAAAGGTAAAATGACGGACCTAAGGTGCATCTGTTATTCTTTGCTGAGGATGAAGCTATCCTTCGCTAGCTTAACACGCCAGGCCAGTGGCAACATTGCAAAATGGCCATCAAAAACGCAGTTACTTATGTTTTGGGTTTAATTAGGCGAATATAACGAAACGACTGGTTTCATGAGTGCAGGCTCGCACACACAGCCAAAAACGAAGCTTATCAAGCAGTTCTGCAACCTGCAGGCCAGAACCAGGGCTGCTAAGAGCGCTTCCTGTGCAGTAACCCAGCAAAAGAGGAAGGAGGAACATTGGCTTTTCAGAAAGAAAGAGAGAACTGGAAAAACCAACGATTGGATCTATTGAGGGGTGCTACGGCAGAAGCAATGTTCGAAAGTTCTACGAAAGTTCAAAACACTCGTCCATAGGTTACAAACCTCGAGCGGAAGAGATGATGGGGGAAATGTCGGTGCTAAGAATTTGGAAAGAACACTTCTGCAGACTGTTAAAAGGCAAAGACAAGCGACTAATCGCTGTCAGGCAGAAAGATCCGTTCTATTTGGACGATGATGAACAAAACCTCCACCTGACCAAGAAGAAGTTCGGGTAGCAATATTAAAACTAAAGTCCAACGGCTTCAAAGCAGTGGGAGATGACTTGGTGAGGAGTATACACCAACTCATCTGTACAATCTGGTCGAATGAAAGTATGCCTGACTGCCTGACGAATGGAACCTCAGCATTGTGTGCCCTATCCACAAGAAAGGAGATACTCTGAACTGAGCCAACTACAGAGGAATAAGTCTTAACACTTAACCCTTTCGCATGTGAACTGATTGACTAAATTTACACACTTCGACACATTTTAGAAAAAGCCCAAGAATTCCAAATCGATACTCACCACCTCTTTATCGATTTTAAAGTCGCCTATGATAGCGTGAGTAGGAGCAAGCTATGCAGAGCCATGTCACTTCTTGGCATCCCTACTAAACTCGTTCGATTGGTGAGAACACCACCGACTCATTTAATGTCGAGAAAGGCTTAATACAAGGTGACACGCTATAATGTAACCTCTTCAACATCATTCTTGAGGCAATCGTAAACAACTCGCAGGTCAACAAAAGTGGTACGATTTTTTTTAATCCGTTCAATTACTTGGCTATGCTGATGATATTCACATTATTGGAAGAACGAAGAGCGCTGTCAATAGAGCATTCGCAAGTATTGAAGTGGAAGTGGCTCAAATGGGTCTGGCTGTAAATGAAGACAAAAGAAAGTATATGCTGTCATCGGGTGCAGAACATCATCATCATAGGCTCGGGCAAAACGTCCCGATGGACCGGTATAATTTGTAAATTGTCAAGGACTTTGTCTATTTGGGTTCCACTATAACCTCCCAGAACAACATCAGTGAAGAGATCAGTCGAAGAATCACTCTTGCCAATCGCTGTTTCTTCGGGCTTAGAAGGCATCTTAGTAGCAAAGCTATCTCTCAAAGGAATAAGGAGACACTATACAAGATCCTAATCATCCTAATCCTGCTCTATGGGGCAGAAGCGTGGACACTGACACAATCGGATGAATACAGGCTGGGGTGCTTTGAGAGTAAAATTCTCCTTGTGATATTCGGTCCTGGAGTGTGGAGGAAAAGATTCAATGACGAACTGTACGGGGAACTATACGGGCTTTACAGCGACATTGACCTGGTAAAGAAGCTGAAAATACAACGGCTTATATAGCTGGGCCATATGGAGCATATAGACGAAAACGCTCCAGCCCGAAGAGTCTTCAATTCCAACCCGGAGGGCCAACGCAGTTATGGAAGATCCCATCTGAGGTTGCGCGATCAAGTGGAGAACGGCCTCAACTGTGTACGCCCATACTGTGCAATACAGGCCAGCTGTTTTGGCATTAAGTGAAACCCAGGTTGGACAGAATACTGATTTATCAGAATTTTGTTTGTTTGGATATAACTTAGTGCCATTACTTTTTTCCCACCATGGTCTTGTCGTTATGTTAGGAATGATATTGCTTGCCAGAGCCTTCCCCAATATAGTCATTGTTCTAATACGAACTTTAACTTCCTGTGGCTCAAATTCACTGTCTGCAAGCATATCATTCATAACTGTTTTCTTTACAGGAGTCCGAATCTTGACAGCATGTCTACTTGTGATGAGTTAGATGTTTTGTCAGATTCAATTTCCCGAATTGTTTCCCATTGTCCTCACACTGAAGTCGTGATTACGGGCGACTTTAATGTACACAATTCAAGTTGGCTCCGATATTCTGGCCAGACAACACTCGAAGGAAGGTATACCGAGATCTTTGCTGAGTATAACCATCTTACCCAGCTTGTCGATGAGCCTACTCGTATACCGGAGTTGATGGGCATTCCGCCCATACTCTTGACTTGTTCCTTACTTCCCATCCTGATAAATATACTATTAAAGTAACTTCTCCATTTGGCACCTCGGACCATTGTGTCATTTCAGCTAATTTCTCGATCTCCAACCATCCAGTTAAAGAAAAAATTCCCACTAGGACCGTTTGGCAATACGAGAAAGCCAACTGGGACGGTCTGAATAATTTCTTTCGCAACTTTAACTGGTCATTATGCTTCCTCGATAATGACATTGATGCCAGTGCTGAAATGATTACAGAAGTGATTTTTCTTGGAATGAGAACTTTTGTCCCTCACAGAACAAAATGTATCAAACCAAAAGAAAAGTCTTGGTTTACCGAAGAGTGTAAAGAAGCTATCAGGTTGAAAGAAGTAAGCTTCCGATCCTACAAAGCCAACCCAACTGAGGAAAATCGGAAGAAACACAAACAAGTTAGGAACTCGTGCAACTCCGTTATCCATAAAACGAAATTTTTGCATGACCAGAAGTTACGGCAAAAAATTCTGCAATGTCCCAAAGGCAGTAAAAACTTCTGGTCATTTGTAAAAAACGTCAAGAACTCAACGTCATCATCAGTTCCAACGCTCATCGTCGACGATAAACCCATTGTCAGCTCTTCAGAGAAGGCGAATATGCTCGCAGCTCATTTTGCTGCAAGTTCTACGTTGCCTGCAAGCAACAATGCCCCTCCTGTACTTGAGAACGTTAATTCTTCTATGGGACAGATATTTTTCCGCACTCGTACAGTAGCAAGAGTACTTCAAGATCTGGATATACACAAATCCGCTGGCCCGGATGGTATACCCCCTATTCTTCTGAAGAAGTGTTCTTCATCTCTGGCAAAACCACTGCGTAAGCTTTTTCATCGCTCCTATCGTTCAGGAATCTTTCCTAGTAGATGGAAAACAGCATTTGTCCAGCCCGTCCCAAAAAAAGGTGACTCCTCCTCCCCCTCCTCCTACCGACCAATTGCACTTACGTCACTTCTTTCCAAGGTCACGGAAACGCTGATAAATCGTCAGCTCAAGAAATATCTCGAAGATCGGAAGCTTTTAAATGACCGGCAATACGGCTTTCGCAGCAATCGTTCCACTGGTGATCTAATGGCATATCTCACCGAACAGTGGAACAAATCTGTGCATCGCTTTGGCGAAAGCAAGATTATTGCGCTTGATATTTCAAAGGCATTTGATAGAGTTTGGCATGAAGCTCTTTTATCGAAAATGCGTGCTATCTTCTGGACCGTTCAATACAAGTTGTATTAGACGGTTTCAAGTCTGATCTCCACAAAATAAATGCTGGTGTGCCCCAGGGCTCCGTTCTGTCTCCGACTCTCTTTCTCATTTTTATAAATGATCTCTTGTCTGTGACTTCTAATCCATTAAATTGTTTTGCTGACGACTCAACCCTCAGCTTTTCATATACGTTTGATAATTCACGGCCTTCGCCTTCGGACGTGTTATTACAACGACACCGTATGATAAGCTCATTACACTCCGATTTAAACAGCATTGTGAATTGGGGTATTAGAAATCGTGTGGAGTTTAATGCGTCGAAAACTCAATGCTGTCTTTTGTCGTTGAAGCTAAACATACCCCCTATGCCATTATCTATGAATGGTACTTGCATCGAAGAGGCCGAAAAGCTATCAGTACTCGGTATGTGTTTCAGTGACAACCTTCGTTGGAATGATCATATACTTGAGATTGCTAAGAATGCTGCAAGATGCTTATTCTTTCTTAATAGATGCAAGAAGTTTTTCACCCCTTCTGATCTGGCTACAATTTACAAGGCGTTTATACGCCCTAAACTCGAGTATAACTCCCATCTCTGGGCAGGTGCTTCTCAAACTTTTCTTCACCTGCTCGACAGAGTTCAGAAAAAAGCGTTAAAATTGATAGGAGAGAGAAACATTATGGAAACATTTCCATCACTCGAACATCGTCGAAATGTTTCATGTCTTTCTTTATCTTACAGGTTCTTTTATAAAAAATGCTCACTCGAGGTAGCCAGCTGCGTTCAACCCCTTAAACATTTCCCCCGTAACACTCGTCTTGCTAGGAACGCTCATCAGTTTACACTTGAGCCCAATTTCGGACGTACCGTGAAATATAGGGTATCTTTCTTTAGCCGTACAACACGAATGTGGAATAGATTGCCTGGCACAATTTTTCCTTACCATTTTGATCTGCAGACATTCAAGATCAATTTTCATCGACACCTCCTTTCCCTTCCTCCCTAAATTCCTATCGCTCGCGCTGTGAATTATCATTAAAAGGGCTATAACAAACCCCTTGAGCGCGTGTGCATTATAAAAAAAAAAAAAAAAAAAACCAACTTGATGTGGGCAACTGGAGCTCACTGGCTAGGGACCGGCCCGCGGCCTAGCTGGCGAGGATTGTTGGTTGAGGCCGTGGTCCACAATGGCACTATCTTAAGTAAGTAAGTAAGGATGAGGCTATCATAAGCGAGGATCCTTCATCCCTGCAAAGAGTACTTGAGGTGTCATGGTGTTGATTGTTTCATTCTTCTTTAAAAGTTTCACACATCTTTTCTGTTAAAGCATTATTGCATCTTTTCTTTTTCTTTCCGTTGATCAATGGTTTCTGAACCATTCTTTGCTCATCATAGAGCTAAAGAAACGCTCTATTTCTTTTCCTGAGCCATGATCTGTAAGCCTCCGTTTTGGGTTTGTTTGCCTGAGCACATTTTGGAGTAAGAGGAGACATTTGTAAAAAGCCCAGCATTTCTTATGAATTGTTGACATAGTTGTCATTAATCTTTTGGACTCATATTAACATTCGTGGGACTCATCTCAAGATTGAGAGCTTCGTGGTCTTTACATAGTTTAAACCTTACGAGTAGGTATAACTTCCAAAAATTGACGCATAGTACAAAGTTAAAATAATTGGAGACTGAATAAAAATTAAATTTACTTTAAGACGCTTTATAACGTTTTCCATTATATTTTTTAGTACTTTCAATCCAGTCAGTGGCTGAACGAACACTCATCAGCATTTAATAGATTTTAAAAAGAAAATAATTCTTCAAGTATTAACACCGTTCTTTAGCCAAAAGTAACAAATGGTTTTAAAAAAATAATTGCTAGTGATAAAAAACCGCTCTGTTTATAATTTATTTTTTACTAGGCATCATAAATATGAACTGAGAGTACTTAACAAATTAGATTTTCAGTTTTAATAGTTTACGAGTGCTTTTGTTTTGGTCTATATTCGGTTTTTTTTATTATTTTTTAACGAGTTTGGCATTGAAATTAATGAAACAGTTCCAGAATCAAATATAGTATTCCATACAATAAATTAAAAAACATAATTGAACTGAGAAATTTTGTATGCAAAATAAAAATGTTGGCAGCCTTTTCTTTTTATTTTTTATAGTTGAGTTGTGCTGTTTTGCTCCTGCTGCTGTCTCTTCAAAACAACCTAAATTGAAAGTTCCTTTGCCGTCCCCTCGGTAAGAGCAATAGGTCATTGTATTATAAACTATAGTATTACCACGTGAAGTGCGCCATCTATGGACGGAAAACTAAGCTCTTGATTTTATAGGTATTTGTCTAGATTACCATGGGAAGCAACAACTTTTTTTTTTTTAATTTTAATTGTTGTTGTTGCTTCCCATGTTAATCTAGACAAAAACCTCTTAAATCAACAGCTTAGTTTTTCGTCGATAGATGGCGCACCTCATGTGGTAGTACTATAGTTTATATTATACAATGCCTAAGTTTAATAAAAAGTAAATGATTATCTTAAAATGCAAATTGAAACAAGAGTATGTACGTATACATGCTCTGTGTGAGGTAAATTATTTATTTATTTGAATTCCCATGTAGGTACCTATGCTCTTATGTACATAATATGGAATATGGCATTGTTCAGCGCCGGATCTAGGGGGGGGCAAAGGGGGGCACTTGCCCCGGGCGCCTGGCCTTGGGGGGCGCCAAATGGAAGATGAAGAAATATAGGAGAGCAAAAAAAAAAGGTATTCAAGATTTGAACAGGGCGCCAAAGTAATGCAATGTTTATTATTTATTTCTTGTTCCAAATATGAAAGAAATATGTAATGAACCACTTTCGTCGCCCTTTAACAAATTCGTCGCCCCTCATGGGGGCGCAAATTTAGAAGATGAAGAGAGAAACGAGAGTAACAAAAAAATAAAGGTCTTCAACTTTTGAAAATTATAAACTAATTCGTTGCCCTTCAGCAGGGAGCAAAATTAAAAGATGAGCAAAAAAGTAAGAGTAATAGGGTTTTCACACCGAGCCGAAAACCCGGTTTTCAGCTAAAAGCTTACAAAAACCTGAAAATCATTCACACCGGACTTTTCAAGTTTTCGTTTGACATTTCACTTAATTTTTACAACTGACTATCAAATTTTGAAATGAAAATATTTTCGGCTGCTATGATTATTTTTACTTGCTCTATAGGGCAAATATTGGTTTCGTGCAGAAAAAAAAAATCGAGGTTTTAATCAAACATGACATTACGATGATAGAGAAGCCCAAAAAAGTGGTTTTCGCCATACCGTCCGTCGGTCTGTCTGTGCGTCTGTGCGTCTGTGCGTCTGTGCGTCTGTGCGGATGTGCGCTTTTTCACGTCATGCTACAGCCTAAACCGCTTGACGGATTTTCTTCAAACTTGGTATATAGCAGTTTGAAGAAAAACGGTTGTCGAGGTTTTTTTTGTTTCGTTTTAGCCCGGCTCAAACTGGTACCTTTCATGTAACGGTTTTTTTCATTTTGAATTTGCTCAAAAACGGCTCTAACGATTTTGATTAAACTCAGAATTAAAATTACCTAAGATATTTCTAACAAACTAGCGTTTTTCGTTTTTGGTTTAAATGGTGGTAACGAAAATCTGGTTTCAACGGCTTTTTTTAAATGGCCGTAAGTTAGCAACGACTTGGTTGAATTTACTCAAACTTCGTTTGGCATCGTTCTTTATAGTGTTCTATAGGATGGTTTTGTAAAATTTTCAGTGAAGGCTTTCTAAATGGAAGCTCCCATACAACGAGCCGTTCAGTTTTAGCCAACTCTTTTTGTTTTTTTCTAATTTGCTCAAAAACGGCTCTAATAATTTTGATTAAACTTTGTGTGTTATATTCTTTTAGTGTTCTTAAGAGAACTGCGTTTTTTGTTTTGGCAAGAAACGCTAATAACGCGGAGATCTGGTCTTAACGTCTTTTTTTCAAATGGCCATAAGTTGTTAACAGTTGTATCGAATTCAAACCTAGCGCCTTCACCTTTTCATTTTTGTTTCGTCTACGTCACGAACACACATCGCCCTTGCATTTTTGTTTTGTTTTGCGCTCTACGTTACGGACACACATGCCAAATGGGAAGGTCATATCTGGTTCGTTGTCAACTCTTGAACTATGCTTAACTGGCTGCGCAAAATGGTGAAGCTTCAGCAGAGTAGCACTTAGCGTCGGAGTAAATGTCAAAAAAAGTAGCTCACTAAGCAGCATTCACGAATACAATGGTGTAGCACTGAACTCAAACAAAAATCGTGTCCGCCATTTCGTTTGTTGTTGTTTTTCATTGCAGCACGTTCGTGAATTTCAAATTCAGTCGACTTCAACTTCTCTGTGCTGCAGCTGCTACTTCACATTGTAGCCGTGCAATACGATTAACGTACATTTAATTTTGACATGCTACGTGCTACAGCTGCAGCTTCACCATTGTGCGCAACCAGTTACGACGAACAGATCTTTGTTTATATGCAAGACCGCACTACGTGGAACTACACTACAATAATTAAAATGCACGTATTCTTTGTATGAATTATATGAATAAAGTCGCACTACACTACATTGGAGCTGCATTTTATTGCCAGTAAACTGTTGGTAGTCTACCCAACTATTGCAGAGCCGTTTGCAGTACCGCAAAAAGGGATTTTTCCTACATTTGTGACTCTCCCTTACTCTTATAGAGTTTTCACACCGAGCTGAAAACACGGTTTTTGTCGAAAACCACCAAAACCTGAACGAAAACACAAGTTTTACCACACATTTTTGCTAAACACAAGTTTTCGAAAGCAACTAGTTTTAAAGAAAACCTTTCGAAAACTTGTTGGAATACAAAGCAAACACACCTAAGTTTGTTGTGATTCTTTCAGAACACACCTCAGTTTTTTTCGATTCTTTCCAAACACACCTAAAAAGCGCATAAACGTAAAAAAAATAAAATGCACGACTGGGTCGCACGTACTTGCTCTGTTGGTGCAATAGTACGATGAAAACAAACTTCAATAGGAACAATTAATTTTAAAAAATTTGGTAAAAACCAAATAAATTTGGCTAAAACTGGAAAACTCGATATACGGGAGGTAACGTTAAGAAACCTTTAATATTTAAAATTAAGACGTTATCTTTTGGGTGTTATAAATGATACAAATGTCCACTTATGGGTTATGGCCTAATTAATAATACTGTTAAAAGCAATTTCCGCTATTATCATATATAGCCAAAAACTAAAAATGCAGTTTTGTTTGAAGTATTCTATGTATGTTACATACAAAGTTTCATAAAAATCGGGGGAGCCTTTTTTGAGTAAATTAGAAAAAATGAAAAAATTGGCCAAAATCTAGTGGCTCTTTGTATAGGAGCCACCATTTAAAAAAGAGAAACTGAAAAAAAATCAATGCCATCTGATAGGAAGCTGTAAGTAACTATACGAAACAAAGTTTGAGTGAATTCGATGCAACCGTTGACAACTTATGGCCATTTGAAAAAAAGCCGTTAAGAGCAGATCTCTGTTATTTGCATTTTTAGCCAAAAACTAAAAACGCAGTTCTCTTAAAAACACTAAAAGAATATAACACACAAAGTTTAATCAAAATCGTTAGAGCCATTTTCGAGAAAATTAGAAAAAACCAAAAAAAGTTGGCTAAAACTCAACGGCTCGTTGTATGGAAGCCACCGTTTAGAAAGGCTTCAGTGAAAAATTTACTAAACCATCCTATAGAACACTATTAAAAACTGTGTCAAACAAAGTTTTAGTTGATTCAATCAAGCCGTTGTGAACTTATGGCTATTTAAAAAAAAGCCGTTAAAACCTGATTTTTGTTACGACCATTTAAGCCAAAAACAAAAAACGCTATTTTGTTAGAAATAACTTATGTAAGTTAAATTCTGAGTTTAATCAAAATCGTTAGAGCCGTTTTCGAGCAAATCTAAATTGAAAAAAACCGTTACTTGAAAGGTACCAGTTTGAGCCGGGCTAAAACGAAACAAAAAAAACCTCGACAACCGTTTTTCTTCAAACTGCTATATACCAAGTTTGAAGAAAATCCGTCAGGCCGTTTAGGCTGTAGCATGACGTGAAAAAGCGCACATCCGCACAGACGCACAGACAGACCGACGGACGGTATGGCGAAAACCACTTTTTTGGGCTTCTCTATCATCGTAATGTCATGTTTGATTAAAACCGATTTTTTTTTCTGCACGAAACCAATACTTGCCCTATAGAGCAAGTAAAAATAGTCGATCGATTTGAATATCTATCTATCGACATCTAAATTTGATATACTAAAGGTTACTTAACGTTAGCTCCCGTATATCGAGTTTTCCAGTTTTAGCCAAATTTATTTGGTTTTTACCAAATTTTTTAAAATTAATTGTTCCTATTGAAGTTTGTTTTCATCGTACTATTGCACCAACAGAGCAAGTACGTGCGACCCAGTCGTGCATTTTATTTTTTTTACGTTTATGCGCTTTTTAGGTGTGTTTGGAAAGAATCGAAAAAAACTGAGGTGTGTTCTGAAAGAATCACAACAAACTTAGGTGTGTTTGCTTTGTATTCCAACAAGTTTTCGAAAGGTTTTCTTTAAAACTAGTTGCTTTCGAAAACTTGTGTTTAGCAAAAATGTGTGGTAAAACTTGTGTTTTCGTTCAGGTTTTGGTGGTTTTCGACAAAAACCGTGTTTTCAGCTCGGTGTGAAAACTCTATAAGAGTAAGGGAGAGTCACAAATGTAGGAAAAATCCCTTTTTGCGGTACTGCAAACGGCTCTGCAATAGTTGGGTAGACTACCAACAGTTTACTGGCAATAAAATGCAGCTCCAATGTAGTGTAGTGCGACTTTATTCATATAATTCATACAAAGAATACGTGCATTTTAATTATTGTAGTGTAGTTCCACGTAGTGCGGTCTTGCATATAAACAAAGATCTGTTCGTCGTAACTGGTTGCGCACAATGGTGAAGCTGCAGCTGTAGCACGTAGCATGTCAAAATTAAATGTACGTTAATCGTATTGCACGGCTACAATGTGAAGTAGCAGCTGCAGCACAGAGAAGTTGAAGTCGACTGAATTTGAAATTCACGAACGTGCTGCAATGAAAAACAACAACAAACGAAATGGCGGACACGATTTTTGTTTGAGTTCAGTGCTACACCATTGTATTCGTGAATGCTGCTTAGTGAGCTACTTTTTTTGACATTTACTCCGACGCTAAGTGCTACTCTGCTGAAGCTTCACCATTTTGCGCAGCCAGTTAAGCATAGTTCAAGAGTTGACAACGAACCAGATATGACCTTCCCATTTGGCATGTGTGTCCGTAACGTAGAGCGCAAAACAAAACAAAAATGCAAGGGCGATGTGTGTTCGTGACGTAGACGAAACAAAAATGAAAAGGTGAAGGCGCTAGGTTTGAATTCGATACAACTGTTAACAACTTATGGCCATTTGAAAAAAAGACGTTAAGACCAGATCTCCGCGTTATTAGCGTTTCTTGCCAAAACAAAAAACGCAGTTCTCTTAAGAACACTAAAAGAATATAACACACAAAGTTTAATCAAAATTATTAGAGCCGTTTTTGAGCAAATTAGAAAAAAACAAAAAAAGTTGGCTAAAACTGAACGGCTCGTTGTATGGGAGCTTCCATTTAGAAAGCCTTCACTGAAAATTTTACAAAACCATCCTATAGAACACTATAAAGAACGATGCCAAACGAAGTTTGAGTAAATTCAACCAAGTCGTTGCTAACTTACGGCCATTTAAAAAAAGCCGTTGAAACCAGATTTTCGTTACCACCATTTAAACCAAAAACGAAAAACGCTAGTTTGTTAGAAATATCTTAGGTAATTTTAATTCTGAGTTTAATCAAAATCGTTAGAGCCGTTTTTGAGCAAATTCAAAATGAAAAAAACCGTTACATGAAAGGTACCAGTTTGAGCCGGGCTAAAACGAAATAAAAACACCTCGTCAAAGGTTTTTCTTCAAGCTGCTATATATACCAAGTTTGAAGAAAATCTGTCAAGCCGTTTAGGCTGTAGCATGACATGAAAAAGCGCACATCAACACAACCGCACAGTCGCACAGACAGACAGACGGACGGTACGGCGAAAACCACTTTTTTGGGCTTCTCTATCATCGTATGTTTGATAAAAACCTCGAGATTTTTTTTTCTGCACGAAACCAATACTTGCCCTATAGAGCAAGTAAAAATGAAAAAGAATTTTTGTTGTGTGCTACTAAGCTATTTCACTAAAGCTGTTCTATGGATTAGTTATGATTTTGTATATCGGTGAGTAAAAGTTTAATGTGCAATCAAAATATCGGACAGAATCACAAATAAGCATACAGCCTTTTAACTTTTTATGAAGAACATTAGCAGGTTCTCCGCTGTCATTTATTGAAATAGAAAAATTATCAAATCAATCTGGATTATGGCACATACCCCAAAGGTTTTATTTTGCACATACGCCAAGATTGCATTTTGAGTAATCAGTAACACGAGAACCCTTAGCAATATCTTATTTTCTTAGGTTGGGTCACACAGTTTTTTATGACATGTATCGTACATAAGCTATTGTCAACAGCATCAAGCATTAGAGCATAAAGATTGCTGGGGGGCGTCAAATTCAACTTTTGCCCCCCCTTGAACAAATCCTAGATCCGGCGCTGGCATTGTTCAAATGCCCCCATGGGGCTCTATACCTTTTGACAGCTGCCAAATCTGAAGGGTCATTTATCGCACGTGGAGGGCAAACAAAGGGTTTGAAAAAAAGGATTCAGACAAAGTAAATTTTAGTCTCTCATTTTGTTTCTTTGACCCCTCTGAACTAGGAATGGGTGTTCCAGGTGGAAATTCTGACTATCAAAGAGGGACCTGATATCCACATCAGATACCCGCATCTTCTCAGATAGTCAAACAGTCCAAATCAATCAGTGCTGTTTTCAAAAAATCAGCAACTGCCTGTTACTGTCACTCATATCTATTGGAAGTTATAGAACATTCAAAAATTCGCCCATTTCGGGTGCCTGTTCCAGAAGATCCCAGGACACTGCAAAGCTGATGAGCTCGCTAGAAATGTAACTAAAACATCAAAACTTGTATAGCTAAACAAAAACTCGCGACCCTGCTGGTAACCCTTATTATGAGATGTGGGTTCTAAGTTGCAGCGTTGCCAACAAAGAATTATTATTGACCGATATACATAATTAGAAACCTGAAAACTTATTCCATAATTATTGTAGAATTTTTAAACTCGCGATTGTAAATGCAATGGTTTTCAAATGATTCGGAAACTAGCAATTTTTTGTTGTCTTAATTTATATGTCTTATATTTTATAAGAACGTTCTTATGTCAAGATGTCTGCCAGATATTTGAACGCCTTCCAACCCATTTAAAAGCATAAATGGGAGCAGTCTTATAAAAAAAAATTCCCCACATCCAAAAAAACATATCTTTTATCTTACCCCAAAAATCAAGCGAAAAGTCTTTAAGTCCACAACAAAGATTCAGATTTAAATGTCAAAAGACGTCAGGAAAAAACGAAATCCGAAAGACAATCGGTTAGTTTTAAGGAGCGTACTAATTTTGTCAAAATGTCAAAGTAATTACATTTCGTGATTCAAACCAATTCATCTGCCAACAAACGTGGGAGAAGACCTCTCGTTTGTCCCTAAAATAAATCAACAGGAAATGTCTTTTAGCCACTCTGTCACCGTCGATGTAGCGTCGCGTCGAGTCTTTTTGCACACGTACACGTTCTCATTTTTTGGCAAAACAAATTAGTTAGAAAAGTTATGATGGACAGTTTCTCAAGGAACACAAAAATGTTTGACAGGTCTTCATATTATTTTCATTTCAAACTACGAATGTGCCTAAAGGCGACCACCTTACGTACCTAATTTTTCCTACGAAATACAGAATATCAGGAAAAGACTGCAAATCGATTGGCTATGGATTATTTTTGAAAACAATTCATTTTTAATGTCAGAAATGCAGTTGAAAAATGTATGGCATCAGTTCAAGGTTGTCAGATTGTAGTCGTTTGCTAAAATGGAAGACATCTTGGGGTATGTTTTTGTAAACTTCGTTTGCGCAAATAATCATTTTTCTGATAAATACAAAATTGTGAAAAAGATTTTTTTTAGATAACAAAAGAAATTCCAAACGTATTCTTTCTTTTTTTTTTTTAAGTGAGGGTCAACATCTTTTAAATTATTTTTTTATTTGGTTCATTTGTCTAGTCCGGAATAGTCGCGGTTGTATTTATTTTATTGAGATTGAGAATCGAGAGCAAATGCTGACAGCCGGCATGGAACAAGGCACATTGTTCTTTTCATACAAACACTGAATCGTGATCGGTTAAGAATGTTTTGATAAATAATGCAAAACTTATATTTTTTTTTCAATTAGACCGTCTAGGTCGTTTGTCAATTTTGACAGACCGAGAACGATTTACATTCGATTTGTTTTTGAAAAAGAAAAATGGATGGATGGGTCGTATGCACCCACTTGCACCAGCTTGGATTCTTTATTCTACGTCCATACGGCGCCTCCGTTGTGATCACAACTCTTCCCCTGTTCATCCCGGTTTTGGATTGTTTCATTTTTGATGGTTAATAAATGCTGTGTCGCTGCATTTGTTTGTATCAAGAATTTATAGGCCTGCATCTGCTCTTCCATCTTTTTGATCGTGTTTTGGAACGATGTGTCATGGGTGATACTGCTTTTTTGACATGGTATATTTCAAAGTGACAAAAGCAGATAAGCCGGTCATGTTCTATTTTTTGAAAGATGGTATTTTTGACGGGTTTTCGTACTTTTATTCGTTCCAGCTTTGTAGCCCTTGTTGTCTTTGTCTCACAAAGTATCTTCATCCAAGCTACTGTTAGTTTATTCTCATACATTTAGTACATTGTCCATTGTACATTGTGGACCGTATGTGAGTGCCGGATACACAACTGAGGTGTACAATCATTCATTCAGCCTAGGAGCCGTTTTTCGAACACAGAAGATAGCGGATATTTGCCGCCACTTGATTCACCCCAGCGTACGTGATGATTGGTGACAAAGTGCATCCGTTATTGTTTATTGTTTACTCACGATGAAGCCATGTCAGTAAATAATCATTGATGCACTATGGGGACCGTTACTTTACTTTCAAGCAGGTAGTCAAGGAATGCAATAAAGAGCAGGGGACTCAAGACGTTTCTCTGGTGTTCACCTACGGTGATTGATTTGGAATTCTTCGGTGACTTCAGGTGAGCATCATACTTTTGTCATTGCGCCCTTGTACTTGTCCATGACTTATTTCATGATCCATATAAAGGGCGTTTTTTTAAGACGTGTGGTTTTCAATCTGGCATTACTTTTTTCGGAGTTAGTCTTTTTGACACCTGTCATTTGATTTTATGCTCAGTTTTGTTTGCCATTACATAATAAATAGACTAACTCTTGAACAACCTTTACAAATCGTGCAAATTTATCACCAAAATAATGGTTCGGTTCGGGCGACGCATCACGCGCTGCGTCCAATATTCGGTCGACATAATGGCCCAGGAATTTATTCAAGCCAGCCGCGGCGGCCACTTGCCCGAAATCATTTTTAAAACATAATGGCAAAACCCTTATTTTTATAATAAAGCTAGATTCTTGGCCAGAACATTAAATTATATGCGTTTTATTTCTTCTTGAAATACACCCTTTACTTTGGATGGCATCTGTTGTTGACTTACCCAGTGACAAACCCACATTCATCATCAGACAGCCGTATAATATTTGTCATTCGGCTATCAAAAACCCGCTCAACAATTTTCATAGTATATGTGACATCAGCTTGTCACGAAATTACACCTTTTCCTTCCACCGCCCCCGATCACCACGATGATTGATAGAAATCAAAACCATTAACTTTTGGTGTTATAATTCACATTTTCTTTTTGCAGGAATATTTCATAAGTAGAAGTAAAATTTGCACTGGAAATCAGGCTCGCCCTCCCTACCATTGGAAGAAGATTCTATTACAAACAGATTACCGGAAATGGAGATCTCAGAAAGGTACGTTGCGAAGAATACCAGCAGAAGCCTGACCAAGCTTTTTAAGTAAAAGTTTTGAGGAACCGTTTATTGTCGTGAAGCACTTTTCTTTAGGAATCTCTACAGACCACCGTTTATTGTCGTGACTGGGAGATGAAAATCATGAGCCGTCTGCCGACCACAGTGCTCCCCACTCAAAAAACCACTCTGCCTTTTTTAAGTTTTTAACCGAATCACATATTTCTTCGATTATAACTGAGTAAAAAAAGGTTCAGCTTTTGGTATGGTAGGCTTAGCCGGGACAACTGTCAATTTAAAAATTCATCAAAATACTGTCAACGTTGAAGAATTTTGTCGTCTTCCGCAAGAAGTTAAGTTGGCCTTGAGCATATTGTTAATGAACTTTGGGGAACAAATCCCCTGGTTAGCTATTTTCTATTCCTATACCACGGCAAAATTTTGACAGGTTAAATTAGGATATTATTTAACCTGGTGCGAAGAAGTATTGTTGGGATACTATTTCATCCACTTGACACAGAAAAAAGGTAAAATTGTGTTAATTTAAACACAAAAAATGTCAAAAAATAACCGGAATTTCAACGCGATTGACACAAAGCCTCATTTCGACAAAAATGACATAAGGATTCATCAAAATGTACTGTTCGGGAAGGGTTTAAGAAAACGTCAAATCAAAATACCGAGATAGCACAAATTTATTGCGGTATTTGATGTTTTATTGAAATCCATGTATGGTATGCTATATCTTATTATAAGATGTATATTATACATACTATGTACTACTATAATAGCACATCCCTTGGAGGAAAAGAAGCGACAAGAAGCATCCGGCAGTCTTCTTGGAGGAAAAGAAGCGTCAAGAAGCATCGTCTTCAAAAAACCCTTGGCGCACAAATAACAAACATATTATGTAAATAGTATGTATCTAAACGATTCTGAGAAAAGAATTTTGCTTCTTCTCTCCGCAACAGAACACTTCATTGGGGAGAGGCTATTCGCATGCAGTAATGTCAAAAACTTTGCTATAGTCTTGACAGACGTTATGACATATTTTTGATTACAAAAACTGTTTATTTAAGTGTCAAAGCTCGACCAGCGAAATTTCGAGAGTGGTACTGAATACAAGCAATTTGTTTAAATATTCTTGTCTCCGCATACACTAGTTTGACATTGATAAAACTGGTACATACTTGCGAATAGACACTATGTAAAAATTAAGTAGAAGTCTATTGATGGTTTCATTAGTTGTCAGGATAGTTAATTTCCCGCGTGAAAAAAAAAAATTGTTTCCTTTTCCTTTTTCAGGAACAGGACTTTGAATCCAACTTCAATAGTCACCTTCTGCTGCTCCACTTTAAAAAAGAACACACTTCAGGTTATGAAATAAAGCATGTGCTGCAGAATAAGAATACGGCGCGGAGAGTACATTTCAAGGTTAACTCTTTTTTATTAAACTTGGCTGAACTAAAACCTGATTTAGTTTCAATGTCAAATTCGTGTCTAAATTAGGTTTGGTTGTTTTGCATGAGCGAAAAAGAACCGATTTATTACCATCAAATTCAACGTATGTAATAAATTTTCCATTTTGTTTCATTGTGCTGCCTCAGCATGTGAAGTATCATATTTTCACAATCAAACACTGTCAAATGTCAATCTAAACACAAAATTGCTCGTAAAGTCTTATGCAAGAACGTAAACGGAACTCTAATTAATGTTATTCAATGCAATGCACTACTCCATGCAGGTAGCCATTTGTCAGTATAGCAACTGATTTTAATCTAGAAAATTGTATGGAAGAAAGAATATAATCAAACGTTGGCTTTGCATTAATGTCTTGAGTGGGAGATCACCGTGATTATATTCAAATTGAACAAAAAGTTTTAAAAAAAGTATCAACTCCTCCTCAAGTTTCATATTTCAGGCTCTCTCTGACGCGGAAAATCTTGAAGACCCACACACGTCATTCTGCAGAAAAAGCAAACACTATCCAATCAACCGTTGACAGTCGAAACTGACACATTACAATAATTTCCATTTAGCTAAATTAGCGGTGGCCGATTTATGAACTTTTTACGTCACAGAAGACGTCATAAGATAATAAACGATCGTGTTGAATATTTTCACCCCATTATTCCCTGCCCGCGGCATCATGAGATCCATTGATCAAAATTGACCAATTGACCAAGCTGCTTTGTAGGCATCATGAAGTATCTGTAGGTTCGGGACGGGAACACTCTGTTCCGAAATGAAATGAAAGACGAAGAAAAAAATGAACGCACAAGCCACTAGCGGTAGCGGATGGACAGCACAACTATCGTAAACAAGCTTTATATACCCCCTTCGCCTTCAGTCTCCCTGATCACGTTTGGAATTAAAACAGCCGGTCAGATCAGCGGCTATTCATGATCATGGGGTTAAAATCGTTGCCAGTCAAGACAAATTAGTATATAACTTTTTCTATATTTGCGTAGAGCTTAACAAAAAGTTATAAAAATAAGATTTCCAATTAGATAATTGAATTGAATTTATGATCTGACTTAATTGTTCGAGGACGGTGTGGCGTGGATGTTAGATTTGCATATATTTGTGTGATGTGGTGAATAGTGTATTTGCAAAGTCAAGAACAACGAGACGACATGAAATTACGCCATCGATTGTGCAGCGATCCATGATTGTGTTTAATTTATAGAAATCAATTTGTTGACTTTAAAGTACGGAGAATTGACAGAACCTTGAACTTCATGTAGTGCCAGGGCAGTGGGTACTTGTTTATGAAGCGTGTGCATAGGAGTGCTCATGAACGGAACGAGCTCAAATGCTAATTTGCCAACTGCATTTTACATTCAAAGTGCGCTCCAAGAAATAGTGGTCTTTTTCTCGCTCTACTATGTCTCGGCACTCTCAGAAATCATCAGGAGTTTTGTTCGCTAAAGTTCACTAAGAATGCTGAAGGCCAACTTGATGGAATAAACATCTTTCCAGGCTATATGTATAGGTACTTACTTTCCAATAGCTAAACCCATTTTTACTGAGGTATCCGGGGTAACAATCGAACAAGTAAGTGAAGCGGTGAAAAGCAAATTTATTTACATTAGGGGTATTCACGATCTGGTGCAAACAAGGGTATTGTAAAAGTGCGAAATTTTTGGATTTCTTGTAGATCGTAAACTCACTCCTTCCAATCTGTATAGCAAAACTCACGCAAATGTCAAAATCAGGTTGACACAAATGTCAAAATCAAAAGTACAAATTTTGCACCGTTGTATTTTCCTGTTGCAATGGGGTTGAGGTATAGATAAAGTGCAAAAGTGTAACAAAATGACAGCCAGTATATTTTGTTGTTGTATTGCAGGAAAACGTAGCACTTCTCCACTTTTACAATGATGCAAGACAAGTTACACCAGATCGTGAATACCCCTATTATGTTGGTCAAAAATTAAAAGAGAATTGGTTGTTCTTGATGACAAATAATGTGTATCGTATAAGTATTCATCTAATATGTATTCATAAGATAAAAAATAAGAATATAAATTTTGAAATTTTATGGAAGATGATCTGAAGTCTGTAAATGCTGTTTATTTACTTTGCGCCATTGTGCAATGTGCAACGTGCATGACTGCAGAGCTCTCAGTTTTAAAAACATACTTTGTTTGTTCTCGTAATGTGATACCTTTGTTGCAATGACCACGACCATGACCATGTATAATTGAGACCTTAACAAAGCACCTGGGTTTCTTATTACGATGATGCAAGAAATGTCTTACTTTTCAAATGACTACTTACACTCTTAAGAGATTGATGTATCATCGAAAGTCATCATTGAACATTTAGTTGTAGTTCTTGGGTTCTATTTTATTCAAAAAGCAAATTTTGTGGTTCTTGACAGAGGTTATCGTAAACAGCTTAAATGATTTCGACGAAATTTTAAATCTTCTATCAAGTTAATTTTGTGTCTTAATAGAAATTTTAAAAAAAATATGCACATTACGTTTAACTTGGTCCAGTCATCCAGGCCACTGTAATTTTTGCTTTTTGAACAGGTCAATGGTCGTTGAATCATCTCCTAATATTCCACTTGTTTCATTGATGCATACAAAAACAAATATCACGCGCAAAATCTTTTTGTTTAAGCAAACCAACCGCAGCCGCTTTTCATCCGATTGATTGTTTCAGGGTCCCAGCTTCTGGCCCATACAGCAGGACTTGTATAGACTCCAGGACAATAACCTAGATTACTTCAAAGTGATATATTTACATCGTTTTGTTTTGTCAAAACTTACGATGATAATGTTCTCCACCCAAGGAAAGCACACATAGAGTATTATTTTAGCTACATGAGAAGTTTCGATGGTTGTTGTCTATGGTTTGACACTTGAGAAAGTCGAAACTGTATTGCCATTTCTGTTCTGTAAGGTTTGGCAATTCATCATGAATCGTTTGACGTCGGAACAACGCCTTAAAATTGTGGAAATTTACTTTGAAAAAAATAAATGTGTTCCCGAAGTTCATACAGCACTTCGTCCAAGAATTATTGTGTTTAGTGATGAAGCTCATTTCTGATTAAATAAAATGACGTCGGGCGCAACTTGCCATACAGCGCACTTAACCATCAATTTATTGCAAAATCAATTGACAACTTTCATTTTCAGCAGTGGTCCTGTTAACCGGCCCCCTTGTTCGTGCGACCTAACGCCTCTCGATAACTTTGTATGCGGGGCTATGTAAAAATCATTGGTTTATGGCGACAAACCAGCAACTCTTGAAGCGCTCGAAGCCAATATTCAATCCACCATTGACACCATACGGACAGATTTATTGGAAAACAACCGTTAACTTTTTTGTATCTTCAACAGCTAGCTTCATTCTCTCCACCTTCACTTTATTTTCAACAGCTTAGTACTTGGCTTGAACAGATTTATAAAAAATCGAACCGCTCGTATTCGTATCCAAGAAGGATGTTGAAATGGTTCCATGATAGCTCGTCACCTTGCCTTAAGCCTTTCTCGGCATCTCGGTGGTGTTCTTACCAACCTTGACGGAGTAGCGCGAGTTCTCCATAGTCATCCTGCACACTTATCGAAAAAGCTTAGCAGCTATGCCGAGTATCACTACTCCCTGGCGTCTCCATCACGCTGTCAAAAACGACTTTAAAATGGATAAAAATGTGGGGAGTATATCGATACAGAATTTTATGGTCTTTTCTAAAATCTTTTAAAGTGCAAAAGTTTGATGGGCAGTTGACTTTATTGGCCTAATAACGTTCAGACGTTCACACAGAAGAGTCGACAAGATTTTATAGACAGCATCAAGTAGACCAATCTGTAGTTGAGGCAGTTCAAAGTGAGGAAAGGGTACAAGATGCAGAGTTTCAATTCATCAGGCATACTTTCATTTGTCATTTCAAGAAATATTTGGTAATGATTCGACCGAGAGTGTTTCTGTAAGGTTAAGTCAAAGTCGATCATGAAGTTTGGCCACAGGACTTAGCTGTTTGTAGGGTGAAACGGGTTAAAAGCAAAAAAGTGGTATCTCATTTTAAAAATTCTTCCGTTACACGTAATTTAAGTCTGAGGGATGATTTTTTTTAACAAGCTTTTTATTAATGAAATTGGGTAAAAAAATATAGTAGGTATCCTTTTGATGTCTCCAATTTAAAAAAAAAAAAAAAACATGGTGCAATCCTTGGACCAAAACACAATGACGTCAGCAAAATAAACTTCCAAATTTAACTTAAAATTCCTGGCAAACCAATGAAATACAAATCCATTAATACAGTTAAGGAGGAGGAACGAGCTCAAAACATAGATAAGACATTAGTATAGTGCACTCTGGCGTATGCGTACTTTTCTGAGTTTAATTTAAAACAAAAAATCCATATTCTCATATTTAAGAAATTGGACGGTTTAAATATAATTAAGAAGTCAAACTTATCGCTTAATGTGAAATATTTGTATCTTCCATCGTTTATATCATCGCACTATCAGCTCGGAAGGGCAGAACAAAGTCTGCCGGGCAGCTAGTTAAAATATGAATTTTAAAAGCGGAAATAAAGAGTTTGTTTTAAAAGAATATCCATTGAGCTTCCTAACCAAGTGTTTCTACTTTTATTTGAAAACACCCTGAACTGCAACGAGCTCCTATCAAAAAGCATCACAAGTTAACTTTAGTTCTTCTTCAGATTGACATGTAGGGGAGAGAGGGGCAAGAAAGACCACGGAGCAGAAAGGACCAAGCTGATTTTTACCATGGTTCTTTTAGCCACCTTATATTTAATAGTTATAACCAATAAAAAACCTACTTTCCCAACACCAACACATCCCTTAAGTTTCATTGAAAAACTGAAGTTTGATAATCCCGAACATTTTGTAAATTTTTTTTCTTGTTTCTGATCGTTAGTGTTTACTTTAACTGCTGGAAATAAAAGTAAATAAATAATATTGAGAAAAATAAAAATATGTTTTCTAAACAAACTCTTTATGGGGAAAATGGAACCAGCACTTAGTTCAAAGTTCCTTTTTGCCCCGCTAGTTGGGCAAAACGGACTTTTGGGATTGGGTTGTATAATTGTATATATCTCTATATACCTAAATTTGTTGAACTAATTTGATTGTTTACTTTGATGAAGTTCAAAGGTTATTATATGTATTATTTGAAAAAATATTTGCTTCTCTTTAAGAAATAGAAACAAATTTAGAAGCGTTTAAAGCTTGAGTGGTACTTCTTGCCCCACTCTCGCCTACCCCAATTTTATGGCTCGTTGAAATGTACCTATATTAAGTCTCCAGGCAAGCCTTTTACCTGAACAGACAGTAAGCTGCCGCTTTTTTCAAGTCATTTCTGTTTGTTTTGAGAGGTAATTCCTACGTCTGTCCGTATCAACTAAGTAAAACAATCTTAACGAGTAATAAAATGCTCACTTTTCCCACCCATCAAATATATTCCCCATCTTGTAAACACTGGTTGTAAAAAATTATCTTTTTTCAAAAATTTAAACTTAAAATCACATCAACTTTAAAATATTTTATAAAATGACTATTAATTAACTGTAATTAAAAAAAAAAAAAAACAAAAACCCCCACAACACAATAACCAAACTAAATGATGTAACACCAATTAAAGTCCAACAAATACATTACCTACCAACAAATCAAATAAAACAAACATATCTATAAATACTATCACCCCCGCTTCTGTTAACATTTTTGTATACAAAATAGTAAATTATTTTAAAAGTCTATCAAAACAAACCAAAAATGCATCTATAAAAGTGTTAACGAATGTACCATGCATCCGATCCATACGCCGCGCCGCCATCTCCAAAAGCCAGAGGGGACATACAGTTTCATAAATATAAATTTAGAAAAGATATTATACTATCAAGACTCTCATAGATTAACCTCATAGATGCACGACGTATCTATACATAATAGTTTTTCTAATGTTAATTTCATTTAAAAAAAAAAAAAAAACTTTCGTTGCTTACATCTTTTCCCCCTTCGCCAAGTATAATATTCAATTTTCAAAAGGGATGTGCTTACAAGGTATACCAGATTGATACTCTCATGCCAGGTTGCACGCTTGTATTTGCACCCCCTTCCAACAATCCCCACCACCCCCCAACTGATGCAATTTCAATTTTTATTCATCATTCATTAAAATGCTCAACATCCCCCGATGTGCTGATGCCGTGTCGTAGCTCGTACCTAATACTCAACTATAGCAAGCTGGGCCATCATACCTACATACAAATGAAAACGATGGAAGAGGGAAGAGAGAAAGGAATATATTGAATGATGAAAGATACAAATAAAAATAAATAGAAAGAAAAATTAATTAAATAAAACAAAGCCATCAGAAAAAAAAAAAAAAAAACAAAAATAAATGAGAAATAACATACGTCGAGATACGATGACGATGAGTGCGCCGCCTCTGGCGTGCTCCGAACGATGCCTATAAGAGCATCTCACTGCCACCGGCACGAGTATATTCCGCTCATAGGCATCCGCCACAACACAACAGAACCAAACGTTCAAGAGCCAAAGCCAAACGCCACAGCCACAGATACAAATTCCTCTCCTAAGCAACCTGACAGGCCAACATATTGAGTGAGCTGCATAATATAGTCTAGAAAGATAGATCTAGAGATACAATATACAATCATTATTTTCCCCCGACTTGAAATAAATAACAAAGATCAGCGCGGCAGCATCAGCATCAGGTTCAGCATCGTTCAACCGCGTCGTCGTCATTGTCAGCTAGAAATATTCACGCCATAGATCAAGCATCGTTTCGTTCTCGCAGTTTCATCAGTCGCAAGTTGAAAATCGCCTTGATCGGTTCTCGAAAACGCTTCCAACCCGCCAACATCACAACTTCAAGTAAAAGTGCAATTGTTTAACAAAAAAAAAAAAAAAAACTTCAATATCGCTCCGTTCACTCAGCAAGCGATTCACTCTTCTTTTCAAACGGGAACAGAAATGCACATTCATCCGAGTTCACCCAATTCATCGCCAAGTGAGGAAAACGCAGCTATTAAAATCCAAGCCGGTTTCAGAGGATACCGCGTCCGGAAACAACTTCGCCGTCAGAGACCATCCAACGGATATTACCGAGCCATTCAAAATATGGCCGCCGCCGCCAACGCCAATAACGGTAATGCCGCCCATTTACGGGATGAACGCAGCAGCGGAAGTGAAGGTTCATCCGTTGAGGATAAATGCGCTACGAAAATTCAAGCTAACGTCCGGGGATTCCTTGTGCGAAAGAAGCAAAAAATGGCAACTGATGCAGCAACTAAGATTCAAGCAAGCTTCCGAGGATTCAAGGCACGCAAGGAAGCACAGAAACTGAGACAGAAATAATAAGAGAAAGGACGACACTACATTATTTCAAAGCTGCAAGTTATGATTTATTTGTGCAAGTCTTATGTGTTAATTGGTGTGCAAGTTTGTGTAAAAATAAGTAAGTTAAATTTATAAGAGAACAAATCAGGCAGTGATGAAAAGTAAAGCAATATTTTTAAAGTTAAAAGTTAAAGAAAAAAATAAGTATTTTATTATAATGATTAAAATTAAAAAGCTGTAGATCGCCAGTGGTGCTAAGGTTTTATTCTTTTTGTTTCTCAAAAGTTTGTTTCTGACGATGCAAAGTAAATTGGTAAATTTTGTCAAATAAAAAGTTATAATTTAAAATGCATTGTTATGGTAAAAAAAAAAGATCAAGAATGAACAAATAAATATTCCTTTAGATTTTAAATAAATAAATATTAAGATCAAGTGTTATAAATAAATTTAAGAATTTAGAATAAAAATGAAATAGAATTTAAAAATAAAAACGTTTTTTTTTTTTTTTAGACAACAAGGAAACAAGAAAAATGATTAATGACTTAAATAAACAATTCTATTGTGAATTTAAATTTTTATTAATAAATGCGAAAAAAATTAAGACCCATTTTTTAAGCATTTACTTGGAAAGCAAGACGTCTACAAATAGGCGTATCTGACCTACACCTACCTCTTTTCTCACTTAGTTTCGTGTCAAGATTATTGATGACTTTTTAAGAAATCTTAGATTGCAGTGTGTCCGAGTTAATTAATTGCGCAATTTGTGTAGTTGTTTCTTTTTTACTTGATTTTTAAGAGTTAATTTACTTGATTAGTCACTCTTGAGACTTAATCAAAAAAGAGTTTGTGTTTATGTTCTTTTAGTGATTGAATACTTGGGAGCAAGTTGATTTATGGAGAACTTCTTACATTCATGGTTTACAATATTACAATACAAGTGTTGCGTATTACAAAAACATAAAATTGAAGAAACATTAAATACGATGGTCGAATGTGGGTTGGAAAATTCTTTTCATCCGCCGCACCGCTGGTTTGTTTATCAATTCGCACATAGCCTTGGTGAATGGACCGATTTGCTTGGTAATAAGTTTATTTATTTTGTAATTTCGTTTTAAATCTAGGTCTGAAAAAAATGGTTGGCAGAGTAAGTGTCACATATATGGCCCAAGTTGGTAATATGGTCCACTGCAATATTTTATGAATAAAATATATTAGGTACTGAACCGGCATTGGATAATTGTGTTTTGGAGACAGCAGTCGACCAGTAGTGGGAGTGAGTGCATTTGGTTACTTTTATTCGTTTTTGTTATAATTTTTGGGTGAGCATACTTAAGGATTTTTGTATCAAAATTTTTGGAAATTAAATAACTTTTTTCGTAATACACAAGGCGTTATATTTTATGTTATCAAATGTGAAATTAAAAATTTGATTGCGATTAATTGAATGTGTTAAAAATTTAAAAGAAGTGAAATTTGTATAGTGTCGGTAATATGGCCCGGGATTTTATATAAACCAGTTTGAAATATATTTGAAACATGGTTTAAACGGGATTCTTTCGTTTTGTTTTAAGGAATCACAGCATGGCGCTGACACTGAAAAGCAATATTTTATAGGTGAATTCTGTCTGCATGCCATATTACCAGCAGTTTTTTTTGTTTTGTTTTTAACTTTTTGCTATGTTTGTTTTTTCAATTATAGTTTCTTAAAACTGAAGTAAAAATAATTTGTTAAGCTGTTTACGAAAAAAATAAATGTACCTATAGATTTATTTGCAAAATGTTAAAATGTTGGAGCACTTACTCTACCTACCTCTATACAAACGTTAAAAAAAAGCTACATATTTTCTTCGAGAATCTCCAATACGTCGGTACCTCTCATAAATCGATAGAACCGGTAATTTTTTTAATAGTTCAGATTTTCTCGTAAACTGTTCATAGTGTTCATTCCCTTTTTAGACATTGGACATTTTGGAAAGAGGAAGTCATTTATAATCTAAATAATATTACATTTCAAGGTTTTCAAAAGGTTGAGTTTTTGATTTTTTAATATTTAAATATAATATTTAATAATAATCCTGTTTTCACATATTCAAAGAAATTTAAAAATATTTCTTCCAAAAGTTTTTCAAAAATTAGCAAAAAACATTTTTTTGCAAATACCGCGACCTGGTCCTATGTTTAATTTTTGGCCTAACTATTCGAACCATTTTTAATAAATAGGTAGGTGGGTGTACGTAGTCGTGCCATAAATACTGTTACAACTATTTGAACCTGTAGTATTTGATATTCAGCTTCAAACAATGAAGGGCATTCAAGGTTTTTGCTAACTACTGTTAGATAGCGTTAAAATAAAGCACAGTTTAAGTTCTACTTTCAAAGCAAAAACATGGAATCAACAGTGAAAGAAAAGAGAATTGCAGTTGTTGCGCTGCATAAGGCAGGAAAATCAAATTCTTTTATTTGCAAGTCTCTAAAAGATCTCGGGATCAATCGAATGTTTGTGTGGCGTACAGTTAAACGGTATATGGAAACCTTAAGCGTGAAAGATAAGCCTCGGCCCGGTCGTCCACGAAGTGTGAGGACTAAAAACGCCATTCGAGCAGTGGCAGCTCGAATCCGCCGAAATCCCTTACGTAAGCAGAAAATCATGTCGCGAGAGATGGGTATTTCTAAAAGAAGTATGTCGCGGGTAATTAAAGATGATCTTAGGATGGGTGCTTACCGGAGAGTGACTGGTCAGAGGTTGAACAATGCCCTGAAGAAAATAAGACTCGAAAGAGCAAAAGCATTGCTCAGGCGTTACGCTGATGGGAGCCACCGACAAATCTTGTTTTCAGATGAGAAAATTTTTACCATTGAAGAAAAATTTAACCGCCAAAATGATAAGGTCTATGCTCGCAGTTCTCAATAAGCAAAGGAAAAAATTGGCAGAGTCGAAAGGGGTCATCATCCTAGTTCGGTCATGGTTTGGTGGGGAGTAAGCTGTGAAGGTACCACCAAGTTACATTTTTGTGAACAAGGCGTAAAAACCAAAGCAAAAAACTACAAGGAAGACGTTTTAGAGAAAGTGGTAAAACCACTCAACAATACCCTCTTCAAGAAAAGTCATTGGGTGTTCCAGCAGGACTCAGCTCCAGCCCACAAAGCAAAAACGACTCAGCTATGGCTGGAAAAGAACGTTCCTGAGTTCATAAGGGCATTGGATTGGCCCTCAGGCAGTCCCGATCTCAATCCACTGGATTATTCTTTTTGGACAGAGTTGGAGCTAATGGCTTGCCACAGAGGACATCCTAATTTGAAAAGTCTAAAAGCAAGTCTTGTCCGAGCAGTGGCGAATTTTCCTGTGGAAAAGGTGCGTGCTGCCATAGATGATTGGCCGAAGCGACTCAAGGCCTGTATAAAGGCTAAGGGCGGCCATTTTGAGTAGAAAGTGAAAAATATTATTTATAATACTATACTATATCACATTGAATAAAATATGTATATAACTATTTTGAAATTCGTTTTCCTTATATTAAAAAAAAAATGTGTAACAGTATTTATGGCACGACTACGTACTATGTACATTATATTATTATTATGAATATTATTTCATATTTCATTTCCTTAAGCCGCCAGTGGTTACCCATTGTCTGTGAGACCGGGTTTTAAGGTCAACGAACTTGAGGCTTGAGAAAATTAGAGGGTCAAAAATCATATGAAATTTTGTTAATCGCTTAAAAACTACTAATTATTAACGTTTTTTTGATTAGTCAGCTATCTGATTTCTTTTACTGTTTTGAGTTTTACGAAAAAAAAATTAAAAAGAAAAACACATTATAATTATTTTTTGTCTTTAGAATGCGATTTTCTAGAACATTGTTGTTTGGATATTGAAATATCCAAAAATTATAAAAAAAAGTATTTTCTTTTTACTCATAAAAACTTTTTTGAAAATTTTAAGATGCTAACATTATTTTGTTTATAAGAAAGCATCCACCTTGAGTATTGTATAGAAAACTGTCAAGTGGGTTACGAGAAAATCTAATATGAAAAGACTTTTTTGAAAAATCAAGTCCAACCTAAACATAAAGCTTACTCTAAAAGTTTGATCTAAATCGGAGAAGCCATTTTTGAGAAAAAATTTAAAGCTTTAATGTTAATTCCAAAAACCCCTATGCATGACGTCATAATAATTCTTTGTACCAAGTTACTGGGACGTACAAACTTATTCTTGATAGAAAATTTGTTAGGAGCTATGTATTTTGAAAAAAAAAAAATATTTTTAAAAATCTTTAATTTTTTTATTTATGTAGTTTTCCTTAAATTAATAAATGTCTATCCTGGAATTCGACCAGTTTTTTAATGGCTTTTTTGAAAGACTTTTCAAAAAAATATCTTAATTTTTTTTTCAGCCTGGTCTTCATCTGGGAAAATTATTTTCAAAAAAATACAATCCACCCGTTTTTTTCAGAAAGTTATTAAAAATAAAAAAAAAAAATTATTTGGAAATTTTTGAAATACAATACTAATTAAACTTTAAATGGCTTCCTGCGTTGAAATTCGTATTGAAATCGGAAGATTAGTTTACGAGAAAACCTAATTTGAAAAAAACTGGTGCCGTTATAAGACAAATTCCGATAAATCTTTTCCAATCGAAAGATTAACTATTTTTAACAAAATAGTAGGTACCCTGAAAGTCTTATCAAGATCATTAGAGCGAGTTTTGAGAAAATTTTATTTTTTAATGATTGTATTTTACCGTTACTTTGCAACCTATAGAAAAAAGACCACACTAGAGAATTCTAAATAATTACTGGATTAGGATGTAGAGGTGCGAGCAGACAGGCAGACTGACGGTATTATCAGACCCACTTTTTTCGATTTCTCCATCATCATCGTCAGTTTTTGCACGAATCCATAACTTGCCTTACATATAGTTATAGTACTCATTTGATCGCTGAATCAAAACTATAACAAAAGCAAACGCTGAAAAAAAAATTTGGACAGAACAAGAAATCGGTGTTTTGTGGATCACGATTTTGTGTTTAAAAAAATGTATGAACATTTGAAAGTCTAGCTTCCGTTGAATCACTCTTGTATTTGCCTTAAAGTGAGATTTGAACTTTCTAAACCCAAACTCAGTCAAATTGTGTTTTTTGTTAAGATCTATAGGGTAGCCCTGAACTAGCGCTTAAGTAGAGTTGAGTTAAAAGGAAGGTCGGAGTTGTCAAGTCTTTATTCTGAATTTTTCTGCAAAAACATAAAACTCAATTAATTTTTGTTGGCCCTACAATAATGGTGATCCTTTCAATCTGTTGCTGCTTTTACAGTACCAGCCTGCTAAAGTTAATGGCATTGGTATGATTTTTATAAAAAGTACGGTCTATTTCTTAACTTTGAATTTTTAAAAACACGATTGAAATTAAATGAGGAACAAAATCAAATAAATGTAGCCATGTCTATTTTTACCAAGATTAATAGAAGTATAACAATTTGAAAATAAAAATGTTTCAGATTGATTTATAAATATAAACAACATTTTGTAGGTGTACATTCCGTTATATTCTAAATCTGCAAATTGACGGACAGGTACTTTTCCTGTGTTATTGTGTTTGAGATTGAGGTAAATAAAATTGATTCGAAAATTCTTGAATGGAAATGTTTTTTTTCTTTTTGCTTCTTTGTTACATTTATCAATCTGAAAAATTGTTTTTATGACGTGGGCGGGCATTTATAGTTTTGTTTTTATTCGCAAATGCCGATGATATAAATTTACCAGACACTTTGACGTAACGACCTTACGAAATGAATTTATTTTCGGAATCGTGACAATCTTAGAAATTTTTTTGAGGAAAACACGGATGTTTTGACGAACGTATATGATTCGGAATTCCGACACAATTTGTTTTGAATTTTTGTATTGAGAATGTCAAGGTCAATGGTGACGGTTTTTTTTATATAAAAGTCTCATTAAAAAAAAATCGTCTTTTCAAAACTAATAACACAAACAAACTTTTTTAAAGTAATTTATGATATTTTGCTTGGATTTCATGGTATTATGACATTATGAACGTATATCTCAATTAGAAACCGCTCTACCGATTTTAATGAAATATCCATAATGATGGTACAAACCTTTGTTAAAAAAGTATTATGAATAGAAATTATTTACTGTTGCAATCAGTGACTCCTAGCCACTGCTGCTACAGGCAAAGCTCGAAAATTAGAATAAAAAAGTTTTGGCGAATTCTAATGTTCAAATGTTTATAATTTCCAAGCGTTTTTTAATTAACAGAAGAGATCACAATGCTAAACTCTTGCATTAATCTAAAAGCTATATATAACATTAAAAATAAATATAGTAGGTTAAAGACTGTAATTTTATATAGCTATTGTGTAGTATATTCAACAGAAAAAATAGTTACATACATGTATTTTATAGTAAGAATAAAAAACAACTGCTTTTTATATTGGGCCCTATCATGGTAACCGATCGGAGAAAAATTGTCTCTAATTCGGGCGAAATGTACGAATTTTGTATCATGGTACCTCTCCGATTGATAAATCGGACACACATCCGAAAAATAATAAAGCATGCGTTGAAAATGTCAAAATGACAATGACGCACAGCGAATTCATGCGATGCATGGCTTTTTTATATTTGTATTTCTCTCGATTGTCTCCGGCAGCAAATTACTTGCGGACCTTTGTCGGATGGTAATAAAAAAATACAAACTATTTAATTTCTTGTGTATTTGTTTTTTTTTTTTTATTCTTTTTCCTTTGTTTGAGGCTTTCTGCTTGTGTTATGTATTTCATCCCCTAAAAATACAGCTGCGCTGTGCAGTTTTATTCGACTACAAAGGAGGTTCATTCTTTATTTTTTTGTTTTCCTCATGCCATGGCATGCGCGTTGGTACGCATTTGTATTTCTCTTCCGATTCGGTTACCATGAACACAATAAATGCTCCGATCGGAATATTTCCCCGGTCGGAGGATTCTCCGATCGGTTACCATGATAGGGCCCATTGGTTTGAAGACATCGGAAATAGTGGATTGTGTTTGCTGTTTCTTTGGCAAAAGCTTTACTGCTTTATCCCGCAGGTTTTGAATAGAAACGATTTCTGTAGTTGAAACGTTGTTGCGGTTAGCCCAAGTCAACAAACTGCTGCAAAATATTACTGCATCTTTGTGGGTAATATCTTGCTCAAGTCCACCTTCTTCTTCTAAATCAGAAGCAATGCTACTGGAATCGCCTTCATTTGAATAGACGGAAATGTTGTCAGAGTTTTAAATTTCAACTTCACAAGGGGTATATTGTCCTCTTCATCGAAATCCATCTCTATGAACGGCTCGGTGCCGTGAAATAACGCCGAATGCAATAACGCCGAATTTCAAAATTCGGCTTTATTGCACTTTACGAAAGTGAAATAACGCCGAATTTTGACGTTCGGCCTTATTTCACTATAATAAAGTGAAATAACGCCGATTCGGCGTTATTTCACTTTCTAAATATTATTTTTATGACTTTTCATGTGTCTATCATATTCTCTAAATAAGGTACCATCCTAGCTGAGAGCTTTGGAATCATTAAACAAATGTTTAAGTACCCTTTGTATATTTTTTTGTACAGGACCAATTTCCACTTAAAAATAAAACAAAGCAAATATGTTCTTCCCAAAAGTTCGTTTTAACGAAAAAAAAAATAATTTTTAATAATTTTGTTGAAAAATACATACTTAATAAACATAACAGATTTACATTTCGATATTTAAAATTTTAATTATTAAGTTTACGAAATGCATACTTCATTATATTTTTAAAACCTAGTGCTGTTAAGAGAAGTCTTTTGAAGTAAAAGTTTCAGTATTTATTGAACTTAAAATGTATATGTAGATACCTATGTTCTATATCTGTATCAAGCTAAATAAAATGTCAAACTTTTATTCGAAACCGTTGATATAACTGCAACATATAAAATCCAAGCTTTGCAGAATTTGAGAGAAAATTTTTTCAGATCCAAGTTTTTTGAGAAATTCATCAAATAAAAATAAAAAATCGCGCGATTTTTCTTATAGTGAAATAAGGCCGAACGTCATAATTCGGCGTTATTTCACTTTCGCAAAGTGCAATAACGCCGAATTTTGAAATTCGGCGTTATTGCATTTGGCGTTATTTCACGGCACCGAACGGCTCAACCAATTCAGAGATGCAGGTGTTGGATCGATCAAATATCTTCTGCCAGCACTTCTTTAACTGCTCGCTGTTACCTTATCCCATGCTGATTTCAGAAAGAGGAATGCATCTTTTATTGAAACTTTCTTCAAAATGTCTGCAATTGATTCATTCTCCGTAGCGATTACCATCGATAGTAAGCTTTGTCTGTAGTACAGTTTAGTCAACCATATGGCATTTTGGTCCATGATGGGTTGTAAAATTGCGGTCACATTTGGTGGTCGCTTTGCATACCTGCATGGCTTGTTGCATTGTCAAGAAGGAGTTATGCTTTTATCGGAAGATTATGTTCAGCCAAAAACTCACGAACCTGTGCCGAAAAAATTTAATCAAATTAGGAAGTCTGTGTACTTAATCCCTTCATGTTTAACAAACCTGTCGTAAGAATGAATTAAACCACTTCCAAAAAATAAATGTTGTCATCCAAGCGGATTTAGATGAGTCGTACTCCAGTGGGTTTTCAAAGTGAACAAAGCATCTCGGTTTCTTAGACTTGCCAATAATAAGAGGCCTAATTTTGTGTGTTCCAGAAGCATTGCAGCACAACATAAAAGTTATTCTCTCTTTTGGAGTTTTTAGGCCAGGAGCATTTTTCTCCTGGCTAGACACAATAGTTTTTTCCGACAGTAATCTATAAAATAGACCAGACTCATCTGCGTTGTAGATCTGATCACGCGTCAGACACATTTCTCTATGACCTTCTCGTCAAACTTATGTTAAAATGGCACAACCGCACTCACATCGCAAGATAACTTTTCGCCACACACTTTCAGATGCCTTAATCCAAAACGCCGCTTAAAATTTTGCAGCCTTCCACCACTTGCATTAAAAGCACCTTCTAGATTTAAAGTCGATTGAATTGCAATCGCTTTTTGCTTAACAATGGGTCCGTTGATAACACAGTTTCTTTCCCTCTGCCGTAGGATCCATTCATAAAGTTTGCATTCCATTGTTGGGAATTCAGCAATATGAAGGGTTTTCTTTTTTAATGGCAAGAAAGAATTTGTAATCTTGGCCATTATTAACGGTTCCATTTGCTTTAAATATGAAATAAAAGACGGCGAAACATTTTATTTAAGAGCCAATGCTTTGTTGGAAGCACCCCTTTCAATTTGTTCTATGATATAAGATTTAACCTCCAACGACAAGTTGGTTTTTCTTCTTTTCATTGGTGGCATTTTTTATTTATGAGCACAATTTGTAATTTATAAAAAACAACACTTACTTTACAGGTTAGTTATAGGCAGAGCTACCACTTTACTTCAATTGAAGTAGATCTGCTTCTTTTTATAAAAAAAATTTAAAATCGACTTCCTACTTCGCACCATCACCAAAATACTGAAATCTGCTTCATTTTAAAACTTTCTGCTTCAACGTACTTCAATTTTACAGAAAAAGGCGAAATCTACTCCCTTTGTTTCCATTTCACTCTAGTTTTTTTTTACATACTACACATGTAGAAATGAAGATGAAAATAATTTTGTTTTGCTAAATTAAATTAAAAAGTGTTATGAAACAATATATATAAGAAGTCGGAAAGACTTTTAGTTTGGTTTTCGTTTGATTGAATAGAGGCTATTTAAGAAAAATTAATAATTTAGAGGGTGCCCAAACCCAAGTTTTTTTTCGGGCTGTAGCTCACGGATTTCTTGGGAAATATTGGCCTTAAGTGATATAATCGTTTCCGGATTGATGGCATAACGTCGTTCCTTCACGGTTTTCCCCAAAAAAGTCCAAAGTAGTCAAATCGCACCTCCGAGGCGACTAATCGCTAACACGATTTTGGAATTTAGTGAGCAAAAGATCGATTGTAGAATGGGCTGTGTTTCATAGCGCGTTAACCTGCATGAAGCAGAGGTCGTCCAAATCCATGTCTTCATATTGCTCTGTAACAACCACTTTTGACCGAAACGTTGTTCCCAGCCTCATTTTTGAAGAAAAATGGTCCAATGAACCCACTTCACAATCCGCACCAAACTGTCACACTCTTTGTGGATGCATTGGCTTCTCGACAACAACGGGCTAAACATTTTGTTTGTTAACGTAGCCGCCGAGATGAATATGCGCCTCGTCAGAAAAATTGATTTTTCGCCGAAAATCGTTGTCCAATTCAAGCTGCTCTTAGCCCCAACGAACTTATACAGCATTCACTTTGGAAATAAGTTTTCAATATTTTTCAACGCTGTTCAAACATAAAGCTACTCATTTCCTTCCGCGGTAGTATGATACTGACTATCTTTAAAGATTTCGAGCGGGAAACATTTTTCAATGTCAAAATATCCTACGATTTAAAAATAAACCACTAAATAGCCGACCCTAGATGTAGATTTTATAAAAAACATTAATTTTGAAATCTACTTCGATTTTTTTCAATCTACTTCACTTTTTTCTTCAAATCTGCTTCGATTTTTTTTCCTGAAGTGGTAGCACTGGTTATAGGTACCTAGTTAAAAAGACACTATTGGAGGTAATGAAAATGCGCTTCGTTTTTGCATTACTGCATAACCACTCACAACATAGTAGGCGATAGTTGTAAAGGGAAAGACCCTTTTTATTTTTTATACGCCTACATAGTGTTTTCGAAAAAAAATTTGAATTTTTCTGAGCTACTACTCTAAAGCTTGAAAATAAGAATAATATATTCTAATTTCCAAGCTGTTAACGTTATAGAAAATGTTGTTCTAATTTCCAAGCGATTCTAATTTCCGCGAGTTCTAATTTTTTTTTTTTTTTTTATAATGCACATGCGCTCAAGGGGTTTGTTATAGCCCTTTTAATGATAAGTCACAGCGCGAGCGATAGGAAGTTAGGAAGGAAGGGAAAGGAGGTGTCGATGAACATTGATCTTGAATGTTTGAACATCAAAATGGCAAGGAAAAATTGTGCCAAGCAATCCATTCCACATTCGTGTTGTACGGCTAAAGAAAGAATCTCTATATTTAACTGTATGTCCGAAATTGGGCACAAGTGTAAACTGATGAGCGTTCCTAGCAAGACGAGCTTTACCTGTATCTTCAGTTTGTATTGTAAAGAAAGGACCGTCCAGTGTTTTTTTTTTTTTTTTTTTTTTTTTTTCAAATCATATTTTGAAACTGACTTATATTATCTATATTTGAAACGAAGATTTGAGGGACTACAGGTCAAAACAATCAAACGCCGCATTCAGAAAACTACAGGTTTAACAACTAGCTGTCCCGGCAGACGTTTTTACTGCCCTTCCGAGCAGACAGCGTGTAGAGTTTGATTTCTTAATTTATACATATGTAGGAAAATACATATATATTTACACCGTCCAATTAGTTTTTCTAAAAAAATATGAGAATATATATGATTTTTTTTTATTTTAATTAAATAAACTCAGAAAAAGTACGTATACGCCCGAGTGTACTACATTTATACTGTTTTATCGTTGGTTTTTGGTTGAAAAATGGGCAATTACAGAAAATTTTCTTTTAAGTTCAATCCTTCCCTTCCTCAGACTTTGTAGCTGCTTTGGTTTTTCCAGTATTTTGTATTTTGTGTATCTTACTGTTGTTGAAGTTTTTTTAAATGCAACTTGCATCAAAAAAATAGATGGCAAATAAAACAGCATTTGCAGTTGCATTTTAAAATTATATGATGTAAATATACAGCTCTTTTTCTTTTTACTTGCGATTATAGGTACTATAAGGCAAGTTATGGATTCGTGCAGAAAAAAAAATTTGAGATAACAATCACACATGACATTACGATGATGGAGAAGTCGAAAAAAGTGGGTCTGGAAATTCCGTCCGCCTGTCTGTCTGTCTGTATGTCTGTTCGCGCCTATGGAGTCTGAACGGGTGGGCCGATTTGCTTCAAATTTGGTATTTAGGATTTATTTGGCCGTCCCTCGGTAAAATTTTTTTATTTTTGCTCTAGGTCCAAAAATAACGGCATCTGCCTTACAATCTTGAAGACAAAAATTGATTTTCTCAAAAACGGCTCTAACGATTTTGATAAAACTTTCAGAATGCTATTTTTGCAAGACAATCTATCGTTTGGTTAGACATTTTTTTCAAAGTTTGTCTAATAACGGTACCTCTCATAGAACCAGAATTTTCAAATCAAATTTTCTCGTAAACTATACATTCGATTTCAATAAAATTTTGGCCACAGGGAGTCATTTATAATTTTATTAATATGGCATTTCAAAAATTTCAAGAACTTTTTTTTTTTGATTTTTTATAATTTTTTCAAAAAAAAATTTGGTTTTCGAAATATACATACATATGTTGGAAACGGGTATGTATATTGATTTTTTTTTTAATTATTTTTCAAATGTAAACTACAGATTGCCATATATTTGCATACTCAAATAAATTTCAAAATATTTTTTGAAAAAGTTTTTCAAAAATACCTTTAAAAAAAAAAACTGGTCGAACGATTTTCAATATTTTTTTTTTCCTAGATTGACGTATAGCTTTGAAATTTTATTGCATACTTGGTTTTTTCCGAAAAAACTCTTAAACTAATTTAAAAAATAAAAGAATTTTCGAAATTATTTAATTTATTTTAATATCCATATATGCAGCCACTAAGCAAATTGCTTATCATAAGAGCAAGTTCGTGCGACCCAGTCGTGCATTTTATTTCTCATGAACTCAAATTTATCTAAGAAATAAAATGGCGTCCTTTTTGTCAGCTAAAACTAGTTTAAGTATTTATTTAAGTATTTCGAAAATTGTATTTTTATCAAAATCTCAAGCTCCAAGATCACTGACACATTAGAGCAAGTGACTCTGTAGTGCACTTTATTTTTCATAATAACCGTGCATTAAAGGCGTTGTTTATAACCTCATATTGAATAAATTCAGCACGAGCGTTGTGGAAAATAGATAGGAGATATAAGGACATGCCCTGCCCATGCGGAGGCAGTGCTAGTACAGTAAGTGGGAAACGCTGCTGTCTTTTTCGCTGAAGCTTTATTTCCAAAAAAAAATTATGATAACATGATAGGTTCTTCCGGTCCTTACTTAATAAACCCCACCAGCCAGCTCGATTTCTAGCCCGCTGTTTACAATTTGTTGGAGAAAGTGGACCTGTTGCTACGAAAACCATACTGTCAGTCCAGAAATGTGTTGAGCTTGGAAAGAGGTAACTTAAATTTAATAAGTTAAAAGTTTTATGTGGACAAAGATGTGCATTGCTAAAGTACGCTTTCGACATTATGCTGTTTTCCCCTTATTCTGATACTTTTGCAACTGTACAATTGCGAAAGAAGATTTGGCAAAATAACGTTCGCAAGTATAAGACGAATCATAATACTCTGAAGTCAACACTTCTAGCAGCATTCATTCAAAAGCTGACCATAGGAATGTTTTAGCATATTATCGTCGGAGTCAAAGAAGAAGTAGTATTTGGTATGATTTTTACGAAGACCAAAAATTACCAACTGCCATTCAAAAAGCAATTGGTGTGACGGAGGCACCAGGCGCCGCGCCATATCAAACAAAAATATTCGTACTTGAAACAATTTAAAAGTTTTTTTTCGCAAAATTATGGCGTTCAAAACCGCTTTCCATATTTGGCTTCAATGCTTGACCAAGAAATCTGCCAGCCACATAATAAATCAATTCGAAAAAAAAAATTACAATTACACGAATTACGGTTAGGAATTCCTAAATTTATTCCGACAAAATAGAATCAATCAATCAACACCTAAAGCAGTCGCAAGTCTTTGTGGAAATGTTTTCATTAGCACTTTTGATTGATAAAGTTATTAATTGGAAAAAAAAAGAATATCATCACCACAATGCACTTGAATGCAACTGAATTGGCTTTAATTGGTGGCGGATAGACAGACGACGGACACGAAGCCACCCAGACCCACCCCACACCCAACATAGCTTACACTCTTTTGTTATTATTGTTGGACCTGTTGAATGTTTATGTGCAACAGCTTACACAACCAATTAAATCTATCAATCGAAATAAATTGAAAATGGCCATTTGGTTTTTGTTTTGTAAACATTTCAATTAGATCGCTGTAAATCCATCAACCACAGACTAGTATCTCTCTATTTGAGTGTTTTGGACTGGACAGAGTGGACACGATGACCTTCTCAACGACAATCAAAAAACAAAACACAATATTTTTGTTCTTATTTATATTTTTTTTTTTTTTTAATACGTTCAAGTCGAAAGAAATAATAATAAATGTAAAAAAAAAATTGAACTTATATCACCATCAAACGTGGAGCAATATTCATTGACATTAGTTCTTGGAACAGCAACTTGGCCGCATACGGCAGTCGAACTTGAGAGATTTGAGTCTTATTTTTGCATCCCTTGCATTCGAATGTATTGTTACGCAGATTGGCAATAGCAATTAGGCCACAGAAGTTGCAAATGTGGATGCGGTATGGATCCGAGACTTCGAAGAGTCTCTCTCTTAAAAATTGCGCAGCACCGTGAGATATCTGACAATCACGTTCCATCTCTCCGAAACGTAGACCACCATCACGAGCCCTACCTTCCATAGGTTGCCGCACCAAAATCTGTACGGGACCACGAGCTCTGGAATGGATTTTGTCGTCCACCATATGCTTCAAACGTTGATAGTATGTTGGCCCTAAAAATACCTGAAAATTGACAAACATTTTCATAATAACAATAAAACAATAAGAGCTTGATGTTAAGGATGAATACCTGAGCATTAATCTTGCGACCAGTGTGTCCGTTGTACATGATTTCATTGCCACGCAAGTGGTAGCCATACTCTTGGAGGAAGGTTGAAATTTTCTGTACGTTGACAGCATCGTTAAATGGAGTTGCGTCACCGATCTCACCTTTGTTTGAACCCAGCTTGCCTGTTAATTAACAAAAAAATAAATTTAGAACCATCTGACGAATCATTTTTGATATTGATCTGACCTAATTCTTTCAAGGATGAAGTGAGAGTGGGAGTCGACGTTATGGTCACTTTTAAAGGTTTTTAAATGAATATGACGAAACAGTGTACCGTCGTTATGTCTTATGAACCATTTGAAGGTGACAAACACAAACCCTGTAAGCCCCACCTTGAGAAGCAAAGACAACGTTTTTAATCTCCAAGCAAGAACCGCTGGGCGTGGTGGCTTATTGCCAATGAAGCTGTTACAGGCCACCGCTGATAAACTATTGTTAAGGTAAGGACCATGTAGCACAAAAACAGACCGGAGTGTAACATTGCTGTTGAATGGAACATTAACATTTTGTGTAAAAGTTCATTTGTGTGCCCAACAAAAGTGCAATCGGTCTCCTCAGAATCGCGTAGTAGACTTTGTCTTCCTAATTGTGCCAGGATTTTCGAACATTCATGGTCCTTATCTGTCTGATTTTAGGGTAGGAAAGACAGACAATTAAAAGTACCCAAGTAAACACACATCAGCCCTTCGTCAAAGGCAGGACTGCTTAAGACCACATTTTCAGAGGAATGTACTACAAAAACCATGTCTAATCATGACTATACTGTAAAGCTCGTCCACCTATGCATGATGATGCTGGATGACCCTTGCACTGCTGTTAAAGTTAGGATCTTACTTCACCGAAATATTTTATGTTAACAAGGGATTCCGGCAAGGCGCAAGGATCTTTTCAATATCATTTTGGAGGGCATCATTTGAGACTCTACCAGGAAAAATCAACATCAAAAGACGATACAAATACTGGCATACGCCTATGAATTCAAGCGGAGGTAGTTTCTATGGTCCAAGTGTAAAGCAGGAACTAAACTAAATTTTACGAATTAAACGAAGTATTACCTCTTAGTATGTACCTGCTCTTAAGAAAGGAATTGACTGATAAACATTGCACTCTCAAATCAAAACTATAACTGACTGTTTTGATCTTCTCTTTACTTTAGGAGATTGTTTGTGCGACAACCGCAGTTTAAGGATATATACCGGAGAAAGCGATTATAAATAGTCAGATAGTTTTTAGAAAGGTAACTGCATAGATCTAGCACCAGGTGCAATGTCCACCTAGGATCGTTAAAAAACGCTTGACAGGATACTGAAGGTAGATCCTCTGCCAATCATTCGGTGCTTGTGATCGAAAAAGGAATGAAAATGACAAATTCAGAGCCAGTCCCATCGATAACCAAGATCAAGTTTTTTGATCTATCCATCGAAAAGTTCAATAATATCTTCTTGCCTTGAATACATACCGAATTTAGGGAGTTAAAGGGATAAGGACACTTTAAGCGTCTCTGAAAATACACCAGCACCGACTCCGTACTCCATTTTCGAGACATCTGTAAAGATTATGACGAAGCAAAGCTTCCAGATGAATACCTTCACTGGGTAAATTAAGAGATTCAAAAATACTCCTTGAAACAAATTTATAGCCGAATTGAACAGCACGAAAGAGTTGTTAGAAGAAGCAGGAAACTTAACCTTTAAAAACTTGACAAAAAATGGTACAACAATTGATCGAGAACTACTAAAGGGTGCAGGACTTCATGGGCTTAGAATGTTCGTGTCAATCCTTAAGTCAGTAAAATAGTTCTATCAATTAAGATAGCCAGTCAGACTTTAAACTCTTGAAGCATCAGTTTAAAACTGGTTTGGGTATGCTTGCAGAAATTTAATCTTCGCAGTTATCATTCAATGTTTACCAGGCGAATACCATGGTGTCCATGAAAACGAAGAGGCAAAAAACTGTCTGGCAAAATTAAGGGTCGAAACACTTTTCATTGGGCCATAATACTGAGGCTATGGAGAAAACGTGATCAAAATGAGAATCAATACAAATGAGGAGCCTAAAAGAAACAGGAAAGAACTTACCAAACTAGGACATTCCAAAACGTTACTGGAAAACTATAATTAAAAACATATCACTGTTTATGTAGATACAACTTAATGATTACAATGGGCTTCTTCAAAACCTTAAAATCCTAGGTCTAAACAGGAGTGCTTAAGGCAGCACACAGTCAGGCACGTCTTAAGCTGTTCGCTGTGATCTAATTGGTCCCTACCAATGATACTTCAGACCTGGAAAATCTAAAACCGACCAAATCTCGAGAAATCCCAAGAATTCAACATCGAGCCTTAAGACAGTGTGAATAGGAAAGAGTTACATTGTGCCTTGAACAGCTCTAGGATTCCTACTAAATTGATGCGTCTTGCATCGCTGTTCCGTCGAAACTTGTAAATTTCGACACCATTAGAGGATTAAGAAGAAGCATCCAAGCATTCAACAACAAATATCGTATGCCACCACAGACTTAGACAGTACGTCATCTCATCATTGATAGAATAACTTCGTCGTATTCATGGAGTTTGTCTAACTGTTCTTAACACGAAAAACGTAGAATCACATTGCTAATTTCTGTTTCTCTGGGCTTATTAAGTAAATGAGAACTAAAGTCCTAAGAATGCTGTACAAAGCACTAATCATTCCGGTCCAGCTATATGGCGCTTAAGCAGGAACCCTTACACAGCCGGATGAACGTTTTATTTGCTCTTTAAAATAGAAAAGTCCTAACAACTATTTATTTTCCTGTTTGCGTAGACGAAAAAACAATTTCTGGCAAAGAAAATACGACAAGAGGATGGTTTGAGGTGCATATTAAGTAACTAGTCCCAAGTAAGAGCACCACGTTTTGTAGCACCATCGAAAATAAAGTTACTTGTAAACCAACATGCCGATTCTATGTCGAAGAAAACACATACGCAAAATATCAAAATTCCTAAAATTGTAGGAAAAGCTGTAGGATGAACATTCTATTCCAGCGCTGGAAAGGGACCAATTAGCACATTTTACACCTACTGACATCCAGGAGCAGATTTAAATGGTCACAATTGATACGGCTAGACATATTTAAGCCTTAAGAAAATAGCCAAACCATGGAAACCGGTCGTGATTGAGTAAGGTTAGGTTAAGGTGGCTGTCAGCTAGGAAGCTATCTGCTTCACACTTAGTCCAAATGAGGACCGTTGTGATACAACAAAGTTTGGGGTGTTATACCATAAAAACTTACACACTTGGAACCAAGTTCAATTCTTACGAAGCGCACAAGAAAACAGATGTCAGAAAGATTTGCTTCGTTAAAATGGGTAATGTTCCTTGTTGGCAAGTTCGTCAGTTTTACAGTTATACGCTCCGACACCCAACAGAGTTGAATAGTGAACTTGTCCGCCATCTCTCTGAGAAATAATCAACAGTGGAGAGCTGTTTTAGAATTAGTGGAGATGGAATCTAGGGATTTCAGAGCAGCCCAGCTATCCGAGAAAATGGTGATTTTCCTGGAGGATATAACGTTTTCTTTAAGGCATGATAAAACCTTCTTTATCGCCATTCCATATCGGAAGACGGAAGGAGACATATTTAATGTGTTAGAGTAAACGTCACCACCATCATTGAAGGCAGTTTCCTTGCACAATGATCTAGATCTAGAGGGTATGATTGGCTCTGTACAATCTGGTCGGATGAAAGTATGCCTGACGAATGGAACCCCAGCATAGTGTGCCCTATCTACACGAAATGAGATACTCTGAACTGCGCCAACTACAGAGGAATAAGTTTTCTAAAAGTCGCCTTTAAAATCTTGTCGCCATTCTGTGTCAACGTCTGAATCCTTTCGCACGTGAACTGATTGGCAATTTTAAGTGTGGTATTAGGCCAGCGAAATCAATCGTCGACCACCACACTTCGACAGATTTTAGAAAAGACTGTTTTTTCCACCTTAAGTAAGTAAGTAAGTATGATTGCCTCCCTTACGCAGGAGCTCCAACTTCTAACTTACTTTGTTTAGTTTTCTTTTTTTAGAAAAACAAAAATGTTAAAAATTAAATTTACCTTGCAAGCACTCGATTAAATGTCCAATTGTCATACGAGAGGGAATGGCGTGAGGATTAATAATAATATCGGGTGAAAGTCCTTCGGCCGTGAACGCCATATCCTCCTGTCGATACTGAATACCACATGTTCCCTTCTGTCCGTGCCGAGAGGCAAACTTATCACCAATCTGTGGAATACGAACCGAACGCACTCGAATCTTACAAAACTTGTATCCCTCGCTATTCAAAGTCAACATCACTTGGTCAACAATACCAGTTTCAGAGTTACGCAAGAACGTCGAAGCATCTCGCTTGGTAAAGCGTTTCGTTGTGCTTTCCAACTAAAATTTTTAAAATAAAATAAATTTTGTTTCTGTTTCAAACTCAAAAAAAAAAAAAAAAAAACTCACCTCATCGTCATTTTCTGGGAGCGTTATTGTCTTTCCAATGACCACATCGTCACCGGATACACGAATACCCGGAGCAATGATACCATCGTCGTCCAATTTGTCATAATGGGCATTCCGCATGCCCTGGCATGTTGCCCTATTGGGCTTCTCAAACTGCTCCTCCTGATCTCCAATACGCTTATTCTCAGAATCCTTGTATGAACGGTAAAACACCGATCGGAAGAATCCTCTTTCTACAGCGGAAGCATTCAAGATGACACTGTCCTCCTGGTTGTATCCAGTGTAACACAAAATAGCCACAATTGAATTAATTCCCGCCGGCAGCTCTCTGAACCGCAAATACTCCATGGAACGTGTTGTGACCAGAGGTTTCATTGGATAGTACAGCACATGAGCAAGTGTGTCCATCCGGACGTGGAAATTTGTAATGTACACGCCCATAGCTTGTTTTCCCATAGCGCTTTGATAGGTGTTACGAGGCGATTGATTGTGATCGGGGAATGGGATAATCGACGCACACACACCCAGGATCATAGCTGGATGGATCTCACAGTGAGTGTAGGTCGTACAATAAGCGTAGTCTTTGTCTTGTTTCAAATCATAGGGTGACATTGCAATCATGATTGTCTCCTCCTCCAAAGTGTCAATATACTCGACGACTCCAGACGCTACCAGAACCTGCCAACTGTAGTTGTAATAATCACGCTCTTTCAGCATCTCAATGTGATTCCTCTTCAGCAGCAGACTGCCATTCTCGACAATCAAGAGTGGTCGACAAATGCGTCCAGCATCTGTGTAAATTCGAATCTCACGATCACGGATATCTCGAATCATAGACACTTCCGAAACAATGATGTCCATCTGACGTCGAAGTTTACGTAGCGTGGCCATCAACTGTTCGGGATCACGATGAATTCCCACCCAGCAGCCATTGACAAAGATCTTGGTGGCATCTGCGATGGCAGAGGGAGCGATTTCTTCCAAATTTTCCATTGACCACTCTTCCAAGAACTCCAAAATTGGTGATGGTTGTGATCCGACAGAAATATACGCCATCAAAGCCAGATTCTTGACCAAACCGACAGCAGCTCCTTCAGGCGTCTCGGCGGGACACAACATACCCCAGAGGGTGTTGTGCAACTGACGTGGCTTAGCCAGTTTACCATCACGACCAATGGGCGAATTGACACGCCTCAAATGAGACAATGTCGATGCAAAAGTCAAACGATTCAACACCTGAGACACTCCGGCACGGGCCTGATGAGCCTTCTTACAATCACCCCAGTTGCCTGTGGCCAAAGAGTACCTCAGACCATCGGTGATAATGTTGGTCTTAATGGCCAATTCCAAATTGAAGTCCTTTCCACGATCGATGAACTTTTGTGTATACATCCGAACCTCTTTCATGAGATTCTTGAAGAGTCCTCTAAACAAGAACGCCAACAGCGGCCCAGCTAAATCCAAACGTTTGTTGCCGTAGTGATCCCGATCGTCGAGTTCACGACGACCCAGAGATGCCAACAACAGTCTGTGAACCATGTATCCCAGGAAATAGGCTTTCTTTGTCTCACAAAAGTCCGACACTCCCACATGAGGCAACATTTCCTTTTGCAGGATTTCCTTAGCGTACTTGATACGTTTGTCTTTGGTCACACCAGGACGTGCACCTCGAGCTCCGATGAAATTCAAAGCGACATTCTGCTCTTGAACTACGAAAGCCTCATCCAGCGATGGCTTGACCATTTCCATCATTTCCGGATCGTCAAAGTCATAGATAATGTGTTCGAGGATATCTCTGTCTGCGACGAATCCCAGAGCTCGGAACACAATCATAATCGGGATTTCTTGCTTAATGTAGGGCAGAATGGCAATGATTCTCTGACCAATTGCAGACTTCTTGATGTTCTGTGAACCACGAGCCATCATGTTGACCCACAATGTCGATGTTGGACGTGAACTGTGCTCCAAGCACGAACGGATTTCCGATTTGAAGGCGTATTTGCCGTCTTTCATGCTGAACACATACACAGTGTTGGTTGCCATTTTTTCCTGAGCTATGAGAACCTTTTCGGAACCGTTGATGATGAAGTAGCCACCGGGATCCAAGGGACATTCGTTCAATTCTGTCAAATCACGATCGGATAGCTGACTGAGGAGGCAATAAGTGGAACGCAACATGATGGGGATCTTGCCAATGAAGGTCTTTTGATGTTGGGTCTCGACGGGATCTTGACCTTCGATTATTTTGGTCTTGGTTATGTCCACATAGAGGGGGGCTGAGTAGGTCAGATTTCGGAGACGTGCCTCGTTCGGCATCATGGGACTGGGTGAACCATCTTTCTCCCAATGTGTCGGCTTGGAGAGATAGATTTGATCGAATTTGAGCAGAAAACGAGGCTGGAATGGATAACATTATAAATGATTTAAACTAAAGGAGCCTTGAGTGAGCTAGGAACTCGTCAGGATTTTGAATGCTTGCGACGAGCGGCTCAGCTTGCCTTGTTAAGAAAACCAACTTTCTTGGTCCACTTACCGGCGTTTCAATTTCTCCAGACGTGTGCTGTGCCTCAGCTTGTAGGTCAATGGCCGGTGAGTCTTCGACAATGCGCTGGACAGACATCTGGATGAATTCATCAAAACTGTCCAATTGCTGCCGCACCAGACCCTTCTCATCGAAGTAAGCGTTGATAACAATCCAACAGGCTTCTTGCCACAACTCGTGAGAAATCTCTTCGGCATTTTCTCCCTCGTATATTTCTAAAAAATTAAAGAATTTTAAATTTCACAATTCTTCTCAAATTCTGAGGCGGCCATTTTTTTCAAAATTGTTGGTGCTCCGCTGGCTTGATTTGCATCGCACTTACCTTCTTCGTTGTCGTACATCATTTTCAGGCCGGTATTTGTCAACAGTTATCTGTTTATTCGGTAAAAGAAGTATTGTTTTATGTTATGGTATTATTTTCATTATTTTAAGATTAAAGTTTATATAAAAATCGGTGAATTAATGAAGAGCGATTTTTTCAGCACCGCACGATTTCGATTTCAAGCGGTGTTGTGGCGGCTGTCAAATATTCAAATGTCAAATTTGAAAGAAGAAAAAAACTTAAAATGGACACAACCAGAGAAAAATTAGTCCAAGTACAGTAAGAATGAAAATTTTAAAAATGCCTCAGGTTAAAAAAAATAACCAGATAAATTTGAGTGCACACATGGGGTGTGTTTCTTTATGGTGGATTTACATGTAATCTTCGACGTCTGCATCTGCAAATTTGCAGAAAAGTAAAAAAGGCGAGCTATACGACATAACACGACAGAGTGAAAGAGTACACATATACCTACCTGTTTTTACTTGCTATAATTTTTATAGCCCGGTGACAGATGTCAAAGTCATCTGTTTTGCTGTAATAAAGATAATTTTTATCACGAAGTGTTCATTTTCTGCTTTTAAATATTAAAATATGGAAGAGTTTGACGACAAAAAAGAAAATTAATGAGGTTGCTTTTGGCCAAGACGGCGCGGTGTTACGTGCCACACAAGCAATGAAACCATCGATCTTTTACTGGTAAAGTTTCTGGACCGTGTTATCTCTAAGAGGTGATCACAATTGGCCACCGAGATATTGTGATTTAACACCTTGCGACTTCTTCCTTTGGGGCGACGTGAAAGACAAGTTCTACGCCAACAGCCCAGCGTCGATTCAAGACCTCAAAGATGGAATTCGTGAAGCTATTGGAGCATACAGCAGCCACTTTGCGATTTGCGATTTCCGTCTAGCTGAAGCAGCCGAAGCCACACAATCATCATTATCAGAAGGTAATTTTGGCTGTGGGCAGAACAACGATATAACTGCTGCTTGTAGTAGTTCAACGGGTTCGTCGTTGGTGACGTCGTCAGAACCATCATTATTAGTAAGGTCACCACCGTCTACAACATCAGATTTGCTCAAAAATTAATCTTTTGGAAGCAGTAAAAAGTTTCATACAAATTATACGAAAAATGATGACGACGACGATGATGATGATGATGATGATGATGAAGATGGAGAGTTGTATTTATTAAATCCACCGCAGTATAGTGGAGCTGCTGCTCCATCATCTCCATTCACAAACAGGTTACCTCCAATAAGGAACACTATTACAACAAATTGCACATAATCACCATCACCAACTGTACACAGCAATGACGTATTATTAAGAAAGTTTCAGGCTCTAGTAACTCAATTGACGTCAAATAATACTGACCACTCAATATCATCATGCTACGATTTTAGCAGATTTTTTGACTGCTACAAGTAATAGCAGCAGCAATTTGGGGACGCAGTATAAAACAATATTTTCAACAACAAAGGAACGAAGTTACGCAGATTTAAAACAACGGGAGCAGCAATCACATTTGTCTAAAGTCATCAAATGATAAAAATGTAAAAAGCCCCACTTTGGGTAAAAAACTGTCAATGTCATCGAGTAGTTGTGTATCAACTAACAACCCTTCATCATCATCACAACCTAAACAGCAACAGCTGCAGCAACATGGAGCTGGCAATAAAAAGAATTCCGAAATGGTGAATCCTCCGCCAGCTACAGCTGCTGCAGAACTTGCCACAACGTCTACATCTACGATAACGACAACAACATCGGTGGAAAACAGTCTTGTTTTTCGTGATGGAAATTTTATATCTGGGCCTTTAGATGCGCTTATAGCACATATATGGTTCCATCTGCCCAATACTATCCGGATCGATCTTTTATATTTTCGTTTCTGTTGAGTGCCCGTCTTTTTATACGACCTCATGAATTGCTCGCTAAAATCTCGGATACTTGGGAAAGTCAACAGCAGCAGCAGCAGCAGCAACAACAACAACAAATCCAAATAAAAGTCCACCATGGATCATGGAATCCATGGATATTGTTGATGAAAAGTACTCACCCCATCAGCAAATGTACCAACCACCCCAATTCGCTGATGAACAAAGCCGTCAAAAAGCAATGAAATCTGCTCAAAATTGTATTCAGTTGCTTTCTGAACAGATTGACACATTTCCATATGAGTTTTGGCTAGGAAATGTGTGTACATCGACAATAGCCTTGGAAAGATAGTTTCAAGTATTTTACAGCAATTAGTTCAACGACTTACAGTCCTCGAAAAATACGAAGAGTTCCTGCAAACGCTTACCGCAATCGAACCGGTCAGCAACGCAAATAAAGACTCGCATCAAGAAACATATTCAGCTTCAGCTCAACATCATCATCAAGTGGTGACAGAGATGAAATCAATGCTTCTTCGACATTATTGGCAGAATCTTCTTCTTCAAATCCTGCACACGCACACGCTACAGCTTACTCTTTAATGGTGGGTATGCCTCATAAGTCATCATTATCATCTTCGTATACTACCACTACTGCCTCTGGAACTTGTCATCAAAATCAATCGGTTCATCATCTAACGTACGGGAACAGCTCTTGTTTCGTATGTTATTATTGGCATTACATCTACAACCTTAACCAAAACCAATGACCAGAATAACACAACCCATATTACCAGCGCAAAACATTATGTCTATGTCCGCAGGGCCAGCCGGCCGCAGTCCATCATCAGGATCGTTGCCAGCGACATACTTTGGATTCCGCCATCGAAGTGAATCTCCAAAAAGTCCTGTTAGAAGTGTGCAAGTTTTGGGAGAGATTGATTAAAAGAATACGTTTTTTTTGTTTATACTACATTTTACAACTTAAGATTTTAAAATTAATAAATGATTTCAGAAAATTCCATTATTTATGGCATACTTTAATCTTTACATTGAAATAAGTAGTGACGTAGTGACTGTGTGGTTCTCGTTTCAATAGCATTTAACATTACTGGGTATCTTTCGATTGCTTCTTGTAGCTTTCCGTTTTTAATAAGGACAACGGGTGCCCGTTGCAATGCTATCTCAAGTATAGCACCCATTCGACGTCCTGGTTCTCCTGACGCTGAACCTGAGCTGTGTGTAATGGATGAGTTCACTGCAGATGACAACAAAGCAACGTCCAGCTCCTGGAGGTAAAGTCAATCCCAAGTTAGTTGCCCGTTCGAAGCAGTTTAGCTGAAATAAAAACATTTTCAAAATGCCATTCAACAGAGGAATAAAACATCATCTACAGAACACAGTTTATGGGGATTGTGATATAGGACCTTCAGATTAACAACTGTGCCAACCTGTTGCGATTGCTTTCAGCTTAGGAAAATGATAAGATACAATATTTGATACAAAATTAAGAAGAGGTTGGTAACAGAATGGCATTACAACTATTTTCAACAAGCCACCTTGAATTGTGATAAAGGGACTTCGCATGCAACAATTCTGTTAAAAATTTATACAAATAGTTTTATTTGAGGCTTACCATTTCAGACTCACGTTCGGATTTTTTAAACTTCGACGTAGGCTTGCTTATTTGATTTTCCAAACAAAGATCTTTTATGGCGTAAGATTCAGCCAGAATTTTAAGACTTCTCCTGCAAATTGACTGTAAATGAATTATTGTGCGATGAATACAAGATTGTCACAGTTCAAATAATTACAAAGCAAGTTCTTTTTCTGCAGGTGTATTTAATTCGGCTTTGACAAAATTTTGTAAGCTTTTCTCGTATTCTCTACAAGCATAGCAAAGTTTTGCCAGCAATAAGTACGCATCGAGAGCTATTCCGGCTTTTTGGCCGGTTTCACCAGTCACAAGTGTTAAGTATCTTTTGGCATCATGCAGACCATTTTTTGTTTTTTCACTCTGCTGTGTCCATATTTTTTAATTTCAATTTCCAAAATAAATTTCGAAAGTACGCTTTTGCAAATCAATCACATTATGTAAACAAAAAACAATAGTTTTGACAGTTCAAAAAAAAAAGAATATGGTGCAGATGAAAAAATTATGGTGCAGATGAAAACGCTATAAAAAAGATGAACATGTTCGTCTTCGCCATAATTTTCATCTGCATGAGTTGAATTTCCTATAATCTGCATCCGTGCAGACGTCTGCATTTTGGTCTTACCTCTCTATCACACTAGTATGATTTTTGTATCTTGCATCCTCTATTTTTGCAGATGATGGCATGCAGATCCATGTAAAGCCACCATTATTCATTCCGTATATTCGGAATATATGGAACGCACTTTTTGCGTTTCTTTATTCAATGGAATATTCCGGATAAACTATTTCCTTGTTTCTTTATTCAATCTGGAATATTTGGAACGCATTCTTTTCATTCCAAGTGAAGAGGTGGTTTAAATGGAATATTCCCTAGTTTGACTGATGCAGTTCACTGTCAGCTATTGTTTATTCTTTTAATTCTAGTTCTGTTTCTTTATTTACTCTATTCTGGATATTCTGGATAGATATTTGATCTTTTCTGTCTTTTCTATTCCTTTTCCGGAAAAAATAAAGAAACACACTCATGATGATGTGTTGTTGGGTAATCAAATGGAAGTAGTTGTTGAACTGTAGTTGAACGAAATCACTTGGCCAATGAAAAATCATACCGTCTCTTTTTGATTACTTGGCTTTTTGATTGACACCAAAAATTCTCACTCAAAAACCTAAACCTAGTGGTTAAAAAGATATAGTATGATTTTTCATCGGCCAAATGATTTGGTTCAAGCTAGTACTCGGTTTGAGTTGGACTTACATTGTTCTTGATTTTTGCAAAAAAGAAGTAAACAACATAATAGAAGTCATACTTGTTCGATAGAGAGGGGATATAAAAATGCAGAACATATTGATAAATCAAGATAAAATCAAGGGATAATACTCAATACGCTTGTTGAACGGGGTCGAATTACGGGACAATAGAGATATTTCTTTCTTGGTTCACAGCAGGGCCTGATTTGTCAAAAAAAAGTGTTTATTCTTTGCTTCTGAGACTTCAAAGCAAAGAATTCGTATTTATTTTCTCCTTCAGAGTGTGGTCAGAGTCTGTTCTACGAGATCCAAAAAAAATAGATGGGAAAGACTGAGTAAACTCTGCTACAGCTCCATCAATTTTTTTTCACCAAATGAGTATTCGTTTTCCAAATGTCAAATCAATAAAAATCGTAGGCTATTCGTACTGAGCAGTCTTCAGAGTAGTCTGGAAGACTACTAACCAATCATTCGAGACTGCCGAATTAGCATTCAAATAACGCTAGTTACACTGCTGCGTACGAATAGACTAGTGATTTCGAATATTTTTCGAAGATACCGCTCGTAACTTAGGAGAGTGGTCCTGACCGCTCATAAGTTTTGCGAGCGCTCGTAAATCTGTACTAATAGTGCTTGATGAATAGACTTACGAGGCTCTTAAGTTGAGAGCGTTCGATAAGTACGGGCCTAATAGTTTAGAGTGCTCTGAACAATATTGATTCAGAGGACGTTCAGAGCGAGCTTGATATACTCGAACTCTGTTCAGAGCTCTTTTCGAATGAAAAAAGAAAAACGCCTTATGATTGTGGCCACAGACTAGCGAGCGAGTTTTAGTTCCCTCTTTTTACCTACAAGCTGCATGTGCATTTAAAATGGTGATAAAGCTACACAAGAAAAACAAAACGAGGTGAGTTTCTACAGAGTATAGCAAGCCAAATTGAACAAATTCCGCTAGTGTCGAGTGGTGACAAACTCGAATTATGAGACCTCGAATATAGGAACACCTACCAGCAATTTGACATACAACATCTATCAATGCAGTTGCGTTTTGATTCTAAGGTTGTGTGTCAATTGCGTTAAAATGCTGGCTAAATTTGATCCCATGGCTAAATTTTGACAGGTTAAGTTGCGATATTATTTAGCCTGCTGCCAGAGCAGGTTAAATTTTAGCCAGTGAAATAAATATTGGAGTCTTCCTTGCTTATTGAGGAGTAAGAGAGATGGAGATAAATATGAACAGTCTTTCTTTACCTTCGCTTACTCCTACTTCACGATGTCTCCTTTCTAATTTAATCGAATAACTTCTGATACAACGTTGATATTTTAAAAGAATTAAAAAATTATTATAAGATGCTTTTCCTCAAATTATTGTTCATTTTGCAAACCGAACTGTTTATTTTGAAATTATTATTTTTCTCAAATCACTTTTGTAAAAACTAGTGTTCACAGACTAGTAAATAAATTATCTGCGATGGGAAATATTTTATAGATATTTAGGATCGCTATTTTATAAAATAAAATTGTTGGACAAAAATCAAATAAAAATATGTAAAAATATAACAAATATGAGTTAATTTTAATTTTGGTATTTTTCAAGCTGTCTTTTGTATAAAAAACTAATATACTTCATCAAGACTCAATGTTTTCTTTGGGAAAATTTTGATGTTCAAGTGGGAAATAAAGACAAAATGTGGATGAAAATATCCTTTTTAACCCAATTCACACAGCAAAAAGCTAAAATTTTGTTCATTTCGAACTAAACGTCAAAATTTAGCCAGGTGATTAAATTTAGCCAGAATTTTAATGCAATTGACACACAGCCTAACTACCAAGAAGGAGTTGACTCTTTTTTTTATTTTTTAAGATGCCACATCGACATCATTGTGAAACATTGTGCGAAACTCATGAAAAAGAATGCAAGATTACAGCACTTCGGTTTTTTCCTTTTCATTATGTCCCATTATGAGACAAAACTAGTACTTTTCGTTTAATTTGTAAAACAATTATTCCCATGGCACAAAAATTGTCTTTTCCCATTGACTTGTCCTCCTGTGTGAACAAAGCTTTATCTTTATTATTTATTTATTTATTTTTCTTCAGCAAACGGTACATAATTTATTCTTCTGAGTTCTTCTTATAGCTAAATAAACATGGCCTGGCTAATTTGTTGTTAAGTCTTATTTTGAAATAAGAATACATAAAATAAAGTATACATCGACATTCTTTTTGTTTTTTTTTTTCGGGGAAAAGAGAGAGTTACACGTCGGCTCTTGATCTCAACCATTTTTCTGTTAATAGCAATCACAAAATAAACAGATCTCTCATCTACTACATTCTTCTTCCTCCGTATTCGCTTTCCTTTCACAATTCGCCCGCTGCAAAATTTTCAAACAACTCCAGCCAACTTCTCTTCAGTCACAAATGTCAACTAATGAAAGTGATAAGTTGGTTTTTTACCCAAAATAAAAGAATTTTTATCCGTGCAAATTGTGCTTATTGCCATTAATTTTAGCAAAAAATCAAGGTATGTTGCTTTTGAAAATATTCTTTAAATATTCAATAAACTCTCTCAAGTGTATTTTATTAATTAAAACCCAAAAATCCATTCAAAAGAGTCGAATCTTTAACAACGTAGATCGTCAATATTTTCGATTGACGATCATCAAAATGAAAAAATATAGTGCAATTGAGTCAATTTAAAACTTTCCTATAAACATTTGTTGTAAATCGAGTTATTTATATACTCCCCCGATTAATGATGTACCCTTTGCATGGCCAACAATCGGCTGTCAGTGCCTGCAACAGTTCCAACAAAATGAAAACATGATTCGTAGTTCTTGTCTCAAGTTGAAACGAAGACGCAAAGCCAACGCCAACGACGACGACAACGACAACGAGTCCGACTCTGAATCGTTAAGGCAATGATATAGCAGAATTTTTATCATCTGCTTACCCTCTTCTCCTCCACGGGGTAGATTTTGTTTCGTCACTTGAATGTGGTTTTGTATTACCCACTTGGTCGTGGCGTTGGCTTAAAGTGTATTAATCGATTAAAAGGTGATATCTGCGGGATGATGATTGACGACCCGTCTGTAGTGAGCAGGAATCAATGAATGGTTGTTTCTTCGCTAGTAACCATTAACCGACCAAACCTGGAAGCTAGAACACACTCTTACACCTCTCTCTGCTTCGTATTAACTTTCTTGTCGGCAAAGTTTTATCAAAAACTGCAAAAAGATAAGGTTTTTTCGTAGTGCGATTGACGTTGGAGTGGAGTTGATTCAATGTCAGCTGCTGTCGCTTCTGCTTTTCTAAGAACTTCTCTTGTCCAAAGATAAGATATACTATTTCCTTTGCCTTGTCTAGGAATAGGAAGCAACAAATCTTGTTTGTTATGTAGTCTGTCGATTCTTCGTTACATTCTTCGTAGTTGTGACGTGATATTTGTGTTTTAGTGTCGATGTCGATGTTAGGGTGTCTATTCTTAGCTGGATTTATATTTATGATCATGATGATCTCTTTCCGAGTTTCTTTTGTGAATATTTTAGCATTTTAGCGTTGCGTCGTAGCGTAGGTACCTCCTGAAGTAAGATTAGAGCGAATGTGGGTCGATCGTTTCTCGTTCTCTCGATGAAAAAAACAAAACAAACATGTGATGTGACTGTTGTTGTTCAAACTCATTTAATTTTATGGGAAGGCTGATTAAGAGGATTATGCGTGCGTTGGGAATAAACTAGATTTGTGTGCTCCAAATGTAATAAAATCTGACGAGAGTGATAAGAAACGTAAATAATGATATGATTCTTTGGAAGAGGGAGTAAGCAAAGCAACGCTAGAATTGGGGTGTCAGCCGAGAAAGATATTTTATGATGTTGATGTAGGTATCTGTTGACGTACTGGTGCTTCCATTTGGCACTTTGCTTCACTTTCTCATGGGAATATGCTAAAAATTTAGGGAAACTTGATGTGATGTAAAGTAAAGCCACTTCTAGAGTGTTTCTGAATTCACTACGCGACCACAAACAAAGCTTTTTTCGATGGTAGTTCCTGGTTGGCCCAGGCTACTTAAAACAAAGCTTATAAGACAATGCTGGCAGGCCAAAACGGAAGATACTAAGACCGTGCTGCCCATTTGAGTTACGTGCAAACAAAAGAGCGAGCAGTTGAATCTATTGAGGAGTGCTGTAATAAAGTTGACACTAAAAAGGACTAGCAGCCAGCAAAACGATTTTTCTAGTGCTACACAAATTGTCCAGGAGGTTGCCGAGAAGAGCGTTCGAATGTCGTATTATCAGCACACACTCGGTGCTGATAATTTGGGAAGAACACTTCTCTGTCTACTGTTTTGTAGACTAAACTTAAGTGCAACTAGGCTGCTGGAGTGAATAAGCTCTCAGTCGAGCTCTTTAAAACAGTGGGAGATTACTGATCTGTCCAATCACGTCGGATAAAAGTATGCTTTGACAAATAGAACTCTTGCATCTTAAACCCTATTCACTTAACATGAGACCCCTTAAACTATGAATTTGTCAGCTTTTCTGTGTTAGGCCATTTGACTCCTTTGCGAGCGAGACCTTTAACAGTGTGGTTTCAGGTCAGCTAAGTGAATCATCGACCAAATTTTCACACAACGACATATTTTAAAAATGACCACAGAATTCCAGATTGAAACTCACCATCTTTTTATTAATTTTCGAGTTGCTTATGCCAACGTGAAAAAGACGAATTTCAGAGAGGCAGGATGCCCATTAAACATTCTAGCTGTTCAAGATCAGATGGAACACCCCCAACTGCTTTCACGTCGCTAGAGATTTAAGGGCTAGGTGACGAATGCGCGAGCAACGCCTGCTTTCAGTGGAAGCTGTAAGGATGGTCTGTCTGGATATTGATGAGAACAAGATAAAGAAAATGCAAACAAACTTTATGATGTTACTTTAAAATAGTCAAGAACTTGGTCCGTCTTGGCTTTCAAAATAACTTATAACTTCAGTCTGGTGATCAACCACTCTTGCCAATCATCGTTGTTTTTTTGGTCTTTAGAAGACTTCAATCCTAATAGTAAGGCCCGCTCAATGACAAACCCCTGTTCATACCAATCCTGTTGTATGGAGTAGAGGTGTGAACCAATCAGATAAATATCATATAGAACGCTTGAGAGAAACATTCTGGCGGAGGATATGCAGTTCTGTATGTTTCAATGAAGTGTTGGAAAAAAGATTCAACCAAAGCAGCAATGGGAGCATAGGAAGACTCTACCTTAGTTATGGCGCCACCAAATGAAGCGACAATCACAATCCCCACATATAACCAAACAGAACTTCTCTATAGTCATCCCTCCTAGTGAAGATATAGTCTGGTATACGGATGTCTCAAAAATGGAAACAGGTACTGGTTTCGGTATTTTTGGGGAATCACTTTGCGCGAACTTTTTTCGTCAGCCTTGGCCTTCATTCGTCCATATTCCAGGCAATGGTTTTCGCTATTAACGAATGCGCGAGAATAATACATCCTACTCATGGAATCCGATGCAGCTTGGCAAACAACTTCTGGTCAAATCTGCTCCAAACAATTTGTATCAACCACAAAATTCCTACTCAACCTAGATAGGAAAACTCACAAAACAGTGACTGGGATCATAACCGGACAGTGTTTTCTGAAAAAAAAAACACCTTCACAACATGAAACTAGCAACAGACCCCCTTTGCCGACTCTGCCTGGAAAGTGATGAAACATCTTTGCACATCCTTACGGAACTCTTCCGCCTCAGAAAGCAGGCACTTGGTGATGAGATCGTTCAATTGGAAAAACTCTAAACCTTCCACCCAGAGAATACCTTAAAGTTCTGGTCTTAGTCTGGAAAAACAGAACTGCTCTAGAATCTCACACGGGTTGGCACAATAGGCATCATCGAGATACCGCAGTGTCTGAGCTGTATCAGCTCTCCATAACAATAAATCTATATTAAGCCCCCTTTCGAAAGTATATCAGTCTCCCTAGTGGTCAATATAACTGAAGCGTTTAAGTTGTGAGGTAATTTTGGAAATATTGGTCTCCTTTTATTGATACCTTTTGATGCTGATAGATGAGATGAGCGCCTAACTAATCTCCCTAAGATGGCAGTTCCTTTAAAAAGGTCTACTATTCTGGAAGTGTTGTGTCTGTTTCTGTATTTAGGACAATCTGTGGCATATCCTTAGGTCTACTAAAAAACAGTGGTATGCCTGTCTCAGCACCAGCCTCAATGCTCTGCCATCCATCTCCATCCTTTTTGCATTTTCTCTTTTAATATCATCTTCCAGAGCGTTAAAAACGAGCTTGTAACGTCGCGAGTATCTTTTTCATCTAGCAAATTGTTTCCTGCTTCCATTTTAGTTTATTTCAAGCTTCAACAGGAGTTTCATTATAAGCTGGAGAACGTAGAACAAGGTTTTCATAATTAAACGTCTTGTTTTTGTTGAGTTCCAGCTTATGGTATTTGATTTTGTCTTGTTTCTGTAACATGCATGTTTTCATCCCCTGTGTACACAAAAGAGGCTCTTAAGTTCGAAACTAGACGTCCTGCCTTTAATCTTGAGTTTTTACACAACCCTGCCTATGTCGGCTGTTGTAGCACTCGGCGAAGTGGTTAGTGTGTCGGATTCCTGGTCCAACCTAGAAAGTAAGTGACAAATCCTCCAAAGGTAAAACTTGTCTCTTCCATTCCTAGCGAGTATGAAAGCACACACATAATGATGAAGAGTGTAAGTCATTAGGCCTATGCTCCTCACTGAGCTGTGTAGTTAATTCGTGGGCATTGTAGTATCCCGTAGTGTAGTGACTCCACCTAAGTTCTTTTCCGGAGTACTGCCTCTTTTGAGGAAGCGACAAATCTTCCAAGAGTAATTAATGTAATAAATGACCCCGGCTCTGCTCGGAGCTGTTGTGCCAACAATTTATTTTTTTATTTTTTTATTCGTGGGTTATTGTTGAATGAAGGAAAGAGTTTCAGCAAATGTTGGCTCTTTTTCTCTAGGTTGCCAGGAAAATGCCAGGGCACACTTAGACCAATACAAGTTCTATTGTGATACCACATAAAGATTCGAGGAAGTCCCTCACTCTTTCAACATATTAAGCTTTCAATAAAGCGATGACGACAGTGAATTGGTATGTCCATCAGATGTAAGGAGAATTCTTATAATTTGCGTCATTGGGATAGAGCTGGACATGAACAGAGAAGATATGGTATAGTCTCCTCTTCTTCGTTGTCCATGCCGATTCTGCAGAAGTCGTTCGAAAAAATGACAAGTCTTGTGGCGTGTCTACCTATATGGTAGTGTCAAGTTATGACATCGGCTTTGCAGTTTCTCGGAAAGTCTGTGTTTCTCTGTCCCAGCACTAAAGGAGGTAAATTTTAAACAATTCCACAATCTTTATAAGAGATTCGCGACACTTGCAGGTAGTTACTGAGTTTTTAGAACCGTACCAAGTGCTTTAAGGTTAATTAGTTTTCAAAGAAGGTGCTGATATACAATGTGGGTAGCACGTTTTCTTTGAGTCAAGATAGAACCCAAAATATGACCTCTACACGCTACAGTTGTCTGGGAGAAGGGGTGGTCCGTCTGAGTACACACCAACTACACCTTCGGTTTTGGACTCAACAGTGTAGAAATAAACTGAACAATGTCTCAAGAAATGTTCTTTGAAATGTGACTTGAAAATCGTTTTCTTAAACGAGCTGAATTGTGGTGTACTCGGAGTGACTTGAGATTGATCCCAATGACTGACTGCCTTTTGATTAAGCTGTCTATTGATAGATGACTGTACTCCTTACCATTAGTTTGTATAATCAGCAGATCAGATCGAGGAGTGTAAGGTTGAAGAATATGTCTTAGTCAGGCTGAGTGTTGGATTTTGCTTAGATTGTCACGGTGAGTCTTTTTCTCTATGACTTTTGCATTGCCTTGGCGAACTTCACATTTCCTCTCTTGACAGCACTTCAAATGACTAAGATAAGATCAGGTGAAAGATAAACTTTGTTGTTCTCATTGCTTAAGTTATTCAAATGTATGTGAGCCCTTGCACTATCTAATGTTCCTTCCTAATCTATTCCTAATCGATATTTTTCTATCAAAGTGTGGATTAATTGAGAGTCCGCGGTTTTGTCCAAATGCAAACGAAAACAGAAACGCATGTTTTCGTGAAAATGTTTACTCTTCATCGGGGATCTACATAATATCACCTCCTCTCAAGAGGCAATGTCCCTGAAATAAACTGTTGGATTGAATCATGCACCGGCTTAGGCCTTCAGCGTAATTATCCGGCATATAACCACTACGCAATGGAACTCTTCTCTAATAGCGTGCATAAATCTGTTTTCGTGTTTCCCCACCAAAAGCTTCTTGAATTTTGTTTTCTGTTATCCGTGCCAGTGCCACATAATTTTTGCTTCATCATCATGACTTATCAAAATGCATTTCAGTCAGTCAACACGATACACAAAAACAAAGTTTCCGATTGTTTTTGTATTTAAAATAAATATCTCGAAGTTGACGAACCCCAAGTTGGCTTGCTGCTTTGAACGATAAACATTTTCCCATCGGTTGCCTCAAAATGCCAACAGAATCTACAATCTTGATAAAGATACATTAGGTTAAAAAAAAAAAAACACCACCACGCACCACACCGTAAGTTAATTGGCGTTGCTCCAACAAAACCATGTGGATGGATTGTGGAGGTGTGGACGTAGAGACTAGAGACTAGAGACACCCAGCTAATATTCTGCTGGCATTGAATGTACTTTAGCCTCTAACGGGGTTTTTGTGGACGAACACAGAAAAAAGTTGTAGTCACAACGTCGTCGTCGCGTCGCGTCAGCCGAGATACGACGTGTCAAGAAGCACATAGTTTCCAAAACTCGTTTCTTATCTAGTTCCTTTGAAAAAAAAAATAAAAAAAAAACTGCATCATTGCTTCACAGTGAAGGCAGGCCACCGCTTCTTTCTCCGAAACATGTGCACCCCCAATCGGGTTACGAGTGAATAATAACATTTTCAGCTTGGAGACGGAATTGTTTGTTATTTTGGATAACGCTCAGCAATACAAGCAATCCCAAAGAGCTTTTGAGTGGTGCGTCCGTAGAAGGTGAGTGAATGAATCGGCAGAATTTCGCTTCCATTCCCATTCGATGTATCTAGGTAGTCTATCTTTTCTATATTTATAATTATAGCACAACACGCTCATGCTCACGCTTACGTTAACGTCAAATGCATTATAAAATCCAGATTGTATAACTTTTGTTTGTTTATTTTTTTTTAGTTAACGTTTTTTTTTCGTTCTTTGTTGCTGATCCAACCAACAATGTGACTAAGTAAACAATCCAGTTAGGTATTCGGTATTCGGTATTCGGCATTGTGCCGCACGTTGCCGGTTGGCTTAGCTCTCCTAAACAACAATAGATTGGGGGGGTTCTCGAATTAGGCTTGTAAGTTGAGCTTACTCAGCTGATTTTTGTGTAGCGATAGCTATACCCACTACACACTATGCAACTTATTGAGGTATTGTTGGATGTAGGGATTGCTTTTTGTTGGCCTTTATTTTCTCCAGTTTTGAGATACGAAAATGCATTGTCATGTTCATGGAAGCAACTGCGTACATTTATATGTTGTTGTAATAGGACAGACTTACCTAGATAAAAAATAAGTAAACAACACAAAATGCCATGTAATGCTTGTAAAAGTGAAACATTCCAGCTGGCTGATTGAGCAGAGTTAACCTTTGGAAAATGGAAACGTTGATCAAGTAGTTCGTTGGCAGTTTCTTAGAATCTAGAGTGGGTTCAAAGTTTATTTATTGTTAACTCGTATAATTTAAGTTTATTAACGTGGTTAGGAACGATAAAAGCTTTTCTAATTCGAACCAAGTAAGGGTGCTAAAAATAAAAGTTGTAAAATTGGGTAAGCTTAAAAATAAATTTTTCAAAGCGTCAAGGGTACGTTGAAGTAGATTTAAATTTAAAACAATTTAAGTGAACATGGGGAAGATTATGCTCGTTTTTTATTTAATACAAAATAGTTTGAACAACTTAAAAGCACATAGTCCTTTCATATATGTGCATTTATGAAGAAATGCATTTTCATTTCAAATACAGAGTGTTCCATAATACGTCAACGATAATTTGGGTAATGATTCTTGGATATATTAAAAGATGGCATAATTTATCGGAGATTTAAGGAAATAGTTACTTTGGCGAACCCAAAACCATATTTAGGGTTTAATTTAAACAAAAAAAAATACCAAAAAAAAATAAATCTTTGTACTCACTTACTTAAGGGGGTGCAGACAGTCCATTGTGAGACTCGGCCTTAACCAAAAAAAACCACATACCCGAAACATCTATGCCGCTGTATTTTAAGCTTTTTGACCAGGTCAATGTCGCTGTGCATTGAATCTTCTTCTGCATAATCCATTGGCACATACAGGACCGAATATCACTCAAAGCACCCCAGCCTATTTTCATCCGATTGTGTTAGTGTCCGCGCTTCTGCCCCATGGAGCAGAACTGGGATGATAAGGGTCTTGCATAGGTTATAGGTTTGCTGACTGCCGGAGGGAAACAAGTTCAACTCCGTTTAGACCTAAATGTGATACCAATATTGAGGGCTAACCATTTCCTCATACTTAGCATACTCATTTGCGTTCTATGCAGCTTCCAGCTATCCGGTTCCCCTTGTGAACCTTCATATAAAGATCTGATATTGCACTCTGCGGCAACTCTTCCATTCAATGATTTTGAATCATTTGATCATTGAACTGATTTATACCGGTCTTTGTAGCTTGGATTAAATAAAAAAAAAAATAAAATGCATGACTGGGTCGCACGAACTTGCTCTAATTTGTGACAGTGGTCTGGGGCTTGAGATTTTGATAAAAATAAAATTTTTTAAAATTCTTAAAAAAATACTAAACTAATTTGAGCTGAAAAAAAGTACGCCATTTTGTTTCTTGAATAAATTTGAATTTATGAGAATAAATTTATAAAAATCTGTGGAGCGGTTTTTGAGAAAAAAAGATTTTTTATAAAAAAACTTTTGAAAAAAAAAATTAAAAACAAAATTCAAAATCGCCAATTCATAGGTATTCAGCAAATACATTAATTTATAATTTTTAGAAAAAAATTTAATAAACAGTTTTCCAAATATTAATTTTTTATTTTTTTTAAATGCCCTTAAAAATACAAAAAAATATTGGTACGCAGTAAAAATCGAGCTACCTACAACTATATATGTATGTGTTAAATTTTGAAAGAATCGGTTGAGTTGTTTCCGAGATAGTCGAAAGCAAAAAAAAAAACGGTCCTATGGAAAGTACCGTTCTTAGCCATTTTTTAAAACTTTTTTTTCAGCCATATGATTTTTAAATCGAAATCGTTAGAGTCGTTTTTGAGAAAAATAAGCTTGAACGTAACGGTTATATGGCAGGTGCCGTTATTTTTTGAGCTAAAACAAAATTTCAATTTCCCCTCTTTACAATACCTAAAAAACTCAATATACCAAGTTTGAAGCAATTCGTTTGGGCTGAAGGTGTCTATACATACAGACAGACAGACATACAGACTTACAGAATTTTTAGACCATCTAATTTCGTCTTTGCTATCATCGTAATATCATGTTTGATTGTTATCTCAAAACTTATTTTTTCGACGAATGCATAACTTGTCTTATAGTATGTACATGTACATACCTATAATCGCAAGTAAAAAATTGATAACAGTCTTAATAATTTAGTTTCTAAGCGTGTTCCATTAAGGAATGTGTGAGACTTCTGCTTGTGTGTCTATTAGCTGTAAACAAAAATAGTGTATTTAAGAAAAATGTTTGGTTTTGGGCGTGGCCAACCTTTAATAAGAAACTATAAAATCGTGTTTTTGTAAATTAACGGTATTTATCTATACACATAAATAAGAATGAAGTGTATGTTTGTAATTTCAAAATATCAGCTTTTTACTAAATGCGTATGAAAGTATGTACGGTACTTGTGACAAAAACGCAATTTTTAAAATTTTTGTCTGTCTGTTTGTTCCGGCTAATCTCGGAAACGGCTAAACCTATTTTGACGTTTCACTGGCGGATAGCTGATGTTGTAAGGTAACTAATTGTTTAACTGTGAACACTATGGTCTTTGAATTTTATAATGTCTTGTTTGATTGTTTTTTAAAATCTGTACCTCTAACTTCTGTAAAATCGAGATCATCAGTTCCAAATTGGTATGATAGTGAAATTAAAAGCCTTGAGAACCTCAGAAACAAGTTTTGGTCAGTTTATAAATTATCTCGAAGTGAAGCCGACTTTGAAAACTTTTGCCGTGCTCGTGAAAATTTCAATAGATCTTCAAGTTTAAAATATTTGAATTATCTGCAGAAGGTACAAAGAGATCTTAAAATGAATCCAAAATATTTTTGGAACTTTATAAATAGTAAAAGGAAGTCTTGTCCATATCCGTCTGTTCTTAAGTCAAACGATATATCTAGTCATGACCCTCGTGTTATTACACAATTGTTTGCAGACTTTTTTCAAAATGCCTTTAACTGTGATACTAACATCTGTGATACTTTAAACTGTGATACTTCGAACTGTGATATACTTGACGAAAATAGCCAAAATTTTGGCTTTTTGAAATCATTCTCTTACTTGACTGATATAAACTTCAATATTAATTCTGATAACATTGCTAAGTTCATATTTAATCTTGACGAGAATTGTAAACCAGGTCCGGATGGTATACCTAATACCTTCTATTATTTTAAAAAAATGCGCAAATAATTTGCTTTTACCCTTATCCACTCTCTTAAATTGTTCCCTGTTTTCTTGTCAATTTCCGTGTATTTGGAAAAAATCATTCATAATCCCTTTACACAAAAAAGGTAAAAAAGACGAAATTCAAAACTATAGGCCTATAGCCAAACTATCGGTTATTCCGAAGCTTTTTGAAGCTATTATTTGTGAATCTCTGTGTTTCTATGTCAAATCAGTCATTGTTCCGAATCAACATGGCTTTACAAAAGGTCGCTCTACTGTAACGTTTCTTATGGAGCTAACCGAACTTTGCATTGATGCATTTAAGAAAAAGAAAGTAATTGACTGCGTCTTTACGGACTTTAGTAAGGCATTTGATAAACTCTCCCATAAGATCTTGCTAAAAAAGCTAAGAAATCTTGGTTTTTTGCTTTGTTATGTGGCTTCAATCTTATTTATTAAACAGATCTTATGCAGTGTTGTTTAGCGATTGTCCATCAAATTATTTTACAGTTAACTCTGGAATACCACAAGGTAGCCATTTAGGACCTCTACTTTTTATTTTATTTATTCATGACTTACCATCTATCTTGAGGTATTCTAAATGCCTCATTTACGCGGATGATGTGACAATTTTTAAAACTATTTCTAGTATTAGTGATTGAAATGTTGCAATCCGACCTTAATTCGTTTTTTGACTGGTGTGTTCGTAACTGCTTGTCTCTTAATATAAATAAATGTAATTTTATAAGCCTCACAAGAAAACTTTTAGTAACTCCATTTAATTATTCGTTAAATGGAATTTCCCTATCATGTATCGAAAACGTAAATGTTCTTGGCGTCATATTAGATCGAAAGCTTGAATTTATTCAGCACATCAACTCCATATCAAATAAAGCCAATTCAATTCTAGGCTGGATTAAGAGAGAGTCACGGCAATTTTCAGATCCTTTTGTTACAAAACAGCTTTTTATAACATTTGTTCGTCCCATTCTTGAATATGCTTGCCAGGTTTGGTCACCCCATTACGAATGCCATATATTAAGGTTAGAACGTGTTCAAAAAAGATTTCTGCGATTTACCTTGCGGGGCTTAGGTTGGGAAATTCCTTACGAGCTTCCCGCATACATCAGTCGACTGAAACTAATTGATTTGCCATCCCTTGTGAATAGACGTTCTTATTTAAGTTTTGTTTTTATTGTTAAATTAATAAATGGTACCATAGACTCTTTGTACCTTTTGTCTCGAATAAATTTTAATATTCCTCAACGAAACTTAAGGAATCAACCTAGCTGCATAAATGTCTCAAACTGTCGTACTAATTATGAACGATTTTCTCCCTTAAACAAAATGTTTGAATTATTTAATCTTCTTAATAATAGATGTAATAACTTATTTGACCAATCGTTAAATTTTTCATCTAAATTTCAGTCAAATTTGTATTCAATTATATATTTGAACTCTTATTATAGACATAAGTTCTTATATCTGAAGCTAGTCTTTAGCTTTGTAAATAAATAAATAAATAAATAAATAAAACTTAGGCTATTTTAATTACTCCTGTAGGTGGCGCTGCGGTCGCAATTTTCAAAAATTCTTATTTATGGGCCGATTTTGACGGGATTTTCACAGGCAGACAGCTGATAAGACGAATTAACTTAAAATCAAAAAACATAAATAAAAACGAAGTGTCAGTTTGTATACAATATCAGCTATTTACTAAATGCATATGAAAGAATTATTATTTTCAATACATTAATGAATTTTGGCGGAACGAAGTTCGCGGGTCGGCTAGTATATAATAAAACGACAAGCCCAAAATGTTGTGTCGAAAATTAATAAATATTGTGTATGAACGAAAATTTTCAAATTTTGGGGTGTGGCTAAAGCCCTGTTTGGAATAAAGTACAGAAAAACGTGTTTTTAAAAATTAACATTTCAAATTTAATTTTTTCAGCGTAATGAAAAATACAGTAAAATCTCGAAAACATGAACGGTTCTAAAACATGAACAATTCGGAAAGATGAACGCTTTTCCCGTGTGACAATCTACCAGTTTAAAAAAAAACGGTCTAAATAAGTCCGTTTTTTTACTTCTCATCAATGACTTTTGTATGAATTTAAGTTGTTTTAACTTTTTTTTTAAATAAAATGATTTGTTAACAAATAGATGCAATATTTGTATGTATAGCTTTATGTTTTTCCTAAACTAATGCTCGATGATTGGAAAGATGAACAATTCGAAAAGATGGGCTCTATGCAATAGCTCCTAACGTATTAATTCCTAATGAAATAAGTCCTAATGAAGAAATTCCTAACAATGAGTGCAATAATTGCTAACACGAATAAATGAAATAAGTCCTAAGTGGGGATGTAATATCTCCTAATTTAAAAATGAAATAAAACCTAACGTTAGGATTTAATTCATAATGAATTAATTCCTAAAAAAAAAAGGTGAAAGAATTCCTAATACAATATTTGTGTTAATGTATGTTAGCATAGTTGAGTAACATTTCCTTGACTTCTTGTTTAGAAGGATAAATAAAAAAGGAAATACCTATATAGAAATGAAAAACATGATTAAAAAATATATCTTCTCGGGGGTCCGCGGGGGGGGGGGGGCGTCGCGCCGCGTGGTGGCGCGTTCTTCGCGTCCGTCGCACCCGTCGCGCCCGCCGCACCCGCCTTAGCATAGTTGAGTAACATTTCCTTGACTTCTTGTTTAGAAGGATAAATAAAAAAGGAAATACCTATATAGAAATGAAAAACATGATTAAAAAATATATCTTCTCGGGAGTCCGCGGGGGGGGGGGGGGGGCGTCGCGCCGCGTGGTGGCGCGTTCTTCGCGTCCGTCGCACCCGTCGCGCCCGCCGCACCCGGGCGGGTGCGGCGGGCGCGACGCCCCCCCCCCCCCCCCCCCCCCCGCGGACTCCCGAGAAGATATATTTTTTAATCATGTTTTTCATTTCTATATAGGTATTTCCTTTTTTATTTATCCTTCTAAACAAGAAGTCAAGGAAATGTTACTCAACTATGCTAACATACACTATTTTCTAAAAAAAATATTGAACGCAACTTATAAAATGCAATTTTAAGCGAAATGAAATAAGTCCTAACATTAATGAAATAACTCCTAACATAAATTTTTAGTGCAATATTTCCTAATTAGTATTTATTTCATTTCCATGGTTTTAGGGGTTATTTCATCATGAAATAACTCCTAACTATAAACAATGCAACAAGTCCTAATTTTGATGAAAATAAACCTAACATTTAGGTGTTCCTTCATTTGTAATAACACCTAAATTTGTATGGGAATGTTAGGTTTTTTTTCATATTTTTTTGTTAGGAGTTAATACGTTAGGAGCTATTGCATAGAGCCGAAAAGATGAACGGGGTCTGTTTTATATCTGTTCATCTTTTCGAGATTCTACTGTATTTCAAAAACCTTTTTTTTGGTGAAGTTTTTCAATATGCATACTTTTTGGGCGTGGTTTTTGTAAGATATTAGCTGTCCTGGCACACATTGTACTGCCTTTCCAAAAAAATAGCGCATTGATAAATGTAAACATTTTGAACATTAAACGATACGTTTGACTTCTTGATCATATTTATACAGTCCAATAATCTCGTCTTAAATATGAATATAGACGTTTTTTTTAAATTATATAAACTTTAAAAAAGTACGCATACGCCCGAGTGTACTAGACTGTATTATAGTTGGGTTTTGGATAAAAAATGTGCAATTGCAGCAAATTTTCTTTGAAGTTCAATACCCCGCTTCCTCAGACATTGTTGCTGCTTTGGCTTTTCCAGTATTTGGTATTTTTGTATCTTACTGTTGTTGCAGTATTTTAAAATAGCAACATTTTTTTTTTAAATAGTTTAAATTGTTTTCCCAACTTCTCGCTAACCGTGATGAGCTCTTTTATAGAAGACAGCTACTGCAACCAGATTGGCACCATTGCCTCAAATTTAAAATGGTTTCAAGTTTCAACTCAACTATATCTCGGTTTTATGTATAAGTTGTATGTTTTCCAAAAAAGATCTTTAATATTACTCCTTGTCCAAATAAACACACACAATGTTTATCTATATATACATCTTACTGACTGCATCATAAATTAGATTAAAAAATATATATTTTAAGTTCTATCTGATGACAATGATAAAAGTTTACAGATAAACACGATTTTATTTTTTTACTACACTTTACCTTTCAACTTTTATCTTGCTTTGGCTTGAGAAAGTAAACAAATACTCAAGAGATTTTCTAACTAATTTTTAATGGCACACAAATTACAAACGTGCAAGACTAAGTCGCACGTACTTGCTCTGTAGTTGCGATAGTACCTACCTTTACTTAAATAAATTAACTTTCAACTTTGCGAAGGATAACTTTACTCTCAAATCGTTCATACGGAATGTAAATTGTGACGTCCGCTGTGTCGCACATAACGTTGTCCAAATGGAATCACATGTCGTCTAGGTCCATATAGCTCAAACCGGGCATACAAAATAAGTTATCATAGTTCTGAAGCGCTCACTATTGACGGTGAACGTCTTACTAAAGTACGGACCAATGAAAACACCACGCCAGCCCAAAATCCATGACACCAAAGGGTAAATTTTTGACGGTGCATTCTCATTCTCACCTGATGAACTTCGTGCAGGTTGTTGTCGATTGTATTCCACTATACGGTGAAATCAAACCATCCAAACGCTCTGAAGGCCAGTCAGCTAACAAACGGCGTTGTCTATTTTTCATGAACTTTGAGCTTCCGGGTCAGTTGGATCTTGTACGGGCTAAGGCCCAAGTCTCGACGTGAAATCTGTCAAGTTGATATCTGTGAAAGCAAAGGTCGAGTTCTTGTGCACCGCGAAGAATCGACTACGTCGGGTTTGATTGATTTCCGAACCGGTCGTCTCAAATTTGACCATCAAACGATGAAGAGCCGACTTTAAAAGGCCACCCGTTCAACCGTAAAACGAAGACTCATTTTGATTATTAAATTTTATAATTTGGGCGTGGTGTTCAATCGTGTTACCTGCCATGTTAATTCAGCATTAGTAACAAAATAATAAACAACAGAGTTGGGAGATGTCGTCAAAAAAACATGGCCGCCACACAACGCCAAAATCTATCCGCGCCAATTGGGAAACCCTACATTACTGCTTGCATAAAAACCAAAAAAAAAAATTGAAAAGTAATATCCCTTATGTGCAGGGATCCAATGGAGAATCACAAAATTGAACCTTGCAAGTTCAATGAGTAGTAAGACAGTCTCTTGGACTAACTTGGATCTTATGACAGGCGTAGCCAGAGCTTTTAGGGCAGCCTGGCTGTCTGAGAAGATGAATATAGTTTTATTTTTTGCATTCGAGTGACAAAGTATCCTCGCGCATTCGTTAATAGCAAAGACCTCTGCCTGAAATATGGACGAATGAAGACCAAGGCTGACCGAAAAGTTCGCACAAGGTGATTCCCCAAAAATACCGGAACCAGTACCTGTTTCCATTTTTGAGCCATCCGTATACCAGACCAGATCTTCGCTAGAAGGGTGTGGTTTGAAGTTTTGCCAGTCTTCCCTGGGGGGGATGACTATAGAGAAATTTTGTGTGAAGTTATATGTGGGAATTGTGACATCCAGACACATGCTAAATTCCTTGAGATTTTCCAAGTTGCTGAGAAGCGATAGGTGGCCCCTTGCATTTGGGTTTAAGGTTACATACTCTTGGTGAAAGAGACGATGTAAGCTCAGTGTTGCTTCCATTCTTATGAATAGGTGGATTGGAGGTAATCCTAAAATTACATTGAGTGCAAATGTAGGTGTGGTCCGCATGCATCCCGTTATGCATGTCGTTGCTAGTCGTTGTATTTTTTCTAGCTTCATTATGGCAGTATTTTCTTTAGTTTTTGGCCACCATACCAACGCTGCATATGTTATTGCGGGTCTCACTACAAGAGTGTAGAGGCTATGCATCATTTTGGGTTTGAGCCCCCAGTTTTTTCCGCAAATACTACGGCATGTCCAGAGAGATTTTGATGCTCTGTTAGAAATGCGTTCTAGTTGAGGGTTCCATGACAATTTGCTGTCTAGAACGATCCCCAGATATTTTGCTTCTTTTGAAAATGGGATTGTGTCACCATATAGAGAAGGAGGTGTGAGACGATCTACTTTTCGTCTCTTAGTAAAAGGAACAATAACTGTCTTTTTGGGGTTAACGGAAAGACCTTCGCAGATGCACCAGTCCCGTACAATGTCCAAGGCTGATTGAAGTCTATTCGATATTGATATTTCTGACGATCCCTGTATGACAATGGCTAGATCATCTGCGAAGCCCACTGCATAAATGCCATGGGTTTCGAGTGATCTTAGTAGGCTGTCTACAACGATGGACCATATAAGTGGCGAGAGGACTCCTCCTTGTGGGCAGCCTCTGGTTGTGAGTGCAGAAATTTCTATATCTTCGATTTTACTCTGGATAATTCTACAACTAAGCATGGACATGATCCATTTGCATACAACTTGTGTCACGTTGTGGTACCTGAGTGCACGATCTGTTGACTCAAAAGTGGTGTTATTGAAGGCTCCCTTAATGTCAAGGAAAGCGACTACACAGATTTCCTTACTATGGATGGAAGATTCAATTTTTGTGACCAAATCATTCAGCGCTGTTTCAGTCGATTTTCCTGGTTGATATGCATATTGTGTTTTCGATAGAGGCGAGAGCGTTAGAGAGGTGTCACGAATGTGTCTGTCAATAACTTTCTCCATGCATTTGAGAATAATAATAATCAGATGTATGTGCTTGGATCGATGGAGTCATTGGGATTGGCCGATTGGGACATGTCCTTAACAAAATTCACAAATAATACGACTATATTTTCAAGTTAACAAAATGTAACAATACAAAGTTCGAAGTCGGCTGTCACAAACATGTTAAGTGTCAATCTAAAACTTAAAATGTTCTGTGTGAATGATTTTCAGGTTATCGTAAGCTTTTTGCTGAAACCCGTTGTTCGGCTCGATGTGAAAACCCTAATAGTTACTCAATATACAAAATAAGGTTAAAAGTGGTCGTGTGACACTTTAAAAAAATCTAACAACGTATCGTTCTTCGCTTTGTAAAAACCTAACATAACAACAATTGTTGACTATTGTTAAAAAAAGAACGCACCAATTACGAGCTTTATTCATTCTGTTTTTGACATCCAGGTCTTTTCCACAATTAACTGAAACCATAGACTAACTAATAATAAAGACAGGCCGCTTCATAAAGTGCACGACTGGGTCGCACGAACTTCCTCTAATGTGTTAAAATGATCTTGAGTGCTTGAGATTTTGGGAAAAAAGCGTTGAAAAAATCAAATGAAATTTTATAAATCACTTAAAAATCAATACCTTAAACGTTTTTTGAAGAAAATGAAATAAGCCATCAGGTTTCTTTTACTTTTTGGAATTTTTACAAAAAAATTTTCAAAATCGTTTGACCAGTTTTTTCAAAAAACAGTTTTTTTTAAACTTTTTGAAAATATATTCCAATTTTTTTTTGAGTATGCCAACTTCTAGCACTTTGTAGTTTTTATCAGAAAAATAAAATTAAAAAAAATATAGATTAAAACGTTTTTGGAAAAAACAAAAATTGAAAAAAAAATTTGAAACTTTTTTAAAAAACTCGAAAAAACTTTTTTTTAAAAATTTAAGAATTTTTATTATTTCTTTTATAAAAGGCCTTCTACATTAAAAATTTCATCGAAATCCGTCGAGCGGCTTACGAGAAAATCGGATTTAAAAAAACCGGTCCTATGGGAGGTACCGTTGTAAGACTTTTCCTGAAAAATCTATTCCAACCAAAACATAAATCTTGCACATAAAACACTATTCAGAAAGTTTTATCAAAATCGTAGGAGCCGTTTTTGAGAAAAATTAATTTTTCACTAAAAATCGTATGGCAGGTACCGTTAGTTTTAAAGCTAAAATGCTAATTCCAAAAACCCCTCTGTAGGACGTCATAATAATACTATCTACCAAGTTTGAAGCAAATCGGTCCAGCCGTTTAGGCTGTATGCGCCGATACAGACGGACGGACAGACAGAATTGTCGGACCTACTTTATTAGGCTTCTCTATCATCGTAATGTTATGTTTGATTGCCCAAAAAAAAATGTTTTTTTTACGAATGCATAACTTGCCTTATAGTACCTATAATCGCAAGTAAAAAGGAACCGATTTGATATTGCCTCCAACTTTTTCCTTCCTTCCTTTTGCCTTTTTTCTTCTATGAAGCGGCCTGTCTTTATTATTAGTTAGTCTATGCTGAAACATATCATCCCAGATGGTTTAATTGAGTGCCCTTCCATATTGTCTATCCTCTCTCCTCTCACAATTTTGGCTGTTATACATTGTTTGTATATTTTTGTGGTTATATTTTAAACCAGCTCCCGAAAAACCCAGGTTTTTTTGACGACTATTGGAGTTGTCAAGAAAACCTAGGGCGACCCTGGGTAAAGTTCAAGAAACAAAGTGAATCGCAACAAAAACAAAATCGGCGACAGAACATCACCTTGTAGCACTTCAAATGCATCAAGTGTATGGCTTTTCAAGACGCTTGAGCTTACGTTCGATTCTGGACTTAATCCTCCCGAGAAGAATAGTTGCCATTCACTTGGGAAATACGGAAAAAAGGTGTTACCAAGCCAGTTTTTACAGATCTTGGGATCACCTTTCTTGGGTAGCTTGGCGAAAATCGGGGTCTGCTTTCAGAAATATCGCGTTACTTATTTCTGCACTCGTTTAGGAGCCATTAATATTACCTCTACGTAAGTATATGCACCCACCATATATATATGGTGGGCAAAATCGTATCGTCACCTCCAAGTGCTGCCTGCTGGATAGCCGAAAGGTGAACTAACGACGAACGTTGGATCCATCGGATCCATAGGTTGTAGATACCTGAGTTATCTTCTCAGGAACTAGGAGCAGGAAGAAAGAGATACGCTCTGATGATCCAACCACCACAAAGATCTATATGTCATGCACAGGCCTCACAAGTCGGTCATGAAAGGAAAACTCGATTGTGATGAAAACCGCAGAAAATGCCTCGGATGAAAGAACCAAAAATGTGACCCCCCCCCCGCAAACGAAAAACGGACAACGATTTACGCATATGCACGTGGAATGTGCGTACGCTAAACAGGCCGCGTAAAGCCGAGCAGCTAGCCGAGACCCTCGCCAGTCTCAACGCTGATATAACAGCCCTGCAGGAGATACGATGGGATGGACCGGGCCTGAGAATTACAGAGGACTGTAATTTCTATTATGAGAAATGCCACCTTGATGGGAGATCGCGCTTGTTTGGGTGCGGATTCGCTGTCAGAGGAAGACTTAGGCAAAAGGTCTTGAGCTTTCGCGAAGTCAGCGAGAGAGTGACAACGATCCGCATTAAGGCCAAATTCCACCACATAAGCCTAATTAGCGCCCATGCCCCTACAAAAGAGAAAGACGACGCTACCAAAGAATGTTTCTACGAGCTCCTCGCCAAAACATATGAGCAGTGCCCAAAACATGACATTAAAATTCTCTTGGGAGACTTCAATGCCAAAATTGGGAGAGAGGACATCTTTGGTATGACGATCGGAAAACACAGCCTGCACGACACCACCTCCGACAAGGGACTCAGGCTCATCGATTTTGCAGCGGGAAAAAACATGGTGCTGAGCAGCACGCGATTCCCACGTCCCGACATCCACAAGGGCACATGGCGATCCCCAGATGGTCGAACCTGCAACCAAATCGACCATGTTGTGATTGATGGAAGACACTCCTCCAGCATTATGAATGTCCGTACATTCCGAGGAGCAAACTTCGATTCGGACCACTACCTAGTCGGTGCAAAACTTAGGGTACGGATCTCCATGGAAGTTCTTAGGCGAACACCGACTACACCTAGGAAATTCAATGTTGGACGTCTTCAATCGGAAGAGACCGCCGCTGCCTATGCCGACCGCGTATCCCTTGAGCTTGCGAGAAATCCTTCGACTGATGACATGAACCCGGAAGACCAATGGCAGCTATGTCAACAAGCCATAAGAAGTGCTGCGTCAGAGGTATTGGGCTTCTCACATCCACCCCCCAGAAACCCCTGGTTCGACTCCGAATGTGCTCAGGCAAACAAAGCCAAAACGGAGGCATACAAATCGTGGCTCCAGAGAGATACTAGAGCATCCAGAAATCTCTATGTTGAGCGAAGGAAGGATGAGAAACGTCTACTCAGGAGGAAGAAAAAAGAACACCAGCAACGCGAAGTCGAGGAGATGCAGAGATGTTTTTGCAGGAAAGAGGTACGAAACTTCTATAAAAGGGTGAAACAGTCTACATCCGGCTTCACAAGCCGCCCTGGGCCCTGCAAAGATCAGGATGGAAATACCATAGTGGAAACGCAGGCGATGTTAGCCATCTGGAGAGACTACTTTAACCGGTTGCTAAATGGCGATGACAGCCAAGATCCCGCCCAAGATCAACTTGTTCCAGTTTATCTAGATGACGACCACGAACTACACCCGCCCGACCAATATGAAATCAAAGTAGCCATCACCAGACTAAAGATGAATAAGGCAGCTGGATGTGATGGCCTTCAAGCAGAGCTTTATAAACACGCTGGAAATGACCTGGTCAGGAGCATACACCAACTCATCTGCAAAATATGGTCGGAGGAAAGTATGCCCGATGAGTGGAATCTCAGTACCATCTGCCCGATTCACAAAAAAGGAGACCGCCTCCTCTGCGTCAACTATAGAGGCATTAGCCTTTTAAACATCGCCTATAAGATCCTGTCCAGCGTTTTATGTGAACGTCTCAAGCCGCTTGCTGACGACCTGATAGGTCCTTACCAATGCGGCTTCAGACCTGGAAAATCTACCACCGACCAAATATTCACATTACGCCAGATCCTGGAGAAAACCCAAGAGTATAACATCGACACCCACCACCTGTTCGTCGATTTTAAAGCCGCCTACGACAGTGTTAATAGAGTTGAACTGTATCGTGCCATGTCTAACTTTAGAATCCCTGCTAAACTGATCCGCCTTATCAGGATGACGTTGGAGAATGCTCGTTGTTCCGTCCAAGTTGGTAGAGACTCTACTGAAACCTTCGAAACCACCAGAGGGCTAAGACAAGGTGACGCACTGTCGTGCAGCTGTTTTAATATTGTGCTTGAAAATGTAATACGGAGCACCCATGCCAGTTCATCAGGCACCATTTTCAATAGATCGACACAATTACTTGGGTTTGCTGACGACATAGACGTGATAGGAAGAACAAAGCGAGCAGTAACCGGTGCTTTCACTACTATGGAATCAGCAGCAAGCAGAATGGGGCTGAAAATAAACGAGGACAAGACGAAGTATATGCTTTCATCAACAAAAGTCCAATCCCACCACCGACTTGGTCAGAACGTAACCATTGATAGGTATAACTTCGAAGTAGTCAGTGAATTTGTCTACCTGGGCACTGCTGTAAACACAGGCAACAACATCAGCGCTGAAATCAAACGCGGACTAACTCTTGCTAATCGCTGTTTCTTTGGGCTGAGTAAGCAATTGAGGAGTAAAGCCCTATCGAGAAGAACCAAGGTGACACTGTATAAAACACTCATCATCCCGGTCCTGCTATATGGTGCGGAAGCATGGACCCTCTCCCAATCGGATGAAAATTCACTTGGAGTCTTCGAGAGAAAAGTTCTGCGTACGATCTATGGTCCTGTCTGCGTAAATCGCGAAAACAACGTTTGGAGAAGAAGATATAACAATGAACTGTACGAGCTGTACAGCGACATAAGCCTATCCAGAAAAATTCGAATCCAAAGACTAAGATGGTTGGCCATGTAGAGCGAATGGACATCGACGCTCCAGCTCGTAAAGTCTTCAACGCCAAACCCGAGGGAGTCAGAAGGCAAGGTAGACCTCATCTTCGATGGAGTGACCAGGTAGAGGGAGACATCCGTCAACTTGGAGTACGAAATTGGAGACAGCAGGCTAGAGATCGAGCCGGCTGGAGGGGCATTCTCAGCAAGGCCTTGGAGTACCACGCTCCAGTGGCACCAACATAAGTAAGTAAGTAAGTATATGCCCGGTTTTTGATAATAATTTGTTCGAACAAAACCGTCTTGAGACTCAAGACATAAGATAAGAATAAGAGCAAGTCCATGCGACCCAGTCGTATTCTTTATTTTTATCAAATGCACAATTTGCTCTAACCTTAAAGTACATAAGTCCCAGATAAAAATTTAATTTGTGAACCTTGAGCCGAACCAAAAAAGAAATCCCAAAATAAGTTTACGCATTTTTTGTCTCCATTCATTGTTATCGATTTCTTTTTATCGAATTGTTTATTTTCGACTTATCATAATGAAAACCCAACAAGGTATTTTAATCAATTAAGGCTAATCAGTTGTACACATTCACTGCCTACTTAAATCAAACAAATTGCATTATAATGTCATTCTATCGAAAAATTCAAACTAATCTAATTAAAATTCCTCGAGGCTTCATTGTTCACTTAGTAATAGTTTTCTCGCAAATCATGATTTAGCGATTTCCATAATATTTTTTTTTTTTACAGTGTACATTAACATTATATTTTAAATAAAGTTTGTAAAAGCAATGGTATGAGCAGTCAATCACAACTAAAAAAAAAACAGTCATGCTTACAGTTCAGAACTCAAAACATACAAGTACAGAACACTTTTAAAAAATTTATCGCTGCGCGCGGAACGAACAAATGGCCAAACCATTTTAATCAGTCAGTCTATGGCAGCTAAGCGGGTCGGTTATTTTGAACAAGAATTTATAAATATAAAAAAATATGCTCCACTTATTTCATGTTGGACGGAGTTAATTACAAGTTGTTGAACTTTAAGATTGTTTACTTTTATACAATTTTGAAAAATGATAGAAATAGATCCAGTATCGCCGGCTACGTCAGATCATTCCAAAGACTCAAGTCGTCATTCGTCAGTTTCAGGTATATGGAGTTAAATGCCGCGACTTGCCTTACTTTATTTTATTTTAATTTTTTTTTTTTGCCTTCAAACACTATATTTCGAATTGAAAAAAAAGTGCGGTGAAGTCTTTTTATAGAAAAAAAATCAACAAAAATCTGCACTCAATTGATTTGTGTTTTTTTTTAAAGGTTTATTTGACACCCCCTGTCCCAGTGCGTACTGAGAAATGTCAGTGCATTTTCGTGAAATGTCAAACTTCGTTACACTTTAAACACGTTACTCCGTCGATCAGCATTCAAGTGCCAACAAAACAAAATGGTTGCTTTTCAGCAGTATCTTTAGATTTAACATTTTATGTCTCAAGTAAAACGTGATTTTCAACTTCCCATCAAGAACTTTTGAAATAATGACAGATCTTAAAGTCTTGTCTGATAAAAATCGTGAGAAGCTTTTTTGTGTAACTAGTTCACCGGGTTCATATCGAACACAGAGCAAACTTTTTATAGACAAAAAATCAACAAAAATCTGCACTCAATTGATTTGTGTTTTTTTTTTTTTTTAAAGGTTTATTTGACACCCCCTGTCCCAGTGCGTACTGAGAAATGTCAGTGCATTTTCGTGACATGTCAAACTTCGTTACACTTTAAACACGTTACTCCGTTGATCAGCATTCAAGTGCCAACAAAACAAAATGGTTGCTTTTCAGCAGTATCTTTAGATTTAACATTTTATGTCTCAAGTAAAACGTGATTTTCAACTTCCCATCAAGAACTTTTGAAATAATGACAGATCTTAAAGTCTTGTCTGATAAAAATCGTGAGAAGCTTTTTTGTGTAACTAGTTCACCGGGTTCATATCGAACACAGAGCAAACTTTTTATAGACAAAAAATCAACAAAAATCTGCACTCAATTGATTTGTGTTTTTTTTTTTTTTTAAAGGTTTATTTGACACCCCCTGTCCCAGTGCGTACTGAGAAATGTCAGTGCATTTTCGTGACATGTCAAACTTCGTTACACTTTAAACACGTTACTCCGTTGATCAGCATTCAAGTGCCAACAAAACAAAATGGTTGCTTTTCAGCAGTATCTTTAGATTTAACATTTTATGTCTCAAGTAAAACGTGATTTTCAACTTCCCATCAAGAACTTTTGAAATAATGACAGATCTTAAAGTCTTGTCTGATAAAAATCGTGAGAAGCTTTTTTGTGTAACTAGTTCACCGGGTTCATATCGAACACAGAGCAAACTTTTTATAGACAAAAAATCAACAAAAATCTGCACTCAATTGATTTGTGTTTTTTTTTTTTTTAAAGGTTTATTTGACACCCCCTGTCCCAGTGCGTACTGAGAAATGTCAGTGCATTTTCGTGACATGTCAAACTTCGTTACACTTTAAACACGTTACTCCGTTGATCAGCATTCAAGTGCCAACAAAACAAAATGGTTGCTTTTCAGCAGTATCTTTAGATTTAACATTTTATGTCTCAAGTAAAACGTGATTTTCAACTTCCCATCAAGAACTTTTGAAATAATGACAGATCTTAAAGTCTTGTCTGATAAAAATCGTGAGAAGCTTTTTTTGTGTAACTAGTTCACCGGGTTCATATCGAACACAGAGCAAACTGATTGATGGAGTGAAAAAGTTTCACATAAATTTTTTTTATGAGATCTAAGGAGTGCGACCTAATAGTGTGGACATCGAACAAACCTAAAAACTCAAAAAAAATGTCTAAAGTTATAAAGAAATATTCTCTTACTTTGGAAACAGGTATTTTTCTTATTTTGAAATTGGATTCAATTTTGTGAACAACGGATGTGTGTTTTTGCAGTTTTGCTTAAATTGTAGCATAAAATGATATTCGGGCAAAAACTTTTATAAAAACTGTCTTGAACGGTAGGATTTGTGAACATCGTCTTCTTGGAGCGAGAGAATTTTGAACGGAAAACACAAATATTTTAGGTCTATAAGTCTGAACTCATCCTGAAAACCAATAAAACAATAAAGCTGGCTTCTACTCAATTTTGACGCAGTGTTTATTCACATCTACCATTTCAACCATTTTACTTGCTCTATTCTAAAGGGCATGTATTGGTTTTACGCTGTAAACAAAAAATCTAGTTTTTAATCAAACATGACATGACGATAAAGTTTTCATCCATCGGTCTGTCTGTGCCGATGTGCACTTTTCACGACAAGGCACACAGCCTAAGCCACTTCATGAATTATCATTTTTACTTGCGATTATAGGTACTATAAGGCAAGTTATGCATTCGTCGAAAAAAAAAGTTTTAGATAACAATCAAACATGACATTACGATGATAGCGAAGACGAAAAAAGATGGTCTAAAAATTCTGTCTGTCTCTATGTATAGACCTACAGCCCAAACGGGTGGGCCGAATTGCTTCAAACTTGGTATATAGAGTTTTTTAAGTATTGTACAGAGGGGAAATTGAATTTTTTTTTTTAGCTCAAAAAATAACAGTACCTGCCATACAACCGTTACGTTGAAGCTTATTTTTCTCAAAAACGGCTCTAACGATTTCGATTTAAAAAATCAGTGTTGGTTTTTAGGCACGACCAATCATATGGCTGAAAAAAAAAATTTTAAAAAATGGCTAAGAACGGTACTTTCCATAGGACCGTTTTTTTTGCTTTCGACTAACTCGAAAACAACTCAACCGATTCTTTCGAAATTTCAAACACATATACCTGTAGGTAGCTCAATTTGTATTGCATACCAATATTTTTGAAAAATATTTTTTTTGTATTTTTAAAAGCATTTTTTTAAAAAAAAATTAAAAAATTAATATTTTGCAAACTGCTTATTAAATTTTTTTCTAAAAATTTTAAATAAATGTATTTGCTGAATACCTATAAACTGGCGTTTTTGAATTTTTTTTTTAAATTTTTTTCAAAAAGTTTTTCAAAAAAAACTTTTTTTTCTCAAAAACCGCTCCACAGATTTTTATAAATTTATTCTCATAAATTCAAATTTATCCAAGAAATAAAATGGCGTACTTTTTTTCAGCTCAAATTAGTTTAAGTATTTATTTAAGAATTTTGAAAAATTTATTTTTATCAAAATCTCAAACCCTTAGACCACTGTCACACATTAGAGCAAGTTCGTGCGACCCAGTCGTGCATTTTATTTTATTTCGTTAAAACCCGGCTCAAACTGATACCTTTCATGTACCGTTATTTTTACTTGGGATTATAGGAACTATGTATGTTTAAGGCAAGTTTTGGATTCGTGCCGAAAAAAATATTTTGAGATATCAATCACACGTGACATTACGATGATGGAAAAGTCGAAAAAAGTGGGTCTGGAAATTCCGTCGGTCTGTCTGTATGTCTGTTCGTACCTCTTGAGCCTGAACGGACTGGCCGATTTCAAATTTGATAATTAGTTTTGATTTTTGTTTTCTAGGCCCAAAAATAACGGTAACTGCCATACAATCGTAAAGAAGAAAATTGATTTTCTCGAAAACGGCTCCAACGATTTTAGTAAGACTATATAAGAATGCTAATTTTTTAGGACAATCTACCTTTTAGTTAAAAAAGATTTTTCGAAATGTGTCTTATAACGGTACCTCTCATAGAACCGGAATTTTCAAGTCAAATTTTCTCGTAAACTATGCATCCGATTTATTTAAAATTTTTGATACTGGAAGTCATTAACCCTAATAATATGGCATTTCCAAATTTTCAAAATCTTTTTTGATTCTTCATAATCTTATTTAAGAAGTTTTTAGTTTTTGAAACATGTTTGAACGGGTATATTAAATGTTTTTAAAATTCTTTCCCAGATGCAGACTACAAATTGCCATTTATTTATGTACATACTCGAATAAAATTCAAAATATTTGCTTCGAAAAGTTTTTCAAAAATAAACCTTTTGAAAAAAAAATGGTCGAATGATTTTCATTTTTTTTTAGATAGATATATAAAGCAATGAAAAATTATTGCATATTAAGTTTTTCAAAGAAAGCTCTTTAAAAATAAAATGCACGACTGGGTCGCACGAACTTGCTCTAATTTGTGACAGTGGTCTGGGGCTTGAGATTTTGATAAAAATAAAAATTTTCAAAATTCTTAAAAAAATACTTAAACTAATTTGAGCTGAAAAAAAAAGTACGCCATTTTGTTTCCCGAATAAATTTGAATTTATGAGAATAAATTTATAAAAATCTGTGGAGCGGTTTTTGAGAAAAAAAAAAGTTTTTTTAGAAAACACTTTTGAAAAAAAAATTTCAAAAAAAAAAAATTCAAAATCGCCAACTCATAGGTATTCAGCAAAGCATTCATTTATAATTTTTAGAAAAAAATTTAATTTTTTAAATGCTCTTAAAAATACAAAAAAAATATTGGTACGCAGTACAAATCGAGCTACCTACACCTATATACATACATATGTGTGAAATTTCGAAAGAATCGGTTAAGTCGTTTCCGAGATAGTCGAAAAAAACGGTCCTATGGAAAGTAACGTTTTTAGCCATTTTTTAAAACTTTTTTTTTAACCATATGATTGGTCGTACCTAAAAAGCAACACTGATATTTTTCAATAGAAATCGTTAGAGCCGTTTTTGAGAAAAATAAGCTTTAAAGTTACGGTTGTATGGTAGGTACCGTTATTTTTTGAGCTAAAAAAAAATTCAATTTCCCCTCTGTACAATACTTAAAAAACTCTATATACCAAGTTTGAAGCAATTCGGCCCACCCGTTTGGGCTGTAGGTCTATACATAGAGACAGACAGAATTTTTAGACCATCTTTTTTCGTCTTCGCTATCATCGTAATGTCATGTTTGATTGTTATCTCAAAACTTTTTTTTTTGACGAATGCATAACTTGCCTTATATGTATACGTAGTGCCTATAATCGCAAGTAAAAATTAAAGATTTTTTTTTTGTTTTTCAAAATATGTACATACATGACATAATTATCTAGCGTAGTGCGGAGCAAGTTCGTGCGACCCAGTCGTGCATTTTATTCATTTTGGATTTGCTCGAAAACGGCTCTAACGATTTTGATTGAACTCAAAATTTAACAAATCTAGGGCAACTTTAATGAAACAGTTTTTTTTCTTTGCTTAAATGGTCATAACGAAAATCAGGTTTAAAGGCCTTTCTATCAAATAGCCATTAGTTGGCAACGGCTTGATTAAATTGACTCAAAATTCGTTTGGCATAGTTTTCTATAGGATGGCTTTGAAAAGTTTTCAGTGAAGCCTTTCTAAACGGTGGCTTCCATACAACGAGCCAATTTTTTTTTTTTTTTTTTTCTAATTTGCTCGAAAATGGCTCTAACGATTTTGATTAAACTTTATGTGTTATATTCTTTTAGTGTTTTTAAGATAACTGCGTTTTTAGTTTTTGGCTAAAAATGCAAATAACGGAGATCTGCTCATAACGGCTTTTTTTTCAAATAGCCATAAGTTCTCGACAAGAAAGGTAAATCATCTTAAGTCTATTCTTAACGTTTTTCAGGAGCGCAAAAAAACTGTAAAAAGATGCTTTCCAAAAAACTTTTTTGAATTTTTGTTTGGTTTGCATGTGGGAAAGTATCTTAAGTCAACTTAATATGTTTTACCTTTTTACAATCATAACAATCTCTCAAAGTAAAATAATCTAAATTCTGTTTAATTTTTTAAGTTGACTTAAGATGTTTTACCTTTTCAGTCGAGAGTTGTCAACGGTTGTATCGAATTTACTCAAACTTTGTTTGGTAGGTATAGTTTCTTACAGCTTCCTATCGGATGGATTTGCTGGTTTTTCAGTTTCTCTTTTTTAAATGGTGGCTCCCATACAAAGAGCCACTAGGTTTTGGCCAAGTTTTTCGTTTTTTCTAATTTACTCAAAAAAGAATCCCCCGATTTGTATGAAACTTTGTGTGTAATATATGTATATAGTATATGCTTCAAAGAAAACTGCAGTTTTAGTTTTTGGCTACACATGATAATAGCGGAAATTGATTTTTACAGTTTTATTAATTTGACCATAAGTGGAAATTTATATCATTTATAGCACCCAAAAAATGTCATCTAAATTTAAAATCTTTCTTAACGTTAGCTCCCGTGTATCGGTTTTTTTCAGTTTTAGTACGTTTTTTTTTTTTGGTTTTACCAAATTATTCAATAATATTCAATCTTATTGCTCGAAAAGTTTGTTTCCACCATACTATTGCACCCACAGAGCAAGTACGTGCGACACAGTCGGGCATTTTATTTCTAATTGCTCCAAAAAGGGCCCAACAATTGTTTTTAAACTTTGTAGGTATGTAAACTGAATTTTCAGTTTTGGTTATACATACGAGTACATTATATGATAATAACGGAAATAGTTTGTAACGGTTTGATTAAATTGGCCATAAGTGGACAACGACATTTACGAAATGGTTTAGACGGTTTCTTAACGGTAGCTCCCGTATATCGGGTTTTCCAATTTTGACCAAACTTTTCAATAATGACTTCAAACATTTTGATTTACACTGAAGGTATTTCTTGGAAGTATATTTCATTAATAACTGCGTTCTTAAGTTATGGATAAAAATACAAGTAAGGGTAAGGGTCATCTGTTTACAAACGGCTTAATCCAATTATTGGAGTTCTTAAAACGAAATAGCTGGCTTAATCAACGTATCTTGTTCACTACTAATATGCTCAAAAAACGGGACATAAACACTTCTTTAAAAAAGAATTTGAACTTCTTTGCTTATTTTATACAACTAGAACTTGTATTTGTATATTTATTTTTATTAGTTTATTTAAAAACTCTTAACATCAATTAATACATTAAACTTAAAGTGAAATTAAATAATATTATTTCTTAAAATTGGTTTCAACAAAAATTTAAATACATTTATGTTTCTTTCAGTCTTAATGTTTCTTGGAAGATTATTAAATAATTGAAGTCCTTTGTACAGTAGATTGTTCTGAGTGGCAGCTCTTCTATACAGGGGTAGCCTAAAGTCACCGACACTCCTTAAATTATAAAATTACCTCTGTTCGCGTACCCAAATGAAACAGTTTGCATTCGATTTCATACGTTTACATTAACACAAAAAGCGTTCGCGTACTGAGAGATGAACGAAAGAAAATAACAGCTGTTTTATTCTTTCGTTCATTTATTTGCAAGTTTTTGCCCACTGAAATTTCATCTGGTAAAAACTTGAACTCTGTCAAAATCGAATGACGTAAACATTTGTTGTTGCAGATGACCCTTACCGCGAAGAGCTAACCAATCAAAAAATTCGAATTTGACGTTTTTCAAGTTTTTACACAAAAAGCGTTCGTGTACTTTTCGGTAAGTGAGAGAGATTTTTCTCTCGTTTGAGAAATTTTGACAGTTTTCATTTTTTGGCACAAAATGTACGCGAACAGAGGTATTTATTTGTTATAAAATTGACATTACGTTGTAGATATATAGGATACAAATTGTATTTAATTTTAAATATCATTACAAGAGCATTAAATTTTAGTCGTTGTTCAACATTCAGCCAACCGAGATTTAACAGCATTTCTTGTATTGGGGTTCTGAAGCCACACTTAAGCACAGTTCTCATTGCTCTATTTTGTAAAACTTTAAGTTTTCTAATATTTTCCATATTTGACATGTATATGATCGATGAGCAATAATCAAAATGGGGAAGGATCAACGTATTATAAACTGTAATGGCACAGTTTTGTGATATATTTCTACGAATTCTTTTGAAAAAACCTATCTTTTTCGATATTTTAGTACATAGTTTAATTACATGTTCATTGAATTTAAGTTTGTTGTCAATTAATACTTCCAGATACTTGATTTCACTCACACATTCGACTAGTTCACCATTAATTCTTATGTTAACATTCGTTTCATTACTATTTATGCACATACTCTTAGTCTTTGATACGTTCAGTTTAAGCTTGTTTTTGCAAAGCCAGGCATTCATTTTATTAAGTTCGTTTTGGATTACATGTGTACTTGCATTTATACTATCACCAACAAAGTAAATCAAGGTATCATCCTCAAATATTGATATTTTTACTTCTGAAATTGCTTTTACTATATCGTTAATATATAGAAGAAAGAGGGACACCCCCAACTTTGATCCTTGAGGCACACCGAGATTCACGTTTTTCGCATCCGAAAAAGTATCATTTACTTTTACTCTTTGTGTTCTTCCCGATAGGTAACTCTCAAACCATTTAAGCTCAACTTCACAAATACCGTACTTTGCAAGTTTGTTAAGTAATATAACTCGGTCTATCGTTTCAAATTCGCGTTTTAGGTCTAAAAAGACAGAAATAATACACCTGCCATTTTCGATCTCTTTTTTCCCTTTAATTTCAAGCCAACATATAGATGTTTCGCAAGAGCGCCCCTTCCTAAAACCTGATTGCTGAATACTCAAGATATTTTGTGTTTCTATAAAGGTGGTAAGTTGGTTACACACTATTTCCTCTAGGATCTTCTCATATGTGGGGAGCATGTTGATTGGCCTCCAATCTTCAGGATTTTTCGGGTTTGGAGTTTTTTCAATAGGAACGATAACCGACTCCTTCCAATTTTTAGGAAATTCACCATTCTGTAGGGACGAGTTAACTATTTTTAATAAATTTGGAAATATTTCGCTCTTGCAACCCAGAATTATGCTGCAATTAAGTCCAAAACAGTCATTTTTCTTGTTAATTGTTTTGATCGTTTTTTCAAGTTCCTGGAGATTCACTTGTTTAAATTTAAATAAATTATTATGGGGCTCTATATTATCTGAATAGGGAATCGGTATTATACTATTATGAATTTCTTCAACACTGTTCACAAAAAAGGTGTTTAACGCGTTAGCAATTTCTCCTTCAGTTTTAAGACACCTATCATGAATTTTAAGTTCTGAGATTTAATTTTTTTCAGTTTTTAGTATTTGTCTTTTTAATGTCTTCCATAAACCCTTTTGATCACCAGCGTTAGCACTTATTTTAGATTCTATGAATAAACTTTTTGCTTTTATACACTCGTTCTTATACCGATTTCTTACCGCTTTATAGTTTCGCCAAGCTTCTAAAGAATTTTCAAATCTAGCCTGGTCATACAAATTTATTTTTCTTCGCTTAAGATTGCATAATTCGTTGTTATACCATTGGACACATTTTTCATTTATTTTTACCGACTTTGTGACTAGGACCGACTAGGAGCAGTCTTTGTTATTGCTCGAAAAATTTGTTATAATCGTGCTTGCACCCACAGAGCAAGTACGTGCGACCCAGTCGTGCATTTAATTCTTTTTTGTTTCGGAATCCGACATCATTCTTTCGAACTCTTGAATTCTAATTATCAAACGAACGAGTATCCAATATTTTGTTGGTTCTAAAGTTTATGTTTCGTTGTATTTTTGTCGCTGTTGTTAACGATGAAGGGGCTACAATATCTATTTGACACTAGCACCGCTTAGAATGCCCATTTGTCTTTAATCGCTTACTTAGCCCAAAAAAACAGCCATTAGCAAAAGTTATTCTACATACGTTTGAATCCGTGCTGATGATGTTTTTCGTGTTAATAGCAGTGCCCAGTTAGACCAATTCTAGGACTACCTCGGATGGTCATGTTCTTAACAAGTAGTCGGTGGGTGGACAGCATTTACTACGTCTTGTCCTCTTTGATAATCAGTTCCATTCTGCATGCTGCAGACTCCATGGCAGCAAACAGCAAAGGCACCCGTTACGCCTCGCTGTGATCTTCCTATCATTATTTTTTGATTAAGTGTTTTTTATTAGGTGCAACAAATTTTATATACAATTGTCTTAAAATAAAGCTTATTACTATTTTATAAAATGATTCCGGCACAAAGGGGGCCGTCGGCGTCGTTTTCTTGTGTCTATTATACAGGGTGATTCACCAGCGTTGTGCCAAAAAGCTAGAGCGTGTAGGTTAAGTTGAGACAAGAAAAAAATCGTATGGGAGGGGGGGGTCTATTCCCCTCCGTTTAGCCGGGAGGGGCAATTTTCAGAAAAATTGACTTATTTTGTAAAAAAAAATATTTAAAATCAACGGGTTCGTTTACAACACCGTGTTATACCTTTTTGGAAAGCCAAAAACTTCTCCTTTTATTTTGTTTTTAAATTAAATTGTTTTAACGAATAGTTTAAAAAATATAAATTTTCAAACTCAAAATTTTGAAAAAAAATTTGAAAAAATAATTTTAAAACTAATTTTTTTCAAAATTTTACGTAATTAAGTATAATTTTTGTTCTCAGAATTCAACGCTTCCATTAATCTTTAATCCAACACTGAAAACCGTATGGCTCTACGACTTTTTCTTGCCAAGGTATTCAAAAATAACCGAACCTACTTCTTCACAAAAACACGAAAAAATTGGCTAAATGGTCACTTGTGCCATCCCGTAAGGCTAGGTTTTCTTGTTTTTGTGAAGAAGTAGGTTCGGTTATTTTTGAATACCTTGGCAAGAAAAAGTCGTAGAGCCATACGGTTTTCAGTGTTGGATTAAAGATTAATAGAAGCGTTGAATTCTGAGAACAAAAATTATACTTAATTACGTAAAATTTTGAAAAAAAATTAGTTTTTAAATTATTTTTTCAAATTTTTTTTTCAAAATTTTGAGTTTGAAAATTTATATTTTTTAAACTATTCGCTAAAACAATTTAATTTAAAAACAAAATAAAAGGAGAAGTTTTTGGCTTTCTAAAAAGGTATAACACGGTGTTGTAAACGAACCCGTTGATTTTAAATATATTTTTTTACAAAATAAGTCAATTTTTCAGAAAATTGCCCCTCCCGGCTAAACGGAGGGGAATAGACCCCCCCTCCCATACGATTTTTTTCTTGTCTCAACTTAACCTACACGCTCTAGCTTTTTGGCACAACGCTGGTGAATCACCCTGTATAATATATTTTTTTACAAAATGTATATGCCTGTCGCCTTAATCTATCACATGTTTAAATAATTAATTTTTATATTCTATAAAAATATAAGTTGATAATTTATAAGTATTTTTTTTTTCTTTTTAAAAAGAATTATAAGGGGATTAGCCCCTATAATGTCCACTGTCAGCCTTGTCATAGAATGGTCTTCCTTCGTTGTAAATAATGCTTCTGTAGCGGTCTTCAGTGATGGCTCTCACGCTGAGGTATCTGTCATGGGGTTCGATGAGTCCTTGTAGAAGTTGCTGTACCTCCGGATTCGGGTGTCCTTCCAGATTTCCTAGAATCCGGCTGGATAGCTGGATCATGTGGTCGTCAATGGGAATAATTCCTGATTTTTCATACAGCATCTTATTCGGCCAATACTTCCTTGTTGTGGGGTTCCGGTATAATCCTGTGCAGACTCGCAGAACTTTTCTCTCAAATTGTTTGATTTTTTTCATCGCTGTTGGTGAAATGGTGAACCAAATTTGACAAGCATATGTTAGTACTGGGCGGATGAGCTGCTTGTACCCAGTTACGAGCCCTGTGGGACTCCAGCTTTAATTCTTCTTGTTGACGAGTTTTCCTTAATAACCTGAACAAAAAACAATCTATTAGTTAGGAAACTGTAAATGATTCTTACCAAATGGCTGGTGAACCCAAGCCTTGTCAGCTTAAAAATAAGTCCATTGATCCAAAGGCTTTTTCGATGTCCAGAAGGCAAGCGACTGTTGTCTCTTTCCTGTTAAGTCCTGATTTGATAAAACAGATGCATGGCAGTGCTTCGATGATTATTGTAGAATTTTTACTTAAGTTTGGCGGAACAGCGAACATTGTCCTACGTCATCATTTGCAGGTATTGAAGCTGGTCATATCACAATATAATTCTTCCCCATTAACACTGTCGTAAGATGCTTTGAAATCTATGAAAAGGAAGTGGGTCTCAATGTTAAATTCTTGGGTTTTCTAGATCTAGAATCTGGCGCAATGTGAAAATCAGAGCTGTTGAAGATTTTCCAGGTCTGAAGCAGCATTGCTAAGGAATCCTGATATTGTTTGTTTCACTCTTTCATAGAAGTTTCGCAACCCTTTTCTACTAAAGCATCTCCTCGATTTTACGTTGATGATGCTCTATCTTCTTTTTCCTGAGCAAGCGATTTTCAGCCTTCCTCTCCTCGTAGTAGAACTAACTAGTTTTCTTCCTGATCCACAGGGTCTCCGTTTTTGCTTTTTTTTACCTGAGTCAAACCAAGGATTTCTCGCAGGTTGTGTCAGTAACTCAGCACTTTTGACGCATAGCTGCGTTTCTTATGGCTTCTTGCCATTGATTCCCCGAGACCAAGTATAGAGACTTCTCGTTAATTTTGTTTTAATTCATTTGATAAGGGCATTAGGCACAATTTAAGTGCGCTTCCATTGTTAAAAAAAAAAAAAACTTTAAGAGAGGGTATAAGATGACTCAACCGACTAGGGGAAACTGTTAATTCCAAAGTCCTCCACGCAAACCTAAATCATCTCTAAAGATAACCAAATGACGGTTAAACATGTTTCACTGCTTCGTGAAGTTCTAAGTTTTGCGAGCAGCACCAATAGGCCCTCTATTTATTTATTTTTTGAACAACAAACAAAGAAAAGACAAAAAAAACCCCAAGAAATCATCCGATAAAGTTGACTAACTTGATAAACAATAAAATCAGTTAAACCTTTAATTAAGATAACAAATACCTACCCAATTCCCAGCTCCCCGTCCCCATATCATGAGTGTTACAGCTAATTAAGCAATAATTACTCATCGTTATCAAATGTTTAAAAAAAAAAAAAAACATTTCTTGTAATGTCTGCCACTTCAAACCTGAAAAGATACAAAAAAGGTCAAGAATGTTCTACAACGATGTAGCTTTGATAAAGGTGTTCCCTTTCACTTGGATCTTTCGATCAATTTTACTGAAAACAACATTCAGTTTGTTTCTTTTTTACAATGTAATCAACACACTGCCCCCTTCCAAAGCATATTTTGAATCACAAAGAAACAAGATAAGATAAATCAAATGACAACAAATAAATAGGTACCTAAATGATACCACCACTTAATAATAATAACCGATAAGAATCTTTCCCACAATCATTGTGCTGCGTAATGATGACGATTTATTTTGTTCCTATCAAATCAACACACACAAAAAAAAAAACTCATTAAACACTCAATTTTTGAAAGATAAATGTTTTTTTCAAAAAATAAATCAAGAATCACCTCGATTAAATTTATAAACCATTATTTCAGAATCTGTTATGGATATCACACTGGGAACGGAGAGGGACAAAAACATAGTCAACGAACCTCCTTACTCGTTTTCCACCAATTCATCGGAATATTTCGAAAATGAGGATCTCATAACCAAGGACGATGATGATATGACATTTTGTATGTCCAACTATGCTAAAGAAGCCCTCAAAATGATGTTTATGATGCGTTCGCATCAAATGCTAACCGATGTGATATTAGAAGTCAAACAAGAGCTCTTCCCAGCCCATAAAGTTGTCCTATGTGCAGCTAGTCCTTATTTCAAAGCCATGTTCACAGGAGGTTTGAAGGAATCAGAAATGAAGCGAGTTCAATTGCAGGGGGTAAGTTATTTTTTTTTTGTTTACATTCCAAAATGGTCATAATATAATGAATTATTACTATCCCAGGTGTGTCCAACATCAATGTCACGTATAATCCACTTCATGTACACAGGCCAAATCCGAGTGACAGAAGTGACAGTGTGTCAGCTATTACCAGCCGCCACAATGTTCCAAGTGCCAAACGTGATAAATGCCTGTTGTGTGTTCCTCGAACGCCAACTGGACCCCTCGAATGCAATTGGCATTGCAAATTTTGCCGAACAACATGGATGCACAGATTTGCAGCGTAAAGCCAATATGTTCATTGAACGTCACTTCACACAAGTGCGCACATTTGATCTAATTTTATATCTTCACTGTTTTCCATTGCAGTCTATTTAAACTTGCAGGTCTGCCATGAAGAAGAATTCCTTCAGTTGTCGGCCATACAACTGATAGCACTGATCCGTCGTGATGAGTTAAATGTCCAGGAAGAACGCGAAGTCTACAATGCCGTCCTTAAATGGGTTAAGTATGATGAAGCTAAGCGTTATCCGAAAATGGCAAGCATTTTGCGTGCCGTACGATGTCAATTACTGACTCCGACTTTTCTCGAGGACCAAGTGAAAAACTGTGATATTTTGCGTAAAGCACCCGCTTGCAAAGAGTATTTGGCCAAAATAATTAAGGATTTAACTCTGCACAAGCGGCCTGTGGTGCGTGAGAGAAATCCCAATACAACACGAATGATATTCGTGGCGGGGGGATTTTTTAGACAATCTCTGGATATGTTGGAGGGCTATAATGTGGATGACAAGACGTGGACAACACTGCCAAATTTGAGAATACCACGTTCTGGATTGGGTGCGGCGTTTTTGAAGGGAACCTTTTATGCTGTTGGCGGGAGGAATAATTCAATTGGTTCGTCGTACGACTCGGATTGGGTGGATAAGTATAATGCTGTGACAGAGCAATGGCGGCCGTGTGCTCCGATGTCGGTGCCAAGGCATAGAGTCGGTGTAGCTGTGATGGACGAGAAGATGTATGCCGTGGGCGGTTCGGCCGGATCCGAGTATCATAATTCTGTTGAATGGTGAGTTTTTTATTCTAAAATAAACCCGTTTTATAAACTAATTCGTAACGTCTTAGCCCATTTTTTAGTTCAAGATTCTTTAAGTCTGATAACGTGAAGTTTTTTTTTTCTGTAAAAAGTATAACACATAAAATGTAGAGCTTCGAATTCGATTTTTAAAGGGTCTTTCCCAGTCACTTTCAATAGGGTTAGGTTGGAAAGGGTTTGCGATATTGATTTGTAAACCGTTACAAATCCAACCAAGAGAGATAGTTGAGTCTTACTAAGCTTAAGTAGGTTACATATTTTTTTGTTCTTCAAACACCCGGCCGAAGATTACCGAAAATTGGTCCCTTTTTTTTAATTGGCACTTGTTAAAGCTGTTTGGGTAAACTTTTACGAGAAAATTTAAAGACAGAGTTATCATCGATCGAAGAGTGGTGTACTGTAATAACAGGCGTGGTAGCCCTATTCGTGTTCCTGAACTACAGGGGACGGCATTCTGGTGCATTGGAAGTGCATCAGGGCTATGCACTGTAGCCGATTTTGTTCGTCCTTGAAATTGATGATAATATGTCGGTGGGTATGGCAGGGAGACTTGGTATCCAGTTTAGCCTATTTCAAATGTTTACCGTTTAGTGGCTAACAGGATTGGTGCGCCTAACTAAACACGTCATTCGCTTTGACAAAACAGGAAGATAACTGGCTTTAGCCAGTATAGCACGCACGAATCCAAAAACAGCAAGTTCTTGTAAGACAGGAGCCAGTTTACCCTTCTTGGTTGTTATCTGTCAATCGATGGTGGAATGGACCTCACAACATAACGAACAAATTTCGTAAAGTATTTAGAATAATTCGCTCAAGTGTGGACAGTGGTGTGCCAACATCCGGATTAGGTTACAAACTTCTATTAACTATTATATCGGGTTTCAAATATGCCACAGTCCTTAGGTCTATGAGAGACAGATGCACTGAAATTGTATGTGTAGCTGAGGTTCTGTATGTTCTTTGGGTCCATCTCTCTCTCTTTTTTCGTCCTCAATCTAAAGCAACATATCTCTCCTTCCAGGCCCGTAGTAGAAATAGGCTTCATGCATCGTCTGGCAGATAAGTTAAACTGTCCAATAGTTCGTTTGTATGACTCGTCATCGGTCTTGTTTTCTCAGACACCTGATAAAGAGGAGGTGGACGCACCCAAACCGCATGTGGAATTGAGGCTTTGTATTGTCTGTTGTGTTGTCAGTCTTTTGGTAAAGTGTTTTTCCTCGATACCATATATTTCTTTCGAAAGCTTACTTGTTTCCCTCTCTCGTCGGGCCCGTCGGGACTCTTCTAGTGGCTCAACGGCACAAGAATCTTTGACCCTACTTAAGGCCCTACAACTTCAAGTTCGGCGCTCAAAACAAAGCTGTGCTAGGTTTCCCTCATAACGCCTACTGACCATCATGCACGGATGAGACAAAAAAGAGATGTATAATGTCGTTATCTAAAAGAGAGGACCGAATTCAGTTAAATAGAAGAGCAAGGATGCGTCAGTCAAATGGAGTCAGGAGTTGGCTGAAATTTAACTTGAATACAAGGGCGATTAAAAGCAGATCAAGTCATCAAGTCAAATAAGATCCTAGTAGACATAGCAGCAAGTGTGAGATCATCTCGATTTGTTTCAATTTACTCATTAAAACGTCGTTTATATCGCATTAACCTGGTTGGGTGTGAGGCATGTGACTCTGGTATACTTAAAACTGTTGATCCGGGTGATATTTTTGGGTTTCTCACCGTGCACCTTTAAAAATCCATTCAAAAGTTTGCACAGTTTCTTTTAGTATAATTTGATCTCAGTGAGTAGATTTCTATAGCACTGGCAGAGGATCTATCGTTTGGAGCAACCTGCCTTCAAACCAATCAGTGGTCAAGGGTGGTCTACAGTTATAGCATTTTTTAGCGTGGATTATGACTCCGAGTCAAGAACCAAGATCCTCTGAAAATTGTCAGAAGTGTTATGCTCGATGCTTCGAGTTTCTATCAAGAAATCTGCATACTTCTGTTCACCCCAGCAGCATAGGACAACGAGCATTTGTTTCCATGGATGGAGATAATGTCGGCTTATCTAGTATAAGCGTGTGTTCCCTTATTGAAGCTTCTTAGGAAGCCCTTTGCGATCTATCCGATAAACAAATCCATTTGATCAAGTTGCGATAAAGCGTTTCTGAAAAAATCGCTTTCCAATGGATATGCCAATCAATCACCCTTACAATAACTCCTTTTTCGACCTTCAGAGAACCCGTCTGAGAACCATACACCTCACCTCCCCACTACGGCCTTAACAATCGACGTCATCTGATAAACTTCTTGCTTTACTTAAGCTTAAATTCCATTCAGCCCACGTTCGATCCTCCGCCATAGAATTCAGTACTTTGTCACGTACACCACACCACAAACATCATGATATTGCATTTTCAATCTACTAAACCAAGTCCAATGATAAAAATCAGATGACGACAAATTTTATTTATTTCGTTGAAAGTTTATAGTTTATTTTGTGTTCAATAATTTCCTGCAGACATGATTATTTACTTTTCAAGGAAAAAACCATAAATCCCCTTATTTGAATAGATAACATTTTATAAGGTCCAATTAAAAGTTAAACAACATTTTTGCTTTCAGCGAAAGCCACACATCTCAATTGTTATCGCCCTTTTGCGCATAATACGCCAATAAACTTAATATTTTTTTAATTTTTTTTTTTATATTTTTGTGATAGCTGATCTTAGTTCAAAAAATGTGTCGGGGATTCCACGATAAAACGTAAGAAGAAGTAACTTTAATTGTTGATAAGAGCTTTCATAAAAAAAATAAAAACAAAGTCGAGTACATGACCAGGCAGTATTGGAGTAGGTACTGCTTTGGAGTGTGTAAAGATAAAATTGTTTCCAAATCCTTGTCGAATTATGTTTTTATGTGGGGTGCTTGAGTGCGTTGTTTGGTTATCATTAGCATAGGTCGGTTGGAAAGAAGATCAATATATCGGATCCCACAGCAGATTAAGTTAATTGAATTCCAGACTATTTGCCCAACTGGACAACTACAACTGGCTGGTTGAGGCTGTTGGTACTTGTATCGAGGAGGCCGAAAAGCTATCAGTACTCGGTATGTGTATCAGTGACAATCTCCGTTGGAATGATCATATACTTGAGATTGCCAAGAATGCTGCAAGATGCTTAGGCTTTCTTAATAGATGCAAGACGTTTTTCACCCCTTCTGATCTGGCTACAATTTACAAAGCGTTTATACGCCATAAACTCTAGTATAACTCCCATCTCTGGGCAGGTGCTTCTCAAACTTTTCTCCACCTGCTCGACAGACTTCAAAAAAAAGCGTTAAAATTGATAGGAGAGAAAAAAATTATGGAAACATTTCCGTCACTCGAACATCGTCGAAATGTCTCATGTCTTTCCTTATTTTACAGGTTCTTTTACAAAAAATGCTCACTCGAGGTAGCCAGTTGCGTTCCACCCCTTAAAAATTTCCCCCGTAATACTCGTCTTGCTAGAAACGCTCATCAGTTTACACTTGAGCCCAATTTCGGACGTACCGTGAAATATAGGGATTCTTTCTTCAGCCGTACAACACGAATGTGAATTGAATTGCCTGGCACAATTTTTCCTTGCCATTTTGATCTTCAAGCCCAATGTTCATCGACACCTCCATTCCCTTCCTCTAGAATTTCCTATCGCTCGGTCTGTGACTTATTATTAAAAGGGCTATAACAAACCCCTTAAGGGCGTGGGCCGTGTAAAAAAAAAGCACAAGTAAACCCCTTACTGTGTTAATGCCATGCAGGCAATCTGATTGCGTTCAAGGCAGATTGCTCTAATCGATTGCTTCTCGGCTAGTACTATGGAAATCTACTCACTGAGATCAAATTATACTAACAGAAATTGTGCAAACTTTGAAATTGATTCCTAAAAGTAAACGGCGGGTGAGAAACCGACAAATATCACCCGGATCAACAGTTTTAAATACACCAAAGTCACATGCCTCGCAATCAACCAGATTAAAGCGATTTTAAAATGGGTAGCATCGTGTAAGGTGATAGTTGATAGTTGACCTAACGTAGAGAAGAATGTTCGATTTTGATTATCAACTACATCCTTACATGATTCCAACTCAGCTTAGTATATCTACACTTGCTGCTATGGCTACTAGGGTCTTATATGGTTTCATGACTTGATCTGCTTTTAATCACTCCTGTATACTCGTACAAGTTTCAGTCAACTCCTGACTCCATGTAACTGGATACTGGAATATCCTTTGCCTTCTATTTAACTGCATTTTGCAGTCTATTTTTCTGTCCTTTTTTTTAAAGTTCCTTGCTGTCGTTGTTTTAGAATCATTGCCAGAGCTCATAAGGGATGTGTAGAGGTTCGAGGCACCCAAAACCAAAGGCGGTAACTGGTTAGCTATGACAGCCTTGACCACGGACCAATAAGATACAGACCGCCTCTTTTTGCCTACAAGCTGAAAATCAGCTGATATGACTTTTATTTTTTAAATGGAAGCAGTAAACATACAACAAAAATAAATAACACACGCAGGGATAGTTGCCATCAGGAAATGCAGTCAGAGATATTATATACGTATTCACACACACGAGGGTGTTTCAGGCGAGAGGAGTACGAGTTGGCGGTCTGTATTGGTCTGTGGCCTTGACTCGTTGTCGTTGATTTTTTTGGAAGGGCGATTGATACTCTTGCTTCTGCCTTGATATTAACCTCAAGTCTGCTGTTTGCTCCTTCAAACGTATCAAGTATAGCTCTACGATTATCATTCATCCAATAAGATTAGACTGTCGTGGTAGGTGAGCTTATGCAGCTCAGACGCTGCGGTATTAAGGCTATACCTGTTCTGCCACTTCATGCTTCATGTCAGGTTCTAGATAATGATTTTCTGTGGGTGGATGGTTTTGAGTCTTTCCAAGCTCACGATCTCCACAATGAAGAAAGACATTTTATCGCTTTAAAAACGAAGAAGTCTGAAGACGGAGACTTGTTTCTCGTCTCATGCTATGGAGATGTTTTTGTCCTTTGAAAAAGAGGTTTAAATTCCTGGTTTTGGTTAAGTATTCTGGTACAAAGTGTTTGGACCAGATTTAAACGACGTAATTCCTAGCATAAGCTAGCAATGTTTGTGGAGTCTGCAAGTAGGACATTCTTCACAGAGTTTTTGATGTTGTTTTTTATTTACTTCAAAGAAGTTTACTTTGTAGCAATAGGTCGACCGGTGATACTCGTATGTTGATATTTCTCACCGAATAGTGGGACTAATCTTTACATCGTTTTGGAGAAAGTAAGATTATTGAGCTTGAAATTCATTTGATAGAGTTTGGCATCAAGCTCTTTTATCGAAAATGTGTGCATTTGGTTTTGACATACCACTTATTTGTTGGATAAGAAAGTTACCTTTCGGACTGTTCAATTCGATTTGTCTTGGACGGTTTTCAGTCTGCTATCCACAGAATAAATGCTGGTGTGCCCCAAGGCTCCGTTTTGTCTCCGAATCTCTTTCTTATCTTTATAAATGATCTCTTGTCTAATACTTCTAATCCACTAAATTTTTGCTGACGACAGTACTCTCAGCTTTTCATATTCGTTTCCAGATTAACATCCATATCCTTCGGATGTGGAACTGCAACGGTATCGTATGATAAGCTCATTAAATTCCGATCTTGACAGCATTGTCCAATGGGGAATTATCAAACGCGTGGAATTTATTGCTTCAAAAACTCAATGCTGTCTTCTTTCGTTAAAGCATAACCATGAGTGGCACTTGCATTGAGGAAACCGAACAGCTTTGCGTTCTAGGTATGTGTATTACAAACCACCTTTTGTGGAATGATCACATATTTGACGTCGCCAAAAATGCCGCAAAATGCTAAGGTTTCTTAAATTGATGTAAGAAATATTTGTCCCCTTCTGATCTGGCTACAATATACAAGGCATACATTCGCCCGAAGCTTGAGTATAATTCTCATATCTGGGCAGGTGCTCCTGTCACTCACTTGAAACTTTTGTTTAACTTGAACATCGTCGTAATGTTTCTTGTCTAACCTTGTTTAAGCGCTACAAACAGTGCTCCAGCGAAATAGCCAGTTGCGTTCCTCCCTTAAAATAATTTTCCCGTAACACCCGCACTAGGAATGCCCATCAATTTACTCTTGAGCCTAACTTCGAACGTACTGTAAAGTATAAGAGACTCTTTTTTTTAACCGCACTACATGAATGTAGAACGCTTCCGGCTCGATTTTTCGCTCCCATTATGATTTATAGACATTCAACATCAATGTGCATCGGTATCTCCTTTTAGCTCCTATCCCACTTTTCTAAACGCTCGCACTGTGTTAATTCATGTTAAGGGTATTAACAACCCCTTGAATGCGCGTAATTTATAAAAAAAAACCTTTTAATGTCAATGTCGCTCCTATTACTTTCACGTCACTTATGCACCGGAATCCAATAGAAGATCACAAAATGATTCCCTGGTTCCGATGTCACCGTGGCAATCTCCTGAATATGTTTGGATCTTTAATTACCCTGGGTTTGATTTTAATTGTCATGTGCTCATCTCACTGACATCGTTTTGCTAACTATAAAGTCGATTAGTCGTGAGTCCATAATCAGGGGTGGTGTCGTGAAAGCCTTTGTTGGCTGACCTTCATTTTCCTTTCTTCCGCTTATTTCACTTTTTGTAAAAAATTTTTAGAATTTGTTTGTTTAGTGTGCCTCTTTTCAATCAAGCAGCCTCCGGAGTGTTCTCCTTCGATGAACTCAACGGTCATAATTTCTAATAATTGTAAGATCTGTAATTAAGTCTTCGAAATGTCCCTTAATCAAACCTTCTACTATTTTAAACTAATCTTTATTTTATATTTTTATTTTGTAGCTACGACCCAGAGAAAGATCGCTGGGCGCTGGTTCAATCGATGCATTCCAAGCGCCTTGGCGTCGGGGTCGCTGTTGTCAATCGTCTGCTCTATGCAATTGGTGGTTTCAATGGAACTGATCGTTTAGCAACTGTCGAATGCTATCATCCTGAAAATAATGAATGGACTTTTATTCCACCAATGCAAGTTGGACGAAGTGGAGCAGGTAAGCAAAGAGGGCATCCGAAAAATATTCAATTTTTACCATTTTTTTTTTTTAAACAGGTGTTGCTGCTATTAATCAATATATTTACGTTGTCGGTGGATTCGATGGCCGTCGCCAACTGGACTCGGTGGAACGTTACGACACCGAAAACCAAGTATGGCAAACTATGACTCCAGTGAAAATAGCCCGAAGTGCTTTGTCTCTCACTCCATTCGAGGGCAAACTCTATGCCATGGGAGGATTTGATGGCTCCAACTTCTTGTGCATTGTAGAAGTCTACGATCCAGAGAAGAATTGTTGGGAAGAAGGAACCCCTCTTAGTTCGGGTCGTTCGGGACATGCATCTACTATTGTCTTCCAGCCATCATGCGTTACTTCGCACATGGATTGCCTAGAAAATGAAGCTCTCTTCAAGGACGAACCTCCCTCTGGTAATGGGGGCGATGATCGCGGTGGCGGTTCAGCTTTTGCATACCCGCATTTATTTTCAAATGCCTGCAGTAGTCGACAAGCTCCGATGCAGCATTTCTCCGGCAATAGCAGTGGCAGTGGGAGTGGAGGAGGGACATGCAGCAACAATAGCGAAATGATCAATAATGCAGACCCCACAGCTGACGCGGCCAGTTTAGCTTCGTCCGCACTAAGTTGTGGACTTCAAAATATAAGCCTCTCAAATGGGCTCGACTCAAGACTTCAAAATGGTGGTGGTGGTGGTGGTGGTGGTGGTATGTTCGTCGTCCCACCAGCGCTTCCAAGATTCAATTATATATACAGTATAGATCCCCACAGTCTAGACCAACTGAAGATCAATGAAAAACTCTGCGCTCTAGTCTTTAAAAAATGGTGCAATCGACAACGGCATCGGCCGTGTATATTCAAAAGGCTACGACAACGTATCTTCGAATCATTGTGTAATAACAAAAGTGTGTGTTGCAACAAGCAGCCGCCAGCAGTTGCGTGATAAAAGTTGACTAGTTAGTCCTTCTTTAAAAAAACTTCAAGTAGAAGGATAATTTTAGTTTTTTTGTTTTATATTATTTTTTGTTTAAATCATTCCAACAGCAGCAACAACAAAAAATTAAAAATAACGCAACAGCTGTTTGTAATTATTTATGTATTCACTCCGCATGTAATCATTTTCACAGGCTAGCAGCGCATTCCTATATTAAAAAAAAAATTATTCAGTCATATTGCCAAATAAAAATAAATTTAATTATTCTTTCACACACCCATCCCCCTTCCCTTCCCTTCACTTTCCTTTCCACTGTTGCAAATAAATTATATTTTAATTTCTTGAATACGAAAGAGAAACTGATATTTTCTAGTTGTTAAACGTTAAACAATATTATTTTGTTTTTTAATTGTATTTTTTTCTTTTTTTTTTATACCTAAATTATTTTTGTCGAAATGTGTCTTTATTTAATTATTTAAGAATATTATGTGTACCTCGTATTTAGTTTAAGTTTTTAAGATTTATTTAAGGTTTTAACATTAGAAAAACAAAGACCCATTTAATTAAATTAAAAAAGAAAGAATATTTGATATTTAAAAACATTTTTTATTGTATTGTTCTTATTTTTACAATTTTCTTTGTTTGCGGGGACGTGGTGGAGTCCAGGACACCATAGTGTTGTCTGTAATTGATACTATGTTCAGTCCACTCATTTGGAGACCTTTTATAGCAGACTGAGAAACAAATTTAATTTGGAAATTAGAAAGAGCTGAGAAATAGTAAAGTAAACTTACCATACGACCAGGTCCTAGACCACGAACTTTTACTCGAAGGGTCTTAAATCCAAGTTCAACGGCGCTCTGTTGGGGTTTTAATAAAAAAACTAACTTAACTTGTGATTTATAATAAACTTATATCTAACTGCCAAAAACATGACTGGGTTTATAAAAATGAGCAAGGGGTTATGGCTACCTTTTTCATGTTTAATGCGAGTGTAGGGAAAATGCTGACGGATGAAAGAGAAGGTACTGACGCTCATTGGGTTCGAACTTCTTAATACAACAGTAGAAGGGAGAAATAGAGCTGGGTTATGCATTCCACATTCCTGCTGTGCGGCTAAATATCTGGACTTAAAAGTACGCTTGAAATTGGGCTCAAGGAAAAACTGAGAGCGTTCCTGAAAGCGCAATATCAAAACTAAAGTCCAACAAGGCTGCTGGAGCCGATGGCCTTACGGCCGAACCCTTCAAAGCAGCGGGAGATGACTTGGTGAGGAGCATACACCAACTCATCTGTACAATCTGGTCGGATGAAAGTATGCCTGACGAATGGAACACCAGCATTGTGTGCTCTATCCAAAAGAAAGGAGATACTCTGAACTGCGCCAGAGGAATAAGTCTCCTAAATGTCGCATATAAAATCTTGTCGGCTATTCTGTGTGAACGCATGAACCCTTTTGCAAGTGAAATTATTGGCAATCGTACGCAACTCGCATGTGAATACCAGCGTTTTTAAAAGCCGTTCAATAAATTGGCATGCTAATGATATTGACATTATTGGAAGAACGATGCGCGCTGTCAGTGGAGCATTCGCAAGTACTGAAGTCGAGGCGGCGAAAATGGGCCTGGCTGTCCTCGGGTGCAGAACATCATCACCGTAGACTCGGGCAAAACGTCACGATGGATATAACTTTGAAGTTGTCAAGGATTTTGTTTTTTTTTTTTGGGTTCCACTATAACCACTCAGAACAACATCAGTGAAGAGATCAGTCGAAGAATCACTCGTTCCAATTGCTTCTTCGGCTTAGAAGTAGCAAAGCCCTCCCTCAAAGGACCAATGAGACACTATACATGTACAAGACCCTTATCATCCCAGTCATTCTGCATGAGGCAGAAGTGTGGACACTGATACAATCGGTTGAATACAGGCTGGGGTGCTTTGAGAGAAAGATAATTCGGGTGATATTCGGTCCTGTAGTATCAATGGAGTGTGGAGGAAAAGATTCAATGACAAACTGTACAGCGACATTGACCTGGTTAAGAGGCTGAAAATACAGCGGCTTAGATGGCTAGGCCATGCCGTACTGGATGACTCTATCTAAGGTGGCGCAATCAACTGGAGAACGACCTCAACCAACTCGGTGTGCGCAACTGGTGGCCACTGGCTAGGGACCGGCCTAGCTGCCAAGGATTGTTGGTTGAGGTCCCAATGGACTGTCTGCGCCAATATAAGTAAATAATTCTTAAAAGTGAGAGTTTTACGGTTAAAGTCTTTCAGATAAAGAATGCAAGTGATTATGGCAACATAACTTTGTCTGTAAAAATTATGATACACTAAATGATCCGCAAGAATCATTGCGACGGTGTTTGGAAGAAGTGACTGTTGAATCTCCAATAATTTTAAATGCTCTTTTCAAGCCTTTTGAACTGCATATAGTCCAAGAGGCTTAAGTGAGTTGTAATAGCACTATAAATAACTGCCAAATCAGAAAAAAAGAAACAACAAGCAACTATGGACAAAACCCAAACCAATTTGGTGCACTAGGACATAAAGCATGTTATCGTTCTATAAAAGACATTCCTAGGAGTGCAAGATGCTCAGTTTCTTCCCTGCAAGTGCCATACATGGACAGTGACAAGTGTTTGTGTTTTCAAAGCATCAAACTCTACACGGTTTCTTTGCCACATTCAACATGTTGTAGTCGAAGTTTGGCATCTAAAGAGTATGTGAATGTAGAAACGACTATGAAAAGCTGAGCGTAATGGATGAGAAGTCTTAGGTAGATCGTCATTAATAAGAATAAGAAAGATTTATCGAGGACAAATCACTGCGCTGCGCTGGGGTACACCACCAGGATTTATTTTGTGAATTTCAAACTATAATCCGTCCTCACTTGTATGGAACGGATTGAAAGGTATTTTCTAATCTAATCTATCAAAGAAGAGTCATCGAATATGAAATCATGTCTTTTCGATAACAGAGCACTCAAAAACGATGTAAAGATTGGTTCCACTGTTCTGGGATATACCATCATATCACTTTGGGTCTATTGCTACGAAAACCGCGTTGCCGGTCATAAAGAAGTTTTCGTTACAAAGATATTTCTTGAGCTGAAAATTTGTCAATGTCTCCATGGCCTTTAAAAGCAGTGACGTAAGTGTGTTTGAACGACAATTAAATGGTGAAGATAAGCCTATTTTTAACTGCCTGGACAAATGCCATTTTCCATCAGCTCAGAAAAGAGACGTTGAAATAGCAACGATGAAAAAGCTTACGCATTCAAAGCAAATCCTTTCAGAAGAATGAATGGTAAGGGATTTGTGCACATGCAGATTATTAAGAACTCTTGCAACTCTACGAGTGTGAACGAATGTTTGTCCATTAACCGAGCTGCAAATCAATCAGTTTTGTTAAGGAGCTGATCACAGAAGTGCCATTGTCAACCAATCAAGCCAATAGTTGTTTTTGTACATGAGTTTCATACCTTTATCCCTCCCTATTCGAGATAAAAATTCTTAATCCTTGTTAATTAAATTGGTCATAAAATGTGCGAGTGCATCAGTCTTTGCTGACGAAAAAGCCATCATAAGCTACATCCTTCGAACAAGAACTTCACGTAGAAGCGGATTTCTTGAGTTGTCTTTTTCTAACCAAAAGTTCCTCTCTGTTTCTGAAATCTATGTGACCCAGGATTTCTCACTATGTGGAACAAAGTCTACTTCATGTCTAAGATATCATCTTGGAAAAGATACTGATATGTATTAGGGGATATTATGAAAACACCGTCAATGTCACAATAGCAAAAGAGGAGACGCCTGTTTGTGAAAACGAATAGACATGGAACAGTCTAGTCTAATGCCGATAGGCATGCCACAGTGTTTGTAGGTCAAACCCCTTCGTGCTCATAAATAGTGTGAAGCAGTTGAGTGGAATTGTTTGTATCCCATTCGAGATTAGAAGTTCTTCATGAAAAAGCGGAAGACAACATTCCTTGTCTTGGTTAGATATGGAATGCTATAGGAGTCAGAAACAGTATAAAACTTTCCCTGTACATAAGTAATCAAATGACTAGTTATATATATGCCAAAGAGTTATATTCTCGGAAAAGCTCACAGATCGAAAGAGTTTTGCCCATCTTTTAAAGATTAAATTCTGAATGTATGGATACTAGTTGGCTCAAGAAAGTGCAGGTACTTAAAATTCTAGACTAGGTTACTCTAGTAAGAAATCGATGTCATGCGATAAATTTATGTATCTTTAAGTTTATCCGTTCGCGGGTTAATTATGAATCCTCGGTTCTGGAAAGTGACCTTGCAGCAATTTTAATGTAAATAAAAAGCTTCGATTGACAAAGTAATTGTAAAGCTTACTTTAAGGGGAGGATTTTGAAAACTGGATACTGGTCTACGTTGCCTGCGTTACACCCATATAGTGTGCAAAAACTAAACGGCTAGTACGAAGGTCTCAAGCATGTTAAAAAACCACACCGACAATGGCGAATGTTTCGTTCTCTGTCTCAAATGTCTTGTGCACTACGTTCGGAGACAAGAAATCTCGTTAAGCCTCAGGCTTTATGACATCGGGAATATAAGAAGTGCCGACAGTGGAATGGATCGAGGACACAATTTGATATTCCCCACAAAAGTGAACGTCCTCAATGCGCCTTCGATTCAGAAATAAAAAACGCAATAAGGTAGGCAGTAACCGCTTCATTTCAAACTCTGAAAGAAGTGATATGTTGCGGGGAAGAAGTAGACAAAATATTATGAAGAACCGACGCAGGAGAACAACTAATCAACTCCAGAAACAAGGAGGAACGAGCAGGATTAAAAAATTGTCTAAAGAAAGACCAGCTGAATAGGTGGAAGGAGAATATTACTTCGGTTAGTGGGTGAGTTAGCCAAAGCTTTGATTTATATCGTTACATATAAATAAAAATCAAACCCATTAAGGATCTCAAGATGAACAAGGTGGCAGGACTTGTCAATCTTTTGTTAGAGCTCTTAACACTCTAGCAATAAATTTGCACTTAAAAGTTGGGTAACACAATGCTGTATTCAATCTGTGTTTGTCTATTAAGACTAGAGGTACTACTGTTAAAGAAGAGGAATATTTCTTTTCGCATTTTACATAAACAGAAAAATGTAAAAACAACCAAAAAGTGCCCTGGTCAGCTAATACTGAACGTCGAACAAACAGAAAGTTTCCCTACCAAGACTATCGTGGACACAATCTTATCAACAAGGATTGAAAAATTGACCAAATTCACTCACCGATCCAAGTGTTATTGCTGTTGCTTGCGCTGCAATGTTTGTTCCTTTCCTAGTGTTCTTGAAGCCTTCAACACCGCATGACCGTATTAATCTGATAACTCCTAAAATACAGATTGTATGGTTGAATATTTTTGATGGTTTCATAAGTCATGTCATAGCCATACCTTTGTAATCTGCTACCGAAATAATTGTGTTGTTCTTAGAGACTCTCACATTACAAACTGGAAGCTCATTGAAAGGTATTCCATTGAATAATTGTGTGGCTGTTGAGGCATCAGGGAAGAACCTCTCTTTTCTATGAATTTTTAATAGGATTATTTCCAGGATCTCTGATCGATTCCAAAGCTATTTGATTTGAACTTACTTGCCCATCAGGGTATCGATATCAACTGATCTTTCGCCGACAGTACCCTCGTCTCTAGAAGGCATTGAGGCAAGCATTTCTTTACGATCTTCCACTTTGCATAGTATAGCACTTGAGTGGATCTGCGCTTTGGGAGTAGCAACATAACGTGGTGCAATCCTTAATATCGTTGAAAATGCTTGCCGCAAAGACATTTTAATATATAATAAATAAAATAAACTAGTGTTCTTTATTTTCAATTTTATTTTAGAGCAAAATGTGCAAAACGTCAGTTACGTCAGAACATATGCTAATGACATTTTCATTTGGCTGCGTTCAGACCTCAAAAGTATTTTGTTTAGTACGAGTGTGCGTTCAGTGGAGGCACAATTATTTGTTAAATTCCGAGCAATTCCGAAGAGACTTCAATAAAGTATCTGAATTTCTGTGGTGAAATTGCCACTGTATGCAAATTGAAGTTGGATGTCAAGGAGATGAATTGAATAATTTATTTTTTTTTGTTTCCAAGCATTGACATACTACGCTTGAACTTCTTGTTCCAACGTAACTCAACACTCCACTCAAACATGTCGTCGAATAGAAACAAATATAAGGCCACCATAACTGATTTCTTTGCTGAAGTAGCAGTGATAAACAAGAAGTGTTTATTTTGTTTTGTCATTCGTAATTCATGGTAAATGGACTTCTTCAACACGCTGAACCTGTTTCTTAAGCAGGAATAGAAATAAAGTATAAGTATGAAGTGTAGTCCATTTACTGTGTGTGTCAATGCCCCCAACTTTTGCTAATTCTTTAAGTATCAGTTGTAAAATCGTGGTTAATCACTGAACCTCGTTTTTAAATTCTTGATTCGTGATTCAGCTTTATTTAAAACACCGAAATCGGTCGGTTAACTCTTGAACTACTCTAGAACCACCGTCTAAACTTTAATTAAGGCTCGCGCAAACCAAAGCGGCTGCGGTGGCGGTGGCGACCTAGACCGCCATGTACTTAGCAGTACTATATCACCGATTTTAATTTTTTTTTTGTTCTATAATTTGGGAATGATTTAGGGAAATTTAGGAAATCGTTTTTAGAATTTAGGAACAATTAGTTTAAAAGTTTTTAACAATTTAAATTTGGCGTATACTTAGCAGCACATAGTCACAAAAGTGGCTTTTTATGGTATCAATCGATTGGGGGCAACTCCAGTAAATTTAGGAACAAGTTTTAGAATTTAGGAACAAGTAGTTTAGCTAATAATTAACAAAATGTAAACAAATTCAATGCTTCTATAAACAATTAAAACGTATCGGTACGAAACGTAACGTCGACAAGCTGTTATAAAGAAGGTACCACTGTCGCATGTAAACGCAGTTTACAGTTGACATTTTTGCAGCCAGTGGAGTTTGACGTTTATCAAAGTTTGTGAATACCATAAATGTAAACAAAAGATATCTAAGAAAAAGAAAATAAATAAATAGATTTATAAAATAAGAACAAATCGTGTGCAATAGTTTTAATCTGAATATATTGTTTAATCATCTTTTTTACAAGAAATAATTAATTTAACGTACATTTGAGCCGAAACGCTGCTCGTGGTGTAAATGTTCATTCTGTGTGTCTATTTTCCAAGTGTTTTGTAGTTTTTGGTTTAACATTGTTTGGTTAAACTCCTTTTATTTATTAATAATATACATTTCCAAAGATTGTGGATGTACTTACATTTTGTTTAGTTAAATTTCATGTTAGCTGTGGATTGTTGCTTTCACCTAAGTAACTCTAGAAAGGAATAAAACACTGTTTCTACTTCAAAATGTTTGTTTTTATTTTTGTGTGGTTTTAATTTACAAGTTTTTTGTTCTTGCGTTTTTTTTCTATCATTTCCCTATTGAGTTTTATTATTCTAAAACACATTCGCGATCGGAAAAACAAGTGTTTTGATATTGTCGTCCCAAACAATTGCCTTCTCAGATATTGAAATCATAATGCAAACATAAGCAAGAGCTACAGTACGTTTGCAACGAACTGTTGGATACCCTATTCCCCATATTTTTGTATGTGCATGCGTCTGCCTCCCGCAAACAGCCGATGTTTCAAAAACAAAATTCTTTAGCAGACAGAAAAAAATTCAATAACATTAATTTTATGCGGTGTGATGTTCAATTAGTGCTGGCGCAATAAAAAAAGGAGTGCGCCACGCCCAAAGTTAAAACGTTTTATTGCCAAGGCATAATTGTTATGAGCTCAGTGACATTCAATTTTATTCTTGCAGATCGATTTGAACAAAACAAGACAAAACTTAAATTTTTAAAAGTTAGATTTGGAATGGAAATAGCGATTATGTGTGTTTTTTTAACAATTCTTGGACCACACTATGCTACGTAACCAAGGAATATAAATCCAAGTGTTCATCTGTTTATTTCAAAACTGCGACCGATAGTTAAAAAACGTTAAAAAAATTAATGCATTATACGACTTTTGACGGAAACGCCCCTTAAAAGTGGGCGTGTCTTAAAAATTTGAAGCACTAACTGAGCTTTGATCAGTGTTTAGTTATATGTGTGACTACAGCTGAATCGAGTAGTTTTTAAACAATCTTACCTGAACAAAGGTATTTTACCAAAATCACGCCTTTAAAAGTGGGCGTATTGAAAAAATTTACAAAAGAAAATGTAGAGATATATATTTCTCAAATAACGAACGGAAGGAAAAAGGTTTAAATTAAACATTGGAAATGCCTTAAATTCTTAAGGCTGCGTTTTTCGTTCTTTCATGAAAAGTAGGCGTAAGCCACGCCCAAAATTCAAAAATTTCTTTTCACACACAAACCTTTTAGTTTCTATTAAGAGACGCAAAATTTTGGCTTGCGGATTCATTATAAATACCGTTTATTTACAAAAACAATTTTTTTATAGTTTCTAATGAAAAGTGGGCGTCAGCCACGCCCAAAATCAATTTTTTTGATTTCATACACAAGATGTTAATGTGCCAGTAAGACCCACAAAATTTAATGTTTTTCGCTTTAATATAACAATTGTTATTTTATAAAAACACTATTGATGGTTTTGTATGAAAAATAGGCGTAAGCCACGCCCAAACTGAAATATTTTTATTTGATTGGAAGAAAGTTTACCTAAAGCTTACGTGCGCAAAATTTTAGCGTTATGCTTTTATCGTAACTGTACAAAAAACATAATTTTATTTTATTAAATTGAGGTTGTTCAACAAAAATGGCGGTTGTGGGCGTGTTTGTGGGCGGATGTTACCGGTTCAAGAACTTAGCCTTACTCTTGAACCAGAGATTATATATACCAAATTTCAGCTTTCTAACTCAAAAATTGCGACCTCTAGAGAGTATACATACGGACGGACGGACGGACGGACGGACATGGCTAAATCGGCTAGGCTTTTGATTCTGAGTCAGAATATATATACTTTTCTATACCTAACGGTATTATTTCTCTATGTTACAAACTCCACACCAAATACAATATACCCATTCTATGGAATAGGGTATAATAATGTATTCTGTGCAAACCACAATCCCTTACCTTCTGCACTGAACACTGTTTCCAAAGATGAGAGCTTGCTCATTACGAACTCTGATGGTTGGACAGGCCACTTTCGTCCAAGTGATTAATCAAGGAATTCTCACTCTTCGAAGGCTATTCCAAATTTGTAACTTTGTTTTTCAAACGATGACAAAATGTAGCAAGCCAAATTCTCTAAGCCGTTGGCAATTCAGGATCATGCTGAAGTTCTTTTTCGACCTTAATAATTTTAAAAATCTTTCCTAAAAGATAAGAAAATTGTGAAGGTCGTGAAATTGATGAAATATACTTAAGCAAACCTGAAAAAGATTCTTCTTCCAACTGAAGGTCTGGGGTTTCCATTTTCCGAAATAGCACCTTCATTCTTGTTTATCTGGGTGGTCGTGAAGGCCTCCTTTTGACCGTTTAACACAAAAATAGTTTTCAAGTCTTGGTTTAATCGATAAATCATAATGAACTTCAGATTGAATCGTGCTTTCATGCTTTTCATGTACTACCTATACCTTAAAATTCAAAAAGACAGATTGTGTTTTATAGTCATGAATTGTTTCTAGGGGCCAGCTATAGCGATACGGAAAAACAAACCAAAACAATTCTTAGAAGGAAAAGACTAAATGTTCCATTTCAAAAGTTTTTCGTTTTGGTTTTCCGTATCGCTATAACTGGCCCCCTAAGTCAATCTTCGGAGCCTTATTTTAATTTTCACCAATTTATATTTTTGATGCAATAACAATGGACATTTTCTTTAAATCATTACTAATAGAAAACGGAGGCTTTAGGAGGTAATTGTGCGTCTCCAACAATATGTGTATTGAAGTTCCACTTAAAAATCTAGTTGATTTGACTCGGCAAGGTTGGTAGAACACTCTTCCAAATATCATGGTTTTGTTTCTTTATATAGCTTCGACGCAGAACATATGTTGTGTTTTAATTAAATTGAGCGAACGTGTGTTGAAAAACTACATATTTTCTAAAGTTGGCGCAGTTGCAAAAATCTATTTAATAATTTTTTAATATTTTCGTTTTCTTTTTAACTTAGATTGGAGCTAACCTGCAGTTTTGTGTCGATGAATGTCAATTAACAAATTAAATATAAAACGAAAAAAGTTCAAACTAACAGTTATTGATGTTTGTATTTATATTGTAATATACATTATTATAATTATTTATTTAAAGAAAATTGTAAATTTATTGATTAAATCAAATTCTGCCAACTGAGCACTGTTGATTATTTTTATAATACATACTTGAAGTTATTACAAAAACTGATTAATTTTTTACAAAATAAAACTTTTGTCTCAAATTAGTTTTGTTTAAATATTTTGTTTGAAAATTTATTCTAGTATCTTTTTTAAAAATTTTAGCGCATATCTAGTAAATTTTTAAGGTTGATCTAGTGACTTTTATTTAGCATGCGGCAACACTGCGGCTGAGTGGTATTCTACTGAAATCTTTAAAATCTTTCGGAATGCTCTCAGAAGTTTTTGAAAACTAAAGAGGCCTAGGAATTTTTAACATTTTCCCTAATTTCATATGCTTCCCAAAAGGGCAATGTAGTTTGCTCTTTGTTGTCGATTTAGTACTTTTAACATAAAGGCCCGATTGAACACAATGCAAGGCAGCGGCGTGGGCAGGCTATGTATTTTCCCGCCACCGTCAGACATGTCTTAAGCCTACCACTCACCGTGCAACTTAGTTTTGATCCTTTATCAGAGAAGTCTTATTAGAAATGTAAGCCTAGAAAGTGAAGCAAATTCGAAGAAAAAATGGAGTAGAAACTTATTTATTTTGTTTACTATTACAACAAATTATCGAAAAGTTATTTCAAGAACCTTATTTTTTTTTTGTAGATAGGAACTTTTACTTTAACATGTTTAGTTATTCTATGTTAAGGACAAATATCACGAGTGCATAGTTTTCTTAACTATAAAGAGGCCCATACCAAAGAGGATATATACATAGAGTCCAATCTTTCCTACGTTCCATCCTCCTCTGCTAAAATTTTCGTGGTCTCTTTCCTATTGTATTCATTGTCCGTGTGAAACAACAACAAGAAACGATGAGGTAAGTAGTAAGGTGTGAACGCACACATGTTTAACAAAAAGAACAATATGACAGCTGTAGCACACACACATGTTTAACAAAAAGAACAATATGACAGCTGTAGCTTGTAGGCAAAATCAAAACAAGGCACAAGATTGGACTCTATGTATATATCCTCTTTGGTTTTTACATATTCAAGTTCACGTGAACTCTTGCTGGTGGTAAGAGTTGTTCAAAACTTATGGTTACATGTATTTTAAACAATGTTTGTAGTTTTGTTGTGCATCATTAAATAAATAGATGCAAATGCACCAATTGTGTAAATTTATACATCTTTCCTTATTACCAACATGTTATTTCCTAAAAAAGAGATTGAAAATATATAAAAATTTCTGGAATGAAGCTTTAAAATATTTTCGACTTAATATATTAATTGCTATAATATATTTTCGAACGTAAAGGACTATTAGCATTTTTAACACAGTAATAAATTCCATATTATTTTACATGGTAGAACCACGCCGAGTATCGTGTGCTGCATTGTGTTGGGATGTGTAGTATTGATCAGACAAAAATGTTTGAACTACCACAAGAGATAAATGTAGACCTAGCTTAAATTTGAACTGCAGCACTTGTAATTTTAAAACCGTGATAAGGTAGGTTGCTTCGAAAAACGAAACGGTTAAAGCTTTTTGGCAAAAGGTCGCTTTTTGGCAAAAGGTCACTTTTTCTTGTTTTTTAACTTGAGAAGGTGCTCTTTGTGCGATTCAGAAATAATTTTATTGAAATTTAAACTGATTTAATAAAAAAGCAATTTTTATTGCTAGCTTTGAACTAACTGATTAATTATTTAATTAATATTTGCACTGTACTATTGTGTTTATTATCAAATACAAAACTGTGTGTTTGTGTTTTGAATGGTGAAAGCGTAATTAATTTAAAATATTCAAGGTATGTACCTACATAATAATAAAATCATTATATCTTAAATATTTGTATTTTTATAATATATATACACTAAAAATATAACTAGCATATATTAATCAACTTGAAGTGCGCACTTGCGAACACATTTTTTGTTAGTTTGATGATCTCTCCTCATAAGTTTTGTAATTACAACTCTGGTCCCTCATTTTGACTAAAGAGAATATCGGTCAGACTCACATTTTAGATTGTTTTATGCCTCTGAACACTCAAATGCCAGTTATTTTGCGTTTAAGTCGAGTAAAAGGCGAAATTGTCGTTATTGGTTTGATTTACAGTTGAAGTACCAACTTAAAACCGTTACCTTGTGTTAGCCTTAGCATTCATGGTACTCCTAAAGCAGCAAGGCTCGACTGACTAAGCCATGCGCTATACCCAGGTGCTTTTGTATTGAAGAAAGTTTAAATACCGGAAATATAACTTCATTCCCGCTTATTTTTTTCTTATGCGTTCTGATCGCTTCAAAAGTCACCTTAAATAAATAATATAGGAGGGTAGTTTTCTAAAAAAAAAAAAATTGCGCATGGTCTAAACACCGTTTTGGGACCCTTTTGTCATGTGCGGACTTATATCCTCGCAATTCGCGGAATAGCACATTAGTTTGCGACTATTAACTGTTTGAAGTATTTTTTACTGCTTGGTGTCTAAGGACTTCTTAATATGTGTTGTGCAGTTGTTTTAATTTAAAGCAGCCAAAAGACTTCAAGCAGTAAAAAATAATACAAGTAGTAAAAAGACTCCAAAGCAGCAAAATGACTGCATTACATTGAATGCAAACAAAAGCCTTAATGCAACCTCCAAGCCAACAAAAAGGCGTTCTTTTAATCCAAATTAGTTACGATTTGTAACTATATGACGTCATAACAGCGTTCCTAAACTCACGTTGAATTGTCAAATAGTTACGATTTCCAACTCACCCCCATGATATGAGTTGAAATTGTTGATCTGTCAATAGATCATTTAAGCGAATGGCAATATATTTCTTTTTCTCTCGCTCCGAGAAGTCAAATGAAATACTTTTCTAAAATTTGTGATTTTTGTAGGCAAAAAAAGCTGTTAAGTTATTAACTTTATATTTATCGGGAAAGTTGCTTGGGTTATTCTCGACTCAAACACATCCAAAGCAATTGTAATGGAGCAATGAGTTTTCAACAATCATAACGTTTGGATTTTCTCTTGGATTGGCAAGCGTTTTGTTCAACATGCTACTTTCTGCATCCCCCCTTTCTCAGGATCTATCCATGAGATGTTGAAGACTGGTTTTTTTTTAGTTCTGCTAGATCCCCCGTTTAACCCTTAAAAATGTATTTAAGAAAATGTCATACAAGAACTGTTTCTTTGGCCATATGCCTCTCAGAGGTACAAAAACGGCTAGATCTCGCAAGTTACTCATCAGATCATCTTGATTATGGTTATGCTGAATCACTTATGAGAGCATCTAACTTACTGCATCACCACAATTTTGATTTAATGCCTATTAAGTTTTTTGGAAAAAAAAACTACCCAAAATGACCTACTATATATGGCCAGAAACACAAATATTCAGATTCTGACGATGAGTTTTCATTTCCAATCACAAAATGTTTGTCTTTCATAATGTTCTGCTTGTTTTTCTTTCTGCAAGGTTAATATAATGTAGGTAGATAGTAAAATATTTAATTGAAAATGTATTCAAAAACTAACTTCATTAATTTAATATTTGTATATCTCCTTTGAAAAAAGCGCACCTAAAATTTGTCCATCTTTATTCATAGAATAATAAATTGAAAATGGTCAGTGGTCGTGTGACAGTTTAACAAATCCTAACAAGCGTATCGTTCCTAAATGGTTTGTAAAAAAACCAACAAATCCTAACAATGACACTCTAAACAATTTTTTTTGACACAACAAATGTATTGATTTGGTATTGCATTCCGCAAAGTCCGAATTATTTAACTGATTCTTTGGGAATACAATATAATTTATTACCTCAGTCTTTGAACTTCCCATTCCCATTTCATTTTCATGTCCCGACATGGACAGACAGAGACTGAAATGAATGTGCTAGTCAGTAATCTACAGAGAGCTGATATTCCACCCGCTGGCAAGTGCTTACACATAAAGATTCCACTTTTCTCACGTCCTGTGATCTACTCCACAAAACATGAGTTTGGGAGCAAATTCCAAGGGTTTGAAGGAGTCTTTGTCGGCGACACTAGAATCTCTATCAGAGAGTTCATCAGCAACTCTCCAAGATAGTAGAAGAAGTTTAGTTCTTGCGAATGAGAGCCAAAGAAAGCCATATGACCCGTTGGTTAGTTGAAACCTAATCAGGGATCCCCGCTATGATGAAATATTTATCCGGCGACCGACTGACTTGCGCCTGGAGAATACGGAATTAAGTGAACTGCTCATCTGCCTAGGTCCTGAACTGCTACTTGAACGAAAGGTCATCCTACAGAGTTGTAATATTTCTCTGCTCTCACAAGCAATCCTGGCCCTGCAGACAATGCTGTATCCATTTCAGTGGCCTTACACTATTGTGACTATTGACACTATTGCCTGTAGGCCCGCTACTTTCTGCATCTCTCCCGTTAAACAAACACTACCGACAAATTAAACCTACGCCACTTCTTTCACAGGTCATGGAAATTTTGATAAATCTATTCAATTCCATATACTTCTTTAATGAAAATATAATGATAATAAACAATTAAGAAAAGAATTTTCTTTACCAAAAGAATTGAATTCTCGCAATAACAAAAACAAAACTTCACTTTATAATTAGAAAGAATTTTATTTTGCCAAAAGAATTGAGCTCTCGCAATGCCAAGAACAAAACTTCACTTTATAATTAAAAGAATTTTTTTACCAAAAACAAAACTTTATTTTATAATTAAAAAGAATTTCTCTTAACACCAAAAAATTTAATTTTCACAATGTCGCTTGATTTGATTTGATTTTTTTATTGAGACTTTTCGAACTTTTACATTTAATTTGATACAAATCTTAATCTATTGTAGGTTTACAACTGCGGCTATAATGTATTGCCTGCTTTGACTTTTATAAAGAATGCCTCATGGCTGACAGTTGATTTTTAATTGTTTTCTGCTCATGCTCAGGAGCTATTTTGTTTTTGAGAGTGACGTTTGCCACATAGATATTTTATATACAATACTTAAAAACTAATTTGAACAAGAAACGAGTATACATAGTATACGGTCGAACACTCGTTCTCAGGTACAAGAACACCGGATAATGATGTCTGTTTAAGGAATAACATTTAGATATCGATTACAGCGAATGTGCTGTTTGTAGTTATAATTACACAATGTCGCTTGTCGCAATGCCAAAAACAAAACTTCAAAATCTGCTGTTCGAGAAAAAAAAATAAGACAAGCCGCCATTTTGACAACTAGACATCATTATACTTTAATACTGCATGGTGTCTATTCACACGAATGAAAACTACAAAAGTGGCATACAAGTGATATTTTCGACACAGCGGCTCTCGGCTACACCATTCTGTTTAAATTTGATATTCAATATTATAACAAGTTTTATAAGAAAATAACAACGTTTTTTCTAAAATTCAAGAGTAGTTTTCCTATTTTATTTGATGATTAATGAACAAAAAAACAGGGGGATTAAAACAAGCATAGTTCAATTTTTATAAACAAACCAACTTGACAAAACTTTCAAACTTAACAGTCAGTTTTTTTTTATTGTAAATATCTAATGAAAACTTGTTTCCAAAACTCTAAAAGAAGTTTCCTTAATTTTCTTAATGAATAACTAAGTTTAAGAAATCATTTTTAGGATTTAGGTGAGCAGAGTTCAAAAGTTATAAACAAATTAATTTGACAAAAATTTGCAACTTATTGGTTCTTACACTTTTTATATTTAAATTTTGTATATAAATTCAAGAAAGGTTTCAGTAACTCTGAAAGTGTTTTCCAAAATTCAGAAGTTAAATCAGTTAGTACAAAAAGCTGCTTTAAGAATTAATATAACCAAATGTCTTTAGTTTTTACAATTTATAAAACTGGACGACTTTGTTTGAAGGTTTTTCAAATTTAATTTGCTCATAACTTTTGAACTATGCTTTCCCTAATCTTCAAAATTGTTTCCTTAATTTAGTTATATATTAAGTAAATTAAGGAAATTACTTTTAGAGTTTTGGAAAATAGTTTTCATTAATTATTAACAATTTAAAAAATTGACCCTTAAAATAAAAGGTTTTTCAAAGTTAATTTGCTTATAACTTTCGATAAATATGGCCCTAAGTATATTAAGGAATCTACTTTCAGAGTTTTGGAATAGTTTTCATTTATTATTAGCAATTAAAAACCTGACCCTTAGATAAAGGAAAGAAAAAAAAAATATTGCGGCAAAATAATGTCCAACTTTGTTTGTATATTTTGGCAACACAAAATCAATAAAACTATATTATTTTATTGAAATCAACTTATTGTGTTTATTCAACAACTATCCCGATAAACAAAAACACAGTAAATATTATTGAAATATATTTTTTAATTATTAATCAATCCACCGAAAGTGAATAAATCGCGCCAAAACAAGTCGCAGTTTTATTCCGTGTTTAAACGCACAATACAAGTTTTTTTTTATAGAATAATTGTTTACAACACTTTGGCACTATTTAACCTATTATTTATTCACAAAAAATTGTTTTAAATTGTAAAGGAAGATTTTTTTCGTTTATTTTCTTGGATCTCCGATCGCTTTTGCATACAAAAATCACAAATATTTATTTGTTTTCATACGGAAACATTTTTGACATTTCTCTTTGACGTATTCGGATACTTCTCTATAGAGTTTGACGTTTTTCATTGTATCATGCGCAATCATGACACAACAACTACTGAAGGTACATTTACATGGAGCTGCAAGCCCTGATCTTCAAAAAAAGAGGATGCAAAATCAATAAATCATACTTGTGTGATAGAGAGGGAAGGCAAAAATGCAGACGTCTTCATGGATGCAGATTATAGGAAAATTATAGATGCAGCTTGAAAATTATAGTGAAGACGAACATGTTCATCTTCATCGTCTGCACTATGATTGTTGTTGTTTCGTTTTCGTCTGCATTTGCAACTTAATGTAAAGCCACCTTAAAGCTAACGCTTTCTAATTTTCATTTTTGATTTGTTCTGCGCATCTTCGTCATGAACACACCTCCTGAAGTTTGCGTCTTTTCGTTTTCGCCTTCCCGTTTAACTTTTGTTTCGTTCTACTCTCTATACGTTCTACACATTGACATAATACATGTATGTCAATGGCGTTGTGCACTCTACGTCACGCTCACACCATGGAGTTTGACGTTTTTCATTATATTATGCGCAATGCCATAATCTTTATTATAGTAATCTGATGCGTAATGCCATATCTTTAGGTATTAGTTGTATCATGCCTCATGAGTCTGTAACATCTATTTATTTGGAGCTCATAGAGCGCACTCTGAACACACTGAAGGAGAAAAGAAATACGAATTCTATGCTCTTAGTCTCTGAAGCAAAAAAGAAACACTTAATTTTTTTTGACAACTCAGACTCTGCTGTGAATTAAGTTGGCTTTACATGGAGCTGCAACAACTATAGTGCAGACGATGAAGATGAACATGGTCGTCTTCTCTATAATTTTCAAGCTGCATCCATAATTTTCCTATAATCTGCATTCATGATGACGTCTGCATTTTGGCCTTCCCTCTCTATCACACAATTATGATTTATATAAATGTTGCATCATTTGTTTTGCAGATCATGACTTGCAGCTCCATGTAACGCCAAAAATAAAAAAGATAAACACCTAAAAAAGGAAAACACTTTTATGTACAACAATTTAAGAAAAATATAATAAGCCATGTAACCGCATCCTTAAGCTCACTCTTCACAACTACTAAAACACAACCCAGTATTTTCTTATCTATATACGCCACTACATTAACATTATTTCAGCTGTCAAACTGAGCACACCGCTACCGCAACAACAAAAATAATCGCCTTTTCCTTTTCGTAGAATGGAACGTCGAATAAAGAGAGAATTCAAGAATTCAATTTTCAACTTTTTAAATTAAATTATCTCTCTGATTGTCGGTCGGTCGGCCTCCTCCGCCAGTATTTTTCTTCCACCACATGTTTATACTTTTTTACAAATCAAAAAGAAATACCTTTACTTTAACTAAATGAAGTGATAATAAATAAAGTGAACCAAACTAATAAGATTTTGTACCTAATTTAAAAATACATATTTATCAAAAAAGGTAAGCAGCAAAAATCTATCCAAGAACTTCAGTTCTTCGTCTTTCGAAACGAAAGACCAAAAAAAATATTGCCCCAAAATGAATTGCCTCACATAACCGAACACCGAAATTATATGTTGTTATGGAGTTCGATGTGGGAAGTGGGAATTCCTCTGAAGATTGTGGTTATCAATAGCAAATCAAGAACGTGTTGTGCATAGGAATGTCGATCTCGATGTCCATGGTCCATGTTCGCTGTTCGAAAATATAATAAAGTCAAAGTCAAAGTCTATTTTCATCTACAAAGCGTATGTAATTGATTTTTTCTTTCATAAATTCTAACCTCAAGTGAAGTCGGAAAATAGACCTGGCCGCCCATTTTCCTATTTTTTTTTTTCTGAAGAAGAGGAAAATTGAAAATGTGCTCTTCGATTGGCGGCAAAGGAAAGGGCAACGGCACGGCGACGGCGACAGGCGACACCCATTCATTGACTTTGTTTTTAGATGGTCTTTCTCTATTTCTTAGTTGGGATTTTGTTGATTGTAGGTACCAGTTCCAGTACCATCATCTGGGTCTAGTTTAACTATCATAAACGACCCGTATCTCCGTATGGAAATGGAATCCCAGAAAATGCGCCCTCACAAACCTTTCTTTATTCATAATTCAGTTGTCAATTGTGTGTTAATTCAATTAAACGAGGCTTTCCATTCAATTTTATGATGGACACCATGTGGGTCTGTGTCTCTGCCTATACCTCTGTCTCTTCATCTTCCTCAACCTAATTGTTGTGTGATCTTGATTGTTGATGGAGCGTTCTGCTCGGATTGTGTACATAAATGTGACGTAGAAAGCGTAATTGGACGTTGGAACGTAGTAGGTATACGATTAATTTATTCAGTAATTCATAAAAATAGTTTCTTCTTCTTTCTTGGGTTGTTTACATCGAGTTTGCCTTTTTTGCCGGTCGCTCCTAAATTGGCTTATTAGTTTAATAGTCATTCATGATTCTATGATGATGATGATGGTGGGCTTAAAACAAATATTTGTCATGACACAGTATGTGATGAAAATGGAGGAACGATGCTATAAACAATAGTTTACACAATCTGAAGCTGTGGAATAGATGCTTGAAAGAATGTTGAGCGTAATTTTGATTTGATTTTTGTCTCGTTGTGACCTTTAGGCTGTAACTGTGGGACTCACGTGTATCAATGCTTTCAAGTGAATTGCAGTTGAAGTTGAAGCTGCAGCTAGAGTTGTGTAGGCGTGCTATGCAAATAACTATAATTGACAGAGCTAAGTTCAATTAACTGCTCGAACCACGTGCTCGTTTCATATAGCCTGATTTATGCTGCTTTTAACATAAATTTTTTTACGAAAAGGCTTCATCGCTCTTTAAACTTATTTTCTGTCAAGCTCCGTTGCTCCTATTGGAACGCGAAAGCATTCTTTTCATCCTACTTTTTTGTCAATTAACTTTTATATCACGTTTTGTAGATTTTCAAACATTGGCATTCTTCGTGGAACTCACATTTGTGACTTAGGAATAGCCATGTCATTTGGGAAAGTTCTTTTAAAAATTAATAAGAAGATAAACAAGTGAAAAACGCCCGCTAGTCGCCCCAAAGTGTCTATTTTGGAGCTTAGTTAGGATTTATGAATATCTATGGCATTATCTGCAACTTACAAAAAAAGAAGTTTTTTGGGTACAGGTCCAAGAAGGTAAAGAAATATTTCAGAAGCACAGAGCATCTCATTGTTTGAGTTCATTGTAGCGAAAGAGTAGAGTTGTCCACTTCGCACAATGTGAATAACTAATTAACTTACTTAAGGTAGCGCTGTCAGTCCATTGTGGACCACGGCCTTAATTAAAATACACCGGCAGCTTATGCAGTCCCTAGCCAGTTTCTTCCAGTTACGCACGCAATGTTGATTGAAGTCGTCCTCAACTTGTTCGCGCAACCTTATAGGCCATCCGGGTTGCAATTACTGAAGACTCCACATGTCCGGGCCTATAAGCCGCTGTATTTTTTTTTTTTTTTTTATAAGGCACACGCGCTCAAGGGGTTTGTTATAGTCCTTTTAATGATTAGTCACAGCGCGAGCGATAGGAAATTAGGGAGGAAGGGAAACGAGGTGTCGATGAACATTGGTCTTGAATGTTTGAAGATCAAAATGGCAAGGAACAATTGTGCCAGGCAACACATTCGTGTTGTACGGCTAAAGAAAGAATTCCTATATTTCACGGTACGTCCGAAATTGGGCTCAAGTGTAAACTGATGAGCGTTCCTAGCAAGACGAGTGTTACGGAGGGAATGTTAAAGGGGTCAAACGCAGCTAGCTACCTCGAGTGAGCATTTTTTGTAAAAGAATCTGTTAAATAAGGCATGAAACATTTCGACGATGTTCGAGGGATGGAAATGTTTCCATAATGTCTCTCTCTCCTATCAATTTTTGGCGCTTTTTTCTGAACTCTGTCGAGCAAGTGTAAAAAAGTTTGAGAAGCACCTGCCCAGAGATGGAAGTTACACTCAAGTTTAGGGTGTATTATAAATGCTTTGAAATTTGTAGCCAGATCAGAAGGGGTGACAAACTTCTTGCATCTAATAAGAAAGTCTAAGCATCTTGCAGCATTCTTAGCAATCTCAAGTATATGATCATTCCAACGAAGGTTGTCACTGCTACACATACCGAGTACTGATAGCTTTTCGGCTTGCTCGATGCAAGTACCATTCATGGATAATGGCATAGGGGGTATGTTTAGCTTTAACGACAAAAGACATTGAGTTGAGCATTGAGTTTTCGACGCATTAAACTTCACACGATTTCTAGTACCCCAATTCACAATGCTGTTTAAATCGGAGTTTAACGAGCTTATCATACGATTTCGTTGTAATAACACGTCCGAAGGCGAAGGCCGTGAATTATCAAACGTATATGAAAAGCTGGTAGTTGAGTCGTCAGCAAAACAAATTAATGGAAAAAGAGTTGGAGACAGAACGGAGCCCTGGGGCACACCAGCATTTATTTTGTGGAGATCAGACTTGAAACCGTCTAATACAACTTGTATTGAACGGTCCAGAAGATAGCTTCTAATCCAACGAATAAGAATATCATCGATACCAAATGCACGCATTTTCGATAAAAGAGCTTCATGCCAAACTCTATCAAATGCTTTTGAAATATCAAGCGCAATAATTTTGCTTTCGCCAAAGCGATGCAAAGATTCGTTCCACTGTTCGGTGAGATATGCCATCAGATCACCAGTGGAACGATTGCTGCGAAAGCCGTATTGCCGGTCATTTAAAAGCTCCCGATCTTCGAGATATTTCTTGAGCTGACGATTTATCAGCGTTTCCGTGATCTTGGAAAGAAGGGACGTAAGTGCAATTCGTCGGTAGGAGAAGGGGGAGGAGTCACCTTTTTTAAGGACGGGCTGGACAAATGCTGTTTTCCATCTACTAGGAAAGATTCCTGAACGGTAGGAGCGATGGAAAAGCTTACGCAATGGTTTTGCCAGCGATGAAGAACACCTTTTCAGAAGTATAGGGGTTAAACCATCCGGGCCATCTGATTTGTGTATATCAAGAACTTGGAGAACCATTGGTACATACATTACCAGATATCACCCGAAGAATTTTTCTCTAAAAGCATCCCAGCCTGTTTCCATCCGATTGTGTCAGTGTCCACACTTCTGCCCCATACAGCAGGACTGGGATGATAAGGGTCTTGTATAGTGTCTCCTTGGTCCTTTGAGAGAGGGCTTTGAGGCAGGTTGCTGGTTGGCACGGGTACAATGGTTTCTGTCAAAGAGTTGGTTCAGTAAGCGGGTTTAGCTTAGGAGCTGTATGATTCTCAGACGGATCCTCTGCCAATCCTTTGATTTTTAGGTCTGGAAGGTATTTGTGGAGGTGATTGGTCAGGATATACGATTTATTCATAGCCAATTGGTCGCATCTAGAAAGTCCTTTTATCGGATAGTTCCCCAAGGTCATCGAAAATCGCTATATCTAGGGTTTGTATCCTTATGCGAGATAAAGCTGGGCATTGACGCATTAAATGGAATACAGTCTCCTTTTCTGCCTTATTTCTACAGAATCGCCTGTAGTCGTTAAAAGGAATACCTAGCCTTGCAGCATGCGCACCCACATGCGCACCGTGCTTACTGCCACCACTCTGGCTATATCTGACCGGTTCGACATTTGTTGTATTCAGGCTACATCGTCCTAGATATGATGCAGTTAGTCAAATTACTCCACCTAGTATTAGATACGGATGTAAAGTGCGATAAGACAATGCCCTTCACAGCCCCCAGCGGAATGTTGATATTTTCGGCGAGTGAGCTGTGAATGGCTGAGCCTTGCCTGGCCAGCTTATCTGCTCTTTGATTTCCCTGGAAGCCACTGTGCCCTGGAACCCAGATTAGAGTGACCTCCAGGTTGGAGCCAAGACCATCTAGTTCTTCTTGGCATTGCCTGACTAATTTGGAGGAGGTGGAGGTTGGGTTCAAAGCTTTGATAGCGCCATGGCTATCAATTAATATAGCGACGTTTCGGTACAGATTCGAGTATTGTTGCAGTAATTTGCAGGCTCCCCGGTTGCAAGATTTTCTGCCTGGAAGACGCTGGCGAAGTCAAGGAGTCGGAGGGCTTTGGATATATTGAGCATCTCTGAAAATACACCAGCACCTACTCCGCACTCCATCTTGGTATCTCCGTTTTTCCAAACTGTTCTGGAAGGGAACCCTATTTTGAAGTTTTTATATTATATCAATTCCGAATTTTTTTTTTGTGTGTGTAGTTTTTGATTGCCTTACAGCAGTTTCGGTCATTTTTACTCATAAGTACCTAGTAATAATATTATTACCACCCAAAATCATAAGGTGTCATATCTTAATTTATTATTTTATTGTACAATTGGTGTCGCCTCCAAAGGCGCCTGCTTTTACTATCTACGTTTCATAATCTCTACAACATGTCAAACAAACATAAGCTAATAAAAATCTTAAGAACCTCTACAATAATTGCTATCAAATTTCTTTTTATGAATATTCCTTATGATTCAAATAAAATCAAAACATTTTTTACTGCACGATCGTCTTAATTGTCAAATAAACACCCAACGCGCCGCGCCGCCAACTAAAATCACACAAAAAGGCATCACAATAACACATCATTTGAGAACTTAATTTTGTTTATTATTTTCTTCAATTTCTTGAATGTCAATGGCTTCTTTTTTAGATATCCTCATTTTCATCTTGAGATATATTCTCTGTGCCGTCTACTATTATTGGGCTTCTCATATTCAAGACATCCCCTACTCTGCAATCATTTATTGTTTTTTTGTTTGTTAAACGTATAATTAATAAAAAGCCAGACAAGGTTAGGTATCATATTAATTGCTCATCGACATGTCGTTGGTTCTGACGTCGGTCGATGCCAGAGGAGGAGACATAGATAACATATCAAGAGGCTGGCTGTAGTTGATTGAAGCCACTCACATATCCGCTGGTTGTCCGCCTCACTACTGCTCCTCGCTCGACTTCAATCCATTTTTTTTTATCAGATGCGTTCCAAAAGTGAAATAATAATCTACCGCTCGTCATTTGTTTAAAAAATAAAACAAAAAGCAAAAACCACAAACATTTTCTGAATCGTATCCCTCAATTCCAAGCCAGGGTAAGTGGGTGAACGTTTTGTTGTATGAAAACTGCGTTTTGTTTTCCACTTGCATCATCATCATCATCATTATTCTACATGTGAATGGAGTTGTTAATTATAATAAAATTCGCTCGCAGACTAAAGTTAAAATTAACAAGAGCAGCTACAGCTAGCAAAATAAATTATTGTCAGGTTTCGAACTTAGTGCGATTAGATACTTTCATGTCGACAAACCAAGTGTGAAATTTATTATTGTGTTCGCGTCAATGTGAAGTATATAGCACCTTTTTGGTTATCGTCTATTTCAGAGTTTGATAAAGAATAATCTTTTAATCTCTTTCTTTGGAAACATTTAGTAGTCTTTCTAACCTCGTGCACTATCAAAATTTATTTAATTGAAATAAATTGCCTATTTTGCTATTAAGAGGCGACCGACGACCGGCGGCGGCGTGTATTTGATTTTTAATTTTTTTAAAAACAGAAAGAATTTGAGAAATTTTAGAACAAAAAATCAAACAAAATTGGATTAACAATTTTTTTTTTTCTTTATTGTATTTCAGCAATCAAACTAAACTAAAATAATGTCGCGCAGGGAGCAGCAACAGTTGTTAACAACTGGCAACCAGCCCTTACCACAAATTATCAGAAGTAAGTTAAAGTTTTATTAAAATCTTCAACCACCACACTTTGATTATATCTTCTTTTTATTTTATAAAATTCAAATTAACACAACCATTAAGGCGTACTTAGATAGATATATACATTTTGTTTTGTTAAGTTGAAACTGTCTAAACACGAATTCCATTGGAACAAGCCATTAATAGAACAGATAACATTTAAGACGTGAGTTGAATGACTAACAAGTCGGTTGTCATTGTGTGTCTAAACCAACGCATCGAGACGTAGATACAACGGAGGAGAAGGGATAAATAATAATTAGCATTTGAATTTCCGTTGAAGAGTTCTCCTCTTATTTTTAATTTTGTTTTTGTTTTTAATTTTGTAACTCTCCGTATTATGTGCTAGTTTCATACTATTATGCAGGGTTAGAGTTCCACGGGTTTTACTGATAGCGAAAAATTGTTTTCTTATGGCTAATGAAATGATGATAAACATAGTCTTTTTCCATTCAATAGTTATGTGTTTTGTTTAGACAAAACAAGAGCGCTCTACTTGAAACAAGGAATTTGTTTTGATGTAGTTTTGTTTTGATAATGACGAAACGATGATGAAGCTGGCGGACAATAAGTTGAAAGTAGTTTCAACAGATTAGTTGTTTTTTTTTTTTGTGTTTGAAATATTTTAAATTTTAAATCATTTATTGTTTATTATTAAATTTTTTTTTTTGTTGAGTTAGTAAACTTAATTTTTGTTAAAGTGTAATTATTCTGCTTTACAAATTAAAATGAGTAAAATGACTTTAAGTATTATTGCTAAATCAATTGCTGGAATATTAAACAGTTACAAAGGTATAACACAGTTATTTGTAATAATTATTTTAGATTTTAAGAGATTTTCACCCAACAATCTTGAGAAAGGAACCGATTAGCCTTGACTTCTTCTCTTTAATTCTTTATTCGACCTACGATTCTGTCAAAACCTCATCTTAATACAATTATTGCTCAGTTTTGTGTATAAAGTGCGGGAGGCAATCGTACGAAGCAAAAGTTGTGGGTTGAGGTAGATTCTACCACTACCGTACTAACAGCGTCAGAAGAAAAGACTAAATCGAGAAATCGATTTCTACAATTATTAATACAGCTTACTTGCTGTAAGTCAGTAGAGGTTATGTTTTCCAAAAGAAGAAGTTCCTGTTGCGAAGAAGTCAAGGCAGCTTCTAAATTAGACTCGTCTTCAGAAGGGGTCCACGTAATGTTAGGTAAATTGAAGTCCCCCAACAGTAAAATGTTGCTATTTGAACTGGCAGCATCAATCATATGATCAAGAATTAACGATAGCTCGGCAAAAACTGACGCAGAACTTTTCGGTGGAATATAAACATTAATAATAAAAAGATCATATGATTGAAAAGAAACTTTAACACAAATGAGTTCAATTGAAACATTAAAGGGTAAAGATACAAGGGAAGATGAGATGCAATTACGAACAGCAATCAATACACCACCGCCCACTTCCTTCGGCTTATCCACATGACGATCCTTTCTGAAAACAGAAAACTCATCGTCGAAAATTTCTGTGTCCAAAACTGAACTATTGAGCCATATTTCTGTGAAAGCAAAGATATCATGTGGAAAAGCTTGAGAGTTTTTAAAAACTTCAGCAGTTTTGCTGCGTATCCCTCTTACATTTTGGTAGAAGAGGGTAATCCTATTAAGTTTTTTGGAGCCGATACTTTAGCAACTCGATTATTGAGATTTTTTGATCGAACTACAAATTCTTTGACAAGTGTACCGGGAGGCCAAAACTTATTGTCGCAGAGAGGACCGAAAAATGATGGAGGAGTAGTTATCCTGAACGATGACACGAAACTGTCAGGCTTACTGATTTTATTGCATTTTATAGCTGACGCACTCGAAATGCAGTTATTAGCAACAAGATGTTGAATTATGTCATTGGGTTGGAGTTCAGGGTCAAGTCGGGATACAAATACTAATTTTGGCTTCGGAACAGATTCTATTTTTTTGGGAGGTTCCGAATCGTTGATGTTATTAGTATTAGTATTAGTATTAGAACAACTTGATAATATTTTCGGTTCAGAGCAAGATGGGGTAGTGCTGGCTAAATCAATGGGAACCGCCACCGCCGGTGCATCGATAACGGCCCTAGAGCTGTTGACGGTGGTTAAATCTACTTCTTGAAGGGGAGGAGGCAGTGGTATACTTATTGGAATGACTCTCCTTGAATTTGGGCGTTTTGGGTCTGGGGAAGGAGTTTTCGATGACGATGATCCTTCACGACCCCTTTTCTTACCCTTTTTGAGAGCAGACTTGGTGAGTATAGAAGAAGAGGGGTTACTCGGGGGCAGGGATGAAGGATGAATAGAGTCAGGATCTAACGGCTCTGTTGACGTTGATTTGCTAACAGTTTTGATTGGGGAAGGAATTGAAACTACATTTGCTACAACTGAGTTAAAATTTTCATGTAAAACATCAAAGTTGTTAGCAATTTTTATAATATCATCCTTAAGAGACGACATTTTGAAAGAAATTTGCGATAAGGATATTTTGATACGGGTTTTGCAGTACCAAAAAGCAAATCTTGAAGAATTTATTTTATCAATAAAACTGTTAGTTGAGCCTAAGCATTTGGCGTGGAATAAATTCCCACAAGGGCCAAAGCAAGCGAAAAGAGGAGTTGAATTCGAGTGCTCTGTACATTAAAAAAATTTTGAAGTTGAAACCGGAATAAAAAAAAAAAAAAAAAAAAAAAAAAAAAAAAAAAAAAAAAAAAAAAAAAAAAAAAAAAAAAAAAAAAAAGTTAAATGTTCGAACTCGGCTAGGATTCGAACCGCAGATTACAGAATCCTAAAGTAACGCGCTCAGACAGACTCGGCCGTCAAGTCGACAATAGAACAATAATTAATTTTTTTACAAAAAAAAAAAACTACCAAATGATTAATTGATACGTTATAAGTAAAATATGAAAGCTAGGATTAAAAGCTCTTTTTTTTTTAAATAGAGGGGAACCAAAGTTTAGTTAAAGGGGAAGTAAATAGCTTGTTATATAATTTTAAAAGCACTAAATTGTAAGAAAAAACAAAGATGCTTGAATGACGCTTACCAGAGCAAACAAAACACAATGACAATTATTAAATTACCTAGTAAAATCACAAATTTAAATCACCACACATATTACGAATGCTTTAAAATAATAATACTAGACAAATTATTATATAAAAATAGTTAGATCATGCAAAAAACAGATTAATTCAAAGGAGCTTAAATTCAACGCGACCACCACAAATATAACCAGTGCTGCCACTCCTATCTCCTGAGATACAAAAATATCACCTAAAATACCGCCAACAAATTCTTTCCTATCTTTTTATTCCTTTACCCCTAAACTTACTTACTTATGATGGCTCCACTAGAGTGTTGTTCTCCTAGGCCTTGCTTAGAATGCCCCTTCAGTCGGCTCGATCACTAGCCTGCCGTCTCCAATTCTGCACTCCAAGTTGTCGGAGGTCTCCAGCTACCTGGTCGCTCGATCAAAGATAAGATCTACCTTGGCTTCTGAATCCCTCTGGTTTGGCGTTGAACACTTTACGAGCTGGAGCGTCGATGTCCATTCACTCTTCATGGCCCAACCATCTTAGTCGTTGAATTCGAATTTTTCTGGCTAGGCTTATGTCGCTTTACAGCACGTATAGTTCGTCGTTTTATCTTCTTCGCCAAATGTTGTCTTCTTGATTTACTCATACAGGATCATAAATGGTACGCAGAACTTTTCTCTCGATGACTCCAAGTGACTTTTCATCCGAATGGGAGAGAGTGCATGCTTCTGCACCATACAGCAGGACCGGGATGATGAGTGTTCTTGGTTCTTCTCGATTGATCTTTATTCCTCAATTCAGCCCAAGGAAACAGCGATTAGCAAGAGTTAGTCTGTGTTTGATTTCAGCGCTGATGTTGTTACCTGTGTTTACAGCAGTACCCAGGTAAACAAATTCATTGGCTACCTCGAAGTTATATCTATCAATGGTTACGTTCTGACCAAGTCGGTGGTGGGATTGGACTTGTTGATGAAAGCATATGCCTACTTCGTCTTGTACTCGTTTATTTTCAGACCCATTCTGCTTGCTGCTCACTCCATGGTAGTGAAAGCCCGGTTACTGCTCGCTTTGTTCTTCCTATCACGTCAATGTCGTCCGCGAACCCAAGTAATTGTGTCGATTTATTAAAGATGGTGCCCGATGTTCTGTAAGACATTTTCAAGCAAAGTGTTAAAACAGCTGCATGACAGTGCGTCACCTTGTCTTAGCCCTCTGGTGGTTCTTCTAAACTCCCCTAACTCTCGCACGGTGTTTATTCACGACAAGGATGTTAATAACCCCTTAAGTGTGTGTACATAATACAAAAAAAAGCGCAACAAGTTGAGAGCACACCTAACATAAGGCAAATCAAAAGGCTTGATCGTTGCTCTGCCTCACGGCTGAATCGAATTTTAACTTCATATAAAGAATTGTTTCCATTATCCCCACACTGAAATCGTTGTTACTGGCGATATCAACGTAACACAATTCTACATGGCTCCTCTATTTTGAACGGAACACACCTGAGAGTCAACAAACTATCACGCATTCCTCACATTGCAGGCCAATACGCTACGCATATACTCTAGACTTGATCTGTGCCGGTTATTCTGTCTAGGCACGTCGATCCGATGTATCATTTTCGCCAATTTCACTCAGTTAAAGAAAACATTCGAAACAGAACCGTATGGCGATACGAGATAGCCAACTGGGAAGGCCTGCACGATTTTTTCGGAACCTTTAACTTCTAACTATTTTTCCTCAGTAGAGAAGTACAACATATGAAATATTTACAAAGACATTTCTGTGAGTTGGTGAAAACACAAAGATACTTTTTTACACTTTTGTACTACCTTTAGCCCCGTTACGTTACTATATAGGCTTTGACCTACTTTAACTGACATCTCTTATAAGAAAATAATAATTGTTTGAAAACTTCATTTTGAATATATGTAGTGAAATTTTAAATAAAAATCAATATATATGTGCAATACAGGCCAGCTGTTTTGGCATTAAGTGAAACCCAGGTTGGACAAAATACTGATTTATCAGAATTTTGTTTGTTTGGATATAACTTAGTGCCATTACTTTTTTCCCACCATGGTCTTGTCGTTATGTTAGGAATGATATTGCTTGCCAGAGCCTTCCCCAATATGGGCATTGTTCTAATACGAACTTTAATTTCCTGTGGCTCAAATTCACTGTCCGCAAGCATATCATTCATTACTGTTTTCTTTACAGGAGTCCGAATCTTGACAGCATGTCTACTTGTGATGAGTTAGATGTTTTGTCAGATTCAATTTCCCGAATTGTTTCCCATTGTCCTCACACTGAAGTCGTGATTACGGGCGACTTCAATGTACACAATTCAAGTTGGCTCCGCTATTCTGGCCAGACAACACTCGAAGGAAGGTATACCGAGATCTTTGCTGAGTATAACCATCTTACCCAGCTTGTCGATGATCCGTATACCGGATGTTGATGGGCATTCCGCCCATACTCTTGACTTGTTCCTTACTTCCCACCCTGATAAATATACTATTAAAGTAACTTCTCCATTTGGCACCTCGGACCATTGTGTCATTTCAGCTAATTTCTCGATCTCCAACCATCCAGTTAAAGAAAAAATTCCCACTAGGACCGTTTGGCAATACGAGAAAGCCAACTGAGACGGTCTGAATAATTTCTTTCGCAACTTTAACTGGTCATTATGCTTCCTCGATAATGACATTGATGCCAGTGCTGAAATGATTACAGAAGTGATTTTTCTTGGAATGAGAACTTTTGTCCCTCACAGAACAAAATGTATCAAACCAAAAGAAAAGTCTTGGTTTACCGAAGAGTGTAAAGAAGCTATCAGGTTGAAAGAAGTAAGCTTCCGATCCTACAAAGCCAACCCAACTGAGGAAAATCGGAAGAAACACAAACAAGTTAGGAACTCGTGCAACTCCATTATCCATAAAACGAAATTTTTGCATGACCAGAAGTTACGGCAAAAAATTCTGCAATGTCCCAAAGGCAGTAAAAACTTCTGGTCATTTGTAAAAAATGTCAAGAACTCAACGTCACGTTGTCAGCTCTTCAGAGAAGGCGAATATGCTCGCAGCTCATTTTGCTGCAAGTTCTAAGTTGCCTGCAAGCAACAATGCCCCTCCTGTACTTGAGAACGTTAATTTTTCTATGGGACAGATATTTTTCCGCACTCGTACAGTAGCAAGAGTACTTCAAGATCTTGATATACACAAATCCGCTGGCCCGGATGGTATACCCCCTATTCTTCTGAAGAAGTGTTCTTCATCTCTGGCAAAACCACTGCGTAAGCTTTTTCATCGCTCCTATCGTTCAGGAATCTTTCCTAGTAGATGGAAAACAGCATTTGTCCAGCCCGTCCCAAAAAAAGTTGACTCCTCCTCCCCCTCCTCCTACCGACCAATTGCACTTACGTCCCTTCTTTCCAAGGTCATGGAAACGCTGATAAATCGTCAGCTGAAGAAATATCTCGAAGATCGGGAGCTTTTAAATGACCGGCAATACGGCTTTCGCAGCAATCGTTCCACTGGTGATCTGATGGCATATCTCACCGAACAGTGGAACAAATCTGTGCATCGCTTTGGCGAAAGCAAGATTATTGCGCTTGATATTTCAAAGGCATTTGATAGAGTTTGGCATGAAGCTCTTTTATCGAAAATGCGTGCATTTGGTATCGATGATACTCTTATTCGTTGGATTAGAAGCTATCTTCTGGACCGATCAATACAAGTTGTATTAGACGGTTTCAAGTCTGATCTCCACAAAATAAATGCTGGTGTGCCCCAGGGCTCCGTTCTGTCTCCGACTCTCTTTCTCATTTTTATAAATGATCTCTTGTCTGTGACTTCTAATCCATTAAATTGTTTTGCTGACGACTCAACCCTCAGCTTTTCATATACGTTTGATAATTCACGGCCTTCGCCTTCGGACGTGTTATTACAACGGAATCGTATGATAAGCTCATTAAACTCCGGTTTAAACAGCATTGTGAATTGGGGTACTAGAAATCGTGTGGAGTTTAATGCGTCGAAAACTCAATGCTGTCTTTTGTCGTTGAAGCTAAACATACCCCCTATGCCATTATCCATGAATGGTACTTGCATCGAGGAGGCCGAAAAGCTATCAGTACTCGGTATGTGTATCAGTGACAATCTTCGTTGGAATGATCATATACTTGAGATTGCCAAGAATGCTGCAAGATGCTTAGGCTTTCTTAATAGATGCAAGAAGTTTTTTACCCCTTCTGATCTGGCTACAATTTACAAAGCGTTTATACGCCCTAAACTCGAGTATAACTCCCATCTCTGGGCAGGTGCTTCTCAAACTTTTCTTCACCTGCTCGACAGAGTTCAGAAAAAAGCGTTAAAATTGATAGGAGAGAGAAGCATTATGGAAACATTTCCATCACTCGAACATCGTCGAAATGTCTCATGTCTTTCCTTATTTTACAGATTCTTTTACAAAAAATGCTCACTCGAGGTAGCCAGTTGCGTTCCATCCCTTAAACATTTCCCCCGTAATACTCGTCTTGCTAGGAACGCTCATCAGTTTACACTTGAGCCCAATTTCGGACGTACCGTGAAATATAGGGATTCTTTCTTTAGCCGTACAACACGAATGTGGAATGAATTGCCTGGCACAATTTTTCCTGCAAACATTCAAGATCAATGTTCATCGACACCTCCTTTCCCTTCCTTCCTAACTTCCTATCGCTCGCGCTGTGACTTATCATTAAAAGGGCTATAACAAACCCCTTGAGCGCGTGTGCATTATAAAAAAAAAAAAATTATCATTTGTTGCCCATCTCGTTATCTTAAAACGCTTTTGCATAATCCGGATATCGATCTCAATTATCAATAAAGAATGGACATTTTAAGAGCTTAAGGTATTTATAATCTTTCAATTAGAATTCATCTGAGTTTGTGTATCTGTTGATCTCGTGGGGACCACATACCCGTTGCTGTCATATATCATGTTATTCAATAATTCCAAATTGGTGTTTTCCACGATATGGCTAATATTTTTTTAAATTTTAAACTACAATACTCTCAGTGGTTTGACATTGTAAAATTTTAAGTTTTATTCGGACTTGAGTAGATGGAGAGGGGCACCACCAGGTAGTGTTCTACCCAAATCTTTGGAACTTATAATCAATCGAACCGATTACGAGTCAGCAAGCTTAACAATTAGGAAAGTCAATTAGGAATAAGTCCCTACTCCCCACTAAACTGCACCCGAATTGTGGAGCCGCCCGATTCTCACTTTCCCAAATCTCAGATTGACAAGATTTATAGCCTTAAGAGATTGGTCTTTTTAATATCCTTTGGACTAAGTGTGTCATTTCGTCGTCTATTAGCTGTCCGTCAACTCAACTTTTGATAACTTTGAAAGATTGATAAATGCATTTCTTGCTTACAGGATCAACCGCTCTCTTTCGCCGTTACGCAACAAAAAACGTAAAATCAAGAACTTAAAGATTTTTCAATAACTTTCAAAATTTCCATTTCCTATACAAGACCATAAAACATGGCATTAAATAACCAACTGTAACATTTTTGGTGATTTTTAATACATATCTTTAAAAATAAATAAATTGCTTACGCAACTGCTCCAAGCGGAGCTGGGACCTCGAGACTTACACTCTCAACCGTTCAAACCATTGTGTGTGCGTTGGTATCTATTCTGTAGGAATGGCAAATGCATATCTTTGAGAGATAAAATTGAAGTCGCATTTCAAATCAGATGTTTTTTTTATCTTTCTTGACGTTGTTTATTCGGCTTTATCTTATTGCTGCAATTTGTTTTGATTTACAGAATTGCTTTTGTTTTTTAATTTTTGGAACAGAAGGAGTAGAAATTGCATTTTTATCTTTGGTATAAAAAATAAAGTATTATCATGGGACATAAATTTCCATCGCAATTGCTTCACGATAGGTGACACTGCCATCTTCACTGTCTATTATTTAAAAGCTTTAGCTAACAAAACTTTAACTACAAATAAACGCGACCATGAGAGTTCTAATTTGTTAATCTATATTTATATACAAATGGATCGCAAAAATGTATGTTCTCTCATAACTTCCGAACGACTTGGCCAAAATGGGTTATTAAAAAGGTTCGACCGCTTAAAACTTGAAAACTACTGGACCGAATAGGAAACTTCTTTCTATGGGTTTGTTCGTAATTGATACGTGAAGGTTTAGGAAAAAAGAAGGGCGGACAAGATTTAACAGGTGGCGCTGAAGGTGCATTAAAATTGAAAACTACTGGGTCGAATTAGGCACTTACATTTGTGGGTTTGTCCGCTAAGTTAAGGTTTAGGAAAAAAAGAAAGTTAAACAATTTCGAACAGGTGGCACTGCAGGTACACATTTCGTTTTTCAGTTAATTTTCACTTATTTTTCGGTTAAAGTAATTTATATTTACGTAATAATGTACATATGTATGTATATCATTGCTAATTCATTCCGTTTGACAATAAAGCATATTTTTCCTTATTTCTGATGATTCTACTCGTACTAATATTATAAATGTGAAAGTTTCGATGTTTGGCTGTTTGTTGCTCAAAAACACCAGAATGGCTAAACGGATCTGGATGAAATTTAGCACAGAGATAGATTATCGTCTGGAATAGCACATAGGCTACTTGTTATTCCTTGTAAAATGTATGGAATAATAAAAGTACCTAGATTACGAGAAACGACTCCTCAGGCTACAGGGTACTTCTAGATCAGCTGAAACGAAGCCACGGGTTAAGGCTAGTATATTTTAAAAATTAATATTATGTATGTTCAGTGCATAATGGGAGTGTATAGGTACAAGTACATGCATTAATGTACAAAATTAAATTTGACTTTCGTTTCAATGAAACTTTTTGATGAAAATTATGCCTTTCTTATCACATTTTTGGTTTTGCAAATAAAACTTAAAAGCAATTTAAATTTTGTTAGGTACAAATTATTCGCTTATCAATTTGAAATGTGTTGCTATTAAGTAACATTCTTTTTCCTCCATAATAATAAACTGTTGTGACGTCACGTGACTAAAATTGCTCTAGACTTCAAGGTTTTTTGTCATTCTAGGCGACATGATCGCTTTTAAGAGCCGACGGACGTCTTCTTAAATAAAACAAAGCACATCTATTTTGTTCTTATCTGTGATTTCATAAAAAATTATTAAAAAAGTTATTTTCATCTAGAAGATACATACTTTTGCATTCGAACTGGGCTAAATACTAGCAAAGTTCTTATATTCGATGAAATTGTTTTTTTTTTTAACAACAAATCTACTTTTCTTCTGCAATGTGCTACAAACGATGTTATGACTGTTTGAAAAGTAGAACAAAAGTTGAAGAAGATTTGGGTTAGGTTAGGTTAAAGTTTCTGTCAGACTTAGTCCAAATGAAGTTCATTGTGATACCACAAAGTTTAAGGTGTTATGTCGTAAAAACTTACAAATATGGAAACAATTTGATTGATGGACATTTTATTTTTGCCCCTCCTCCTCATCCATAGTTCTGTAAAAATCGTTTAGGAGCACGCCGAATCTTGCAGCGTTGGTTCCTATGAGACACAGTCCTGTAAGGACACTTATACTGAAGCTGAAATGTCTGCTCAGAGAAATATAAGTTTTCGATTTTTTATGGATCAAGCTTTGGCCATCTGATGCAAAGTGCAATTCTAGATCGATTCTCAACACGAAAGAATGCATCTCTCATGGGTTGGGAGAATCGTTCTGAATACTTTTCTGTCAAACGTCAGATGAGAAATAATTTGTTATTTTTTGTTGTTTGTTGTGAAATTGTGCCAGTCTGTGATAAATATAACAAAAATAAACAAATAATGAACGAAGAACTTAATATGTACTTTAATTATCCAATTAATTATCAATTATCTAATGATTACTTTTTCCAATGACAAAAGACAAAAATCAAATGACAAAAAGTATAATTCAAATTGACATGGATACCTGAAACAAGTTTCATTCAAAAGGGCAATTCTCGATTTTGAGAACAATTCTTCCAAATTTGAATGAAACTCGCTATTAATTGACAGAAACCCCCCATAAAACAATGTTTCCCTTAAACGATTTTTATTGGTCACGTTAGATCAATCTTTTTCGATCTAGATCGATTTTTTCGATCTGACAGCTAGATTTTTAGTTCTTGTTGGTCAAGAAATCAATTTTTTTTTCGATCTTAGATCAATATGTTAAATCTCATTTTTTTTTCGAGATTTAACGCATACCATCACAATACTCTCGAACAGCTGTTTTTGAAGTTTTGTTTTTGGCATTGCGACATTGTGAAAATTAAATTTTTTGGTGTTAAGGGAAATTCTTTTTAATTATAAAACAAAGTTTTGTTTTTGGTAAAAGAATTATTTTAATTATAAAGTGAAGTTTTGTTCTTGGCATTGCGAGAGCTCAATTCTTTTTGGCAAAATAAAATTCTTTCTAATTATAAAGTGAAGTTTTGTTTTTGTTATTGCGAGAATTCAATTCTTTTGGTGAAGAAAATTCTTTTTAATTGTTTATGATTATTATATTTTCATTAAAGAAGTATATGGAATTGAATAGATTTATCAAAATGTCCATGAGCTGTGAAAGAAGTGGCGTAGGTTTAATTTGTCGGTAGTGTTTGTTTAACGGGAGAGATGCAGAAAGTAGGGGGCCTATAGGCAATAGTGTCAATAGTCACAATAATGTAAGGCCACTGAAATGGATACAGCATTGTCTGCCGGGCCAGAATTGCTTTTGAGAGCAGAGAAATATTACAACTAGGATGACCTTTCGTTCAAGCAGCAGGTTCGAGAAGACATCAATTAGCAGTTCAGGACCTAGGCAGATGAGCAGTTCACTTAATTCCGTATTCTCCAGGCGCAAGTCAGTCGGTCGCCGGGTAAATATTTCATCATAGCGGGGATCCCTGATTAGGTTTCGACTAACCAACGGGTCATATGGCTTCCCTTGGCTCTCATTCGCAAGAACTAAACTTCTTCTACTATCTTGGAGAGTTGCTGATGAACCCTCTGATAGAGATTCTAGTGTCGCCGACTCCTTCAAACCCTTGGAATTTGCTCCCAAACTCATATGTTTTGTGGAGTAGATCACAGGACGTGAGAAAAGTGGAATCTTTATGTGTAAGCACTTGCCAGCGGGTGGAATATCAGCTCTGTAGATTACTGAATAGCACATTCATTTCAGTCTCTGTCTGTCCATGTCGGGACTCAACTTCCTTTAGTAGCTTCTGATAAAGTCCCAGAGCTTTACATTCGCTTATAATACAGTAACATAGCGGAAGACATGTATCCGAATTTTCAGGCAAAACACGCCTGCAATAGCCGTAGATCTTGTGGTTTTGATCGTCGGTCAGAATCAGACAGTATTCTTGATTTTCCTTCCCTGTTCGCACGAGATCAATGTGGGGGAAAACCAACTGTTCAATAAGCTTTGGACACTGGGACTGTGATGCTTCCTTTTCTTTTTCAGCTGCTGCGTCTGCTGATTTTTTAGCAGCCTCAGTTGAATCCAGTAGATCATCTCCAGGTGGTTTTATTATTTGAGGACTATCTGTTGAACGTTTGGAACGCATCTTGATGTTATTGTTTGTCGTCGTCATCGTAGTCATTGTCGTTGTGAGTACTTTACTATCTCCAATGAGTTTGTTAAAATAATGAACTCGCTGACTAGTCGCCACTGGTAGAGGTGGTATCATTGAAGGCTCGTCGTCGTCGTCGTCACTGCTGGAATCAGTAGACCCATCATTATCGTCTTCACCTTCCAATTTGAAACTGCTTAACACTGGAGCTTTCAACAACGGAATAATTAATTAATTCGTCCTCATTAATATTTTCCGACATCATGAATTGGAATTTGAAAACAAATAATTTCACTTTTGTTGTGACATTGTCATTTTGACACACACACACAATTACAAAAAAATCAATCTCGTTTCTTTTTTTCATTTGCACAAGAAAAATAAATCTGACAGTAAAATCTGGGAAAAAGATCAATCTGACAGTAAAATCTGAGATTGATCTAACGTGACCAATAAAAATCGACAAAAGTGATTGACACTGACAAGTGTGCGTTTGGTTACTCGTTCATTTTGTTTTCCTTGGGTGTCTGTTGAGGAGCTATTGGTTATAGAGCTTTGAAAAAATTTCTTTATGATGAGTATTTCAAGGAGATATTGTTTTGATCTTTTGCATTTATTTTAATGTGTTGAAAATGTGTTAAACTGCGTTACGAAATTATAAGCTAAATTTGGATTGTATATTAATGTGAAGTTAAGTATGTATTTGTAAATAAATTGTATTTTTCAAAGGTGTATAGTACCCTTTAAAAACGTTCCTTTTATCTTCCTCTTGATGGTGCGGAAAAATATAATTTGTTTAATTTTGTATTAGTAAAACAAATTGAATGGAAATATCAATTTAAAGAAAAGAACTGTAACCCCACATTATATTCTTTCAGATTTTTGTTGATTTGAAATGCTTACTACGGAAACCCTGTAAGAGCACCTTAAGAAAAACAAAAGAGTGCGAATGAGAGACAAAATCCCTATCTTCCCTGTACTACCACCAATTTATGTTGGGCAGAGTATAGATGGTATGCTTCAAAAGTTTTTGTCAAAGTTTAGTAGAGTTGTGGAATAGACCATGTTACATAGTGGAATACAAAAATTATTCATTATGTTAGCATGGCTGTAATTTATATTCTTCTGAAAGTATCTAGGGGAGTCAGATTAAACAGTAGATGTAGGGAACAGTAGGCAGACAATTTGAACTACGAGGGGTTCTGGAGCTTAAACCCTATTTATTGGCAATAGCTTTTTTGTAATAAAAGAAAATCAACTGTGCCTTCTTTAATCTTTCTTATATGTTGAATTTCCATCTTAATTTTCGGTCCAAAAAAATACCCAAGAACTTTGATTCATTAGAGAATTTAATACTTAGAACATTTATATTATTATTATTATAATTTATTAACATGAAATTAAAAATTAATATGTTAAATATATAAGCGCTAGCTGCTGGCTTCTGACTCTTAGGTCGAGAAAAAAATGATTATATAAAGAAGTATTTAACAATTAAATTTAATATTTTTTGACGTGATAACGTCTAATAAATCGGTTCGGAATATATGGGCAGCACGCACGAAAAAATGTCACAGTCACAGTCACGTTACTTAGCTGCTTTGATAGCCTAGAAAGTCGATAAAGTGGGAGGGGAGTTTGTTGGGTGGTTGGTTCGTGGTGGTGGGAGTGTGTGGGACAGGCGGGGGGGGGGGTAGTTTCGGGAAATGGAAAAATTGTCAAAAATGGTGGGTGGTTGTAGCTGGTTTGGGTGGAGACAAAAATTGTCAAAACTAATGGGTGGTACCTTGGTGGCTGTAGGTGGGATGGGTGTTGGGGGGATTTGGTGGGGGGGGGGGGGGTGAGGCGGCAAAGTTGTCAAAAATGGTGGGTGTTTGATTGGTGGTTGTATTTGGGGTGGGTGGCAAATTAAAAATTGTCAAAAATTATTTGTGGTTGGTTGGTGGTCTTAGGTGGGGTGGGTGGTTTTTGATGGTTAGTAAGGTGGGATTTATTGTGTGAAGGGGTGATGATAAAATTGTCAAAACTGTGGGTCGTTGGTTGGTGTTTATAGATTAAGGGTTTGGTGTGTGGGTGGTGGTGGTGGGAATGGGGTGATGTGGTGTGGGGGAGGAAAAAATTGTTAAAAATGGTGGGTGGAGGGGAACTGTCGAAAATAGTGGATGGGTGGTTGTAGGTGGGGTGTGTGATTGGTGGTGGTTAGGAAGGGCAAGGGGGTGGGCTTTATAGTGTGGGAGGAGGAAACAATTTTCAAAAATGATGGGCTGTTAGTTGGTGGTTGTATGTGGGGGTGGTAGGTTGGTGTTTGGGTTAAGGGATGAAACAAAAATTAGAAATGGTGGGTGGTTGTAGGTGGGGTTGGGTGGTTGGAGATATACCTACACATGAACTATTTTGTTATCTGGTTTTCACGTAAAATTATCGTCCGTAAACCGACTTTACAGACAACCAGTTTTTTTTTTTTTAATAGAATGATGCTTAACGTGCGAAATTTTCTTTTACCTTGTAGAGAGAACAAGTTCAGTTTTGCGGGGGCTTGAAACAGCAATGTTTACGTCATGCCCAAGCAATCACATTGAATCTTTCTCTTCCTGTATTTCTAGCAATTCATTAACCGCTAAGTTTCAAACGAATGGGGGATAAAGAAGATTTTGTTATTTAAAATGTTACTAGGTTCTAAAGCCGGTACGAATTCAAGGAACCCACAATTCTTCCAACTCTATGAAACATACAGAAAAAACATCGGGGCAGTTTGCAGCAATACGAAACCCAAAGCATGATTATACTATCATTTCATGACATTTCAACGTGAAATCATGTTCAAATGTCATTTGAATTTGAATGTCTATGATATTATTATAATGTTTCTCTTTTTTCCTTCCGAATGACAATTCATCTAATTCCAAAAATTTCTTTTAAAAACTCTATTCTTCGATTATTTGGATCCCTAAAATCAGTTCTCTTAGCCCCTCTCTATAACGTTATTTACTAATTTTGTAGTATGAATTTATTGAGTATTTCTCACAAATACATATGTATTAATAAATATTTTATTTATTTTATGTTTCTTTTTTTACAGATGGCACAGACAATTCTGAAAGATCTCCGTTTATTATGGAACGTAATAAACCTGTGTCTCTCACACCATGTTGGGAGCAGAGGAATCTTACAAATGATGAGCTTAATTTTAAGGGTGAGTATTTTTTTTTTTACAATTTTTATTATTTACATTAAGCTTATGATTTCTTAAAGCGTTAAGTAACGACAAAACCTGTTTTGTTAAAAAGAAAAATAGTTTTTGACTTTAAGGGTTATATGGCAGAAATCAGTTCTTCCTTTTTTTCGAGTTTACCATCCAACTTGATCCAAATTACTTTATAAATTCAAGAGCCAAGGTGTTAGTAAATATATGTACCTAAGAAGGGTGATAGGACACAAAAACAAGAACTACTTTGTTCACGTTTCCGAATAGTCAAAATATTCTGTAAGGTTTGTCATCATGGGTCATCATGGCTTCAGTGAATGTCTATCTCTTCGCACCGTAAATTAAAATATTATAAACTTCAAGTTAGTCTCCAACCCGATAGAGATTGTTGCGAAATAAGGAAAACATAGCCGTATTAGTTAGAGCTTGATAATATCGATATACATAATATGTATCCAAGCCACTTGGTCATCTCACGGCGTCGTCCGTTCAGTTCAATTGATACCACTCAAATATTTTGAAATGGGGCTATTCAAGTCCAAGGCAACGCTTACGTGCCAACCCAAAATTTGGACACGTTCGAAATTCACATTACCGCACAAATTAGACCAACGAACGACCGTTGGAAGCATGGCCAGCGAAGGCGAGGCAGCCACTTGCATGATGTCTTATTCCAAACATAATGGCATGGAAGTAGATAGCTTCACAATAAAGCCAGAATCAATTTTATATCTCACTCTTGTTGTTTTATTAAAATTTCTATTACTTCGGTCATCCTCTAGTTCTTTCTCTCGAAATTTAAAATGTTCATTTTTGGCAGCCCTTTTCTGGCACTTCTGCTTTATTTCAAATCATAACTTTAATAGCCAAGAAATCACAAAGAAGAAATTCTCATAAAGTGCGGCGCATTTCGAAAAAGAACTATCTTAACAACTCTGTAGACAAAAAGAAGCCATAATAAAACCATATTTTTTTTTTAATTGAATGAATTCGTCAGTCATGTCATCACGCAATTTATGGAGTTCAAGTTCAAAAATAATAATTCGTTTAAAATAAAAAAAAATAAAGCGATCCATGAATTAATTTTGCTGGGAACCAAAACCATCAATCAATCATGACGATTAAATAAAAAAAAAAAAACACTTGATTATGGTTTCTTGATCGATTTTGGTGTAATAAAAATGATAAACTATTTCTTTACTTTACATCGAATGTAAAAAAAAACTTACAAAAATGCGTGCCAAGCTGCCGCACGCAGGCAATAGGAGAGATACTTCATTTCGAATTAAAGAAAAAAAATGCAGCAAAAATAAAATAAAAGCAAAGCGTATCCCCAATCCCGCTGTCGACGACAATGGCACACAATAATGTGTGACAGGAAGAAACAGGTTTATATTGCATATAATGCGATTGCTAGTTTCAAGAAGGAATCCTGATTTTGTGGTCAGCGGACGTCGTTGTCTGCAAAATATTTCAAAATGCTTTAATATGTGCTTGGTGGTTGTGTGAGAAATTACATCATTATTTTGTTCTTAAAAAAAAAAAAAAAAAAACATTCCCACCCAAAAAAAAAAAAGGATAAGTAAAATCCTTATTTTAGTTTTGTTTCTCCCAGAGTCTCAAGAGCATTCATTTTTGTTCCGCATAAAAGTTAAAATAAAAAGAACATTCCAATCTCCCCAAGGAATGTAGGTGTGGACTTGCTTTAATTGTGATTAAAAATTATCATTTTTCTCAAGAACTAGAGAAACTAAATTTTATCGCGAAAAGTGGTTGAAGCAGTAAAATGTCCCGAGACCGTATTTTGGAAAATATTCGCACTGGCTGGAGGTCAAGTAAGTTTGGGTCTTATACAAAATTGCTCCTTAATATGAAACTTTTTTTTATCAATTGCGTGTTCATACGTAAAAACACAAAAACTTAAGTCTTGTGGTGACCAATTCTTATCAAAAATGAGTTAAAAAAAATACGAAATTGTGATAAATCGTGATACAAGTGTTTTCAACATATTTTTAAGTGAACTACAAAAATCTGATTCAGTTTTTTTTTTTTTTACAACACAGTGATAATTTAATACATGAATGTGTCTCAGAACTCAGAAAATTTTAAAACACTAATGCTCAAAAGTAACGCACACCTTAGCTATTCTGCGAAAAATCTCCGAAATTTTTTTTAAGCATTTGAGTTTTGGGGTGGTATACATCGATCAATATGAATTGAAGAGTTTCTTAAATCGATTCGTAAAAATTTGCGAGCGCTTTCCCTTTCGAACCGGAAAGCCATTACTAAACTTTTATTAAAAAAATCAGGCAGAGCCCATCAAATGATTTATTTTAAAAATATTTCTAAAATAAAAGTTCAAACATTGTCCACAGGGGGCGCTGGGTAAGCTGGGACAAATATATCCCAATAGGTTTTTTGGGTGGGATATATATGACCCAACAGGGAATTACAAACTCAGATTCAAAACAACCATTTCTGAATAAATATTTTTTATTAATTTATTTTTTACAGATAGCGTAAGAAAAATAAAGAAAAATTAATGTGAATGTAGGTAGAGTCCAAAATAAAAAATTAATTGTTGAAAATTTTTACTTATGATAAGTAGCAAAGCAGTCCTTACATAACGGTATTTGACATTCCTCGCAAATAGTTTTAGTACGCCGCTCTCGTTTATTTGCGCTGCAATTGGTGCAACGTCTTCGTGTTGCTCCCTCTACAGGAAGGTGTACTGCAGACATCTGTTTTCTTTTTCTGGATAAACACCCTGATCTGGCTGACCGATGAATCTTTGCAGATAATTTTCCTTCGGATATAAGATCTTCTGCTAGATCTACAAGGAATCCTATAAGAGGTGTTTTTGCTCGTGTAAGTTTGGACTGAATGATATGCGAATTCACTACACTCATCATCAAAAGCCTATAAAAAACTTTCTTCCACCATTTGGTAGACTTTCGGTCCAACTCGTACAACACAGCTAGTTGATCTGCTCTATCAACTCCACCCATTACTTCTCTGTAAAATTTTATAAGTTCAGGGCACGGGATGGTTATTTGCTCTCCATTTTTTAGTTTTTTGTTCACTTGGACTATTTTGGAGGAATGGCAGTTACTCAAAACCGATACCTCCTTAGTGTCGTGCCATTTTGTAAAAATTAGACCTGTATTGCTAGCCTTGAAAACTGATTCACCCTTTTTTAACTTCATATCGATTTTAGGCAAATTTTTGCGGTTCGCCATTACAGTTCCCAGGGCAGCATGATTCAGGTTCTCAAGCAAATGAACACTTGTAAAGAAGCGATCAAAGCAAAGGGTAACATCTCTCTCTGTGATCGTTTCAGCCAAAGTGTTGACAACACGTTCCCCTAAAGTACCTTCTTGAACTCTTTCTTCTCGTCCACTGTAGACATTGAAGTCGTAAGTGTATCCACTAAGAGCATCGCAACACATTTTTATGCCACGTTTAGTAGGCTTTAGTGGCATGTACTGCTTGAGCGATGAGCGGCCTTTGAATTTAGTCATTGACTCGTCAATGCTCTGGAAGGGGCTGTCTTGTCGAGATTTCAAAAACCGACTCTTCGGACATTCTATAACATCATCAATGTAATATGTTTTTCCTGCCCCTTCAGGCTTTTCAGGAGGAGCGAAATACATTTTTGAAATTATATTCATGAAGCGATCGCGGGCTATTGCATTTTTGATAGCTTCGTTACAAAGAGATGCATTTTTCGACCAATAATGCTTCGTAGAAGGCACTCGGTTATATGACATGATCAGCATGCAACCTATAACGATTTTTATCTCGCCTTCGTCTGTAGGTTTTATTTTGTTGGCTGAAGGTTTTTTTTTTTTCTATTATATATTTGAATGCGTTCATTTGTACATTGCGCAATGTAGTTGAATAAACTTTGCGGAAACATTTTTTTGAAGATGCTTAATGTTGTATCGTTGCGGTTGAATACGTCGTTTATGGACGAATCTCGATTATGACTTACCTCCAATCGAGGCTCAAATGAAGCTTCTGGATTCGACCATAATGTAACACCTTCATTTGCACTGGTGTTCGGAAGAATGTCGGCGTCTTCACTGCTCCCTGATGAACTGTCACTTTCCTCTTCTGAAAAAGATGCATTTTCTGAAGGTTCATAATCGCTTTCAGTGTCACTAAAGTCCCTATCTTCGTTATCGGAAAAAGTTACTTCATTGGGCGCATTTCTCCTTGCCATTTTGTTAACTGCTATTGATAATTAAAAAATCACTTGAATTAGAAAATGAACAGCTAAATGCCTAGTGGGATACATGTGTCCCACCTGAAAGCCCTATTGGGACACATATAACCCAGACTTGAATAATGATAAAAAAACATGTAATATCGAACAAATCTTCACTTACGTTATTTTATATCACTGCACAAAATCACCAAATAACTTTTTTTATAACTTTGTATGCTGGTAAAACACTTATAAATGCTCTATTTTAGTTTATTTTGCAAAAAAAATTAGAACAACCGCCAAGCACCGCAATTTTACAAAGGTGACTAGATTGTTTTATATACTCTCAGCTGCAATTCTTATATGAAAAAACCGTTAAAAATGGTTAAACTACGAACTGGGACACATTTCACCCAAATCAGTAGTGTATTTCAAATTTTAGGGTTGTTTGAACATTGAGTGGGACATATGTAGCCCAACAGGTGCGAAAGGGTTATAGATGATTGCAAGAAATGTGTCATGTAGTCAATATTTCTTGTGCAGTCCCCGTATGTCTTTATTTTTGATGTTTTTAGACATAGATTTCTGTATTTATTTCGAAGAAGAAATAAATTCGGAAATAAATCTGACATTTCATGATATTCTAAATTCACTGAAACAAAACGTGTACTCTTGTTACAATTTTTTTTACATTTTAATGATTTGCTCTTGCATAAATTTTTTGTTTGTGGATTATTTGATGTTTTTTAATTGTTTGCATTTTTCATAGATTTTTTTTTTTTTAAACGCACACGCGCTCAAGGGGTTTGTTATAGCCCTTTTAATGATAAGTCACAGCGCGAGCGATAGGAAGTTAGGAAGGAAGGGAAAGGAGGTGTCGATGAACATTGATCTTGAATGTTTGAAGATCAAAATGGCAAGGGAAAATTGTGCCAGGCAATTCATTCCACATTCGTGTTGTACGGCTAAAGAAAGAATCCCTATATTTCACGGTACGTCCGAAATTGGGCTCAAGTGTAAACTGATGAGCGTTCCTAGCAAGATGAGTATTACGGGGGAAATGTTTAAGGGGTGGAACGCAACTGGCTACCTCGAGTGAGCATTTTTTGTAAAAGAATCTGTAAAATAAGGAAATATACATGAAACATTTCGACGATGTTCAAGGGATGGAAATGTTTCCATAATGCTTCTCTCTCCTATCAATTTTAACGCTTTTTTTCTGAACTCTGTCGAGCAGGTGAAGAAAAGTTTGAGAAGCACCTGCCCAGAGATGGGAGTTATACTCGAGTTTAGGGCGTATAAACGCTTTGTAAATTGTAGCCAGATCAGAAGGGGTGAAAAACGTCTTGCATCTATTAAGAAAGCCTAAGCATCTTGCAGCATTCTTGGCAATCTCAAGTATATGATCATTCCAACGAAGGTTGTCACTGCTACACATACCGAGTACTGATAGCTTTTCGGCCTCCTCGATGCAAGTACCATTCATGGATAATGGCATAGGGGGTATGTTTAGCTTCAACGACAAAAGACAGCATTGAGTTTTCGACGCATTAAACTCCACACGATTTCTAGTACCCCAATTCACAATGCTGTTTAAATCGGAGTTTAACGAGCTTATCATACGATTTCGTTGTAATAACACGTCCGAAGGCGAAGGCCGTGAATTATCAAACGTATATGAAAAGCTGGGGGTTGAGTCGTCAGCAAAACAAATTAATGGAAAAAGAGTTTGAGACAGAACGGAGCCCTGGGGCACACCAGCATTTATTTTGTGGAGATCAGACTTGAAACCGTCTAACACAATTTGTATTGAACGGTCCATCAGAAGATGGCTTCTAATCCAACGAATAAGAGTATCATCGATACCAAATGCACGCATTTTCGATAAAAGAGCTTCATGCCAAACTCTATCAAATGCCTTTGAAATATCAAGCGCAATAATCTTGCTTTCGCCAAAGCGATGCACAGATTTGTTCCACTGTTCGGTGAGATATGCCATCAGATCACCAGTGGAACGATTGCTGCGAAAGCCGTATTGCCGCTCATTTAAAAGCTCCCGATCTTCGAGATATTTCTTCAGCTGACGATTTATCAGCGTTTCCATGACCTTGGAAAGAAGGGACGTAAGTGCAATTCGTCGGTAGGAAGAGGGGGAGGAGGAGTCACCTTTTTTTGGGACGGGCTGGACAAATGCTGTTTTCCATCTACTAGGAAAGATTCCTGAACGATAGGAGCGATGAAAAAGCTTACGCAGTGGTTTTGCCAGCGATGAAGAACACTTCTTCAGAAGAATAGGGGGTATACCATCCGGGCCAGCGGATTTGTGTATATCAAGATCTTGAAGTACTCTTGCTACTGTACGAGTGCGGAAAAATATCTGTCCCATAGAAGAATTAACGTTCTCAAGTACAGGAGGGGCATTGTTGCTTGCAGGCAACGTAGAACTTGCAGCAAAATGAGCTGCGAGCATATTCGCCTTCTCTGAAGAGCTGACAATTGGTTTATTGTCGACGATGAGCTTTGGAACTGATGAGGACGTTGAGTTCTTAACGTTTTTTACAAATGACCAGAAGTTTTTACTGCCTTTGGGACATTGCAGAATTTTTTGCCGTAACTTCTGGTCATGTATAAATTTCGTTTTGTGTATAACGGAGTTGCACGAGTTCCTAACTTGTTTGCGTTTCTTCCGATTTTCCTTAGTTGGGTTGGCTTTGTAGGATCGGAAGCTTACTTCTTTCAACCTGATAGCTTCTTTACACTCTTCGGAAAAACAAGACTTTTCTTTTGGTTTGATACATTTTGTTCTGTGAGGGACAAAAGTTCTCATTCCAAGAAAAATCACTTCTGTAATCATTTCAGCACTGGCATCAATGTCATTATCGAGGAAGCATAATGACCAGTTAAAGTTGCGAAAGAAATTATTCAGACCGTCTCAGTTGGCTTTCTCGTATTGCCAAACGGTCCTAGTGGGAATTTTTTCTTTAACTGGATGGTTGGAGATCGAGAAATTAGCTGAAATGACACAATGGTCCGAGGTGCCAAATGGAGAAGTTACTTTAATAGTATATTTATCAGGATGGGAAGTAAGGAACAACGAGAGTATGGGCGGAATGCCCATCAACATCCGGTATACGAGTAGGCTCATCGACAAGCTGGGTAAGATGGTTATACTCAGCAAAAATCTCGGTATACCTTCCTTCGAGTGTTGTCTGGCCAGAATATCGGAGCCAACTTGAATTGTGTACATTGAAGTCGCCCGTAATCACGACTTCAGTGTGAGGACAATGGGAAACAATTCGGGAAATTGAATCTGACAAAACATCTAACTCATCACAAGTAGACATGCTGTCAAGATTCGGACTCCTGTAAAGAAAACAGTAATGAATGATATGCTTGCGGACAGTGAATTTGAGCCACAGGAAATTAAAGTTCGTATTAGAACAATGCCCATATTGGGGAAGGCTCTGGCAAGCAATATCATTCCTAACGTAAACGACAAGACCATGGTGGGAAAAAAGTAATGGCACTAAGTTATATCCAAACAAACAAAATTCTGATAAATCAGTATTCTGTCCAACCTGGGTTTCACTTAATGCCAAAACAGCTGGCCTGTATTGCACAGTATGGGCGTACACAGAAAAGAAATTCTTTCTTAGCCCACGAATATTTTAATATACAACACAAAAATCACTTACCATTCTGAAAAACTAAACACAAAAAATTCAACTTTGACGAAACTAATTTCAGCCGTGCAGCCAAAAAAACTGTAGTCACTTTCATCCTTCTGAAGGATGTCTTGCAGCAAATGAGCTTCGAGATCGTCCAATTCTGTTTTGCTTAAAAATGGATTCACCCAAAAATTGTGTTTATTTTCCTTTTTATCGTATTCTACTTCTTCTTCTAGTTTTTCTAAAGCTCTCAAATAAAGCGATGCATGAGTCGCTTCGAAAAATGTTCGAAATCATCACTCATGGAGAAAAAAATCAAGATTTTATCAAACATGACATTACGGTGATAGATAACCTTAAATTAGTGTTTTCGCCATGCTGTCCATCATCGGTCTGTCTGTGCGCTTTTTCATGTAAAGCTTAAGCCTAAGCGACTTGACGGACTTTCTTCAAACTTCAGATATTTCAGTTCAAATGAAAAGCTTTTTCGAGCTTATTTTCATTTCGTTAAAGCCGGGCTCAAACTGGTACTCTTCAAGTATAACAGTTTTTTTTTTTTTTTTTTTGAATTTGTTCGAACACGATTTAAATGAACTTTTAATTTAACAAATTTGCTATTTTGTACGTTAATGTTCATATGGAAAATGAGGCTTTAACGGCATTTTTCAAATGGCCATTAGTTGGGAACGGCTTAACCGAATTCACTCAAACTTTGTTTGGCATTGTAGTTTTCTATAAGAAAAGCAGTGCAAATTTTATCAGTTACACCTTTTGAAACGGGAGCTTCCATACAACGAGCCACTAGTTTTTACCGAATTTTGTACGTTGCTTAAAAAAAGCTCTAATTATATTGATTACATTTTGTATGAAATATAGTATAAGACTGAAGAAAATTGCATTTTTAGTTTTGGGTCAAAAATGCAAAAAAACGTAAAACTGGTTTTAACGGATTGACTATACTGCCCCATTACCTTACAACTACATTAACAAAATGGTTCAGACTTAGTACGGTATACAAAGAGTGTTTTTTTTAAGAGGTATAACACTTTGAAATGGAATAAAACAAAGATAATTTTTTGAATTGACATGAAATTTGCTTTATTCGAAAGATAATCTTCTGGCATTATAATTAAAATATGATTTCTGGCATATGACCGCCACGGCTGGGTCGGACGTAGATTAATCTGGAGGTCAAATTTTTTATGACTGCGTTGTCCTCCAAGTGGTAAATCGTTTCGGGCTTATCTACGTAGACTGGCGACTTCACATATCCCCACATAAAATAAGCAAGCCTCAAGAGCGGCGTTAAATAGCACGATCTTGGAGGCCAATTCAATGGACCAAAACGCGAAATTATGCGCTCACCGAATGTTTCCTTCAAGAAATAGATTGTGACACGAGCTGTGTGACATGTTGCGCCGTCTTGTTAAAACCACAGCTCCTGCACATCATGGTTGTTCAATTGATGAACGAAAAAGTCAGTAATCATGGCTCTATAGCGGTCACCATTGACTGTAATGTTCTGGACAGCATCGTTTTTACTTGCGATTATATTATTATTATTATTATTATTATTTATTAACATAAAAATTACAAACTTATATGCTAATAGAAGAAAAGAGCATTAGCTGCCAAGGCTTTCCACTCAAAAAATAAATGTTATATTTTAGATAACTAATTTGTTAATATTAAGATAATTTTCGATCTTTAAAATATTTTCGATATTAAAAGTATTTAGAAATTAAAAAATGTCTTGATTATCAGGCAAGATGGTATTGATTTGTTTAGAGATTTCGCATTCGGAGATGCCGAGCAGGTAGGAGATATTTAGAATGTTTTTACAGACAGGACACCGAGGTGGATTTACATTTCTTAAAATGTACTGGTGGGCTAAGGTTGTGTGTCCTAATGGTAGTCGGATGAAATTTGATATCGTTGCTCTGGATAAAGATGGTGGGTTGGTTGGAGCGAGTTGAACGGTGTTAATTTTTGAATAATGGTTTTCGTAGCTGCGCCAGTTAAGGATTTTATTTTTATTAATGATTTGTTGGATGTGTCTTTGAAGGTCTTTTTAAGAAAAAATATCAAAGGTGAAGACTGGTGATCTATTGCAAGCCTTTGCGGCCTTATCGGCGTATTCGTTACCCGGTATGCCAATATGACTGGGAACCCACATAAGTTTAAGTTTTTTTGGGTTCATTATCAAGAGGTCACGTATGTTGTTAATTAGTCTGCTATTGTGGTTTGCATTTGATATGGCACGGAGAAAAAAAAGGCTGTCGGTGCATATTACTAATTTGGAGGATACTAGGCAAATCATTTTAGCAGCTTCTCGGATGGCAAAGGCTTCAGCAGTAAAAATTGATGAGTATTCCCATAATATGCCTGCTTTCAGTAAAGTACCATTTGCTTCGGTTAACGCAAAGGAAGTATTAAAAGCGGATTTCGACCCATCTGTAAAAACAGCGGTCCAACCTTCTTGTTTCAGAGATTCCATGATTTCAACGAAATAAGAATAGTAAACTCTTCCGTTTGTGTTGTTCTTATTGTGTACTGTTAGCTGTAGCTGAATTGAGTTATGATTTATGTTCCAGGGTGGGTGTATTGGTGTGTAGCCTTTAACACGTTTCGAGGGTATACACATTTCTTTGGCCTTAGATAAAGCTGTATTGATCGTGGATGGAATACGTTTTTTAATTTTTGAATTACTAGTTGAATCGATGTCACTGTCAATGATGGAGATTTCGGAGAAGATACATTTAGCGATGATTTTCAATAAACTTTCGTATTGACGCTGTTCCAAGGTGGGGAGGCCAGCTTCCGCCATAATGTTGACAATTTTTGTTGTCCGGTAGGCATTGATGCTTCTTCTGGCGGACTGGTGATATGGAGATTTGATTAGATTTAATGTGGTGTTTGGACATTTACCATAAATACATAGACCATAATCTATTTTACTTAAAACTAGAGATTTAGTAATAGTACATAATGTGTTAACATGAACATTAAGTTTTTTATTAGATAAGAAACTAATTATATTGCTTCTTGCTGTTAAGCTCTTTTTCAAATTTACACAATGTGGTCTCCAATTATATTTATGATTAAATCTTAGTCCTAAAATATCCAGGTTTTCAACACTTTCTATATTTATATTATTCTGCAAACATGTAGGAGTTTGCATTTGTTTAGGGAAAGCTTAGCTCCAGAGTTATTACACCAAATTTCAATATCTTTTATAGCGTTTGAAAAGGTGGATTTTGTTTTATCTAAATCATTGTGTTTACATAAAATGTAGACGTCATCAGCGTAAATGCAATGGTCTAGAATACTGTATTTGTCAACAATAGTACTAATGTCATTAAAAGCAATTAGAAACAACACCACCGACAAAGGTGATCCTTGTGGTATGCCATTATTAAGAGGTTTTGTAGAAGAAAAGGAGTTGTTAATTTTAACAGATATCTTTCTGTTTGAAAGAAATGATTTGACAAAACCGTATGTTTTGGGTCCAACGCCCCAATTAATTAGTTTGTCCAATATTAGATGAATCCCTATTCTGTCAAAAGCTTTCATAAAATCGAGGCAAAGTATTGATGCGTGATTACGTGAAGATAAAGCATTTGATACGTAATGGTCGATATGCAGCAGTGCGTCTGAGCATCCTCTATTGGGTTTGAAGGCAACTTGGTTTGTTTTGATTAATTTTCTTTTTTCTAGGAACCAAAAGAGACGCTTTGCAACTATTTTCTCTACAACTTTTGACATGCAAGGAATGAGAGAAATTGGACGGTATCCATCTATAGAATCAATTGGTTTGTTTGGTTTTGGCAGCGGGATGACATAAGCAGTTTTCCAAGATTGTGGGATGATTCCGGTGTTGAGTATTTCGTTGAATAGTGTTAGAAGCCTAGATTTAGTATTAGCGGGGAGATTTTTAAGCATAGGATAGGATATGCGGTCTCTACTTGGTGTTTTGCCTTTTAAAATATTTAAACAACACTCCAATTCAATAAAGGTTATGTTGGTTTCAATTTGTTTTGCTAAAAGAGTGCCAGGATTTAAAGGTGGCGTTTTGGAGATGCTGTTTGCTTTCAAATTCTTGAAGCATGTAGAGAAGTTCTTATCGTCTGCCAGGTTTGACCAAGAGAAAGCTATGAAATTACCTATACCTAAAGCCGAAGAGAGAGTACCCGTGGGTGTTTCCAGACAACTTATTTGCCGAGGGGTGTAGTTGCCAGTGAGGCATCGAATATTGTGCCAAATTTTGGAGACGGATGAATTTGGATTGATTGTTGAGGTAAACTCAGTTAATGATTTTGCTTTACTTATTTTCATTTCTCTTCTAAATAGCGCGTTAGATTTTTTATAAGCTATGAGGTTGGAAAGTATAGGGTCCCTTTTAAATTGTCTCCAAAGTTTCATTTTTGTATCTCTCAGTTTTTTTAGAACACTATTCCACCAGGGAACCTTTTTAGAGATGCGGGTGTGAGTAGTTTGTGGAATTGAAATGTTGGCTGCGAAACGAATCGATTTTTGTAATGTAGCGGCTTCTTTGTTTATATTTGAAAAAGGAGTTTTATCACTTAAGTACCTTTCTGTTATAATTTGGTACCGATCCCAATCAGCTAAGTCGGTTTTAAATTTTGGGTTGGGATAAAATTTGGATTTGTTTGGATTAATTTGTAGTTGAATTAAAATGGGAAAGTGGTCACTATTATGAAGGTCTTCTAAAATGTTCCAGGAAGTTAATGGGAAAAGGGTGGATGAGCAGCAGGATATGTCGATGTGCGTAAAGGTGTTGTGTGTAGAAAAATGTGTTGGGGAGCCGTCGTTTAGAAGCATCAGATCCGAGTTCAATAAGAATTCTTCGATTATATTTCCTCGATGGTTCGAGACGGGCGAGCCCCAAAGAACGCTCCACGAGTTAACATCACCACAAAAAAGTATGGGTGTTTGATTCTGGTTTAAAATGTTATTAAGGTCATTTTGCGAAAAAGTTTGTTTAGGTAATATGTAAATAGAGACGATAGTGAATTTAATGGCTAAATTAATTTGTATAGCAAGTGTTAAAATGTTAGAGTTGATATTGATTTGCAAGTGTGGTATGTTTTTTTTAATAAGGATAGCAATACCCTGTTTGCCGGTTAAATTTTGAGGGAAGTTGAGAAAATAGCCCGAATAAGATTTCGGAATAATTGGAGTAGATTGAAACGCACAATGTGTCTCTTGAAGAGATAAAGCACATGGCGATCTTTCTTTGGTCAAGAATTTAAGCTCGTCGAAGTTATTAATATAACCTTGCATATTCCACTGGAGAGCTTTAAAATAGTTTGGAAGGTTTAAAGTTGTGTTGGTTATAATTTGAGGGTGGTAGGTTGTAGGACTCCGCTGCCTAGAAGTTGAAGCACCGAGGCTCCCTAAGGAGCCTGAGTGATTCAACCTTAAGACAGCGGAGTCTGGGTTGGGAATATAGTTTTGTTATTTATATGGATTCATCTTCCATTTCTGAGTCGTGAATAAAATAATTATTAGTTTTAAGAAGGTTTTGAGGTGTTTGCGATATGGGTGAGTTGATTATGAAATGTTGAGGGATTGAAGAAGTAAGTGGCAAATTTGTTGGTGTATTAATAAAAGGGTTATCGTTATTGATTTGAGTATTTTCTGAGATTTGTGTAAAATTTGTTTGTATATGGGGTGTTTGGATGATTGAATTGCTGTGTAGATAAGAGAGTGTTGTTGTTGGGGTTGAAACTGATTCGGCTTGAGGTGTTATTGTGATGACGTTGTTTGAGATTGTTGGAGGGGAGATAGTGGTGTCGTTGGTAATATTGTTACGAGAGGCTTGGGATACATTTGCGTTTGTAGATGGTGATCTAGATGAGTTAGTTACATTAGCAAAAGAGTTTTGATTTGAATTTGTTAATATGGGATTTCTTTATAACACACTTTATAGTACACTTTTTTTTTGTTTTGATTTTTAAAATTTCTTTCATTTGTATAAATTTTGGACAATTTTTGGAATCGGATGAATGATCGGCAAGGCAATTAGCACACATTATTCTGGTACACTCAGCATTCAAATGAGGTGGAAGGCTGCACGCAGCGCATAATGGATTGCTGTTGCATTTTGTTTTTGTATGTCCGAGAAGTTGACAGTTCCTGCATCGCATGGGGTTGGGGAAGTACTCCGAGACTTTTGTTTTGTACCATCCTATTTCTACGGTTTCGGGTGGTTGGAAAGAGTCAAAGGTAAAAAGCATTAATCCTGTTGGTTTGGTTTTATTGTCAATTGTCTTGGTGAATTTATATACTTCAGTGACGTTTTGTGGTTTCATTTCAGACACTATTTCAGATTCTGAGACGTTGATGAGGCATGGGGCGTATACGATACCTTTCGAGGAATTAAGCTGATTGTGCATTGTAATCAAAACTTCGCATAGTCCTGATAGATTGTTTTTAGCAATAAACTTTTCGGCAATTTTTTGATTTTTGGTTAGGATTAGAATCTTTCCATCTCTTAATTGAGAAATTTGTTCATATTCCGTACTGATTGAGTCTATTGCTTTTCTGAGTGCGAAAATACTAACTGAGGAAATGGGGTTTTTTTTCATCTGCTGAGTCGATAACAATAAACTTTGGATTTTTGAAAATTGTCTTTGTAGGAAGATCAGGGAAATCTTCAATCGGAGAATAGGTTTTTCTGTTTTTTTTGGGTTTGGGTTCCGAAAGCGAGGCTTCAGAAAGCCCGCTAAAACGGTTCCCAGTTTTCATATTGGGGCCTAAGCCCATGTGGTTTTAGTGAAAAAACACTGCACACGCGGTAGGTATAAGAGACACGCACTTGAAACCGAGAGTAAGCGAGAGGGAAAATTAAAAACTTGTTTTTAATAAAGAGGGCTAAATAAAGCGATAGATGTACTAAGTACAAAGAAAGTGGCCGAGTAAACAACGATGCGTATAGCACGAAAGCTAGTCGGAGACTGTACTTGCGATTATAGGTATACTAACTATAAGGCAAGTTATGGATTCGTGCAAAAAAAAATTTGGAGATAACAATCACACATGACATTACGATGATGGAGAAGTCGAAAAAAGTGGGTCGGGAAATTCCGTCCGTGTGTCTGCCTGTATGTCTGTTCACGCCTCTAGAGCCTGAACCGATGGGCCGATTTGCCTCAAATTTGGTATTTAGGACTTATTTGGCCGTCCCTCGGAACATATATTTGATTTTTACTCTAGGCCCAAAAATAACGGCACCTGCCATACAATATTGAAGAAAAAAAATTGATTTATCAAACGATTTTGATAAAACTTTCAGAATGCTATATTTTTTTAAGACAGTCTATCTTTTGGTTAGAAAATATTTTTCAAAATTTGTCTTATAACGGTACCTCTCATAGAACCAGTATTTTCAAATTAAATTTTCTAGTATCCGATTTCAATGAAATTTTGGACACAGAAAATCATTCATAATTTTATTAATATGGCATTTCAAAATTTTCAAAAACTTTTTTTTTGATTTTCAATAATTTTTTCAAAAAAAAATTTGGTTTTTGAAATAATGTTGGAAACGGGTATATTGATTTTTTTGACATTATTTTTTCACATGTAAACTACGTATTTCCATATATTTACATACTCAAATAAATTTCAAAATATTTTTTGGAAAAGTTTTTCAAAAATAACCTTTAAAAAAAAAAACTGGTCGAACGATTTTCAATATTTTTTTTTTTCCTATAGAGACATATATTTTTGAAATTTTATTGCATATTTAGTTTTTCCGAGAAAACTCTTAAACTAATTAAAAAAATAAACGAATTTTCGAAATTATTTTTAATTTTTTTTAATATACATATGCAGCCACAAAGAAATTGCTTCTCATAAGAGCAAGTTCGTGCGACCCAGTCGTGCATTTTATTAAAGAAGTACAGACCAATTATTCCACCAACCTATAAAGCACACGAAACAGTCAGTTTGGTGTCCATAAAATGGACGAAGTGCACTATACCTACGTATTTCGAACAGAACAGCATGATTTTTAAAATAAATTTTAACAATTTGAAAGCGTTGTTCAGATGTCAGTCTATTCATGTTGAAATGCCAATTTAAACGAAAAACAAATCACTCGACAGCTGAAAAAATGGCCGCCAGCTAAAATAGTTCAAATCTCCACCTTGGTATTTTATGACGTCACTAACATCTTTAAAAAAATATTTTATTTCTCAAGTGAAGACTATATTTTTGAATTCAGTATTTAAACAAATTGTCTTAATAAGAACCATACAAATATAAGAACATAATAAAAACCGGCAAATCAATACATTTATTTATCTTCAATTCGAAAAAAAATCCTATGATAATGACGTCACACGTAAAGTCAGCATACCTCATATTTCTGTTTATCATGCATGGTTCTTAACGGTAGCTCCCAAATAAGGATTTTTGATTTTTTAAAAAAGGCTCAAACAATTTTTACTTGAATGTGTGGGAGTATTTTAAAGTTAAATGCGTCTTAAGATTTTGGATGATAGTTTCAATTTTTTTATATCTGTGCTATTGTACGCACGGAGCAAGTACGTGAACGTCTAACCTCAGCATATTTTAAATTTTGGGTGTTTTAGTCCTCCAAGTCCAATAATTTTGGACATTTTTCAAAAAAACTTTTTTGGCGAAATTTCCTATTTAGTTCCACTTGCATCAAGGACACCGAACAGCCTTGCTTTCTAGATAGGTGTTTTACTTACCAGCTTTCAGAAAAACTAACACATAATTGACGTTGTCAAAAATGCCGCGCAATTAATAGGTTTCCCAGGTCGATACAAGAAATATTTTTAACCATATGATCTGGCTACTATCTTCAAGGCATTCATAAGTGAAAAGCTTGAGTATAATATAAAGAAGAGAGCATTCAAATTGATAGGTGAAAAGACCATTTCGTTAAAAATTGTTTCACTTGAACATCGCCGTAATGTGTCATGTCTAAAAGGACTATTCACATGAGAGCGACCAACGAATGGACGAATTGACGAACAAATCAGATTTTAAGCATTTATAAAGCTAATTTCTTGGCTAAAACGTGACCACTCGATAGAGATTGAATTTTAAAATAAGTTAGTTTATTAAAATATGCGATTTCATTTGTTTAAATAAGTCAAATTGAGTAAAATAAATTGTTCGCCGCGAGCTACAAAGTGATTGCTACGAACTGTCAAACTCTATTCGCGTTCCACATACCATCCACAACGCAACGAATAAATTATTCGTGCGCGACTAACCTCAAAATCTCACTGTTCAATTGTGATTTACGGACATGACGTTCGTTGTTCGCAACGAATAAAATAAATTGCATGTGAATGAAACGTCAAAATGGACGAATGTTCGTTCATTCGTTGGTCGTTGGTCGCTCTCATGTGAATAGTCCTTAACCTTATTTTATTACTAGCTGACCAGGCGAACTTCGTTCCACCAAAATTCATTAATGTATTGAAAATAATAATTCTTTCATATGCATTAAGTAAAATTCTGATTAATTCATTCATGATGGGGTATTAATAACTTACAAAATAGATTTTTGAATTAATACTTAGCTTATCGAAAACTAGGGCAATTTAATAAGTTGAAAGGGAGGACAAATAGTTGCAAGGGCCTCTAGACAAAGACGTTCGAACAGTAACAAAAAGGTTATGTTGAAAAGCTTTTCGAACAAATATTTTGAAATTCATTCGAAGACGTTAATATATGGCAATAAGAATTTTTCATCTCGGTAAATAATATTAACAAATTTCAATCCCGAAAAATTCATTCTAACCAAAGATAGATTATTCAAAAATATTACCCTTAAAGTTTTATCAAAATCTTTGGAGCTGTTTTCGAGAAAATTTTACTTCTTCATCACTATTGTAGGGCAGGTACCTTTACTTTTGGATCTAGAATAAAACTAGATTTTTTTTGTAGTTCCGACTTCCGAGGGACGACCAAATAAATACTGAATACCGAATTTGAAGCAAATCGGCCCATCCGTTTTTGCTGTCCACTTTAACTTGCCTAATAGTACTTGTAATCTCAAGTAAAAACAATGTCAAACCAATTTAAGTGAACTCTATCAAGTCTACAATCTAATGGCCATTTTGGAAAAAATTTTCAAATCATACCATCACCCTCTTCTTCTTCTGAATGATATGCATCAACATCTTTGGCGGAATGCCTATCGCTTTTCTTAAACAAATTTTCAATTTTGAAAAATTCTCCAACATCGGACTGATATTGAAATATAATTAAGATTTGCCTTTTCATTGACGTTAAGGAATACTAATTTTGTTAGTGTGTGTGAAAGCATTTTTGTAAATCTGGCTCTGAATCGAGATTCGCTAAGATTGATTGGGATCAAATCTAGATTGCTTTTTTGGCTTCTTGGAAAATGAAAAGTGCTCGAGATCTAATCGAGAGTGGTTTTTTGGTTTCATGGAATTTAATATAATTCATGTCGACGTTGAAAAAAGAAAGCTAAATTCCCGCCCAACAACTTTTATTTGCCAAGTTGAAAGGCTTATTTCTTAATACTTACTTACTTAAGGTGGCGCAGACAGTCCATTGTGGACCACGGCCTCAACCAACAATCCTCGCCAGCTAGGCCGGTCCCTAGCCAGTGGCCTCCAGTTGCGCACACCAAGTTGGTTGAGGTCGTTTACCACTTGATCGCGCCACCTTAGATGGGGTCTTCCAGAACTGCGTCGGCCCTCCGGGTTGGAATTGAAGACTCGTCGGGCAGGAGCGTTTTCGTCCATACGCTCCACATGACCCAGCCATCTAAGCCGCTGAATTTTCAGCTTCTTAACCAAGTCAATGTCGCTGTATAGCCCGTACAGTTCGTCATTGAATCTTCTCCTCCATACTCCATTGATACATACAGGCCCGAATATCACCCGAAGAATCTTTCTCTCAAAGCACCCCAGCCTGTATTCATCCGATTGTGTCAGTGTCCACGCTTCTGCCCCATACAGCAGGACTGGGATGATAAGGGTCTTGTATAGTGTCTCCTTGGTCCTTTGAGAGAGGGCTTTACTACTAAGATGCCTTCTTAGCCCGAAGAAACAGCGATTGGCAAGAGTGATTCTTCGACTGATCTCTTCACTGATGTTGTTCTGAGAGGTTATAGTGGAACCCAAATAGACAAAGTCCTTGACAACCTCAAAGTTATATCTGTCCATTGTGACGTTTTGTCCGAGCCTACGATGATGATCTACTACACCCGAGGACAGCATATACTTTGTTTTATCTTCATTTACTGCCAGACCCATTCGAGCCGCTTCCACTTCAATACTTGCGAATGCTCCACTGACAGCGCGCTTCGTTCTTCCAATAATGTCAATATCATCAGCATAGCCAAGTAATTGAACGGATCTAAAAAAAATCGTACCGCTGGTGTTGACATGCGAGTTACGTACGATTGCCTCAAGAATGATGTTGAAGAGGTTACATGACAGCGCGTCACCCTGTCGTAAGCCTTTCTCGACATTAAATGAGTCGGAGGTGTTCTTACCAACCTTGACGGAGCAGCGCGAGTTTTCCATAGTCATCCTGCACAATCGAACGAGTTTGGCAGGGATGCCAAGAAGTGACATGGCTCTGTATAGCTCGTTCCTGTTTACGCTGTCATAGGCGACTTTAAAATCGATAAAGAGGTGGTGAGTATCGATCTGGAATTCTTGGGTCTTTTCCAAAATCTGCCGAAGTGTGAAAATTTGGTCAACGGTTGACTTACCGGGCCTGAAACCACACTGATAGGGGCCAATCAGTTCACGTGCGAAAGGGTTCAGACGTTCACACAGAATGGCCGACAAGATTTTATAGGCGACATTTAGGAGACTTTACCTCTGTAGTTGGCACAGCTTAGAGTATCTCCTTTCTTGTGGATAGGGCACACAATGCTGAGGTTCCATTCGTCAGGCATACTTTCATCCGACCAGATTGTACAGATGAGTTGGTGTATGCTCCTCACCAAGTCATCTCCCGCTGCTTTGAAGAGTTCAGCCGTAAGGCCATCAGCTCCAGCAGCCTTGTTGGACTTTAGTTTAGATATTGCTATCCGAACTTCTTCTTGGTCGGGAGGACGGAAATTTTGTTCATCATCATCCAAATCGAATGGATCATTCTGCCTGACAGCGATTAGTTGGTTGTCTTAGCCGTTTAACAGTCTGCAGAAGTGTTCTTTCCAAATTCTCAGCACCGACTGTGTATCTACAACGACATTCCCACCCTCGTCTCTACAAGCTTCCGCTCGGGCTTTGTAACCCTTGGACGAATGCTTTACCCTTTGGTAGAACTTTCGAACATTGCTTCTGCCTTAGCACTCCCCAATTGATTCAACCATTCGTTTTTCCAGTTCTCTTTTTTTTCTTCTGAAAAGCCGATGTTCCTCTTTCCTCTTTTGCTGGTACACCGCACGGGAAGCGCTCTTGGCAGCTCTAGTTCTGGCATTCAGAACTGCATGATAGGCTTCGTCTTTGGCCAAGTGTGCGAGCCTGCACTCATCATCAAACCAGGTGTTTCGTTGTGGTCGCCTAATGAAACCCAAAACATCCGTGGCAGCGGTTTTGATGGCCAATTTGCAATGTTGCCACTGGGCCTCTGGGTTTGGCGCAGGCGCCGGGCTTGTCAAGAGATAAGAGGAGACATGATTGGCAAAGGTTGTGGCGGTCTCTTGCGATTGTAACTTAGCAACATCAAACTTTCTCACAGTGGATGTTCGGTTCTGCGGTCTGGTGGAGATCCGCATTCGCACTTTAGCTACAACAAGGTAGTGGTCCGAGTCTATGTTGGCCCCTCGAAAAGTGCGGACATCCATGACACTGGACGCATGTCTGCTATCAATCGCAATGTGATCAATTTGGTTGACGGTATTTTGATCAGGAGACCGCCAGGTCCCCTTGTGAATATTGAGGTGTGGGAAGTATGTGCTAGCTAAGATGACACTTCGCCCCGCAGCAAAGTCGATTAGCCTGTGTCCGTTACCGGAAGTGTTGTCGTGCAGGCTATGCTTTCCGACTGTCGAGCCAAAGTTACCCTCCTTTCCGATTTTGGCGTTGAAGTCACCAAGAATAAACTTAGTGTCGTACTTCGGGCATTCATCATACGTCTTCTCGAGAAGATCGTAGAATTCTTCTTTGGTCGTGTCATCTTTTTCCTCCGTGGGGGCGTGGACGCAGATCAGCGAGATGTTGCTGAATTTGGATTTAATGCGGATTGTGACAATGCGTTCGCTTATGCCACGAAACCCCAAGACTTCTTGCCTAAGCCTTCCTCTTATCACAAATCCGCATCCAAATAGCCGCTGTTTCCTTGTCCTGTAGCACTTGCCGTAGTAGATGTCACAGTTTTTCATCCTCCTTGTGCCTTCACCATCCCATCGCACTTCTTGGATGGCTGTGATGTCGGCTTTGACACCATCTAGGGATTCCACTAATTGTTCGGCTGCACGTGGTCTGTTAAGGGTCCGGACATTCCACGTGCAGAACCGAAATTCGTTGTCCTTGTTTCGTTTGCTAGGGTCGTCATCAGTAAGGTCATCCATATCCGAGGCAATTGGTTGTTTCGGAACTATTGGTTTTTTTACGTGGTAGGGAAGTTACCCCGACGCACAACCCCCAACCTGGGGGACCAGGCCCTATGCTGCTCTCCTTGGACAAAAGGAGCTGGAGAAATCCAGAGTCAGTAACCGACTACGGGGATGTGAGAGCTACCGTTGGTCCTATATGGGCTCATCCGCCACCTTCTCTACTTCACTACCCTGACTAATAGTAGTGAAAGGACCCAAAGACCTGAGCTCCGAATATGTCGAAGTAGCTCAATGGGGTGCCTACCATATTGTCTGTAAGCGTCGCCGTTGGTTCACTTAATTGGAAGCTCATCCGCCGCTCGCTTGCTTTCTGAGAGGTTCGTACAGAATAAACTGCTACCCAACAAGAGAAACAGAGGAGCTTTATGGCAGGGCAATTATAGTGTTGCTATTTTTCTGTGATCAACACTCGCGCTTATAAGTTCAGCAAGTCAAGTCCGGGTGGACAAGACCAGTACCCGATGGCTACCACTTGGAGGTAAAATAAGCACAATTGATGCGTATGAGACAGTTGCAACGCTGGGCATCGCCATGTTGATACCAATCAGGGTCTACCCTATTCATACAGCACCCAGCCATCTTATTTCTTAATACAGCAGGTAAAGACAAATGAAAAGTAGAACATTTCATTACCATTCTTTTGGGTCGATTGTTATCTTCAGATCAGATTTTTTTTACATTAAATAGAAAACACAAATTTAAATATGTAATTGGAATGCACTTCCATTCGGTAGGTGGAATGCTTGACCGTCCAAAAGCTTTATCATGACTCTCAAATATATATGAATTTAGCTGCTTCGTTGGTTATCAAATGCACTTCAAAGTGTGCCTAATACTATGCATCCACGTTCTCAAGCGATTACAACGTCGATAGCTTAAATCTACAACTCATGATCGAGTCAGCAGTAAAAATGTTATAATTCAATTGCAAACTACAAAAAAATCAACAACTGCATTTGTAATTGATTCCTTCATTGGGGTGCGAGGTTTTTTTAATTATCTCAGCACAAAATTTATTGCTGATTCTAACTTTTCATTGACTGCATACAAAAACAAAAATTCAAAGTAGACGACATGTTGTAGTAAATTTTTGTAATTATTCAATTTCTTTATCATTCAAGGTTTGACAATGGATAGGGCTAAGATGGAAGTTAGCCCGCCCTACGACAAATGGAAATTGGTATTTCTTATATTTATGCTGCATGGCCTTGGAACCCTAATGCCTTGGAATATGTTCATCACAGCAAAGGACGTAAGTTTTTATACTTAAAAAAAAAAAGAAGGATTTTCAAACCAAACCATCCTTTTTGTTTGTATTTTTTAGTATTATGTGAGCTTTAAACTAAATACGACACTAACAACCGGAACACCTAGCGAATATTCGACCAATTTTCTAGCCTACATTGGTTTTGCTTCACAAATTCCAAATGTTGTGTTTAATTGGTTAAATGTTTTTGTAAATATGGGGTGAGTAAAGCAAAATTTAGAAAATATAGTTAAACAAAAATGTATTTCTTATTTTTTTAGAGGTGACTTGACGAAACGCATTGTGTGGAGCATCTTGGTGGAAATTTGTGTCTTTGTTGTTACTGTGGTACTTGCGATGGTGGATTCAGCAAGTTGGCCTGGTGCTTTCTTTTGGATTACAATGTTTTGTGTTGTTATACTAAACAGTGAGTAAAAATCGTCAACGTTTTTCTTTCTTATCACCTTACGCTGTTATGCTTTCCTAGTAATTTATATAATGTTAAAAAAGTAGCATTTCTCCAACTTTCTTAAGTTTAATTTAGGTTCTCCTGTGCGAAAATTTGTCGTTCCTTTCCAAATATAATTCTAAAATATCCTTGTTTGAAGTTTTTTGTTTTCCTCTTTGAGCATTCCCTTCTGCTGTTCTGAAGTCGTGATGTATTTAAACTGCAATTTCAATCCGAAATTTTTCTAAACCAAAACTCGAAATTCCTAAGAAGATTTTCATTATATTCGTAGAGTTCTGAATGGAGCGCCATATGGGCAGTATAATTAAGCAATATTTCAGCATTGGTCACTGTTGGTACAAGTTGGTACCAACACGAAGTAAACTTGCCGTAACTTCTAACCGAGTAAAAATCCTTGTTTCTCGTGGTCAGGTTACAACCTTTATTCAATATTTATTTCAGTTTTTAATATTTCAGAATTTTTAAATTCCAAAAAGTTTTACTTACAATAGTTTTTTCTTCATATTTTGGTTTTATTCTATAGGTACTTAATTTAGTATACAAATTATAATTATAAAATAAGCTTTTCTTGGCGCCTTTTGTCTTGCTGGTTACTTTTCAGAGAAAGCCAAAATGCCGGGTGTCAATGGAAGGTACCTGCCTCTAGTACTGGCCGTTATTAGCGTTGCCAACAATCACTATCAGGACAACGCTGGGAAACTTTCTTGTTGCGGGAGTTGTTGTGCTTAGCCTACTTAAAATTTCTAACAAGAAAACTTTGCCAGATAACACAGCTCCTTTTTTTCTGCTGAAAATTGGTGGTATAGTAAAAATACTGGTACCCGGTCCTCCTATTTACCCATATCCATTTATTTCTATGAGATTAATAACTGAGAGAATAGGTGTACCCCAACAAACCAACCTCAATCTTGATCCTTAAGGACAATATTCAAGACGAAAATGTCGAGATAACACCAGAAACAACCTTTATAATCTTGAAAAATTATTTAGTTTGCGCCTATGCCAGGCTCGGCTATTCGACCAAAATCAATGCCCATACCATGATGAAGTTCAACGAAAATTAGAGAAAAAACTGCCAATGAGTGGATCAACTCGACCGCGTCGAGTCATCGAAATAATCATCCGCTTTTAAACAAAGAACCTCATAGTCATTAAAAGGTTTTTAAAACATGTGTTAAGATAAGAATAGTAGTTGAAATATTCAGAAATCTTCTTCTTTGGTATAGTATGGGATGAACCGGTGTGTCAACCAAAAAGTTTCTTCAGCCATTCCTATTTTGGGCTAACCGCATCTGAACCCGCACAAGAAATTCCCTACAATCCTCTTCTGCTTGTTTCTATCGCCGTAGGAATGGCCAACTCTACTGGGTTGGCTTCGAAAATTCATTGAATCGGTTGTTCTCTATTCCTTCCTTTCCCACCACGATCAGAGGCGTCATCTGTTATTCAGATAAAAAGACTAAGACGGTTGATTGATTTTGCGCTCGCAGTTATCAAGCATTTCCTCATGCGATCTTCCATCCACGTCTTTGCATCATAGTTCATAAAGTATGTTTTTTTTCCGAATAAAGGTTGTATAGGGTCTTCCAATAGGGACTTCCAAACTTTGACAGTTGATAGCGGCCATCTTGTTGAAGGTACATCTGTCAAATTTGGTGTCATTTATTCAGTCTGTTTTGCCAAATTACGATGGATGAATATAGCGTTCAACAACACTTGAAAAAGATAAACTTTTTTTTTATCAAATCGATGTTCTGTTCGGGCAACGTTCCTGCCGTTGCGCATATTGTATGGTCCCCATAACCGTCCTACCGAGAGGACTATTCGCAGTGTGTTTTTCTTGTGGGGTTTTCTTAAGGCGCAGGTCTATGCGAATGGGCCACAAACCACAGTGGCCCTCAAAGCCAACATAATCAATGCCATCTGGAGAATTCATCCTTATGCACTAGAGTCATGGAAAATTGTACACTTCGGATGCGCGTCACTAAACGATGTTATATTTCACACATAATGGCGTCGATAGGTCTTTCAAACGAATAAAAAAGTCTTTGTTTTATTTAAATTTAAAGTTTAGAAGCGCTGAATGAAAGGCACTTTGTAACTTAATTGCTTTTTAAGCCCAAAAACACAGCGGTAAGAAAGCATTATCCTTGTTTAATTTTAAAGCTGGTGTAATTTTCGAAAGTACCAGTAGAGCCTTATTCTCTAAAGTTTCTTACTGTTCTGAAGTTATGGTTGTCAATCATTTATAGGTCAGCTGCATCCTGCATAGGTGGTTTAGTTTGTGGAAGATTTCTAGAGCAGGCATGATTCTTTAAAGCTACTCTCAAAATGTGAATGGTTTACTTTCCTAGCCTTAAAGCAAACTCATAAGGAACGATGAGGTTCGCTTCTCAACCCATTATTTTCACATGATTTTTTTTAAATTGTGTCTTAATCTATAATTTTTTTTTTTCTCTCTTTGTTTTAGTGGCCAATGGAATTTACCAAAATACCGTTTTTGGTATGGTTGCAACACTGCCAATTAAATACACTGGAGCTGTAGTCTTAGGATCTAACATAAGTGGACTTTTTGCTACAATAATCTCAATTTGTAGCTCGCTCATCTTTAAATCGCAAAGAACAGCCGCCATCTACTATTTCATCACGGCAATGTTCGTCCTGTTAGTTTGTTTTGACACATACTTCGCACTGCCACTTAATGTAAGTAAATTTTGTCCATAAATAAAAAATAGTTATTGTTGGATTTTCATGTTTTTTGTTTGCATTTTCAGAGATTCTTTCGATATAATGAACTGATGAGAGAAAAAGAGACTAATCAAGTCGCATTAGACGATAAGAGCAAAACACCATACTGGGCTGTTTTCAAAAAAGCAGCTCCTCAATTGTTTAATGTGTTTTTTGTGTTCTTTATCACATTATCTGTGTTTCCGGCCATTCATTCAGGTATTTGCATTCATTTCAATATCAAAAAAGGTTTCAGGCTAAACTTTTTCATTTTTTTTTTTTCAGATGTGAGACGAATTGATGAGGATTTCATAGTCCCTGCAAAGTTGTTCACGTCAATAACATGTTTCTTGACGTTCAACTTGTTTGCCATGCTTGGAAGCCTTCTGACATCATGGGTGCAATGGGTATGTTTTATGATGTTACTCAAAAGATGTATTAATGAATTAATGAAATGTGTGTTTTTTTTTATTACAGCCAACACCAAAGTATCTTTGGATTCCGGTTGTAGCACGTGTATTGTTCCTGCCATTGTTTTTGTTCTGTAATTATATACCCCAAAATGTGACGCGTTTGCTGCCTGTTTACATAACAAATGATTGGGTGTATTGGGTTATTGCCATCATAATGTCATTTAGTTCCGGTTATTTAAGGTAAGAATAAACTTTTGTTTCTCTTGCGATTATAGGTTCTAAGACATTAAGGAGTTGTGCTAACAAACAATTGAGATAACAATCCTCTCATAGAATGGTTTCTTCTTTTTTTATTTTCGCAACTTTCCGGGACTCGCAGATAAAATGGGATTCCATCCTGTATGCCAAAGGCAGTGAGAGCTTTATTTATTCTTCTTGCGTCGTCGAGGTCCTTACCACGATAAGTTGCCACAACGAATCCGTGGTAGTTAAACTGTTCGACCTCTACGACTGGTTCCTTCTACTAGTATCACTTCAAAACAAGCTGTTTTTACTATTATATTACATCGTCGGTATAATAATTAAAATGAGCATAAAAAGCTCTTCAAAAAATGTCTTCTGCTGCACCACAGACAAAAGAAATATACAGATGTACAATAGTAGAACAAAAGCATGTTCAAAAAAAAATTCAAAGCTAGCATACCAAAATCGAAAGCTAGCATACCCCATACTCAAACATGTCCGAGAAATTGAGATCCTTCGAAAAAATTAAACATACCATTACCACACCATACCTCCATACCAAAAAAACCAGTTCCTAGTCCTCACAGATGTCGAATACCAGAACAAATGCATGTTAAAAAAAAAAAAAAATTAAATGAGCTGAGCATACCAAATTGAAAATCTAGAATTCCTCATACTCATACCAAACAGACATACAAAAAACAACCCTCGTGTCGCTGCGCGATCCTTTTAAAAAGGACGCGCATGATGTTTGATTGGTGTCGGTTTCGACTTATGAAACTTTTTTCTCTTCTGTCGTTTTTTGCCAATGAATACAAAAACAATGTTTGTTAGGTATCTACAGAGGTAGTCAAAAGTATTTACGCACAAAGAGCTTAATTGAATTGAATTTCAATGCAAAAAAAGTTCGTTGTGTAAATACTTTTGACTACCTCTGTTCATTCCAAAAAATGTAAACAACCCAATTTTTTATAATGAAGTATATGAGAATGAGAGTTGGTGTAGGTTGTGTATCTTGTTTTTTTTTTTGTACGTATTTACGTGCGTATAAAAAGAAAGGGGTGATAATTTCGCACAAGAAAATCTAGCCTTACGGGATGGCACAAGTGATAATTTAGCCAATTTCTTCGTGTTTTTGTGAAGAAGTAGGTTCGGTTATTTTGCAATAGCTTGGCAACAAAATGTAATAAAGCCATACGGTTTTCAGTGTTAGATTTCAAATTGATGGGAGCATTGAATTTTGAGAACAAAAATATCATTTGATTACGTAACATTATGAAAAAAAAATTAGTTAACATTTTTTTTTTCAAAATTTTGAGTTTGAAAGTTAATATTTTGAAAACAATTCATTAATAACTTAATTTACAATTACAATAAAAGAATAGGTTTTTGGCTTCACAAAAACATGGAATAGTGGGAGTTACCGTTATTTTTTAATACTTTTTTTTTAAATTTAAGTCAGGTTTTTAGATAATTGCCCCTCCCGGCTAAACGGAGGGAAATAGACCCCCTCCTATACGATTTTTTCCTCGGCCCAACCTACATGCTCTGTCTTTTTGTTACACCTTATACCTATCAATCACCCTGTATAGGTACATACATTATATGTAATATCAAAATGGTATTTCTCATATCAATTTCTAATGGTTTTTCTTAAGTCAACGGTTTAATAGTTGTTTGATATTATTAGGTGGTTTTTCTGTTTGCATTCAGATTGATTTGGAGCTCGTAGAGCGCACTCTGAACACACTCTGAAGGAAAAAAGAAACACTTATTTTTTTTTTTGACAACTCAGGCTCTGCTGCGAACTAAAAAAGAAAAACGCCTATTAATATTAATTTAAAATTATTTACATATTACATTGACATTGCTTTTTGCTTTTTTTAGCAAATAAAAAATATCAAAACAATTATTTTCTTGTCATTTTGATATTAAAAAAATATCAATTTGATATATACATATTTAATATTAAAAGGATATGATGTAATATCACAACCCCAGTATTTTATATAGGTAGGGGTTTTTCTTTATTCTAAATTTAACACTTTTTTAATAGGTATCAAAATGATATGTTTTCAAACCCAAATGATATGAGGACCACATCAATATTGATAATTTTAATGTTAGCTGAAAATTGTAACGAAAAATTATCAATTTTAAATTACATATATTTATTATTAATTTTTTTTTGTTTATTTGGTGTATCTTAAAAAATCATTAAGTCTAAATTTTCAAACAAAAGAACTTCTTTTTAATTATGAAGAAATCTGCTACCCCACGAAGCAGATACATATGTTTGTATGTATGTAAAAATATGTTTATACACGATCATAGTTGCTTCATAAATAAATCCACATCTACACACTGCATTTGCATCGTCTTTCTCAGTAAGTATTTAAACACCTAAGAAAACGACAAAAAAAAAACATCGTAAGTAACCCATCAACCCCTTATCCTTTTTCGATCACAAAATCACAAGACACGTCGTCGACCTGCCACGCGCCGCGCTGCAACCGCACCAGTCACATTGACGCGAGTCAGAAAAAAAAAAACAAACAAAAAGACAAATTATGTGTGAAATGTGACTCTAGTTGGCAATTTCCCGTTCTGGTATCGGTATGAAGTAAGATCTTAATTCTCAAACCGTATGATCACACACAAATCTGAGAAAAGTGTTGAGTGGCGTCATCTTCATTAAAACGGAGAACTAAACTCGATAGAGAGAGTAGTACCCCGTGGCGTAGTGGTTAGTGTGTCGGACTGCTACGCCGAAGGTTCAGGGTTCGATCCCTGACGTTGCCACCTTAAGTTTTTTTCCGGGGTACTGCCTCTTGCGAGGAAGTGACAAATCCTCCAAGAGTAATTAATGTCATGGAAAGTGCTTCTCTGTTAGCCGTTCGGATTCGGCGGTAAATTGTAGGTCCCTTCCATTCCTGCAGAATATCAACGCACACACAGGAGTGGTTGAGAGTGTAAGTCACAGGCCCCGGCCCCGCTTGGAGCTGTTGTGCCAAAAATTTATTTTTTTTTTTTTTTAAACTCGATAGAGCCCACATTCGACATCTGTATAATATCTCTTGTCTGTGGCTGCACCAACGTTGGCAGCCATAACATATACATTGCCAGTAGAAAAACATTCCCTTGTCTGACTCTATGTTGTACTTGAAAAGATTTGCAGAGCTGGGCCTTATGCAATACGAAACATCTTGCGTTATTGTAGGACTCCTTTGTAACGTTTTTAAAGATATGGCTATTTGGCTATGCATTGGCGGTTTTCTCGTGGAAGGCGTTCTCGAATTCTACATGAACATGTAATAAAGCGGTGACTGGTAATCATAAATAAAATGACTCGATTCTAATCATTGTCCGCTAAAGAATGACGGGTCCTATAAGTTTCGGAAAAAAACAGACAATACGATGATACTGCAGTTCTTGAGATCAGCCTTCTTTTTCGGCTTAATGCCTGTTTTTGGGAAATTCCGCAGGTATGCCATCAAGTCCAGCAGCTTTGCTGTTTTTTTTAGGAGGAGATGGATAGTGGTTTGAACTGCTGCTGTCGTTCATTGCAGCTTCGATATCAAAAACTTTATAGGATTCGCAGATGTCATTTAGGTCTATGTTCACCTGAAACTTCATTAATTAATGCACATAAATGTTCCTGACATTTGCGTAAATGCTGCTCCTTAAATGTAAATTATAGAATGTAAAAAAAAAATGTTTTTTTTTTATAATGCACTTGCAATCAAGGGGTTGTTAATACGCTTACCATTTTTACGAATAGAAACAGCGCGAGCGTTTAGGATAGAAAAAATAGAAAGTTATTAAAGAATTTGTGGTGGTACAGTAGATTGAGATTTAAGGTGATGTTTATCTCACGAAAATTGCACGGTGGCATTCAGTTGAAACTGGGGAAATAAACTCACAACTCTAGGTAAACAACCATTCACTACATCCACTATATCATTGTCACCCGCTAGGTGTTGCTGTCCTTACCGAAGACTTACAGAAATCTCTTTCGTTTTACGAATATCCTGTGAGCCTATTCAATTTCGTATTATTGTAACTTTAATATTTCAAGCAGCAATAAGAATAGCAATCGCTACGCAAAACAGCCATTTTTTGAGCATCGGAATCGGCGTTTATTTCAACTATGAACGATCTGAGCACGATTCATTTGACCCTGTTATATTCGGATTAACAGGAGATGGTATACTTTGTCCAATAAATATATTTAGGAAAGAGAAAAAGGTCATTTGTGTTTCACTCTGACTGTATTGGATTTGGGTTTAACTCACTTTTTCAAAGCTCTTGTAGGGCATTCGTTGGGAGCACGATGAAATTCAAAGAATCTGTTACAAATTACAGTAGGGTTACCATGCTTTGCTTTCAATCCCTGATTCCACCTTAGTTTGTTGCTGTTAAAAATCTTCTTAAATTAAGTCTTATCATGAAAAGTGAATTCGGCTTTAAAAAGTAGGTCCTTCAGATTACCCACACACAAAACCCACAGGATTGGTTGATAGTATAGTTGAAGTCACTAAACTCCTAATAGAGAACATTTCCAATTGAATATTTTCCATCCTGTATTTAAATAATTTCTCCTTTCTAACTCCTGTCCCTCTTTCTTCATTCATAGTTCACTTGGTATGATGTATTCACCACAAACAGTTGCTCAAAAGCATCAAGTTACCGCTGGAATGTTTGCCGCAGCAATGTTAATAACTGGAATTTTCACTGGAATAACCTTCTCAATGGTCTTCCCCCTAATAGTGGCAAATGTTGGATTCTAATGAAACATCAAGTAACGATACGATCCATACAAAAACATACAACATTAATGCCGCAAGCAAAGGGCATTAAAAATCAAATTAAACAAAATGCAATCACAATATTTTTTACTCGAAGCAAAGTCAGAAAATGGTCTTATAAAATAAGAAATACTTCAAAACTAAAAAAAAAAATATCATGCGTGTGTGCAACACTTAAAGTGGTTGTTTATGTGACGTCCAACATAAAAAAAAACTAAAGACAATAGATTGAATCAAAAAAGCTTTTGTTTCTACAGTTTTTGACCATTCTAGGTTTTGTTATTTAAATTGAAATTCAAATTCGAGTTCAAATGACAATTTATTAATAATTTTTTTTATATACAAAAAAATAGTAAAACACAAAACAAAACAAAACAAAAACTAAAACAAATTCTTTCCTATGGAACTTTTCATGCTTTATTATAAAATGCATCTAAATGTGTACATAATAATAAATATAGAAATTATTAAAATATTTAAAGCAAATAATAACAGTAAAGAATATCGACCACATAGCATAAAAGAAAACAAAAATATCTAAATTATTTATAAGTACAAAACGTTTCATAAAATAATTGTGTACTATAAAATGCGAAGACTTGTTAACTTATTTTTTTTTTGTATCATGTATAAGGTTTTTTTTTATTTTAATATTTGATTTATCATTAAAATATAAATAAATATATATAGTTATAGGATAGAACAGAGTATCTTGCTGCTAAACAATATGGGAAAGATTAAAATTAGATATTTAAGAAAACACACAATATATTAACAACAAATAAAATAATAAATTTAATCTTAGGAAATGTTTTAAACTTGATGTAGTCAACAATTTTTGTTTGCATTGTTTTAAAATTTAAAAAAAAATTGTATTATTGCTTTAACTAACAATTTATTTCGTTTTTTTTTTTTTGTATCAAGTTTCAAACCGATCTTCTTTTTTGTTTAAATGTATAGGGTTTTTCAATAAGAGGTGTTATTTTGATATTCAAAGAAAGAAGTCGCAAGCTGTTTAATCACAAGATCTCGGTGGCCAATTGTGATCACCTCTTTGAGAGATAACACGGTCCGGAAACTTTTCCCCTAAAAGATCAATGGTTTTGTTGCTTGTGTGGCACGTAGCGCCGTTTTGTTGAAAGTGAACAATTATTAATCATCTCTCGATAGCGCAATCCATTCACCGTAGCTGTTGCTCCAGCCTCATTTTCGAAAATGTAAAGTCCGCCGGACAATAAACCGCACCAAACAGTTACTCGTTGAGGATGGAGGGGCTTCTCAATAATAAATCTTGGATCTTCCGATCCCCAGATGCGAAAATTTTGCTTGTTGACGTAGTCACCGAGGGGAAAATGGGCCTCATCAGTCAAGATGATTTTTCGATGACATTCCGGATCATTTTAATGCATTTCAAGGACCTAATCAGCAAAGATACGACGTTGTTGATGATCGGCCGGCTTAAGTTATTTTGTAAACTGAACTTTATATGCCTTAAAACCCAAGTCCTTATACAAAATACGGTGTAATGACGTTTGTGGAATACCCAATTCCAAAGAACGACGAGGAATGGACAATCCTGAGTTTCCTTTAACACTTTGGGCTACAGCAGCAATATTCTCAGTTGTTCTTGAGCGTTGTGCAGGGGTTTTATTTTTCACATCGGTAACTTGTCTCAACAGCTCAAATTTTTGCACCAATTTCTGAATTGCGGTCGGACAAGGTGCGTGAAGCACCAAAAAATGTTTTAGTTTTACGAATTGTCTCTGCCAAATTTTCACCATTTTTATAGTGAATTTTAATAATTTTAATGCGTTGTTGAAGAAATTCTTGTTTTATTTTCATTAATGGCGTGGTTTCTACTTGTCAAATGTCAAATACAAAATACAGCTTCAAAAGTGACAACTACCGAAATAGCGGGCTATTCAAAATAACACTTCTTATTGGAAAACCCTTTAGTATACATTTTTGCTTAAAGTACATTTTATTTTATCAAATTATTTTCATAATTACATAATCATGTTCAATGACACAATTTAAATATATTTTGGCTTTATTATTTCATTAAAAATAGTTCCTAAAATATAAAAAAAAGTAGTTAAAAGTTATTTTGATGATGATTTTTATTATAACATTTTTTATTACGTATACGCCACAGTGAACTTTTAGAGATCATCTGTACATTTTTATAAATTTTTTTTCGATTTTTTTTTAATTTGCACTATTTTATTAATATTTATCCAAATCGTTTTTGTTTTATAATTTTTTTTTTTTTCAAATAAAAGAATGAGTATAACTATTGATTTTGGAATATTTTTGAAAATTATACATTTTTTAGTCCAATTTAGTGGATTTTAACATTATGATTTATAATACCAAGATTAATTATATTAGTTTGATAGTTTTTTTTTTGTGTTTAACTATTAAACTACTTTTGAAAATTGTTTTAAACAAAAAAATAAAAAAAAATTAATACAAGTTCAATATGAATAATATTCATATTTTATTTTTTACTTGCGATTAGGTACTTTGAGGCAAGTTGTAGACTTGTGCATTACGATGATGGAGAAGTTAAAAAAAAATTGAAAATTCTGTCCGTCTGCTTGGCTGTATATCTTGTTTGCACCCCTACAGGCTACAGCCTATAAGGATGAGCCAATTTGCTGCCATACAATCATTATTAACAAGAAGTTTAATTTTGAAGAAAACGGCTTTAACGATTTCGATATAGCGTTCAGGATGCTGTTTCGTTATATTACAACAATGTATCCGAAAAAATTTTGAAATGGAAAATTTAGTATGTTATGGTTCAATTTAAAACACAAATTCTACTCTGATCGATGGCTTTTTGACTCAGAGAATTTTTTTTGCTTATACAATTTTTAACTGAACTAACACTTTCTGTTAAAAATGTAATTTTTTCTTTTTCTTTTATACGTATAACAGAAAAATAATAAAAAACAATAAATAACTAAATCTTTTAAAAAAAGTACAAGTTCAATTAAAATTTATATTTGCAAACAAAATTCTGTGAGTTGGTTGGATTCGATCAGTGTAGCATTTGTTTTTTAAATCGAACCATAACATACTCCCCTCTATCATGGCAACCCATCCGAGAGAAATCTCCTCAGATTCGGACGAATTGTACGAATTTTGTATCATGGTAACCGTTCCGATTGACTTATCAGGGATCCTTCCGAAACAAAATGGAGTATGCGTTGAAATTTGTTGAAAATTGATAGTCTAAAAAGAAGCTTCCAGAAATAAAAGAAATGAAACACGATGTTTAAGATTAAAGGAAATTAGAAAGAATGAATAAATTTAATATTTTCATTGAATACAAAATAAAGCCAATGACTACTAAATTATAGTAAGTAGAGTGATACAACAACAAGTGAATTGTATGTGTTCTTTGAATTCCAACAAAATTGCCAAAATCAGATCAACGCGTTGCGAATTCGTGCGATGTCTGACGCTTCAGTGTCAAAATCAAAGCGACGCACACAGAATTCTTGCGATGCATGGCGTCTCATAAGTTTTGTGTTTCTCCGAAATTTTTCCGCAGACATTTGCATACGGTAGTTTGTCGGAGAACATTAGAGAAAGCAAAATAAACAAAAAATGTTTGTGAATATGTCGTCTAAACTGTAAGTTGAATTTAAAAAAAAGACACATCAAAAGCAATACAATCGGCTGGTTAAAATGATGAAGGCCAAGCCAGACATTGCCAGGAACTTCACCAGCAGATGGCTGGTGTATTTTTTTAGAGATTTTCTTTTTTCTTTACTTCTTCCTCTTCATACCTTTCTGTGTCTAAAAAAAGCACTGCGCTGTCCATATATTTTTTTTTTTTTAACTTTAAATGAGATTGATTTTAATGTGCTGTGAAATAACACAAACATTCACTTTGAAAAAGATTTGTCATTTCAGTCTTATGATTTATGTCAATTACTTTGCGATGGTACACGTTTTCATTCTCGTTCCGATTCGGATACCATGAACAAGAAAATCCCGAAAATCGGAACATTTCTACGATCAGAGGATTCTCCGAACGGATACCATAATAGGGGGGGCTAAATTTTCCTTTTGAACATTTTTTCGGTTTGGTTTTCCGAATCGCTATAACTGGCCCCTAAAACCAGTTTTATTCAAATCAGATATGTATATTCGTTAACAATCTTTCCTAGAACAAATTCGTGCGACTTAGTAGTGCATTAAATTGAATTTACGAGTTAAGTAAACTTCGTTCATTGAGTGGTTTGTTTGTTCTCTGAAACCAATTGATTTAAGAAATCGCTGATATGATTGTGAAAGCCAATTTTCCGATCAAAAATAATAACATAATAACAATTGCAAAATAATGACTCGAGGCTTGGCAGGCGCAAAAGCGGAAAGGCTGCAAAGCACCACACGAAGACCAGACGAATGTACAGAAAAACTGTATATCTTAATTACAATGGGGACCACTAAATATCTTCTATACTCTATCTCACTCTCTCACGACAAAATCCTATAGATGCACATGATTGTCTAATTAAAGCAATAATTAATACTAGTTTGCAACATTATAAATAAAACTATTCTTCAAGTAGACACTTAGGTGATGTTGTGCAAGATTTAAAAACCATCGTATTCAAGTAAGTTTTTTTTTTATAAAATGCAATGCTCTTATCGATTTCAAATCAACAATTGTAAATCACATGGTTCTAGGAATTTTAGTTTCCAAATTATTGAAAAAGTACGAAACCTAATCCCCCCTATCATGGTACCCGTTTGGAGAATCCTCCGATCAAAGAAAAGTTCCGATCGGAACATTTTTTGCATCCGAATCGGAAGAGAAATATAAATGCATACCGACGAGCATACATGGCACAAGGCATACAAAACATAAATTAAGTATGAACCTCTTATGTAATGGAATAATACCGCACAGCACAGCCGTATTTTTAGGGGATGAAATACATAATACAAAAGTAATACACAAAAATTGAAAATAATATGCATTTTTTATGGCCGTCGGACAAAGTTCCACATGTGATTTGCTGTCGGAGACAAACGGAAGATACACAAATCAAATAGACGCATTGTATCCCATGAATTCAATGTGCGTCGCTGTAATTTTGACATTTGAACGCATGCTTCAATTTTTTCCGGAATCGGAACCATGATACAAAATTCGCACATTTCGTCCGAATCAGAGGAACTTTCTCTCCGATCGGTATGATTGGGGGGAAATATTCTACATAAGAACAGCAAGAATTTAATTAAAAGATATATTTCGCAGACATGATAAATAGTGATATAGTTTTTATGAAGCGGAAATATTGTTTTTAAAGTAAAAGTCCTAGTTTTTAAAAATTGGCCTTGAACATTAATTATATTAAAAATAATCATTTTAGCAAATTTATTTAAAAAATTAAAAACCATTGGAATGTTTCCGTTCCTTCATAAATCTTATTTTGTATTGCATTCGGTTAAAAAAGTGCCCTTTTCGCTTAAATTTGAGTACCCCATTGTACTTGCGGTTAGGTAAAATACTTTGTAGTTAAGGTTTGCACTCGAAAACTTCGATTACAAATATGACATTACGGTTACAGGGAAGTCGAAAAAATGATTGGGCCATTTTTCTTCAAACTTGGTAAACAGTACGTGTGAGGCTTACTACAGAGGGGCAAGTCGACTATATTTGTGTATGGCTGCAATCAATAAATCAGTAGTGGCGGTATTATTGAGTCGAACTGTGACTTGGTTTCAAATCTCAAATCTAGGAAAAATCAGTTCCACTAGATATAGATATAAGACTTCAAAACAAATTTGCATCCAACTGTGTCAACACTACAGCACTACAGTTTTCGTTGAGCATGAGTTTTCTTATTTTTACTTTTTATTATTTTTTTTTATCTATTTTGTAAAGAATTGATGTTTATTTTTATCTTAACAATAATAAATTATAGTACTTACTTAATATGAGTTTTTTTTTTATTAAAAAATATTTTTGAAAATGAATATTTGGTGGATGTTTTATGTGGATTTGTTAACGCTTAAAACTTAATTTTTTTAACTCCAACAAAAAATTTCATTTGTGTATCCATATAAGTAACAGATCTTTTACAAAGACAAGGACGAATCTTTCTCAAAACTAGAACCTACCTATAATGTTTTATTGTTTCGTAGTTTACCACTTAATATTTTGAAGCTGAAACCAAAAACTAAAAGAAATATTTTTTTTTTATAAGAAATTTAATGAATTTTTTGATTTATTGCTCACTGATTATGGTTGATAATACGTACATTGTACATTCACGATCAGCCGCTTCTTTTTAAACCGGCCAACTATTTTCAGCTATAGCATGTTAACGACGTTTACACTGCAAGTAACTTTATATTGCAGTCGCACCTAACCAAGTCTTTAAAGACCCAATGTTATAATACATACATTACATACATAGTCCTAAAACTGGATGTTGTAAAAATAGTCCTTAGAAATAAATTGTTTATTGTTAATAATCATTACATATATTTATTCGTTGGCTTGTTATAACAGAAAACATACACATCATAATCACATTTGAACAATCAGATTAAAACTAAAGAAAATTATTGATAAGCTGATATTAAAAAATATAATATACAAAAAGTTGCTCAAAAAATTGAAAAAAAAAAAATACTTTTTTGTTTTTGTTGAAAATCTAACTACTGGGTTTAGTTGTGAGTGGTCAAAGTAAATTTTAGCAAAAAGCCCCTTAAATATAGTAAAGATCCCATTCAAATATGAAATACACTTCATTTTTACCTGCGATTGTGGGTACACTCTATGTCCAGTATAACGAAAGATACAATGTTCTCAGCCAATTCATTATATCGAAAGATTCGTTATATAAAAACCAGTTTTTCAACTTAAAAAAAACCTAAGTTTTAAAGTTTTATGGCATCAATTTTTTACAATCTTACAATTTTGAGAAAAAAAGCCATTTACGAGTATTTGAGCTTGTCTGAAGGTTTTGAGTTGATCACAGCACTCGTGGACTTGAAAGCAAAAAAAAATCCAACGGAACGTTAACCGTTTTTCTGTGCAAACAACTTCAAAAGCAGACAAAAATACTGACATCTATAAGAAGAACAAAAATTAGCCGTCACGGGAGACGGGACGCCCGGCAGATGTGGAAAAAAAACGATCAAAAAAATATGATGGAGTGGAATAATTTTTAATAATTTAGTGTTTTGTTAATAAAATCAATCATTTTATTATAATTATACAATACAATTATTACAGATTATATTAATTTATAAATAGAAAACTAAATTTTCCTCAACCCACCCATCAAATCGCTCACCGCCGTCATACACCCACAACTACCAACCAACCATCCACCATTTTTGACAACTTTTCCCTCACCCCCCCCCCCCCAAACCCAAATCCCCACATCACCACCAGTAACCACCCAATCCACCTGCAACCACCAACTATTTTTCATTTTTGTCAATTTCTCCCCCCCCCCCTTAAACCAAGTCCCCCACACCGCCCTACACCCAGCCCACCTACAACCACCAACCACACATCCACTATTTTTGACAATTGTTTCCTCACCCCCCCTTACATCAAACCCCCCCCACCAGTAACCACCTACCCCACCTACAACCAACCACCCACCATTCTTGTCACTTTTTTCCTCACCAACTTCCCCACACACCACCCACCTCCCTACAACTAACCATGCACCATTTTAGTCAATTTTTGCCTCCAACCAACTACCCACCATTTTTGACAATTTTTCACCCTCCCCATACGCACAAATAACCCCCCCCCCCCACCAACCACCCAACACGCTCCAGTCACACTTTGAACAATTTTATCGAGCGTCTTGCCATTTTTCGTGACGATTACTCATGTTTTGTTTTGTTTATTTTCCTTGAAATTTAATTGCATTCGTTGTATAGAGTATAGTAAAAATGTTCACTATTCATTATTTAGATATATCAATGGACTTCAAATGGTGATTCTTTATACCGGACGTTCGTTATATCGGTATTCTTAATACTAGACGTGTACTATATAAGGCAAGTTATGCATTCGTAAAAAAAATTCTAACAATTAAACATAACATTACGGTCATGGTTAAGTGGAAAAAAATTGGATTGGACAATTTTCTAAATTTTTTCAAAAACGGGTTTTTGAAGAATTTTAAAATGTTCGTTTTTTGATAAGAACTACAAAATGCTAGATGTTGGCATATCTACCCAAACAAAAATTTGGAATATGTTTTCGAAAAGATTATCAAAAAAAAAAAAAATTTAATTCAAAACAGTAAAAGAAAGTAAATGGCTTATTTCATTTTTTCCGAAAAACGTTTTAAGCATTGAATTTTAAGTGATTAAGAAAATTTCATATGATTTTTTTAATGCTTTTTTCCAAAATCTCCACCCCAAGACCACTGTCGCACATTAGAGCAAGTTCGTGCGACCTAGTTGCAGTTTATTTTTATCGCTTCTAATAGGATTTCTCATCGATTTACCCTTAAGCCTAATTTCAAGTCGTATTTTCAATACCAAATGTTTGAAAGATTCTGTTTCCAACCTTTTCTACACAACTTGAGATGCCAGGAAACTATATGACATCTATAATAGTTCGCAGAAGCACTTTATTTCTCTTAATTGAAGATGTTGGAGAGATTTATGGACTTACGGTATACAATATTATATATTGCCATTTAGCCAGCTATGCAGTCTCGAATTGCAAATTAAACAAATGACTAGTTCCGCTATCGAGAAATCTCACAAATAAGAAAATTACAGTACATTACTTGATTTAATGTTCTTTAGGTATTGCAGGAAAAGAAGCGCCCAGAAGCATCCGGAAGTTTTCCAAAACCGTTCCATTGGTACAAAAATGACGTTTCTGGCGATTCTCAGAAGATAATTTCGCTTCTTGATTAAAAGTCAGAATCTGATAATGAATCGCAGATATGTAGAAACATAATTATAATAACTCAAATGTCCTTCCGAAACAAAATATTTATTCAGTCTGTTCGCATGCAGCATTGTCGAAAGTTTTTCACTGTGAAAGCGATGTACACATTTTAACTAATATACGATCATCTAATTTATAATATAAATACATTAACTTAATTTAAAAAAAAAACAAAATACTCATACATACTACTCACATAAAGTAAAAAAAAAATTAAAATTGAAACACTTAACAATGTAGTTGAAACAATCAAAATGAAAATTCTAAAAAAGCAATATTTTTTCCTAAAATCAACAAACAATTGAAAGAATAATCAAATCTTAGCCTTTCACTGATGGCTTTAAATTATTTATAATTATATACATTCTCAAACACACTACTCTACTTTTCTCGTTCGTCTTTTCATAAAGTAATAAAAAAAAAAATCAAAAATAACACTAAATTAATATACATACCTTTTTGTGAGGTGCCAGCAAGAACCAATCAAAATTAACAATTCTAAAATCTTAACAAAATAAAAATTAATAAATTTATCATACATAGTTCATAGACCATGTTTAATAGCATTTTAAATAAAAAAAAGAATTCAAAATGTGTTAAATAGCGAATGAAAATCACAATAAAACAACGACAATAATCCTATAACAAAATTTTGAAATTTTATATCAATAAACAAAATCAAAACAAAAGACATACATAATTTATTTAATTTAAATTTTTTTGTTAATATATTTTTAATATTTTGTATAAATATTATCAAAATCAATGCAATGAAGAGAAAAAATGGTGTTGAAAAATTTAAATAATTCGTAAACTTTTTTTTATGAATTATATTATTTATGTATATATACATACATTATGTATTAAATTATAAATGTAGATACAAATTTATATATAAACATGTTAACATATTTATTTATGGCATGAAGATACAATTTTAAAAATAAATATACCTACTATATATACATACATAACCGATATGATAATTGTTGATTTTTGTTTTCTTTCTAAAAATTGTAACAATAATTTTAATCATTGCGTTTGAGGGTGGTGCCCAGGGTCCGATCTAGGGGGGGGTGCGCACCGGGCATTTGCCCGGGGCGGCAAATTTTAAGGGCGGCAAAATTTGAAAATTGAGGATTATTAAAGCTATGTCTTTCCAAAAAATGTTTACTTGTTTCCTTCTAATTAAGATCATCATGGGAGAAAATTTATAAATCAGAAAGAATTTTGATTTTTCTCACACAAGAGTGATGTGTGTGGGGAGCTGAAGTAAATGTATTCTCTAAACTCTCAATTAACAGAAATATATTCATCTTTACCTACTGGGAAAGAACATTAATATGTAGGTACAGTAAAACTACTTTATAACGAACTCTCCTTTCTATAGCAAATTTCATTTTGTCCCCCTTCTTCTTAAACAAATATCCCATCATATTAGTTAGGTTCCATCGAATGTATAGATGTATTAAAAAATTTACAGTTATTTTGTTAAAGTTTGCAAAGTCGCGTTTCGAAAACAAGTTCAATCCTCAGTAGTTATTTTAGCAAAGCTGTCGTTGGTACTTTTGACAATTGGTACGATGAAAACTAAGGTCAGCGATATAATCAATAATAATCGAGAACAAGCAATTTGGAAAGAGTTTAATTCAGACGAAATGAAAAATCCCTACTATAGTGATAAGAGAACTGCCTTAAGAATTTTTGAAGTTTTATTGAAACAAGTGATAAAACTAAAGAAGATGCTGCAAATTTTGTATTTTCTAAATTGGAAAATTTGTATAGTAAAATAAAAAACAAAATTTCAAATGCGCAATCAAACATTGAATTTCTAAGCAAAAGATATAATTTTTTTTCATTAATTTCTTTTTTATACCAATTTTCTTTGAAAATAAAAAGGAACACGAGGTTTCAAAACACATTTCACATTTCTTTATAACGAATTTTATATTTTTTTTATTTTGTGTTCCCTTGAAGGTTTGCTATAAAGAATTTTGACTGTATTGTATATGTCCGTCAAAAGTTTAAAGTCGAAGTATTTTATTAATCACTTAAAAACCGCTAGTTAAATCGTTTTTGAGGGAAAAAAAATTAAGTCATCTGATTTCTTGAACAGTTTTGATTTTTTTAGAAAAAAAAACTTCTCGAAAACATTTTTTCACATTTTTTTTTTTTTGAGAATTCACTTTCCAGCACTTTAGGCATTTTTCTGTTTTCATTCAGTAAAGAGCTCTGAACAAAGTTCAAGTTTATCGAGCTCGCTCTGTACGTCCTCTGAACTAATTGTGTTCAGAGCGCTCTGAACTATTAATGAAACGAATTTAATATCCTATTTATTTAATTTTCTTATGCCATTTTTACTTGCGATTAAAGGTACTAACTATAAGGCAAGTTATGCATTCGTCGAAAAATAAAGTATGGAGATAACAATCAAACATGACATTACGATGATAACGAAGACGAAAAAAGATGGTCTAAAAATTCTGTCCGTCTGTATGTCTGTCTGTCTGTCTGTATGTATAGACACCTACAGCTCAACCGGGTGGCCCAAATTGCTTCAAACTCGGTATATAGACTTTTTTAGGTATTGTACAGAGAGGAAATTGAAATTTTTTTTTAGCTCAAAAAATAACGGTACCTGCCATACAACCGTTACGTTAAAGCTTATTTTTCTCAAAAACGGCTCTATCGATTTCGATCTAAAAAAATCAGTTTTGCTTTTTAGGTACGACCAATCATATGGCTGAAAAAAAAGTTTTAAAAAATGACTAAGAACGGTACTTTCAATAGGACCGTTTTTTTTGCTTTCGACTATCTCGAAAACGACTCAACCGATTCTTTCGAAATTTCGTACACATATAGCCGTAGGTAGCTCAATTTGTATTGCATACCGATATTTTTGAAAAATATTTGTTTGTATTTAAAAAAAAAAAAATTTTAAAATTAATATTTTGAAAACTGCTTATTAAATTTTTTTCTAAAAATTTTAAATAAATGTATTTGCTGAATACCTATGAACTGGCGTTTTTGAATTTTTTTTGCAAATTTATTTCAAAAAGTTTTTCAAAAAAAACTTTTTTTCTCAAAAACCGCTCCACAGATTTTTACAAATTTATTCTCATAAATTCAAATTTATCCAAGAAATAAAATGGGGTACTTTTTTTCAGCTCAAATTAGTTTAAGTATTTATTTAAGAATTTTGAAACTTTTATTTTTATCAAAATCTCAAGCCACAAGCCCCTAAGCCACTGTCACTCATTAGAGCAAGTTCGTGCGACCTAGTCGTGCATTTTATTTATTTTAACACTTAAAATTTTGTTTGGCTTTTAGCTCAGTCTGCCCTATCTATTTATTTGGAACTCGTAGAGCGCACTCTGAACACACTCTGACGGAGAAAAGAAATACAAATTCTATGCTCTGAAGTCTCTGAAGCAAAAAAAAAAACTTATTTTTGTTTGATAACTCAGGCTCTGCTGTGAACTAAAAAAGAAAAACGCCTTTTATTGCTTTTTATCAGGAAGACAAAATTAAAAAAATTGTTAAATTGTTTTAGAAATAATCAAAAAAAAAACTTTAATTTTTTATGAAATTTTAAGTAACAAAGTTATTTCGTTTATAAAAGGCATTTCACTTAAAAAATGTCATCGAAATCTTTTAAGTGGCTTAGGAGAAAATCTGATATTCAAAATTCGGCCCTATTGGAGTTACCGTTATAAAGAATTTTCCAGACAAATTTATTCCAACCCAAACATAAATTTTACTCCAATTTTTTTAGCAAAATCGTATAAGCCGTTTTTGAGATACCTAAATGAGTTTGTCAATAAAAATCACATGGCAGGTACCGTTAATTTCGGAGCTAGAATGATAGGTCCAAGAATCAATCTATCAGATGTTATAATAATACTGTGTTCTGTGTACAAAAGATTGAAGCAAATCGGTCCAGCCGTTAAGGGTGTATGGTCCGATACAAACAGACGGACAGACAGACAGAATTGTCCGAACTATTTGTTCGGCTTCTCTATGATCGTAATGTCATGTTTGATTGTCCAAAAAAAAAATTTCCAACAATATTACATTCTTACGGGTCGGAATGAATACCTCCATTTTTCAAAAGTCGGTCAAAAAATGCACCAACAATTTTATAAATTATATGTTCTCATTGCAAAAGGGCGGCAAATTAAATTTTTGCCCAGGGCGGCGAAAAAGCTGGATCGGGCCCTGGTGGTGCCTTCTGGGTTCTGGTTTCTGGTGCACCTAAATTTAGTTGGCATAGATAATAAACCAAAAAATAGAAGCAGTGGCACCGAGCATCTAGCTATTGTAACAGATATTACTGCTCTATGATTCTAATAGATAGATAGGTATGGTTTGTATAACAGTATTTTACTTTCATCTTCCTTGTATTTGTTTTCGGATTCAAATAATTTTTTTTATAATCATCACTCAGAATCACTGTTTCACTATTTAAATGTTCTTATTATTTCCTCGTCACTAGTTTCAAATCATAACTTAGTTTCTACGTGTAAGGGGAAGCTGATGATCTTCTATCCGTATTGTGTATTATTTAATAGCTATTATACTCTGTTCAACAAATATATGCAGTACAGCTATTTTTGCCTCTCAGTCTGGTAGCATTGGCTCGCATGTATTTGTCTCAAGATAAAGCTCCCAAATTGCTCCTGTGCTTAACATTAACAAAAACCTGCAGATTAGAGAGCAGTTCGCATTATTGTTAATATCTGCTGATTTAAAACAAATTGAAAAACACTTGTATCTTTGCAGGCATTTTTTCTTGCGATTATAGGTACTATACAGGGTGATCCATGAATCTTGTACCAAAAAGCTAGAGCGTGTAGGTTGGATTGAGACAAGAAAAAAAATCGTATGGGATGGGGGGTCTATTCCCCTCCGTTTAGCCGGGAGAGGCAATTTTCTAAAAACATGACTTAAATTTGAAAAAAAAAAAAATATTAAAAAATAACGGTAACTCCTACAATGCCATGTTATACCTTTTTGTGAAGGTGACCCAAACGACCCAGCGAACTACAGGGGTATATCATTCCTTAACGCGGGTTTGAAGATTTACACTGCAATACTCAACAGAAGACTTAGTAACTGGGTAAATGTTAACAAAAAAATTGAGTGAGTTTCAGTCAGGATTTCGGAAAGGATATTCTACAGCCGATTACATTTTTATACTTGGAAGTCTAATAAGGAGCAAACTAAACCAACATTCAAAACTTTACACTTTCTTTGTTGACTTCAAGGCTGCATTTGATACGGTTGATAGAAAAAACCCTGATCTATAAACTGTACAGTCAAGGTGTATCTTCAAAGTTCGTCAAATCACTGGATAAACTTTATAACCACACGACGGCTTGCGTGCACAATGGATGTGCAAAATCAAAAGAAATACACGTAACTCGAGGACTGCGTCAAGGCTGCAATCTTAGCCCATTATTATTTGCGCTCTTTCTTAATGACATTGTTGATTATCTTCCTTGTGGAGTAGAGTTTAAAAATTACAAAATAAAAGTCATCACGTATGCCGATGACATTGTCATTCTGGCGGAATCTCCAGCCTCACTTCAGCTTATGATCAACAGGCTATCTGATTATTGCAAGAAATGGGGACTGGAGGTTAATTCGGCGAAGTCTAAGATAATGATTTTTCAAAACGGCTCAGGACGGATCGCAAGAGGAGAAAACTGGAAATATGATGGAGCGGAACTGAAAGTAGTTAAGGAATATGTGTACCTAGGAATGACGCTTACTTTTAACTTGAATATGGACAAACACCTCAAAGTCAAGGCGAATGTTGCTAGAACTGCTATTTGTTCCAACTGGAAACAAATTTTCAATAATAAAAATATATCAATCAACGCAAAATATGAGGTTTTCAACGCAACAGCAAAAGCAGTTCTATTTTATGGAGCACAGATCTGGGGTGTTAGAAAATATGAAACTGTTGAGAATATATTACGATTCTTCCTACGAAAAATTTTTCTTCTTCCTATTAGTTTACCTAAGTACATGTATGATTTGGAAACAGGGCTTTCGTCACTCTTTGTTTCTACCCTTAAGCTGAGTGCGGACTATTTGGTACAGGTAATTAATATGGATCGAAACCGTTTACCAAATGTAATGCTGCGCAGTGAAATGCGGAGAAAAACTGGATTCTACAAGGATTGGATAGATCATGCTGCAAACTGTGGTATTACCCTGGAACTGAGTGGATTTAATTGTGTTCAGGTGAGAAAAGCACTCTACGAAGTTATCCAAGCTATAGATGAAAACGAAAGGTACATATTTATTGAAAAGGCGAGAGCGTCTACTGAAAGGAATATTTATTCAAAACTCAATTATAACCTAAATGAAAATAATTACTTTAAACACAATTTCACAAGGAAGACAATTGGAACCATTTTTAAAGTAAGAGGAGAGCTGCTTCACCTTAACTATATGCCACATAGAAATGATTTGGTTTCTATTTGTTCCCTGTGCAATATGCGGGTGGATGAAAACATTAACCACTTCATCGGAGTATGCCCAATTTTAAGGGAGCTGAGGAGACTCTTCTTTGGAAAAAGCTATCTCAGCGAAAATGAAGTAATAATGTACCTATGTAAATGAAGATTGGTTGCGGATCCAGAAGTATACTGCCGAGGCGATGTCATACAGAAGAAGAATCATCAATGAAAACTTTTGATTATGTTTTGGTTTAATAATATATAAATTTTAACCTCTGTTTTTCGTTTTTCCTTTGGCCAGTTAAATATAACTTAAAGATAATTTTGTTTCGACTAAACTAAAAGTCACAACTTTTGAATTTGTATTTTGAAAAGTATCAAAAACTTGTAAATTGTATGTCTATGTAGAATTTTTAAAATGAATGCAAAATAGAATGACATTGTCACTCGGGCAGACGACATTTTTTTTGTCATGCCTTAAAATTTATTCTTTAAAATGAAAAATGTTTGTATCATAAATGTTTAAATGATTGAATAAAAATCTATCTATCTATGTATCTATCTATCTATACCTTTTTGTAAAGCCAAAAACTCATTATTTTATTGTATTTTTAAATAAAGATATTCTATTGAACCGTTTTCAAAATATTAATTTTCAAACTCAAAATTTTGAAAAAAAAAATTAAAAACAATAATTTTAAAACTAATTTTTTTCAAAATTTTACGTAATAAAGTATTATTTTTGTTCTCAGAATTCAATGCTCCTATTAATTTTAAATCCAACACTGAAAACCGTATGGTTCTATGACTTTTTGTTGCCAAGCTATTGAAAAATAACCGAACCTACTTCTTCACAAAAACAAGAAAATCTAGCCTTACGGGATGGCACAAGTGATCATTTAGCCAATTTTTTCATGTTTTTGTGAAGAAGTATGTTCGGTGAGGGATTAAATGGGTTTGTTGAGGAAAATTTTGTTCCTATTTATAAATGAATATAATCTTTAATAATAGTTATTATAGTAAAATAATGAGACAAATATATTGATTTTATTACACTCATAAACACCAAATTATTAAAAATTATTTCACTTCATATTTTCTTTGATAGTTTTGAAAAATTATGGCTTTTAATGTAAACTTGAATGTTTCACATCTGCCGGGCGTATAAAAAAAAGATATTGATAATTTTATTCTCGTAGATTTAACCTATTTTAGATTAGAGTTATAAACCCCAGGACCACTGTCACACAATATTTTTAATTTAAAAAGAGTTAAGATTTTTTTAATTTAAAAACTCTTTTTCTAAGAGAAACGTTTTTCGATTTTGAAAATTTGCTTACCTAAAACTTAAAACAGTAAAAAAGCCATACGGCTTTCTTAATTTTTTTTTTAAATATCAAGCCCCAAGACTACTGTCACACATTGGAGCAGGTTCGTGCGGCCCAGTCGTTTAATTTATTTTCATTTCACATATCAAAGCGAAGATTGAATCGAAAGCCAACATACGATCAGAATGTCATTGGCATTCATAATCTGTAATCAAAAATTATTCAGTGGGCTAGAAACTTTTCCAATGGCAGACATATTGATTCAGTGTCATGACGGTATACACAGACACGACCGTTCTGAAAAAAGCTTGCTTTTATGTAAATAATGTACTGACAATTTTTGTTGAACATAACTTGCATACGCACATACTGAAGCATTTGAGGAAAGTAAATCGTAAATGTCTTTCTTATTTATACAAAAAACTAGTTGACTAAGCCAGAAGCTGGCTTTTGGTGAGTTTATTGGACAATTTAGAAAATGTGTTCTTTGACCAACATGCTGAAAATTTGTAGGTTACAAGGAAAAAACGCAAGCTTTCTTATTGTTTTTGGGGCTCCCCATTTGACAACTTAGAAAGAAATTCAATTATTTTGTACAAAGTACAACAAAGGGGTCTCACTTGTGTGATTCAACTACTGCGATCGTATATTGAAACACGATTTAGGAACTATTTCCAATATTAATAGGATTGACACAGCGCTCTGTTTATCTATGTCATAAAAGATGTTTTGAGGGGTAAATCACGAGTTTTAGCTGATATTTTAATAAAATGTTATTTTCGCAGTGGAAATCGTCGCCTTCAAATAATGATCTATAGATTGTTCACAAACTTCAACAAATGGAGGCTCCAAGTTAATCTCGCAAAATAAAAAACTATGATCTTTCGCAATGGTCGAGCAGGTTGAGGTTGAAAGTGTCATATTCAAACTTGAAAATAAGAGAACAACACTGAGTTCGTTAAAGAAAATAAATTATTTCGGTGTAACGATCTCCAAAAGTTTGAACCTGGAAAACTATAAAGCAGACAAACTGCCAAGAGTCGCATTTTAATACATCTCATGTAAATAATAAAAATTAATTAAAAAAAAAAGTTGGTTTAGAATGAAAAAAAAAATGAGAGATACTGGGAAGATCATTTTCACCCCGTTCGGAAATGAGACAAATCAAAACCAAAACGGACCGAAAAAGTATATCTCTTTCAGTTCTATCCGCACCGTTTTTGAGAATAATTTCCTTGGATTTCGTTTTCCTCCTCGTGTTCGGCGGTAAAGAAAAGGAGAGAAGTTTCATTTACTCTTAAAATAAAACATGTTTTTTTTTTCAAATGAAATTGATTTTTTTTATTTTTTATCGTTAGTACTTCAGAAATTGATAGTTGAGCAGTTCATTTTCTATCATTACACAATAATAAAAATATATTTGTTTGAATGTATAGGCAGATTCAAAAAGTAAATGTTTGTTTGTTTTTATATGCATAACCAACGATTCATTGTGGTTTGGTTTTTTTTTTTTTCTTAAAGATACGAAAAAAATAAAGTAAAACTTAAAATTTAAAGTTAATCAAACATAACGACTTTTTAAACAAAATAGAATACATCATTTCAAAAAGAATAAAATAAATGTCGAGGATATGCGTGAGCGTGAGGTATGCTATTCACATGAAGAACACTTTTTCGATTTTCGGGTTCGAAAATTTTGCCTTGGTTACAGGACAAACGACTGTACCGTTTTCGTCTGTTATCCTTGGAATCGCCTGAAAGTAAAAATAAAAAAAGTTAATATATTTTATGATTCGAAATTCTGAAACGTGTGTATCTTACCAATTGCCCATATATTTGACCATTTGGAAGCATCATTGGTTGATTGTGTTCATTTAATGGCAACTCGGTTATCCTAAATTAAAAATATATTTATATATTTAAAAAAAAGTTTTTAACCAATATAGTAGTAAGCTTACCTGCAGAACAGGCGACTCTGAACACAGTGAGAGAATGGCAATGTCATGGCAATTTGGTTCAGGTCTTCTTGACAAACGGGACAGTTGAGGTTTTTGCATGTCGGTGAGTAACATTGAGCTGTCTTCAGTGCTGAAAGACCAGCCTGCACAAACACAAAACAAAATAAATAAATTCTCTACGTGAATTTTTTCGACTATATTTATTTACCTGAACTGCAACACTCAGAAGTGACTGTGTTGAAAGTTGGAATAATCTGTAATTCTCATTTCGGAAATTCAATACCAAAGTCTCCCAGCGGCCCATATCGAACAGACCCTTGTATGGATCAATTTCTAAATAAAAAAAGATTTTATTGATGAATAATTAAAATTTAACCTTAACCAAAAGATATTTCAAAGGATCTTTACTCACGAGTATCTGGTTGATAAGCGAGAAGTGCCATACACTTGCAAATTTCATTTAATTGTGTCTTTTCGAATGCTGGGAAATACTTGCGGGCATGTCGAACGGCTTCTGTTCGATTGTTGAATCGAACCAGCTCTACAAATTCCTGTACACGCAATTGAAATTCTATATTTGAATTGATTTTGCGAAGCTTAGATTTGTTGTCATTGCACCAGAGTACACATTTGGAGGTGCGATGGTTAGCCAAATCCTCTTCGACTTCACGCGAAGTCTGGAAAATATCTGACAAAAGGAATAAACCAACAAATGAGAATCAAATATTTGGTTTCGAAAACGATGGTGATGATAAAAAATAAATGAGAATGAACAAACTGATCGAACAGATAGTGAACACAGAAGGAATGTGAGGGTTATTTAAACCCTTTATCACAATTTCACGGGTGGAAAATAAATAAAAGAATATATCGATTTAAAATAAACGAATTTTCAATAAGAGAACTTATACGAGAACAAGTTGCTACGAACACAGTTCTGCCGGACATTATGACATTTTCGTCCTCCGAGATATTTTTCTTAAGCTTTTTTTTTTTCTATACTTTGTGCAAAATGCAAAACCCGTTGGCCAATATGCGTTTTTGCTAATAAAATAGATATTTGGGCATTAAATTCCTTTTTTCATCTATACCTAAATTGGTCCAAATTATGAGACATCGAGAGGGAAGAAAGCCCGTATATTTATTTTTATATGATTTGGGTGTCGCCACCTCGCGCTTCAAAAAACAGGCCATTTTTCAAAATTGGCCAAAAAATGAAGAATTCCACCTTATTTCTTCGGACAAAGCCAAATAATCATCACCAATTTTCGACACTCACCTAACTATTCCCGCTTGCCCACTAGGTGTCAGGTCATATCCATTATTATTGTCATCACGCCGTAATTTTAATTTATTATTTTGTTCTTAGTCCAGTCGGCAGTTATTTTCAGGTAGAAAAAGAATAATGAAACTTTGGGATGGTATGCAGTGGTAGTTAGGACTGCAAAATGTTCGACCTTGCTCCGGTTTTCCCTCAATAACTGTTTTTCCTTATATATAGCAAAAAGCTAAAAAATAATGCTAACAGGACCCCCTAACAACAAAAAATTATTCTGCATGACACGCCTGTTGAAGAGGTCGAACAGTTTAATTACCTTGAAAGTACTGTATAGGCAAATGGTGGTACGGGTCTGGACGTAAAGAGCAGAATAAATAAAGCTCAAGTTGGCTTTGCTTTTCTGTCTCAAATTTGGAAATCCTGTCAAATATCCTTACGCACTAAGTTGAGATTCTTCGAATCCAACGTTAAATCCGTGCTATTATATGATTGTGAAGACTGGAAAGTCTCGGCTACCATATCGAGATAATCGCAGGCTATTGTGAATTGTTGCCTACGTCACATTCTAAAGATTCATTGGCCACAAACTATTTCTAACCAGGAATTGTAGCACAGAACAAGTCAGGAGCGGTTGGAAGTCGACATAAAAAAGAGTAGGAAACCAAACAACGATATTGCAAAGCAGCCTTTTGAATTGAATCCTCAGGGTTCACGGCGGATTGGAAGATCAAGAACAACATGGAAGTCAACAGTTATAGTTCCCAGAGAAAGAAGTGGCCACAGTTAAGATTTTCACTTAGATTTATGCATGCAAAACCCATGTTAGGTTGTTCAGGAACAATTTTATTGATTGACAGAAGAATTGAATATATTTGGAAACTATTTTTTCAGATCTATTTTTACTACCAAACTTGTGAAGTTGTGGTTTAATAAACGAAGACTTCCACAAATCAGGAAAAACTCCATAAACATGAATAAAAACAATCAGTTTTTGTAAAAAACTATTCACTCTCTTAAAAAATATATGAGGGTTGAAAACGACCTGTTGAAGAAAATAATAAAACACCGAACATCTGAACACTTTGTTCATAATTTGTATGTATAGTATATTATAAATTATTAATCGTTTGTCAATTATTAGAAAATATTCGATCTTGAAAAATCTTACTAATAGGAACGTTTGTTGTCTCAAATATATTGTTGTTCTTTATAAATTGATTTTTCTTTTATTACGAAAGATCCTTAACAGGTTATGGGCCCAGGCTCGCATGAACTGCCTTAGAATAAAAGATCAATAAGAATAATGTCGAACGAATTGAAGATTTCTGTAGGAAAATTAGATGGTCCTAGTGAATGGGCGAAATGGAAATGGCAAATGAACATGCTTTTTCGTGCCTATGACTTGAAGAAAATTGTTTATGGGGATGTTGTTTGCCCTATAGTTACAGAATCATCAACAGCAGAAGAAAAGAAAGCTCATAATGATTGGTTGAAAGAAGATGCAAAAGCTGCAGGTTTAATTGCTACGTCTCTGAGCTCACCAATCGCTGAGCTGGTACTTACATGTGAAAATTCAAAAGACATTTGGGACAAATTATGCGCTCGATTTGAAAGAAGCAGCATTCAACGATTGAATATGCTCATTGAAAGTTTCTTTCAAGCAAGAAAAGAAGAAAAGGAGGACATTAGTTCTCATATTGCGAAGTTGCAAAAGCTGTTTGTTGATCTCAACGATGAGCTTAGCAAACATAAAGAAAATACGCTATCTGAACGTATTCTCAACGGTCGTATTTTATCTACGCTTGGTAAAGAGTTCGATAACTTTAGGGATTTGTGGGATACAATTCCTGCAGATAAACAGAAATTAAAACTTTTAATCGAAAAACTATGCACCATTGAGACGAGAGAAGTGAAACAAAATAATTTAAAATCGAATGAAGATACAGCTTTACTTGCACGAACAAATTTTAAGAAAAAGAAACAACCGGAAAAAGGAAATAATACAAAGCTAGACCGAGCAAAAATGAAATTTCCTTGCAACAAATGTAAGCAAAAAGGACATTGGGCTGCTGAATGTCCACAAAATAAAGGTAATGAAAATTCTGTGAAGAAATATGGTGCTTTGATGGCATTTTCATTGAACGCGACAACCAGAAACTATATGAAAACAGATGAATGGTATTGTGATAGTGGAGCATCAAGACATATAACGCCAAACAAATCGAATTTCGAAACATACAAGCGTTTCGATAAAACTGAAGTTATTTGTCTTGGAAAGCAAGATGTTACAATGGAGGCACTTGGAAAAGGTGATATCAGAATTAAAGTTGAAATTAAAGGCAAGTTTCATGATTTAACTTTGAAAGACGTATGGTACGTTCCCGATGCAAGTGCTCAATTGTTCTCCGTAAAATCTGCTGCTCGAAATGGATATACCACGACAATGGATGATCGAAATGTCACAATTAAGGATAGTGATGGTGATGTAGTTGTGAATGGCTTTCTTCAACAAGACCTTTATGTACTGAACTTTAAAGTAGTCAAACCATCACATTCAACTCAAGTCTATATCTCTCAAATTGGAGAAACGCTTCAATTGTTTCACGAGAGATTTGCTCATCAAAATAAACGTCAAGTTGCTTAGAATTTGTTAATAAAGAAGTTTCAGCTTTATTGTCAGAATATGGAGTAGAGCAATGTATAGCTCCTCCATACACACCACAATTGAATGGGGTAGCAGAACGAGAAAATCGCACTATTGTAGAAGCAGCTAGAAGCATGAGAGTTTCTAGTAAATTACCAAAAAGTTTTTGGGCTGAAGCCTGCAATACTGCTACTTATGTTTTAAATCGCACTGGACCAACAAGCGAAGAAAACAAAGTTGCATATGAACTGGTACGGTAAAGATCTAAGATCTTTAAAGCATTTAAGAGTCTTTGGAACCGAATGTTACGTTCATGTTCCTAACCAACATCCAAAGAAATTTGATGATAAATCAATGTATGGAAGAATGGTTGGATATTTAAATGAAAATGACGGTTATAGAGTTTGGGTTCCTAAATTGAAAAGAATTATTTTTAGCCATGACGTCATTTTTAAGTCCGAAAAACTTTGTAATCAAAACTCTGAAAATTTTAGTCACGATGAAATCACAGATGATGATTCTAAAGAAAAAGAAAAGGTTGAATTTGTGGTAAGCTACGAAAAAGAAAATCTTGAAAGCAAAGAAGTTACAGAGTTTTCCACAAATGTCGAGGAAAGTAACGACAATGAAGAAGAAAATAATCAAGAAAATGTTGATTTTGAATCCAGTTATCAAGATGCTGAAAGTGAAGATAGCTCAGAAGAAATAAATGAAAATGAAACGCTTTTAGAAGAGTTATCAAGAAGAAAAAGAAGCAAACCTAACTGGATGACAACAGGCGAATATTTAATGCCTGCAGAAGAAGATAAGTTAAATCAAGAACCAAAGACTTACACTGAAGCTATAAGATCCAAATATTCAGAAGAATGGCTTTCAGCTATGAAAGAAGAATTAGCTTCTCTAGCAGAAAACCAAACTTGGGATCTAGTAAAAAGACCGGAAAATGCAAAAAAGTCGTTCAAAACCGATGGGTTTTCAAAATTAAAGATTCAGTTAATGGAAACAAGCCAAGATTTAAAGCAAGACTCGTCGCCAAAGGTTATGTTCAACAGAAAGGCATCGATTATAATGAAACTTTTAGTCCTGTAGCACGTTATGACACAGTTCGTTTGCTCTTAGCTTTAGCAGCAAGAAATAAACTTAGCATTCAACAATTTGATGTCAAAACTGCTTTCTTATACGGTCAGCTTGAGGAGGAAGTATATCTGAATCAACCTGATGGATTTGAAGATGGAAGCGGAAGAGTCTGTAAATTGAAAAGAAGTTTATATGGACTGAAACAAGCGCCTCGATGCTGGCATAAACGTTTCTTGGGTTTCATGAAGAAGACTGGATTGAAAAATAGTAAAGCCGATCCCTGTTTATTTTATAGGAACCAAAATGGAAGAGTGCTTTACGTAGCCATATATGTCGATGATGGTCTGATTCTTGGACATTTAAATGAAATACAAGATTTTATGAAGGAACTGAAGAAAGAATTTAAAATAACAATTGGAACTCTAGAAAACTATGTTGGAATGAAAATTGAAATTACTAATGATGGATCGATCAATTAATTTATCCCAAGAACAATATACGAATAAAATTCTAGAACGTTTCAGTATGAATGAATGTAATTCAGTTACGACACCAGCATATAAAGAAGAAGAAAATTTAAAACCAGAAAAATTAAACCAACAAGTTCCCTATAGAGAAGCTGTAGGAAGCTTAATGTACCTAGCGACAGGTACAAGACCGGATATTGCTTTTGCAGTTAATTCCGCTGCAAGAAAAATGGAAAATCCTACCAATGATGACTGGAATAGTATAAAACGTATTTTTCGATATCTTCGTGGAACCAGCAAATCTGCAATCAAATACACAGCAGGTGATAATTGCCAAGAATTAAAAATATACACTGATGCTGATTATGCTGGAGATCTGAAGACAAGACGATCAACAAGTGGAGTAATTTCAATGTTCAACGGAGGGCCTGTTTCGTGGACAAGTCAACTTCAAAGAACTGTTGCGTTATCAACAACCGAAGCAGAACTTATGGCTGCAACTGAAGGTGCCAAAGAAGCTATGTGGTTGAAATATCTCTTGCAAGAACTGACCGGAGAACAGAAATTGATACCAACGCTTTACATTGACAATGCAAGTGCTGTCAAGCTTTCAAAAAACCCAGAATTTCACAAACGATCAAAACATATTGAAGTTCGTTATTTTTATGCTGAGAATGCTTTCTTCAAGGTAACTTGAAACTAGAACATATTCCCGGAAAAGACCAACTAGCTGATTTGCTAACGAAACCCCTTGACCGTGTCCGTTTTCAAATGTTACGAAAAAAGATTTGTATTCATCATTAATTTAACTTTAATGTTTGGTGTTTATGGAGGAAGTGTTGAAGAAAATAATAAAACACCGAACATCTGAACACTTTGTTCATAATTTGTATGTATAGTATATTATAAATTATTAATCGTTTGTCAATTATTAGAAAATATTCGATCTTGAAAAATCTTACTAATAGGAACGTTTGTTGTCTCAAATATATTGTTGTTCTTTATAAATTGATTTTTCTTTTATTACGAAAGATCCTTAACAGGTTATGGGCCCAGGCTCGCATGAACTGCCTTAGAATAAAAGATCAATAAGAATAATGTCGAACGAATTGAAGATTTCTGTAGGAAAATTAGATGGTCCTAGTGAATGGGCGAAATGGAAATGGCAAATGAACATGCTTTTTCGTGCCTATGACTTGAAGAAAATTGTTTATGGGGATGTTGTTTGCCCTATAGTTACAGAATCATCAACAGCAGAAGAAAAGAAAGCTCATAATGATTGGTTGAAAGAAGATGCAAAAGCTGCAGGTTTAATTGCTACGTCTCTGAGCTCACCAATCGCTGAGCTGGTACTTACATGTGAAAATTCAAAAGACATTTGGGACAAATTATGCGCTCGATTTGAAAGAAGCAGCATTCAACGATTGAATATGCTCATTGAAAGTTTCTTTCAAGCAAGAAAAGAAGAAAAGGAGGACATTAGTTCTCATATTGCGAAGTTGCAAAAGCTGTTTGTTGATCTCAACGATGAGCTTAGCAAACATAAAGAAAATACGCTATCTGAACGTATTCTCAACGGTCGTATTTTATCTACGCTTGGTAAAGAGTTCGATAACTTTAGGGATTTGTGGGATACAATTCCTGCAGATAAACAGAAATTAAAACTTTTAATCGAAAAACTATGCACCATTGAGACGAGAGAAGTGAAACAAAATAATTTAAAATCGAATGAAGATACAGCTTTACTTGCACGAACAAATTTTAAGAAAAAGAAACAACCGGAAAAAGGAAATAATACAAAGCTAGACCGAGCAAAAATGAAATTTCCTTGCAACAAATGTAAGCAAAAAGGACATTGGGCTGCTGAATGTCCACAAAATAAAGGTAATGAAAATTCTGTGAAGAAATATGGTGCTTTGATGGCATTTTCATTGAACGCGACAACCAGAAACTATATGAAAACAGATGAATGGTATTGTGATAGTGGAGCATCAAGACATATAACGCCAAACAAATCGAATTTCGAAACATACAAGCGTTTCGATAAAACTGAAGTTATTTGTCTTGGAAAGCAAGATGTTACAATGGAGGCACTTGGAAAAGGTGATATCAGAATTAAAGTTGAAATTAAAGGCAAGTTTCATGATTTAACTTTGAAAGACGTATGGTACGTTCCCGATGCAAGTGCTCAATTGTTCTCCGTAAAATCTGCTGCTCGAAATGGATATACCACGACAATGGATGATCGAAATGTCACAATTAAGGATAGTGATGGTGATGTAGTTGTGAATGGCTTTCTTCAACAAGACCTTTATGTACTGAACTTTAAAGTAGTCAAACCATCACATTCAACTCAAGTCTATATCTCTCAAATTGGAGAAACGCTTCAATTGTTTCACGAGAGATTTGCTCATCAAAATAAACGTCAAGTTGCTTAGAATTTGTTAATAAAGAAGTTTCAGCTTTATTGTCAGAATATGGAGTAGAGCAATGTATAGCTCCTCCATACACACCACAATTGAATGGGGTAGCAGAACGAGAAAATCGCACTATTGTAGAAGCAGCTAGAAGCATGAGAGTTTCTAGTAAATTACCAAAAAGTTTTTGGGCTGAAGCCTGCAATACTGCTACTTATGTTTTAAATCGCACTGGACCAACAAGCGAAGAAAACAAAGTTGCATATGAACTGGTACGGTAAAGATCTAAGATCTTTAAAGCATTTAAGAGTCTTTGGAACCGAATGTTACGTTCATGTTCCTAACCAACATCCAAAGAAATTTGATGATAAATCAATGTATGGAAGAATGGTTGGATATTTAAATGAAAATGACGGTTATAGAGTTTGGGTTCCTAAATTGAAAAGAATTATTTTTAGCCATGACGTCATTTTTAAGTCCGAAAAACTTTGTAATCAAAACTCTGAAAATTTTAGTCACGATGAAATCACAGATGATGATTCTAAAGAAAAAGAAAAGGTTGAATTTGTGGTAAGCTACGAAAAAGAAAATCTTGAAAGCAAAGAAGTTACAGAGTTTTCCACAAATGTCGAGGAAAGTAACGACAATGAAGAAGAAAATAATCAAGAAAATGTTGATTTTGAATCCAGTTATCAAGATGCTGAAAGTGAAGATAGCTCAGAAGAAATAAATGAAAATGAAACGCTTTTAGAAGAGTTATCAAGAAGAAAAAGAAGCAAACCTAACTGGATGACAACAGGCGAATATTTAATGCCTGCAGAAGAAGATAAGTTAAATCAAGAACCAAAGACTTACACTGAAGCTATAAGATCCAAATATTCAGAAGAATGGCTTTCAGCTATGAAAGAAGAATTAGCTTCTCTAGCAGAAAACCAAACTTGGGATCTAGTAAAAAGACCGGAAAATGCAAAAAAGTCGTTCAAAACCGATGGGTTTTCAAAATTAAAGATTCAGTTAATGGAAACAAGCCAAGATTTAAAGCAAGACTCGTCGCCAAAGGTTATGTTCAACAGAAAGGCATCGATTATAATGAAACTTTTAGTCCTGTAGCACGTTATGACACAGTTCGTTTGCTCTTAGCTTTAGCAGCAAGAAATAAACTTAGCATTCAACAATTTGATGTCAAAACTGCTTTCTTATACGGTCAGCTTGAGGAGGAAGTATATCTGAATCAACCTGATGGATTTGAAGATGGAAGCGGAAGAGTCTGTAAATTGAAAAGAAGTTTATATGGACTGAAACAAGCGCCTCGATGCTGGCATAAACGTTTCTTGGGTTTCATGCAGAAGACTGGATTGAAAAATAGTAAAGCCGATCCCTGTTTATTTTATAGGAACCAAAATGGAAGAGTGCTTTACGTAGCCATATATGTCGATGATGGTCTGATTCTTGGACATTTAAATGAAATACAAGATTTTATGAAGGAACTGAAGAAAGAATTTAAAATAACAATTGGAACTCTAGAAAACTATGTTGGAATGAAAATTGAAATTACTAATGATGGATCGATCAATTAATTTATCCCAAGAACAATATACGAATAAAATTCTAGAACGTTTCAGTATGAATGAATGTAATTCAGTTACGACACCAGCATATAAAGAAGAAGAAAATTTAAAACCAGAAAAATTAAACCAACAAGTTCCCTATAGAGAAGCTGTAGGAAGCTTAATGTACCTAGCGACAGGTACAAGACCGGATATTGCTTTTGCAGTTAATTCCGCTGCAAGAAAAATGGAAAATCCTACCAATGATGACTGGAATAGTATAAAACGTATTTTTCGATATCTTCGTGGAACCAGCAAATCTGCAATCAAATACACAGCAGGTGATAATTGCCAAGAATTAAAAATATACACTGATGCTGATTATGCTGGAGATCTGAAGACAAGACGATCAACAAGTGGAGTAATTTCAATGTTCAACGGAGGGCCTGTTTCGTGGACAAGTCAACTTCAAAGAACTGTTGCGTTATCAACAACCGAAGCAGAACTTATGGCTGCAACTGAAGGTGCCAAAGAAGCTATGTGGTTGAAATATCTCTTGCAAGAACTGACCGGAGAACAGAAATTGATACCAACGCTTTACATTGACAATGCAAGTGCTGTCAAGCTTTCAAAAAACCCAGAATTTCACAAACGATCAAAACATATTGAAGTTCGTTATTTTTATGCTGAGAATGCTTTCTTCAAGGTAACTTGAAACTAGAACATATTCCCGGAAAAGACCAACTAGCTGATTTGCTAACGAAACCCCTTGACCGTGTCCGTTTTCAAATGTTACGAAAGAAGATTTGTATTCATCATTAATTTAACTTTAATGTTTGGTGTTTATGGAGGAAGTGTTGAAGAAAATAATAAAACACCGAACATCTGAACACTTTGTTCATAATTTGTATGTATAGTATATTATAAATTATTAATCGTTTGTCAATTATTAGAAAATATTCGATCTTGAAAAATCTTACTAATAGGAACGTTTGTTGTCTCAAATATATTGTTGTTCTTTATAAATTGATTTTTCTTTTATTACGAAAGATCCTTAACACGACCCACTAAAGTAAGATTAGTCATTTTTGTTTCTGGAAAATCAAAGTTGTAAGAACCTAGTCCTCTAAGGGGACTTCAATATTGATATTTTGTCTGAATCATTTGATGCTGACAATTTTCTAGCTGTTTTAGCTTCCTTTGGTTTTGTGTCCTTGGTAAATAAACCTACCAGAGGTACTTCATGTTTGAATCAATTTTTTTTTAAGATTACAAAGAAATACTAATATTAAATTTGAATCAAATTAATTTGACTTTAATATAACTGATCATAGTTTGGTTTGCCTTCAGATTGATAATTTTGTTTCCAGAAACAGACAGACGTACTCGAAAAAATCCCAAAAATAAATAATTTTATTTCTCTAAAATCTTCCCTGACATTTGAGTTTTTGGATAAAGTTTATGCAGCAGATAATCCATCAATAGCCTTTTACCTCTTTCTAGGCAAACTTTAATTTCATATTTCCAATAATTGTCTTGTACAGGAAAGAAAAGATTTAAAGCTAACATGCCGTAAACTTTGGATGAATATCTCACTGCTAAAAAAAATTAAATAAAAAGAAACAAAACTATATGGTTGTCTTAAAAAACATCAGAATAACACGAGATTAAAGATTCTCCATGAAAAACTTTGTCTTGAGCTTAAAACTGAAATTCTTCTTTGTAGAGACACTTTTTATGGTATTAACCTTGCTGAAAATTTAGGAAACTCGAAAAAAAAAGAAAAGGAAATAGTGAATGGTACCTTGAACAGAAACAACACCGAGGCGGATATCATAATAGAAACTGATAATTCTTCTGAAACAGATCCTGAAAAAGTTGCAAACTCTCAAATATTAGTGAAAATTTATCAAATTTGATATCTATTAAAAATACGTTGCGTTGCAAATAAATTTATGTTCGGAAGAAATAAATAATTATTATACCGTCATTAAAGCGGAAAACACAAAGATGCTGTTAGCGTTGAAAGACGTTTAAAGTTCAAACATTGAAATCTCTAGTTTAGACTCGGTTTTGACAAATGTACTGTACCCTGTACGTAACGTCGCAATAGAAAAGTTGGATATTTTTCAACTTTGAAAAATAAAATTGTCTGTTATTTTTTGTTTCTCATTTAAATTCTTAATTTTTATCTAAAAAACATGGTTGTCTGTAAAGTCGGTTTACGGACGATAATTTTACGTGATAACCAGTTCTCAAAACACTTCATGTGTATAGGTATCTCTGAAACCACCAACCACCCAACCTACCTACAACCACCCACCATTCTTTAATTTTGTTCACCCCTTGAACACCAACCTCCCGCCACATACATCAACTAACCAACAGCCCACCATTTTTGAAGATTTTTTCCTCCTCCCCCACACAGTAAATCCCCCCTTCCTAACCACTACCAATCACCCACACCAACTACACCCAACCACCCACTATTTTTGACAATTCCACCCCCCTCGCCCCTACACCAAATTCAACCATCCACTCCACAACTAACCATTCCAATACAACCACTGGCCACTCACTCACAAATTTTAACATTCCCCCCAACACCAAATCACCCCCCAACATTACCAACCACCAACCACCTACAGCCACCAACCAACCACCCAAAGTTTTTGACAATTCCCCCTACACCTCATCCCCTCCCTCCTCCCCCCTTCACCATCACCGCCAACTGCCCACTCCACCTACAACAGCCAATCACCCACCATTTGTGACATTTTTTGTTCATCCCTTAACCCAAACACCAACCTTCCACCCCCACATACAACCAACAGCCCACCATTTTTGAAAATTTGTTCCTCCTCTCCCACACAATAAAGCCAGCCCTTCCTAAATACCACCAATCACCCACCCACTATTTTTACCAATTCCCCCATGCACCAAATTCAACCACCTACTCCACTTACAACCACCTGCTACTCACCCACCTTTTTTGACAACTTTTTCATCGCACCCCATCAAATCAAATATCCCCACCACCAAAACTGCCACCCAATCAACCCACCTACAACCGCCAACCAACCACCCACCATATTTGACAATTCACCCCCCCCCCCCAACCTTACCAAATCCCCCCAACACCAAACACCCATACCACCCATTAGCCTTGACAATATTTATCTCACCACCCAAACCAGCTACAACCACCCACCATTTTTGACAATTTTTCCTCTTCCCTACAAAAAAAAGAGTGAATGACAATATTTTTTATCTCTGGTCTGATATGGAATGCAGCTTGATGCCCATTTCGAAAAATTTTGGGACTTAAATAGACCTTTCCAATATTTTTCATTTGGTTGTTGGTAAAAGAATAAGAAAATGCAAAGTGCAGTAAAAAAAGGATAATTTTCAATGTCCTTTATCTCAGTTCACCCATTGGTTGAAGCTTGGTGCTCATATTGAAAAACAATTTATTTGCAAAGACCTTTCCAACGACGTATGTCTTGGCGGGTTGGACCACATCTGTACAAAATCGACCATCCTCCTTTTGAATGTGTTTTGAAGAGAGCTTGATAAATTGAGTGAAGGATTGAGTAGGTATTTGTACAATACCAAATCAAGGACATAAAAGAATTCTACTAAGAGAGCTGTCGCTAGGGGTGCAAAAAGCAAAACACTTAATAGACCAGAGAAGTTTTGAACATACACACTACCCGGCATAAGTATTTTAACGAAATAAAAATCGTGCATTTTTAGTGTAACTTTTTAATGGCTTTATGAAGAATTCTTGTTTATTTTTTCGTTTTTACGTACAAATAATACAAACTTAAAAATAAGCAAAAACTATTTTTTTCCATAGAAACTTTAAAAGATATTAATTATTTAGTAGTTTCAAGTGTTGGCATAAGTATTTTGACAAGTATGTAATATGTACTAAGAAAAAAAAGTTTAAACTTAACAAAAGTAAAGAAATGAAGAAGAATTTTGTAAAATGTAAAATCGCTTTTGGGTTCAATAAATTTTTGAAGGCATCTCTTTATTGAATCCACTAAATTTTGAAGGATCTCTGGAGATATCTCTTTCCAAAGAAAAGTGACCTCAGAATCAGTCTCCTCTCTGGTTTTATTTAACAAAACTATTCTTTTGCGTTGCAAAAGAGACCAGACGTTCTCTTTAATGTTTAAATCTGGACTTTAAGGTGGCTAATCCAAAGTGGTAACACCAAACATCCTCTAAAAAGTTAGTTATCATCCGGACTTTGTGGTATGGGACATTATCTTGTTCTTGGATAAATAATTCCCCAATAAACCTATCTCCGGAAGGAAAGGCATTATCAATTTGGGTACTAATACATTGAATTCGGTTCATCGAACCGGTGATAGGAACCAAGTCACCCAGCCCATTATACGTAACACATCCCCATAACATGACACAACCATGGCTGACGTTTATACAAACAGGCCATTTTTTGTTTGCCTTACTACATTTGACGATCTTATACAAAATTTGTTTTTGATGAGTAATACTCAAGGGAGCGTCCACCTGTTCATAGAACGCTTCTCCAGAACTCCTTGGGCTTGTGCCAATGTTCTTTTGCAAAGAACAGTATTAACCTTGTATGTCTTTGACATAATGTACGCACGTCCTTAACTTAAAATGTCTTGAATTCTCCATCCTTTAAACGTCGTCGGTCTATGCGCTCACTTATTGGATTCTTAGCCGTCAAATTCCATTGATCTGCATCAGATTGAGGCTTCATAAAAAAAATGTTTGTATTCCCGTAGAAAGACTCTATTTTCAGTGGGCTTTGTTTTGCACTTAGCACCTGATCTCTTTAGGTTTATTATGTCATTTTGATTTTTTAACTTATTAATTTAAAAATGCACGGTTTGACGCGACACATAGAACGCCTTTGCAATGTCTTTTACTGCATTTCCAGCTTTCAACTTTGCTGCCATTGACGATCTGATTAACAAACTCAACTCAGCCGTTTTACCCATATGGTTTTTAATGAATTTTAATCAATTTTAATTTTTTTATTTACGTTAAATACCAATGAAAGTTAAGCACTTGATTTGTTTGGTTTTCACGCACTCGAAACTGTAAAAGACAAAGACTCCGTCAAAATACTTATGCCACTCAAAAATTCGTTGTCTGCATGCATTCTTATTAGCAGAAAGAGAATGCGAACGGTAAACAATATAAAATTCGGCATGCATAAAGCTAAAACTAGCAGCTTTGTTTTGAGCATCATTTTCGTACCGTTATTTAACGATACTAAAAAAACTACGTTCAATAGTCACAAAACGATTTCGTCAAAATACTTATGCCGACTACTGTATAATAATATCTTAAATGCCCCATAGTTCAAAATTGTAAACAACGAACCCACCAACATCGTGGTCTGAATTTGCTCTTCCTCTTCTTCTAGAAGGTACAAGTATTTTTCATACTCACGTATCCTATTTTCGCGACAGATATCGTCTTTTGAATTTTCATTTTTAAGTCCATACTCAGATGGCTGGGTGCTGTATGAATAGGGTAGACCCTGATTGGTATCAACATGGCGATGCCCAGCGTTGCAACTGTCTCATACGCATCAATTGTGCTTATTTTACCTCCAAGTGGTAGCCATCGGGTACTGGTCTTGTCCACCCGGACTTGACTTGCTGAACTTATAAGCGCGAGTGTTGATCACAGAAAAATAGCAACACTATAATTGCCCTGCCATAAAGCTCCTCTGTTTCTCTTGTTGGGTGGCAGTTTATTCTGTACGAACCCCTCAGAAAGCAAGCGAGCGGCGGATGAGCTTCCAATTAAGTGAACCAACGGCGACGCTTACAGACAATATGGTAGGCACCCCATTGAACTACTTCGACATATTCGGAGCTCAGGTCTTTGGGTCCTTTCACTACTATTAGTCAGGGTAGTGAAGTAGAGAAGGTGGCGGATGAGCCCATATAGGACCAACGGTAGCTCTCACATCCCCGTAGTCGGTTACTGACTCTGGATTTCTCCAGCTCCTTTTGTCCAAGGAGAGCAGCATAGGGCCTGGTCCCCCAGGTTGGGGGTTGTGCGTCGGGGTAACTTCCCTACCACGTAAAAAAAACCAATAGTTCCGAAACAACCAATTGCCTCGGATATGGATGACCTTACTGATGACGACCCTAGCAAACGAAACAAGGACAACGAATTTCGGTTCTGCACGTGGAATGTCCGGACCCTTAACAGACCACGTGCAGCCGAACAATTAGTGGAAGCCCTAGATGGTGTCAAAGCCGACATCACAGCCATCCAAGAAGTGCGATGGGATGGTGAAGGCACAAGGAGGATGAAAAACTGTGACATCTACTACGGCAAGTGCTACAGGACAAGGAAACAGCGGCTATTTGGATGCGGATTTGTGATAAGAGGAAGGCTTAGGCAAGAAGTCTTGGGGTTTCGTGGCATAAGCGAACGCATTGTCACAATCCGCATTAAATCCAAATTCAGCAACATCTCGCTGATCTGCGTCCACGCCCCCACGGAGGAAAAAGATGACACGACCAAAGAAGAATTCTACGATCTTCTCGAGAAGACGTATGATGAATGCCCGAAGAACGACACTAAGTTTATTCTTGGTGACTTCAACACCAAAATCGGAAAGGAGGGTAACTTTGGCTCGACAGTCGGAAAGCATAGCCTGCACGACAACACTTCCGGTAACGGACACAGGCTAATCGACTTTGCTGCGGGGCGAAGTGTCATCTTAGCTAGCACATACTTCCCACACAACTTAATATTCACAAGGGGACCTGGCGGTCTCCTGATCAAAATACCGTCAACCAAATTGATCACATTGCGATTGATAGCAGACATGCGTCCAGTGTCATGGATGTCCGCACTTTCCGAGGGGCCAACATAGACTCGGACCACTACTTTGTTGTAGCTAAAGTGCGAATGCGGATCTTCACCAGACCGCAGAACCGAACATCCACTGTGAGAAAGTTTGATGTTGCTAAGTTACAATCGCAAGAGACCGCCACAACCTTTGCCAATCATGTCTCCTCTTATCTCTTGACAAGCCCGGCGCCTGCGCCAAACCCAGAGGCCCAGTGGCAACATTGCAAAATGGCCATCAGAACCGCTGCCACGGATGTTTTGGGTTTCATTAGGCGACCACAACGAAACACCTGGTTTGATGATGAGTGCAGGCTCGCACACTTGGCCAAAGACGAAGCCTATCATGCAGTTCTGAATGCCAGAACTAGAGCTGCCAAGAGCGCTTTCCGTGCGGTGTACCAGCAAAAGAGGAAAGAGGAACATCGGCTTTTCAGAAGAAAAAAAAGAGAACTGGAAAAACGAATGGTTGAATCTATTGAGGGGTGCTACGGCAGAAGCAATGTTCGAAAGTTCTACCAAAGGGTAAAGCATTCGTCCAAGGGTTACAAAGCCCGAGCGGAAGCTTGTAGAGACGAGGGTGGGAATGTCGTTGTAGATACACAGTCGGTGCTGAGAATTTGGAAAGAACACTTCTGCAGACTGTTAAACGGCGAAGACAACCAACTAATCGCTGTCAGGCAGAATGATCCATTCGATTTGGATGATGATGAACACAATTTCCGTCCTCCCGACCAAGAAGAAGTTCGGATAGCAATATCTAAACTAAAGTCCAACAAGGCTGCTGGAGCTGATGGCCTTACGGCTGAACTCTTCAAAGCAGCGGGAGATGACTTGGTGAGGAGCATACACCAACTCATCTGTACAATCTGGTCGGATGAAAGTATGCCTGACGAATGGAACCTCATTGTGTGCCCTATCCACAAGAAAGGAGATACTCTAAGCTGCGCCAACTACAGAGGTATAAGTCTCCTAAATGTCGCCTATAAAATCTTGTCGGCCATTCTGTGTGAACGTCTGAACCCTTTCGCACGTGAACTGATTGGCCCCTATCAGTGTGGTTTCAGACCCGGTAAGTCAACCGTCGACCAAATTTTCACACTTCGGCAGATTTTGGAAAAGACCCAAGAATTCCAGATCGATACTCACCACCTCTTTATCGATTTTAAAGTCGCCTATGACAGCGTAAACAGGAACGAGCTATACAGAGCCATGTCGCTTCTTGGCATCCCTGCAAAACTCGTTCGATTGTGCAGGATGACTATGGAGAACTCGCGCTGCGAGTTGGTAAGAACACCACCGACTCATTTAATGTCGAGAAAGGCTTACGACAGGGTGACGCGCTGTCATGTAACCTCTTCAACATCATTCTTGAGGCAATCGTACGCAACTCGCATGTCAACACCAGCGGTACGATTTTTTTTAGATCCGTTCAATTACTTGGCTATGCTGATGATATTGACATTATTGGAAGAACGAAGCGCGCTGTCAGTGGAGCATTCGCAAGTATTGAAGTGGGAGCGGCTCGAATGGGTCTGGCTGTAAATGAAGATAAAACAAAGTATATGCTGTCCTCGGGTGAAGTTGATCATCACCGTAGGCTCGGACAAAACGTCACAATGGACAGATATAACTTTGAGGTTGTCAAGGACTTTGTCTATTTGGCTTCCACTATAACCTCTCAGAACAACATCAGTGAAGAGATCAGTCGAAGAATCACTCTTGCCAATCGCTGTTTCTTCGGGCTAAGAAGGCATCTTAGTAGTAAAGCCCTCTCTCAAAGGACCAAGGAGACACTATACAAGACCCTTATCATCCCAGTCCTGCTGTATGGGGCAGAAGCGTGGACACTGACACAATCGGATGAATACAGGCTGATGTGATATTCGGGCCTGTATGTATCAATGGAGTATGGAGGAGAAGATTCAATGACGAACTGTACGGGCTATACAGCGACATTGACTTGGTTAAGAAGCTGAAAATTCAGCGGCTTAGATGGCTGGGTCATGTGGAGCGTATGGACGCAAACGCTCCCGCTCCCGACGAGTCTTCAATTCCAACTCGGAGGGCCGACGCAGTTCTGGAAGACCCCATCTAAGGTGGCGCGATCAAGTGGTAAACGACCTCAACCAACTTGGTGTGCGCAACTGGAGGCCACTGGCTAGGGACCGGCCTAGCTGGCGAGGATTGTTGGTTGAGGCCGTGGTCCACAATGGACTGTCTGCGCCACCTTAAGTAAGTAAGTAAGTCCATACTCAAGTATTTTGATTTTTATTTAAAATTTGAAAACATTTAAATGAAGTTTTTAAACAATTAATATTTTTGTATGATAGATGCAGTTAAAGTACGTCAAAGCCTGCATATAGTAACGGAACGTGGTTAAAGCTAGCACAAGAGTATCTTTGTGTTTTCCCCATAAACAACATACCTAAATACTTAGTTTGAGGAAAATAAACAAACATGGCACATTGTTTAATTTGTGTTCTCCTTATTTTCTTGTGAATCATTTCGGGACAACGACAAAACATTGCTCCCTGACAATGAGCAGAGACTACGACATTGTCTTTACTTTGTTTTAGAAGAAAGCTTTGAAGTCAAATTTACTTGACTTTCGACTTGAAGAAAAACATTTAAAAAATAAAAATATATCTAAATTTGTTGTCAAGCCCAACGAGGTCTGCTTTCATTTGATCAAAATTGGATCCCTAATATGGCCAGAATTAAAAATAGCTTTCAAGTTCAGTGTTTTTAAAAGGCTTGACAAGTATTTCTGGGATCTGATTCTATTCCAAGGCAAAGAAACTTTGGGTCAACAAAAAAAGAATATTCTCACCTAAATTCGTCAAATGCCTGATATCACTGCGATCAGCCAACTTCTCCGCAGTCTCGTAGTAACCCATTCTTAAAAGATGCTCGATAACCATTCGATCCATACGAATCTATAAAAAAAAAAAAATAAACTCCAGCTCGAGCACTCCAATTTTTTGTATGAACAGTAGGCAGTTCCTTTTCCTTACCCTTTTCCATTGGTCCACAGATGCTTGCCATATTTCGTAGCTAGTCTTCATTTCTGGCGATGCGTTGGCCTTCAAATGTTCTAGTTTTCGTTTGCACACATAGCTGGCAGCCAATTCGTCCGATATACTCTCGTCTGCCTTTCGCTTCAGTACCTGCAAGCGTTCCACAACGCCACCAACAAGTTTTGTTATCTCAGCAATTGTTGGATTTGGTCCCTTAACCACTTTCTCAACCTCCTTCGTCACACTGAAAGTCTGATCAACTTCTCGATCGAGCGTTTTCTGGGCCACCCGGAATTTCTTGTTCAGCACCTCGTAGGGTACTTTGAGCGTAGCGTGCTCCATTGATTTTATTTCCGACATTTTATATTTTTTCCTTTTACGTCTTTTTGTGTTTTCGTTTTTGCGTTTTTGCTTTTTTGTTTGCACTTTGCAGTAGAAGCACACTCCCTTCTTTCTTTTGGATAAATTATTTTCTTTAATTTACAGCTACATATATAATTTTTTTTTGGGAATTTATAGACATTTTTTTTTGTTATGGCTGGATTATTGCAATGTTTTGATTTGATAAAACTCACCTATTGGTGAGGTATACAATTAATGCAGAGGTATATTTAATTAGTTTTGTATATTTTTATGCTGCACAGCTGATTTTCTGCGTCGCCACGGCTGATTTTTACAATAGAAATGAGTTTTTTTTTTTAAATGGATATTGAATAGAATGGGGAAGCAGGTCAAATAATTTCAGAAAATTTCAACAGAAAACAACAAATACAAAAGATAAGCACTGCCATATGTGAATTTTTTGAGAATCTAGGACAAAAGTTAAAAGAATTTAAATTGTACTGTACTAGATTTTAAATATAAACAAAAAGAATCGAGTGTGGTGTGGCCGTGTGGCAGCAATCCAAAGCAGTTTGTTGGTTTCACAGAAAAAGAATTAACATCCATGTTCTGTAAATAACTAAATCCATAAATTTACGATTAGTTAAAAAAAATGAAAACTAAAGCCATACATTTACGGTTCTTTATAGGGTGTTCACACTGGACCAAAAACTCAAAAAGTTTACGAAACCTAGTTGGAGCATTCACACTGATCAAAAACTAGGTTTTGTTTGACGTTTCATGAATATGTGAGTGTTTAAAGGTACTTTTTCCAAAAAATCCCTTGACATTTAGTGAAAATCCCACTCAAATAAGAAATATACCTCGCCTTTTCTCTCTTTTGTCGGTAAAAATCCCATACTCTGAGAACACTACACTGTTTTATCGACGAGTTGATGGTGCCAAAAGTTCAGTTTGTTTTCACATACTTGCGATTGCAAGTAGGTTTTGAGGAGTTTTATCAATGAAAGAGAAAAATGTATGGGAAACCTTGTGGTTTTGGTGTAGGTTTTGGGATTTTAGACAAAAACCGAGTTTTTGATCCAGTGTGAAAAGCCTATTAAACAAATTAAACAAATCGTTCCTCTCTTATAGCCAATTTACACACGACTATACATGAAGACCGTAGAGCGTGTACACAGGAGATTTTTGATTGACATATCAATTGTAATTTATGCAAACATAAATCTTAAGTAATATGATATGGCATTTTCTAGTTTTGAATGGTTTTGCCACTTGAAAACACTGCTTTGGGTGCGAATTGATCTTTGTTTATAGTATTTTTATCAGTTCATATGTGCAGTTTATTATGTTTGTTACCAAATGAAACGACCGCTGAGTTACTTAACAAGAGACTGAAGACTTTATTTAATTCATTGTTCTTAAGACTAGTTAGTGCACATAGAGAAAGCGTTAGCACATTTATATTAATACTCAAAATTATGTGCTATCTATACATAACACAGTTAAAGAGTTGTAAAAGTAATTAAGATTCAGAAAAAATGAGATAAAAAGCTATTGAAAACAATTAACATAGACTAGTGTTTTATTCTACTGTGCAGTTAACTATACTTGCGATCAAACTCAAACTTCTCGAAAATTTTTATAGTAATGATTTTTGTCAGTGCTCTTTTTTCATTGCCAAAACATAACAAATGGGAGGAAAATGTCCCAGACATACAACCATACTCACAAACGAAGCTCGGAAGCTTTTTTGCTCGAAGCTCGATGTGCATCTTATCATGAGTATGCAAACTCTCTCCTGGGCATTTAAAATTGACCAAAAATGCATACGTAGATATGTACACCTTGTTAAGCTCATGCACATGTATTCACAGACAAGGTCTGTTTTGTATTTCTGTGGAAAATTTATAGTATCACGAGGGCCTTAATTTATGGCTAGTACTTTTGTATTCTGCGACCAAATGTAGTAGTCTCGAAATGCTTGCTAACGTTACCTTACGATGATAATAATGACTGTGACAGATAATTACGTTGCGTTGTAAGTTGTATAGTCTTGTTTATGGTTGATGTGTGTTGTTAAATCAGCTGATTTTGATATTTTTTAAACTAAATTTTATAAACTTTTTTTTTAAATACATAAACGTTAACTTTCTGAGTCCACATTGAAGCACAGCCCACAGGTAAGATTATGCTTTATAATTAAACGTTCCACTTCGGCTTTATAAACAGAAACAGGGTTCATATCATACTAGGTTGATATTAGAAAAATCGTTCATACATGCTCGATGTAACTAACAGTAGAGTCCCTTGCAGTGATATGAATCTGTAAAATTAATGCAGTATAATATTAAAATATACTAAAATTGTCATGATATATATTTAAAAGTTGTTCACTAGCTTAATTATTTTTGAGGCTCATTTACAAAATGCGTCTGCTTGTACTCTATGGAAGTCAAACTGGAACGGCACAAGATGTGGCTGAAAAAATATGGAGGGACTCCAAACAATACTCATTTACTGGTCCATTTATGTCCATGGACGACTATGACATTCAAAACTTAATTAAAGAACAACTCGTTATATTTGTTGTTGCCACTACGGGACAAGGAGAAGAACCTGATAATATGAGAAAGTTTTGGAAATTTCTTCTAAGAAAAAGTTTGCCGGCAAATTCATTGCAATCCATGCAGTTTGCCTGCATTGGTCTCGGAGATTCCAGTTATGCCAAGTACAATTTCGCTGCTAAGAAATTGAATAAAAGGCTGATACAGCTTTCAGCTGCACCAATTATTCCACTAGGTAACTTTGTTAAAATATATTTCTGATAATCTCATTAATTTTAATTTCTTAAGGACTTTGTGATGACCAACATGACCATGGATTGGCTGCAACTTTGCTTCCATGGATGCAAGATGTTTGGCTGACTATACATCGAATGTTTCCACACTTAAAAAAGACTTCTTCAAATGAATTTTGTTACAAATGGAACGTGTGTGAAAGCCTCAAGTCCCCTTGCTCAGATTTGAATAATCTAAAATGGCCTATAAAAGAATCGCCCCTCAGTTTTCAAGTTATTGTACGTTTGATAAAGTTATTCTGTGCTTGTTTAATATTTTGTAATTATTTCCAGGAAAATGTGAGAACCACTTCAAAAAATCATTTTCAAGATGTAAGGCTGATAAAGCTGAAAATTCCATCGAATTCCACCTGGAATCCTGGTGACATCCTGCAGGTTCGGCCATGTAATTCCGATGAGAGAGTTGACGAACTTTTCGAGATTTTGAGTGATCATAATCTTGGTTTTGATAGAGACACTGTGGTTGAGCTCAAGGAGAATCACCAAGGTAAGTGCTAAAATGAAATTAAATTTACGTCGTGTTTATCGAGTTATCAAGGGCTTCTGCAAGTTGTTACACACAGATAGTTTTATTTAAAGTACTCATCACAGGCCAATTGAAGTGAAAATGAACGGTAGTATTAAAGTACGTAAATACTCTGTGGTATTAGCTATCGCCTCTACTGTTTTTACATCATACATTTAACATGTTCGTTTGCTTTGACATTTCTATCATCGTCCGTCACCACGTGTGAGGTTAAAGCACTGACACTTGCATTTTTTCAATTTATTGTTCTCGCTGTGAATCCTAAAGATTATATTGTGTTTATTCGGTTTATTTTGTGAGTTTGTTAATAAATTAAAAACAAATAAGATGCTTCGAAGACAAGCCCGACTACGACGGGAGTACCTCTACAAGAAATCAGCAGAAACCCGTCACAAAAAGATCCAAGAAAAGAAAGATCTTCTAGAGAACAGCCTACAAAAGAATACACATATCCATGGCAATATCCAGAGACAAGCTATTCAACTTCAGGAAAAACTCAAGTACAACGTTGATGGTAAGTCGAATCTGATGTTTAATTAAATAGGTATCATGTCATAACATTGAACAATTTCAGATCCCAATGGAGTAACCGAAATTAATGTCGACGATGAATACCGTTGGGCTGGCTGTGAAGATCCGAAAATAATGATCACAACAGCTCACAGTCCATCGGCTCGTTTAAAGATGTTTGTCAAGGAGCTGCGTCTGTTATTCCCGAACGCACAGCGAATGAATCGTGGTAACTATGAGCTGAAACAACTGATGCATGCCTGTCGTGCCAATGATGTCACAGACTTCATCATCGTCCATGAACATCGAGGTGTTCCCGATAATTTGGTTATTTGCCATTTACCATATGGTCCGACAGCATTCTTTAACATCTCCGGAGTAGTGATGCGGCATGACCTGCCCGACATAGTGCCGATGAGTGAACAAAAACCACACCTCATCTTTCATAATTTTAAAACAAAACTCGGCGAACGCGCCATGAAAATTTTGAAGCATTTGTATCCAGTTCCAAAGAAAGACTCAAAGCGTGTGATGACATTTGCTAATCATGATGACTACATATGTTTCCGTCACCACACTTATCAGTATGTTAATAAGGAACTAGAACTGAAGGAGGTTGGGCCAAGGTTTCAGTTGAAGCTTTATCAAATTAAATTGGGAACATTGGATGAAATGCGAGCTGCTGATGTTGAATGGGTGTCCCGGCCGTACATGAATACTGCTGCTAAGCGAAGGTTTTTATCTGACGACGATGGATGGGTGCAGGATGATGAAGTTATGGAATAGTATAATAATAAAGAACTCTTTTTTTTTAAACAATAAATTTATAGACTTTGTTCTTCATCTTGATTTTGGTCGTGCTATCTTAGCAGCATGGGTGTAGGCTGACGGGGGAAAGGGGTACCTTCTAGCCAAGTTTTTTTTTTGAAACATCACAAATGGGGGAACGTCTAAAAAGGTGCATCCCCTCCTTGAAATAGTTTTAAATGGGAAGAGCTCCTACTTTTATCATGTCTTGCAATCCTTGTTGAACCAATAGATATTTTAACAAATTGTATCCTTCATGGTCTACAGTAATTTGGTGCCATTTTGTGTTGAAATTTTTTTTATAATAATAATAACTTATATCGGCGATAGTTTAGTTAGGAATAATAATATTATTAAACTAAAAAAAAAAAAATATTAGGTACAGTTATTTTTTTTTTAATAAACTTGTGCCATCTTTAAATTTGTCCCGAATAAAGTGATGCCTTTCATGCTTGCTGCGCTTATGAAACTTCGGATTTCTTATAAGTTTCATTGCACTCTGATTATAAATCAAAAGTTTATCTATACATGCCCAAAGTCCAAACTAAATTGAAACCAGATTTTAGCTGCTTCATCCAAATTAATTGTTTCACTGCATGACAAGCCGCAACATATTCTGATTCAGTGGGGGAAAGCGTTACAATTTGTTGTCGCTGTAAACTCCAGTCAAGAGACCCAGACCCGATTTGGAAGATATAGCCAGAAGTTGATTTTCGAGTTAAAACATCACCTGTAGATATAGCCTGCATCGCTATACGCTTTGACATCCTTCAGACTATTTTCAATTTTAAAAATAAGGAAATAACCTTCAGATCCTTTTAAATATCTCATAATTCTCTTCACGGCTCGCGTTCCAATGGATTCTTGTATGGTTTTGCAAAAATCTACTTACATACCTACATACCCAACAGCAAAAGATATGTCTGGCCTTGTGCCTATGGCCAAGTACATCAGGCCTCCAACAACTTCTTTATAAGGAACATTTTCAATCTTAGAGTCAGCCTTTCCTGGATGATCCACTATGTTCAGTGATGCATTAACATCACATGGAGTAGACACTGGATTCGCGTTATACATTTTACACCTTTTTTTTTAAATTCTCCTTGTAAACGTTGATTGACTAACCATAATAGATCCATTTTCATGTATATTGTTACATGAATAGTGTTTGTCTCAACTACAGTTTTATGAATGGTTTTTGTTTCTACTACAGAAATATTACTATATGGTTTTTGTCTATACTACAGTAAAATGCTGAATAATTCTGCTGAATGATTCTGCTGAAATAACAATGGGGAATTTGAAAGCTCTGAAAGCTTTCAAAGCATCTTGACAATTCCGAAAGGTTCGAGACTTAGACTGTTCGGGAAACTTTGATCCCAAGCATACATAGGACATTTTATTCGGAAATGGACACAGTTTCATTTTAACCGTGGTAGCGAATAAATGGTGAATAATTAGTGGTGCTAAGATAAAGAAATAAATAAAGAGTTTGAACTTATAGTCCAGGAAAAATAGACAAAAAAATGCCAAAGAAAGGAAAAAATTAGATCCTGGCTGAAAATTGGCACGATCATTGGTAATGGGGCTCTTAATATAATGAGAGAGTTCCTCACCGATCCGATGACCGCTACGTAAGTTACTCAAGGTCAAAGGTCATGAAAATAGGTTTTTTCAAATTTACTCAAAAACGGTTAGTTTTAGAGAAAAAATTTGTTTCACAAACATGTTGCTGAAGCAGTTTACAACAAAAATGGTTATCATAATTTTGTCCCTAGCGTGTACCGTTAAAAAGTTATAGCACTTTAAAGAATCGTAAGTATCGCCCTATTACGCATTTTCTCCCACATTACTGATAATTACTTAAAACCAGTTTGTTTTAGAGAAAAATTTTGTAGAACAAACTTGTAGATGGAGAATTTTTTCACAAAAACGTTCGTAGCATGTACCGTTAAAAAGTTAGAGCAATTTAAAGAACCGTAAGTATTGCAAAAAGTAGCCCTATTTTGCAATTTCTTCCACACCACCTCAGAGGTCAAGTGACAGGCGCGTTTTTTTTTATGTGGTATCCCCCGTAGGCCTATTCCACTGTGTTTAGCAAACACAATTTAGTTTAAATTATGAATTAACATCTGGCATAGGCATGTTAAGTAATGATTCGTCATTATCGTCCTCTGCATATGGATCAATTTGGACTGAGTTTGTACACGACTTTCCATGACATTGACCACAAACTAAAGAACAACTTAATCCCGCTTTTCGACAACCACAATTAGAACCGCAACCCTTACTACAATTACAAAATATTGTTGTAAGAAGTTCATCAGGTGCTGGTTGAAGCAGAGTGGTTATAGGCTCCAAAACATTTTTTCGTAATGCCCAACCAAGCTTGAACTTGATAGTACACTCTAAAAAGGTGTTGTTGAGCAGCAGCAGATGTTGGAGGAAGGGAAGATAATTGTACAGCCTTGTTGAGCCTAGTCAGTCGGACAAATGTAGAATATCTTAATGCATCGTTATTATCTTCTTTTGAATGTGCTTTGTAAGATGCTAGAAGTAGACGTATACCATTTTAAAAAATAATATTTGGAGGACAATCGGCTCTGGCAAACACTTCGGCACATTTTATCAGATCGTCACTATTTTCGAAAAGCTTGAAAATTTTTAATTTGCCTTTGTTGTAGAGAGCAGAAGTTGAATCACAACCGGTAAATGCGTGCAAAAATAAGATGTGGGCTTGACATTTTGGGTAAGCGGCTAAACTGTGAGTACAGTATAATTTATTTTCCATTTTAGCTTTACCTGGGGTGGAATCGGCTAAGGTGATTTGTGAATCAGGGTTGCCATGTTTTAAACTAGTTTCATAGCCCAATTTAAAAATTTTTGTAGCCCAAAATCGGAGCCGAAAATTTAGCCCAAATAGTAGCCCAATACCAATAAAAAACAGAACATTTCTTATAACTTCAATCACAATTCATTTTTATTCAAAAAATAAAAATTACAAAAAAATATATATATAATACATTTTTATATAAAAAAACAACGAAAAAAGAAACATAAGTCCATAAAAAAAAGAAGAGTTAACATATTATCACATTTAACATATTAAGGTAACTGCTGCAAATCAGTCTAGAAAAGCGAGTTATAGCCTATTCACACCGCACTCGTTTTGGCTATTCGTTTACCAAAACGAGTTGAGCGTTCACACCGAACATTTACTCGTTTTTGTTTGACATTTTCGATTGTTGGAAATTGAAAATAAAAAAAAAAATATAAAAATCAATGAAATGAGCAAATGAGTGAATGATTTGAATATCAATAAATTTAAAAAATAATACTGCATTTGAAGAAGCAAAGATTGGACAGCTTAGTGTTGGTTTCTAATTTGCCTACTATATGCCGCTGACAAAAAGAATCTGCCATGAGCCTGAATCATAACGATGATGAACAATACGTGTGGCAATCTGCTGCTGAAAGCTCGTTCAATGTTCAGGAGGACAATTCTGAGCCTCTGGGACGTCGAACAAGGATAGTTTTGTTTATCAAGGAGGACTTACACTTTTAATTCATCCGCTAACCAATCAAGTTCCTCGTCAAGAAAGAACGTGACCAAGAAGTTAGTGACGAGGACGACTGACGATGAATTTGAAAAGGAGGAAAAAGATTAGTAGGAAATAAGGAATCAAGATCCAAAAATTGAGGATGTTGACAACAAACAAGAACGCCGATAAGAAAAAAGATGTTCAAATAAAGTTATATTTGTATTTATTTATGTAAAATTCTTTTCGAAATTTGCTTTGTTCTCTCTGCGCTTCTTTTTCTTTCCCTCGTCTTTAAATTACTTCAATCCTTCCTTGCCTTCATATTCCCTGAGGTGCTTGATGGAATATTCATGCGGTTGCTAATTGGAAAGAATTTTTGTCAAATGCAGATGTATGGATTCAAAGCAAGTTGGTAGTTTTGGCACCCAATTTAGGGTCCTTATTCCACTAACTTACTGATTTAACATTTATTGAATCTTCCTGTCTGTGTTCATGTGTTCAATTCCAATCACTTCTTCACCAAGGTCTTAGAATGACAGAGATCTTTGTTCTGTTGTTCTTGGTAGATCTTCGGAATCAACAGCACCGACTCACATACCTTGATGATGTTACGATTCCTCTGATTATCAAGAAAAGAAATCGATTGGTACTTCGTTGTCGTTTAAAGAGCACGGCACGGAATGCCAGATGACCCTCCACAGAAAAGTGCTTCACAACCAAATAGTCCTTCCATTCGTTGGTTCCTAATTATAAATAAAAACAGTGATATAAAATCATTTCTAAAAAATATTACTTACCGCGGCTGCCAAGAATGTCTTCAAATTTCAAATCGTAGTAATATTTAGTGATGGGCGCATTCGAATGATATAATCGATTATAATCGATTCAGACAATATCTCGAGATATCTCGATTCTTAAATTGAATCATTCGAATGATTTCCCATACTGATCCTACCTACTATTTACTGAGGTAAGCACAGTGAGAACCTGAGAACTCAAGAGTCGAGAACTGAAAACGAAATACACATAATTGAGAACTCTAGACGTTGATTGTTTGTGTTGTGTTTTGTGTAGTTTATGTGTATTCGTGCATTCAACCCCTATTTTAATATATCCACAGCAGTGCTACCACTTCAGGAAAAAAAATCGAAGCAGATTTGAAGAAAAAAGTGAAGTAGATTGAACAAAATCGAAGTACATTTCAAAATTAACCTTTTTTATAAAAATCTACATCTAGGGTGGGCTATTTAGTGGTTTATTTTTAAATCGTAGGTTATTTTGACAAGATGTTTCCCGCTTGAAATCTTGAAAGATAGTCAGTATCATACCTCCGCGGAACGAAATGAGTGGCTTTATGCTTGAACAGCGTTAGAAAATATTGAAAACTTAATTCCAAAGTGAATGCTGTGAAAAGTCCGTTGGGGCTAAAAGCAGCTTGAATTGGACAACGATTTTCTACGAAAAATCAACTTTTCTGAGAAGGCGCATATTCATCTCGGCGGCTACGTTAACAAACAAAATGTCTCGGGAAAACTCGTCCGTTGTTGTCGAGAAGCCAATGCATCCATAAAGTGTGTGTCAGTTTGGTGCGGATTATGAAGTGATGGGTTCATCGTTCATTAGACCACTTTTCTTCGAAAATGTGGCTGGGAACAACGTTTCGTTCAACGGTGGGTGTTACAGAGCAATGTGAAGACATGGATTTGGACGACCTCTGCTTCATGCAAGTTAACGCGTTATGAAACACAGCCCATTCTACAATCGATCTTATGCTCACCAAATTCCAAAATCTTGTTATCGATTGGCTGCTTCGGAGCTGCGATTTGACTACTTTGGACTTTTTTGTGGGAAACCGTGAAGGACCGACGTTATGCCAACAGTCCGGAAGCGATAATATCATTTAAGGCCAATATTTCCCAAGAAATCCGTGAGCTGCAGCCCGAAAAAAACTTGGGTTTGGCCACCCTCTAAATTATAACTTTTTTTAAATAGTAAGGCTATTCAATCAAACGAAAACCAAACTAAAAGTCTTTCCAACTTCTTATACATATTGTTCCATAACACTTTTTAATTTAATTTAACAAAAAACAAATTATTTTCATCTTAATTTCTACATGTTTAGGTAGTATGTAAACAAAAATTAGAGTGAAATGGAAAAAAGGGACTAGATTTCGCCTTTTTCTGTAAAATTGAAGTAGGTTGAAACAGATATTTTTAAAATGAAGCAGATTTCAGTATTTTGGTGATGGTGCGAAGTAGGAAGTAGATTTTAAATTTTTTTGATAAAAAGAAGCAGATCTACTTCAATTGAAGTAAAGTGGTAGCGCTGATCCACAGCTTCTCTTTTTATCTTACACCAAAGCCGAAGAGAAATCCATATAAATAACAAACACACATAAATGCTGTTTTACTGGTGTCATTTCTTAATTTCTTCTACTGTATGAGTCTTCTCTCTCATTCAGTTCTCGGTTTTCGGTTCACTTCCAGGGTTGTCAGGTTTAAAAAAGCGAAGTCGCCAAACTTAAAATTAAAATCGCCAAATTTCAAAATTTTCCACTCCAAACATCACCAAACTCAAAAAATTTATTTTAACATATCAGTTGGAATTTAAAGTGGTTGCATTCTGCATTGCAGAAAACATTTGGTGCGTTCTTTTTCTAAACATAGTCAACAATAAATTGTTGTCATGTCGAAAAAAAAAATTGTTGAAGTGTCGTTGTTAGGATTTGTTGGTTTTTTTTTTACAAACCATTTAGGAACGCTACATTAATGGAATTTATTAAACTGTCAAACAACCACTTTTAACATTATTTTGTAATTGACGAACTTATGAAAATGAAATAATTCTCTTTCATCGTTCAAAATTGGCGAAAAATCCATTTTATTCTTTGTTGTTGATCACTCAAAGAAAACAAAGACGTTTCTGCTAAAATCGAGTATTTGTAATTTTTTGGATTGATTTTTATTCAAGACTTTGAAATGTTTAATACAAAATGTCAAATTTTTCACATCAAAAATCTCAACTCATATCATGCACGTGAGTTGGAAATAGTAACAAATCTTAACTATTTGACACTTCAACGTAAGTTTAGGAACGCTTTTATGACGTCATATATTCACAAATTGTAACTATAATTTGTATTAAAGGAACGCCTTTTTGTTGACCATTGTTAAGAATTGTTGACTATGGTTAGAAAACGAACGCACGAATACGGTTTGACGTACGTCATTTAGAGAAATAAATCGATCTGAAGTGTTTGTGTTCAACATTATTGTTTCGATGACTCTTTTCAGAATGCAGGAATGGAAAAAATCTAAGGTTTAAGTGCCAATGAGAAATATGAAAAAAGTATTGAGACTTCGATTCAAAAAATTAAAATCACCAAAAACGAAAAATATCGCCTTTTTAGGGTACATCGCCAAACCGATTTTCGTGTCGCCAAAATAAATTTAAAATCGCCCGTTTGGCGATAAATCGCCACATCTGACAAGCCTGTTCACTTCCCGGTACTCGGTTCACGGTGAAATGCCAATATGCTTTCATTCGAATGAAAATAGTAATCAGATCACTCATCACTCATGTCTCATATCTCCTATGCATAAATCTCATGTCTCATTTGTATCTTGTATGATGTATCTCAGATCTCGCTTCTCTCCGCCATGTAGATGTAGTATGTAGAGAATGAATGAATCAGGTAATCACTCGAATCTCGAACAACGTTGGAGTTACATGAAAAATATCTTCTTTGTGAGTGATTGCATGTTAGTAGCAGGTATACCTATTTTTTGTTTGTTTATTACCCGTTAAACTTTAAAATTTGTATTTGGTTGGCTCAACAGGTATTCGAGTAGGTTTTTGCTTTGAAGCAAATATTCAAGCATTTTTCTTTATTGTTCTTACTACCTAACAGGAAAAAACACATTAAATGAAAATTGTTAGGTTTTAGTTTGTTAGTAGTAAGTAATTCATATCTCGAATGATCATTCGATTATTCAGATCACTCGAATACTAACATCTCGATTATTAAAATCATTCGATTATGCCCATCACTGGTAATATTGAATTTAATTTGACATAAAGCCGTCAGCTGTTTTTTTTTTTTTTGAGTGTCTATTCACAATAACTTCACAAAAAGATCTGTTCGTGTAGTTCATCTTCAAATCGCAACTCGTTTTCAAGTCGTTTTAGCAAAAACGAGTCGTTTTGCAAAACGAGTTGGGTATACAAAATGTATGGGAAAACTAGTCGTTTTAGGTAGTCGTTTTGCGGAAAACGAGTAAATGCTCGTTTATGGTTTGGTGTGAATAGGCTATTATCGTCACTGTCATCTTCAAGGGCATTTTTATCACACTGGTACATTGATTGATTAAATTTACTAATCATTTCATTCGAGGGTGAAAAATCTTTACAACAAATATTTTTTAACTGTAGCATCAATACGTAAGCGCATAATTTCATCGAGCGATGCTGTAGAGTCAATCGATTTCTTGGTTTTGTTTTTTCACAATTCATGAAAAAAAATTGTGGAATGCATTAAGGGTATGTTTAGAGGTAGAAAAGTGGTTTATATAAATGATTTATGTGTACGGAAAATAAAATCGTCAAAGATTAGATTTGGGCTATTTATAGCCCAATTATGATTGGGCTGTCATACTGAAATTGCTGTCGGCAATTTTGGAAAAAGATAGCCCAATTTCCGATAAATAGCCCAATCTGGCAAGCCTGTTTGTGATATGCGATAGTCACAATATACAAATTTCGTCTGGCTAAGGTGATTGTCACATGTGACAATCACATTTTTGTGACTTTTTCTTGTGACAGCTATTTAGGTGTCACTTGCATACAAAAATAATAATAAATAAAAAATAAACCTCTGACGCTGACTTATAAAACAAAATTATTTGCTTTTGCTGTCAAAGATTTGTCAATTGTCAAAGATCTATACTAATGTTGTTTTCGATTGGGAGAAATTAGTTTCTCCTCATGATTAAAGTAAAAATAAAAACAATAAAAAAAAAAAAAAAAAAAACAGAAATGAACATTTTTTTAATTGAGATATTTTTCTGAAACGCGTATATGTTGTGAGCAATCACGTGAAGTGACAACTAAATTAATCTTTTCTAAATAAATACATAATTATCACGTCCCTTAATGTAAATTATATATTAAAATTGTTCGAATTGTTTAATTTCAAATACAAAATATATAGAAACTGTGACGTTCGTATATATGCGCCTTCAGACCGCATATTTCATAAAAAGCAGAAGAAGTAAGACTCGCAAAACACAACTCCGAAGAGAAACGATTTGTCTTCGGAGTTCTCTCCAATTGCCCAACGGAAAATGACATAATGAAAATAAACAAAATTCCGGTGATCACATTATGCAGACGCACAAAATTATTTTATCACATGTGATTGTCAGAAATGTGACAATCACAAATCACATTAGCCGATTCCACCCCTGGTTTTCGAAAATAAATCTTTTTGTCTTGAGGAGCGCGTGCCATCAGTATTGCTAGTAGGTCGACATCCTCCCCTACAACAATACTCGTGCGTTTCTCAGCTTTCTCTATGGCTGTTTCGATTATTAAAACATCTGCATCATTTTTGGCTTGCCTCACTAGGATGTTTACAGCCTTAAACTTCTCAGAAAACATAGCAATGAATCGACTTTTGTTGTTTGCATTAGCAAGAAATTGTTGTTGGGAAGTTGGGACTTTCATTGATGCATCGAACAAAATGTCAGCTGATGACGAACCTGAAGCACACCGACGACGCTGCTCTGAAGCTTTTATATTGTTACCTTGATCTTTATAACCATCGAAAACAATGGTGACATCTTTGCCAAAATGCTTTTGTACATAGTAAATGTAGCTATCAAAAATTGCATGAAATGTGTTCTCTCGATTCCATAAAACACGGTGCAGTAAAAATCCTCCATCGATGATGTATGTTACATTATTATAATCGATGTTATCTTCAACTGGCTCTAACAATTCATAAAGGGAAGATTTTTTATTTTTTCGCATACCAACCTCATCAAAAAGTGACAATGGATAAGGAGCCAACTCGTATGTTAAAAATGTCTGCAGTTGGTCTTCAAATTGTTTAGTTATGCTTATTCGTTGAAAAAGTAACAGAGGATCAATTGCAACTTTTTCACCATGCACTTTTATCGAACTGTTGACAGTTAAAAGGGAAGCTACTCTGTTTGATCTTTTCAATTTAATATTACCAAATGTTAGGTTTTTCATACTCTCCATAGAAATAAGACCAATTTCATAAGCTCTGTAACAGTTGATACTGTCATCACCGATGATTCCATTCGATATAGACATTATGTGAGAAAGTTTAGGGAAAGGGTCATGACATGAAAACCATATGAAATTATGCTGCATTTTCGGGTGTAGTTTTTACGAGACTGACGATGGACTATAACAGAGGTTCTGTCTTTCAAAAAATCTACTTTGTTATCACCTCTTTCAATACTCGACTCAATTAACGTTTTGATTCCACGGTCAACAGTTAAAATTTCACCTTCAGACAACGAATCACTGCAAATAAAACAATGTTCATCCATTTTAAATAATGCTAAAAAGAACACGTGCGTGCATTACCAAAAGATTATTTAAACTGATTACCAAAAAATACCGGTTTTGGGTTAAATTTTCTCATCAAATTTTGTGACTGGTTACAAATATTTGGGCCCCAAAAATAAAATTAATTTTATGGTCCGTGTATTCATTAAAATACTATAACTTTTTAACGGTACATGCTACGAACAAGATACTAAAACCATTTTTGTGAAGAAATTCTTCATCTACAAGTTTGTACTACAAAATTTTTCTCTAAAACAAACTGGTTTTAAGTAATTATCAGTAATGTGGGAGAAAATGCGAAATAGGGCGATACTTACGATTCTTTAAAGTGCTATAACTTTTTAACGGTACACCCTAGGGACAAAATTATGATAACCATTTTTGTTGGAAATTGCTCCAGCAACATGTTTGTAGAACAAATTTTTTCTCTAAAACTAACTGTTTTTGAGTAAATTTGAAAAAACCCATTTTCATGACTTTTGACCTTGAATAACTTACGTAGCGGTCATCGGATCGGTGAGGAACTCTCTCATTATATTAAGAGCCCCATTACCAATGATCGTGTCAATTTTCAGCCGGGATCTAATTTTTTCCTTGCAAAAAGCTATTTTTCCTGGACTATTAGATAAAAGTGAGTTTCATTTATAGAGGTAGTAGTGGTAAATTAAAAGTAAAAGAAAATAAGTTTTATTTTCGAACCCAAGACTAAAAACATTACAATATATTTTTCCAATCCCAGATAACACTTAGCATCTCCAAAGGTTATTAGAAATTTGATTCAGTCCATAGATTTTGAGAAAATGTGAAAGTTTTTGATTCCAGCATCGAATAGCTTGCTTTACATACAAACTTTTTCGCAATTTGCACACCTTGCGTGTTCCGAATTGATATCCTTCAAGTTGCTTCATGTATATATTTCTGAATCCAAATCTATTTTTGAGAATATCCTTTAGCAACCAATTTTGCTTTTAATCTTTCCACTTTTCCACCAATCCTATACTTGATTTTGAAAATCCGGCGGTTATTTATTGGTTTTTTGCCTCCTGGAAGAGCGGTTAAGTCCCAAGTTTGATTTGTATTCAATGAATCAATTTCTCCATCCATCGCCATTCGCCACGCATTTGAATCTTGACTTTTGATTTCTTTGAGATACGATGTATACACAAACTGTATAGCAAAAAAAAACATCTCCCAATTCATAATCGTTAAGTCTTATAGGAGGGTGAAGAGAGTTTGTGTCCCGCAAAACACGCCTCAATCCAGTTTCTTCAATTGTTTCTTTAACGTTCTCAGCTGATGTTAGGTTATGTTGATCCACATCAGTAACTGATTCTTCTTCTATTACTTCCTGATCTTCAAGTTAATCAACACTCAACACTGATTCTGCGATTCTCCCACTTGCCTCAGAAACAGTTGTCCTGGCTCCTGGGTTCTTGATTATGTTCCACAGTTTCAGAGTTTATGTTTTCATAAAAGAAAATATCCTGGTTGTTGTCAATTACGGAACACTGCTTTTAGTATTTTATCGAGGACATCTGCTTCTCTGAAAACAACACCCCACCTCAATTCGATTGTATTTGTTTCCTTAATCCAGATTCGATATCCTTTTGTATTGATGCAATAACCGACGAAAATTCCTTGCTTAGACTTCTTGTCCCATTTTCTTCGTTTTTGTTTGGCTATGTGAATAAAAGCGTTTGATCCAAAAACCCTTAAATTATCGTTCTTTGGTTCTTTGTTACACCACAATTCATAAGGAAATTTTTTTCGACCAGTACGTTTCCCAGTGCGGTTCAAAATATAGACAGCTTCTGCCCATAACTTCACATTCAAGTTATTTGCATGGAGGACAAGCTACTGCAGGGATGAATCTGAAGATGATTTTAATCTCTGTTGTTCGAAAGTGACGAGAATTTGAAATAAATAAATTACAAAATAATCTAAAAAATATTTAATATTTACCAGATATAGTACACCAAACATTCAACATACACTTTTCTTCTCCGAAATTGAACTTCTGCCAACAGCTGATTTAAATTTGACAGCTCTGATTTCTTTACTTCAAGTAAAAACATAGGGCGCGTGAGAGTGCATTCAGTGCGCGCCCCGAGTTCACATCGAACACATAAAACGCTTCAGTGCGTGTTGAAGGAAATAAACTCCAATACTTAGTGTTTCCATTGGACCGCACAAATCTGAATGAATCAATTCACCTTCGTTCCATCTTTGTTTCCCTGTGTCCAAAAGGGAAAAAAGTTTCTTTGGTATCTATCTGAAAATTGAATACCCATTTTCTTTAAATTTTTGATCACTTTTTGAATATTTTGGTATCCCATTCTTTCATGCCAAAGTTTTAAAGATCCACTTCTTGTTGCTAAATTCACTTCCGAATTTTCTAGAGGCATGAAATCACTTTCGACTCGAAACTTCATTTCAAAAATTTTTCCACGCCTTTCTTCCACTGCAACGATAGTGTTTTCAAAGTAAAACTGACATCAGATTTCAAAGTCAGTCCTTTCTCCAGTGCTGTCCCTTGTGAAAAAAGATTCAAACGAAGACTTGGAACAAACAAAATATTCTTTAGCACAATGCATAATGTGTAACATTCGTTGCTGGCCAACAGTAGTTCTCGCAATTGGTTTTTGTGCTTGACTATCAAACTTTTTCCAAGCTGCATGTTCCTTCTTGTGTTTTGTCTCCGATTGTGCAACAGTCTCAGATTCATGCGTCAATAAAACTGGTTTTTCTATTTCTCCGGTTGCCATCACATCAAAAATATCAGATGCGTTTAGAATAACCTTAACCTGGAATTTCCAGACTGCCCAGCCTTCTCCTCCTTGAAGTTTATCAATCGCGAACAGTTTTAGTAGTACGTATACGACCCTAACTTTTTTTTATTATTATTTTTGGTTAAAGCATTGTATATGAAATCTATAGTAGTCTGGGGAACGAGTATGAGATAACGGGGTTTGGAGACACATAGATGTCGCTGATAATTATCACATATTTAAACCTTTCCACCTACATTTTCTCTCCAAAACGAGAAATTTGGAAAAAAAGGTTTGGAGGCTCACGGTGTCGCCACAGTCGATCCTTCTATCCATATTACTATAGATTTCATATACAATGGTTAAAGTAGTATTAAATAAATAAGATTAAAATTTCCAAAATGAAAAGACAAATTGAAAAAAATTGAAAAACCACAACAACAAAAGTTAAATAAATAACTTTAACAGTTTTCCTTACAAGTTCGGTTAAGGAATGTTGAGGTTCCTGCTTGGACGATATTTAAGATATTAAAAATGAGAACTCTACAAAATTGATTTACTAAAAAAAACATAGTTGTCTGTAAAGTCGGTTTACGGACGATAATTTTACGTGATAACTAGTTCACAAAACAGTTGATGTGAAGGTATCTCTCCAACCATTAACCATCCAACCCACCTACAACCACCCACCATATTTGTATTTTTTGTTACCCCTTAACCCAACAACCAAACTACCACACCCACATACAACCACCAATCAACAGCCCACCATTTTTGAAATTTTTTCCTAGACCCCCACCCAATAAAGCCTTCTTCACTAACCATCACCCCACCTACAACCACCCACCCACTATTTTTGACAATTCCCCCCGTGCAACAAATTCATATACCAACTCCACCTACAACAACCTGCTACTCACCGCCACCACTTTTGACAATTTGTTCCTCATCCCCCACTACCCATTACAACTATTTTTGACAAAGCCCTCCCCTACACAAAATTCCCCCCGAAATCCAACCACCAATTCCACCTTCAACAACTTGCCACTCACCCACCAGTTTTTACCCGCCCCCAACACCGCCAACCACCCATCCCACCTACAGCCACCAACCAACCACCCACCATTTTTGAAAATTTCTTCCTCACCCCCTCCCAACACCAAACCCCCCAAATCCAACCACCCACCCCTCCTGCCACCACCTTCCACTCACCCACCATTTTTGACAATTTTTCCATCGCCCCCATCAAATCAACCATCCCCACCGCCAAAATCGCCAACCACCCAACCCACCTACAACCGCCAACCAACCACCCACCCATTAGTTTTGACAATTGTTGCCTCACCACACAAACCAGCTACAACCACCCACCATTTTTGACAGTTTTTCGTCTTCCCGACACTATGTAACGGGGAGGGGGGGGGGCGTTACCCACACACACCCACCACCACTTACAATCACCAACCAACCACCCAACACCCTCTCCTCCCACTTTATCGAGTTTCTATGCTATCAAAGTAGATATACTCGTATAACGTGACTGTGACACTTTTTTGTGCGTGCTGCCCATATATTCCGATTTATTAGACGTTATTACGTCAAAAAAAATTTTATTAACATTATTCTTCTATTTTACAGACCTGCCTCTTCCCATACCATACCAACACCCAGTCACTCTTGGATTGCTAGCAAAATACGTTTGGGATCTTAGTTCCGTTCCCAGGCAGAGTGCCTTTGGTTTGTTAGCATTAAACTGCAAAGACGAACTCGAGAAAGAAAAACTAGAAGAATTCACAACTTCGGAAGGCTTAGAAGACCTCATAGCGTATGCCAACAGGCCCCGCAGATCAATACTTGAGATATTGTATGACTTCCGTCATGCAACAGCCGCATTAACTTTGCCCATTTTATTTGAACTGTTTCAAATAATTCAACCGCGTAGTTTTTCAATAGCTTCTATACCCGAAACTGGTACACTAGATCTTCTTATAGCTGTGGTTGAATACAAAACCAAGCTTTCTAAACCAAGGCTTGGCTTGTGCTCCAATTGGCTGAAGAACCTCGCAGTTGGTGATGAAATTTTAGGTATTATTAAGCGTGGGACATTAGTGTTCCCTAAAGATTTGTCAACGCCAATGATAATGGTTGGACCCGGAACTGGAATTGCACCGTTTCTTAGCGAATTATTATTGCGGGATGTTTCAGGGGGTGATGCTGCGGAATCTATGGTATTTTTTGGATGTCGGAACAAGGACAAAGATTTCTTTTGCAGGTCAGTTCATATAAAAATTTAGATTTGCATAGAAATTGAATTCTCTCTCTTCCCCATAAACAACAAAGGGAATATTTTGAACGATTTGAAGCAAGTGGAGTCGCTAAGTGTCTAACTGCGTTTTCGAGAGATGAGGAAAATAAGGTTTATGTACAGCATTTGATACAAAATAATGGCTCGCTCCTGAAAGACCTCATCATAGCCAAAAATGCAGTTGTTTTGGTAGCTGGATCTTCGAACAACATGCCAAAGTCAGTGAAAGAAGCATTCATAGAAATACTAGGAGATGAATCGTACATTGAGAAGATGATCAAGTCAAATCGATATCAAGAAGAAACATGGTCGTAGTTAATGTTTATTTTGTAAGTTAAAGTAATAATTTATGTTTGGGTCAGGTAATGAAATTTAATAAATGTGGATACTAATATGTACAGTACAGTACACAACAAAATGTAACGTTTCTGATTTTATTTAAGAGCCATTTTTACTTGCGATTGTTATTGTAGGTACTATAAGGCAAGTTATGGATTCGTGCAAATTTTTTTTTTTTTGAGATAATCAAACTCATAAAAAAAGTCTGGAAATTCCTTCCGTCCGTCTGGCTGTCTGTTCGACTTGGATTTGCTTAAAAATTGTTATTCAGTATTTATTTAATCTTTTCCGAGTTTTTAATTTTTACTCTATGTCCAAAAAAGACGTTACCTGCCATGCAATCGAGAAGCAGTAGTGTTTAATTTTCTCCAACGGTATTGATAAAACATTGTGAGTGCTGTTTTGCTAGAACAATCTAACTAATAGGGTTTTCGGAATTAGTCTCAAAACGGTACCCGGTTTTTTTTAATCAGATTTTCCCGTCAATTATTCTTCCGAATTGAAAAAAATTTTGGAAAGAGGAATTCATTCATAATCCAATTAACATTGAAAAACCCAGATTTCCAAAAATATAAATTTTTAATTTTTAATATTTTTTTAAAAAATATTAAAGGCAAGCACTACGAAATCTCGCAATTTAAAATCTCGCATAAAGAAATCTCGCACTTTTTTAATACATCTCGAAAACCGAAATCTCGCAAATTAAAATCTCGCTTTCCATAATATCGCAATTACGAAATTTCGCATTTTTAAATCTCGCATTAACGTTTCACACTTAAAAATCTCGCAAATTTCAACTAAAATCTCGCCAGCGGACTGGACATACCCTAACCGGAGCAACGAAGTAGCGTGAGCGGGTTAGCCCCCAAAAAGGCAGTTAAAATCCCTTGATCCCGCGCAGCGGGCCACCCAAGAATAGTTGACTAAGAAAACTGTTGACATAGGCGCCTGCCAGACGACTGGACATAACCTAAGCGGAACAACGAAGTTGCGTGATCGGGTGTGCCCCCAAAAAGGTAGTTAAAATCTCTTGATCCCGCGCAGCGGCCACCCAGGTACTGTTGTCTTTCCCTGTTAATTTATTGAAATCAAAGTAAGATTATTTATGGAAATATTAAAAAAAATTATTTTTTAGAAAGTCACCCTTTCTGCCTGAAGGAAGGGGAGCCCCCTTCGCGTACGATTTTTAGTTTACAAATGCAATCTTTTCTCTTCAAGAACCTGTTATTATTTTTCCTACTTATTGTACTAGTTCGTAAAATAATATACTCTTCACAAAAGTTGACTCCAAAAGCCTAGTAACGTCCTACTTCTTTATAATTACAATTTGCTTTTTGCGAGATTTTAATTTGCGGGATTCTCGTTAGCGAGTTTTTAAAAAGCGAGATTTCGTAATGCGAGATTTCGTAATGCGAGATTTTGATTTGCGAGATTTTGTAACCATCCCATATTAAGGACGGGTAGATTGAATATTTTAAAATGAGTTTCCCAGATAGTAACTTTAGAATTCGCTGTTTTTACACGAATTTCAAACAAATTCCAAAATATTTTTTCGAATTTTTTTTTCTCAAAAAATACCATATATAAAACTGGTCCTAGATAGACAATCAGTAGTGTAATTTATTGCATACTTAGTTTTTCCGAGAAAATTCTTACGCTAAAAATTTTGAAAATATGTAAGTAGGTAATTCAATTTCTTACTTACGATTTATGTAGACAGGTTATGCATTCGTAAATAAATAAAAAATGATAGCCAAACATGACATTAAGATGACAGAGAAGCCTAAAAAATGGGTCCGAAAATCTTCTATCTGTCTGTATCGGCACCTACAGCCTTAACGACTGGACCGATTTACTTCAAATTCGGTACACAGTTTTATTATGACGTCCTTCAGAGGTATTTTTGGATTTGCATTCTTGTTCTAAAACTAGCGGTAGGTACTAGAAGTTGGCATAGTCAAACAAAATTTGGAATATGTTTTCGAAAAGTTTAAAAAAAAACTGGTCGAACGCTTTTGAAATTATTTTTCTTAAAGTTCAAAACAGTAAAATAAATCAGATGGTTTAACTAATTGTTCCCAAAAAACTAGTGACTTTTAATTGACTAATAAGACTTCATATGATTTTTTCCCTGCTATTTTTGTTTGTTTTCAAAAACTCCAGCCCCAAAAACACTGTCATACGTTAGAGCAAGATCGTGCGATCCAGTCGTGTTTTTTTTTTTTTTTTTAATTCTTAAATGAAATAAAGAATGTATACAGACAAATTGTATTAATTGCCATAAAATTGACTTTATTCGAAAGACAATTCTCTGCCATTATTTTTTTTAATAAGATGGTTGGCTCGGATGTAGTCTTATTTTGAGATCCAATTTAACTGTGATTTATTTCATTTTAAAGTTCTATAGCTCTAAAAAAAAAACACTGTGATCAAATCTGAAATTGCAATGGATAACGCTGTCACTTGATACATAGCAATTAAACGCACGACTAGTAGCACGAACTTTCGCAAAATGCGCCTGAGAGTTTACCTAATATTGAATTCAAAAAAACCACTCTCGATTTGATCTCCAGCACAAAGCCAAAAAAGCAATCTAGATTCGAATCTCGATTCAGAACCAGATTTACAAACTTTCAGAAACGTACAAAATTGACATTCCTAAACGTCTTGTGAAAAGAAGCACATTTATTTGAAAAATAGTATTTTATAATTTTCTTAAATGTGGAGCAGCAATTATTAATTATATTTAAATATCATAGGATGACGGAGAATTTAAAAAAATGTAAATTTGTTAAAGTCACATGTGACAATCACATTTTTGTGACTTTTTCTTGTGACAGCTATTTAGGTGTCACAAGAAAAAGTCACAGAAATGTGATTGTCACATGTGACAATCACCTCAGCCAGACGAAATTTGTTGATTGTGACTATCACTTATCCAAAATCACCTTAGCCGATTCCAACCCTGGATTTTTTGTTCTAAAAAAAAATTATTTATTTGATTATGTAAACCGGCAAATTACTTTTTTAGAACATAACATAAATTCTTTATTTGATTTGCATGTTCCTGTGAAAACCTGTCTCGTGAAACATAAGTCTCCACCGTGGCTGAATGGCGACATTTCTGCTGTGATGTCACGTAGAAATGCCGCCTACAGTCAATGGAGACGATATAGGGTTGGCTATTTTCACCAAACCTATTGCAGACTTCGAAATCAAGTAGTCAGAATGATAAGATCAGCTAAGATGCGTTACTATGAAGAAAAAATTGGTACTTCCAATTGCAGCAAAAGCGTATGGAAAAGCCTGCGGGAATTCGGTATTGGGAAACAATCCCAAGCAGTACCTGACGATATTGACTGTGATGCTCTCAACAAGATATTTACCTCCATGTCTCAGTGCTCAATTGAGGCAATCCCAAGTAGATTATTGAGTGAGGATGAATCGGCTCTTGTCAACAGCGCTTTCACTTTTGTAAGACTAGAAGAGGAAGATATTGTTAGTGCAATACTTTCCATAAAATCGAATGCTATTGGTCTCGACTTGATAAGCCCCAAATTTATTAAGCTGTTACTTCCGTTCTTACTGGGCTTTATAACTCACATATTTAACTTCATTTTGACAACCTCTGATTTTCCTGTTGCATGAAAGAAAGCTAAAATCATTCCCATTCCTAAGAAAAGTACAGGTGTAGTTACAGAATACCGACCGATAGCCATTCTACCGTTCCTTTCAAAGGTTTTTGAAAAAGCCATCTTCAAGCAGATACAAAACTATCTGACATCCAATAACTTGTTAAATACCTGCCAATCTGGTTTTCGGCCGCAAAGAAGTTGCAAGTCCGCCTTACTTTTAGTAAGTGATGAAATAAGAACTGCAATGGATAAGGATCACATATCACTTTTAACTCTCCTAGACTTTACAAAGACTTTTGACACTGTCAACCATTCAATTTTATGTAAAAAGTTGCAAAACTTATATGGGTTTACTAGAGAGTCAAGTAAATTGATTCTTTCTTATCTCAGTGGGAGACAACAATGTGTTATCGCAAATGGTCGCTCATCCAGCTTGATGAATGTCCTGACCGGTGTGCCACAAGGGTCTATACTTGGGCCAATTATTTTTTCGTTATATATCAATGAACTTCCACTTATTATAAAGAACTGCCAAATTCATCTATATGCTGACGATGTGCAACTTTTCATCAATCGACCTCTACCGGCGAAAAATGAAGCAGTTTGCTTTAATGAACGAGGATTTACTACTCATCTCACGTTGGTCCAAGGAAAATTACCTACGCTTAAATCCCGCCAAGTCGAAAGCCTTACCTATATATCGTAAAACGTTTGATATATCAACCTTAAGACCACTGATGCTAGATTATGTATGTACCGCCAGAAATCTAGGAATTGTTTTCAATCGTACCCTTACATGGAATAACCATCTAAATAGTGCAATAGGAAAGGTTTATGGAAGCCTCCGCGTACTTCGGGTAACTCAAAGTTTTATTCCTACAAAAACCAAACTCCTACTAGCAAAAAGTCTTTTACTTCCTGTTTTAGTGTATGGCTGTGAAATTTTCTGTGACTTGGACTTCGCGGATAGCCGCAAACTAAATGTTGTCTATAACAATATTGCTCGCTAAGTATATAATCTTCGCCGATATGACCATGTTTCTTCTTTTTCTAAACAGATTTGCGGTTGTAGCCTAGTTAGTTTATTAGACCTACGTTCACTAAGTTGCCTCTGCATCTAATCATTCAAACCGAGCAACCGGATTACTTATACATTAGGCTGAATTTCCCCCAATCTACAAGGTCTTTCGCTCTTATACTACCTCGATTTAAATATCTTACTACTCAGCGTCAATTCTTTATTCATGTTTTACGCCTTTGCAACTTCCTGCCAATCGCGATGAGAGGTATCAGAAGTTCAAGAAGATTTAAAAGTTTAGTGTTGGGTTTTTTGAAGTCCCGTGTTTACGTGAACAAGCCCGAGACTCTGGAAGCCCTCAAGGACAACATTCGACACGAGTGCAAGAATAAATCGCCCAAAGTTCTCGATGAAGTGATGAAAAATGCCATAAAACGAGCAATCAATTGTGACGGCGCTCATTTGGCCGATATCATCTTCTCGACTTGACCAATACAATTCTAAAGGTTCAAATAAACATAATCAAAAACCAGAATCGAAGTTTTTCATAAAACAAAAAAAGAGAGCCAAACAACATCGGATGGATGACTTCTTTTGGCCCACCAAAAGAAATTCTGTTTTTCTAGATACATTTTTAGTTACGTCAAATATGGATTCTTTTATGCTTTAACATCATCTTATTTGGAACCTATTTTAGTCTACTCTAAATCATGTTGAAATGAGAAATTTGTGTTTTTAGATGTGTGGTGTTTTTTAGATGTGTGGTTTTCAATCTGGCAATACTTTTTCGGAGTTGGTCTTTTTGACAGCTGTCACTTGATTTATGTTCAATTTGGTTTGCCATTTCATAATGAATAGACTTGCTCCTGAACAACGTTTGCAAATTTATAACCAAAAATATAAGTTCGGTTCGCGTGACGCATAACGATTTTCACAAGAAAATTTTGTTCAGCGATGAAGCTCACTAACTAACGTACCCATGACGTTAATAAGAAAAATTGTCGTATTTGGAGTGATCATAATCCACAAGCTATTGTTAAGACGCCGTTACATCCTCAAAAAGTCACTTGGTGTGCTCTATGGGCAGAGGGAATCATTGGTCCATATTTATTCAAAAATGAAGCCGGCCATATTGCTAAAGAGCCATGATTAATGACTTTTTCGTGCCTGAATTGGAGGATGCTGATGTGGACGACCTTTGGTTCTAACAAGACGATGCTACATCCTACATGCCATCCAGCCAACGAAACAATTTATTGAAGTTTGAAGGAAACTTTTGGTGAGCGCATCATCTCAGGGTCCTGTGGCGTGGCGTCCAACATCGTGTAATCGGGGTAATAAGAAATCGCTTGTCTACGCAGATAAGCCCGGAACGATAGATTGAAGTCCTTGGAAGAGAATATTCTGCGTATTATTGCCGATAAACGGCCCCAATTGCTGCAAAAAGTGGTTGCAAATCGGTCCTCTCGGCTGGAATTTATTCGAGCCAGCCGCGGTGGCCACTTGCCCGAAATCATTTTTAAAACATAATGGCATAACATTAAATTATATGAGTTTTATTTCTTTTTGATAACCACACGTCTAAAAAAAACGCCCTTTACATTTTTAAATTCCGATCTTGACAGCATTTATCCACTGTGATGAGTTAAATGCTTCAAAAACTTAAGTCAAAATATAACCTACTCCCTTTGGCACTATCTATGAGTGGCAGTTGCCTTGAGAAAACTGAACAGCTTTGCTTTTGAGGTACATATGAATACGTATTACAAACCACTTTCTGTGAAACGAACATGTTTGAAGTCGCCAAAAAGAAAGCAAAATCATTATGTTTCCTAATGTTTCTTGTTTCATTTTGATTTAAAGCTAGTTTTATAAACAATACTCCAGCAATAAATCCAGATACATACCTCCCCTTTAACGATTTCCCCTTATACCCACATCACTAGAAATGCCCTCGAGTTTATTTCGGATGTTCTGTTAAGTATATAGAGAGTAGAGACTCATTTAATAGCCGCACTATAAGAATTTGGAAAACTGTGTTCGGCTCGAATTTTGAGTTTAGTCATGGTAAGGGTATTAATAACTCTTGGAATGCGAGTTAATTATAAAAAAATTGTATCCAAACAAAATTTCAACGATAAACTTTTAGTTTTAAAACTGTCAAACGTTAAAATTTAAAAAAAGCAAATAAACATTGATTTTTTACAAACCAAATACCCGATCTTTAGAAAACAACGCAATCTCAAAAGCGTACTCATCCCAATGATTACGAGCGATCGTTGATCTTGATACATGACCACTGACCAAACAGTTCCCGTTCGACAGCTCCATTGAATTGATCGTGCTTTTTTTGTACACATAACTGCGCACAATTAAACTCAATAGAATGCTAAAATTATTCGGAATCGTTCTTCTTAGTCCGTTTCTGATAGCATCATTAGTGGCGACGGCGAGTGATAACGCAAAAGAAAAATATTCCTGGAAAGAAAAATACTTGAACGTCCCGGTTGATCATTTCAATTACGTGATAGATGCAAATTTCTCATTGCGGTAATTTGATATTAATTTTGAAGATAGTTTCTTATTTTTGTTTATTTCGGATACATCATCCTCCTTTGACGTATAGCTATCTGATCAACGATGACTACTCAAAGAATGACAATACAACCCCAATTCTCTTTTACTGTGGCAATGAGGGTGACATTGAACTCTTTGCCCAAAACACTGGCTTTATCTGGGAGAACGCACAGCAGCTGAGTGCTTTAATTATCTTTGCCGAACATCGCTACTATGGAAAGTCACTGCCATTCAAGAATGCTTCTTTTGATAGTCCCCAACATTTTGGGTTTCTGACTGTCGAACAAGCTCTAGCAGATTATGCCCAGCTCTTGGATGAGATAACTGAGGGACAAAATGACAGGCCAGTGATTGCAATTGGTGGGTCATATGGAGGGATGTTGGCAGCATGGTTTCGCATGAAGTATCCGCATGCAGTGACAGGAGCGCTAGCAGCGTCTGCTCCCATTTGGCAATTCAAAGGTTCGAAGATAATGTTCTCTCTCCGTTATAGTTTGTGTTCAAAGCAAAGGTTATCGAAATTTATTTTATTTTTAGATCTTACACCGTGCGACATCTTCACGAAAATTGTAACGTCAGTTTTTAAAACATCACTCAATGCGAACTGCAGTAAGAACATTAAAGATTCTTGGACTGTACTTAAGTGAGTGTTAATCAGGGAGTGCGTTGTGTAAAATGATTAAATTTTTTTCATTTCAATTTAATTGCATTTCCGTTTGCGTTCGCAGAAATTTTGCATCAAATGAAACTGGACGGACGTATTTGAATTCGAGGTTTAAGTTCTGCAAGGGAGAGGAGATCACCAAACCGGATGACATTGATGAGTTTTTAGGTTCGTATAGGTTTATTAACGTATACTTATTGAAACTTTTATTTGCTTTGTTCTTTAAACTTTACTTAGGGTTAAACCAGGTTTTTTGACAACCACAAAAGCTGTCAAATAAAACCTGGGCTTTCAGTTGTCAAAAAAAAAGCATTACGGCTGTCAATTATGCATTTGCTCAATCCACAACAATCAAAGTGCATTTTTGCATTTTATTTTTGATTTGTTTTAAAAAATTTGTATCAAAAGTTACATTATGCCAAAAGAAATGCTTAGTAATGGACGTCGGAAGTGTTCCTTCTCTTTTAATCAAAAAAAATGTTCTCAAATGACAGATAAATCTCACTTATCGAATAGTAAGCGAACACTTTTTGTGTTAATTCTTGGGAAACGTCAAGTTCTATTTGAAGTTTGAAATATTTTTGGAAAACCATCTAGCTTATGCATTACATTGAAACCAGTTTTATTTGAATTGTGGCAAATCCGTGGACATTTCCGAGTCAACAATGGACTGTATGATGTGCTAGTTTGAAAACTACAATGACTACAAAAACTTAAGAGCTGGTAAACGCTGTTGTGCTGGCAGGAACAATTCCGTGTTCCTTTGGTTTACAGACTATGAAGCATGTTGCTTTTAATTCCATCTTTTCATCAGTAACTTCAGTGACTACGTTTTTCTGTGGTCGACTGAAGCTAAAAAGAAGAAAACCTGCGATTTCTTGAAAACATCTAGTCAAACATTTTTGTGTCTTTGAAATAAAAATTTTGCTGTCGTTTTGAACGAAGTCTTTACTTAAAACCCATCCATTTTGTCCACTTGTGCCAATTGTGGTTGGAATTCTATTTCTCGCATTCAAGACTTGATTGTTCATTGCTGTCAACATTTGTTGGGTTTTGGGCTTCAGGTCAAAAATAAAACAAGTTTTTTTTTGTGTCACTACGTTTCGTCCATGTCTATGGACATATCTTCAGGTAAAAACTAAAAATGGATATTTATTTGCTTGCATTGAAAACTATAAAATATACAAAAGTTTTTGGCATGTTTACAAAAACAACAATTACTTACATCAATTCACAAAAAAGTTAATTTAAAACTATTGTTTCTAAAAAAACAAAGAAAAGGAAAAAATTGGACTAAACAGGTTGAACATTGAACTGTCTCCTTTTTTCCAATAAGCGGAGTTTGCATTGGGAGCTAACGTTGTCCATATCATCTATCTATTCATTTTTTTATTTTAATGTATTATTATGTGGAGAGTTTCAATAATAAACCTCTTGCTGTGATTATCTTCTCTTTGCAGTATTTTGATTTCATCAAAGTTTGCTGTGTGGCCGTGTGAGAGACAATGTGCTGCCGGTGCCGTCTTCTGAGGTGCTTTGTTTTTTATGTCTGATTTGTGTCCTGAAAGTCTATTTTTTAATAATTTTTGTTTTGTTGTCCCTATGTATGTTTGGCTGCATTCTTCGTTAGTGTTTCCTTTACAATTGCTGTCAACTCCTATAGTTAGTAGGTACCAGGGCCCGATCTAGGGGGGGGGGGGGCGCCGGGCATTTGCCCAGGGCGGCAAATTTCAAGGGCGGCAAAATTTGAAAGTTGAGGATTATTAAAGCTATGTCTTTCCAAAAAATGTTTACTTGTTTCCTTCTAATTAAGATAATCATGGGAGAAAATATATAAATCAGAAAGAATTTTGATTTTTCTCACACAAGTGTGATGTGTGTGGGGAGCTGAAGTAAATGTAGACTCTCAACTGTCAAGTAACCGAAAAAACACAAAACATTTTATCCGTCATCAGAAAAATATTCATATTTCTCTACCTTCGCAGTCCCCTCACACATAAATATGTAGGTACAGTAAAATTACTTTATAACGAACTCTACTTTCTATAGCAAATTTCATTTTGTTCCCCTTCTTCTTAAAAAAAAAAATCCCATATTAGTTAGTTTCGAAGGTAAAACAAGTTTAATCCTCAGTTGTTTTAACAAAGCTGTCATTGGTACTTTTGACAATTGGTCCGATGAAGACTAAGGTCTATTGTCAGCGATATGATCAATAATAATCGAGAACAACAGCAATTTGAAAAGACTTTACTTCAGACGAGACGAAAAAGCCCTTCTATAGTGATAAGAGAACTGCATTTCAGAATTTTTGAAGTTTTATTGAAACAAGTGATAAAACTAAAGATGATGCAAATTTTTAACTTTCTAAATTGGAAGATTTTTAAAATAAAATAAAAAACAAAATTTTTAATGCGCAATCAAAAATTGAATTTCTTAACAAAAGATATGCATTTCTTTCACTAATTTCTTTTTTATACCAATTTTTTTTGAAAATAAAAAGGAACACGAGGTTTCAAAACACATTTCACATTTCTTTCTAACGAATTTTATAATTTTTTTATTTTTTGTTCCCTTGAAGGTTCGCTATAAGGAATTTTGACTGTATATTATGTCCGTCAAAAATATAAAGTCGAAGTATTTTATTAATCATTTAAAAAACGCTAGTTAAAACGTTTTTTGGGGAAAAAAAATTAAGTAAGCCATCTGATTTCTTGAACAGTTTTGATTTAAAAAAAAAAAAAAAACTTCTCGAAAACAATTTTCCACATTTTTTTTTCTTTTTTTGAGAATGCACTTTTCAGCACCTTAGGCGTTTTTCTGTTTTCATTCAGAAAAGAGCTCTGAACAAAGTTCGAGTTTATCGAGCTCGCTCTGAACGTCCTCTGAACCAATTGTGTTCAGAGCGCTCTGAACTATTAATGAAACGAATTTAATATCCCATTCATTTCCTTTTCTTATGCCATTTTTTTAACACTTAAAATCAATTCGGCGGCCATTTTATTTGTTTTTATTTCCAGCCGCCGCGCCGCTAAAATATCGATTGAATTGGTATTGGTTGGTTTCGAAGCGTACCACTTTTGACGTTTATATTTTTGTTTGGCTTTTAGCTCATTCTGCCCCATCTATTTATTTGGAGGTCGTAGAGTATATTATATGTTGTCATTGCAAAAGGGCGGCAACATAAATGTTTGCCCACGGCGGCGAAAAAGCTGGATCGGGCCCTGGTAGGTACCTATAGTTTTTTAGCATTAATACCTGTTTATTTTAGTACCTACATATTATGTAAATCAAGCAAAACCGATAATTTAATTTTATTTGTTATAATATTTTTGTAAACGTCATTCACTTTTGACAGCATTCAAGTTTTTACCAGATTAAATTTTACTAGGACAGAACTTGAAAATAACGAAAGAATTATATGTACATAATAACTGTTATTTTCTTTCGTTTATCTCTCAGTACTTAGTTCACTAAAGCTTCTCTGGATAATGCAAACGGATGAAATGGAATGGAAACCGTTTAATTAAAGTACGCGAACAAAACTAATGTTATGACCAATGACCCATGTTAAGTCAAAGTTATGACTTCTCACAATTTGAGTGCTTCTAATATTTCGAATATTCATGTTTGCTCTAACATTGACGACGCAGTTACTCAATTCTACGAAATTTTCAATAGCTGCTTGATAAACTCAATTCCTCTTAAGATATCTAAAAATATCAACTCCAGCCATCCGTGGTACACGAAAGAGCTTAAATCTCTACGCAACAAACGGAACAAGGCTTGGAAGTCTTACATTAAAAGTCTTTCAATTTCTGATCAGAATGCGTTCCTTGCACTTTTTGAAGAGTTTAATTTACTTTCCAGAAACCTATATGCAGCATATGTAAAGGAAATGGAAATTTCGTTGAAGATTGATCCAAAGAGATTTTGGAAGTTTGTAAATTTAAAGAAGAAGTCTGATGGGTATCCAGTGAACTTTGTTTACAAAGATTCGGCTTTGATAAGCTCACCTGAGATATGCAATGCGTTTGCAAAGCATTTCAGTAAGTCCTTTATTGAAAATCCTGTCAATATAGACTTTGATTTCTTTGACTACTCTCGTGATTTCCCCCAAGCCACTTTTAACAACATCCAAATTGATAATGATAAAGTTTTGCATTATCTTTCATTGCTGAAAGATGATTACTCTCCCGGACCTGATGGCATTCCTCCTATAATATTAAAAAAATGTTCCTCCGTTTTAGCTTCTCCGTTGCAATTCCTTTTCAAGCTATCCCTTAAGTCCGGTAAATTTCCTCAAGTATGGAAAGATTCATTCATTACTCCCGTTTTCAAAAAGGGTAATAAGTCCGATATCACCAACTACAGACCGATTTCTAAACTGTCTTCTATTCCAAAGCTTTTCGAACAAGTAGTTTGTGATAGCATAACGTTTTTCTGCAAACATTTAATCTGCCATCAACAACACGGAATGCAGAAGCGATCTACGTCACAAACTTATTGACCTTTATGAACAAGTGCTCAAAAGCATTAGAGAGTGGGCGTGAGCTCGATTGTATCTACACAGATTTCTCAAAAGCTTTTGACCAACTCTCACATGATATCATCATTTTCAAATTGAAAGCTCTAGGTTTCCCTGTAGGATTTGTTAATTGGATATATTCATATCTCCGAAACAGATCATACATAGTTAAGTTCAGAAATTCGTTTTCTAACCCTTTCCCAGCAAAATCAGGAGTCCCGCAAGGCAGCCATCTTGGTCCGTTACTGTTTTTACTCGCTATCAATGACGTAACTTCGTGTATTCATTCTAGTGAGATCCTTGTTTTCGCTGATGATATGAAAATTTTCAAATCTATTAACTCAGCTAATGACCGCGTAGAATTGCAAGCCGACATCGACAGATTTGCTATCTGGTGTAGCAAGAATTGTTTAAGCCTGAATCCAGCGAAATGTCAGACAATGACATTTTCAAGGAAACGGGTGCCAAGTACACACGGCTATTACATTTCACAACAAGCTTTGCATCGCGTTTTTAGTTTTAAAGATCTGGGAGTTAACTTTAGCCCAGACTTGAGTTTCACGGAACACATCAACTCTATTGTTAAAAAAGCTAATTCCATGTTGGGATTTGTTAAAAGATGGTCGAAGGAATTTCAAAATCCTTATGTAACCCTAGCTTTATATAACTGTCATGTTCGCCCCCATCTAGAATATGCATCACAGGTTTGGTCTCCCTTCTACGAAGTTCATAAGTCTAGGATAGAGGCAGTTCAGCGTAATTTTATTCGATTTGCTTTAAAAGGTCTCTCCTGGGCAGATCCATACAACCTCCCACCTTACGAACACCGGATTCAACTTCTACAGATTCAAACTTTGTCACAAAGGCGTACTAACAATGATGTTATTTTTATTCACCAACTTTTAACGGGATCTTTGGACTCACCCGATCTTCTATCATGTGTAGGTTTTAACTATCGCGGAGGGGCTCATCATCTTCGTAGATTAGAGCTATTGCATTGCCCCCAACACCGTACTAATTATGGCATGAATGAACCTCTTACCCGCATGTGCAAACTTTTCAACTCTAATAAAAGTATTGTTGATTTTAATATTAGTAAATCCTGTCTAAAAAAAACATTTAAAACCAGTGCACCACGCTTCTAGTTTATGTTTAGTATGTTCTTAATGTTTTTGTATCTATTTTGTATAAATGTATTTGTTTATTTTTGTGTGCTTGTGTTATGCTATTTGTATATTTTGCTTACTAACAACTAACACCTGCACTAAATGATGTAGCCAGTGAGCACATAATATGTGTTGGCTAATCTCTGATTGTAAGTTAATGCTTGATATAAGCTTCTTACTCTCGAGAACTGATAGTGTAAAAAAAATAATGTCAAACACTAACCAATGGAATCGCTCAAATTTTATTTTCCAATGTTGTGTATGTTAACATAAACGCTGGTATGCTCCCATGCTGTTATCCTTAAATTCTTCAAGAGGTTTTAGTTTATATGATGTTGACAAAGTGTTTACGCTGTGTCCGATGTGAGGCCGATGTGCGAACTATTTTTCTGTTCTTTTTTTTTCAAATCAAATTTTCTCATAAGCAACTTCACCGATTTCTATGGAAATTTGTCATGGAAATTCTCTTAAGAAATAATGTTACTTCCTTACTTAAGGTGGCCCAGACAGTACATTGTGAGTGAAACACGGTCTCAACTATTAAATCCCTCCAACCAGTCCGGTCCTTAGCAAGTTGAACGCCAAGTTGGTTGATCGCTGCACGTTAAGACTCGGTGGCCTGGTGGATATTTGTCCATACAATCCACATGCCCCAGCCATCTAAGACGCTGTATTTTCTGCTTTTTGATCAGGTCTATTCTGCTGTAAACCCCGTACCGTTCGTGATTGAGCTATCTTTGCCATACTCCATTGATACATTCAGTGTCCACGCTTCTGCCCCATACAGCAGGACTGGGATGATTATGATTATAGTCTTGTGTATAGTATCTCCTTGGTCCATTGAGAGAGAATTTGCTACTAAGTGCATTCTAAGCCAGAAGCAACAGCGATTGGCAATAGAGATTCTTGGAATGATCTTCTCACTAAAATTATTTTGAGTGGATACAGTGGAACCCAAATAGACAAAGTCCTTGACTACTTCAAAGTCATATCTGTCCCTCGAGACGTTTTTCAACAATTTTGTTTTGTCTTCATTTACAAATAAAGTGCACGACTGGGTCGCACAAACTTGATCTAATGTGTGTTGAGATTTTGGAAAAAGAGCAGGGAAAAAATGATAGAAAATTTTATTAATCACTTAAAAATCACTAGTCAAAACGTTTTTTTGGAAGAAATGAAGTATGTCATCTGATTTTGTTTACTGTTCAAAATTTTAAGAAATTGTTTTTTCAAAATCGTTTGTCTAGTTTTTTTCAAAAAAAAAAAAACAGTTGTTTTTGAAAAACTTTCCGAAGAAATATTCCAAAATTTTTTTAGGGATGCGAACTTCTATCAATTCGTAGTTTTTATCAGAAAAATAAAATTAAAAAAAAAAAAATAGATCAAACCGTTTTTGGAAAACCAAAAATTAAAAGAAAAAACTTTTTTTGAAACATTTAAGAATTAGTATTATTTTGTCTATAAAAAGCTCATATATTAAAAATTTCATCGAAATCCGTCGAGTGGTTTACGAGAAAATCTGATTTAAAAAAACCGGTCCTATGGGAGGTACCGTTATAAGACTTTTCCTGAAAAATCTATTCCAACCAAAACATAAAGCTTGCACAGAAAACATTAATCAGAAAGTTTTATCAAAATCATACTAGCCGTTTTTGAGCAATATTAATTTTTCACTTGACATCGTATGACAGGTACCGTTAGTTTTAGAACTAGAATGTTAATTAAAAAAACCCCTCTGTAAGACGTCATAATAATACTATGTCCCAAGTTTGAAGCAAATCAGTCCAGCCGCTTAGGCTGTAGGTGCCAATACAGACAGACGGACAGACACAGACAGACAGAATTGTCGGACCAACTTTTATAGGCTTCTCTATCATCGTAAAGTTATGTTTGATTGTCCAAAAACATTTTTTTTTACGAATGCATAACTATGTACCTATAATCGCAAGTAAAAATTACGTGTTTATAAATATTAGTCCAGTCGACATAAATTTTTGGGTGGAAAAAGTTCGGAAGTTAATGAAACTTGGGGATTTTGTTCAGAGTAGCGAACGAATATTTTGCTAAGTTTTCGATCTCAAGGAAAAAGGGGATCGAAAACATATTTTTTGTAGACTGTTAAATTGCTTACAATTTTGATGGGACTTTTGTCAATTTGTTGCCAAGAAATGGAGCTTCGAAAAGCAGGCCATTTTTAAAATCGATAAAAAATGCCAATATTTTTTGAGATATGACCTGTTTTTTGCCGTAGGATGTAAGGAAAAAAAGTTATTGAGGATAACTTGAGAAATTTCGAACATTTTGCAGTTTCTCCCTCCTAATCGTTTTCCACAGAGCCTACTTGTATTAATATAATATGTATTAAAGTTATGACGGGATGACAATAATAATGGGTATGAACTGACACCAGGTGGGTAAGCGGGGATGGGTGGGGGAGTGTCAAAAGTTGGTAATTTGAACGACAAACCATTATTACAACAACATTTCCTGATTATTTGGGTACATCCGAAGAAATAAGTTGGAATTCTTTTTTTTTTTTTTTTGCATTTTTTGCCACGAATTATGAAAAATTAACTGTGTTTCTTAGCGCAATATCTCGAAAACGATTAGACATGCAACAATTTTTGCACTAACAGAATTATAGGATATAGGAAATACTTGTGTGTGCTTAGAAAAATGCTAATCGGTTCAGTGTAGTTCGATAGAACGAAAAAACCTGTAATTGGCTTACAACTTTCATGTGGGTGCGGTGGCGTAGTGCGTAGTGCACTAGCTCCTCACACGCTAGGTCGCTTGTTCAAGCCCAGCTCGGGCAAAAAGTTCTTCAAAAATTAAATTGAACATAAAGCACCACTAAAGGAGTCTGATGATCGAGTTGGTCCCCGTGAAATACCTATAACTCCAGCCTATGAACTTGGTGGTAGCACACACAAGTTGTTGTTGTTTCATTCTAAATTTTCAATTACAGGAAATTTAGCGTTCAACAAAAAATGGTCCTACGGCAAGGACGTACAAAAAAATTAAAAGAAAAGCGTATCAAGGTCGAAACATTTACAGTCGCCCCCTCCTCTTTTTCCTCAGGGCCTTCGAGGTCAAAAACTTAGCAAAATTTTATTTTACTATCCCTGAACAAAATCCTAAAGTTTCATTAACTTCCGACCTTTTTCCACTGAAACCCACTTTTTCCGACCTGTAGACTGGAGTTTTTTTTTTCCCAAAAGTGGTTTTGAGTTTAAAGTATAGTTATTTTTGGTTCGATTGTTGAATACTTCAATAACGGTTTGATCAATATTTTTTATTTTCCTAATAAGACCATTAAAGTTCTTAAAATTTACTTACTTTTCAAAAAACTGGTCAAACGATTTTGCATTTTTTTAAGTTTTAGGTACAAAATTTTATCAAAAACGGCTCCAAAGATTTTAATCGAACTTTCTGTATATGTTATATTGAGAGCCTTTAAAAGTTGACTAAGATTTAAGTTTTTCTGGAAAATTGATAAGAAAAGTAGTAATCTGTTCTTGACGCTTATTTTAATCTTCTCAAAAGTTGACAACTAACGTAGTGCGTTACATTAGAATTTCCTATAAAGTGACTGCAAATTTTGATTTTCCTCACATACACGTTTACTTTAATTTAAATTGTATCCTCTGTCTATAAAATCTTTAAAGGAAAGCAGCACACAAGAATACCATTTCTATTAAAAACAAAATATGTACCAACTTTACCCTTTTCTTAAATTGTTCTTTCAATTCTAAACCTTTAACTTCTTTCGCAGATTATCTTGAAGATGTGTACGGCAACTTGGCAATGGCTAACTACCCATATGCAAATGACTTCCTGGCGCCACTTCCTGCATATCCCGTTCGTCAATTCTGTTTCTACCTGTCTCAGACCTATGATAAGGATAACGATCTCCTTGAGGTTACCTGATTCCATATAGCTAATATATTCCTTAAATTTTTCAATCAAACTTCATCCGCAGGCACTCCAAAGTGCATTGAGTGTTTATTACAACTTCAATGGTGCATCCAAATGTCTGGATTACAAATCTGCTTACGCTCCATCCTTAGGTGGTTCGGCTTGGGATATTCAAACATGCAATGAAATGGTTATGCCCATGTGTTCCATGGACAAAGACAATATGTTCAGGAAGAAAGAATGGGATTATAATGCATACTCAGATAAATGTTTTAAGAAATTCAAGATCCGTCCAAGGGAAAACGAGATTTTGATACGTTTTGGTGGAAGAGATATTGAGTACGAAGGAAATCCAGGTCAAAACACTAAGAACTATGTTTTTTAAATCCAGATCATCTTATTTCAGATCATATAGCAATATAATTTTCAGTAATGGGCTCTTAGACCCATGGAGTGGCGGTGGTGTACTTAAGACATCAAATTATGCTATCACAATTATAATTATTCCAGAGGGTGCACATCATCTGGATCTAAGGGGTGCAAAACCTGAGGTTTGTTTACACTTTAACTAGCCAATTATAATCGATTCCATAATTGTTTTATATTTTAAGGATCCAATGTCAGTAGTTGAGGCAAGAAGGCGGGAAATTTCGATAATCAAGTCTTGGATCGGAGATTTCTACACAGAAAAGTCAAAAGAAAAAAGAAGATTATAATGTTCAGTTTTTTTTAAGAAGCTTGAAAGATAAATACAGTCAATAAAAAAATTATTTGTAGAATTTTTTTTTTTAACTACGATTCTTTGATGAAAACCAGGAGTCAGCTGATATTTTGGTTAATTGACGAACAAATTGGTGACGTTTTATCATATTTATATATTAATTCCACTTTCCAAGGAAACGAGTGATGAAACAAATGACGATGCTTGATACTGCCTTGGTTGGCCGTATAGTTCTTGCACCTGGCTAAAACTTAAGATTTTTTTATAAAGACACATTCCGATGAAGTCAAAGCGTCTGGGCCGGAATCTCTCTCTCTCTCTAGTGACGTTATTTTTACTTGAGATTATAGGTACTATAAGGCAAGTTATGCATTCGTCGAAAAAAAAAGTTTTGATATAACAATCAAACATGACATTACGATGATAGCGAAGACGAAAAAAGATGGTCTAGAAATTCTGTCCGTCTGTCTGTATGTCTGTCTGTCTGTATGTATACACACCTATAGCCCAAACGGGTGGGCCGAATTGCTTCAAACTTGGTATATAGACTTTTTTAGGTATTGTACAGAGGGGAAATTGAAATTTTTTTTTAGCTCAAAAAATAACGGTACCTGCCATACAACCGTTACGTTAAAGCTTATTTTTCTCAAAAACGGCTCTAACGATTTCGATTTAAAAAAATCAGTGTTGCTTTTTAGGTACGACCAATCATATGGCTGAAAAAAAAGTTTTAAAAAATGGCTAAGAACGGTACTTTCCATAGCACCGTTTTTTTTGCTTTCGACTATCTCGAAAACGACTCAACCGATTCTGTCGAAATTTCACACACATATAGCTGTAGGTAGCTCAATTTGTATTGCATACCAATATTTTTGAAAAATATTTTTTTGTATTTTTAAACGCATTTAAAAAAAAAATTTTAATTAATATTTTGAAAACTGCTTATTAAATTTTTTTCTAAAAATTTTAAATAAATGTATTTGCTGAATACCTATGAACTGGCGTTTTTGAATTTTTTTTGAAAATTTTTTTCAAAAAGTTTTTCAAAAAAAACTTTTTTTCTCAAAAACCGCTCCACAGATTTTTATAAATTTATTCTCATACATTTAAATTTGTCCAAAAAATAAAATGGCGTACTTTTTTCTCAGTTCAAATTAGTTGAAGTATTTATTTAAGAATTTTGAAAATTTTATTCTTATCAAAATCTCAAGCCCCTAAACCACTGTCACTCATTAGAGCAAGTTCGTGCGACCCAGTCGTGCATTTTATTTTAAATCAGTACCGTGTCATTTATTCGCACCATACTTAATTCAAGGAAACCCACCATAAAATTTGTTTACCTGACATCGAACATCTGACGTGGATCAAACACATATTATTAGGGGGGCCCGGTAGCTGGTTTAGCGATCAGTAAAACGCATCAGTAAGAATTGAAAACAAATGAATTAGGGGTTTTTTTTTTAAGTGAAACTTCTTTAGGCGCATGGGGGTAAAATGTTTACTGATGCAGCGGAAATAAGCTTGACTTCCGTTCCCGAAAATGGAGAGAGCGATTGAGACCGATTGACAGAGAGTGAGAAAGGGCGAACGTAGCATGAAGCACATACACATAGCCATGGAGCAAGAGTAGGGAACAAGCGAGTTCGAAAGATCGAGAGAGAGAGAGAGAGAGAGAGAGAGAGAGAGAGAGAGAGAGAGAGAGAGAGAGAGAGAGAGAGAGAGAGAGAGAGAGAGAGATACAGCGAACGTCTCATCATGCACAGTGCCATGGGGAGAGAGAGCTGTAGGTTAGGTTAGGCATTGTATATATAAACTATAGTACTACCACTTGAGGTGCGCCATCTATCGACGAAAAACTAAGCTCTAGAATACCATGGGAAGCAACAACAACAATTAAAATGGTGGAAATTGTTGTTGTTGCTTCCCATGGTATTCTAGAGCTTAGTTTTTCGTCGATAGATGGCGCACCTCAGGTGGGAATACTATAGTTTATAAATGCAATGGGTTAGGTTTGTTTTATAATAGCACAAACTGGTTATGCATATCGATATCAACTGTGGGTAGGTCGGCGGTTGATGGTTAAAAATAGAACGGTGGTAGCTATGCATTATGTGTGTCTTAGCAGACGAAAGTGTTTCGTATATCCACTGTAGGCAGTCAGCAGTGTTCCCAGATTGGTTGTTTTTCCCACCAAAATGGTTGGAAAAAACTATTTGGTGGTAAAGTAGTGGGAACAAAATTTTGGTGGTTTTTATGGTTGGAAAATTTCCGACTGGATTGTTGTTTTATAGGGTGATATTATTTTAAGGATAATTCAGTACGACTTAGGTACATACCAACATACATAAATAATATTAAAAAACTATTTTATCACAAAAAATAAAAATATGTGCAATTAAGGCTTAAAGTTTGATTTAACAAAACAAATAGTAATTTCGCTCAGCAAGTATTTTTTACACAAAGAGAAAGATTTTTTTTTTTGTTGTTTCCCGAAAACCGAATTATGGAAATTGTTATTTTTGTAGTCTAGGTAACTAATGAAAAAATACAAGACTTTAATTTCATTCCAGAAGGCTTTCCCTAGCCTTACACGATTAAACTATTTTACAATTCGAGTTTCAAACTGGTGTTAAATTGATTGCATTTAAGCTGAATAGTGTGCTTTCAATACTTTATTACATGCGCAAACTTAACGAGTTGACTGCAATGCGATCAGATTGACTACGGTTTGAAACTGAGATATCAAATTTTTGACGCAAGTGCGAACGCCGTGCGGGGGCTCTATGCAATAGCTCCTAACGTATTAACTCCTAACAAAAAAATATGAAAAAAAACCTAACATTCCCATACAAATTTAGGTGTTATTACAAATGAAGGAACACCTAAATGTTAGGTTTATTTTCATCAAAATTAGGACTTGTTGCATTGTTTATAGTTAGGAGTTATTTCATCATGAAATAACCCCTAAAACCATGGAAATGAAATAAATACTAATTAGGAAATATTGCACTAAAAATTTATGTTAGGAGTTATTTCATTAATGTTAGGATTTATTTCATTTCGCTTAAAATTGCATTTTATAAGTTGCGTTCAATATTTTTTTTAGAAAATAGTGTATGTTAGCATAGTTGAGTAACATTTCCTTGACTTCTTGTTTAGAAGGATAAATAAAAAAGGAAATACCTATATAGAAATGAAAAACATGATTAAAAAATATAACTTCTCGGGAGTCCGCGGGGGGGGGGGGCGTCGCGCCGCGTGGTGGCGCGTTCTTCGCGTCCGTCGCGCCCGCCGCACCCGCCGGTCCGCGGGGGGGGGGGGGGCGTCGCGTCGAGTGGTGGCGCGTTCTTCGCGTCCGTCGCGCCACCACGCGGCGCGACGCCCCCCCCCCCCGCGGACCGGCGGGTGCGGCGGGCGCGACGGACGCGAAGAACGCGCCACGGCGGGTGCGGCGGGCACGACGGACGCGAAGAACGCGCCACCACGCGGCGCGACGCCCCCCCCCCCCCCGCGGACCGGCGGGTGCGGCGGGCGCGACGGACGCGAAGAACGCGCCACCACGCGGCGCGACGCCCCCCCCCCCCCCCGCGGACTCCCGAGAAGTTATATTTTTTAATCATGTTTTTCATTTCTATATAGGTATTTCCTTTTTTATTTATCCTTCTAAACAAGAAGTCAAGGAAATGTTACTCAACTATGCTAACATACATTAACACAAATATTGTATTAGGAATTCTTTCACCTTTTTTTTTAGGAATTAATTCATTATGAATTAAATCCTAACGTTAGGTTTTATTTCATTTTTAAATTAGGAGATATTACATCCCCACTTAGGACTTATTTCATTTATTCGTGTTAGCAATTATTGCACTCATTGTTAGGAATTTCTTCATTAGGACTTATTTCATTAGGAATTAATACGTTAGGAGCTATTGCATAGAGCCGCCGTGCGGGTCTATGGTGTTTTTTTTTGTTTTGAAAAATGCATTGAGTAGACAAGGTTGATTTGAAAAATGTGATGTGTATAATATTAAATGTGTTTGGCGGGTAAGCGGCAGGAAAATAAAAATTAGTTTGCCAAAGAAATTTCACTTCTGACATGTGTACTTTGTACGCACGCACTTTTTTTTTACTCATGGTCGTTTACAGCGATCAGTACACAAAAAACACAATTCAGAAAGAAAGAAAGAAAGAGCCATTTTTGAGAAAAATGTGTTTTCCTTTAAAAATCATATATGGTTAGGTACCGTTAGTTTTAAAACTAGAAGCCAATTCTAGCAGTACCCCGTGGTGTAGTGGTTAGTGTGTCGGAATGTCACACCGAAGGTTCTGGGTTCGATCCCTGACGACTCCACCTAGGTTCTTTTCTCTGGTACTGCCTCTTGCGATGAAGTGACACATCCTCCAACAGTAATTAATGTTATGGAAAGTGCTTCTCTGTTAGCCGTTCGGATTCAGCGGTAAATTGTAGGTCCCTTCCATTCCTGCAAAATACCACACACAGTATTGGTTGAGAGTGTAAGTCACAGGCCTCAGCCCCGCTTGGAGCTGTTGTGTTAACAATTTATTTATTTGTTAGTAAACATTTGTATACATTTTAAAAAAAAATAGAACAAGTTCGTGCAACCCAGTCGTGTACTTTATTTTATATGAATCAAAAGAACCATTATCACACTGAACAGTAGTCATAATAATTTAAAAATTTTATATTTAAATCTTTAAAGTATATTTGTTCCACTTAGGTACCTACTGCATTTCCACTTTTAGAACCCTAAACTTATACAAAACAGATTGAAAATAACTAAATTACACGTATACACATAATAAGTTGTGATTTCCAATTAATCATAATAATATTATAAAAACAACGATTAAGTAAGTGCATTATCTCTTCTGAGAACCAATGTAGAGAAAGGTCAACCTGTTTGAACTACCTATCTGGTGAATCAAAGATTCTAGACGTTGCTCTGGTCTGGGTACTCTGTTTTAAGTGATTTGAAGTTCGCACTTGCAGTTGGAATAAATCTTTGTTAACGGATAATAAGTCAATTCGCCGCGTTTGTTGTACTTCCAAGTTTTTTCTTTTTTCTAGAAATGCAATTTCTTAAAAGTTTTTTGATAGTTCCGTTTTTAAGTATTTTAACACTCTGCCAGTGTTCCCAATATGAAGAAAAACACATATCAGTTCCAGTCGACCAGTTTTCGTTTACAAATGACAAAACATTTCAATTAAGGTTGGCTCAGATGTTTACTTAAATAAATATCCATTATATTGAGTATGTATATGTGTGCATTAAGGCCACTTTTTATTAAATAAAGATTCTTACATCTAGCTGTCAAAATGTAACATTATCGTTGGTCAACGCCGACGATCATTTCATATCTTTTTATGATTCATTATTTTTATTATTAAAACATCCAATGTGTGTCGTTAAAAACTGTTAATTTCACAGTTTGATATCATACTGGCATTTCTTTAAAGTTTGATTTTTGTAAACAACAGAAGCTCCACAGAGGATGCTTCATTGTTTATGGATGAATGTGGGGGTCTTTGTTAAGGTTAGATATAACTCGCAGTGTTTCATATCACAATACAATAGGGAATTCGATGCAACCAAAAAATCTCGAGCCCTTTTCATTTTCCATGAAGTCGAAAAAACAATCAAGATTTGATCTTAGATTGTATCTAGATCTCGATTCCGAGTCAGATTTACACATGCTTTCATGAACACTAATGGCGATTTTCATTGGTCACGTTAGATCAATATTTTTTGATCTAAGATCAATGTTTTTTGATCTGACAGCTAAATTTTTATTTATTTTGGTCAACAAATCAATTTTTTTTTTCGATCTTAGATCAATATCTTAAATCTCATTTCCTTTCGAGATTTAAAGCGGAGTTCACATGGGACAAAGCAGAGGCCAAGACAATGAGACAAGACAATCATTTTTCCATGTGAACAACTATTTCCAGGACAAGACACTTGTCATTATATTGTCTTCCGAGCTAGCCTACCGAGCTATCTCTGAGGACAATATCGATAAATCGACTGGCTGTCATTTTCTTGTCCAACCCCGTTCAAGAAGCTCGGACAAGACAATTGAGTATTGTCCCATAGTATTGTCTGCGTGTGAACGCTGCTTAACACATACTACAATACTTTTTGACATTTCTCGAACAGCAGACTTTGAAGTTTTGTTTTTAGCATTGCGAGAACTCATTCTTTTGTGACATTGTCATTTTGACACACACACAATTACAAAAAAAAAAAATCAATCTAAACAAATTTGACAGATCCTCAATATATAATAGGACTTTCCATTGTTTCATTTTGGCTTCTGCTTGTTTTCGATGTCAATGTCTATTCGCATGTAGCAGTTTCACAATACTTTTGTCAATTTCGAACTAGTTTGGTCAATCCCTTTCGCGGTATAAAGAAATTCTTGTTCGTTCCGCATATTAAATACCGCTCAATCAACTGGGCTTCGACGCCTATATAATCAGATTTCAGATTTGGATTCAACAATATGTCTCATGTGATGTCTTGACATTACCAAAACTTTCGGCAATGCTGCATGCGAACAGACACTCAACAATGAACATTCCATGGCAGATAGTTGATTAATACATGTAAAGGGTGTTGTTTCCCAGCAAACATTTTCCTTCAAAAATTAATCATTATGATTCATTTAAATGAAGAAAACCTTCAGATATGAATTCACTAACGATTCAATTCCAATCAAATCTCCTGAGAAATGGGCATTCATTTATGAATCTTTGAATATGATATATAAATGATTAGAGAAACATTCACCAAAATGAATGTATTTAAGCGCTTTTTCTTTACAATTGTGTGTTAACATTCACTTTTATTCATAAGAGTGAAGGAAATTTAGATAGATTAATTAGATTTTTGTATATTTCTTGATCACAATCATTTTTGTTCATATATGTGAATGAAAATCCAATGTAGATCTCTTTTTAATTCGATTACAATTTTGATTCTTCATTTTTGCTGAACATAAAGTGAACCTTCGTTTTTAGTGAAGAAAAATGTTTGCTGGGTTTAGACGTGTGGTTTTCAAGAAGAAATAAAACGCATATAATTTAATGTTATGGTCAAAAATTTATAGCTAGATAAGGGTTTGCTATTATGTTTTAAAATTTATTTCGGGCAAGTGGCCGCCCGAATATTGGACGCAGCGCGCGATGCGTCGCATGAACCGAACGATTATTTTGGTAATAAAGTTGCACGATTTGCAAACGTTGCTGAGGAGCAAGTCTATTCAAATTCATTATGAAATGGCAAACCAAACTGAGCATAAATCAAGTGACAGCTGTCAAAAAGACCAACTCCGAGAAAAGTATTACCAGATTGAAAATCACACTTCTAAAAAAACACTCTTTATTTGTGCTTCTTGAGTGGATTCTGACTTCAAATCGAGAAGCCAAATTCTCGTCCAAAGTGTCATTTGCTTACCAATGGACCGTCTTCAGAATACTTCTAAATTGTTCTGGACGCTTCCTTTCCTCAAATGGAAAGTGCTATAATATTAATAAAGGAATGCTTAAGAAATCTAAAATGACATTCCAACACTAGTTTGTGACATAACAATCATCTGGAGAACATTTTCGGACTACTGCGATCGGTGATGGGATCTACCGGAGCGAAACGTTAAGAGTGTGGCTACTACTACTTGTTCAATGAGTCCATCGCGTGAATTTTGTATGGGCCGGTTCAAAAGAAAAAGCTGATTTTAAAATAAGTTGTCAGTTGAATAGGTCGACACAGCCAATGCTACGGGTGCAATCTGCAGGTGTCCGGGTTGAAATTTGAAACAAGAAATTTTACGTTAATATTTAAGTGAAACAAATTTTTCCGTAAGGTAAAAGAACACATCTATCCAGGTATCAGAAGCACCTGCCAAGATGAGAATAATTATACTCAAGCCTTGGGCAAATATATGTATGTATTGTAGATCGTAGCCAGATCAGATGTGGAAAATATGCCATCATACTACCAGCTGGTGTATTGCTGCGAAAAGCGTTCTGCCATTAAAAAGTTTTCGTTTTCCAATATATTTCTCAATCTGATGGTTTATCAGAGTTTACATGACCTTGAAAAGAAGCGGGCTGGCCAAATGATGTTTTCCATTAACTCGGATAGAGACCTGGTACAGCATTGATGATAAGTTGACAAGGTCGACAAATGTGCTAAAACTCAGTTTGATACTTTTTTTTATTAGTTTTTATATTTTTGTAGTTGAAGGTTTTTCTAACGGAAAAACAATAGAACATGCAGTTTAATTTGAGCCAAACTTTCCTCACATAAACTTTTTAGGCTTAAAGTAATTTGAATAGAACCCTTTACCACTTTCCTGGTAGAGCTCTATGGCGCAGCCAATAGTTTCTCGTACTGCCACGCCGAAGGCTCTGGTTAAAATTCTTGATTCCATATGATTTATTTTTTTGAGTACTGCCTCTTTATCTTCATATAAATAGGCAAGCAGTTTTTTTGTGGTACCAATTGCGAGGTGGTTACCCAACCGATTGAGATGATATATATATCGTTGGAAAGGTATTACTCAGTAGGTGTGATGGGAATATTTTGTTTTGTAATTTTTTTTTTTGGAAAATGCAGGTGAAAATGTCTTGGTGTGTTTTTTTTTACCATATTTTTCGTATAAATTCGCTGTAAAAAATTTTCTCCCACAGTTTTGGGCATTTTAATGGCCGAATTTTGGCCACCGGGTGATTCTAGTTTATTTAATTTAATGAGCCAACAAGCACGACCCAGCCATACTTACATTGTTCTGCCCAAAAATTAGCTTATTCGGCTCTATTTCAAAATAAACATTTATTCAAGGTCGTAAATGCACTTTTAAACAAAGTGCTAAATATTTTTTAAACTGTAACTTAATCAGCTTCAAAATTTTGTTAAATTAAAGGTACCTCATTAATGACACTTTCACCAACGGTGACCCAGATTCACCAATTCTTTTCTATTGCGGAAATGAAGCGAATGTTGAAATCTTTGTCAAAAAAACTGGATTCGTCTGGGAGTTTGCGCCAAAAATAAATGCCCTCATTATTTTTGCCGAACATCGTTATTATGGAAAATCGCTTCCGTTTGGCAATGACTCAATGGTCGGAAGAGAACATTTTGGATACTTGACAATTGAACAGACACTAGCTGACTTTGCAGCATTAGTGGCACACTTGAATAAAGATGCCACAAGACCGAGATCGGTCATAGCCATTGGAGGGTCTTATGGTGGAATATTGGCTGCTCTTTTTCGAATAAAATATCCACATCTAGTTGCAGGAGCCTTGGCCTCGTCAGCACCTTTAAAACAATTTTCTGATTTGACACCGTGTGAAAAATACTCACAGATCATAACGAGTACTTTCAAAAATGCTATAAATGGACATTGCAGTGCGAATATAAAGAAGTCTTGGACAGTTTTTAAGTAAGTTTTGATTTGGCTTTTGAAATTTTATTGCAAATAATAAAGTTACATATTTTGTAATTAATAATTTGATAGGGACGTTGCTTTTGCAAAAAATGGAGTTGAATTCTTCAATGATCTCTTTAAATTCTGTGAACCTTGGAAATCTGCAGTTTCAATCAATGATTTCATATGTAAGTAGTAAGTACACTTTGGCATGTTTTTAGATTAAAATGAAATGTAGGAGCGATGTTCCCCTAAGAAATTTAATAAGAAAGAAAGCCAGAGTGCGCACAGCGCAAGTGCCTCTATATTCTTACAAGTTTAATCGCACTGACTCTTTTTAAGCAGAGCCGCCCAAATTGCACATTTCGTCCACAATTGGCGCTTAAATCGATTATGTTTCGAGTACTTAAACGTCGCACACACTATAAGGGCCTTCAAAGTGCTTAAGATAGTTTTCAAGTTGTGATTTCAACTCTCTGGTAACTTTGGACGAAAATCAATCAAAACACAGTTGTTTTACAGCTCATAGAAGGATCTAAATAATTTCTGGATGTACAAATATCGAAGGCATTGATTTAGCCGTTTACTAGGTGTTGGTACGAGTTGGTTCCAACATTAAGTAAACTTGCTGTAACTTTCAGCCGAGTAAAAATGCTTGTTTCTCGTGGCCAGGTTACAACCTTTATTTCAATATCATAATTTTTTTTCATAATGTTTTACTTATTTTAAGGGGTACTATACGCTTTTTTTTGGCGCTACTTGTCTTGCCGGTTTTATCAAAGAGAAATCAAAACGTCAGATGGCCAAGATGGCAGCTTTTGATAATCTAGTACCTTATCTCTACTTACATGGCGGTTATGAACGTTGCCAATATGAATTTAGGAGAAGAATTACAAAATTTTCTACAACTGGAATTGTATATATATAAAGATAAAGATACCTTAATCCTCAACTATTATACCTAAACTGTAAATTCACGGACTAAGTTTTTTTCAAAACACTTGACCTCCACATTTCCTTAGGACTGCCAAACCGTCTTTCATCTTAAAGATTCCATTCAAAGCTCTTCTTTGCTATGTTGTAATACATAACGCGTATGTCAATTCCAGAGCCACTTTGTCCACTTAATGCCAATATTCACTTTTGCTTATGTAGTCCTAAGCCATAGTTCCTTGTAAGATATGGTCTCTGTCCGCTGGATTCTCAATATGTAACGCTTTTTCAACAATAACCCGTTGCTTTTGGTTTCGGCTGTTTTGCATTAACTTTAAAACCAGCCTCTTCCCCGTGGTTTGTTGAAGTGAGTGAATTGTTTGGTTAAAGGATCCAGTGGCCTTTGCCATTAAAGAGATGTCATCAGCATAGTCCAAATGACTAAACAGTGAAATAGGCCAAATTGGATACCAAAACTCTTATTCACTCCCACAATAGGTGTAAATACAACACCCTGACGCACGCACTATGTCGCACTTGAAATATGCTGATTACTCAAAACTTACCACTAGAATCAAGCGATCTGTAGATAGCATCGCGACTAACACGATCTAAGGCATTTTCGAAATCGATGAGTATGAGCTATGCGGTAGACCGGCATTTGATGCTTTGTTGATTGTTAAGCAAGGTTTTTATGTGATCGATCACCATTAACCAGGGAAAAATAGTGATACTACTACAAATATCATAGTTCCTGAGATCACTTAACTTAACGATTTCTCCATCTTTCCGTCCCCTGGCCCTGGGAAAGGTTTTGTTTTCTTAGAAAGCCTTAATGAGTGCACCCAAAAAAAACTTTAGTAAAATCTACGAAACACTTTCGTAAATTTTATTTTCGTACATTGTACGAAATTTAGTAAATTAAACGAATATTTCGTAGCAAATATAAGATGCAAAATACCATGTGTTACGAAAGATTCGTAAAATAAACGGAAGTGCTTTCGTAAATTTTGTTTTACGAAATTTTAGTAATATGTACGAAAACATTCGTTTATTCTACTTAAGTAATATGATATTTTTCTAAACGCCTAATTTCCTTTCTGTTTTGTATTACCATTACTAACATTTTCGTCAAATTACAAAAATTTTGTAAATTTACCAAAATAATTGCAAATTTGAATCTTTTCGAAATATACCTACTGCAGGAAATGTATGTCATTATTTTTGTTCAATCACCAATATTTTCGTAGAAATACAAATATTTTGCATTTATATCGAAAACAACCGCCATGTTAAATTTGAAAGCAAGTAAGCTAAGTCATTATCGTTTGTATTTCAATTGTGAAAGTGTTTAAAAATGAAAAAGTGTATACATAAGAAAGTTTTTTTGTTTAAATAAATCATTAACAGTTAAATAATAATAATAATTCATTTTGAACAGTAGTGCGGTGTTAGTTTTAATCTTGAAATCAAATAATAATTAAATAATAATAAAATACTGGTAGGTTTGAATTAATTTTCTTACATTTTATATATTTTTCTGATTAACTTTTTTAATTTAACATTGTAATATGTAAACAATTCCGCGTAAAGTGTTCTTTATAATTAGTAACACCTTTTTATCAAATTTCCAAAGTATTATAAATGTACTGAGTGTCAAAATTGGGTGAGTTGCATAAAAGGTGTGACAAAAAGGTTGAGTTGAGACAAGAACAAAATCGTACGGGAGGTGGTCTATTCCCCCTCCCCCCGTTAAGCCGTGTAAGTACTATGTTTACGAATGATTTCGTGCATTGTACAAAAGATTTTGTAATTTTACTAAATAAAATACAAAAATTTTCGTACAATGTACGATTTTATTCGTACCGTGTCTACGAATCATTTCGTGCATTGTACAGAAGCATTTCGTAAATACACTAAAGCATTCGTAATTTTTATTTGGAAAAATTAGTTCATTTACGAATGCCTATTCGTACAATGTACTAAAAACATTCGTAGTTTTGCACCACGAAACTTTCGTACAATGAACGAAAGTTTTAGTAATATATACTAATTATTTTTTTGGGTGTGGTAACAGTAAACAGGCTGCGAAGTCAGGGTCTACTTTTAAGAATTTATAAGGTATGCCATCTAGTCTTGTTACATTTTATAAGTTCGATCTTATTTCATGCAAATGTCAGGGAGTCAATAAAACTAATGTCTATCGATGATCTACGTCTGGCATAAGATAAATCGCTCTTTGGTCGTCGTTAAACAGTATACACAGAAATGCTCCTTCTCCCTGCGAAACTTGTCTTCTTACTAACTTCCCTACTTATCTTCACCTACGAATGGTCTGAGTCCTGATTAACTGATTAAGTCTGATTTAACATTCAAATAGTCTGAGATCTGGCTCTACCTAATCGCTCCATCGATGATGAGTCATATCTTGGCTTCTGATTTCCTCTACAACTCTTGGTTGTGTTTGATTAACTTTTCCCAGTTTCTCATTTAGGGAATCACCATAAAGCAACTGGCTAAAATAGTCCCTCCAAATGATTAACATCGACTGTGTTCTACAAAAAAATGATGTTGCCCATGCCATTACTATTTCCTCCTGATAAAAATTTTTTCACACTTCAATTGAAGTTTTGCACTTCTTTTCTGCTTTTTTACAGGCCATAAATAAACATAGCTGACATTGGTGCTCCGGTTTCATATTAACAGTCGTGGGATTGCTCACCCGGAGATGTGTGGTCAGGATAAGCTGGTCCAACTCAATGTTGGCTCCTCTTAATGTACAAACATGAAAAAATGCTGGAAGAGTGTCTTCCTTCAATCGCAACATGATCAATTTGGTTGCAGGTTTGTACAGCACAATGTTTTTACCTCCCATAAAATCGTTGAGCCTGAGTCTGTTTTCGTAAGTGATGTAGGCTTTGCATTCCAATCGTCTAACAAAGATGGCGTTAAAGTCTCCCAAGAGAGCGTCCGTATAAACATTGACTTCGAAATTGAGCAGATGCAGTGTTGGTTGTTCCATTTGATTTCAAAATGACTAGTTCCCAGAGTGAAACAATGGAAAGTGCTATGGGCTTGACACTTCCTTCATATTTCACTCTTAACTCTAGTCCAATTATCGATTAACGAATTGCTGCCAAAAAAGTTTCATTTCAAAAAAGTGTTCTTCTTCTTTTTTCCCCGACAAATACTTGATCTCGCCTGGGATTACAACTCTTCACTTAACTGCTTCATATAATTGATCCGCCTTACGAGTTCGGCCTCATATACCACTGCGAAGCCTCCAAAAGCTGTAGGGAAAACATTTCCACCCTATGCGAACAATTCCAATTATTCCCATCCATCACCACAAACTACGTCACGAATTCCAATTCCTGAATCCAAACGACATACCCTGTCATTCAAATGTGACATACCCATACTCCCTATGTATGGACAATAACATTTCAAGAAATATATTTCTAAACCATCGATGGCATCTCGAGTAGATTCCATATGGATAAGCGAAATATTCCCTTTTTGCAGAAATCTGACTGCATCCCATTCGCGCCATATACGTTGCCTACGTCAACGCTGAGACAGCCAGTTACAAAAAGTAAGTTTTCTATAAAACCAAATAAACTACAAACTTGTCATTCAAAACTAAAGTTTATTTTCTAATAACCTAGCACTTTACGTGCAAATCATTTAATAATTCGACAAATAATTGTCATCCATATGGTACGACATCTATGGAGAATCTCGCATGAAGCGACACATAATCCCATTTTTAGGATCAATTTACTAAATATCCTCTTATGACATAAGAAGGAAATTATTGAAAAGGAATTTTCACAGGAAATTGGGCAACACAGCGTTCTGTGTGACATCCACTCTGCCATTTCAATTTTAACTTCAGATCAGAAAAGTTGATCAATTAAAAAGTAAGAAACAAAAAGCAAAAAGCAAGAAATTTATAAGTGAAATAAAATTTAACAAAATAAGAATAAAATAATAGTGAAGAAACATATATTGAACGGATTTAAATAAAGAACAAAAGAAAAACCAGTGCAGTTGCTGCCAGACATACGAGGTTAGAATTTCGAAGACCACAGAACATTCTAAAATTCTAATTAGATCTTGGCGTCGAAGCAATCATTTCACATCGCTACGAAAATTGCGACACAAATTCAAGTGGCCAAGACACGCGCCGCCTCGCACTGATTGGATGCACCGACATGTGCGCAACCACGCGGAAAGTAATCCACGTGAACAAAACCACGCTGCGACGAGAATTCAAAGCAACGATCATCGACAAGAAGAAGTGATAAAAACCAGATTCAATAAGAATCCAACGAGCGCGAGACGGCGCCAGATTATCCGAAGTATACAGATTTTACGGATTATACAGTTTTCTGCGAATTTTATAGATTTTATGAATTGTACGAATTTTCTGAATTTTACGAATTTTTATATTTGTGCTGAAACTAATTTGCGTTTAAATCATTCATATACCTAGATTTATTAGTGCATAGAAGTATACTTACGTATCTAATTCATTTAAATTTAGCGTATGCATCTTTGAATTGATTAATCGAAGACAAAGCTAGCAGATTTTCAAACATCACAGATTAGAAATTCCGTAAGGTCGATAATCCAACACACGCCCATAAGATTCGATAAAGAAAACGGTTCTCACAACCATACCGCGTGCAAATTTTTGGTACAAACCATCAGAACCAACAGTAGCAGCTACCTCAACATAAATTTAAGAATATTTTTAGTGCTCTCAGTGAATTAATTATTGCGAGACGATAGTCTACGCCTTATCGAGTCCCAACGTTCCATGAGTGAACGTTCTGGAAGAACCAAATCGCGTGACGCAGTTATCAAATACCACATGCGGTGATAACTCCGCATGTCAAGACATATACACATGTCTTAAGACAGAACAAAAATTCTACGAAGGTCTCACCAGTGGACCCACCGAATACGGCTACGGCTAAGAATTTGTCTTATGCGTGATAAAGCAAGTCTTTTCACACAGGGACACCGTCGAAACATCATCAACGCAAGTAACCTGAAGCAGATCTTCTTACGAAGAAACATCAAGTATTCTTTTAAAATTAAAAAGTTATCTTTTCTTATATTATCCCATTTAATATTCTCTTTAATGCAGAGCCATACGCTCATTGCATATAGTAGCCTTTAGTTCACATATGTGAATTTTTCATTCTTCACAAATGTTTAAGCTTGAACTAATAGAACTTTTTACTACACCCACTTCCAGGTGAAAAATATAATAAAATTCAAGAAGAAGAAAATTTCAAACAAGCAAGAGTTTGACAACTATTAACAACCCTTTTCTGAAGAAGAATTTGAAACGTTATGTGTATCAGTCTGATGAAGACAAACCCTAGAATTCCCCCCCCCCAATCAGCTCAGTCATAAATCAGTCATATAATCACATACTTTCAACATATACAATATTTTCGATGTACTTCAAACAGCTCAACTACAACGGCACTCCTGAGTGTAATACACCGGAGGGTGCAGAACATCAATGAGAAGAATCAAATCATCATTAACGTATAAAATGAATCATCATTATCAACTTTAAATTCATGAAAGTAACACAAGCGTTACCTACGAACTTCCTGGATACAGTGCACTGCCTCCGAAGGAAAATGTATGGTGAGTCGTTCTTGATCTGAAAATATATTTATTGTTTTGAATTATATTGAATAATATTAGTATAAAAGAAAGTATTCTGAAACATTCCTATTACAAGAGCTTAATTTGCGAATTTTAAATATTTCAATCGCATTGACTGAAACAATACAAGATATTTGCAAACACAAATGAGATCAGTGTTTAATAACAAAAGAGCTAGATATCCTATTCCTTTTATTCCACAATCGTAATTCGTCTTTTAATGTTGTTCTCCGTCCCTTTTTCATTTTTACATATAAAGAACAAGTTGGTACATAGAAGCCACCCTCTTCTCAAACAAAAGAGATACTCTTGAACAGAGAATAATCCAACACAAGATAACGGATTTCCAACTTATGAATAGTAACTAAGCAAGAATTTACTGTAAAGAAGAAAAGTAATAAATAGCTATTCAACACAAGAGAAAGAAACAATATAGTGGCAACAGATATTACATCTGTCTTTTTGAAGAACCTTTGATAGGTATCATAATTATTTTAGGAATATCTTAGAATTAAGGCATTTAGAATTGTAAGGATTTTAGACATATAAGAAAACTTTTAGAACGTAATTTTGGTACAATTTTAGAATTAAGACTTTTTATGAATAAAATGTAAAGGAATTCATTTATAACGATTAATTCAAAAATCTTTTTATTGGTGAGTTAAAACATATAATTTTGATTTCCTTTATGATAACATTTCATGAAACTTTTCGGTAAGATTTTTGAATTTGTAAGTATGCATCTTTAAGTTTACAGGTTCGGTGGGGGGTTGGATTGGTACCTCTCCCCTCTTTCTCTCGTTGGTCTACGGTAGGATGGGTCGTATAGTTTGTGAGTTTAGCTATAGTTTTTGAGTCTAGTATATAGTTTTGAGTTTAGCTTTAGTTACGGAATATAGATATAGTTTTGAGTTTAGCTTTAGTTACGGAATATAGATTTAGTTTTTGAATATAGATTTAGTTTTTGAGTGAATGATAATGTTTTGATGTTTGACATGGATAAAGACGTTGAGGTTTTGATTTGGTATGAATGCATTATAGAGTAGTATTTTCGGAAGTTTAGTATTAGATAGTTTTAGTTTTGGGAGTTTAGATTTAAGATGAAGTAGCGTTCGTTAGAACTTTACTTTTTTTTTTTCTTTCTCATGTTTAGGGGTTCTGAATTAATATTGATATAAGCACTATTCGGAACCAAGGTTTTGTTGTGGTTGGTTAACAACAACAACAATAATGGGAGGGTTACGAGTGCTGGGGTGTCTATTAACACCTTGAGACACCCCCACACAATTACAAGCCGCCGACACTCATCGCTGAAACTATTTGGATCCTTTACGAGCGATGTCGTGTAAATCCATGATGGATGCTACCATCTACATCCATCCACATGATGAAGCTACGAAGTTTATTAAGGTTTAGGTTAGAACATGTTTAGTTAGGTTTTGCTAGCTCTATGTTTCGGTGCATATAAAGTAGAGAGTCGAAGATAATCATCACGAAAACTGCCTTAGCATCCTGTGTTTTGGTAGGCGCTTTGCGCGTAGGATAAGTTTTTGTAGAACGGGCCCCCATAAAAAACTTGAACAATACAAGTGAACAACAACATAACTTGAAGGTCTGCAGATAAAGAAAAAAAACACATGTAACCAGCTGACACAAGAATGCAAGAACCCCACCCCATATGCTCCTGGGTGAACCAGAGCCACATGCTGCAGGCCGTCGCATGTCTTGGTGGACAGCACCCTCAGCCCACACCGTTTTAATGAACATTCATACAGAGAAGCCACTCTAGTGTGGAAGTCAATTAAAGGGGGTTCGTGTCTGAGGTATATAACGCACTGTTAGGGATGAAGATTGGAAGAGGAAGGGTATAGGATAGACTATTACTCGTGTTAAATCTACTGGAAGAGTAGGTGCAGGGGTCGCAGGCTATTCGATCCGACTCTTCCCTTCTGAACGAGGACCGATCATGGTGTTAGTCACCCATCACACAGTTCTGAGAAGGAGAGTTGAGGAAGCCCAAGGTAATAGTGGAACTTATGAGTCTATTTATAGTAGTTTAGTAAGGTCGACGTATTAGTAGGAGTTTTAGTGGACTATTTAGGGGGCAAGAGGATTCTTCTATCAGGGTGTGTGGGTTGGGAGACATCTAGGTTGATGGAAGGCAAACAATGTCACCTACGTTTGTCCAATCCTTTGCTGAGGATGGAGATGTGCATGAGTGCTAAACTATAGGGAGCCATCTATAGGAAAAGTATGAGTGTAAACTTCGTCTGAAGTGTTTTCTGTGTGCGTTGAATGTTGAACGAGTTAATGGATAGTTGGTGTTTAATGAATAAATATTTTCATTTTATTAAATTTCGTAACAATATTTTTGTTACAGAAATGACGCCTAACGTGACGGCATGAGTTTCTCGGAGCTTGTGTCTCATTCAGGCCCCGTTTGTGCGATGAGCAACAGGTAGAACCATCTTCTTTCTATTTTCGTTTATCAATATATTCAAATTTTTGTTACAAAGCTGGTGCTCTTCCATTTGTTTGTACCTATACATTTTTGTAGTAATTTCATATGGATCATGTTTTTTTAGTTCTGAGCTTCGTCAATGACGGCGCTAGTTGTCTTATCTACTTTACATTGTTGTTTTTGCTTCCCATGGCATTCTAGACAAAAAACACTCCTAACTCACCAATCAAGTGTTTGTGAAATTCGTCTATAGATGGCGCACCAAACGTTCCTCTTATTGGGAGTCCTATAGATTATAAATACAATGGGCCTACTTTTCCACTTCATCGATTTTCTTGAAATGTTAGTAGTCTTTAATCAAACATGATCCTATTCAAATTTTGTCCACGTTATTCGAACGGCTGACAACATGTCAGAACCTGGACGTATTTGTGCTTTTTGATGAAACCTCGATGAAACGATTGTATACAACTTTTCTTTGCTTCAGATGAGCTATATGAAGTATATTGGCACATGGCCATGACAAACTATCCCTACGAAGCTGATGTCTATACTCCCTTACCAGCAAATCCAATTAGAAAATTCTGTTCTCATCTCGACAAGGATTACGAAGGCCAGGAGCTGGTCAAGGTAATATCAACAGATTGACAAATTTCAGAATCCAATTTTTAAGTCTTGATATTACAAAACTCGTAGGCTTTTCGAAAAGCACTAGATGTGTACACAAATCCCAAGGGGGACAAAAAGTGCTTCGAGTTTCCCCAGCGCAAGGTTATGCAAGAATCTGATAAGACAGCATGGCATTTCCAAAGATGCAGTGAACTTATAACTGGCATGTGCGAGGGGACCAAGGACAATATGTTTCCTCCTGATGGAAATAATTTCCAACAAGAGATTGATTCGTGTAAGTCGAATTATGGCATACCACTGGATCGGCATATGAATAGAATCAAGGATCACTTTGGCGTAGACAACTTAAAGTGAGTATTTACTTTTAGAAGCGTTTCAGAATTTGACTTGTACTTGTAATATTTGCAGAACTGCTACAAACATCATCTATTCGAATGGATTACTAGACCCTTGGAGTGCTGCAGGAGTTCTAAAACCACCAAATGATCAATCGATTGTGATCAATATTCCAGAAGGCGCACATCATATTGATTTGAGATACTCCAATGAAATGGTACGTAGGCTCTCGAGGAGAGTTATAGTGATGTTCATCTTTAAGAACATGGTTGATTTTGTGTTATTGTTTATTTCAGGACCCTCCATCGGTAACTCAGGCAAGGCAATTGGAGGAATTGTATTTGACAAAATGGATAAGTGAATTCAGACGCAAAGCTTATAGTTTTATGTAGTTTTCGTTTGTGAAAGGAAAGTTCAAAAATCTTGTTTATTTTTAAGTGAAAAATATATCTTATATAAGTTTGTTTGAGTTTTTTTTTTTATTATTTGAAGTCAAGAAAGTCCTAGAAATAAGTGGTGGGGGAAAATGAGTCAAGAAGGATCACCTTAGCCTTACACACTACTAATTTTTTTAATTCCTAAAAGAAAAGCAAATATTTGTTCAAACAATACCTTAACCTTTGTACTTCATCAAAGTTAACAATCAAAATAGTTGAACATTTATATTTAGAGATATACACAATTATACAACTTTATCTCAAAGGGACATTTGAATGGGGCAAAACGAACAACTTTTCTAACTATTGAATATAAGATAGAACAAAGAACCATGGTTGAAATCGTTTGGATTCTTTTTGCCCCGTGGTCCTTTTTACCCCACTCTCCCCTACATTGTGAAAATAATTTGACAAAGTACAAAATTGCAGATTTCCTGGGCAGAGTCCCAAATTTTCTGCTTTATTATGCAGTTAAAGTGTTTGCAGTGGAGAATCGTTTAACCGCCAATAAACCATCTGATCAAGAAGCAATAAACTTAGCATGTGATGCCTTGATAAAGTTCGAAGAAATGCCGCAGGATTCAGGAAAATAATGTTACTTAACTTGTCGAATGCTGGAACACGTTGATGAAGTATATGTAACAACTGACTAAAGGTTCAGTTCAGGAATCAAGGTACTGCGTTATAGTTCTTTTTTTGTTTTGTTTTCAAAAAACGGCTTTTACAACATCAAAACCAAAAAATTATGGTTTTTCTTGGAATATTGTATTTTGGGAAAAGATAAACAAATAAAAAACATATTTTTAGTTTTACTAAAATAGCCGTTTTGGAATTTTCTTGAAAAAATGAGGTATTGCAAGAATACCTTTGTGCTTCGCTTGCCAACATGTATCCAAATTGAAAGAAAAACTCAAATTTGTTTTGTATAAAAAACAGTTTTTATACCCTATTCCATAGAATGGGTATATTGTATTTGGTGTGGAGTTTGTAACATAGAGAAATAATACCGTTAGGTATAGAAAAGTATATATATTCTGACTCAGAATCAAAAGCCTAGTCGATTTACCCATGTCCGTCCGTCCGTCCGTCCGTCCGTCCGTCCGTCCGTCCGTCCGTCCGTCCGTCCGTCCATCCGTCCGTATGTATACTCTCTAGAGGTCGCAATTTTTGAGCTAGAAAGCTGAAATTTGGTATATATAATCTTTGGTTCAAGAGTAAGGCTAAGTTCTTGAACCGGTAAAATCCGCCCACAAACACGCCCACAATCGCCATTTTTGTTGAACAACCTCAATTTAATAAAATTAAATTATGTTTTTTTGTACAGTTACGATAAAAGCATAACGCTAAAATTTTGCACACGTAAGCTTTAGGTAAACTTTCTTCCAATCAAATAAAAATATTTCAGTTTGGGCGTGGCTTACGCCTATTTTTCATACAAAACCATCAATATTGTTCTTATAAAATAACAATTGTTATATTAAAGCGAAAAACATTAAATTTTGTGGGTCTTACTGGCACATGAACTTCTTGTGTATGAAATCAAAAAAATTGATTTTGGGCTTGGCTGACGCCCACTTTTCATTAGAAACTATAAAAAAATTGTTTTTGTAAATAAAAGGTATTTATAATTAATCCGCAAGCCAAAATTTTGCGTCTCTTAATAGAAACGAAAAGGTTTGTGTATGAAAAGAAATTTTTGAATTTTGGGCGTGGCTTACGCCTACTTTTCATGAAAGAACGAAAAACGTAGCCTTAAGAATTTAAGGCATTTCCAATGTTTAATTTAAACCTTTTTCCTTCCATTCGTTATTTGAGAAATATATCTCTACATTTTCTTTTGTAAATTTTTTCAATACGCCCACTTTTAAAGGCGTGATTTTGGTAAAATACCTTTGTTCAGGTAAGATTGTTTAAAAACTACTCGATTCAGCTGTAGTCTTACACATATGCCTAAATACTGAAAAAAGTGCAGTTAGTGCTTCAAATTTTTAAGACACGCCCACTTTTAAGGGGCGTTTCCGTCAAAAGTCGTATAATGCATTAATTTTTTTAACGTTTTTTAACTATCGGTCGCAGTTTTGAAGTAAACAGATGAACACTTGGATTTATATTCCTTGGTTACGTAGCAGAGTGTGGTCCAATAATTGTTAAAAACACCCATAATCGCTATTTCCATTCCAAATCTAATTTTTAAAAATTTAAGTTTTGTCTTGTTTTGTTCGAATCGATCTGCAAGAATAAAATTGAATGTCACTGAGCTCATAACAATTGCCTTGTCAATAAAACGTTTTAACTTTTGGCGTGGCGCACTCCTTTTTTTATTGCGCCAGCACTAATTGAACATAACACCGCATAAAATTAATGTTATTGAATTTTTTCTGTCTGCTAAAGAAGAATTTTGTTTCTGAAACATCGGCTGTTTGCGGGAGGCAGACGCATGCACATACAAAAATATGGGGAATAGGGTATCCAACAGTTCGTTGCAAACGTACTGTAGCTCTCGCTTATGTTTTAATAAGCAATCTATGTTTAATTTTTTGAAACTCCTTTAATATTTAATTACTTTGAAATTGGCTAAGCTGTTAGCAAGAAAATAAAAAAAATCTTTAACAAGGGTATCCCACGTAACCAAGATATACAAATCTAAGTGTTCAACTTCGTACTTCAAAACTGCGACCGATAGTTAAAAAACATCAAACATTAATGCATATTAAGACTTTTTACGGTAATGCCTTTTAAAAGTGGGCGTGTCCTAAAAAATTGAAGCACTAACTGTGTTTTTTGATATCATTAGTCAGTTTTTAGGCATACATATATGTGTTTAACTACAGCTGAATCGAGTAGTTTTTAAACGATCTTACCTGAACAAATGTATTTTATAAAAACCACGCCTTTTAAAGTGGGCGTATTGAAAAAAATTACACAAGAAAATGTAGATATGTTTTTCATATAACGAACGGAAAAAAGGTTAAAATTGAATATTGGTAGTAACTTAAATTTTTAAAAATACGTTTTTCGTTCTTTCATGAAAAGTGAGCGTAAGCTACGCCCAAAACTCAAACATTTCTTTTTATACACAAAGTTTTTAGTTTCTACTAGAGACGCCAGATTTTGCTTGCGGATTCATTATAAATACCGTTTATTTTTGTTTTTAGTGAAAAGTGGGCGTCAGCCACGCCCAAAGTCAATTTTTTTTTTGATGTCATACACAAGATGTTTATGTGCAAGTGATATCCACAAAATTTAATGTTTTCGCATTAATATAACAATTGTTATTTTATAAAAACAATATTGATGGTTTTGTATGAAAAATGGGCGTCAGTCACGCCCAAACTGAAATATTTTTATTTAATTGAAAGAAGGTTTACCTAAAGCTTGCGTGTGCAAAACTTTAGCGTTATGCTTTTATCGTAACTGTACAAAAAACATAATTTAACTTTACTAAATTGAGGTTATTCATCAAAAATGGCGATTGTGGGCGGATTTTACCGGTTTAAGAACTTAGCCTTACTCTTGAACTAAAGATTATATATACCAAATTTCAGCTTTCTAGCTTGAAAATTGCGACCTCTAGAGAGTATACATACGGACGGACGGACATGGCTAAATCGACTAGGATTTTGATTCTGAGTCAGAATATATACACTTTTCCATACCTAACGGCATTATTTCTCTATGTTACAAACTCCATACCAAAGACAACAAACCCATTCTAGATCAATTCTCAGCACGAAATATTGCATCTCTGAAGGGTTGGGAGATTCGATCTGAATACTTTTCTGGCGTTAGGAAATAACGCCCAGGGAAATATCGCCCAAACTGACTTGGAAATAACGCCCAAAAATTTTGTTAACGCCCAAAATCAAAAAAATAAAATGCACGACTGGGTCGCACGTACTTGCTCTGTGGGTGCAATAGTACGATGAAAACAAAGTTTTCGAGCAATATGAAGAACTCCTGTTTGAAAAATTTGGGGAAAACTACAAAATTTTGGTTAAAACTGGAAAACCCGAGCGGGAGCTAACGCTAAGAAACCTTTGAATTTTTAAAATTTAGATGTAATCTTTTGGGTGCTATAAATGGTATAAATGTCCGATTATGGCCACATTAATAAAATTGTTAAAACAAATTTCCGTTATTATCATTTGTAGCCAAAAACTTAAATGCAGTTTTCTTCAAAACATTCTATGCATGTTCAATACAAAGTTTAATAAAAATCGGTAGAGCCGTTTTTGAGTAAATTAGAAAATACTTAAAAAAATTGGCCAAAACCTAGTGGCTCTTTGTATGGGAGCCACCATTTAAATAAGAGAAGCTGGAAAAATGCAATGCCATCTGATAGAGAGTTGTAAGGAACTATACCAAACAAAGTTTGTTTGAAATCGATACAACCGTTGACAACTTATGGCAATTTGAAAAAAAGACGTCAAGACCAGATTTCCGTTATTTGCATTTTTAGCCAAAAACTAAAAACGCAGTTCTCTTAAGAACACTAAAAAATATTACACACAAAGTTTAAACAAAATCGTTAGAGCCATTTTTGAGCAAATTAGAAAAAACCAAAAAAAAAAAAATGGCTAAAACTGAACGGCTTGTTGTATGGGAGCCACCATTTAGAAAGGCTTTACTGAAAAAATTGCAAAGCCATCCTATAGAACGCTATAAAAAACGATGCCAAAAGAAGTTTGAGTCAATTCTAATAAGCCGTTTCGAACTTATAGCCATTTAAAAAAAAGCCGTTTAAACCTGATTTTTGATACGACCATTTGAGCCAAAAACAAAAAACGCAGTTTTGTTAGAAATGCTTAAAGTTAGCTAAATTTTGAGTTTAATCAAAATCATTAGAGCCGTTTTCGAGAAAATCCGAAATGAAAAAATCCGTTACATGAAAGGTACCAGTTTGAGCCGGGCTAAAACGAAATAAAAAAAACCTCGACAATCGTTTTTCTTCAAACTGCAATATATGAAGTTTGAAGAAAATCCGTCAAGCCGTTTAGGCTGTAGAACGACGTAAAAAAGTGCACATCCGCACATCCGCACATCCGCTCAGACGCACAGACAGACCGACGGACGGTATGGCCAAAACCACTTTTTTGGTTTGATCAAAAACTCGATTTTTTTTTCTGCACGAAACCAATACTTGCCCTATAGAGCAAGTAAAAAAAGTGTAGTTAAAGCACTACAATTGTACATAGTACTGGTCAACGCTGATTGTATGTCTGTGGTTGGCGGCCTGTGTTGTATTTTTGTGATGCCGATAATGTCAACATCACGCTTATCTGTACTCCAATGAGTTTAATTTTGACTCCAAAATATTAACGCTCTCCCTGTCAGTCAGAGTAACATTGCGGTCTACATGAAACCGAATTTTTTCAAGTGCATTACTGTCAACTGTCAGGAGCAGTGTTCAGACTAAGAATTTCAGTGTGTAGTTTAATAGTTTTAGCATGCGCTACATTCTATGTCTACAATACAGCTACACGAACTGTTGTAGGTACCTACTTGTAGATACCCAAGATTATGGTATTGTAACTTCTTGTGTGTACAGTTTCTTTGAAATTAATATGGTGCAGTCTTGCCTTTAATCAGTGAAACAAAATTAAATTAAAAAGAAAAACTGTTATCTTATCGTTGTTTCATTTCATTTTGTATGAATGAGTATTTTTTTTCTAAATCCACATAAATTTTGCACAAAAAGATATCGCTAATTGTATCCATGTTTACTTAGTGTTAATATCCATGCATTTACAATTTATGTAGTTTTCCTCCATTCGGTGAGATTTCTTGTTATATCGAATAGATAACACCAATTTAACCAAATGTTTTGCAGTGCGCTTTCAGAAATCTATCCTCAAAATAAAATCAATCAAATTGGAACACCGATGCAATCAATGTTAACGCGAAAGAGGCAAACTATTCAAATATTCTGTGAGTATTGAAGAATTCTTGTTTTTTTTTTTATTAAGTGACTTAGAATATGGGTGGACACTATACTCTGTTACACATAATTGGGCAGCACAGGGAAGATGGGGATGTTTGTCTCTCATTCGCACTCTTTTGTTTTCCGTAAGTGCTTTTCACACAAAAGCTCTTGCAGGGTTTCCGTAGTTAGCATTTCAAATAAGCAACAATCTTAAAAAAATGTTAAAGCTCTAAAACCAAAAGCTCTTCAGCAGAAACCCAAGGAAAGAAAGCTGAACGAGTTACCAAAAGAACACTGGTAACTCTGAATGCACATCAATTAAAAAGGGGTTGAATTTTAAATAGCAGCAGCCAGCAGCCAGGCCACCACAAACAATCAGTGCACATTTAGATGTGCCTTGAATAAGACGTGGAACTCACGTCAGATGCAATTGGAAATTCAGTGGTGGCTGAACAATTTGTATGGGGGTTTCCTTCAATTTAGTGTGGTGCAAAAATATGTCACGCTACTGGTACTGATAAAAGAAAAGCTTCCTCATAAGAGGTGTACTGCCCAATTATGTGTAACAGAGTATAGACATCTGAAATGATTTAGCCCTCTCTTGTTTATGTTCATGAATCAGTTTCCGGAATCGTTTCATCGCTTGCTTGGCGTCGGATAATTCATATTTGGATACCATTATTGTTGAGCCATAACCGCCTCTTCCCAGATCGGCGATGACCAGACCATGCTTTGTATTCACCAAGGCTTGCCAGACTTTTATGAACGAATATCGCAATTTCAAAATAATTTTTCGCAAAATACCGCAAAACTTAAAAAAAAAATTTCGCAAAAACCGCAAATTGCCAAATTTTCCATTCGAGTTTTTTGGATTTTGTTGGCTTTTAATTGGTGTGATTTTCCTTGTGCATGTCTTTCCAAATCTTTTTTGTGGGCTCTTAAATCGCATTGGCACAATTTGCAAAACGCCTTAGGAACATTTTTACATTTTTGCATCCACCCTTTAAAAACATGGAGATCCTCCCATTCCTTTTGATATTTAAAAGTTATTGTTTTTTATTTGCGTTCGAACTCATATTTTGTATAGTTTTAATAAGTTTTAACAAAAAATGCTTACTTGAACACAGTATTTCACAAACAAAAACAATGAGACAATGACTAATGACAGATGAAGTTTTGTTTTGTCACGGGCTACTTAGTTTTTAAAACAAAAACAGCGGGCGAGTCTCTACTCTCTAAGGTGGATGAAGTTTTGTTTTGTCATGGGCTACTTGGTTCTTAGTTCATACCTAAAACAATAATAGCAGGCGTATTCGAGTCTGAGTCTGAAGTGGAAATGATACAGTGATAGTGAATCAATGCAGGACTTTTTGTGTTTAAAGAAAAATGTAGGAATGTGTTCTAAGTTATTTTAATTTTTTGTGATATTATTCTATCTTAAAATTTAATTTTATTGTAGGGAAAAAATATACCGCAAATATCGCACAAAATATGCAATATCGCAAAATCTTATTTTACGCCGCAAATTAAAAAAAAATATCGCACGTTTTGCGATATATCGCACAATCTGGCAAGCCTATCACCATACCATTCTAGCACGGGCAGAGGTCGTCTTCGTCTTATCCGTTGTGGCAACGATTCCATTAAAGTTGTCGCACGAGAACGACAGATTGTGGTGACTCACTGAATACGTTTGTCTCAGAAATATCCATTTCACAGCAGTGCTTCCGGCCCATGGATTTTTTCAGATAAATTTCACAAACCTTATAAAATAAAATGCACGACTGGGTCTCACGAACTTGCTTTTAGGGCAGATATTTGGTTAGGGGCTATGTATTTAAAAAAAAAATTATTATTTAGACAAATATTCAATTTTTAAGAACTAGGGAGAACTAGGTATGCAATAATATTTAATTGCTTAATATCTATAACGGAAAAAAAAAATATTGAAAATCGTTGGACCAGTTTTTTTTTTTTTAAATGATTTCAAAAAAGCTATATATTCAATTTTATCTATAGGTATACATAAATAAATATGAAGTGTCTGTTCGTAATTTCAATATATCAGTTTTTTACTAAATGCGTATGAAAGTACATAATGGTACTTATAACAAAAATTTTTGTCTGTCTGTCTGTCTGTTTGTTCTGGCTTATCTCGAAAACGGCTTAACCGATTTTGACGGGATTTTCACAGGCAGATAGCTGATAAGCCGAATTAACTTAAAATTACACTGTATCTATACACATAATTAAAAAGTGTAAAATATCAGCTATTTACTAAATGCAAATGAAAGAATTATTATTTTCAATACATTGATGAATTTTGGCGAAACGAAGTTCGCGGGTCAGCTAGTAATTACTAAAACTAAAAATTATTTTTCCGAAATTACAAAACACTATTGTTAAGAAAAAATGTGTCTGATAAGACGAATAAACAAAAATGTAGAAAATTAATATTATATTACTTTTGATGACCTTCTGCAATTGGGCCGCCGCCTGGTAGAGATTTTACCAAATTTCTGGAGAGTTTGCAGAGAAATTTAATTCCAGAGGCTTTCCACCCAGTGATGCCAGATCGTGGGTAATTACCCGTTTCGTGGGTATTTCAAGTCTCAGAAATAGCTAAAAGGGCAAAAGAGCGTTTTCTTACTTTCTAGAACAAAAAAGGGATATTTTGATTCTACAGACTATTTAATAAATTTTTATTCACAAACAAAATCAAAACTTTCATCCAGACTCTCTGGATCAATCTGAATACAAAAGAAACTTCAAATGTCAAATCATCATTTTGTGTCATTTGTGTTGTTTCTTTACCATTTACCTTATCATTAATATGTATTCTCTATGCAATGAAGGGGCCAGTTATAGCGATCAGAAAAACCAAACCGAAAAATTTAAATTTTGTTAAGTATGTTAAAACGAAAATGACTGAGATTTTTCCTGATATAAATTTCAATTGAACTAATAATTTTTGTTAAAAAATTAACTGTTTATATTTCTGAGGGAATTTCATACTTCGCCCCAGCTGATTGTAATCCAGTTTTTTTCTGTTTCCCTGGAAGTTTATCTGTCAGAAAAACTTTTGTGTATGGTATACAATACTGTCAGACATTTTTTTTCGTGTGCAATTCAATTAGAAAATTGGTGCCAGCAACGCAGTGTGACAATAATTTGTGTGTAAATTGCTTTGCGCCATAAATGGACTCAAATTCCTTTTTTTGGCTCACTCTCACTGATGCAATTTTGTTGCTCCATTCGTCAAACCCGAAAATTAACACACGGCTACGTGCAGATAAACGATTGTTTCGTGAAAAAGTCTGGCATCACTGTTTCCACCTCAGCGATTGTCTCTTTGCGAGTTCTTTTCAAACATAGACATCTATTTGCTTTATATTTGTAGGTATAGAATAGACCCACATACATATTTTCTATTATGTTTAAGTCGGGGCTTTGAGGTGTTCAATCAAGTGCATTTTCAGGGAACACGGAACACCTACTTCCTTTAGAAAATTTATTATCATCTTGGATTTGTGACAAGGTCCGTTTTTTCTTGTTGCAAAATCAGTGACTGATGTCTAATCAATTTGTCACTAGAGCTAAAAGCGTGGTTAGTAAATATCCAATATATTGATCCTTTTTCATCGTTCCCTCGATTGCTACCAAGTCTCTGGTGTCATTAAACAAACACATCCCAAAAACATTACAGTGCCTCCACCGACCGTGGGGAACTCGTAGACACACAGGTGCTACTTTGTGTCGCTTTCAAGCATATTTTCTTGTTTTTTATGATATTTCGGGTATTGCTCTGGCTATGTAATTAGCGAAGTCTCGACGTATTTGGGCGTGATTCCTAGTCGCTTTTACTTATCCTTCCTGCTCGACATTCAAAATTATCATGCCAGGAAAGAAAAAAAGTTAGCTGAAAGGAAAAGGAGGTACTTAACGTTCAAAACTATGAAAAGTTACCAAAAATCTAATGACTTTAACTTCCAGAAGGAACATGTAAGTAAAGTGCTTTCAATGTATAACTATAACCTTACTAAGGGGCAGTTATAGCGATCAAATGGAAAATTTTGTATGTTATGATTTGGTTTAAAACAGAAATGCTACAATGATCGAATGCAACCAACTCAAAGAATTAATTTTGCAAAAAAATTTTTATTGAACTAAAAAACTAAAATTCTTTATTAAATGTATATATTTTTTTTTGTTATCGTATAGTATATAGCCATAGCGTCACGTCATACTACCAGGATTCTAAAACCTCCACACACCCTCAGTTGCAAAATGTTTTAATCACTTTATAAATGTCCCCAGTTCCAAACTTTTATATTAAATGACTCAAAATAATTGCACGTCTCTGGGTCACACAAACTTGGTCTAAAGTGTGACTTGTGTGGTCTTGGGCTTGATATTTTGAAAAAAAGCAGGGAAAAATCATAGGAAATTTTATTTAGCTGGAGACGGGGCACAAGGGACGTGCATCACTTAACAGTTTTCCGTTTTATTGAAATTTATTGAAAGGAAAGGCTCAAATTTCTTCACCACTTACCTTTAGGTTTTAATATTAACTTAGTAAATAATGGCATATCGCAACCTTATCACTTTTGTTTTTAAAATAAAATGCGCAAAAAATGTGCTCTTGGTCTATGTGCCCCCTATGAAAAAACTTCTCAAAAATAAGAAGAATGTATAAACTCTTACCTAGATAAGTATTTATTTTATTCTTTTTAATCAAAACATAACTTGTAATTTTGATTAGCTTCATTTTTAGTTGGGTACTATCTGCAACAAAATCAATCAAAAATTAAACAGGGGTGGAATCGGCTAAAGTGATTTGTGATAAGTGATAGTCACAATCAACAAATTTCGTCTGGCTAAGGTGATTGTCCTCTGTGCCCCAACACGAATACTTTTAAAAAATGATATCGACGTGTTTGACAGCGAATATTTCGCAAAACTAAAATTGCACAAAGCACCACTTAGCCCACTGTTTTCGATAAAAAAAACTTAAAATTATTATTACATAGCCCTAACATTGTAAGCACACACACTTTTATAAATTTTTTTTTTATAAACTTACCTTAAAAAACAATACATTTTAATTTATTCAATCTCAAAGCACTTGTACACACAAAAGACAAGAACCAACTGAGGAGATAGATGGGCGCTTTTATTATTTCCTATAACTTTTTGGCTAAGTCACTTACTTATCGTTATAAACAGAAAGTCCTCTGTGCCCCGTCTTCCCCTATCACTTAAAAATGACTAATTGAAACGCTTTTTAGAAAAAATTAAGTAAGCCATCTGATTTTTTCTGATGTTTTGACATTTAATAAAGTGAACAAATTTCCAAAATGGTTCTACCAGTTTCTTCAAAGACCGTTTTTTCTTTTTGGAAAACTTTTTAAAAACATGTTCCACTTTGTTTTTGGGAATGCAAATTTCTAAAACTGTAGTTTTTACCTGGAAAACAAAATTCAAAAATTAATCTAACCGTTTTTGACATCCAAAAAATAAAAAAAAAAAAAACTTACTTTTTTTTAAACTCACCTTTTTTGAAAACGGAAGCAACATTTCGTCTTTCATACTAAAATTTTTTATCGAAATCCGTCAAATATTTTCTGACAAAATCTGATTTAGTGGTTACCAACTAGGCGCCACTGCTATCCCATATTGTATTTTATAAAGCTATTAGAAACAATGTTTTGAGGCACTAGGGGGCGACACAGTCATATGATTTCTTCACAGTACTAATTTATATAATACAATGACGACATATTTTTTTTACATTCCACAACTTTAATTTTTGTTGCTTCCCATGGTAATCTAGACAAAAACCTCTAAAATCAAGAGCTTAGTTTTCCGTCAATAGATGGCGCACCTCTCGTGGTAGTACTATAGTTTACAATGCTTGTGGTAGGCGTAGGCAACTAGCAGTCTATATTATACATACATATTATGTCCTTGTCCATGGCTACACTGATCGATGGCAACCAACTCAGAGAATTTTGTTTGTGAATAAAAATTTAGATTGAACTCATACCTACTTTTTGTTAAAAATGTAGTTTTTATTTTTTTTTTTGTTATAATTATTCATAAAAAAGTATTAGTTGAATTGAAATTTATTAGCAAACAAAATTATCATTCTGTAGTCATCAATCAGTGTAGCATTTGTTTTTTTTGAATCGAATCATAAAATATTATGTATGAACAAAGTTTACTATTTGCAAATTTTTTCGGTTTAGTTTTTCTGATCGCTATAACTGGCCCCTTAGCATAAACTTAATTTTCATACAAAACATATTCACAATCCACATAGGTACCTTCCACACATTCTATTTTCTGCGAATAAATCCCGAAAATTCGCTACACCTACGAGCACTATAATTCATTTCTATTTGAATGCAAAAGTGTACTAATTTCTTCTGCGCATGCGTTAGATTGTAATACGCAGCGCCGTTTACTTAAGACCGAAAGGGATAGATCTACCTTCGCATGCGCAAAAGATATACTCAACTAAATACGAAATTCACACAAAATAAAGAAGTGTCAAAAAGAATGTAAACAACCACGAAATTAATTTTGGAGGTGAGTAATAAATATTGAAATTCAATGAATTTAAGGGTAAACATCTCAAATATTACTACACCAATTTGCTCTCTAACGTATTGAGAGCATTTAGGAAAAAAAATATTGGAAATATCCAACATTTCCAATTCAGATGCTGATTCTGAAAAATGTTTGTGTTTGCACATGACATCTTTCAGAACAAAATCTGTTCCTTCTTTTTATTTTGTTTATTTTGGCATAAGTACATTTAATTTGCTCTTTTTATTCAAGAAATATACAACTAGAAGAAGCTACAAAACAATCAGGAACTGGAAGCAAATCCTCAGCAACGAGCTGTGACGCTGTGAAGTATATTTTTTTTGCCGCCACCACACCGCCGGCCTTTTGACGTTTGTGTAGTAAGTGGTATACAAGCACGATATACGTGCGGCGACCAACCCAAAGAAGTTCATGACAGTCTGGAATCTGGATTCAAACAGGTATGCACCTAAGCACTTTTGATTATGATTTGATATGATGACTTACTATTACTACAGATTTTGTGCTTAGCTCATTTTCTAACGAACGAACGGTTCAGATTTAAACAAAATTTTCTAAGTGGTGTTTTTTGTGTTAACTTTATGTTTTGATTGAAATAGATTTTTCAGGAAAAGTCATAACGGTAGGTACCTCTCAGAGGAACGGTTTTTTTCAAATCAGGTTTTCTTGTAAGTTACTTGATGGATTTTTTAATTTTATTTTCTGATAGTAACTAGGTACAAAGTGCTAGACATTGGCATACTTAAAAAAATTGTTTTTTGAAAAAAAACTGGTCGAAGGAAGGCTTTTCAAAAAATGTTTACACTAGTCATTTTGAAGTGATTAACACAATATGATATCTCAAATCTTAATCGTCAATCCCCAAGCCCATATTCACACGTCGAATCGACGAAGGTTATCTTTCTAGGGTTAAATCTTGACTTAGGGGATCATAAAAACCAATCAGAAATAAATTTCAAATGTAGATTTTTTTATATTATGAATTTATGATTCGATTTAAGACACAAATGCTACACTGATCGATGGCAACCAACAAAGAATTTATTTTGCAAATAAAAATAATCGAGCAGACTTTGCCGTCTTAATGATTTTTTATATTTTAAAAATGTGCATCAAAATTTTGGAGAAACCAATACAAACACCAATTTAATGAAATCAAACACCTATTGGAGTGGAACGAAACAAAAATATAAATAAAATATAATATGTTACATATGTATGGTCTGCTGTAATTGTTTCAAATTTCCTTCTGCTTGTTGCTTGTCAATTTTACGTTGTATAGTCTTGCTTTGCAGCTTACTTAATTGTTGTTTTCAAATTCAACTTTAAGCGCAATATAAATGTATTCAGCGTAAGCTATTATTCATGTACCCATTCAGGTATATGGACTGCTAGTCTAATGTCAGCTTCATACAATAATTGTCAAAAAAATGTCGCCAAATTAAGAGATCGCAATGCTAGCTCTCAACAGGCCACTTCAGGGAAAAATTAACAACTTAAAATTTTGACATACCTATAGAAGCTCGCCACATCTCTTCTTAAAAATCATAAAGTTGCATTGTGAGAAATTTGTAACCATTTTATCAATGTTAATTGCTACTTGAAAGAAACATGACAACAAAATGTATTTATTTGTTTCATTGGACCTAAAGCCCATTTCATAAAATACAGCTGTTTAACTATATTAAAAATATAAAATATAAACATAAACGAAAGAAACTAGACATTGTTAGTGTCATATTGTCTCGCCGCCGCCGGCCGTCTCCACATAAGTGTTTCCGAAGATGAATTTCACACAAAAAACACCATTCTGAAAGTGTTATGAATGTCGAAACGTTTATGAGAAAAATGAGTTTTTCATTATAAACTCATGGCACTAGCATGCCAATTCCAAAAATCCGTGTGTAGAATGTCTTAAGAATACTCTGTACCAAGTTGAAGAATTCGGTCCAGCGATATAGGATAGATAGACAGACTGCCGGAAATGTGTGACCATCTTTTGGTGGGTCTGGAAATTCACGACTAAATTTAACTCGGCGTGGAAACTGTAAACAAAATTTATTTCCACCTGCTCTGTAGGGCAAGTACTATAAGTTTCATAATTGAACATGACATTACTATGGTTTTCGCCATACTGTCCGCGGTCTGTCTTGTCTATAGGTCTGTTTATTTTATTCCCTGTATTGTCGTTTTGTTGATCTTTCTCAGTGCACACTGGGTCAGGTTACATTAATTAAACAAACCTAATAAAAATAATCAAAGATTGTCTTAAGATATAAAGTTTCTATAATCGGTTCTTTTATTTTATTTACAGAATCATTTCGTATCAACGAAGTAAACTGTCATAACGACCTTATATATTTCTCAAGCAAGCCATAGTCGGATTACTTTTGAATACTTGAAGCTTAGATTTATTAGTGTGGTATATGGTATTTGTACAGTTAATTTCGCACGCTTTAGGCATAATGTCTCAAAAACAAAGTCAAATTCTATCCAATACCGAAGAGGTCATAAAATGCGGAAACATTGACGCGTTGGAACGCCATATCGAAGAAATTCAATCAAGTCAGGCTAGTAATCGTTGCGCTGAAGTTCCAAATTTAATAATTTTGGCTTGCAAGCATAGTAGGATAGAAATTTTGAAGTTTCTATTCATGAAGAATATAACCACCATTAAGCCATATGATCTTGATGATTCAAAACATAATGCATTTTACTACGCCATACGTTCGGGTAATATGGACCTTCTCAAAACACTCATTCTAGACTGGCCAGGTTCACCTTTTTCTAACAATTTGGAAAAACTGGACGATATTCTTTCACAAGCTTATGACGAATTGAAACTTAAAAACATTCCATTTTCAGAAAAAACTATTATATTTGTTGAAAGACAATTGATTGACCTACGTTTTTTTTGTAACAATACTTACAGAACTCAATCTTCTCTGACTAATATCATAAATCGAATAGAGCTTGTTGTTGAAAATATTGACTTGCTAAGTGCTGAGTACTCGAATGACCAAGAAATAGACGAACGATTTTTGTTCATTGCCAAATGCATCGCCCAAAATATTTTTGTGTTGAGAAGACAGCTAAGTTCAACCTATAAAACATTACCATGGGAAGAAATAGAATTTTGTTTAATACGTTTCACTTTAGCGCATATTAAACAACACAAAAATAATATTTTTTATCATTCCATACTAAATACAGCAAAATTATTAAAATATTTAAATTTATTTTCGAAGAAACTGAAGGAAGAACAAACAAATCTTAAAAGCATTGGAATTGACTTTGACGTTGAAAAGCTTGCTGAGAAACCAAAGCAAATACGTCAGTATATTGTTGAGAAAATTATTCAAATAAGTCCCCAATTTGAAGATCTTTACAACGATTATCAACAAATTAGAGATATTCATTCCTTGTCGAAGATGAGTCATTATATAGAATTATCACTGGCAGTTGATCCCAAAGAAAAAGAAGGAAAGTTAGTTATAAAAAGAACTCTAATGGTGATAGGCGAACACACAAAAAACACTTTAGAGTCACCTAAGCTATCAAAAGATACACAATTTCTTTTATTGTTTTCCCTTTCAAGTAATACGAACAAAATTCTAAAGGGATTACGAGATTCATTAGCACACGCTCCCTCAAATATTGATAATACTGAGGATGTCAACTTTTTTATTGGAATTCAAAAAGATTTCGAGCAACTTCGTGACTTAATAGATGATATTCTATACAAAATCAAAATAAAGATAATTATATTAATTTTAAAAGAAATTGCCAATGAAGAGAACTTTGATCAAATAAGGAAAATGTCGAAAATTGTGTTATATTGGGAAGATGAAATTTTCAAAGTGAATCCAAGAAGAAACCTAGACAGAATAAAAAATCTTTTTAGAAAACTTATCAAAAGTATAACTCATCCAACAGGCTTCGAAACAAATAAAATTAAGGAAGTAGATGAGCTCTTTGAATCTGAGGAATTTGACCTTTTTAAAAGTAGAAAAGATTACATTTTTTCATATAAAAATCTCGTTTTTTTAAACGTTTTAAATGAAAATTTTAATATGATCAAATTATTGACAAAATATCACGCACAAGCACTGTTAAACAACATAAGCCCCAATGAAGCCTATGAAATGCATTTATTAAGAAAGATTCATTCGCATTTTTGCCTCATATATGAAAGTTTTACATCGAGAATGCAAATCGATACAAACGAATTTGAAGAAATTTTTAAATTAATACTTAATATAAAGTTCATTTGTTTTTTTGGAACAAATGACGTGAAATTCATTAAAGAATTTGAGAAAAAAATTAAAGAAAACAAAAAACAAAACACGGATTCTACTCAAACCAAAAATGTGTTTCCAAAAGACCAATTAAATAACAAATTAGATGATCTGCGGCAGGATCTTAAAAAATTATCAAACATCCCAAAAAGAAGCGAAGACAAATTTCACGCAGTTATTGAGGAACTTGTCTTAGGGATACTCACTTTTTTTAAGGTTTCCAAGACTTGTGTGTTGGAGAACAATTTTCTGTCTATCGATGACAACTCCCCTTTGTTAATTGGAACAAGTCTGCGCAATCATTTGGCACACGATAATGGACTTGTGGATTTGTTAACATCAAATCCTTTAGTATCCGTTGTCTTGAATGCCAAAAAGTTAACTACGGAAGATTTAACGAGTACAACTGATGCTGACAGAAAGAGGCTTGGAAGGACACTGCCAGAGAATTTAACAAGACTCAAAAATAATTTCCATTGCGGTCTTGAGATCATTTCAAATCAAAGAAAAATGTTTAGTGCTTTGCAAAATGGAAGTTTTGATGATTTTCGATGCTGTTTGAGAGAAGGTGCTGACGTTTTTGGCAGATGTTCGCGTATGAGAACCGCACTGCACTATGCCAGTATGGGTGGCAGTCTTGGTATTGTAAAATATTTATTTGATCAAAATGTTTTAGCTAATGCCAAGGATATTCATGGCAACACTGTCTTGCACATTGCCTCTGAATATGGAAGAACAGATATTGTGGAGTACATATTGAAAAACAAAAAAGTTTTTAAAGATGAATTAACCAAATTGAAAGAAACGGCGTTACATTTGGCTGCTGAAAAGGGCCATACGCGAACTGTTGAACTTTTGCTGGATTATAAGGCAAGTGTTAATATTCAGAATGATAGCAATCATATTCCTCTTCAGAAAGCCGTTATTCATAATCAAAAGGATGTTGTTGAAATCTTGTTAAAAAAAGAAGAGAAAAGTGGAGTAAATAGCCTATTTTTGTTACATTTAGCTTCCATGTCAAGCAATCTAGTTATGGTTGAATATCTGCTCACGAAGGGAGCGAATGTGGATGCAATCAATAATGACAAGGAAACACCATTACACATAGCAGCAAGGTATGGGAATTCAGTCGTAGTTAGTTTTCTGATTAAAAATAAGGCCAAAGTGAGACCCGATGGAAATTATAGCCGAATACCATTACATTACGCTGCATATAATGGACATGTCGTGGTTGTTGAAACCCTAATTAAATATTGTGCACAAATTAATGTCGTTGATTTCCATAAGTTTACACCTTTAAATTATGCGATCCATAATGCACATGAGGATGTAGTCAATATTTTTCTTAAAAACAGAGCTAAAACAGATTTAACCAATGTAACTGGCCAACCTCTACTTCATTCAGCAGTTATTTCAGGAAATCTTAAAATTATACATGCTCTTCTTGATAACGGCGTTGAGATAAACTTAAGAGACCACCTTGGTATTTTGCCATTACACCTTCTTGCTTCTACAAAACATAGTAACCACAGTGAAATAGCTGACGTTTTGATTAGAAATGGAACTGATATCAATGCCAGAGACCAGTCTAGCAATACACTTCTTCACTTAGCTGCTCTTTCAGGAAACACGGAACTTATGAAATACCTTCTAAAACACGGAGCAGATATTAACGCTCGTAACAGCGACTCTTCGACACCTTTACACTTTGCAGTACTTGAAGATAATTTAGAAGCAGTAAAGATTCTGGTAAAAAATGAAGCATTAATTAATGAAAAAGGCAAACTCGGGTATACGCCATTTTCACTTGCTGCCGAAAATGGATATACTGAAATAGTTGAGTATTTTCTTGAAAACGAAGTGAGAGAAGACAAAGATACTGAGTCTAATGAAAGTGCGTTAGGAAAAGGTATTTTACATGGAAAATTTGGTCTTGTTAAGATTTTGCTAAAACATAAATCCCAAATAAATTACAGGGGTATTTCAGATGGATCGTTTTTAATTGAAGCCATAGAAGTTGGAAATAAGGACGTTGTTGAGATTTTAATTGCAAATGGAGCGAATGTCAAGCCAACAAAATGTGGAGATTACTCACCGTTATGTTGCGCCATAAGTCTGAACCGCATAGAAATTATTAAACTGCTAGTATCTAAAGGGGGAAATGTTAATGGCGAAGGAGGTCGACCAATTTTCGAAGCAGTTTATAGAGGTTTTAATGACGTTGTTGAATACTTGCTGCAGAAACAAGCTTCCCTCAAAACAAAATTTCTGGACGCAGATACAAATTTACTGATTTTGGCAGTATCACAAGGCCACAAGGACGTAGTGGGCACATTGATTAAATATGGCGCTGATGTAAAAGCAACTTTCTCCAACGGCACGACGGCCTTGTACACTTCCGTAAGGCAAGGGTATAACGATATCTCTAAAATATTGACAGAAAATGGAGCAGATATTAACGCCAAAAGTGGCAATGGTACACCTTTACAAATTGCTGTTACAACAAACAATCTGGAATGTGTAAAAACATTCATACAAAGTGGAAAGGCAAACATGGAAATTAAAGGAACCGATGACCGTACAATTCTTCATATGGCTGCAGAACAAGGTAATATAGAGATGGTTGCATACCTCGTTAACAACGGTTCTGACATTAATGCTAAGCTTTCGAGAGATGCCTATGATCTAAAGGCCATACATATCGCTGCCAAACTTGGTTTTAAGAATATTGTGGAATTTTTCTTAAATAAAGGTCTTAGTGTCGATGAACGTCATTCCAATAATATTACTCCATTACATTTGGCTTCAATGGAAGGTCAATCAAAACTTGTACAATGGTTAATTGCAGAAAATGCTGACATTGATGCTCAGGACATCGATGGTCTGACGCCTCTGCATTACGCTGCCAATTCTGGTAACAAAAACGTTGTCGAAATTCTTCTTCACAATGGTGCTATGTATAATGCGATTGATTTCGAAGGGAAAGATGTATTACAACATATTTCTCGTTCAGAAATAACTTCTTTGCTAGCATCAACTGAGAAATTATTTGAAGCCGTGAAAGAAAATAATTGTTCAAAAGTAGAAGCATCTTTAAAAGACGGAGCGATAATTAATTCAAAAAATAGAGACGGCTTCACTCCTTTGTACTATGCAACGATTAAAGAATTTAATGATATTGTTGATGTTTTATTAAAAAACAAAGCAAATCCTAATGCGGTTAACACAAATGGATTTACAGCGTTGCACTTTGCTGTTCAGAAGGCAAACACAAATGTCTTAAGAATACTTCTGTCAAATGGAGCACACGTTGCTCAAATGACAATTAAAGGAAACACAGCATTGCACATAGCAGCTTTGAGGAATAATAAAGAAATTGTTGAAATATTGTTGCAGCACGCAGATCGTTGCGGGCTTAATGAGTTCATTGATGCCAAAACAACAAATAGTGGCTCCACAGCTCTCCATGTGGCAGCAAAGAACAATTCTCTGGATATCATCAAAGCATTATTGAAAAGAGGTGCAGCGTGTGATGCTACAAACCAAAAAGGGGAATTTCCATCTAGTGTTTCAAATGACCAGCATGTAAAATTTTTCTTAAAACAGATTGAAAATTTATTTGGCTTAATCGAAAGTGGGAATTCGGAAGCTTTTAGTATATTCGCGACATTGGCTATTGATGAGTTCTTAGCTGCAACGAAGGCGCGTAATAAGGAAGGGCTTACACTTTTGCAAGTTGCAATTATAAATAAGAGGAAAACCATCGCTAAGCAGTTGGTTAATATTTTGAGAATTAAAAGATAATAGATTAATGATAACTTATTGTTTTTTATTCAATTTTTGCTGAGGCAAGGAAAACAATTCAATTATTCTTTTATACAGAGTGCCTTCTACCCCCATCACCATGGCAATAATTGAGGAAATTATACGTAAGGGTGTATCTTTAATTTTTTACTTGCTCTATAAGACAACAACTGGTTAGGAGAATAAGGCTACAAGGGAGTATTCTATTTGTATCAGACTTCTCAATTGTTCCGACAACGTTGTTTAGTACATTTTCTACACTTATTTCCTTTTGTACTGTTAAAGTTTCCTTGTCGGCTTTGGGATTTGGGAATGAATACTTCTTTTACTTCCCTCCATTTTTTTGGTATAAAGCCGTGAATGATACATCGTTCAAATAACATCTTGAATACAGGCATTATGAGATTCTTTGATTTTTGTAACATGATAGTGATTATCTAATCATTGCCAGGTTACTAATAAACCTTTAGCTAAATCATGTGTGTTATTTTCTTCTTCTTTTAGACTTGAGATATTGTCAGTTTGTGAAGTTTTATCTAAAGTTTTTGAGTACGACTGAGTCCAGTTGCTGCTGTTGGCCTAGAGTAACTGGTTCGTTCATGAAGATTTTTGTCTGGCTGTTTTTGTGCAGCTTTTGAGGTCGCGGATGCAGAAGTTGCGCCAGCAACTAAATTTTCTCTGACCAGCCTCTACAAATCCGGTTGATTCCATTATAACTCTTTTTTGCAGCATTAAAGACTTTTCTTGCGGTTGTTCTTAGTTCTTGTAGCTTTTGGAGCTGTAAGTTTTAACGGGACATGAAATCTCATAAGTGTCTTAGAGTATTTAGCTTAGTGTTTTCACAGTATTATCAATTTCTAAAGGCGATCTTGATGATAGGGACAGATGCGTGTTTTTGTTTTCTTGAAGTTTCTACATATATGGTGAGATTTGCGGTTCCATATGTCCATCTTTTTTTAACTCAACTATTCTGTGATTGAAGAGATGGGGTTTCCCGATACCTTCCTGTCATTGACATTTATATTTTTTGAGTTGTTTAGTAGAGTAATGTCAAACTTTTTCCTTCTAGTCTTGTCACGAACGTCGGTTCTTTACCTTTATGGCCTAGTATTAAAGTTCCTCATTGTAGGTATAAGATATGAGTTCAATTTACATTCTAGGTCAAAGTTTCTTCTTTGTGCTTCATCACATTCACTCTGGTTGACTTGTCTACTCGGTTATTAGTGCGGTGCGGTGTGTCATGTAGATGGAGGCGATGACAAGTGAATTGCCTTCTTGTTATTTGTGTTTCAACACTCTCTGGTCGACATTGCTGTGGGTGGTGGTGGTGGAAAAAGGTAAGCCCGTTTTCTTTGCTCCAATGCAAATTTTAACTGCTTAGCTCGATTCTTTTAATCAAGCCCACGGAGCTTCTGCTTTGGCGATGAACTTTATCGCATTGCACAACCTATGAAGCCATCCAGACTTGTTCACTGCCCAAAGTAAGGGGTATGGTCCTGTTTGTAGGAATTATTCAAGCCGTCCGGGATTGTCAGTTCAATCAGATTGCCAAAGTCAACTCGGAAGATATTTTCCTAAAAAAAAAATATTTTAGAATTTGCTATATTATACACTTCCCACTTATACATGGAACGAAATAACCCTATCGGCGATATATTTTGCTTTGCATCCATTTAATCAAGACTTTATTTTTGAGATTTTGCTTTTTAATTGTTTTGATATATTTTTCACATTTGAACAAGAATAACTTCCAAAATTTGAATTTTTTTGAATGGAAATTGAAAAGTGCAATTTTGCAAACAGGTGTTTGTCATCTGTCAAGACCATTATTTTGTTTTGTTTTTTCAAGGCCCTTTTTTGGAACGAACGTGAAGTTGGCTCGCAATTCATACTTTTTGGGGCTATTTATTGATGTTTAGTTTTGAGTTATTAGTCTAGATTCTAGATACATGTTAAGCTGACTTCTTAAGATAAACACAGCTGCTATTTATAAAAAATTTCTTAGCTGTTTTCAGCTAGTCATAGCTTAATGCGAAAATCTATTACAATAATGCTTCTAATTATGACAGCACATGATGTCAGGCAGATATTTTTAACAAAAATTGTTTGGGAAAGGTCGGGGTGTTGTGACTTTTTAACAAACATTTGGAAATATCTTAAAATCCGGCACGATTAGGTACAATAACTGCGGCGACAATAATTTTTAAGGGTTTTATGTAAAGGGGTCAAATATAAGTAATTTTTCACTATAGGAGAGGGTCTACCCTACCCCGTTTAGGAGGAAGGGTCGATTTTCGAAAAAAATGTCTTGAATGGAAAAATAAATATAAAAAAACAACGGCAACACTTAAAATGTTAAAATGTATAACTATAGGGATTTTAACTCCCTTTTCGGGGGAACATCCGCTCACGCAATTTCGTTGCTCCGCTGAGGGCAGGTCCAACTGTCTGGCACGTGCCTGTGTCAGTAGTATATTTAATCAACAGTACCTGGGTGGCCCGAGTCGTGGAAATTTGATTTTAGACATAAAAAAAGTATACAGGTCTTATCAATGGGAGAGAAAGTGTTGGTCTGCAACTTAAATATTTCGATCCTCCCACTATCCAATATTTTGAAAACTAGGATTAAAAGAACAAATGTCTGGCTTTTAAAGATTAATGTAGTTTAAGTGTTGCCGTTGTTCTTTAATATTTATTTTTCCATTCAAGACATGTTTTTCGAAAACCGTCCCTACGGGGTGAGATAAATCCCCCTATATACATACATATACACAAAACCGTTATTAATTCTTGGTAATAGTTCCGAAACAACCAACTGCCTCGGATATGGATGACCCTACTGATGACGACCCTAGCAAACGAAACAAGGACAACGAATTTCGGTTCTGCACGTGGAATGTCCGGACCCTTAACAGACCACGTGCAGCCGAACAATTAGTGGAAGCCCTAGATGGTGTCAAAGCCGACATCACAGCCATCCAAGAAGTGCGATGGGATGGTGAAGGCACAAGGAGGATGAAAAACTGTGACATCTACTACGGCAAGTGCTACAGGGCAAGAAACCAGCGGCTATTTGGATGCGGATTTGTGATAAGAGGAAGGTTTAGGCAAGAAGTCTTGGGGTTTCGTGGCATAAGCGAACGCATTGTCACAATCCGCATTAAATCCAAATGCAGCAACATCTCGCTGATCTGCGTCCACGCCCCCACAGAGGAAAAAGATGACACGACCAAAGAAGAATTCTACGATCTTCTCGAGAAGACGTATGATGAATGCCCGAAGTACGACACTAAGTTTATTCTTGGTGACTTCAACGCCAAAATCGGAAAGGAGGGTAACTTTGGCTCGACAGTCGGAAAGCATAGCCTGCACGACAACACTTCCGGTAACGGACACAGGCTAATCGACTTTACTGCGGGGCGAAGTGTCATCTTAGCTAGCACATACTTCCCACACCTCAATATACACAAGGGGACCTGGCGGTCTCCTGATCAAAATACCGTCAACCAAATTGATCACATTGCGATTGATAGCAGACATGCCTCCAATGTCATGGATGTCCGCACTTTCCGAGGGGCCAACATAGACTCGGACCACTACCTTGTTGTAGCTAAAGTGCGAATGCGGATCGCCACCAGACCGCAGAATCGAACATCCACTGTGAGAAAGTTTGATGTTGCGAAGTTGCAATCGCAAGAGACCGCCACAACCTTTGCCAATCATGTCTCCTCTTATCTCTTGACAAGCCCGGCGCCTGCGCCAAACCCAGAGGCCCAGTGGCAACATTGCAAAATGGCCATCAAAACCGCTGCCACGGATGTTTTGGGTTTCATTAGGCGACCACAACGAAACACCTGGTTCGATGATGAGTGCAGGCTCGCACACTTGGCCAAAGACGAAGCCTATCATGCAGTTCTGAACGCCAGAACTAGAGCTGCCAAGAGCGCTTTCCGTGCGGTATACCAGCAAAAGAGGAAAGAGGAACATCGGCTTTTCAGAAGAAAAAAAAGAGAACTGGAAAAACGAATGGTTGAATCTATTGAGGGGTGCTACGGCAGAAGCAATGTTCGAAAGTTCTACCAAAGGGTAAAGCATTCGTCCAAGGGTTACAAAGTCCGAGCGGAAGCATGTAGAGACGAGGGTGGGAATGTCGTTGTAGATACACAGTCGGTGCTGAGAATTTGGAAAGAACACTTCTGCAGACTGTTAAACGGCGAAGACAACCAACTTATCGCTGTCAGGCAGAATGATCCATTTGATTTGGATGATGATGAACAAAATTTCCGTCCTCCCGACCAAGAAGAAGTTCGGATAGCAATATCTAAACTAAAGTCCAACAAGGCTGCTGGAGCTGATGGCCTTACGGCTGAACTCTTCAAAGCAGCGGGAGATGACTTGGTGAGGAGCATACACCAACTCATCTGTACAATCTGGTCGGATGAAAGTATGCCTGACGAATGGAACCTCAGCATTGTGTGCCCTATCCACAAGAAAGGAGATACTCTAAGCTGCGCCAACTACAGAGGTATAAGTCTCCTAAATGTCGCCTATAAAATCTTGTCGGCCATTCTGTGTGAACGTCTGAACCCTTTCGCACGTGAACTGATTGGCCCCTATCAGTGTGGTTTCAGACCCGGTAAGTCAACCGTCGACCAAATTTTCACACTTCGGCAGATTTTGGAAAAGACCCAAGAATTCCAGATCGATACTCACCACCTCTTTATCGATTTTAAAGTCGCCTATGACAGCGTAAACAGGAACGAGCTATACAGAGCCATGTCGCTTCTTGGCATCCCTGCCAAACTCGTTCGATTGTGCAGGATGACTATGGAGAACTCTCGCTGCTCCGTCAAGGTTGGTAAGAACACCACCGACTCATTTAATGTCGAGAAAGGCTTACGACAGGGTGACGCGCTGTCATGTAACCTCTTCAACATCATTCTTGAGGCAATCGTACGCAACTCGCATGTCAACACCAGCGGTACGATTTTTTTTTAGATCCGTTCAATTACTTGGCTATGCTGATGATATTGACATTATTGGAAGAACGAAGCGCGCTGTCAGTGGAGCATTCGCAAGTATTGAAGTGGAAGCGGCTCGAATGGGTCTGGCTGTAAATGAAGATAAAACAAAGTATATGCTGTCCTCGGGTGAAGTAGATCATCACCGTAGGCTCGGACAAAACGTCACAATGGACAGATATAACTTTGAGGTTGTCAAGGACTTTGTCTATTTGGGTTCCACTATAACCTCTCAGAACAACATCAGTGAAGAGATCAGTCGAAGAATCACTCTTGCCAATCGCTGTTTCTTCGGGCTAAGAAGGCATCTTAGTAGTAAAGCCCTCTCTCAAAGGACCAAGGAGACACTATACAAGACCCTTATCATCCCAGTCCTGCTGTATGGGGCAGAAGCGTGGACACTGACACAATCGGATGAATACAGGCTGGGGTGCTTTGAGAGAAAGATTCTTCGGGTGATATTCGGGCCTGTATGTATCAATGGAGTATGGAGGAGAAGATTCAATGACGAACTGTACGGGCTATACAGCGACATTGACTTGGTTAAGAAGCTGAAAATTCAGCGGCTTAGATGGCTGGGTCATGTGGAGCGTATGGACGAAAACGCTCCTGCCCGACGAGTCTTCAATTCCAACCCGGAGGGCCGACGCAGTTCTGGAAGACCCCATCTAAGGTGGTGCGATCAAGTGGTAAACGACCTCAACCAACTTGGTGTGCGCAACTGGAGGCCACTGGCTAGGGACCGGCCTAGCTGGCGAGGATTGTTGGTTGAGGCCGTGGTCCACAATGGACTGTCTGCGCCACCTTAAGTAAGTAAGTAATTCTTGGTGCCTCAGTTTTCGTACTTTCCTCCTAAACTCCGAATACAATTTCAAATCTTAAAAACTTACATGCGTTACAATATCATTTTAGCAATATAAAAGCATTAATACTTATTGATATAAATATTTTTTACAGAGTTGTAAGATTTTTTCCAAAACCCTACAAAGTGTCAATTTCTCCTACCATTAGGGATAGGATTTGCCATCTGGGTAAGAAGGTTTTGACAGAGTAGACAGTGGAGGATTTAACACATGATTATTGTACAACATTTTTCATATTACATTCATTAAATAATTATTTTTGTATATCCAACACATATCTTTGTTAAGTTTAAGGACGTAGAACTTATAGAACAAAATAGATTGGGTTACGAAAAAATCTGATTTGACAAAACCAGTAGATTTAAATCTAGAATGTTAATTCAAAAAATCCCTCTGTAGGACGTCATACAAATACCATATGTAACACGTTTGAAGAAAATCGGTCCAGCCTTTTCGGTAACTATGGAGACAGACAGACAGATTTTGCAGACCCAATTTTTGCGGCTTGTCTATCATCGTAATGTGATGTTTGATTGTCCAAAAAAATTTACGAATGCATAACTTGCCTTATAGCACCTACCTATAATCGCAAGTAAAACTCCTGGACTCTACTGGTTTTTGTACCGATGTCTTTTGATCTCTTCAAGGTTAAGGATATCTTCACTGCAGATATAAAAAAACTGGCGGATGAACAGGCCCGCTGGTGCAATCATTGGCAACTCAGGAAAGTACTCGTACATAGTACCCAAACATAATTGGATAAGTAGTTATTTTTACTTCCTTTACTTAACATATTTATGTATATTTCAATTCACAGTACACTTTTAAGTCTGTGAAAAGTTAACAATTATAATTTGCAATAAAGTACGTATTTAAATAAGGTTTACAAAGTTAAATAAGAAAATTAGTATAATTTACGAGGAATGAGAAACACAATTAAAATAAAAAGATAACAATTTAATACCATCATCATATCAATTTTTGCACTTTAAAATGTGTCTTAACTCGATCGAATTTTCAAAAAGAAATTAATGTTATATGCTTGATAACTTTGAAAGGGAGGGGGTTAAATAAAAATTAGTTGCTTTGGTTAGTGAAGAAATGCCTTAACTCATTTTCAAAACGATGTGTGTCTTTTAGCTCTAAAATTGCGGAGAAGTGTATTCCAAAGGCGTATAGCAGAAATAAAAAATTGTCTTTCCGATGTAAGGCAAGTAAATTGTAGTAAAATCATACAAGCAGATCTGTTGGGCGAAGAAAAGCGAATTTTAATTTTTTAGTAAAAACGGTACGAAATTTATATCCAATAAATTTCTAAATGGGAGATATGGTCAAATCTTCCTAGATTAAAAATGTAATGCAGAGTACTATTAAATGCCACTTGAAGCTTTCTTTTACATTCACTATCACAGTTGTAAAATATTTCACATCCATGTAAATAAGTATAGGAATAACTTAAGATTTAGCAAGTATTATTCTTGTTTTTAGCGGCGTAAACTTTTGAGCTGTCAATAAAGTTCGAAGAACTCATTGATGTGATTATTCCACTTTGATGTCCTGTTGAGTACTAAACCCAAGTTTTTCGAACTTTCAACAAACTTAATAGACAAACAATCGAGCTTTATTTTTGGAAAATAAGAAAGCTCCAGCTTCTTTCTTGAGATGACCAGGCACTTACATTTTTTTTGGATTAAGTGAGAGCCCATTATTCAATGACCACTTCGAGATCCTTTGAAGGTCTTCGTTTAAATCGGAAGTTAAAGCTTTGACGCAACTTATCAATAAGGATAGAGTGGTCGACCTTATCAAATGCCTTTGAAAAGTCCAAATGAATAAGAAAAGTGACATTGTTCTCGTCTAATTGTTCTCTTATATCTTCTACTACCTTCAAAAGTGCGGTGGTACAACTATGTTTGGCTCTAAATCCAGATCGAACAGAAACTAATAGTAAACTACGTTCGCAAATTTTGGAAAGATATGGAAGAATAGATATAGGTCTGAATTCCTCACCAGTTGAATTCTTAGGTATCGGTATTATTTTTGCCTTTTTCCACTGACAAGGAAAAACACCTGTCATTAGAATCGTATTCATTACGCGTGTTATACAAGGAAGCAATAACGGAAGTATAGCTTTCATAAAGACCAGATGAATTCCATTAATTCCTACGGCATTAAACTTTATGTTCAAAAAGCTTTCAACTACATCTGTGCTTTCTATTCTAGTAAACAAAAAGGGTGAATCCGTAGAGACAACATTGCCACTAAAGGTTCTATTACCAGAAAGGGTATTAGAAAATGGCGATTAAGATCATTGCAATCGATATTACTTGTGCAGATCATTTTCTGCTTACCTATCTCTAATGTACGAAAATTATTTCACATCTTTCGACAATCTAAACTGGAATTAATCTGGTTGGAATATAACTGTTTCTTAGCAATTCTTATTTCACGAACAACTTTGTTTCTTTTATTTTTGTAATCACGAAGATGCACGTCTATACGGAAACGCTTCCTAAGACGATAGGCCTGGTCCCTTTGAATTATTAACAAACGAATTTCATTTGTAAACCAAGCATTTGACTTTGGCTTTTTCCTACCGGTTGATATTGGAAGGTGTGTATCATATACATTATGCAATTAATATTATTCTGAAGAAAATCAATTTGGTAATCCGGTGACGTCATACTGTAAACAAGCTTCCAAGGAATTAGACGAATATGAATTTCAAGAGCAGTACTATCGATGTTTTTAAAATTACGGAAACTATAAGTTGTTGTAATAGAACGAATATTAATATCAAAATCAAATGTAAGGAAGATAGGTCATGTTGTGAAAAAGCGGGTACTTACAGATATTTGATCATAAAAAAGTATCTTGTTGGTGTTATTCACAAAAAAACAAATACAGAAGGGTACTTCATGGCATTTGTTTCAACAAACTTCCTTCCAATTTTTCCAAATATTCTTCTTGGGTCTAGTACACAATTAGCTGACCCTGCAAATTTCGTTTTGCCAAAATTCATTAATGTATTGAAAATAATAATTCTTTCATATGCATTTAGTTAAAAGATGATGATTTAAAAATTCAAACATGCACTTCATTTTTATTTGCTTGTATATAGAAAGATACTGTGTGATTTTAAGTCGATTCGGCCCATAAACAAGAATTCGAAAAAAGTATCCTCAGTACCACCTAGGGGTACTTAACAAATTAATGAAATTTAGAACATCTGTCTGTGAAAGTCCTGCCAAAATCGATGCATAAATAATAATTTTTGACAAATGCGATCGCAGCGCCACCTGGATGTGTAATTAAAAAACAGAATAAACAGGAATGATGATTTTGTGTTATGCAGCGGCATGTGTGGGAAAAAATACCATATAAAATGCGCTGATCTAAGCCAATTTGATGTAGGGTTAATTAAAAAGAAATCCTAGAATCAAATTCATGTGTGTTGACTGCCCAAATATTTTAACTGCCTTGAGCAAACAAATAGAAGAGATGGCAAGAAACAATAATGAATTAAAAAAAAGTGTAGATGAAGTAAAGTGTCAAAATGAAATTGCACCAACACAACATAAACCATCATATGCTCAAGCGTTGAAAGAGAAAAGCGAGATATTTAATTGTGATTAAACCTAAATGTGATCAAAACAATGAAAAAACAAGGGAAGATATAAAGAATGTAATTAAACCAACAAGTATGAAATTAAAAATTGATGAAGTAAAAAACGTGCAAAATGGTGGAATTCTAATAAAGTGTGACAAGCAATCAGTAAAAACAATCGAAACTGAAATAAAAACTAAAATGGGTGAATATGATGCGAAAATTCAAGAACAACGCAAACCGCGCATTAATATAGTAGGAATGAGAGAGACAATTAGTGATGATGACTTGATCATAGAGGACCTAAAGGAGAGTGAAATCTTTCGTACGTATCACCCTCCGACACCCATTTCCGTTTTTTTTTTTTATTATTTGAAATCGTGTCTGTGAATAAATGCAAGAACAACAACACAAAATCATATCATACCAACTGTGCGTGTATGCGAGTTTTCACGCACACATTCGCAGATGGTATGATTTATCTGTCAAATCAGCTTGTTGGCAAAATCCCATTTCCAGCCTACATTTAACTCTCTTGTGAATGCGATTTATCTCACAAAACAAAAAAATATAATGTCATTATTGAGGTGAACAGGGTTACCAACTCTCATATTATGAATGTGGGAAAATTAAATATTGGCTGGGATAAATGTCGTGTGTACCAATATATTAGAGTGCTTAAATGTTATAATTGTTGTGGATATAATCATATTTCTAAATACTGTAATAAGAGTAAAATATGTATGAAATGTGCTGGAAATCACGATGTTAAAGACTGTACAAGTAATATAAATAAATGTGTAAACTGTGCTACATTGAGCTCGCAAACAAATCAAGATATTAATTTTGAACATATGGCATCTGATTACAATTGTCCAGTGTTTTTAAGAAAATTCAAAGCTTCTGAGGAACGGAGTAACTACTAGCAACTAGAGTCAATTAAATGTTTTTTTATCAAATATTGAAGGTTTAGCTAACAATCTTACTAGTCTCCAAATAATTACTAATGAATTCAACTGTGATATAATCGTCTTAACTGAAACCCATGTGACAAAAAACCATGACATCTGTGAAATGCAACTAGATGGTTACTATATGTTTAACTGTAATAGTGAATCTAGTCATACTGGAGGTTTAATGTTTTATGTAAAAAAAATCTTTAAATGTTCATTAGTTAAAAAATTTGTTATTGCGATGAATTATTGGTGTCTTATAATAAAAGTGCAATATGAAAACACAGCTGTGATATTATTATGTGCAATATATCGATCTCATATGTCGACCAAAACTGCTTTCTGTGATGATCTCGAACAATGGATAGATTTTCTGCAACAATGTGATAATAATTTTATAATAATGGGAGATTTTAATATAGACTGGCTCGATAGATCAAATACATATTCCAGACGCCTTAACCAAATAATGACGGATAATAATTTAACATTACTAAACACTGAACCTACCAGAATAACAGAATCATCGCGAACTCTTATTGATTACGTTCTCACTAATAACAATCAAATTTGCAGTGCTAAAGTTGAACATAATCTCAAGATAAGTGATCATGAGGCCCTTGAAGTTTTCATTAAATGTAACAAACCTAAGAAACGAAATAAGAAGATCATCAAATACTGTAAGTACAACAAAGAATATTTATTAAGTGAACTAAGACTGAACGACTTCTTCTCTAACTTTGATCCTGAACATCCACATAATGTAAATGTACTAAGTGAAAAATTTGCAAACGAATTAAAAAATATTGTTAATAGTATGGTAGTCACTAGAGTTGTACCTTACCAAAATGGGGAATGGTTCAACAATGACTTAAAACGCGCTAAAGTTTCAAAAATAAATTTTTATAAAACAGCTGTATTGTCCAATAGACGAAATGATTGGCAAGCATATCATCAATTCAGAAATTATTACAAAAGTCTGATCGAAAATACTAAATCAAAGTTTATATCTGATAAAATACTAAATGCCAATAATCAAAAAGATATGTGGAGGCAATTAAAAAAATACGTGCTTAAAACAAACAAAGACGAAATAACTGAAGTACAATTTCAAAACTGTGATAGAGAATACAATAGTGCAATAATAGCTGAGAAGCTGAATAACTTTTTTATTAATAGTGTAAATGATCTTACCAATTCTGTGATATTTTCTGAATATACAAGCCTAGTAGATGTGTGCAATATAGAACTTAAGTTTACTTTGGTAAATATTGATGATATTATTAACATCCTAACTGTGATAAATAAAAAAAAATGACTTCAATTTTATGAATGTTAAAATATTAAAAGACAGTATAGGGTCCTGTTCTCACACGTATAATTAATTGTTCATTTAGTTCTGGTGTTTTCCCTAAATCCTGGAAAGAATCTCTTATCATTCCTAAAAAGAAAGTTCAAAGTTCAGTTAAATGTATTGACATCCGACCAATAAACATGCTTCCACTGTATGAAAAAATAATGGAAAAAATTGCAACGCTCCAGCTTCAAAACCATCTTAATAATAACAATATAATAAGTACACACCAGTCAGGCTTCCGCTCAAATCAATCTTGTGAAACTTGTGTTAATTATGTGGTCAGTGATTGGAAAAAGGAAATTGACAATAAAAATTGTGTTATAGCTGTTTTCCTTAAAATATAATATAATTTTACTTAATAAATTAGAAAAGTATGGCATTAAAGGAACTCAACTTAAGTGGTTTAAGTCTTTCATATGTAATAGAACGCAAAAAACAGCAGTGAACAACGATATCTCGAACGCGGCACTACTTTCGACTGGAGTTCCACAAGGAACTATTTTAGGTGTAGTCCTTTTTCTACTATATATTAATGACATGGAGAAAATTATACAGCATTCTAAATTAGTTCTGTTTGCTGATGATGCCCTGCTTTATATAGCAGGTAAGGACATAAAAACAATAAAAGATAATATTCAAAGTGACTTAAGTGCAATATATAAATGGTTGAATATGAATAAACTTTTACTCAATACGAATAAAACTAAATTTATGGTAATAAATAATCTTTCCACATTACAACAAATAAACTTATCCATTGATAATGTACTGATAGAATAAGTAACAACAATTAAATATCTTGGCATAATCTTAGATAATAAACTATCATTTAATAAACATATAGACTATATTTGTAAAAAAGTGTCTAAAAACTTGGGAGTTCTTAGAAGAACTCGTAGAAACATTTCTAGAAATAGTGCAATAAAAGTGTATAATGTAACTGTCAAACCCCATTTTGAATACTGTGCGAGTCTACTATATCTGTGTAATATTTCCCAAAAAACAGACTGCAAAAGCTACAAAACAAATCTATGCGCATTATCCTTAAGTGCAGTCGGTACACGTCAATTGCATCTATGCTCGAATCCCTTAAATGGTTGAACATAAGCCAAAGACTTTTTGTGATGGCAATGATCTTCGTTTTTAAAATAAAACACAATTTGTGCCCAGAATATCTCCAATCCAGTATCCCTGAAAGAAGAGTGGTACAAAACAACTTACGGAACGTCGAAGAGTTCAACATAATTCGGACCAGAACATCTAGAGCCCAAGCTAGTAGGTATACTCTATATGGGACTTCAAGCATACAAAAATCTACCTTCCAACATAAGAAATATTAATGTCTTAAATCAATTTAAATCCCAAATTTGTGTATATGCAAAATCTTTTATTAACTAAAAATTCCTGAAGATAAATTATTTGAATGTAAAAATGCCTTGAAATGTAAATATTGCTTTGTAACAAATAATGGTCTTTGAGCCAAATAAATTTCAAAATTCAAAAAAAAAAAAAAAAATAATCTAAGTTACTCCTTACAATGTCAGTTATCCGCTAGTGGAAATCCCGTCAAAATCGGTCCAGCCGCTTCCGAGATTAGCCGGAACAAACAGACAGACAGAAAAAAATTTTAAAGATTGTGTTTTTATTATAAGTACCGAATATGATTTCAAACGCATTTAGTAGAAAGCTGATATTTTGAAATTATTAACAGACACTTCATTTTTGTTTATGTGTATAAATGACGACAGTCTACATCTGCTTCCACACAATTAATATACACTCCACATGGAATTCAAATTTGGCTCGTCTTTATTATATAAACTCAATGATTTCATCCATGGGAAATGTGAGACATATGATATTTTTTTAAATATCATCCTTGAAATGTACGATGTCTATGATATTTTGCCTTAAATAATCCATTGTATTTTAGATTTTATATAGATTTTATAAACAATGCCCAGGCCAGTTGATTTTCGTTTCCATACAATATCTCTGAAAATTGTGTCGCCAACACATCACTAGCGCTCTACGTGCAAGTTGCGAAATTTGTCTCTACAAGAAACTTATTTTCAATGTTTGACAGAAACTAAAACTGAAAATAACCTCAATTTAGGAGCGGTGAAAAAATCCATCCAAACAACTAAAACTGAAAAACGAAAATAATTAAAACCAAATATTTGCAAGGATCAACTTTAGTTTTAGTTAAAAATTCGCGCGAATTTTTAACTAAAACTAAAGTTAATCTTTGCAAACATTTTGTTTTAATTATTTTCGCTGCTAATGCAGTTTCTGTGCATTCTATAATACAAGTTGAAAAAAATAACAAAATATTTGCAAAGATCAACTTTAGTTTTAGTTAAAAATTCGCGCGAATTTTTAACTAAAACTAAAGTCAAACATTAGTAGCGAAAATAATTAAAACCAAATTCTTGCAAAGATTAACTTAAGTTTAGTTAAAAATTCAATGCATACATATTTCTTTAATAGGTCTATCCCTTTTTGTAAAAACTTTTGCTTATAAATTATAATAAATTGCTTAAATCCATATGATATCTTTCATTTTTCGACAGTTTTTATCTCTTGAGATTTTCAAAATTTTGATGGGAATTTATTTCACATGATTTTTTGGTGAAATTAATTCTCACTTTCGGTGGGAATTAACTTCATAAAAAAAAAGTGAAATTAGTTCCCACCAGTGGTGAAGTAAATTCCCATGTGGAGGTAGTGCCCGTGAAGTTAGTTCCCTGCACCGTTCAATACATTATTTTGTTCCTCCTTTCTAGCCACAAGAAGGAAATGAAAAAAAAGGCGAAAAGAGTCCATCCTTGCCGAGGAAACCCGCAGATCATTTTGTTTCCACATCTCACGTCGTGAGCGAAGGGCGCTTTTTTGGAACCAACGTGAAGTTGGCTCCTAGCAGTCCATACTTACTAGGTCCATGGATTTAATATACAATTCTGGGACCAAAATCTATATTATATATATGTCCATGTTTGCGAATAAAAATTTAGATTGAACTCATAACTACTTTTTGCTAAAAATTTATTTTTTATTTTTCTGTTATAATTATAATACAAAAATAAATAAATAAATGTTCATCAAAAAGTATTAGTTAAATTGAAATTTATTAGAAAAAAAAATTCATTCAGTTGGTTGTCATCAATCAGTGCAGCATTTGTGTTTTGAAATTTTTTCGGTTTAGTTTTTCTGATCGCTATAAAGGACTATTCACATGAGAGCAACCAAACAAATGAACGAATAAATGAGATTTTTCATACTTCTAAACAATATTTTGCAACAAAATCCATTTCAAAATGATAGAAACTCATTAAATCTAATGTTATGATGCTAAAATTTATATTTTAATTGAAGAAAAAAGGAATTTTAGTTTCAATCTCACTGCTACGAACTGTCAAACCCTATTCTCGTTCCACACACCATCCACATAGCAACGAATAAATTATAGCGTGAACTTAATTTTCATACAAAACACCTCCACAATCCACATACCTTCTTCAAATTCTAATTTCTACGAATAAACCCCAAAAATCGCTACACCCACGAGCCACGAGCACTATAATTCATTTCTATTTGAATGCAAAAGTGTACTAATTTCTTTGCGCAGGCGTCAGACTGTAATACGCAGCCGGCAGCCCCCTTAACTTAAGACCGAAATGGATAGATCTACCATCGCATGCGCAAGAGATAGAATCAACTAAATAAGAAATTCACACAAAATAAAGAACTGTCAAAAAGAATGTAAACAACCACAAAATAGGATGCAATTTTGGAGGTATGTAAGTAATAAATATTGAAATTCATTGAATTTAAGTGTAAACATCTCAAATATTACTACACCGATTTGCTCTCTTGCGTATTGAGATTGAGAACATTTAGGAATACAAATATTGGAAACAACCAACATTTCCAATTCAGATGCTGATTCTGAAAAATGTTTGTGTTTGCACATGACATCTTTCAGAACAAAATCTGTTCCTTCTTTTTATTTTGTTTATTTTGGCATAAGTACATTTAATTTACTCTTTTTATTCAAGAAATATACAACTAGAAGAAGCTACAAAACAATCAGGAACTGGAAGCAAATCCTCAGCAACGAGCTGTGACGCTCTGAAGTATATTTTTTTCGCCGCCACCACACCGCCGGCCTTTTGACGTTTGTGAAGTGGGTGGTATACAAGCACTTTAGGTGAGAGTGAGACGATCAACCCAAAGAAGTTTATGGCCTTCCGGATTCAAACGGGTACCTTAAGCACTTTTGATTATGATTTGATATGATGACTAAAGCCACCTTTACATGGAGTTGCAAATGCAGACGAAAACGCAACAACAACAACAATAGTGCAGACGATGAAAACGAACATGTTCATCTTCACTATAATTTTCAAGCTGCATCTATAATTTTCCTATAATCTGCATCCATGCAGACCGTCTGCATTTTTGCCTTCCCTCTCTATCACACAAGTATGATTTATTGATTTTGCATCCTCTTTTTTTGCAACTCAGGGCTTGCAGCTCCATGTAAAGGCACCTTAAGGTACTACAGATTTGTGTTTAGCACATTTTCTTTAAATTGTCCGACTATTGAACGGTCTATAGATAACTCTCTTAGAAGTACATAGCTATAACGTGGGAGCTCTTAACCCTTAACGTAGTACATTTAGGGTAATTTTTTTTTGTTTTTGGCTCATTCATTTGACAATAGACCGTTTATAATATTCTTGAATACCTGGTCACCATCTGATATCTTTCAATCTTAAAATGTTTGGTAAAGTTATCAAACTTTATTAAAAACATAAGCGAGAGCTACAGTACGTTTGGAACGAACTGTTGGATACCCTATTCCCTATATTTTTATATGTGTATGCGTCTGCAAAACTTAAATTTTTAAAAATTAGATTTTGAATGGAAATAGCGGTTATGGGTGTTTTTAACAATTCATGGACCACACTGCTACGTAACCAAGGAATATAAATCTAAGTGTTCATCTTTTTACTTCAAAACTGCGACCGATAGTTAAAAAACGTTAAAAAATTAAAGCCTTATACAACTTTTGACGGAAACGCCCCTTAAAAGTGGGTTTGTCTTAAAAATTTGAAGCACTAACTGAGCTTTGATCAAAATTTAGGCATATGTGTAAAACTACAGCTGAATCGAGTAGTTTTTAAACAATCTTACATGAAAAAGGGTATTTTATCGAAATCACGCCTTCAAAAGTGGGCGTATTGAAAAAATGTACACAAGAAAATGAAGAGATATATTTTTCATAAAACGAACGGAAGGGAAAAAGGTTTAAATTGAATATTGGTAGTACCTTAAATTTTTAAAACTACGTTTTTCTTTCTTTCATGAAAAGTGGGCGAAAGCCACGCCCAAAATTCAAAAATTTCTTTTCATACACAAACCATTTAGTTTCTACTAAATTTATTTATTTACAAAAACAATTTTTTAATAGTTTCTATTGAAAAGTGGGCGCCAGCCACGCCCAAAATCAAATTTATTGATTTTATACACAAGATGTTTATGTGCCAGTAAGACCCACAAAATTTAATATTTTTCTCTTTAATATAACATTTGTTATTTTATAAAAACAATATTGATGGTTTTGTATGAAAAATGGGCGTCCGCCACGCCCAAACTGAAATATTTTTATATAATTGGAAGAAAGTTTACCTAAAGCTTGCGTGTGCAAAATTTTAGCGTTATGCTTCTATCGTAACTGTAAAAAAAACATAATTTAATTTTACCAAATTGAGGTTGTTCAACAAAAATGGCGATTGTGGGCGTGTTTGTGGGCGGATTTTACTGGTTCAAGAACTTAGCCTTACTCTTGAACCAAAGATTATATATACCAAATTTCAGCTTTCTAGCTCAAAAATTGCGACCTCTAGAGAGTATACATACGGACGGACGGACGGACGGACGGACGGACGGACTTGGCTAAATCGACTAGGCTTTTAATTCTGAGTTAGAATATATATACTTTTCTATACCTAACGGTATTATTTCTCTATGTTACAAACTCCACACCAAATACAATATACCCATTCTATGGAATAGGGTATAAAAAAGAGACCATATAAACATTAAGGGGCCTGTTAGGAGTCAGTTATAGCAATACGAAAAACCAAACCGACAAAATTTTCAAATGCAAAATTTATTAGTTATGTTATGGTTCGGTGTAAAACACTAATGCTAAACTGATCGATGGCATACAACTCGTTTTTTTTTTTCCTAAAATTTTCAAATGAATTGAATTTTTCTTTTATACGTATCAAATAAAAATTAAAACTAGTATCTACTCCAAAACGAGGTACGGTGTCTTTCAATTATAGTGTTCTTAAAAGGCCAGTTATAGCATTTGTGTTTTAAATCGAATACAAAATTTTGCATACGAACATTTTTTCGGTTTGGTTTTTCTGATAGCTAACTGGCCCTTAAGTTGGCAACGGCTTCATAGAATTTAATTAAACTTTGTTTGGTGTAGTTCCAGTAAAGCCTTTTAAAGCGGTCTATCCCATACAAAGAACCGTTAATTTTTAACCAACTTTTTTTGGTTTTTCTTAATTTGCTCAAAAATGGCTAACGATTTTGATAAAACTTTGTATGCGATGTACTCAGAGTATTTAAAAACAACTGCATTTGCATTTTTTGGCTAGTTTTTTCACCGGTAGCTTCCATAAACATAATAGAACCTGTTATGGTACCGTTTTGGCAGTATCTCAAAAATAACTGCTAACTGAACTAAGAATTTCAATTAAAGGTTTAAATACATACATATAACGAAACATCGGGAAAAATGTTTTAGTAAAAATCTCAATATGCTCAAAATTCTTCCCTTGAACAAAAAAAAAATTAAAACTTTACTTATCTTATTCAATTGGAGTAGTTGTTATTGCTCGAAAAATGTGTTACAGAGCAAATGCGTGGGACTTATTCTTTTATATTATTTTATTCTCTCTTGTCGTTTTGTTGATCTTTGATAATTCTCAGTGCACACTGGGTCGGGTTACATTAAACAAACCTAATAAAAATAATCAAAGATTGTCTTAAGATATATAGTTTCTATAATTGGTTCTTTTATTTTATTTACAGATTCATTTCGCATCAACAAAGTAAACTGTCATAACGACCTTATATATTTCTCAAGCAATAGTCGGATCACTTTCGAAAACTTGAAGCTTAGATTTATTCGTGTGGTATATGGTGTATGTGCAGTTATTTTGGTACTCTTTAGGAATAATGTCTCAAAAACAAAGTCAAATTCTATCCAATACCGAAGAGGTCATAAAATGCGGAAACATTGACGCATTGGAACGCCATATCGAAGAAATTCAATCAAGCCAGGCTAGTAATCGTTGCGCTGAAGTTCCAAATTTAATAATTTTGGCTTGCAAGCATAGTAGGATAGTAATTTTGAAGTTTCTATTCATGAAGAATGGAACCACCATTAAGCCATATGATCTTGATGATTCAAAACATAATGCATTTTACTATGCCATACGTTCGGGTAATATGGACCTTCTCAAAACACTCATCACCGACTGGCCAGGTTCACCTTTTACTAACAATTTGGAAAAACTAGACGATATACTTTCACAAGCTTATGACGAATTAAAACTCAAAAACATTCCACTTTCAGAAGAAACTATAATGTTTGTTGAAAGCCAATTGATTGACCTACGTTTTTTTTCTAACAATGCTAACAGTCGTCAATCCTCTCTGACTAATATAATAAAACGAATAGAGCTTGTGGTTGGGAATATTGACTTGCTTAGTGCTGAGTACTCGAATGACCAAGAAATTGACGAACGATTTCTGTTCATTGCCAAATGCATCGCCCAAAATATTTTTGTGTTAAGAAGACAGCTAAGGTCAACCTATAAAACATTACCATGGGAAGAAATAGAATTTTGTTTAATACGTTTCACTTTAGCGCATATTAAACAACACAAAAATAATATTTTTTATCATTCCATACTAAATACAGCAAAATTATTAAAATATTTAAATTTATTTTCGAAAAAATTGAAGGAAGAACAAACAAATCTTAATAGCATTGGAATTGACTTTGACGTTGAAAAGCTCGCTGAGAAACCAAAGCAAATACGTCAGTATATTGTTGAGAAAATTATTCAAATATGTCCCCAATTTGAAGATCTTTACAACGATTATCAACAAATTAGAGATATACATTCCTTGTCGAAAATGAGTCATTATATAGAATTATCACTGGCAGTTGATCCCAAAGAAAAAGAAGGAAAGTTAGTTATAAAAAGAACTCTAATGGTGATAGGCGAACACACAAAAAACACTTTAGAGTCACCTAAGCTATCAAAAGATACACAATTTCTTTTATTGTTTTCCCTTTCAAGTAATACGAACAAAATTTTAAAGGGATTACGAGATTCATTAGCACATGCTCATCCAAATATTGATAATACTGAAGATATCAACGTTTTTATTGGAATTCAGAAAGATTTCGAGCAACTTCGTGACTTAATAGATGATGTTCTATACAAAATCAAAGTAAATATAATCAAAATAATTTTAAAAGAAATTGCCAATGAAGAGAACTATGATCAAATAAGGAAAATGTCGAAAATTGTGTTATATTGGGAAGATGAAATTTTCAAAGTGAGTCCAAGAAGAAACCTAGACAGAATAAAACATCTTTTTGGAAAACTTATCAAAAGTATAACTCATCCAACAGGCTTCGAAACAAATAAAATTAAAGAAGTAGATGAGCTCTTTGAATCTGAGGAGTTTAGTCTTCTTATTAACAGACTAAATAACATTGATTCATATAAAAAATTCGTTTTTTTAAACCAATTGGAAGAATACTCTAAAACGGTCGAATTACTGACAAAATATAAAGCACAAACACTGTTAGACAACATTTCAGATGAAATCTATGAAGTGAATTTATTAAGAAAGATTGATTCGCACTGTTTAAGAATATTTCATAGCCTGACATCAAGAATGGAAACCCATACAAAAGAATTTGATGAAATTTATAAATTAATCCTTAAAATATTCTTCATTTGTAGTTTAGGAACAAATGATGTGAAATCCATTAAAGAATTTGAGAAAAAATTTAAAGAAGAACAAAACATGAAGTCTACTCAAAAAAAGGATAAGTTTCCAGGATACCAATTAAATGACAAATTAGTGGATCTACGGCAGGATCTAATAATATTATTAGAAAGTACAAAAAGAACCGAAAACAAGAGCAAATTTCAAGCAGTTGTTGAAGAACTTGTATTCCGGATGCTGACTCTTTTTATGGTTTCCAAGACTTGTGTGTTGGAGAACAATTTTCTGTCTATCGATGACAACTCCCCTTTGTTAATTGGAACAAGCCTGCGCAATCATTTGGCACACGATAATGAACTTGTGGATTTGTTTACATCAGATCCTTTAATACCCGTTGTCTTGAATGCCAAAAAGTTCATTACAGAAGACTTTACGAGTACCGATGACAGAAAGAGGCTTGGAAGGACACTGCCAGAGAATTTGATAAGAGTCACAAATAACTACCAATGTGGTCTTGAGATCATTTCAAATCAAAGAAAAATGTTTAGTGCTTTGCAAAATGGAAATCGTGATGATTTTGAATGCTGTTTGACAGAAGGTGCTGACGTTTTTGGCAGATGCTCCCGCATGGGAACCGCACTGCATTATGCCAGTATGGGTGGCAGTCTTGATATTGTGGAATATTTATTTGATAAAAATGTTTTAGCTGATGCCAAGGATATTCATGGCAACACTGTCTTGCACATTGCCTCTGAATATGGAAGAACAGATATTGTGGAGTACATATTGGAAAACAAAAAAGTTTGTAAAGATGAATTAACCGAATTAAAAGAAACGGCGTTACATTTGGCTGCTGAAAAGGGCCATACGAGAACTGTTGAACTTTTGCTGGATTATAAGGCAAGCGTTAATATTCAGAATGTAAGAAATCTTATTCCTCTTCAGAAAGCCGTTATTCACAATCAAAAGGATGTTGTTGAGATCTTTTTAAAACATGAAGGGAAAAGTCGAGTAAATAGCCTATATTTGTTACATTTAGCTTCCATATCAAGCAATCTAGTTATGGTTGAATATCTGCTTACGAAGGGAGCGAATGTGGATGCAATTAATAATGACAAGGAAACACCATTACACATAGCAGCAAGGTATGGGAATTCACTCGTAGTTAGTTTTCTGATTAAAAATAAAGCCAAAGTGAAACCCGATGGATATTATGGCCGCGTACCATTACATTACGCTGCATATAATGGACATGTCACAGTTGTTGAAACCCTCATTAAATATTGTGCAAAAATTAATGATGTTGATGTTAACAAATTTACACCTTTAAGTTATGCGATCCAAAATGGACATGCAAATGTAGTCGATATTATTCTAAAAAACAGATCTGAAACCGATGTAGCTGATCAACCTCTACTTCATTTGGCAGTGTTTTCAGGAAACCTAAAAACTATAAATGCTCTCCTTGATAGCGGCGTTACTATAAACTTAAGAGACCACAAAGGTAAATTACCGATACACTTACTTGCTTTTACAAAACATAGTAACGCCAGTGAAATAGCTGAAGTTTTGATAAGAAGTGGAATTGATATCAATGCCAATGACCAGTCTAGCAATACACTTCTTCATTTAGCTTCTATTTCAGGAAGCACAGAACTTATGGAATACCTTGTAGCACACGGAGCAGATCTTAACTCTCGTAACAGCGACTCATCAACACCTTTACACTTTGCAGTATTTAAAGATAATTTAGAAGCAGTTAAGATTCTGGTTATAAATGAAGCTTTAATCAATGAAAAAGACAAACGTGGTTTTACCCCATTTTTGCTTGCTGTCGATAAAGGATATACTGAAATAGTTGAGTATTTTCTTGAAAACAAAGTGAGAGAAGACAAAGATACAGAGTTTAAAGAAAGTGCGCTAGGAAGAGGTATCTCACATGGCACTATTGATTTAGTTAAGGTTTTGCTGAAACATAAATCCCAAATAAATAATAGAGGTATTTCAGATGGTTTGGCTTTACTTAAAGCCATACACGTTGGAAATAAGGACGTTGTTAAGATTTTAATTGAAAATGGAGCGAATTTCAACCCAACAAAATCGGGAGATGTCTCGCCATTATGTTGCGCCATAAAATTGAATCGCATGGAAATTATTAAGCTGCTCGTATCTAAAGGCGCAAATGTTGATGGCGAAGGAGGTCAACCAATTGTCGATGCAGTTTATAGAGGTTTTAATGATATTGTTGAATACTTGCTGCAAAAAAATGCTAGCCTCAACATAGCAGTTATGGGTGCAAATACAAATTTACTAAATTTGGCAGTGACAAGAGGCCACAAGGACGTAGTGAGCACAGTGATTAAATATGGCGCTAATGTAAATACAACTTTCTCAAAAGGCGTGACGGCCTTACATACTTCGGTATCGCAAGGGTATAACGATATAACTAAAATATTGATAGAAAATGGAGCAGATGTTAACGCCAAAAGTGATTGTGGTACACCTTTACAAATTGCTGTTGAAAAAAACAATCTGGAATGTGTGAAATCCTTCATAAATAGTGGAAAGGCGTGCATGGAAAATAAATTTAAAAACGACTACACAATCCTTCATATAGCTGCAGAACAAGGTAATATAGAAATGGTTGAATACCTCGTTAACAACGGTTCTGACATTAATGCTAAACTTTCAAATGATGCCAATGGTTCTAAGGCCTTACATATCGCTGCCGCCCATGGCTTTAAAAGTATTGTGAAATTTTTCCTAAATACCCATAGTGGCCTTAGGGTCGATGAACGTGATTCCAACAATATGACTTCATTACATTGGGCTTCAAAGGAAGGCCAATTAAAACTTGTACAATTTTTAATTTCGAAAAACGCTGACCTTGATGCTCAGGACTTCGATGGTCTGACGCCTTTGCATTACGCTGCCGATTCTGGTGACAAAAACGTTGTCGAACTTCTTCTTCACAATGGTGCTATGTATAATGCGATTGATTTCGAAGGGAAAGATGTATTACAACATATTTCTCGTTCAGAAATAACTTCTTTGCTAGCATCAACTGAGAAATTATTTGAAGCCGTGAAAGAAAATAATTGTTCAAAAGTAGAAGCATCTTTAAAAGACGGAGCGATAATTAATTCAAAAAATAGAGACGGCTTCACTCCTTTGTACTATGCAACAATTAAAGGATTTAATGATATTGTTGATGTTTTATTAAAAAACAAAGCAAATCCTAATGCGGTAAACACAAATGGATTTACAGCGTTGCACTTTGCTGTTCAGAAGGCAAACACAAATGTCTTAAGAATACTTCTGTCAAATGGAGCACACGTTGCTCAAATGACAATTAAAGGAAACACAGCATTGCACATAGCAGCTTTGAGGAATAATATAGAAATTGTTGAAATATTGTTGCAGCACGCAGATCGTTGCGGGCTTAATGAGTTCATTGATGCCAAAACAACAAATAGTGGCTCCACAGCTCTCCATGTGGCAGCAAAGAACAATTCTCTGGATATCATCAAAGCATTATTGAAAAGTGGTGCAGCGTGTGATGCTACAAACCAAAAAGGGGAATTTCCATCTAGTGTTTCAAATGACCAGCATGTAAAATTTTTCTTAAAACAGATTGAACATTTATTTGGCTTAATCGAAAGTGGAAATTCGGAAGCTTTTAGTATTCTCGCGACATTGGATATTGATGAGTTCTTAGCTGCAACGAAGGCGCGTAATAAGGAAGGGCTTACACTTTTGCAAGTTGCAATTATAAATAAGAGGAAAACCATCGCTAAGCAGTTGGTTAATATTTTGAGAATTAAAAGATAATAGATTAATGATAACTTATTGTTTTTTATTCAATTCTTGCCGAGGCAAGGAAAACAATTGAATTATTCTTCTATACAGAGTGCTTTCTACCCCCATCACCACGGCAATAATTGAGGAAATGATACGTTAGGGTGTATCTTTAATTTTTAAATTGCTCTATAAGACAACTATAGCTTGGGAGAATAAGGCTACTAGGGAGTATTCTATTCGCTTCAGACTTCTCAATTGTTCCGACAACGTTGTGTTCTACACTTTTTACTTTTGCACTGTGAAAGTTGTCTTGTCGGCGGGCGTTGGGAATGAATACTTCCTTTACTTCACCCCATTTTTTTGGTTTATAGCCGTGAATGATACGTCACATAGGAGTATTTGTATCAAAAACCTGGCCAAAATTATTTTTCGTTACCTTTGTTATTAGTTTTGTTTAAAATTATAATTTATACAATAAAATACAATTTTTAATTGTTTAACTTAGTAATATTTTATTTTATTAACTTAGAAATATTTTATTGAAAAAAATAAAAATGTGCCAATACAACAGATTTGTAGATGTTGTTACCTATGAGTTTTTGAAATAATTTTAGTTTGAATCATGTTAAATTCAATCACTAGATTCTTCCCACAGCTCCTCAATATTCTCATTTTCATCTAAAGGCATGAAACCTTCATTTGATGTATTTGAATCTGAATCTTCTGGAAGAAGCATTTCTAAAGTTTTTTTTCGAAAATAGCATTCTTATTTTAGATTGTGCCTTTCTAAGAGAAGTGATGAGAGGATTTGAACTCAGTATTTATCTTTTTAGGACATCTCAGTTACAATCTTTCCTTGAGAACTTTCTCGCATAGTTAAGACGATATAATCTGAAAGTTCAACATGTCATTATTTCGTTGAATTGATTTTAATGTTATTCAACAAAAAAGAAAAAAACTTACCTAAAGTGTGTAAGATGTTCGGAGCAGATCAAAATACGGAGACAAAATACAAGAGACACTTTCTTTTAACAATGCTTTATTTCGACTGCCTCGATCTTTTTAAAAATGATGCTTAGGCTGGTTCTGTATATAATAAAATAGACTTATGTATACATATCATTTAAGAACTGTGACATCGTACGATCGATGACATAATTATATACTTGCAATTATGATAAGCCATATTATAAAATATATAAGCAAATATGCAGTTGTACGGATCTAGGGGATCGATGGAATAATATATTTGAATATATTTTATAATTCATAGGAAATGTCCCATACAAGTGTTTGTTCCTGGCTTCTGCTGCTTCTTCTTATAACTGAACAATTGGAAGTAGAGCCTTTTCTATGATTACAGATCCGTGCATTAAGATTTCATGCATTGTTGGAGTCATAGGATGCCATGGGTATAACTCGACATATAGTTTTGCTGTTTCCATTGCGTATAACCCAAATTTATCAGAACCACTAAAATGATTTTAAATTGGAAAACTAAGTTAAAATCAATTCCTGTAACTTTGGCGGCAACTTACTTACTTACTTACTTATGATGGCGCCACTGGAGCGTGGTACTCCAAGGCCATGCTGAGAATGCCCCTCCAGCCGGCTCGATCTCTAGCCTGCTGTCTCCAATTTCGTACTCCAAGTTGACGGATGCCTCCCTCTACCTGGTCACTCCATCGAAGATGAGGTCTACCTTGGCTTCTGACTCCCTCGGGTTTGGCGTTGAAGACTTTACGAGCTGGAGCGTCGATGTCCATTCGCTCTACATGGCCCAGCCATCTTAGTCTTTGGATTCGAATTTTTCTGGCTAGGCTTATGTCGCTGTACAGCTCGTACACTTCATTGTTATATCTTCTTCTCCAAACGTTGTTTTCGCGATTTACGCAGACAGGACCATAGATCGTACGCAGAATTTTTCTCTCGAAGACTCCAAGTGAATTTTCATCCGATTGGGAGAGGGTCCATGCTTCCGCACCATATAGCAGGACCGGGATGATGAGTGTTTTATACAGTGTCACCTTGGTTCTTCTCGATAGGGCTTTACTCCTCAATTGCTTACTCAGCCCAAAGAAACATCGATTAGCAAGAGTTAGTCTGCGTTTGATTTCAGCGCTGATGTTGTTGCCTGTGTTTACAGCAGTGCCCAGGTAGACAAATTCACTGACTACCTCGAAGTTATACCTATCAATGGTTACGTTCTGACCAAGTCGGTGGTGGGATTGGACTTTTGTTGATGAAAGCATATACTTCGTCTTGTCCTCGTTTATTTTCAGCCCCATTCTGCTTGCTGCTGACTCCATAGTAGCACCGGTTACTGCTCGCTTTGTTCTTCCTATCACGTCTATGTCGTCAGCAAATCCAAGTAATTGTGTCGATCTATTGAAAATGGTGCCTGATGTACTGGCATGGGTGCTCCGTATTACATTTTCAAGCACAATATTAAAACATCTGCATGACAGTGCGTCACCTTGTCTTAGCCCTCTGGTGGTTTCGAAGGTTTCAGGCAACTTCCGGGTTATTAAAAAATTGTCGACTGGTATTTCCATCATTTGTGTTGCCGAAACCAGCTCGTGGAAGATCCACAATGAGGCCAAGATCGTTTCTAAAGTCTCGTTGAATTTGAGTTTTTCTAAGTTTATACGCTTCCTTGTCCTCTTGCGTTCTAATGTGCCATTTTTGTATATGAAGCTTATAAGCAACATGCAGAAGACTTTCAAAAAGTCTGATACGCGCATGTAAGATTGACATGCCAAACTGCATGGAGCTTTCATTAATATTGTTATTTGGTGTATTTAATTTGTTGAAATCTTTCGAAGTAGATCCACAAACATAACATTTCTGTGTTGATTTAGTCTCAGTAACTGCATTACATATTTTCCTATCAACCATAGTAAAAAGCAATGTATGCTTCACTTCCATGTTGGAACTTGTTACAGTCTTAGAAAGTTAATTGATTTTCGTCTGAATATAGCTGATTTCGCTTTTTGTTATGTCTGTGCTTTCTTTAACAAAGTTTATTCTTATAGGTCGACGAAATCGGGGAGAAGATGGAGTTGGGTTTTGCCAGATGATTTTTGAACCACAAACTAAGCGCAATGGAACAAGTGAACTTTGAAATATAAAGGCATCTGAATCGGAATTATTTTCAAATTTTTGCTTGTATTGCGTTTGCTGGGATCCGCCACAACCCCACTTTGTAATGAGCTCTAAGGACTTACATTCATTTCCTTTTAATCTGTCTGTAACTTCCTGCATACACATAAGTAGTCTAGTTACAGTGTGATCCAACAGATCCTGAAGATTAATTTCGGCTAATGTGTCCGTTACAGTATTTTTTTTTTTTTTTTTTTTAATAATTTTAACTATATGCCTGTAAGACCCAAGGTCTTTTGAATGCAAACTGCACGGCATTAGTTAGAAGGAATAGAAAGATAGGAAAGAATTTTTGTTGGTACAATGGATTGAGAATAAGATGATATTTATCTCAAGAAAATCCCACGGGTGGCATCCAGTTGAAACTGGGGGAATAAATAAAAATTGCTGCCCAGGCTGAGGCTCGAACCCACAACTCTTAGGTTAGCAACCAAGCACTACATCCACTGTACCATTGCCACCCGCAGTATATGCTCCTTCCATAGGATAACATTCTTTTTTAGCTTTCTGAAGTATACTGTAACAAGGAAAAAAACTCTTATTTGTTGCTGCTATAATTTCATACTGTTTTCGCGGTAACCCTGCTTCATAATGACTACGTATGAACAAGAACAAGAACAAGTGGATCTTTCATTTGCCTTGGTTGCCTACCTACGCGGGGAATTCCAGATTATTAAAGCCCTGGCAGCTGGTACTCTTTAGCCTAACGGCTGACTTAAATGCTGAAAAGATATGTTTTTGTTTAGGTTACCTTGTTTGTCTGAAGTTTTCCTTTTAGCTGGGATGGGGTTCCGGAGAGGAGAGTTCCTTTTTTTTTTTAACTGGTTTTCCTTTTAGCTGAAACTGGAGAGGAGAGTTCCTTTTTTTTTTTTAATTTGAAATAAAAAACTTGTAGTTCCCTTGCTGGGTTTAAGTAATACGGTCGTTTATTCAATATTTTGGGGCTGTATTTATTCTACAAACCCCACTCCTTAACATTAACATTTTCCAGTACTTTTCAATAATGATAACCTGCTTAATATTGTTTAATAAAAATAACCTACTTAATATTATTTAATACTAAAACTGCAGCACACGCACTTTTAGTCTTTTGTTTAATTACGGGTCCAACGGTCATCTTTTGTCTGCTACCATGCCAGGTCCAACAGTCATCTTTTTGCGTTGTCATCAGTTTTTTACTGTCTCTTGTCCCATTTAGCCTTATTTTGGGTCTTCGATTTTATTATCGTACCAGGGTAGCAGTGTTTTCCGTAGGTATACCATTTTTGTGTTAGTATACACTTGCACTTGCATATACACTTGCATCCAATGTATTGTGGAATGTATTTTCTTTATTGTAATACATTCATACTTCGCACTGCCCACCTTTGGGTTGTGGCTTGTTGGTTATACATTTCGATGTATACTTCTTGGTACGTGAATTGCGTATTTTGTTGTAGTATACTTCCTGGTGATAATACGTTGTATACTTCTTGGCACATAACAGCTGTCAGAGTATGCTTGTTTATACTTTTGAGCTCTTCCAGGAGATTTTAGTATTTCTGTCAAAACTTTTGAAGCAACCGTCTTCCCAGTTTCTCTTAACTTCATCTGAGTTGCAGTTTGAAGCTTTTCCCGGATACTCTCGGTTTTTCGTCTTTTATTTCTTTCACTTAATTCTTCAAATTGCTTTTCAGGTCGGCCTGCTGATCTGACAGTTAAAATTGGAAGTGCGAAAGTCCCTTCAAACCATGCTTTATTCTTCTCTAAAAATAAATCCTTTCTCCTGCTTGAGGCTGACCATCTTCGCTTTAAATCGCACACAAATTTAGCTACTTTTGACTTATAAATGCGAAGTTCTTCTGTTAAACAAGGGACATTTAATAGCTTTGTTTTTAAATAATTTAATTTTTTGGTCATATCCTCTTCTCCGCTTTCTTCCATAATATTAAATAAATATTTTCTGGTCACAAATCTTGAACCAGATGAACCTAAAAAATGCAATGTATAAAACTATAAACTAAAAAGCGTACTTCTACTCAAAAAAGATGTTCGAGGTATGATCACAATAAAATTGACTTTTTGGCTTGCTTTCCGCCCAATATACCTGCAGTAGAATTCTCCATTAAAAAAAATAAGCTTTTTATCACAACAACTCAAAATCACTTACTGAAGAACACTGACGAAATCGCATGCACTGAAAGAAAAATGCAATAAATGCAAACCGTTAACTTTGAACTCATTTTATCACAACATACGATCAGCGGTAAAAAAAAAAACTACAGCACACTGACCCATTTATGTTTATCATCCGCTATATCAAGCTTTTACTTCTTGATTTTACTTTTTGGAAAATTGAATTTTTGCCAGGATTTTGCTGCAAATACTCCTATGTGGCGTCGTTCAAATAACATTTTGAATACAGCCATTATGAGATTTTTTTTAATAGCCCATTCTATTCCTTCTGTACATATCAACCTTACCGGAACTTAGTAAGTGTAATTTTCTTCTTCTAGACTTGAGACTTGTACGCACCCTGGAAAGTGTGTGCTGCCTAAAAGTTCTAGAGTTTTTGAGCACGACTAAGTCCAGTTGACGATGTTATTCTTAAACAGCCTATAGCAACTGGTTCCTTCGAGAGGATTCTTCGCTGGCTGTCTGTGCAACTTCTGAAATCACTGCAGAATTTGCCCTAGCTAATCCGCTTTGCAATTAAAGAGTTTTTTCTTAGTTCTTGCAGCTCCTTGTTCCACCAATATCGTGAGTTTTTGGAGCTGTAAGTTTTAACGGGACACGAAATCTCATAAGCGTCTTTGACTATTTGGCTTAGTGTTTGCACAGTACTATCAAATTCTATGAGAGACAGAAGCGTATTTTTGCTTTTCCCCAATCTTCTACAAACTGTTCTCAGTTTGTTTTCTTGGGGTTTCTGTACGGGATGTGCGGTTCCACATGTTAATCTATTTTGAACTCTATTGTTCTGTGACCGGATAAGGATCGGTTTTCCGATACCTTCCTTTCATTGACATTAACAATTTTTTAAATTGTTTAGTAGCGGGTTATGTCTCATGTCTAACACTTCTCTACTAGTTATTGTCATTTCTTGTCGTTAGTCAATTTTCAGGCATACAATTTATCTTTATCAAGTAGTTTTAACGATCATATACGAATAAAGGTATTTTATAAAAACCACGTACTTAAAAGTGGGAGTATATTGAAAAAATGTACATAAAAAAAACTTTAGAGATAAAATTTGCATAACTAACCGAAAAAATGGTTAAAATTAAATATTGGTACCTACCTACCTTAAATTTTTAAAATTATGCTTTTCGTTCTTTCATTTAAAATGGGCCCGAAATTCAAAAATTTTACAAGCTCCTTAGTTTCGGCTAAGTACTGCTTATTTGTAAAAATAAGTTTCTTATAGTTTCAAATGAAAAGTGAGCGTCAGCCACACCAAACATCAATTTTTTGTTTTCACACACAATACATATGTTTACGTAAAGCTAATACAGCAAAATTTAATATTTTTCGCTCGAATATAAGCATCATTATTTTTTAAAAATTATTATGATGGTTTTGTATGAAAAGTGGGCGTCAACCACGCCCAAACTGAAATATTTTTATTTAATTTAAAGAAGATTTAAGTGTTGTGCTTTGATCGAATGATGGCTGGGTGCTGTATGAATAGGGTAGACCCTGATTGGTATCAACTTGGCGATGCCCAGCGTTGCAACTGTCTCTTACGCATCAATTGTGCTTATTTTACCTCCAAGTGGTAGCCATCGGGTACTGGTCTTGTCCACCCGGACTTGACTTGCTGAACTTATAAACCCGAGTGTTGATCACAGAAAAATAGCAACACTATAATTGCCCTGCCATAAAGCTCCTCTGTTTCTCTTGTTGGGTAGCAGTTTATTCTGTACGAACCCCTCAGAAAGCAAGCGAGCGGCGGATGAGCTTCCAATTAAGTGAACCAACGGCGACGCTTACAGACAATATGGTAGGCACCCCATTGAGCTACTTCGACATATTCGGAGCTCAGGTCTTTGGGTCCTTTCACTACTATTAGTCAGGGTAGTGAAATAGAGAAGGTGGCGGATGAGCCCATATAGGACCAACGGTAGCTCTCACATCCCCGTAGTGGGTTACTGACTCTGGATTTCTCCAGCTCCTTTTGTCCAAGGAGAGCAGCATAGGGCCTGGTCCCCCAGGTTGGGGGTTGTGCGTCGGGGTAACTTCCCTACCACGTAAAAAACCTCTAGTTCCGAAACAACCAACTGCCTCGGATATGGATGACCCTACTGATGACGACCCTAGCAAACGAAACAAGGACAACGAATTTCGGTTCTGTACGTGGAATGTCCGGACCCTTAACAGACCACGTGCAGCCGAACAATTAGTGGAAGCCCTAGATGGTGTCAAAGCCGACATCACAGCCATCCAAGAAGTGCGATGGGATGGTGAAGGCACAAGGAGGATGAAAAACTGTGACATCTACTACGGCAAGTGCTACAGGACAAGGAAACAGCGGCTATTTGGATGCGGATTTGTGATAAGAGAAAGGCTTAGGCAAGAAGTCTTGGGGTTTTGTGGCATAAGCGAACGCATTGTCACAATCCGCATTAAATCCAAATTCAGCAACATCTCGCTGATCTGCGTCCACGCCCCCACGGAGGAAAAAGATGACACGACCAAAGTAGAATTCTACGATCTTCTCGAGAAGACGTATGATGAATGCCCGAAGTACGACACTAAGTTTATTCTTGGTGACTTCAACGCCAAAATCGGAAAGGAGGGTAACTTTGGCTCGACAGTCGGAAAGCATAGCCTGCACGACAACACTTCCGGTAACGGACACAGGCTAATCGACTTTGCTGCGGGGCGAAGTGTCATCTTAGCTAGCACATACTTCCCACACCTCAATATTCACAAGGGGACCTGGCGGTCTCCTGATCAAAATACCGTCAACCAAATTGATCACATTGCGATTGATAACAGACATGCGTCCAGTGTCATGGATGTCCGCACTTTCCGAGGGGCCAACATAGACTCGGACCACTACCTTGTCCGAATGCGGATCTCCACCAGACCGCAGAACCGAACATCCACTGTGAGAAAGTTTGATGTTGCTAAGTTACAATCGCAAGAGACCGCCACAACCTTTGCCAATCATGTCTCCTCTTATCTCTTGACAAGCCCGGCGCCTGCGCCAAACCCAGAGGCCCAGTGGCAACATTGCAAAATGGCCATCAAAACCGCTGCCACGGATGTTTTGGGTTTCATTAGGCGACCACAACGAAACACCGGTTTGATGATGCGTGCAGGCTCGCACACTTGGCCAAAGACGAAGCCTATCATGCAGTTCTGAATGCCAGAACTAGAGCTGCCAAGAGCGCTTTCCGTGCGGTGTACCAGCAAAAGAGGAAAGAGGAACATCGGCTTTTCAGAAGAAAAAAAAGAGAACTGGAAAAACGAATGGTTGAATCTATTGAGGGGTGCTACGGCAGAAGCAATGTTCGCAAGTTCTACCAAAGGGTAAAGCATTCGTCCAAGGGTTACAAAGCCCGAGCGGAAGCATGTAGAGACGAGGGTGGGAATGTCGTTGTAGATACACAGTCGGTGCTGAGAATTTGGAAAGAACACTTCTGCAGACTGTTAAACGGCGAAGACAACCAACTAATCGCTGTCAGGCAGAATGATCCATTCGATTTGGATGATAAAGAACAAAATTTCCGTCCTCCCGACCAAGAAGAAGTTCGGATAGCAATATCTAAACTAAAGTCCAACAAGGCTGCTGGAGCTGATGGCCTTACGGCTGAACTCTTCAAAGCAGCGGGAGATGACTTGGTGAGGAGCATACACCAACTCATCTGTACAATCTGGTCGGATGAAAGTATGCCTGACGAATGGAACCTCAGCATTGTGTGCCCTATCCACAAGAAAGGAGATACTCTAAGCTGCGCCAACTACAGAGGTATAAGTCTCCTAAATGTCGCCTATAAAATCTTGTCGGCCATTCTGTGTGAACGTCTGAACCCTTTCGCACGTGAACTGATTGGACCCTATCAGTGTGGTTTCAGACCCGGTAAGTCAACCGTCGACCAAATTTTCACACTTCGGCAGATTTTGGAAAAGACCCAAGAATTCCAGATCGATACTCAGCACCTCTTTATCGATTTTAAAAGTCGCCTATGACAGCGTAAACAGGAACGAGCTTTACAGAGCCATGTCGCTTCTTGGCATCCTTGCCAAACTCGTTCGATTGTGCAGGATGCCTATGGAGAACTCTCGCTGCTCCGTCAAGGTTGGTAAGAACACCACCGACTCATTTAATGTCGAGAAAGGCTTACGACAGGGTGACGCGCTGTCATGTAACCTCTTCAACATCATTCTTGAGGCAATCGTACGCAACTTAGGGTTGCTTAAACATCGATAGTCTATCGATAGTATCGATAGTAAAAAACTATCGCGTACATCGATAGTTTTAAAAAACTATCGATTGTTTTTTATCCCACAATTTTTTTAATAACGAACGTCATTCAAGCTCACACACTGGGTTTTTATGAAAACCACTACCAGAAATTCATCAAAATGAACTAGTATGCGTGTTTTTTTCGTTGTTAAAATGTCCATTGTGGTCGATCTTGATCCTTATATCGTTAATCTATGACTTAAATTTCAATCGCTGTTTCTGATCTGAAGTCGAACCATTTTGTTTTGTCTATAGTTTCTTTTTGTTGATGTTTCTTTCGGGTTAGTTTTGGATTTTTTTCGTAAGGAATTTTTTTGCAGTGGTTTAAAATTGTAAGAATTTTTTGTTTAAATTTGTTGCATTAAAGTGATGGAAATGTGTTTGAAAAAGAATTCCATTGTTAGGAAATTTGACGAGATGGTCGATGGAGAAGGTGCGTCGAAAGATTTTATGAAATGCACCGTGTGCAAACAAGAACATATGCACTTGGGCTATAACTATGCTTAAATGAATCTGGGAAGTTTGATAATAAAGATTTAACTTGTAGGAACTTTCTTCAACGCATTTTTAGTTAGATATTAAGTTTTTTTTTTTTGTTTACGTGGCTTAAATAAGCCGGGTTAAAAAACTATCGATACTATCGATATTATCGATAGTTTTTTTTGAAACTATCGATACTATCGAAACAGCCGACTATCGATGTTTAAGCAACACTAACGCAACTCGCATGTCAACACCAGCGGTACGATTTTTTTTAGATCCGTTCAATTACTTGGCTATGCTGATGATATTGACATTATTGGAAGAACGAAGCGCGCTGTCAGTGGAGCATTCGCAAGTATTGAAGTGGAAGCGGCTCGAATGGGTCTGGCTGTAAATGAAGATAAAACAAAGTATATGCTGTCCTCGGGTGAAGTAGATCATCACCGTAGGCTCGGACAAAACGTCACAATGGACAGATATAACTTTGAGGTTGTCAAGGACTTTGTCTATTTGGGTTCCACTATAACCTCTCAGAACAACATCAGTGAAGAGATCAGTCGAAGAATCACTCTTGCCAATCGCTGTTTCTTCGGGCTAAGAAGGCATCTTAGTAGTAAAGCCCTCTCTCAAAAGACCAAGGAGACACTATACAAGACCCTTATCATCCCAGTCCTGCTGTATGGGGCAGAAGCGTGGACAGTGACACAATCGGATGAATACAGGCTGGGGTGCTTTGAGAGAAAGATTCTTCGGGTGATATTCGGGCCTGTATGTATCAATGGAGTATGGAGGAGAAGATTCAATGGCGAACTGTACGGGCTATACAGCGACATTGACTTGGTTAAGAAGCTGAAAATTCAGCGGCTTAGATGGCTGGGCCATGTGGAGCGTATGGACGAAAACGCTCCTGCCCGACGAGTCTTCAATTCCAACCCGGAGGGCCGACGCAGTTCTGGAAGACCCCATCTAAGGTGGCGCGATCAAGTGGTAAACGACCTCAACCAACTTGGTGTGCGCAACTGGAGGCCACTGGCTAGGGACCGGCCTAGCTGGCGAGGATTGTTGGTTGAGGCCGTGGTCCACAATGGACTGTCTGCGCCACCTTAAGTAAGTAAGTAAGCTTTGATCGAAACTGTACAAAAAACAAAATTTAATTTTTCTAAATAAAGGTTGTTGGAAAAAATGGCAATTGTAGGCGTATTTGTAGGTGGATTACACCCACCTGTTCAAGAACTTAGCCTTAGTCTTGGACCAAAAATGATATGTAACAAATTTAAGGAATGTTTTTATTTTTCCTCTTAACAATAAGATGACTGTGACGTAACACAAAATTTCATCATACCTTACACTTAATTGTTTGGTTCATGACGATATTAGCTGTAAGAACAATGTTTCTTCTTTTCTTTCTAATCATCTTTCTTTTTCTAATCATAGTCGACAATTTGTTGTTATGTCAACAATTTTTTGAAGTATCATTTGTTAAGATTTGTTTGTTTATACCCTACCTATTCCATAGAATGGGTATATTGTATTTGGTGTGGAGTTTGTAACATAGAGAAATAATACCGTTAGGTATAGAAAAGTATATATATTCTGACTCAGAATCAAAAGCCTAGTCGATTTAGCCATGTCCGTCCGTCCGTATGTGTATACTCTCTAGAGGTCGCAATTTTTGAGCTAGAAAGTTGAAATTTGGTATATATAATCTTCGGTTCAAGAGTAAGGCTAAGTTCTTGAACCGGTAAAATCCGCCCACAAACACGCCCACAATCGCCATTTTTGTTGAACAACCTCAATTTGGTAAAATTAAATTATGTTTTTTGACGATAAAAGCATAACGCTAAAATTTTGCACGCGCAAGCTTCAGGTAAACTTTCTTCCAATTAAATAAAAAAAATTCAGTTTGGGCGTGGCTGACGCCCATTTTTCATACAAAACCATCAATATTGTTTTTATGAAATAACAATTGTTATATTAATGCGAAAAACATTAAATTTTGTTGATATTACTTGCACATAAACATCTTGTGTATGAAATCAAAAAATTTGATTTTGGGCGTGGCTGACACCCACTTTTCACTAAAAATATAAAAAAATTGTTTTTGCAAATAAACGGCAATTATAATGAATCCGCAAGCATTGTATATATAAACTATAGTACTATCACCTGAGGTGCGCCATCTATCGACGAAAAACTAAGCTCGAGAATACCATGGGAAGCAACAACAACAATTAAAATGGTGGAAATTGTTGTTGTTGCTTCCCATGGTATTCTCGAGCTTAGTTTTTCGTCGATAGATGGCGCACCTCAAGTGGGAATACTATAGGTTATATATACAATGCCGCAAGTATCTTGCGTCCCTTAGTAGAAACTAAAAACTGTGTATGAAAAGAAATTTTTGAATTTCGGGCCTGGCTTACGCCCACTTTTCATGAAAGAACGAAAAATGTTGTTTTAAAAATTTAAGGTACTACCAATATTCAATTAAAACATGTTTTCCTTCCGTTCGTTATATGAAAAATATATCTACATTTTCTTATGTAAATTTTTTCAATACGCCCACTTTTAAAGGCGTGATTTTGATAAAATACCTTTGTTCAGGTAAGATCGTTTAAAAACTACTCGACTCAGCTGCAGCTTTACACATATGCCTAAATACTGACTAATGATCAAAGCTTAGTTAGTGCTTAAAATTTTTCTTAAGCATTTTTAGGGCACGCCCACTTTTAAGGGGCGTTTCCGTCAAAAGTCGTTATATGCATTAATTTTTTAATGTTTTTTAACTATCGGTCGCAGTTTTGAAGTAAGAAAATGAACACTTCGGTTTGTATACCTTGTTTACGTAGCAGAGTGTAGTTCAAGAATTGTTAAAAACACACATAATCGCTATTTCCTATCAAAAAAAAAAATTTAGTTTCGTCTTGTTTTGTTCAAATCGATCTGCAAGCTTAAAATTGAATGATGAGCTCATATAGTGATTACCCTGGCAATAAAATGTCACAGCTGTAGGCTTGGCACACGCCTTTTTTTTTTTATTGTGACAGCAGTTATTGTACATCGGCCAAACAAAATTTATTTTATTGAATTTTTCCGTGCCTGCTAAAGAAGAATTTTGCTTCCGATACTGGAACAGCGGCTGGCTGCGAAGGAGAAGAATGCATATGCATATACATATACAAAAATGTGGGGAATAGGGTATCCAACAGTTCTTTATTGCAAACGTACTGTAGCTCTCGCTTATGTTTTTTTTTTTTCAAACCATTTGGAACGATACGTTGTTGGATTTTGTTAAAATGTCAAAAGACAACCTTTTTATGTATATTGAGGAACTATTTAAGTTATTCTCCTTCATTGCTCGAAAGTGTCGAAAAATCCGTTTTATTCTTTCTTGTTGATCACTCAAAGAAAATAAAGACGTTTTTGATGCTCAAATTGACAATACGTAATTTTTGGTTTGGTTTTTAATAAAGACTTTGAAATGTTTAAAACAAAACTTCCAATTTGACAGATTAACAATCTCAACTCATATTATGAAGGTGAGTTGGGAATAGTAGCAAATCTTAGCCATTCGACACTTTAACGTGCGTTTATTAATAGCCTATTCACACCGCACTCGTTTTGGCTATTCGTTTACCAAAACGAGTAGAGCGTTCACACCGAACATTTACTCGTTTTTGTTTGACATTTTAATTGTTTGAAATTGAGAATAAAAAAAATTCAAATTAAATTAAATTGAAATCTAAACCTTTGGTACGTGGTACAAAGATAGTTTTGTATTTTGTATATAATGAGGACCAGAGATAATATTTGGAGGAAAGCAAGACCAAGGATATCGTCAACAAGCACTCTCAGTTCATTGGCTACCCAATGAAGTTGCTCGTCGAGAAAGAGCCCGACTAGGAAGTCAAGTGACGAAGAGTGAAATGGAAACCGACGAGCCTAAAATTTAAGATGCCGGCTAGGATGATGACTGTAGGGAAAACTTTGTCACCGCAACACTGGTGTCACCTTGCGGCAATTTTAGGAAACCCGATTTGTCCATCCAACGGATGACATTTCCCTTTTTAAATAATCGAGAAATTTCAAAAATTTTAATAATGACATTTGTTGCCCAATTTCAACACCAGGAGGCGATAGTCGATAAGGAATTATCCTATGTCAGAACCATTCTGTCATAATCTTCACTGAATTACATCTAAAATGAAAAATCCGAAGCGAGAAAATTTGAAGTGAGCTCAGACGCACTCTTTCTGGCACATTCTATGGCTACATGCCAGCGTGCAGAAGGATTATGGCTGCCGAACACTTCCGGCATTTTCGTTTCTGCTTTATGATTACTGTCCGTCCAATTAGACGCTTCGTCTCTTCTCTTTTACGCTATCTTTCTGTTTCTCTTGGAAATCTGATTGGAACGAACTCCAAAAATGCATGTCCAATGCTAAGATAGAAGCCCGTTCCGACCAAAGGTACAATTAAGGTCTGTTTGATGAAGACTAGATGATTTAGATTTTGATAGATCGTGACAAGTGACTGTTGCATTGCTTATATCCATTATGTATTCCACAGGAATTATGATTTATATGCCCAATGCAACTGTCCAACAAAGTAATTTCAGCTCTTTTCAAAAATTCTTAGTTAGTGCAGTCATCACATCTTGACTGATAGTTGACATAGCTATAATTAGTTATCTGTGCGATTAAAATGAGTTTAACGTCATACGAATGACGGTACTGTTGATTGAGAAGCGAATGTGTCAAATTAGAATCGATTTCCATCCAAAACAAATTAAATGTCAAAATTTGACAAGTATGAAAAATCTCTCATACTGGGGAAAATAAGACACAAATCTGTTCTACCAATCGACACAAACGTTATAGTGTCAAAATAAGTTGACAGAAATAAAGATAAATGTCATTAAAGTCAATTTTCATTTTCACATAATTGTCAGTGCGAAGCAGCATTACGTTATTACGTAACACTAAACGCACTTCGTATTGTTAACTTTTCCGAACGCAAATCTATTGTTAACTAAAAGAACGCAGGAAAAGTCTCGTCCAGTCATTATTATTACTATTGGGAACCAGACAGAGGCGTGGCTTCAGAAATATTGTCTGTGCCAATTCATTAAAATTTCAACCCTCATCTTGAATAGTTCGTTTCTTAGAAAATTGAAAAGTTTGATTTTATGCAGCTGAAAATTAATTTATTTTACTTAAAGAATTTTGTTCGCGAGTGAATTAATATAATTTAAATATACTACATCCTTTTTGAAGGATTTTCTCAATTGCAAATTGCAATTATTGTGGTGCAACCACCAGAAAAAGATACCCTTTTTAGGTAAGTTTTTTTTTGTAGTTTTTTTTTTTTGTCTGCCAGCATCATGGCGGCCATTTAACTTCGTCGGCGATGCTTTTTCCTTGAATTTTCAAGGAAGCATCAAAGTTTTTATGACTAGGGAATTATAGATAGTCTGTTTTTATATTCCTTAGGGTTCTTGGTACAGGGCAGGAGCCAACATTTAAAATTGAAGTTATCTTTGTATATCCATGGAAATTTCCGTCCATGGCAACGCGGGAGCATTATACTTTTTCTCCAATTGGAGCAACGCGGGATTTTTCAGTACATTCCTAAGACGCCGTCTTACGCTGTACAGTATACAACTTTCAACATACTAGAGCCACAAGGGACTCCAACATCTTTTTTTTTCATTGTTCTTTGAACCACATGGTTCTCCGGAACGCATCGTTGAACCGCATGGCACTCGGTTTGTCTGACCGACCATGTGTTAAACTCCATCCTGTTGATCAGCCAATATCCTGCAACTTTTAATAAAGATTTAGAGAAAATATTTCTCGCTACGTTTTGTGGAAATATCCAGGTAACATTTTTGTTATTTTGTTCATATTTTTGGTGCACCTGAAAGCCTCTGAATATAAGAGAGCTTACGCTTGGCGAGACGAATGATACGTCCAAGCGACCGCACAATTCCCTGCTACCTACGATATCCTGTGAACGTGAACGTTCGTACATACATCCATAAGCCCACGGACGGTGGAGCCATACACTATTAGTGCCTCAAGAAGCACCTTTAATTACTATACGAGTGAAAATTAATCTTCGTACCTGCATCCATATATATATATATATATCCTTTTATACTATATTTATCCTAAAGAACTATACCTATACTTACCTTATTTAAAGAAAGAGATCATTATATATATAATAAGTGAAATACTGAAAAATATTACTTAATCTTTGTGAAAATTTGTGTTTTTTGTGTATGTGTATATAGAGAAAGATGAAATTTTACTTTTCTTGTTGAGATCCACTTTGGACTCACAAATCCTTAACGTATTTCTTTTTTTTCTTCACTGCCTTCACGGCGCTTTTACTTTTTTTTATTTGAGACGTGATACATATCCAGAGCCCAGGATTGATTTCGTAAAGAACTTCCTGTCGGTTTCTATACGGGATCTTACGTGTGGATGGTGCTTCTGTACCAGTGTTTGGAACTCTGACGTTTCCTGTAGACAACCCACTACGTATTCCATCTGTTATAGCACCGAACTACTTCCTTCACCGTCCTCCAGGACCATTTCTCATCATCACTTTCTGTAAAAGCTATCCTATCTTGTGTTAGTGTCTATACAACACCACTTCTTTTCATCTTTCAATTTTTTTTTTGTTTTAGCACTTCTCTAGTGGACGTTTAAGCGCCCTAGATACTCATTCAATTTGGAACTTTAAGGTTCCCCACTTTTTATTCCACACTTCTGCTTCAGCTCGGTAGGTTTATCCAGCTGGAAGTTCTTTGAAGCTAATTTGGAGTAATCCTCTGAGAATTTCTTCTTCCTTTACGGAAATCAGCGGTCAATTTACACTGACCTATCTCAATTAGTTATTTTTCATTTTTTTTTGTGTGTATCTATTGTGCAATATCTGTTTGTATGTCGAATATTATCGAGGTTTGTAAAATACGTTTACAGTACAGTGACACTATACTGGTCACTTGGAAAGATAATACGCTTTTTGTGTGAAAGATATCTTTGATGAATATAAAATAGCCCATTATCGTTTTTCGAGCAAGGAAACGATACAGTACAAAGATATAGAGTAGTATCATTAGTATTGATGATCTTACATATGGTTATAGTAGAAACTTTTTTTTTGAATAATACTTTTCTAAAATTTCAGCGTCTGGTTCCAGAGAGCTCTCCCGATCCATCAACGTCTGTTTACTATATTGCTTAATATTATATTGATACATATTTTGATAAACCATATTTTAAATCATATTACTATATTATTACAATCTATTTCTCTTTCTATCTCCCTTGTCTCATTTCCAAAGCATAAACCCTTGGGCTAACGTCCCATGTTTTCTGGTTTACTTTTTGGGTTCGTTAGAATTTTCATAACCTTGCATACTTTTTCGTGTATAATATCCAAACGTTAAGTCAGTTTTCGTGTCGTTATATTTTTTTTTTGTTTTTGAATACAATTTGACGTCGTTTAATGACGAATTACTTTTGAAACAACATAGATAAAATACATTTCAAAAGATTTTTAAGAGATTTAACAGTTGACAAAGATCAACTAAAACTTTTTTTTTATTACTCATAGAGAGTACAAGCGAGCTAAGATTAATGATACCATCGGTACATTTCTCTTCAGCGTATCTTTTTTTTTATATATAAAGACAACCAAACATAATCTGTACGAAGCTAAAAGTTGCTTCGCGTACAGTTAAAGCGTACAGACATTTATATAACTGGTCGTTAAGAAAAACTTCAACTTAACTTTCTTTGTATATTTAGATTTTACATAAATTAGTTTAGGATTTATAAGTTTATCGACTTAGTTTTTGAATAATTTAGACTTTGTTAAGGAATTCAATAGATTTAAGAAAAATTTAATAAAATAATTCAGTTTATAACGTTTTGATAAAGAAACTTTATAGTGTTATTCATGCTGTCGTTTAGACAGTGGTTCTTTTCTTCGGACATTTCAGGAATTTTGGTTAAAGACAATGATGTTTAAGTAAGTACGTTGGGAGAGGTGGACATACTTCTTGTGCGGATGGAAAAATGGATTAACATATCTTAGGAGTGTAGTGTGGTTTATAGTGTTTAGGTTTTTGGTTAACGAATAGGTCGTTATTGAGATTTAGTATAATGGTTTAGGCAAGTATTTCTGCTTGACGTTTATCATATATGGGGACCCTAAACATTTTTGTAGTGACAGGTTTTTCTGGTCACTTGGCACCATGGGTCAATGGTGGAAACCAGTTCGAGATGATGAACTGATTCCTCATGGGTGGGTACAGAAGCCAGAAGGGGGAATATTATAACATCTTCTCCTCCTTCCCAGTTTATAAGAGTGTGAGTAGGTGTTGACTTACTCCACTAGTCAGTTTCATTCTTTAATCATTTGCGCCAGATAAGCTGACTGAGCCATAGCGCTTTATCTTCGAACATCTAAAGATACATTTGGTATAGCGGCTCACTATTAGTGCTGTTCTCTCTTGCGTCTTTTACATACATTTTCTGAGGTCGAGTCGGCCTTCCAGCTCGATTATACTTTCAAACTTGTTTATGTCTCAGCATTTGTTGATCAGGCCCTAGCAAAGAATATTTGAATTAGTTTTTCTGAGTTTTCAAACATCTAAAACTTCAGTAGGTTCGCACTGGTTAAAAAGAGGTAACAACGTTGTCGATCCCTGAGCAAGAATGCACGACCCTTGTGAGCTAGTTGAGGGCGTGCGTGCGAACCGGATGCGAAGGTCGATCACAACCCAAGTGTTACTTTGTCTCAGCTAAGAGGATCTGTTGTCTTAGAGAGAGTTCTCTAGGAGCAGTCTTGTAGTCTGAACTTAGTAACCACCTTTCCACTCGTGAATCCTTTAAGGAGTCTCATTGGAACTAGTGTCCAAGGCGACCGAACCAGTGAACATTCCTTGGAGAATTTGGTAATGTAGTGAGTTATTAGGTCTTGGTTTTGGGTTTTGTTGTTGGTATATTATGGAGGAGGCAAACTGCACCAGCTATAGTTTGCAACAGTGAGTTTTACTTGACGATCTGTAAAAAGTTTGCGGAACAGATCGGAGAGAGTAATTTTCTGTGAGTGGAAAGGGGGAATAACAAGAATGTAGAGGAAAAAGAGGGATGCTTATGAGGAAATAGATCAGTTGTGTGTGTGAGTAAAAGTGTCACAGGTCTCTGGCAGAAACCAGGGAGGGCATCATTTGATACTGTGGTAAGTTGCACCCAGCACAAGAGGACATTGTCTATTGGAGACGGTAGTTGGTTCCTCTTAGGTATATTCCCTCGTAAGCGTTGTGGGCGTCCACTGATAGAGGCCGTGGTCTCTCGTCAGCAGGTATGATGGTAAAGTATGGTTCTTTTCACATTTGCTTTATTCTTTGCATTCTAGGGGTTAAGGTCATCGTTTGACATCACTTGATGATGTCATTTATGGGATCACTGTTTGGTTTCATGAAAGGTTGCCTTCGTGTCGTTTCCCATTTAGTTTTTCGTTACAGAAATGGCACCCAATGTGGGGCATGAGTTTTTCGGAGCTTGTGTCTCATTCAGACCCTGTCTGGGTGCGTGCATTAATCATATTTTTCGTTACAGAAATGGGTGACATATACGAAATCACCATGAAGGGATCTTATAGTAGATCGCATGAAGTTCCGTTGCATTTCCTTACTTCCTGTTTATTCCCAAATTGATATTTCATTTTAGAAACATTTCTCGTTACAGAAATGAAATGAGATATTTCTTCGTTACAGAAATGGCGCCCAACGTGGTGGCCTGAAGAATGTCTTGAGATAAGTTTTAGAAAGTTCAGAATTTGTATTGTATTAAGTTGATTGGAAAAATTTTTTTTTGAGAAATTGATTTTTCTTTTGGAAATTTTTCATTATTGGAATTTGTTTTGAGGAAGTTTTTTTTTTAAGTAGTACTTTTCTTTTGCTAGAGGAACGTCATCGGAGTTTAGTAATGAAGACTATATGTCCGGGAAGTTGGTCGATAGATTCCTGACTTCTGTCTGTTGCGTTAGCTTCACTATTAGTTCTCTACCTCTCGTGATAGGTATATTTGAGTCATTTGTCCGGACCGAAGAGTTGTATTCTTGGTTGACTGTTGCTAATGATCACTTTACTTATAGCGATAGCAAGGAAACGGCTTAGGAGGTGGTAGATAATTGAGTCTTTTGACCGGTGGTGGATGATTTTAGTCTCTACGCACGTCAGCTGCAAAAGCTACTTTATCGTCACTGAATAATCCATGTTTTCTACTTCAATAATACTTTTTCATTTTTACTTTTTTTTTGTAGAGAATTTTATGAAGATTTTTGACGGTTAGATTTGATGTATGGTTGATAATTCATTTTATGAAATGCTAACCGGTGGTGGGTGATCAATAGTCCCTACGCACGTCTGCAGTAGCATAATGAAATGAAGAGTCACCATCCATTGAATTTAGCAGATTTAGTTTTTGTGTTGAGCACAAATAGTTTAAAGATACACAAACTAAGTTTTTTTTTGTTAGTTGTTTGTCATGGTACAATCAAGCTAACGTCTTTTTTTTTTGATATGTTGTTAATCCATTACGCGCGGGGGGAATGTCCACTCCCAAACGTGAGTGAATTATTGTTGAGATTTAAAAAAATTAATTTTTGAGTATAAAATAGATTTTGTAAGAAGTCATTACAGAATTTATAGTAAGTTTTGCAGTTTTCGATATTTTGAGTATAGTTTTGGAATTATTTTTCAGGGACGTAACTGAAAAAGGAATTCTGGTTTTGGTAGGGATTTTTCTTTTAGAGACGTTAACTAAAAGGAAATCCTGAGTTTTTCGTGAGTTTGGAGTTTGTCTTAGAGACGTTAACTAAGATAAATTCTGGTAATTTTTCGCGGTGTCGCGGTTTTTGAGAATTTTTAGTGGCAGTGTTGCCCAAGTTTTTGAGATATTTTTGCAGTGTTGCAATCGATTATAGTTTAGAATTTTTGGCGGTGTCGCCACCCAAACAATATTTACTTTATTTTTTTTTAAGTTCAATAACTTTCAGGATAGTTTCCTAGAAGTTAGTTTAGTTATTAGTACATACGTTTAGTTTTGATTTGAATCTGTAATTATTGAATTCAGATTACGATTCGAAAACAAGATAATAGTTAGTATATTGTTAAGTACTTTTTGACTTTGAAGAAATTTTGAAATATTTTCTTTAGAAGTCAAACTTTTTTTTTTGTAGGATCTTTTCTAGTCTACAAAGAGCCTTCTCTTTGTAGGACTATATTTTTGATTTGAATTATTAAGTGATCCGTTTCACTACAAATACTTTAATTTTAAGCACTGTTTAATTTTTTTTTTGTCACTTCGATTGTGTTTCGTTAGTTTTGCGTTTATACAAGAGTTTTACTAGCACAGTTGAATGAGTAGTGGGAATAGGAGACTAATCCGTCCGAGCACTTATAGTTCAAGGTTTTTAGACGTTATAATTATGGCTGACCCACAAGCTGCAGGTAACGGTGAAGATCAGAGGAGAGATAATATGAGAATTGAAGATGAATCTAGTCCTTTAGGGATTAATGATGGTACTATGCCTCTTGGTAATGTCAATGGTCGTGTCGTCAACGATAGCTTTGACAATAGACGCAATGTAACTGAAGATTCTCTTACTCTTCAAGAGATGATTACAGCGACGGTTGACTTACACAGGGAAGAGGATAGGCGAGTCATGAAAGAGGAAATAAGACTAAGTCAAGCTCAACTTCTCGAGCAATTGACTAATCTATTTCAAACAATACCTCCTTCTTCAAGCAATCAACCCTCTACTTCTCAAAATCTTGCATCTAGACAAGCAGTTAGTCAAGCGACAAATAGAGTCAGAATAACTGACGCTCCTAACAGATCAAACACAGGCAATCCTACAGAACAAATACGTAATCTATCTAGGAATTTGGAAAATTATCCAACCCCAAACAATGAACCAGGTCTTACTCGGAATGCTCCTTCAGGACATCCAGTAGATATGGCTAACGGTTCTAATTTAGACGATTTTCTTACGCAAATGAATGCGATTAATTTAGACAATTCTCCAGAGGCTTCATCACCCAGGAGACAAGTACCTTCTAACGCCACGTCATATAGCAAATTTCCACAATACCATAAGTGGGGAATTAGATTTGACGGTCGCAATATGTCGATTGATGACTTTCTATTTCGATTAGAACGCGTTAGGTACAGTTATGGTGTTCCATGGGATGAGCTGACGGTGAATTTTCATCATTTTGTGTCAGGACAAGCGGAGTCATGGTACTGGATGTACTTGAAGAGTAATCCACACACTTCTTGGAGTTCGCTTCAGTCCGGGTTAATCGAGCAATTTCGAAGTCTCGAAACAGACTCCGAGTTGTCGAGGAAGCTTTCAGACCGAAAGCAGCAGTCAAGTGAATCATTCAATGATTTCTACGACGCTTTAATGTTGATTAATTCGAGGATGCGTGTTCCGAAGTCTGAGAGAGAACTTATTGAGATTATTAAAACGAATGTAAAGAGACGAATGGGTGAGTTACTCATTACTTTTAGTACTCATAGTCTTAGACAGATGGCATATGTATGCCGAACAATCGAAAAGTTTCTCGATCGACAGGAGAGCACGCGATCTTCTTTTGTGCCGAACACGCACCGAATTCCGACAAAACGTTTCGTAAACGAAGTTGTGGAAGAATCAGATGATTTGACTGTAGCTTTAACTTCAAGTGTAGAAGCAGTACATAACGTACACAGAGATAAGAACACTTGGAAGTGTTGGAATTGCCTAAGTGTAGGGCATGGGTTCAGGGAATGCAATAAACCTGTAGATAGAAAGTTTTGTTTCCGTTGTGGATTGGAAAACGTTATTTTTCCTACTTGTCCAAAATGTCAGGGAAACTTAAGGAGGAACGACCCGATATCCGGGGGGGTTCGCTCCGAACAAATGAGCCCGGAGTTTTAAGTGCCGAAGAATCTTCTACTCTCAAAACTCCTGTTACGATTTTAAAACCAATTAATAAACTTGTTGTTAATGCAACAACACCAAATAATTTGAATTGTAATGTTAAGAAAAATGAATTTATGAGAAAGCCATTTCATGAAAGGCTTAGAAATTATTATGAAGTCCGTAAGCGAATAATGAATTATCCTGAATTGTCTAATCGTATTAGACGAACTCGAATCAGATTTAAGGAAAAGAGACTATTATATAAGAATATAGCTTCAACGACATTAGAAAGAGAATCTGGAGATCCTCGCCCTTATGTCAACGTTGAAATTTTTGGAGACAAGATATTGGGTCTATTAGACTCTGGCGCAAGTATCAGTTGCCTTGGCGCTGATGTATTAACTTACTTGTCCAACAAAAATATTAAAATTAAAAAGGTTAATTCAAGTGTTTCAACCGCTGACGGGCAGAAACAACAAATTTGTGGATTAATTACCACTGACGTCAAGTATAAAGGTGCTACTCATAGCATGAGTTTTTATGTCGTTCCGACATTAGCCCAACGATTATACTTAGGTGTCGATTTTTGGTCCAAATTTCAAATTGCGCCAAATGTAATTTCCAGTTTGTCATTTCAACATGATGTTGAAGTCAAAGATAAATTAGTCAATAAGTGTAAGTTGACGAATGTAGAGAATGCTAAACTCGAAGATGTGATACGAAGTTTTCCGTCATTCACACTAAAGGGTTTAGGTAAAACAGATTGGGTAAAACACGGTATTGATACGGGGGATGCTCCTCCAATCAAGCAAAGGTATTATCCGGTCTCCCCAGTGGTGCAGTCTCTGATGTACGCAGAAGTAGACCGCATGCTTTCACTAGGGGTTATTGAGGAAAGCAATAGTCCATGGTCCTCACCTGTTGTGCTTGTACGCAAGCCTGGCAAGGATAGACTTTGCTTGGACTTCAGAAAAGTCAATATGGTTACTAAGAAAGATGCGCGACCTATTGCGCACATTGAGGGACTGCTGTCACGTCTTTCAGAGACACGTTTCATATCAAGCGTGGATTTGAAAGATGCGTACTGGCAGATACCACTGGAGGAGAGCGCGAAGGAGAAGACAGCCTTTACGGTTCCAGGAAGGCCGTTGTACCAATTCAACGTGATGCCTTTCGGTCTTTGCAACGCCGCTCAAAGTTTAACGTATTTGATGAATTTGGTAGTTCCACGCGAGTTACAGGACCGAGTCTTTGTCTATTTAGATGACCTTTTGGTGGTGACGAAAACTTTCGAGGAACATTTAGCAGTTTTGAAGATCATTAGTAGAGAGTTGGATAGAGCAGGACTCACTATTAATGTTGAGAAATCGAAATTTTGTTTCGAAGAATTACAGTACTTAGGATACAAAGTGGGACAAGGATGTTTGAAAGCAGATCCTGATAAGGTTGCTGCTATTATCAACTTCCCGATGCCGACAACCACTCGCCAAGTTAGGCGTTTCTTAGGAATGGCTGGTTGGTATCGGAGGTTCGTGGAAAATTTTTCAACCTTGGCTGCCCCACTCACTGATACTCTTAAGAAAGGTAAGGCTTTCGATTTCAATTCCGAAGCTCAGACAGCATTCGAAAATATTAAGAAAGCACTTACAACTACACCTGTTCTGATAAACCCTGATTTCGAGAAGGAGTTTATAATTTTGTGCGATGCATCTGCGTCCGGTATCGGATGTGTACTTTGCCAGCGAGATGAGAACGGAGCTGAACGCCCCATTTATTATTTCTCTCAGAAATTGAATGCTGCACAAAGGAACTACACCGTTACCGAACGCGAATGCCTCGCTGCGTTTTTAGGAATTCAGAAATTCCGTTCATATATCGAAGGATATAAATTCAAGGTAATTACTGATCACTCAAGCCTTAAATGGTTGATGAACATGAAGGACCCTACCGGTCGTCTGGCCAGGTGGAGTATGAGACTTCAAGGGTTCGACTTCGTGGTTGAACACAGGAAAGGAACACTTAACGTGGTACCCGATGCTCTTTCTAGAGTGTACGAAGCCGATGCTTTAACGGCAGAGAGCTATATATCCAGTGTTGCACAAGTCGAAACCGAGGAGGTGCTCCACATTGACCTTGACGATCCGGGATTCAAGTCCGATGAATACTTACAACTCATTAGTCATATCAGTAAAGAGCAAGATCGATTACCAGACTTGAAGGTATCTGAAGGATACATTTATAAGAGAACAAAACATGCAATTGGGAATCCTCTATTGGATGATCTGGCATGGAAGTTATGGTTACCGTCTAGTATGACAGAAGCCGTAATTGCCATGGCGCATAATCCGCCCAGAGCTTCTCATGGTGGTGTCGTTAAGACTTTGTATAGGTTAAGGGAAAGATTATATTGGCCTGGTATGTTTTCACAGGTGAAGCAATATGTTGATCGTTGTGAAACATGCAAGACAACCAAAGCTTCCAACCAGACTTTACGAGCTGAAATGGGAGAGAGTTTTAAAGTTGAAAGGCCCTTCCAACATTTATATGTGGATTTCCTTGGTCCTTATCCAAGATCCAGGAATGGGAATGCTTTCATCGTTATCGCTTTAGACCAACTCACAAAGTTTGTGTTTATTAAACCCCTTAAGCGAGCCACAGCTGCCGCAGTTATCAAATTCTTACGAGAAGATATTTTTCTTTTATATGGTGTACCCGAAAGTATCTTATCCGATAATGGAACGCAATTTATTTCTAAGGATTTTAAAGAAATGTTGAAAATGTTTGGTGTCAGACATTATAAAACGGCGATTTATGCACCTCAAGCTAATGCCAGCGAGAGGGTTAATAGGTCTATTTTAGCTGCGGTAAGATCTTACGTAGATCCAAAACAAACTAATTGGGATGTGCATTTGTCATCCATTAGTAGTGCTTTACGCACAACTGTCCATTCAGCTTTGACAATGTCGCCATACGAGGCTTTATTCGGTCAAAGGATGATTGAACATGGAGCGGACTACAAGCTATTACGCGAGTTGGGAGGACTTAATAATTCCGAGATCGATTGGTTGCCCAAGGTGGCAAAGATGAATATTCTTCATACCTATTTGAAGACAGCATTAGAAAAGACACACGATGCTTATGAGAAAGTGTATAATCTCAGAAGTCGTGCAGTTGATTTTCAAGTAGGGGATGTCATCTACAAAAGAAACATAGTTTTGAGTGATGCTAATAAACATTTTAGCGCTAAGCTTTCGCCAAAGTTTATTAAAGTAACAGTTGTTAAGACACGAGGTAACAACTTATACGATGTAGAAGACGAGAAAGGGTATGTGACCACTTCTCATACCAAGGATTTAAAGAAATAAATCATACTGTGATAAAAATAGTTTTATTTTTCTCATGCCCGGCTACTCAGCTGTGCACGAGACTCTTGTGTAAATTTTTTTTTTTTTGTGTGTATAATTGTTTCATGTTATTTCACTTTTATAAGAGGTAGTATAGCATAACAATGAGGTAGATAGAAGAAGATGTTGAGAGAGAGTCAATAGTTGCGACAAGTAGTTTGTAGCTTCAATTTTTTTTTTGTGGTAGTCAGTAAGGAGATTGTTTAGAGTGATAGAAATACAGGTAGACACAAGTTGTCCTTTTTCACAAGTACCTAGTCAAGTTGACACTTATCTCGATCCTTGAGATTTGTAGGGAAAACTTTGTCACCGCAACACTGGTGTCACCTTGCGGCAATTTTAGGAAACCCGATTTGTCCATCCAACGGATGACATTTCCCTTTTTAAATAATCGAGAAATTTCAAAAATTTTAATAATGACATTTGTTGCCCAATTTCAACACCAGGAGGCGATAGTCGATAAGGAATTATCCTATGTCAGAACCATTCTGTCATAATCTTCACTGAATTACATCTAAAATGAAAAATCCGAAGCGAGAAAATTTGAAGTGAGCTCAGACGCACTCTTTCTGGCACATTCTATGGCTACATGCCAGCGTGCAGAAGGATTATGGCTGCCGAACACTTCCGGCATTTTCGTTTCTGCTTTATGATTACTGTCCGTCCAATTAGACGCTTCGTCTCTTCTCTTTTACGCTATCTTTCTGTTTCTCTTGGAAATCTGATTGGAACGAACTCCAAAAATGCATGTCCAATGCTAAGATAGAAGCCCGTTCCGACCAAAGGTACAATTAAGGTCTGTTTGATGAAGACTAGATGATTTAGATTTTGATAGATCGTGACAAGTGACTGTTGCATTGCTTATATCCATTATGTATTCCACAGGAATTATGATTTATATGCCCAATGCAACTGTCCAACAAAGTAATTTCAGCTCTTTTCAAAAATTCTTAGTTAGTGCAGTCATCACATCTTGACTGATAGTTGACATAGCTATAATTAGTTATCTGTGCGATTAAAATGAGTTTAACGTCATACGAATGACGGTACTGTTGATTGAGAAGCGAATGTGTCAAATTAGAATCGATTTCCATCCAAAACAAATTAAATGTCAAAATTTGACAAGTATGAAAAATCTCTCATACTGGGGAAAATAAGACACAAATCTGTTCTACCAATCGACACAAACGTTATAGTGTCAAAATAAGTTGACAGAAATAAAGATAAATGTCATTAAAGTCAATTTTCATTTTCACATAATTGTCAGTGCGAAGCAGCATTACGTTATTACGTAACACTAAACGCACTTCGTATTGTTAACTTTTCCGAACGCAAATCTATTGTTAACTAAAAGAACGCAGGAAAAGTCTCGTCCAGTCATTATTATTACTATTGGGAACCAGACAGAGGCGTGGCTTCAGAAATATTGTCTGTGCCAATTCATTAAAATTTCAACCCTCATCTTGAATAGTTCGTTTCTTAGAAAATTGAAAAGTTTGATTTTATGCAGCTGAAAATTAATTTATTTTACTTAAAGAATTTTGTTCGCGAGTGAATTAATATAATTTAAATATACTACATCCTTTTTGAAGGATTTTCTCAATTGCAAATTGCAATTATTGTGGTGCAACCACCAGAAAAAGATACCCTTTTTAGGTAAGTTTTTTTTTGTAGTTTTTTTTTTTTGTCTGCCAGCATCATGGCGGCCATTTAACTTCGTCGGCGATGCTTTTTCCTTGAATTTTCAAGGAAGCATCAAAGTTTTTATGACTAGGGAATTATAGATAGTCTGTTTTTATATTCCTTAGGGTTCTTGGTACAGGGCAGGAGCCAACATTTAAAATTGAAGTTATCTTTGTATATCCATGGAAATTTCCGTCCATGGCAACGCGGGAGCATTATACTTTTTCTCCAATTGGAGCAACGCGGGATTTTTCAGTACATTCCTAAGACGCCGTCTTACGCTGTACAGTATACAACTTTCAACATACTAGAGCCACAAGGGACTCCAACATCTTTTTTTTTCATTGTTCTTTGAACCACATGGTTCTCCGGAACGCATCGTTGAACCGCATGGCACTCGGTTTGTCTGACCGACCATGTGTTAAACTCCATCCTGTTGATCAGCCAATATCCTGCAACTTTTAATAAAGATTTAGAGAAAATATTTCTCGCTACGTTTTGTGGAAATATCCAGGTAACATTTTTGTTATTTTGTTCATATTTTTGGTGCACCTGAAAGCCTCTGAATATAAGAGAGCTTACGCTTGGCGAGACGAATGATACGTCCAAGCGACCGCACAATTCCCTGCTACCTACGATATCCTGTGAACGTGAACGTTCGTACATACATCCATAAGCCCACGGACGGTGGAGCCATACACTATTAGTGCCTCAAGAAGCACCTTTAATTACTATACGAGTGAAAATTAATCTTCGTACCTGCATCCATATATATATATATATATCCTTTTATACTATATTTATCCTAAAGAACTATACCTATACTTACCTTATTTAAAGAAAGAGATCATTATATATATAATAAGTGAAATACTGAAAAATATTACTTAATCTTTGTGAAAATTTGTGTTTTTTGTGTATGTGTATATAGAGAAAGATGAAATTTTACTTTTCTTGTTGAGATCCACTTTGGACTCACAAATCCTTAACGTATTTCTTTTTTTTCTTCACTGCCTTCACGGCGCTTTTACTTTTTTTTATTTGAGACGTGATACATATCCAGAGCCCAGGATTGATTTCGTAAAGAACTTCCTGTCGGTTTCTATACGGGATCTTACGTGTGGATGGTGCTTCTGTACCAGTGTTTGGAACTCTGACGTTTCCTGTAGACAACCCACTACGTATTCCATCTGTTATAGCACCGAACTACTTCCTTCACCGTCCTCCAGGACCATTTCTCATCATCACTTTCTGTAAAAGCTATCCTATCTTGTGTTAGTGTCTATACAACACCACTTCTTTTCATCTTTCAATTTTTTTTTTGTTTTAGCACTTCTCTAGTGGACGTTTAAGCGCCCTAGATACTCATTCAATTTGGAACTTTAAGGTTCCCCACTTTTTATTCCACACTTCTGCTTCAGCTCGGTAGGTTTATCCAGCTGGAAGTTCTTTGAAGCTAATTTGGAGTAATCCTCTGAGAATTTCTTCTTCCTTTACGGAAATCAGCGGTCAATTTACACTGACCTATCTCAATTAGTTATTTTTCATTTTTTTTTGTGTGTATCTATTGTGCAATATCTGTTTGTATGTCGAATATTATCGAGGTTTGTAAAATACGTTTACAGTACAGTGACACTATACTGGTCACTTGGAAAGATAATACGCTTTTTGTGTGAAAGATATCTTTGATGAATATAAAATAGCCCATTATCGTTTTTCGAGCAAGGAAACGATACAGTACAAAGATATAGAGTAGTATCATTAGTATTGATGATCTTACATATGGTTATAGTAGAAACTTTTTTTTTGAATAATACTTTTCTAAAATTTCAGCGTCTGGTTCCAGAGAGCTCTCCCGATCCATCAACGTCTGTTTACTATATTGCTTAATATTATATTGATACATATTTTGATAAACCATATTTTAAATCATATTACTATATTATTACAATCTATTTCTCTTTCTATCTCCCTTGTCTCATTTCCAAAGCATAAACCCTTGGGCTAACGTCCCATGTTTTCTGGTTTACTTTTTGGGTTCGTTAGAATTTTCATAACCTTGCATACTTTTTCGTGTATAATATCCAAACGTTAAGTCAGTTTTCGTGTCGTTATATTTTTTTTTTGTTTTTGAATACAATTTGACGTCGTTTAATGACGAATTACTTTTGAAACAACATAGATAAAATACATTTCAAAAGATTTTTAAGAGATTTAACAGTTGACAAAGATCAACTAAAACTTTTTTTTTATTACTCATAGAGAGTACAAGCGAGCTAAGATTAATGATACCATCGGTACATTTCTCTTCAGCGTATCTTTTTTTTTATATATAAAGACAACCAAACATAATCTGTACGAAGCTAAAAGTTGCTTCGCGTACAGTTAAAGCGTACAGACATTTATATAACTGGTCGTTAAGAAAAACTTCAACTTAACTTTCTTTGTATATTTAGATTTTACATAAATTAGTTTAGGATTTATAAGTTTATCGACTTAGTTTTTGAATAATTTAGACTTTGTTAAGGAATTCAATAGATTTAAGAAAAATTTAATAAAATAATTCAGTTTATAACGTTTTGATAAAGAAACTTTATAGTGTTATTCATGCTGTCGTTTAGACAGTGGTTCTTTTCTTCGGACATTTCAGGAATTTTGGTTAAAGACAATGATGTTTAAGTAAGTACGTTGGGAGAGGTGGACATACTTCTTGTGCGGATGGAAAAATGGATTAACATATCTTAGGAGTGTAGTGTGGTTTATAGTGTTTAGGTTTTTGGTTAACGAATAGGTCGTTATTGAGATTTAGTATAATGGTTTAGGCAAGTATTTCTGCTTGACGTTTATCATATATGGGGACCCTAAACATTTTTGTAGTGACAGGTTTTTCTGGTCACTTGGCACCATGGGTCAATGGTGGAAACCAGTTCGAGATGATGAACTGATTCCTCATGGGTGGGTACAGAAGCCAGAAGGGGGAATATTATAACATCTTCTCCTCCTTCCCAGTTTATAAGAGTGTGAGTAGGTGTTGACTTACTCCACTAGTCAGTTTCATTCTTTAATCATTTGCGCCAGATAAGCTGACTGAGCCATAGCGCTTTATCTTCGAACATCTAAAGATACATTTGGTATAGCGGCTCACTATTAGTGCTGTTCTCTCTTGCGTCTTTTACATACATTTTCTGAGGTCGAGTCGGCCTTCCAGCTCGATTATACTTTCAAACTTGTTTATGTCTCAGCATTTGTTGATCAGGCCCTAGCAAAGAATATTTGAATTAGTTTTTCTGAGTTTTCAAACATCTAAAACTTCAGTAGGTTCGCACTGGTTAAAAAGAGGTAACAACGTTGTCGATCCCTGAGCAAGAATGCACGACCCTTGTGAGCTAGTTGAGGGCGTGCGTGCGAACCGGATGCGAAGGTCGATCACAACCCAAGTGTTACTTTGTCTCAGCTAAGAGGATCTGTTGTCTTAGAGAGAGTTCTCTAGGAGCAGTCTTGTAGTCTGAACTTAGTAACCACCTTTCCACTCGTGAATCCTTTAAGGAGTCTCATTGGAACTAGTGTCCAAGGCGACCGAACCAGTGAACATTCCTTGGAGAATTTGGTAATGTAGTGAGTTATTAGGTCTTGGTTTTGGGTTTTGTTGTTGGTATATTATGGAGGAGGCAAACTGCACCAGCTATAGTTTGCAACAGTGAGTTTTACTTGACGATCTGTAAAAAGTTTGCGGAACAGATCGGAGAGAGTAATTTTCTGTGAGTGGAAAGGGGGAATAACAAGAATGTAGAGGAAAAAGAGGGATGCTTATGAGGAAATAGATCAGTTGTGTGTGTGAGTAAAAGTGTCACAGGTCTCTGGCAGAAACCAGGGAGGGCATCATTTGATACTGTGGTAAGTTGCACCCAGCACAAGAGGACATTGTCTATTGGAGACGGTAGTTGGTTCCTCTTAGGTATATTCCCTCGTAAGCGTTGTGGGCGTCCACTGATAGAGGCCGTGGTCTCTCGTCAGCAGGTATGATGGTAAAGTATGGTTCTTTTCACATTTGCTTTATTCTTTGCATTCTAGGGGTTAAGGTCATCGTTTGACATCACTTGATGATGTCATTTATGGGATCACTGTTTGGTTTCATGAAAGGTTGCCTTCGTGTCGTTTCCCATTTAGTTTTTCGTTACAGAAATGGCACCCAATGTGGGGCATGAGTTTTTCGGAGCTTGTGTCTCATTCAGACCCTGTCTGGGTGCGTTCATTAATCATATTTTTCGTTACAGAAATGGGTGACATATACGAAATCACCATGAAGGGATCTTATAGTAGATCGCATGAAGTTCCGTTGCATTTCCTTACTTCCTGTTTATTCCCAAATTGATATTTCATTTTAGAAACATTTCTCGTTACAGAAATGAAATGAGATATTTCTTCGTTACATGACACCGATAAGAAAAATACTGTTAAAATAAAATTATGTTTATTTGTTTCTTCATATAAAATGATTTTTGAACTTCGCTTTGTCTTCCTCGCGTTTTTTTTTCTCCCCTCGTCTTAAGGCAAATCCAATCCGTCCTGGGTCACAAATACCAGCCTTTATATTTCTTGAGGTGCTATTGCTAGCTGTCATATTCATGCTTCACAACCAAATTAGTGGTCCTTCCATTCGTTTGTACCTTATTATTATATAAAAATAACAATGATATAAAAGTATTTCTTAAAAATATTAGGTACTTACCGCTGCCAAGAATGTTTTCAAATCGTCGAAATATTGGATTTTTTTTGACAGCAGCCGTCAGCTGTTCTATTTGTTCAGTCTATTCACAATAACATCACAAAAAACTCTGTTCGTGTAGTTCATCTTCAAATTGCAATTCGTTTGAAAGTCGTTTTGCGGAAAACGAGTCGTTTTGCAAAACGAGTTGGGTATGGAAAATGTATGGGAAAACGAGTCGTTTTGGGTAGTCGTTTTGCGAAAAACGAGTAAATGCTCGTTTTTGGTTTCGTGTGAATAGGCTATAACGCTGTTATGACTTCATATATAGTAAAAAATCGTAGCTAATTTGGATTAAAGGAACGCCTTTTTGTTGGATATTGTTAACAATTTATAGTTGACTATGGTTAGAAAAAGAACGCACCAAATTATTGCAATGCAGTCAAACCCCACCATCCAGAATGACTATTATAGATTCTATGACAAACACAAAGGTAGACTCAAATAAAGCCAACATCAACAAATTTCAGATAATCTATTTTTTATCATACTTTAATGCATAACAAAATAAATAGATAAAGTTACAACATTTTATGATAAGAAATGACATTATTAGAAACACAGAGACTTGTGTTACTATATTGTCAATATTCCGCTAGGAGCGCTGACAGTAATTTCCACATAGAGTATAATGATTTCCCCATTAATTTCCACACATGTGAACAGGGCTTAAACGTACGCACCGCTGTCACTGTCATCATCGCTTCTATTTTTATTTGTTTCAAATTTTCAGGTCGAGTTTATCATTAAAAAAAAAAAATATTACAAACTTATTTTATTGCGTTTTCTGTTTTACTACACATAAAATCAAAATAATATTAAAAAGATGCCACCAACAATTAACGGCAGTGACACCTCTAACAAGGAAAAGAGACCCCGTCTAACTGAGCGGAAGTATATTAAACTTAAGACCAGAATATTTTGGAATTTAAAAGCATTTATTTTGTTTTTATTTTTTTTTTAGATCGGAACTGATTGGTCGCGTCAAGTATAGTAACAATCTTCCCGACATCCCTTTTGATTTGAAATTCTTGATGTACCCTTTTGATGGCCATCGGTTCATTCAGTACAATCCAACATCGCTAGAGCGCAACTATAAGTATGATGTTCTCACCGAACACGACCTAGGAGTTACTATCGATTTAATAAATCGTGATATTTACCAATCGGATTCATACTCTCTACTTGATCCGGCCGATGAAAAGCTCCTCGAAGACGATATCCACGCTCCCCAGGATTCTATGCGTTCGCGCCAACATTCTCGCAGTGTTTCTTGGTTAAGAAAGTCGGAGTATATCTCCACCGAACAAACTCGATTCCAGCCTCAAAATATCGAGAAAGTTGAGGCCAAGGTTGGTTATAATGTAAAGAAGAGCTTGCGTGAAGAGACACTCTATTTAGATCGGGATGCTCAAATCAAGGCCATCGAGAAGACATTCGAGGATTCAAAAGTCCCAATCACCAAACATTACAGCAAGGCTAATGTTGTGCCGACGGAAGTATTGCCCGTGTTTGCCGATTTCAAGAACTGGAAGTATCCTTGCGCTCAAGTTATCTTCGACAGCGATCCGGCTCCGATTGGAAAGAATGTACCGGCTCAGCTGGAGGAAATGTCTCAGGCTATGATTCGTGGTGTGATGGATGAAAGTGGCGAGCAGTTTGTTGCCTACTTCTTACCTACGGAACAAACTCTTGAAAAACGTCGTGAGGATGTTGTTAACAATTTGATTTACAAGGAAGAAGAGAAATATGAATATAAGATCGCCAGAGAATATAACTGGAACGTCAAGAGTAAAGCTTCGAAAGGATACGAAGAGAATTATTTCTTTGTCATGCGCAGCGATGGTGTTTACTATAATGAACTGGAAACACGGGTTCGTCTTAGCAAACGTCGTGTCAAGGCTGGTCAACAGCCAAACAATACCAAGCTAGTGGTTCAAAATCGTCCTTTAGATGCAAATGAACAACGCATTCAGAGATACCGTGAGAAGCAGCTAGAACCAACCGGAGATGATGAGGAAGAAGAGGATATGGAAGAGGACGAAGAAGAAGTTGAAATTACTCAAACAATTGAGTCGCCAACAATAGAAAATGTTACCACTACTACTGATAAGGAAGCACAGGTTGAGAAGGATCGTGAAAATCGTCCAAGATCAAAATCACATGGAAAATCTCGCTCTAGATCGAAGTCGAAACATGCCTCACGGTCTTCATCTGGATCCAAGTCGAGGTCTGTATCGCGGTCAAGATCAAAATCTCGCAGCAAGTCTGGCTCTCGCTCAAGAAGTCGATCTGGTTCTCGTAGTAGCCGCTCGGGATCGAGATCACAATCGAGGTCTGTAAGTCGATCTCCATCACAAAGCAGATCGAAATCTTTGTCAAGATCTAGGTCGAGGTCGAGGTCTCGCTCACGAAGTCATTCTAAATCACAGTCAGGCTCACGATCTCCTTCTGATTCGAGATCGGGCTCGGTAGCGCGATCGCAAAGGAGCCGTTCAAGAAGTGGTTCACCCAGCGGGTCGGGTTCTGGAAGCAGTTCCGGTGAAGATTAATTAATATTCTATGACAACGTAACACCATTGACCGTAATTAAACGTATAAATATAAAACGAGTGTTGTTTTGAATTAAATTTTTATTTTCGATTGTTTTTGAAGTTTTCAATAGGATCTCCGATTGGTCTTGTAGGGGGGTTATTTTGGTCTCGAAAATAAGCGAACCTAGATGATTAAAAGACTATACAAACATGAGTTTTCTGATCCAATGCGCCAAGAATTGTACGGCATGTCGTAGCCTTTGACTTGTCTCTATTTGTTACGGAACAGCTTGGTTGCTTAAGTGATGAGCATAGGTGTGGATGCGAGTTCGCTCACTTGAAGAAACAAAGCAAACGCATGTATAATGTTGCCGCCAAGGAATCCTTGAATCCTTCCTCTAGTCTAGAATATTTATAAGAAAAAGTTACGACTTGAAACGTTAACTTCCAAAGTCATTAGTTACTTTGCTTACCGTGGTTTCGATGGTATTTTTCTATTCTTTTGGCATAGAAAGCAATTTTTAAATGAAGCGTCTGCATCTTTAGGTAATGACTTTGCTGAAGGTTGAATGACAAACTGTAAGAATGGCATGGAGAAGATGATTGACCATAATAAAAGGATGAAAAGAAAAAGTTGAAACAGCTTTAAACTTGGAATACTTTATTTTATGGATAGAAACTCTACCTAATTGCCTTTTATTTTACAAATTTATTTATATTAACCAATTTTTATATATTTCTGATACCATATATTGCAGATTGTTTAATAAAATCGTCTAATTTAGTTTGAAACAAGTCAGAAGTGACTGGACTACTGGGCGACCAGAGGGGATCTCTTACAACAAACTCGACCCAAATTTTGCTATACAATTGCTGCAGCAGTTCTTTAACATTCATAGCAGCTATATCGGTGTTAAGAACAAATCTAAGAGTTTAAAAAAGAATAACAATTTAATATTAAAAAGATAAGAAACACATTTTGAAAATTTACTTCAATCCCGAAGGCGTTTCCAAATAATGCAGTGCGTATTTGTTTGTTTTGTAGAAAAGGAATCCTTCTTTTGGATCATGAGGTGATATTTTATTTACAAATGATTTTATTGAGAATAGCATTCCATATGTAAGTTTGGCTTCCTAGAAGATTTAATAAAGTAAATTAATAAAATTGAGAGACAATACTATACAATCAGAATAAATTTACTTCTTCGCGGGTAATGCCAGATTTTTTCAATCGATTCCATTCGCCGTAGTACAGCAATATACCGTATTTATCAAATATATAAAGATTATATATTGTCATATTTGGAAATAATATTTATTAATGAATTTGTTTTTTGGTTGAAAATATTTTGTTTTATTAAAAAAATATGTTTTTTAGAAATGGTTTTGTTTTTATTTTTGCAAAGGGAAATGTCAGAAAACGTAAGCGCATAAAGTCATAACGTAAACCAATACGTATTTGTGACAATAGTTCTGTTTTTTATCTCCCGAAAACAGCCAATTTCTACGAATTTCTGCCAATTTCTGCCAAATCTTAGTTCTGTTTTTTATCTCTCGAAAACAGCCAATTTCTATGAATTTCTGCCAATTTCTGCCAAATCTTGACGATAATGCAGACACACAAATTCGGTAGTTTTCGGCAGAAGAGAGAGCTCACGAGAGAGTAAGACATTTCCCCTTCCTGCCGATTTTAGCCCAAGAAATTTCTTTGGGCAGAAATTGTGAACAATGTCAAAAGTCAAATTTGACAATTAAAACAAAAAAATTATTTATCATTTCATTTCATTTTCGTGGTTTTTGCGTCCTGTGTGTATTTAATTGAAATTTATATTGTTTTATTCACTTTTCAAATTTAAAATTCGGAAAATCACAACAAAAAACCGAGTTAAATATTTATTTTTTCTTGTCGTTTTAATTTTTTGACGTTGAACACAATTTTTGTGTTCAACCCGTTCGTTTACTTTTTCACAAATTTTCTCTCATTGAGAGAATTTCATCCCCACTCTTCAATATTTGACAGACTTCCCATTTTAGCCCACAACAGTTAAAAAACACAACTAATATGGGTCTGTTATCTGTTTCACATTCATTCACAAAAATAATTAAACACAAAAACAGAATGTACGTTGATTTCAAGAAGCCATTTTGACGGCCTTAAGGTGGCTTTATATGGAGCAGCAACAAATCAAAGTGCCGACGAAAACGCAACAACAACAATCATAATGCAGACGATGAAGATGATAAACATGTTAGTCTATACTATAATTTCCAAGCTGCATCCATTATTTTCCTATAATCTGCATTCATGAAGACGTCTTCATTTTGGTCTTCCCTCTCTATTACACAAGTATGATTTATATATTCTGCATCCTTTTTGTTTGCAGATCATGGCTTGCAGCTCCATGTAAAGCCACCTTTAATCGTGATGTTATCTGAAGATTAGTACTAGTTCATATAGCAAAGTTGCCGGGCCATTGTATTAAAATGCAGATACTCTGGTATCCAATATGATCCTTTTATTTAACAATTTAAACCATGGTTGCGCTCTTGATTACTGTTCAACAGTTTCTTTTGGTAACATTCGCTTTCATTTTTGCAGAGACAGAACCAAATAATACTAGAAATTGGTAGATGGTATTGCTATAGGTTATATAAGTAGGAACTGGAGTTCAACTGCAATTCAATTACACTTTAACTACAGCCCGTGACAATAGACGTTATAATTTTTTTTTGATTTGCATCAATTCACTACTTTCTTACTGTAACATTTCAGACGTAAGCCTGCTTTAACCCAACGACGGTTAGAAGAACAACACAAACAACAAAGAAAGTTGGGTAGATTTCCAACTTTGTCGTATCGTGTCGCTGAGAAAGCAGCGGTTCAATTGCAGTGTAGTTCTGCCTAGTGCGGTCTAAACTTACATTATCCATTGTATATATAAACTATAGTACTACCACTTGAGGTGCGCCATCTATCGACGAAAAACTAAGCTCTAGAATACCATGGGAACCAACAACAACAATTAAAATGGTGGAAATTGTTGTTGTTGCTTCCCATGGTATTCTAGAGCTTAGTTTTTCGTCGATAGATGGCGCACCTCAGGTGGGAATACTATAGTTTATAAATGCAATGCATTATCCTTTGTTAAATCTAGAGATCGCATTTGGACTAGGTTGCCATCTAGTGCCGCAAATATTCGTTTCTAACAGCCTTACACAATACAATCTGAAGATAATAGCCGCCCATTTCGTTATTTCGCTGCAGTCGATACGCAATTTATTATTTTGCATATCAACAATTACTTCGCAGTTCTTATTTTGAATTTCGTCTTGTGTACATCTCGCTAAAAGATGAACTCGCATTTATTGCATCCCGTTTTCTTATTTCGCTTTATTTTATTTGGCAAAATATTATTCTTCTTACGAGAAATAATGAACAATAATTTTGCTTTCATGTACAACAGTATTTTATTAACAAAAAAAAAAAAAACATGTGCAAACATTATAATACTACGTTTTCATTACTGTCGAAATATGAATATTTGAAAATTTGCTAAAAAAGTGTTTTCATCTAGGTTTGCATATTTTTGATTTGACAACAGACTATCTTTTTTCTTGTTCTTTTGTACAACCTTTTCATTTTTTGTTCTTGTTTTGATTTGTTTACTTCTGCCGTTGCCCTGGATTTTATTTCAAAATTGTTATTTTGTATTGTTTACTTCTGCCGTTGCTTTGCATGTTGGTTTGCTTACTTTTTCCGTTGCCTTGGATTTTGTTTCAAATTGACATTTTAGAAAATATTCTATTCAATTGTTTTCAATTTAGTTGCGTTTGATTTGTTTTCACGTAATTTGCAACCTTGATTTCGTCCAAATCAAAAAAAAATTTAATTTTATTTTGTATGGGAAGCGAAGTCAAATTTCGAAATTTTCTACGAAATCACCTTTTTTGCCCTAATGAAAACGTAGTATAAGCTAGTTGAAGAAAACGCAAAACAAAAAATGCGGAATAACTTATGCGAGTTAATAGGTTCGTTTGTTTACTGTTGTGGGCTAAAATGGGAAGTCTGTCAAATATTGAAGAGTGGGGATGAAATTCTCTCAAATTCTCTGAATGAGAGAAAATTTGTGAAAAAGTAAACGAACGGGTTGAACACAAAAATTGTGTTCAACGTCAAAAAATTAAAACGTCAAGAAAAAATAAATATTTAACTGGGTTTTTTGTCGTGATTTTCCGAATTTTAAATTTGAAAAATGAATAAAACAATATAAATTTCAATTAAATACACACAGGACGCAAAAACCACGTGATGAAACGCAAAACCGCAAATGATAAATTTTTTTTTTTTTTAATTGTCAAATTCTAGTTTTGACAGAACTCACATTTCTACCCGAAGAAATTTCTTGGGCTAAAATCGGCAGGAAGGGGAAATGTTTTTCTCTCTTGTGAGCGCTCTCTTCTGCCTAAAACTACCGAATTTGTGAGTTATCGAACAGGATTCGGCAGAAATTGGCTGTTTTCGGAGGTAAACAAACAGACCTAATATTTCAGCGAGATGAACAAAAGGCGAAATGTCAGTTTGCCAAATGACGCTTGCCAAATAAATGGAAAATATTAGACCGCCGTATAGTTAGCAGCACGATCTCACGAATTTCAATTTTTTTGATGCAAATAATTAGCAAATAATTTGCTTAAATTTAGAAAACCATTTTTAGAATTTGCAAAAGCTTAGTTTATTAGTTATTAACAATTTAAACTTTGGCGTATAGTTAGCAGCACATGAAAACAAAAGTAGGCTTATTTGGTATCAATCGATAGGTCTCAATTTGCTTAAATTTAGAAAACCATTTTTAGAATTTGCAAAAGCTTTATTTACTAATTATTTAACAAATAGTAAAATTTGACAGCTTCTATAAACAATTAAAACAAAACGAACAGAGACTGGTTTCGTAACGTAACGTACTGCTTTCGTCCCAAAATTCAAAATAATGTCAATTCATTTGACGTTCAGTATAGTTACAGCGGTTACTCTATTTATAGCGTTTTCCATTAGTTACTACAACCGATTTATTTTTATTCAACATCAAACCCAAACGAAATAAATAATTAGTTGAATAGTAGAACAATAACGATGACTCTAGTATATTAAGTTTCTATAAGACGATATAACACCATTAGAATTGAGTCGTCACAAATTAAAACAAATAAAAAAACTTTTTTAAAAAACTTTTTAATTTATTTGTTTACAATGAATGCATTTCGACGAAATAGTCGATTGTTGACTTATCTCTTGCATCTTAGGCATTTCCATACAATTTTGCACTGAAATATTTGTGCGCACTAAAATAAGTTGAGTATTTCAGATCTTAGTACATTTGGTAGACTATAAATGTTCATTTTTATATGCAACGAAGACCTATTGTTGTAAATGCAACTTTGCAGTTGCATGAAACTTGACATTCCAACCTTTCTTAAAGCTATCCCATCCATTTGTCCTATTTAAATATATTTTCCCGTCCGCTCTACGTAACCGACTGCCCTATCCAGCAAAATGATAACCAACTTTTTTCTCATTTAATTTTCAGAATTCAATCCAAAGCAAATATTGGTAACAGATATGGGTAACGAAATCTCTGAGCATCTGATGCCATCATCCGTTAAACTGCTGATGTTCCCGAAATCCATACGATAAGCATTGCGGCATTTGCTAAGATAGACTATAAACAAATTTTCTTCTGCGTATGGGACATCACTCGATTTCTTAGCTCAAAACTCGCTGAAATCATACTACTCAACCTATATACATCGGCTGATGAACAGCAGATAGTCCGATGTCTCGCCTGCAGCAAATAGTAGATCTAGACCGTTGATATCTTACGAGGACACCACATGCTCAACTGAGAAGAAAATTATATTTAAAGATAAGATTCGTGGATTCTCAAGTCAAATCTGAAAAGCTAACAGGAGCTGCTTAGGGCCAGTGGTTCATCCTATGATCAAAATTTAAAAAAGATTTACCTTCGTTCGTGTTTGCATTATTTAAGTTTAGACGGCGGTTCAAGACTTAACCCACCGATTTCCGAGGTTTAAATAAAGTTGACCAACGGATCAAAAATTTAAAAACGAGGATCAGTGCTGAACAGCTATTGTACAACTGGTACTTAGTGGCATTGGAAACAAACACTGTTATAATTTCTTTTAATATTTTATTTTATTGTAGCTCCTATTGAACTTGTCTTAAGTTAGTATAAAACAGTTGACTTTCACACATACAATGAATGAATACTCATAAGATTCTACGAGATATGCTATATTGGGTGAGTTTTCTGCGCTGCCATGTACTCTCGGGGTGGTATTTTCTTCCATCATTGATCGGCCACTCCTTGTATCAAAACATCATCGATGGGCATTAATGTATCTGGTAAAGGAGAAAAGAAAGATGATTGAGCTGAACATTTTAAATACAACGGGAATAGTGAAATGTACCTAGCCAAATCTAGCATAACAATAAAAATTATAAAAATAAAAATAAGTGTTTTTGTATTTACATATATATTACTCTTATTTTGACCTATTTACAGTAGACCTTCGTATGAAAATACATATATGTACGGCAGTAAATTAAACAAAGTATGTATATGAAACAGGTGATTACTACATGGCTGCAAGCCATAAGATCCTTTAAAGTCTTTTCCGTTGGATCAGAGCTTCTGTTAAAACTTGACCAGTTTCCCCAACTTGTATTTGTATCCGTCTTATCGTAGCTTTATTCACGATACCCCCTCCAGAATCTCAAAAATCTATCTACGTTACTGAACTATTTGTATTTTGTTTGAATTGTAAGCTAATAGCTAACCCAAACAACAAGTAAGTCACTAGATCAAATTTTTAAATGTATATCCGTTAACTAATTTTTGAATTGTTTGGTTTTTAAAGTTACTTTTTCTTAGTTTTTCAGCGGAAAAAGTACCTACTCGAGAAAATAGTTTTCATTAATATAAAATTTTTAAGCAAATTAAAGATTAAAATTAGTGTTCAGTGATCAGTGTTTTAAAAAACATATTGTGCTTTTCGGTATTTAAGTACCTTTTACAAATTTAATTTGTATTATCTCTGTGATAAAAAAAAAAGAAAAACAATAAAAAAAACTTTAAAGCATATTTCTTTTGCGGATATTTATTTCAGTATTTATTAGCATTTTAAATCAAAATTGCAATTTTTTAATAAACTTTCGTTATATCACGCGAGACACTGAGTGCCCCAGTTGGTGGAGAAATACCCAGGTAAGTTGAATTTTTAACATTATTTTCGCAGATCCAGATGACCCGGCGAACTCCGTACCGCCTTTTTTCGAGAATAGGTTAGGTACTGAATTTTTTGTGTTTTTTTAAATTTTCTTTTATACCAACCTTCCCCTCACAATATCAAAAAAAAAACAAAAACAAAAAAAGTATCTAATTTTACGGAGTCGTTGGGAAATTATGCGAGAACATACATCTAAACCTAAATATCTAAATCTGTGGATTGGTTTCTTAGAATAAAAGTATGTTTTTGAGATCATTTTCAAAAAAAAAATAATTATCCCAATACATAGGTATTCTGCATTTCTACTATACCTACTAATTATCATTTTTGAAAAAAGTTAATGCGCTGTTTTCAAAATATTAAAATATTAAGAGAAATGTTTTTGAAAAAACAACAAAATATTTATTAAAAATATAGGAATGCAGTAGGTATTTTTTGAGTTACTTTTACCTATATACATATGTGTAAATTTTCGACAGATTTTGCAGCCATTTGATATCGGTCATACCTAAAGAGCTAAACTAATCAAAATCGTTTGTCATTTTCAAAAATGAGCTTCAACATAACTATAATATGGCAGGTACTGTTAGTTTTTTAGCTGCGACAAAAAAAAAAATCAATTTCCTTTCTGTACAATGCGGGTGGGAATGGTACAGTGGATGAAGTGCTTGGTTGCTAACCAAAGAGCTGTGGGTTAGGTACTGAATTTTTTGTGTTTTTTTAAATTTTCTTTTATACCAACCTTCCCCTCACAATATCAAAAAAAAAACAAAAACAAAAAAAGTATCTAATTTTACGGAGTCGTTGGGAAATTATGCGAGAACATACATCTAAATCTAAATATCTAAATCTGTGGATTGGTTTCTTAGAATAAAAGTATGTTTTTGAGATCATTTTCAAAAAAAAAATAATTATCCCAATACATAGGTATTCTGCATTTCTACTATACCTACTAATTATCATTTTTGAAAAAAGTTAATGCGCTGTTTTCAAAATATTAAAATATTAAGAGAAATGTTTTTGAAAAAACAACAAAATATTTATTAAAAATATAGGAATGCAGTAGGTATTTTTTGAGTTACTTTTACCTATATACATATGTGTAAATTTTCGACAGATTTTGCAGCCATTTGATATCGGTCATACCTAAAGAGCTAAACTAATCAAAATCGTTTGTCATTTTCAAAAATGAGCTTCAACATAACTATAATATGGCAGGTACTGTTAGTTTTTTAGCTGCGACAAAAAAAAAATTCAATTTCCTTTCTGTACAATGCGGGTGGGAATGGTACAGTGGATGAAGTGCTTGGTTGCTAACCAAAGAGCTGTGGGTTAGGTACTGAATTTTTTGTGTTTTTTTAAATTTTCTTTTATACCAACCTTCCCCTCACAATATCAAAAAAAAAAACAAAAACAAAAAAAGTATCTAATTTTACGGAGTCGTTGGGAAATTATGCGAGAACATACATCTAAATCTAAATATCTAAATCTGTGGATTGGTTTCTTAGAATAAAAGTATGTTTTTGAGATCATTTTCAAAAAAAAAATAATTATCCCAATACATAGGTATTCTGCATTTCTACTATACCTACTAATTATCATTTTTGAAAAAAGTTAATGCGCTGTTTTCAAAATATTAAAATATTAAGAGAAATGTTTTTGAAAAAACAACAAAATATTTATTAAAAATATAGGAATGCAGTAGGTATTTTTTGAGTTACTTTTACCTATATACATATGTGTAAATTTTCGACAGATTTTGCAGCCATTTGATATCGGTCATACCTAAAGAGCTAAACTAATCAAAATCGTTTGTCATTTTCAAAAATGAGCTTCAACATAACTATAATATGGCAGGTACTGTTAGTTTTTTAGCTGCGACAAAAAAAAAATTCAATTTCCTTTCTGTACAATGCGGGTGGGAATGGTACAGTGGATGAAGTGCTTGGTTGCTAACCAAAGAGCTGTGGGTTAGGTACTGAATTTTTTGTGTTTTTTTAAATTTTCTTTTATACCAACCTTCCCCTCACAATATCAAAAAAAAAACAAAAACAAAAAAAGTATCTAATTTTACGGAGTCGTTGGGAAATTATGCGAGAACATACATCTAAATCTAAATATCTAAATCTGTGGATTGGTTTCTTAGAATAAAAGTATGTTTTTGAGATCATTTTCAAAAAAAAAATAATTATCCCAATACATAGGTATTCTGCATTTCTACTATACCTACTAATTATCATTTTTGAAAAAAGTTAATGCGCTGTTTTCAAAATATTAAAATATTAAGAGAAATGTTTTTGAAAAAACAACAAAATATTTATTAAAAATATAGGAATGCAGTAGGTATTTTTTGAGTTACTTTTACCTATATACATATGTGTAAATTTTCGACAGATTTTGCAGCCATTTGATATCGGTCATACCTAAAGAGCTAAACTAATCAAAATCGTTTGTCATTTTCAAAAATGAGCTTCAACATAACTATAATATGGCAGGTACTGTTAGTTTTTTAGCTGCGACAAAAAAAAAATTCAATTTCCTTTCTGTACAATGCGGGTGGGAATGGTACAGTGGATGAAGTGCTTGGTTGCTAACCAAAGAGCTGTGGGTTAGGTACTGAATTTTTTGTGTTTTTTTAAATTTTCTTTTATACCAACCTTCCCCTCACAATATCAAAAAAAAAACAAAAACAAAAAAAGTATCTAATTTTACGGAGTCGTTGGGAAATTATGCGAGAACATACATCTAAATCTAAATATCTAAATCTGTGGATTGGTTTCTTAGAATAAAAGTATGTTTTTGAGATCATTTTCAAAAAAAAAATAATTATCCCAATACATAGGTATTCTGCATTTCTACTATACCTACTAATTATCATTTTTGAAAAAAGTTAATGCGCTGTTTTCAAAATATTAAAATATTAAGAGAAATGTTTTTGAAAAAACAACAAAATATTTATTAAAAATATAGGAATGCAGTAGGTATTTTTTGAGTTACTTTTACCTATATACATATGTGTAAATTTTCGACAGATTTTGCAGCCATTTGATATCGGTCATACCTAAAGAGCTAAACTAATCAAAATCGTTTGTCATTTTCAAAAATGAGCTTCAACATAACTATAATATGGCAGGTACTGTTAGTTTTTTAGCTGCGACAAAAAAAAAAATCAATTTCCTTTCTGTACAATGCGGGTGGGAATGGTACAGTGGATGAAGTGCTTGGTTGCTAACCAAAGAGCTGTGGGTTCGAGATAAGTAACAACTTTTTCTCAATCCATTGTGCCAACAAAAATCTTTCCCATCTTCCTAATCCTTCTAACTAATACCGTGCAGTTTGCATTCCAAAATACCTTGGGTCTTACAGGCGCATAATTAGAACTATTGAAAAAAAAATACTTAAAAAACTCGATATACCTAGTTTGAAAGAATAAGGCCCACCCGTTTGGGCTTTTGTAGGTACATACATATAGTTAGACGGATAGGCAAATAAATAAGACAGACAGACGGACTGATTTTTTTGACCAACTTTTTTGGTCCTCGCTTTAATAGTTCAAACTTGTTTTTTCCGACGAATGCATAACTTGCAGTTTATATACGAATGCAAAAATTCCAGGGCATTTCAATTATTGACTTTTAAAGGAATAACTCTGATACCATGGGTTTCATTATTTTAATCTTCGTAAGGATCTCTAGTTGAGAGTTGAGACTAAAGAAATGTATAGCCTATGTAACTCACAGATAATGTATAGATTTCTTTTAGTGAAAATTGAAGGTGAAATTTTAAAAACGGTTAAGTAGCTTAGGAGCGAAAGCCTTACAAATAAACACACTTATGGCACTTTCTATTGGAGGAAAAGAAGCGTCCAGAAGCATCCGGAAGTCTTCCGAAACCGTTCCATTGGAAAGAAAATGACACTTCTGACGATTCTCAGAAGGGAGTTTTGCTTGGATTTTTTAAAAGCTCCATAACAGTTTGTTTGAATGAATTGTTTTAATACGATTCAACGCCTTCGTTCCGAGCTGAATTACCTTACGCTCAAATTAATGTTTCTCTTTTCGAAAGCTATCCGTAGCTTTGTTTTTTGAACTTTACCCAGGGTCGCCCCAGGTTTTCTTGACAACTCCAAGAGTTTTCAAAAAAGCCTGGGCTTTCCCATTCTCAAAAAACGCATTAGGGTTTCAATTTTGCTTTATTTCTTCGATTAGTATTTACTTTCATCAAAATAAATGCATTCACTCCCAACAAACAAAGCTCGTATATACCTACATATCTATAGTTCAAATAGTTTAAAGTCATAAACTGCAAATAATTCCTAAACATTATCAAATTTAAACATAAAAACAAAGTTTGTATAATTTATAAATCTTGTTAGTTCAAAAATTGTTGTATGTTAATTCGTTACCGAAAAATGGCGCTTTGAAAAACAGGTCATTTTTCAAATCGATAAAAATGCTAAACATATTTGAAAAATTACCTGTTTTTCGAAGCGCTCCACCCGGCGCCGTATATCGGTAACGAATTAGCATACAATTTTTTTTAATTTTAGGAAATTTAAATTGTCTTCATAGTCATCCTGTAGAATCCGCTCCGGCAGATTCGTGAACTTCAGTTTAGATATTGCTACTCGAACTTCTTCCTGGTCGGAAGTTTAGTTCATCGAAGTTTTGTTAATCATCTTCCAAATCGAATAGAAAAAGGTATGGCATGTGTTTTTAGGAGGGAAAAAGGTGCATTTTGAATATACTTAAAAAATTATGCTAAATAAAATAGGCCATTTCAAAATGTTTTAAGCATTTTGTTTTATATTAAAATCGAGCCGGGTAAAGCTTTCCACATTCATGTAGTGCGGTTAAAAAATGAGTCTCTATACTTAACAGTATAGCTTTCGCCATTCCCCATTAAATATTTAACTTAAAGTTTTCGACTAATTCGTCTTCTGTCCATATTTTAAGCATTATATGAATAATTTGAAATAATTACTACATTCAAAATGTTCTTCTGAATTCAATCCAGATTTTAAAAAATGGCTGGTCGCAAATCTTCAATTACAACAGAGGAAATTTTGAGAGTAATCTCTTTATATATTGACCAGTTTTCAACGAATGATCTGCCACCTTTATCTGCAGACGTATGGAAGAGTATGAGCAAAGATTTTGGGGGGAAGTGGAAACCTCTTACTTGCTATTTATACATAAGATCCAATAAAAATGGACACTTGAATCAAATGCGTCTAGCAAGAGGATTTAATTTACCTGAACCTCAAAACAAATACAAAAAAAAACACATTGATCATCTGGATTCACCAAAGAATAACACTACAGAGAGTGAATCCGATTCTTCATATATTGATGATGAGGATACACAAAACAATTTGGAAATATTTCACTTAATTATTATACCAGAAGAATGGTTGAAAATAAAACCAAATGACCGGACGGAAAAACGGTTGAAAAAATTCGCTTGGGCAAATGTAATTACAGATGCCCTAAGAAAGCGTTATAACTTCCCTTGCTCGTTCAACTTTAAAAATTCGCGAGTAAATTTCGATTCGCCAATGGATATAACCTTTTTGAAATTTTCTGGTGTTTGTGCTAGCAAGAGATGCGGAAATAAAATATATGGACAAGCAGAAAATGAACCAAAGGACGGAGAACACCTGGAGCTGACAATAAAAACATCTGACACCCGAAAGAGTATATACCATGAAAGGGTGTACAATAATGTAAAAGGAGACCAACGCAGACAAATTGGAGAGGAATTGTCAGAAGTTAGTGCCGAAAAGTTTGTCCATAAGTTGGTGAGGGATACAATGCAGTTTGGGCAAGATTTACCTCCCCACATAAGACCCAATAACATTTATAGACAGATAAAAATGGAAAATTCAAAACTAAAACAGGGAATGCACCCTCAAGAAAAAAATGATATTACAAAAATGATTCAGAAGATGTCTAAAGATCCCCGATACGACAATGCTATAAGAGAGCTCGGATCTATAAATTTTTTTGTTATATATTTTACAAATAATCAACTCCACGTCTATAGGGAATATTTGCGTACGATGGGTGAAAAAGCCGAAATATCCATAGATGCCACTGGTAAATTTGTAAAAAAATGTGAATTATATGAAGGTAAAAAGACTGGCCACATTTTTTTGTATACCGCAACAATAAATGTTGAGCACAAAACTGTTCCAGTCAGCCAAACGATTACAGAAAGCCATGATACTGGTTTTATTTCGTTTTGGTTGGACAGATGGTTAAGAGCAGGAATTAAAGCTCCACCCCAAGCTATAAGTGATTATGGCAGAGCAATCTTAGCAGGAATGTGCCGTTCCTTTAATAACATGTCCCTTAAGAATTACATAGACTCGTGCTTTAAATGGGCTACCACGAAAACAATTAAAAGAGAAAATACACGGCCAGCCAAAACAATAATTCGTGTTGACGTTGCGCATGTAATGGCGTTGGTTGCACGTTGGGATTGCATAAAAAAAACATGCCATCCCGACGTAAAAAGATTTTTCCTTCGAACGGTCGCCCTGATGATTGATTGCCAAGAAATCAAAGAATTTGAAAGGGTTTTCACTTTGACTTGTGCGGTCGCTTCACAACCATACGAGGATCAGATATTGAGTGTATGTACGCAATCAATAAGCGTCAAAGAAGCACGAATAGCGCTAACGAAATTAATGGTATCGAGAGAAATGTTTATATCCGGAATAGAGGAATCGTTTGGGTCATATGAAGAACGTGCGGAAGATATCCCTGATAAAGACGAATTAACAGATTCGGATGATGACACAACATTAACGCACAAATACATAAAACAACTTATTGCAAACGTGCACCCAAGAGAAGGGACAACAAAGCAAAAAGGCGAGGCAAATGCTTACTTTTTGCCCGATTTTTTGAAAAGCTTGGAAAGACTTGCGAAAGAGTTTCCTCTTTGGACTGCAGCTGCGATACCACACGCCGAAAAGCACGCTTCAACTGCTTATCAAGAAGGATATTTTGGTAGCATGAGGAAAATGCTCAGTAGCACTGTTAGATTGCCGACTACAGCCAATCGGTTCTTACATGAACATCTAACTGCAATTTATACAGGCACAATAGTAGTGGCATCAAATTTAAAGCATATAAACCATCTCAGTAGAAAACTTCCTTCGCCTTTCCCAGCAAACAGCCCTTTAAATATGACATTAGCCGATGAAGAGTTTCGATTGAATAACAATGATGATTCTGATTTCCTTGCTTATGAGGAATGGGGTGGCCTGTCCAAATCCAAAAAATACTTGCCCCTTTCAGAGGAAAGCGCCGAAGAAAACGATGACTCATTTTACGACATATTTCAGGACATACCATGCACAAGCAGTCCAAAGAGTAAAAGCGTAACACCTGACATGTCACGCAATTCTGCAGCAAGCGACGACGGCAGCGAGAATTTAATTAATAACCCATTTGAAGACATAAAATATACAAGTAGCAATGAAAGTTTAAGCAGAATTGAATGCATACAAAAATTGATCAAAGAGAAGGAAAAGAAGGAAAAAACCATTAAAAAACAAATAACTCATTCAAAGGGATATTACTTTGAAAAAATTTTAAATGAGAGTGATGCTCAGGGATGGCACACCAAACGCTTGCGTCTCCTCCAAAATGGGTGTATCTTACCACCAATAAAATCCAATCGCATATGTGTCAAAGTGGTCAACACATGCGGGTTCGATGCGATTGTCCATTTGGTTTACTTAAGTGCCATGCATTACCCGCAATACTTAGAATATGTTCAGCAGTCTTCAAGTACAATTATGCAATTTGTAGACAATTTTATAAAAGGGGATTCAAACTCAGCAATGCACAAAAAACGGCTAGAACTTTTAAAACCAATTTATGCAATAACTTCCGATTATGTAAAAACGAGTCTTCACCCTAAACTTTTGGACGCTACCGATTCTATTGGCGGGTTAGTAAAAAAATTTTTCTCCTCGGCACCAAGTCTATCTAGAAAAAAAAAATGTAGCAGTGCGGAATGCGGAGTAATGCAAATTAATCATGATGAAGAAATTTTAGGCGTTAACCATCGGTCTTTTGGAGACGGGTTTGAAGGATTTCAAAACTTGAAGAACTCCATAATTTACGAGTCAAAAAAACCAATACAATGTCCAGTTGCGAATTGCTCTGGAACAGTAGTCGAAGCAACAACACTAAGAAGTCATATATGGATTGAACTCGATGTAAGGCCCTGCTTACAATTTGATTTTAGTCTCCAATGCACGTTAGACGATTTCCCAAATACTTTGGAGTTTGAGCGACAATATCGGTATGATAAGTTTTTCTTCTTTTATACTTTATGATATTAACTTTTCTTTTTTAAAGATTGGCTGGAGTTATCGCGAAGGATAAATCAAGTGCGGCGGATCACTTCGTAGCATATTTTAGAAAAAATACCGAATTAGGGCATACCTGGCTGCTTTGTGACGACCTAAGAGGCGAGATGACTGCCTGTCATAGCAGCTCAGTAATTATACCAATGGCAGCTTTTTATATTCGCGCAAAGGCTGACAACTAATCGAGCATGGAGTAGAAACTAAGGTATGTTAGCCTTGAATTCCCTTTGTTTTTTAAACTTTGTATTCATTTTTATTTAGAACTTAACAAAAGCTCTAAAGTCTCACTTTCCTCAAACTACTTTTACTTTTAGTATACAAAAAAAAAGGGACACCGGGGTTAATCAATTGAACTTTTCAAACGAGTAGACCACTAAGCTACATGGTAAGTTTATATTTTGTATTCTATTATACAGTATAAATGCTGCATTTATGTTTCAATCGACCGAAAAAGTTTTAAGAATGAAAACTTTATTAATATTTCAATCTTTCTCTTTCCAGGACTAAAAAAATCAAACGTAGGGCTTTCTTTAAATAATACTATCATAATCACGAAAATTCTAACTTCTTTTTCAAGCAGCAAGACGACTTATATAACTCTTAACAAAAAAAAACAGTGTCTCAGGAAACGAAAGGGATTAGATGGTCGTTCAAATATTGTATCGATGGATTCGGCCAAGGAAAATTGTGATTGAAGAATATTGGTTCGTATTTTTCTTATTGCTTTATATGCTTTATGATTATATTTAAAAACTTGAATTAATAAAAAAAACTAATGCTCCTTATTTATTTTCTGGTGCAATAGGCCTCCTGGGGAAACCGAACACCTTAACAAAAAATCGGTTAACGCACCAAAGTGTATACCTCGTGGGTGGTGTGGAAATACACTATTTGTGACGCTTTTATTTAATTTTCAGAATGAAGTGAAATAAACTTACGAAGGAAGAAGCATTTTAAAGTTAAACATAAGCGAGAGCTACAGTACGTTTTCAACGAACTGTTGGATACCCTATTCCCCATATTTTTGTATGTGTAATGTGTATGCGTCTGCCTCCCGCAAACAGCCGATGATTCAGAAACGAAATTCTTCTTTAGCAGACAGAAAAAAATTCAATAAGTAATAAAATAAGTAATTTTGTGCGGTATGATGTTCAATTAGTGCTGGCGCAATAAAAAAAAGACGTGCGTCACGCCCAAAGTTAAAACGTTTTATTGCTAAGGCAATTGTTATGAGCTCAGTGACATTCAATTTTATTCTTGCAGATCGATTTGAACAAAACAAGACAAAACTTAATTTTTTTAAAATTATTATGGGTGTTTTTAACAATTCGTGGACCACACTCTGCTAAGTAACCAAGGAATATAAATCTAAGTGTTCATCTTTTTACTTCAAAACTGCGACCGAAAGTTAAAAAACGCTAACAAATTAATGCATTATACAACTTTTGACGGAAACGCCCCTTAAAAGTGGGCGCTCCAAAAAAATTTTAATAAAAATTTAAAGCTCTAACTAAGCTTTGATCATTAGTCAGTATTTAGGCATATGTGTAAAACTACAGCTGAATCGAGTAGTTTTTAAACGATCTTACCTGAACAAAGGTATTTTATCAAAATCACGCCTTTAAAAGTGGGTGTATTGAAAAAATTAACACAAGAAAATGTAGAGATATATTTTTCAAATAACAAACGGAAGGAAAAAGGTTTAAATTGAATATTGATAGTACCTTAAATTTTTGAGACTTTGGCTCAAAAATTGCGACCTCTAGAGAGTATACATACGGACGGACATGGCTAAATCGACTAGGCTTTTGATTCTGAGTCAGAATATATATACTTTTCCATACCTAACGGTATTATTTCTCTATGTTACAAACTCCATACGAAATACAATATACCCATTCAATGGAATAGGGTATACAAATGTATAAAATTCAAAGGAACATTTAATAAATATACATACAAAGGTAAATAACCAATTAGGATGACATCTTCGACGATTTCAGCAGACGCCCTTATGCTTCGATGGACTTTTCTTTGGTGATGGTTTTAGTCTACAAAAAAAGGAAAACATAAATAAATATAGAAAACAGTAGAAAACAAAAGAAGACCTTTCAAAATAAATGGAAAACATCTTCGATTAGCTCTAAATTTGTATTTTACCTGTAATAAATAATATTTATTTTTTGTTGGTGTGATTAAATAAGTAATTATTTATTTTAATCAACTAAAAACAAGAGTTTATTCTTAAGTGGTACCCGTGTTTTTGTTTTTTCGAAGCTCGAACTCGAAATTGAAAAGTGGAGATTTTTCCTTAAATCAAAAACCTCAAATTGTTTTGATGATGATTATCCACCCCTCGTCGTCGCCGTAGATTAAAATCAAGAAATTATATGTTGGTTCCACAGAATTTTGTATCCAGAACAGGTTTCCTTTTTTTTTCTCTCTTTTCTTATAGGAGGACACTCGTCACGAAGTGAATGTCTTTCCAAATGATAACAACTGTTGTTTTGTGTTTTATTTTTGCTTTCAAACGTTGCTCAAAGCACCTCAGCCTTTCCCAAAAATTGCAGTCCTTTCATGTACTGCGATCTGCGACTCAATCAAGGATTACAAAGCAATTATCAAAATCGAGAAAAAACGGGCACAAACACTGCCACAGCTGAATCACAGATTTGCATTCTGCTGCAACACCTCAGGTCCGGAAGTTTTTTTTTTTCTTCTTCCTCCACGTCTAGAGGTTTCTCAGTTTTCAGCAGGCCAGGCCAGGTGAGCAATGATGATTATGTACTAGGTATAGAGAAAGTGAGGAATCTTTTTTTTGTATATTGCGATAATACACACTCTTTTCGTCGATATTATTTTGGACTTTTATTTATGAAATTTTCTTTCAACAAAAGAAAATATTGTGAACACCTAATTTTAAGTAATGTTGATGTGATGATGATGGTGTTTTTTTTTTCGGCGTACACTATTTGGGACAAATGTCAAATGCTTAGAAAAAAAGCAAAGCTCTGTTTGTTTGGTATATTTGGAATAATGAACCGAACAGTTTTATGTTCTAGTACTCGCGATACGGTGTTTGAAGTGCCCACGTAGATAAATTACAAATAATTGAAAACTTTATATTTTTTTAAAAAAAGATTAGGATTTTGAAAATATTTACAAGGTTTGTATACAAATATCTTAGAGAATCACGTATAGAAATGCTATAATGTTATTTAAAAAGTTATTTGCAATTATTAAATAAGATGAACATCTCATGAAGTATTTCATATAATTAAAATGTTAATTACTTTGGAACTGTACTTTTGCAAATTCTAAAAACTATTAACATATGTCAAGAGTCAATGTGAAATTCTCCACAAGAACTTTAAGAATTTGCAAAAGCTTAGTTAAAAAGTTATGAGTTGTTTACAAAAATGAACTTTAGTGAAGTATTTCATTTGATTAAAATGTTTATAACTTTCGAACTGTACTTTTGCAAATTCTAAAAACTGTTGACGTATGTCATAGGTCATTGTGAAATTTTCCACAAGAACTTTAAGAATTTGCAAAAGCTTAGTTAAAAAGTTATGAGTAGTTGTTTACAAAAATGAACTTTAGTGAAGTATTTCATTTGATAAAAATGTTTATAACTTTCGAACTGTACTTTTGCAAATTCTAAAAACTGTTGACGTATGTCATAGGTCATTGTGAAATTTTCCACAAGAACTTTAAGAATTTGCAAAAGCTTAGTTAAAAAGTTATGAGTTGTTTATTACAAAAATGAACTTTAGTGAAGTATTTCATTTGATTAAAATGTTTATAACTTTCGAACTGTACTTTTGCAAATTCTAAAAACTGTTGACATATGTCATAGGTCATTGTGAAATTTTCCACAAGAACTTTAAGAATTTGCAAAAGCTTAGTTAAAAAGTTATGAGTAGTTGTTTACAAAAATGAACTTTAGTGAAGTATTTCATTTGATAAAAATGTTTATAACTTTCGAACTGTACTTTTGCAAATTCTAAAAACTGTTGACGTATGTCATAGGTCATTGTGAAATTTTCCACAAGAACTTTAAGAATTTGCAAAAGCTTAGTTAAAAAGTTATGAGTAGTTTATTACAAAAATGAACTTTAGTGAAGTATTTCATTTGATTAAAATGTTTATAACTTTCGAACTGTACTTTTGCAAATTCTAAAAACTGTTGACATATGTCATAGGTCATTGTGAAATTTTCCACAAGAACTTTAAGAATTTGCAAAAGCTTAGTTAAAAAGTTATGAGTAGTTGTTTACAAAAATGAACTTTAGTGAAGTATTTCATTTGATAAAAATGTTTATAACTTTCGAACTGTACTTTTGCAAATTCTAAAAACTGTTGACGTATGTCATAGGTCATTGTGAAATTTTCCACAAGAACTTTAAGAATTTGCAAAAGCTTAGTTAAAAAGTTATGAGTAGTTTATTACAAAAATGAACTTTAGTGAAGTATTTCATTTGATTAAAATGTTTATAACTTTCGAACTGTACTTTTGCAAATTCTAAAAACTGTTGACATATGTCATAGGTCATTGTGAAATTTTCCACAAGAACTTTAAGAATTTGCAAAAGCTTAGTTAAAAAGTTATGAGTAGTTGTTTACAAAAATGAACTTTAGTGAAGTATTTCATTTGATAAAAATGTTTATAACTTTCGAACTGTACTTTTGCAAATTCTAAAAACTGTTGACGTATGTCATAGGTCATTGTGAAATTTTCCACAAGAACTTTAAGAATTTGCAAAAGCTTAGTTAAAAAGTTATGAGTAGTTTATTACAAAAATGAACTTTAGTGAAGTATTTCATTTGATTAAAATGTTTATAACTTTCGAACTGTACTTTTGCAAATTCTAAAAACTGTTGACATATGTCATAGGTCATTGTGAAATTTTCCACAAGAACTTTAAGAATTTGCAAAAGCTTAGTTAAAAAGTTATGAGTAGTTGTTTACAAAAATGAACTTTAGTGAAGTATTTCATTTGATTAAAATGTTTATAACTTTCGAACTGTACTTTTGCAAATTCTAAAAACTGTTGACGTATGTCATAGGTCATTGTGAAATTTTCCACAAGAACTTTAAGAATTTGCAAAAGCTTAGTTAAAAAGTTATGAGTAGTTTATTACAAAAATGAACTTTAGTGAAGTATTTCATTTGATTAAAATGTTTATAACTTTCGAACTGTACTTTTGCAAATTCTAAAAACTGTTGACATATGTCATAGGTCATTGTGAAATTTTCCACAAGAACTTTAAGAATTTGCAAAAGCTTAGTTAAAAAGTTATGAGTAGTTGTTTACAAAAATGAACTTTAGTGAAGTATTTCATTTGATAAAAATGTTTATAACTTTCGAACTGTACTTTTGCAAATTCTAAAAACTGTTGACGTATGTCATAGGTCATTGTGAAATTTTCCACAAGAACTTTAAGAATTTGCAAAAGCTTAGTTAAAAAGTTATGAGTAGTTGTTTACAAAAATGAACTTTAGTGAAGTATTTCATTTGATTAAAATGTTTATAATTTTCGAACTGTACTTTTGCAAATTCTAAAAACTGTTGACATATGTCATAGATCATTATAAAATTTTCCACAAGAACTTTAAGAATTTGCAAAAGCTTAGTTAAAAAGTTATTTACAATAATTTACACTTTATGAATGATTTCTCAATACTCAATACCATAATGTGAAATTCTTAATACATACTACAATCAAACGGAACTTCGTTCGTAACGTTACGTAGTGACTAAAAGGATAGTGTTATAAAATCAAACAAAGCTTTGTCCCAAATATTGACAATTTGATGTGTCATATTCATGTGTCATATTTATTATGTGACGTGTGTCTCTAGCGCTCCGGCAAAAGTTAAATTTATAAATAATGTTTATAAACACGATACACGAGGAACCCTTCTGGGACACAATGGCTGGATTAAACAAATTGTCACCAACCCAAAGGATCCCGATACCATCATTTCCTGTAAGCCCTTGAGGACAACGATTTCATCAACGCTCTGTGCTTCTTGCCCAACACATACTGGTGGTACGTCGCCTATGACCCATCCATCAAGATCTGGAATTTTGGCTTGCAAGAAGAGCGTCGAAGAGCTCCGCCCAGATGTTGTCGCCAACACCTTAGGCCACAGTTCCTTTCATTGGCATGGTCCACTGACGGAAAGACCTCGTTCGCTGGTTACTCAAACAACTCGATCCGTGTCTGGCAAGATTCGGTTTCTGCTCACTATAATAATGACTGTGACAGTCACTGCAGGACTTAAAAAACTTATTTTTTTCTATGCATTCATGTTTCATTATTTTATAAACAAATAAAAAGATGAAAGGGAAATCTAGCCTTCCTCAGTGTATTGCCATTTTACCTGTTTGATGTCGCCATCTAATTTTTTTCTGCCCGCTAATATTAGTTCAACTTTCGATATCGTTTGCATTTCCACAAGTTTTTCCACTCTTGCCGTGTTATCACGTCTCATTTAGGATATTAAGGTTTACATGAAAGTGCTCTTAATTTCTTCCAACAAAGCGTCATACATCTTCTGAATCCTGGGGTAGAATCGGCTAAGATGATTTGTGATAAGTGATAGTCACAATCTATAAATTTTGTCTGGGGTAGGTAATTATCACGTTTAATAATCACAATCTTTTGACTATTTATGGTGAGTTGATTGATAACTAATAATATAGCTTAAGAAATAGTCAGAAAAATGTGATTGCCACATGAGAATTCATTGTAAAGACAACATTTTTACGTTGAGAATATCATTTATCAAGATTATCTTAGCTGATTCCATCCCTATTCTCCTTGATATACCCTCAGGGCAACGCTGGTGTTTTAAGTGATGCAAAACAAATAGCAAGAAGTGATGGTCATTATCATTACCTACTACATCTTTGTACTTGCGATTACCTTTAATATAATAACGCAAGTTATGCATTCGTAAAAAAAAAATTCTAACAATCAAACATATCGTTACGATGATAAGTTGAAAACAGTGGGTCCGACAATTATATCTGTCTGTCTGTCTACCTGTCCGTATGTCTATCTGTCTGTATCGGTACCTACAGCCTAAACGGCTGGACCAATTCACTTCAAACTTGATACATAATATTATTATGACGTCCTAAAGAGGGGTTTTTGGAATTAGCATTCTAGCTCTAAAGCTTACGGTACTTACCACATGATATTTAATGAAAAATCAATTTTTCCCAGATGTTCTCCTACGATTTTAATAAACCTTTGTGAATAGTGTTTCTGTGCAAACTTTATGTTTTGGTTGGAATAGATTTTTCAGTAAAAGTCTTATAACGGTACCTCCCATAGCACCGGTTTTTTTTAAATCAGATTTTTCGTAAGCCAATTGACGGATTTCGATGAAATTTTTAATGTAAGCGCTTTTAAAGACGAAATAATATTGATTCATAATTTTTTTTAATTTTTAATTTTTTTGATAAAAACAATAAAGTTCTAGAAGCCGTTTACTGAAATTTTTTTTCGAAAAGCTTTAAAAAAAAACTCCGTTATTTGAAACACTTGGCGAACGATTTTGAAAATTACTTCCAAATAACCGTTTTAACTAGAGGTTTTTAATGATGAAGCTGATTGTTTAATATAATATCATATTAAAATTTTTGTTTTCAACATTTTAAGCCCCAAAACCACTGTTACACATAACAAGTTCGCAAGTTCGTGCAACCCAGCCATGCAAGAAAAATAATATTTTAAAATAAGGTTTTAGCTAAATATTCATCGATTTGGAATATATCCCCTATTCGCATACCATTGTAAGCTTGCAATGTGCAGTGCAACTGCTGGAAAATATGTATACCAATCAGCTACATTCAAACATTTAAAAATATTAATATAAAATATACATAAAATATTTATTATACTACAAATAAAGCAAATTTATAAGATTGAAACGAAAAATATGTATATAATGAATGTTCATTTAATTTTGTCAGTGTTTTTTGATAACATCAACTTTAAACTCAATTTTTCCTAGAATTTTTTAAAACTTAATTTCAAAAAAAGATGGTTTTTGGAGTTTTTGTCTATAGTAGTAATCCTCAATGGAATATTCCATAAACTGAGTGAGTAACCGCTGTAACACTGTAAAACGTCAATTGAATTGACAAATAATTTTGTATTTGGGACAAAAGTAGTTACGTTGCGTAACGGAGTCTGGATTTGTTTATATTTTTTCAATTGTTTATAGGAGCTGTCAAACTTTACTATTTGTTAAATAACTACTAAATAAAGCTTTTGCAAATTCTAAAAATGGTTTTCTAAATTTAAGCAAATTGAGACCTATCGATTGATACCAAATAAGCCTACTTTTGTTTTCATGTGCTGCTAACTATACGCCAAAGTTTAAATTGTTAATAACTAATAAACTAAGCTTTTGCAAATTCTAAAAATGGTTTTCTAAATTTAAGCAAATTATTTGCTAATTATTTGCATCAAAAAAATTGAAATTCGTGAGATCGTGCTGCTAACTATACGGCGGTGCATTTTCCACCTAGTCCGGTCTTGTCTGATCCGTCCGCAACACATATCAGCTAAAAGGGTTTTCACACCGAGCTAAAACGCGGTTTTCGCGAAAAAACCCCAAAACCTGAACGAAAACACAAGTTTTACCATACGTTCTTCCTCATCACAAGTTTTATAAAACGACTGGTTTTATATAAAACCTATCGAAAACTTGTTGGAATACAAAGCAAACGCACCTGAGTTTGTTGTGATTCTTTCAAAACACACCTAAGTTTGTTGCGATTCTTTTCCAAACACACCTAAAAAGCGCATAAACGTCAAAAAAAAAATCAATCATAGCAGCTGAAAATATTTTCATTTCAAAATTTGATAGTCAGTTGTAAAGTAAAAATGAAGTGAAATGTCAAACGAAAACTTGAAAAGTCCGGTGTGAATGATTTTCAGGGTAAACTTTTAGCTCAAAACCGGGTTTTCGGCTCGGTGTGAAAACCCTATAAGACAGTTGCAATACACTCACATTTTCCACTGACACAGACAAACTTCCAGCCAACTGGAACATAGATATAAATCTGACAACTAATACATGTAGTAACTTGCTTGCCAATAGCTCGCATGTGTGGCAGAAGGATAAAATAACAATGTTTAATACTACGTTTTCATTAGGGCCGAAGTTAGGATAGGGTCATGTCCTCGGAAGTCGAACACTTAGTGACTTGCATTATAGTAATCGCTCACTGTAAGAGAACCTTTCAACTTTAATATTTGATGTTAATTTAATTAGATTCTGAAACTCAAATTTCATTTAATAAATTTAAAGTTTTTTATGTAGCTTTAACTGTTTTTTTTTATAAAAAAATAAAAATGGAGAAAGAATCCAATTCCCCAGTAATCGAACACTTGTTTCCTAAGCCGAACATAAAGTTTTTTATTTCGAACACAGTGATTTGTGTTAAGACTTACATTAAAAAAATACATAAAAAAGACATTTTTTGAGTTTTTTCTATTTTAAATTATTAAAATATTTTTTTTTGTCAATTCTATTGAAACACATAAACAAATAATCTATAAACATAGAAAAAAAATTAAAATTATGCTCTATTTGCGGGCAATAGTTGTCTTTTTGTTTTTGTTTTTATAGGTTTAGGGTATTTTAGATATTTTTCAAAACTAGAACAAGTGCTACTGGGTCACTGGGTGAGTCAATTAGTTTTTAAATGTGAGGCTAGAAGTTGTGAGACAACTCCGTCATAAATAAAATTTTTACTGTTCGGAGAAAGGAAACCCAAATTATCTATACAGTTTCCTTGATCCGAACAGCGAAAAAAGGTGTTCGAATACTGGCCCCTAAGATTGTATTATATTTATTGATATAAATACGTAAAAAATATTTTGTTACTTTTAATATTTAAGGCCTGAGCTAAAAAAAACTTTTGACGAAGTTGCCTATATTCGAACACTAGTGTTCGAAAAGGAAACTCGCAAAGATTTAGTTTCCTTTGACCGAACAGCAAAAATAAAATGAAATAATTAACTTTTAAGTTAAAATGTTTACTTAAATAAACTAAAATATACATTATAATAAAGAAAAAACCTTAAAATATATGCATTCACCTTAAATTACACCTTAAAAACACAGTTTATCAAGACACTCGAATCAGTTTTTATTTTCTACCAAAATCCTCAATTACCCCACTCAATACAAACTACCATTTTTTAACCGTTTACGTTGATTGTGCTAGTTGGTAGTTTCTGTGAGTTAAGGGGTATAATACACTTAGAATTTTGCATTAGAAGAAATTGAAAAAATTAAAAATAACACAGTTTAGACGGTGTTTATCAAAAAGTGTTCGACTACTGGGAGTGTTCGAATTTAGGCGACCCTACCCTATTTAAAAATTTGCTAAAAAAGTGTTTTCATCTAGGTTTCATCACATTTGATTTGACAACACACTATCCTCTTTCATTTTCTTTTTTACAACCTTTTCATTTTTTTCTTGTTTTGATTTGTTTACTTCTGCCGTTGCCCTGGATTTTATTTCAAAATTGTTATTTTGTATTGTTTACTTCTGCCGTTGCTTTGCATGTTGGTTTGTTTACTTTTTCCGTTGCCTTGGATTTTGTTTCAAATGGACATTTTAGAAAATATTCTATACAATTGTTTTCAATTTAGTTGCGTTTGATTTGTTTTCACATAATTTGCAACCTTGATTTCGTCCAAATAAAAAAAAAATTAATTTTATTTTGTATGGGAAGTGGAGTCAAATTTGGAAATTTTCTAAGAAATCACCTATTGCCCTAATGAAAACGTAGTATAATTTCGATTATAGAAAAAATATTTCGAGGGTGTTTCAGGCAAGAGGAGTACGAGTTGGCGGTCTGTAATTGGTCCGTGATGAAAACGTAGTGTAACTCAAAAAAGTTTAATTTGGTTTAGTAAAATCGAAAACAAATAATATGTTGCCATTAGGCAGATTTTTTTTCTCATTTGCATGTTTAGGCAAATTTCAAATGTTAAGCCGAGACAATTTTTTGTTATCTGTACTAAAAATCAACGTCGCGTCGCTTCAATTTATAAGAGCCAAAATATTTCAAGAAGGAAATAGCTAGTTATTTTTAAACGCTAGTCAAGTCAAGGGTTTCGTTCGCTCAAGCAAAAATGCGCAATCATTCTGATACACAAAAATCAACTGTTATACGTTACGTTATGACGTATACAGAACAGTTTATCGTTGAGCAATGTGTACAACATTCATTACATTAGATAGGACTTTATTAGTCAGCTTTTGTAAATTATTGTTTTAATGTGCAATAAAACATTTTAAGAGCATTAATTTCTTTCGGTACTTTGAAATAATTTCACTTTTTGTACAAACCGAAAATTAAATTTTTAGTCACAGCGAAATGCTCCCCGAATAAAGTCGTTAGATTTGTTTCAATAAAGCACTATGCACCTACCATTTGTATTCCTGATTTGAGTAATTTTAACTCATATCATTTAATTAATTTATCGAAATATAAAAAAAACATTAGCAACAGAACAGAGACAATCATTAGCAACAGAAAAAACTAAAGTAAATTTAAGACTACAAAGTAGGAATTATATAGTATTTTGTTCAATTGACGTTGACGGCGTCAACATTATCCCCCCGTGAACGCTATGCTTCTCTAACTACCGGAAGCCGGCACAACTTTTGTACTGGATGCTCCAAAATCGCGAATGGCACCCGGTCTCCTAGTTTTCCAGACCAAATACGCAACTCTTAGGCGGGCATTGCGCACTAGGCCATCGATTCCTGTGAATGTTTCGATCAACCGTGCTGTTTTCCAGAATGTGGGTGGTATGTTGTCCTCGCAAGCGATATCTCCCACCTTTAGATTTGATTCTAACTGACCCCACTTTGTTGAGTTTTTTTTTTAATGGGTTACCGAGTTCACTTCTCACTTCACCCTAGATTCACCATTAGTTGGGAATGCTTAGAATCTACTGGTTGCATACGCTTGGCAATAGCTTATGTTGTGCACCCCTATCACGTTGCCCCATTGAAGCTCCTCCAGAGGGCCACCAGAAGTTTATTGAGCACAGCACGATATGATTGACCTTACACCGTGCCGTGGGCATGATCTCACCGGACATTAACCTTACTGATGTCTTGAGCTGGCAGCAATTAATGTATCGTCTGTGCTCAAAAAGCTCACAATCTGCAGGTGGTTCGTTCCTTCGGCCAAAAGTTCGGCCACGGCCATTCGACAAACCTACGTTTTAAAATGCTTCTCGAATGAATGATGGGTTCCAACTGCACACTATTGCTTGTATCTGCTCTTGGCAGTTGAGAAAGCAAATTAGCACGCAATGTGAAAAAGCGGAAAATCTCCTCGGTTATGATCAGCGCACAAACCATTGGACACGACTATCAGCATCAAGAAGTTGTTCAATTTGATGAAGGAGGAACATTAATGAATATTCCGTCACAGCCTCATGTCTCAGCAATAATGCTCGTAATTTTTTTAACGCTATCCAAGGGTTTTGCAATCACTTTGGTTTATTAAAATAAATTATGTACAGTAGTCTCTCGATAATGTGAATCACCGATAATGCGAATTTCTCCAAAATGTGAATCGCCAAAACTTAACATTGTCATCTCTATAATGTGAACTTCCGAAATTTTGGAACTCTTAAATGTGAATTCCTTAGGAAATTTTGTATTCCTACCTACACATACATATTTTTTTTTCTTGATAGTTTTGCATGCAATATAAAAGAAAGGAAAACCTAACTGTTATTCGTCTAAGCCAATTTCCAAGTTTTGCAATAGTAAGATCAAAGTAAGTAGGAATTATACAGTATTTTGTTCAATTGACGTTGACGGCGTCAACATTATCCCCCCGTGAACGCTATGCTTCTCTAACTACCGGAAGCCGGCACAACTTTTGTACTGGATGCTCCAAAATCGCGAATGGCACCCGGTCTCCTAGTTTTCCAGACCAAATACGCAACTCTTAGGCGGGCATTGCGCACTAGGCCATCGATTCCTGTGAATGTTTCGATCAACCGTGCTGTTTTCCAGAATGTGGGTGGTATGTTGTCCTCGCAAGCAATATCTCCCACCTTTAGATTTGATTCTAACTGACCCCACTTTGTTGAGTTTTTTTTTTAATGGGTTACCGAGTTCACTTCTCACTTCACCCTAGATTCACCATTAGTTGGGAATGCTTAGAATCTACTGGTTGCATACGCTTGGCAATAGCTTATGTTGTGCACCCCTATCACGTTGCCCCATTGAAGCTCCTCCAGAGGGCCACCAGAAGTTTATTGAGCACAGCACGATATGATTGACCTTACACCGTGCCGTGGGCATGATCTCACCGGACATTAACCTTACTGATGTCTTGAGCTGGCAGCAATTAATGTATCGTCTGTGCTCAAAAAGCTCACAATCTGCAGGTGGTTCGTTCCTTCGGCCAAAAGTTCGGCCACGGCCATTCGACATACCTACGTTTTAAAATGCTTCTCGAATGAATGATGGGTTCCAACTGCACACTATTGCTTGTATCTGCTCTTGGCAGTTGAGAAAGCAAATTAGCACGCAATGTGAAAAAGCGGAAAATCTCCTCGGTTATGATCAGCGCACAGACCATTGGACACGACTATCAGCATCAAGAAGTTGTTCAATTTGATGAAGGAGGAACATTAATGAATATTCCGTCACAGCCTCATGTCTCAGCAATAATGCTCGTAATTTTTTTAACGCTATCCAAGGGTTTTGCAATCACTTTGGTTTATTAAAATAAATTATGTATGTATTATGTTATGAATTATGACGTATCCAGAACTGTTTTGAGCCAATGTGTCTAACAACAACAACTTGCATTTCATCAGATAAGACTTCATTAGTCAGCTTTTCTGAATTTTTGAGCATGACTTCGATTCGTTTTTTGCAAAAAAAATAAAGTGCACGACTGGGTCGCACGAACTTGCTCTAATGTGTTACAGTGGTCTTGGGGCTTGAGATTTTGGAAAAAAAAGCAATAAAAAAAATCATATGAAATTTTATTAATCATTTAAAAATCAACGTTAAATCGTTTTTTGGAAAAAATGAAGTAAGCCATTAGATTTCTTTTACTTTTTTGAATTTTAAGGAATTTTTTTTTCAAAATCGTTGGAGCCGTTTTTTCAAAAAACGGTTTTTTTTTTAAACTTTTCGGAAAAATTTTCCAAATTTATTTTGAGTCTGTCAAAATCTAGCGGTTTAAAGTTCTTATTAGAAAACAAAAATTTTAAAAATTTTGAAAAAACCGTTTTCGAAGAAACCAAAAGTCAAAAAAAAAATTAACTTTTTTTTAAAAAACTCAAATTTTTTTTTTTTTGAAAATTAAAGAACTTATATTATTTCGTTTATAACAGAGCTTCTATATTAAAATTTTCATCGAAATCCGTGAAGTGGTTTACGAGAAAATCTGATTTAAGAAAACCGGTCCTATGGGAGGTACCGTTATAAGACTTTTCCTGAAAAATTTGTTCCAGCCAAAACATAAAGTTTACTCAAAAAACACTATTCAGAAAGTTTTATCAAAATCGTAGGAGCCGTTTTCGAGAAAAATCAATTTTTCACTAAAAATCGTATGGCAGGTACCGTTAGTTTTGGAGCTAGAATGCTAATTCCAAAAACCCCTCTGTAGGACGCCATAATAATACTGTGTACCAAGTTTGAAGCAAATCGGTCCAGCCGTTTAGGCTGTAGGTGCCGATACAGACAGACGGACAGACAGACAGACAGACAGACAGAATTGCCGGACCCACTTTTTTAGGCTTCTCTATCATCGTAATGTTATGTTTGATTGTCCAAAAAAAATTTTTACTTGCGATTATAGGTACTATAAGGCAAGTTATGCATTCGTCGAAAAAAAAAGTTTTGAGATAACAATCAAACATGACATTACGATGATAGCGAAGACGAAAAAAGATGGTCTAAAAATTCTGTCCGTCTGTATGTCTGTCTGTCTGTCTGTCTGTCTGTCTGTCTGTCTGTATGTAGCCTACACCCCAAACGGGTGGGCCGAATTGCTTCAAACTTGGTATATAGACTTTTTTAGGTATTGTACAGGAAGGAAATTGAAATTTTTTTTTTAACTCAAAAAATAACGGTACCTGCCATACAACCGTTACGTTAAAGCTTATTTTTTTCAAAAACGGCTCTAACGATTTTTAATTAAAAAAATCAGTGTTGCTTTTTAGGTACGTCCAATCATATGGCTGAAAAAAAAGTTTTAAAAAATGGCTAAGAACGGTACTTTCCATAGGACCGTTTTTTTTGCTTTCGACTATCTCGAAAACGACTCAACCGATTCTTTCGAAATTTCACACACATATAGCTGTAGGTAGCTCAATTTGTATTGCATACCAATATTTTTGTAAAATATTTTTTTGTATTTTTAAAAGCATTTTTAAAAAAAAAATTTAAAAAATTAATATTTTGAAAACTGCTTATTAATTTTTTTTTTAAAAATTTTAAATAAATGTATTTGCTGAATACCTATGAACTGGCGTTTTTGAATTTTTTTTGAAAAATTTTTTCAAAAAGTTTTTCAAAAAAAACTTTTTTTCTCAAAAACCGCTCCACAGATTTTTCTAAATTTATTCTCATAAATTCAAATTCATCCAAGAAATAAAATGGCGTACTTTTTTTTAAGCTCAAATTAGTTTAAGTATTTATTTAAGAATTTTGAAAATTTTATTTTTATCAAAATCTCAAGCCCATAAACCACTGTCACTCATTAGAGCAAGTTCGTGCGACCCAGTCGTGCATTTTATTTTTTTTTACGAATGCATAACTTGCCTTATAGTACCTATAATCGCAAGTAAAAAGTCTCGCTTTGTGAATCGAAAATTTAATTTGTAGTCATAGTAAAATTCCCCTCAAATAAAGTCGTTATATTTTTTTTTTCAATATACATAAGTAAAATGCACCTACGATCTGTATTCCTGATTTTCGTAATTTTATTTTTTAATTGTGCAGTTTCAATTGTTTTTTCTGATTCAATCATAATGTAAGTTTTAAAAGAAATATTGAGTTGCTAATATTTGAGTCGTTTACCAAAGCGAATAGGTAGTTTGCGAAAAATGTATGGAAACACTAGTTGTTTTCAGTTTTGCTATATACATTTATGTACACAGGAACTATTATATAAATTCCTGTCGCAATAACTGCATGCTAGATGCCGCTGTTATCTTCTCTGAGTATTTCATATTAGCTATTAAAATCTAATGTTGGTTTTCTGTACCAGAATTAAACGCTGCCATGAGAGTAACAGATTCAATATAAAATAGTTCGTTTTAAATAAGTAACAAACAAAATAAGTGAACAAATAAAAATAAGAAATGTTTTTCTCACACAAACATTCCATTGGTTTTCAGAATGATGGTTCCCCGAGTGAAAAAAATGGAAAGTGCACTAAATGTGATGAAAACAAAACATCTGAAAAGTGACTCACAAATTAAATGATTTGTTTTCCACACAACCAGACAAATCTTGAGCACATACACTCCTCGTCAACTGAATACGCACAATCATTTTTGAATGTATTTTATCCATTTTTTCCAAACAGTGATGGTTATTATGCCATCTGTTGATGGTAAAAATTTTCGTAACATATAAATAACAGAATTTCAAAGTTTTATCCAAAAACAACCGTGAGTTTTTCCTTCAACCACTTCCAAAGTGTAACTTATGCAAAGTAGAAGTTTTTTTTTGAGTCAACTGAATAGGTACAAAAATTAAAATTGGTATGGAATGGAATGAAACAAGTTTTTGTTTAAGTTTAGTAGTGGGTACTTCCACCTTTATTTTTAATTACTTCGTAAATTCGATCCGGCGACCTTTATTTTTAATTACTTCGTAAATTCGATCCGGCATGGAATCGTATAGCTTTTTAATGTAATTTAACGAAATTTCGCTCCACGCTAATTTGATTGCAGAAATTAAGGTTTCTTTGTCTTCGAACTGACGACCACCCTCATAAACTTTGCGTACTAACCATCCCCAGACATTTTCTATAATGTTAAGATCAGGTGAGTACGGCGGCCATTGAAGCAACTGCACTTGTTGCTCCTCTATCCATGTGTTTATTATGCGCGCTGAGTGAATAGGCGCATTATCATGTTGGTAGGTCCAGTTTATGGGTCCAAAGATGTTAGAAAATTTAGGAAAATTTCTTTCCAAAATTACTTTATACCCAGCTGCTGTCATTTTTGATGTTACAACCTCGAGCTCAACTGTTCCATAATAACTGACTGCTCCCCATATCATGACACCTCCTTCACGACTTTGATGGCGCTTTAAAAATCTTTTTTCTTTTCTTAAGTCGTGAAAATAGAAGTTGAACCCATCAGGGCCATCGAAATTAAACTTTTTTTCATATGAAAAAACCACGTGATACCATTCTTTTTTCCAACTCATGTGAAGTCTTGAAAAATCTAATCGCAACATTTTCCGTCTCTCGTCAAGTGGTGGTTTTTTCTTAAGTTTCATTCGTTTAAGATGGCTTGAGTTGTTGATTACTCTTAAAACTGTTGAGCAACTTGCGTTTACGCCGACTTTTTGTTTTATTTTTGCCACAGAATCAGAAGAATTTGATGCACATCTTAAAATTCTTCGTCTCTCAGCTGCTGTTGTTGCTGTTTTCTTACCTCCCTTCATGTTTTTGCCGTATGCATCTTTATTTTTCAAGTAAGAATAAACTACATTAAAACTTCGGCCAGCTTTATCAGCTATTGCACGTCCAGTTAGGCCTTGGTCTCTAAGTAAATCGATTTTAGCTTTTTCAACACTGTTAAGACACGTAGATCTACCCATTTTTCTTAAAATTTGAAATCAAGAATTAAATTTTACTGAAAACACTAAAATCGTTAATTTAAACTGTTAAGCACTCCAAAAAATTTATAAACAACGAAGAAAATGGCGTTGTACCTATTCAGTTGACTAAAAAAAAAACTCCTACTTTGCATATAAAACACTTTGCAAGTGGTTGAAGAAAAACTCACGGTTGTTTTTGGATAATTATTTCGGAATTATCTGCTTAACATCTTAAGGGAATAACCATCACTGTTTGGAAAAAATGGATAAAGTATATTAAAAAATGTTTGTGCGTATTCAGTTGACGAGGAGTGTACGTTTATCTGAGAGCAAATTATTAAATTATGTCACGTTATGTTATGTCGCATATGTTTTAAATTTGCCTTGTTGCTCGAACTTATTCAAACTTTTAGCTGTAAGATGTTGCTTTCTAGTACCTACGGTAGTCCGAGTTTTTCTTGCAGACAACTAACGGGTGATTTTTTAAGAGGTTTAGAACTTTAAAAAAAAAAAAAAAACACAAAAATTCGAAAAAATGAATGAAATATTTATTTGAATCGATAGTTTGAACCTTGCAATTTAATGTTTAAAGATAATTTCATGCAAATGTTGACCGCGGCTGCGTCTCAGGTAGCCCATCCGCTGAGTCCAATTTTGGCATACTCTTTCACACATATCGGCCGATATCTCACGAATGAATGCATGGATGTTGGCTTCCAGTGCGTCAATCGAAGCGGGCTTGTCCCTATAGACATTAGCCTTGACATACCCCCACAAAAAATAGTCTAATGGTGTCAAATCGCACGATCTAGGCGGCCAATTGACCGGCCCGAAACGTGAAATTAACTGTTCACCAAACTCGCCTCGCAATTGCGCCATTGTTTCGCGTGCTGTGTGGCATGTGGCACCGTCTTGTTGAAACCACATATCATGCAAGTCAAGAACTTCCATTTCGGGCAAAAAAAAGTTTGTTATCATCACTCGGTAGCGTTCACCATTGACAGTAACGCTGTGATTCGCATCATCTTTGAAGAAATATGGCCCAATAATGCCGCCGGCCCATAAACCGCACCAAACAAAACAGTGGCTTTTTCGGGATGCATTGGTAGCTGTTGCAATGCTTCTGGCTGATCTTCACTCCAAATGCGGCAATTTTGCTTATTTACGTACCCATTCAACCAAAAATGAGCCTCATCGCTGAACACAATTTTTCGATAAAAACATTCGATATGAACATTTCGAACCGAGCACGAATTTTGATAGTAAAATTCAATAATTTGCAAGCGTTGTTCATTTGTAAGACGATCCATGGTTAAATTGCAAACCAAACTGAAGCTGTTTGACAGTGACACAAGGTACTAAACACACGTCAGCTGTCAAAACCAGTGTTGCCAAAACCAAACCAGCTAAAAAATCACCCGTTACTTACCAAAGTTAAGAGTAAACAAGAATTTCCTCCATTGTACATACATACATTTATGTATATTTCTATAGTAATATGAGAAGCGGAGCAGACGGTGCGTCATCTAGTGAGCAATCACAGAAGCATTTCATTTCCGATATGAGAAATTGGATTGCTAGCCCCGCGAACTGTAAGCTTACAATACTAAACTTATTGTTTATTTAAAAAGAACTTTAATAAATAATAAAGATTGATATTTAATCACTCTTTTAGATATTCTCTTGTGCTGGTCAGATAGGAAGTGGTTGGTAGGAATCGTCCGTGGTGTTATCATGTGGAAAGATAGTTTAGATTGTATCTTCTGGATTGTATCTTGTTGTAGATGGTCTGTTCGAGTTCGAGTATGCTGAGGTATACTCTCACGAACGAGACGGCTTATAGAAATATATATTATATTGAAATTATATACCAACAATGTTTCTTCACTCGGTCTAAAGTCTAAATTGTGTAAACGTCAAGTCTCCAAGTAGTGTCCTTGTATAAATAAAAATTATGTAGATCTTGTCCATTTTCGATGGTTTTGATGAAACTCATTTTTTTAAACTTTAACAATCGCAAGTACTTCGTTAAAAAGTAATTTACTTCTTAAACAAACCACTTGCAATAACTTATAAGAAATATATTGCTACTAGCTACTTTTGTCGATTCATGCAGCTATAGAATTCTTTAATAATTTTGTCTAAATTTCTGTTTCTTTTTTTATAGAACAAACCCTAATTGTCGTTTAAAAGCTAACAACAAATGCAGGGACCCAAAACCAAGGTATGTCGTACTTATACAAAACAGATATTGTCCATAGATAGGTATAAGGTCAATAATAATAGTAATTTTTATTTGCGGGCCTTACACCACGGAATATTATTGCGCAGTACTCAGTATTTCACAGTTATATTGACCGTGTAAGGTCTTTATTGCGCAGTAATTTCGGTTTGCCCAATATATTGTGGAATGTTAACAAAATTTAATACTTTTTGGAACTTCTTCAATATATTGCGCAGCATACTGCGTCGTGTAAGGCAAATTAAAGGGAAATCTCAATATTTGCTTCACATACATACTTGAATTGTTTTTTTTTTTTTTTTTTTTTTTGATTAAATAGGTACAAACATCGCGAACTCAAAAATAAAAAGGATGCAGTTTGAAGTGCATTCAGGTAGTAGGTAGCTAAACATTCGATTCGCAAAAAAAAAATCGTTTTCACACCGCTTGTGTGAAGGAAGGCAATAATATTTTGCAATAATATTGCATCGTGGACAAAGGACAACGCATTTTCACGCAATATTTTTGGCCAATATCTTGAGCAATAATATTGCGTGGTGTAAGGCCCGCATAAGAGTCAACCCACCGATACCAATGGATGATATTAAGTTGGTTTACGGATCAAGAATTTAAATACTAGGTTCATTGCTGAACTGAACCAATGTCTTACAACTGGCCTTCAGATATTGGTTCAGCGTTTAACTTTGTTCTTAAATTCTTGAGTACTGGATCAAATGGAATTAATTCGTCATACTACGTTTTCATTAGGGCCAAAATTAGGATATTTAAAAATTTGCTAAAAAAAAGTGTTTTCATCTATAGGTTTGCACATTTGGTTTGTGGTGTGCACTTGGGAGTTTTTTTTGTATTGTCTTGTTTTGCCGTTAAGAGCGCTGCTGAGGCGCTCACTCCATCCTATCCTTCTTCACCCAAAATCTGAAATGCGAGTTAATGCCTAGTAGCGGACGGCAACCGCGGCTAAAGGTGGCTTTACAAGGAGTTGCAAATGCAGACGAAAACGCAACAACAACAATCATAGTGCAGACGATGAAGATGAACATGTTCGTCTTCACTATAATTTTCAAGCTGCATCTATAATTTTCCTATAATCTGCATCCATGAAGACGTCTGCATTTTTGCCTTCCCTCTCTATCACACAAGTATGATTTATTGATTTTGCATCCTCTGTTTTTGAAGATCAGGGCTTGCAGCTCCATGTAACCAGCAAAACTACCAAGTGATCAGGGCCGGCTCGAGCTAAATTAGCGCCCTGTGCAAGCTTTATCATTGGCGCCCTCAATTGCGGCGATTTTTGGAAGAAGTCATTTCCTCATTACCCAAGGGGTAGACTTTGCAATGCGTTTTTTTTAGCGAGGTATCCCCTAGAGGCCTATTCCTCGATAATACTTTTATCTAATAAAAATAAATAGGATTTTAATTAAAAACTAGCAAATCAAAGATATATCACAAAAATAATAGTAGGTAACTGAAGAATACAAAAATAATTGTAAATTTAAGTCAACAAATATATCACAAAATTATAGGAACTGAAAAAAACTTTTTTTTTAGTAAAAAGTATTTAAAAACTAATCAAAAAACATAACAATATAAAATATATAGTCTTATATACATATTTCAGTGCAGGAAATAATGCTAAAATTATTTAACTAAAAATAAATCGAACACAAATTATTGTAAAACATTAACTTTTCTGGCTTTTGTTTTAGCAAACTCAGTTACCAGATCCTCATAATCTAATGACTTCACGAGCTCTTTTTCTATAGCCATGATTGACAAGTCAACTAATCTTTCTTGAGTCATTGTGGTCCTCAAGTAGTTTTTTATTAATTTTAATTTTGAAAAACTACGTTCCCCTGAAGCTACCGTAACCGGCAACGTATTTAAAATTTGAAGTGCTATTACTGCATTCGGAAGAAGGTCTTCAAAGTTTGATTTGAAAATATAGTTAAGGACTTCAAATGCTGAACTGCCTTGTTTAACAAGTGAAGATAAATGTAATAGCTCTTGATGCAACTCCACACCATCTAAATCTTTGGACTCTTCAAATGTCAAAGCTCTTTGCAAATTTCGACAAGATTCACCTAAGCCGACATTTTTGGAACACTCACCAGTCACCAATATTGTTTAAAAACGAAAAAATGTTGTTATATTCTTTTAGCTGTTCAAATCTTTCCGTAATGGAACTAATTGCTTGGTCTAATATTTTATAGTAGAAATCTACCTTAAATTTTTGTTCTGGTTCTAAAATTGTCTCAGGGCATTCATCAATGTAAAACCTTTTTCTCTTCCTAGAGCGCATACATGCGATTTGAGGAAACTGTGATGGTATTTCTAGATTTAGAGCTATGGCTTTAGCTGATTGCACGTAGTTAGTGAATTGTTCTTCTGATCTCATTATCACCAAAGAGTTTCTTGTAGCTTCCAGAACTAGAACGCTGTTAGATATATTAACGGACGGACTCTGTAAATACTTACTAGTTATATTAATTTTTTCTAAAATATCAAACCAGGGACATTTTTTTTATATATGTCCCAACGCATTGTTGAACCTGATACAAAGTTGTATAGGCATTGAACGATGTCAAAAAACTTAACAGCTTCCAAAGAACAGCGGGCTGAATCATTAACAACCAAATTCAGGGAATGCGAGCAGCAGGGAACGAAAAATGCTCTTGGTTCAAGACTTTTTATTCTGTTTTGAACACCTGCCTCTTTACCTTTCATGTTCGAACCGTTATCATAACCCTGTCCTCTGCAATTGCTAAGAGAAATGTTATGCAATTTGAGTTTACCTAAAATTAAGTTCGTCAAGCCTTCGCCAGTTTTTTCTTTCCCTTTCAAAAACCCTAAAAAGTGTTCCTCAACATTTAATTCATTGTTTTTTTTTATGAACAAATCTTATTATTATAGAAACATGTTCAGTACGACTTCTGTCAGGTGTTGAATCAACAATAATTGAAAAATACTTTGCCTTTTTTACCATTGAAATTATTTTATTTTTGACAGTAAGTGAAATCAGACTTATAATTTCATTTTGAATATTTTTACTTAAATATTTATTTTGCGTTTCTTGGCTTGTGATTCTTCTTAAGTGTTCTCCTAGCACTGAATCAAACGATGCTACTTCTTCAACGAGCTGCAAGAAGTTTCCATTATTCAATTCATACAATTGATCAGAAGATCCACGAAAAGCTAAAGATTGTGTTCCCAGAAATTTAACTAAGACAAACAGCCTGTGAATAACTGCTCTCCAATGTTTAGTTTCAGCACTCAGAGAAGTTTCTAATTGTGAATCTATTGTCTGATTCAATTTTAATCTCTTTTCGTATTCTCTCCAGGATTTGAAGTTTTGCATGTGAAAAAAACTATTCTCGTGATTCTTTAATATTAAAGATAAATGAGCCCAATTGGAATATCCTGTGCTTGACAACGCTTGAGAATTTTTATTAATTGCAAACAAGGAACAACAAAAGCAATATACAGCATCTTGGGACTTTGAATAAATCAACCAAGGCCGTGAAACAATTGTACCATTAGCTAATGTGCGTTGGTAACTTAAATGCGTGAATCTTCTACCGTTTTTTTTCGGAAAACTGAAATCACGAACTTGAAAAGGACACCCACTTACAATTTTTTGAATTTGTTCACCGTTCAAGTTGGACCAATTGCATGGATCCTCAAAAAAAGTCTCTGAGTTTGATAAAACATCTGCCTCTGAGTTAATCACAACCTCTTCCACAGCAGGCGTTTCTAAAATATTTAAAATGAGTGCACCTGAAGGATGGCTTTCAATTACTTCTTCACTGTTATCATTATAAACATTTTTTAAAAAAAAAAATTTTAAGTTCATCTGCTTGCTTTTTATTTTCAGCGTCAACAATTGTTCTCCGTTTTTTATTTTCTGCTCCCGATAACTTTTTTTTCTCTATTTTATCAAAAAAAAAATTACTTCGGGATAATATTTTGTACGCAAATAAAAATTTTATTTAAAAAAAAGCTGTCAAGCAAAACAGGAACTCACTGTACCCAGTGGAAGAGGAAACTTAAAATGAACGATACTTATATCTCTTAAGATTGATATGATTTAAATTCTAAGAATAAGAGAAAGAGCACTAGACAACAATATAAGAAACTAAAAAACAAAACAGACACAACGCTCATCAATTATCAATCGCCAAAATCCAAACATGGCGGTTGCAATTAACCGTTGTTTTTCTTTTTTGTGCAAGTATATATACATATAACTACAAGATAATAAATATAGATACAATCTTACCCAATGGCAAATACCGAAATATAGGTACCTGTTTTACGTATTATTATGTTATATCACTACACAAGACACTCTTAATTAAAATCAAATCAAAAAAATTAAATGCAAATGAATATTGTTATTATTGTTAAAAAATCGTTTGTGTACACAAAACACAACGCACTAGGTAGGTTTAAATTGAACACCAATAGTATATTTTGGCAGATTTGTATTCACTTCTTACTGATGGTTTTACAACGACAGGGGCAGCAGTTCACTTTCACAATAAAAATCAATTATTGAAAGCTAATAATTTAATATATTATTAAAATTGTTTTTACCAAATTCAACAATAGATTTAATTGCAAGCGACTATTCTTAACTTCTTTGCACGAAAGTCATTGAAGTGGATTCTCATTTTGGGGGGAGAAGCGCAGAGGGGGACGCTTTTGTTTTCTTCGAAAGGAATTGGCAGAAAACTCAATTGTTGTAATTGTGTTGGTTTGTCTAAGAGAGACTGCGTGAAAGGATAGCATGATAATTTTTGTATTCGGTGTCGGTCGGTAGGAATTGGGATAGATCCTAACATATAAACAATATAGCACATAGAACAACTGCTCTCAAGTCTCAACTCTCAACTCTTTTTCGTGAATTATGATGGGATTTTGGAAAGAGAACAACATTTTCGGTTTTGCCTTTTGGTGTATATTTTCTATAAGGACAACAAGATATATTTGAGGTAGGTTGTGTAACGTACACCCTTAAGGGTGGGTCTACCTCAGAACAGAACTTAAACGCCATGTAAATTGTGTTCTATGTGGTAGTGCGATATTCTTTTCTCTTCGTTATATTGTTTTTGGTATACTCATTTACTCTTGTTCTCTTTTCAAAATAATTTTGTGATCTTCCGCAGTCGCAGTGAACTCACAATAATTATTATTCTCAAAGCGGTGCGGTGCGGTGGTGGCGCGCACTGCCGGCTGCAGCCACAGACCACAGTAGTAGAGGAGGTACAGGCAGTGGAAAGGAAAGCAGAGGGAAAAGATTATTGGCATTGGACGTTTTAGTAGGCGATACTTTTTGTGTGTGTCTTTCTGTGGGTTTCGTTGTTGTCCTTTCGCTTTGATTTAGTAATGCGATATGCGATGACAAGTTTTATTCTCTCTGTATGGAAGGGTGAAGGGATTTTTTTTCAATTTTTTTTCAAAACACAGTAGCTAATAGCTAAATGTGGGTAATTTTTTTCTATTTTCGTTTTGTTGTTGTTTTTTTTTTTTCATATTTTACTTGCTGTTGCTGCCATAACAGTGACAAAAAAAATGTGAACTCGTTTGGGACTCGATCGAAATCTTGATGAAGGAAGGACCGATTCTTTCGAAATCTTACACACATATAGGTGTAGGTAGCTCAATTTGTATTGCATACCAATATTTTTGAAAAATATTTTTTTGTATTTTTAAAAGCATTTTACAAAAAAAATTAAAAAAATTAATATTTTGAAAACTGCTTATTAAATTTTTTTCTAAAAATTTTAAATAAATGTATTTGTTGAATACCTATAAACTGGCGTTTTTTAATTTTTTTTTTTAATTTTTTTCAAAAAGTTTTTAAGAAAAAAAATTTTTTTCTCAAAAACCGCTCCACAGATTTTTATAAATTTATTCTCATAAATTCAAATTTATCCAAGAAATAAAATGGCTTTATTTTTTTTCAGCTCAAATTAGTTTAAGTATTTATTTAAGAATTTTGAAAATTTTATTTTTATCAAAATCTCAAGTCCCTAAACCACTGTCACACATTCGAGCAAGTTCGTGCGACCCAGTCGTGCATTTTATTTTTATGTAGTTATACCTACCTAGGTATAGGTATACCTAACTCCATTCTGTTTTCGGAAAAAAATATTCAATGGTTTTCTTTTGTCGACATTTTTTTGGAGTTTGGATTAAAATAAATAAGGAAATAATCAAACAGAAAAGTCATGCAGCATATACATACCTAAGTAGGTAGGTAGGATATATATAGGCCCCAAGATTATTTTTTGATGTTTGGAATCAGGGAGACATAATTAATAACCATGCAAAATCGCCCAACTCTGAGTTGCAAATATTCATACAATCTGCAATAGAATGCTAATTCCAAAAACCCTTCTGTAGGACATCATAATAATACTATGTACCAAATTTGAAGCGAATCGGTCCAGCCGTTTAGGCTGTAGGTGCCGATACAGACAGACAAACAGACAGGCAGAATTTTCGGACCCACTTTTTTCGACTTCTCTATCATCATAATTTTAAAATCAGTTATTCTAGTGAACCGCTTTCAAAATATTAATTTTCAAACTCAAAATTTTGAAAAAAAAAATTTAAAAAAATAATTTTAAAACTAGTTTTTTTTTCAAAATTTTACGTCATTAAGTATTATTTTTGTTCTCAGAATTCAATGCTCCCATTAATTTTAAATCCAACACTGAAAACCGTATGACTCTATGACTTTTTGTTGCCAAGCTATTCAAAAATAACCGAACCTACTTCTTCTACATAAAATAAGAAAACACACAATGTGTATTGATATCTATATTTATGTATGTACCACCGCAGCGGCCAATGCTTCTCCGACCTAAGTACATATCTATTTATCGGTATGACAAAGGACCTCTCCTCGCACACGATATTTAGAAAATCACTCGAATACCTACTTGTGCGGACGACGACGAGTACAGCACGCGCTTATACCGGTCTATTTACGGATATTCATTCATTCATTCTCACGCAGAAAACCCATTCCCTCCGCACGTACCAAACGCACTATGCGCAACTGCGACTAACATATGTATATCCTGTTCCCGTCAATGCGCATAAGAAAAATATTTTTCTATGCATGGCTATGTACCAGCGTTCGGACTTCCCTGCAATCGCAGTAGATCTACTGCACTTTTTGGCAAATTTTCAAATCTACTGCGTCACTGCGTTTTTCTTGCAATCTACTGCGATTTTTGAAAATTTTGTTTAAATAACATTACTGTTCACAGAATAACATCCCTGCTCAAAGAAAATAAGGACATTGTTAAATTTTGGTTTTCTTTAAAAGATCAGAAAAATGTCGTTGAAGAATTTCTTTTTCAAAATCTTTCCGAATACATGCTTTCGCTTACTATTTTACCTCATAGCAGTGCAGCAGCGGAAAGGCAATTCTCAATGATGAATTTAATTAAAAACAAATTTCGAAACAGGCTCAGTGTTCAAACTGTCGAAAATCTTATGTTTGCACATTCTTTAATTAAAAATCGCCATGATGTTTTTGTACCGCCGCTTGATTTGATAAAATTTATAAAAAAATACAAATTTATAAATGGAAAGTTTGAATTGATATAAACTGAAACTAAACATTTTCAATCGTGTGATTTTGTTATTATGACATAAATGATGTGATAATACTTGTTTTAATTTTTTTTTTTATTATTTTATTTTAATATTGTTTTGATATTAAACCAAAGAATATAGAGTTTATTTATTTTAGTTTTGTTATGTTAATAAAGAAAAAAAATTTAAAACTAAAACAAAACGTCTTTTCCTATTGAAAGTCAATTCTACTGCGAAAATATTGAATCTACTGCGATTTTGAGTTCATTTTACTGCGATTTGCAATCTCTCAAGTCCGAAACCTACCTGTTGGGTGATGAAAAATCTAATTTTATCAATCACCCACCTTTTACAATAATAGATTCTGTGCTTTTTGAAAAAAAATATAAGGAGCGAGAATGAAAAAAAAAAACAAATATTACAACAGGTACCTACGTTGACGAGGACAACTGCCGCCCATCGAAATACCTTCCCATCGCTTACCTATCCTAACCACACGATTTGTGTACACAAAAATAAAGTTCAACACAACAACTAAAAACATTTATGCATAATATGAGCAAAGTGTTACCTTTTATTAACTTTTTGAAAGGGATATTTCCTTTTTTTCAGCCCAAATATCTGGGATGCATTTTTCACCTTACGAGGCATAACTTTTTAAATGTTTTTTTTTTCACTCAGATTGGAAAAACTATGTGCCTATATTGTTTGCTTGTTTGTTTTTTTTTTAATATGAGCAGCACTGATCAAAATTTTAATGTGTCATACAAAATAACACCAATAAATTTTTATAACCACAAATTAAAAATCATCTATCGATTTGTCACCAAAATTGTCCGAATCATTCAAAAATGCAAGGAACAATGATCTTATAAGAACAGGAACAGCTGATTTTTGTTTTGGTATTCAAATTTCAAATCCTCATGAAAAGGAAAAACCAAAAACACACCAAGAAAAAATCAAATAAGAATGAGAATACTCTCTTACAAAGAGGTTGCAATAAAAGAGTATCTATGTTAACGCCATTAATTGTGGTGATAATTTCGTGAACTACAACTTTATAAGAGTGAAATTTTTGTTCAAAAAAGGTAAAAAAGATACTTTTTTAAAATAAGAAAGTGAAGTGATTTCAAATGATATAATTTTTCTTTAAATTGATACAAAAAGAAAAAATTCCAAAAAAAAAAATAGAAAAATAATAACAAAACGATAAAAGCTTTCCCTACTTAAAAAACGAGTGAGTATGTTGACATATTAAATTGCAATTTAAAGCACATAAAAAAATAGAAAAAAATAAAATGTTTCACTAGCATACTTCCAAACTAAACAAATATTATTATAATTATTTTTTTTACCTAAATTGAAATAAATAAGCAGTTTACAAAGCATAAGATATGAAAAATATGATATTTTTTGTTTTGGGTCTTCCTAGACCGGTAAATTAAAAAAAAGTAAATATTTATCGATGTTCATTATAGCATCTAGTTTCAATGATATTAAAAAAAAATATCTTGGTCGATTTGGTTGAACATTTTAAAAACTGCGCTTGTCTAAAGAAAAAAAAGACCCCTTGGTTGACCTCAATTTTATTATATATATATAAAAAAAATAAACATTTGGTTTCAATAGCAAATAGAACTTATTTATTCTGATTAAGAAACTGAAGCCAAAAAAATTAAAAAATACTTAACAGAGGAAAATAATTAATAAGACATAATAATTTGTGTCTTAATTATACGAAAATTTATATTTTTCATCTTTTGAAAGTATAAATATCATGCTAAATAATTATTTGATAATAAGCATATCTGCTCACACTTGTTGACTAACTAATAAATTTTAGTTCATTAAAATATCTTTTCAAATGTAGGAGATATATTAAGTTTTATGCACGCACTACCCTACATTTACATGGGAGACCACCCTTAAGGTGTGCCAAACAGCTAGAGCGAGTACCTAGGTTGGATGGGAGTGGGACAAGAACAACTCACGTGGGAGGGGGGGTCTATTCCCTTCCGTTTAGCTGAGAGGGCAATTTTCCTAAAAGACTTAAATTGGAAACAAAAATTATTAAAAAATAACAAAATAACTTCTACAACGCCATGCTATAAGTATACCATTTTTTAATGCCCAAAACCTCTTCTTTTACCTATTTTGCTTTGAAAAATATTTATTTTATTGAATTTTTTTCAAAATATTAAATTTCAAACTCAAAATTAAAAAAAAAGTTAAAATCAAATTTATTCAAAAATTTTACCTTATTTAATATTTGTTTGCCAAAATTCAATGCTCTTATTTGATTCAAGTCCAACATTAAAAACCGTATGTCTCTAGGATTTCTTGTTGCCAAGCTATTCAAAAATAAAAGAACCTATTTGTGCATAAAAACACGAAAATCTGGCATTACGAGATGGCACAAGTAATGCAAATTTTTGTGTTTTTATGAACAAGAAGGTTCGGATATTTTTGAATAGCTTGTCAACAAAAAGTCATAGAGCCATACGGTTTTCAGTGTCTGACCCAAAACTAATAAGAGCATTGAGTTTTGACCACAAAAATATTACTTGAATGCATCAAATTTTGAAAAAAATTAGTTTGAAATTTTTTTCTATTTTTTTGTTGCCATAATTTTGAGTTTGAAAGTTAATATTTTGAAAACTGATCACTAAAATAGCTTTATTTAAAAACACTAGAAAGGAGGAGATTTCTGGCTTTACAAAAAAATATGGCATGGCATTGTAGGAGTTACCGTTATTTTTTAATTATTTTTGTTCCAATTTAAGTCATGTTTTTAGAAAATTGCGCCTCCTGGCCACGGACCAAGAAGATACAGACCGCCAACTCACCATATGGTCTCTCTTTTTGCCACCAAGCTAAAAATCAGCTGATATGCCATTTATTTTGAGAGTGTGACGCTCTCTCTTGCTTTTAAAACCCATTTAGCAAACACACCTAAAAAATAAATGGCATACGCAGGTATAGTTGCCATTACAAAATGCAGAGAGAGAGATGTACACGTATTCACAGACAGGAAAAAATATTTCGAGGGTGTTTCAGGCAAGGGGAGTACGAGTTGGCGGTCTGTGTATGGTCTGTGCTCCTGGCTAAACGGCGATAAATAGACCCCCCTTCCATACGATGTTTTTCTTGTCTCAACTCAACCTACTCGCTCTAGCTCATTAAACAACCTCAAACCAAAAATAATACAACTAGTATTTTGTGTTATATTAGGTATCTTTGCTAACACCGATTACCCTGTATTAGTCAAAAAATTCTTTTTTTTAATGGAAACAATGACTGGTAGCGGCAGGCAAGAACAAAAAAAGAGAAAAAGAAAATTGAACAAAAAAGATTCACTCAATAACGACAAACGACAAACCTCATCATCAGTCATCTGTCATCACTCATTATTTCCATATTTAAATTTCAACTCAACCCTTTGTCATCTCTCATCTCTCCAGACGAGTGATAAGATTACACTCATAAAGAGAAGCCATTGACATACTTAAACATAGTACAAAAAACACTCAACCGAAAGAGTTAAAATTCATAGGTGCAGTTTTTAATTTTGCACACTGTTGTGTACATGAGTATGAATTTTGTACCTCAGAATTTCTGTTGAGTAACTTTGCTCACTTTGATTTCATAGAACATAGAAGCACTGACATCGTGTGCATGTTACCAACATGCACACTGTTAATTATCTGTATTTATGCTGTTGACATTTTTTTTATGATACACTACATAGGGGTGGGTTATGAAAATAAAATAAAATTTCTCATACGTGGTGATGCCTTATAAAGAGAAAAATAGCATATAGCTAGGTAGGTAGGTATCTATTGAAGCTAACTTGGTAGATAAAGTTTTGTTTTTACTGTGGGACTGTGGGGTGGGTGTGAATAAAAAGGTAAACATGGATTAATTTTTGGAATAGTAGATATTATGTAAATACATAATTGTATATCTGTCATTAAATCCAAATTAGCTGTTAGTTATATAATGAATTATCAATATTGGTGTGAGCTACAAAAATAAATGAGAATTATAAAAGAAGGTAGTGGTTACGAGGTGACTATTTAAACGCTCGCCCAAGGCGCCCATTGGTTTCAGCGCCCTGTGCATTTGCACCGCTTGCACGTATAGCTTGTCCGGCCCTGCAAGTGATAGTACTAAAGGCACGGTTGCCACTTTGGTCATTTGTGATTAGATCTGGTCATTATTTTTCACTTGGTCAATTGGTAATTTCTTATTCCATTTGGTAATTTCTTAACGAAATGAAAACAAAACTTGTCTTAACTTTTTGTGTTCTCAAAAAATAAATGCATATACTTATCGTTTATAAAATTTGTGCTTATATTGCCAAATGTATTTTCAAGAATATTGTACAGTCCCACAGCATAAAATATTGGAAAAATGATTGACAAGGTGGCTTGCGTTAAAAAACGTTATCAATCGAGTTTTAAAACAGTGGGACACACTTCAATATTATATTTCAATCCTTTTTATTTAGAAATCAGCGGATTAAAATCATTCAACTACGCAAAAACACAATAATTGCATATCCTGAAACGGAAGATTAGATCCAATTTTTATCATACATTTTAAAAACAATAAACAATTTGAATAAGGAATTTCAATCTGAAAATGTTCATTTACCATATACTTTACATCGTCAAATAGAAACAATAGTTGACTAAATATAATTTTTCTATCAATAATAAATATAACTTTATTATTTTTACATGCAGATCATAAGCATTAATAAATATTTCTTGCTCAAAGCGAAATAAATCGCTTTTGATTTATTTAAGTCGCCATTCCCGAAGGGCAGGAATATTATATTAACCGTAGTTAACACTAGTTAATTATTGATAGTTTTCCATACATAGTTCGTCAGAGAAATCTAGAAGATTTACTTATGGAGTGGAATATGCTAAGATTTTCAACAAATCATAATCTTGGAACACATGCTTATTTCGGAAAAATTCAGTCAGGACTTAAATTATTATTTTGGTAATTTTTAGCTACGGTTGGCCTTTTTATACCCTATTCCATAGAATGGGTATATTGTATTTGGTGTGGAGTTTGTAACATAGAGAAATAATACCGTTAGGTATAGAAAAGTATATATATGTATATTCTGACTCAGAATCAAAAGCCTAGTCGATTTAGCCATGTCCGTCCGTCCGTCCGTCCGTCCGTATGTATACTCTCTAGAGGTCGCAATTTTTGAGCTAGAAAGCTGAAATTTGGTATATATAATCTTTGGTTCAAGAGTAAGGCTAAGTTCTTGAACCGGTAAAATCCGCCCACAAACACGCCCACAATCGCCATTTTTTTTTGTACAGTTACGATAAAAGCATAACGCTAAAATTTTGCACACGTGAGCTTTAGGTAAACTTTCTTCCAATCAAACATTCGACATTCGCAGTACTACTCGAATTCAACGTAAGCCCAAGGTGGATGAACTTGCAAAGCAGAAAACAGGAAAAAAAAACAAGAATACTGTTGCGTCATCTTCTTTATCTCGTCTTTCGTCTTCAAACAGCAAAAGCTCTCCAGCCAACTCTCGCTTGGGTATGGCTGCAGCGAATGCATCAAATAAGAAAAATGCTAATAATGTTCGTTTATCGTCAACTTTTCCAAATCGTAATATACGTATTAATGATCCCATCAATAAACATAAGCGAGAGCTACAGTACGTTTGCAACGAACTGTTGGATACCCTATTCCCTATATTTTTGTGTATATGCGTCTGCCTTCCGATGTTTCAGTTTCAGAAACAAAATTCTTCTTTAGCAGACAGAAAAAAATTCAATAACATTAATTTTGTGTAGTGTGATGTTCAATCAGTGCTGTGCTGACGCAATAAAAAAAGGCGTGCGCCACGCCCAAAGATAAAACTTTTTATTGCCAAGGCAATTGGTATGAGCTCAGTGACATTCAATTTTATTCTTGCAGATCAATTTGAACAAAACAAGACAAAACTTAAATTTTTAAAAAGTAGATTTTGAATGGAAATAGCGATTATGGGTGTTTTTAACAATTCTTGGACCACACTCTGCTACGTAACCAAGGAATATAAATCTAAGTGTTCATCTTTTTACTTCAAAACTGCGACCGATAGTTAAAAAACGTTAAAAAATTAATGCCTTATACAACTTTTGACGGAAACGCCCCTAAAAAGTGGGCGTGCCTTAAAATTTTTTAGCACTAACTGAGCTTTGATCAGTATTTAGGCATATGTGTAAAACTACAGCTGAATCGAGTAGTTTTTAAACAATCTTACCTGAACAAAGGTATTTTATCAAAATCACGCCTTCAAAAGTGGGCGTATTGAAAAAATTTACACAAAAAAATGTAGAGATATACTTTTCATAAAACGAACGGAAGGGAAAAAGGTTTAAATTGAATATTGGTAGTACCTTAAATTTTTAAAACTACGTTTTTCGTTCTTTCATGAAAAGTGGGCGAAAGCCACACCCAAAACTCAAAAATTTCTTTTCATACACAAACGATTTAGTTTCTACTAAGAGACGCCAAATTTTTGACTTGCGGATTCATTATAAACACCGTTTATTTACAAAAACAATTTTTTAATAGTTTCTATTGAAAAGTGGGCGTCAGCCACGCCCAAAATCAAATTTATTGATTTCATACACAAGATGTTTATGTGCAAGTAATGCCCAAAAAATTTAATGTTTTTTTCTTTAATATAACATTTGTTATTTTATAAAAACAATATTGATGGTTTTGTATGAAAAATGGGCGTCAGCCACGCCCAAACTGAAATATTTTTATTTAATTGGAGAAAAGTTTACCTAAAGCTTGCATGTGCAATTTTAGTGTTATGGTTTTATCGTAACTGTACAAAAAACATAATTTAATTTTACCAAATTGAGGTTGTTCAACAAAAATGGCGATTGTGGGCGTGTTTGTGGGCGGAATTTACTGGTTCAAGAACTAAGCCTTACTCTTGAACCAAAGATTATATATACCAAATTTCAGCTTCTAGCTCAAAAATTGCGACCTCTAGAGAGTATACATACGGACGGACGGACGGACGGACGGACATGGCTAAATCGACTAGGCTTTTGATTCTGAGTCAGAATCGCACCCTCAGTGCAAAAGAGCGATAAGTCAAAAAATTTCATTTTTGAGTTAATGATGAGAAAATGTTGCATTTTAAATTATCTTTGTTTTGAGGGGGTTTTTGTCAATAGGAACGGAAAATTCGAAAATTTATGACTGTTTTTATCAAATAACTACTATATGAGATGTTAAACTCTTTCCTAATTTCCAGTGCAAAACAGAGCTAACACAAAATATTCCCCTTTTTACTACTTGACTTTGACAGCTTCAATGATTTCAATGTAAGAAAGAGATAATCCAAAATAGTCCCATAAACCTCACTGATTTTCGTATTGGAAAAAAAAATAAAAATGCAAGACAGAGACATTCCAAAAAATTTTGCTTGAAACTATTCTTGGTTCCAATGCAATACAGATACATAACAAAAATATTCCCTTTTTCTTAGTGCAATACAGCGATAAACCAAAATATTTCTCATTTTCTCTTTGAATGTATCCATGCAAAAGAGCGATAAGTGGAAAAACATTTTTTTCTTGTGCAAAAGGGCGGTAATTCAAAATTTGGCGGGACTTTTTGGTGCTTAAAGGAATATTTTTGTTGAAAGTTGTCACTTTGTGAATTGTGTTTGTGAATAAAAGATTAATCAAATAGTTTTGCAGAACGAAAATGGAAAATTCAAGAAGTTTTAATATTTTAAAAAAGGTAAGAGAATATTCATTTAGTGAACAAGGTAATGTGAAAACTAAACTTTTTTATATTCTTGAAGTGTGCGACAACGTCAACATCTTTACAAAACTTTGTCGAGGGCATACAAAAAAATGTTAAGGTAAAATTATATTTGTGTTGTGTGATTATTTTTGGTTGAAATATTTTATGTTTTAATAGGAAGGTGAGAAAATAAGCGAAAACAATTCAAAACAAAAGGAAGTTTATCTTGTGGGAGAAATAATTGATATTTCCAATTTAGAAATGTGTAGTGTAGACCGGACAATCTTTGAGGTAGAAAAGATATACAATGTAATTTTTTGCTAAATTTCATGAATTTAATCTATTTAGAATGTGAATGACCCTGGAGTTGAGGGTGGAATCGAGGAGGTAGGCATTGAGGCTGAAATGGTTTCTGAAATAAATGCGCAAATCGAGGCTGAGATGAACGAAGCAGTTGAGGGTGAAAGTGAGATGGCTGAAATGAACTGTGAAATTGAAGCTGAGTTGAACGCTGGCACTGAAATCAACGCTGAAGTTACGATTACGAGTAGGATTGAGGCTGACATTGGAGATGAACAAAATACTCAAAATGTGGAAAAAGTTCTTACAAGAAAGCGTGCCCGGAACACCGAAAATTGGGCAAGAAAAGTAAAAAAATTGAAGCGGAATCTGGGTGAGTGTTACAAAAGTGAAGCTACAGGGCGCGTTTTCCCAGCTAGATCCGTAAAACCGGGATGCACTAGCAGTTGCACTCATAAGTGCATAATAAAATTTACCTCCGGTCAACGAGAAGACATTTTGAAAAAATACTGGAACTTGGGCGATGTTTCACGGCAAAGAGAATTCATAAATAACTGTGTAAATGAAATACAACCCAAATATCGGTACACAAGAGAAAGCTCTGAACGAAAAAAAACCTCTCGTTCCATTTTCTCCAGGAAGGTGTCCTTACCCGAGTGTGTAAGACTTTTTTTTGCCATACTTTGGACATAAGCGCCAAGGCTATCGAAACCGCCCGATGCAAATTCCAAGATAATATTACTCAGCCTGATCTTAGAGGCAAGCATGGGAACCAGCCATCGCTATCGCTAGAGATTCAGGAAGAAATAAAACGACACATAAACAGCTTTGAGAGGATTGAATCACACTATCTGAGACAACAAACTAAGGGAGAATACATTGACGGAAGCCTCAACATAAGTTCAAGGTACAGAATGTACAAGGAGAAGTGTATCAGCGATGGCGTGGAATACGCGAAGCAGCACGCGTATGAGAAGTTATTTAATTATAATTTCAACATTGGTTTTTTTCAGCCGAAAAAAGACCAATGTATTCAGTGCTTTCAATTTGACAACTCGACTGAGGAACAAAATGCGGCTCTGCAAGAGGTCCATACAAAACATGTGACGGAAAAAGAATTGTCCAGGATTCAAAAAGAAAACGATAAAAGAATCTCTGAAGCAAACAAAAATACAAAGGTGGTTTGTATGGACTTGCAAGCCGTAATCCCAGTGCCATGTGGGGATGTTTCTTCATTTTTTTATAAAAGAAGACTGCTGTTGGTTTCAAATGAAGGTTTTTGCTTCCTTTGGCATGAAGGCATAGCGCACAGAGGATCCGACGAGATTGGTGCAAGCCTCAACATCTACTTAAGGACATTCACAAAAGATATAGAGCACCTCGTTATCTGGTCAGACAATTGCTTTGGGCAAAATAAAAGCAAATACATGTTGTCGCTTCTTATGCAACTGCTTCAAATTCATAATGTCAAATCCATAACCCAAAAGTTTCTTGTAGTTGGGCATACGCAGAACGAAGGCGACAACATGCACTCGATCATTGAAAAAAACAAGGCAAGGTGCCTAAAGTCTGGTCCAATTTTTACCTGCGATCAAATTGTGCCCATTATCCAGCTGGCAAAAAAGTCAAAACCACTTTATAAAGTTCATCAACTTCAGACCAGCGAAGTATACGACCTGAAGGACTTATGCGCTAAGACGGGTAAAAATTTTCAAAAAAACGACAATGGAGAGAAAGTGGTTTGGGCGGACATAAAGGTCCTAATGGTGGAGAAAGAATTTCCGAATGTTGTCAAATATAAAACTTCATTTGCGGATGCCACCTACAAATCGTTCAAAGTACGAGTATGTAATGAAAGTAAGCTGATTGAACTAAAACCAGCTTATCCTAATGGACCACCAAAGATACCAGCTGCAAAGAAAAAGGATTTGATGGAGCTTTGCAAACAAAATTCTATAACAGCATGCCATCATCAATTTTTTAACAATTTACAAAGTGAAGAAACGGAAGGTAGTAAGCCAGCTGCTACAAAAAGAAGAAGAGCTGGAGCTTAAAAGATTTTTTTTTTATATTTTATTTCAAATTAAATTTTGATCACTGACTTACTTTTATAAAACTTTTTAACTAAACATAATAAACCTAACAAAGTTTTAAAAACTTTAAGAATTTTCTTTTTCTCTTTCTTATGGAAATCAGAAGCTATGCTACCATCAGCATTAAATTTTTACTCTTTTTCCATAACTATTCAAGATATATTTTGGATTATAGCTGTATTGCACTAGAAATTTTTTTTAAATCAATATGATTCATTTGGACTTTGCGCTCTTTTGCACCGAAATTTTGTATTGCTTTTGTGAATTATCTTAAAAAACTTAATTATTTATATTATTTAAACAAATTTAAGGAAAATATTTAATAAAAATACAAACTTTATATAGTTGCTCTTGCAATAGAGTTTCGACACTATGGAAATTGCTGTCGTATGGTAAGTAATTAACGAAAGTTTAAAGTCAGTATTTTGCAGAAGCGTTTTCTCAAAATGGTTCTTTTTGAGTTAACGCTCTTTTGCACTGAGGGTGCGTATATACTTTTCTATACCTAACGGTATTATTTCTCTATGTTACAAACTCCACACCAAATACAATATACCCATTTTATGGATTAGGGTATAATAAAAAGAATATTGATACGTCTATGAATGATAACGTTAACGCATTAGCTGCTCAGAATACAAAAGATGTCAATAATGAAACTGCCGAGGGTATTGTTGTTGTTTCTAATGATGATGCTGCTGCCGATGAAGCAGTTGTTGTTCCTGATGCTGTTGTCACTGTTGCCGATTGTTTTGTTGTTGTTTCTGATGCTGTGGGCCATACCGTTGAAGTTGATGCTCCTGATTTGGATGAGGTTGGTGCTTCTCACAACAATAATGTCGCTGCCCTTGATGTTAAATCTAATGGTGCTGCAGATGTTTTGCTGCCTGGTGTTGTTGGTTTTGATCCCGCTGCTAATAAGTCTAATTCAACAAATCCAGCCTCCGGAATCGGATACGCTCGTAAAACAAAAAGTGCTATTTTTGGCACAAGCTCACAAAATACAGAACTGGGTGTTTACAATAATCTGAAATGGTTTCACTTGTCAAAATTTAAACCATCCACGTCGACTAAATCCATAATTAAATACTTATCGACTAACTTGAACGCGACTGAATCATGTTTTAAATGCTTCAAGCTTACTCAAAAAAGGAAACGAATCAAATCTTAAATTTATATCCTTTAAAATTGGTATTCCTGTCGACTATGTTAATTCTGTGTAAAGTTCCTCATTTTGGCAATGTGGAATCAGCATTCGTGAATTTGATTTCACCCCAAAAAACGTATCAGGGATGGAGAATCCTTTATCAACAACCAAATAAGTGAAGCTTCTCCATCAAATGTTGCAATATACACTTCTTTAAGGATATATTATCATAACTCCAGTGGAATTCGAACCAAAGTACCTGCTTTATTTCTTGCATCAAGTCATGTTGATTATGACATCAATATTATTGTTGAAACCTGGTTATGGAGCGGAATCTTGGACTCTGAAATATTTGACAGTTCTTACATAGTTTTTCGAAAGGATCGCTGTATTTCTGCCGAAGATCGTGGTGGTGGTGTAATGGCTGCTCTCCGTTCGTGTTTTACTTGCAACTTGATCCCCCTAATGATCAGGGATGTTGAACAAATTTGCGTTTCAATTAATCTTGAACCAGGTATTCTTATGTATTTTCTAATAGTGATATTGATATTTACGAAAAACATTTAGCTAACATTGACTATGTGAATAACTTAAGTAATAATTTGCATACAATTTGTGTAATGGGCGATTTTAATTTAGGAGACATAAACTGGTCGTACTCTGTTGTGGATAGTATGTTTATACCCAGTAATCTTAAAAAAGATATTGAAATATCCTTCATAGATCACCTTTATGCTTTGCATTTATATCAAGTTAATAGTATTGTAAATAATTTATTCAAAATTCTGGATTTAGTATTCATTCATAGTGATGATTTTAAGGCATCAGTTAATGAAACTGTCCCTTTCTCATTGTTGAACAACTCTATTCATCACAAAGAACTATATATTGAAATACAATTATACAGCTATTTGAAAAAAGCTGATCACAATGCTGATTCATTTAATTTTTTAAAAACTAATTTTATTGGACTCAATAATTTTCTTGAGAGTGTTGACTGGCACACTGAGTTCCTTAATTTGAATTTGCAGAACACATATAATCAATTCGTTTATATCTTAACAAATGCTTTTAACTCATTTGTGCTTTGTAGAACCAAAAAGAAGGGATCCAAACTCCCATGGTATAACAAGAAATTGGCTCATCTTAAAAATCTTAAAAATAAATCTTTCGCAAAGTTTAAAAAGACAAATAGTACGGACGACAAAAAATATTTTCATAAATTACGTAAGGATTTCATGGTGCTTAGTAAATTCTCGTACAGAAATTACATCTTGAATATTGAGCTTGACTTGAAGAGTAATCCCAAAAGCTTCTGGTCTTTCATTAACTCAAAACGAAAATCTCTTGGAATCCCAAACTCTATGAATTTTAATGGGAATGAATCCACTGATATTCTTACAACTGTGGAGCTATTTGCTCAGTTTTTTGAATCAGTGTACTCTAATTTGAATCCAACCCTTACTCAACCTCTAAGAAATAACCATAAGGTAGATATAGGATCTATACATTTAGAATACTCTGATGACAATCTTAAGCCTAATTCTAACCAAGGCGTTGATGGCATCCCTGCTATAATATTGAAAAGGTGTTCTAAGTCTCTTTGTACCCCGTTGCTTACAATATTCGAACTATCTTTATCATCTGGAATATTTTTAGATGACTGGAAATCTTCTTTCTTAATCCCCATCTTCAAATCGGGTTCCAAAAACAGTATTGAAAACTATAGGGGTATTTGCAAACTTTCCGCAATTCCCAAGCTTTTTGAAAGTTTAGTAAAAAACAAACTTGACTTCCTTGTGAAGGAACACATAAGCAATGCTCAACATGGTTTTATTTCAGGAAGGTCAACTATCACAAACCTGGCTTGTTTTTCGGTTTTTGTGAATGATGCCATCGAAAAGAAAAGCCAAGTTGATGCTATATATACAGATTTTAGCAAAGCTTTTGATTCGGTAAATCACAGAATTTTGCTTCTTAAACTTGATGCCTTTGGAATCCATTCTAGTATACTTAAATGGATTCCTTTATTTTTGATTGGCAGGGTCCAAAAAGTAAAAATTGAGAATTATACTTCAATTCGTTGTACATCAGGTGTTCCTCAGGGTAGTCACCTTGGCCCGTTACTATTTATCATATTCATTGATGATATAGTCAACGTTATTAACTTTAGCCATTGCCTCATATATGCTGATGATCTCAAACTATTTTTAAAGATCACAAGCGCTGATGATTGTATTAAGCTTCAAAAGGATCTGGAGAATTTATCTCACTGGTGTAAGTCAAACTGCTTAAGTCTAAATATAAAAAAATGCTTCATAATCTCGCTTTCTAGAAAGCTTCTCACTTATGAGTTTGCGTATCTCCTGGAATCCATGCCTCTTCAGAGAACAACAAATGTGAAAGATTTGGGGGTTCTCTTTGACTCAAAATTTTCATTCTCACTTCACTTGAAGGCTATTGTTGCTAAAGCTAATTCAATGTTAGGATTTATTAAAAGGAATTCTATGGATTTTTTTGATCCATATACACTTGTTTCATTATTTACTTCTCTGGTAAGACCGAATCTCGAATATGCGGATGTTATCTGGAACCCTTCGGAACAATTTTTTTCAGATAGAATTCAGAGAGTTCAGAATCGCTTCAATAGATATGTGTTTTATAAAATGCGCTGGAATTTCTATCCATGTTCCCAAGCAAGACAAAGCTTTTTGGGATTACAGTCTCTGAAAGCCAGAAGAACAACTGATGATGTTGTTTTTGTACGGGATGTCCTTTGTTACCACATAAGATGTCCTGAATTACGATCTTTAATATAATTATATATATGCCCCGATGAGGCCGTGAACTGCTGGAACACAATGGAGCCGGAGCCGGATCCGGATCCGCAATCGCATCCGTATCGCATGTCAAAATATTGAATACGCACGAATTCAATGTTGTGAACACAACGAGACGGACGAGTTGGCCAACTTTTAATAAATACGTGTGTATTTTTGACATTCCATACAAAAAAAAAAAAAAGAGCAACGTGCTAATAAAATCCTTTTAGAAATTAGGTCAGGTAATTACAAATTTATAGAAAAGACTATACATGATGCGATATATGTTTTATCATCTTTTATATGCATATACATGTATGTTTCTCAGTGGAAATTGTAAAAAAAAACGTGGAGTACGTACGACTCCATTGTGGGGCACTTCTAATTTGGTACGTACGGCATGCGATACGGTTGCGGCTGCGGTTCCGGCTGCGTTTTTCTATTGTGTTCCAGCAGTAAGGGAAAGATCGCTTCTTTTTGAGTCCTTTCATAGAACGAATTACGGCAGAAATGAACCACTTTCAAGGTCTATTAGAGAGTTCAACGAAGTTTATGATTATGTCGATTTAAATCTGTCCAGAGAAAAATTCAAGAATGTATTATACTATTTATTCTTAAGACACTAATTAATTATTGTTTAATTTTAAGTTAATTTAGGCATACTATTTATTCACTACCGCTATGTAATCTGTTAAGCCCTAATGCTTGTAGATCAAATAAATAAATAAATGAATAAATAAAAATATTTCAGTTTGGGCGTGGCTGACGCCCATTTTTCATAAGAAACTATAAAAAAATTGTTTTTGTAAATGAACGGTATTTATAATGAATCCGCAAGTCAAAATTTTGCGTCTCTTAAGTGAAACTAAACAGTTTGTGTGTGAAAAGAATTTTTTTAATTTTGGGCGTGGCTTACGCCCACTTTTCATGAAAGAACGAAAAACGTAGTCTCAAAAATTTAGGGTACCTCCAATATTCAATTTAAAACTTTTCTTTCCGTTCGTTATTTGAAAAATATATCTCTACATTTTATTGTGTACATTTTTTCAATACTCCCACTTTTAAATGCGTGATTTTGGTAAAATACCTTTGTTCAGGTAAGATCGTTTAAAAACTACTCGATTCAGCTGTAGTTTTACACATATGCCTAAATACTGACTAATGATCAAAGCTCAGTTAGTGCTTCAAATTTTTAAGACACGCCCACTTTTAAGGGGCGTTTCCGTCAAAAGTCGTATAATGCATTAATTTTTTAACGCTTCTTAACAACTATCGGTCGCAGTTTTGAAGTAAAAAGGATGAACACTTAGATTTATATTCCTTGGTTACGTAATACGTAGCAGAGTGTGGTCCAAGAATTGTTAAAAACACCCATAATCGCTATTTCCATTCCAAATCTTATTTAAAAAAATTTAAGTTTTGTCTTGTTGTGTTCAAATCGATCTGGAAGAATAAAATTGAATGTCACTGAGCTCATAACAATTGCCTTGGCAATAAAACGTTTTAACTTTGGGCGTGGCGCACTCCTTTTTTTTATTGCGCCAGCACTAATTGAACATCACACCGCATAAAATTAATGTTATTGAATTTTTTCTGTCTGCTAAAGAAGAATTTTGTTTCTGAAACATCGGCTGTTTGCGGGAGGCAGACGCATACACACACAAAAATATGGGGAATAGGGTATCCAACAGTACGTTGCAAACGTAATGTAGCTCTCGTTTATGTTTTCTATCTTTATTTTAAATTTTTTCTTAAATTTTTATAGGCGCGAATTTTTCTTTGTGCTGTCGTCTCTAATGCAAACCAAAAAGTAAACATATTATAAACTAGCTTTTGCGCGCTACTTCGTACGCATGGATTTTAGAATAAAGTAGGTATCTCAGTATATTTTTGTTTTTGCACAACCGGTTCAAAATGGGGGTATGCGTGGAATAAAAGCTACATACTTTACCAGCTCTATAGCTGTAAGATTTTTGGCTTCTGTATAATATTATTTCGAACTATCATAACGGTTTATATTGCAAAGTTGGAGGGTTAAGTTCTGAGCAATATACCTAATTGGAATGCCCACTTTCAAAACGATTATACGCGCCGATACTGCTATTTATCGCAGCTCCGCTTCATCAGTTTTGGGCGTAAGTATTGCTCGTTCACCGTTCTTTATGGTTACATTATTTTTCGATTTCTGCTTTCGCTGAATGAGACATTTTGTATATGGTGGTAAATAGCGCCATCTATGATGTTTTTGATGTAACTCCTATTCAGAGCGACTAAGTTATTTATATTCATGTATATGTAGGTATGTGTGGCGCTATTCAAGAGACGCTAACTTCCTTAAAATCTTTTAATTTTGCTTTAACTTCATTGAATAATATTCGATTGCAGCAATATTAAAAAAACAACCAGAATTATATATTTTCCTGCGATAAAATGTAGCCTATATTTTAAGTTGGCGTACCACCAATAAATCTGCGAAAACCGCATTCAATTCCATGCAGTAGTTTTTGCGTGATGCGCGTACAAACATACAGACAGACAGACAGACAGACAAAAATTCTAAAAATGGTTGTTTTGGCTTCTGTGGGTCTAATAGAGACTCCCCATATTAGTTTTGTATATATATCTTCAATGTACAGACATCGACCCGTTACAATTTTATTATATGTATAGATAAATAAAACGCTTCTGCTCTCTCCCTCCCTTCCTCTCTCTCTCTCTCTCTCTCTCTCTCTCTCTCTCTCTCTCTCTCTCAAAAGAAAAAATAACTCGATTCTTGAACCTTTCTTAATTTTGTATGCCATGCATGCAATTTTATGAGAGGCCTCGTAAAACGCTGACTTAGGCGTAAATTCTGAAGCCAGTGATTTCGCTTGAAGGGGTATACATATGTCAATGATTGAAATGGGTACTGATTGCGAACGGGAGTTTGGAATGATGCGTTCACGAAGAAGGAAACAGCCATTTTACGATTTTTTAAATTTAAGTGAAAATTGGTTGGTGACTAGCACTTTTCTAACCTTAGTTAAGAGGCCTATAAAGTAACGAGTGGTTTAATAGTGTTCTGTCAATACTTCCTTTAATTTTGAAAGTCATAGGACAATCTAGGAGACAAGGTTTTAGATCTACATTATTATTATTTAATGCGACCAAAAAACTTTATTTCGCTTGGCTTCTTCAACCAAATAGTTACAATTTCTTAAAGTAAATCCTTGCGCTTCAGTAACAACACAAACAGCTATTACAAAACTTTTTAAACTTTACGAGTTAAAAAAAATAAAATAAAAATAAAATAAAAAAAAAATAATAAAAATAACGAGGTTATTTTATAAATTATTGTATGCTAATATTACTTTTTTGTTAGGGCAAAATATGTAATTTAGTAGCAAAATTTCAAAATTCAACTCCATTTCCCATACAAAATCAAATTTCAAATTATTTTTATTTGGACGAAATTGAGGTTGGAAATTATGTGAAAACAAATCAAACGCAACTAAATTGAAAACAATTGAATAGCTAGATGTTTTCTAAAACGTCAATTTTGAAATAAATCAATGACAACGGAAGTATTAAGCAAAACAAAACAAGAAGAAAGAATGAAAAGGTTGTAAAAAAGAAAAAGAAGGAAGATAGCGTAAAATGCACAAACCCAGATAAAAACACTTTTTTAATAAATTTCCAAACTATGTACCTTATATCGGCCTTTATGAAAACGTAGTATAAACATTACTTTATGTTAAAATATTTGACAGTAAAAAAAACGTTTTCACCAAAAATAGCTTATTTCGAAATTAGAAGAAAAATTCATTACACTACTTGAGATTGATAATTTCCTCTTCCTTCTTTTCCTTTCTTTCTTATTTTTCATTTTTTCTAGTTGTTTTATTTTGGTTACAACTGACAAATTGACATTTTATACAATACCCATCTGTTCAATAGCAGTTAAATTGTTTTCAATTTTGTTGCGTTCGATTTTTTCTACATAAGGCGTTTTTCTTTTTTCATTCAGAAACGAGCTCTGAACAGAGTTCGAGTATAACGAACTCGCTCTGAACGTCCTCTGAACAAATTGTGTTCAGAGCGCTCTAAACTATTAATGAAACGAATTTAATATTCCATTAATTTCCTTTTCTCATGCCACTTGTGAAAAACCTGAAAACAATTTTTTTTAACATTTAAAATACCTTCGGCGGCCATTTTAATTGTTTTTAATTTCAGCCGCCGCTAAAAAGTTCTTTTTATCAATTGAATTGGTTTGAAAGCGTCTCACTTGTGACGTTTATATTTTTGTTCAGCTTTTGCTCAGTCTGCCCCATCTAATTATTTGGAGCTCGTAGAGCGTACTCTGAACGCACTCTGAAGGAAAAAAGAAATACGAATTCTTAGCTCTGAACACTCTGAAGCAAAAAAGAAACACTTATTTTTTTTTGACAACTCAGGCTTTGCTGTGAACTAAAAAAGAAAAACGCCTATAATTTGCAACCTAATTTCGTCCAAATGATAGGTATAATTAGGTACGAAATTATAATTTATATGGGAAATGAGGTTACTTGGAATCTTATTTGGAAATTTGCTACGAAATTACCTCCTCATTTGCCATAATGAAAACATAGTATATTAATTCTTCTAATAAATAAAAAAAAAAAAAAAAAAATGCCTTTTTATTTTCATTGACAAGAAAAATTTTTTTCTTCTTAACCAGGAATCGGACGGAATTGTGTAAATATGAAGGTGAACAAAATTGCGTGAGGCAGAAGGAAAAAAGGCAACCAAAGCACCACAAAGGAAAGTAAGAAAATATAACATTTACATATTGTATATACCTAAGGGCAGCTTTGTTCGCGTACTTTAATTAAACAGTTTTTATTCGCTTACATTCCCGTGAACTGAAAGATGAACGAAGCGAAATAACAGTTATATTATTACTAGCTGAAAACCCGTCGAAAACGACGATTATTTATGGCGTCTACTTTTATTAAGGTTCAAATAGTTTGCACTGAAAGCTGTCGGACAGTAATAAGGATGGTAACCATTGAATTTTCTTAAAAAAATAGATGAAATCACATCAACTCCCCCTGAGAAACAAATTGTATTTAAGGCGAAAATCTCAAAAGACACTATGTAGTCCTCCAATTCCTACAATAGTAGCTTGAGATTTTAACGCCACTTAAAACACCTTAAGCCAATCCTACTAAATGAGTTATCTATCTCGAAGATGATTTAGTACCAGTTGTACAATAGCGGTTCAGCACTGAATCTCATTTTCAACTTCTTAATTAGTTGGTCAACTTTATTTAATCCATCGAAATCGATAGGCTAACTCTTAAACCACACGTGCGAACCACCGACCGTCTTAACATTAATTATCCAAACACGAACCTAGGTAAATCGTTTTTAAATTTTGATCCGAGGATAAACTACGATTGTACCTGCAACGCTGCAACTGGCCCTTAGTACCTATAACAACATTATGATGTAGTCACTGAAAGTGTAAGACTTTGTGTAAGCCTACAATTATGTGCAATCAGCTGAATATTTACTTATAAACTATATTTAAATCGGTGATTGTTAAAACAACATAAGTAACAGATTTTTCAAAATCACTTTTATTATGGTTTTGCACTGCTTATGGTTAGAGCTTTATGTTGAGAACAAAACCAACCTTGGTACCTAAAACAAAGAAAAATTCGAGCACGAAATCGGCATTTAGTAAGGCCGGCGCGGCGTGCCTTCAAAAATGAATATTATTTTGTCTCTCCTGCAAAAAAATGAAAATGTCGCTTACATTATGTTGTTTTAACAATCACCGATTCATTTTTGGTAAAACACATCTTTTTAATTAATTAATTAATTAATTAGGTAATCTACATCTATATATATAAAAATCAATTTAATTTTTGTGTGTGACCTTATTTGTAGAGTTAGGATGGGTGGATTTTTATATATATTCTTTTAAATGAAAGGGACCATAATGTAGATGGTTTAGAAGAAAAAAAATTTTAAAACCGTCAACCAGAAGTTTATGTAGCCCATTTATAAGAGTTTTTCAACTGTAAAACAATATTTATTCGTAGTATTTATTGGAATTTATTTCAATAAAATTTATTTGATTTTTAAAATTAAAAAAACATAGGCGAGTGCTACAGTACGTTTTCAACGAACTGTTGGATACCCTATTCCCTATATTTTTGTATGTGTATGCGTTCGCCCCCGCAGTCAGCCGCTGTACCAGTTTCAGAAACACAATTCTTCTTTAGCAGACAGGAAAAAATTCATTAACATTAATTTTGTGTGGCTCATGTTCAATAACTGCTGGCGATGCGATGGCGTAATAAAAAAAGGCGTGTGCCACGCCTTAAGTTGAGACTTTTTACTGCCAGGGAAATTACTATCAGCTCAGTGACATTCAACTTTAAGCTTGCAGATCGATTTGAACAGAACGAGACAAAACATACATTTTTAAGAGTTAGATTTTGAATTAAAATAACGGATTTTACCGGTTCAAGAACTTAGCCTTACCAAAGATTATACATATATACCAAATTTCAGCTTTCTTCAAAAATTGCGACCTCTAGAGAGTATACATACGGACAGACGGACAGATTAAGCAATTGAGAATCTTAATCATTGTTCCATAACGTACATACATACATACATTGTACATACAGTAAGTAAATTATCTTAAATAATAGTGGATTGTCTTTTTTACTTGCTCTATAGGGCAAGTATTTAGTTATAATTGGTTTCGTGCAGAAAACAAAATCGAGGTTTTAATTAAACATGACATTACAAGAGAAGCCCAAAAAAGTGGTTTTCGCCATACCTTCCGTCGGTCTGTCTGTGCGGGTGTGCGTGTGTGCGCTTTTTCACGTCCAACTACAGCCTAAACGGCTTGACGGATTTTCAAATGGATGTAACGAAAATCATGTTCATTTTTCAGTGTAGCCTTTCTAAACGGTGGCTTCCATACAATAAACAATTCAGTTTTAGTCAACTTTTTTTGGTTTTTTCTAATTTGCTCAAAAATGGCTCTAACGGTTTTGATTAAACTTTGTGTATTATATTCTTTTTTTTGGCAAAAAATGATAAGATCTGGTGTTAACGTCTTTTTTCAAGTGGCCATAAGTTGTCAACGGTTGATATTAAATTTACTCAAACTTTTTTGGCATAGTTCCTTACAGCTTCCTATCAGATGGCACTGCATTTTTTCAGTTTCTCTTTCCCATACAAATAGCCATTTTAAACCATATATACTTCTTCTTAACAAGCAAACCTTCGAACCGTCTTCATATCCTGGTGGTGATCTCATATAAATAGTTTCTGTTAATTTTCCGTTAAGAAATGCGGTTTTAGCATCTAAATGGTGCACAATCAATTTTCTTTTTGAGGCAACTGATAGAAGGATTCTAAATGTGGTGTGCATTACTACAGGTGCAAAAACCTCATCATAATCTTCACCATACTTCTGTGAGAATCCTTGTGCAACATACCTTGCTTTATATCTTTGTATTTTACCGTCTAGTCCAGTTTTGATTTTGAAAACCCACTTCCCGCCGATCGCCTTTTTCCCGGGTTGTAGATCGACTAGGTCCCAAGTGCCATTTTCTTCGTGTGACTCCAATTCCTCTTGCATTGCAGTAAGCCACTGCTCTCTTTCGTCACATTCGATTGCTTCCGTATAGTTACTTGGTTCTGTAATTTCTTTGGTGGTGTTCATCTGTTCAATTAAACGTTTTGGTGGAACTCCTTTGTTTGCTCTGTCTGAAACTCGTATATGAACAACAGTCGTTCCATCTGATTTATTCATATCGGCATTTATCTCCTCCTGAAGTTCATGTTCTTCTTCTACTTGATGTGCTGATTCTTCTTCTAGTGAGCTTCTTTTCTTTACTTTTGATAGCTCAACTATGATCTCATCTTTATTGGCGACTTTTGATGAACAAAATCTTACATCTCGACTTATTAAAAGCTTTCTTGAAGGCTTGTCGTAACATCTGTAAGCTTTTGATTTGTCGTCATATCCCAAATATATTGCTGGGGGGGGGGGGCAAAAGTTGAATTTGGCGCCCCCCCTTCCAGCATTTTTTTTTTCTTTTTTAAGTTTACGTACAAAACTTGAACTCGTATCGTTAACCTGTTTTTATCTTTATGCTCTAATGCTTGATGCTGTTGACAAAAGCTTATGTACGATACATGTCATAAAAGTCTGTGTGACCCAACCTAAGAAAATAAGGTATGGCTAAGGGTTCTCATGTTACTGATTACTCAAAATGCAATCTTGGCGTATGTGCAAAATAAAACCCTTGGGGTATGTGCCATAATCCAGATTGATTTGATAATTTTTCTATTTCAATAAACGACAGCAGAGAACCTGCTAATGTTGTTCATAAAAAGTTAAAAGGCTGTATGCTTATTTGTGATTCTGTCCGATATTTTGATTGCACATTTAACTTTTACTCACCGATATACAAAATCATAACTAATCCATAGAACAGCTTAAGTGAAATAGCTCAGTAGTACACAACACAAATTCTTTATCATTTTAACTTGCTCTATAGGGCAAGTATTCGTTTCGTGCAGAAAAAAAAATCGAGGTTTTAATCAAACATGACATTACGATGATAGAGAATCCCAAAAAAGTGGTTTTCGCCCTAATTGAGGGATAAGTTTGACTTCTTAATTATATTTATACCGTCCATTTAATTTGTCTAAGACATTAGAACATGGATGATTTTTTTAAAATTAAATAAACTCAGAAAAGTACGTATACGCCCGAGTGTACAATACTGTTTTAGTGTTGTTTTTAGGTTGAGAAATGGGCAATTGCAACAAATTTTTCTTTTAAGTTCAATCCGTTCGCTAGTTAACTTTTTTCATACTAAATCAACAGCAGTTTTAAATCAAATCATAACACAAGATAATTTGCATTTGAAAATATTTCAGTTTGGTTTTTCTTGGCCCCTGAGTCTTATATCCCTTTTTTGCTTTTAGCCCATTTCACCCTATTAACAGCTTAGTCTTGCCAAAGATTTTTATCACCTATTCCACGCTCAAATTACAACCTTTCAATCTTTGTGGTTTCTGAGTTAAGTCTTAGTAAACAAACAAATAATATAGAAGATTTTCAAGGACTCGGCGCGTCGAACATTTCGTCACCGTGTGTAGCCCAGTCGAATTATACAAAAATAAAGGGCTGAAATAGAAAAAATTAGATAGGGGGGTTTTTTTTTATCGTTAGAGGGGTTTATAAGGATTATATGTATCGGTTTTCGACCTCGTAACTCTATTGCGTTGGCCGCCATCTTGAACTTAAGGAAAACTTGTTTTTCTTAAATAACTCGCTTATTTTCAATTTTTCACTAAAAATGCGTATGACGAAAGTTGTTTAAAATTGTATTTCCTACAACTTTGTTCATGACAATTTTTTGCCTACGACTGATTTTTTTCGATTCAATTGGAAAAAACAAAAAATAAAAAATTAATTAATTTTTTTTTTTTTAAACTCAAAAAAACTTTTTTTGAAAAATTTTACAATTAATATTATTTCTTCTATAAAAAGGCTCCTACATTAAAAATTTCATCGAAATCCGTCAAGTGGTTTACGAGAAAAATTATATTTTCACTAAAAATCGTATGCCAACGAAAATATAATTTTTCTCAAAAGCGGCTTCTACGATTTTGATAAAACTTTCTGAATAGTGTTTTCTATGCAAACCTTTTGTTTTGGTTGGAATAGATTTTTCAGGAAGTCTTATAACGGTACCTTCCATAGGACTGGTTTTTTGAAATCAGATTTTCTCGTAAACTACTTGACGGATTTCGATGAAATTTTTAATATAGGAGCCTTTTTATAGAAGAAATAATATTAGTTCTTAAATTTTTCAAAAAAAGTTTTCCTTAAATTCAAGATGGCGGCTAACGCGATAGAGTTACGAGGTCGAAAACCGATACATATGCTCATAATGAACCCCTCTAACTATCAAAAGAAAAAAAAACCAAAATCTAATTTTTTCCATTTAAATGTACAATTCGACTGGGCTAGTGGCTAAACTACATGATCAACTTTAACCAAACCTTCCAAAAAAACTGATGGAACAATACCAAAGTTTTTTAGATGTTTTTTAATCCATCAACATCGTAGACATCCTTCGATAAAACTTGACTTTTTTGTAGCTTGACAGACGGGGGACAAACTATATTTTGACGTGAATATAGTATTTAGTTTCAACTGACTCCCGAAAGCACTAGAATCGCTCTTTTCCCAAACGAAACATAAAAACTTGCAATTTCTGAATCCGTTGACATCGTTTGTTATTAAATTCTTATTTTTTTTAATAAAGCTCTTATTTCAGAACATCAAAAAAAAAAAATAACTTTTATAGATCCAGTTGCTGAAACGAGTCAAAAATATCAATCATCAACTCAAATTGAAATGATTTATCCATTATTCAATGCTTTAATAGCATTTAGTAAGTAATGCAGAAATAAATTATGATTTTAAGAAAGCTTCCTCTTATTTGAAACTTGTTTCAGCAAATAAGATTTTGGAAATGGAATCTTACTTGTAAAGTATACATATACTTGAAGACCTTTTTTTTAACTCTCGTTTCTTTCTTCATCTTTCCAATTTTGCGCCCCCATGAGGGGCGACGAATTTGTTTAAAGGGCGACGAAAGTGGTTTATTACATATTTTATATTTGGAACAAAAAATAAATAAACATAGCATCATTTCCAAATTTTTTTTGTACTCTCTTTTCCTTGTTCATCTTTTAATTTTGCGCCCTGCTGAAGGGCAACGAACTTGTTTATCATTTTCAAAAGTTAAAGACCTTTATTTTTTTTTTACTCTCTTTTCTCTCTTCATCTTCCAATTTTGCGCCCCCATGAGAGGCGACGAAAGTGGTTCATTACATATTTCTTTCATATTTGGAACAAGAAATAAATAAATATTGCATTACTTTGGCGCCCTGTTCAAATGTTGAATACCTTTTTTTTTTGCTCTCCTATATTTCTTCAACTTCGATTTGGCGCCCCCCAAGGCGGCCAGGCGCCCGGGGCAAGTGCCCCTCTTTGCCCCCCCCCCTAGATCCGGCGCTGGGTACATGGACAAAACATTTTGAACCATAAACTTGAAACTGTTCTATATTTGGTTTAACACCATTCCAAAGTTTAAACGGTGTCGTGTTTCTTGTTTTTGTAATGACGCGATTTTGAACAAAATTTGCAGTTGATATTGCTTCTCCCCAGAAAGTGTTTGGTAAACCAGCATCTATCAACATACAACGCGCCATTTCCACCAATGTCCTATTCTTTCTTTCAGCTTTGCCATTTTGTTGAGGACTATATGCCGCTGTAAGCTGTTGTTTTATTCCTTCTGCTTTTAAGAAATTTTGAAGGTTCTTTCCAGTGTATTCCCCACCATGATCAGATCTTAAAACTTTAGGTGTTTGTGAGAAGTTTGTTTTGCAGAACTCCACAAATTGTTTGATCGTATCTTTAACTTCTCCTTTTTGTGCAAGTAAACAAATTATTGTAAAGCCCGAAAAATCATCAATAAACGTCACAATATATCGCTTCCCAGCAGGTGTGGCTGTTTGCATAGGACCGCATACATCTGTGTGAACCAAATCTAAGCGTGCCAATGATTCATTTTGAGATTGTTTGGGGAACGGCAATCTCGTCATCTTTCCTTTCATGCAGACCTCACAAACTTCCTTAATACCACAGTCAACAATATTCAACCCATTGATGCATCCATTCGAATACATTCTTCGAATTGCATCTGGATCTCTGTGCCCCATTTTCCGTTGTAATTCATGAATACAATTATCATTGTGCTCAAGTACAGCACAAACTTTACTTTGTTGTCGCAAAACATATAGAGAACCAACTATATCTGCTACACCAATTTGCTTACCTTCGTGCTTGATTTCACATTTATTTTTATAAAACTCTACTCGAAACCCATTTTTAGTTAACTGTTTAACAGAAAGCATGTTACCTGTCAAATTAGGCGCATACAGAACTTCCGATGCCTTAGCTTGACTGACATTACCAGTCTCATCTAAAAATTTTAAGGGTCCAGATCCTATTCCTTGAACTTTTGTGGAGTCTCCATTCGCAAGTTCAACAGAACTCTTGTATGATTTGTCAAGGTTTGTGAAAAATGTTTCATTGTTTGCAACATGACGAGTAGCTCCTGAATCAATAATCCATCCAAATTGTTGTCCTTGGCCAAGAGTGAAGAGAAAATCTTTCGAGTTATCAATTGATTTCGTCTTCGGCTCCGATGGTTCTTCAATTGAATTGACTCTATGATTCCATTTGACATCCTTCTTATTGAAGTTTCGCTTAGCTAGCCATTCCTTGTATTTTCCGCAAGATTTCTTTTGGTGTCCTGGTTTGCGGCAAAAATAGCATACTTCAACATTGGCTTCAGTTTTTAAAACAGAATTTGCAGAACTGGAATTTACAACAGAATGTCTTTCATATTCTGCTATAACTCTTTGTTGTACCAACGCAAAAGTTACATCTTCTTCTTTTCTTGATTCTAATGAAGTTATCAATGTATCATAACTTCCCGGTAAGCTGCTTAGTAGCATAGCAGCACTCCATTTGTCGGACAAAGTTTCTTCTCCAATATCACGCAACTTCGTGAAATAATCTTGCATTTTGGATATATGTGCTTTGGCATCACCGCCTTCTTCCAACTTCAGCGAACAAATTGATCGCATCAAATAAACTTTATTGGTGAGGGAATTCTTCTCGTGATAATTCTTAATTTATTTCTTATTTGGTACAATTAAGTCTCATAATCTTTTAAATTCTTGAGTGCATTCCATGTAGATTTTGCCGTTGTTTCTGAAAGAATATGGGCAAGTTGATCGTCGTCAACACATAAACCAATTGTTCCCCTGGCTTCATCATCTAAAATTTCCCAATCTTCAATTTCTTTTTGATTCGTTACCGCATCATTGACTCTGGTTGGGTTTGGTTTTTCTCCAACAATCACTTTCTTCCATAAATTTTGCTTGCAAAGCAGCAACTCCATCCGGAACTTCCAAATTGCATAATTGTTATTATTTAATTTAGCAACATTGGATTTTGCTGCATCCATCCTTAGGCAAAAAAAATTTCTTCTTTCTTCTTTAATTATTTCTTAATTTATTTCTTATTTGGTACAATTAAGTCTCATAATCTGTTAAATTATATAAAAGTCCTTTAGCCTTACCGCAGGTACCAATAAGAAATCTTAAATTAAGCTTTACGAATATAATCTTTATTAGAAGAAAATATTTTTCAGATTGATTATTTTATAAAACAAAACTTGATATTTACATTATAAAGTTTTGTAGTCAATTATTATAAATTATACAATGTAATCTATTGAACGTTTAAGAATGATCTTCAACACATAAAACCGGCTATTATTATATAAGGGATTTCGTTCATTTATTTCCAAGTATTGTCCCTGTGAAATTTAATCTTGAACGCTGTCAAAATTGAATGAAGTTTACAAATTTAAACTAAAAAAGTATATCAGAATTTAATAGGGCAGTCAACGAATACGTCAGTATCAATCACTTTGAGGGAAGACAATGATGGCGGCAAGAAAATTTCATTCAAAATAGGTTCGAAATATTTAAATAAACCATACAAAGAAATTAATAAAGGAACAGAAAATACATTTCTTAGTTACCTACGAAAACTGTCAAAATTCAATATACATAATCTATTTGTGTGCCCGATTATTCAATGCTTCCCTCAAAGTGTTAACCCAAAAATTAGAAAGAGATAGCTTCGTGGACTGCCCTATAAAAACAAAATTGAAATTTCTGGTAAATTGTTAATCGAGTGTTTGTCCAAAACTTATCAAATCCCTTAAACTGGTTAGTTATGCCATTGTACTTAAAATCTATAGTATTCCCAAAAAGCGGAACGTTTTGTGCGCAATCTATGGACGACGTTCACAAGCTTTAATTGGAGAGTTATTTGAGTGGTTTTTGTCTAAACTCCCTTGGGAAGCAAAAACAACAATAGATGTAAAGTAGATAATACAGCCAGCGCCGCCATTGACGACGTTCAGAACTAAAACAAAATGTTCCATGAAATTACTATAAAAATGTATATACAATGGATATGCATATGCATGATATACAAAAGTAAGTATAGGTAGTAATAAAAGCTAGAAAACCCTATAAGTATGTTATGTATACTAGCTATAAGAGCTGACCAATCAAGTCTTGAATGCGAGAAATGATAGAATTCCAACTACAAGTAGTGCTAGTGTTACAAGAAAGTGCACAAAATGGTTTAAGTAGATAAAACAACTAGCGCCGCCATTAACGACGTTCAGAACTAAAATAAAATTCTATGAAATTACTATAAAAATGTATATACAATGCCGATTTCAAAATTGTGTGAGTTACACATACACAAATGCATTGACACAGGGTCAGAGTGCAGTAAGACACTGGGGAGCTCTAATGAATTCGTAGCTGTTACTTTTTGCATGTGGAGAATTAGGCACGAGGACATTATTTGAGATTTTAAATAGGAGGTGCGTATTTGCTAGTGTTATTTTTCGATTTTCATTTTTACAGAAGTACCTACTTACATAGGTTAATTCAAAGAAACACAGCTATTAGCCTTAAAAAAAGGATTATTTTTAATTTGATTTATATTTTCGAATAAGAATTTAATGAAAAACACTCACCCAACAAATTTCATCTTATGCAGATGGGTTCGGTTCCACGTTTTCCATGTCACCATTAGAAAGTCTCTGACTTACAAATTTGCTGCAAGTAGGTTGCTCATCTCTGAAGTTTAAATAAATTAAAACGTTGCACAAAAGTTTAATACGTATTACAAAGTCACTTTGATGAAAGTGGCTTGAACAGACAACGAATGAAGCTTTGACTACATCCAACTTAAGGATTTCCATTCACGCAGTTATTTCAGCTCTTTTTCACATGCACAAACTCTACGTAACTCGACATAAACACTTCTTGACGAAAATACCAAACCGAAACCGTAGACGAGGACAATAGCAGAAATTCGCATAAACATATTTTTAATTTACAAATTGAAAACACGTCCACAAATTCAAACCTTTCAAAAATCAATCTGCATTACGGGTGCCCAATGAATTGAAGTGCCTTTCCATCAACAACAAAATTAATGCAGAAAATTAAAAAAGAATTTCAGTTTTGACTGATAGATTTCAGCTGAATCAAATGATTTCAGTATACATATTTTTATTTTCAACGAATTTGCTTTTTTAGAGGAAATGTCACAAAATATCAAGTTTAAATTATTCTACGATAATATATTAACTTAAAAATCAACACTAGACATTACTTTATGTGAACGAATAGCTCTTTCCTTATTATAGGCTCTTTAAAATATTTCACGCAGCACTTCCTATTGTTTTATATTTTTTTTTTTACAGAATATTGCTTGTATTCACTTATATTTGTTGTGGAAAATCTCTTAATTCACTTTTTTTAACGTTTTAAAATCTAACTACACTGTTTTGTATCCCGTTCTAAGTTCATGTCTGTGAATACGTTTACATCTCTGTCTATGCACTTTGTGCCCATTTAAAAAGCACGGTAGAGTGTAACACTCTCAGAATAAATGGCAGATCAGCAGATTTTCAGCTTGTAGGCAATAGGAGAAGCAATACCGTGGGTTGGTGGTCTGTATCTATATGTCTGTTTCCAGCACTACCAGCTCTCTAGTTTTTGTAGTCATCGGAGTTTTCAAACTAAAACATAGAGATGCATACCTACAGTTCGATGTTGACTCGAAAATGTGCACGGAATTTGTTGTCAGTGCCTAAAACCCAATCCATTTAAAAATTATTCTTTATGCAGATGTAACGATTTTTATGAATTTCAATCCTGGATTAGATACTTACATAGGTGCCTATTTCGTCCTCATCTCTAAAACTGGTAAGGTATTCATTTCTATAGCCGGTATCGTAACATAATTTTTCCAATTAAACTGGTTTAAAATTATTTGCTAATAGCGAGTTTCATTCAAATTTGGAAGAATTATTCTCAAAATCGAGAATTGCCCTTTTGAATGAAACTTGTTTTGGATATGCATGTCAATTTGAATTATACTTTTTGTCATTTCATTTTTGTCTTTTGTCATTGAAAAAGAATTCATTAGATAATTGATAATTAATTGGATAATTAAAGTACATTTTAAGTTCTTCGTTCATTGTTTGTTTATTTTTGTCATATTTATCACAGACTGGCACAATTTCACAACAAACAACAAAAAATAAGAAATTATTTCTCATCTGACGTTTGACAGAAAAGTATTCAGATCGATTCTCCCAACCCATCAAAGATGCATTTGGTGCGTTCTTTTTCTGACAATAGTCGACATTTGTTGTTATGTCAAATCAAATTCGTTGAAGTGTCATTGTTAAGATTTGTTGGGTTTTTTACAAAGCATTTAGGAACGATACATTTGTTAGAATTTGTTAGACTGTCAAACAACCACTTTCAATTTATTTAAAATTCTCAAAATGAATAAAGAAGGAAAAATTTTAGTTGCGGTTACTTTACTGGAGAAATACAAAAATGAAATTGATGAATTGGCGTGAAATCCATTTTATTGTTTCTTGTTGATCACTCACTTAAGATTCATTTTTAAACAAAGCATCCAATTTGACAGATCAACAAACGCAACTCATATCATGGAGGTGAATTGGAAATAGTAACGAATCGTAACTAATTGTCGAATTTAGGAACGCTGTTATGACGTCATATTCGTAACAAATCGTAACGAATTAGATTAAAGGAACACGTTTTTGTTGACATTCGTAACGAATGTCGACTATGGTTAGAAAAAGAACGCACCAATTCTCTCGTGCTGAGAATCGATCTAGAATTGCACTTTTTGAATGAATGAAACTCTCACAAGTGAAAAAGATCAAAACTTTTGACAGAAAGAGCAATTCTTTTCGTGAATGAAACTCGCTATAAGCAATTTTCAAAACACAATAATGCAAACTTCAAAGTAAACTTGACGTTTCCCAAGAATGAACACAAAAGGCGTTCGCTTATTAACTTTTCGATATGCGGGAGAGATTCGTCTCTCATTTGAGAAATGTTTACAGATTCATTTTTTTTTTACACAAAAAGTACACGAACAAAGCTTTTATGTTATTTTTTTTTCTTTCTAATTCTAATAAATTTTTTATTTTCTTTCAGATATAAACATTAAACATGCGTTGGACATAAATAATGCAAAAAAGAAATTTCTTCAATCGGATTAAATTGTGTTAATCATAGTAATATTGTTATAAATTATTATAATTATACGGAAAACCAAACCGAAAAAATTTTCAACTGGAAAATTTAGTAGGTACGTTATGGTTCGATTTGAAACACAAAAAATGCTACAATGATCGATGGCAACCAACTCAGAGAATGTTTTTTGCTAATAAAAATTTCAATTGAAAACCCTTTTTGTTAAAAATTTATTTATTTGTTTTTGTGGCTCACTAAGTTGCCAGTTATAGAGATCAGAAAAACCTAACAGACACAATTTTCAAATAGAAAATTTAATAATAGTGACCACCGTATGTACTAATATCACTTTCCATTGGAGGAAAAGAATCGTCCAAAAGCATCCGGAAGTCTTCTGAAACCGTTCCATTGATTAGATTAGCCAATGACACTTTTGACGATTCTGAGAAGAGAATTTTGCTTCTGGAATTGAGGTCAGAATCCACTCCAGAAACACAAATAATAATCTCAAATGTCACCCATAGAAAATTCGTTGGTTAAGGTCTATTCGCATGGAGCAATGACGAAAGTTTTGGTAATGTTGACACATGTGACATAGTGCTTAGTCAAAATCTGATGATTAAGGCGTCGAAGGTCAACAACGAAGTTGAGTGAATGGTATTTAACACGAGGAACCAATAGAAATCAATTTATACCGCGAATCGGTCTACGCACACCACTTTGACATTCGCAAAACTTGTGAAACTGATGCCTGTGTACTACATTGTGTCAAAATTAAGGGGAAGCAATTTTGCTTCTTCCATTAGTTTTCAGAATTAGTGGTTTCCCATGGTGAAACCAACGGAAAGTGTTATTAGTGACATCAACAAAACAAAGCGCTAGAAATCGTGGGAAAACTTTTCAGCTGATGCAATCAAATAGATGTGGTGCGTTCTTTTTCTAACAACTGCCAGGAATTGTTTGTCAAAAAAAAAATTGTTGAACTGTCTTTGAGAATTTGTTGGGTTTTTTACAAACCATTTAGGACCGATACTTTGTTCGAATTTGTTAAACTGTTATAGGGTTTTCACACCGAGCCGAAAACCCGGTTTTCAGCTAAAAGTTTACGAAAACCTGAAAATCATTCACATCGGACTTTTTAAGTTTTCGTTTGACATTTCACTTCATTTTTACTTTACAACTGACTACCAAATTTTGAAATGAAAATAATTTCGGCTGCGCTTTTTAGGTGTGTTTGGAAAGAATCGCAACAAACTTAGGTGTGTTCTGAAAGAATCACAACAAACTCAGGTGTGTTTGCTTTGTTTTCCAACAAGTTTTCTACAGGTTTTATATAAAACCAGTCGTTTTATAAAACTTGGGATGAGGAAAATCGTATGGTAAAACTTGTGTTTTCGTTCAGATTTTGGGGTTTTTTCGCGAAAACCGCATTTTAGCTTGGTGTGAAAACCCTATTAAATAACCACTTTTTTTTTTTTTTTTTTTTTGTATATTAAGGAACTAATTAAATTATTCTCGATCGATAATATTCGCTCGCAATTGGCGAAAAATCCATTTTATTCACTGTTGTTGATCATTCAAAGAAATTAAAGACGTTCTTGTGTTGCCACTTCTCCGAAAATTTTTCGCAGTCGATGGAATATTTTCGCAGTAAATTTTTTTTTAGCAAAATATATCGTCGGTTTACAAGCAGAAGGCACTAGATGTGACTAAAGTTGGCCCCGCCCTTTTTTATTTTTTATATAAAATTTATTGTGCTGCTTTATGTGCTAGACTTGTGCTACTATGTGCCGTAAATATAAAAGTTGTATCTTTAAAGCTCTAGTTTTTATAGCCAAAAACCGATTTTATGACTAAAGTTAGCCCCGCCATTTTTTATTTTTTTTAAAGATTTGTTGTGCTGCGTTGTGCTAAGCTTGTGCTGCTATGTGCCGTAAATTTAAACTTTTTATCACCAAAGCTCCAGCTTTAATAGCCAAAAAAACGATTTTTACATTAAAGTTAGCCCCGCCATTTTTTTTATTTTTTTTTTTTTAAGATTTGTTGTTATCGAGAGAGGGGGCGTTGCCGGCATAGGGTTGCTTCCATCCCATTCACACGGAATCACGTGAAGGTAGCTAGACGTATAGATGCATCCTGGAGTAGGACCTTCGGAAACATGTTTGAGAATTTTGGAATTTGCATTTGAGGTCTAGGTACGTTCGTGAGGGATTTAAGTAGGGTCCTTTGTTTTCAGGTGTAGGCTACAGTTTACAGGAGCCGCAAGGAGAACACCAAATACTTGTGGCGGATAGGCGATAACATGCTACCTGCTACCCTCTAGGCTGTTCTACGGGGCTTTGTAGTCAGGACCTATGGTAGGCTGGTGGATGGTTATCGCTTCTGTGATTTGGATGGGTAGAGAATTTGAAGAATGGGAAGAGGAGTAGGAAGAGCAGGAGGCCATGTTAGCGACGTATAAGTATTTCTAATCTAGGGGTACTAGATACACCGATATGCGGGCAAAGGACGATGGAGATGCGGTTCCTTGATATAGGAGTCAAGGAAGTATTGGGGTGCTTGTCTCTTCCTGCTTCCTCTTCGGTTTGTGTTGTTGATGGACGCTGGTTTGGATCTTGGGTATCCATAGGGTATTTGAGTGACAGAGGTTCAGTGGCTGTTGGCAAATTACAAATTTTCCTTTTCTTCTTCTATATATATTCTCATTTATTTTTTTTTAATGCACTCGCACTCAAAGGGTTATTAATACCTTTATAATGAATTAACATGTGCGAGCGAGGAAAGAGAAGGAATAGAAAGATAGGAAAGAAAGGTGGTACAGTGGTTTGAGATTTTAGGTGATAATTATCTCATGGAAATTCCACGGGTGGCATCCAGTTGAAACTTGGGAAATAAATAAAAATTGCTGCCCAGGCTGGGTTTGAACTCCAAGCTCTCGGGTTGAGCAACCAAGCACTACATCCACTGTACCATTGCCACCCGTTACACAGTTGGCTGGAAGTTTGTCTGTGTGAGTGGAAAATGTCAGTGTATTGCAACTATCTTCCCAGTAGCTGACATGTGTAGCGTCCGGGTAAACTGGCTAAAATGGACGTAGTGCGCTTTTCGATTTTCAAAATAAGTTTGCACAATTTGGAAGCGTTGTGCAGACGTCAATCTATTCATGTTTAATTGCCAAAATAAATCACTTGACAGCTGACGAAATGACCGCCAGTTAAAAAAGTGTTGCCAACTTAAAGCTATATACACAGCTGGTCAAAAAAATAGGTGTGATTAAATTTTATATCTTAGCCATAGAAGTTGGAGCTGACCTGAAGGACCAAAAAATGGCGCAATATCCTCTGGAGTGACGAAACAAAAATTTATTTGTTCTCATCAGATTCTTTGCGTATTTCAGGCGACCAAAAAGAAAGGACTATCACCCTCGCTATACCCAAAAGACGATTAAACACGGAGGAGGAAATATTATGGTCTGGTTCCGTTTTTTCTAGTATGGTGTGGGCCCTAATTCCTATATTCCGTATTAGTTACATCTTGACCAAATAAGGTTATAGGGATATTTTGGAAGATATGCTTCCATTTGCCGAAGAAAACAAGACTCTCCGACGGATTTTTTAGCAGGATATAACGATCAGAAACATATGGCAAATCTTGTGAAAGAGTGGTATCAAAAGAAAGAAGTTTCAATTGTTTCATGGCCAAGTCAATCCCAGATCTCAAACCGATTGAGAACTTGAGGAATGAGCTTATGCGGAAACTAGGATGCCAATATTTTTTAAACTGGAACCGATTGTGGGATGCTGTTGAGAGTGAATGGTATTCTATACCCCAAGAAAGATGCCAAAAGTTTGTAGAGTTAATACCACGCTGCCTTTAAAAAGTTTTGGATAACAATGTCGTATACTCGCGGGTTATAAGAGAATGGTAAACGAAAAGTATTATAAAATACAACAAATTTTGCATTCAAACTATCATTATTCATAATTTAGGAAGACATACCTATTTTTTTGTCCAAGCGCAAATGTCTACACCGTCGGTTTTATTGTATAAAATTTATAATTACTTAATTTAAAAGCCTTAAATATTAATATTTCATTAAGTATTGATAGTCCAATGAAAACTAATGTTAGAATAATATTTAAATAAACAAAACATATTAAAAAAATAAGTTTATATAAAAAAAAATAATTGCACCTATTTTTTGACCAGCTGTGTACCTCTAAAAAATACACCCGTTAGAATTAGAAGTTAGATTAAAGGAACGCGTTTTTTGTTGACTACTGTTAACAATAGTTGACTTTGGTTAGAAAAAGAACGCACTCAATACATCCGGTAATTTTTTAACTGAGAAGAAATAATACCTCTGTTCGCGTACCCAAATGAAACAGTTTGCATTCGATTTCATACGTTTACATTAACACAAAAAGCGTTCGCGTACTGAGATGAACGAAAGAAAATAACAGCTGTTTTATTCTTTCGTTCATTTATTTGCAAGTTTTTGCCCACTGAAATTTCATCGGGTAAAAACTTGAACTCTGTCAAAAGCGAATGACGTAAACAATTGTTGTTGCAGATGATCCTTACCGTGAAGAGCTAACCAATCAAAAAATTCGAATTTGACGTTTTTCAAGTTTTTACACAAAAAGCGTTCGTGTAATTTTTAAATTTTTCTCTCATTTGAGAAATGTTGACAGTTTTCATTTTTTGGCACAAAATTGTAACGAAGAAAATAAATAAAGAAGCGAATGGTAATATAGAAAACAAATTTACCCTTGTCCTGGTCCATATACTATTCATCACCGTGACTGGGCCTGACTGAAGCAAGAGACCTAAAAAGGAACTCCTCTTCCAAGTTGAACGCCATTCACTGACAGAACTAATAGCACACAGAAATTCATTTTCGTATCCATTCACCACGCACAGAAAACACTTCAGACGAAGTCTACACTCACACTTTCCTATAGGTGGTTCCCTATAGTTCAGCACTCATGCACATCTCCATCCTCAGCAAAGGATTGGTCAAACGTAGGTGACATTGTTTGCCTTCAATCAACCTTGATGTCTCCCAACCCACACACCCTGATAGAAAAATCCTCTAGCCCCCTAAATAGTCCACTAAAACACCTACTATTACATAGACCTTATAAAACTACTATAAATAGACTCATAAGTTCCACTATTACTTTGGGCTTCCTCAACTCTCCTTCTCAGAACTGTGTGATGGGTGACTAACACCATGATCGGTCCTCGTTCAGAAGAGAAGAGTCGGATCGAATATTTTTTTTTTTTTTTTTTTTTTTTACACTATCAGTTCTCGAGAGTAAGAAGCTTATATCAAGCATTAACTTACAATCAGAGATTAGCCAACACATATTATGTGCTCACTGGCGACATCATTCAGTGCAGGTGTTAGTTGTTAGTAAGCAAAATATACAAATAGCATAACACAAGCACCAAAAATAAAAAATTAATAAACACATACATTTATACAAAATAGATACAAAAACATTGAGAACATACAAAACATAAACTATGAGCGTGAATATACTATCTTCACAATTCTATTAGCAAAAGCCTGCGACCCCTGCACCTACTCTTCCAGTAGACTCAACACGAGTAATAGTCTATCCTATACCCTTCCTCTTCCAATCTTCATCCCTAACAGTGCGTTATAAACCTCAGACACGATCCCCCTTTAACTGACTTCCACACTAGAGTGGCTTCTCTGTATGAATGTTCATTAAAACGGCGTGGACTGAGGGTGCTGTCCACCAAGACATGCGACGGCCTGCAGCATGTGGCTCTGGTTCACCCAGGAGCATATGGGGTGGGGTTCTTGCAATCTTGTGCCAGCTGGTTACATGTGTTTTTTTTCATTATCTGCAGACCTTCAAGTTATGTTGTTGTTCACTTGTATTGTTCGAGTTTTTTATGGGGGCCCGTTCTACCACAAACCTCTCCTACGCGTTAGACGCCTACCAAAACACAGGATGCTAAGGCAGTTTTCGTGATGATTATCTTCGACTCTCTACTTTATATGCACCGAAACATAGAGCTAGCGAAACCTAACTAAACATGTTCTAACCTAAACCTTAATAAACTCCGTAGCTTCATCATATGGATGGATGTAGATGGTAGCATCCATCATGGATTTACACGACATCGCTCGTAAAGGATCCAAATAGTTTCAGCGATGGGTGTCGGCGGCTTGTAATTGTGTGGGGGTGTCTCAAGGTGTTAATAGACACCCCAGCACTCGTAACCCTCCCATTATTGTTGTTGCTGTTACCAACCACAACAAACCTTGGTTCCGAATAGTGCTTGTATCAATATTAATTCAGAACCCCTAAACATGATAAAAGTAAAGTTCGAAAGAACATCACTTCATCCTAAAACTATACCTCGAAACTATAACTAAACTCTCCAAAATCTTACTCTATAAAATCATTCACACTGTAAATCACACTTCAACGACTCGGTTCATAGCAAACAACATCTCAGCACATTCACTCAAAACTCTATATCTATATCTATTCCATAACCAAATCTATACTTAACTCAAAATCTGAATTTACAACTAATCGCAAAATCTATATCTAAAACTAAACTCAGAATTTATACAACCCATCCTACTGTAGACCGACAAGAGAGAGAGGGGAGGTGACCAATCCAATCCCCACCGAACCTGTAACTTAAAGATACATACTTACAAATTTGAAATTGTTACTCAAAAATTTCATCATGTAAATCATCAAGAAATTCGAAAAGTATATGTATGCCAAACTAAAAAAAAATTATTCAATGACAAAGAATTTTTGAATTACGTTATAAATTGAAATTCTTAAAGTTTTATTCATGTAATGATCTTAATACTAAATTTTACCAAAAATACAAACTAACTGTATGCTTACAAATCTAAAATCCTTAATAATCTAAATTTCTTAAATCTACAAAATCTTACAAATAATCAAAAAATATATACCTATCAAAGATATCTACAAGGAAAAGATAGGGCTTCTGTTGCCACGGAAGTTTGTTTTTGTCTTCGTCGAATCAAATTTATTTTTACTCTAATTTCAATGAGAGATGAATTCTTGTTTCGGTTTAATATTCTGATCACAATTGGAATCCATAAATGTGAAGTGGATTTCTATTCTTTTAATTATTTTTGTGATGAGGTGGCTTAGTTGATTCTTTCATTTAATCTTTAATAAAAAAAAGGTAAGGACAATTAACTACATTTAAAGACGGTACTCAAAAAAAAAAAAGGATAGGGGAAATGTTTAGCTCTTTAGTCAGAAATAATTCTGAATCTCAAAAATGTCTCAGACTGTACTTTTAAATATCAAGAGAGGATAGCTCGCAATTCGTAAGCTAAGTTCTCTGTCGCTCAAAAATATTATGTTTATATACTTTCAGATAAATGCAATATAATTAATATTTTTCAAAATATATTTCATATGTTTTAATCAAAGATCGTGATTGACTCACCGTACAAATCCCTCGGAGGCAGTGCACTGTTTCCAAGTTGACATGACGCGTAACGCTTGGGTTACATAACAAATTAAAGATGTATATTGTTTCTTGATGTTGTTCTTGTTTACAGATGTTATTATTGAATGCATTGATGACTGCACCCTCCTGAGTTCTTTACTCGGGAGTGCCGTGGATATATAGCTAGTTGAAAAACACCAAAGATATTGATTCATTGAAAGTATGAAAATGTTCTATTTGACTCTCTTCGACTGAGCTGTGAGGGAGGGGGTAATGGGGAATTATCTTCTTTATACAAAACACACAAGGGTTCTCAATTCATCTCATTTCTTGACGCTATTCTTAGTTGTAATCACTTGCTAGATTATGTGCTTCTTGAAAATTTTATGTTTATACCTGGAAAGGTGTAGCAAGAAAATTCTATTAATTCAAGCTTAAACAACTGACTAAAGCGAAAAATTCGCAAAAAAGACAAAATATGATTTGGATTTTTGAAGCAAATTGTATGAAGCTAAATAATGAAGGAGAATGTGAACTGGTTTATCTTGAAGAGATAACCGTATATACATATATAAATACTTGTAGTTTCACTCGTATGAATCAGGATCTCGATGTTACATCGTAGTGTTGTTGTTGCGCTGGTTACACCATGGAAGAAGAACCTGTCTTCTCTCACGATGAGAGTTCTTAGCCGTAGCCGTATTCGGTGGGTCCTTGGGTAAGACCTTCGACGTATAATATTTTCACTTAGCGTTGTGTTTCACAACAACTAATGTGTGTGACACGCGGTTCTATCGCCGCGTGTGGCGTGTTTGATAGAATGTCACCCGGTTCAGCGTTTTTCGATTTGAACACTGTTGGTATGTACTCAAATGTTGGCACTTTTGCTATCGTAGATGCTTTTTCAATGGGAGCTGGTCAAATGAATTCTAATTAGGAATCTTTATGTGGATATTGCAATGTTCGACGATTTCTTCTCGAACTGCAAGATACGTGGTTGCGACAAACGTATTTCTTGCACTATTATTCACGTATTTCAGGATATATATATATAAAGATATACTGTAATGATGTCTTTAGATACTTTTAAATAAGGTTGGATTCGGTCAGATAGTTATAAGTACTTTAAATATTAGATTTTGTATCTGTAATCTGTCTAATCAGGACTAAAAATAACTATGAATCAATTTTATATTAGAGATATGAATCAATGAAGAATAGAGACAGATGAAATGGTATATATATATAAAATATACGATAATAGAAAGACAATATAAGAAAAGACAAAAGAAATAAAAAAAAAACTGACGCCGTCTCGCGTTCGTGGGGTTTCTCTGCTGCTTTTGCTTTGATTGTTTTCGCCGAAGAATGTGCCTTCTTAATGTCTCGTCACAATTGATGTCGCAGCTTGGATTCGTACATGCGGACTGACTTCTGTATGGCGATGTATGTATAGCAATTCCTACTTGTGCGAGGCGGCGTGGGTCTCGACCACATGCTGCACAAAAAAAAAGAAGAAACTTCGTTGTAGTTTTTCTTGGAGTTATTCGTATATCGCATGGATATAAATTATTACAGATTGCTGGACAAAAATCTTAGGCAGAACTATGTCTCGCCACGTGATTTAACTGAGCACATGCACACATGATCTTATAAAATCAAAAAAAATTACTTACGTCTTGTCTGAATTTTTCTATTGATTTTGCAGGTCTCAATATATTCGTTGATTTAGGTGGATTTTTCTTGAATCCAATTGGTTCTTTTTCGTTTCACAGCTCTTCATGCATTCTAACCATATCTATATATATATCTCCGGCAATTCCACTGGGATTCACTAAGAATTCAACTAAATTTATGATATCGCTCATCCTATGTTTAATCTATAACTTTTTTACTCACATTATATTTATTTTATGTTCACTATTCAGATCTTCATGTTTTCTTAACACTTCTTTAAATTACTTAAGTTAAATTATTACTTTTTGTTCACCTTAAAATTTTTCTTTTACTTTTAGACGTCTCGATTTTTCTTACTCTGTGGATGAGATTGGAATGACCGAGGTTTTGTCATCGGAAATGCGAGGTTGCCCAATTTCCGTCAAAATTTCCTAAAAAAAAATCCCCTTCTAGATATTTCCTTTTCATAGAAGAAATACTCAGAAGGTTGATCCTAATGTGGGATCAAATTGTAGTTTTATTTGACATGGCAAGAGATGGCGTGACTGAATGTTGACAAATTATTGTCAATTTTTAAACAGATTCGCACGTAAAGTGCTAGTTTACTTGAAAATATGTCATGGTATTGAATGACAAGTCTGTAGTTACAGGATTTCAATAAAAATTTTGAAGAATAAAATTGGTTATTTTGGTAGTGACGTGTATGGTGCAGTCTGCTATCTGCAAAAAGGGAATTTATGGGATATCCATATAGGAATGAATAAGGGCTGTCACTGAATTGATGATTATTTAGGAGATGGATTTCAATCCATATACATGGAGTGCGAGTACATCGCTCCATTCGCCATGTTACGTCAACTGTATTGAAAAATGAATTTGTGACGTCAGTTGTGTCAATCTGTCATAGATAATTGGAATTAGATGACGTTGGTGGAAATGTTTTCCCTACAAAATGTACGCGAACAGAGGTAATAATTGAAAGTACAATTTTTTTTTAAATTTTCAAGCTTCTTTTTCTTCGAGATATTTCATAAACTAGATATACCTACTTTCAAAAAGTTTTAGTCAGGAGGAAATGACTAAAAATTGTATTTGTCTCTTCGTGAGTGGGAGGCTACTGCCCCTAATCCCACCCGCGGAACCGCAGCTGACATTCACGAAGTCTTATAATATTATTCCCTTATTCTTTTCACCAATTCTCGTTCAAGGAGGAATTATTGACCAAATTTGTGCCTAGCTCCTGGATTATAAACGAATTTTCTATCATTACCAGCGCGATTACTGCTAATGTGGGTTAGGGTACACACACAGTTTAATGTTCTTCGGATTGAGCTTAGTTACCGATTGCGATATAGAGAAGTCTACCTAACCCGTGTAAACAGGACAATCTTGTACCATCTCCACTACTTCACATCAAGCTGACTTAAATCTTAAATCCTTCTGCTACCAATAACAAAACACTTAACTATGTATATAAATATCCAAAATGTTTACTTATTTTATATTTACATAGCATGCTACATAAATTTGTCACTATTTATTAAACGAAACTCTATTTGAGTTCCGTTGTAGGGTATGAATCCGTTGTACTGGTCCAGCTGTTTAAAATCAGTCTGTAGAATTGTGAAGGTGTAAACGTACCCATCAGCATGCGGACGACCAGCAATGGCATGCCATAAGTCTGTTCGGATCCTCCTATCAAATGCCATAATATGTTTTAGAGTATCTTGAAAAATAACCATTTCCCCCGGAACGTATGCTTCGACGACTACTCTCTTTCGACTACGATATTCCACATACAATTGAGCTCTTGAATATGGAGGTGGCATTCGTTTAACCATGTCATTTAAGTATTCAGCAGAATGTTCTCCAACAGCAGTTAGTTTGAACATGCCATCCATCCATTTACTCCAATGAAATTTCGGACTAATATCTGCATCCGACATGAGGTCGTAGTACATCATTTCAAAGAGGCTTTGCAGCACAGCTTTTTGCTTTGGAGGACTGTATATTTTGCCATTCGGCTGGCTGCTATCGAGGATACAGACTTCTATTTTCTGGTTGGGATCAGCTAGAATCCTTGGACGATGGAATACAGAGCCTTCAGGGGGAATGTGGTTTGGGTTAGCGGCAAACTCTGCGACGGCTTCCATTTGTGCTTGGAGTTTTTTCTCTGCCTTGGTAGGTACTCTTGGTTTCCCACGTTCTGAAAAATATATGTTTGGCAACATTTTTATATTTGTTTATTAGGTATACAAGATTTTTTTAATTTTTTGTACTCCACGAAAAAAAACCAATCAACTAAAAATGCAAACACCAAAGACCAAACATATCACAACTGACATAAGAAATAAAATTAAGAAGAACGGGGCTTAAGTGTGTTCAGGAAAGATAGACCTCAGAGTCTTCTATTGTCTAAGGTGGTGTAAACATCACCCGAAATAAAAATCCCTGCAAGCCAAATCACGACAGAAAACACTACTATAACCAAAAAGTAATTATGATACAACTAAACAAGACAGCGCCATTCCGTTTTCATTTTTGATTTTTTTATGTCACGGACACGCATCGCCTTTGCATTTTTGTATTTGTTTTGTTCTGCTCTCAACGTCGCTCTATGTCACGGACTCTCATGAAAAACGGAACAGCGCTAGCTTGTTTACCCTGCGGCCACACATGCCAGCTACTAGCAAGCAAGTTATTACCATGTATTAATTGTCAGATACCTATCTGTGTTCCAGTTGGCTGGAAGTTTTCCTGTGTGAATAAAAATGTGAGTGCATTGCAACTGACATACCAGTAGCTGGCATGTGTGGCGTCCGGGTGAGTTGTATCATGACCATAAATGTATTCTTTACGTAATAACGTCATGAAAACATTGGAAATGAAAGAGTGACGTTTCGTATATAACTGTAGGGGCAAGAGAGAGAGGTGAGATCACACATTTTCTTTCTCTCTTATTTCTCTCTAGTAACTTACGGAACGTGATAATTTTTCGATTTAAAAAAACATGTTCATCTTGACGAGTACGTATATTGTTTATCTCTTCACTCTTCTGTATAATGATGTAAAGCTCTCTTCCGCTTTACTTTTCTTGAAATTTGTGGATCAAAATGTTGCAGAACAATGTAACTACACCTTAATTCAAAATATCATTTAATTTTTCAGTTTAGTCATACATGTTCATAATTAAATATAAAATGAATTATTAATTACTTTTTCAAATTTGCATCTGCAAGTATTTTTTCTGTGGGACCAAGCTACTTCTATATGACAAACAGTTTATTCCGCACTTTACAGCTAGCTGGCGCATGACAGTTCGAGTATGGATGCCAAGAATATATTTCTTAAGTCCATATCTCAGTACAATAGTAATAGCGAGTTTAATTCAAGAAAAGATTTGTTCTTTCTGTCAAAAGATTTGATCTTTTACTGTTTTGCTAGTTTTATTGCAAAAAAGAGCACTTCTAGATCAATTCTCAACACGAAATTTGGTTGGGAGATTCGATCTTAATACTTTTCTGTCAAACGTCAAATGAGAAAATTTGTTATTGTTCCAGTTTGTGATTAAAGCCTAGTACTCAGATCGCGCTAAAATTTATCTTCCATACAAATTTCCACCCAAGATAAATTTTAGCTTGGGTTTTTAGCTGAGTAGTACTCACTTCAAGCTAAATTCCAGGTGTCAGGCTAACGGCTAAGAAAAAAGCCTCCACAAAATTTAGCTTGCGAAAGAATGTAAAACACATTATTTCACAAGATAAATTCTGACAGTTGTTAGAAGGTCTTGTGAATGTCGCACGAACTTGCTCTTGAACTTGTTCGATAATTGCTAAGTGGCTACATAATGTAGGTATATTAAATAAAATGCACTACTGGGTCGCATGAACTTGCTCTAATGTGTGACAGTGGTTTTGGGGCTTGAGATTTTGATAAAAACTAATTTTTTAAAATTCTTAAATAGATACTTCAACTAATTTGAGCTGAAAAATAGGTACGCCATTTTATTTCTTGGAAAAATTTGAATTTGAGAATAAATTTATAAAAATCTGGAGCGGATTTTGAGAAAAGTTTTTTGTAAAAAATTTCTGAAAACATTTTTCAAAAAAAAAAATTTAAAACGCCAGTTCATAGGTATTCAGCAAATACATTAACATATTTATAATTTAAAAAAAAGAAGTTTAATGCGCAGTTTTTAAAGTACATATTAATTTTTTTTTAATTTAATTTTTTTTTAAATACAGAAAAAAATATTGGTATGCAGTATAAATTGAGGTACTTGCACCTATATATGTGTGAAATTTCGAAAGTATCGGTTGAGCCGTTTTCGAGATAGTCGAAAGCAAAAAAACGGGCCAATTGAAAGTACCGTTTTTGGACTTTTTTTTAAATTTTGTTTCGCCATATGTTTTCTAGAAAAATAAGCTTTAGCGTAACGTATATTAAGCAGGTACCGTTATTTTTTTAGCTAAAAAAATTTCCATTTCCCCTCTGTACAATGCCTTAAAAACTCTATACATATATACCAAGTTTGAAGCAATTCGGCCCACCCGTTTGGGCTGTAGGTGTCTATACATACAGACAGACGGACAGAATTTTTTGACCATCTTTTTTCGTCTTCGATATATGTAATTATTATGTTATATTTGATTGTCATCTCAAACAAATTTTTTTGTATGAATCCATAACTTGCCTTATAGTATCTTTAATCTCTCCAACTTCAAAATTTAGCGCGCCTTTTTAGCAAAGGTGTGTAGAGATAAATATTGTAGAGATAAAATTTAGTTTAGCGCGAACTGAGTACTAGGCTTAATAAAACAAATATAAACAAATAATAAACAAAGAACTGAATTATGTACTTTAATTATCCAATTAATTATAAAGCCTAGTACTCAGATCGCGCTAAAATTTATCTTCCATACAAATTTCCACCCAAGATAAATTTTAGCTTGGGTTTTTAGCTGAGTAGTACTCACTTCAAGCTAAATTCCAGGTGACAGGCTAACGGCTAAGAAAAAAAGTCTCCACAAAATTTAGCTTGCGAAAGAATGTAAAACACATTATTTCACAAGATAAATTCTGACAGTTCGCTGGCCGAGAACTATAAGGTTGCATGTAAAAAAAAATTTTTCCGAGATAATCGCCTTCAAAGTTTCAGAGGGCTGGTTTTAGCATTAAACAGTTAGATATCAGTAAAATATGGATGCAATATGATAAAGAACCATCAAAAAGCCATAAATCCATTAAAAAATTGTTTATTTAATCACTTTAGATGATTTTACAAGCATTTTAAAAAACGACATAGAACCTTGTTGGGAAAAAGTTCATTTAAAATTCCAAAAAAGGTTCTATGTACAACATAGAACCTTAAAGTACTGAAGAGACTATATGGAAGGAGATGTTTTTGTATGGAGAAAAAAAGATTTTTTCCTAAAAAAAGACCTAAATTGCGTTTGATTGATATTTTTATATATACAAATAAAAAAAATCAATCAAAATATATTTTAATCAAATAAAATAGACCATAAATCACTGCCTTGACGTAAAAATCATAAATTCCCAAATTAGATCCTGTTTTATCTTAACTTATTTGAAGCACCATAATTTAAAAATTTTCTAAGCCCCAAAAACTCAATAAAATTAAAAACAAGATCTATAACGTAAATAAATTTATTTCATTGAAAATTCAGTCTTTTAGAAGTAACAAAAAAAAAAAACAACAAACGACTTTTAAAAAATAATAATAAAGAAATGGTAATACATAAATAACATCAATTATAATTCTGAGTTCGTTTTGATTAAATTTGCGAAATAATCAAAATCGACTTTTGGCATGAACGGAAGCATTGCCTTAAACGATTTTATTTTAGCCTCGGATATTTTATTTCTTTTTTTTTCAATTTCAATTTTCGGATATTCAAAGAGTGATGTATTTTTGGCTGCTTTTCTTAAAGGCTTATCATACTTCAAGTTTATAAAATCAAAATCTTCTTTGTATAAATTTGTTTTAAACCCGACAGTAAAAATATTTTTCGAAAACTCGATCTCACATACCTTTGTGAAAGGTATTGTTTTGAAGTTAAATATTTTTGAGCCACTTTGATAGTTTTTAAAATCCTGTGCTTTCATTTGAAGAAGAATCAAATTTTGCCTCTTGTATAGTATTTTCAACAATATTCGAAATAGAGAAATTGGCGAATAATACTCTATTTTTTTTAAATTTCTTTCAATGACGCTATGAACAGCATCAATTTCTTGAATACAAGAGTGCCCGGGCGTACTGAAGCGAAGCGTTATTTTGGAGATTTGAGGATGATCTTTTATAAAATTTATGAGAGCAAATGATAAAATTGAGTTTCGGTTCTGTGGCACGCAAGAATCGGACCAGAGAATCATTTCCTCGAAATGTGTGTTGTCTGTTATGACCTTTTCTAAAATTTTGATAAGAGCACTGGCCAGATCATTACCACTTCTTCCCATTAGATTTTCGCTCCACAAGGCACAGTAAACCTATGAAACCAAAAATAAGCTAAGAATTTTTTTAAAAATTGTTTTCTCACCTTATTATTGGTGGACAGATGAGCAGTTAGGTTGTAAGTATTTAACTTTGAGTGGTAAAAAAACGAAGACACTTCGGCCTTTGGACAAGATAGCACATTTTGTAGGTCAAAACAAATCACTGGAATCGACGATCTCCTATCTAATTCCCGATTTTCTCTTGACTTTATTTTTTGTAACTGATGTTCCTCGTATTTTGCGTTGAGTTCCTGTGAAATGTTACTGAAATTATTTGAAGTGACCTTATACTGCTCACAGAGATCACATCTGTCTTTTTTTGGCTTAAAAAAAGAGATATTAAACTCGTTTTCAAATATCTGCCGGTATAAGTGACTTTTAACATTTTTTTCTTCTTCATTATTGGCTTCTTCTATAAATAACCTCCACATTTTTGTTATGTTTAAACTTGGCTCTAAGTATGTTTTTGTAGAATCACGTCTACAATAGTGTGATTCTACTGTAGGAAATCCAGAAATATGTTTTCTTATTGCCTCTTTAATCGGTTCTGCGATTTTTGTTTTTACGTGTCTGCCTTGTTTCATGATCCGAGGAACTCCACTCACATCATTTTTTTGCGCATGGACATTGTAAATGGATTTTTGGCTAATATCCAATGTCAACAAAAAGAAATGTTTGCACACCCGCACGCGTTGTTCCCTTATGTTAAAATAATACTTGAAAATAAACTGTTTTTTCGAATTCGTGGCATTTTTCCCTGTTCGTCGTTTTTTTGGCAAATCGCGCTCGGTAAAATTTGAAAGAAACATCCTTTTTCCTTGTGCATCGAGTGAATAGAAGGACTCAAAAATCTCCCATCGGTCCTCTTCCTGAATCATTGAACATTTGAATCGGCAAGTTGTACAGCCTTCACCTATAGGTTGTACATGTTTTGCACGAATGGGTTTTTGAGCTGTATTTATGTAGGCCTTTCCCTCCTGCCTCAGTCTTTTGGTTTTGTTACGAATCCAGTTTTCTTCTTTTCGTTGCCTTTTCGAACTAAATATAGAATAGTATGTGTTTTTTCGAGTATGTCCATCATTTAAGTTTTCAGTATGCATTTCATTTTTACCTTGAGGGCTACTTCCATAGCTTAGAGTTTCCTCAGCTACTTCAAAATTTGAATGATTTTTTTCAGTCTCAATTTCCTCAACGACATTAAGCTCATCTGGTTGACTTGACTGATTGCCATTCTCAATTTCATCAGTAATATAATAATTGGCGTCAGCTTCCGATTCATTATTTGGATCTCTGGAGTCATATTCAACTAAAATAATGAACTCTATAGGTACGAATAAGTTGGCAAAATGTATTTAACCTTACCTGCAAAATTAAGGCCTTCATCGGACGGATTGCTGGAAAAATTAGATGATAATATTTCATCCAAATATTCTTCATAGCTAAATTGGTCCTCTTCTGAATTAAACTCTGTCATTTTTTAGTCTGAAAATATGGTTTTATTTAATGATAGATAAATATTATTGCAATATAAGCAAACAAATTACCTCCAATCCAATTAAACTCAGCCTGACACGAAAAGCAACGGATATTTTATACTAATATACGTTAGATTTACCACCAAAAATGCACATGATATCACTGACAGAAAGTTCTATGTCTCCTTTGTTTACAAAACCAAACGGATTTGAAACTATGAAAAAAGGTTAAAATGGTTCTATGTAATCGAAAACGTAGGACTTTCTGCTTTAATCAAAAAGTATTAAATTCAAAAAAGTTCTATGTGGATTCATTTTGAACAAAAAAGTTCTATGTAACTTAAACGCGTTTGTTTTGTGTGTGACAAAAAATACGTTAAAGGTTCTATGTTGCACATAGAACCCTATAGTACTGAATAATAGTGCGAATTCAATGAAGTTCTATGTCTTTTTTGGCTGTAGTGTTGCCAGCAATTTTTTTTAATTTTTCTTCTTTGTTTTATACGAAAGCCGCTAAAATTACGAAAAATTTGGTATATAAAACTCATTTTTGGTATTTTGGTCGACACACAACCTTATAGTTCTCAGCCAGCGAGTTGTCAGAAGGTCTTGCAAAGGTCGCACGAACTTGCTCTTGAACTTGGTCGATAATTGCTAAGTGGCTACATAATGTAGGTATATTAAATAAAATGCACTACTGGGTCGCATGAACTTGCTCTAATGTGTGACAGTGGTTTTGGGGCTTGAGATTTTGATAAAAACTAATTTTTTGAAATTCTTAAATAAATACTTCAACTGATTTGGGCTGGAAAATAGGTACGCCATTTTATTTCTTGGAAAAATTTGAATTTATGAGAATAAATTTATAAAAATCTATAGCGGATTTTGAGAAAAAAGTTTTTTGTAAAAAATTTCTGAAAACATTTTTCAAAAAAAGGTATTCAGCAAATACATTAACATATTTATAATTTAAAAAAAAGTTTAATGAGCAGTTTTTAAAATATTAATTTTTTTTTAATTAAATTTTTTTAAATACAGAGAACTATTTTAAAAAAAATATTGGTATGCAGTAGAAATTGAGCTACTTGCACTTATATATGTGTGAAATTCCGAAAGTATAGGTTGAGCCGTTTTCGAGATAGTCGAAAGCAAAAAAACGGTCCAAATGAAAGTACCGTTTTTGGACTTTTTTTTAATTTTATTCAGCCATATGTTTTCTAGAAAAATAAGCTTTAGCGTAACGTCTATTAAGCAGGTACCGTTATTTTTTTAGCTAACAAAATTTCCATTTCCCCTCTGTACAATGCCTTAAAAACTCTATATATATACCAAGTTTGAAGCAATTCGGCCCACCCGTTTGGGCTGTAGGTGTCTATACATACAGACAGACGGACAGAATTTGTTGACCATCTTTTTTCGTCTTCGCTATCATCGTTATGTTATATTTGATTGTTATCTCAAAAAATTTTTTTTTTATGAATCCATAACTTGCCTTTTAGTATCTTTAATCTCTCCAACTTCAAAATTTAGCGCGCCGTTTTAGCAAAGGGGTGTAGAGATAAATATTGTAGAGATAAAATTTAGTTTAGCGCGAACTGAGTACTAGGCTTAAGTAAACAATTATATAATAGGGGTATTCACGATCTGGTGTAACTTGTCTTGCATCATTGTAAAAGTGGAGAAGTGCTACGTTTTCTTGCAATACAACAACAAATATACTGGCTGTCATTTTGTTACACTTTTGCACTTTATCTATACCTCAACCCCATTGCAACAGGAAAATACAACGGTGCAAAATTTGTACTTTTGATTTTGACATTTGTGTCAACCTGATTTTGACATTTGTGTGAGTTTTGCTACAGAGTGGAAGAAGTGAGTTCACGATCTACAAGAAATACAAACAATTTCGCACTTTTACAATACTTGTTTGCACCAGATCTTGAATACCCCTAATGTGTTTACTTCTTTCAATGACTGAAGACAAAAACATGAGCAATTATTACCAAATTTGAATGAAACTCGCTATGAAGGTAAAGGTAAGGATTGATGTTCTTACTTCAAATATACTTATGCGTACTTCTCCAGAAGTACTTTGGAAATTTAAGTATTTTTGTGTCATTTCATACAAAAATAAAAATAATTTAAATTTATTTAAAACACTGAATTTGACAGCAACATAAGCTGGTTCCATGCAATCAACAAAACCAGCCTGACGATTGGATAGTAAAAGTGGCTTTACTTAAAGCTGCAGGCCATGATCTGCAAAAAAAGAAGATGCAAAATATATAAATTATATTTGTGTGATAGAGAGGGAAGGCCAAAATGCAGACGCCTTTATGGATGCAAATTATAGGAAAATTATGGATGCAGCTTGAAAATGTTCATCTTCATCGCCTGCGCTATGATTGTTGTTGCTGCTTTGTCGTCTGCACTATAATTTGTTGCAGCTCCATGTAAAGCCAATTTAATAGATAGTTAGATTAGAGATAACCCAGAAAGCAATATATAGTTCTGTTGTGAGAAATTTTCTCCCTGCAATGAGTGGTCTTCATTTTTCAATTTATTAGACAGAACAGAAGGTAGGAATGTTTTATTGACAGTGCAGACCAAGGGTAAAATTGAACAATGAAGGAAATTAATTCGTCGGAAGAGATACAAATAATCCTTTTTTTCTTATTTGCATTTTTAAGAGTGCTGTGAAATTATTTATAACTATAACTAATTTAAAAAAAAAAAAAGATATCATCTATTGTAATTTCTTGTGTTGAGGGGTTTAAAATAAAGCTACGGCAGCACTTTGCACTCGCATAGCAAATCGACATCCCTGTTTGGCTTGACAAAAATGTCAAACACTAGCAAGTAGCAAATAAGAATTTTGTTGATAATTTAATATAAATTTTCATGAAATTTAAATCAATATTTGTATTTTAAATAATAAGAGTTATTTAATAATATCAATTCAAATAAAAAGAAAAAGTTTGTTGAATCAAGAACATATTTAATTGAAACATATTCCACATTGAACTGGACTATACCTAGTGAATTGCACGATGAACCGAAGGGACAAGCAGCGAATGGACGAGCGTCGAAGGCAAACTAATGGCTCCAAACCAACCCCCTCCAACTATAATTCAAGTGATGCATCGAAAAGTCTTATGGATACCTATTTTCAATCACAACAAGTCATTCAATCATTTTCGGCAAAACCAGGCGGATCTAATGAAGTTCCAACGAAATCATTTAAAATTCCAAAGAAACTGCCCACCAAATTAGCACCCAATCCTCGAGAGTCGAGAAACAATGATATAAGAGGCCGGCACTCGGATCTTGAATCCAGCAGTAGAGCAAATGCTGGTCAAAGAGGATATTTGAAACGACGGGATAAGAGAGACGAGCTAAACAGGCGAGAATTAAATAAACGAAGGAGCGATGTTGAAGATTGGCCAAGGAAGAGAGGTAGACCTTCACCAGATCGTATGAGAGATTGCGAAATTCCCGATCTTGAAGAACATTTACGAAGAGATTCTCGCCGATCACGAAGCATCGAGGCACATGAAACTGTTATTTTCGATGATATTGGCGACATTCCGATACGATGCATACGGAATGACCTATACGATCCTAAAAGAGATCGTGATTTCCTTGATATTGAACAAAATGTACGAGAAGATGATATCTTTCCAAGAGAAAGAGCAAGAGAAAGACCTCGCCGTTCCCGAAGCATTGAAAGTCGTGAAAGAAAAAATCTGATTGTTTCGAAAATAACTTCAGACTTTGATGATGTTGGCGTTAAACCGCGTCGTCCACGCATCAGGAGTCGCCGCAGAAGAGCACCCATCCCCCGGAGAATTTCGCCACCGAGAAGAATTTCTCCCCAAAGAGCAATTGCACCACGAAAAGACATTTCCAATGGCACCCCAAAGCAACGTTCAGTGAAAACTCTTAACGAAATACAACCAATAACGTTAGTATTCTTCGATCTTGCCGATCGAAATGGGAAGATCTCACCGCAAAATGCTGAGCTTCTCTTAAATAAAATACAAGAATTAATCCTTAAGGAGATCCTTTCGGATTCCAAATCTTATTTCAAAATCATGGGACACAAACACGAAGAAGGAATATTGAGTATAACTTGTGCTGATCACTACACAGTTAATTTTCTTCATAGACTAGTCAAGGAAATGGATCCATTATGGCCGGGTGCTGATCTAGAATACACTCTTGAAACATACGAATACTACTATGTGTGGTTGGTAATGCCCCAAGGTATATCACATGTATCTGAATTTTTGGGAATTGTTAAAAAATCGGACAATCGAATGTCGACGGAGAAGTGGAGACGTGTAGATTGCGAACAACATGAGCTTGGAACTACTGTTTGTTTTGAAATGGATGTGGAATCTTATGATTTGATAGAGGAAATGGGTAATATCATTCATTTTGGGGACACTGACATTAAGATTGTTGTGAAACAAAAGAAACTATATGATGCATAGACCTGAAAAAGAACAAATACGACCTCGAAGTAGAGTTCATAACATACTTCAGTTTTTTTTTTCTTTACAAATAAAATATAATAAAGTTTTTTGTAGGAAAAATAAAGAATAAACTGATTTCCAACTTGAGTAAATTTATTTTTGGGCCCTACTCAGAGTTAAAATCATTAATTTTAAGAACCAGAGAAGCTGTAGCTGTTGTATGCTCCGTTCTCAAGGTAAGTTAAAGCTTATGGTTATTGAAATGGGTCATTGCAATGGCCCTCTGACGTCATGATGTAGTCCTTTAGTGGTCATGTCGTGTGATGGTCATTGTAAATGCTGTCATTGCAATGATGGGAGCAATATGTCCCGTACAATGACACGAATTTTTGAGTCATTGCAAAGACCATTTGGCTGACCGTGTTATAACACTGTCATTATTGATGACCGAGTCGAGTCCCAACAATGATACGACACGCATTTTTACCGTGCTATTGTTCTTATAAATTACTTTATTCAACCAATTCTTGTTCCTCAACTCAAAAAAGGGCACGAATGGGTCGCACGAACTTGCTCTGATGTGTGATGGTGGTCTTGGGGCTGGAAATTTTGGAAAAAAGCAGGGAAAAAAATCATATGAAATTTTATTAATCTCTTAAAAATCATTAGCTAAAGCTTTTTTAGGAAGAAATGAAGCAAACCATTTGTTTTTTGCTGTTTTGAAATTTAAGGAAAATAATTTTCAAAATCGTCGGACCAGTTTTTTGTTTGAAAAACTGTTCGAAAACACATTGCAATTTTTTTGAGTATGCCAACTTTTAGCACTTTGTAGTTTTTATCAGAAAAATAAAATTAAACAAAAAAATTATCAAACCGTCTTAGCAAAAAAAACCAAAAATTAAAAAAAAAAATTTAACTTTTTTTTAATAATCTGTACCTCATTTTTTTTTTTTTTTGAAAAATTTAAGAATATTCATGTTATTTCGTTTATAGAAAGGCTCCTACATTAAAAATTTCATCGAAGTCCTTCAAGTGGTTCATAAGAAAATCTGATTTTAAAAAAACGGTCCTGAAAAATCTGTTCCAACCAAAAAAATAGAATGTAGGTACACAAAAAACACCATTCACAAAATTTTTATCAAAATCGTAGGAGCCGTTTTTAAGGAAAATAAGTCACCGGTAGAAAGTGATAAGTTAAAAAGTTTAGCAAGTGGAACTGCAAGACTATGAGAACACATTTTAAGCAAAGCTGAACAAAATTGTGTCAGGGGTAAGCTTAAAATCAGAGGAAGAAAGCTGAAGTAAAACCTGATCAACGGACAAACTTAAGCTTCCTAAATTAGTGATGGTTTCACCTCATTGAATTTTATGTGAATCCGTAAGGGAATCAAGAACAAAGTTAGATTGGAAATAAGACGCAAACATATCGCATACAACGTCCTCATCATTTGACGATTGATTAAGGTAATTCATACTAGCTGGAATACCATTCCATAAGACTTTCGTTTAGAATTGACGAACTTCCAAAAGGCGCGAGAGTCATTTTTAATATTATTCTCAATAGAGCGCATATATAGCTATTATAGACAGACTTTTTTACAGACTCATATTTATTCCTAAATCGTTTATAGCGAAGGCGTAAGCTAAGATCCTTTCTGTAATTTGTATGCACTTTGGAAAGTTTGTTTTTAAGATTACATAATCTATTATTAAACCAAACAGGCTTATTTCTATGCTTTCTCTCCTTAAATGGAACAAACAGATTATATGCTTCCTCAACCTTAGCAATAAAAGAATCGTAACACTCCTTTAAGTCATGAGAGCAAAGAACTTCGTCCCAATCTATCGCGTTAAAGAAATAGTTCATACCATTATAATTAGCTTTACTGAAATCGCGAACTGAATTCAACTCACGCTTATCAAAATTCAACTTATCAAAATTCAAGATTTTTAAATCGAATTGCAAAGCATAATGATGCATACTATTTCTAAAAATAGGAGCTTCTGACTTAACTAAATTGGCTTCTAGTTCAGTATTAATAAAGACTAAGTCTAGGATTCGACCTAATAAGTTTACAACATAATTAAGTTGGTTAAAATTAAATTAAAATTAAAATTATCAATAAAACTCGACTCAAGTTCATTTGAGACATTAAAAGGAAGTAAACATTGATCTTTTTCAGAGTAAATCCATTTTATATGAGGGAGATTAAAATCCCCCAAAATAACAATATTAGAATCAGGCCTTAACGAACTAAAAACATTACGAATATTGTCAATATGCATCTGGTAAATACTTTTATTCGAATCAGGCGGAATGTATGATATAATAAAATAAATACAATTTAAGCAGAATGGCAAAGTTACTTCAACACATATAGTTGTTCTACAGCTTTGAATAGAAGAGGAACTTCTCTACATATTAAATAAGATCTTAAAGCTAATAATACACCACCATACCTCTACGCAATCCAGTATCTGCAAACGATCTATCTCTTCTGAACACATTAAAATCTTCAGACCGACATAGTTCAGCAGAAAGTACATCATCAGACAACCATGTCTCAGTCAAAGCAAAAACATGATAAGAGCAGCAGGATACAGCGAGATAAAAGTCAGTTGTCTTAGACCGCATACCACCAACATTTTGGTAATATACAGAAAGCATATCAGCAGAAGCTCGCAGAGCAGGTGAACAATTTAAATTATTTATAATTTCGCATTCCTCTCCGGTGAGACGTAGTTTTTTGGAAAGTACCGAAAATCACGAACATAAACACCAGCTGGCCAACAGCTCGAATCAAATGCAGCATCATAAAGCTCAGCAGGAACACCAATTTTAAAGTTAACATGTTCAATAAGACGTTCATCCATTCCTTTCTTCGTCAATTGATAACATTCGAATTTAGCGGGGGGAGCATTAAGGTTAGTAGCGATTAATTTTATAATTATATAGCAGGTCCCTACCGTTAGTTTTAGAGCTAGAATGCTAATTCCAAAAACTCCTCTGTAGGACATCATAATAATACTATGTACCAAGTTTGAAGAAAATCAATCCAGCCGTTTAGGCTGTAGGTGCCGATACAGACAGGCGGGCAGACAGACAGACAGACAGACAACAGACATACAGAATTGTCGGACCCACTTTTTTTTTTTTGATTGTTAATTTTTTTTTTTACGAATGCATAACTTGCCTTATAATTCCTATAATAATCGCAAGTAAAATGGCGTGTGCCCAAAGTTGAGACTTTTTATTCCCAATGCAATTACTATAAGATTAGCGACATTGAATTTTAAGCTCGCAGATCGATTTGAACAAAACAAGACATAACTTGGATTTTTAAAAATTAGATTTCGAATGGAAAATGCGATTATGTGTGTATTTTACTATTCTTAAACCACAACTTGCTACGTAACCAAGGAATACAAACCGAAAGGTTCATCTTTTTGCTTCAAAACTGCGACCGATAATTAGGAAACATTAAAAAATTAGTGCATATTAAGATTTTAAGAAACGCCCCTTAAAAGTGGACGTGTCTTAAAAATTTGGAAAACAAATTTCAGCACTAACTGAGCTTTTATATTTAGTCAATTTTTAGGACTATGTGTAAACTTACAGCTGAATCGAGTATTTTTTTAACGATCTTACCCGAATAAAAAAATTACACAAACAAAATGCAAAGATATATTTTTCATATAACGAACGGAAAAAGGATACAATTGTATATTGGTACCTTAAATTTTTTAAACTACTTTTTTTGTTCTTTCATAAAAAACGAGCACCAAAATCAATTTTTTTTTTTGATTTCATACACAAGATGTTTATGTGCAAGTAACACCCACAAAATTTAATGTTATTCGCTGATTTGCTCTAATAAGCATTGTTCTTTTATAAAAACAATATTGTTGGTTTTATGTAAAAAGTGGGCGTCACCCACGCCCAAACTGAAATATTTTTATTTAATTGGAAGAATTTTTATCTTAAGGGTGATTTTGCCAAATTGAGGTTGTTGAACAAAAATGGCGATGGTGGGCGTGTTTGAGGTAGGATTTTACCGGTTCAAGAACTTAGCCTTACTCTGGAACCAAAAAAAAAATACTTAAAAGTTCACTCGGGCGTATGCGTACTTTTCTGAGTTTAGTTGACGCATTGAGAGCAGGAGTGGCGTAACCCTTATATGTTTCCTATAAGGTTACGCCACTTCTGCTCTCAATGCCTCAATTAATGTTATTAAAATTTAACTAAAAAAATTCATCCAATCCATGTTCTCATATTTTAGGTATGACGGTATGAATATTTTAGACAAAGTAATTTTTTTTTGTATACGGCACACGCGATCAAGGGGTTTGTGTAACCTTTTTAATGATTAGGCACAGTGCGAGCTATAGGAAATTAGGGAGGAAGGGAAAGAAGGTGTCGATGAACATTGGTCTTGAATGTTTGAAGATCAAAATGGCAAGGGAAAACTGTGCCAGGCAATTCATTTCATTCGTGTTGTACGGCTAAGGAAAGAATCCCTATATATCACGGTACGTCAGAAATTTGGCTCAAGTGTAAACTGATGAGCGTTCCTAGCAAGGCGAGTATTACGGGGGAAATATTTAAGGGGTGGAACGCAGCTGTCTACCTCGAGTTAGCATTTTTTGTAGAAGAATCAGTAAAATAAGGAAATACATGAAGCAATTCAATGATTTTCAAGGGATGAAAATGTTTCCATAATTCTTCTCTCTCCTATCAATTCTAGCGGTTTTTACTTGCGACTATAGGTAGGTACTATAAGGCAAGTTATGCATTCGTAAAAAAATAATTTTTTTTTGACAATCAAACATAACAATACGATGATAGAGAAGCCTAGGAAAGTGGGTCCGACAATTCTGTATGTCTGTCTGTCTGTCTGTCTGCCCGCCTGTTTTTGGAATTAGCATTCTAGCCTTAAAACAAACGGTACCTGCCGTACGATTTTTAGTGCAAAATTATTTTTTTCTCAAAAACGGTTCCTACGATTTTGATAAAACTTTCTGAATAATTTATTCTGAGCAAACTTAATGTTTTGGTTGGAACAGATTTTTCAGGAAAATACTTATAATGGCACCTCCCATAGGACCGGTTTTTTTAAATCCGATTTTCTCAAGCCACTTGACGAATTTCGATAAAATTTTTAATGTAGAAGCCCTTTTATAAACGAAATAATAAAATCTCTTAAATTTTTGAAAAAAAAAAAATTTTATTAATTTTTTAAAAAAGTTTAAAACATTCTTTTTTATATTTTGTAAAGTGTAGCCAGATCAGAAGGGGTGAAAAACTTCTTGCATCTATTAAGGGAGCCTAAGCATCTTGCAGCATTCTTGGCAATCTTAAGTATGTGGTCATTCCAATGAAGGTGGTCACTAATACACATTCCTAGTACTGATAGCTTTTCTGCCTCCTGGATGTAAGTACCATTGGACGATATAAATACATATAATTAAGAAGTTTAATGTTCAAAATATGTTTATATCTATCATCGCGCTATCTGTTCGGAAGGGCAGAACAACGAAGCTAGTTTAAGTTTTTTTTTTTTTTATAATGCACTCGCACTGAAGGGGATATAAATACCCTTATAATGATTTAACATGTGCGAGCAAGGAGAGAAGGAATAGAAAGATAGGGGGGGTACAGTGGTTTGATATTTTAGGTGATAATTATCTCAAGGAAATTCCACGGGTGGCATCCAGTTGAAACTTGGGAAATAAATAAAAATTGCTGCCCAGGCTGGGTTTGAACTCGCAGCTATCAGGTTGAGCAACCAAGCACTACATCCACTGTACCATTGCCACCCGAAAAACAAAAGATAGACCGTCTTAAAAAAATAGCATTCTGAAAGTTTTATCAGAATCGTTGGAGACGGTTTTGAGAAAATCAATTTTTTTCTTTACGATTGTATAGCCGTTATTTTTCGCCTAGAGCAAAAATGAAAAAAGACCTCCTAAGGAATTCCAAATAACTACTAAACACCAAAATTTGAAACAAATCTGCCCATCCGTTAAGGCTGTAGAGGTGCGAACAGACAGACAGACGGACGGAATTTATAGACCCACTTTTTTCGACTTCTCCATCATCGTAATGTCATGTGTGATTGTTATCTTAAATTTTTTGTTTGCACGAATCCATAATTTGCCTTATATGTAGTTATAATCGCCAGTAAAAATGAGCTGAGCAAAGACACGGAATTCCAGCCGACCATCCACAGAGAAGTGTATAAGGAGACACGGCGCGGCGGCGGTTGCTTTTCTTGAGGTTGCATATAATCGATGCTTCGACTTATTGGATATCCCCCATTACACTTTAGTTATACTATACAAGGTAGTGATAATATAATGAGCTTCTGTTAACTCCACGGAAATTGCGGACACCTAAGACAATGGTGGATGTAAATTTGGCTAGCGGTATGTTGATCAGGAGACCGCCAAATCCCTGGCGATAAATTACATACTCAATTTAATTTCACAGACATTTCTATTGATTGTTGCGCTTCTCGTTATAATTATTTTAAAGGCCAGTTGTATAACAGTTATGATAAAAGCTTAAATCTATGTTGATCCTCCGATTTTCTTTGAATTTACAAGAGTTAGCTTCAAGGTGCAACAACTTAAATTGAGAATAACATTTTGCACTACTTTTTCTTGGTGGTGAAAATCAGCGCTACCACTTTACTTCAATTGAAGTAGATCTGCTTCTTTTTATCCAAAAAATTTAAAATCTACTTCCTACTTCGCACCATCACCAAAATACTGAAATCTGCTTAATTTTAAAAATATCTGTTTCAACCTACTTATATTTTACAAGAAAAGGCGAAATCTACTCCCTTTTTTTCCATTTCACTCTAATTTTTGTTTTACATACTACACATGTAGAAATGAAGACTAAAATAATTTTTTTTTTGTTAAATTAAATTAAAAAGTGTTATGAAACAATATACAGGGTGATTCACGAGCGTTGTGCCAAAAAGCTAGAGCGTGTAGGTTGAGTTATGACAAGAAAAAAATCGTATGGGAGGGGGGGTCTATTCCCCCCGTTTAGCCAGGAGGGGCAATTTTCTAAAAAAAAAGACTTATTTTGTAAAAAAAAATATCAACGGCTTCGTTTACAACACCCTGTTATACCTTTTTGGAAAGCCAAAAACTTCTTCTTTTATTTTGTTTTTAAATTAAATTGTTTTAACGAATAGTTTAAGAAATATAAATTTTCAAACTCAAAATTTTGAAAAAAAAATTTGAAAAAATAATTTTAAAACTAATTTTTTTCAAAATTTTACGTTATTAAGTATAATTTTTGTTCTCAGAATTCAATGCTCCCATTAATCTTCAATCCAACACTGAAAACCGTATGGCTCTACGACTTTTTGTTGCCAAGGTATTCAAAAATAACCGAACCTACTTCTTCACAAAAACACGAAAAAATTGGCTAAATGATCACTTGTCCCATCCCGTAAGGCTAGATTTTCTTGATTTTGTGAAGTAGTAGGTTCGGTTACTTTTAAATAGCTTGGCAACAAAAAGTCATAGAGCCATACGGTTTTCAGTGTTGGATTTAAAATGAAAAAAAAAACATTGAATTTTGAGAACAAAAACAATACTTAATTACGTAAAATTTTGAAAAAAATTAGTTTTAAAATTATTTTTTTTAATTTTTTTCATAATTTTGAGTTTGAAAATTAATATTTTGAAAACGGTTCAATAAAATAACTTCATTTAAAATTACAATAAAAAACAAGTTTTTGGCTTTACAAAAAGATATAGCATGGCATTGTTAGAGCTACCGTGTTTTTTTAATAATTTTTTTTTCAAATTTAAGGCATGTTTTTAGAAAATTGCCCCTCCCGTCTAAACGGAGGGGAACAGACCCCCGCCTCTCATATGATTTTTTTCTTGTATCAAGCCAACCTACACGCTCTAGATTTTTTGGCACAACGCTCGTGAATCACCCTGTATATTAGAAGTAGGAAAGACTTTTAGTTTGGTTTTCGTTTGATTGAATTAAGGCTATGTAAAAATTAATAATTTAGAGGGTGCCCAAACCCAATTTTTTTTCGGTGCTGTAGCTCAGGGATTTCTTGGGAAATATTGGCCTTGAGTGATATAATCGTTTCCGGATTGTTGGCATAACGTCGGTCCTTCACGGTTTCCTAAAAAAAAAAGTCCAAAGTATTTAAATCGCAGCTCCGAGGCGGCTAATCGATAACACGATTTTGGAATTAAGTGAGCAAAAGATCGATTGTAGAATGGGCTGTGTTTCATAGCGCGTTAACCTGCATGAAGCAGAGGTCGTCCAAATCCATGTTTTGATATTGCTCTGTAACACACACCGTTGACCGAAACGTTGTTCCCAGCCTCATTTTCGAACAAAAATGGTCTAATGAACGATTAACCCACTTCACAATCCGCACCAAACTGTCACACTCTTTGTGGATGCATTGGCTTCTCGACAACAACGGGCGAGTTTTCCCGAGACATTTTGTTTGTTAACGTAGCAGCCGAGATGAATATGCGCCTCGTCAGAAAAGTTGATTTTTTGCCGAAAATCGTTGTCCAATTCAAGCTGCTCTTAGCCCCAACGAACTTACATAGCATTCACTTTGGAAATAAGTTTTCAATATTTTATAACGCTGTTCAAGCATAAAGACACTCATTTCCTTCCGCGGTGGTATGGTACTGACTATCTTTCAAGATTTCGAGCGGGAAATATCTGTCAATGTCAAAATAACCTACGATTTAAAAATAAACCACTAAATAGCCCCCCCTAGATGTAGATTTTATTAAAAGGGTTAATTTTGAAATCTACTTCGATTTTTTTCAATCTACTTCACTTTTTTCTTCAATTCTGCTTCGATTTTTTTTCCTGAAGTGGTAGCTCTGGTGAAAATGGTGGTCCTTAAAAAAGATGAGTAAATCCTACATTTCAGTCAGTATAACAGTGTATAACACTCGTGTCTCCAAAAAAAGTTTTTAAGGTTCACGAAAATTTAAAATTAAAATGAAACATTAAACTAACTCTAACAAAAAAAAAGTCATGCGTCATTTCCAGCACAGGGACCTAATGTTAAACGCAGACAATAAGTGAGGATGAGTATAGACTTTTTGCGCTATCCTGAGAACAAAAACACCAGGGTAAGTTGGTTTTGGTGAGAAATGTAGGTACCTACTACATGCATTGCACATTCTTGTATTGCGGTTAGCTGCATCAATTATTATATCTCATGCTCATGATTTTACAATGACGCTTCTGACTGCCCCATGCAGTAAGGCACTAAGTTTCGTTATACACGCCCTGCTTTGTACACCGTGTGTATCTTTTCTGTACATTGTCCTTCCTTGTTAAAAAGGATAACACATTTTCTTCCCTCATACCAAAGTCCTTTTCCTTTGTTTGTTATGTAAAGAGCGTTAAAATGCGCAACAGCCCTTCTGTGCTATAGTCATCACCTACATATATATTTTTTTGGGTAAAATACTTAAAGTTAATGTTCCACATTAAAACGTGACAAAGGATAAAGTTTGCGTGTTCAAAGCTTTATATAGATACTGACAACTAACTCCTTCGTTATCATCACCACATATCCATTTTTGTTTTGTTTTTCGTCAGAAAGTGTAGATTTAAAGTGAAGAAAATCCTTCCCCAAGGCAGGTGTATAACGAATTAAGAAAAAAAAAAAAAAAATAAAGAAAACATACTGAATCAATGTTTAACCAATCTTCCATCATACCCCTAAGCCAATAATCCAAAGCCAACAAGGAGATTGTTTAATGGATATAATAGATAATCGGAATTTCTCTGATATTTTGAGTGGATTTTTGTAGCTCCCACTCAAGATGGCTTCTGCGCAAATGAATATTCTCTCGAATAAATTTACTCTTTGAAAATATTTTCCACTCAAGGAAGGACCTGCTGTTATGTAACTTTAGAGCTTATGGTGTTTACAATTTAAAATGTTTGTGGATTTTTTTTTTTCAGGTCAACTTTTTTTTTAAGGAATCAACAATAGAAGAAAACGGACGTCGACACCACTTGAGGAGGATGAGATTAATGCTGAGTTGTTTTCTCTAGGAGAAGTCCTTTTCACATTTGATGTCCTTTGGCATTGGAAAAAGAGGAGGTGGGCATTTATTTTTCTAGGGGCATAACCAATAAATAATTATGCGAAATCAACGGCAGAGTTCCAGGGAGTGCTTTTTTAAGTAATTGATTTTTGTTCTTAGAATATTCGCGCAAATACATTAGCATTGAACCTTACACAGGGTTTATCCAAGGTTTCCTTGATAACCACAATAAGAGTAGTCGAAGAAAGATGGATTTTTAGGATCTTAAAAAAACAAGTTAAAGCTTCCGAATGTCTTGTCTTGTCACATTTTTAAATATTAAAAGTTTTGAATATATTGAATCTTGAATTTTATTTAAATAAGTGCATTTTCTCTAAGTTTTCTTCGAAAAAAACAAAAAAATGAAATTATGTGCAGCACAATGAGTACAAAAAATTTGAATTACTTAAGTTGTTTAAGTTTTTCACCCCATAGTTTGCGGCTTATGTGTCAAAAATATGATTTTTGACGTTTACGACGGTTAATTGTCATATATGAGTGTCTACTTGCTTAAATAACTAACTGTCTTAGACAATAAGCAAAATAGAATTAAAATAGCTTTGCATGAACAAGATACCCTTGCAAAAACAGTTCTTCAAGTAACTACCGTCCAAAAACAGGTAAATGCTCCCAAATAAATCCAAAAGATCTAAGACCCATTAGTCTATCAGTATTCCTTCCAAAAACCTTGGAACGTCTGATTGAATGATCTGCACAGAGCATAGATACTAGACTTTTGTCGACGTCTCAAAAAGCTAAGGCTTTACTGTAAGGAGAAGTCGGTAGAAACTGCGTTGCATTCTCTTGTCCGCACGATCGAATACCCTCTTAAACAAAAGGAATACACAGGCACACTGGTGGCTTTCCTTGAAATAGAAAGAGCTTTTAACAACGTCAAAACATGTGCAATCGCAAATGCGCTCTCAGGTCTAAGGGTAGATGGTTCACTTGGCAAGTTGGTCGATCAAATGCAGGGTTATAAACGCAAAACTGCACTAGGGGGAACATCTGCAGGACGATCTGTCAGTAGAGGCATGCCACAAGGTGGCACCACTATAGCTACTTCTCCGGAACTTAATGGTTAATGATCTGCTAACAATGCTGGAAGAGGAGGGTTTTAAGGTGGTTGCCCATTCAGGAAAACTACTTAACACTCTAAAAGAGCTAATAACTGACTGGGTAAGACAATGTGGACTAGCTGTAAACAGTAAACCCCCACTCCTTACAAGAAAAAAAACCACAGTTCAATCTTCCCTCTATAAATGGTGTAAGTATTAAATTCTCTGACGAAGCAAGATACTTGGGTCTAGTTAAGGGCAGTTTTTAGTAGAAATACACATCTCTGACAACATTTAAGAAGAGTAAGGAAAGCCAGAGTAGCTCCCTGCTTTTGCAAAAAATACATTGGCAATAAATAATAGGGCCTAGAGTTCCGTGTAGTCCATTGGGTATAAAGAGCTGTTATTAGGCCGATTATCCCTATAGAGTGGTCGTTTGGAAGACCGTCTTTGACACAACGACAAATGTGATACGTTTCGAAAAATTCAGCACCCCATATATTTTCAGCCAGAAAACTGCAGCTTGCTCAGCAACTCTGTTTAAGGTGATCTCACAGTGGAAGAACAATAACTACGGCCACGCTTACATACTGAATACTTTCCGCATCACAAAAACTAACATGAACAACTCCATGCTTCTACTACATTTTTTCATAAACATCCTAATTATCATACGCACACTCTAGATCACTCTGGTGAAAGGAAAATGCTTCTTGGAAGAAGAAAAAATCCAATTTTGCAACTTGAACTCGCTGAAATGTCTTGAAAGACGGAAGCAAAGGGGCAAAACAAAATGGCGATAAAGGACCCGGCTGAAAGAAAACGCGACATCATCATTTTCTCGGATAGCCACGCTGCGCTGCAATCCCTGAATTTCTTATTTTAACTCCAAAAAAGCTTTCAACTGTCGATTATCTCTCAGAGAGATGACGGAATATTTTAAATTTCACATCTGTTGGATACCAGGGCATACAGATATTGTAGGGAGCTTCAAAGCCGACAAACTTGCCAAACAAAGAACAATATTACCCATTTTGACTAAGCACAGCTTTCTGGGTATTCAGATCGTTACCTACATGTTAGTTTTTGCTAAAGCAAGGTGGACGTATCTTAGGTGGACTGGTGGTAAAACGTGTCTAGCGACCGTTTATGAGCAAATTAGAAAAGAAAAAAGAAACAAATGGCTAAAACTGAGCGGCTAGTTGTCCGGAGTCATTGTTTAAAAGGAAGTAACTACCCACTTTTGAAAAAGCGGTTTGAACCTCATTTTTGTTATGAATACCTCTGTTCGCGTACCCAAATGAAACAGTTTGCATTCGATACTGAGAGATGAACGAAAGAAAATAACAGCTGTTTTATTCTTTCGTTCATTTATTTGCAAGTTTTTACCCACTGAAATTTCATCTGGTAAAAACTTGAACTCTGTCAAAAGCGAATGACGTAAACAATTGTTGTTGCAGATGACCCTTACCGTGAAGTGCTAACCAATATAAAAATTCGAATTTGACGTTTTTCAAGTTTTTACACAAAAAGTGTTCGTGTACTTTTCGGTAAGTGAGAGAGAATTTTCTCTCATTTGAGAAATTTTGACAGTTTTTATTTTTTGGCACAAAAAGTACGCGAACAAACATATTATTTAAGCCCAAAACAAAAAATGAAGTTTTGTCCAAAATGCTTTTGGTTGGGGTAAAACTATAAGTTTTATCTAAATCGTAAGACCCATTTTTGAGCAGGTAGGTAGGAACTTCCTACCTACCTAGGAAGAAATGGCTGTTTGTTTAGAATTAACTTAACGAAGGATTTGAAGGATGTTATAGGATGATTTTAACATGCGATTGGTCAGTTTGCAGTGATTTAATCTTACGGACAATCTACCAGATGAAAACAATGTGACCAAGCTCCAGACTTTATGCCACCTAAGCAGGTTTCTGAGTGCCCTTGAATTTTGGCTGGGGTTATGTTATTACGCAGAAGAACGGGATGAACTAGCTCCTGGTAGATGACTCAATTTGCCCAGGCAACCCTAGAACATCAATTTCATTTTTCATGTAACTGTTTTACAGACTTTATATACCACCTAGACAGGATGCTGGTTCGTGAGGGCACACTGGGTTTGTCAAAAGCTGGCTCAGCAAGCGGGTTCAGCGAATGAATCCTCCAAGAAACATGGCCCACCAGCTAAGTGAGGTGTTCTGGTAGACGGTTCCTTTGCCAAACCATTGATTGCGTAAGTCGAAAGGGGGAGGAACATTTTTTCCGTTACTTGAAAGGTTCCAAAATAAAAAATTTTGACAGTATACTTTTCTGAAAATGCTTTATATGAAGTTTGAAGAAAATCATTCAAGCCGATTAGGCTATAGCTTGACGTAAAAAAATCACTCAGGCGCACAAAAACACACAGAGACCGATGGATTGTATGCCAAAAATCCCTTTTTTGCGCTTCTCCATCATCGTAGTGTTCTTCACGAAACCAATACTTATGCCCTATGAAGCGAGTATACAAAACTATAAAAAAACATCCATAAAAATCTCCTTGCCAGTTTTTCTGCCAAAAAGCCAAGATGGGGTCAGAAAAAAAAAACCTATAAACTAAGATACATAATCAACCAACTCCTTTGTAAGGACACTTGTTGCCCTTTCTTGGCAGGAAATGAACAGAAAAAGAAAAAAACAAATTGTACATTGAAATATTTTCATACCAATAGGTTGCCACACCCACTCAACCCTTTCTTATGTATACACAATAAAAGCTTTGACTATTGCCAACATTTGGATATTATATCGACATGTTGCTGCTTTATCTGATCACCTTTTAATATCAAGACTGTCTACATATCTATTAAATAAAACTAAAACAATAATGGATATGGGAACATAATATACATAGTTGCAAAAATTTAATTAATCTCATATACAGCCCACATATCTCCCTCTGTTCTATTCAGTATGGCAGATACTTTTCCATCTCAAAGTTTTGTTTTGTATTTTACATCCAAAAACTTATCTAAGTTCGCCCTGTTCTCATTCCAAAACAAAATGGCTATATCTATGCACTTATTCGCCAGTTTCCAATTCTGAATATATCATTTTATGTTGTAAACATTTTGTTGAAATCATTACTATTTAACGCGCACGCATTTTTAGAGAGAGCTTTTTAGCTCGTCTCGCGTATAGGTACTCGTAGTTTGAGTTGTTTTAACTCCAAAATTGAGTGGAACTAAGATTTTTTTTCTTGCTTGTAACCAAACAACGTTTATGCTTACGAAATTCCGTTGGCCAAATTTTGTGCCTGCAAAATATTTAGTTTGTGCTGGACGGTTAAACGTGTTGGAAGATTTTGTCTTTTTCATTCGAACTCATAGAATCAGTACATGCTCACAGTCAGCGCCCTTGTAGTTATACAAAAAAAAATTCCTATTTCTATCCATTCCACGGTTGAAAATTACACAAAAAGATACAAATTCTAAATTTTAAAAAAAGTATCGATTGAAATCGCTTTGAAGTTTTTATTCATTAAGTGATAAAAAAAAAAAAAAATAGTTCTCTAGAGCTGCAACAATCGAACCAACAACTTTAATCAGGACACAGTCTACAGGACTTCTGTATAAAAAGGAAGCAAAGAAAATCAATAAGAGCTAGCTACTCCAGCCATCATCAGTTTTGGTATAGAAGCTCCTTTGGTGTCAATACTCAACAACTCAACTCAAAAGAAACAATCCTCCCTTAAGGTATGTTGTACGAATTAAAATGTATATCGAAAAAGAAATCATTATATAAACAAAATTAAGGTGTTTAGAAAACAAATTGTGTCTGTGTTTTCGAAAAAGAAATTCATGCGTTTGTTGTTCTTTCGAATATACCAATACCTAAGGGTTCTGTTTCGATGTGTCATTTTTGTGCGCTGTTTGATCTTGGGGGATGTTTACACTCTTCTTATATTGTTTTTTTTTTTTCATAATTGTAAAACAGGGTGGGGATGGGAATTGATTGATGATGGCACTGAAAATTGGCTTAATTGAAGCAATTACTTGGAAATGTGGAAACTAAATAAGTGTGGGGTATTGTTGTTGTAAAAAAACAGTCAGAACTGCTGTGAAACATATTTTTCAAATCGATTTGTATAGATGCAATTAAATTATAACAACCTTTAATTAAAATGAAATTGAATAGGAAAAAAGAACATCAATTTCATGAATAATTTATTAGAAGCTTGGGAATTAGAGGCTGACTGGATGAAGAGCTTTTTATGAATTAGATGGCAATGACGGTGCACTGTAGGGCTTGAGAATTTTACTTAATGGTACAAAAAATAGTTTTTGATAAGGAAGCTTGAAAAGTAAAATTTTTCGTGTGTGTGTAATTTTTGGGGAAAATTAATCATGAATAAAAGATGGGTGGTTCCTTAGTAGATTCATTCGTTGACGGTTCATACCTATACAACAGAACTTTAAGGTTTACCGTCGCGTCGGATCTTTCATGACTTAACCACAGTGGGCTTTTTATCTGGGGTTCAACTGTTCTAATAAGACTTGCTATTCCAAAATATTTGCCACAGTTTTTCCAGTACTATGAGTCAGCTGAAGCAGTGTTGTTGTAATCGTTAGTGATCCCTAAATTATGAGTGATAACGATGATAATCTGTGGATATCGCAAGACACTTGGGCCAAACAAAATAGTTTTACGAAACAATTGGAAAAACATTTGATTGACAGATGGACGGGAAAAGACAAGCAACATCGGTGAGTTTGGAACAGTTAGAGAGGACAATGAAAGCAAACTAGAGATGCACGAGTAACTTTGTGTAGAATATCTTTTAATAATTTGCGAGCACCCAAGGGGTTCTTTAAAACCTTATCATTGCGTAATTGTTCTTTCACATCTATTTTAATCCTCTTTACGGAATCCTATCCAGGAGACGCAATAGTATTACAGTTGCACCTGCCCAGATATGTGAATTAAACTTAAGCCTTATGTGGATGATTTTTGCGTGGGCATTTGACACCTGTCAAGCTCAGCTGTCATAGAAGTGTTATAAAATGAGTCAAATGTTTGCCATTTACGATAATAGATCGCTTAACCATCAAACATCTTTGGTAATAATTTTTAATAATTTACATGCGTTGTTTGTAGCCACTTTTTGCGAATTACGCGATGGTTGTGGTCGTCATAATCGACCTACCGACTACCGAGAAGTTTCTTGGTCGCGTAATTTCTCCTATTGGAGACGTCAATTGGCCACCAATATCATGAGATTTGACACCGTTAGATTTTTTGTCTGCGAGGCTACGCAAAAGACCCTGCTTATGCTTACACGAATGATTCCTGAACTCTTGACGCATTCAAAAAGAACGTTACTCAAGTTATGGCCGAGATACCGCCCAAAATGTGAGACAAAAGAGTTAAAATTACCTCAAAAGAATCGCATGCTGCAAATCTTCCCGAGATGGTCATTTGAATTATATCGTTTTTCACACTTAATGGCGGCGAATCCCAAGCTTTATAATGAAATACAATTTTCATTAAAAATATTAAGCTTCACCTACTTTCGAAACCGAAAAGTGAATGACCCTATATTGTAGCCAAATCAAGGCCAAAGAAGGGGAAAATATCGAATTGGCCAAAAACGGTGCTGCAAATAAATCAGCTTTCGCTCGAAAGCTCACCACAGGAGTGTTTTCGGAAACATCGGAACAGAAGACGGAATTTCGTACGTTTTTTTTTTAACAAATTAAAAACAATTTTTGCTTTGTGTCATTGTAGTATTTTTTGCCTTAATTTGTGTAAAGGCAAAAATCTGTTTCTTAGCTTTTTGTATACAGAAAACAATGTTTGTAATCATGCCAGTGTTAAAGTCTACAACAATAGCTTGGTAGCGAAGTAACCCCGACGCACAGAACCCGGCACTTAGGGGACCAGGCCTTATAATGTTCTCGTTGTGAAAAAAAGCTGGATATCAAGGGTTCATCCGACACTTTCTTTATTTTACTATTCTGACTAGTTATGAAATGTCCAATGGGCTACGTTCCAAATTTGTCCAGGTAGCTCAATATTGAACCTACCACCACCGTTGGTTAACTTACTTAGGACTCATCCACAGCTCGCTCGATTTCGGCCGGGTTCATCCAGATTCTCCAGAACCCTAAACAGAGTAGTCTTTCCAAATTGTCACTCTTCCCAATCGCTGTTTCTTCGCATTTAGAAAGCTTTTTAGTAGAAAAAAACTCTTAGGCCCACGAGAGTCCAGATGGTGTATGGGGTAGTAGCGTAGGCCTCGACCCTAAAAGATTATTTGGGTGATAACCGTTCCTGTATGTATCGCTGGAGTGTGGAGGAGAAAAATTCAACCACGAATTGCAGAAGCTATAAAGAAAGCCATATTGACCCGGTCAAAAAACTGAAAATACCCATCTAAGGGGAAAATACCCGATGACCTCAACTAATTTGACTTGTGAAGCTGGAACCAACTGCCTAGTGACCGGACTGGCTGGCGGGATATGTTGGTTGAAGTCATGCACCACAATTAGCCTCCTTAAGTAAGAAAGTCAATATTGTTCTTTCCTTTTACAATATATACAGGCCATATATTTATCAGCTTATCCGTTTAACTTCTGTCAAACCCTAATACTTTAGGCTAAGATCATACATGTCAATTTTTTTACCAGTAACGTTAGTCTTACAAAAGTAACTTACAGTTAGGTAGGTTTACACTATAGATGAACTTATAGTAAGAAATGCTTACCGTAAGTTGTAAACTTATCACTGCCGGGTATGTAAGCCGTGAGGTTTCCGTAAGTGTCAAAAAAAGCGTTTAGACTTGTAAGTTTTTCTTTCAATTTACATCTTACGTTAATTGATAAAATTAACTGTAAGTCACTTACAGAGCCGTTTACATTAGTAATTTTTTTTAGAAGTTGCTTACGGGAGTAACTTTCGTAAGTAAGACTTACGTGTGTAATCTTAGTTTAATACGTTGTTAAGTTATAACAAAGGTATCTGTATCCCGTTCGCTTCATGCAATTTATACAAAAAAAAATGTAAGTTGTCTCCGATTAAATACGTAACGTAACGGGTCTTGGAAGATAACGGGTATTTTTTTTTAAACATTGAGAACTTTAGATAATAATACAAGACAGAAATATTGTTGGAATAATTTTTTATGTTATTATAATCTGGTAGATTAATTTATAGAAATTATTTTTTAAATGGTTTCCAGCATTTGTCCGCCGCCGCCGACGATACAAATTGCATATTCTATTCGATTAGTCCGATTTTTCACTACTTTTTAAAATCTTGCATGAATATTGGCTTCCAATGCTTTAAGAGTTGCTAGTTTGTCGTTATAAGCTAATGACTTAACATAGCAACATAAAAAGTAATCGAGAGGCGTTAAGTCGCACGAACGAGGGGACAGTTAACAGGACCACTTATGGAAAATCTAGTCGTCACCAAATTGATTTTGAAATAAAGTAAGCGCGCTATTTGCCAAAGTTTCGATATATTGCCGTAGATGTTTAGCTGTTTAATTTTTGGAAGCAAAAAATCAGACACCATGGCTCGATAGTGCTCGCCATTCACCGTAACGGTGGCTCCTACCTCAAGGCGAAAGAAATAAGAACCGATGATGCCGACAGCGTATAAGCTGCATCAAATAGTCAATGTTAATGGATGAAATGGTGATTCGTTAATGGCTTGAGCATTGTCTTCGCTCCACATACGTCGATTTTGCTTATTGACGCAGCCACTTAGCCAGAAATGAGCTAAAAAAAATGAACGAAGTAGTGCTCTATGAACTTCGTGAGCAGATATTTTTTTCAAAGTATTTTTCAACAATTTGGAAGCGTTGTTCTGGCGTTAAATGATTCATGATGAATTGCCAAACATTAGGTATTTAACAGAAATGTCAACACTGTTCATCATTCTCAACTGTGAAACCATGGACAACAACCATCGAAACTTTTCATGCAGCTAAAATAATACCCTTAACATATTAAAGGCAGTTACAGTTGGAATTTTTAAGTATATTTAAGAATATTTTAACTAACTAAACGAACACCTCCTAGATTCTTGTAAGCCTTAGCCCAAAATACTCTAATTTGAGGTAAGCTGCAAAGACATTAATCTAGACTTGACAAAATTAACAAATAATGAGTTTTCCTTGAAATCTTTTTATGACTTTCAAAAATGTCTTTTATCGCTCCTAAGTTCTTTCCTTTTAAACAATGTAATTAATATTATAATTTTTTTTCTCAAACCCTAAATTATCCCGACTGAAAGACCTTTTGCAAGACACAATACGACATAAGCATTTAATTTTGATTACACATCATGCCATAAGCACCTTTGTATGGTATCCCTTATTACTTAAGAGGCTTACAAGAGTAAGTTAATTATGCCACCTTAACCTCATTTGGTCCTTCATTAATAAAAAATTAAGCCGATTTAACGACGGTATACAAAAAAGTAACTTTCTTTGGCATTACAATTTTTTCCTAATGGCATGCCATATTTCAAGGACTAAATGACAGACGTATAAAAAAAAAAACTTAAGCAAAAAAAAGGAATTTTCGCACACATATCCTACAAATGGATTCAGGCAGTAAATTCATTTGAAAGTTTTATCCTCCAATTGTGATCCACCGACCCGACGACGGGCGACGTTAAAGGAGCAACTTTTATCGCAACAATATTGCATAGAGGTCAAAGTTTAATTTTCTTTATGTTCTTTCGGGCAGGTGTTACTCATTGTTTTTTGTTTGTTTTGTTTTGATTACTTTAATTTTGTTTTGTGACTTTTCCATGGCAGAACTATTTAATGTAATTTTTTCCCTCGGTGTTTTGCGTTTGTTTGTGTACTTGCAAATTAAGTGAAGAATACACAAACAACTTAACAAAATATAATTGATTTTACTCCCGCAATAGTGAAATATGAAATCTTTTCGACAAAAAAATGTGTCTTTCTTAAATCTGGTTCAGTCAGTGACAGAAATTTTGAGTGACAGTAAGAAATGCTGAGAAAAGAAAATGCAGAACAAAAGTGTCCTGGAAATGTTTTTTTTTAGATTTTGTCATTGATCCAGGGAGATACTTTTTAAAGAGTCTAAAAATACAAAATGTTTCACAAAAATAAAATCTAGAAATAAGAGAAATGCTCTTATGTGTGACAGTTGTCTTGGAGCTTTTTTTTTGCACAAATCCATAACTTTTCTTATAGTACCTAACCTACATATAATCGCAAGGGGTGTTTTTTTTAGCTGCATGAGAAGTTTCGATGGTTGTTGTCTAGGGTTTGACAGTTGAGACTGACACACTGTGTTGATATTTCTGTTAAGTGAAGTTTGGCAATTCATCATGAATCATTTAACGCCGGATTAACGCCTCCAAACTGTGAAAATTTTCTTTGAAAAAAATAAATCTATTCGTGAAGTTCATAGAGCACTTCTTCCATTTTTTTAGCTCATTTCTGTTTAAATGGCTTTGTGAATAATCAAAATTGCCTTTAATGGATCGAAGACAATCCTCAGGCAATAATGAATCACCATTACATCTATTAAAATTGACTGTTTGGTGCGGTGTACACGATGTCGGTATCATCGGTTCTTATTTCTTTCGACATGAGGAAGGAGCTGTCGTTACGGTGAATGGGGATTGCTATCGAGCCATGCTTACTGATTTTTTGTTTTCAAAAATTAATCAGCTAAACATCTTCGTCATTTGGTTAAAAACTTTGGAGCAACTTTCCATACAGCACTCTTAACCATCAATTTATTACAAAGCTTATTTGGTGACGAATTAGATAAAGATCTGGGCTATGCAAGTGCTCATAGATAGACAGAATTTTGTAACCCAGCTTTTTCTTATGATTTCTGAAAGCTGCTGTCAGCAGCAATTCTTTTATTCCTCTTAGAGCATAAGGCAAGAAACCAGACTCAATCTCTCCCTATTCACATCACCTCAACTGTAGCCATGATTCCAAATTCTGGGACTCGGCTATCGTTAAACAGTTCACGGTCAAGAATTCCTTGGTTTTCCAACATTTTACAATGTATGTAAGATCTCACAACTTCAATGAGTAGCACAAATATTAATTTTTATCACGTATACGCCCGAGTGACCGACTAACATTTTGAGAGCATGTGTTGTGGGGCTGTGCCTTCACTATATTCTTTTTAATTCTTCCTTTAACTTTTGTAAGCTTACCAAGATGAAACATTTTGACCAATTTATTATCAGACTTCATATAGCTGAACCACCGCACCGCAAGCATGCTGATTCTGGACTTGTTCAGGTCTGTCCCTACGGTTCTGATTGTCACAGTTCTTCTTCTTTAATCGACATTGTCCTACTCTTTTCCTAAGGTGACGTCAGGGTCATACAGGAGTCACCGATATACAGTATTTCGGCTGAAATGATAGATTAACGGAATCGTTAAAGTTAACGTTTGAACTCTTGACTCTGGTGTTCTGTGTAGTCCAAGAAAGGTCCGAAGACACCGCCTCCCAAATAATTGAATCTTTTCCATTTGAGATGGGGCAACATTGAATCACACAGAGCATCCATATTCCATTAAGCAATTATCGGCGGCTGCATGAGCGCCATATGTAGCAAAGCACTCTGTCATCATGTTGATACAAAATTAAATTTTCTCGATGATGACCTCGGCTTTTGAACCTGTCTTCTAAGCTACAAGGTCGTGGGCATACACCATTGCATGAGCTAGACTAAACAAGATCGGCGTATTCACTTCATTTTATTTTTCATTGCTTACGTTGAATGTTGGGGTGGAAGTAACATTGTCACTCTTGACAGCAAACTATCAGTCATTGAGCAATAAGGAATATAAAATAATGGTTTTCTTATTTAAAGTCTGGGTCAGCTTCAGATAGAGACCCTCTTACTAAACATAAACGAATGCTTCTTTCAAATCAACCAGATTTTAGATTTGTCAGAAACTAGATTGAAGTGGTTGCAAAAAACAACGCGTTATGTCAATACGTTTGTCGTTTGTTTACGGTAACTTTGTCGTACTTAAGACTAAATGGAATGTGTGTTCTTATCATTTTTACGGGTGCCCTGTCATGACTAATACAAACTTCACGTTTAAGGGGGAACTATCTCATTAGAAGGCCAAGACTTATTCTTTAGGCATTTGATCAGAGTTAAGAGTGTTGCATACATAATAGGTTTATTTTAATCGTCTATTCTATACTATAGACCACAGACCTCCAAAAGTTACTCCTTTTACCTTAAACACCCTCAACAAATTTATTATTTTTTCACCACGGTATGTAAAGGGTCTTCCAATAGGGACTTTCGAACGTTGACAGTTGAAAGCGGCCATCTTGTTGAAGCTAGATCTGTCAAATTGGCTGTCATTTATTCAGTTTCTTTTGTCAAATCCCAATGGACGAATATAGCGTTCAACATAATATGTGCAAATGATAAAATTGTTCGCCCATTGTACGCTTCGCATAATCGTCCTTGCGAGAGGACTATTCGCAGTGTGGTGAATAAATTTGATTTGACAGGTAAATCATGTGATTTGACTCCATTACACTGTTTCTTGTGGGTCTTTATTAAGTCGCAGGTCTATGCGAATAGACCACATAACAAAGCGGCAAATAAATCCTGATTTATGCGCTAGAACCATGGAAAGGGAACTCATCGGATGCAAGCCATGAACAGAAGCCGCGGCGTTCAATTAAACAATGTTATATTCCACACATAATGACATCGATAGGCCTTCCAAATGAATACAAAATTTCCATGACACACTTTGTTTTATTTAAATTTAAAGTTAGGAAGCGCTTAATGAAACACTCTTTTCATCTCTGCCTGTGCATTTTATTTTATTCTTGTAACTATTTCACATTTGAAAAGCACGGGAGCGCGCTTAAGGGAGAGCTTAAACATACTTAATATAAAATGCACATAAAGCTTGTAGGCAAAGATAGAAACTAAAAAAAGATGGCGGACTGTATTGTTTATGTCTGTGGTATAGACTATGGAGCATTGCTTTGATTTTCAGAATGTTTTTTCGCGATTAAAGATACTTTACTTTTATAAACCTTCCAGAAAAAATTATTTGTATGATGGTGAAAACCGTTTCAAAATCCATTGCGTGGTTTAGAAGTAGTTAGCGGATAAACAGGAGCTCAACTTCCTTTTTCTACTATGTTTAAAAGATATATGTAGTATGTAGATAAAGAAGATAGAGCTCTTGAATTATTTATGTTATTTTCAAGTAGTCTTTGAAATGTTTTGGTAACAATTCATTTGAAGATATCAATTTTTTAAGATACTATGTAAGATCGATTGCAGGGAATGAAACAAGGTGTCACAAAACTGTAGAAATCTCAAAGCTGCTTGCCTTGCTGGACTTTGGGTCCACAACACTTCTCATATAGATCTAATTGACCTCAACATCATAAATGTTGAGCATGATAAATGTATTGTTCCATGATGTTGACATCCAGGTCGTTTTTGTAATCCATAGCCTTCGAGGATTTTGTAACACATTACTTGCCGTCTTCTTATGTTGGAAAATGTGTCGGTAACCTACAACAATATACCATCCACGTATATGATTTATATGGCATTTGGTTTGTCTCGTTATTTTATTGAGAAATACTGTCAAAAACGATTTATAGAAAACACAAATCGTGTCTTTATTATTTATTTTGCAATAAACCCACTCCTTTCATCATTTCCAAACGTCCTTGTCCAAGTTATTGAATTTCCAAATTAATTTTCATCTCTTTGCTGTCTTACTTATAATTTATCTCAATTTTCATCTGAACAATCGTATCATTTATCATAATATGATCCATCAAAACAAATGCAAAGTAATAAACCATTTTCATCTTTCTCAGAATATTTTTATTCATGACAAAATACGCAAGCATTTCCACAGCATCTAGATTTTTCATCCTCATCCTTTTAACAGACAACCAAACAAAAATGCAATCTTTTTCTATTGTTAAGAATATTTTCGCATTTTTCTTCCTTTTTTCTTTTTAAGTCCTTTATAAGAGAGCCTGGCATAAGATGAACATTTATTTATCAACCACACTCAGGGATATTTTTTTTTTTCATATCACACTTTGCTTGAATTGAAAAAGAGCATCATCTGCGGGGTGCAGTGTTGTGTTTTGTTGGTTTTATACTCGTGTATACTCATATAATAGTGGAGACTCCATAATGCTTTTATAAAAGATACTTGAGCACAAATTTCATTTCAGCAAAACAAAATTATGCCAGAAGGGATCCTTGTGTGAATTCTATATTTAAAACAATCTTAAGGGTGTAGGTGTAGGCTGAATATGGAAAAGAAGTAATGTGGTTCAAATATTCCATTTGTAAAAGAACTGCAAGAAAGTAAAATTTCTTAAGAAAAAGTACCTACTTTCAAAAAAAATCTTCTATTTTTATCAACTATATTGATGATCCGATGAACTTCGTTTCATTTTTTAACTGATTTTACTGTATAAGTCTTGATTAGTAATTTTAAATCATAATCAACGCCAACTCGAAGTCATTCAGGTCGGCAGTTTTTATACCCTTTGAGTTTCGTTTCATTTTATCATGAAATCCTCCATGACACGTGAACACGCATCAAACAGTTGTCCATGCGTAAACACTTTAATTTAAGGCCACAAACTTTGAATTATTGCCTTTTTGAATTGTTGATCACCCCAAAAGCCAGGTGCACAGCCCTTAGAACTCGATGAACGGCAAGTCCGCTGGAATCATAGGGATTGGCAGAATCAAAACATCATCTATTGCTCATTCGACGGTTGATGATAATAGGTTGATTCCGCAACATGATGATTACAGATTCTACTTTCAATTGCATATTGTGAGGTGGTAGTTCACGCAGTTCCAGTGAATCTGAGAATTCTGTTGGAATGTTGACTACTTCATCCTGGAATTTTTCAAGTTGAATGGTTCGCTTAGCAAATCACGGTTTTTTGAATTTTGAAGACGTCAATTGAACTCTTCCAAGTGACTGACACGAAGATGTTTTAAATTTCTGTCTAGCAACTTCAATGTTGGCTATCATCCTGTTCGGCTGAAAAGCCTTTTTTAATATTTTAATAATTTTGAAAATTTACGAAATGGAAAGCTAAATAAAACCCCCACAACACAATTTTCTTTTTGGAGAATAGGCTTTTTACTGTTGACAGATGATTGAAATTATTGAACGTCAATGTGACTTTCGAACAACTATGCGCTGTATTTTTGAAGCGCGTAATTTGACATCATGCTCAACAGTCCATTCGTATCAAACGATCAATGTGCATGTGTGTAGAATAACTCACATTCTCCCGTTTTTTCAGTTCAGAAAGTTCAGATTGTCTGCTTTCTAGATGAAATCAATGTCAGGATAACTGCATGCTGCAATCGAATCGGAACGAAGCCAAAAGAAATGAAATTAAGACCATCTGCCACTGCCAGTTCCTCCGGGAGAATCAACAAAGTGTGGAGGTACCACCAGTTCCATTATTGACAGCTTATGTCAAAAAATTATACGCAGTCCTTAGTTGTTGATTCAATTTCGTAACATTTGTACGCGCTTGTGCATATGTATGTATATATTTTAGCCACTTGGGCGTATACGCAACCAAAAATAATGTTCCTTTCTTTTGTAAAGAATTCGCTATGGATCCTTAAAAATGTTTGAACAATGCATGGGACGGTTTCTGGGTGCTAAAAGATTAAAAACAACAAATTTTTCACAACCCGCTTTTTGCTTTTTCTTTTAACAAAAGAAAGTCACCAATTTTTCTGGCTAACATACATAAGCTTCTCGCATTCAAAAGCTCATAATTAGAAAATATTGCTCTGCTTTTTGAGTTGTTTAATTTTTTTTTGAGTCTTCGGAACACGCTTTGGTTTTGTTTGTTTGTCATTTTTGACACTTAAAATCAAGATGCAGTTCACTAAGCAAAATTGTCTGTCATCAAACATGAAGATCATTTTCGCACATTGTCATATTGAATAACTTGTTGCCAACACCACACAATTTCAATTTCATTGAATTTAATCACATCACCCTTGTATGTATATATCTCTGCTCTCTTAATTAAAGCTCACAACTAACAAACAGCTTTCAAATCCTCATTTGCGGTTGAATAAAGACTGATTTTTTGAACCAACCAGATGGGACTAACTCAATATAGTCTCCAGCTGGGATGAGCTATCAGGCCATTGCTCAATGTCTTCTCTAAGCATAACTGTAGAGAACTTTCTCCACTTAGTCGTTCCATTAAAGATACGGTCTATTTCAATGTCCACTTTTCTTAGCTTCGAAGCTCTTACAAGCTGGAACGTCTACGTTCGTTCTGCATGGCTCAGCCATTTCAATCGTGGGACACAAATTTTGTTGACCGTCGTCGGTTTAAGATAAAAGATGGACAGGATCTTTTATGCGATGTTCAAAAGACTTATGCCTGTTGAGTTGGTACCAAATGGGCGGTCTCCTTTTTTGCGAATGGGAGAAATTGTACTGAAATTCCAATCGTGGGGCATACTTTCTCCCGACCATTTAGTTCCTGACCAAGTCAACTTCGGCGTGTTAAAAACAGACGTATAAAAAAAAAAACTTAAGCAAAAAAAAGGAATTTTCGCACACATATCCTACAAATGGATTCAGGCAGTAAATTCATTTGAAAGTTTTATCCTCCAATTGTGATCCACCGACCCGACGACGGGCGACGTTAAAGGAGCAACTTTTATCGCAACAATATTGCATAGAGGTCAAAGTTTAATTTTCTTTATGTTCTTTCGGGCAGGTGTTACTCATTGTTTTTTGTTTGTTTTGTTTTGATTACTTTAATTTTGTTTTGTGACTTTTCCATGGCAGAACTATTTAATGTAATTTTTTCCCTCGGTGTTTTGCGTTTGTTTGTGTACTTGCAAATTAAGTGAAGAATACACAAACAACTTAACAAAATATCATTGAATTTAATCACATCACCCTTGTATGTATATATCTCTGCTCTCTTAATTAAAGCTCACAACTAACAAACAGCTTTCAAATCCTCATTTGCGGTTGAATAAAGACTGATTTTTTGAACCAACCAGATGGGACTAACTCAATATAGTCTCCAGCTGGGATGAGCTATCAGGCCATTGCTCAATGTCTTCTCTAAGCATAACTGTAGAGAACTTTCTCCACTTAGTCGTTCCATTAAAGATACGGTCTATTTCAATGTCCACTTTTCTTAGCTTCGAAGCTCTTACAAGCTGGAACGTCTACGTTCGTTCTGCATGGCTCAGCCATTTCAATCGTGGGACACAAATTTTGTTGACCGTCGTCGGTTTAAGATAAAAGATGGACAGGATCTTTTATGCGATGTTCAAAAGACTTATGCCTGTTGAGTTGGTACCAAATGGGCGGTCTCCTTTTTTGCGAATGGGAGAAATTGTACTGAAATTCCAATCGTGGGGCATACTTTCTCCCGACCATTTAGTTCCTGACCAAGTCAACTTCGGCGTGTTAAAAAAGTTCCACTTGAAGTCCAGCGGCTATTCTCTTAAGTCTGGCGATGGTAACATTAATCTTATGTTGATCAGGTAATTGTATTTCTTCAGTGTCATCTAAATTGACTATTATCGGCAGGATCTAGCCTGGTCACGTGCAGTAAATGGTTGTAGCGTTTGATACCTGGTCAGCATAGGTGATAGTGGTCATATCAATTGAAGTAATCCAACATCTTCGTAGTAATTTTGTGTACCTTAGAGCTCACCTCGATTTCTGAACTTTAAGCTTAGTACCAACCATGTTTTTTTTTTTTAATTTTTTTTATTTTATAAAGCGCAAGCGCGCAAGTTGTTTGTTATAGCCTTTTTAATGATTAGTCACAGCGCGAGCCATAGGAAATTAGAGAGGAAGGGAAAGGAGGTGTCGATGAACATTGGTCTTGAATGTTTGAAGATCAAAATGGCAAGGGAAAATTGTGCCAGGCAATTCATTCCACATTCGTGTTGTACGGCTAAAGAAAGAATTCCTATATTTGACGGTACGTCCGAAATCGGGCTCAAGTGTAAGCTGATGAGCGTTCCTAGCAAGACGAGTATTACGGGGAAATATTTAAGGGGTAGAACGCAGCTGGCTACCTCGAGTGAGCATTTTTTATAAAATATAATCTGTAAAATAAGGAAAGACATGAGACATTTTGACGATGTTCGAGTGAGGGAAATGTTTCTCTCTCCTATCAATTTTAACGCTTTTTTCTGAACTCTGTCCAGCAGGTGGAGAAAAGTTTGAAAAGCACCTGCCCACAGATGAGAGTTATACTCGAGTTTAGGGCGTATAAACGCTTTGTAAATTGTAGCCAGATCAGAAGGGGTGAAAAACTTCTTGCATCTATTAAGGAAGCCAAAGCATCTTGCAGCATTCTTGGCAATCTCAAGTATATGATCATTCCAACGAAGATTGTCACTGATACACATACCGAGTACTGATAGCTTTTCGACCTAATCGATGCAAGTACCATTCATGGATAATGGCATAGGGGGTATGTTTAGCTTCAACGACAAAAGACAGCATTGAGTTTTCGACGCATTAAACTATACACGATTTCTTATACCCCAATTTACAATGCTTTAAATCGAAGTTTAATGAGCTTATCACACGGTATCGTTGTAATAACAAGTCCGAAGGCGAAGGCCATGAATTATCAAACGTATATGAAAAGCTGAGGGTTGAGTCGTCAGCAAAACAATTTAATGGATTAGAAGTCACAGACAAGAGATCATTTATAAAAATGAGAAAGAGAGTCGGAGACAGAACGGAGTCCTGGGGCACACCAGCATTTATTTTGTGGAGATCAGAAACCGTCTACAATACAACTTGTATTGAACGGTCGAGAAGATAGCTTCTAATCCAACGAATAAGAGTATCATCGATGCACGCATTTTCGATAAAAGAGCTTCATGCCAAACTCTATCAAATGCCAAAATGTACGACTATGTACTTATATTCAGAATGGTGCAACAGTGTCTTCCATCAATCGCATCATGATCGATTTGCGTGGGTTGCATTTTGTTCGAACATCTGGTGATCCCCATCAATTCTATAAGCTCGATAAGCAAATGTCCATTGTCGAAAATGGTGTTGTGTAGGCCGTACATTCCGATCGCCTTACCAAAAGTTATCCCTTCCAATTTTGGTGTAAATACCAGCCAAAAGAGATGTAACGTAATTTTTGGGGCACCTGTTCGTTTGTTTTGGCAATGAGCTTGGAAAAACTAACCCTGGTACCGCTGTATTTCTCTAGATGGTGGGATTCAGAGATGATACGGATGAAAATCTTCTTCTGACAGCGTAACCGTATCCAAACAATCGCGAGGAAACATTTTCCATTTTAGACAAATTAAAAAGAAAATTATTTTCAATATGCATTCTCTTTATCTGACATTTCAAATATTTTTGTATGTGTTCTATATCATCGTCCTTCAACCATGTTACCTCGGCAAGGATTGATTACTTAAAAAAAAAAACGAAACAAATATGTATGATGGGATTTTGATAGTTCATTTTTTATTCTGTATCCTTACCAAAAAGATAAATATACAATGTTTTATATTACATAGTGTACTGTACACATACATACATACATACACACATAATTACAATTTTATGTTTAAAGAAAAAAGAAAAACATCCCTTTCAGGACTTTGTCTATTTCATGATATCAATTTCAATTTCAGGTTACGACACAGGAGCATTAATAACGAAAAAGGATGGCATTAAATAAAAATGGTCTTTCATTATCTGAGGATGAGGTGGATGAGTAAGTACATACACATATAAAAAAATTATGTTTGTAGTTAAGGAGTCTCTGTTCTATAATAAATAGTACATGTACTGTACATTCCTAGCATGTTGAGAAGATATTTTTTTCATATTAAGTCTGCCATTTGAGAACATGAAAAACAGATACTTGGTTGGTTATCTTTATATAAGAGTTCGAAGGATGCAAACCTTTACACATACTTTTGCTATCATCTATATAGAAAAGCAAAATGGAATCACGTGGAAATAATGATTTCCTGATTACTTTCTGACGTCTCCATACGCTCCCATTCACACACTTCATTTGGAACTTCTATTCAGTTGATCAAAATCAATTTCCTCCAGACAGGCGTCATTATCTTCATGTCGTGATGTTAAATTGAACAGAAACGACCTTCCATTTTGTTTGTCATGTGGTTATGTGTGTGTGTTATTAAACATTACAAAAAATGTCCTTTTTTTACTTTGGCTAAATGTTCACACAATCATATTACACTTTTTGCGTTGATGAACATCAATTACACTAGATGTCAGCTTCTTTAATTAATTTATTGATCGAAAAAAATTGTGTTACATAAAAACATGTGCATATTACATACATTCGACATATTAAACAACTGTTTGTCCTATTATTCCTGTGATACAACAAATTCAAATGAAAAAGGTAGTCCTTAATGTCAAAACAATGAGGCAGACATAGAATAAAGGCAGGCATACAAAATGATTTTTCAAGTTCAAAGGTAAAAAGAAAATTTATTGCTTAACAGTTCATTGAATAAATAATGGTAATTCACAAGGGAATGTGTTCAAAGTCTTTACTTAACGTCTTTGTAATCAAAATATATTTCCAAGCCAAAAAAACATGCTGAAATGATGCGGTTAGGAATGTTAAACCATTTTGCGGTAAGCCTATGATGTAGACTCAGGATCCTTTAAATGGGATTATAAGTTTCGGCAATGTTTTTGAATAATTTATTGCTAAACTTCTTCTTTTTTACCTGAACCATGTTTGTAAGTCGGTTTGGGGGTAAGTGTCCTTTTTGACAAATTCAGAAGATGTAATGGAAAAATGTTTAAGAGGTGGTTTTGAAAATAATCTTTTCATGAGTTTGATGTGTGGCAGTCCGCAATTCCACATGTTTTATGCGACCGACTGAAAAATTGCTGGCAGCTTCTGTAATTAATTCTGTATAGATAAACAGTTACGGAGACCGAGCCCCATTTAGGTAGTCAGGAAATCCTGAGTTCATGTAAGCTTTCAACTTGGATAAATCACTTCATAGATTGAACAAACCAACATAAGTTTAAAATACTCTCACGCCCATTAGAGAACTCAACACGATGGAAGTATTCTATGACTTACTTGAGAAATCCTAGTACAACTGCCCTAAATAGTGTCAAACATCATAGAATTGACTTGGGCTAGTTGACTTGGCATCAGCGTGAAAAGTCGATTCAGCAAGTAAAATATACCCGGTTTTCCGATTTCTAAATACTTCAATATGCTTGGAAGGTAAAGGGTTGTAGTGTATTATTTGCAACCTGGCAATGCCACATTATTCTAAGAATTTCTTATTTCCTCAATTTCTTTTTAACCTATCCCTTCCCACTTTTTTTGATCTCAGTTTCTCTTTCTCTGTCTGTCGTCTCTATTCTGCGAACGAGAACGTGGTCGGTCATTCGTGATCATATTATAACTAACGAAACAAATTAATCTTTTGTAAATAGTATCAAGTTATTTTATAAAAAAAGTTATTATTTTTACATAATTTGTTGACATTTTTATTTTTCGTTAAATAATAACTTAAGGGTCATTCATTTTTCGTTTTCAAAAGTAAAGCAAAATAAAACACAAACAGCTATACATTTTTGATAAAAATTTTATTTCATTATTATGGAAAATTTGGACTTTGCAATTAAGTCTGAAAAACAATTTCATTCAAATGGCCGATGCTTTGAGAACATTTTAAACCACTTTTCCTCATATTTCCGTCTGTCTCTCGAAGAAATACGGACCAACGACACCCTTCGATCATAGAGCACACCATTCAGTCACTTTGTCTATTATATAGATGCAACGACACCTCTTTGATCACTTGTGGGTTTTCTGAGCCCCATATGCAACAATTTTGTTTGTTAGCATCAACCCACCAAGTGAAAAATGTGCCTCATCGCTGAAGAAAATGTTGTTCCAAAAATCGTCGTTAATTGTCTGTTGTTCTAGCACTCAACTTTTAACAATTTAAACGTTTTGATCTTGATCGATTGTTAAATGATTCATTATCGTAAATGGAAAACATTCAACTAAATGACAGCAGAGTTTGACAGGTGTCAAATGCCAGTGCTACCAACTTGAAACTACGAAAAGAATGAGCATTGAGCTCATAGAATTTGCAAGAAGCTTCTACAACAACATGGTCAATGTTCGAATACTGGCTGTTTCGATGCCCAGCTCAATCGTATAAAATAAAATTCCGATCTTTTAAATGAAAGACACTTTTTATAGTGGGAAAATAGTTTAAAAAACCCACTTCTATCACATTTTATTTAAGTAAAAAAGACGCTTCACATTCGGACGATCTGTCTCGTTTCGCTTCTTAACCAATACTAAAAAAGCTTATAGCTTTTTAAGAAACCTACTTATTTAGAACAAAAAAGAGCTTTCTTGCAACGGAGTTGCCAAACTCACAAAGATACTTAGTACTTAGCATAAAAATAATATGAATATAAATAAATCATCGAAAGGCAATGCCGGAAGGGTAATGCCATTCGATACACTGGCTTTAATTTTATATGGTTTAAGTTCTTAACGTCCAATAGCACATTATCATGATATGTTTCATTAAAAAAAGTCCACGTTTGGATAGTAATTCGATGCACTGTCTTAGTCCATCCAAGGAACTGATACACACTGAATTTGTTGTTATGGACAGTTTGAATGTAAACAATTCTATACGTTGCTTTGCTATTCTTGATAAACAATATCCAAAGGAATATGTCGAGACTTTCACTGAGTTGAACAACTTGACTCAGCTTATTGACAAGCAAACACATATCCTTGACATTCTAGGTCATTGCGTATACCCTCTAGATTTGCTCCTTGACAAGTACACCATTGATTTATTATCGCACCTAGACACTTTGACTTTGATCATTGTATCATATCACCCAATGTCTCGTATTCTTTCATACCAAGAAAATGTATCAAAGAGACCAATTAGGACCGTCTCAACAATTTCTTTGGAAGCTGTAACTGGTGGGAGAATTTTTGTACCAAACAACAAAAAGCATCAAAACAAAAGAGATTTCATATGGCTCGTTAAATGCGTTCAATTGCGTAGACTTTGATATACACAAACTTGCTTGGAATTGTTGGTTTGGCGGTATAAACCACTGACTTAATAAAGCCCCATAAAAAGTAATTGAGATGCGTTAATGCGCACGAACAAGTGGGCCCGTTAACAGGACAACTTCTGAAAATAAAGTTATCACCGAACTGATTTTGCAATAAATTGATGGTTAAGCGAATTCTCTATGATTTTCGTGAACAGATTTATTTTTTCCAAAGTAAATTTCCACAATTTGGAAGCGTTGTTACGGCGTTAAACAATTCATGATGAATTGCCAAACCTTACCGAACAGAAATGTTAAGGGCAGTTTGACATTCCCAGCTGTCAAACCATAGACAACAACCATCGAAACATCTCATGAAGCTAAAAACCACCCTTTAATATGTCTTCTTTTCATCAACCGCCAAAATTGCAAACTTCTGTATACCTATCCAACATTGTATAATACCAAAGTATGATACCAAATTTTTATGATTTAGGCATTTCTTCCATATATTATTCGCTGATAAATTTAATATTACATGCAAAAGGAACGTATCTATATAAAATTAAAGTTAAATACCTCTTGTACCCATAAACTTTTATAAAAAGTTCAAAAAGGGAATCTAAACTCCTTACTGCTTCCAATGACAACCCCCAGGCATAATATTTCATTCCATTTTTGATATAAAACCACGCTACTCATGGTTAATTGAAGTCGGTAGTAATTTTCATAATTGATTTACATAGACATGTTGCCAGGTGGGTAGTACCTACCTCTTTCAAAATTTTTAAAAAAGCATCTAATTAGTTTAAAACACTTTTCAACTTTGAAATTGTGATTCCCTTTTTTGTCCTTTAGAACAATTCCCATTACAAACCGTGTCCGCAGACAAGACTAATTAAAATTTAATTCAAAAGTCCTCCCAAAGTAATTATGTTAGTTGGAATTATGCAAAAAAGATTTCAAGATTTTTTAACCTCTTTATGGAAGTTTGTTGGTGCTTGGAGGGAATATTTGGTTTAATTAAATAATTGAATAATGGACTTTAGATTTTTAGTTTTTTTTTTTTGCAAAAATAAATTTAACATTAAACTGCAAATTAATTACGACGCCCGCCGTTTTCAAATACTAATTTTTTTGTGTGTCTTCGAAAATGAGTGAATGTTAATTAATTTGAGTATTCTGAACTAAATGATAAAAACTTAAAGCAAAAAATATGAATTAAAAGGAATTTTTATGTGTTTTTGTGTGGACCAGTCAAATAGAGGAAAGCAAATAAAAATAAATTCAAGGATAAAATGCATCTCCTCCCTGCACTTGAAAACCATTTTCAGAATAAATCTGAAATGCATCGAGTGTTTTTGTTGTTTTTTCTATCCATATCAAAATCAAGCGCAGTGTGTTGCCAACATTGATTTTTATGAATGCCATTCACTGTATAGTTTAAAGTAAATATTTGTACTTTTAATTTCTTTTGTGGACAATGAAGGTGGTCTACAAAACATAAAACAAGCCTTGTGTGAGTTTTTATTTCCGTCAGGAAAAAGTAGCACGTTTCTGGTTATTCATATACAAATTTATGAAACAGAATGTTGATTCAACTGCTGCCTGTGTATCCATGACAATCAAAATGCCTTTGTCTATTTTAAAAATATATAGTTTGGAGTGAATCAAATGTTTTCGCTCAAAAAGTTTTAAAAAGGAAAAAATTAAAAGGTGCCCTTGCTTGAGTTTGGGCATTGTTGTGTTTGTAGGTGTAATAAAATGTGTATTTTTTTCCTTTATTGGGATTCGTGAAAAGGTGTTATGCTTTTTAATTTCTAAAACGAAGTAATTCTTAGTCTTAATTGATCTTCCAAATCGAACTCATTCAGATAGGCAATGTTAATAGCATTGTATAGGATTTGAGCATCGTTTGGTAATTTAAAGGTGGCTTTACATGGAGCTGCAACAAATTATAGTGCAGACGAAAACCCTACAACAACAACCATAGTGCAGACGATAAAGATGAGCATATTCGTGTTCACTATAATTTTCAAGCTGCATCTATAATATTCCTATAATCTGCATCCATGAAGACGTCTGCATTTTGGCCTTCCCTCTCTATCACACAAGTATGATTTCTATATACTTTGCATCCTCTTTTTTTGCAGATCATGGCTTGCAGCTCCATGTAAAGCCACCTTAATGAAACTCCTTCTTAATAAAAGTGAAAGAAAAGATATTAATATAAAATTTTGATTTTCACGAAGATCTTTTAAAGTCCTACCCAGCGCCTCCAGTAACCTTTTGTGGGCCATTGAGCACGATCAGAAAACTCCAAAAGAAATAGTCTAGGGGTCAGATCACATGACCTTGGTGGCCAATTCACCTCACCTCTGCGAGGAATAACCTTAATTTTAAATAGTTGATGCAGAATGGCAATTGTAACGTCTGCTATGTGGCTTGTGGTGTCGTCCATATTATTCAATTTTGGCGGTTTTCGAAAAGTACGTCCCTAGCCGGCCCAAAAGCCACATCTAAAGGTAACTTTTTGGGTATTGTCGCCTTGTGAACCTCGTGTGGTTTGGTGCCGTCCCAACTACTGCAATTTTGCTTGTTACCACAGCCATTCACTCCTAAATTCACCTTTTAGCTAAAGATGATCTCTCTGAAGAAATTGTAATCCTCTTCCAAACGCTCCGAAGTCCAGTCAGCGAAAAAATGTCATTGTATATGGCTATGATCTGAAATCTTTTGGGTCAGTTGAGTTTTGTACGGTACATGTGCGAGCCCCGAAGCAAGTCAGCCAAGTTGAAATCTGCAAAGGGCCGAGCTCTTGTGCATTAACTGCATCAGGCTTTGCTTTCACGGGCCTCGACGTAACGTCGAGCTATATTGTGATTACAAACCGAAGGGCACGTGCTCCAAAAATTATGTGCCGAACGCACAAAGAACACGGCAAGAAAGTCGATTCGTCAGCAAAGTTGAAGAGCCGCCCATATGATAGTTGACTGTTGCTATACGAGGCACCGTGGTGTCGCTTAAGCAAATATATGCTGGAATTGCCAGAACGTGGGTCATACCTCATACTTTCCACGACTGTGTTGATCCCCAGGGAAATGTTTTCTACTATCGCTACCGCTGCGGTAAAGCGGGCGCATATAGTCCGAACTGTTCAAGGTGTACGGAAAACTCCACGAGGAATACCCACATTTAAGTTACAAGCTGGACCTTCAAAACACTTTCGCGATCAACTGTTTATTGGCACACATCATTATCGCCAGTTCCATGTAGCGGATCCGTCGAAAAAAAAGGCGTTATTTTTGAATAGGGAATGGACTGCCGGAAGCTGGTGGTGTAGCCGAGGCGATGGCCGGTGCAACATTCACCATCACCATTTCCTGTGGGAAACAGATTCGTTTCACCGGGTCGGCCGCACCATGGTATTCCGACAGGCAAACAGTAGGAGACGTACCTGAATTCCTTTCGATTGCTCCAAGGTGTTGCTGATGTTTTTTTTTGGCTTGGCTTAATGTTGTTGTTTGAGTTGATTGGTACTTTTGAATGAGGAACGGATGCGATTTATGGTGTGCTGAAAGAAATGAATGATTAGTATTGATGGTGATAATGCATGGGATATGAAAGAGCGTTGTGGTTGAGTGTGGGCTAATGTTAAGGATGTGTATGATGCGTTAAGGAATCTGAAATGTAGAATGAATGTAATATGAGAATTTTTTTTGAAGATGGTGTACTTGCGAATGATGTGGATGAGCTTGGCCGGAGCGTTTCGTGTTGCGGTGGGTTCTAATTTTGTGCATGCATGGTGATGTTGCTGCGATGAATGCTTTGCTGCTACTTGCGTATGGTTGTGTTGATGATGATTTGGTTCTGGAGTTGAGAAATTGATGGAACTGTTTGTGTCCTGTAAGAGAGTATGATTAGAAATATATATTTGTATGAAATGGGTGTGATTTAATGTGTGAAAATGTAGTTTAAAGAATATTTACGAGGATTGTTGAAGATGTTTATGCGGTTGCTGCGACTGAAATGTGAAAATGAAATGTGTTTGAATTGTCACATTGACGCAAGCGCTGTCAAAACGAATTTTTTTTGGTATAAAGTAGTCAGGGATGATACTGAGGATGGAAAGGATTTTTTTTATTAAATTTCCCATTCAGCAAAGTGAATACAAGAGGAATTATGGAAGAATCAAAAGGTGAGCCGGAGGGACGAGAAGACGAGGGAAAGAACAATTGTCTAAAAAGGGATATTCGGAAGGTGGTTTTAAGATTTGATACAAAGCGATCGAAGCATCGATCTGAAGCCTACGTTTAGGTGCTTCCCAGAAGACAGCAGAAACTGAGGGGGTGTTCTTGGTAGAGTGAGATAGGTTTGAAGCGACAGTTTCGTTGCTGAGAGTTACGGCTTGAAATATTGAAAAGACCCGTAGGGTGGTAAATGTGTGGGTAGAGGCCGAGGATTGGAAGGCTGGAGAAAATTGCTGGACAAAAGCGACGACAAAAAGGTTGTAGCAGCAAGTGTGTTTGGTTGGCATATCCAGTGGCCAAATTAGAGTCGTTGTTTTTTTAAAAAAAAATTGAACAGAAGTCCTAAAATTTTAATAGGCAGTGCGCGGATTTTACCTTTTTGGCAAGTAAGAAAAACAAAATACAAGAAGTGGCCGCCGACCTTTTCGTTGAGCAGCAAAATTCGCCAAAGAAGGCGGTTTCCTTTTTTTAAAGAAAAAAAAAACCCCCTACGGCAAGCGTATATACGCACCATATAAAGAACATCACATCAATGCCCTTGACGACATTATCAAGGGCACGTATTCAACCAAAGGGGTGGCCATATTTGGTCATTTTTTTTTGATAAAACCTACCCAACAGCAACCCTGCAACAACACCAGCAGGGTCAAAGTGTGGTAGGTCAATGGTGGTGGTAATCTTTAGGTTTTAACTATATTGGTGGTGGTATTTAGTTATTTGTTTTATTTCTTGGTGGTGGTATTATTTTAGTATGGTTTATTTTCTTATTTTGATTTCCTTGGTGGTGGTTTTTTTTATTATTGCCTTTTTTATTTTTATTTCCTTGGTGGTGGTTTCCTTTCCCCCTCTATCCTACGGCACGATATATGTTTTTGTTGTTGGCCTTCGTCTGTCCTTGGGACAAGATCCCCCCCTATTCCGGCGAGCTGAGCCGAGCCTCGCAAGCGTGCCATGTCCCTAGGATCAGACAATCTCCCCACTTCCTTTCCACGGTTACCCCTCCTCTCACCTATCCCCCTCGTTTTTTTTTCAATTTCTAGTGACGTTTCAATCTCATCTTCCATCCTACTTACCTCTTTTTACCTTTCTGTGACATCCCACTTACCTACTTAACCTTACCAACTTACCTCAAAATTACACTTTCCGGTTCCGCTTCCACATCCTACCTCAGCTCCATATACGAGTTCCTGCTTCCCATATCCATTCTTACTTACCTATCCCAACTATATACCAACTGCCGTTTCTTTTGAATATCGGCAGCCCCCATTCCGTTTCCTGCCTGTCATTTCGAATTCCACTTCCTGCCTGTCATTTATAGATCCGCTTTCTGTCCTTCCTATTTCCAAATTCAAATCCCGTTCCCTTCAAAAAGCAGCCAGCAACATCCATTTTTGAGAGAGTATTGTCACTGGTGTTAGTATCTCGAATAAGGAAAGAATAAAAACCACTGATATTCAGTTGTTAGAAGGTATCATGCAAATGGCATAAGGTATATTATGTGGCTTTTTGAGCAAAAAGCTCCTAAGTTTAATGAAATTTGAGCTATGTCGGTAATCTTCTATATAGGTAATCATTGTAATGTTGTGAGAACCATACGTTAAGAACAAGTTTTAGACCACATTTTACTTAGACGACTAGTTTTCGTACACCACTCTTTTTTTTAATAAAACCGCTGCATTGCTATTAGCGGTCTGGAACATAAGACTTTTGACTACTGCAGCGTGCGAATGGACACTCACAAAAATTAACCAGCTGATGGATAGCTTTCAACGTTTCAACCGAAACATGTTCAGAAAACCGAAACCTCCGTTCTGAGAAAACAAATTCTTTGTTGAAAGCTTTGTAAGTAGATAAATTAAGCTCAGATTTCTTTCTTCTTGCTTTAACATGACAGAGACAAATTATTCAGATTTCCAATTTCGAACAGGCTCATTTAAAAAAAAAAACGAGAGTAAATGTTTGGCGTTAACCGACTTTGTTTTTGACCTTTAATATCTGAAATCGACATCATAGGCTTAGTAGTACGCGTTCTACTGCTGCAGCTACATCATTGTGTTCAGGCTACGCGTAGCAGTGCTAAAGTTAAATGTACGTAATTCGTACCAAATTGATGCTGCAGCACAGAAAGTAGCCGACTCAACTACAACTTTACGAATGTGCTGCGCTGCATATTGACATTTCAATAGAAAGATTTGTGTTTGAGTTCAGGGCTACACCATTGTATTCAGTAAGCTTTTTTTGACATTTTTAACTACAGCTGCTTTCTTAGCTTCAGCGATTTTCTCATTGTGCTCTGGTCTGGCAGTTACATTTGGAGGATTACTAAGTTCTCCGCAAGAGGCAGTACACCGAAAAAAAAACTCTGCTGGAAGAAGCGATGAAATCCAGAACCATCGGCACAGCAAATCGGGGCTCGGCTTTGATGATGCTTTATAATATGTATTCATATACATTAGGTAAATTTTTGTTCGGAAATGCCTCGAATAATAACCACATCTGAGTGGGCTAAGGCAATTTGCTGAAATTGGTTACCCCTCATATAATATATTGTTATGGTTAAAAATACAACGTGAATTCGGTTTCCTTTTAATATGTCCTTAACCATTTGCAAACCACAATAGAAATGGAACGTTATTTTTGTATGTTTAACCTTCCATTGAAAACCCCCAAAAAATGTGAAGGGTTTTTTACGGAGTTCTGAGAACATTAGTGTCAGTGAAAGTAAAGTGTCATTTTCATTTTCAATATCCTTTTCTGACAGAATTTTTCCATTTAGGTATCCATTTGAGTTACCATTAAAATGTTTGGTTATGAGTTAAAATCGATATTTTCATCACCCACCATCTTAGTTTCATTCAGCTTTTTTTTTTTTTTTTTTTAGTAGGTCACGTCTCACGTATACAAAAGAATAGCTATTAAAGCAAAAATATCCTCACAAAAAGGGGACACATTCCATGATGGGAGGGGGGGGGGTATATTGTCTATTCATAACAACCCCAACAACATTGAGTGCGATTAGTTCCACAACAAGTTAAGCATGTAAACAATGACTTACCCTCATGATAAACGACTAACTTTAACCATTCTAAGAAGAAAACAAAACTTAAATAAGTTGAATTTAATTAAAAGTTTATGCGTAGATATAAAAATAGTGGGGTTTTAGTTTGTCTGTAGTTAATTTATATTCAATAAAACGTTGTGGCAATGGGAGCTATTATATAGGCTTACAATTACTTTTCCTTTTCCCTGTTGCTAACGATTTTAAATACAAAATGGATGGATTCTTGACTTGAAAGATAAATTCCTCGCCATTTTAAATTTCTCACTGAAAAGCATCCCAATGATTTTAAACAAATTTATTCGCACCTGAACACGCAAAGTTAAAAAACACTTAAGGATCTTGACAAACGAATCCAATGCTCCAGATTTCTGGAGGTGTTTTTCCGCACTGAAACATTTATAAACCGAGGTGGGCAACAAGCTTGACAGAGATCTTGGATGGAAAATAAATAAGCAAATAAAATTTATTACTTCATTTCATAAATGCCAATGTGCCTCAGGGCTCTGTTTTCTTTCTCTTCTTTTCATTTTTCACACATTTTGCTTAAACTTTCAATCTTATTTTTTTTGCTGGAATTTTGACTTTTTCTTCCACAACATTATACGGGTGAGCACAATGGTGTAGCTGCAGCAGTAGTTAGTGGCAATGTCAATGCTTGTGTCAAAAAAAAGTAGCGCATTCACGAATATAATGTGCAGCACTGAACTCAAACAAAAATCAGTTCTGCCATTTTGGTTCGTGAAGTTGGAGTCGAGTTGACTTGTAGTTCAGCTGCTACTTCACATTGTAGCCGTGCAATACGATTTACGAACATTTTGACAGTGCTACGTACTACTGCTGCAGCTACACCATTGTGCTCAGCCAGTAAAGCCTAAAAACAAAACTCTTTTTCGGCGTATGCCAATGAAAAACCAACGTGGTGAGACATCAGTGCACATGGCGACTCTGGGAGAAATGTAGTGATCATTAGATCAAGTGGAACTTCAGTAGCAAGTAATAGTATGGTTCTTTGGCATTTGGATTGATCAACATAAATATATATTCTCACAAACAGAGCTATAGAAACGAGCTCTTCAGCTGAAAATGTTAGTGGGTTAGTATAGCGGGGTAAAGGTGATTTGATGCATAACCTCTAATCGCTGATAACAAACCACATTATGTTACATCAAAAAGGGCCGATATTAATGGGAGTAGATAACCTTTTATTCAAGCTCGATTCGGGTACTTGAAACACATTGCCTTGGCCTTATCTAGTCGACTAAAGCGGGGACTAAAGCATGGGACAATGCAGAGGCCAAGAAAAACATTGTTCCATGTGAACAACTGTTTCCAGGACAAGACAATTGTCATTATATTGTCTTCCGAGCTAGCCTGTCGAGCTATCTATGAGGACAATATCGGTATTTCGACTGGCTGGCATTGTCTTGTCCAACCCCGTTCAAGAAGCTCGGACAAGACAATTGACAATTGTCCCATGTGAACGCTGCTTAATTTTTCAAATCTTTATTTTTTTCAAAAACTCTTTTTAAACTGTCATTATTGATCTTGCACTCGCCAGAATAATGGAGAGAGGTTTGTACCGAAGCCAGAACATCAACATTTGGAGACATATAAAAACCAATCATTACGCGTACGTCATAATCGTCTCCTATTAATTAAGGTCGGCCTGCACAAGGTCTTGGATTTAACTTTTTAAAAAAATTGAATATCAAATACAAATAAAAGGCTAAGAAAACTTCAGGAATTGATACAAATTATGAAAAGAAGTGGACCTAGGTAACTTCCATGAGGAACGCCTGGCCTAACGTTGCAGAAACTTAATAAGAGAGAAAAGTGTCGATTGACAAAATTCGTCTACGGCCACTCAATATAATATTTATATTGTCTGGCTGCAAGTTCAACTCCTCCTGGAGCACAGGCCAGCAACAAAATCTTTCAAACTGTCCCGATTAGCTGCAACTGGCCTAAGATGTGGCTATGATTTTATTCCTTGTGATTGAGACTCTTAAACTATTTATAACATCCACTCCAAGATTATTTTTGGTCTGAACAGAGTTCGAGTATATCGAGTTCGCTCTGAACGCCCTTTGGACTTCAGAGCACTCTGAACCAGAGAGAAGATGCTAATAGAGAGAAACAACTTTCCTCGCCTCCGTCCCCGCAAAGATTTTTGTTTACATTTTTATAATGAGTTGAATTCCTATCGGTATATACATGTTTTCTCCTTGTCCAGAACAAACAAAATCAAAAAAAAAAAAAAAAATGTGTGTCTCTTTCTCTCTTATTTAAAGGTCTATGGACAGCAACTTGCATCTGTGTTGTCCTCACATTTTTTTTATATGGAGTTTAATACAGATGCAAGTTGCTGGCCGAATCGCAGCTTGTAGGCTAAAAGAGAGCCATCGTCGAAGTTGCCTCTCTCTATTAGTATCTTCTCTCTGCTCTGAACTATTAATGAAACGAATTTAATATTCCATTTATTTCCTTTTCTAATGCCATTTGAAAAACCTGCAAAAAAAGTTTTTTAAAATATGAATTGGAAGCGTGACACTTCAGACGTTTTATTTTTGTTCAGCTTTTAGCTCAGTCTGCGCCCCCATATTTTTATTGGAGCCCGTAGAGCACACTCTGAACACGCTCTGAAGGAGAAAAGAAATACAAATTCTATACTCTGAACTGAATCTGTGAAACTCCAGGCTCTGCTGTGAACTAAAAAAGAAAAACGCCTATTGTCAGCAGGTTTCCTCAGTGAAACTGATTAAAAACTGGCACCTTTCAACGCGGAGATTCTGGCGTCTTTTCTAAATTCTGTCAAAGTGTGAAAATTAAGTCGATGGTTGACTTTCCTTCTGGAATTACACCAATAGGGGCTGAGTTCAGAGTATCTTCGTTTTAGTGGATTAGGGCACACGATGCTGAGGTTCTATTCGTCAAGTACGGAGCATACACCATTAAATAAGGTGGCTCCTTACCAATCAATATTCCGCTGCTTTGGTGCTTTGGAGAGTTTAGCCGAAAGGCTATTCACTCCAGAAGCCTTGTGGGACTTTTGTTAAGATACTCAAACTTCTTCCTTATCGGGTGGAAGGAAGTCCTGTACATCATAGAATGAATCGTTCTGCCTGACACCGATTTGTTGGTTGTATTTGCATATACTACTTGTGCTTTTGATACCGATTTCACATTGGGTAAATTAAAATCTACAACGGTCACCAAACAAATTGTTTAAACTCTACAAAACCTATAGTGGAATCTTGAATGATATCGCATGCAAAAAGGGGAATACCACTATTTGAAAAAAGTTGTAATCCAACCTCGAAGCTAATTTGTACATATTACGTGGTTGCAAAATATCGTAACTGCACTTAGTGCACATTTCATTTGAAAAAGATTGCCTCCTCCATCAGAGAGAAATAGGGGAATTCCCTTATAAGTCGACTGTTGTTGCTCATTGCTCACATACAGTTTGGAAACTAGATCGTAGAAGAAAATAATTAGGTACTTAAGCTTGTGACATTTTAAATAAAAACTGGACAATCTCAAAGACGTTCCTTAACTTTTCACATAAGCTACAACAAATGATCATAAAAAATTATAAGACACAAAAATTTCAATGAACGCTATAATTCTTGATTGCAAGTCTTGATTCGTCTTAATTAATATTGATGTTTCAATTTAAAAGTATTAACTGTTTGGGAGTGTTATGTGATTTTTTCTGCTTTGATTCAGATAATGTTGTCATTGTCATTTGACTGGGTGCTATAAGTCTCCATATTGCAGAGGTTGAATAATATTCATGACGAATTCGAGATCAAAGTTGGTGTTTGTTTTATTTCGTCAATCAATTGCAGTATCAAAAAAAGTATTATGTCAGAGCGGTTAAATTGATTGTCAAGTTTATGAATGATATCGATTTGGTTTTAGTTTTCAATTGTTGGGTTCTTTCTTAGCATTAAGAGTAAGGTTTTGAGAAGTATTTCTTCATCGCAACGTTATAGATTCATCAATTATTGATGGAAATTATAGGTTATGTTAGTGGACCACTAGATGGCTTACCAAAATATTGATTATTTTGAGTCATTCGCTGAATTAGAATTTTTATTGTATATTGCACTCGTTCAAAAGGGGTTTTTTATATAATTATCATGATCGACCATCGGAATAGAAAAATTGGAAAGAAGATCTAGTGGCTATGTTTATCTCAAGAAAATCCAAAGGGTTCCATATAATACAAACTGTGGAAATAAGATAAATTCTACTCAGGCTGGGGTTCGTACCCACAACTGTAGTTTTGCAACCAAACACTACGGGATTCATTTAATGTTCCTTTAGTCTGTAAACACTATTCCGATGTCAAAGATGACAAATGACGCTTTAAGAATAGTTAACCTTTTTTTTTAATCGCCGTGCTAATAACTAAATCTGAGACCCTGCACAATATAATCCTCAGTTTTGAGAGAAGATTTGGATTTTTGGAGCATTCGGCATTAAATTGCAAAAGTTTCTTTTCAGATATTCGGTTCAAAGCATGCGTTAACATATCATAGATTTTGAGAGGAATTTCTATAATAATGAAATTCTGTGACTTTATAACTCTCGTTTCAGAGCCAGAAGGCCACGATTAGATACGAGGCTAAAAGTCCATAGATATTGTTTTTGAGCTTTTGGATAATAAAGGTGGGTTTCAAGTTCTTAATATTAGATTTGCCAGGGAGGACTAAAAAATCCACTATAGACTTTCGGACACGGTATATACAAGTTCCTTTTGAGTTGATACCTTTCTTACATTGTTGAAATAAAAAAACGCACTTGCAGCATTGTTTCGTCCATGTTTTTCTCTTATAGATCACCGGAACCATCTCATCTCCTTTACTCTTCCTCTTCCTCGAGGAGTCGGCGGCAATCAGATCCAGATACAGATCTATATGAATGACACATGATTGACCGCCGTGAAGTCCTGCTTGCTACCTCTTGACCTTAAATCTCATCCTCTCTAGAATAAAAGTTGACATTACCTTCGGATATACAGACTAAATGATGATGCCATGCCAATTGTTTTTGAGATTGTATTTCTTCGGCTTCTAAGAAAGATTTCGTTTCAACAAAGAGTGTTGCCAGGACCTGCTTAAAGAAATAGTGCAAGTATTATATCAAGTCCAGCAACTGCGTTAGTTTTTAAAAGTAGGATCTCGGTTCCTATTTCTGCACTTGTTGGTGAGTCAATACCTCTGTTCGCGTACCCAAATGAAACAGTTTGCATTCGATTTCATACGTTTACATTAACACAAAAAGCGTTCGCGTACTGAGAGATAAACGAAAGATGAACGAAAGAAAATAACAGCTGTTTTATTCTTTCGTTCATTTATTTGCAAGTTTTACCCACTGAAATTTCATCGGGTAAAAACTTGAACTCTGTCAAAAGCGAATGACGTAAACAATTGTTGTTGCAGAATTCCTCTGGGAGATCTAAATATGCCTGGTAGTTGATTATAGTACAATAACGGAAATGCTCCTTCCAACTTCACCCACACAGGTGGTCTTCCAACAACACTTAAAGACTATCGTTCGTTTCAAGAAAAATAGGTTGTATATATATACTTTTTGATTTTCAAAGACCTTGGAAATCTTTTACAGGACCCTTGTGTTACCTGTTCTTATAATGTCTTCCGTATTCTGCACTATTTTATATAATCTGGAATCCTAATTTATGTCACACCTCTGCACATTATTGTGAGCTACTATAATACACGTTTTCCAGAACAAATTTTCTTTGAGTATTCAGTGTTGTGTCATTTCTTGTAGGTGCGTTGGAATATGCAATGTCAAATGGGATCCATATCTAGATTGCCTCAGCACCACCCACCTCCAATAAAAACCGTGTAATCGAGCGTCTCAATGTGAACATTCAAGTTTAATCCCTCATTTTAAGTCTTGTGGAAAGAAAAATCCCGACCAGTATTTGGGTCACTATAAGCGGTTGCATTGATATTTGTAGTACCCCGTGGCGTAGTGGTTAGCGTGTCGGACTGCTACGCCGAAGGTTCAGGGTTCGATCCCTGAGGTTGCAACCTTAAGTTTTTTTCCGGGATACTGCCTCTTGCGAGGAAGTGACAAATCCTCCAAGAGTAATTAATTTCATGGAAAGTGCTTCTCTGTTAGCCGTTCGGCATAGACATATTATATATGGACTACTAGTCGAATTTAGTTTCCATACAAATGCTGCTCAAAATCGATACCTTCGTATCGCGCCACTCAATTACAGAGGCGAATAGGAATACTAATATCCATCATATTTTTCATGATGCCGATGTCATTTTCAATGCAAAAATGTCAATCACTAGGTACTGTATAGTATGTCTACTGTCTATGGCAAAAATCAATTTATTTATTTTATTTTATTTATATTTAAATTTATATTTCTCATTATGTTCAAGTATATTCCCCGCTGTAATTGAGTGGCGCTGTGAGTTATGTTGGAACCAACGTGAAGTTGGCAACTAGCAGTCCATATAATAATATGTCTATGCCGTTCGGATTCGGCGGTAAATTGTAGGTCCCTTCTATTCCTGCAGAATATCAACGCACACACAGGAATGGTTGAGAGTGTAAGTCACAGGCCCCGGCCCCGCTTGGAGCTGTTGTGCCAACAATTTATTTTTATTGAATTTCGGTTTAGTTACTGCAATTTCTGAAAGTCACATATTGAAGCTGATAATTGTTTCCTGCATCAGCACTTCTTTAATTAATGATACTTCTTTGTCGATTTATAAAAAATCTTCGATTTGACAATGTGTTTGTCCTTCAGAAGAGACTTAAGTGACTATGTGGCGCAATTCCACATACCACCAGCTGACGAGCGTTATAAAAACCAACAAGCGAATCACCATTGCTTGGAGATGTAGCAGCTAATACCTATGCAGTTCAACAAATGAGACATATAAGTGCTTCAATACATTTATGTGTCCACAATAACACAAAGATTGCCTGATATAAGCCACCGAACAATTGGCTATATAGTAAGTCTTAACCCTCGAGGGTTTGTATCTTACAAGAACAAAGCAAATAAAAGTCTACAAAAAAAACCTTCATACAAAAAGTATTTTAATCATCTGTTCTTCGAATTGCCAAATAAAAGTGTCTACACACTCTTATGAAAACAAAAAATAAAAGTACATAATAAGATCATAAAAGTCGGGCCCCTTTTTTCCGTCCAATGATAGGAAGCAGCTGCGGACAAATTCAAACGAAAAGAAACCACACCGAAAGTGAGTCAGTACAACGTTCCTGCTGTATGTCACGCAACGACACACATTTCACATGACCATAGCGTGGTTTCACCATTCTGACATTCATCATCTATAGTATATTCATAATAGTATAGTTGCATCACCTTTTTACGTTTTTTTTACCTACTCCAGGTGGAATCGGCAGAAGAATAAAGAAGATCATAAAAAGTTCAATGATCTCATAATGGGAATGGCAAAAAGATCTTCGATTCGAGAGAAGCATCAACTCTTAGCTCTGTGTTGTCTTGTCACTCAACTTCATCATCTAGATCTCAGTGAATAGTGAATAGACTGAAACTGAAAAGATGCCACTGCCATTATTCAATTTGTATAGGATTTGTGTAGATATACAATGGCGCTATTTAGTGTGTATACAGGGTGATGCGAAAAATAATTAAAAAAAAAAAATTATTGTTTGGAATTATTTAAACCACTATCATTGCAGTCAAATGATTTATTTTGATCTGTTTTTAATAGAATTCAGACGAAACGTTAATGACATGTAAAAAGGTATTAGATTTTTTATAATATAATTATATCTGTTTGTCAAAGGTTCTTGTACTACTGTCATTCTTTGATATAATCCTTCTCGCGTGAACATTAGATTGTGGTACATTACATACTTCGAGTGTTGTTAAAATGAAATTGTATGGCGAGTCCCGATAAACTGACAGTAAACGTGTCGCTGAATTTCACAACTCTATCTGTCACAGCCTGTAACTGTGAATTTCAAATAAATAAAAGTGTTGATCAATGTTAGAATTATCAACGTCTCATTAAATGTTTTAATAGAAACCGCATTTGTTTTGCATTTCGAAGGAAGTGAGTACTAGTGCTAAGTCATAAAAAAGAATTCGAAGCGGCAAATGTCAAAAATACACTCTTGAAAATAAATGTTTACTACGTAGGTGCACAGGTCCTAGTATAAGATACTGACAGAATTTTTTTTATGGAACATTATTTTTCATGTCACCCTGTATTGTGTATGTATAAAAATATTCAATTTGGTATGGTTACCGCACTGAATCAATTAATTCGGCGTCTTTGGATGGCTTGGTTTGAAAACTGAATAAAACTGACATATCCAGACACTTCGGGCTCAGTTTTATTCAGAATTTGAAAGCGTTAAGATCGGATCGCTGAGTGTGTGAGTTGAATTTGAGTCTTTTAATCGTTAAGTGAACGTGATCGTATTCTTCTTATAAACATAAACACAAACGGAATTAATTTGAAAAAGTGAAATCAATCATTGGAAATAATGCCACCTACTGGAATTGTTGTTGAAGAGCAAAGCTCAAGAAATCATTGTGAAACCGCGAATAGTTGCAAGTGCAAGGACAAAACCGAGGACATTACTGATTTTTGTGGCGAGGGTTGTGTGCACAAACTGACAAGGTAGGTTTCTGTTTTTATGAAGGCCAATAAAAAGTAGGTATAGTTGAATTATAGAAAAAATAAATGAGAAAGAAAGAAGAAGGAATATAAAAATAAATATTGAATGCAGAATCCAAGTTTTCGAGTTTGAAGTGATGGAATGCAAATATCAGAGGTTGTTCCCAAAAACTGTATCCTCAAAGATCAAGGTTTATAAACTGCCTCTAACGATTCTCCGAAGAATTCAAAAAGTCATAAATTAATCCAATCCCACTAAAATTTTTGCATATGCATGTTAAAACTTAAAAAGCGAAAACAAGTAACTTCGGGCTTACACTTGGGCTCGAGAATAGTTAGAACCAAACATGACTTCACATTTTTCAAAGGAAAACGGATAAAAACGATATTACCTTTCTAAAGGAGTAAAATAAAAGCATTAGTTTTGATTCAAATAGCATGTGCTTCAAGCTTAAACATCTGAAACAAAAGTTTAATTTAAGATATAAAGCTCGAATAAAATAAGGAGCCCGACTGGGTCGCAAAACTTGATCCGATTTCAGACAGTGGTTTTGGGGCTTAAGTTTTTGAAAACAAGTAGAAACGAAAAAATCGTATGAAATTTTGTTAATCAAATAAAAATCACTTTCAGATTAGTTTTACTGTTTTGTATTTTAAGAAAAAAAAATCAATCATTCTTTCGGCTTTTTGAAAAACGGAATTTTTTAGGAAAACTTTCTAGAAATTTGTTATATTTATCAATAAAATAAAGTGCACGATTGGGTCGGACGAGCTTGATATAATGTGTGAGAGTGGTCTTATAGTTTGAGATTTTCGAAAAAAAAAACGGAAAAAATTGTATTGATCAATTAAAAATCATTAGCTTAAAGGTTTTTTGAAAAAATTAAATTAGCCATCTGATTTCTTTTACTGTTTTGAATTTTGAGGAATTTTTTTTTCAAAATCTTTCTACCAGTTTTTTTTTCAAAAAACAGTTTTTTTTGTAAAACTTTTCGAAAATATATTCCAAATTTTTTTTTTGAGTATGCCAACTTCTAGCACTTTAAAGTTTCTGTCAGAAAAATAAAATTAAAAAAAAACAAAGAATAAAAAAAAATTTTAAAACTTTTTTAAAAAACTCAAAGAAAATTTTTGAAAAATTTAAGAATTTATATTATCTTGGGTTTCTACATTAAAAATTTCATCGAAATTCGTCAAGTGTACGAGGAAATCGGATAATAAAATGTATGTTCTAAGGTAGGTACCGTTGTACAACTTTACCTGAAGAATGTATTCTTACCGAAAAATAAATTCTACACAAATATTACCATTCAATAAGATTCATCGAAATCGGAGGAGCCATTTTGAGAAAAAATTAGTATCTATTTCATAAAATGTCATTGTCAGGTACCGTAAATATAATAGCTATAGAGTGGTAATTCCAAAAAATGTTGTGTTCCCAATTTTCAAGCAAATTGGTAGCCGTTTAGCTGAAAGTGCCGATACAGACATTTCTGACCTACTTTTTTCGACTTCTCCATCATCGTTATGTCATGTCTGATTGTTAACATATTTTTACTTGCGATTATAGGTACTATAAGGCAAGTTATGCATTCGTCGAAAAAAAAAAGTTTTGAGTTAACAATCAAACATGACATTACGATGATAGCGAAGACAAAAAAAGATGGTCTAAAAATTCTGTCCGTCTGTATGTGTCTGTCTGTCTGTCTGTATGTATAGAGACCTACCTACAGCCCAAACGGGTGGGCCGAATTGCTTCAAACTTGGTATATAGACTTCTGTAGGTATTGTACAGAGGGGAAATTGAAATTTTTTTTTTAGCTCAAGAAATAACGGTACCTGCCGCTGCCATACAACCGTTACGTTAAAGCTTATTTTTCTCAAAAACGGCTCTAACGATTTTTATTTAAAAAAATCAGTGTTGTTTTTAAGGTACGACCAATCATATGGCTGAAAAAAAAGTTTTAAAAAATGGCTAAGAACGGTACTTTCCATAGGACCGTTTTTTTTGCTTTCGACTATCTCGAAAACGACTCAACCGATTCTTTCGAAATTTCACACACATATAGCTGTAGGTAGCTCAATTTGTATTGTATACCAATATTTTTGAAAAATATTTTTTTGTATTTTTAAAAGCATTTTAGAAAAAAAAAATTAAAAAAATTAATATTTTGAAAACTGCTTATTAAATTTTTTTCTAAAAATTTTAAATAAATGTATTTGCTGAATACCTATGAACTGGCGCTTTTGAATTTTTTTGAAAATTTTTTTCAAAAAGTTTTTCAAAAAAAACTTTTTTTCTCAAAAACCGCTTCACAGATTTTTCTTAATTTATTCTCATAAATTCAAATTTATCCAAGAAATAAAATGGCGTACTTTTTTTTCAGCTCAAATTAGTTTAAGTATTTATTTAAGAATTTTGAAAATTTTATTCTTATCAAAATCTCAAGCCCATAAACCACTGTCACTCATTAGAGCAAGTTCGTGCGACCCAGTCGTGCATTTTATTTGTTTACACAAAGCAAGTAGAAATAAATGAGTATTAAGGTAAAAGAATGTTACGGTTCATAAAATGCTTTTTTTTTTCCAAAACGGGATCTGAGATTCAAATGAAAATTTCTTGGTAGTTTTTGTAAAGGGCACTCCAAAAACAACGTTTTTGAAGAAGTACGTATAAGGCCCGATGACGCCACCAAGTCTATAAACCGGTGTTTAACTTGTGCTTATGCATGAACAGGTGTTTTCAAAACTCTTACAGACCCGGTTTGTTGAAATTTGTGCACGATTCTCCCGATTGTGAGGACTTTTGGTCGATTATGCTGACCAAAAAAATCACGAAGTGCACAAAATGCATTTAGATTTGAACGCCCATTTTCATAAAACACTTCAACAATCTTTAAGCGTTGCTCAGTTATTTACCTATTCTTGGTTGAATGTGTAGTAAACTGAAACAAAGAAATGTCAAATAAAATTGGTTAAAAAACTTCACGTGTTGCGTTATCGTTAAAATACCCTTTTGATAAAGTCTTTTCTTTTATAGAAATTAAGTTCTCAGAAAAAATCTTAGAAGGTTTTTTTTTAAAGGAAATAAGAATTTTATAAAATTGTAATATTTTCGGAAACGACTTTATTGATTTTCATATAATTCAGGGGGAATAACAAACTATAAGACATTGCATATACTCAAAATTTTTATAACTTCTTAAAAGTATTTTTAGATATATGTTATGTATCAATTTCGGTGAATTGCTAAAGTTTGTATTTTTAACCCAAGAAATTTGTAAAAATGTCACTAGACTAGACATTCAATATTACTGTGACACTCATTGTTCATAATTCAAATAAAAATACCTCCAGTCTCCAACGTGTAACTAAAAAAAAAAACTCCTATAAATGTGTTGATTTTAACAAATTAATTTTAATATTCGGTGATTTAGGAAAAAACAAAAACCAAATAGACACAATTTTTCAAAGAGACTGAGAACAGTAGGTACATTCTTCCACTGTTCAATAGTCCAGTTTGCATGTTCTTGGGCAAAACGAAGTCTTTCCCTAAGATGCTGTGGGAGCAATTCAGGGGCTCGGGCTGGGTGAAATTACCTTAGATTTCCTTCTGACAGTCTTCTTCTTATTGTTCGCTCACTAACTCTTACATTTCGCACTTCTAAGAGACGAGTACGAGCTTCTGTAGTAGTTCTAAACCGATCTCTTAGCACATTGTTAACAATAAAGCGGTCGTCTATGGCCGATGTGCATCGATGTCTGCTTGACCTGGCCTCCTTGTGTATGATCCACTCTCTCGAAATCGTCTGATGGCATCTGGCAAAACTAATTTTCCACTTTCCAATATCCACAAATAAAAAATTAAGGAATAAAAACCACACTACTTAGAGCACTCAGAAATTCAAATTCCAACTGAATCACAAAAATGCATACCATGCACAAATCAGAAAAAGAAAAACCTAAGTAACTGTTCATTATGGTGACCGTTATTTATAAAAAAACTCACATAGTGAGACTAATCAAAGGTGGGCGATTAATTGTTTATTTTTGTTCGAAACGGTCAAACGTAGCTTTATTGCCGATTTGTGGTTGTCGCTAATGTCGCATCGTCCTCCTGGACGCTTGTACATAATATAGTTACAGTTATGTAGTTATGTTACCCTTGATATTTCAATAGCTGTCAAGGCCGCCAAAACTGACAAAACAAAAACCTAATCCAAACACCATGATCCTTTAATTATAAAAAAAAATTATAAAAGTTATGATACTCGCCAAGGACAGAGCCTTGTTAAGCAAAGATTTAATTAAATGACACGCACACATATAATTTTGGCTTCTAACCCTTAATTTGAAAGGATCCAAAGTCCTTTATAAAAACGAAATTAATTGGAATAATGTGTACCTTCAAGTTTGTTCAAAGAAAACGCCTACCTTTTTCCTTTGCATTTGGATTACATTACCAACATGTTTATTCTGTAGTAAAATAAAGACAACATGTCAGAAATGGGATTTATCAAATTTTACATCGAATTGCAGATGTTGTGCGTTGTTGTACATATTTTGAAATATGAGGCGACCAAAGCGTATCGTTTTTGTGGTCCATACACAAAGTACGAGTAGTCAATGAACACACTCTGCAGAACCGCGTTATTGATGAAATTTAATGAAACTTCCTTTAAAAATTCAATTCAGAAGTTTCCAAAGAATCTCAGCGTTCATATTGAATCAGCAAAAGAATATTATCTTGGGACTTGATGGGTGTATCTTCATTAAGCTATCATTGTCACTTCATTCAAGTGAGCACCAAACGCATTCAAGAGAATAAAGAGCTTTGTATTCGTACATAGAGAGTGCTCATTACATCCAGATGTTGGAAAGTGTGTCATTGAGATTGAGATACAAATCTGATTGTGTTGAGAAAAAAAAAAAGGAAAATCGATTGTCATAACAAAAAGCAACACTCGGTGGAACGGGACAGTATTGTATCTGGTTTTTTTTAATCGAATGTCTTTGATTTTTTCACTTTGGAAAGCTTCCCGATTGCAGTTGTTTTCTTCCATAATTCGACTTAAAATTACTTTCTCGATTGGACGTTAAATGGACAAATCTTTAAAACTCTGTAATCTATACCGGTTGTCCCGAAATGTTTTTTGGTTAGCTGGGATAGTTATGATGCAGATTCTTCTTGTTCTGTAAATTCTCAAGCTTAAGTCTACAACTCCTAGCTTCGAATTTGTTATCATTTGATTGTAAAATGCTATTCAAGTGCCATTTATGGACAATGACATAGGGTAAGGTTTTATGCAGTGAATTGAGACAGAATTGTGTTTTTGGAGCTTTAAACTCTGCAGTTTCTTTTTCACCATTGTACAATGCTCCAAAGACCAGCATTTAATGCGCTTATCATATACGTTGTCATTGAAGTTCCGCATTCAAAAAGCGAGAATGAGAATCTAGAAAGGGATATTAAATGCATGTATTACAGTCGCCAGCAAAACAATTTATTTGCTTAGAAGTTTCTGACAGTCCTTAGCTGTGGCTACGACAACCACGACGTACGGGGCGTTTCATTTACGTCAGGTTTCCCCAGTATAAGGAATATCGAATGCAATTCGCTTTGCATTCTGCATTAAATGTTGGTAACAAGATATCTCCTGTCAAAATAAAGGGGTCCTTTGTGCCAAACTAAACACCTTTGGTGCGTTCTCTTTCTAATCATGGTCAACATTTGTTGTTATGTCAAAAAAAATTTGTTAAAGTTCAAAGTTCAAACCATTTGGGAACGATCATTTGTTAGAAATTGATAAACTGTCAAACGACCACTATTATCATTTTTTTTGTAGATTGAGGAACTTGATTATTTGATCGGTCTGGACGGCATTATTTAGAAGGAATAGAAAGATAGGAAAGATTTTTTGTTGGTACAATGGATTGAGAATTAGGTTATATTTATCTCACGAGAATACCACGGGTGGCGTCCAGTTGAAGCCGGAGGAAAATTGAAAAATTGCACAACTCTTAGGTTAGCAACCAAGCACTTCATCCACTGTACCATTGCTACCCGCAAGATGTTTGTGTAAACTGTAAAGATAGTTCGCAAGGTGTGAAACCGATTGACACATGACCGAACACTGTGAAACTCGCTTAGCGGTAGCGTAGATTTAATCCTGGACTTAATCATCTCGTCTCGAGAATAATAGTTGAAACCTTGGAATGTTATTAAGTTTTAGAGGTTTCTTTGTTAACTTCGCAATAACCTTATCCTTCCAGTCACGTGGATGAATTTCACTCTCACAAACAGCCTGCACAAGGTTGAAACACGAGAAGCTGTTGGATGTTGACACTAATTTGACACTAATTTGAGATTTAAGATTGCATTTTTGTCATCATTCCGGAATGCCAAAAGTGCATCTTCCATTTCAATAGCTGAACTTCTATCATCACTATAAAGATGGTAATCACGGATCACTATTAGCTTAAGAGCCTCGTAAATAAAGGGTGTTTTTTTAGGCGTGTGATTTTCAATCTGGCAATACTTTTTTCGGAGTTAGTATTTTTGACAGCTGATTTATGCTCAGTTTGGTTTGCCATTTAATATTGAATAGACTTATTTCTGAACAACGTTTGCAAATCGTGCAAATTTATTACCAGAATAATGGTTTGGTTCGACATAATCACCCAGTAATTTATTCGAGCCAGCCGCGGCGGCCACTTGCCCGAAATCGTTTTTAAAACATAATGACAAACCTTTATCTTTATAATAAAGCTAATCTTGGCCATAAAATTAAATTATATGTTTTTATTTCTTCTTGAAAACCACACTTCTAAAAAAAACACCCTTTATATTTACCGAGCATTATTAGTAAAAATTTTCGAGCGCTCGCAGAACTTATTATTGTTCACGACCACTCTTAAGTTAAGAGCGGTGTGTTCAAAAATAATGTTTGAAACTAGCTGTCTTTTCATACACAGCAGTATTACCAGTCTCATATTTTCAACTGTGTCGTCACTTGCGAATGCATGGTTGAGCCTCTGCCAGACGACTTAACAGTGTCACTGTATTTAAAATCTATAGAACTCCCAATAAGAGGAACGTTTGGTGCGCCATCTATGGACGAAGTTCACAAACACTTGATTGGTGAGTTAGGAGTGGTTTTTGTCTAGATTGCCATGGGAAGCAAAAACAACAAGAGAAGACAATTAGCGCCGCGATTGACGAAGTTCAGAATTTAAAAAAACATGTTCCATGAAATTTCTATAAAAATGAATATACAATGACAGTGTACGGCCAGGCACGCTGGTTGTTCATCCTCGTTCCACGTAGTGCGGTTTTTCAATTCATAAATAAAGAGAGAACCACCTCTCTTTGTCGGTCATTTTTCTTTGTTCCCTTTCTGTGCCATAGATCATCGTTCAAGAGTTGACGCTGGTAAAACGGCTAAATGCAAATAGACATTTTTTCAAAATACGATGCGATTGACAGTTGATTTCGAACGGAAGTTTATGAGGGTGCGTTCACAAAGAAGGAAACAGCCATTTTTTGACATTTCGAATTAAAGTTAATAGTGGTCAGTGAATATAGTGATCTGACTTAGAAAAGCTTCACTTAACAATTTACAAAAATAGTTTAAAACTTTTTTATTAAAAAAAAACCTCTTTCTTTTCTCTTCCAGATATTCAGATGGATGTGTCAAATTGAGGAACCCAAACATTGAACTTATGGATCAGGACATTTTGTACCATTTGGCTTTGGGAAGTGAAAGTCATGATCTCTATGAAATGTTCCATGATGTTAAGGTTAGTACAGTTTATAGATTGCTATCTCAGCCAGGATAATTGTGGACTTGGCTGTTGTTCTTATATAATTTGTTGCTTGCGGAATTTCAAATGTTTCAAAACCATAAGTCCCAAAACGATAAGATTTTTGGCGAGCATTCTAATCGCTTGCATCATCATAAACATAAACAACTTAAATATATTTGAAATTATAAAAAAAAAAAAATAACCCCAACCTTTTGACGTGAATTAAATTGATAAGCGCCTAATAATGGCTATGTTCTACGTAATTGAAATGAATAATGTTTATAACAAGCTAATATGTTTATAATCTTATCACTTTTGCAGTGATATTTTTGCTAATAACAATATTTTAGCTTTTTCATCATGGTGTTATCTTTTTTTTTATCAAGTGCGCTTTTGTTTAATAACAAACTAAATCCAAACTTGAAATTAATTTTCAAGTACGAAACATTATTAATTTCGTACTTTGATTATGTATTCGTATTACAACATGATAACGGTTTGTTTGTTTTCTCGACTTTTTTTAATAATAGTAGAAAAACAAAATACATAATCCAGCACTAGAAAGGGCAGTTCAATGGATTGTCAGTTCAGAATCAGAATCAAAATAGATTTTACTTGAAAAATGTACATAAAACTACTAAATTTTAATATTCAAAATATAACTACGCAGTTACCTACTTTTTTTTTTTGTTAAATCAATTTAATCAAAAGTTGGCGTCTGTCGGTGTCGACTGACTACTCTACTGGTCATCCAGTTGGCAAATTCTAATTGTTCAATCATTTATGGTTAAATCGAGCATTTCCAGTTTTGAAGAAATTTGCATTTCTCAGCCTTGAAATTGAAATCTCTGGCTCCTCTATAATTATGTACAGACTCATTTTGTATTACCATAAAATTCATTTGAAATGTCAAAGTGGTTGAGGGAGGCGTTCAAAGGAATGCTGTCACTTGTCACTTTGAATCAACTTAGCATATTGAAATGATTTTCAAAAAGAAGGTACATTATGTAACCATTGAGGCGGAGAAAAAACAATATAAAATCTGTTAGGATTATGTCAAACCGCTCATCAAAACAAAAAGCCTGGAAAACAATTTAGAAAGTAGTGGTTGCTGTCGCCTGTTGGGGAGGAAAAGGTCGCAATCAAACTATGTAAGGAATAATATTAATGACAATCCATTCACAAGGAACAAATTTAATCCTGAAGTTTTTTAGTTTCAAGTCCATGATATCTTTCAAATTAATGACGTGTAAGATACGATGTGTCAATCTTAAAAGTTTGCATGTCATTTGTAAACTCAAGCTTCAATTCAATGGAATTAGAATTCTTTCCTTATTAAGATGGACATAACTTTTAAGTTTACTTGAAGTTATATCATTGTGTCTTGATTTATAAGCGAATTCTAGAAAACAAACAGAGTAATAATGCATTAGGTGTGTTTGATCTCTTCTGCCATGAGCACACTGCGAGAAATGTTAACGAAGTTCCGTAAAATGACAAAATACTGCACAGCTATTCCGAAATTGTTGCACTTTGTAATATAGAAAAAGAATAGTCGAGAAGTATCGGGAAGTCTTCTCAAACTGTCCCACAAAAATGGGTACAAAAATGACACTTCTGGTGCTTCTGAGAAGAGAATATTTCTTCCTGATATGTAGTGAGAATCCTCTCAAGAAGCATAAATGCAAATATAATTTTTATATCCGCCAAAGAATATTTTTTTTGAAATAGTCTGCTCACATGCAGTAAATTTTTCAGTTTCGCTAGTTCAGACTTTTTTTTTCAAGAACTGTCGATTTAGGCGCCGAATCTGAGCTACGAGGTTGCGTTGCTGTAAACGGAATACCAATATATAGTTTGAATTCACTTAATCCGCGAATCGGTCTGCAAACACCAGTTTGAAATTTTAAAAACAAAATGGTACATGCGAACAAACCCTGCGTCAAAATTGAGCCAGAAGCGATTTTTCTTGTTCAATTGGTTTTCAGAATGAGTGGTTTTCTGAACATGAACAATAATTGAATCAATTGAATGCTTACAATGTTTTTTGTTAACTTAACTGAATTCCATGAAGTTGTTCAAGGTGCTCAAAAACTGTCAAAGCTGCCGAAATCACCCTATTGGAAGATGCTCTCATTTTTGCAAATGGCCGCCAATGTCAAATGTGTTTTGACATTTGTGGACTAGAAAGATGCAGAATACAAGTGAACAAGCCATGTAGCGATACATGAACCGACATGAACCGATATTCTGAAGGCGGCGTTCCCGGGTCGCCTCAACTCTCGTTTTGGCGATTTGCACTGGCTCGCAAGATTGCTCGATTTAACCTTTTTAGACTTTTTTTGTGGGGTTTTTTGAAGTCCCGTGTTTACGTGAACATGCCTGAGACTCTCGAAGCCCTCAAGGACAACATTCGACACGAGTGCCAAAATCTGTTTCCCGAAGTTATCGCTGAAGTGATGAGAAATGCCATAAAACGAGCAATCAATTGTGACGGCGCCCATTTGGCCGATATCATCTTCTCGACTTGACCAATACAATTCTTAAGGTTCAAATAAACATAAAAAAAAGATAGCCAAACAACATCGGATGGATGACTCCTTTTGGCCCACCCTGTATTTTTATTTTAGATTAAATTCAAGATTTACTGCCTAAGCACAATGGTGAAGCTGCAGCAGAGGTACGCGTAGCACAGTCAAAGTTAAATGTACGTAATTCGTATTGCACGGCTACAATGTGAAGTTGCAGATGCAGCGCAGAAAGTAGCTTAAGTACGAGTCGACTCGACTACAACTTCATGAACGTACTACGCTGCAAAAAGACAACAAACGAGATGGCAGACATGAATTTGTTTGAGTTTGGTACATTGTATTCGTGCATGCTGCTTAGTGGCATTAATTTTGACATTGCTACGTACTTCTGCTTCAGCTACACCATTGTGCTCAGTCAGTTAGGCAAATGTATACCTACGATATTGGTTCAACGATTTGACGACAAAAAACAGAATTGTGTTCTTGAAGCATCAAATTCCACATACATACATAGTAATGATTATACCTGTTGTCAAGGTCGGAATGTGATAAGATTATCAAAAACTCCCGTTGCAGCTCCACATCCGAAGAACAAGGTTGTGAATCTGAACCTGCAGTCAATTTGAACAGCTGAATGTGAGTGCAGCAAAACAATTTGGTGGATTAGAAGTCTTAGAAAAGAGATCATTTATAAAGATAAGGAAGAGAGTTGGAGACAAAACGGAGCCTTGGGGCACACCACCGTTTATTTCCTTATAAGAGGTTATTTCATTGGGGTAGGTAGATTTCGTCGGTATGTTGAGGCCGTGTTGTTTTGGTGACATCTGTCAAATATGTTCTTTATTATTCAGTTATGTACTTGCTTTATTCGTTGAGCTCTGAAGTTGCCCTGGAGTGTCACCACAAGTCGTTTTTCGGTAAGCCTCAGCTCGCCATAACAATGCACTGCAACAAGTGTTTAGTTTTAAGCAAAAAAGGAGCTGCTGGCTACATGTTGTGAAACATGCTTCTTGACACAATATTTTGAAAAATTACATCTTGAAACTTTCTCTTAGCGCAATGTTTTCTAGAACGAATCTTTTTTAATACCACTTTAATTTTAATAAAAGATGGTGTGACTAGGGGCTGTCATTTTGGACCCACCTTTTTCGTTTGCTTCATTGTTTGTAACATATTTTGTGTTCTGTTTTTTTCTCGAATTAATAACTTAACTCTCAAGGAAAGGTACTTCTGCCGCTTGTACGAGTCAGCATTAACAAGGTTTAAAATTTGTCCTTTGAAATATCATAGCAAAGCAAACTCTTGCGTGAATATACGTGCCCCCCATGTTCCTTTGATCCTAAAACTTTAAAACAAAATCCATAACTTTGAATAATTCTCAAAACGTTTTTGGTAAATCTATTTTTGTATCTTCTTATACAATCGAGTTCCATTCAAAATAAAATTTACATCGAATGTTATCCCCTATTCCAGAGTTTAAAAAGAGTATCAAAGTGTTTCCTAACTTTCATATGCGTGTTGTAAAAAGTTCTCATCCCGCCTGACTCAAGTGAAGCATGATAAATTTACATATGATTGTATGGAATTAAGGACATTGCAAACATTTACATTATAATGTTGGAATAAAAAGAGGGAAGGCAAGGTGAAGGTAGGTACCCTTCACAAAAAGGAGCTTAAATATTTGTGCAAAATTATAGTTTTTGGGACAGGTGTTCGAAATATACAAACAATACCGGCGGAGATAACCTTTATTAATATTGTTCCTGTCCCCTATTGTTGTTTTGTGCCTTGGAATTATCTCTTGAATCAAATGAATTTACTGAAACGATTATGTATCCACGTGGGCATAAATATTGTATAATATTGTATACCCAGAGACGTCGATGCATGGTTTTATCGAACCCAATATAAGGGTGCTTGGTTTCGGGATGAAGGACAATATCTTTTGGAAATATCTAACCATTATTGATGGGTCCTTCTTATCCGATTGGCTTTCGATATTAAAGAAGCCATTGATGGATACCAGATTGTTTAAGAATTCTTAAGAACCATTGATCCGAGAGTTGAAGAATAATAATTAAACATTATAAGGGATGACTTTTCAAATAATCCAGAGGGACTTCCTCTTGACAGTACCACTTCCACTATGGAAGCACATAAATCATCAATTATTGCTATGTGACGGATACAAATTGGTTTTGTCATCGATTTTTTTTTTTGTAATTCGGTCGATGGCCATGAAATTATCGATGGAAAACACATCCTTCATTTCCCAACAACATCCACCAGTTTCAATTTACCACCTATAAAATTGGCATGGTCTTAATCGTCTTCTTCTGGCCTTCACTTGAACTTTTGCTTTCAAAACAAAAACAAAATACATTTTTAGAAAAGGAAAAAAGAAAGTTTCAAGTTTCGTTCAAGGTAGGTATACTGTGTAGTTTTCGGTACTGGATTTTTTTTTTTTGATAAAAAAAACTTTTAAGAATCAACAAACTATTATGGGAAACAAAAGTTTTTTGAGTTGGTTTTCTGGAGTAGGTACTGTTTTAATAATGGAAAAATCGATTCTGGTCGGAAGAACTTCATAACAAACAATCAAAGAACAAACAGAAGCAAAGTTTTGGGAAAGCTATCAATTATTTTATGAAGAAGTTCTGGTTCAGGGAGCAAAGATCTCCTTCGGTACTTTTCGTTTGATGGTTTTCAACACTCAAGATATTCAATTAAGTCTGTGCTTTTATTCAGGAAAGAACTTATTTATGATTTCGTTGATTATTCGAAATTTTATAACATACTTCGAAACTTACTTTGTTTTAAGAGTTATTGTTGAATGACTTTTGGGATTCTAATAATCAGGAATGGGAGTACTTAAGATACTACCTATACAAAATGTAGACTTTCAGTTGCCCCCTTATTCCTTCCTCCCCATTGTATATACTTCTGTGATAGTGATTTATACTAACTGAGAGAGTTGCTGAGTCTCAAATTACACTTCCCGAATCTACGAAACTACAAAAATATTCGAAGCACCTTTAAACTGATTTTAAAGTATGCGTTGGATCTACAATTATTGGACTGAATAGCAAAAGACGGTGTGAGAAACAATGAAGTTACATTGAAATAAATAACCAGATATACGGTCTGGCACACTGAATTTCCAAAGAACTAGCCGGTTTCCCGACGCTTTCAATCTACAAAGACATACATAATAATGTAGCGTTCGCAATGAAAAACAATTCAGCAATCTTAGGGAGGCTGTGAAAAGTTCGTAGGAAATTTTTTGGTACATGAACTTAAAAAGTCACTAAATTTGAGTGCCTACCAAAGAAATATAAACTTGTAAAATATGGATCGTTATCTCCTTTCACCTTGTATTCCCTAAATCTAACGAAATTCCTTCGAATTAGTGTAATTCATCCTGTAAGAAATTTTTGCCAAAAAACCTCCTTCCGTATAGAATTGTATTTCTCTCATTTTTTCCAATATAATTTTCAAAGCTGAGAAAAGGGTGTTTAAGTTTTTAGTGGCTGTATGCATTCATTGAATTCTCGCCCAATGGAAATGATACAAGAAGCTGGCGAATTCAATGATGAATGAATAGTCAAACTAAGTTTGAGTCAAATCAATCGAATAAATAAATAAATTATTGGCACAGCAATCAAAAGCTGGAATGGAATCAGGACTTACACTACCCATCCATTCATGTGTGTGCGTTGATATCATGTAGGAGTATGGATGGGACCTACAATTTACCGCCGTATATCCAAACGGCTAATAATAAAAAACGCGATATGCATTTTTCTTAAACCTTTTACATTTTGAAAACAATTCTCTCAGCCGTTTAGACTATAAGAGCGTACAGACTCACAGCCACACATCTACATTACAGACGTACATACAAGCCGATGGACTGTTCAAGTTCATAGTTCAAAATATTTCAGCTTTAATCCAGTGTGCCCAAGGCTATCTTGTTCTAAATATATGGTATTTAACTCAAGGTGGGGACTCATATTGCAACGCCATCTAGTTGTGAATCAGTAGTGCGCAAAGTTATTTGTTTTTAAGTGTTTTTTCGCTATCTCATCCCACCGTTGTGAATCTATGATGTAGCTATCTCGTTGTCGAGTTATCCAACTAGACAATTTACGATATCTTCATCCGTTCTGTCCAACGCCAATTACTTGCGATTATAGGTACTATAAGGCAAGTTAAGCATTCGTAAAAAAATTTTTTTTATTGTATATCATATTTTTATTGCTCTCTCATCTCATTGTGAATCTATATGGTACGTTCTTTTTCTAACAATAGTCAACAATTGTTAACAATAGTCAACAAAAAGGCGTTCCTTTAATCCAAGTTAGTGACGATTTGTTACTGCTTTCCTTAACTCACGTTGAAGTGTCAAATGGTTACTATATGTTACTATTTCCAACTATTTTGTAATTTTTTGTAATGTTTTATATTAAACAATTCACTACTAAAAATCAAACCAAAAAATTACAAATTCCCGATTTGAGCCGCAAGAACGTCTTTATTTTCTTTGAGTGATCAAAAACAAAGAATAAAATGGATTTTTCGCCAATTTTGAGGGATGATGGAAAATAATTAAATTAGTTCCTCAATATACAAAACAGAGTTTAAAGTGGGCGTTAGTCAGTTAAACAAATTCTAACAACCTATCGTTCCTAAAAGGTTTGTAAAAAACAAATCAAATCCTAACAACGACACTTCAACAAATTTGTTTTGACATAACAACAATTGTTGGTTATGGTTAGAGAAAGAACGCACCAATAGTATTCATAGCTGTCATAGTTATGTTCAGTCATTGTATTTAAAATCTATAGTATTCCCAAAAAGCGGAACGTTTTGTACGCCATCTATGGACGACGTTCACAAGCTTTGATTGGAGAGTAATTTTAGTGGTTTTTGTCTAAACTGCTATGGGAAGCAAAAACAACAATAGAAGACATTTGATGTAAAGTAGATAATACAATTAGCGCCGCCATTTACGACGTTCACAACTAAAATAAAATGTTCCATGAAATTACTATAAAAATGTATGTACAATGGTTCAGTGTTACTTCCTTTCTAAAAAAAAAAAACCTGGAAGATTGGATTGGGATACAAAAATGAGGTAAAATAAGTTTTTGTGTGGTAGAAATTAAGATTTTTATACGTAATTTTAATTTTTAAAATAAATGTTAAAGTAGTGGTAGAATTTACTACGACCGTGGTAGATGTGGCAGATTTTAAAAATCTTAAAATTTTTTGTGATGGTACTCGTAGATCGACGACAATTGTGTCAAAGTGACAATACTGGTTGTTTTCATCATTATCTCTGAGAAGCTTTTATGCTTAATTCATAGGTTCCAACGCAACCTCACTGTTAACAGTTGTTTTCCAAGTAGTCAATCGTCTCTAGGTTATCGGTGTAGACTACTGACTTTACATACACCCACAGAAAACAGTCTTGGAGTCCAACTCCAAACCGCGTCCACCATAATGGACGTAGTGCGAGATGAATTTTACAAACAGAACCGTGGTTTTCGAAATAAATTCCCGCAATTTAGCATTCGTTGTTCAGGCATCAGTCGACTCATGTTCATGATAAATTACATGGCCGATGATGAAATGGCTGTCAATGAAAACATGGCTGCATTTGAAAGTTATATATGGCGGGATGACATAATGTCCACGGACATAATGTCCATGGATATTATGTCTGCTTCAAATAGGCATAATGTCCATGGACATTGTGACTAATTGGAAATAGTCATAAGGTCCATGAACGAAATAGACATAATGTCCATGGACCTTATGATGAAATCGAAAACTTGGACATTATGTCTAATTAGTAAATTTTGAAATAGACATAATGTCCACATGATGGAAATGCCAAAAAAATCACAAATTCATAAAAAAGAGACGAATTTCTGTTTTTTAACGTAACTGTTAGGTTTTTATATTTTGTTTGATATGGAAACACAAAGCCGGTTTGAGTAATTGTTTGTTCATAGGCAAATTTCTTTAGTTCACCAATTCAGTCGGTAGCGCGAAGCTAAGCAGAAAAATGGCATCCGGGTCAAAAGTGTTAGAAGTTGAGTTTATTTCGGGTTTTCGGAAAAATAGTGTTTTAATGATTGCACGGCTGTAACAATATATTTTTTGTTTGAGAGAAAGCATTTGAAATATGTAAAAAATAATAGCAAAAAATTCGCGCGAATTTTTAGCTATTATTTTTTACATATTCCAAATGCTTTCTTGCAAACAATTCGCGCGAATTAAGAAAGGACGTAAAAGAAAGCATTTGAAATATGTAAAAAAATAATAGCAAAAAAATTTTAACATATTTCAAATGCTTTCTCTCAAACAAAAAATATATTGTTACAACCTTGCAATCATTATAAAATCTGTTCCGCTTGTTTTGTTATTTTGAGTGAAAATGCATTAAAAAATGGGTCCAAAATTGTATGCCGATATTGCCGGGAAATCGTAAAAAACACATCATTTGTTTATGATTAATTTTTTTTCTTTTTTTCTTAACAATTTGTATTATTAATTAATTTCAATTAAATATTTATGAATTAACGATTCATTCTCATTTACTTATGTGTGTTTCATATTGTTACAATCAATAATAAAATTATTAAAAAACCAAACACACTATCATTTCTTTTAATTTTTCAGCTAAGCTCAATATGGACATAATGTCCATAAATAAAACTAGACTTGGAGTCCAAAATTTCAATACAGACATTATGTCCACTTTTAAATAGTCATAATATCCATGGACCTTATGACTATTCCCTAATTAGTCACAATGTCCATGGACATTATGCCTATTTAAAGCAGACATAATGTCCATGGACATTATGTCCGTGGACATTATGTCATCCCGCCGTTATATATAGGTACCTCTCAGAAAGCACTCTTTTATATTTTGTTAGCTGTTTCATCGGTGCCATGAACTAAGGCCATACGAATTAAGGCCATAATGGCGTTAATTCACATTTAACTATGTACTAGCACCATATCCAAGATATGGCTTTAATTCACTTTTAAATGAGAACTATAGCCATAGTTCCAATGTGAACTAATGCCATAAAATTTTTTGATCTCTGGGGTACAGTTAGTACAAGAAAACAACGGACGTTAGGTGGGTGAGGAGATAGACGAGGAGGCAGACGAGGAGGCAGATGAGGGTGCAGAAGAGGCAGCAGATGATCTCCTTGTGAACCCATTTTTAATATAAAGTGTCCATCGCCATTTTCCTTTGTGAATCTGTGTATTCAACGCTTATTCAAAAAGCGAATCCATAATGCCTTTCACTATTATTGTAGTGAAAACATAAAGCAAAACAAAATGGAATATAGTGTCCAACGCTTAGTTCTTGTGATTCCATAATTTCCAACGCTTTTAACAGTCTGGTGTCCAATGCTGTATACCGTTTTAAATTCATAGTGTACAAATCTCTTTCGTTGTGGGGAACTGTTTTCGAGAAGTGTCAATTACAAGAAGGACCAAAGTGGCTTAAAGCCATTATTTAAAAATGTCCTTTGCGTGTTTCCCCCTTAATTGACAATTAATGCCTTAACACAACACTAGTGCTGTGCTATAAAACGTTTTGTTAAAATATTTGCCCAACATTTCAATTAAATCATTACGAAACACCAGATTTTTATCAGAGCTATTAATTAATGCGCACAATTTGCATGTGACTCCCGAGTCCTGACCACATGCCAATTATTTGCTTTTATTTATCCTTTAACTCGTTTCAAGCCGTCCACTGAGGGTATTGCATAAACAAATATAATTAGCGAGCGTGAACAAAAGTGACCGCAACAATGCTCTGTTGAGTAGACAGAGTCCTTGGTCCTGCAATTGTTCGCGAGGAAAATCAGTCTGCCCGTCCGTCCTTCACTCACATGCATGATTGAGTTTCCTTGATATAATTTTAAATTATCTAGCTAATGCGCAAAAATTGAAACACAATTTGTTAATTGAGTTTTATTATAACCAACCATTTTGTATTTTGTATTTTGTATTTTCACAGTTTGTTTGCATGGGAGGCACCCCCAGGCGGATGGAACAGTTTGCTCATTTCATCATGAAGGAAATTGATTACACACTGCCAGTGGGTACACAATTGCAGGACATCAGTGAGTTCTCCTACAGATACTCGATGTACAAAGTGAGTAATGAACCTTGTTAATTGATTTGTAAAGAAAATGGAGATGCAAAAGAAGATGAATGAGCTTACTAGCTATGTGTCTATCTAATATTTTATATAGGTTGGTCCAGTGTTGGCTGTGAGTCATGGAATGGGAACACCATCGGTCAGTATCCTGATGCATGAATTGATCAAATTGATGTACCATGCCAAGTGCCAGGATCCAATATTTATACGAATTGGAACATGTGGTGGAGTTGGAGTAGAGGGTGGTACTGTGGTCATTACTGAGGATGCCCTAGATGGACAGATGAGGAACACACAGGAGTTTGTAAGGACTAAATTTCTTTGATTTATGGATTGGTTGCGTATTGATATTAAATTTAATTTTATTACAGTGCATCCTTGGCAAAGTTGTTCACCGTCCAGCCAAACTAGACAGAAAGGTTGCCCGTGAGCTGAAAGCCTTAGCCAGTGTAGATGATCCTTATGATACTGTCATTGGCAAGACTTTGTGTACAAATGATTTTTATGAAGGTTGATTCTTACTTTTTTTAAATATTTCCTTGAAAGTCATTGAATGTTTGATTTTTGTTTCAAGGACAAGGACGATTGGATGGAGCATTTTGTGATTATACTGAAAGTGATAAGCTAGAGTATTTACAGACTCTGCGCTCAAATGGTGTGGTGAATATTGAGATGGAGAGTACAGTATTTGCAGCTTTGACATTCCATGCGGGTATTAAGGCAGCTGTGGTGTGTGTTGCATTGCTGAATCGATTGAATGGCGATCAGGTATGTTGAACAACAATGTCTTAAGACCTGTTATTGTTTCTTGAAAATTTTATTTATATTTATTTTTTCTTTAATATTAAAAATATATTTTCTTGTATACTTTTTGCACCCAATTTATGTTCGATCAAGCACTTTTTGAATTGAAACTAGAAGTAGCACATTTTTCATTTTTGAAGATGATTTTAGCTCCAGGAATACAATCCATTTTTTGCTAGCTTTATTTTTTAATGTACTCGCATTCAGGGGTAATTAATACCCTTATTGGAAATAAATACGGTTTTTTTAGGAAAACAGGAATAAAAAGATGGGAAAGACATTTTGTTTACAGTGGATTGGGAATTTAGGGATAGGGGGTTCCGGACATTTTGGATTCATATTTGCTTTTCTGACTTATTAGACTTTGTACAAAAATACCACTTTTAAAAAAAATGCGTTCATTTATTAGAGATCTTACCTAAAGTGTTTTTAATTAGGGTATACATTTGCGGAATGTATCGGCCATGTTGTTTTGGTGACATCTGTCAAATTTGTTGTTTATTTTTAAGTTACTGATACCAAAATACTATGACAAGTACTCGTAACACGATTGAACAGCACGTCCAAAATGATAAAACCATATTATTAAAATGAGTGTCCTTTAGGGCAAAGTGTTGCGTACTTTGCGCAACGTGGTGGCCTTCACAATCGACTCTTCAACGTTTTGTAGCCAAATTTGTGACGACCGGTTCGGTAATAAATCTTTCAACATTTGCTTGTATGTTAAAGGAATTGTAGATCGGCCAAGAATATCAGCTCGTTAATTGAAAATGTGCATATCAGGTCGCGAGTCAGTCGATTAATTGCCGTGAACGAGAACTCGGTATTTCCCGTTCTAGTGTGTAACTGACTCAGGAATCATCAGGAGCTCAAAGGTCATGATCATTGTCAACGACTTTTGTTTGTTGACTGGGTTCGGAGCGTTTGGAAAGGAGAACTGACAAAAATTTTGAACGAAAAATCATCTTTACCGACGAAGTGCATTTCGGGATGAATGGCTTTGATACCAAGAAAATTATCATAAATGATATACGACATCAACGCACACGAGGTTCACCAGGTGACAAATCATCCTCAAAAAGTTGTTTCGAAACCAACCTGGGGAACCAGGCCCTCTGATTATCTCTTTAGATAAAAAGAGCTGGAAATCCAGAGTCAGAAACCTACACGGGGATTGGAGTTTTTAGGGCTCATTCCCTTTCCTTCTCTATTTCAATGCCCTTTTAATCATTCATTGGGGTCTGGGATGCCTGCCATGATGACTGCTGGCATCGCGTCGCCGTTAGTTCCTTTAATTGGAACTCACTTTCTGAGTGGTTTATCCGGGTAAGCTGTGACCCAAAAACAGAAACAGAAAAGTCGCTCTGGCAAGACCAACAAATTTTTTATTGGCCCAAACATATATAAATACTTAAAGTGTTGCAATTTTGTCCGTGTCCAATACTCGCGCTAATGAGTTGTGCAAGTCAAGTCCGGGAAAACAAGACCAGGACTTGATGGCTACCACTAGGATGCGCCTTTGGTCCGTAATTTTTCGGACTGATTTCGAGAATAACGTTGATATGGTCACCGTTAATGACGAGTGTTACAGAGCGATGATAAACAATTTTTAATTGGCCGAAACTGAACTATATGGACCTACACGACATGTGGTTCCTTCAAGACGGGGCGCTACGTGATACAGGTATTTACAGCGGACGCCGCGATTGACAATCTGCATGAAATATTAAAGTGTTATGTTATCTTTGCTATGGTGAACTGGACACCAAAATCATGCTATATTACCCCGCTAGTCTTTTTCTTGTGGGGTTTCCTGAAGTCGCAGGTCTTTGTGAATTAACCACAAGCGACCATCTATCCATCGCTTAAATTCACCCGGCTCTATGTGGAAGAGTCACTAATTGAAAATTGGACCACTCGGATGGATAAGTGTCAACAGTAATAGCCGAGCGCGCATTTGAAAAATAGAATTTTTAATATGTCACGACTTCATGAGGCTTGTAATAATTTTATTTCAACATCCATCCGCCCTTATGCAAAACAAAAACAGCTTGTAGCCCTTAAATCAAATGAAATATGAGCTTTGTTTTTTAAACTTTACCCAGGGTCGCCCCAGGTTTTTTTTTGACAATTCTTGGAGTTGTTTTCCCGTTCTCAAAAAACGCATTAGGGCTGCTGATTGAATATTTTTCACAACGCACAAAATCAAAAGTTTCCATTTTGTTCGATTTGCGTTTACTTTCATCAAACTAAATACATACACTTGCATTTATTTTACTTTTATTAGAAAAAAAGATATGAAAAATCAAATACAGGGGTGGAATCGGCTAATGTGATTTGTGATTGTCACATTTCTGACAATCACATGTGATAAAATAATTTTGTGCGTCTGCATAATGTGATCACCGGAATTTTGTTTATTTTCATTATGTCATTTTCCGTTGGGCAATTGGAGAGAACTCCGAAGACAAATCGTTTCTCTTCGGAGTTGTGTTTTGCGAGTCTTACTTCTTCTGCTTTTTATGAAATATGCGGTCTGAAGGCGCATATATACGAACGTCACAGTTTCTATATATTTTGTATTTCAAATTAAACAATTCGAACAATTTTAATATATAATTTACATTAAGGGACGTGACAATTATGTATTTATTTAGAAAAAATTAATTTAGTTGTCACTTCACGTGATTGCTCACAACATATACGCGTTTCAGAAAAATATCTCAATTAAAAAAATGTTCATTTCTGTTTTTTTTTTTTTTTATTGTTTTTATTTTTACTTTAATTATGAGGAGAAACTAATTTCTCCCAATCGAAAACAACATTAGTATAGATCTTTGACAAATCTTTGACAGCAAAAGCAAATAATTTTGTTTTATAAGTCAGCGTCAGAGGTTTATTTTTTATTTATTATTATTTTTGTATGCAAGTGACACCTAAATAGCTGTCACAAGAAAAAGTCACAAAAATGTGATTGTCACATGTGACAATCACCTTAGCCAGACGAAATTTGTATATTGTGACTATCACATATCACAAATCACCTTAGCCGATTCCACCCCAGAAGAAAAATACACAAGAAATGCTTGACAGCAAAAGTCACTTCAACAGCTGATTCGTTACCTAAACTCGCCCCAGCTAAATACCAAGATCGACTTCAGGGCGACTTCAGGTCGACCCAAGGTTTCAAAAAACAGAATTTTTTACTGAGGGCGAGTTAAGGTATTTCAAAAAACGAGGTTTGGCGACTTCAGGGCTCAACAAACAAAGCTATTAGTTCATGAGGATACAATAAATAGAACTAAATGGTGCTTTTTTAGACGTGTGGTTTTCAATCTGGCAGTACTTTTTTCGGAGTTGATCTTTTTGACAGCTGTCACTTGATTTATGCTCAGTTTGGTTTGTCATTTCATAATGAATAGACTTATTCCTGAACAACGTTTGCAAATCGTGCAAATTTATTACCAAAATCAGGGTTCTGTTCGAAATACGAATCGCGCACTACGTCTATTTTACGGTGTTTAGCGATGAAGCTCACTTTTGGTTGAATGCGTACGTTAAAAAGCAAAAATGTCGTATTTGGAGTGATCTTAATCCACAAGTCATTTTTGAGCGGCCGTTACATCCTCAAAAAGTCACAGTTTGGTGTGCTCTATGAGAATCATTGGTCCATATTTCTTCTTCTCGGCTGGAATTTTTTCAAGACAGCCGCGGCTGCCACTTGCCCGAAATCATTTATAAAACGTAACTCTTATCTTTATAATAAAGCTAAGTTTTTGGCCTTAACATTAAATTATATGCGTTTTTATTTCTTATTGAAAACCACACATCTAAAAATAATCACCGTTTACCATTCCAACTAACACATTTAAAATACATTTTTTTTTGTATCCTTCTTTAGTATATTTTTGAAGCATCCATTTATCGGTATCGGTACCACTATTCTTCCTGGGGCATGTTTTTGTTTCAGATCCTTCGCTTATACTGAAATCAACTTCTTTGGTTGGCGTTGGATAGTTTCCTAAAGCAAATAAGCATGAACTTATAAAAAGCAAGGGCATCGTGACGGTTCCTTGAGCTACATGATTGCAATAAAGATTCTGATTTTCCTCTCGTTGTTTTTTTTTTGTTATTAAAAAATAAAAACATATTAATGCAAATTCTACGAGGATATCCAAGACACATTTTCATTATCTTGCATGCTTTGGAATGCTTTTTTTTCTGTTTTTGGTTTATTTTTTCTTAATCCCAAACTGATCTACCATATATACTGCAAAATATTATGTCGAATACCAAATAATATTCACGCAATGATTTTCGTGATATGATAATATGGCATCAGATTAATCAGTGGGTAAGTATCACCGATTTGAGATATTCTCTTCTTTTGTAGTTTGGTAGAAGCTTAATTTCTTCCATTTGTCATTTGGCCATTTGCAAATTCTTACATTTTAGTCGTAAGGAAAAAAAAACGGCCATCCATATGCAGATTATAGATGTAGAAAGTCCATTGGGTAATTGCTTATGAGGAATAAATTAGGATGCGTGTTGGAAAACCATCACAAAATTATTCTTTATGCACTTGACATGGACATGATCAAGCTTAAAAAATTACTTACATATAACTGAGCATAAAAAAGCCTTTTAAAATATTTAGTATAATTTCCCCAATTGATCCCACCACTTAAGTCTGAGGTGATAGTCAGAGTTGATTCAAACTTGGTTCTTATTATTGATTTAGAAGTGTCCCGTAGGTATTTTTCATGTTTATTATTTTTAACTGAGGCTTATTTTTCTCGAAATCGACTTCAACGGTTTTGATAAAGTTTCTGGGCGCTGTTGTGGCAGAATAATTCATTTTTTGGTTTAAATAGATTTTTCAGGATTTGTCTTGTAACAGTACCTCGTATAGAATAGTTTTTATACCCTATTCCGTAAAATAGGTTTTTCGTGTGGAGTTTGCAACAAAGAGAAATAATGCAAGTAGGTATAGAGAAAGTCTAATCCTAATAATATTTTAAATGTGAAAGTGTTGATGTTTGGATGTTTTTTTGCTCAATAACGCCAGAACGGCTAAACGGATCTGGGTGAAATTTGGTACAAACATAGATTATAAGTCTGCCTTTGCTTGGAACATATGCATTCTTTTCAATTAGAAATCCCTACCAAAATTACAATAAAATAACCCAAGGTATCAAACATTTTCCTTTAAAAGCCATTATTTGACGTGCACTGCCATTTTGTTTTAAACCTTTATAGGTTACTATAGAGATCCCTTGGACACTGTATTTGACGCCAGCGAAGCCGCGGGTAAAATCTAATATGTACATATATGTATATATATTTTAAATCAGTCCATTCGTATGCATACTTTCTAGAGGTCACACTTTTTGAGCTATGAGGCTTAAATTTGCCTAATCATATGCTTAAAAAACGATGATCAAAACTCAGTTAGTGCTTGATATTTTTGAAAGAAAAGGATACGCCCACTTTTTAGGCGTTTTCGTTAAAAATCTTAATCTGCGTTAATGTTCGTATGTTTACTAACTATATAAGTCACAGTTTTGAAATAAGAAGATGCAAAATTTGTGATCAAGAAGTGTTAAGACTACAAAACCCAGCGATTTTAATTAAAAACTTAATTTTTCAAATAGTTAGAATTAGAATGCGCGATTAAAATTGTATGTCACTACGATCATTACAATGGTTTTGTCTTGGCAATGAAAATTTTAATCTTTGGGCGTGGCGCACGCCTTCTTTTATTGTTTTTTCTCCAGTCTATTGAGGAAGCACTTTATTATTGGAACTGGAGAAGATCAACTTTTTGCATACATATAGATAAAAACTTGTCAAAAACTAAGGCCACAAAGAATTAATATATAATAAGAATACATCATTTTCAATTTCTAATTTCCGCCAAACAATTATCCAGCCTAAGAGCAAGTTCCTGCGACCCAATCTTTAATTTTATTAATTGTACAGGGTTTTCCAATAAAAGGTGTTATTTTGATATTCAAAGAAAAGTGGAATTTTTTGATCGGATAAGATGTTTATTTCAATGCAAAGAGGAAAGTATGCCATTAATAATGGAAAACAATATCAGCCAAATGGCCGCCAAGGCTACGCTTACACAACAATATCTTTTTCATGAAATTTTCAATCACCGAATCGCAAAGTGGCTGCTGTATGCCCTCAATAGCTTCATGAATTCCATCTCTGATGTCTTGAATCGACGCTGGGCTGTTGGCGTAGACCTTATCGTTAACGTGGCCCAATAAATCTTGGGTTTTCCGAGCCCCAGATGCGACAGTTTCGCTTGTTGACGTAACCACCGAGGTGGAAATGGTCCTCATCAGTCAAGATGATTTTTCGATAAAATTCCGGATGATTTTCATGCATTTCAAGGACCCAATCAGCAAAGACACGACGTTGTTGATGATCGGCCGGCTTGAGTTCTTGTGTTAACTGGCACTTTATAAGCCTTAAGACCTAAGTCTTTGTGCAAAATTCGGTGCTATGACGTTTGTGGAATGCCCAATTCCAAAAAAACGACGAGGAATGGACAAACATGGGTTTTCTTCAACACTTTGGGGTACAGCAGCAATATTCTCAGTTGTTCTTGTGTTGAGCGACGTGCACGGGTTTTATTCTTCACATCGCTTACATGTCCCAACAGCTCAAATTTTTCCAATAAATTTCTGAATTACGGTCCGACAAGGTGTTTCACGACGACCAAAAAATGTTTTAGTTTTACGAACCGTCTCTGCCAAATTTTCACCTTTTTTATAGTAAATTTTTATAATTTTAATGCGTTGTTGAAGCAAGTATCGTTCCATTCGTAGTTTTTACAGGTCAAATGTCAAAAAATTACAGCTTCAAAAGTGACAACTACCAAAATAGCGTACTATTCAAAATAACACCTCTTATTAGAAAACCCTTTAAAATCGTGTATGCAGTTCTAGGATCGGGAAAAAACTTTTTGAAATGCGGATTTGTTTGTTACTTGTTTTTAACTACAAAAAAAAATAGCTGAGTGTTTGGATTTTTAGTTTCTTAATCAACATAACTATCAGTCGATGAGGTCTCAAACCAAATCAGAGTGAGGTTTTTGCTCCAAACTATTACCACTCTCGTAGAACTGACCCTAACTCAAACATGTCTGCAAATTGAGTGACGAAGTGTTTAATTTCGATTTGTAATTTAAACTTTCGATAACTTTTTTTTCATTCAAATATCGAGTAGACTAAGCGTATGGTTTGTGCGACAATTCATAAAAAATTTCTTAAATTAGGTGCCCAACAATTGCCTATATGCTTTTCAAAAAATTTAATTAACTTACCCCATTTTGTTTTAAACATTATTATACTGTTTAATTTAATGTAAACTTTTCTATCTCAGGTCAACTCACCAAAGGAGGTCATGTTGGAATGGCAAGAACGACCCCAAATTTTGATCTCACGTTACATTCGCAAGGTCCTCTCGCAGAAAATGTTACGATTAGGTTCTGACCATCCGGACTCAATCAAATCCCCACGACGATTGAAACTAGTACAACAAGAATCTCAAGCTCATGAGTAAATTTAATAAAATTTATATAAATTATTACAAATATACATTAATGTTATAACCTCAAAAATTAGTTAAAACAGCAAAATATATGTTCATCGAAGGCGTTTGCTAAAATTGTGATGATGTGGCGAGAATGGCAAGATATTCTCAAAAATTTTAATCGAAAGGAATGGTTATTCCTGCACCAACACAACATACAAAAAATAATAAAAAAAAATTACAAAAATTAAAACTGCTTACATAATGACATTAGATGTAGAGCTTTTTTTTCCTAATTTTATTTTTAATGTTTAAAAGGATATATATACAATTAATTGTAATATTGTAAATGTGTATTATTGTTAAATTGAGTGAACGCATATAAATATTAAAGCGCACACTCATTGGAAATACATCCATGCAAAGATGTATTTGTATTTTAATTTTAATATACAAAAAAAAAAGCAACAGTTGAAATAGCGTTAGCGTTATATTTATAATTTATTATTAATTAAGATTTTATATTTATAAAAATAAAAATAAACACAGTTATATTATGGTATAAATAAAAAAACGCAGTATTTTTTTTTATTTTTATATATTTCTGGACAAAGAAGAGCATTACAATTTTGTGGTTTTCAAGAATTTTCAAAAAAAGGAAATTTACAGTAACAATAACGTCTTCCGAAAGAGTTAGATACAAAATTACATTTTAAAAGCCTTAAATCATAAACGAAGATCATATTTAGATCATCATAACCCAGTTATATATTTATAAATAGAGCCAATATTGAATTCAAGTCAGGTCTAAACCATAATTTTTCAAGCTCAAACATTCCTTAATTTTAAATATTGTTTAATTTCAAAACTTTGTATGAAGGCGAATTGAAAAATCTTCAAAACTTATGCCAAATTGATACGATTTCTTGCTTGTAGGATTTTTTTTGTTATCCGATCCGATCCGTAAGAATGATAAAAACTAATTACTTCATTCCTTCGATAGAAAACTGCAGATTCCTTAAAAAAAAACTTATCTAAATATTTAATTTTTAACAACTGTTTATCATAACATATCCAAATTTTACAAAAAGAGTTTTCCAAATTTAGGAAGAAAGAGCAAAAAGATTTCAAATAAATTGTATCTGTAGAAAAAAAAAAAATCATTCAAAATATATACTCAAACTGCTGAATACATTCATTATTATACATTTTGCATTGTTATAAATAGTTAAAAAAAAAAAAGAAAACTGCACATACTGTTAGTAAATTGTTTTATATTTATATGTAGTTTTAAATTGTTTCAGGTTATAGTGTTTTTAAACCTGCAAACAGAAACATCATATTTTGAGTTTTTCTTTGAAGCACGCACTTAATCTTTATTGTTGTGATTGTATATATAATGTTAAAATGAACATAAGCATTGTAATCAATATTTTAAATAAATATTTAAATTGAATAAATGTTCTTGTTTTTTTTTTATTTAACAAATTTGATAATATTATGGGTCGGTGTAAACTCAGCTTAAGAACAGACAATCATGAATCTCAAATCGAACAGAACTTTTAAAATGGCAAAACGAGAGCTGAATTCTGAATAAAATGTCTTAAATCCTAAATTCGCAACTGCACTTCACTGGAACTGAACTGCAATAGTTGGGTATACTACCAACCACGCCGTTAACTGTCGCTGAAGTGCAGTTCCGCTGCAGCCTAGTACTGTTATAAATATAAGTCATACTTCAATACAAATAATACTTTGCAGTTCGCGTGGTCCAGTCCTGCCTTTTGAATTAAATCGCACTACGCTTCGGTGGAAACCGGACTTGAGCTAGAGAAGACTTCATAGTTGGTGGTATAATAATATGCCGCATCTCTACGCTGAAGAGCAGTTTCACAACTGCTTATCGGTTTTGAAAAGGCGCAACTAAGAATATCCTTGGAGTTTTTTATGTTGTTTGTGAAAAAATCATGATGTGTACTGTCACGTGCTGTAGTTCAACTGCATGCAGTTAAATTTTGGTTCAACTGCAGTTCAAGTCGTGTCGTGTAGTGCAGTTCAGTCTGGTTGCCTTGAACATATTTTATGTTTCCTCAAGTAAAATCACTGTTTCTGTTAACCTGTTATCCTCGGTATAACACTTATAAAAAGTGTAATTTAAAAAGAGGCTGACGTTAGACTTTGTCGGTTGGTTAATTGGTGTGGTTTGCAAGTACAAAAAAGCATGTTATAAGAAGTTTGCCATCATACTTCTTGAATCTTAAGATTCTTACAGTACTCCACTGTTCAAAAATTTAAAAATTTTTAAATATTTTTTAAAAGACGAAGAACAATCATTTGAACTTGCAATTATAAGTTACTTTGAGGAAAGTTAATGGGTAGTGCTAATTATTAAGCTCAAAAACGGTAAACACGATTTTAGTGAGATTTTCTGGGTGGATTTTTGTAGGTTGGAATGATTTTTTTAAGAATGTCTTTTAGTGATCGATACTTTCCATAGAACCTGCTATATATTAGATTACAACTTTCTTATGAATGGCTTAACCGATTTTAATAAAGTTCACTACCTAAGAAGTTCTGATGAACTTTACTTGCTTTAGGTGGTGCTTACATCCCATTGTGGGCCACGGCCTAAGTGAACGTACCCCAACAGCCAGTTTGGTGCCTAGCTAGTTGCCTCCAATTAGTTGGGGGCTCCACTTGATTGCATTACTTTAGATAGGGTCTTCCAGTATTGAGGTATAGACCTCAGAATTGGAATTAAATAATCGGCGGGCTGAAGCGTATTCGTTCTTACTCTTCACATGCCAAAGCTATCTAAGCCGCTCTACTTGTTTGCCAGGTTAAATCTTCTTCTCTACATTCCATTACAAACAGGACCGAATATCACAAGAAGAATTTTTCTCTCGAAGCACCTCAGCCGATCTTCATCCGATTGTGTCAGAGTTGACGCTTCTATACCCCATGCCCATACAGCAGGACTAGGATGATTAGGGTCTTATATAGTGCCTCCTTGATCTTTGAGAGAGGGTTTTGCTACTGAAATGCCTTCTTAGCCCGAAGAACGATTGATCTCTTGGCTGATATTGTTCTGAAGGGTTGAAATGGAATCCTTGACTACATCAAAGTTAAATCTTTCCATTGCGACATTTTGTGCAAGCCTACGACGATTATGATTTGCAACTAATTATACAGCACATACTTTTGACCTGACTTGGAACAAATTCCATAGGGGCCAATAAGTTCACGCTCGAAGGGTTCACGGAGAATGGCCGACAAGATTGTATAGGCGGAATTTAGGAGACTTATGTATACTTCTGAAGGTGGCTCTGTTCAAAGTATCTCCTTTCTTGTGGATAGGGCACACGATGCTGAGGTTCCATTCGTAAGGCAAACTTTCATCTGACCAGATTCTTTAGACGAGTTGGTGTGATATGCTTTGGGCTCCACTGGGAGGCCATCCACTCTAGCAGCTTTGTTTGACTTTAGTTAAGGTATATCTATTCAAACATCTTCCTAGTCGGATGGACGAAAGCATTGTACAATATCATTCAAATCGATTGGATCATTTTGACTTGTCAGCGATCAGTTGGTTGTCTTCACCGTTTAAAAGTCAGCAGAATGTTCTCTCCGATTTCTTAAAACGAATCGTACAATTCCAATGCTTATCTTGGCAGCCTTTAGCTCAGGTTTTATACCCCTGCTGTAGGAAAAATGATTAAAGTCCTGGCAGAACTTTTATATATCGCTCCTCAATAGATTAGACTGCTCGCTTTTCCAAGTTCTCTTTTTTTTTCTTCTAAAAAGTGTTTCTTTTTTTTTGCTAATTGCTGCCGTTCAATGGAACCCAAACACTTTATTATAGGTACACGGTTGATGATTTCCTTTTGGACAATACTGTCAAGATCGAAATAAAAACTGAAAGGATTGTCGTCAGCAAAATAATTTAGGGAACTAGAAATCTTTGACAAGAGATCATTTATAAAGATGATAAAGGGATACAGAATGGAGGCTTGGGGCACACCAGTATTTATTTTATGAATATAAGACCAATTTGTGTGGTCATGTTTCTTGTTTCACCTTATTTAATCGTTTGGTACTTCTTTAAACAAAGCTCTAGTGAAATAAGCAGCTGAACTCCCAAACTTAAACAATTTTATGTTTAAATTACTACAAATGCAAATAATTTACCCTCCAACCTATTTCTATTAGAAGTAAAGAAACTCATTTTTTAGCCGCACTACACGAATGTGGAATGCTTAATTGGACTCGATCATTTCCCCTCTTAGCGATTCACAAACATTCAAATCCAATGCGCATGGGTTTCTCCTTTTACCTCCTATCCAACATTCCTTAACGCTCGAATTTTTTGAGTACATGATAAGGGTATTAATAACCCTTTGAGTGCGTGCCGCCGATTATATAAATATAAAGTGGATTCTCACTCGTTGCCGCAAAACATTGTGACAGCTACAAGGGGGCTAGTGCCCTACAGTCTCAACTGTCAACCTCATCTAGGTATGCGTTGTGAGTCCGCGGTAATGGAATTTCCTTTATAGCCCGAAAAGAAAAATTATATCGAATATCACGTTCGCGTTAGTCATTGCAAATTATTTTAATTTGCATTTGCAATTGCAACACTAGCTGACTGCCAATTTAATATCTCCCCTGCCAGCTCACTGAGCTCATTGCTAGCTCTCAATTTTTGTAGTGAGGCTTTTTTAATGAGCTCGAGTATATTCGATCGTCGTTATTGAAGTCAAATAGTATTTCAAAGATAAGATTACAAGTTCAATAAATTTATTCTAATATTTTCTGAATGGTCAACTTTAAATGATTATTAATTCATAAATTGTGTGACGTCACTAGAAACTATCTTATCTACACAAACAAAACCCAATGTAAGTGCTCTCTTAAAGTTTAATCTAGTAACTACAAAACAAGCCTATAAATACTCTCGAAATTATAACTTGTTTCAGAATAGAACACAACACTGTGCCTACGCGACGCTCCGTCCGTCGCCGCCAACGCAAAGTAAGTCTGAATTGTATCCGAATATCTTTTACCGTGTGTTAACTGTGACGACAGCAATTTTCGAGTTTAAGGTCTAGGTCTTTATTTAGCGGCCAAGATTGAAGTCACGGTCAGGTCTGGTTTTAAAATTAAAATACAAAAAAAAAAAAATTACTTGGCGTGCTTCAAAAACACACATGGTGGCATTTTTTATCGGGGGAGCACGTATCTATATATTTTAATTTTTGTAGGACCAGCTGCTGAATAGTGATAAGATTCGTAGATATCAGGTTTTAAAATTTGTAATTTATGCCTTGGATGCCGTTTTATTGGGTGCGTTTGTGAACTAATTTGCTTTTAGCTGTTATTATGCCATTTGAGTTGAAAAAAGGCACGTTGGGTGACGGTTGTGTCTTTGGAAATTGATCGTGGTGCGTTTCTTTAAGTGTTTGAATTGGTGTTGGATTTTTATGGCATTTTTAATAAAAAAAAGTTGTGCACCTAGTTCATATTAAACAAGAAAGTTTGGTCTCATCCAAATATTTGTGATTGTGCTTCAATTATCCATACTTTAAGATACATATGGAAGCCATTTTATTGTGTACGGAATATTGGTTTGTTTGGATGATAACCTGACCATAAACATTTATTTTAAATTCGAAATTGATAGTTATCTATTAAGTTGTTGATGTTATGCAACTTGCACTTATTTTTTTTTATCAGTTCATTTATCTTTAAAATTTACAACCAATTATTTCAATTGCGGTACCCCTAGGAAAGTGTTATCTATTAAAGTTAGCAACAACCACTTAATTTGTGTTTTGTTGTTGTTGTTGTTTTGTTTAACCTTATCTCTCGGTACCAAAAACGATCAAGTGAAATAATTTCCTTTAATAAGAAGAATTTTTCAGAAACCCGACATACCTGCCAGGTTTTGTGAGTACTGCTTTGAACTGCCCTGGTTTTTGTAACATTGCAACTCAAACTCTTATTAAATATTTTAAACTCAAATCAGTGTTTTTGTTTAAAACAATTACAGTTACGAAAACTTCTCATTGGTGGAAATATTTAACTAAATCAGTGACCCCAGTGTTGGCTAGAATGGGTGAACGTCTTCCTCTTTTTGCATACTCGAGCTCTGCTGTTGGCAGCAACATGCAATACTTACTGCGGAGCATAGGGTGTCGGCTTGAGACTTCCAACCTATCTCTGTTCGCAGCACAATATTAAGCCCTGTTGTAAAGACTAAACATTTTAGTTGACCTATTCCTTTCACATTCAGGACTTCTGAGTTTGCTTTGGTATGTTGTAGTCGGGCTTCCTCAGGAGAGTATGACCAATCCTATGCCTTTTCCTCTATTTGATGTCGTTCGTTTTTGTTTATGTGTTTACAGGCCACCGAATCTTGAGGATGTAACTCAGACAACGGTTAACAAGGGCATACAACCTACTCACACGTAAAGGGTGGTTACATTTTAAGGGCCGATGTTGATTTGCAATGAAACGCAAATTATTTAAGAAATTATTGTCATTTCTTTTTATTATGATAATATTGGTATGGTTCAATTATGTATGAAACAAAATATCGTCCAAGTGGCCGCTGCGACCTCGGCGGCACACATCAATCCGATGATTCAAACTTTCGATGACGCTGAGGCATAATTGAGGTTCTCTGCCGTTAATGTGCCGAATTTTCTCATCCTTTAGCTCTTGAATTGTTGCTGGCTTACCGACGTATACCTTTTCTTTCAAATAACCCCAACGAAAGAAGTCCCACGGTGTCAAATCACATGATCTTGGCGGCCAATTGACATCGCCACTGTTGCTCATTTTCATAATAAGCCTGAACCCTGAATAACTTTAACGCGTTGCTCGATTGTGTATCTTTCCATGGTTCAAATTGTTTAAATTGAGTTAGTCTGAAATTGGGAAATGTCAAATAAAATGCAGAAAAAACTTGACGTTTAGGTGTGGTTCACATTCAACATCGGCCCTTAAAATTTAACCACCTTTTATAAAGTTTTGAAAGTAGAATCTCTCCCGCATTATATCCTCTGGAAAAAAATGTGCCTGTAACTTCAGATATATGGACAAATAGGTGATAACACAACAGTTGTTATAGCTTTTGAGATCACCTAACTCTGTAGCTGGCTGATAACTCGGTCCGTGCATTCCATTTTCATGGGAAAGACTTTTCCTCAAAAAGCCTTTACGAGTGGCACAAGAATAAAGTAAATTCTTTTAATCACTGTTCGAACTGGTACTTTTCAAGTAACGGCTTTTCCCGTTTTGGATTTGATTGAATTAGGCTCGAAGATTTTGGCTAAACTCAAAATTTTACAAACAAAGGGCATATTTGACAGAGCTGTGGTGGCTTGCTTATGTAGATTGTCATAACAAAAATTATGTCTTATAGACTTTTTTCAATTGGCCAAAAGTTGGGTACGGCGCGAATGAATTCATTTAAACTTTTTTAACAAAGTTCGTTACAGTAAATTTTTTAGACGGTTGTTCCCATATATCGAGAAACAAGGAACTCAGCTCTAACGATTTCGATAAAACTTTTCGAACGACATTTTTAAAGTATAAACATGAAATGTTTTCAGTTAGGGCGAGTTGACGTTGAAATAGAATAAGGATGAACCTCCTGTTTTTGCAATTATATAATTGAACTTTATTTTAAACAGAACCAGCGCGAAACCGTGCTTAACACCTTTAGGTGCCGTGAAATAACGCCGAGCGAAATATAACGCCGAATCTCGTTGTTTGCAGAGTTTCGCCCGCGTCACCATCGCACGCGTCACTGAACGCACCGACCACCCTCCCCATTTTCAAGGAAAGAAAGGAATCTTTATCTGAATGTTTTAGTAATTAAAATCCAAAATTCGGGTTTTTTTTCGCTTTTATAAAGTGAAATAACGCCGAATTTCGGAATTTGGCGTTATTTCGCTCGGCGTTATTTCACGGCACCCACTTTTATCATGGGTCATGAATTTAGTTCGCTATCATGATACAACTAATAAAGATATGGCATTGCGCATAGTGCCAAACAAAACGTCAAAATATTGTCAAACTCCCCGTGTTCTTACGGGGTTCTTATGACGTAGAGCGCATAGAGTAGATCGAAACAAAAGTTAAACGCGTGAAGGCGAAAACGAGAAGGCAGGGGTTCTTATGACGAGATGCGCAACAAATCAAAAATGAAACTAGGAAGGCGTTATCTCTAGTAGTTGTATCATGGTTCGCTATCTTACTTACAGAGCAGGTACGTGCGCCCCAGTAGTGCATTCAATTTAATTTTCTGTCTTTTCTTCTATGATTTATATGTCGCTCTTTGACTAAACATGAATTGTTTATTCAAGAGTTAAATAGAAAACATGAAATACTTTAAATGTTTACTCAAGTGTCGCACAAAAGCAATATGTTAAATTTGCAGGTAACTGAGCCGCTTTATTTAGCTAAATTATTTGCGTAATTTTTTGTGATTTGGATTCAAAAACCATTCTATTCGCCATATTAATTTGTTGATACATATTTTTATATTTTTTTGCAGCAGGTACCTAGCGAATTAATGATACTCAACAATTGTTAAAATGAATAAACCACTGTAAGATACTTTTTCAAACACATTATTTTTTGTTGTTAAACTATTCACAATTTCGTTTAAAGATACATTCCCCTGCCAAATCAGCACCTTGAAAACATTGAGTCTGATTTTCTTTACCATCTTGGCATCAACAATCAGACAACAAATCTGGAGAAAGATTTTGGAGATGTCAAAGTAAGTCGTAAATTACAAGGTCTTCAGTTTATTGGAATTTTATGTTTTCAGTTTGTTTGCATGGGCGGAACTAAAAGCCGAATGTTTGAATTGGCCAAATACTTACAAGAAGTCTTAGACATAAGTGGAGAACTTGTGGATCTTTGCGAGAAAGCTCATCGTTATGCAGTATATAAGGTACATTTCATGAAGATAATATCATATCAAGTCAATGAACGAATTTGTTAAAACAATGAATAAAATTGTTAAATTGACGAATGAAATTATCGATTTTATTAAAATGAAAATTGTAACGCAAAGTTGAAATATACAATAAATTGTGATTCAAAAAAGTCAACTGTAAGAACAAAGTTAACAATAGAAATTTATTTTTAGGTTGGTCCAGTTTTATGTGCAAGTCATGGTATCGGAATGCCATCGATGAGTATCCTTTTACACGAATTAATCAAACTGGTCTCATATGCTAAGTGTAAGGATCCAATATTTTTAAGAATTGGAACATCTGGAGGACTGGGGATACCAGTTGGAACTGTTGTTGTCACAAAAGATGCCTATAACGGATGCATAAAGAATGAACATGAACTGGTATGTTAGAAATTTTTAATAAAAAAAAGAAATAGTTTCACATGGGTTTTTGTAGGCGATTCTCGGGAAACGTGTTTGCCGGCCGGCAAAATTCAATGAAGAAGTCTATAAAAGTCTGTTAGAGTGTGCTGAACCAGGTGATGATTTTGATACGATTTTGGCCAACACAATGGCAGCTGATGATTTTTATGAAGGTGCGTTTGTAAAAACATTATTAACTTCTTGACAACACTGATAAAGTCATTTGAATTGAAAAAGGCCAAGGCCGTCTAGATGGCGCTATCTGCTCGCACAATGAGGAAGACAAAATGGCATTCTTGAAAAAACTTCACGAGCATGGTGTTCGTAATATTGAAATGGAAGCAACAATGTTCTCTTCGTTAACCTATCATGTTGGTATCAAAGCCGGGGAAATATGTGTGACGCTTGTCGATAGATTAAAAGGCGATCAGGTAATAAGTAGATATAATATAAGCTTATTTCACTTCACTGTTCTGAAAGCTTATTCCAAATCTGTTTCTTATAATTGCAGGTCACGCAGGCCAAGGTGCCAAAAGAAGTTTTAGAACAAAGACCTTTAACGATGGCAGGCCGTTTTATTAAAAAGAAATTAAATGAAAACAAATGATTTCTCAGATACTTTGTAGTTAGGATATAGATTTAGTTTTGTTAAATAAAAGACATGAACTCAATCATTTTGTTTTCAGATTTGGTTAAAGGGAATCAATGGTGAAGATTGCTTTACCTGACTTACTTAGGAAGACGTGATTTTTTCACATGGCGTCAATGGGTTCAGAGTTGGAATTAAATTTTAAATAATCGATTTGATTTTTTTTTTTGATTCTTTAAACATTTTTCTTTTCAACACAACGGGTGCATAATTTGGTAGATAATTTCATAGACATTTTATTTTAAAATGTCCGTAGCTACGAATTACATAGTGCATTCGATCAGTCCAATTTTAAACTACTTTTTCCAATAAATCTGGCCGTATGGTCAGACCACTTCTGGAAAATAAAGTCGTCAACAAATTGATTTTGAAATAAATTATAAATTAACCGCGCTGTGTGGAAAGTTTTGGCATTGCATATATAAACTATAGTATTCCCACTTGAATTGCGCCATCTATCGACGAAAAACTAAGCTCTAGAATACCATGGGAAGCAACAACAACAATTTCCACCATTTTAATTGTTGTTGTTGCTTCCCATGGTATTGTCGAGTTTAGTTTTTCGTCGATAGATGGCGCACCTCAGGTGGTAGTACTATAGTATATATACAATGGTTTTGGAAACAAAAAAATCAGTCAGCATGGCTCGATAGCGCTCGCCATTCACCGTAACGGCAGCTCCTTCCTCATGTCGAAAGATATAAGAACCGGTGATACTGACAGCGTGTAAACCGCATCAATGTGATTCGTTGATGGATTGGGGATTGTCTTCGCTCCATATACGGCGATTTCGCTTATTGACGAAGCCATTTAACCAGAAATGAGCTTTAAAAAAGAAATGGAAGAAGTGCTCTATGAACTTCGAGAACATACGAGTATATGTATTTATTTTATTCAAACTAAATTTCCACAATTTGAAGGCGTTGTTCTGGCGCAAAGCGATTCATGGTGAATTGCTAGAAATTATTGAACAGAAATGTCAACACAATTTGACATTCTCAACTGTCAAACCATTGACAACAGCCATCGTGTTTTCTATCGCTTGAGAACAGTATTTTCGGGATTTTAAAGGTACTCTATGAGCTTTGACAATGACTTTGTCTGCACTCCTAACAATGTGTGTATATACAATTTCATGATGATCGGTCGAGCAAAATGGCGCAACTTTTTGGGGATTAATGGGATTCGGGGAATTAACATGCTCTCTACTTTATATTTTTCGGTAAGAATAGTAGCTGTTAATCCGAGATTAAATAAAAAAAACAACAAACTCGAATAGTTTTATAAAAATATCTTTTATTCAATTCCGAACTGCGAAGGCTCAGAATCGTGTCCGTATATCTTAAAGTCGCGATACATACTACTAAATGTAAATTTTGAGAGCAGAGTGGACTGTATATTATTAAAAGTAGTAAAGTAATAGTAATGTAATAAAAGTACTAAATGAGATTGAACAGAGTAGCCTTTCTGACATTTTCCTCTCCAGTAAATTTTGAAATTAGCTTCACAACTTTACTTCTCTTCAAGTTAAAAGGATCTGATAACTTTCTAGTTTAAAGATTCAAAGTCTGTGCTAAGTTTCCATAACAAAGTATGGAATAACTTAAGTGGATTTAGTTATCGCTGAGTTCGTCAAGGGACTTAGCAAACGGAGACTTATTTTCTTGCTCCCTGATTCTGAGATGATATAAAAATCCCTATTTTTGGCATTATGGCGGGGCTTATTACGGTTAACGGTTCAGATCTAAATTCAGGAAAGTCATTGTTATATAATGAATAATTAGAGAAAAATTAACCTGTTTTTATGACCATCTTAATTCGTTACTGGGGAGGGGGGATAAATTATAATAAAGGGGGACTTCAATGCCAAAATTTTATCAGACAACGAAGGCTACGAACGCGTTAAGGGTTAGGTCCAACGTAATGAAAATGATGTTATGCTTGTATAGAGGGGTTTTTATTTCTACTCAAGACCTGGCACAAAACCAACTGGGAATCTCCTAATGGTAAAACAATTAATCAAATCGATCACTCCATTATGCTGCGGAAATAGAGGAAGTCACTGGGCGATGTTCCTAAACGTTTACGCAAGTAGTGACCATCTCTTGTTACTGAACAGCTGCTGCCGCACCGGGCATTGCGTCGATCGTAGAACTTTTGTGCCATGCCTAATAATGACGAATGCAGAATAAAATCCGCAATTGAGTAATATGCACAATCTTCTTGAAGTATTGACACCAGCCGCCTCCCAACAAATACAGATATAAGAAACGAGATCCATGGACCCATCTTCTAAAGAAAAACGCAGCAGCTAGTCTTAAATTGTATACCTGCGGATTTCAGGAGATTGCCGATGGCTGTTCGGGATAGTGAAACTTATCCACAGGAATGGAAGAATGGATCTATTGTGAATTTACGAAAAAAAAGAAAGCCTCAAAAACTGTACCAACAGATTCGATATCATCGTTCTGTGCACTTGTTCGAAGGTAACTAATGGCAACAATTGTTCTGGAATGAAGAAAAACCAAGATCGAGTCTAGCCGAACAGGGTTTCGTAGTGGTCAAATGTGTTGATCAAATGAATGCCTTTATTGAATCATCTGACTCCCAATCATCTGTTTGTAGATTTTGAGAAGGGGTTTGATAAAGCATCTGTTTCTGTAGATCGTTTATTGGGTGGACTATCCTTCGAATGAAATCGAAAAAATAATAAATGCGTTGACCAAAGACCAAAAACAATTTGGAAGACATCTGATTAAAAAGAAGCTCTGTCCCAGAGTATTCAATCACTCACAGTGAACATTAAGTTGCTGCAGTTAAACTAGACGAATAAAAGACTCAACTTATTGTTTTAAGTCCTCAAAAAGGACTGCGTTAGGTATTAAAGCCAAAAAACCTCGTTAAGATTACCAGACAAACTCTGAATTTGATCAAACCTAGAATAAAATCTACCCGTAAGCTTTAATATTTTTTAAACAAGCTTTGAATTTCCACTTCGAATAAGATATAAAATTATTTTGTTTCATAAAAAACATTCTCGAGATTAAGAGTTAAAATATTTCTTTTTTTAAATTATATAGCATATTCATATTTTTAAAAAATGGCATACCGGGTAGTACAAAATTGTTCCAAGACCATCCGTTTCGTGTCAAATTACGAAGAACATTTGGGTACAAAAATTTGTCGTCGATTTATTTCCTCCGACGATCAACATAAATTTTCGGTATGTAATTTTTTGTTTTTGTAATTTTTGTCCTTATTCAAAAATGAATGCAAATTTTCCTAACAGAAAGGGTTAGTAGTAGGATTGTATGAAAAGGAAGATGATAAGCCAGTTAAGTTAACAGCGAGTGGTGAAAAATTTGACAATAAAATCCAAGGGCAACTCATGCAGCGGATCAAGGAGTAAGTTTGGTTCAGCAGCTGGAACTCTTTGATCTTTAATGTTTTTCTTTTTCCTTAAGCTATGATCTTAAGGGAAAACTTGGCACGGGAAGTGTGTTCAATAACATAGATTCTGAATACAGATCCGTTGCAGTTGTCGGTCTAGGACGCGAAGGAGCTGGTTTCAACGAACTCGAAATGCTCGACGAAGGAATGGTACGCCCAACTTTTTTTTTCCAAACTACAAGAATCAACACTATCTGTTTTTTTTTTTTTTTTTACAGGAAAACGTTCGTGTCGCTGCTGGCGTTGGTGCAAGAAAGCTTCAAATGCAAGGATGCGTAAAGGTTTATGTGGACTCTATGGACTATCCTGAACAAGCTGCCGAAGGCAGTACCCTAGCTATCTACAGATACCAGGATAACAAGAAGAAGGATGAGAAAACCAACTTCCCAAAGTTAGAACTCTATGATTCATCTGAAACTGATGCATGGACAAGGGGGAGTTTCAAAGCTGATGCCCAGAACTTGGCCAGACGATTGACAGATGCCCCAAGTAACCAAATGACCCCAACTATGTTTGCTCAGGTAATTATTGGGAACAAAGTTGTGAAATCGGTATCATTTTTTCTGGGGTTCCTACTAGGCTACTGTCGATGCACTCTGCCCATGTGGTATGACTGTTGAAATCCGAGCAATGGACTGGATTCAGCAGAATCATCTTAATTCCTTCCTTTACATTGCGAAGGGTTCATGTGAGCCACCTGTGTTGCTCGAAATCAACTATTGTGGCACATCTCCGGAAGACAAGCCAGTGTTGCTGGTTGGTAAAGGGATCACATTTAACAGGTACAATAAATTCAGGAACCGCTTATTTAAATTCCCCACTTTTCACAATCCACTAGTGGAGGAATTTCTATGAGAAAACGAGAGCGAATGGACCAGTATCGAGGTTCAATGGCTGGAGCGGCAGTTGTTGTCGCTGCTATTCGTGCTGCAGCAGCTCTCTCACTTCCCATCAACATTGCAGCTGTGATCCCTTTGTGCGAAAACATGCCCTCAGGAATGTCTTGTAAGCCAGGTGACGTCATTACATGCTTGAATGGACAAATTTTGGCAATCGAGGTGGGATTTTTGTTTCAATATTTAATGAAGTTTTTGAGACATGTCTGAAATAAAAACTTTAGCAAACAAATAAAGCTGGAGTTGTCGTTATGGCAGATCCACTGATATATGCCCAAAAAGCTTATAAGCCTCGTATGGTTGTTGATGTGGCCACAATGGGCAATGGAGTCAAGAAGGGTATTGGCAGTGGGGCTGCTGGTGTATTCTCTAATTCACACTATTTGTGGAAGCAATTGCAGAAAGCCGGGTCAATTACTGGCGACAGAGTTTGGAGAATGCCTTTGTGGAAGTATTACAAAAATCATGTCAAGAGTAAGTACATTTTTAAGCCTTCCACTGATGGTCACCGATTCTCCTTTTTTTTTTTTTTTAATTGTTTTAAGAGGAAGAAATAATTTTAAAAATGTCGTTTTAATTTTTCAGATAGTGTCAGCTATGACATTAGTAACACTGGCAGTGGGTTAGCTTCTTCTTGCTTAGCAGCTGCTGTCCTTAATGTAAATTTGGTACCGAAACTAAGAACCCTCTTACCTAACTACTTTTCTCCCTTCTTTTTTTTTTAGGAATTCGTACCCAATGCTGACTGGGCTCACTTGGATATCAGAGGTGTTGGAATGCTCACCAAAGAAGGCACTATTCCATATCTTTTGCGCAATCGTATGACTGGTCGTCCGACAAGAACTTTGATACAATTTTTGTATCAAATGGCATGTCCTGATCAATCTCACAAGTCTTGCAAATGAGGCATTTTGTAGTGATATTGGTTATGTCAAAATTAACATTGGATATGCCTTTGTCTTTTATATATTTTGGATATTTTTATGTTTTTAATATACAATCATGCTTAAAACTTGTTTTTTGTTTATTTCGAACCCTGATATGTACTCCTAAAACTGTTTCTTCGTAGTTAGACCCGCTCATTCATCTTACTTCAGGCATATGTAAGTTTTATCAAAGTCATCAGAATTCCAAACGAGAATTTTGAGAGTGCCCTTACAATTTCAGTAAAGTGCGTTGGTCACGCTTCTCTAACTTTTTTTTCGAACGAAATAATGTTGAAACGAAATTTCGACCACAAAGATCGATGAATACCTTCATTAGATGAATGAGACAATAAAACGAACAATTAATTGATCCCAAGATACAAGAAGAAGTCCTCTTATACAGACTGAAACATGAAATCTAGATTAGGATAATAAAGTCGTCGATCAAAACCTGAGTCTGTATATCTAGCAGAACTTAAGATTATCTCTAACTCTGTTTTGTGATAACAAATCTCGGGGCGTTAATTATATTGACCCGAGTGTCTTTGCCCAAATTGATAAGAACCTTAGAAGAAAAAATGTTCACGACGAAATTCCGTACCTTGAGAATCCATAAAATACAAACAACGAAGACGTACTCACAGCTAGAAGCATACATTTTCCGAGCCCCGTCTTTCATGGTAGTTTCTTTGTTATCGAGGATCCACAGAAAAAGTTGGATCCAGTAGGGGCTGGCTTCCCCAAACAGTGGTTTAAGGTACATTTAAGCGTTTTCTCAAATCAAGAATTGGAGTACAGAGCCCTGGCGGGTGCACTACTTTAACCTTTGCAAAAGCTGCACGCAATGATGATTAAAAATTACTTTTGGTTCATAAAGTTAAATGAGGTCATTTTGACAAACGCCACAGTTGCAGAGCAAAATGGATCCTTGTTTATTTCGAGAGTGGAGCTTTAGAAAACAGTGGATCTCGATAATATACCCGACATTGTACTACTACATCCCTCTTAGGAAGCAAGTGGACATAATAACAACGCACTGAGTAATGCACACTCACCGGTGCGTTGGAAGGCAGTTGTGGTACATCCTGTATAATCCGGTTAACGTCTGATTGATAATTCTTCTTCCGATGTTTAAACTGGAAACTGGCTTTAAAACGGGACATAACACTCGGCCCTATCGAAAATATCCGTTGGAGTGGACAGTTTTCCGCAACGCATCTTTAATCGTAATTTTTTTACTTCTTACATTTTTAAACACTTCCCTTAAATTCCGAAAAAAACATTCGCCAAGAATTTGTATCGGAGGAAATCGGAAAAAAAATTGTACCTAGCTGTCAAAAATGAACTTGAATGTAGGCTGCAACGCAATTTCCCACTGTGCTTTAATATTTTTCGGAGAACAGCTGGTCGGAAGAAAACCTCGAAGCAAAAATCGTCCGGATCGTATAAAATCGGAGAAATTTGCGCTCTGACGGATACCTCGATAGGGTATCTATGTATATGCCACGTATAGACAAGTTTCGGGTGTCCAATGGAACAAATATATAACTAATGCACGGATGCAGTTTTGGTTGCTTATGACACCGACCCTTTAAATTAAGGTGTTCATTCTTTGTGATACTCTCAACAGTAAGAAGTCGTCAAAAAGAGAAAAGTGACGACTACCCGAAACCTTGCAGCATGAACTTGAAAAGGTTCAAAAATATCTTGATGTCTGGAGCTTGAAAAACCAACTTACAGAAATTCGAAACTGTCCTGTTTAGAACCCCATTGTCAATGGCTTAAAACGATTCAAGAAAGAGAAGAGAAATCTAGTGATCGTTGAACCAAGTGGACATCCACTGTCAAGGAAAAGTGTTGTAAAGTACCTTGGCATTTAGATAGATCAATATCCATATTTTAACCGAAATAAAGACGCTGCTTTGGTCTAGTCTCTAGTGGATCCTTTGGCGTGAGAAAAGGCTGTTTTGTAGCTTGGAAGCAGACTAAGAGTGGTGTGCGGACTCTTCCCGCCGTTGATTGCCTATTATATGGGTGCCCTTGTGTGGTTCACTCTTGATCCATATCACATGGAAAAGATTCTTGTATTTAAGAGCAGTGGACACCAGACTCTGGGTACAAATGTTTATACTATTCCAACTAGGTCCTATACAATGGAACCAACGTTAACAGAATAGGTAAATTCTAAATGATTTTCTTTTCTAATGAACATATTTTTGGGGCATATTATACCCCAACCACACATACTTTTGGAGTGTATGTCCGAGGTTTTTATCTTTTAAGACGGTAGAGCACTGATACAGGGTGGATTGGCGGTTCGGCTCTACTACAACAGCCGAAAAACGGTGGACCGACACACGGCTCCCTTTACGATTCCTCGCAAGAGACGGAGCAGATGAAAAAACTATTTATCAATTGGATACTTAATTTTATTGAACTTCAAAATCAAAAACATATTTTTGGCCAGCTATTCGGTGTTTTTAAATCGAATATCCTTCTTTCCGTTTTTTCTTGAGTTGCTTACCTCATAAAGGGAACCGCGTAGTGTCATACGAGCAGTGTTATTGATTTCCTACTTCTTTGTCACTCATTCGCAACCCCATACCCCAGTCTCATGTTTGATATCTCTAAGGACGAAAAATTACTTCACTCCTTAACTGTTTGATCGATACAAAATAGTTGTACCGCAGGAGGTTTCCCTGTCAATAAAGAAAAAGTGTATTTCAAACAGATTTCAAATCTTTTGTTTTGCTGACAAAGAAGCCAGAACTCATTTTGAAATATTAAGAAAAATGGAAAAACGGACACTGCTGGAAAAGTATAATATGCCAGCCTCCCATCTTGACTTTGATTATGTCAAAACATGCCAGAACGTCAGGGAATTGGAAAAGATCGTCTCGATTTTAAGATCAGGAGAAGAGGGCTACTATCCAGACTTAACAAAATGTGCTGAAGAAAAACTGAGAGAACTGAAGCCAAACAGCCGAGCTCTTAGAACAGAAGACCGTTTACTTACCAAACACAGTTTCAGTGATGAGGATTGGAAGGAACATTCCGCACCAATAGCTGTGAGTAAAATTAAATCATGTAACATTATGCCTCTAATGACTTGAAATTTGTACAGGAGTGGTCATCGGATATCAAGAACAAGGATACGGTTCTCACATTGCTTCAAGAAAATTCCGAAAACAATGTTGAAAGCATAGTACTGCCGCCAGTCAGAAAGGGTGGCAAAGTTGACAAGAATGCAGCTAAAGCAAAAGCTAAAGTTGTTAAATCAAAATCAAAGGATATTCCTCCTCCTGCGGAAACTAATTACAGTGAATGGGAAAAATATGATGCTGATGCTGAACTCCTTAAAATGGAATTAGACCTGGAGCGAGCTAGTGAGCAAACCGAACGGAACAACAGATTAAATCAAAAGAAATTAAAAAAAGCCATCGGTGAGACAAGAAAGAAAAACATCTTCGAAAAGCTATCGCCAATTGAAAAGGAAAAGCTTTCGGAAGAGTAAGTTTTAGTATTCCATTTCGTATTAAGGTATTGTTGTAATCTTTGTAAAGATTTTTCTTAAAAAGTTTTCGTTCATGAAAAAGTTCTCAAACAACCACAACCACATTTAAAATCATCCAATGCAAATTTTTTTTAATAAATTTAAAACAAATGGAACAAGAAAAAAGGGTTCTACTCAATTATAAGGCTGTTTTTGTTCGCATGGACCATTACCACCATTTTTTTCCAAGTGGCAAACTGATGCGTGCAGCCCCATTCACGGATAAAGAAATAAGTATTGCATCCTAGTATTTAGTACCGTTCACGAAACTTCCTTGCTCGGATTGCCGCATATTTCCTCAGTTTTGGGTTAAAAAATATGTCACATGCGTCGACAACAACAAAACTTTCGGCAATGTTGGGTGCAAATAGACACTCCCAAACCAATATTCTGTGGCGGACATTTGAATATGTATGTGCTTCTTCAATGGATTCTAACTTCGAATCAAGGAGCGAAATCCTCTTTTCAGTTTCGTCGGAAGTGCCATGGAATGAAAATTGTACTCTCGTAAAAAGTCAGATTGCTTTCGCCGTAGGACGTAAGGAAATAAAGTGCCCGACTGGGTCGCCCAAACTTGCTAAGTATGCCGTCTTGGGGCTTTAGGTTTATTAAATATTAAAAAAAAAAAAATAATATGAAATTTTATTAATCACTTAAAAATCAATAGTTAAAACGTTTTTTTGGAGAAAATGAAGTAAGCCATCAGATTTCTTTTGAACAAGTTTAAAAAGAACGGTTTTTTTTTGAAAAAAACTTTTTGAAAACATTATTCCAATTTGTTTTTTTTTTTTGAGTATGCCAACATCTAGCAGTTTAAAGTTGTTATTTGAAAACAAAAATTTTGAAAAAAGCAAAAATTAAGAAAAATTTACATTTTTTAAAAATACTCAAAAAAGTGCTTTTTTGAAAAATTTAAGAATTATGTAATATTATTTTTTTTATAAAAGAGCTTTCACATCAAAATTTTCATCGAAATCCGTGAAGTGGCTTACGAGAAAATCTGTTATGAAAAAACTGATCCTATGGAAGGTACCGTTACAAGACTTTTCCTGAAAATTTAATTTCAACCAAAACATAAGTACATATACTCAAAAAACACCATTCAGAAAGTTTTATCAAAATCGTAGGAGCCCTTTTTGAGATAAATGAGTTTTTCCTAAAAAATCATATTTAAGGTACCGTTAGTTTTAGAGCTAGAATGCTAATTCTAAAAACCACTCTGTAGGAAGTCATAATAATACTTTATATGTGTATGTACCAAGTTTGAAGCAAATCGGTCCAGCCGTTAAGGCTGTAGGTGCCGATACAGACAGACGGACAGACAGTGTAGGGATAGCCTTATGGAATGAAATTCATATTTTTCGGTTTTTGGGAAACAACAAAACAAATCTTACTTTTGTATAAAAAATACTTGCTGAGCTCAATTAGGTACTATTTTTTTTGTTAAATTAAACTTTAAGCCTCAATTGTACATATTGTTATTTTTGTTGATAAAATAGTTTTTTAATATAATTATGTATGTAGGTATGTACCTATGTCGTACTGAAATATCCTTAAAATAATATCACCCCATAAACTAACAATCCAGAAATTTTCCAACCATTAAAACCACCAACAATTTGTTCCCACTACTTTACCCACCAAACGGTTTTTTCCAGTTATTTTGGTGGAAAAAACAACCAATCTGGGAACACTACTGACTGCCTATAGTGGATATACGAAACACTTGTCTGCTAAGCGAACATAAAATGCATACCGTCCCTGCTACCCACCGTTCTATTTTTATCCATCAGCCGCCGACCTACCCACAGTTGATATGCAGAACCAGTGTGCTATTATAAAAAAAACCTAACTAGAGCTCTCTCCCCCCATGGCACTGTGCGTGATGCAACATTCTCGCTCTCTTTCTCTCTCTCTCTCTCTCTCTCTCTCTCTTTCTCTCTCTCTCTCTCGATCTTTCTCACTCGCTTGCTCCCTTATCTCGCTCCATGGCTATGTGCTTCATGCCCTTTTTCACTCTCTGTCAATCGGTCTCAATCGCTCTCTCCATTTTCGGGGGCGGAAGTCACTCTTATTTCCGCTGCATCAGTAAACATTTAACCCCCATACGTCTTAAGAAGTTTCACTTCAAAAATTGTCTGAATTTATGAAACCCCGATGCAAACCCCGACCATTGGCATTTCGCACTATTTTGGGGTTTTCCCTTGTTAACCGTTTTATTTGACTCACTAGCTGTATCGGTGTCCATCACGATCAAGTGAGAATATGAAAGGAAAAGGTACACGGTCAGATGATACGAGCGCCGCCATATTGCGACATGTGATAGATGAACGAAAAAATTTGAGGGTTCAGGCGATGGAAAACAAGTTTGACTTTAAAAGTGTTTGAGGGAAAACCTGATCAAGGTCTAAAAATTTGCTTTTCCCCCTCATCTCTCTTTCCCCATCAGAGGGCCTTCGAGGTCAATAACTTAGCAAAATGTTAATTATTCCTGAACAAAATCACCAAGTTTCATTAACTTCCGATCTTTTCCATCTAAACGGTCGGATCTGTCGACTGGACCAGCAAAAGCTTGCCCCATTGGTTTTCAGAATGAATGGTTCCCCGACTGAAACTAATAGAATGTGATTTACCTAAAATGTTCTTTGATAGGAAAGCAATGTCAAATTGGTGCAAAATCAGTTCACCCGTTTAATGATCGAAAAGTTTATAAAAGTAAACTTTTTTAAGATCGCAGGAGCTTTTATAGATTTTCCTTTTTGTATTAAGAGCATGACTAGTAGAATCATCAGAATCGGTGTTTACTTTTGCTCCAGTTTTTTCTAACCTAAGAGTTGGTATCAGGTGAAATTTTGAATTGCAAGTGAAAAAAATAAAAAACAGTTGTAATTCGCTGGCCATATAAATATAATCATCTTGATACTTAATAATTTGAATTTATGAATTTTTACTGCGCTTTAATTTGCTAAAAGAATGTATATTAACAGCTTGCATTTTCAGCTACAAAATTCGTGGGAATGAATACTTCAAATCCAAAGAATACACAACTGCATTGGAACACTATACACGTTGCATAGAAATTCAACCTTCAGTCGCTGGCTATAATAATCGAGCTATCGCAAGTAAATCTGTTTTTCATGCACACACTCCATGATTTGTATGCATTTTTGATTACATTTTATATTTTATTTAGATTTAAAACTGAAAAAGTACTCAGATGCACTTTTGGATTGCGACGAATGTTTGAAACGTGAAGCGCACAATTTGAAGGCACTGCTTCGCAAAGCCGAAGCATTTCTTGGCTTAGGACAAAAACTTGACGCCCTCCGAACTTACGAACAGATCCAGCTTATTGAACCAAGAAATGCAATTGCTTGTAAGGCTTTGATGGGTTTACGGAAGGAGTTGGGTGAGGTGGCTCCCAATCATGCTACGAGGCTTCAAATTATGGAGAATAATGATTCCAAAGAAAACCCCATCAAGAAATCCGAGCCGATTCAACCTAAACCTAAAGTTGAATCTAAAAAACAAGTGGAGAAGCCTCCGGTGAACTATGATTTTGCTGAATTGGTTAAACCCAATAAAGTGGTTCAAAGTACTTTGATGAAAACAATGCAGGGCTTGGGAAAATTGGCTACCAAGACAGATGACAAGGCAACGAAAAACCAAGTTAAAACTAAAACACCTCAGCTTCGAAATACTGCACCAGAAATCCAATTGCAGATTCCGGATCCTGGGCCACTGAGCAGGGTACCAAGAGAAGGGTTAATAATTGAAGAATTGTAATTGAAGTAAATTTATCAAATGATTAAAATAATTTGATTATTTATAAAATACTAGCTTTTACCCGCGGCTTCGCTCGCGTCAAATACAGTGTCTAAGGGTTGGCCTTCGCACCAACTTGCTCTAATAAGACATGCTTGAGATTTTGAAAAAAAAAAAAATTATTTTTCGAAACTCTTATTCTTTGGATGAATTTCAAGGTATGGTAGTAAAATTATTAAAATTTGTGGATTGGTTTCTTAGAATAAAAATATTTTTTAGAGAACATTTTCCAAAAAAAAAAAATTTAATTCCCCAATACATACAGGTATTCTGCATTTATCATAATAACTACTTATCATTTTTGGAAAAGTTAATGATCTGTTTTGAAAATATTAAATTATCAAGAGAAATGTTTTCGAAAAAACAACAAAATATTTATTATAAATATAGGATATTTTTGGTAACTTTGTTTCCAGCCATTTTATAGGTCATACGGTGATACTAAGGCAAGTTATGCATTCGTAAAAAAAAATTCTAGCATTCAAACATGACATTACTATGATAGAAGTAGAAAAAAGTGGGACCGACAATTCTGTTTGTCTGTCTGTCTGTCTATCTGTCTATCCATCCGTCTGTATCGGCACCTTCAGCCTAAACGGCTGGACCGATTTGCTTCATACTTGGTAAATAGTAATATTATGACAGTTTTTTGGAATAAACATTGTAGCTTTAAAACTAACTGTACCTGCCATACGATTTTTAGTGAAAAATTATTTTTTTCTTAAAAACGGCTCCTACGATTTTGATAAAACTTTCCGAACAGTGTTGTATGTGCACGCTTTATATTTTGGTTGAAATAGATTTTTCGGGAAAAGTCTTATAACGGTACCTCCCATAGGACCGGTTTTTTGAAATCCGATTTTCTCGTAAGCCACTTGACGGATTTCGATAAAAATTTTAATGTAGAAGCTCTTTTATAAAAGAAATTATATGAATTCTTAAATTATTCAAAAAAAAGTTTTTTGAGTTTTTTAAAAAAGTTTCAATTTTTTTTTTATTTTTGTTTTTTCCAAAAACGGTTTAATCTATTTTTGTTTTAATTTTATTTTTCTGATAAAAACTACAAAGTGCTAGAAGTTGGCATACTCAAAAAAAAATTTGGAATATATTTTCGAAAAGTATTTCAAAAAAATTGTTTTTTGAAAAAAAACTGGTAAAACGATTTTGAAAAAAATTTTCATAAAAATTCAAAAAAGTAAAAGAAACCTGATGGCTTACTTCATTTTCTCCAAAAAACGTTTAAAGTATTGATTTTTAAGTGATTAATAAAATTTAATTTTTTTCAATGTTTTTTTTTTTCCAAAATCTCAAGCACGAAGACCATTTTAACACATTAGAGCAAGTTTGTACGAGTTAGTCGTGCACTTTATTAATATAAGTATGATGATAATTTTTCTTTGGCTTACTTATTTACAGTTATACATTGTTGAATATTATTTGGCAAAGAGATCTTCACAGGTTCACACCCTAACACAAAAACAAAAACAAATAAAATGCACGACTGGGTCGCACGTACTTGCTCTGTGGGTGCACAACACGATGATTACAAAAAAAAAAAAAATTCTAGCATAAAAACAACTCAATTTTGAAAAATTTAATGAAAACTAAAAAATTTAGGCCAAAACTGGAAAAACCGATATGCGGGAGCTAACGTTAAGAAACCTTTAATATTTGAAACTTAGATGTCATCTTTTGGGTGCTTTAAATGATAGAAATGTTCACTTATGGCCAAATTATTAAAACTGATATTACCAATTTCCGCTATTATCATATGTAGCCAAAAACTAAAAATGCAGTTTTCTTTGAATCATCTATTTATATTACACACAAAGTTCCATAAAAATTGGGCAGAGTTTTTTGAGTAAATTAGAAAAAACGAAAAAAATGGCCAAAACCTAGTGGCTGTATGCGAGCAACTATTTAGAAAAGAGAAACTGAAGAAAATGCAATGCCATCTGATAGGAAGCTGTAAGGAACTATGCCAAAAAAACTTGTAGAAAACGATAAAGAACTATGCCAAACGAAGTTTGAGTCAATTCAATCAAACTTATGGCCATTTGAAAAAAGCCATTTAAACCTGATTTTCGTTACGACCATTTGAGCCAAAAACAAAAAAACGCAGTTTTGTTAGAATTGCTTAAAGTTATCTAAATTTTGAGTTTAATCTAAAATCGTTTGAGTCGTTTTCGAGAAAATTAAAAAAACCGTTACTTGAAAGATACCAGTTTGAGCCGGGCTAAAAAGAAATAATACGAATGCATAACTTGCCTTATAGAACCTATAATCGCAAGTAAAATCCTCAGCAACCGTTTTTCTTCAAACTGCTATATACCAAGTTTGAAGAAAATCCGTCAAGCCGTTTAGGCTGTGGCTGGACGTGAAAAAGCGCACAGACGCACATCCGCACACCCGCACACCCGCACAGACAGACCGACGTACGGTATGGCGAAACCCACTTTTTTGGGCTTCTTTTTCATCGTAATGTCATGTTTGATTAAAACCTCGATTCTTTTTTTCTGCACGAAACCAATACTTGCCCTAAAAAAAGACAATACACTATTATTAAAGATAATTTACTTACTGTATGTATGTATGTACGTACGTTATGTTCAAATCGATCTGCAAGCTTAAAGTTGAATGTCACGAAGCTCATAGTAATTGCCCTGGCACTAAAAAGTCTCAAATTTAGGCATGGCACACGCCTTTTTTATTACGCCAGCATGAACAAAACATTGAACATTGGCCACACAAAATTAATGTTATTGAATTTTTTCCTGTCTGCTAAAAAAGAATTGTGTTTCTGAAACTGGAACAACGGCTGGCTGCGAGAGGCGCACGCATACACATACAAAAATGTAGGGAATAGGGTATCCAACAGTTCGTTGAAAACGTACTCTAGCTCTCCCTTATTTTTTATTTTTTTATTTTGAAATATTTAAAATCAAATAAATTTTATTGAAATAAATTCCAATAAATACTACGAATAAATATTACTTTACAGTGGAACAAATCTTATAAATGGGCTACAAAAAATTCAGATTGACGGTTTTAAATTTTTTTTTCTTCTAAACCATCTACATTATGGTCCCTTTCATTTAAAAGAATATATATAAAAATCCACCCATCCTAACTCTAGAAATAAGGTCACACACAAAAATTAAATTGATTTTTATATATATAGATATAAGATATATATATAGATGTATGTAGAATAAATTGAAAAAATAAAAATATCTTTGGAGATGCGGGGCATCGATCCCCGTACCTCTCACATGCTAAGCGAGCGCTCTACCATCTGAGCTACATCCCCTGATGATAAATGAGGTTCAATAGTGGATTTTGTTCTTGGTGTTCCTTAAGTTAATTTACCAAAGATATCAACCCACTTCTGGGGTGGTTGTTGAATATGATAAATGAGTACAGTAGGAATCAAGATTGAACATTTTTTTTATTGGTATAAACTTTGAAAATTATGGTACGTAACGAACAAAAAAGAGTTCAAATGTTAACCGTTAAAACAAATTGCATCAAAAATTAAACAAATTTTTCCGCTCCCGGTCAGCAAAGTTTGATTATCTACCAACAAATCATAGTTGCGAAATTGGAACAAATTTCAAAACACCATGTTATGGCCTTATTTGGAATACGTGTGTGTTATTGTTAACTGACAGATGGCCCTTGTATATTTAGTAAAAACATTATACTTTGAAGAAGTATTGAGGCGAATCGTTTGCAAAATTTTATCAACGAAAGTAAGACTGCGTATAGACGATTGTAAAATATGACAATATTGTCAAATCTGTCATTGAAAAATTGTCCCAAAAGTCTTACGACCGTGAGAACTTGCAATTACTTTTCAGAAGACGTTAAAATTGCATTGTAAAATGTTTGCTATTGTCAGCTCATTGGCAGGTCATTGTCAGAGCGTTGGTAGACCTAACAATCGTCTGTACATAGCTTAAGTATAGGTTTTCAAGTTGCCCAAAGAAAAGTGACACTAGGTATACGAAATGTCAATTCTTATTGCTGAATCATAAGAGATTTTTGCAACAATCTAATTTCGACCAACAAGCAATTAAAAAGGGCTGTCGAAAAAGACACTTAAATTTTGTTTTCAATTTAAAAAATTCAAATTGCATGGAACTTGGTTTCTCCTTTCTCGGGAGTACAGTTTGCGCGTGCAAAACGTCAGTATACGTTCTATTATTAGTTTTTTTTCTTTCTAGTTCAAAACAGAGTGAGTTTTCAACAAATAAAAAGTGGTCTTTTTCGCTTCAGAGATGAAATTAGTGTTTCTTTTTAATTTCATGGTGCGATCAGAGCTTTCCAACTGAGCACGCGCTATGATGAGTTTTAACTAAATAGCCAGAGATTCGAGCTTAAAGCTGAATTAAAATGTGAAAGAAGGAAAATATATAAAAATGGGGAAAGAGACACGTCCAAACAAATTTTAATGTCATACCCATGTAACGGCGCGTCCTATGCCGAATAATGCCGATCGGCCTATACCGGCGCCCAGCCAAGCCGTTAGCCGATAAGAATGGACGTGCCGAAAGCCATCACTAACCGAACCGAACTAAAACCGAATCAAATGGGTGGGTACCAGTTCGGCTTGGCCGACCGGCATAAAGGCCGATTGGCATCATTCGGCATACTATGGACGCGCCTTAAGAAAATCTTAGCGACGGTGGTGGGACACTTTGAGCAAAAGAAAAAAAATAATCAGAATGGCTGAGAAACAGGTGGCAGTTAAAGTATTCTTGAATGTCTTGGTTCAGAAGACATTCAGTGCGAGCTCTATATGCTTACGAAGTTGAGACCTCCGTTAAGAGCTCTAGATGTTCTGGGTGAAAAAAGAAAAATGATCATTGGCTCTTGTATGGGATAAAATCAACTTGTGGAACATCTTCGTTTGTTGCTACTAACGTGGTTCACCTTTATTGTTGGTTGACTTTGGGTTTTATATTTGCAAGGCGCAAGTTCTCTCTCTATCTATCTATCTCTATTGCAATTTGCAACTATTTTCTCTTTTAAGTCTTTTGAAAACGCATATAAGATCCTATATCCAAATCAATGTCGCTTACCTAAAAAGTGTACAACCGCCTTAATATGTAGTATACATTGCGCTTGATCCCGAAGCCCTGATTCCACCAACTGTGTATCGATTTTGAAACAACTTACTATTTAAACGAATCAACGATCATTACGTGTTGTACAACATACGCCAACTTAGAAAAGCATTTAAAGCATCTATTTCTAAGCTACTGTTGATTTACTCTCACACATTATGCCGGACATACAACTGAGGTGTATGGAGTCTTCCCTTAAGCTAAGCACTTTATTTACTGCACGCTTACGCTTTGTTATCGTCTTCACAAGTTACTTCGACACTAATCATATACATAGATCATAAATATTTTAACTTTCCATACTTCGAGATCACATTATCTACACACCATCGTTCCCCCTGGTTCCATCGTTTATCGAATTAATCACTCTGATGAAGGATTGTGTCGATCATTAAATTGCGGCATATCTGATTTGCATGCATTTTTCATGTTCAGGCGTCAGTCAATTCATGATGAAATTGCAAACCAAACTAGAGGTAAATCATAATGACAAAATTGCTATCAATGAAAACAGGACTGCCAAGGTAAAGTTTTACACCTGACACCTCTAAAAAAAAACTTTTACTTTGGGAACAGGTTCTGTTTCGGCATCCGATTAATTCTTTGAAACTTGGAGAGAGTAATTAACTTAGTCCTGATAAAGCACAACGATCACGATTTTCCTCCAATTATTTTGTCTACCGAATTTTCCTGAGGTGTCTCTGACAGGTCAATGCCAGATTAAAGGAGATTTCCATGTTTTTAAAATAAAAATCAATTTATTTTTTTATTTAATGTTAACATTTATTTATTTTAATTAAATTTGACAATAAATAAAGTGATGGATGAAGAAATGTTTCTTTGAAAATTCATAAATTATTATGATTTCATTTTTATTTTAATTGTAATTTTAAATTAATCTTGCAAAGAAAACAAAAAGTTCTTATAAGCGTTTTGCAAAACTGTTTCTTTCAACCTTTGACACGATTTGAATCATCTGATTAAGGACACTCTTTTTAAGGCTCATTTATTTATTTATTTTCTTTTAAAATGTAAATACATTCACTTTCTCAATATTTTATCATTTTAGATTTTTTAAGGCATTTTATGTGGGATTATAATTTATGAATTCGAGCATTTTTTAAATGTTAAACAAATAAAAATATTCATTTTTGTCTGGCAAAACTTTTTTGTTAATGCTAAAATGTTTTTTTTTATATGAATTATTTTAAATAAAAATAAAAATTAAAAAGAAAAATAAATTGGGTGGTGTGGTAAAAATACTTCGATTGGTTTGGTTAAATTCTTTTTTCTTTTATACTTAATATTTATTTTTTTAATATTCTTATTTTTAAACTTATTATTATAACAGTTTTTGTTTTAATTGTTTTTTTAAATGTCTACTTAGCTACTTAAGTGTGTGTGTGTAGTTCTTTATATTTATTTTTTGTTGTTTGAGACGGTTCCGCAGTTATAGTTGAAGTTTAAGTTTGTTATATTTCATATTTTATTTAATAAAGTTACACATTTAATGAAGTTTGTAAAAAGTTTTTTGTTTATATTAAAAAACAAAAATTTGTTTGTATAATAATAATAATCAATAGTGTACAATAATATGATTTAACTTTAGAGGCAGTTTGTCTTAGATATTATTACTTATATGTTTTTTGTTTGTTTAACAATAAGCTGCCTTATAAGCTATTAAGCAAACAAAATATGTGCAAACAAATTAATTTTAAATTTAATTTTTCTTTTATATATGAATAAACGTTACACATTTTAAATGTCTGATAATTTCTATACAAATCATTTGATTTTCTTCTAAATTTTTGGAATGAAACTACACAAAGACGTCAAAATTTAATTTTCAAAGTGAAAAACAAAATATGAAAATTTTAAATCTAATGAATAATAGGAACATTAGTCTTCAGTGTTTGCAATTTTATATTGTTTTTCATTTTTTTTTTGCACCCGTAAAAATAAAATAAAATAAGACAAAATTAAATCTTACAAAAGGCCAACCAAACTCTTTGCGAGCTTCGAATTATTATGTTTATAATCTTAAAATTTATATCACTTGTATGTAAATTAAATAAATATACATACTTATAAAAAAAGACGGGCCTGTGTATTTATAGAGCCTTTCTTGTCGACTTAAAAAATAAAATTTGTATAGTATACACTTTTTTTAAAATAATTAAAACTTTACTTATGTATGAAAAATATGACCTTTTAATACATATTTATACGAAATTCGCTGACTATCGCCTCTAGGAAGCCTTTGAGACTATAATAGGATCGATTTCTCCAGAAAATGTTATTATTCACTTGTTCCATTGCGAGGTAAATTGTGTTCTCTACGGATGTGAGGCCCAATTTGCGAGCCCTTATGGCAAACCTTTCGAGTTGCTCCTTGTGATAGTCCTTATTCATAAACGAGGTGATTGAGTCAATCATTTTGGTGAGAGTTGAGAAGCCATCTCCAAAGCTGTAGATAACAAAACAGAGTTAATAAAATAGGTTATTGATTGAATTTAGATTTTAAAACTTACTATTCTGAGATTTCTTTGATATTCGTTGCAAGGAAATCGAATGCTATTTCAAATCCAATTGGGTTTTGAGCCACAGCACTGAATGCCCGAGATCCGTCCTGTTTTAGAATGCCAGATGCAGGGTCGATTGTCATGTTTAGGTACCTTTAAAAAAGAAATACGTAAGGAAGGAATTGACACAAAATTAAAAATTAAATGCTGTAAAGAAGGTCGTGAGGTGGGCCATAATTTTCAAAATTCAATTTCCCAATGTTATTTATTTTGTAACCAATTGAAAACTGCTTGAATTTGTTGGAGTTTCCTTTTTAATGAACGATTTATGAGGGTGAAATTTCAATCGAATCGATATAGGGAGTTGAGTGGTGTTTACAGCATAGAAATAGAACAGAGAACAGCGACCGAAATGGGTGGTATTCTTCACCAACTCCAGACAGGACAGCTCCAATCCGGTAAACCTTGATGCTGCTCTGTCCAGAGCTAGGGTAGCATTTGCCAATCCCTGACGAAACTGATGTTATATAGCAGTCGACTTGACCGTAGGGTAAAGGTAATTTGCTACTTGGCTTTTATCCAGCCGATGATTGCCTATAAATGCCCTGTGCGTGTGCGGTTCAACGTTGCCCCAGTTCAAATGAAATTTATTTGATCCTGGACAGGAGTACAAATATTATTATTCCAGTGAGTTCTTATAAAATGCGGCCAAGGGCCAGCATTAGAAAAAAAAGAACAGACAAACAAATATTGTATTCACATTCAGAAGAAGCTAAAACTTCAGAAAAATAACCTACAAAGTGAATGAGATGAGGGACTCCTTGGTGACACCTTGTTTCTTCGCTTGAGCTCGGCAGTGTACATATGTACATACATATATGTAACAGGCGCGAGCTTATGTAAGATACTTGGTAGAAAAGGTAGGTAAGGTAGTTCGCCGGATAAATCCTATATGTATTTATGTGTTGGTCTCTTCGTCGTGACGCATTTTTGTTTCATGAAGTTTCTAATCGAAACGATTAAAAAAAAGTTTCAATGAAAAAAAAAAAAAAATACAAACTAAAGTGCACGGTTCGTGAAGCATCGACGGACGCAGCGTGTGGCCGAGTGCCCAACATAGATCTATATACATACTCGTATAAGTGTAAAAAATGGACTCTTATCTTGTATTCCTTCCCTCCTCGCCTTTATCTAAAGAAAGCCCAACGATTTCGAGTTAGTAGTAAAGTAGGGAATCTGCCAAACTCTCCTTCCATAAAGGGATAACTTAATAGTTTCGCTCTAAAGTCTCTAACGTTATTTTTTGTATTTGTTTTTATTATTCATTCGGAGGGGAAAACTGTTTGGTGGAAAAACTGAATTTATTTCGGTTTCGTAGAATCTTTCTTTTCGTAATACGAACATTTTGGTTGATCATTGAATGCGTTCAACGAGTTCCCGCCCATTGGAAATGATACCAGAAGACAGAAGCCGGTGAATTCGATGATGACAACGCACAATTGATGAGAGAGGGGGAGTAAGCGAGACTGTCGGACTCCATCTCTGTTTACTTATTGCCTAGCCTATAATGTAGGTACATATTATAGCTGAGTCATTGTATATACATTTTTATTGTAATTTCATGGAACATTTTATTTTAATTCTGAACTTCGTCACTGGCGGCGCTAGTTGTCTTATCTACTTTACATCATTGTATATGAAATCTATAGTAGTCTGGGGAACGAGGAAGAGATAACGGGGTTTGGAGACATATAGATGTCGCTGATAATTATCACATATTTAAACCTTTCCACCTACATTTTCTCTCAAAAACGAGAAATTTGAAAAAAAGGTTTGGAGGCTCACGGTGTCGCCACAGTCGATCCTGCTATCCATATTACTATAGATTTCATATACAATGTTTACATCAAATATTCTACTCTATTTTTGTTTTAGCTTTCCATGGAAGTTTAGAAAAAGACCACTCAAATAACTCTCCAATAAATGTTTGTGAACTTCGTCCATAGATGACGCACCAAACGTTCCTCTGATTGGGAATACTATAAATTATAAATACAATGGCTGAGTAATGACGGGATCAGAATCCGCGGTCTATGATTGGCTGAAAACCAGTGGAATTGGAAACGAGATGACACCATCCCACCATCCAAGACAGGACCATGAAAATCCTGGAAGGCCACTTCTAGTTTGGCGATTGAAGAAAAGAGAGCTTGCGAGAAAATAAAAAGAGAGTTTTTTTTTTAGAAAAAGAAAGTTTTTAATCGGGAAGGAAATTCTGAAATTAAAGTATAGTTAAAAGAAAAATTAGTATAGTGTGGAAAGTGTTAAATCTATTGATTTGGGAGATATTTTGGAGAATTTTGAGTGGAAGGACAATAATCAAAAGGGAGAATTGGCAGGAGGCTGAGAAATAAAATAAAAGCTAAGTATTTGGTAGCCCAGTTTTTATTTGTTGTTAATTTTCTTCGAAAGGAAGGAAATTAAAAAATAATCTAAATATCGTTTGGCTTTCGTCGGAAAAATTTACAGAACCCGTGACTTTTTTTTCTTGAGTAATAATCTCTGTACAGTTGATAACGGTCCATTTTACTTGCTTCTACTTTCCATTTTTTTTTTGTACCAATTAATATTTTTCGAAAAGATCTTGGGTAGCCTTACTTTGCAAGGTTTCCCAAGAAAATGAAGTAAATAGAATATAGGTAAATCAATTCTTTTCCTCCCTTCCGCTCTAGAGGTTTGCAAATTCCTATTACAAAAAAAAATGCTGGCGCCCTTTTTCACTTACTATAATAATGTAAGCACACCCTTGCTGACAATCAATTAAACCATTTTTACTCAATTTCAGATCAACTTCATAATTCGAATAAATTTGATATTCTATTAAACAAAATTAGGTACATATCGTTGAACCAACCCATTTTCCTGAGCTAGCCAAATTGACAGCACATAGTTGGATGCTGCCCATGATACAACTAATAAAGATATGGCATTGCGCATGGTGCCATAAAAAACGTCAAACTATTAAAACTATAAAATCAAATAGTTTTTGAATATCTTTGAAATGCAATATATGAAGTGTTATCAATTTAAAATTTTATTGAAATCGGTTATGTATATCTAACGCGAAAATTTCATTTCGAACAAACTGACTTTATGCAAGGTAGGTACCTACGGTTCAGACTTACATGTTCCGAAAACTCAATGTAAACTATAAGAAGACTATAAACACTTGAAATAATTAAACTACAATTGGTACCTATACCACTAAATCTTAACATTAAATATTCCGTTGTGCGTGCCTTCGTAATACTTCTCCTCCTCAACAGTTTGACCGATTTTTCTAACAAAAATGTCTATATAAGTAGGTACTTTTAGGTTCACTTTTATAACTATCCGATACTAAAAGAGACTATTTCTCAGTGAATTGTTCTAATAAACAGAGTGAGTGGGGGAGGGGGGACATTGTTCAATAATCTGATGCTCTTATTATTAGAAAGTTAAGAATGGCTTGATATTGTACGATGTTAAAAAATCACCGAAAAGTTTTTTTAACTAAAATATACCATTCAATATTTTTCCTAGTTTCTTCTACTCATTAAATAATTATTTAGACCGGGGAAATTCAACGGTTCTATGGTGTAATGGTTAGCACTCTGGACTTTGAATCCAGCGATCCGAGTTCAAATCTCGGTAGAACCTGAAAATCTTTTTTTTTTATTTTTCATCGGGTAAAAAAGTTGAAGATTTGCTATACTTTTTTTTTTCAAGGACCTTAAGGACAATTCTTATTCAGCTATTCGGCAGCGTTCAATGATAAAGTTTAACGAAACAAGTTCGGTCAATTTTGCTGTATACTTACTTTGACAATAGCCAGGGTTTCGTTGTGCAACCAAGTGCTATCAGAATCTGTTCCTTTTCCGACGCACTAGTTGTTCGCTTGTAATGTTTGTATGCGAAGTACCATTCCTGATAGGAGCCCTCGGCAAGTGCTGTGCAATAAATTGTCTCCTTAAGGTTGGGCTTGATCCTGTAAATAAATAAAAAGTTGTTTCTTACTATACAGTCGGAAAAAATTTATTAGTGAGAAATAAAAAAGTAATTCGCCCAACGTGGGGCTCGAACCCACGACCCTGAGATTAAGAGTCTCATGCTCTACCGACTGAGCTAGCCGGGCAGTTGAAATCGATGCAGTCAAAATAACAATATAAAAATAATCTAATATTTCCCCAATCATTTGTAGCGTATCAGGAGTCCGTGAAGCACCACAATTAAGAATTGAGCGTTGCTCTACGAACTACGAACTAAAGTAGTATCACATTTACTAACCCTGGCCAAGTTTTAATCCTGTTTTTCGACACCCTTGATTAATTGAATTTCATCAACTATATTTTGATGAATAAAGCAGCATTTACAAAATTTAAATTTTATCATCAGCCATGGTCGTACGCAAATATGTAATTGAGAATTTTTGGCGTGATAAAGTCTTATAAACCGATGAACACCGGCTGCATGCACGAACAATTGCCACGTTCCGCCTGAGCCGAGCGTGCAAGCGAGAGCGTGGAACAAGCGATAGAGAGCCACGACCACGACCAGCCTAAGTGTTCGGCTTTTAACGCATCTATCTCTCTTCCACTCCATCGGCCGATGAGTCCAAGTCCAAGAATAGAGACAGAGGCATCATTCAAACAACCTACACAAGAACTGTTTTGTCAACTGGTTATCACGTAAAATCATCGTCCGTAGACCGGCTTTACAGACAAAGACAATCAGGTTTTTTTTTAATACCTATATCTACCTACATTTGTTTTTTTATTTGCGATTATTTTTATCTTATTTAATATAATAAATTATTTTATTTATTTTCCTTTAATGTGCGTGTGCGTCAACTTCAGAGTTAGATGTGTCCTAAATGCGCCTATAAAATCTTGTCGGCCATTCTATGTGAACGTCCTGAGGTCTGAGCCCTTTCGCACGAGAACTGATTGGCCCATCCCATCAGTGTGGTTTCAGGCCCGGTAAGTAATGTTCGCCGTCGATAAAATGTTCCCAATTCGGCGGATTTTAGAAAAGACCCATTAATTCAAGATCGATACTCACCACTTCTTTAACGATTTTAAAGTCGCCTATGACAGCGTGAATAGGAACGAGCTATACGGAGCCATGTCACTTCTTGGCAGCCTTGCTGATTGAGGCAATCGTGCAAAAGCATCAATACCAGCGGTACAATTCCTTATAAATCCGTTCAATGACTTGGCTATGCTGATGATATTGACAGCATTGGAAGAACGATGCGCACTGTTAATGGTATTTAAGTGGAGGCGAGGCGGCGAAAATGTATAAAAATATATGCTGTCCTCCGGTGCTGAACACCACCATCGTATAGACTCGGGCAAAATGTCATGATGGACAGGATGGTTCCACTATATAACCTCTCAAAACAATAACAGTCAAGAGATCAGTAGAAGAATCACTCTTGTCAATCGCTGTTTCTTCGGGCTTAGAAGGCATCTTTAAAGCAAAGTCCTCTCTCACTATACAAGACCCTAATCATCCCTGTCCTGCTGTATGGTGCAGAAGCGTGGGCACTGACGCAATCAGATGAATACAGACTGGGGTGCTTTAAGAGAAAGATTCTTCCAGTGATATTCGTTCCTGTATGCATCAATGGAGTATGGAGGAGAAGATTCAAAGACGGACTGTACGGGCTATACGGCGACATTGACCTAGTCAAAAAGATGAAAACACAGCTGCTTAGATGGCTGTGTTATGTAGAGCAAAAACGCAAGAGCCCGCCGAGTGTTCAATTCCAAACCTGAAGGCCCACGCAGACGCAGTTCTGCAAGTTAGTAGAGAACGACCTCAACCAAACTTATCGTGTCGCTGGATCATCAGGTGAGCTTTCCAGTTGAAATTATCATTTATATCGAGAAACACTTATGTATATTATATTCATTTACATACCTACTATTTTTGAATCATTTTATATTTTGTTTTTCATTTGTAAATATGTAATTTAATATTTATTTTCACTCATGTATAAGTTCCCAAATTAATAAATTTGTTTATTATTTTTAAATAGAGAACTCTTATTTTTTTCTATCTTTTGGCTTGTACGTGGAACCACACTTCGCAAGAAAATGTTATTGCAGCAATCCCAACACTTCTATCAACGACTGGATGCATCAATTAGCTATAATGAGACTAAACAAAACTAGTCCTAAGACTTTTCCGTGTAAAGAAGAATCAAAGAAATGTATTCTGGTCGTTTTTTTTTAGAAAAAAAAAAATATTGGAGAAATAAACTTCGGGATTGTACTATTCAAGGATATCAAAAGTGTTTTCATCACAAACACTAAACTTAAGGGGATATACTTATTCTTTCAAAATGTATGGCGCATGAAAAAGTTAGCATCGCTCCATTTTTGTGCAAAAAACATAATTTTGTGAAGGGAAGAGTTTGCAATCTTGCTTAAATAAATCCTCTCAAACATTTGATACTCACAAAAATTCGATGGACTGACAGAAATACTATCCGGTCGCTACGGAAAATAAAAAGCCCAATTCCTCTAGAAGTCGCGGCTTTCCCGATGACACGCTAGTGCAGTCTGTTCCACCGAAATTGCAGAATTTAAAGAGGTTGCGATTGGAACAAAAGGAAGGCCAACAAAATGTTATTATTAAAACCGTGTTAGAAGTTGTATCAAAATTGAAAAAAAAAAAAAACCTGACCTGATAGAATTTGATATAACACTTGGATCTCCCGGTATGATGGAAAAATACAGCTTCAAAAACTTTTAATAGTTCCAAGATTTACACGGACAAATTTGGAAGGCGTACAGAATATAATTATTGATAGCTAACATGTTTTCATCACAAACACTAAACTAACAGGGATAAATACCTACACCCGCCGTTACTGGAAAAGGGATAAATCCTTTAAAAATTAATGGCGCATTCAAAAGTTAACATGCCTCCATCTTCGTGCAAAAAAACATAATTTTTGTGAAGGGAAGAGTTTGCAATCTTGCTTAAATAAATCCTCTCAAACATTTGATACTCACAAAAATTCGATGGACTGACAGAAATACTATCTTGTCACTACGGAAAATAAAAAGGAACATTTCCCTAGAATTCGGCTATCCCGATGACACGGTAGTTCAGTCGGTTGCGATTGCAAAATGGTGGTATTGAAAGTTGTTTCAAAATTAAACAACTTGAGCTGAAAGAATTCGATATAAAAACGGATTTCCCGATATGATAGAAAATTGCAGCTTCAAAAAACTTTTAATTGTTCCAAAATTTACACGGACAAATTAAGAAGGCGTGCAGAATCTAATTGATGGCTATATCATAATAAATAGACATAGAAGGGTGCTCGATTTGGGAATATCTTCCTTCGATATACATAAGTAGCTATATGATTCCAATTAATTTAACTAGAAAACTAGGTTATTTAGTAAGTAGGTACGCTTTAAAATTATAGAGGTGAATAAATTGAATTTGGTTTTAAGCAAAGCATTTTTAATTAAACACGAATCCATAGGTACTATCCGGCAAATTTGTATGAGTAAAGTGTGGAAGTCAATACGTGATGGTGTATATCGAGACTCCCAGACTATATTTTCTACGTTAATATAAATAATGAACCAAAAAATGTTTTCATAACGACGCGACGACGTATGTATTAATTCAGATTCTTCGGAATCTTCGCCATTGACCGAAATATCAATCAGAGTGATAAAAAGTGCTAAAAAATTAGTATGTTTTGTATATTTTTTGAAATATGAATTTCAGTGTTTTTTTGTGTCTTATTCTTTTACTTTTAAATGAATTAAAAGTTACTTAGGTTCTTTAAAAAAAAGATCCGAATCCATAATAGATTCTGATGTATCGGAAAAACAGTACTTTATCCAAACAGTAAATTATTTATTATTCTAGATTTAAGTATTACAATAAATATATATGTAAATGAGAAAGTAAATGCACACGATGCTCTGGCTCTATTCTGACTGACTCTTGAATGTTCTTGAAGTACAGTATGACATGAATGTATATATGAACATAAGTATGTGCGCAATGTATATACGGATCTTATGAAATTATATAATAAGACAGTAGCGGCTGTATGTAATGGACACTACATTTCTCTCCCCTCCAAAGTTATCGTCTTCTGTGTCGAAATGTCACTGAAGGTGTAAATCTGACAACAGTTCTTCTGGTTCGGTTAGAGCGTCTAAGCTGGTGCTGCACTGGAGATTTCAGGACACCACTTGATTTCACTTGTGAGTTGGTTGTCGAACTGGTAGGTGCGTCTTGCCGTTGTTCACTCTGGCTAAGTGCAGCCAAACGCGTAGCTTCATCAAACTCATATGCTCCGATGACTTTTCGAATTTGGTTCTGGTGTCTTCTCATAGTTCCATTTCTGGTTTGGGCCTCAAACATTCGATTACCAATCCTGTTTGTAATTTTTGCCGGTATCCACCTTGGTCCTTTGGAAAAGTTCCGGATGTACACTTCTTCTCCCATAGCGAACTTTGACATAATTGGAAGCATCTTTGGTTCTTCACGTGGCGCTAATTGTGACAAAAGTGTTCTAGGTTGACGACCGTGGATAAGCTCTGATGGTGACTTTCCACTTGCGTTTGGTAAGGATCTGTAAGAAACTAAGAAATCTAGTAAGGCTTTTCTTTTATCATTACCATCTTGAAACAGCTTTTTCATGGCGGATTTGAATGTCCTAACCATTCGTTCGGCTTCTCCGTTGGATGCAGGATGGAAAGGAGCCGAACGTAAATGTTGAATGTTACGTTCAACACAAAACTTCTTAAACAGTTCCGATGAAAATTGTGGGCCGTTGTCGGAAACTAACAGCTGAGGGAGGCCTTCGATTCCAAAAATATTTTCCAGAGCTTTAGTCGTTGATTCTGCTGATGTATTTGACATCTCAACCACGTATGGAAAATTTGAGAACGCATCTACACAGATGAGATACATGCTTGACAGGAACGGACCAGCAAAATCTACATGTACTCTCTGCCATGGTTCCGATGGTGACGGCCAATTTGTAAATTCTTGACGTGGATTTGCAGCATTTTGTTGGCAATTTTCACAGCGATGAACCAACAATTCGATTTCGTGGTCAATTCCAGGCCACCAACAATGCCGACGAGCTAACTGTTTGGTCCGAACTATCCCCCAGTGGCCAGCATGCAACATCGATAAAACTTTTTTCCTTAAGCTTAAAGGAACAACAACTCTAGACATTTCATTGCTTTGCTCGAGCAGAACTCCATTTTGATGAGTGAAAGCGAAACGGCGAGAAAAGAAAGGCTTTAATTCCTCCTCTTCCTTCTTAAGTTTTTCAGGCCAACCAATATCCAGGAGTAGATTAACCTTTCTAAGCAACGGATCCTTAACTGTTTCCTTAGCTATTGTTTTCGCGTTGATAGGAAAATCGTCGATTTGGTCATCTAGCGATGTGATTACCTCGAAAATGTTTTCCTCTTCAATGTCAAACGAAAGATCGGACCCAACAGGCAAACGTGACAATCCATCAGCATTCCCATGTTGATGCGTTGGCTTGTATTTGATAGTATAGGTATACGCCATCAAAATGATTGCCCATCTCTGCAATCTGTGAGCTGTCATCGTTGGTAGCTGCTTACTGGGGCTGAATATGGACAAGAGCGGCTTATGGTCAGTAACGAGCTCGAATCGCCGTCCATAAATGTACTGGTGAAATTTCTGTACACCAAAAATTATAGAAAGCGCCTCCTTTTCTATTTGGCTGTACTTCACTTGCTGGGCGTTTCAGGTTTTTGATGCATGAGCTATTGGGCGTTCTGTTCCATCTGGGTAACGATGCATGAGCACAGCGCCAATTCCATGAAACGAGGCATCAGAAGCTAGCACGATTGGTAGTTCATTTGTAAAATGGACGAGACGAGTTGCTTCCACAACCTCAAACTTAAGCTTTTCAAAATCTTCTTGGTGGCGTTGTGTCCAAATAAAACGTGCGTTTTTCTTTCTTAGTTCGTTGAGAGGAGCTGCAATTGTCGAAAGATTATTTATAAATTTTCCATAATATGTGACTTTGCCTATAAATGCTTGTAATTGCTTAAGGTCTTTTGGAGGTTTCATGTTTTTTACGGCTTCGATTCCAGTATCGGTTGGTCTTATACCTTCAGCGTCAATCTTATGACCAAGATATTCGATACTTTTTTGAGCAAATTCACTCTTCTTAACTTCACAATGTAGACCAAATGATCTTAATCGACCTATAAGAGTTCCTTGACGTTTTCAGCGTGTTCTTTATTGCTACGGCCCGTAACAATAAAATCGTCAATAAAAACAGCACAATGGCTCATTCCACTTATAATTTGGTCCATAAGCTTTTGAAACATGCATGGAGCACTAGCAATTCCATTAGGTAACCTGAGATGCTCAAATAAACCAAAATCTGTGTTAATTACCGTGAATTTCCTTGATTCTTCATCGAGGGGTATTTGGAAATATGCATCGCTAAGATCAATCTTTGTAAAATAAATACCTCCTTGCAGCTTCTGAAAAATCTCCTCAACACGGGGAATGTAGTGACTATCTATTTCAAGCTCTGGATTTATTGTTATTTTAAAGTCCCCACATATCCTCACTCTGCCAGACGTCTTCTTAACTACGACAATCGGAGCAGCCCACTGACTTGAATCTATTGGACATAAGATTCTTGCAGTTACCAACCTGTCCAACTCCTCTTTTACTTTAGCTTTTAAAGCAAATGGAGTAGGACGAGGTTTGAAAAATCTCGGTCTAGCATTATCTTTGAAATACAATTTAGCGAAGTAATTCTTGCAGCATCCCAAACTACTATCAAACACATCAGTGAACTGGCTACAAATATTTTGGATACTATTTTTTAACTCAGTTTCATCTTCATAGCTAGCACTCGAAAAAAATATTGTATCACAGCAACTCACTTGGAACTCCAAGGTGTCGAACCAGTCCATACCCAAAATGTTTCCGCCTTCGTTGGTGTCAGCAACCAACAACTGGAGTGCATGTTCCTTGCCCTTGAATTCAACCATGACATGAACATAACCTTTGACAGGAACCGCATGATTTCCATACGCCTTAAGCACCTTATTAGAATTTACACATACTGGCTTGCCTAGCTGTTCATATGCTCTCAAACCAATCATAGAGCAAGTGGCACCAGTGTCGATTTGAAAATCCAGCTTTACCCCATTAATCAACAATTTTGCAAAAAATTGCTTCCCCTGTCTAGCTACATCGGTGCCTTCCTCTTCGAGCGTCAGAATTTGGTCAACTTTGTAACTTTCCTTCCCTTTGCGAATTTGCCAACAAACAGACGAGATATGACCTTTCACTTTGCAGACACGACATTCAGCTTCGCGCATTGGACATTGAGATTGAGTGTGCCTAACCCCACAACCTGGGCAAGATCGTTTGGTTTCTTTACGCACATTAGAAGATGCATGCGCCTTTGCAAATGGACGACCCCTAAAATGGGATCGTTACTTTTTATTCTGATTTTCAATGCGATTGACTGTTTGTTGTGCATTGTTGTCACCTTTAATTGTGAAAACTGATTTTTGCGTCGATTCATAAGTTTCCGCTATCTTTACAACATCATCCAAGCTCGGATCTGATTTTATATCAAAAAAAAAAATTCTCGTCGCCAAATGATGTATCGGAAAAACAGTACTTTATCCAAACAGTAAATTATTTATTATTCTAGATTTAAGTATTACAATAAATATATATGTAAATGAGAAAGTAAATGCACACGATGCTCTGGCTCTATTCTGACTGACTCTTGAATGTTCTTGAAGTACAGTATGACATGAATGTATATATGAACATAAGTATGTGCGCAATGTATATACGGATCTTATGAAATTATATAATAAGACAGTAGCGGCTGTATGTAATGGACACTACAGATTCGACTTTTTCTATTTTGACATTAGCTCTAGAAACTAGTACAGATGCGTTAATATTACATTATATGTATAGGTACAGAATTCTGAGAAAGGATTTACGATACGAACCTTATGCTTAGTTTATTTCACGAGTTTAATGTTACAAATCCCGAATTAAAATAGAAAGAAAATGCACCACGTATATTTTGTACTTGTTTACAATTAATTGATATTTTACACTATAGAGAAGTATCCGAAATATGCCAAAAGAGTTTTCAAGAAAACGGCTATATACTTCTGCCTCTCTAACTCTGAGACGTCAAACGAAATGCTAAGACTTTTCGGTCTAAAAAAGAATCAGAGAAATGTATTTCTGGTCGTTTTTTTGGAAAAAAAAGAAAACATTCGCTCCTTACCTCTACTGAGAAAAATAAACTTCGGGACTGTACCTTTCAAGGTTATCAATAGTGACTTCATCACAAACACTAAACTAAAAGGGATATAGGTACTTATTCTTTCAAAATGTATGGCGCATGAAAAAGTTAGCATCGCTCCATTTTTGTGCAAAAAACAAACATTTGACACTCACAAACATTTGACACTCACAAAAATTCGATGGACTGACAGAAATACTTTCTTGTCGCTACGGAAAATAAAAAGGCCCATTTCCCCAGAATTCGGCTTTCTCGATGACGCGCTGTTTTAGTCTGTTCCGCCGAAATCGCACAATTTAAAGGGGTTGCTGGGGCAAGAGTAAGGACAACAAAATGTTGGTATTAAAACAGTGTTAGAAGTTGTTTCAATATTGAAAAAAATTAAACAACTTGAGCTGATAGAGTTTGATATAACACTTGGATCTCCCGGTATGATGCAAAAATGCAGCTTCAAAAAACTTTTAATTGTTCCAACATTTACACGGACAAATTTATAAGGCAAGGCGTACAGAATCTAATTGATAGCTAACATAAAATAAATAGACATAGGAGGTAGCTCAATAATTGAGAAATATCATCTTCTTTCGAAATGCGTCCAATTAATATAACTATAGAAAACTAGGTTAACTAACTAACGATGCGAACCTTATGCATAGTTTATTTCACGAATTTATTGAATGAAATTGAAAATTTAAAATTGAAAAAAAAAATATATATTTTGTACTTGTTAACCATTTATATTTATTTGACTATAGAGAAGTATCCGAATACGTCAAAAGAGTTTTGAAACAAACGGCTTTAAACGTCAAACAAAATGCTTTGTAGGAAATGAAACCAATATTTCTGATTTTGTCAGGCAAGAGATCGAACTTTCATAAAATAAGAAGAAATAATAATAAGACTGACGAGCGGGCCTTTCTTTCTTCATCTTTATTTTCCCATTGGTTTTGCGCCCTCAAAAGCTGATGCTCGGGGCAAGCGCCCGCCTCCGGCGCTGTCTCAAACCAACTTTGTGTGCGTAGCTTGGGGAAACTCTCTAGGGACTGAAACATTGCCATGATGTTCCTTTCCACTGGTTCTTAGACCACCACTTTGATCCTATTAAAAAAATGAGTCTATCAGTCTTGAAAATAACACTCAATGCCCAGACAAATATAGAGTTTACAGATTACTCATAAAAGGAAAATCAAATTTGTCTCCCAAGAAAAGACAAATATAGACGACTCATATTTTTGTCATTCTGAAGGCAGAAGTAGATCTGCAGTTTTCCCATTGGACAATGCTGTCATTTGAAGTTGAGGACTTAAAATTAAAATGCATGCTGACGTTAAAATTTCACTTGCTAAAAGTCTCGGAAAGAACATGGTGTATTTAAGTCGTCACCTCATGGGAAGATTTAGCAAATGGCGGAAAATGTTAATTCTACTTTAATAATTATGAAGTACACAGATACAAAATATACCTAAAACCTCTATGTTTTTTATATCCCTTTAAGGTAACACAAAAGTTGCCACAAGAACAAGAGTTTGGAATATAATGCACATGAGTTTCTTTTCTACCTTATCGGAAGATAATATAATTTGAATAAGAAGTTTTGGACAGTGAATTTAAGCGAGCTGGGTTAAAAGGGGATTCCAGGCAGCTGCTATAGAAACACATTCTTGCAATACAGAACACATCTTGTGTCAGATGTCAGTTTGTTTCAGGTCAATCAAATCGACTGTTGCAGAATAACTACTCAAAATAGTAATATCTTAAATATAAAAATAATTAATTTTTTTGGAAAAAAAAACTTACAAATTAGTTTTATTCGTCATCCACTCTCTGTACTTCAATTGGGCAGCACTTGTACATCTGTCATAATTGAATTTGCATGCCATCCTTGCAACTCTCGCTCTATGTGTCAATTGTAAATGTGAAGCATCATTAGGTTCATTCAATCCATAATTATCGAATGCTGGACGAACAATAAACCTCATGAAAGCCTAAAAATATAAGTTTTCTTTAACCGTAACATAAAACAAAATTAAAATCAACATACCCTAAACGTCTCATATGCTGGTTCCCTGTGCAACATAAAAATCATATAATTCAAGCCATGCTGCGAAGCCGCCCACAATAATTCATCCTCAACTGCCGAATACATCTCGAGTAAAAATGTCAACGGAATGTCATATGTCAAATATTCAGCTTGTGCCAAATGAAACGAATCATCCAACAGCTGTGCCCTTGTGATGCTAGGCAAAGTGCTAAATTTTTTCTTAAGCACAATCCACGATTCATAATCATAATTCACGCGATAGTAGCCCTGTCGATTCAGATTCAGATAGACGACAATATCAGAAGTGTTTGTGTCACTGAATACATCCTCAATCACGATCTCCTTGTCATCAGTTGTCATCCAATGCGATGGGATGTCATCGCCCTTCTTTGATTCATCGGTTTCAAATGTTATGGGAATGTACCAGCGGCTGTTGTCAGTGGCGTTTTTCTGTGGCAAAATGTACCGTTGCTGAGTGATTATGAGTTTTGTTTCGTTCCTCTTAACTGTCACAACCGGATAACCTGCCTGCGAAATCCACGGGTTCATTATATCTTTGACATGAATGTCTAATGGCAGAGTACGCTTTGCATGACCGTGGAATGTCATAAAACTCCACAAATCATTTCGATCAGCATTCTTGTACTGGAAGGCCTTTAACAATTCTCGAGTTGCATCTCTGAAGGCATCATTTCCAACGATCGAATTCAACATTCGTAGAAGTATCGTACTTTTTGAATAGGAAATTGGGTCGAAAATGCGACGAATGTCATTGAGAGAAGCAACATCGAATGTTATCGGATGTGAGGAGTTATCAGAATCCTTGTCCATTGACTGTTGGAATTCGAAAACAGTAAAAGAGTCCATGATTTTCCATTCGGGATGAATAAAGTTAGTGGCAATATAGCTCATGTAGGTGGCAAAACCTTCCTTCAACCATAAATCATCCCACCATTTGGGTGTGACCAAATTCCCAAACCACTGATGAGCCAACTCGTGCGACACAATTGTTGCTACATATTCGGTGTGTTCAGCCGAAGAGGTCTTCTCTCGATCTTGTGGTACCAGAAGGGATGAATCTCTGTAACGAGTCCATATATTATTACTTTCCCACAACAATTATTTATTAAATTAGTGACAGAACTGATGTTTGACATCTTAATTGACAACAACTGAACATTTAACCCACATCTTAAATGTCACTTAACCAACCATAATTACCACAAAACACAAGATGGAAGGGTGAATTAAGTTATGTCAAACAATACGGGCTGTCATGCATTTGACTTACCTAAATGTTATAAGACCCCAATTTTCCATTGCACCGAATCCAAAATCAGGCACCGAGACCATATCGATTTTGGGAAGTTTATTTTTGAGGGCAAAGTATGATTCGAAAAAGGGCAATACTCTGCGAGTGACATCGAATGCATAGTTTGTCATGTCAATACCTTCGGTACGTGTGTAGAATTCAATGTGGGGTCTTGCATTTTTGTCTGACACAGAGAAATTGGCTTTGACCAAATTGGATACGATGAAAGCGACCAAATATGTTGGCATTTTGGGAGTTACTTCAAAGTCTTCCTTTACATATCCTGGACGGATTTTTCTAAAACAAAAAACATGGTTAAATAATTATTTTGAACTAAGGTGCTTTACGATGAACAGACTTACGTGATAAGTTTGGAAGGCATGTTAGATAGGGCTGTGGTTTTTCCTTCCTCGTGGACAATGCTGATTGAAAAATTGGCCTTCTTGTCAGGTCGATCAAAGCAAGGAAAAGCTCGACGGGCGTCAATTGGAGAGAATTGTGTACTTATCATCCATCTAAAAAACAATGCACAAATTTAAAAATGCTATATAAGCCATTATAAACTGCTATATCATTCATTCCAAACAAAAATATGGAATTGGTAGTTGATTGTCCATATAAGTTCCTTAAAAAACACTTTTTTATGGACCATTACGAGTCACTGCTTCTTTTCTGGTTACGGATAAGTTAAGGGATCAGCACCGAAAGTGGAGATGACAGCAAAATTTAATTTCAGAAAAAAAATACGGATCAGTCCAGCTGATCCGAAGCAACACATTTTCTTGCAGGTGTTCCCATACCTATAGAACGAAATAGCAGCTTTCCAATAGCTTAAGAACATCAAAGCTTGCTTTGATACATTGCTCAGTGATCTTCAAAATATTGAGAAATACAACTCTACCCGAAGAAATCGGGTTCCCGCTCAGGATCATTCTGCATGGTTCACACACATTTATCAAGACATTAAGGATTACAAGGAAAGACTTAGACTTTTGATTCGAACTGCTCATTTCGATAACTTATTTTTATTCAAAAGTGCTATTAGAAGTTGCGGGAAGAAGTCGAGTGGAATCGAAATCTAGAGCGGGTTAATCAACTAGGTATACTGTACCCCATTTAATGATCTAACAAGGAGGCCAACTCCGTTTCGTCAAGTTTCGTTCGCTTTCGGAAACATAATTAATGGCACTAGACGAAAACGTAAACTTGTAGTCGTGCTATTTGCAAATAAGTTGTGTTTATTTGAATGCACTTGTGACGCAATTGGACCTAAACCGGAATAACAAAGATGGGTCAATGACACCGACTATAAAATAAAGGTATTAAAATCCAAGTTTCCCATGAAGTGAGCAACGCACCCCATTGTGACACTCTTATAGGGTTTTCACACCGAGCTGAAAATACGGTTTTCGTTGAAAACCCCCAAAACCTGAACGAAAACACAAGTTTTGCCATACATTTTTGCTAAACACACCACACCAGCTGTCATCTATCATCTATCAGCTGCCTATAACTACATTACCGACTACTCTATCCCTTTGGTTCGTGAATTTGCTAAATAGAAACTCGCTTTGCCTGGTACACTAAAAACCAAAAAAAAATTTTGGCAAGAAAAAATCATTATCTTTTAAGAAACTAAATATCACCATATACCGTCATCTTCAAAAAAAAAAAAAAAAAAAAAAGATCGAATCATTATGTCTTCTTGCGCTGTTTGTGATAATATTGCGGATTATCTCATAGATGCAATCATTTGTCATGGAAACTGTCGCAAATTATTGCATGTAGCTTGCATTAATGCTCCATTTAGCACCATAAAACTATTCAAAGAAAGAAAATCTTTCTATTTTTTTTGTGAAGAGTGTGACCCTTTTGCATATACGAATATTGTTCGTGATGTACTGCAAAATAAGCAAAATCTTGTAAATCTCCATAACCAATTACTCCAACTAAACAAGAAAATTGAAGATATTACCTGCAATCAACAATCGCTATTAGACGTTCAAAATGAAGATCATTTAATAACAAATAGTCCTACTACATGTGATACTGTACCAATGAAACGAAAAATTGACGAAATAGATATTGATATATCTGAAACCAGCCATCTGACAAAGAAACCTGCCACCGATTTAATAGCGACTACATACCAAGAATCCTCTTCAAATATTCCTCGCCAAGAACAACTTGATGCTTCTAAAGAACTTTCTACATCAAATCAATGTTATTCCACAACATCATCTTGCTTAGCAGCCTCAAACACTACCTCAACAACAGCTCCTCCTTTGATAGTGATTGACCAGCATTCTACAGATGTGATTACTTCTCCTGTCAACACATTTCCTCATACAGCCTCCAAAACTGACAGAAATTTCATATCACCTTTTGAATCAGGCTTAAAAATAGTTGAAGGACATAAAATTCTATTTATCTCGAAGCTTGCTCCATCTACGAACGCTCTTGATGTGAAATGTCATATTAAATCTAAGATTGGGACACTGGATTCTATAGTCGTAGAAAAAATACTCCATCGCAATTATTCTAAATATTCATCGTTCAAAATTAAACTGCCAGACTCAGTCTTCTACCTCCTAAACTCAAGTTCATTCTGGCCTAAGGGCATTGTCATGCATGAGTATCAAAATAGAAAATCAAATTATAATTCTCACCATTTTCAAAAACGATTGACAATGCGCAGCCTCAACCAAAGCAGCTACAAAAACTTCTGATTTACTACCAGAATGTAAACGGCCTCCGGACAAAGACCAACAAGGTCTATAAAAATGTAAATAATATTCCACATGATGTCCTTATACTGACAGAAACTTGGCTGAATTCATCTTTTGCTGACACAGAGTTATTTGATTCCAATTTTCAAATTTTTCGTCGTGATCGTCATAATGACCCCAATATAGCTACTGTTGGAGGAGGATTGTTACTAGCCGTTCGTAATAATTTGTTTTGTAATCTCGTCGACGATTTTTTGGACTCCAACCTCGAAATAATATGTGTGAAAATATCAACCCCGTCCGGTCATTTATATGTAGTTGTTTGCTATATCCCGCCTTCTTCTACAAGTGATGTCTACAATAAACTTATCGATTGCTTGGAATCTATAAATGACAAAATTGAACCTTCAGATGAACTTTTTGTTATTGGTGACTTTAATTTGCCAAATCTTGAATGGACTAAATCATCGGAGCATGAATCTTATCATGCTGTTAATGCGTTGAGCAATAACGAAGTTCTTTTTATCGATGGAATGACTTCATTTGGTCTTAATCAATTAAGCAATGTCAAAAACCAATTTGGTAAAATTTTAGACCTAGTATACTTTTCTGACCTTAATAATTCTGATGGAACTGTGATACTTTCGGATGCAAAACTTATTGAGGAAGATCGGCATCATCCTGCATTATCTATCTCATTAAACCTAAATATTATTAATGTAACTTATGATTGTAAGAATATGCATGAATTCAATTTTAAAAAATGTAATTTCTCAGAACTCTATCGTTTATTGCAAGATATTAACTGGAATAGTTTATTTTTTAATGTCAGTTTTGATGAAATGGTCTTTCGTTTTTATAAAATTTTATTTGATTGTTTCTTAGAAACCATTCCGTTACGAAAAATAAGACCTTTAAATAACACTCCACCGTGGTTTGATCAACATATTAAAACTCTTAAAAATAAAAGAAACAAGGCTTGGGTGAAGTTGAATCGATTCTGGAGCGTCGAGGCTCAAAATGATTACTTTAAACTAAGAGATGAGTTTATTAATTACTATAATTTTCTTTATTCGGACTTTATCACTAAAACTGAAGATGATCTTAAATCTAACCCCCGAAACTTCTGGAAATACGTCAATTGTAAAAGAAAATCTGATGGTTACCCAAATAATATGTGTTATCAAAATTCTGAGAGTCACAACCCAGAGGACATAGCAAATATGTTTGCCGAATATTTTCAGTCTGCTTTTGAAGTATCTTCTTGCGATACAAATAATATTCCCGCCGTTGATGAGTTTTTACATCTTAATTCGATTAACTTTACTATAACTGAGGAAACTATCTTAGAGTATATTAAAAAATTAGATAATTGCTTAAGTCCTGGTCCTGATGGTTTTCCTGCTTTTATGTTAAAAAAATGTGAAATACATATGTCATATCCGTTATTTTTACTTTTTAATCAGTCTATAAATAGCTGTAAGTTTCCGACCCTTTGGAAAAACGCATTCCTTATTCCTACTCATAAGAAAGGTAAAAAAAATTTAATTTTAAATTATAGACCAATTGCTAAACTATCTGCTATACCCAAAATGTTTGAATCTATTATTTGTGATATCTTGTCTTTTCACTGTTCCTCCATTTTATGTGACAACCAACATGGCTTTGTTAAAAAAAGATCCACTATAACCAATTTGTTACAGTTTACTACATTTTGTATTGACGCGTTTGAAAAAAAACAACAAGTTGACTGTATTTTTACTGACTTCAGCAAAGCATTTGACAAGCTAAGCCACCATATTCTTTTAAGGAAACTGCAATATTTGGGTCTTAACGATAGATTTGTTTTGTGGATATCTTCATATCTAAAAGATAGGTTATATAGTGTTGTTTTTAAAAGTGAACGTTCTAATTGTTTTACTGTTAACTCCGGTGTACCTCAGGGTAGCCATCTTGGCCCGTTATTATTTGTAGTATTTATTAACGATCTTCCGTCCGTCCTATCAAATTCTATGTCTCTTATATATGCTGATGATGTAAAAATTTTTCGTACAATCAACTCTCTAAAAGACTGTGATCTCTTACAAAAAGACCTTCAAAGTTTCTGGGAATGGTGCAATATTAATGGTTTAGTTTTAAATATTGACAAGTGTAAAACAATGTGTTTTACACGCAAGAAAAATGTGATTGTCTATAATTATGCGATTCATTTGTCACCTCTTAGTAATCTGTCTTGCTTTACTGACCTTGGGATAGTGTTGGACTCAAAATTAACTTTTATTGACCATTTTGACTACATTATTAAAAAAGCTAACATGACACTCGGTTTTATTAAAAGATTTGCTCGAGAATTTCGTGATCCCTATGTTCTAAAAACTCTTTATGTCTCATTCGTAAGATCCATCTTAGAGTATGGTTGTGTTGTATGGGCGCCATATTATGCGGTTCATATAAATAGATTGGAGTCCGTTCAAAGAAGATTTATGAGATTTTGTTTACCACCTTACGCTCAACGTATTCAACTAATAAATCTTCCATCTCTAACGAGTCACAGAGCGTATCTACAATTTTGTTTTATTGTCGGAATAATCAATGGATCCATTTCAGCTCCACTGATACTTTGTAGATTAAATTTCATAGCTAGTCAGTATAATTTGAGAAGGCAGTTGCCAATTTCCAACATTTATAGTAGATCAAACTACGGTGCTAATAGTCCTTTAAATCTCTTAATTAATATTTACAATAAAAATTCAAATTTAATTAATTCAAGCAATGACAATGTAAAATCACTCAACTTAAGAACAATATTTTTTATTCAAAATAATCCATAATGTACATTAGATATAAGTTTTTATTTTTTTTTTTTGTTATAATTAAAAAAAATGTATGTACCGTTAGTATTTAACGAAATGAAATAAATATAAACACAAGTTTTCGAAAACAACTAGTTTTATATAAAACCTGTCGGAAACTTGTTGGAATACAAAGTAAACACGCCTAAGTTTGTTGTGATTCTTTCAGAACACACCTAAGTTTCTTGTGATTCTTTCCAAACACACCTAAATAGCGCATAAACGTCAAAAAAAAATCAATCATAGCAGCCGAAAATATTTTCATTTCAAAATTTGATAGTCAGTTGTTGTAAAAATAAAGTGAAATGTCAAACGAAAACTTGAAAAGTCCTGTGTGAATAATTTTCAGGTTTTCTTAAACTTTTAGCCGAAAACCGGGTTTTCGGCTCGGTGTGAAAACCCTATAATGCTCTTATGCGTGAGAATAGACAGAACAGTCAAAGTCATGATCGAAAAAATGCATCATGGCTATACAGCGTATATTTTTTCACCACAGTGTTTTTGGGCTGTGTATGATGTGAACTCGTTGCGCTCACTGAATGCACTTAGGGATGCCAGATTTGAAAAAAAAAATTGCGGGACAAATTTTTTTTGAACATATACATATACAAACCAAAGTATGAATCCTTAAAAAGTACTGTAATTTTTTTTTAGTAAAAAACTTTTTTAATTTTTTAAACCAGTCTTTTATTATATAGGAACATTTATATGTGACATATTTTCATATGTTTGTGTGTAGGTACATACGTTAGGTATAAGTAAAAACATAAATGAAAGTGTACTTCAAGTACAAAATAACATTTGTGACTAGGTATACATAAATAAACAAAAAAAAACTTAAAACATAACAGTACTTCAAGTATACAATGAATAAAAAACTATAAAACAACAAGATTGTATTGTTAACACAATTCTTATAAACAGTCTTTTGAAAAAAGTACAAGTACATTGCTTTGTACAGGCTTAAGCATTTTATGTGTATTTTTCTGACAATGTAACTTTGTTAACAATTTCAGTTAAACCAAAATCTGTGTTACAGAATTCTTTAAATTCTCTACATGTCATAATCATAATTTTGTTTAATCATCAGTTCTGCTTCTAATACTGACATAGATACTTTATTCCTTTCTTCACGCCAACTGTTCTTCATAAAGCTAAAAATTCTTTCAGAGCTGGCATTAGAAACAGGCAATGAAAAAACTAAATTGCACAATTTTTCAAAGTTGGGTGCTGAATATTTTTTAAAGAAGCTTACCCAAATATCGACACATTTTTTGTCTTTAATATTGCTGTATTCATTTTCAAAAAAAAATTGAAGGTTCACAAATTCTTCAAATAATAAGTCGGTATTTACATTGTTTAATTTAAAAAGCTCAATTATCTTCAAATACTTTTCAAAATCAAGTTTATTTTTAAAATTTAATGCAGACAAGCATTCAAAATCACTTTTAAAATCAAACTTTGTTTCCAAATAATCAATAGCAATTTGTTAAAAAACATCAACCTCTTTCAAAAACTGTTGAACAATTTGATTGTCATTACATTTAAGTAGCACAGTTCGTACTAAAGACCCAAAATATTTGTGATCTTTTTCATTTTTTAGTAAAACTCTGACATTATTCATGATACTATACAAATTAATAATTGTAGTGTTTTCAATCTCAAGGGCAATAACTGCATTTTGAAATATTTGACCAACATGTGAAATAAATGCTAAATAAGATTCAGCTATTTCAAATTCAAAAAAAATTTTCAAATATGGCCGAATTTGTTTTTCGAAAGAAAATAACTTTTAACCGAATTAAAATGTTTTAAAAGTCGATCAACGGCTAGAACTAAAGAAAGCCAGCGAGTTGGTACGTGTCTGAGCAACTCGGACCATTCTTCATTGCACCATTCCATAAACTCTTTAAGTTCTGTTACGTTTTTAGTACTAGAACTAAATTCGTTGTAGGTCATTATGATAATGCTTTCGATGTCAAATTTAAGTACTACTTGTGCTTTTTTCAAAGTATTATTCAAAATGTGGCAATTACATCCCATTGCGATCATTGAATTATTTTCTTTTTTTAATTCGGTAAAAACCGATTGGTTTTTACCAAAATTTACACTAGCGTTGTCGGCTGAAAATGCCGTTATATTTTGAAAACATAAATTTGAAGATACAATTGCTCTTTTGAGAGAATCAGCAATATCTTTAGATTTTTCCGATTCTAAATTGTAAAAATTTATTAATTTGGTGCAAATACCATGGCTACTTTTAAAGTATCGAACAATCAAGGGAAATGTTTTTATATTTCCTTTATTTGAAGCGTCTGTACCGATTGAAAATGGTTTTCTTACCTCCGTTAAATCGGATATAACCATCTTTTTAGCAGCAGGAGCCAAAATCTTTTCAGCTATTTTGGTGCTCTTTGTTCTCCCGCGTGATAGTTTCAGAGCAATTTTTGAGTCCGGAAAAAAACATGGCATCAGTTTGAACGTACAATCAGCAGATTTGTAGCTATGTGAATGCTTGACTGTATGAAACACCAATGTTGCCTCAACAGCATTACTTAATTTCTTGTCGGTATCACTTTTGCCAAAAAAATTCGAAATACTCATTGTTTTCTGCTTTGGCGTCATTGAAATTGAATTTCGATGACGTTTAGATTGCAGGTGTCGTTTAACATCAGATTCTCCTCCATGAATTACTGCAAATTTGCAAATGCAAACTTTGCATTCTGCAAAATCTTGGGAGTTTTTATTTGGGCATATCCAATTGTACTTTTGTTCCCACAAATTGTTGTATTTCACTTTCCTTCTGCACTTTTTTCTTGGTGGGCTCATTTTTTTTTAGAAACTCGGATTCTGAGCTGTCGGTGGAGTTTTCGTCATGGTCACCAAGAGTTTGCATTTGCATATCACATTCGGAGTTTGTGGAGGTGGAGCTCATTTTATTCAGCTAAATACAGATACATTATACATAATATGTATTTAGGTATTAAATAATTTATGCTGTTAAAAAAAATCTCAATTACCTTTTAGGTGCGCTCAGAAAAACAAGAAACAAATCTACTCAGATCTACCGCAAAAGCCGACGAAATATGAAAAACAAACAGAAAATATTAGAAAGATTATGACATTTGTCATAACTTCGATTCTAGAATATTTGCGTTCAGTGAACATTATAATGATTAAAGATTATTTACATTTGTGACAGTTTCGATTCTCGAAGAATATTTGCGTTCAGTGAAAATAATGGATAAAAGTAGAGCGAAATCTAAAAATTTTAACACACGATACGTTTACACATACGTTACACTTAGAATAATACAATAAAAGATAGTAAGATATTAAATTTTTTGCGGGTTTAGCGGGACATTAAATCGAATTGCGGGACATAATTTTCCAGCGGGACACTTGCGGGACAAGAGTCATTTTGCGGGACAGTCCCGCGCGTAGCGGGACGTCTGGCATCCCTAAATGCACTCTCACTCGCTCCATGTTTTTACTCAGGGTATGAAAACAGAACTGTCAAAATGTAAATCAGCTGTTGATAGAAGTTCAATTTCGGTAAATATTAAATATTTTGTAGATTATTTTGTAATCAATTTATTTCTATCAAATTCTCATCTTCACTATCTAAATCACAGACAATTAAATCATCTTTAGATTCATTCCTGCAGTAGCTTGTTTCCAAAAACGTACATATGTACATATAATGCTAAAAGAACTTTCTTGTTGCTTTCGCTCTCGTCATTCAATAAACTTTTATTTATTTGCCACTGCTTAGGGCCCATACACTACACATGCCTGCATGCGCATACAGTGCTTGCGCATGCAAACTGCCAGTGTATGGTGTGAACTGTGTGTTGGTGCAAGCGGCATGAGCAATATCAAAAAATTTTGATATTTTCTTGCTTGTGCATGCAAGCATGTGTGGTGTGTGTGCTACATTTGCTCAGTCAAGGGTTGATTTTGAAAGAAGCAATCAAAATTGCCGCAGCAGCGGTGTCGGAGCTTGACATTTTTTAAAGTTTTCTGTTCAGCGGTGAACACACAACTGAATATTGTACAGTTTGCATGTGTAGTGTATGGGGAAAGAGTGTTTGCGCATTTTTGTGCTTGCGCATGCAGGCATGTGTAGTGTATGGGGCCTATTATAAAAACTGAATTCTGCTGATCGAAATGCCAAAAAATTGAATATATTGAACTGGGCTGTTCGATGTTAAATCGAAACCTGAGCAACTATGTACTATTTTGACAGTTGAAAGAAATAAAATGATATTCATCAGTGCGGATTTGAGCAGGGAACATCAAACAGACCTAATGCCTTTGCGCACGCATTCATTTCACTTATGTCACACTAAAGTGGGTGGCTCACTTCACGGAAACAAGGGATCCTAACGCCTTCCGTTTAGCCAGTGTTGTTTACGCAATTATGTCATTTCGCTTTGGGTATGTCCAGTTATCTGGCAACTAGCAGGCTCAATGAGATGTCAAGTGTAGTGCATACGAATAGACAATTTCATTCAAAAAGCACAACAGTCAAATTTTCGTCAACGCCTAACGATTTTATTCGTGTTTGCTAAAGAGGAAGAAACTAAATGAATGGCTGGCCCCCATCCTGGCTACTATATTAGTGTTGTGCATACTTACATCTAAAAAAATACAGGCACTTGCAAGCTGCCCTATTTTATGGTTGGAACCTTAACTATCGACACAACAAATTAAATTGACAATTCCATCTAAATTTTGCAGTGTCAAGAAAATACACATGCCCAAACCAGATCATAATTGTTCGTTAAATTTTCGCAAAAAACAGCTAAAGAAGCTATGCAGTAATTACAATGAGAAGAAGGAATGTAAGGATGACAAACAGAAGTTCGTGAACATTTTGTGCCAAGATATGAAAACTTTCCACATTTCTCAAATACCTAATACTATGTTTCCACCGGCCTGATTTAGCTAAATCACTTGATTTAGCTAAAAAATTTAATAAATTATGCGATTTACCATACCTTTTCATGATTAAGATTTAAGTGATTTAAGCTAGATTTATTTTAAATTACGTATCTGTCATCTCAAATCTACACGAAATAAAATCAAACATACTCTTTCTCTTCTCTCTCTTGATTCAGCACTTCATTCAGCCACAACAAAAATGATTATTTTAAAACTGTCAAACTTTTAATTTAAATTGCTTGTGGTCGGTGAGTTTTTCGGTTATTTTATTGGTTATTTATATGTAAAAATGAATTTATCCCTGTAAGAAAAGCTAAACAAACTCAGACAGATAAAAAACAGAATGAAATGGGCCGATTTGGACGAGCTATTTTCCGGAAGCTTTGGCAGTAGAAGTTTGTGAAATTGAAATCGAGAAATGTAATGTCAAAGTTGACATACATGTCAGGCTAAATCGGGTAATTGTTCGGTGTCACCGCCTTTCGTGATTTATAAATCATTTAGCTAAATCAGGCCAGTGGAGACATAGTATAAGAGAACAATCTCTCTCACTTACCGAAAGTAGACGAACACTTGAGAAACGTCAAAAGTCAAATTCGAATTTGGCAACAACAAAGTTGAAGTCATTGGTTGACAGTTTCAAGTTTTTACCAGATGGAATTTCACTGGGACAAAACTTGAAAATAAAATAAAAAAAATAAAATAACTAAAGAATAATACAGCTGTTATTTTTATTCGTTATAATTTTTCAGTACCACACGCTTTTGCATTCTCTATAAGAATACATAAGTTTGAAGAAAAGATTTTGAACCAACTGGTTTTTTTAAAACCAAGCAAAAAAATTAACTGAATCCTTTTTTCTAAGGAATTTTTATAAACTATTGGTCATGCTTAAAAAATTACGTTTCAAACTTTTTTTATTCCAAAATGTTAAGGTATCTTGTAAACTACTTAAAACTTACTCTGTGTCCAGTGTTTCCGAGTTAATATAACTTGTCTTATAGATTCCTTGTAAAGTGTTTGTAATTTCACTTATAAAATCCAGATGCAGAACAAGTTTCAAATTCTTCTCCGACGCCACATCTTTCTGGACTTTTATAACAAATGTCGTGTTATTGTCACCATAATCACTCTCGAATTCCAAATCACTGCCATCTGGTAAACTCCTTACCACCCGGGCGTCGAGAATTGTGATATTATTTACATCCAGAACGATGGGTTGCAGACCCTTCACATTATAGTCACGTGCTATCAAAATTGAAACAGTTCCATTATTGGTGGAAGTTTTTAAATTTGGTTCAATATATAGGCTGAAAAAAGAAAGAAAAGACAGCAAAATTAGAATTGGAGATAGATAAGTTCGTCAATATAATTTTTGAAACTCAACACTTTGTCTACTGACTGCCACCCTCCTTGAAGCACCCAAAAAACGAGATAAATTTTGCTTCATGGGAAAATAAATAAATACAAAATGTTTGATGGACATATCCATGATTTCCCTAAACAAAAAAAGAGCTTAGAAACTGCATTTTCAATACTGGCAGTAGCCATGTGATTGAGTAACTTCCAATATCTCAAAAGATAAAAAACATAATATACAATCTTCCATCGATCGCCCACCCATCATGGCCTGAAAGTGTTGTGTAGAACAATTTTGTTTTTGTTTACTGTTGGATTCTAATTTTGTAATTTTTTATTATAAAAATAGAATAATTTAGATTTTGAAATTGTTATACTCTCACCTCTCTCATGTTGAAGTATTATTTACATTGTTTGCATTTAGACAGATAAAGAGGATTAGGAATACGCCCATGCGCCAGGTGCAATGGATAAGCGTTTATCATTACGAAAGCAATGAATTTTATTATTTCATCAATAAAAACATTTAAAATAATATTATTTCAATAATAAATAGTGTTAGGAATGATATTGCAAAAAAAGTTTGCAAGTGAAAATAAATAGCCATCTTGATTTTCTATTTTTGCAAACCAAGAATGAAAACAATGTTAAGATTTAGAATTTTCTTGATGGAAAATTTTGAATACACTGTTCTTTAAAAGACGAATTCAGTTCAGTCATGTCATGGACGAGGTTAGGCGAACTACAAAGAAGTTTCAGAAGAGTAAAGAACCTTGTCTGCATTTGTAAGAATTGTTCAAGAAGGGAGGGTAGATGTTGAAATGGAATGGAATAAAAGAAGCCTCGTATTAAAGCAATTATTTTTTATTTAAAAAGCCCAGTAAAAAGTAACGGAATACGTTACGTAAAGGTAGTTCCACACTATCCCACAGTGTAATACGACATGTCAAAAACGTGTGATGAATCAGGTGTATAATAGTGTGGCAATAGAATATGACAGTGCAGATCTCATACGATTTGACATGTGTTTAGAAAGATCTGAAATATTTTTTTTAGGATTGAATGTAAAACCTTCACATTTTTTTTTTTTCACATGTCGTTTTACACTGTGGGATAGTGTGGATCTACCTTAAGGAATATGACACTGCTCAAATTCACACTTCGGCTTTTTACGGTGGCAAGTATACCAGTGGTCCAATTTTCAATGACTCATCTACATAGTCCAACAACTCCGCGATCATGCTTAAATTTAGTTCAGCGTACGACAAAAAATTTATTCTAAGATCACTTGAGAATTACAAAAAAAAAAACAAGCGAGAGCTACAGTACGTTTGCAACGAACTGTTAGATACCCTATTCCCCACGTTTTTGTATATGTTGTATATGCATATACGTTCGCCTCCTTCGCAGCCAGCCAGTATCGGAAACAAAATTCTTCTTTAGCAGGCAGGGAAAAATTCAATAAAATAAATTTTGTTTGGTCGATGTACAATAACTGCTGTGACAATAAAAAAAGGCGTGTGCCAAGCCTACAGCTGAGACTTTTTATTGCCAGGGTAATCACTATATGAGCTCATCATTCAATTTTAAGCTTGCAGATCGATTTGAACAAAACAAGACAAAACTAAAATTTTTAGAAAATAGATTTTGATAGGAAATAGCGATTATGGGTGTTTTTAACAATTCTTGAACTACACTCTTCTACGTAACCAAGGTATACAAACCGAAGTGTTCATCTTCTTACTTCAAAACTGCGACCCATAGTTAAAAAAACATTAAAAAATTAATGCATATTACGACTTTTGATGGAAACGCCCCTTAAAAGTGGGCGTGTCTTAAAAATTTGTAAGAAAAATTTAAAGCACTAACTAAGATTTGATCATTAGTCAGTATTTAGGCATATGTGTAAAACTACAGCTGAATCGAGTAGTTTTTAAACGATCTTACCTGAACAAAGGTATTTTATCAAAATCACGCCTTCAAAAGTGGGCGTATTGAAATAATTTACACAAAAAAATGTAGAAATATTTTTCATATAACGAACGGAAGGGAAAAAGGTTTTAATTGAATATTGGTAGGACCTTAAATTTTTAAAACTACATTTTTCGTTCTTTCATGAAAAGTGGGCGTAAGGCACTCCCGAAATTCAAAAATTTATTTTCATACACAAAGTTTTTAGTTTTAACTAGAGACGCAAGATTTTGGCTTGCGGATTCATTATAAATACCGTTTATTTGCATAAACAATTTTTTTGTTTTTAGTGAAAAGTGGGCGTCAGCCACACCCAAAATCAATTTTTTTGATTTCATGCACAAGATGTTTATGTGCAAGCAATATCTACAAAATTTAATGTTTCGCATTAATATGTATAACAATTGTTATTTTATAAAAACAATATTGATGATTTTGTATGCAAAGTGGGTGTAAGCCACGCCCAAAATTCAAAAATTTCTTTTCATACACAAAGTTTTTAGTTTCTACTAAGATACGCAAGATGCTTGCGGATTCATTATAAATACCGTTTTTGCAAAAACAATTTTTTTATGTTTTTAGTGAAAAGTGGGCGTCAGATACGCCCAAAATCAAATTTTTTGATTTCATACACAAGTATTATTATGACGTCCTACAGAGGAGGGGTTTTTGAAACTAGCATTCTAGCTCTAAAACTAACGGTACCTGCCATACGATTTTTAGTGAAAATTAATTTTTCTCAAAAACGGCTCCTACGGTTTTTTTTTGAGTTTTTTAAAAAAATTAAATTTTTTTTTATTTTTTTGTTTTTTCCAAAAACGGTTTAATTAATTTTTTTTAATTTTATTTTTTTGATAAAAACTACAAAGTGCTAGAAGTTGGCATACTCAAAAAAAATTTGCAATATATTTTCGAAAAGTTTTTCAGAAAAAAAATTTTTTTTTTTTTTAAACTGGTCGAACGATTTTGAAAAAAAAAGATTTCCGAAAATTCAAAACAATAAACGAAATCAGATGGCTTACTTAATTTTTTCCAAAAAAACGTTTTAACTAGTGATTTTTAAGAGATCAATAAAATTTCATATCAATTTTCGCTGCTTTTTTTCCAAAATCTCAAACCATAAGATCACTGTCAAATATTAGAGCAAGTTCGTCCAACCCAGTCGTGCACTTTATTTTTTGTTCTATTGTTAACATCCAGCTCCTTTCCACCATAGACTGTGCATGTGGACACCGTTGTTGACCTGAATATGCAACTGCTACAACTTTTGAGGCTTATGAATGAAAACAGCCCGCCTAGTCTACTCACACCCCCCCCCCCCCCCCCTTCTGAAGGACAATTTACTTCGTTTCCCAATGTGGATCAATCAACTAAATAAATAGATCGAGAGGAAGACTGAAGGCAACATCGACAGGGACAGGACTAGTTTGCGAAACAATGTTCAAGGCAAGCTTTTTGTGGACGACAGCAAAACTATTAAAAGATGGATAGGTTATGAGATGAGGAACTTTTGACTGGGCCAGTTTCACTATATATTCTTATTTACTGTTGGTTTGAAGAAAAAATGTTCACAATAAAAGAATAGAGTCAAAAACTCTATCTAAAGCGGATGGACCAATGGGCTCAGGTTCTTCATCTCAACTAAGGTGGATTCTACAGTCTGTGTGCTTTTCATAGTTCAATATTCAATCACCAGGGTAAAGTTGTCACGAGTGATCTAAGACCAGACATAGACCATGCAGAATAGCATGGTTCCATGAAGATTTCGCACACTCGTCTTTGATTCAGCGACTTAGACTTCGGGCTTATCAAAACCACTTCACAGATTTTGACTAAAAATAAGACAAACACTCCCTGACTAACACCACAGATTGTCAAAACTTCTAGTTCAATCGGTTAAGTTGTTTCGCAGTTTATAGCACACATATGTAAATATTTTATTCCTCCACAAACACAATTTCAAAAAGAAATTAAATTTAAAGTTTCTGAATTCCCTTGTGTTATTTTTTTTTCCAAAATGACATCACAACATTGTTTCAATGACTTATAAATTCTTCCTTGTCTAGTCCACTGTCCGCAAAGTCTAAACTACAAACAAACTGTCAACTTTGAAAATTTTCCACAACATTCCAATCTGCAATTCAAAGACTTGCCTTTGCTACACAAACCAGAGAATCATGCCATGGTATTTGCCATTTAAAATTCTCACATTCCACTTCACGCCAGCAGTCTCTCAAAAAACGATCTTTTTATTTTGAAAAACTATTTTCAGAATCTTGCTCCTCGATAGACGAGTGGATGTGTACGAAACACGAACATTATACATATCCCTAGTTTTTGCTCACTGTATGTGCGTAGTGGAGCATGGAGCAAGTGTTGCACTCAATCTCAGGAAGGAACATCGAGCAATTAAATCGCACTCACTGGCACGATAAACTACACCGTTCGTTGGTCTTGGTCGTCTCCACTTATAGCCGCCGCCGCGACGTGCAAAGACAATGGAAGCTGCATTTATCTTATGGCTGTTCTTACCCCCTACATCCATCCATTCCCTCCTGCCATCTGGCAGATTGCGAAACTAATAGTGGTCATCCATCAGTTCCTTTTCAATCTTGTAGGCTCCAGAGTATATGGCTTCACATATGGTTTTGGTGGTGTGGTGCCACATTTCGGGAGGCATTACGCGGATACGGAGTACTGACATGTTTGTCTTGGAAATTGCACTTATTAATATTCCAACACCAACCGGGATCAAAATAGACGAATACGAAAACAACTTTTTGAAAGGAAAAGTCAGGGTCTTCCCCCTGGCTTACCGAATATGGCAGATCGCCTTCAAAATATTATATTGCGAATGTATGGCGGCGCGGCGGATATGTTGGGCGCCTGCCAAGGTGTAGTTTTATTGTTTAATTGATTCCTCAATTGCATGTAGCGGTTCTTGATTATTTGCTACATGTTGAATGTCTAACTGTAAACAGTATTTAACACTCGAATCAAAACAAATGGAGCCCAAATGCATTTTATAGGTTAAGCGATTATAAATTAGACGCTGGATATAAAAATCTAAGATAGATTAAAAACAACGTTGAAGATGAATGAGATGCAGTTCGGATTTAAATATTCAAAACAGAAGAAAATCAGTGTGAAAAAAAGATTTAAATTTTAAATGATTTATGGTATTAGCATAATGATTTTGGCGTATTATTGACCTCGATTTAAAGGCACCATGTAAGAATTTTTTTAAAACTAAAATAAAAATCTTAAATTTGGAGCCAAAAAAACATAGCAAATAGGCAACGGAAACACAATATATTATGTAACTTCATATAGACGCTGACATTTTTCTTGGGAGTCTTGGCTTGCTTTTTGAGGTTGAATAGTATGTTTCCATCAATAAGTCTCATTTGTTGAGACGACATAAGTTTCACCAATCTTATGGTCAAAACAGATGTGCAGCTTTTTCCCATGCAGAGAAAATAAATTACACAGGTTCTTATGGGAGCTGTCACTTTCCAGGGTATGCACGCTGCCTTGCGCTGCACGATGTCTCTATTCCTAAAAAGGCTGCCTAGTTTCATTGCAGCCACAACAACAAACGAAAAAAATTGAAATAATTAGTATCTGGCATTACTTATTTTGACAGTTTTGCCGAAAACAGATGTGCGGTGTTTATTCGTACTCAATAAACAAGGTTTGCTATAGTCGACACAATAATATTTTTTGAACTGAGAAGTTGAGTTTGGCTCAAGCTAGAAAACTTAACACAATCTTAGTAGAGAAACAATGTTGCATAAAGCACGTACAAATTAATGATTTTATAATTTCTATTAAATAAAAACTATAATGTTAAAATTAAATGCTTAAATTGCTATTGTAGGTAGTGTATAAATGATTAAACATATCTACATAATGTATAAGTTAATTGAAAACAATTGAACAGATATTTTCTAAAATGTCAAATAGGAAACAAATCCAAGGCAATGGCAAAAGTAAACAAAACAAAACAAGAAGAAAGAATGAAAAGTTTGTAAAAAAGAAAGAAACAAAAGAGAGCTTGGTGTTTAACCAACACATTTTTAGCAAATTTCCAAATTACCTTATTTCGGCTCTAATGAAAACGTATTATAAAAGCTTAAAATCATGTGAATTACATTTTATTTAAGTCGTCACCTGAGTTCTATCTTGTTCAATAGACCATTTTTGACGAAATGGAGTTAGGTATGCAGTCTTCATAATTTTGGGGCGATCTTTCGATTGGCGCAAATTATTTTGTTATGAAGAACTGTTTTGTTCAATAAACCACTTTTCTTACTATTTTGAGTGTTTTATTGTTCATTAATCCACGTTCCATTATTTTTGTATCTTATTGAACGATTCTTATTATATACTCTTAAAATACATACCCTCTTATTTCTTTCTTGTTCAATATCCACATTTATGGATGTTTTGTTCAATAACCTTCTATGGTTCATTCGTTTCTATTTTGTTCAATATCCAAATTATTTTTTTTTTAAATTTGTAGGCTATTGAACAAAATTATTCTAATTTGGCTATGTAGAAACAAAAATTCATCCATAAGTTGTCTGGAAGCTTTTAGCCTTTTTGTTGATGAAGAGGTTATACAACTTATCGTTTTCGAAACTCATAGGTACGCACAGCAGCAGACAAATCGAGTTCCAATAACGCTTGCTTCCAGGAAAAAAAATTGTGTTCCCACAAACGGCCCAGAGGTAAAAAAGTTCCTTGGACTTTTACTATGGATGGGCCTTGTGAAAGTTGGGTTGTCGGAAGACTATTGGTCGACAAAAAATATATATAACTTTGGGATTCCTGCCGAAACCATGTCATGCAACCGCTTTCAACTTCTCCTCAACTTTATTCATTTCGCTGACAATACCGCCGTAGCAGCAGGAGACAGACTTGGAAAATGAAACTTCTTTTGGACATGTTACAGGGAGAGTTCCAGAGCGTCATGATACCTGGAGAAAACATGGTAATCGACGAAACTGTCCTTGGAGAGGTCGCCCAGTTTTTCGACAGTACATTATTAACAAAGCTCATCCTTATGGTGTAAAGTTGTTCAAACTTCGCTCCACGGAAGGTTTTACGTGGTCGGTAAAAATTTACTCCGAAAAAAGTTCGACAGGTGTTCGAGAAGTTGGTCTGGCAAAGAACGTTTGAGAAGAACTCAGCAATTTATTGAAAGGATAGGGTCGGATTCTCTATGTTGATAATTTTTATACAATCTATGAACTGGCGGGCTCAATGCTTAATCAACAAACTCACGTGGTTGGGACACTTCGAGCCAACGCAAAGTTTTGCCCAAAAGAAGTGATGGATGCTAAGCTCAAGAGAGGAGAAATGGTAGCCCGTGAAGAAGAGAATGGTATCGTTGTTCTCAAGTGGAAAGACACCAGAGATGTCAGGATGCTTTCGACTAAACATGCGCCTGTTATGGCTGCGAAGATGTCTCAAGTGCTACAAGAAAGTTGCGATTGAATTTCTATTAGGTATGGCGGTTGTAAATGCTTTTCTGGTGTAGAAAAAGGCCACAAAAAGTGGAATACAAATTAGAAAGTTTAAAGAGGAGGTTGCTTACTCGACCTTCTGTTCCCACAGCCAGTTACTAGCAGGAAGCATAGCATTGAAAAGAGGAAGGATGCTAATGGGAAAACCATCAGACGCGCCTGTGTTTTATGTTATGCACAAACAAACAAATCATCCGACAGGCAAACTGCAAGAAACAACCTAAAAAGGACAACAACCTTCTACCTGAAATTACTATTTTGTCAAAAACAATTTTCTAATATAAGTAATAATGGAATAATGTATTTTTTTCCTATTTTTAAGTTCCTTTCTTACATGAAATACTATTGTTATGTTTTTCTTATAAAAGAATCGTAAAAATTTACTCAAAATGCTGTGAGACAAACGTTTTGAAAAATGGACATAGAACAAGAAAGAACTCAGATGACGAAGTGTTTATAAACGCTCTCCCGTGTATTTTGAACGAGGACTAGTTAACCACACGAGTAAAGCAAAAAAAATCTTTTAAATTTACGTGCAGACAGACACTACATTCTCCCTTCGATATGACAGAACTAGGCATTTTACAATTTCAAAAGTATGCACATCTGTTTTAGGTTCGGCTCTGCATGCAGCGCTGCGTGCAGACCCTCTGCACATCTGTTTTCGGCCTTACATGTAATTAGTGCATGGCATGGTACACAGAAGTACCAGGTATGTTGAGTTGCTACTTCTTTCTACAAATTTTGTGACGTCACAATCATATTTTATTATCATTTTATTTTTTGAGTGAACAATATGTTTTAGAATTAAAAATTTAATCTTATGGAGGTAAGTACGATTTAAAAACTCGGATTCAGCTTTGTCGCAAACATGGTATAAGTTTATTTATTTTGAAAATAAATAATCATATGAATTTTAATTTAATTCATCACTTAAAACACACTTGTTAAAACGGGTTTGGAGAAAAATTAAGGAATTTATTTTGTGGTATGTCTCTATTCCTAAATTGGATGCCTAGTTTCATTGCAGCCACAACAACAAACGAACAAACTGCAAATAATTGCTATCTGGCATCACTTATTTTGACAGTACCTGTCCTTCTTCAAACAAAGGCAGCATGTATTCGCACGCACGAGTGTCTTAAATTACACCAGTTTCGATAAAGTCGACACGGTTAAATTTTTTTTGAACTGAAAAACTGTTGAGTAGGGTGCTAGCCAGACAACTTTAGAGAAGTAACAATATTGCATAAGGGGGACTGACTACGAAAAATAAGTTTATTCGCAAAAGATGGCTATTCACATTAGCGTACCTTTTTTGAAACTGGTGACACTAGTGCGTACGAATAGACAAAGAATAAAATATTTTTGACAGAAGTAGGCATCAAATTTTTCGAAGAGTATGCACATCTGTTTTAGGTACGTTGATGAATGCAGTGACGCGTGCATTCTGAATGCACATATGATTTTAGCATAAGCGGCATAGTGCTGGGCAGTGACATTGCGGGTGGCAATGGTACAGTGGATGAAGTGCTTGGTTGCAAACCTAAGTGTTGTGGGTTCGAGCTTCAGCCTGGGCAGCAATTTTTCAATATTCCCCCAGTTTCAACTGGACGCCACCCGTTGGATTTTCGTGAGACAAATATCACCTAGCTCTCAATCCATTGTGCCAACAAAAAATCTTTCCTATCTTCCTATTTCTTCTAACAAATTCCGTGCAGTTTGCTTGTGGTAACCCAGCAATGTTCTGCCCGGTCAGTATACCCACGAGAGATCGTAGCGATTTATTTTTGAGCCGTAGAATCTTCTCTGTTAGGGCAAAATTTTCCTGGTTATGACACAGGAGTCTAGTGAGTTCCATCCCTCGTTAGCTGCAGCGACTACTTTATTCCCAATCAACTGTTTAATATTACAGGTTGGGATCTTTACCGTTGTGTCTGCTCGATTGAGTTCTAGGGTTGATCCCTTTCTTGCCAGCTCATCAGCTCTTTCGTTTCCTTGCACAGAACAGTGGCCATTAAATACTCATCGTCTTATGTTATGCTTCGCGCCAAGAACCTTAAGCTCTTCGCGACAGCAAGTTATAAGATTTGATTTTATTTCAATGGCAAAAATTCCTTTAATTGCCGCATGTAAGTATCGTGCTTTTAAGATCAAACTAATCTTACTAAACCTACCAAAAATTAATATGACTTCCTATCACAAAAATTATAAATGAAATCAAACCAAATCCACCTAAGTTAAATTCGTTGGTACGAATTTAAACTAATATAATCAATCACTTACATACATATATGTACTTTAATCTAAATACTCTAACTACAGCGCTTTTACTTTTATCCCCCTCCAGCTCCAGGTACCGTACTACTAAATTCCAAGCGCTCGTCAGATGTTATTGACGAAGGACTGGCCGACCCACCTATATATTTCTATATTTTCTAACCGTATGCTACTAAAAAAAATCTTAATTTTCAGAAAAAACACTGAGTTTTGAGAATCCGATAAAATACAGTTTCTAAGCACACGCATACCTACATATTTCTAAAATATTTTTTGTCGAGAGCTCGAGAACTTAAAATCTTCCTTTCGAATATTTTTATTTATTTAATAAAAGATGCTGCAGAAAAATAAGTTTCCATTAACAAAGTCCACCCTGACACTTTAGAGCTTAATGTCCCTTGATTTTTTTTTTTTTTTTAGTTTGAGCCCGCACACAAGGGGTTATTAATACCCTTAATATGAGTCAACACAGTGCGAGCGTTCAGGAAATGAGGATAGGAGATAAAAGGAGGTGCCGGTGCACATTGGTTTTGAATGCCTGTATATCGCAATGGGAGGGAAAAATCGAGCCGGGTAAAGCATTCCACATTCTTGTAGTGCGGCTAAAGAAAGAGTCTCTATACTTAACAGTACGTCCGAAGTTAGGCTCGAGGGTAAATTGGTGGGCGTTCCTTGCGGTGCGGGTGTTACGGGGAAATTGTTTTAAGGGAGGAACGCATCTGGCTATTTCGCTGGAGCACTGTTTGTGGAAGTAGCGATAAAACAAGGTTAGACAAGAAACATTACGACGATGTTCAAGTGAAACAAATGTTTCGGTAATGGTTCTTTCACCTATCAATTTTAAGGCTCTTTTTTGAATCCTATCCAGTAGGCGCAAGTGAGTGACAGGAGCACCTGCCCAGATATGAGAATTGTACTCTAGCTTCGGGCGAATGAATGCCTTGTAGATTATAGCCAGATCAGAAGGGGAAAAATATTTCTTGCATCGGTTTAGGAAACCTAAGCAATTTGCGGCATTTTTGGCGACGTCAAATATGTGATCGTTCCACAAAAGATGATTTGTGATGCACATACCTAGAACGCAGAGCTGATCGGTTTCCTCAATGCAAGTGCCACTCATGGACAGTGGCATAGGGGGTAGGTTATGCTTTAACGACAGAAGACAGCATTGAGTTTTTGAAGCATTAAATTCCACGCGGTTGATGATTCCCCATTGGACAATGCTGTCAAGATCGGAATTTAATGAGCTTATCATACGATTTCGTTGCAGTTCCACATCCGAAGGACATGGATGTGAATCTGGAAACGAGTATGAAAAGCTGAGAGTACTGTCGTCAGCAAAACAATTTAGTGGATTAGAAGTATTAGACAAGAGATCATTTATAAAGATTAAAAAGAGAGTCGGAGACAGAACGGAGCCTTGGGGCACACCAGCATTTATTTTGTGGGTAGCAGACTGAAAACCGTCCAAAACAACGCGAATTGAACGGTCCGAAAGGTAATTTCTAATCCATCGAAGGAGGGGTTCATCGATGCCAAATGCACGCATTTTCGATAAAAGAGCTTCATGCCAAACTCTATCAAATGCCTTAGAAATATCAAGTGCAATAATCTTACTTTCTCCAAAACGATGTAAAGATTTGTTCCACTGTTCGGTGAGATATACCATCATATCACCAGTGGACCTATTGCTACGAAAACCGTACTGCCGGTCATTAAGAAGTTTCCGTTTCTCAAGATATTTCTTGATCTGAAAGTTTATCAGAGTTTCCATGACCTTGGAAAGAAGGGAAGTCAGTGCAATTGGTCGGTAATTTGAGGGGGATGAAGATACGCCTTTTTTTGGGATGGGCTGGACAATTGCTGTTTTCCATCCACTCGGGAAGAGACCTGTAGAATAGGAAAGATGGAAAAGCTTACGCAGTGGTTTTGCCAGCGTGGAAGCACACCTCTTCAGAACTATAAGAGAAATACTATCCGGGCCAGCGGATTTGTGTATGTTGAGATCTTTTAGTACTCTTGCAACTGTTCGAGTGCGAAAGAAGATTTGTCCCATAAAACCATTCACGTTCTCAAGTACAGGAGGAGTCATATCACACTGGGGTAGCGTTGAATTAGCAGCAAACTTTGCTGCAAATAAATCTGCTTTCGCTTGGGAGCTTACCACAGGAGTGTTATTTTCGACGAGCGTCGGAACCGAAGACGTGGTAGAGTTACGTACATTTTTTACGAATGACCAAAAATTTTTACTACCACTGGGACATTGTAGTATTTTTTGCCTTATTTTTTGTTCATGCAAAAATTTGGTTCTTTGAATGTGAGCATTACAGGTCTTTCTAGCTTGTTTGAACTTTTTCCGGTTTTCCTCAGAAGGGTTGGCTTTATAACATCGGAAGCTTACTTCTCTCTCCTTGATAACCTCTTTGCAGCTCAAGTCGAACCATGAATTCTCTTTTGGTTTGATATTTTTTGTTCTATTCGGAACAAAATGTCTCATCCCGCAGAGAATAATGTTTGTTATCATATCAGCGCTGGAGTCTACGTCACTATCGAGGAAGCATAGTGACCAGTTAAAGTTTCTGAAGAAATCATTGAGACCGTCCCAGTTGGCCTTCTCGTATCGCCATACGGTTCTCTTAGGGATGTTTTCTTTAACTGTATTGTTGGAACACGAGAAAATTGCTGATATGATACAATGATCCGACGTGCCTAGGGGCGATAATACATTTATCGTGTATTTATCAGGATGAGAGGTAAGAAACAAGTCTAGGGTGTATGCGGAATGACCTGCAATGTCAGGAATTCGTGTTGGCTCGTCGACAAGCTGAGTCAAATTGTTTGACTCAGCGAAGAACTCAGCATACCTTCCTTCGGGTGTTGTCTGACCAGAATAGCGAAGCCACGAAGAATTGTAGACATTGAAATCACCCGTAACAACGATTTCAGTGCGAGGATAAAGGGAAACAATTCTTTGGATGGAGTCAGACAGTGCATCGAATTCGATAAAAGTCGAGTTACTGTCCAGATTTGGGCTTCTATAAATAAAACATGTATGGATGACGTGCTTTTGTACGGTGAATTTAAACCACATGAAATTGAAGTCTGTGTTTGAACACTGACCATATTGTGGTAGAAGCTGGTAAGCAACGTCATTTCTAACGTATACGGCTAATCCGTGATAGGAAAAGAATAATGGCACTAAACTGTACCCGTGTTGGTTAAATTCTAACGGATCAGAATTATCACCTATTTGGGTTTCACTTAGTGCCAAAACAGCTGGCCTGTACGTAGCAGTGTGAACATACGCGGCATAGAAATTCTTTCTTAGCCCCCGAATGTTGCTGTAATCGACCCTAAAGTTACCTGTCATTACGATAAACAAACATATAGTGAAAACCAATAACGAACGACTATTCTATAATAGTTGCACATCAATCACCAAAAAGACTTCATAAAAAACACACTAACATGAGTAATTATGCCTTCATATTAATATGTTCCTAATCCGCCCCTGGAAACTTACATGCAACTACTAATACATTCATCTACTATCATGATTTCAATTGATACCTCAATGCGTGTGTACACATTTGAATATAGCAATTAAAACCATGATAGGCTGTGTGTAAGAAGAGGGAAGGGAAGAAGAAGGGAACCACTCGATGCTAATCCACAGATGACAACGACACTGAATTTTTCTTGCGCGAACTGATAGCGGATTTTGTTGATTGAGTGGATTCAGTTCCAGAGTGCGATGGAACTTAATTCTTTGATTAAACTATTGTTGTTGGAATTTAGTTCAGCCTTCATGCGTCGAAGTGTGTTAAGTTCCAATAAGAAAGTGGAGTACGTTTCCGTCTTACAAAGAAACTAAGTCCAATTCACTAAAGTGGATTTAATTTCCATTGAGTGCGAACAAAGTCCCTCGGATTAAGTCACCGGGTCTTCCTTATTTTTTAGAGGAAAACTTTGATTAAAAAATCTAAATCTCCCAGAAACTCCATCCAAAGCATTCGGGACCTTATTCTTAATTTTACGAGGAATTTTAGTTTTTCATTGAATATTGCAAATTTCTTACTCTCAATCAAAGAAATTTTTTATGGACTTCTGGTTTATTAGGTGGTTGTAAGATCATGATAGACTTGTTGACTTGGGCTATAAGTATAACCATACAAGTGGGTTAAACTATTTTTGTAAGCCCAAGCGCAGCTTATAACAGTTTTAGAATATAAAACGAAAAACTTTTCACCCAGGTACCTATATCCTGCCAAAAAAACGGATTTCCTAGATTTGAGCGTTTTTAGAATCACCTTCATTTAATTCCACTTTTAAATTATACTCCAACGGATGGAATAATATAACTAACGCACTTCCACCATTATACTAAATATGAAAGCCACAGCCTTCGTTTTACTCTAAATCTTTGGGATGCACATTTCAGAATTTTTTACGGATAGTGATTTTTTTTTTTTTAATTTCATTTCAAAGATAAAAATACAACCTTGCTGTCTCGCGAGTCGTGACCCATTTGTTGCAAATAGATTAAAAAACATTAAACATCCTGTCAATCGCTAAGAGCATTTACCGTCCCACTTATACCACCTAGAAGCCAAGATAATTGCAGTCTTCATCCTAAGTACCTACTTCAACGGTATATTAAATTTATTCTTCACTTCATTATGGAACATGATTGAAATGCAATTAGTTCTAACGATATGCACTTAACCTGAAGCAGCCGTGTGGCGGCGCGGCGTTCGTCGTCCGTCGTCATATTAATTTCTTAACACAGCGTCAGGCAGATGTATCATTGCATAAACCTGCACCATTTTGATACTAAATCACCTGGAACTTGGTTGCAATGTAGCCATTAGATGAGTAAATATTTCCTCTGGTGCTTCACGAGAAGATTGCTTGCTTGCTCAACAATTAATAAACTATCCGCAGAATCATCTTTATCATCGTGAGGCTGGACTGGCGGTGTGGAGCGACGCTGCACAGCACGCTCAATCTCAATCATTTATGATGAGGATGATGTAACACATATTCCCTCAAGACCGGCTGACTTTCCATAGAATAGAAGCTGAAATCACATTTCTGACATGACGATGCTGTGCGAAGAACACGAATCTAAGCCCTAGCTCTCTCTCAAAGGATTACTCCAACTATTATTCGTCAATTAAAGTCGGTGGCAAAATTAATAACATAACTGCATGCAATCCTATCTAGGAGCTGCCTCCATTCAATTTCATCGTCCATCAAAGACCCCATGCAAAGATGAAGACACTCGCATCTCACTAGCAGATGTTCCAAGGAAGAACACAATTTATACGACCCATGATCTCTTCCTGGTTATATGGTCAGAAGTAAGAACGTCTTTAAGTAGTGATGATGCTCGCCCAGAGATGCGTGTTCCCCTATTTAAAACCATCTTCATTGACTTCTGGTCTTGCAGAAGCGGCTTCGCAATTGATTGCGTGCTGAAGCTGAATGAATCGATGGCACAGTGCGGGACAGACTTCAAGAAATTCGAAATTCAACAATAATTGCATGTTGTGGGCGCATGTGGGACAGAGTCTGCATTACGTACGCTCTACTCTCAGCCGGCCCCAGGCACAGCTCAGACATTACTTACTGCAAACGTCATTTAATTGCTTCATCTCTGCCGGAGGCAATTGATTATGACGCCTTGTATGGGCTCCAATGGAGACATGTACTTAGGCTGTGTTGACTGACTGACTGACGGTCGTGGTCGGTCTTTGCAGAACACAGGAGCGTTAAAACTGTCGCTTGTCCGTTGTGGTTAAGTAAGTTCTGATTTAATATTAAAATGACGTAAACGTTTATGTATTTTGAATGCTAGCTGCTCCATCGAGATGTGGGCTCACTTGACTATCACAAGTCCCCAGCCCCAAGACTCGTATACCCAAGACACCTTGAAGACTATGCGGGAAAAAATAAAATAAATTATGCAAAGTACCATAAAGAATAATTGCCGCAGCAGACTCAGTGGCAGAGTAGGCTTTTATATGTTGAAATGGAATTTGGATTCCAGTTTAAACATAAATCAATTGGGGTTCTCTATATTGGCGCCAAGGTTTTCAAAGAATTATTAACAATCAAAGCGTACGGATACTGCTTCTGACAAAAGAATTTTTAAGTTAATGCCAAACCAAACTGTGCTTTACGCAATTTCGTATTGATTGATGATTGAGTCTAATAAAAATGTATTTAAATTTCAAAGTGGAGGAGATGGAGTGTCTTATGAAAGATACGAACAAAATAAATGGCATTTTAAAGTGGCGCACTTTAATTTTAATTTTAGTGTGCCGCTTTGATGTGTTGTTAACGATTGAATTAAGTTTGTGGCAAAAAGTAAATATGTACATTTTTTTAACCATGACATTTGGAAATGAAATGAAACGCTCGACTAGGTCGAACGAACTTGTTCTTATGCTGGATAATTACTTTGAGACACACATTTTGTAAAAAAAAATTTAAAATTAATTCTGGAAAATTTTTCAAAAATCGTTCTGTGTATTTTTTGAAATTTTTAAAGAAAGTGTCAATGCAAAGAGTTCTTAGTTTTTATTTCAATAATTTCGGCTGATTTTTGTTACTCACAAGGTTTTGTATATATACACTCCGTGTGAAAACTACGAAATATGTCCAAAGTCGCCATGTCGTGTAATGGTCATTGCAAAATGCGGTCATTGCAAAGACCCATTACAATGACCGCGTTATAGCCCTGCCATTGTTGATGGGACGTAATGAACAATTTGTTTGACAAGTTGTCTTTGCAAAGACCATGTCCCAACAATGAACAGGCATCAGGAGTTTTTGCCGGGCCATTGCTGCTCGCAATGACCACTTTTCATGGTGGTTTTATTGTTGTGCAATTTCAATGAGCTGTAGTACCCCGTGGCGTAGTGGTTAGTGTGTCCGACTGCTACGCCGAAGGTTCAGGGTTCGATCCCTGACGTTGCCACCTTAAGTTTTTTTTCCGGGGGAAAGTGCTTCTCTGTTAGCCGTTCGGATTCGGCTGTAAATTGTAGGTCCCTTCCATTCCTGCAGAATATCAACGTACACACAGGAGTGGTTGAGAGTGTAAGTCACAGGCCCCGGCCCCGCTTTTTTAATTTCAATGAGCTGCCAAAGTGACATATTAGCTAATTCGGATAAAGCTCTAGTTTCTCAGCTCTCAGTTCTCGCAGCGATTTTGCACTGAAGCCTTCTGTTTTAGGACGTAACAACAATTGTTTGTACCACACATAACGAATTCTTGGTGGTGGCCTTTGGTTGTTGTCATCGTGAGTCTCTCCAATATGTAGGCAGCGAGAATCGCCATTTCCAACTTTTGTTTGTAGTATGACATTATCATCACAACATTTAATACCTATTATGCGAAAAAATTCACAATGAAATCACGTAAATATTTTCTAGAGAAAAAACTAATGACAATCGTGATATTCACTCAATTTATAAATGTCCCTGAAACGTCAAATTTACTTTTAACAATCACCAATTTATAAATGTCATGTGATGTGATGGTCACGGCAAAAAATGAACTTTGTCAGCGCGGTGTCATTCACCGCCAACTATCAAAGTGGTCATATCGTGTAATGGTCATTGTTATGCTTGTCATTGCGAGGACACCGAATTGCAAAAGTAACAATGACCAACATGCTGGTCATTGTATTTTGGGACAACAATGAGAGATTTGGTTCATCCGTGTAGCTATACCAATGACACGGTGAAAAATGACCATGAACTGACAGCACAAAGACAAATTGTCTGTGACGTCAGAGTGTCATTGCAATGACCATTTACAAGAACCGTCTAACGCTTGCTGCACTCTAAATGCTTATCCCCAAAAATGATGGACAATTTTTTTAAAACCTACTTTTTATTCAAAATTATACCTGATTTCGTAGGTACTTCTAAAAATTAATAAACTATTTATAAGATAAATTATAGACTCGCCAAACAAAGTTCGGACTTCAGATATAAATAATAAGTTGGTCAGAATGACGGACTTGTCGAAAGGCAAGAAAGGGAGGCGGTTGGCAAAAGTTCTACGGGCTATGAGAGATAGGTGCCAGCTATATGGTCATACTTCGCTCCTAGCAAAGTGAGCTAGCATGAGTCCGTTTCCAAAAGTTTTGTTGTGCAGGCTGTGCTTTATGACTGTCGAACCAAAGTCACCAAGAATAATCTTAAGGCCCCGGTCCATAGAATTCGTTGGTCCGTTGCAGCAACGCATCCGTTGACGTTTGCCGGATCGCCGGATTGGGGGTGACCCAATGAATGCGTTGACGTTCCATTTTTTTCTCTTTTTTTTCTTCGAACATGCTGCAAAAAATTATTCTTTACATAATTACAACTGTAACCAAAACCCTTAGAAGAAGAAATATATTTCTCTTTTTCAATGCCAAAACGAAACCACTTCAAATCGAAAAAAAAAAAATTCCTGTCAACCAGCTGTCAACGGATTGCCGGAGAAGAAAAAGTTAAAAGTTCGGCTACTTGTCCGTTGCGTTGCCGCATGCGTTGTCTATGGACCACTTCTCGTAAGAACGCGTGTATTTAATCGAGCTGTCAGTTAATTTGCCAGACGCATGGACGCAACGGATTCTATGGGTCGGGGCCTTTAGTGTCGTACTTCGGGAATTCATAATTCGTGCCTAGCATGTGTGTTGGAGCCGCCGTTGGTTTACTTTATAAAAACGCACCCGCCGCTAACTTGTTGGGTTTTGTATTGGCGTACCCAAGTCCCTACCCATAAATTCGCCAAGTTAAGGTCCCCGAAAACCGACTTCTTATGACAATGTCCTCGCGTTCCTTTGACGTACGTAAAATTCAGCTAATTGACTGCTAATTCTCTTAATTCAAATTTGGCCATCAAATTTTGAAGAGTCGACTGTGAAAGCGGCCACAACGTTAACCGTAACCAATTATTTCAGTCTTTAAACTTGGCACTCTGGTTTGGCATAAGTAAGTAACTGATTTGACAGATGCCAGCAAAAAAAAACATGTCCGCCACAGGCCCCAACGTATATCCAAAATCCTTTATATGGTTTGAATTTCAGCCTTAAAACCTTATTTAAGGCTGATATGCGTGACCTAATGCATCGCTTAAATCCCATAACCAGATTTGCATTTATTAAATGAATCTTATATATACAAAAACGATTAAAAGCGAATAAATAAAGTTAATCCCAATTAGCAATAATCTCAAATTTGCCAAAAAATAATAAATAATTAGCGTTAATAAAGCCAAGTAGCAGATTAAATTTGAATAAAATTTGTTGTAATTATGATTAATTGATTTGACAACAAAAAACAAAATCGACAACAAAAAATCGAAAGTTGAATGAACCTTCAAAATTATTTGTGTTTTTTGTATTCGTCATTCATTGGTTCATTAATTTGTATCTATCAATGCTCCAATGGGTTGGGATTTCTTCGAAATTTAACTATGAAATGACTTTTGATCTTCGGAATTGATTAAACATTGAGTGTCCTAAATTGTTGTGCTCACATGCCACTTAAATTTATTTAAACATTCTTCCTCAATTGACAACTCTGTCCGTCGCATTGTTCATTGATATTATTTAACAAGGTGTCAGATACAAATTGGAGTATCAATTATTGCAACAATCTATGGCAAACAATCCACTTGAGAAATGGAATGCTTCAGCAAAATTTAAGATCAATTCAAATAATGCCTAAGTATGAAGAAACCCATAAAAACAAATCAGCCTCTTTAAAATTATTATTGATTTTCCAACCCGAACTATATGCCATCAAGCCGAAGCCCTGAGTTGGAGTGAAGAAGTCTCTCAAAGCCATTAAAGCCATCGAACAATAAAACTGTCATAAACTTTATCACCACACATGCATAAAGATAGAGAGAGAGGGTGAGGGTGCAGTAAAATATGCTTAAACCATTTATAAATATGCCTTCGATACAAGTAGTTTGCGGGCTGAAGTAGTCCATTGCGAGAACTTCAAAGAGTCCGTGTGGAACTCATAAAAATATGCTTCGCCATCCATTTAATAAGAATGACAAAGCTCATTGTAGTTGGTCTTGGACGGTCGGTCGTCTCTCGTCTGGTCTCTAGTTGCAACAATGAAACGAGGCAAACAACTTTGTGCCACCACTGACAGAGACAGTATCACCATGTGACTACTCCACGATTGCAAACAGCAATCCAAAACCAGGCCAGCAAAACAAGCAGCGCGTGTAAACAACCTTTTTCTTTCTCCAAACCAGAAATACTGCAAGAAGTAACAAAAAAAAATCCAAATGATGTCATCTCCAGAAGTTGCAATTATTATAACTCCAAGCTCCAACAAAACATATTCCCTGATCCCACCCAGACATATTCAATTAGTTATGCACCAAAAAAAAAAAAAAAAAATATAATGAAAAGCCACTCTAGGATGAGATTTACGTTGACAGTTGACATTTGTTTAAAAAGAAAAAAAAAGTGAAAGGGCATATCAAGTGACAGTTGTAGTTGTAGTAGTTGAGAAGGTTTTAATCTTTTCATTTTTTTGACACTTACTTGTATATTTCTGGCGTCCATCCTTCATACAAATGGAGCTTTCGATCGATAGGATTGGGGTGAAGACCCTCTTGATTTTGTTTGTTTGAATCATTTGGAAATAGGTCATGTCCCTCAGCAACTGCGGCGTTGGTTCCTGGTGACCGCGATGATGGCATTCCAAAAGTACTTGCGCTGGCAATCGTTGCACTAAAGTTCTCGCCATGATTGTTGTAATTGGTTGCACTGTGGCCGTTTGTACAGCTGGAATGATGCCAAAAAGAAATCAATTTATAGAAAGAATTAAGCGCCAATAAAAAGGATTATCTAGAATAACATGAAAACATGAAAAAAGGATTTGTTTTTGTGGTTTAACCAGTTTTTAGATGACATATAGATTAAGAGGAGCTTTTGTGGTTTTTGTTGAGAGTAAATAGGTACCTACGATATGGAAACACATGGGCTATTTCTTTGCTCGGTCATCAAGAAAGTCTTGAGTATACCTCATGGTGGCATTCGCCGGATTGTCGCTCAACTACAAAGCCTAACATATGTAAGTCTCCTACATTTAGCTACTTACTAAAATCTTAGCAACTATTCTGGTGAATGTCTAAACTTTCTCGAACACTAACTGATTGGCCCCTATCGAAGCGGTTTCAGGCCATAAGTCAGCCATCAACCAGATGTTTGCACTTCGAAAGATTCAAGAACTCCAATCGATTTTAAAAATAACCTACATGTAAATGTATACATAAATACCGTTATGACGAGAAGAACTATGTCACAAATTGGGATCCTTGCCAAACTCGGTCGATAGTGCAGGATGATTTTTGATAACTACTAGTGGTGATCGGTCAAGGTTGGGAAGAACACCACCGAAAAATTTGGTGGCTCAAGACAAGCTGACGAGCTATGATATGTAACCTTTTTGACATTCTTCTTAAGTCCCGTTCAATTACTTGGCTGTGCTGTAAATGTTGACGTTATGATAAGAATGATGCGTGCTGTCAGTGAAGGTAGAGCATTCGCAAGTATTGAAGTATTGAGGCGGGGAGAAAATAAAAAGAGATGAAAAGCTGTTTGGATGCTTTAAGAAATAGATTTTTCGGGTGGTGTTATATCCTTTATTATTCAATGGAGTGTGAAAGAGATGATTCAATAACGAACTGAACGGGCTAGAAACATTGATTTGATCAAAAGGCTGAATCTGCAGCGGCTTAAATGTCTGGGGCATGTGGAGTGCATGGACGAATACGCGATTTAAATTCTAAACCTTAAGGGGCCAACACAACAGTGGAACCCTCATCTAAAGGTGGCGCAAAGACGACCTCAATCTATTTTGCGCGTGTGGAGGAACGATACAATGCAGCTGTGTGCGAAACGTGATAAGAGGGCAAGGGAAGAGAAATTTTAAAGGTGTTATGGAAGATCCTGATAAATCTTTACACTAGGGCCAAGATAAAAACAGTCACCCATCACTGAAAATCAAATCGAGTTCTGATAAAACTGTGTAGCGAAAATGGGGACAAGTATACATTGAATTGGGGAACAACCTCACTGTAAAGTACGTGATCAAAAACAAAAGAGAATACTTAAAGATCCAACCACTGGAAAGAACTCCTCACTGCCTGAGCAGAATGGCGCAGTTGCAGCAGTAGTTCGTAGCACTGTTAAAGATAAATGTATACCCACGTAAATCATATTGCACGGCTACAATGTGAAGTTGCAGATGCAGCACAGAAAGTAGTTGAAGTACAAGTCGACTCGACTCCAACCTCACGAACGTGCTGCGCTGCAAAACAACAACAAACCAAAATGGCAGACATGATTTTTGTTTGAGTTCAGTGCCACACCATTGTATTCGTCCATGCTGCTGAGTGCGCTACTTTTTTTGACATTAACTTTGACAGTGCTACGTACTACTGCTACATAGACACCATTGTGCTCAGGCAGTAAAGCTTATGTAAATGGGGAATTATAACCATGATTGACTCACAGCTTCACAGCTTGCATCAGCTTTAGTGATGGAGGACTACAATGAATTTTGTCATTGAACAGTGCAAGTTAAAAACAAAATATAAACATCCTCTGCCCTGGTAACATGTAGATTCTGCGAAAAAGACACGGAAAGGTGATGAGGGTGAAATCATAATCCAAAAACCTGAATGGTAAACACACTCAAAACGTCTTGATAACAAATAGAAATGACAGTATAATTTTCCCTGCCTCACCAGGAGAGCTTACGAAATAAATTGTTCGAACCTTTTAATTCCGTAAAATAAATAAAATAGCAAATCACAAAGATTAATGTGTTTTCTTTTTTATAATACTTATTTTGTAAGCCGCCCACTAATCCAAACAACACCCTAAATTTTTGTATGAATGTATGCTAAACAATCAATGTTTACATTGGCTTCCGGTCGCGGAAGGCATGACTCTTCCAACTGCATGCGACCAAGGCTTCTTGTTTTTCCCGCCTGATTGAACAAATCTCCTTACCATTAATCTATCCTACCTCATTTATAAATGTCATACCCCCCTAGGCAGATAACTACCACTTCATTAACTTACTTCCGTCACACTGGTCAATGTCAAATAAACTAATTTGCCACTTATAAAAGGGATATAATTTAAAATAGTCAATCCTTTTTGGCTACCCAACTGCGATTCTATACAAATTCAGGACCAAACCTAGTCCTGTAACACACAGTAACTTATGCACAAACAACGAACAACGTATGATATACCGCTACTTTGCATGACTCATCCAGTCATCCTATACTGACCATAGTGACCAAGTGACCATTGGTCTTTCAACAATAAAAGGATTGGGAAATGGAAAATAGGAATAAATTATATCCTGAGGTGTGGTCGACCCTGCATTGTTATCAATCCTTTAGCTAAAAAAAAAGCAACAACAAAAATTGACCTACATTTTGGACACAGTGGTTCCCGAACTCGTTTAACTGACCCCGATTTGGTTTTGGCAGGAAATTTTAATTTCCTTAGAACTCTGCCAAAAGGATATTTTATATGTGGAGACCTGGGTGTGTGGTTGGAATGTTTTCCGCTCTAACGTTTTATTTTACGAAAGAGGTGTAAACTTCAGTGGAAACTCGGTTGCGAACTGGTGAATCAAATTTTATTGAAAGCAATTATTGTTTACCTAATTAATATGAATTGTGTTTGAAACGCGTCACTTTTAATAATGAAATCTAACTGTGAAGAAGTTGCCGCCAGCACAGGTAGTCAAACATCACCATACCGGCAAGGTAAGGCGTTTGAATCAGACATGAGTTTTAGTAAAACATGGAAGAATCGTGCTAAGACAGCTTTGAACCATTTTTTCATTTTTTTGATTTTAATTCTAACAAGTGAAGCCGCTGTCAAAAGTAAAACGCTGCACTTCTTAAGTTGCTTGTTGGATGGGGACATAGCTTTACTCTTATTACAAATGTTTATTTAAACAAAAATTGGTTAGATTATAATATTTATACAATATAATATTATTACTTTGCGAAATTGAGCTTTACGACGACTGCAATGGTTGTATCGTTTAGTTTCAGTAAATATATTAAGATTTGTGTTTTTGTGTACTTTTTTTGATACTCAAGGTCTAAAAATGTTGCTTACCTTTTAGATCCATAGGCACTTGCTGTGATGAAATACGTAATCAAACAAGCTATCAATATTGCAAGAAATAGAACACAAATTGACAAGATTGCAAAAGAACGGGTCATTCTTTCGGGTTTTCCATTAAGAACATATTTTTGGCCATTTTTCGTTTTGAGTTGGCCACCTGGAAATGAACAAAAAGAAAATTATTAATAAATCGATCAAATAAAATATTAAGTATTATTTTAAGCTCGATTATTATGTATCATATATCAATAGATTAAAGATTATTTCAAATTCATTTCTTAATTTTCAACTCTGATACCTACTCGAATTACGATTTGTTAGTTGGCAAATAGAAATGCCCCACCGATATGAACTCTCAAAATTTTAAAATTTTTTAAAGTATGATCAAGTTTTTGGTTATTCGTAAGTCGCGGACGAAGTGAGAAGTTGAAAAAATGTAGTCTTGGGCTGAGGTGCCTTTTAAAAATGTTTGTACCTATACGAAACTGTAAACCATCTTGTAGGAAATTCTTAAAATAGTTTCCCAAGTCGGGATATAAATCTTAAGTGTCTTTGTCAACTTAAATTCAAAAGCGGATATCTCTTCTAAAAATGAAGGCCCAAACGAATGTCTTACCATTTTTATGGAGGTAGCTATATTTACGATGGTAAGGGCGTGGAAAAGAAATAGCTTTATAATAATTGTAAATATGCCTTCATTACACAAACATTTTTTTTCTTAAGACAGAGCCAATGGCCATGAACAATTTTAACAAATTATTTTCATCGAATAAAGCAACACCCTGTTCAACTACCCTCTACAATAAAAAAAAAATCCTCTCCTCTTTAGTTACAACCGAGGAAAATTGACAAAAAACGGACTCGTGAAAATATTACGAATTAATTTTTACTAGATATCAACTCTTTTTGGATTCGCTATACCGAATCTTAAGAGCAAGATCAAGATAAGTATGTATAGCATGAAAGCGCTGAGCGCTGGTGCCCGTAAACACTCGTTAACAAGGTTTTATGGAATATTAAAAAAAAAAAAACAACGTTTTAAAATTTTTTTCTTTTTGTATTGCCCTCCCAAGTAAGTTGCCCTAAAAGCAAGTGAAGCTGACACCATTCAAAATTAATTAATTCCGCAGAATTCTTTTTTAAATGCTTATGGCAGAGAATCCAGTCGCAAAAATGCGTACAATTAAGGGCAAACGAAAAGTTACGCATTCGCTGCCGCCGCCGCCCTATTTGGATCATTTCCAGAAAATAATTATTTAAAAAAAAAAGTCATCTGTAGATGCAATTCTGTTCATATCTTCCACATGTTGGTTTTGCATTAAGTTTTTTTTCAGGCCTTACAAGCAAAACATGTACTTAAGCATTGCATTATGGCAAATGGTTCCGACGAAATTGTTCCCATACATTTCGGCGGCTGCGGTAATAAATTACCGAGGTATTTTTGTTTATTTTGGGAAAAATTAGTGTGGTGGGAAAACTCGCAGATTAATTTATTGTTAAATGTGGATTGCGAAATAATAATTACATATAATGCTTTAAAGTTGTGTTGTTTCTAAATGAACTAAATAAGCTATGGAAATATCAACCAACAACTTGAGTGTGCATAATCTCTCACAAACTAGCCAGTCTGCTGTGAAATCCCTGGACTCTATCTCCAACTCCAATAACTACAAAACAGCTCTCGACTTTTAATCATCTCTCAGAGTAATGGCGGAACAGTTTAACCATCACCTCTCTTGGGTGCCAAAAGGCAAAGAGTTGTCAAACGAAATTGTCAAACAAGGAACAACACAACCCATTTTAACTCTGCTTTCTGACTGCTCCCATTGCTGCATGTAAAACTTTGCTAAAGCAAGATGCTGCTAAGAAGACAAATCGTAGGTGTCAACAGATGGCTAGCGACAAAGCATGTTTGCCAAAAATGAATCCATTATTTATAACGACCTTTGCAGGGGCTGTATGGATGAAGAAGAGGGGGATACTATAATTGTCCAACTTCTTTCTTCTACTTTGCCCTGAAACGTCTAATATACGGAAACTATTTCTAGGAAAATTCTTATTTAATGCCGCACGCTTCGTAAATTCAATTGGTTCGAAGTGTTTCAGTTTTAAGGGGATATCACCCCAACCTTAGTGGTATCACAACAGTTCTTCAATGGACTAAGTGTATCGGCAGCTGAAAGCCATTTTCCGTTTCCTCGGAGCGAGTCTCGCACATGGACAGTAGCGGATTTAGGCCTAGGCCTGTGAGGCCCAGGCCTAGGGCGGCAAATTTTGGGGGGTGCCAAAATTTTTAAGACATCTAAAATTTAAAATATATTGGGTTTTCTGTGTATGAAAACAATCGCAGTTAAATCATATTTTCTTTTATATTACTACCAAAACAAACAAAAAACAAATTCATAATATAAAACTTTATGGATTTTAAGAAAAAAAGGTCCTTTTTACATATTTGGAAAGAAGAGATTTCAGGAAATAAAAAGCAAACGGAATTTTTTTAAAAAACATAAATTTTGACGTGAGATTTTTCGATGATTGAAAATAAGGGGGTTTTTTCGATATTTAGTCAAAATTTGGTAAAAAAATTAATATTTTTAATCAAAAAAAATTGCCGTATGTGTGAGGCATAAAACGGCAAGTTTTCAATAAATTTGGTGAAATAGAAATGTTTTTTGTAAAAGATAAAAATAAAAAACCATACATTTTGTTATTTGTATTTTTGACATACATTTTAAGGTTATGTGAATAAAAGTGTACTAAAAAAATTGTAGATCTTTTAATAACCTACAACTATGCAATTTAACTTTTTTTCATAGGACTTGTAGTTTTGCCGTAAATCGAGATAGACCGTTTTTTTCCTTAAAATCCCTTAAAACCCCCTTCCCGCCCACTTCCCGACCACAGAATGACCGTAATTTATTTTTCGTTTCATAATTGATATATTCTCTTCCTTTTCCAACTGGTTTCACCCTACTTTCTTTTTTTATTCAAAAATTATCGACCCTGGTCTATTAGGCAAGGATGAAGATACACGTTCTGTATCAAATATAAGTGCTTTTTTGCATTCACGTGGATTCTACGACATCTATCCAAATATAGATATTGCGTTGCGTATTTATCTTAGTATTTCTGCAACTTATCGTTCTCGAGAAAGATCATTTTCCACCCTGAAAAGAGCGAACAGATATTAAAGTGCAAGTAAGTAAGTGCAAGACAGATTCAATGCACATGCATTACTAACCATTGAAACGCAATTGGTTCAAGAAGTTAATTGTGAGGGAGTCATTGATATTTTCGCAAGAAAAAAATTTATAATATTATGATTAATCAGATAAAAATAATTTCAAGCAATTTATTATTAACTCTTTATTTAGTTGTTTTGCTAAAAAATAAATGTTTAATTAATTTCTGAAATATCTAGATTTATTATTGTTATTAATATTTCATTATTTTACGAAAGAAAAAGGGCGCCATATCGTCTTGGGCCTAGGGCACCGTCAAACCTAGATCCACCTCTGCACATGGATAGTGGCATAGAGAAGAGGTTATGCTTCTGACAAGACATAAGCACCGAATTTGTAAAATATCAAATTCCACACGATTGATAATAATTCACCAATGGACGAACAATCATGATCAAGATCAGAATTTATTGAACTTATCAAACTCTAAGGTTGCAGTTGCACATCCAAAGAACGTGGCTGTGCGTGCATCTGGTAACAATAATGAGAAGTGGAGGGTGCTGTCGTTTGCAAAACAATTAAATGAATTAAAAGTCTAAGACAAGAAACTAGTGATAAAGATGAGAAAGAGAATCGGAGCCTTGGGCACACCAGCCTTAATTTTGTGAATATCAGATTGTAAACCATCTTAAACGATATGAAAAAAATTTTGTTCCTCAAGATATTTTGTATTGGTTTGATAGTTTATTCGAGTTTCCATGACCTTTGTATAAGTATTCTGCTGGTATGCCACGGGAAGCAACAACAACAATTAAAATGGTGGAAATTGTTGTTGTTGCTTCCCATGGTATTCTAGAGCTTAGTTTTTCGTCGATAGATGGCGCACCTCAGGTGATAGTACTATAGTTTATATATACAATGGCAAAACCAACAATAGAAGTCATTTGATGTAAAGTAGATGAGACAACTAGCGCCGCCATTGACGAAATTCACAAACAAACAAAAAATTTCCATGAAATTACTATTAAAAACTACTATGGACTGCTGCACCGAAGGTTATGGGTTCAATCCCTGAATACACCCAAGTATTTATTTTCGAAGTACTGCCTCGTGAGAAAAAAATTGTGTAGAAAATTGATTCTAGTGGTATAAATCGTAGTTCCCTAACATTCTGGCAGACTGCTAATTCACACAAGAATAGCTGAGTCACTAGACCTGAGCACCCCGGAACTGTTCGTGCTTTGTGCCCCAATATTCCTTATTTTACTTATAGCGAGTTTCATTCAAATTTTGAAGATTTTTTCTCAAAATCGAGAATTGCTCTTTTCAATGAAATTTGTTTTGGGCAATTTGACTTTTTGGCATTTGTTTTTTGTCTTTTGTCATTGGAAGAAGTAAACATTGAATAATTGCTACTTGATAATGAATTGGATAATTACTTAAGTCCAAATTAAGTTCTTCGTTCATTATTTGTTTATTTGTGTTTTATTTATCACATACAGACACAATTATTTCTCATTTGACATTTGACAGAAAAGTACAGATCGAATCTCCCAACCCATCAGTGATGAAATCTTTCATGTTGAGAATTGATCTAGAATTGCTCTTTTTTTGTAATGAAACTTGCAAACCTGAAAAAGATCAAATCTTCTGACGGAAAGAGCAAATCTTTTCATGAATGAAACTCGCTATTAAAAAACCAATTCACAATTCCAATGGCTATGCGAATCACTTTTTTTCCTAGTCATGAAATTATCAGAAAAGTATCAATCAAAATCTAAAACACCCTTAAAAGGTTAAAGAGTCGAAACACGTATTCGGCGAATTAGAAATGACTGTTTCTTTAAACAAAATTCGGAGTCACATAAAAAGACAAAGTTTGTGTCCAAAACATTTTCGCACATGTCTAATAGATTAAATAAGTTAAAGTCAACAGCCCCTTAATCATAATGTTTGTAATAAAAATCAAAGTTAATTCATCACCAACGCTGCTGACGTGAATTTCCAATTTAATGCCTTTTTCAATAGTTTTTATGGCCAAATAAGTTAGTAAAAACAAAACGGAATGAATCTTGAAACGTGATAAAGTTCTTAAACAATTTTTAACTAGAAACTAGGCAGGTGGGAGGTAGTTACGAATGTAAAAGATAGATTAACATACTTCATTCTTCAACTAATTGTGAATCTTGTGAATTTTTCAGTGTTCCCATATAAAGATTGTCTCTATCTTTCGATCAGCAACTATTAATTTGTCTTTGTAATTCGCACATGACTTTCCGGGAGGTATTACACAAGATCCATTATAGTTATACACCTGATACATAGAAATCACATATTCCCTGCGAGCTGGCGACCCTGGAACTTAGATAAAGTCCCACAACTGCGTTTACTTACAAAAGTGTCGCCGAAATGTCAAAATTGCACCTTCACAGAGACTTCAGATCCCAAGTTACGTTGACAATTAATGCATTCTTATCACGCACGTTGTCTTACACCTTAACTTCACAGATTCTTTTTTTTTTCAGCTTACACATTTTTTTTCAACTTCCACTAACCAGATGTGCCGTCGTCGTCGTTGTCGTGGCCCTCGTGTGTATCATCGACGACGTAGGCGGTTCCCCCACCCCCATTTACCTGATTTTTGTTCTTTCTTTCTTTCAAAAAGACTAATTGAATGCAACGCAGATACATTATCTGAAAGATATGTTTCCTCGTAAACATGCGGAATGTTTATGGTTGGGTCTCACATTTTTCAATATTTTCTTCGGAAATCGGAATTCGGAACTATTGATCTTTTTTAAATGAACTTTTGTTTCGATTTCTGTGATGTGTAGGCGTTTGTATTTGATTTAAAAACAGAGACGTTCCTTTGACACCAATTAGTTTTTTTTTGTCCAATCGATGGGAATCTATAAGCTTCGAGTTCGAAGAATTTTTGAATTTATTTCCGAAGAAATGAGACTATGAACTTGTTTATCGATCGATGACGCTGGCTGAACTTAACCAGGTGGGAAGATTGCTTATGGAGATGGTGATCCAAAATAGATATGGCAAGGTAGTGAAAAGTAGAAAAGGAGATCAAGTGTTTCGAAAAGAAAATAAGATTGCGCAATGTGAATGAAATAAGTATCTGCAAATAGAAACAAGTCGAAATCGCCAATTTCAATAAAAATGGAATAAATTTAAGTTGTCTCAGAAAATTGTGATGAAATATGTTTTTTCTACCAATTGTCTTGTTGAATACATAGGTTTTCGACCTGGTAAGATAAAAGAAAGATCTAATTTTTTTAAGGTTCAGGAGAGAATGAATAACAAAAACAAAAATTTAAACTACGTCCACTTTCCTATTGACTAACGAGGAAAGCATAAGCTATCAAGGATATCAAAAGCTCTAATTTAGCTTCGGGATTAAAGAGTGCCACAATAAAAAAGGTATAGAGTCTGGGGCTGACAAAAATCAAGACAATGTTGAGCCCCTCATTGAGGGGTTATTCAATGGGAGTAAAAAATAACCCCTCGGGAAACGATATGCTGAATTTGTTTGTTTTCCTTGGGGAGAAAATACAGCTATGGAAATGGTGCTGGAATCCCCACTAAACAAGATCAGATGTTTTATACAATACATAACATATTGTTCAAGCCGGATAATCAAAATCAAGGTAAGCAAGCCGTACTTTCATTTTGGTAAAAAAAAGTTACTTTAAAGCTTTTCTAGGTTAAATATTACACCGAATTTGACAGCTGTCATGCTGGAGAATGCACACTGCGACAGCCAGAACTAGGAGACATTCCCTGTGTAATAGAATGAAGGCTTAGAAAATCTCAAAATGTCCTCAATATCTGCCACGAGCACAATTTCTCCCAGCCTCATAAATGTTTTAAATTAAAAATGGTTTTTGATTGGCGCTGGTGGATTTTGGTGGCCTGTGGCGGCCATTTTGTTTTGGAGATGTGTGTCAAATCTGTTGTTTATTATTCAGTTACGGTTGAAGAGCTCGTCCAAATGATGAATTTTTATAATCAAAATGAGTGCTCGTTAGTGCAAACGTTGTGCGAGTTGGGAGCATTTTACGGTAGACGTCGCATTGTTGCACTTCACAGTTGTTGACTCTTCGACGTTTGGTGGCCATTTCGAGACGACCGGTTCGGTAATGAATTAGCCAACACTGTTCGTCAGAAGAACGCAAGATCAGCCTTGAACACTGCCGGATTCCAAAAAAGTGTACAGCAGAACCCGTGGTAGTCGATGACATGTGCTTCCAGCAAGATGGTGCTATGTGCCACACACCCGCACCACTATTGACCTTCTCCAGGAACGATTTTAGGGTTAATTTATTTCTCGCAGAGTTGACGTGAATTGGCTATGCGATTTGACCTTGCTAGAATTTTTCTCGTGGGGTTTCCTAAAGTACCAGGTCTATGCGAATATACCATAGTCAAACGATGCCCTTAAGGTGGACAAAGCCATCACTCAAATGCGGCTAGATCTATGCGAAATGTAATTGACAATTAGACCACTTTTAGAAGCCGATGCGGGCATTTGAAGGATGTCAAACATAATGGTATACATACATTGCGCCTTCAAATAAAAAAAGAATGTTGTTAATATCTCACACATACAGCTTGTTTTATATCGTTTCGACTTCTACCTGCCTTATTGAAAAACCCTTTCTCTACAAACAATCTTAGTCTTTCAATCATGGATGGTTTAGGTACTGTCATTTCATAGAAAACGTTAAAGACTTAGCGATTTCTACAGCTGAAACCATTTTGCCCGGTCCGTAGAGACGTCAACCCCAACCCTTATCATAATGTTAGTGTCAAAATTGACATCGATGACTACAAATTTATTTAGTTTCCATGCTAAGTGATACAATGAATCAAGCAACGATAGCAAATGTTGTACCCCTTGGCGAAGTCGTTTAGTGTGGCGGACTGCTACGCCAAAAGATTCTGAATTCGATCCTTAAATCCACTTGCAATGAAAAGACAAATCTCTCAAGGAAATGAAAAAGCGCTTCTCTACGTGCCTTGAAGATTCGGCGGTAAATCGTGAATTCCTTTCCATTTCTGCAGAATTTCCACTCACAAACATGCCCTGGCCCAGCTTGAAGCTGTTGTGCCAAAAATGTATTTATTAGAAAACAGAAAATCTACCAATTACGTAAATTGAGGTCCATCACAGGGAGGTATTGTATCCCCTCAACAATTACTAATCAAGAACGAAATTAGTGTGAAAATGGAAGAATATGGGGTAGCATAAATGAATTCTATGACTGAATTGGTGTCATTAAAGTTTTTGACCTGTACCAACAAAAATGGCTTTGAGCTCTTTCATGACTGCAGCAAAAGATTCAGTGAAAAAGTGAAAGATGATTCTCTGGACGAAGAGTGCTGAGTAACTCAACAAAGCAACAATACTGAAAAGTTAAAAGAGGTTCAAAAAACGACTGGAGCTAGCATCACGGTTGCCCTAATGTCATACCTAACAGATGTCCTAATCGTTATATTGAGCCTTTTACTGCTCGATCTTCTTCATAAATACTGTGGGTGTACTGACTCGTAATCGCACGTAGTATCAACATTAATATCCCTGCAATATCGCTTTATAATTCGCCGAAGCTATCTGCACTACGCTAGGCACTGTGCAGAGCATTGTTCAAATCACCAGGTGGAGTAATTTGACTAACGAAATTAAATCTAGGAAGATGTGATCTGCCTGCAACAAATCTCAAATAATCAAATTACTCTGAGAAATCAGTATTTTAGAATCAGACATCAATACGTCACCGTTTAGCGATGATTTGTGCCATCCAGTGATTACAGAGGATGAACTTTATTCGCACGTTTTTCGAACTTGGTGAACATCATAAGTAGCGAAGAGTAACGCGGGAGGGCAGTGATATTATCAAGGAATGATTCCGTCAATAACCTTAACTAAAACGTTTCGGAAGAATTAGTCAGCGAATCAAAAAACTATATGTATCAATAGCCGTGGCGATGAGCATTGACGAACACCCTGTAGAATATCTCAACACCTTGAAATCGGAATTGACCAGGAGTTTCTTCCCATAAAACTGGAGCTTAGTCCTAGCGTCCCAATTTTTGGTTCTTACAAAATCTTGCTGAGATGCCTGAACCCAGAACCTAGAAAAAGTGAGTTTGTCTGTTTGTTACGCTCATGTCAGCATGGACGACTGCTAGTAATTAAATAATCTGATTTTTTAAGAGATTGTGCTGAACATTGTCGTAAGTCCGTACAATAATATCACACATATCTGATCTAACTCTTATAATATGCAGGTCTTAGAAGTAAGAAGTCTTGGAACAAAACGCCGGAAATGACACCAGCTTTAGTTTTCCACAGACATAGACAAAATTCTACAACTGAGAGTTCTTGCAATTATTCTAAGTCATCAACAAGAAAAATACCAGCATTCCGAATTGTCCCCTTTTAAATACTGTTTTAAAAATGTACACTCAAGAAATTTTATTAAACAACACTTAAATTAACATTTTTATTCAAAATAAACTATATAAAACTTAATTTTTCTTAATTTTAAACATTAAATATTTTTAGTGAAGGAGAGTCTTGCAATAATTTTTAAAAATTAAAATTTTGGGTGAAACACATTTACAACACTATACAACATTTTACAACATCAATACCAACCATTAGTTTGAGAATTAGTAGTAGGAGATGATAATGAGGACACACACATACCCGGGGTATCCTTTGAAAACAATTCAATGTGAAACCAATCGTCGAGTTTTTTCAATGAAAAAATTCCCTTGGATGAGGAGGAAGATGATGGATGTGGCTTGTCACTGTTACTATTGCTAGTTATGGCTGAAATTAATGAAAAGTGATAGAAAGTTTTGTTGGTGATAAAAAAAGAGAGTATTTAAATTTGGAGGAGAGATGCATAGTGCTTCGGTCGGTGGGGGTTTTGGTGCAATGGACTTGACATTCACATGCTTCATATCCAAATTGAAATTTCATATTTTTTGTGAGTGCAAAGTGCGTGGATATTTCTTATCAAACTGTTTCTGTGAAGTACCTACTTAAAAAATTCAATTTTAAATATACTTGAAGAAAGAGATGCTTTGGAGTAAAAACGAGTCTGCCTTGTTCCATGTCCCTCTGACTCCATGATCTGGAGTGTTTAATACAATTCTTACATTCATGCAAGCTATTGTATTTGTAGAACAATGTATAATTTTAATTTTAGAAATTACTGCTCCACACTTTACGATCTGCTTTATAGAGACCGCAACGTGCATTTCCAGCGATTTCAGCAGGAATCGCTGTGGGGGAATCATTTAAAGTCTAAGTATGAAGAAATATTAGTTTTTCTTTGTCTATTCATTGAGGCTAAGTCATTCAAGACCTGCCGTTTTCTTTATCACGATCATATTTAAACGGGATACAATTTAATAGTAAACATTTGATATCTTAGTCACGAAATTGTTTAGTTGTTCAAGTGACCACTATAGTATGAGAGTGGGCACACTAGCGGATTTCGAATTCCATCACTAACCAATACCTTTACTTTGAACTAACTAACTAGAAAAAAGAGCATACTGATGAGCATTGGTTTTTGATGTCTGCATATCGCAGTGAAGGGTAAAATTGATTCGGGCAGAGCATTCTGCATTCGTGTCGTGTGGCTTGAGAAGAAATCTCCATACTTCAAAGTTCGTCAGAAATACATTGATGGGCTGAGCATTCCTTTTAGTTCTAAGACTATTTTCTGAATCCAGGAAAATATTTCTTACATCGACTTAGGCAACTTTAACATTCTGTTAATGACGTCAAATATATGATCGTTCCACAGAAGGTGGTTTGCAAAACACATATCTAAGACGCAAAGCTGTTTCGTTTCCTAAATGCAAGTGCTATACTCATGCATGGTGGCAAACGGGAAAAGTTCTGCTGTAACGAGACAATGAGTTTTTGAAGCATAAACTATACTCGGCTTTTAATTCCCCATTGGACAGTCATGCCAGTTCCAAATCTAAGGAACCGGGCTGTGTGTTTGAAAACAAATATGAAAAGCTAAGGGCAGTGTCGTTAGCAAAAAAATTATGTGGTTGAGAAGACTTAGACCGTCAGAGATCATTAATAAGAATTTGAACAACGAGTCAGAGACAGAACGGAGCCTTGGGGCACCCCAGCATTTATTTGTTTGAATATCAGACAGTAGTTCGTCCACGACAACGCGAAGTTAACGGACCAAAAAATATCTTCTTAATCACCGAATAGGTTCGATGATGTTAATAAACGCGCAATTTCAAACAGGCACCTTGGCGCCAGACTCTATCAAATGTTTTTGGAATACAAGCGCAATAATAATTCTACTTTCTCCAAAAAATTTAAAATTGGTTCCACTGTTCGATGAGATATATACGGTGACCATCCGTCCTCTTTTTTAGAGGACAGTCCTTTTTTTTGGTATCGTGTCCTTTTTTTGTTCTTCTTAAAGAGGACAGTAATTTGTCCTCTTTTTACTCAATTGTCCTCTTTATGTCCTCTTTTTTCTTCGAAAACTTTTTCCTACACAGTATAGTACTTTCTTCAGAACTAAATTACTTAAACACAAAATGAAGACAGCACTGGTTTGAACAATTCAGATCTGTCATCAGGTTTTTGCTATTGTGAATGAATCGCAAAACTGTCACCCAAATCCAATTGTCAAGTTTTCATTACATTCTTTTGGCTTTTTATATACTCGTATATACTAATAGCGAGTTTCATTCACGAAAAGAATTGCTCTTTCTGTCAAAAGATTCGATCTTTTTCACTTTTAAGAGTTTCATTCATTCAAAAAGTGCAATTCTAGATCGATTCTCAACACGAAAGAATGCATCTCTGATGAGTTGGGAGAATCGATCTGAATACTTTTCTGTCAAACGTCAAATGAGAAATAATTTGTTATTTTTTGTCGTTTGTCGTGAAATTGTGCCAGTCTGTGATAAATAAAACAAAACTAAACAAATAATGAACGAAGGACTTGATATGTACTTTAATTATCCAATTAATTATCAATTAGCAATAACCCAAAGTCAGCAATTCCAATGACAAAAGACAAAAACCAAATGACAAAAAGTCAAATTGCCAAAACAAGTTTCATTGAAAAGTGCAATTCTCGATTTTGAGAACAAATCTTCCAAATTTGAATGAAACTCGCTATAAGACTCGTAGAGTTTTCGATGTCGCTTCCAGCTTCAAATGTTCCTACGGAAAGAGTCTTTTCAATTTCTAATAACATTTGGACACCTGAAAAATCGCAATTAAAAGTTGATACACTAGAGGCAATGCTGATAACAAAGTGCAATTATGACTATAATTGTGGACTTTTCTAAGCAGTCGGGATGACGTCTTAAAAAAAATTCACTGTGAAGTAAAATACAAAAACTAGGTAACAGTTCTTTTGAGTTGAACTCTAAAATAAAGTATACTTAAGTATTTATTATTTTTGGATTTTGTTTGTCTGTTATAAGAAATTTTGTTTTTCAAACTGAACTGAATTGTAATTTGAAGTTATGTACAAATATTTTGAATAAATATGGTTTATGTGCTCCAAGATATTTCTTGACTATAATTCAGTGCTTCCAATGAACACCAATGTTGTTTTTTTTTTTTTTTAGAAAAGGACTGATGGAAAAACCAATGCCAGCTTATGTCAGCGTGAAAGCACATCTCTTCAGGAATCAAGAAAGATACTATCCGGACTAGAGGATTAGAGGGTCATTAACTTTTCGGTTTCTAAAGTATAATGCTAAATAAAACACAGAAGCAATACATTTTTGATGACAATTCTAATTCAAATGGCCGCCAATGAAAGATTTCCAGCATTCGATTTTTTTAATTAATTTTTAACAATTTAGCCCCACAAATGTAAAGGTGTCAAATCACATGATATTGGTGGCCAAGTGACGTCGCCAGAACGAGATATAATGCAAACAATAAGGTCATTTATGGGGCAGGCTTATTGCCCCGTCATGTTGGAACCATCATATCGTCCAAGTTATGGTCTTCAATCGCCTGTCAAAAAGAAGCGGTGAGACACTTTCAATTGCTGGAAACGCCGAGAAATCGATAATTTCGGATCTTAACAACTTACACTTGTGGGAATATTTTCAAACGTGCGTGCATTATGATGACGCACACTGCACAAGCCTTTCGACGTCAGTAACACTTCCAGTCTCTTCAAATTTCTTCACAATTTCTCCTATTAATGCGCGAAAAGTGGCTACGCGTTTAAATCACCACATTTGTAGTAAGTTTTAAAAATTTTAAGGCGTTGTTCGATTGTTAAGTGATCCGATATCGTAAATGCCAAGCATTCAACTAATATGACGTCGCAGATGACAGCTGAGTTTGACAGGTGGCAAATGCCAGCGCTAATCTTGAAACCACGAAATGCATGACTCTGTTTGAAGACAATTACTTATTTTCCTTTCAATTCTTGAGCGATGATTCGGTGTAAGAGTCTGCAAGAACAAGTCATGAAATATAGTCATTGGATTTTGTCAATCTCTGACAAAAGTTTGTGATACCATACCGAAGCAGTCCCAGGCTTTTCAAAGGAGAATTCAAGGAAGAGAATGCAAGTGGACTATAAGGTATTGATAAGTGGCCCCCCCTGAACCAACCTGACTTCTGAATGAACTTCAAGAATGTCTAGGGACTTTTTCGCGACAGAATGCAAGCTTTTTTTTTTTTTTTTTTTTTTTTATAATGCACACGCGCTCAAGGGGTTTGTTATAGCCCCTTTAATGATAAGTCACAGCGCGAGCGATAGGAAGTTAGGGAAGAAGGGAAAGGAGGTGTCGATGAACATTGATCTTGAATGTTTGAAGTTCAAAATGGCAAGGGAAAATTGTGCCAGGCAATTCATTCCACATTCGTGTTGTACGGCTAAAGAAAGAATCCCTATATTTCACGGTACGTCCGAAATTGGGCTCAAGTGTAAACTGATGAGCGTTCCTAGCAAGACGAGTATTACGGGGGAAATGTTTAAGGGGTGGAACGCAACTGGCTACCTCGAGTGAGCATTTTTTGTAAAAGAATCTGTAAAATAAGGAAAGACATGAAACATTTCGCAGATGTTCAAGGGATGGAAATGTTTCCATAATGCTTCTCTCTCCTATCAATTTTAACGCTTTTTTCTGAACTCTGTCGAGCAGGTGAAGAAAAGTTTGAGAAGCACCTGCCCAGAGATGGGAGTTATACTCGAGTTTAGGGCGTATAAACGCTTTGTAAATTGTAGCCAGATCAGAAGGGGTAAAAAACTTCTTGCATCTATTAAGAAAGCCTAAGCATCTTGCAGCATTCTTGGCAATCTCAAGTATATGATCATTCCAACGAAGATTGTCACTGATACACATACCGAGTACTGATAGCTTTTCGGCCTCCTCGATGCATCCATGGATAATGGCATAGGGGGTATGTTTAGCTTCATCGACAAAAGACAGCATTGAGTTTTCGACGCATTAAATTCCACACGATTTCTAGTACCCCAATTCACAATGCTGTTTAAATCGGAGTTTAACGAGCTTATCATACGATTTCGTTGTAATAACACGTCCGAAGGCGAAGGCCGTGAATTATCAAACGTATACGAAAAGCTGAGGGTTGAGTCGTCAGCAAAACAATTTAATGGATTAGAAGTCACAGACAAGAGATCATTTATAAAAATGAGAAAGAGAGTCGGAGACAGAACGGAGCCCTGGGGCACACCAGCATTTATTTTGTGGAGATCAGACTTGAAACCGTCTAAAACAACTTGTATTGATCGGTCCAGAAGATAGCTTCTAATCCAACGAATAAGAGTATCATCGATACCAAATGCACGCATTTTCGATAAAAGAGCTTCATGCCAAACTCTATCAAATGCCTTTGAAATATCAAGCGCAATAATCTTGCTTTCGCCAAAGCGATGCACAGATTTGTTCCACTGTTCGGTGAGATATGCCATCAGATCACCAGTGGAACGATTGCTGCGAAAGCCGTATTGCCGGTCATTTAAAAGCTCCCGATCTTCGAGATATTTCTTGAGCTGACGATTTATCAGCGTTTCCATGACCTTGGAAAGAAGGGACGTAAGTGCAATTGGTCGGTAGGAGGAGGGGGAGGAGGAGTCACCTTTTTTTGGGACGGGCTGGACAAATGCTGTTTTCCATCTACTAGGAAAGATTCCTGAACGATAGGAGCGATGAAAAAGCTTACGCAGTGGTTTTGCCAGAGATGAAGAACACTTCTTCAGAAGAATAGGGGGTATACCATCCGGGCCAGCGGATTTGTGTATATCAAGATCTTGAAGTACTCTTGCTACTGTACGAGTGCGGAAAAATATCTGTCCCATAGAAAAATTAACGTTCTCAAGTACAGGAGGGGCATTGTTGCTTGCAGGCAACGTAGAACTTGCAGCAAAATGAGCTGCGAGCATATTCGCCTCCTCTGAAGAGCTGACAATAGGTTTATCGTCGACGATGAGCGTTGGAACTGATGATGACGTTGAGTTCTTGACGTTTTTTACAAAGCTTATCGAGGAAGAACTCAGAAGGACTGTGGAACGTCGGGATTGCAACTTACAGGAACAGTTGAGCTCGGCTTAGCTTGAGTAAGATTTCCGTTTCTTTCCATAAAAAGATTCCTCGATACCCTACAAGTGCAAATCGCACTTTGGATTTAAGGAAATTCCATTGAATTCTATTTGCTTTTTCTCCAGCGGAAGAAGTACCTATCGAGAATACTGTTCGGATTGGTTCAAATGCTGAACCGATTCCGGTTATTCTTACTTTCATTTTTTTTGCGGGCTGTTGCACAGTTTTCCGGGTCCCAGGGAAGATTTCCTGAGTTAATTTGATTAAATAGTTTCAATTCCTTGCCGTGGTGATCCACCAGTTTTAACATTGTGACTATGAAAATGAAGGATGTGATGAGCGTTCACTGGCAATATGCTTTGGGGCATATTGGAAAATTTCACCTTGAAAGACACTGCTCAAACTCCGATGCTTTATTGAGCTGTTTATGATGGGTGAGTAATCTGACAAACAGCGCCGGATGTCTGGGGGCAACTTTCCCCGGTCGGCAGCCTTAGGGGGCGTAAAATCACTGCCAACGCCAATTTCTATGGCCAACTTCAACAAATCGTAGATCCGTCGCTGCTGGCAAGATTTCTAACCCCAAATTTCTGCTCATCTTTGACATGTTCGTAATCAGTGAAACATGGTAATAGCCTCGTTCGATCACTTGTTCGGCAAAATCTATGAACGATGTCATGTAGCCTTTTTTTAAATATCTTTGTCAGTTAAGTTTATTATCGAGCTACGCCCGTAAAACCAATTTCCAATCATTGTTAAGTGAGAGCACTCTTTTTGTCACCATCGGTACTAGTGAAAGGAATATTTCTTGGGTTTCGGTAGCTGTGGTTCTCATGGTAATGTGATCAAAGAAACTTTTGGAAACAAATTAAAGATAGTTTACATTTGACGACTTGCCACAAAAGAGCATAATACAAAGTTCAACTAATTTTCAGGTGAGAAACGTTCAAAAATGAAATAAATAATTAACTTCCTTAAATGTTTCTGGGTTCTAAATGATAAATGGCTACATGCAAACGGTTTCTATATACAACAATGATAAAAAGTAGGCCTCATCAAAAGATAGGCCCTTTTGTTCTCAAAAGTTGATCAACCTTTTATTTTATACATTTGACTTCCTACATTCATCCGCTATCCGCATCATTCAAAAATGAAACTTTTGTTCTTTTCAAAAAAATTAATGCAGCGGAAAAATCACCCATAATGACAGAGAGAAAGCAAATAATGATAGAAGATGAACTTGTCTGAGCCACGCGTGGTTGGTATAACCATCACATCAACCAAGATCATCCGACGAAACAAAGACCTGCGACTAGAACACTATAAAAAGACGACGACTTCGACTGCGACATCCGCGACATGGCTTACAATAATCGCAGGCCATTTGTGACTGTCAGTGGTTTGCACTCCTCGGAATGCCATTCGAGGATTTCAAGTTTCCCCAATACCAAAAAAAAAAAAAACATCATTCAACAATAGCTAACTACAAATGCATCAGGCAGACACAAAACCATGCAAAAGGGGAGACATACTCGTATATCCATTGGATACTTTTTTATATAGGTACCTATGTATCTGCTTATTACTTTTCTAACAAATTGCTATATTCTTTTGCGACAGAGTTGAATGCTCTTGGAACACGCATTTTTCTTTGCAAACGGACTTCTTGTGTAGCTATAGCTGTTTCCATTCAGAGATTCTTTTTTTTGCCCACAACAGTCACTGCAAGAAGTGGTTTTAAAAATGTCCCTGTCGGTTTTATTCTTATGGCACGAAGACCAAACCCATTTCAGGCGTTTGCTTGGAAGATTGTTCCTTCAAGACTCAGCTTGAAGCTTATCAACGGGAGGGAAAAAATAGCTCATATTTCAATCAAATGTCAAAAAAATTATCAGATGCGGACAGAAGCGTTTTGTCAATCGAGCAACAAAGTGCGATTTATTATGATTTTGGGATTGGTAGTCGTGTCACGTTCGTATCTGCAGAATCAATTCACAGCAGATACTTTGAGATTGATGAATTGAAATTACTGCGGACGCGGAGAATGTTTTTTCTTGGGATTGGAAAAAGCATATTTCATGTAGAATTACATGAACCTATAACAAGTTATCCACAGAGACGGCTTTGTTGGTACAGTTTCCTGTCCCTCGGGAGCAGAACTTTGTCGGGATAAAAGAAGCTTGTTCTCCTTTTTTCTACCCTGCTGACAGTGTGTATACAAAATTTCATTACAAAATTCGGTTGAGAAGTTAAGGTTTGGACTTTGCTGATGATATCTGTTTAATGGCGAAACGGTGATCTTAACCAAATGTGCTCCGACGAAATGGAGAAATAATAATAAGCTTTGAACAAAGTTGAAGCTTTGAAACAGGCGTTTGTGAACCATTCACTACATTCCAAACATCCGGGAGCCATATAGACCATACCGAACCAACGAACTGCGACTTAGGACAATATATTTGAAAAGCAGTCTTTTCAATAAGATCCTCAAGATTAATGGTGCGTTGGAAAACCAGTGAAAACCTGGCGGTCTAATGTTTAGAAGGGAGCTGACAAGTCAAAGTCGGAAGCACAGTTGAGGTGTCGTGCTGCGAACAGGGAGAGATGGTGGAATCTGGTTGCCACTCTGTGCCTCAGGAGTTGTAGTATTAGGGAAAATTCAAGTCTCTTGAACTTAAATGGCAAATTGCTGGGGAAAGTTCGGATTCAGGGAATCAACACGCTTTCCAATTTAGTTCCTCCAGTTAGAAAAGTGGCCTTTTTTAATACTCCCCTCCAGCTCTGTGACCCGAAGTCTGGTACCATTACACAAACTTGTTGCATCAGCAGAAAACTTGGAAACAAATCTTTTGCTCCATAGCTTATGGGAGGGCACATCTGTTAATTCTGGAGTTTTAAAAAATTCTACAAAGATGTACTGTCGTGAATGCTCATCGCTATTGATGCATATTTTTGGATCTAGCCACTAACTCTTTCAGTATATATTTTTGTTTAGGTTTTTGGAGTAATCTTTTTATGGCGTTAGCACTGCTTTTTCGCCATCTTCACTCTTCGTTACTTATGTTGTTTGCAAGTTCAAAAAAACGTGCAAAATAAGTTTATCTTTTGTCGTCACTTAAAAATGACGTCGGAAGACTAAAAACAACTCCATCTTTAGTAAAGGAAGCTGCATCTTAAGGAATTCAATTATGGCCTCAGCTATAAAGCTAAAAAGACAATTTTGAATTTTTTTGCTCTATTAATCAAAATTTTCATCCGATGCAGGCACATAGGTTCACTGAGGAAAAAAAAGGTGTATGCCACGCCCAAAGTTGATAATTTGTATTGCCAAGGCAACTACTATGAGGTAAGCGACATTCAATTTTGAGTTTGAAGCTCTATTTGAACAAAACAAGACATAACTTTAATTTTTAAAAATAAGATTTTTAAATGTTAATAGCGATTTATGGGTATATTTAACAATTCTTGAACCACAACTTGATACGTATCCAAGGAATACAAACCGAAATCTACATCATCTTAGTTCAAAACTGCGACCAATATTTAGGAAACATTAAAGCATACTAAGACTATCAACGGAAACGCCCCTTAAAAGTGGGCGTGTCCTACAAATTTGTAAATAAAAAATTAAAGCACCAACTGAGCTTTGATCGTTAGTCAATTTTTAGGCATATGAGTAAGACTACAGCTGAATCGAATAGTTTTTTAACGATCTTACCCGAATAAAGATCTTGCCCTCGAAAGTGGTAACTTGGATTTTTAAAACTATGTTTTTTTGTTCTTCCATGAAAAGTGGGCGTAAGCAACGCCCAAAACATAAAAATTTCTCTTTATTCACAAGCGTCTTAGTTTTGACTAAGAGACGCATAAATTTGGGCTTGTGGATATTATAAGTATAACGTTTATTTGCAAAAAAAAATATGTTTTTTATAGTTTCTAATAAAAAGTGGGCACCACTCAAAATCGATATTTTCGTTTTTATACACAAGATGTTTACGTACAACTAACACCCGCAAAATTAAAGGTTTTTGCTAGCATCTTTATTTTATAAAAAAAAAAATATTCATGGTTTTGTATGAAAAGTGGGAGTCAGCCACGCCCAAACTAAATTATTTGTAGTGTGCAAAATTTAAGCGTTGTGCTTTGATCTTAGCTGTACAAAAAACCCAATTAAATTTTGCGAAACAGAGGTTGTTGAACAAAAATGGCGATTGTGCTAGTGTTTGTGGGCGGATTTAATTTTAACAATTTGTTTACCGGATGATTATATTGGAAAATCTCTTGTTTCTTCGACTTGAATTGGAGATGTTTTTTTCTTTTTTACTTTATCATCCATAAACAATAAAATTGTCAACCATAATACTATTAAAGAAAACTATAATTAAAATTTTATAATTATTGCGACCTACATAGTTAAAATGAAAATTCGCATTTAAACCGAATTGCTTGTCAATTCAAATTACCATGAACTATTAAATTAAAAGCAAATTCTTTTTGAAAGCAATATTATACTTTTTAAAGAATTGACTTGCTTGCGATAAAACTTGAAGCATTCGTGGGAGGAATCGTAAAAAAATGTTAATCAAGTTCAAATGGGTATACTTAAGAATAAATTTATGCACGCTTTTTCTGACAATGATCTATATTTTACGATGCCTCATTTGTATACCCTAAAAATATGTTTTGAAAATAATCTATTAAAACATAAAAAAAGACATAATTTATTGTAAAAAGGCTGTTTCGGCTTTAGGTTTGTGATGAAGGAGCTCCCGGAACCACAGAAAAGTGCCCAAATGACAAATACGGCATACCTACGCCTCCTGATTTTATGCCAAACTAAATCAAATTAAATGAAAACCAAAACGACAACGCATGCAAATTTCATCGAACAAGTTCGCTGGTTTTATGCAAACAAGTTCGCCATATCGCAAACATACACAGACACACGTAAAAGAGATAATAAAACATAGAAACTGTTAAAAAGACGAACTTCTACTTCATCGACCTAACTTTAAAAGCCACTATAAAACCGGTCTACAGAATAAGTTTGCACCACGTTTCGACTTTAGCCAAAAAAAAGACCTCCAAGATCTAGCGACAACCAAGAAAAGAAAACAAACCAAAAACCTTTCGAAACGTCACGATTGGCCTGGCCCACACATTTAAAGCTGTAAGCCGAATAGCTATTACTCAATGTAATAGGAAATGCGGAACCGTAAGAGGAACTGTTGTTGTGTCGTTGTGGTAATAGATACAATTTACCGTCTGTTGAACTTGACTTTAACTGACGACGACGACGTTGCTGATGATGATGATGATGATGACGAATCATTCGTGACCAACCATAATAGAAGGTATCTCTATGGTTGGCTGAATCACAATATGGATTTGATTTTTTTTTTTTTTTTGCTGTCTTCAGTGGCTTGATCTTCAAGGCCAACAAGCAGTCGTAGCTGATACATATTTGTTTTGATATTGCTTCTTGTGAATTGAGATATTTATAGCTTAATAGTTTATTTTGATCTTGACCCAAATGAAAGTGAATTAAATGAATAATTTAGATTATGGGATCCTATTTAATAAGCAGCTTAAAACGGAGACGGGGACTTGTGATAAAGCCTTAAATATTTTTATAGGTGGAAGGATATATTTAAGCAATGCAATATCTAAGCCTTCCTTCTTCCAAAAGGAAGTATCAGTTTCCTACTTTTGGGAGGACCCAGAAATTGATCCCAGACCTCCAGCGTTGTAGAACGGCACATTAACTTCCGAATGAACAAAATGAATTGATTCAGAGACACTTTTTTTACAAGATTAATTTTGACAGTGCTACGTACTACTGCTGCAGCTACACCATTGTGCTCAGCCACTTATCATCGATCTGTAGCGCTCGCCATTGACGGTGACCGCATCATAAACTTAGTTTAGAAAAAAGAACGAACCAATGACGCGGCCGCGCCGATATCGGCCCAAAATCCACACCAAACGGTAGTTTTCTGAGGATACATTGTCACCTTGTGAGCTTCGTGTGGGATGGTGTCGGCAATACGGCAATTTTGCTTGATATCACCATGCATTCATCAAAAAATTCTCTTCGTCAGTCGCTAAAGATGATTTTCCGGCAAAACTGTGGGTCCTATTCCAATCGCTTCGAAGCCCAGTTTATGGTCATGAGATGACTCATGAGCTTTAAGCTTTTCGGTCAGTTGGGTCTTCAAAGGGTGCAGGCCCAAGTCTCGAAGCAAACTACGCCAATTCGAATTCGATTTATATCGCAAGGCTCGGGTTCTGCTGTGCACTTCCACTGACCGCAGTGATATTCTTCGACGATGTTGCGTTCCTTTGACGTACGAATGATTGGCTGGTCGTTTCAAATTTGGCCAACAAACGTTGTCGATTCGACTGTGAAGGGCCACTATGTCTACCGTAAAATGGGTGCAACACAGACATGTGTGTGTAACTTGTAACTGAGTAATAAACAACAAATTTGACAGATGTCACCAAAACAACATGGCTGCCCACGTCAATTGAAAAACCGTACATATGTAAGGCAAATAATCAATTTGAGATGACAATCAAGCATGGCATCACGCTGATAAGGGCACGTCAAATGAAGTGTTCTGAAAAATCTGTCGTCCTTCCATCTGACTGTCTGACTGTTCACACCTCTGACCTCTGTATTTGCCTCTACTGTTACATAGAGACCAACTTAAAGAGGAGTTTTGCTTCAAATGCAAGCCTGACACAAACTCTTTCAAAATCCGAACATGCTGCTGCGCAATCTTTTTGCCTTATCGAAACTAAAAGAGATACGTCACGAGACAACTTTGCGTTGAAAACTAAAATATGTATGTACTTTAAAAAAGGGATTTTGGCTTACCTAGAGCGCGCACAAACATGTGTTCTAGATTTGCATCGAGTTCCAAATGCCTAGTTCGAATAATCCTTTGAAACGTTTTGAAAACCCATACATGTAGGATGTACATAGGAACGTACAGGCGGCAAAAGTGTTATCTCTCAAAATGAGCTGTAAAAAGCAATAAGGGGAATTTTCGCAAAGCACTTTGTGAGCAAATTTTGATCAAATTAAACTGCCTCAGCAAATTTGACACATCATCTTGACAGAAACATATTTGAGTCACCAATTCTATTTGCGAAATCATTTTCATTGAACCCACTGCACTATCGTAGACAGCTTGAAACACCCAAGCGTTATCAGGTAGAGTTTTACTTTTTCGCGAAATCAGTAACTCATGAGAAAATATTACATTAATTACAAAAAATACATTTAACCTAAAAATTCAACCGATTTGTGTGATCTGAGCCGAAGCATCCAAACAAGGTCCTCTGCGTGTGAAGAAAGAAAAAAAAAATACAAGGCCCTTTCGCAGTTGTTGTTTTCTGTTCCCATCAGAAAACATAATTCCCAAGTCTTCCCTTATGCCTTCGCGCCCGCAGGAATCTGGCTAATGCATCATGTCTTCTGTTGCATTCGATGCAATGTAAACAACAACATATAAAGTTGTCTGTCAGCCAGATGTTGCCCAAAGTCTTCGACCCCCCTTGTTGAATGCAAAAGCCACAAGTTGATCAACATCAACACAATTGCATTCAAATGGAATTAATTTCTTAAACGCAATCAATGAGGGAATCTAAAAAGTCACACTTGACAGCCAGCACCGGCACGGTACCTTACACCAAGCCAGTCGAATGATATCAGAGGAAATTACGTCACACACAGTAAAATGTCGCCCTCAAAATCAGCTGCATTGTCTGGGCTCCGGCTACGGCCATAACTATGACTACCTGGCTCGTACATGAACATGACATAATGTGAAACGAAGAAATCGCATTAATTCAATGTCATTTGCATCGAAGTGACAGCACGACGTTTTGACCTCGTCCAATGTGCGAATAAACTGTCACTTTCAGTTCTGTCACTGTCACTTTGTTGTCACCGCTGGTTGAGCACATATCTCCATATTGTAGGTATACCTACGTTATGGTATCTAGCCAACGAACCATCGATTGACTTGGATTTTGCATTCAGAGCAGATTATTGACCCCATTTCTGTCTAGTTTTGTTCATTACTTTCCGCATTCTAAAAATAGACAAGAAGTATCTAGTGTGGATACATTATTTCGATTAAGACAGTGTGTTTTCTTTCTTTCAGGTCGAATAATTCACCCACTTTCCGATTTGTTTATAGAATAGCCGATAGTTTCAGTTCTCTTGCTCAGAATTTATCTTAATTTTATGATTTAGGTGGGTAAACACTAAACACACCTTGGCATTTGGCATACGGAACGAACGGTTAAATATAAGATGCAAACGTCACGATTACTGCATCAATTTGAATTTGACGTCTTATCATTTCGATTCGATTAATATGCACCAAGTAGGTATCAGCGCGTTCTTTCAACATTTCCAGTCCACACCTTTTCAGCTTCAGCTGAGTTATCCAGTCTTGGCTCTTGAGATAACAATCTATCTAATTACAAAATTTCTCGTTGTGTAACCATAAAACTTAGCATATGCGTGCATTATGGGTGCATTTGGGGAAATAATAGTCTGTTCACGTAATAAACATCAGCAAACTTGGGGAAGAATTTAAATCGCATTTCGAATAAACAATTTTGACTTGAAATTATAAGGGAAATGAACTTCGTTAGTGAAATTATTTTTTTATGGTATTTTCGATGAGCTCAGTAAAAAGAAAAGTGAATTGTTTTTGTTTGTTTTTTAAACAGTGTGGGTGATTTATTGTCAGAATGAGAAATTCTTTTCCACTTCGTCTGTTAAATGTGTTAATTTATTCAATTTTTTTTTTTGGAAAATCGGTCAAGGTCGATATTGTGTGTGTTTTTTTTTTAAATAAATAATTTTACTCTCGCACTTTGGCAACACATGCCATAACTTATGTATTTCAGCAAACATGTTTTTGGTTCTGTTTTGTCGCTTATAAATTTTTAAGAATTTTTTGTTTTTTTTTTTTTTGGAGCTGGAGGTATTTTTTAAAGCAGGATCGCACAAGCGGAACTGCACTGCACTACATGACTTTTCTTTCAAGCCGCATTTGAACTGAAGTTGAACTGCACTTACACTACAATTAAATCAATTAACTTTTATTTTAATATAAGGTATACCTAACAATTTCAGAACTATGCATCTTGATTTTACCTAACACAGTTAAAGCAGCTATAAAACTGCCAAAATAAGCTTCGTCATACCTTTTTTAAACCGCACTTAGCAACAGCGGGACAGCACTTTAGCGGAAAGACGCGGAAAAGTACTGTTGACTGCCGTTAACTGTGACTAAAGTGCAGTTTCGCTGCAGCGAAGTGCGACTAAACTCATCGAATTTAGACAAGGAATACGTGCAGTGCATTTGCAGTGCAGTACCGTCTAGTGCGGTCTTACCTTAAAGCTTTTAAATTTGACATTCTCTAAAAGTGGCTTTACATGTAGCTGCAACAATTTATAGTGCAGACGACAAGCAACAAAAACAATCATAGTGCAGACCACGGACCAATAAGATACAGACCGCCAACTCACTGTATGGTTTCTCTTTTTGCCTACAAGCTAAAAATCAGCTGATATGCCATTTATTTTGAGAGTGTGACGCTCTCCCTTGCTTTTAAAACCCATTTAGCAAACACACCTAAAAAATAAATGGCATACGCAGGTATAGTTGCCATTACAAAGTGCACAGAGAGAGATGTACACGTCACAGACAGGAAAAAATATTTCGAGGGTGTTTCAGGCAAGAGGAGTACGAGTTGGCGGTCTGTATATTGGTCCGTGGTGCAGCCGATGAAGATGAACATGTTCGTCTTCACTATAATTTTCAAGCTGCATCCATAATTTTCCTATAATCTGCATCCATGAAGACGTCTGCATTTTGGCCTTCCCTCTCTAACACACAAGTATGATTTATTGATTTTGCATCCTCTTTTTTTGCAGATCAGGGCTTGCAGCTCCATGTAAAGGCACCTTAATGTTTGATTGACATTTCAAAATAACAGACAAAATAAATCTTCTCCCATTTTACCTGCAAATCTTGAAAGAAGCTTAATATCTCCATTTAGTACGTCTCAAACAAATTATAGCTGAGCAAGAATATCCAAAAAATTATGGTATACTATTCTTGATTATTGTCTATACAAATGTTAACACGGAAATCGTGTTCACAGACTGAGGGTCTAAGTTTTCTGAACATCCTCGTATTGACAGCTGTACATCAGCTGTTTGATTTTAGTAAGTGTATATCAAGGTACATAAAGACAAGGTAATATATTCCGCATCTGTCAAAAAAGTAAACAAACAAAAAAATCAAAATGGTGTCTTCATGTGACCCCAGGCACTGTCGCCAGTACACATTATATTGATTTTACCAAATTTAATTGTTTTAAAAGAAAATAATGAACTGAATTGAGCTTATAAATGCTTCTATGCATAGTTGTATGCAGTGGTAAGTATATAAAGTATGTATAAAGTTTTTCAATTCAGTTTTTTTTGTTTCAGGAGCTGAAAACTGATAACACTTCTGGCTATCGGTGTCAAAGGTGGCGTTGACAATAAAAGCCTGCATAGTTCCAACAAGGACATATACCATGTTATTGTGGTGCCAAAGGTAGCTGAAATCTTTTATTATTCAAGTATTGAATAACCATTAATTGTTCAACAGCCGGTGGATGGTGTTCTTGCGGCCGAGTCAGCCATACGCATAGCAAAGATAGAGAAGCAGGCAATATAATAATGATATAAAAATTTCGCCCACTGGCTAGAAGTGTGAAAAATGTGATGTTACGAATAACTTCTGGTTAAATCTTACCGATGGATCCTTGTGGACGTAAGTTTTTCATGAATCCAGCAGAAATGACCGAGGGACCACTGTTTTTCCGTTAAAGAACACAAAAACTAAATTTTTAAGAGTTAAACATCGTTCTATTTCTAGGCAAAACATACGAGAAACATTTGGAAATGAATCGAAATTCAACTATAACATGGTTGGAGCGATGCATGCTGAAATGGATGGCCATTACCTAGACAAGAGAACAGATAGTTTTAATCGTTACAAAGAGTATTTCAATGTAAGAGCTTTGTTGTTCACCAATTACAATTTGTAAGATTAATTCAAAATTCATTACACATAGGACACTTCCAATTATGGATATCCCGTGCGAGTGGTCTTCCTTATCGGACGCAGTGAGTTCGAACAACATTTAGGCAACGAAAGCAAAGTTCGTCTCAAACAAGAAGCAGACCAATACGATGATCTAATTCAAGAGCACTTCATCGATACTTACAACAATCTCACAGTGACACAGTGAAATCGGTAATGATGCTCAAATGGGCAAATAAAGGTACCATCACACAGCATTATGTGAAAGGTGATTCGATGCGGTAGTCGTCAAGGAGTTCTTCCTTTTATTTATTATAAAGGTAGGGACCATATCAAATATTTTGTATGAAAGTGCCTAAGGTTTCGTATGGACTATTTTTAAAAGACATACTTTTATTGCTAGTCGACAATATCTAAGAAGAAATTAAGGTTTAATATATTTTTTCCCAAATTGAATAAAAAAATCATCATATAATTTTATAAAATCGTTTTATTGATTTTTCTCTTTCTTTTTCTGGAATTTTCTTGTTGAACAGTGTTAAGATAATTGATACGGAAATACATCCTGGATCGAAAAAAGATTTGTTTAACTTTTATGTCCAAAAGAATATGATTAGATACACTAATGAAATTTTTTATATAATGGCGTGAATAAACGATAGCATCCTTGTTTAATTCCTTAAAGATTGACTCCAACTTTATCATTTCTGCCATCATTTTGTCTGTTGGTTTTTGAAGAAATCCTTCAGTGAGTTGATTCGTCCAAGAAAACGAAGATTCCTGCTGATTGCTTTGCACAACAAGATCCGGCTTTTTAATCCTATGACAAATATACCCCGCCAAATATTCGAGTCCATCGTATTGTAGAGATTCCAAATCATCTACGGGCTGTTCATCACTTCAAAATCACTTTCCTTAAAATGCTTAGAGCAAATTCTAGCCGTATTAGTATTTAATTTATCCTTTCTATGGCACAAGAACACTCACTGTTTGCACATTTTCTGTTTTTTTTGGGAACGCGTGGAAAGAAATGTCAGCATTATTATTTTTTTTATTATTTACGCAACACCCGAACATAGCACACCGCATATTTATAATTTTTATAAAAGTTTTAATGGATTAGGAAGAAAATAATCCGCACACAATTATTAAGAATCAGGATACAATAAATGTATGAGGGTCACATGCACCAGCCATTTTGAAAAGTTTTGACAGATGTCAAAAAAAAATGAGCGGGAATATATTACCTTGTCTTTATGTACCTTGAGTGTATATAATATCTATAGTGGTCGGAAGATCGCGTTTGACTGTGTCGCCATCTAGTGCCCCAAAACATATTGTTATGAATTGCTTTATACAATGCAATCCGAACAAAACTGCGGCACCTAGTATCCATCCACTGGATTGCAACAAAAATTACTGTCCTTCATAGTACTATAGTTAATACAAGGTGGGCCAAAAGAAGTCATCAATCCGATGTTGTTTGGCTCTCTTTTTTTTCTAAACGAAAAACTTCGATTCTGTTTTTTGATTATGTTTATTTGAACCTTTAGAATTGTATTGGTCAAGTCGAGGAGATGATATCGGCCAAATGGGCGCCGTCACAATTGATTGCTTGTTTTATGGCATATTTCATCACTTCAGTGAGAACTTCGGACGACAGATTCTCGCACTCGTGTCGAATGTTGTCCTTGAAGGCTTCCAGAGTCTCGGGCTTGTTCACGTAAACACGGGACTTCAAAAAACCCCACACAAAAAAGTCTGAAACGGTTAAATCGGGCGATCTTGCGGGCCAGTGTGAATCGCCAAAACGAGAGATGAGGTGACCCGGGAACGCCGCCTTCAGAATATCGGTTCATGTATCGCTCCATAGCCTGTTCACTTGTAATCTGCATCTGTATAGTCCAGAAATCTCAAAACGGATTTGCATTGGCGGCCATTTGCAAAAATGAGAGCATCTTCCAATATAACAAATGTGTAGATTCGCAAGCAGTAGTAATCAAAAGGTTTGTGTCTCGGAAAGTTACTTTTTCACGCTTATTTATCAAAACACGTCATTTATGAAAAATGTATCAAAAAACAGGTTTTTTAAGGTATCTGCTTTACAAAAAATCTCGATTTCTGCCGTTTTTTGTGAATCGGCCCATGGCACCCATTTTTTTTTAAATCACGTCAGTTCAATATTGAGTCAACAAGTGGGCACCAAACGTGGGGTCAGTAACAAGTTTCTGTTAAAATGCATAAAATAAACTACGACAGCCATACTATGCAAGTGTTTTAACTAGCCACCCGGATTTACTGGCAATATGAGTGCCATCAAGCGTTTACTGGCGATATAATTGACACTAAGCGTCAGCTTGATTAGCAGATTGAGACAAAAAACATTTAAAGTGTTAAGTTTTAAAAGTTCTTGAGGGTCACTTGGAAATATATATATTTGGCAATTTTCATCTCGCTCAAATTATTGCGACATTTTTTTGTTTTGCCATTAATTTGATTATTTTGTGTGAACTTTGTTAAAATGTTGAAGATTGCCGGGCAAAATAATTATTTTAAAGTAAGATAGCAAATTTTTAAATATAGAGCTAAGAAACAGTTGCTAAAAGCGAAAAATACATAAAAACAGCATTACTTTGCCCCATAATAACTCTGATAAACCCTCATTTAAATAAAGTTTGAAGTTCAAATGCAGAACACTTTTGAATCAAATTTCTAAAAAGTGTTTTGATTAACAGAGTTCCTCACGGTACTCTTCTTGGACCACAAAAAATTACCACTGGACTGGACCTGCATATGAATGAAACACCAAATTTCAACATCACTAAAAGCAGCGCAATGGCGATTTTTCAACAGAGATGCAAATTGATCGTTTGTGGAGAATAAACTCACAAAAGGTGCTGGACAGAGCTTTAAAATTTTTTCGTGACAGTGAAAATATATTTGGAAGAGTTATAAGCCGAAGGAAGAGCTAGTAAAGAATTTCATTTCGGGAAAAGAGATCCATCAACAAATCACAAGCTCATAGTCACTGGAAGTTAGTGGCCTTGACTAGGAGCTTTGGTGTTTTGAGCACGGACAACTGCATGTTGCGTGTTCACGTGATGTCGGCAAGCCATTATTACTGTTTTCTTACTCGCTGAAAGCCTTGCATTAAATACTTATATCATTTCCTTAACAAGTAAATGAAAGCCAATGGAGCTCAAATCGTACACAAAGCGGTTGATATTGCGGATGGGGATAAATTAAGATATGAAGTAACTTATTACAAAAATTCAGTGAAACTTAGTAGAGTTGGTAAACAGTTTAGTGGGTCATTTAAAAATTTTAAAAATTATTCTCGCACAATTATGATTCACGAATAATTATCCTTCCAAAGCATTTAAAAATACAGCAAAACCTTCATAACATGACTTATCGCCCTGTCTGTTAAGAAGTTATAACTTTTAATAAATTGTTGTCACAAACCAGAAAAAAAAAAAAAAAAAACATCAAACTAAACTACAAACTCATTCAATGTTAACACTAAAATTTCTTTGAATGACGCCTATTCATACAACTTCATATCTACATCGACTCCCAACAAAACAAACTTTTTGATCAATAGCCAACAATAAAATCATAAAATCCGCCTCCTACACAATCGATTTTTGTTTTGCTTTATAAAGGGGAATAGTCCGTATCTTCCCCCTTGTTCGTATCTACTCTACACCCAAAAAAAAAACACATAAATCTGTCTGCAATGCTTGCCCCAATTCACGATAATGCTATCGCCCCCAGGGTATATCGATTAAAATGTGTACAAACTAGTGTAGATACTACTTACAATCTAAGACCAGCAAGGAATACAAATTTAGATAAGATACTTTGTATACTTTAACCAATCTGTTTTAAGATACATTGCAAAGAAATCGCGACTCGTGAATTTAACATTCCTGTGATGCAGGTAGATATAGGTCTAGCAACAGCTTTTGCGAAAGGTTAATGCACTCTCGACGCTCTAATCGGTTTGATAAAATTATTCTACAACTTTTTTTTTTTTTTAATAATTTTTTGCTTCAAGTAATTCCGTCATAAATTGAGCAAAGCGTTTTATTTTTTATTGTTTGTTCCTTATCAATAAAAAAATTCTTTTATCGTGTGACCTAAATTAGTTCAGAGGTGTGTTATTAGTGATATGTTCAAAGTGCATTAGCTTAGCTACCATATGGAACGAATTATTGCACTCATGTCCAACATGGGTAATCCAGGTTAGCATATAAGGATCGGTCTTAAGTTTCTTGTTATATTTACCGCCAAGCATTTGAGCATATATTTACTAGTAAAAACTTGTAGCTCACCTGAAAAAAAAAGAAAAAAATATTGTAAACTTCTTTTAATTGAATTTTCATGTATATTTTAAAAGGGAAATGTTTAACACAAACGATTGCCTTATACAACTACGAGCGTTGTTCTAAAGAACCTTATTTAGTGAATTTCTAGAAAAGGAAATGACTAAACTTACATAAGTTGACTTGTTAAATTACAAAAATATTTGCGTAGGTTTATTAATTTAAAAACAAATATTAACAAAAAAATATTAAGTGAAACTTTAGGAAAGCAACCTATGAGGAATGAGATGAACGACTCCTTTCAACATCAGTTTCCGGCATATTTATTTAGTAAGTGGTTTCTTACTAAGACTTTGTAATTCGCAGGATCATACACACGTAATACACAAGGTACCGATGATGCGCTCTCACTTAAACTCGCGAATAAACGATAGTAAAGAGACTACGAAGGGTGGCAGAAATAGGAGACCTTGAATATAAAATACATTATAATATATTCTATCTCATTCCTTTACCTATTTAATCTTATCGAATTATTTGTTTGTCTCTTTGACGTGACGAATTTTCGTTTCATCAAGTTTCAAATCACAACGATTTTAAAGAAGTTTCGATTCAAAACTGTTTTTTCATAAGTAATAGTTTCAAGTAAGTATATTATACTTTTTTCATCATTAATCCACTGACGCCTGAACAACACTTGTAAAATCTGCAGATTTATTTCGAAAAACATGGTTCTGTTTGTCTATCACAGCAATGAATTTTATTAAAGATGGAACGCTTTTGCACCACGTTTACTCTTAATGATAATGGTCATCATCTGAGATGTCGTACAGTGCGTACCGAAGAAGCTATTGGTGGATATTTGGATGATTAAATCTGTGTCCATCCACTTTATGGAAAATTTTGCGGAAGGATCTTGGTTCGCTGGATTACAAAAACCAACTCATGCAAGAATTGAATCCACAAACAACGGACAAGACATTTGATGAATATGGGCTCGTAATGAGATTGCGGTTGATTCTGAAGTTCACAAGAAAATTTTATTCAGCGATGAAGCTTGTTTTTGGTTGAGTGGCAACGTCAATAAGCGAAACTGCTGCATTTGGATTATCGACAATCCTCAAGCCATTGTTGAGACTTGAGACTCCAGCTAAACCCACTGTTTGGTGAAGTAACAAGTAATGAAGACCATGATCAATGACTTTTTTGTTCCTGAATTGAACCAACTTGATTTGGGGGAATTAACAAGACTGCGCAACATGTCACACTACACAGTGCGTGCCCTTATTGCTTCGTTGAAGGAAACGTTTGGTAAGCGGTAAGAGTTGGTCTCCAAGATCGTCCGATTTCAAACCACTAGAATATTTTCTGTAGGTGAAGTTGCTAGTCTACAACGATAAACCAAAGGCGTTTGGTTAAGTACTTGAAAAACAACATTCGCCGCATTGTTTCCAATATACAGCCCCAAATGCTGCAAAGAGTGATCGAAATTTGAACTTCAAGATTCTCCAGCCCAATTTACACCTTCCAGTGCAATAAAAAGACATTCAAACCCAATTTGTATCGCTAACTCCTTTAATTTTCTATCCAACTTTAATGTGTTATAACATAAGTGTATTGATAACCCCTTGAGTGTGGCGGGGTCATTATTTTTCATTTTCAGTTAAATCAAACACAAATTCAGCAAGTTAGATGAAAGGTGAGTAGGTGCGGTTAGGCCTTAGTTTGATCGCTCATAAGAAAACTGTGTCTTGGTTTGGTAAGCTAAGCAATCTTCTGATTTCAATTTTTTTAAATAATACCAAAGCTCATAAGAACTAGTACCTTACTAACAAATGTAATGTCGTCATACTTCTAGATTAGAATCGGTGTTCGCATTCGCATGCATTAGTGAACATAGTATTAAATTAACTTAAAAAAAACTGATATAAACAGTCAGGGAGATAAGATTGCTGATGATTGATTTAGTTAGAGTTTATTAATCTGTTCTCTATGCTACCTGAATTCCTACTAGCAAGTTCTTCATAAAGGTCTCTATAATATTATTATGGACGCACGTGTTTGCAGTTAGATACTAATTCGTTTGACTTTTTCAGAGGCCTATAGTATCTTTCTTGGAACCAAAAACAACATAAATATACCCAAACCTACCCACGTTTTTTCTGACTGGTTTAAACTTTTCCATATTTAATGACCCATAAACTATGATATTTTTGTTTAATAATCTATTTCAATGTCACGATATATATTAGACAAATGTTTATTAATGAACTGTTTTAGTTAATTGTATCAAATGAAAAATTTACCAATAAGAAACATGTGATGAAACTACTTCCAATCGGTCTTATAATCCTTCGGTATAGTTCGGATGGCGAAAGAGACACAAACTCTTTAACACATAAAGTCTTCTCAATAAATTCTAAGCTTAGTTTCCGAGAAGAATACTGCCCTCCAATCAATGGGCCGTATTCATAGATGATGTTTAAGTTGTTGCTAAGCTAAACTGGAGTTTACCTGATGAAGTTTCCATAAGCTAAACTCCAGTTTAGCTAGCAACAACTTAAACATCATCTATGAATACCGCCCAATATGTTTGAATTCTTCAATGTCATCAGTTCATAGCTAAATATTATTGTATTTCTGATACCCTTTTTCAATATGACAAGAGATATTTATGATAAAATAGAGGCTGCAATATGGGATGCTGAAAAATTATTCGATCGAAACAACGATTGGTATAAAACAAGGTTGTTTACTGAGCCTACTATTTTTTGGACTCTACTTTACCGACATCCAAGAGTTCAAAGGAGGAGACTTTCAATCTACATTTTAATGAGTGGATACACATAGTAATGCATGTATGTAGATGGCATTGCATTCCTAGCCTATGAACTAGAAGTACAGTTTATGAGCAATAGCATAGCAGAAGTTTGTCCAATCTGGAACCCCCTTAAAAACCGTGAGAAATCAAAAGCGATGTTTTTCAGAAAATGAAGTGGTGGATTAAGGTTTACTGATTGAGCACAATGGTGTAGCTGCAGCAGTACTAAGTAGCAATGTCAAAATTAATGTCAAAAAAAGTAGCGCACTTAGCACCATGTATAACGAATACAACATGGTGTATCACTGAACTCAAACAAAAATCATGCCTGCCATGTTGGTTTGTTATTGTTTTGCAGCGCAGCACGTTCGTGAAGTTGGAGATTAGTCGACTTGTACTTTAAATTGTAGCCGTGCAATTCAATTTTGCGTATACATTTAACTTTGACAGTGCTAAATACTACTGCTGCAGCTACACCATTGTGTTCATGTCTATGTTATCAAACAGTGTGCGTATTAAAATACTATGAACTGCATTTAATTGATTGCCACCCGTTCAGGCTTGGTTGAATCGCATCTTAGGCCAAGGTTTTTTAAATAAGCCAAAGGAGACACTACAAAATCTGATGTTTAAACATAAGTACGTACATATCTGGCAAAATTTTGTATAGAACATTTCTGCAGACTGTTGAACAGCGAAGGCAATAATAACGCCACAGGCAGAATGATCCATTCAATTAGGGCGTCCAACTGAAGAAGTTCGGGTAGCAACATCTAAACTAAAGTCCAACAAAACTGCTGCAGCGGATAACCTCCCGGCAGAGCTCTACAAAGCACCGGGAGATGACTTGGTAAAGAGCATACACCAACTCCTCGGTACAGTTTGGTCGGATGAAAGTATACCAGGCGAATGGAACCTTAGCATCCAAAAGAAAGAATTCACTCTGAACTGCGTCACAGAGGTACATATTCGTGTCCTTAATGTTGCTTACAAAATCTTGTCGGCTATTCTTGCTTAACTCTTTCGTAAATGAACTGATTGGCCTCCTTTCAATAGGAAACGAAAAATAGACCTAGAGTGAAACATGTGAAAAGAGCATCTTTACTAGCTCTTGCTTCAAATCCGGCTGTAAATTGTAGGACCCTTCCAATCCAGCAGGGTATCAACACTTAAATGGTTAATAGTGTAATTCACGAGGTCTTGGTACTTCTCAGCTGTTCCTGTTCGTGACACAAAATTTATTCATTTATAAGTCAACAACATACAATATTTTCGCACTCCGCCAAATTTTAAGAAGAGACCCAAAACCCACACCCACCATCTTTTTATTAATTTTAAAGTAACCTAAGATGTGAATAGCGATGTGCTCTATAGAGCCAACAAAACATCTTACATCTATGACACCGAGAGTTAGTGCCCTGTCAAGCTTGGTAACAACACCACCGACTTCTTTGATTTCGAGAAATAAGGCAATGTGACGCGCTATCATGTAACCTCTTTAGCAATCGAATGCAACTCGCATGATACACCAACACAGCAGCGGTTCAATTTTGTATAAATTCGTTCAATAACTTGACTATGGCGTCAGTTATAGCGACCAGTAAAACGCATCAGTAAACATTTTCTTTTGTAGTATTTACTATGTTTGAATGTGTTTTGAAACAAAAAGTATATAGAAATAGGTGGCGAATAACATAAATTAATTTATTTAAAAAAAATATACGGATTCTGTAATGTATTTTTTACGGAAAACCAATAATTAGATTTTACTGGCAAAAACTCATTTTACGTATCAGCTGATTGTCATGTCACTCAAAATGAAACAATAATTCATTCTAGTTTCTTACTGTTTCGTTCATCCGGAAATAAATTACTGGTACATTTGCGACCAGAAAGAAGAAGAAAAAGACAGAATGCGTTGCTATTTCCATTTTTTACCGACATAATTTTACTGATCGCTGTAAACGACCGTCAGTAAAAAAGCTCCAAATTCATTTGTTTTCGATTTTTACTGGTGCTTTTTAATGGTCGCTATAACTGACGCCTATGCTGATACTATTGACGTCATCGGAAGAACGATGAGCGCTGTCAGCGGAGCATTCGCAAGCCTTGAAGTGGATGCGCCGATTATTGAGGATAAGACACGTATTTGCTGTCTTCAGGTTGGCTTGGACAAAAAGTCACGATGGAAAGATATACCTTTGAAGAAGGACTTTGTCTATTTCGTTAACATCATTCTGACTTCCCAAAATAATATCAGTGAAGAGATCAGTCGAAAACCATTTGGACCAACGAGCACCTACCATCCCATTGAGTCTTCAATCAAATCCTGAGGAACAACGCAGTACTTGAAGACCCCATCTAAGGTGATGTAGTGACCAAGTTTCAACCAAATTTGTGTGTATAGTTGGAGGAAACCTTCTAGGGAACAGATTGCCTGGGGGTAATTGGTTTAGACTCTAGTCTAGAATTTGTAACTTAATATAATCAAAGTATTGTGAAAGATACAAAAATTAATTAATTTTCTGTTCGTTACTTGTTTCTTCATCATAGCTTAGCCAGCTCCTATAAAGTTAAAGTTTCTTAATAGTTGGAAAAACTTACATAAATGTTAATAATAAAATTAACGAGACTGCATGCGCGTAGCCTTGAAGACTTTTCATGCTCTCATTAACCCTCTTAGCTCTTTCAATACTAAATTTAGCAGTCACGCGAGAGGTGAAGGTTTCACGAGTATATGAGAGCCTACTTACGAGTTACGACTTTTTCGAGTTCCTACTTTAATCATTTTATTAATCCAAATTATTTTCTTCTCTCCGAACAGCACTTAGATACATACATGCATGCCTAAGCCTATGTCTGTCAATGTAGAGTAGAAAATATAAATAAATTCGTTTAAATGAATTTGCATGTGTGGCTCTTTTGTTAACGAATTTATTCTCCTGCACGCGCAATTTAATTTATTTAAATTGAGTCAGTCTCCGCCACTATACACTTGGTGAAAGGGGAAAGGCCTCATCTTATCTGTCACGGACTTATTCGTCAGTCAAATGTTTTTTATGTTCATTTTATTTGTTAAAGTTCGCATTTCAGAAAAATAATTATTAACTTTATAACCATAAACGACAACCACTTTCAGTCAAATCAGTTGAGTAAATAAATAATAAAATTCTAAAGATACAGTATCTATATTAAAACTGAATACGAAATATTTTAACTGCCATTCCTAGCATATTTAAATAGTTGGAAAAATATTTTATACTTTTCAAACTCATTTGAAATTTTTCACAAATCCAAAATTTTAATTTTATTGACATTATAGTGGGTATTGAAAATCACATCAATATCAATGTGGTTTGGAAATAATATAAACTTAATCTATTTTTAAGCTTTCCAATTTTATGTTCAGAACCACAAAATCAGATAATCCACAAACCATCCCACAACTCGTTTTCATTGATTTACAATTAAATGAGATATTTTACAGCAAATTGATTGCATTTAATTAAAAAAATGTTGAATGCATTTTCATAAATAAGCTGTTAATCAGAGATGGGCTTAAGTATCTCATGGATCTGTAACCGGTATCGTTACAAGCTGTTTTTTTTTTTGTAATTTATGAAATTTAAGTATGTAGTAGGGAGCTATGAATATTTAATTAAGAGAAAATTTTGATTAAGGGCCATATGTTGTATTAGGCGTCATCAAAACTGGCTTATCGAAAATCTTGAACATGCGTATAAAAATAGATATCACATTGTAACTTTCCCATATTCAAGAAATGCTACCTTTTTAGGTACTATATGACGCTAAAAATATTTTGATTGTATCAAGATACTGATTAAAATATTTTGAAAAGAATTCCTGACGCCTTAAGGGCCCACGTTATTCTGCAAAGACATCAACACAAATGTTATAACTGCATATCTCAGCACTGGCGTTTCATTTATACAAAAAATTCCAATTATCAAGCTAATTCTTAGATTAGGTATTTGTTACTGTTAATATGTCAAAAAATTAATCCCACATTTAAATTACCTGTATCTTGGATATCAAGTGGGATGATGCCTCGTGCTTCAAATATTTAAACACCTTTTTGTGTAGGAAATAAATGAAAATGAATTTGAACATTTGTCGCTTTTGAAGAAAAAATTTCCATGAGAAGAAATTTTTCGAACGGATCTATTTCGATGACCCGATGAAGTGCGAAACTTCTTCAATAGCCACCCTAGAAACTGGAAACCATGTTTAAAATCTGGTTACTTTAATATGGTTAAAGTTGCTTAAAAGTGACATGTGATGACAGGCAAGATCCCACCAAGTAACCACCCGCTACAGTCAATCTAAATGACAGCAAAAAGTAGAAAACCAATCGGACCGAAATGAAATCAAGGCACACATTGCCAGAATGTAATCTAACAAAGCAGAACTGCTTAAACACGATGGAGATGACTTTGCCCAAAAGTTATACCAACTCGCCTACAAAATATGATCGGAAGACAATATGGCCGACGACTGGAATCTCAGCACCATCTTTCAAATTCACAAAAAGGAGGTCGCCTTTCAAACATGAAAAAACCAAAAATTTAACATCGAGACCGGTAACCAGCACAGCAGCTTACGAAAGTGTTACGCAGGGTACACATTATCGATCATGAGCGACGGATAAGGAATGATGTCAGTTTGGATAGAAGGAAAGGTATCGTGTACAAAATCAAACATAGTTTATTAACAATCACCAGCAGCCCGTTCCATTTCTGCAATTTTTTGAGAATTCTTGTGTCAATTGCACAAACATGTTAACATTTTAAGACTCAGATTTTTACAGAAACAAACACATAATTCGCGGTATTAGCTGATCCATATGATTTTTTTTTACATCCGATATGCCTGCTTTTTGTAATTTTTCTTGATTTCAAGAAGTTCGTTGAAGCTCCCTTCTTTTTTTTTCTCGTAACAAAACTATTTGCCGCAAGCATAATAAAACAATGGCCGACTCGATTTATAAGCATTCTATAAATTCATCCAAAATGCTCTACCGGAGTCCATTTTTATTAGCAAATCACAAACTTTGCGCACGTGGTTTTGTTTTGACTGATATTTGACGTTTTTTTTTGTACCCTTGACTGTCATTCTATTACTATATATACAAATTTGTGGTTATCCATCCTGATCGACGAACCATCAGTCAGATGTAGATTTTATCATTCTTATCCGAATTCAGTCCAAATTCATCAGCCATGATCGATATTGCGTACCTCACATTGCTAGGGAACAACTTTACCATGATTTGACTCAAGAACTCTCGCTAAACTACTACGTTTTACGTTACAGAATGCTTCATGATCCGTCGAAAAGATAAATGTTCCATCTGAAGCCTTTGACACCACCAGAGGATTGAGACAAGATGACAAACTATCAAACAGCTGTTTCCACATTGTTCTTCTAAAATTAGTACGCAATATCTAGCTCTTAAACCAGGTACTTAGTTTGCTGAAAGCATCGACACGTGCGGACAGTAAATGGTTCTTTTATACCATGGAGTCAGCACCAAGCTGGATGGAACTAATATAAACGAGCAAAAGACGAAGTGTACGCTTCAGATTTTACCACCGGCGGCTTGGTGAGAACGTGACTATTGACAATTATTATAACTTCGATGTAGTCAGTGAATTTATCTACCTGTGCACTGCTATATACGTTGAAATCTACATCAGCACGGAATTTAAACGTAGAATAACTAGCTGTTTTTTTTTTTTTTTTTTTTGGGATAAGGAAGCAATTGAGAAATTAATCCCTGTCGAGAAGAAACAGGAAGATGTTGTAGAGAGAACACTCATCACTCACTCATCGGTTTAAAAGTCTATTTCAGTATTCGAGAAAAATATTTTGAGTACGATTTAAGGTCCTGTATGTGTTAAGGAAGAAGAAAATATGATTCAACGGTTGAGATGGCTAGGCCCTGAAGAGCGTCTTCAACGCCATACCAAAGTGAGTTTGAAGCCAAGATAAAGTGACCAGGTAGAGGTAGATCTCCGAGGTTTTGAGATTTAAGTTCAACAAATAATTCACCTTGTCTTTTGTCATTCAATATTTTTCCCAATGAAGCTTGTTTTTTTTTGACTTTATTGAAGCAAATTCAATTTAAAAGATTTTGTGACCTTTAGTCTAAATGCATTTCGCCCAGAACAGTTGGGCTCATCAGTTAGATGCTGTTGTACCCTTCTAAGACTGAAAATAAAATAATTTTTTTTCCCAACGTTATAATTACCACTGTGATCTGCCAAAATATATTAAAAAAGTTACATGAAATCGGGAACCAGCTCAGCAAGTTTTCCTGAAAACTCCATTTTTAAAACAACGTAATTGCGTTTTTTTTACCAGATGCGACTTCCTAAGATTTATAAAGAAGCCATTAAAGTTGCCAGCACTGATTCGCTAAGTTTTGTGTACAGTCGAAATAAAGAACTAACTTTGCTCGACAAACTTCACATCATTTGCCAGATTCACAGTTGAAATGTTTTGCTTATACAGTGCCTTGTCACACACATCAGTGTCGCCAGTTTTCCACTGTGACACCATTGTGCTCTAATACATTTTGACACATCCGTCTATCACACAACCTTATTGAAGCAACAAAATTGAATAGGTGATACCAAATACCAACTACAAAGAAAGTGTTTAAAAACCAATTATAACCTGAAGTTGGAATAGCCACATCAATGTGTCGTTGGCGAAACAAGTGCATGGGAATAAACACTACCTAGGAAAGGCCGCAAAATGTGTTGGATTGGTGCTTAGCATTAAAGGATCAAAGAAAGGCAAAACGTATCATGCAGACCCAAGACCATTCATAAGATTAACACAACCACAATACGGCCAATCCTGGCGTACACATGTCTTGTCTGTTGACTGGCCTCAGAAAAGGCGACAAATCTTAAAACTTGCAGTGAATGGCACAACAAGTTCAATAAGAACCACAGCCTGAATAAAATTCCTTTCACCAGTTCAATTAAATCTTTTTCCGAAAAAAAAACGGTGTCGTCAAGCAAAACCAGGTTTTAGCCTTCACAACGGGCTCTAAACCGAAGAATTAGAAGATTCTTAAAGCTTCCGAACTTTTCAAATGCCTTCCAAGTGCAAGGGCTTACTGTCTGTCTCAAGTAAAAACAAAACTGAAAGCTCATCGACAGCCAGGAGATTATAAAAACAATCCCTTCGAGAGTTACACAATCTTGACTGGATGATCGTGGTCGCGACCAGCTGAAACTACTCAACGGAGTCGATTCAGTCACCTTTAGATGAATCCCTAGACATTATCGCATAGGTACACGGCAACGAAATGGCTGACCAACTGGCCTAAATTGATTCATGTTGAAAACCGTGTCAAATGTTACCTTCAATCAGCGATGCCAGATTGAGGGATTTTTCCCTTTTTTCGGGATTTTTCGACCCGAAAGGGAAAAAGGAAAAAAGGACGCCAAAAACGGGGAAAATAGACAATTCAAAAACTTTCACATTTTGATACCAAAACCTCTTCATTCAAGTTTGCAGAACAAGACTCATCATAACAAATTGAATAAAAAAGCATTTACCTAATGAACACAACCCTTGGTTTTGCCATGCGCTTCCAACTTAATTTTTTCTTTGAGTTTGACTTTTCTTAGATTTGCTTCTTATAAAAGAATCGAGTCTCGTTTTTGTTATTTTATTCTTCTTGTGCATTGTGCTAGATGACATTTCTTGTGGGTTCCATATTCCGTTATTTTTCTTTATTATTGTTGGCGAAGTTTTTCAAGTTTTTCAGCTTTTCGAATTTATCAATCCAACAACTTTGAAAAATAAGAGTATTTCTTCCCTAATTCCGCTTTGCAGACATTTTCCTCATTTATTTAGTGAATCGGAGCTAAGTGATCTAGACATGGAATATAGGTCGCTCAGAAACATTGACATATCAGCTACACCTTCTGAAAACATCCAAGAATTTTGGAATGATATCCTTCAAACGAATTTGGATACAGATGGATTCCGAAACATTAAAAAATTGGTTTCGTATATTTTTTATCTTCCACATAGTGGAGCAAGCGATGAGAGGGCTTTTCCACAATAAACTTAAATGGGACAAATGCAAATGGGACTCATGCAAGGGATGCCAGAAGGAAGAGGCCGTTCATGAGGGGACAAATTCCTCTTCCTCTGAAAAAGCCTCAGTTCAGGAAAACTAGCCGCGAAGATTGCTTGTTCAACGGATCAATCGAAATTTCAAATAACTCCGCTTAACCTCATTGCTGGAACCTTATGCCTTCTTTTTTAATCTTTTTCTAATTTTGGGTTAGCAGAACGTGTCCAACGTGATCTGAGTGAGCTGCGTTTTGTCATATCATCATCATCACCCAACCTAGCCGAATCTATATACACATCTCCAACTTCTTTTCCGGTTTAAGCTTTTGACTGTATTCCTGTTCTTTAGAAGTTATGTTTATGATAAGAATTGATAGTACTGTTCAAATCCTATATTACCACTTCCATTTGTTGACAATTAGTTTTAAATCTTCTGGAAGTTAAAAAAGTACTTAAAGAAACTCCTTGAAGTCTACTTTTGTTAAGCATTCCAAACACCGTGTCCTCTTCAACACACTTCAGAAGCCACCAAAACCAATTGAAAATAATTGATTTTATTAAGCAACACAAATATGTTTCCAACAGTTGACTCCAATTCCAAAGTGCATCGATAAGTGATCGTTCATCGAATCTCAATAATTGCCTCTTGTTTCGAAATCCACCATACAACTCCGACGGAGCACTCAACTGGTCATTACTATTGCCGTATCATCTGTCAACATAAAAGCCTCTCATGCCTCGTCTAATAACAAATGCTTTTAAATGTACAACATGCGGATACTCGATGAATTGGACATGACACACCATCGACTACCTCATACTCAAAGCTTTTGTATCTTTCTTTGTACACTTGTTGGTAAAATTAAATTTTTATGAATGAATAAAATTGGTATTGCCATACAGCTGAGTAAAATGGAGACCGTGACCAACGAGGGAACGCTGCATCCGTCCGCCACTCGCCACTCCGTTCGCCTCAGGCAGTTAGGTGACGGCGAGACTCAATATTGTATCTACAACATACCTTCACAATTGATGACAGACGAGTTTGTTTGCATGCAAGTTGAATAAATTGTCCATACCATTTTTTTTTATAAACCAGTCTCGCACATTACGTCACCCATCGAGTTCGGAATCGTGTCTGGAGCTCTTGAACTGGTAATTTTTATGGCATGTCTCTGCTATATGGCTCTGGTATCACAATGCGATCTGAGAGCAGTTTGTCCGCCAATGCCACAAGAATGCTTCAGGTGGGTTTGGCATTATAAACGAGTGTGTTCCAAAGACGCGGGTGATTGTGGGCAGTCAATGCATCGCCCTTCATTAATGAAAATCTATAAAAGGTCTTTTTATAGTTTCGTTCAATCAAGAGATTCGATGCGACGTAACCTTGATTGCAGACAAACGTGTGGCAGACTACAAGGGTAACGAGTGCATCATATCAGAAGACTGTGTGGGTGGATTGAGACTTGTTATTGTTTTCGGTGTAACCTTACCTTTAGATGCAAGTGAAAAATCTAAAAAAAAAAGAATATGGTAATTTCACTATGGAAACTGCATCGTTGATTATTGTGGTTGTAGTTGTAGTGCATGGGCGTACAATGGATTTTGTTAAGATGATAAATTAAACTAAAGTGTAGGTATAACTGAATCGCAGGAACTAGTTTTAATGTGTGAAAGAGGTATTTGGACTTGAGATTTTGAGAAGCGAAAAATCGAAAAGTAAGAATAAGGAACTCAATTAATGCATTCGTTAATTCATAAAACGTTAAAGAAAGTTCTAACTAGGAACAAAATATGTAGGTTTGCTTAATTTTTAAGAACTTAATTAAAACTTGCGCCATCTACCGGATCCAACTTAAGCTATAAACCATCCAGCTGAGTCCATTTAAAGTCTAATCAACAGGTCGGAAAAGTAGGGTTAAGTTGAAAAAGTTTGACAGTTAATAAAGCTTTGGGATGGAATATTTTCTGAAGTTTTAGAAATGTAGAAGGATGTGGGGTCTATTGCGAAATTTCCTAGCTTTCTCCTGTTTTCCCACAATAACTTCTTGCAATACCGTCCTTCGGAAAAAGCTCTTCGTTCTGCATTACAATCAACAACTAAAGTCGTATCGACCTCATCTACCCTGGTGACCATTCAAGCATATGACGACGCTGAAGTGATGATCATCAACACGTCCATATCCGAGGCCATTGAATACGACAGCGTCATCATTACTGCGGAAGGTGTGTACATACACAAAATACAAAATACAAAATACGAAAAACACAAAAAAATAACAAAAACACAAAACCGCTGCTGTGGCTGTTCTAGTTTTAGGTAGTTTTTAAGTAGGTTTAATTTAGGTATTAGGGTAGTGTTAAGTTTTATAAAAAATAAAAAAGATCCTTAATTTGAGTTTTTTAACAACATTTTCTCAAAACAAATAAATATATGCATGAATTTTTTAAATTAAGTTAGTTTTAAGCCGAAAGGCAATAGAATAATTGGTTATGGGATAATTTAGAGCGCCCGCATAGGGCCAGTAAGTTATGTTAAGTAGATATTTAAGCTAGTTTTTAAGGTTTTTGCTCTAGCTGTTAATTTAGATTAAGGAATGAATTGAATAAAAAACTGAATTGAAAAAAAAAAAAAAAAAAAAAAAAGGTGTGTACATACTTTTTTTGTTGACAGCATTAGTTTCGTCCCCAAAGAACATCTATCTTCAGAAATTTGGAAGACTCAGTGGTTTAGGAGTCCTCTTTACTCACCAAGTTCCTGCTCTATGCCTCAAGGACATACTTTACCTCCACGCAGTTTGTGGTTCTGGTACCACGCACGGGGAAGAAAAAAGTGTGCATCAGTGCCTGTGTTTCTCATACCAACCGCTACTTCTAGCCGATTAACGACGCTGGAAGAAGTTCCTGGTAGTAGTTTATGGAGGCGTCATTGAAAGTGACCACTTCAACGACCTAAGGTATCGATTATTAACATGTTCAGGAAAGAAGGCTTAATTGCAACTAGCCTGTCTAACTGGGCCCGCTGGCAAGTATCAGTCCCTTCGCAATTACCAGCAGTGCTCAGATTGGAGCTTAACGAAGAAAGGGATACAACTAACCCCCACAACAAGAAATGCTGTGCCGATTGATATCCCCCAGCGCCGGTGCGTAGCTAAGCAATGTAATTACAAGCACTGTACAGGTCTCTCCTGCGAAAATGCCCTCAACCGATTTTAGCGCGGAGGGATCACCAAACATATTAGACGAATACGGCGGCGGCGGCGGAGTTAGTAAGGTAATGCCAGGAAGCTAGCTGGGTTGGCACCAACGTGGAACTCTGGGTTCCATAGTACAGTGGCTTTTAAAGAAATGAGCCGACGAAGGGCTGTGGAGGACGTTGTCTTATCTAACTTTAAATCCATATCAAATCGTAAGTGGAACAATCTGACCAACTGGATCATATCTAGGAAGATGTGGCTTTCCTATAAAATAAATCTCGAACAAACGAACTACTTTGCAAGAACCGATCTAACATAGCCATGGTGGTGACAAATAGCTTCTTCCACTTTCCAATAGGTGTACAATGTACATGCCGGAAGGCTTTAAGTTTTCCTTACAACGACTACTGCCGATCTTGAAGAGATGAGGAGGAGACCGTGGTCCAATGAATGTGGCACTGCCCAGCTTTGACTAGTATAAGTGTTCGGTCCTATAGAGAAGCATTTAATGAAGACCTTGGGGTACTATCCAACGAAAAGATCAAAGATTTGTCACCTCCCTCGATGCCACATTTGGCTTCTAATATATATGTATCGCTTATCCTAACCAATAACCTCAACAAGAACTGACTATTATCTACCTTAACAATCAAAGGATTGGCAGAGGACCTGTCTAAGAACGTCTCGCCTAGGTCGCTTAAGAAATAAACTGTCAGTGGTGCCTTTGCTGGCATTGAGACGGAGGCTGCAAAAATTGGTTGGACAGTGAATATGAAGTATATGCAGTCATCGAGAAGAGAAGCACTACACCGCCGACTCCGTCAGAATCAGAACACCACAATGGACAGGCATAATTTTGAAGTAGATTAGAGATTAAGCAGTAAAGCACTCTCTCAGAATACCAAGAAATCCCTGTACATGGCCTTGATCATCCCAGTAATGCTGTATGGGGCGGAGGCATTGACATTGACAACAGCGGTTGAAAACCTTCTGGATTACTTTGAGAGAAAGATTCTTCGGGTAATGTTTGATCCAGCGTGCGACCTGGTCAGAAAGCTGAAAAATCAGCGGTTAAGATCGCTGGGTCATGTTGAGCGTATAAACCTCGACGCACCAACCCGTCGAATTTTCGTTTCCAACCCCGATGGGCAACGTGGAAGAGAAAGACCTTATCTTAGGTGGCACGCTCAATTGGAGACCAACCTCAACCAACTTGATGTGCGTAACTGGCAACAGCTAGCTAGGGACCGAGCTGGCTGGGAAGACTTGCTGGTTGATTCCGAGATCCATACTGGACTCTAAGTGCCACTTTAAGTTAGTAAGTTAGTAAGTATAGTCCTTTCTGACGAGTGCTTCTCTTGAATGAAATTTAGAAACATAGCATCCATGACCAGATACACATCTTTCTGCAGGTACCTTGCAAGATCGATATGAGTATCAACTCCACTTCCTGTCGTGTGTAGCTGCAGCAGCACTAAGTAGCAATGTCAAGCTAAGCATCATGCACAAACACAATGTGTATCACTGAACTTAAACAAAAATAATGTCGGCCATTTTAGTTTGTTGTTGTTTTGCAGTGCAGCACGTTCGTGAAGTTGAAGTAGAGTTGACTTGTACTTCAACTACTCTCTGTGATGCAGCTGCTACTTCACATTGTAGTCGTGCAATACGATTTACGTACGTTTAACTTTGACAGTGCTACGTACTACTGCTGCAGCTATACCATTGTGCTCAGCCAGTTATTCTTTCAAAAGATCTTTGAAGAGATAACTTCAACTATTTGCTGTAAATCAAACTGCTTGTTAGTCCTTTTTCGTGAAAAGTAGGTCTGACCATCAAGATTCAAGATATTTAGTAACATATACTCCAAACTGAAGTACATAGGTTCATGCCACTAACTTCCGCATTTTTCAAGCATTGCACACATTTTTCGCTTGATTCTAAAAACTATACTTCACTAGAAATTTTGTGCCTCCAGCATTTAAATTCCTGTGTCTTATTTAAGCTACAAGACTGACTTGGTGGCTATTGATTGATGATAATCATTTGGTCACGACGAAACACAAGTTTTATCTTGGTTCTTGAAACTCAATGTACGTTATAAAGTAAGCCAATAAATTATATCTTAGTCTTAGAACCTCCCATTTCTATCAGCAAATTTGTGCCGATATAAGAAAAAAAGATTCAAAATTATACTCTTTCGGTCCTTAGCCTGATATACTTATTACTTCCAATTGAGCACGGCACGAGTCAAGAATATCTCATTCCTCATCCAAGCCTATCTTATCAAAATCCCATCCATAAATAATGTGCATCAAAACAGGAAACCAAAAACGCACGCAAGTCATTATCGTGGAGCCTAATAAATGGAATAACATTGCAATTCGTTATCCTGATGTGGCAGGTCTATAATAATTCATTTTACCAGCTCCGGGATGCGAAAATTTCTTTGATGATGGCTCCGCCGATATTAATGATATAGCTCTATGGACGCTTGCTTGAATGCTCGTTTCATCGGCTCGCTAGATGGAAATTGTATCTGCCACATTGTTTAATAGATTGATGATAGTTAAGTGCATTTCAGTTGTGGATATAAAGAAGGTATCTCAATTTCCTCGGATTAGAATAAATGAGAACTTGCGATGTATCTTTCATATACTTATTCCTATGCTTCTGGCAATATTCAAATGCATTCAATTTAATTCAATAAAAGTTTCTTTTGGAGTGATTGCTTGCTATGCACTCAACTGCAATGTGTTTGCGGTTTTATTGAATTTCGAAGTCGGTAGAGTAAAACATTTTGCTTTTCATTTTTATGTTTGAAATTCGATATCGAAACAATCAACTAGATTGTATTTTCTTTATGGAGTTGATTCTGTGGTTAGTTCTGCTGCAACTTAGTGAATGTCATTGAACTAGTTTGTTTTTAATTAAAAGTAATGGATACTTTGGTTGGCAGTGGAGACTGTTATCAGATGATGATAGTTATTTAAAAGCAGTAAGCGTCTGCACCGCGGCGGGATCGAACGAACATGATTATATTTTTCTAATGACTATATTTTTTTCAGACTGAAAATCCCAGAAAATTATAACTGGCTTCATTTAACGAATGGAATGTTTTAAATATCCAGCTCGAAGGACCAATTTACTATCGCTCAACTTTTTTCTTTTTACTAAAATAGAATTAATACTTTGACTTAAGCTATTAAGGTAAGCAAATTAAGTTTTCGATGTTAAAAAATATTTAGACCAACAAGGCTGCAGCTGGAGATGACTTGGTCAGGAGCAACTCATCTGTACAATTTGTTCGGATAAAAGTTTACCTGACGAATGCAACCTTAGCGTGGTGTGCACTATCTACAAGAAAGGATATATTCTGAACAGCGCCAACTACAGCGGTATTCTTGTTGGCTATTCTGTGTAGTGTGAACTGTGAACGTCTGAACTCTTTTGCGAGTGAACTAAAAACGTCACTTTGAACGGTTATAAACTTGAAGTGTGGAAGGACTTTGTCTATTTGGGTTCCACTTAAACCATTCGAAAATTCAATCTTTCCAATGGCTATGGTTCTTAGGGCTTAAAAGTCATCATAGTAGCAAAGTTCTCTTCCGAAGGACCAAGGAAAAACTATACGAGACTCTTATCATCCCAGTTGAACTGTATGTGACAGAACACAATCTGACAAAAAGTAGATGGGGTGCTTTCAGAGAAATATTCTTCGGGTGATTATTCGGTCTTTTATGTATCAATGGATTATGAATAAAATGCAATGAAATTCAAGAACTATACGGGATATATCCGTTAACATTGTCCTGTCCAAAAACCAAAAAATAAAGCCACCTGGATGACTGGAGTGCATGAGCGAATACACACCAGCCCGCAGAGTCTTCAATTCCAACCTTCGGGACCGACGCAATACTGCAAGACCAAACCTGAAGACTAAAGTAGCACGATCAAGTGGAGAACGACCTCTTAACCAATTTGGCGTGCATAACTGGAGGCAACTGACTACGGACCGGCCTGTGTGGCGTGATACGTTGGTTAAGTCTGTGGTCCACAATGGACTGTCAATGTTAGAAAGTATTTGATAGAGTCTGGCGCCTGGCTTTCTTACCTACATATATGCATTTTTGGCATCGACGAATTGCTTCTTCGTTGAATCAGAATTCAGAAGTAAAGTTTTGGACCCCTCTATATTCGTGTTGTTTTAGACGGTTTGTCGAGGAACATTTGAAGTTCTTTATAATTTTCTATGTTTATTCCAAATTATAATTGACATGACCAACGATGTACGACGTCAAAATTTCATGTGTAAATGAACGAAAACAGGGAATGGTTATAGCATTGACTATAATGGTCGCACGCACCATTCGTTAAGTTTTGTTATATATCTCTATATGAGGTTTATCAATTATAATTGCTCTGACACATGTAAATTTGACAGCTGTGTCAGTATACAGTTTGAAGAATTTAAAATGGCAGTAAATCAAAAAGACAGTATATATTATAACAACATTTTGCTAGGTATGTAAAATACAGTGCTATGAAAATGAAATGGGAGTAATAACTGTTGCACTCAGTGCATCACGTGACGCAATACCCAACGCTGCAGCAAATCCGATTACCCCGGCAAACTGCACCACTGATTTGGACTGATATCTACTTCCAAATACCTATAGCAGAGGAAAAGGCAAAAACATCTATCATACAAGAAGAATTGTACATTTACAAGTATTTTTAACTTTTGGTGTTATAATTCATGTGTTCTTCTTTCAGAAATATTCCATAAGTAGAAGCACAATTTGTATAGGAAATCAGACTCAACCTCCCTACCATTGGAAGAAAATTATTTGAAATAGAGTACCGGGCATAGGGATCCCACAAACGTACGCTGCGGGGAATACCAGCAAAAGCATCACCAAGTTTTTTTTTAAATAAAATTATTAACTGTCGTAGAGCGGTTCTTTTGGGAATCACTGCAGACCACCGTTTATTGTCGTGGAGGAAACTCTACAATCAAGTTGATAGGGACCGTTTATTGTCGTAAGGCGTTTCCTTTGGGAACCTCTACAGGCCACCGTTTACTGTCGTGGGGGAAAACTCCACAGACCTAGTATTTAAGATATTATATGAATTGAATTGTTGTTTTAAATTTATCATTAAGTATGTACATATATGAAATAATCTGTTATTCGAAATATTTTGGTAAATAAAAAATATTGTTGTTTCGGAGTTCAACACTTCAACCCTGAGTTTTCTTTTGGGAAGAACCCTGAACATCGACGAGCTTACCTCAGCCTAAATACAAAAAAGCACCACAAGATTGTGCATTTTTTGTTGAGACTCCATTTGAAACTCAAAAAAATTAATGAAAATTTGACAGCTTGTTCATTCCCATTAAAGTTGGGTCTTAAGATGAGATAAGTACTAAGACAATGGCTGCATTTGCGCACATGGTGTTGTTCAAGTACGTATTTTGCGAATATATTACAAAAAGAACAGATCACAAAAAATATCTTCCATCATTCTAAGACCGTCTAATATCTTTTAAAAAATCACTTTATCACTATCAATCAAGTGCTAAATCAAAAAACTGTATCTGCACAAAAACTGATTTTGAGTACTTTTTTAAGCTCTGCAACCTAAACTAAACAATTCAATTCATTCCCTATGCGTTTTCAAGAGTCCAGCTCCAGACTTTTCCCGGTAAAAATGTGTTTCCTTGACGTAATATGCATATGTGCCTATTTTAAGTTAGTACTTAAAATGCACCCAAACCTTCGCATATTCATATTCGTCGTGCGTTTGTGTCAATAAGTCACTTCAAATAACAAATTTACAATTCAAATTAACAAAACCAAATCTACACAAAATAAAACGCAGTAGCAGCAGCACTCAAAGCAAAGGTATACAAAATGACAAATTGACAAGGTCAATTATTTCCAACAAAAAACCACCACGAAGTCTCACTAAAGGCATTAAGGCGCCCTTTGCATTGTAAACATTGTTAGAAATTCAAAGTAAAAGAAAAAACAACACTTAAGCTGTCAAATAAATATGCAAACAATTGTTACGTTTCATTTGTTTTGACGTTTATTAACTGAAGTTATGTCTGTGAACTGTGATGAATGTCAAATATTTTGACAGACACATCAAAGTTATAGTTTTATTTTGAAAGAAAACGATACAAAATGGAGTTGAACCGTGAAATAGGCCTATGGTAACAGGTTTTTGGTTATACTTGTTATGTACATTCATAGGTACATTTTACTGTTTACTTAAGCTGCAATCTTCTATCGAAATATCAATTTGGGTCATACAAAAAAAGTGTTTATAAAGTTCTGAAATCGATTTCGGTTTTAAGATTAAGGGCACAAGGTTAAGTTAAGCCCTTGAAGTAAGTTGCACTTGCACATGGTGTTATAAGTGTAAATATTTAGTTTCAACCGCGTTTCGTGTACTTTTGACGTGTAATACATTGCGTGTGCCAGTACACCCAGCCACATGATTCGTAAACGTGCAGCTGGCAGTAAACTTATTTATGAAAATGTTAGAGAACGTATGAAAAACCACGGTTTTTTTTTTGTGATGTGAAAACTTTTTTTTAGCGAAGTAGTGATTTAAAACGCAATGAAACGAAAAAACGACACTAATAAAAAACAAAACTATGCACCTATTGGATGCATCCCTGCGGGAGAATGAAATAAAATATGTTGTGTTGTTTAGTCTCCCTACTCTTGTCAGAAAAACTGTCAGAATGGTGTGTGGTGTGCCTTATGGACTAGTAGAATGAATTGCCTAAACTGAACACTTAAGTCCATTGCCATTGAAGCTCTCCAACAGGATTTCCATACAAAGAAGTTCCGTCACACACATATCGTACCGCAAATACTCCACTATAACCCGGTCAACAATCAACTGAATCACTCAAAAGATTCGCAAGCAGTAGTACTTCCATTCTTCTAAATATTACCCTTCTTTATCAAGACGGAGCAACCATATTTAGGACCACACAGAACGAACTCTTCGTGATGGTCCTTGGTTGTCGTCTTCTTCGGCTGTGCTTTCCTACTAATGTTATAAATGTGAAAGTTACGATGTTTGGATGTTTGTTGCTCAATAAGGCAAAAATGACTAAACGGATCTGGATGAAATTTGGCACAGAGATAGATTATAGTCTGGAATAGCATAAAGCTACGAGTATAATAAAGCTCGGGCTATAAAAGAAGATTACGAGAGACGACTCCTCAGTCTACAGGCTACTTCTAGATCAGCTGAAACGCGAGCGAAGCCGCGGGTAAAGGCTAGTATAATATATGTTGCTAGAATCGCCATCTCTGTGACATTTTTTTTTAATTTGCTTTAATATTATTTATTGTTTTTATTTTAAATTATTTTGATGGAGGAACTTCACTCAATATTTTCAGGCACAATGACTCAATTAATAAATGTCGTGTCTGAGATCCTCATTGCGAAAAATGACTTCTGTCATCGCAGTTTCAGGTCACCATAAACTTTCAAAGTTTTGAAAGTGGTCAAGTCGTGTTATCGTCATTCTTTCCCATGTCATGGCAATGTCACCGAACGTCGAAAATCACAATGACAAGCTCCGCCCGTCATCGCATTTTGGGACACCAATGACAGACTTGCGCCATTCGTGTGATCTTCACTGTAGCTAGCAATGACACTGTGAAAAATGACAATGCACTGACGTTACATTGACTTATTTTCTTGTGACGACAGAATGTCATTTCAATGACAGATTTCGATGACCCGTGTAATACTAGCTTAAGAACTATAAATTCATGTATGATACGAAAACCGTCAAGTTGTTGCTCCCCCAAGCCCAAAAATTGGAATTATGAAAACTTTAAAGTAAGATTTAACTGCAAAGTATTTAAACTAAAAACCAAATTTATCTTAACATAATAATCAGCCCAAAGCAGGAAAAGGCTAAATAATTATATATTTATACTTTTTTTAGAGTTGTTCTCATCATCAAAAATTACGATATCGCGTGTTCGAAATATACACAACGTATTTATATAAACAATTCATTTAAGAAACACACAATTTCCTGAAGATAATAATCACTCGTGGCTCATTTGCTGGCTTTTTATTTCAAAATCATTGTGTGTAGGCCCTAAAAAATATACAAAAAAAAATTAAATTGGCCACTTTTCAATATAAACACGAACTATTGTATACAAAACCCTATACAGTTGCCAAAATGTTTTTCTGTTCGTTATTCATTTTCCCTTAGAGCTCTTCGACACCTGAGGAAGTGAGGATTTAGTTGAGTTCCATTTAACTGATTCTTGGCCAAGTATAATTTATTTTTTTTAATTAGTGTTATCTTAACTCGCCATCGACAGATCTAAAAATAGCTGATTTCGTCATGGAAACAACAAAAGTTCCGAGTGTAGTATAGCTGAGATATATTATACAAAAAAAACAACATAAGCTACCACTTTCAGTAGCGAGTGCCCTGAAACCTGATTAAAAGAACCACAAAAAAATATATGGAAATGGAAACAGATGTGAATCTGGAAGATGTTTTCTGGTTCACTATCTTTCTGTCCAAGTATCTATTTTGATTATGGATTGGAATCCCCATTGATTCGATAATGGTTCCCAGAAACGTGCAACAATGAGGCTAGTTTTTTTTTTTTTGAAAAAGAATGTCAGCGAAAAATAGGTTAGGTACATTTTAATTCAAATTGTGGTTCCTGCTGCAAGAATGTTAAGGTCATAATTAATTCATTAATCTTTTTTTTTAAACATAATTTTGTGAGTGAATTTCCAAGTGCCTAATCACTTTCAGGTGCACAGGTGTGTCGTTAACTTTTGTCATGCAAATAAAGGCATGACACGGACACGGACGGGCACCTGCTTTTGGGCTTTCTTTTTTGTGTACCTACTTTAACGGGGGCGAAACAATATTTGAATTATTTTTTTTATTATTATTGTTACTTTACTTGCCCACAATTTTAAGAAGTTGTGCGTGTAAATTTTGTGGTTTTTTAAGTGCTATTAAATTTGAGATAGATTACACACGAAGTTTTTATGACGCATGAAGTGTTTTTTATTGAACTGTTACATCAATTTTATTAGAATTTTTTTTTTATGGAACTATTAAAAGAATTTTATAAAGATAGGTACAGATTGATAGTATAAATAGGAACTCAAAAAAAATAGAGAAAAAGTGAAAGCTTTCAAATTCTTTATCAAAATTTTTGGAATGGAATCATCAAATGATATGAAAAAGAGATTTCAAACTTTTTACGTTTAGAATGAAATAAAAGGGGGATTGTATTGATTACGCTACTGAAAGAGCTGCCAATAGATTCTCAAGAAAAAAAAGAAAGAAGCAACACAGTCTTTTCAAAGAAACCAAAAAGAGGCGCTAGAAGATAGCGTTCGAGTATTAATAAAGAATGCTCCACATCAGAGCCAAATGTTCCACCTAAGGACAAAATAGTTTTTCCAAGGCTAGCCATGACAAAACGAAGCCGAGATGGTAGTAGAAGAAGAAACAGAAGCTTTGTTTAGACTTTAGATCATGGGAGAACAGTGTAGACCAGCGATGGCAAACCAATTAATCGTTGTCAGGTAAAATATTGTGTTCGACTTAGAGACCTCTGATTCGTTGCCCACTTTGGAAGGAAAAAGTTAAAGCAGTGATGTGTGGCATTAATTACAACAAATCTCCTGAAGCGTTAACCATCCCAAGCTCTTTGAAGTTGAGAAAGATGACTTTCTAATGGTATACTAATGGAAGCTTAGCCTTGGGTTCTTGATCTGCTCAAAAGGACTTTTCGAAAATAACAAGTCTCTTTAACGGCGGGGTATCACCACTTTGTCCGTATTTCTGAAGCTAATGGTGCTATTATTTTCGAGAGGATAAAGTCGTGAATCGGGCTTTCGCTCAAGAGGCACCAAGCGAGGTTCGGTGTGGTCGATCTATATCGATACCTTATACCTTATGAATCTCTTAGCATCGGAGAATCCAAAATAACGCTCACCAGCCGAATCCTCAAGGTGCAAGGTGGGTTGGAATAACGATGGAAACATGGAGGGCAACTGTCATGCAGGCAGCTCAGTCCCGGAATTCGCAGTCATGGTAACAGCTAAGGTATATGGAAAGATCTGATTGCCCGCCCTGTGCTCCAGGAGGAGTTAAAGTGCTGCTGCCATTATCAGCTTCCGGAAAACAAGAAGAAGAAATAGTCTTCTATAGTCTTCTCAATGACAACACTGCAGGTAACGGACCATAACGGTCATCTTATTTTTATTGAGTCACCTCAATATACAGTAAGGGCTTATCAACAGCATCGTTGATCATCTATAGCGATCGACAGCGTGTCGCACTACCGAGGGACAAACTCGAACTTTGACAACTTCCTGGAGTTAGCCTATTGGCAGAGGTGTGCAAATCAGAGGAGGATGACTTTTAAGATCTTGTGGGATATCGCTTTTGTACGGCAGAATCCATTCTCCAACATTTTCATCGGCACAAATGTTGACACTATATCTTTTACCCAACACAACATCTCAAAATGACCTCAAAGACTTAATTCATCTCGGTCTTAAAATATGGGGCAGAACGCAGAAGCACATGCATGTAAATTGTCAGCGTCGAAGTATAAATTGGAGGCGTAACTAAACGCAATGACCTAGAAACCGGAATGGATGGGATAGCTCATTTGGAGCCATATGGCACTTAAAGTGAAGTTAAGTAAAGTAGGTCTTCTCCATGCAGTTTCCTTCATCTTGCTTATTATTTTGTGCCTAAGTCACTATACCAACAACCTGAACGGTCCCCTTCTGTTGAGTTTCAATTCAGTATTAGTGGGAATTAGAAAACAGAAAACAGGCGGATTGGACAGGCTTTCATGTTGAGCGCGAATGGAATCATGCCCAAGGGAAGTTAAAAGCCAAGGTTGATCTCATATTTGATAGAACAACCAGGTAGAAAGAGATCTCCGACTTCTTGAATTGCAAAATTGGAGAGATCAAGCTGGCTGAAGGAGCAAATTAGTGAAACTCAGGAGAACCATGCCTTGTAGCGCCATCAAAAGACTCTGGCCATAAGTCGCAATTTGTCGAAACAATTTTTGTCTTATTTCGGCATCATGTTCATGTCAACATCATAAACTCACCGAAACTGAGGAAGCAAAGCCGAAGCATCATGGAATTCATCTTTAAATTGTCACAATATAAATTTGTGTTAGAGTATTTCTTTAAATAGAGCGTTTCAGCCTTTCTCTAATATTCATCATTTCCATATCTGTTTCCATGCCTAATTAATTTGCTTTGCAATTTATTGCTTCGCATTTCCATTTGTTCTCATTCACACGCTTTTTTCCTTGAAACAATACGAGACACAAACACTCACCGCACCACAGTGCTGTCGTCATCAGTTTCCGAACTATTAATAGTTGTTGCTTGAATATCAATTCAATTCACATGTCTTAAGCGATTATCATATCCATATCCACATCCACTGTATGTCGTCGTAGGTAGATATCTCAATTTACTTAATCAATTTTCCACCAAGATATAAATGAAATCATTCAAAGTCATGTCCCGTGTGTGGCGTTGCTTGAAATCTAAAATCAACAGCCCCCATCTAATTCAATTATGCGGTCAGTGCACATCAAATGAGGTGTTGGCGGCATCCGCCGCACTCGTCCTATTGAACTCCGCCATGCCATCACACGCTTACACAAATGAGCTTTTGCATGAAAAATAGAATGCAGCTGTTTGTTTTCAACTAATAGGCATGCAATTTATTTTTATCGAAAGCTCTGTGTAAACTACAATAAGCAGAGAAGCACAAATAATTTACTGGCGCCAGTTGAACCAACAATGGGTTTTCTTTTTTCTTATAAATTGCCAAGTAGCCAAGCCAGTCCAGATCCAGTCCCGACTGCCAACTCCCGAGTCGCAGTCTTATTATTCCGCTAACTGAATGAATATTAGAATTTATTATTCGCATTGCATCACTGCAAAATGCACGCGCACTGCACTGGCGATGGCGGCGTGCTGCAGCAGCCACCTCTGTCACCTTGATATAGTCAACAAGTCTGTGTCAACATCAGAACATTACAAACAAAAAATTAATAATGCTAGATAATTCCTTATCCTATGAAAAAAGGCAACAAGTGGCGTGGTCGCTGAGTACCGGTTAACAAGGCCGTAGCTAAAAATATTTTAGAAAGGGGAATTCATACTGTCAAATGCTCTGTGCTTTAAAGTTTTTCAAAGTGAAAGTAAAGTTGAGAAAGCTAATCGTGATGTTCTTGAAGTGGAAATTGTAAGATCAAATAAAGATTCCACTTTGAGGCAGTGATATAGATGGACACTTTTTCATTAAGAAAAAAACGCCGATTCAATTAATAGGTACCTACTAAAAAATGCAAAGAAATGTGGGCTCAAGCCCAGGATTGGACAGTCAGCATTCTTCGCTCGCTTAATAGGCTTTTCACAAAAACTCGGTTTTTGTCTAAAACCCCAAAACCTACACCAAAACTACAACTAGTAGTTTTTGATAAAACTTCTCAAAACCTACTTGCAATCGCAAGTATGTGAAAACAAACTGATCTTTTGGTACCATCAAATCGTCGATAAAACAGTGTAGTGTTCTCAGAGAATGTGGTTTTTACCGAAATTATAGAGAAAAAGCGAGGTGTATTTCTATTTGAGTGGGATTTTCACTAAATGTCAAGGGAGTTCTTGGAAAACGTATACCTTCAAACACTCACATATTCATAAAACGTCAAACAAAACGTGTGAATGCTCCAACTAGGTTTTGTAAATTTTTTGAGTTTTTGGTCCAGTGTGAAAATCCTATAACTTCAACTGGATGCTACCCCTGGGATTGTCGTACGATAAATATAACTTGGAACTTAATCCACCATACCAAAAAAACTGTTGTCCTAACTTTGTATTCCTTCCGAACAGTGGCGTGCAAGTTGCATTTAAAAGACCCAAGGTCTTACAGGTGCGGCATAACCATGCCGTGGGTTCATAGTTCGTCGACTACGTCAATAATTTGTGAGTTATTCAACATTCTTGTAGTGCAACGAAAGAATGATTCTCTTTACTTTACACAACTTGCTTTGTTTAAACAATTAACAGCTTTACGACTCCTTCCATGTGCGTCAAGGAACGATTTAAGGAGAGGTTGTGTCACCAATTTATGTGGGTGCGACGGACCTGGATATTGACCATTGAATTTATAAAGCCCTGCAAGAACTCTGTTGGAATCCTTTCTTCAGTACAATTTCGTTAAGCACCCAGTTGCTTCTGGAAAATGGAAGAGATCTGCCAAGATCTCGAATAGGCTTCAGGCCTTCATCGTCACGCAAACGAAATGTAGTTCAATAGGCCATATTCTGGAGGGAACCTGAAGACATCTCACCGAAACCTATGGAAAATAGATGGAAGACCAGAAACAACATGGATGTCATTTGTTTTTAAGGAAGTTTGGTCTAGGGGTATTCATCGGTGGGCACAGCAAATAAAAGATGAGTCGAATCGGGAGAGGCAGAAAGATCTTATTGTTGTCCTATACTTCAGCAAGAGCTGAAACGCAGGCAAACAATTCATATTAAGAAGAACTACGGGTATTGAAAGTTAGGTTATGTAAGAAGGTTTTTGCAGTGGCTTTCTACGAGGCCTGCAATACTAGTCCTCAACACCCATAGAGGAAATAAAATGAGCCCTTGTTTGTGATGTGATGATACCCATGCTTGAATTTGTACTTGGGTACCCATTGAATTGTCACCCTCCAGGAGTATCAGCTCAGCTTTGGGTAAGTACTCTGGTTTTTTCTGTTCTTCCAAAGTACCGGCCACAGATTCCACGATATTCAAAAAGTGCTTATCGTGGATCAAGTTTAGTTGGCATAAACCACTCTATCCTGGGACGTCGAAAAGAGTAACTGTCTTTAAATATATCAATGTTTTTATTGGCTAGTTTACAACTGGCAATGCACTTTGCGGCTTCCCAGATTGCAAAAACTTCAACTTGAAAGACGCTACAAAATCTCAGCTTTGTACTTGTGGGTAACCTGAAAACATCCCTGACTTTACCTTTCCATCCGTATTGGATCCGCCTTTAAGCATCGAGACATGATCTTCGTTACTAACCCGGTTTTTTTCATACAGCATTCCGTCAGGACCACAATGTAAGTGAAGTTCGTTAAGCCCTCCAATTATTACTCCGCTTAATTCGTAACGATGATTTGCCGACATTGATTTTGTTAGCAAATCGAGTGACACTTGTAGCAGGAATGGTTGAAGCGATACGGGCCAGTCTCTAAATTTTGGTCATGGTATTGGCTGACGTCTTTAAGGTAGGAAAACGGAGCGAATTTGTTTTTGTGTTGGGCATTTTTGTTGACTCCCTTTCATGGTTTCCCATTGGGACTTCGAATTGTTTCCGCTTGGGAGACATGAAGAGCTGAACCCTATCTGCAGACTCCCCAATTGAAAGAAATCAAAATTGTAAAGTTGCTACTTTTGGAAGTCGATAGGATCTACTGCTGTTATGCCCATTCAAGAATATACCCGCACTAACTCTAAACACCGTCTTAGAGCTGTTAGTTAAAAAAGGCTTTTTCCATTAAAAAGCCCTAATCTGTTACACTAACTACAAACTGTAAGTAAGTTGACGCACATTCCCTTCTTAAACTACGGCCCTGCCATTAATGAATTGTCGCGTACGCTTTCTCCTTTTAAGGTGTTCTGCAAATTATTATTATCGAACGACAAATTAAGCGAATGTCCAATGGTTGTAAGAAGTAAGAACGTACAGAAAAGAGAATCCCAAGTGAATACCAATTATGTCTATATGTTTCCAAGCGTCGTCTCTATATAAGTGGCTTCTATAGCTTGATGGTTTAACTATTGGATCTTTTTCTGTTTGAAATCTGACGACAGGAAGTGAATATCAAATAAAAAGTGCTGTTCTATGACTATAGTGTGGTGTGCCATTTTGGATCGGATTTTATGATTGCTATTCCAACACATTGCACATTGGATAGGAGATTATCTATTCTATAGCGAGTTTAAGTCCAATCATTGGATCTGGGATGGCATTGGCATACGATTAGGTAGCAAAGCCGTAGACAGATGGAAGTAGCAAGACCACAACTGGTGAGATCATATATTTGTGTTCTTGGAAGTTGCACGAAACGAAAAAAAAAAACTGTTCCATCAACAATAAATTATGAGCATACCTCATGACTTAACCATCAAAAGGATATTTCAAAGTCTTTTTTTTGTCTTGTCCGTCTGCATCTGCAGATACAAAATGAAGATATCATAAATTTGGGATACTTTTCTTTAATTCTTTTGTTCGTCAGCGATGAGATTGAAAAACGTGTCGCTTACTACATTTCTGCAGACATCCATTTGTCTACGGCTGCGAAGTATCTTCGGGGTTTAAGGTTACTCATACTCATTCAAGATGGGGGACTTAATTTGCTGAAGCTTTTAGGATCTACATACATTATATCTTTATCTTTATGTCTTTGTATCTAGACTGTTGTATGTTTGCACTTCATTTTAAGATATTATTGATGACAGAGTGCGAATAAATGGACACAATTGATGGGCTCCAATATTTAAACAGAGTAAATATTGGACGTAGGCCAGTGGAAAATCGGTACGAAAACAACAACAGACGGATATGTTTGTTTACAATCGATATTTTTAGGCATAGGGTGTTATCACTGAAAACATAAATTTGTAAGTTATTTTGACATTTCAATTTTTGGTGTTGGCCAATAGCAAAGGGAATTTTGTTTGAAAAGGGTTTTTGTGTGAAGACACGCCAAGTGCGGAGTTCAACTCATTCACGTCTCTTTAATGGAAGCTGTCAGCCATGCAAGTAGTGGCATTTTCTTCTTTGACACTTCCGGAGTGACTTGGAAAACGGTTTCAATTTCATTGCCTTTGGTGTTTCGTATGCAGTTGCCCTAGCTCTAGATTCACCTGGAAAAGACCATATTATAGAAGACATACGAACTACAAATTCTAACATGCAACATCGCCAGAAACAGCGCAAATTGAAAGCTGCAAATTGATTGCTTGATCCACTGGACTGCATAAAATCACGAGGGTTGCTGTTGCTGTACAGAACTTTAATATATCTTTACGACAGTAAAAATATATTTGGCTGAGTAATGATTTTGTTGGCCGGTGATTTTTGGCACACTCATCCGGCTATACAACTTTGAACAGCAGCTGACAAGCTTAACCTCTTTTCCGGAAGCTGCTGTCGGCAGCAACAGTTTGACTCCTTCTGAAGCAAACAGCGCGGCGGCGGTTACCTGATCATTCCATCTATTTATTTGTAGAACGATACTATATGCCGAGATACCACAGCCACAGTTGTGACTGCGATTGTTTTTTCGAGGCCACCCATGGACATTGGTAATAAGAAAATCCAGATTCACATAGCCTAATAGAACAGACATACGACCAAAGCTCAGCTTATTCGACGTACTTTTTCGGACATAGTGCAAGACCGATAGTAGGCTTGGCGGACTATAGCTTGTTTGGGGGCAAATACAAAGATGTTGGTACGGTAGTCTTAACGCGACCATTAAAATTTTAATTTTTCTTCAAATCAGGATGGTTGAACAATGACTCTCTTAAGGTTTTTGAACGCTTAGCCAAGGCAGCAAATAAATCGCAACACTCCTTCTGCTTCGTTGTAGGATCCTTGGAGCGTAGAGGTAGCGGCACTTCTTCGTTTTTAGGAAACCTGCGGGCTTAGTTTTGACGATATTTTGTAGCTGGCTTCTATCCAACCATTACTTCTTTGAAGTTGAGGTGGCTCTGAGATAGTAGTTGGAACTTAAGAGAGCATAGACGTGTCTATCCTCCACCTCCTAGTGGTCTCTCTGGAACAATATGAATGGCAGGGAGAATTTGATGTAAATGAAATAAGGGTGAGAAATTGCAGCTAAATTACTTTGTCCTGCAGTTGCAGTATTGATTCCTTGCCGGTAACGTATGCAGGGTTAACCTTGTATGCGGCAAAGAGAGGAAGGCTTGGTGTGAGCATTTGAACATTGACTTCTACTTTGGCAAGTGGTTTAATGCGCATATCTTAAGGATACCAGGCCTTGAGTACACGGAGAGAATTGAAAAATCACCAATTTCGAAATATTCAGTTGCAATTTACAAAACATGTTTTTTTTGTAAATCACGGCACTTTGATTCGAAACTGATAAAAAAATTGGCAATTTAACTTTCAATTCATCTCAAATTACAACAATTCCTAAGTTGAGATTTACAATTCAAAGTTATAATTCAAGCTTGTGCCCTTCAAAGTAAATTACAACCTTTTTGTCGCAATTTACTACTTCAAGGGAATAATTCCATTTATACTTTTTACCAATCTGGATTTGCTAAAATTTTTTCGTGATTTACAATCACTGAGTATTAAATTCAACTCAAGTGTGTCTGACGGCTACGTCGAAGGTCCGGAGTTCGATCCCTACCTCGAACTAATAATTATCTTTTTTTTTGGTACTGTCTCTTTTGAGGAAATGTAAAATCCTCGAAAAGTAAATCTTGTTAATATTAAAAGTGGATCTTTGTAAGCCATTCGGATTCAGCGGGAAATTGATATTTCACCAGAATATCAACGCACTTACAGGAATCGTTCAGAATATAAGTCATTAGGCCCTGGCCCCGCTTGTGTCTCCAATAATGCCTTTTTTGTAGTTCTATTATGTACATAGGGAGAACAAGGTTGAATTTCAACTACACATTATATACAATTTCTTACCTTTATTTAAATGATCATCACAAACAATTGTACATTAGAGGTTAGACGTCCAAAATAAAACGACTATATTTTTCTCGCCAATAAAACATAATCTTAATTCAAAACACCCCTAAAATGTAACTCATATTCAGGTTACTTCTTATAATTAATTTTGATATCCGACTTGGATGCATCACCATGGCCTAGTAGATGTGTGCTAGGTTGGTATGCAGAGGGTCTCGAGTTCGATTCCTAGAATCAGCCAAGTAAGTAAAAGTTACATTTTTCAATAAATAATAATAAATGCTTTTCAATAAATAGAAAACGTTGCTTCTCTCAAAGCGATATAATTTGTTACAAATTGAGTAAAATGGGGTTGCAACTTACGACTTTACCACTCATTTTTTCAAAAACATATTTTTGATTCAAAACAAAAAGATGGAAATCTACGACTCGCTTTTTGCAATTTACAATCGAGTAAATATAAAATTGATACAAATTTGGATCAATTTTCGATTCGCGATGGCAGAGTTTTATTTCTCAGGATCGGATTATTGACCCAAAAAAGTGGTAATTTGCTATTTTTGAGTGTCAATATCTTCATTTCGTTCAATTTTGAAAATTGCGAACAAGGAGTCGTAATTTACAAAACCCCGAGCTAGGGTGAGAAACTGCATAAGATTTGCAGCTCATTTTTCTTGATCTGATCTAAAAATTCTCTCCGTGTATTGATGGCGCTCATCTGGAAGTGAACTAATGGTTGCGAAACTCCACCGGAAGCTCTGGATATAGGCCCTCCCGGATGGTGAAGTTCTGGTGTTTCACGACACTTTGCCACCTGGGACTATCTATGAGATCGGTCCCGCCTTGTGGGAGTATTGTGGTGACTGTGGTTACTCCCAACGTGGAAACATACGGCACCCAAGAATTTAATTTTTGGATGCAAGTGGTGTTAAAGGCCTAGCTCCTCACCAAGGAGTTTGGACATGCCTCAACATGTTCCATAAAATGTATACTAAGATATATACCTTAGGGTAGATCTTAGAGCTCTGGTCTTAGATTAGTTTGACTTTGGTATGTGAGTAGGCTCGCCGTGGAATTTAAGGTGTCTACGTAAAGCTTATTTTCATTCTGTCTTCAAATCAATGGACATAGTTATCAAATATCAAGCAGGGTGGAGTAGTCAACTATCGAATAGAATTCAACCACCTAACAATTTGCAATTGGAATCAGACTTTGTCGTGATCATGTTGCAAAACACCATTCAACCTCGACTGTTCAATGGAAATGAAACTGGCCCTTGAAATTGTATGAACAACGTCAGTGCTAAGACGACTATAAAAAAAAAGCACGTACGAGAGGATGTTTAGATTTCCATGATTGCCATGGCTTTGCCATTCAAGTTCAAACAGCTGCACTTCCCGTGCGCCTGGCCTTCAGGATGACTATCAAAAAATCACAAGAGTCAATGCAAGTTTGAAGGCTTAACTAAGAGACTCGGTGCTTCGCCCATTAACAATTGTATGTTGCGTGTTTGCGTGTCGGCAAGCAATTATTTTTGATCCCAATCCATCTGGACAAGAAAAATACGGATCATATTTTCCGACACAATGACTATATTGAGTTTTCGAAAAACATAAGTGTCCAAAACCTGGCGCAGATGAGGCCAATAATGAGCAAAGCAACTAACCAGAAAGTCTTTAACACTCATGTTACTAGACATTTTGCTTACTTGGTTTGACTTTGGAATTTCTCTTAGCAAAGATCTGCTTAAAAGCCTTTATTTATTTCATATCGATGAACATTAAAAGACCTTATAAAAAGACCTGCCTTTTTTGAATATAATCAAAGCCCACAAAAGGCACAGAAGTATTTTTTTTAAGTTTTTCCACGTACAAAGCCTAACCTTCTAGTTCTATCACTTCATTATGCCTTTGCGGCTTACAATCTTAACTATGACGACAAAAATTGAATTTTCTAAATTTATCTTTTTAAATTAAAATTAATCTAAAAACACACCCAAAGAAGATCACATGCGTCGGTTGACGGTACGACGACGTACAAAACCAAATTAGCAATTCATCACATCATTCATTTCATAAATTTAAGAGCTTACTGGCCATTAATCCAAAAACCAAGATATTAAATTATTTTCTGTCGAGCTGTTGAAAGATACATATTTTTTTTTTTTTTTTTTTTAATTTATAATTCTTCAGACCACAAGTCATTAGCATTTAAATTCAATTTCAATAAGTTTGCCAAATAAAATATTGTTTATGAGTCAGAATACTTTTTGGACTCAAAATATTTGTATGTAGGTACCTACAAGATTTTTTTTTTTGAAATTTTGAAAAGAAAGAAATCAATCGAAAAAAAAAACAATCCTAAAAAAATTTAGAATGTGCAACTCAACTAAAAATGCTTCAATTAATTTTATTTAAAAAAACGTACTAGATCTGTATGTAACTAGCATGTACTCGAAAAAATGAGAATCAACAAGAACAAACCATTAACAAGAATAGCCAGACAAGAGACTTTTGATTTGCATCGCATACAAAACCAGATGTTGTAGATTGTTTTGCCAAATAAAAATATTTATGAGTCAAAATAAATTTTGGGATAAAAAATTAAAGATTTATCTCAAAAAAAAAATCGGAAGGAAAAAACCACTCAAGGTGACCTATCTAAGACAGAGATAAAAAAAAAGATAAACATTTGGTTGAATCACCTGCTGAATGAATGAATAACTTTCTATGTTCCTAAGTGACAACTAAATTACGCGATACGGCTGTTCCCTATCAGCCAAACTCTCATTTCCTTGAACCAAACACCAATATTTGAACTATTAGGTTTCTAAGAAGAGAAAAACAAGTGTATTTATCATCTGAGATACATACTTAGGTACAGGTTCCCTCTGATAAGATAAAATCTGTGTTTGTACTGAACACACAAAAAATCTTCATCTCTTGGAATTTTTAAATGATAAATCATAAAATTTATCTCTACAGAAAGATAAGTGCGTATGTAATATCTAAAAATGTATGTGTTTAATTTTATTTATTGTTCCTTAATTGGATAAAAGAAAAACTGCAAATTTGTTCGAATGAATTGTATCTTTATCTTGCAAGAAAACAATTCATTGGAAAACGTGCAATTTTTTGAGAAAAAAAATACAAAACAACTTAATTTTCTTTTTGTATTATCATTTTGGAATTGATCCAATTAATGTGTCCACACATACTTTAACACCTCTTGATCAGGGTCAAGTGTATGAGGGAAGAAGGAAAGATTTTCGTAATGATCAAGCTTATTTTTTTTAATATTAAATTGGAATCAAGAATATCTTTTTCGCTGATGATCTCTTCGATGTGACTCATGAATTCGGTCATTTTAAAGATATTAGAAAAGAGGGCAGGGGAACACTTAAACACATAAATTATTGAGATTCACGCCCCGGTCGATTGAGAGTTTTTTATAATTTAAATTTTGTGTTTAAGTCAGATGTTCGCTGCTTATGCAGATACTGCACAATATTTTTTTTGGTTTTAAAGATTGAAAAGTTGAAAATATCGGCAGACTTGGTCAGAACGATAATCGATAGGAACAGCTTGGTCATTCATACTGGCATACGAAATTAGAGACGGCCAGGGTAGGCAGACAGCTGGTTGAGTCAATTTTATTCCTTAATACGAAATTTGATGAGTTTTTTTTTTATAAATTCTTAAACCTTCTTTTTATGTAAGTAAATTGTGTTTTTTTTTTAAACGAGCTAATAAATTTCGTGATGTTTATATTTTGAAAATAGTGGGTTATGTGCGGGATCTGCGACTGCACCTTATGCTAAAGTAATTAATAACTAATTATTAATAATTGGACCCATATTGCTAATACACTGAAAAATATTTGAAATTCGCTCTTCAATAAGTAATTGCTTGTAAGCGAAGATCAGCGATTTCAAGTGCCCCGAAAAAAACTTAACTAATGGCTTGCAATAATAAGGTTCAGTTAGTAAAACCCTTTATGTTACCTACATTAAAACCATTAGACAGTATGAGGGCACATTTGTATCTATACTTACTAAGTCCGAAGTTAGTTTCAGCGTAAACTGTTCAGCATTTCATACTTTCAGAAGATGAATGCAGTAGGCCAAAATCCACTTTTTAAATTAAACCCACTAATAAGTTCACAAATCTGTTGTAGACTTTTAATTTACGCAGCGGGCCAAAAGTCCACACAAAAATCTAGCTGGTTTTCGTGTTTCTTAACTGTGACCACAGGGATACCAATGTAAAGGTAAGAACAAACTTCACACTTCACTTTGTATGGGAACTTAGTCACACTTTGAAGCATGAAGAAGAAACTTACTTCCAACATCAATAGTTAAACTACAGTTAGTTATCAAAAACTTAGCTTACTTTTAGAATTTTTTGGGGAAACGGCTTGAAGTAAAGTTGTACAAACAAAAGCCCAATCCCACCACCGACTTGGTCAGAACGTGAGCATTGATATGTATAACTTTGAGGTAGTGCTAAATAGCTGTTTCTTATGGCTGAATAGCCCTATCGAAAAGAACCAAGAAGACACTGTAAAGAACACTCATTATTCCGGTCTTGCTAGATGGTGCAGAAGCATGGACCCTCTCCCAATCGGATGAAAAGTCACTTGGAATCTTCGAGAGAAAAGTGCTGCGAAAGATTTATGGTCCTGTCTAAGTAAACCGAGAACACAACATTTGGCGAAGAAGATACAATGACGAACGTGCTGTATACAGCGACATTAGCTTAGCCAGGAAAATTCGTATTCAACGACTAAGATGGCTGGGCCATGTGGAGCGAATGGACATCAACGCTCGAGCTCGCAAATTCTTCAATGCCAAACCAAAGAGAATCAGAAGCCAAGGTAGACCTTATCTTCGATGAACGGCAGGCTATAGTGATCGAACACTAGCACCACAGTCTAGTAGAGCCAACACAACTAAGTAAATAAGTAAAATTGGACATTTATTTCACAATGAAAGGAAGGCTGAAGTACTGATAACACATTGATTTCTGAATGTCCGTGAGTCATAATGAGTTCCTTTCCGGGGTACTGCCTCTTTCGAGGAAGTGACAAATCGTCCAGTAGTAAATTCTTTTATAGAAAATACTTCTCTGTAAGCCGTTCGGATTGATTCGGTGGTAAATTTTAGGTCCCTTCCATTCCTGCAGAATATCAACGCACATACAGGAATGGTTGAGTGTGTAAGTCACAGGCCCAGGCCCCCTTGAAGCTGTTGCCCCAACAAGTTATTTATTTATTTAAGTCATAATGAGAGGGAAAAATCGATCCGGGTAAAGCATTCCATATTCTTGTAGTGCAGCTGAAAATTAATCCTTATACTGGAAACAGTTACGTCCACAGTTAGGCTCGATGGAAATCCTAGCAATGCGAGTGTTACGGGGACATTTTTTAAGGAGAATAATGGAACTGCCGATTTCGCTTGAGCACCGTTTAAAGAATACAACAAAATAAATCGGGCGATGTTCAGGTGAATCAATTATTTCCGCAATGGCCATTTCACATATCAATCAATGTTCAGGCCACAGACCAATACAGACAGCCAACTCGTACTCCTCTTGTCTGAAACACCCGCGAAATATTTTGTCTGTGAATACGTGAACATATATGTCTGCGCATTTTGTGATGGCAACCAACCTTGTATTAACTATTTATTTTTGTGATTGTGTTTGCTACTCCCAGTTAACAAAACAGTTCATGTGTAGGTTGTATCTCTTTAACCACCAACAACCCACCACTTACAAACCACCCACCATTTTTGAATTTTTTTCTCACCCCATCCTCCCAAACATCAACCTCTTACCCCAACATACAACCAACAGCCCACCATTTTTGACAATTGTTTCCTCCCCCCCCCCCACACAGTATAAATACCCCCTTCCTTACCACCAACAGCCACCAACACCACCTACAACCAGCACCAACCATCCACACCGCCTAGAACCATCAACCAACCACCCACTATTTTTGACAATTCTCTCCCAAACACCAAATCCAACCACCAACTACACCTGCTACTCACCCACCATTTTTTGTATCATATTTTCAACCCCCCCCATCTCCCCCCCACCCACAACCACCTTCACAAACCACCACTGCCAACCGCCCAACCCAACAATTGTTGACAATCCCCCCACCCATCCCCCAAATCCAAACAATCACTCCACCTTCAACCACCAGCCACTCACCCGCCATTTTTTTTTTTACACTTTTGGCCTCCCCCAACACCAAATTACCCCCATCCCCAACATCACCGCCAACTACCCATCCCACCTACAGCAACAAACCAACCATCTACCATTTTTGACAATTTTTTCCTCATTCCTTCCCAACACCAAATCAAACCACCCACCCCATCTAAAACCACCTTCAGCTCACCCACCATTTTTGATAATTTTTCTTCTTCCCGACACTACCCACCACCTCCCACACCCACCACCACTTTCAATCACCAACCAGACTATCTAGGCTATCAAAGCAGCTAGGTAAGGTCAGCGTGACTGTGACATATTTTCGTGCGTGTGGCCCATATATTCCAAACCGATTTATTAGACGTTATCACGTCAAAAATAAACCAAAGAAATTAGTCTTCCAAACAAATTTTAAATATTACAAAATGTTCTTATAATATTATAAATATATATACGAGTAAATATTAATTCAATTTGGTTGAAAACTACCAGTAAATTGCCCCGGTGGAAGTGATACCACTTTCAACTCAGCAATTTGCGTAGAGGTCTAGTACTGAAGTAACTTTTTATGGTTTTAAGTCTGTATCTTCTGCACGTAAAAATTTGAGAATACAGAAAACTGCGTTTGATAAAATTGACTTATGTATGTTCCTCCAATCTACTTACATTTTTAAGCTGGACTTAAAAGACATATAAATACATTAAATAACCCATAAAACCAGAGTGTGATAAGAGACTAAGCGTTTTATAAGATTCATAAAGAAATAAAAAATCACAAAGAAGTTATAAACTTCGTTTTTAATAACAGATTTGTCATGCGATTAAAGACAATTAACACCTTTGTCCTGCCACAAGCAACATTTTCAGACAAATCAAACCGGTCACGCCCTTTGTAGGCAATATCAAGAAAATATTTATAAATGGTCGGTCATAAATGGAAAACCAATTTACTGCAAAATTAACCACAGAATGATAAAAACTTGAAATTGTTTAAATCCACACAAAAAATATAAACTCATGGATACACAATGCAAATTCTTTCTTCTTGCTTGCAACATGATAAGTATCTCATAAAATTGTAAAATCAATTACCATAAAATAGTTCAATGGGATTTGGTTTTTTGTTGTTGTTGTTGCTGGTTGTTCTGATGGGCTCATCATCAAGTAAGTGCATAGGCGTCTTTATGTCTGCTGCACTAAAAACATGGCGGTGCATTTAAATCTTAGAAAAAAGATACAAACAAAAGGGCATACTGTTCGTTGTTGTGTGCGCTTGCGGTTGTTTGAAACTAGAGAAGGTGGTAGGAAAAAGATACTAATTTCCCGCCATGTCCACGGTCATTTAAGCTCATAGCTAAGTGGGTGATTTAAAACCTACTGTGCTGGACATGGACATTAGACATATGGAAGTCAAAGAGTGTCACTTGAAGAGGCTTATTGTCATTGTCAATTATGTAAAGTGAGATACAATTTGTTGTGGGTCTGGGTAGTAAGAAGTTGGTGTTTAAGATTATGTTCAGTAGCTTGGAGGGATTATAATTAACATCTTTGAATTCTTGTGTCATGAATAAGTTTGTCATTCGAGTCAATGATCCTTTTCATTAATTTCTCGCTTGAATGGTATTGAACTACTTTTGAGTCTATTTTGGAGTAGGCAAAGAGATCCCTGATACAATTGTTGTTACTATAAAAGAGAAGTACAACAACCACGGGTAGTGTGTGGGACCACCAAGTTTCGGGGTTCGATCCCTGACTCCATATAAGTTTATGTTTCCAAGGTACTGCTTCTTGCGATTAATTAACAAATCTTCCATCGGTATATCAATTGTAGGTGCCAATCAATCCTGCAGAGTTTCAACGTACTCACAGGAATGGTTAAGAGTGTAAGTCGCCACTTAGAGCTGTTGCGCAGCAATCTTACAACATCCCAAGGAGTTTCGTTCATCAGAATAGACAGCAGCTTTCTAATTCGTATGAAATGCCACAGGGTTATGTACTGTCACCGATTTTGTTTGTCAGATGTTGTTAGAACTGAAACAGTGGGTGAGAATTAGATGCTTCAATCCATTTCATTAGACAATGAATTGTGGATGTGGATAAGATAAACAAAATTAGACTTAGACAAGAAACTGAAGTGGCCCATACGCCATCTTGTTTAGTCTTGTAGGTCAACTATTTTGAAGTAAGCTTCGTCTTAGAATTTCGAGCAGTCGGCAAAGATGAGGTATAAATAGAGATAAATGGAAGGGTTCAGGAATATGATGCATCAAGTAGCCAAGTATAACTCTCTCAAAGTGACAAGGAGCTTTACACAATACCATCATCATCCAGAATGCCTAATTGCTAGGATGCTTCGAGAAATGATTATTTGGGTGATATTCGGTGCACTTTGATGGAGTGTCGCGAAGAAGATTCGTAGAAAATAAAACACACCACCTCGTTTAGTTTTCGATTGAGCCTATGAAGCGCAAAGAAACAACCCATATATCCAAAATCCAAGATAGCGCGACCGTATGCGTACCTCAAAGCAACTGGCTAAAATTTGGTCTGACTGGAAGGATGCTGTTTCAGCATGTTATCCACAATGGGCTTTTGAGCGCAGGAGATGCATTCATTCGAAAACTTCTTGCCTTCCTCCCTCATGGTCATAGAGCGTTCAAAATAGGATATATCACTTGGTTTGAGTCGCCAAAATAGATTGCTTGGTTGGCAACCGCGTTATTTGTGGACAAGTCTTTTTCAAACGATCACTCGATCATCCGTTTGCAGCGCTTAAAGTCGAGTTTCCACTTGAAATCCTATGCTAACTTCAACTTCAATTGAACAATCTTTTGGGAGTTTAATTTTATTCATTCTCGTCTGAATCGGAAAACAGATGGATCTCAAGGATGTTAGCTTCTTCCAAAACAAGACCGCAGAACACACAAGCATGCATGGACTTTTTGCGTGTCGATTTTCCCAGGTGCCTGGTCTCTCTTAAAGGCGAGAATTGGCAAGAGCACATTCCTAGTTTGGCCTCTGCGATCCAGACATGTGGCCTGTGTCTTACCCTGTTTCTGAATTCTGGAAGGTAGTTTGAAACTCGACTTGAGCAGAACAACTTTTTGCTGCTTTTACTTTGGTCTCCAGTTTGAAAATCTTATCTGGAAAAAACACGGCACACTTTAGACACCTTGCTTCATTCTGTGAAAAATAGAGGGAATATTGTTATATCTTCTGTCACCTTTTATTCGGGGCCTGGACCATTGCTGTATGTGCGTTGATATTCTGCAGTAATGGAAGGGACCTACAATTTACCGCTGAATACGAATGGCTAACAGAGAAGCACTTTCCATGACATGATTTACACTAAAAGGATTTGTCACTTCCTTGCAAGAGGCAGTACAACGTAAAAGAACTTAGGTGGAGTCACGAATCGAACCCAGAACCTTTAGCGTGACAATCCGACTCACTAACCACTATGCACGCGCATGGGGTACTACTTTTTTACCTGGATAAAGGACTATAAAGTTGAAAAAAACTATATTTTATGCAGCTTTGAAAGTTCTCCGAAGATTTTCTAGTTGAAATGTTTTGTGAATTCAGAAAACTCAACAAAAAATTTACTTAAAAACAATTACAATAAGAAATGTGGCCAGTGCTGTCGCTATTGGGAACCGCATACTTATACTATCCCGGCACTACATTATTGAATAGGGCTTTCACTTTGATTAAACAGAAATTTGTTGTAACTGTTATATTAAGGTTGATAGAGTGGTGAGTTAAACTGATTCTTCACTTATCAGGGTAATGATAAATATTATATTGAACGCCCTGTTTTATAATTGGTGTAGTCTTTAATTGAATGCACCCCTGTCAGTTGAAATTGATGACACTTTAAAACATAAATCAAATATTATGTTCTGTCATTAAAAATCCTTCATTTTTCTCAAATGACGTTTTCTATTGCAATTCACATGACACACCACTAAATAGACAACAGACACCAATAAATATGAATATAATGTCATATCATTAAATTTGTCATGACATCACCCCAATTCCCAGTCGGGGAACCAATAATTTGTTTCGGTATCAAATTTCAAAATAATTCTGGAAAATTAATCAATTTTTGATTTATGTTTGTTTAATCATAAGATTTATTAGAATCCACCAATAAAAATGATTTAAAGCGATAAAATTGACCACATAACCTCCCAAAAAAAAAAAACATTGCTATAGGTCACTGACAGTAAGTAAAGTTCTCATTCTTCACTAAATTCAAATTGCCTGTCAAGATACCCCCATCTATTATGTTTTCCAGGAAACTCTTAACGTTCCGAGACAGAATGACATCACACACTAAAGCCCCTCACTCACTAGTCGAAGTAGTGTAGTACTGACCAATTTAAAATCAATTGGCATACATATTTTCATCGTCTGCAAAAGAAAATAAAAAAAGAAAAACATTATCGAAGCCATATTGCGAGCGAAATTATGCAAACATTTGTTCGGAAAGTCTCAAATGACAGTTAACAAAAATGACATCATGAACATGAAGCGCCATCCACATGAATGCGTTCAGTTTCGGCATTTCGTGTCGGAGTCATTGAAATGCCAACTGGCACAAATTCAATATTCCACGTAGGTACCTAAGTTATTAAAATAACAATAAAAATATACTTTTATTTTAAAAAATATGGAAGCAAATGGCGATCGGTTTGCAATTCAGTTATTTTAATAATTAAATTTATTGCTATATCGTTTCGTTCAAAATACGCTTGATATAGCACAGTGGCACAGTGTTAATTACCCCAACACAGCCTGTGCTTGTGCGATGAGTCGTGCTTTATGAGTTTTGTGAATGAAATTTGTATGAGATACTTTACTTCAATTCTGTCGTTTTTATTGGACGAGGCGTATACGCATGAAGGCCGCTCAAAAAGCTCACACTTACATCAGGAACGATGCGTGAATAATTTGAATAATTTTTTTTTTATTATTTTTCGAATCAGTTTTCAACATAAATTTTGTAATTTTGTTGTTGCTTTCAATTATTAATACTCTCGGAATTTATTTTATTTTCTCAAAATTAAAAGAAGCTGTTTTGTGAATATGTTAAAAATAGTTTTTTTAGTTTAACAAAAATATGTAAATACAAGTCGTACCTGGACTATCTACTCCGATAATGGCATCTGAATCCTCTTGGTTTTTGTAAGCATAAACGAAATATAGTTGAATCTTATGTTACTTAATTATTTTATTCAAATTGATAAAATTTATTTAAGAAAATACAAATTAAAAATAAATTATGAAACAATATGTGTAATTAAATATTTAAAGCAATGACATTTTTTTTCAAAACTTAATTAATCAAAAAGATGCACTCATTTAGATATAGAGCTAATGTTCGAAACGATTCATCGAGTCATTACGAATGGCCTTAAAATAGATTTATCTAACAGATACAAAATGATCGAATGATGGATGTGTAAACACAATAATAGTTTGAAAATAGTTTTTAATTTTTCTTTTGCATTTCTCCGACATGAACAGATCCACTTTTATTTTTGAACTAATTTCATCAAAATGTGGAACAAATTGTGACTAATGATGCAGTCAGGTACATTTGCGTGTGTAGTAGTTTATATTTTGGTTTGGTGTTTGTGAAATAGATTTTGAAATTATTGCTCGTTAACAATGTAAAGTAAATTAATTGAAACATGCATTTTAATAAAAAAAGAAATGGTATTTGAAAAATTATCCTTAAATTCAAAAAAATGAGTTTCCATAAACAGTTTTTGCTTAGAACTTGGACTTGGGTATTACTTTTAGAAAAAATAATGATCCTTCGCAGGTGTCTATGGGGCGGGTCATTTTTGAGAAGAAAAAAAAAAACTAAGCCAGGTTATTCGTTTTATTCAAAGAAAAACTGCCGACTGATATGTAGGAAATATCTTAGAAACATTTTTCAACCCGGTTTATAAGCCAGCACGGTTTGAAAATTGACGGAGGGGGTGATATGTATGACAAGGATCGAAGGCAGACAACTAAAAGCATACATCGCAGGTACTGTGACAGGAAGGTCTTGATGGCTTGAACGTAGTACCGAAGCAGGGCTAAGACGTTCCACAACGCACAGATTTCAAAGTTAAAACCAACACAAAGTCGGTGTGACAGCAGGGCCGCCACCTAATTATTAAGTCGAGATCGCACAGTTGTTTACTGCTATAAGGAACACAAGACAAAAAGCTGGGATAGTTATTTGCTAGCTTTGAATAAGGACCAGATCGATTCGTCGGATGATGCTGACTCAATGTCTGATGAGCAGTAGGTATCTACAACATATTAAACCCAGGAACAAATTTTGCAAATAGCAATGTGACACATTGCTTGCACAAAAGTGCCACTCATGGATGATGGCGTTGTGAGGAAGAATATGTTTTGAGTTTAATAAGGTATCACAGTTTATTATTCCTCATTCGATAGAGCCGTCAATATTGGAATTAAATGAGCTTATCATAAATTGCTGTTGTACTTCCATTTTCCATACTTATCTGGGAACTATGTAATATGAAAAGCTGAAGGCCGTGCAATAAACTAATTAAGTTCCTCAAAATATTATATTCTGGAGGATATAATTAACCAGCGTTTGGAAAACCTTAGAAAGAAGGGATGTGAGCAATTGGTACTTATGTATTTACTTTTAAAGGGGGATAAAAATATGCCTTTTTTAGGAAAGGGCTGGACAGATGCTGTTTTCCATCCACTGGTAAAAAGAACAGGTAGAATAGCACAGATAAAAAATCCTTTACGGAGTTCAAGAACTTCTTTTCAGTACTATAATGGAAAAGATTATAGACACTATCCGGACCAGCGGATTTTTGTATACCGAGATCTGAAAGTATTCTTGCAACAGCTCAAGCTGAAAAAATACTTTTCCGATAAAACCATTTACGCTCTCTAAAACAGTAGGAGTTACAAAACTCTGTGGTAGTTTTGAATTTGCAGAAAATTGTCCTGCGAACAGCTTTGGCTTGAGTGCTTGAGAGCTGTCTACAAGAGTGAACCAAGTTTTGAAACGAAGACAAAAGAAATGAAATTCAATGAGCTGTGGGCTTGCGTTTACGACGTTTGCTTTCACTTTAAAAAAAAAAAATAGTCCAAGTGACAACTCCGACCATTAAGTTACGCAAACGTTTTGACAGATCGAAAAAAACCTAACCAACCAGCAAACTGCCTAGGCGGCTTGATTCTGATATCGTTGTTAGTCTGAGGAATAGTCCAGTAAATTGATTATATTGACTGGCCAAAACCAAACCACAAAGTAGTATAGGAAGAATTTTAAAGCATGGGAACACGAATGCTTAGAGTATTAAGTAGGATGTACCATATGACTATACAAGAATATAATTTATTTGGGACAGGGCAGCCGAATTCAGAGCCGTACCGGACATCTGTCTGTTGCTGGAACAGAATTTTGTACTCGTTTGCTGCGCTAGCAATCCCATATCACATACCAGGAGAAATATAGTGCTCTACAATCACTCACCAGATGACGCACCGTTCGCTCCCCTTTTCTCCTCTTTATACAATGGCTTCAAGTCGATTTTGTGACTAATTTCGCCCATTTTCACAAAATTAATCACAAAAACAAATCACAATGACGTTTGAAGATTGGTGCATCGATGTTATTTTTTTTTAGGTACATTTCAAGTAAGTTATTGGAGTGAGTTATTAAAAGCTTTCAATTCATTAGATCATCTACATTGCATTTCTTGCTCTCTTTGGTTTTTTAAATTTACCCAGGATCGCCCCAGATTCTTGACAACTCCAAAAATACACAAAAAATTCTTGACAGCAAACACCACAGCTCAACAGCTGATTTGTTAACTCAACCCCCAGGTTTAAAAAAAAAAAAGATTCTCGTTTGGGCGAGTTAAGGTTTTGTGGAGATTTTAGGTCTTAAGCTATGAACTTAATTTTTTTTATTTTGACGTTCATACGTCTCCGCATTGCATATAGAACCTAGAGTACCTACTAACACTTGGGAGTGTTTCTGGTTAGCCGCGGACGGCAAAACAAGACATTAACTCATTTTAAATTATGGGTGAGGAAGGAAGAGATGGAAGGGAGTAAAGAATGTGCTGAGAATTGTCATAAACAATGATGACAATTAAATTGTCAAATAAAATGAATTTTGATTTTACACGTTAGCTGCATCAGCAGCGCGTGATATTACTATAGGTTCTATTTACAATATGGTCTCCGTCTCCGACTGCAGTACCAGCTCCATTGTGGTTAGGCATAGGCAGTGAAGCGACAAAAAATAACATGGCGGAGATGAATGTATGTGGTGCGTTCTTTCTCTAGCCATAGTCAACTATATTGTTAACAATAGTCAACAAAAAGGCGTTCCTTTAATCCAAATTACATAGTTACGTATGTAACTATATGACGTCATAACAGCGTTCCTAATCTCACGTTGAAGTGTCAAATAGTTACGATTTGTTACTATTTCCAACTCACTTCCATAATATGAGCTGAGATTGTTGATTTGTCTAATGGGACGTTTTGTATTACACAATTCAAAATCTTTATTAAAAAATTAAAAATTCTCGATTTTAGCAGCTAGAACGCCTTTAATTTCTTTGAGTGATCAACAAGAAAGAATAAAATGTACTTTTCACCAATTTTTAGGAATGAGACAGTATTATTTATATATTTCCTCAATATACAAAAAAAAAAAATATTAAAAGTATAAAACAAAGTACATATATCGTTCCTAAATAGTTTGTAAAAAACCCAACTAATCCTGACAATGATACTTCAACAATTTGAACTGAGGAAGAGTTAAAGTGGCCTGAACTTATAGCTCGAGGAATATTGGATTTGTATTCAAACACGAAATGTAGCTCTAGCTCAGAATTGCGAAACTATTTTTCAAAGCTCTAAAAAATCATAATCTTCAGAAAGATTTTCCCCTAAAGAATCGGTGCTTATAGATCTTTTGTTTTAACCTAACGCCATTACCTTGTATTTGCCCAATGCATTTCCGAAGGAGTGACTTTTTCAAAAATTAAAATAGCAAATTTCCCCCAAGATAAAACTGTTGACCCGCCCTACCTTTGTGTAGGTACTTAAGTACATCCGACAAGCCCTCCAATTATTCTTATACAAACCGCTCTCTTTCCTACCCACTTTTCCCCTTCAAAATTCATTTCTTCAATCTTAACAATGCAAAAATATTTGTATGAATATGCATGCGGAACATCATGCAAAAGCCAAGAAAAAACAACCTACAAGATCTTTTTCATCGATAAAAAACAATATTGTCAACTACATGCCGCCGCTTACCTTCGTTTATGTATCCTCCATCCATTGTGATTGCTGATTGTGTTTTTGCGGCCTTTTGTAAAAAAAAAGTATGTACAAAGATACTCTTTTTTTGCACACTCTGCTTCAACTAGGTACTTGAAATACGATATTAAACTCTTCTTTCTGCTTGACTTGTTGCACAATGTTATTCCACTACATGGAGGCAAAACCGGAGAAAAGATATAATTTTAAGAAAAAAAAAAACTATCTATTCAGGGTAATTGTACCCGAAATAACTTGAAACACTGAAATACACTTCAAAAACACTTAAAATTGAATTTCACAATTTACCGCTCTAAATGCAACAGGTATGTATACCTCTCCTCAATTATGATAGACACTACCGAAGAAACACATGTATCTTGAAAATATTTTTTGAATTTATAACGAAAACACTAAGAATAGATTCGCAGGAAAATAATTGTATCTTTTTGAATCAGATATTTGACACACTTGACCATTTTTACTTCTATAAACGAGATAGGAAATTCTTTTTTTTTTATGATCGAGTTGAATCGAGTTGTCGAATGTTTAAAATGCTGATTCTGATACTTCCCACAAAGAGTAGGTATCTCTGGATAGAGTGGTTTTTTCAAGCTAATGTAATTCAATTCGAATGGTTAAAATGTATCTTTTTTCACGATACAGCAGTCGTTGAGTCGTATCTGCTTGCGGTTTTTATTATGCAGAGTAATCAAACCTGGAAAGAAAAGAAGAATTTTTTTTATAATATTATTGTATCTGGTGGGTTTTTTTTTGTTTTGTTTATAAAAAGATACATCTCATTTTCAACATACACAACACACGCCATTTACTCATCTCGGAACGGATTTTAATGCAAACATTAATTCTCTGTCATGATCATTTCCGTGCAGAAGCATTCATAAAAATAATGTGAATTTCTCGCGGGATTTATTTTTAGGACTTGGGACGTTGTGTTCGCATTCAGCCAACGAGTAGCTTGCTAATCATGCGCCTGGGTCTGCCTTGACATTTGCATTTTGTTTTCGATTTCATATAGGAATATGAGGTATCTTTTTATATGAATACTGGCATCAAAGTAGATATATGATGAATGATGATGTTTACCCCTGGTTTATTACAAGTTTATGGAGGAAGGTCACACCGTTTTACAAAAATTAAGCAACAAAAGATAGCGTGTGCATCTATTTTAAGGTATTAATGTATCTCGCGGATTTATTTGGCAAAGTTATTGATTCGCCAAATAGATTATGTAGACCAATATTCTAAATTCTAGCTGTTTAGTAGGGGATGTATAATAATGGGAATTCTGTTAATTTTTCAATTCTTTAAGACTTATGACAGGAGCCTACACATCAAAATCAAAAAACTTACAAAGCTATTACCTTAGACTCTGGTCTTGTGTATTTTTACCCGAATCTAGATTGGTATAGGTATTTAAAGCGATTTGACCCAGATTGTCTGCCACTACATACTTTGAGATCCGGAAGAACAGAACCTACCCCATCCCATCTATTGAACATTGACCGTGAAACAGAAAAAATAAAAATAAATGTATCTATCTACAATGTTTTCGAAACCATAATTCTAAAAATAAAAATGGAAAAAAATCGACTTCTCAATATGAATTCAAATGATTCTCGAAAGTTCTTTGATTAAAAACAAAATTATCGATTCAAAAACACCTCATGTGAAAAACAAAATATTTCAAATATTTTTCAAGAGGTAGGAAAATTCAATGGGTTTTCTAGTTTTTTTTTTTTTGATGAAGCTGGGTTATAGGATTTATCTGCCAGGATAGTTAAAAATTAAATATTTGACCAAAGAGGTCAGTATCTTTTGAATTGATTCTTGAAATGTCAGCTAGGGTGCTATTCACGCAAGTTCGAAAAGTTCTATTCACCGACAATTAACTTCGAATATTCGAAAAATGGCTGATGCTTTCTTTTTCGTGAATCAAATGTCAATCGTATCGTATCGAGTCAACTGTTCAACGTTGATTTAGGAGCATCGAAACGAAACAAGGAAAACCGGGAGCTGGAAGGGATTTTTGAAACATTTTCGGTAGTTTTTACCTTGTTTATCCGCTAAGATTGTTTTGATTCATCTGACTGTTACCTAAGGCGTCAGTTATAGCGACCAGTAAACCGCATCAGTAAACATTTTCTTTTGTAGTATTTAATATGTTTGAATGCGTTTTGAAACAAAAAGTGTATACCAATCGGAGGCGAATAACATAAATTTATTTATTTAAAAAAAATATATTGATTCGGTAATGTATTTTTTACGGAAAACCAATAATTAGATTTTACTGGCAAAAACTCATTTTACTTATCAGCTGATTGTCATGTCACTCAAAATGAAACAATAATTCATTCTACTTTCTTACTGCTTCGTTCATCCGGAATAAATTCGTTCATCCGGAAATAAATTACTGGTACATTTGCGACCAGAAAGAAGAAGAAAAAGATAAGATGCGTTGCTATTTCCATTTTTTTACCGACATAATTTTACTGATCGCTATAAACGACCGTCAGTAAAAAAGCTCCAAATTCATTTGTTTCCGATTTTTACTGATGCTTTTTACTGGTCGCTATAACTGACGCCTAACCAAGCATTCCCCAGTGCCAACATGGTTGAGAAATGAGACGGGTTATAGTGCTGCATACGAAACAGCTGGTTTCGAACATTTTTCTAATATTGCTTGGTGAATCGACTAACGAGGCTTTTAAGTTAAAAGTTATCCGTCAGTGCCAAGCTTATTGTTTTGGTATTATATATATTTTTTTTTTTTTTTGAATCTTTATGTGGCAAGCTGTTTTTCAAAACTTCATCATCAGGCTTCTCAAGTGCGTGGTCAACCCAGAGCCACTATTTCGCTGTATGAAATCAACTTGCCTAGAAATTAACTGTTTTTTTCCAGTTTTGGCCCCCAGATTTTTTGAATGGTAGCATTGTATATGAAATCTATAATAATATGGATAGCAGGATCGACTGTTGCGACACCGTGAGTCTCCAAACCTTTTTTTTCTCGTTTTGGAGAGAAAATGTAGGTGGGAAGCTTTAAACATTGTATATATAAACTATAGTACTACCACTTGAGGTGCGCCATCTATCGACGAAAAACTAAGCTCTAGAATACCATGGGAAGCAACAACAACAATTAAAATGGTGAAAATTGTTGTTGTTGCTTCCCATGGTATTCTAGAGCTTAGTTTTTCGTCGATAGATGGCGCACCTCAGTGGGAATACTATAGTTTATATATACAATGGTTTAAATACATATGTGATAATTATCAGCGACATCTATGTGTCTCCAAACCTCGTTATCTCTTACTCGTTCTCCAGACAACTATAGATTTCATATACAATGATGGTAGGAAGAAAATGGTTGACAAAAACTGGCAACCTATTTTCGAGACTTGGCCACTGGAAAAAAGACCATCCGAATGTGCTACGAGCTGTGACTACCTCTATTGTTGTGTTTTTAGTTTTGACTGGTGTGCATTATACCTTTTTAGCGCTAAACCTTAAGACAGTCACCTCCTCATTTCATTGAAACTAGTGTCACATTTGGCTACAGTGCCGTTTACCCTTAAGATGGCATCATAAATATAGTCCAAATGACATATCTTTTGAAATTGGTCCTACTGGATATTGAGTCTCTTATTTTTACTCACCTTGATGTTCATAGCATCAACAAACGCATCAAAATCAGTGACAGCACATTACCCTCTGTCTACTGCCTGTCGCACTTTTGTACGACTCTTTTATAATAGTAATAATTTTACTGGGGATGACTCTTGAAGCAAACAGATTTTTGACCTACAGGTCCTTAAAACTTGTAAACAGTATCCTCAATTTACCTCTTCTTCGAGCACGTCTCTTGAAGCCATTCTCTTTTAAACCGATATATCTGGTTTAGCACTGAACCATGGTTGATCCGCGAATTAACTTAATTTAATCCTCGGAAATCGGTGGGTTCAATCTAAACTTTTGAGATTTAGGTAATTATTGCATCCAGCTTCTTTCGTACAGCTCTTTTTTCATCTGTCACAACAAAACTTATAAATCCAATGACATGAAAACATTTTGAAACACTTAAATGATTCTGTCAAAAAAGAACAATAATTGTAGGTAAGTTATAAAAAGTAAATTGAAAAAGGTTAAGTGCACTGAACTGTACATTGACAATATTGTGAACGAGCTTATGCTAACTTTCATTATTAAACTAAACCTGTCGCGACAAAAAGACTATCTCCAACCAAAATATTAGGGTAAGTAAAGTACAATACGAGCGTACATCCTTCCCACCTCAAGGACATTCACATTTAATGAGAAAAGTGTTTTGCCTCATTACCCCAAAAGCAGGTGAACTTTTATCGTGTGCTATAGTCATGAACTCCAACAATACATGCCAACAAAACCTGAAAATGCTGGCGCCAACTTTTGTTTTACAAGCAAAATAAAAAGGTATGGACAATATTTGAGGATTAATTTGCGTGACACAACTCTATTTTGATGGCAAAGTAAAAGAGCAAAAATGTTTGTTAAGTGGCTTGAAGTTAGAAACACCCTCTGTTTTCATAGAACAATTTTTTGGTTTGAGTCCAACGGGGAACCCGAACGTTCTGTTTTTAGGTAGGTTTTTCGCGCTTTGATGTTCCGGATTTCTCATGTTTCATCAACAATCATTAACGTAACTTTGTTTTATGTCACTTCTATTCAATGAATTGAAAAGAACAACTGGATGAACTATTTGGCAACTGTTCCCACACTCATTACTTCAACTGTCACTGTGTTTGAGTTCCTGTCTGATTTATTGGTGGATGACTAAACTCGCTGGGTCACCACGAAAATGCTGCCAGAATGTTCAATTAGAACGAATTTACTTTAGTACTCTACCTACTTCCCACCCAAACAAGTTTTATTTTCATTGCAAACACGTTCAAGTAATGAATTCATGAAGTCTTTGGTGTTAGAAGACATACAACAGTAACATTTGATAGCAGCGCCAACTATAGCGAACGAAAACGTCAAGAGTACTTTGAACTTAAAGCCAGTGTCATCACCTCTGAACGATGACGATGACGTTTCTCTCAATCAATGGTGAATGAAACATGTTTACCAAAGATTGTGGTTGTCATTATTATGATACTTGAAATATACATTTAAGAATGCAGCCTTATGAGAAAGTTATAATTGAAAAAGCCAACTTAAGTTTTAATAAAACTCAAATAATATTTTGTGCATACTACATAAGAGGTAGCCTTTCGGCTATCACTTTGTTACATCTTCATACTTTCTCACACACTTAACTTAACACTTGGACAACACTTGTCAGTTAAGGTCTTTACACAATTTATCATTTCCAACTCGAAACAGAATTTGTTTAAAGCAGATGTCACTTTCTCTTCAACTTCGATATATGAATGAAACACCTTCGCTCGAAATATTCCGCGGGTGGTCAAGCGTGACATCTAAATTATGACAGTCAAAAGGAAATACTAGACCGTTAAGATGTACATACTTTAATGTTTTTTTTTTTTACATATTCTGTAATGTAATTCGAAATTAATTTGTCTAAATGACGGAAACGTTCGTCACACTATTTCAACATCATCCGTCACGAATGAATCGAACGAGAACGAAACAGATGATGAAAACAAGCAAAAATTGGCCTGCATTTGGACATCAATCACCATCGTTTGACTTCTGTCAGTCAGTGGAGTGTGGTGTGTTAGATGACTGATATGTGTCACATGCGTTACTAGCTGGATGGGCACTGAAGTTTATGTTTAGAAATTTTAGGTTCAACTATCATTATGTGTCTTTACTCTTTACATTACGTATCTATAATTTTTTTTGTAAAATAAATTTTTATATTTGGGTTACAAGAAAAATGAGATTCAGTTTTTGGGTTAACTATGAAATTTTAATAGATACTTCTGCACAGTTTTTTAGGAAGAAATGTTAAGACTATCCATCCACAATAAGCGATTAACAAGCTACATTTTCAGTATTGCTCACAAAGTACCAATTGATACATAAGAGTATTAAGGAAATGTTGAATTATCATTCCTAGAGGAGCGGTAATTTCGGGGAAATTATGCAAAAGGCTGATTGGCTGGCTATTTCGTTGGTGCACTTTTTATAGAAGTAGCGATAAGACAAGGTGACACGTAATGATTCTTTCACCGATCAATCTTAAGGCTCTTTTCTGAATCCTATTTATGAGACATGCGCCTGCTGAAAACTATTCGAAAAAGCTTGTAACTTCCCTGAAACTGAATTTGCATGATTTCTTGGAGTCTAAGCTGTTCATTATACAATACGAACGAGAAGGACCTTTCGTGATTGAAGGACTCCTTAATAAAAGCAACAATTTTCCGGGAATCCATTTAAGAGGAAAGATTCGCGTACATGCTCTCATGGTTAACATGGTAGTATTAACGAAATCTACGAACATGACGTTTAGAAGGGAATGGTACACATTTTTTGATTGTTCGGGATTTCAATATAATAATTTCAATTGGCTTGGCCCTAAGAAATATTATCTTGATTAAACATAACTTCATACATCCCCTCAACCTTTATGAATAATATGTTTTACATTCATTCTTTTTAAATGCCCGCTCATAACGCCAGCCAGCGTGGGGGCACTTAGCACCCTCTCGCGGATTAAAACGAAAGTGATGACCGACTTATTAGTGTTATAAATTATTGCCTTATCCACCCACTTAAATGTGCGAAAGCTAATAATTCTCTTTCCGAGTCGTGTTGAGTCGCAACAAAAAGGCGATGAAGTCATATATTTATGGCTAATCAATGACACACAATATGGAACTCTGACTTCACACGAGGGCGTTCTAAACTCTCACTACTTATAGGATGTTATAAAATAGCCTCAATTTCCTAAACCATCCAAAACCATATATTATAGCATGCGATTTATCCATTAATATCAAATTGAACTAATATCATTACTCATTTATTACACACGCTGACAAGAATCAATTAGAAGCACTTAAAGTCCCTTGAAGTCCAAAAAATCAGCAATGAACTTTCCATGACATTTCTTGGGTTCGGTTGGTTAGAACAAGAAAAAGATGAATAATTGGAATCATTTGAAAGTCTTCTTTTTTCGAGCTATACATGGGAGGAAACTTTGATGAAAATTCCGCATCATTTTTGAAGAATAAGAGAAAAGGGGTGATATTTGTAACCAATAAATATTTATTTTGACATGTTATTACGTTACGTCAACGTCAACTAGTTGGATTTTTATCGTTAATTTAACCTCAAAATATGTTTGGAGGTCGATGTAACCTTGCTTTTTCTGTTCGTCTCGGTGGTGTTTGGTGTGACAGATGTGGTAGGTAATCTTACTTCATGTACTTAATTCGATGATAAATGATGTTTTATTTTCTTGCAAGTTTGTAGTGATCGAATGTAATGTTCCTGCTTGGTTATAAAATGACATAAGATTCGCTTGGAACTTGGAAGATGTAGGGCAAGAAATGACAATTAATCATGTTTGTTGATGATGGTGATGGGGAGATCGAGTTGGGTTTTATAAATTGTGCATGTCGTGTTGTATTGTGTAATCGATCAATTTTAAACTCTTGGGTGTCAATTTTAAGTGGGCTCTAGTTTCGTTTTCTTATTTTTTTTTTGTCCTATGTTATTATTTTTAATTAGATTGGAATGTGTTTGTAACCTTGAAAATTTAAACAAAAAGCTAAAAAGCCGCTTTTCTTTCTTTCGGGTGCCGATTATAGGAAAGAATGGAAAGAAGGCATAATGCCTATTTGGTATATTTCATGCCCAAAAAATTTAAATTTCCGTTTCCAACTTTTTTGCAAGAAACTTAGAACTTATTTTAGGAATAGAGTCAACAAATACTTAAGTTTAATCAAAAAACCTAAAGGTTTTTGAAAAACGTTGTAAAAACCATACCTTTTATATGGGGCGTACCCGTTTAGAACTGGTTATAAGCAAAATTATGATTCTGCCTTCAAGGAATCCACAAAACAGTACTGCACCCTTAGTTTTAAGCAATTCCACTCATGCACAGGCCTGTGAAGCACAGGCTTGTAAGCTCATTCTAGACTTCTAGAGCATATCTACAATATTTCTAAGAAGAGTTCCCGGCAAAGCAGAGCATGTAATTCTTCACCTCAGTTTCTGCAAAAGCCGTTTGAGAAAAGTCCAAGTCTCGAGGTGTATTTTCCTTTGAGACAGTGTTCTTTAACGTCACCTTTTGTAGCTAGTGGTCCCTTGTGCTTGAAGATATCAACGTCTTAAGGCTGGATTATAATAGTCGAAACGTCAAGTTTTCGATAAGTTCCGCTTACGAACGTAAACTGCGCTCGCTTCTCATTTTACGGACGAAAACTTGACATCTGACAGTAAATGGATATGAGAGTGAGAGGTATATGCTGACTTTGTTAGTGACGTCACAGTAATCATATTGATCAGAGGAAAATACAGAGGTTTTTCATCCGCGGCAATCCGTCCATTATGGTAAGCGTGTTCATTTCGCATTTTGAACGGCAACGTTTCGTTCGGTTTTGACAATTATTGCTTCTGTTTGTTTCCGTTTATTATAATTAGCCCTTTAGAGGGTGCATCCATATATTTTGTCGCTAGACATGTGTTTCCACATATGCCACCTAAAATTTGTACGTTTAATAGAAACAAATCATTGGATAGGATAGTTAGTAAGTCAAGAGCTGCGGAGTGAATAGGTAGGTACTACAACGCGACGCACGCTTATTAAGTGCAAATTGAAGAATTTTGAAATGCGCCAATGTCAACGTCTTTCGTATTAGCAATAAAACTGAGTCCCTCGGCTTTCGATATTTAAAGCATTTCCGTTTACATTTAAGTAATAAAAAAAGGGGAAAGTATACCACCTTGTGGCATCATACCTTACCATACACTTAAGGATCTTCCCGCCGGTGTTACACCCAGTTCGCAACTAGCTTTGAAATTAAATAGAATTTTTTATTCCGAACATTTAATTGAGACTTTGATTCCATTACAAAGATTTCGCATACGTGGAAAACCCATTTAAGATAGCGGAACAAAAGTTGTGTATGGAATATCCTGGTAAAAAAAAAGAAAACCGATTAGATAATACACTCTTCTGTTATAACAAAAGTGCTTACACATAAAGTGAACAACTTTACTTAAAGTTTTCATAGCGGGTATAAAAACAGGATTACATTTGATGTGTACCTCTGACGTCTTTTTGACGTTTGTTAGCTTTAATTGAAATCAGCAACGTTCTGTCAAAATGACGTAGTCCACTATGCAGATGTTACATAACCTTATAAACTAAAATCACTTTAAATTATTTCTAGAAACAAATTCAAATAAAACTGCCCAATTATGGACGCAGTGTTTATTCGTTAAGTTAACAGTTTCGTTCACACCCTGGTTGTACCTATGCATAAATTGTTGCTCTATTTCAAGAGGAAATGTCATTTTTGAATACTTCATTATTATGACATGATTTAAATTCCTCTCACTTTTGAAAAGATTGCATCTTCCTAAGCAATTATTCAACAAAAAGCTGATTTCTTTATAACAAAAATAATATGAAGAATCAACAACATTGTGGCAATTTTACCACTCCTTATAATTTCCACCAAGGATTTAGGAACGTGATCTGTCATAACTACATCAAATTTCAATAAATATTATCACCTACTTAAAATGAATCTAATACCTTGCACGTTTAGTTAAGATACAGTGAGAAAAAAAGATTTAAAAATAATATTTTAATTAGATATTCATATAGAACATAATACCTACTTATAAAATATTTTTCGATTCTATTGTAATTAATTGAATTTCACAACTTGCCCTTAAAGAGTCTTTACATAGCAAGTAAATATATCTAAATTAGGTACAGATTATTGGCATGCAAGGTAATCCCCGGATTAGTTAATTTGAGTCGCATTTTGTATTATTTACATCCGTGTGTCTAGCTGGGTACGTGTTCCAACAACACCAGACAATTATTTGCAGAATCTGATACAGGTAACCGAAATTTCAGTAAACGATACCCTTCCAAAAACAATAGCCTATCGTACAAACGGCCGGCGGCGTATCATATATAATATCAATTCGCATTAATTTAAAAAAAAGAAACCTTTTTTTTGTAAATACCAAAACCAAAACAAAATTGGCTATGGTCAAAGTTTTAAATTTCAGATCAAATTCTTTCGGCCAGGTGGGACAAAACTGAATAACCACTGTGTTGGTTTTTTGTAATCAAAACCTCGGTAGGTACTTTGTTTTATGCTACCCTCCGTTTGTCGTCATCGGAAACGTCAACGAAGCGTGTAAACAATATTTTTTTTTTGTCTGTCTGAGAAAAAAAAGTGAGTGTATTTTTTTTTTTTTTTTTTTTTTTTTTTTTTTTAATAAAAATAACAATAAATAACGCAAACTAATCCAAATTCCCTGGTTCGGGAATCCTTACAAGTTTAGAGATTAATTTTGACATGTGTACACTAGTTTGTGAGGGTATTCTGTGTAAACGTCAAAAAGTCCTTGTCACGTTGTTTGATAATCTGTTTCATGGTGGATATTGGCTAGGTCTGGGTGGTGAAAATAAAATTGACTACAAAATGTCTCATTTTAACGCTCGATATTTTTAATTTTGATTTTTTGTTTTGTTTCTATTTTTCAAAGAATAAATTCTAAACTTTTTCGCCCATGAAAACAATGACTTTGCAAAAAATAGAACCAACAAGAATAGAATTGTGGCAATTATAAATAGATTTTGGCTTCGAATGCCGTCCGTTGACCAGAAGAGTGGTGAATTGACCCATTTTGTTTTTTTAGACATGTACATTTTACATACTCATATTTGTGTTCGTGAGTGTAAGTGATATAAGAGTTTTAATATCAAATGTTTTATATGACATGACACATGACATTAAACATTAATTTTCGTTAAGATAGATTTATTTTTACAATTTTACATACATACATATGTACATAAATATTTGGAAGATTTATTTGAGTTGATAATAATGTAGCAATTTGTTCCAAAATCAATCTTGTTTATGTACCTAACATATTCTCTGAGGTATGAGTTTATGACACTCTATTTTGAATTCAAGTTAAAATACTATGTATGACTGCTATAGTACTTGCACTGTGTGTATAATGCATTTTGAACAACAATTTGGATAAAACGACTTGAAAACGAGCTGCGATTTTAGCCCAAGAAATTTCTATGGGAAGAAATTGTGAGTTCTGTCAAAATTCAAATTTGACAGTTACGAAAAATGTACTTGCAAATTTTACTAATCCAGGCGCGTTTTTGTGTTAGGGTCGATATTGAAGTGAAATGCTTAGTCCATATCCTCAATGAATATCAAACTCTTTTTTCAAAAGGATGGAAGTATAAATGTCTTTGAAGTAGTTTCCTTTTTTCCTAAGGGCTTTCACCACCGATTCGAGAAAAACATCATAATTTTCTTCTACTGCATCGGAGTTCGAGTCGATTAGGGTCATTATTTTTAAGATAAAAGTTGGGAAAAAGAAACAAAAAGCTGCGAAAAATAAGTTTTTCTTGACTTTTTAAGTTGTGTAAAAAAATTGTTGATCAATGCGTTCTTTTACTTTTACACAGCTTTTCTATTATTTCATCGTCACTCACAATCTTTTCATTATGAAATTCTGAAACCACTCCAAAGCGATCATACGAATAAGTCTACGGTACTCCACTTTATCAAGATATAACTGACCTAGAAGCTCAAGTTTAATACTATTGACGATGCCCTTTGTTCGCTGACTGGGTTTATTCAGCTACGTGGCACATTTATTGATGCATGGCAATAAGTGCTTTTGTTAAACATTTGCGTCTGCTGGATAGGATTCAGACAAGAACAATGTTTCTTGTATCGTATTATTTTGTCTCTACTTCTTTTAGATGCATTCCCCACTTAAACAATTTCCCGGATCACTAAGAATACCTTTAAATGTACCCGAGATCTTAACTTCGGGCTTTCTGTTAAGTCTAGAGACTGATTTCTTACCCGCACGACAAGAATGTGGAATGTTTTACATGGTTCCATTTTTCCTCTCATTCTGATTTGCATTCAAAACCAACTTTCCTAAACGCTCGCCATGAGTATATTCATAATAAAAATATTTATAAATCTTTGAGTACAGTACGCAGCGCACTCTTATCAACAAAAATGACACCTTTACTGGACTTAAGTCAGATTAGTCAAGAAATAATTGTTCACAATAAATTTGAATGAATTCTAAAGAAAATAAAATAATATACACTTTTGAAGATGTAATGTTTGATACTAGGGAATAAGTGAGACGAAAATAAAACTTGTTTGTTTACTTTATCAAAAAAAAAATACATAATTATTTTAAAGTAGGTATACAAATATTTGTACTTTTGTAGTTATCATCTCCATTTATAATTTCTTAATTTGCATTGCCTTGAAGTTCTTTGTCGCAGCGCATTCCATCACTGATATTTAATTTTTTTGTTTGAGTGATTTGAATCCGAGTATTTAGTGTTGCAATGTCTGTTTATGTTATATTATGTCAATACTGATTTTTTTTTAAAATGACCTCAGAATCAAGACAAGCCGTGAATAGACCATTACAGCTGCCAGCATATAATTTTAATCCCCCAAATTGTTTTTCCATTTATCGGATTGAAAAACATTCTAAACTTCATTCATTCTTGAAAAAAAAAAAAATCCAATAAAACCAATTGCAGACGATTAGCAAATATCTCTAATCAAGGCCATTTCAATTTGAAAATGTGCAAAGTGGAATACAAATAGTCGTGATGGAATGAATTAAAACACCACAACATGCGAGGGTGGTTAAAGTGTTTAGGGTGAAGTATCTTTAACCATCATGCTTCTTTCATTAAAACATGTGAGAGCCAAAATTTCCATTCCATTTCCTACATCTGCCACACCATAAACACTAGAGGACGCACTATAAAAGATACGCATCATCAACATAAAGATAAATAGTTTCAACGACGGGAGATTGCGGCAAAATTGCCGACAGTGCACAACTACAGCACATGCCCCCAGATTCAATGCAGTAGTTTTGCAAACATCCAGGACTAGGTAGGCCAGACAAACCAATTGAGTTGGTTGGAAAAGGATGCTTCGACAAGAGGCATAACCATAATAGAAGAAGAAGTGTCTACAACAAAGAAAAAAAAAAGTGTTAATAACGAGCAGCTGACATAAAAACGGGCATCCAGGGCAAAGAGACAGCATTGTTGCCATTGTTATAGGAATTTAAAATAAATATCAAGGGAGCAGCCGGTCAACTTTCTGATCTAAAAATTTAGTTCAAAAAGGGTTGACTGCAACGGAAATATAAATTTCAATTTTTTCTGAGTTTTAAAAAATGATTAAAAACGTTGTTCGTTTATAACTTTTTGTTTTGTTTAACTTAACCTTAAGCTGTCTGAGTTAAATCTTAGCTTACACTTTTCTCTACACAAAGTAAACTGTGGAGCGCAAACAAAAGTCAGAATAGCTGTTTTCGGTTAATTTTCTGACAACGCTCAAGGTTGTCAGAAAATTAAGTGAGAAAATAGTTTTAAGGCTTTTCACCTCTTAAAAACACTGATAGAATATTTCTGTTTCTTTAAAATAATAAATCTTTGTAGAAGCCAAAGCTCTAGTGATACGCGTACCTACCACCTTTTAGCTGTCTTGAAAGGAACTGTCAAAATATAGCTAAAGAATACATCAACCATTTTTTTTAGTATCGACTTTTGAACAGAGAGAGAAAGATCGGAACACCTTGTTTGCCATTGTATACTCCACGAAGAATTTTGCCAATGTCAAACGCCAAAGAAGTATAATAGGAAGATCTGAGGAAGCTTTCAGGAAAGAAATGCTATTTGAGGTGGAATACAGCGAGACTGGCTCGGAAGATATTGTCATGTTAAAAGATACAATTCGGGAATCCGCTTTATATTCTCTCAGTAGAGATTACAGGTGGACTCTGTTTGCGATTATTAGTTCTCATAAAGTTAAAAATGGGTAACAGTAGAACTATAATAGATGGGACGATGTGCACAAAACATACAACAACTGAGCGAAAACAAGAAAATCATATTTTTCACCTATAAAAATCGCTCTGCTTTTTCTAGTTTTCGATAAGTTTTGCTCAGGAACTTGCTATAACTGACTTCCTGAAATTTTGACAGGTGACCATAAATGGACAAAAGGAATTTTGACGGATACTTCATTGTACCTACTTCCGTCTATGATATAAGACGTCTCTGGTACTACCTTCCGTTTGATTCTCCTCATTGCGATTTTCCTTTTAGTTAGTTCCTTCTAGCACCGATGACGTCATTCGATCCTTTCGATAAAGGTTAATGTGCTGTCAAATTTGTGATTATTCCCGACAAAAAGCACTGACTTTTTCAATTCTTCTAATTAACTTTTCACAATTCAGGTTTCAAACTTGACCTAAAGTGGAAAATTTTATTGGAATACGGAAGCTGCGAAAAAAATTATGGGAATCTGATCCTGCAGAAATTGTTTTCTTTAACGAGCTTTATAGCCTTTTTCTTATTCCTGTTGGAATGACTAATGGCTTGCGAGGTTTGGTGCGTTTTTTTTTTTCTAACCATATAGTCAACAATTATTATTGTTAAGAATGGTCAGCAAAAAGGCGTTGGTTTAATCCAAATTACATACGATTTGTAACTATATGACCTCATGACGGCGTTCCTTAACAAAGGTTGAAATCTCAAATAGTTACGATTTCTTACTTTTTCCAACTCACCTCCGTAATATGTCTTGAGATTGTTGATTTGTCAAATTGGACGTTTTATATTCTTAGTCTTAGTTAAAAATCAAACCAAAAATTTACAAATTCTCGATTTGAGCAGCAAGAACGTCTTTATTTTCTTTGAGTGGTCAACAACAAAGAATAAATGGGTTTTTCGACAGTTTTGAGCTATGAAGGAGAATAGTTCAGCAATATGAAAATAAAAAATGTTAAAAATGGACGTTTGACAGTAAAACACCCAACAAATCCTAACAATTTTTTTTAAATAACAACAATTGTTGACCAATTGGATGCCAGTGCCCAGTACAAGGGATCGCTTGCGACCTTTCGTCAGTGCACTTCTTTTGTCTTGCTTTTGTCATCAGTTTTGTCAATTCAGGAGTAGGAACGCCTCTTTCGACATAGCTACCTTGACCTTGTACTTTAATATGAAATGAATATATTCATTTTAGCTCTTTTCATTGGAGGAAAAGAAGCGTCTAGAGCAACACGAAAGTCGTTTCCTTGGCCCGAAAATGATTCTTATTAGGATTCTGAGAAGATAATTTGGCTTCTTGATTTTGATTTCGGAATCTGCTTTAGAAGCACAAGTACAAATATAGGTAACTCAAATATCAATCACAGAATATTTTTTGGAAAGTGTCTGTTCACATGCAGTTAGTTTTACAATTTCGCTAGTTTTTGTTAACTATGGTGACTTATTTTTAAACTGAATACGAATTCAAACCCGTAAGAACCGCGGTGCATGTGAAGCGATCCTGCGTTGAAATTATCAGAGCAAGTGGTTCCCTAGTGAAACCAAAGGAAGGTGCTATTACAATTCCCTTCAGTCCTTATTAATTTATTTCACTTCACCAGAAGTTCCTATCAAGCTAATTTCACTAGTTTTAAACCATACATCATGCATCCAGTTATTCCGGCAACACTGATACACTTCATTCTTTAAAACAACGAATACAAAAGGATCTTCTTTCACAGGGAAAACTTTTGCACTCAGCTCAGGAGTAGGTACAATCTACAAAAACACCTCCTTCTGAAAAGAGTGTAGACACTCATATACGACCTGCCCTGCCACCTACCACTTGTTTATAGAGAAACAACACAAAACAACAACAAGTTGGCACCAATGACGTATGTCCTTTGCTCCAAGTCCTGCACCAGCAGCCCAGTATGTGTCCTTGTACTTTATTTTAGATCGATAAATACCTACTCCACTTTCGAACTCAAACTGTCTGTCATAGTTTATTGAATTTTCCAATATAAGTTTTTTTTGTTTTGTTAAAACTTCTTACCGGTCAAATCATCACACATTGAAATTGATACTTAATTTTGATTAGAAATAACGGTATATTATAGAGGGTTTTATCACAATGATTACCTCACCTGACTAAGGTATGTATACCTACGTAAGAAAGGGCTGTTTACACTAGCACAAAATATGAAAATTATAAGGAAGTGACCATGAGAAAATCACACGAATCATAGGTACGCACTCAGCTGATTACACTTAAATTAATGGTTATAGTTAACAGTTATGTTTTCATAACAAGGTAACAATCACTAACCTGAACGATAAGACACCTTTAATTGATGAGATCAGTATCAAAAAATAAAACGGCTGACAAAACTGTTATAAATTAATAAATATTCACGCACGTGAGGGGTACGTTTACACTAAATAACACTTCTTGTTTTTTTTTTTCGTTTTTTTTGAACTAAATTTTTTGCAACATTTCCTTTTTATTTAAATTTTCAACAAGAAGAAGAAACTTCAATAATTGACAGAACGATGTCAAATAGTTGAACTTTTGTGCACGAAAAGGTTATCCACCAAAAAATGAATTAAAACAAACCCACAAGTCGCATATAGAATTGATAAAAAAAAAGAAGACTACAAGTTGTAGCACTAACGGTAGGTACTAGCACACTGTACACTTAACACTTTGCCGACACACCACACGACCGACGGACGCAAAGTCTAGCTGTAAACTGAATGAAACAAAATTGTTCGAATGGATGGAACTATGGAAGTGCTTGCTGAACTGAACGCACAATCTCCAAACGTCAAGTTGGATTCGGATTCGGTTCGGTTCGAATCGGATTGGATTTTTGATTGCCTTTGCCTCTTTGGTTGGATTGGATTTTGGATGTATTGTATAAGTTTGTTGGGGCTTGTGGTCGGCAAAGCGCAATCTCTGAAGATTGAGTTTACTCGTGAATTGTGAGTCTTTTGTGCGTGGGAAGGGCAAAAGGCCGGTTGGAGTTAATTTATTGCAGAGCTTCGGGGGGCTTAGTATATGCGGGCGGTTTGTTTACCTTTTTTTGAGAGAGTTCAATGTGACGTGATGTTGATGTTTTTTGTTATTTTATTTTGTAGACGTTTTGCTTGCGGCATCAGCTTCATAGTGTTATACAGACTACAGGGTTATTATTACTTAATGATACGTTACGTTACGTTTTAGTGTATTGAGTGAGTGGTGTTTTGTTGAAGTTTGAAGTGCTATGAAATATATGGGGAGATGTGTAGTTGATATTATTTATTGTTTTGTACAAGCTTGAAGCTTCATACTATTTTAATCTCAATTTAAACTAAGAAACGAATAGCTATGATTGCATTGAATCAGATGCATCGTTCCGGAGAATGTTGAGGTTAGAATCGAAACACCTTTGGTTCAAATTTACCCTACGGAGCATTTGTGTTATAGGATTGTTGGAGCCATAATAGGAATGGTGGCAAGAAAGATAGAAGAGACGATAATTTAGTGCTGACATTTTTTTCTTTAAGAGTTTTACAGTCAACGGAAACCAAGAAGATTGCGGACTGAGGTCTGAGAAGTCGATAAATAGAGGGAATTTCGGTTATTTCTCTTAATAAATAAAGTAAATTAGTTAAAGCCGATTTTGACAGGGACACGGGATGAGGTTTAAAGGACCATTTCAAAACAGACCGGCGCGAATAGAAAATCTAAGTAAACTACCCACATTGAATGTTTTCGATTCTTTAGGGATGAATATATTGATACGTTGACTACACTTGGTGAAAGAAGGGTTGGAGTTTGGCTATTAAGATAATATTGTCGATGTGATTCAAGGAGTTGAAGCATCGATCGGTCACATAAGAATTATGTAGAGAGTCGAGGTCACAAACAGAATCCACGGTGGATATGAGTTGATTTTAATTGACAATTAAAAGAAAAACCTATGTCAGGTACGAGAAAATCTTCGGTGAAAGATTGTTTGAAAAGTTGGTCATATCTTGCAGACTATTCGAGTCGAGGTTTCGGTATTGAAAAAAAACAGAGGTAGTGGATCCATTAGATTTTCTAATTGACGAAATAAACAACACAAAAAAAGCGCATTGAGTTATTAAAATATAACTGCTCTGTAAAATATTTTTGAAGCATCTATTATAATAAGATTATCAAAGCTGAAGGAAACTCTATTATCATGCATATTCTTATACTTTCTATTATTATTAAAATCCGAAAAGCACTGATTTGCAGGGGAAGTAAGTTGTTGGCAGTGGGGAGTCATGGTAGAATGTGAGAATGTGGTTAGGGTGATAGTTGTCCTTAGTAGAAACGGATAAGGGAGTGTTTGAGACTGAAGAGTTAATGGAATCACAGTGGTATATATAGGAATCTAGTTGCCGTTAAAATAGACTAGGGTCCTTTAGCCTTTTTTCCCAAAAGTATTTCGAAGTAAGCAAAACTTGGGGTATTCTACTGTGTCCTTGGATTAAATATCTTTTTTCAAAAAAGCGTATCTTCCACCCTTATTATGTTTACATATAATGCTTTCTTAGATCATTTTCTTATATTCTTTTTTCTTGTTTCTAATTTAAATAAAGGCCTTAGTTGGGCGCCACTTGGTTAGGGGAAATTATGCGTTTTTTCTGATTTTCCTTGTGGCCACAGGAGCAAGTTACTGTAAAACAAGTTTTTATTCATGCTTTTAATCGTCTACTAGTATTTTCCTTTGGTGTATTAGATCAGTTTTTTTTTTGTTTTTGGGAGCTGATCAAAAGTATGAATGCTGTGATCAAATACTTAGGCCAAAATTTAACGTCGATTCTAACTCGGTCTCACGATCTTATAAATAAACTTTAGCACCTAAGTGTAGTTTACCTCTGATGAAACGTTTATTTTTTGTTAAAATGTAGTTTAGAGTCTATTATTAAAAAAAATTGTCAAAATTATGAAAGTAAGGTGGGTAGGTAGCTGCTACTTTTGTTTGCAAATTTTTCGAGGTAGTCAATTTCCATTATTAAGAGGTATAAACCGGAGTTACAACATGCATGTGCAACTTTTCAACTATTTGCAATAAGATTTGTCCGCCACATCAAGTTCTAATTCTAACATAAACAGACATAAAACAGGCGGTGCCTTCACATAAGCGATATGCCGGAACTAAGAAATGTCGACCCAGTGCTTTCACTATTCTTATTCTTATCTTAGGACCTGCGAGAGAGTGATGATGGATAGCGTGTTGATTTCCCGAATCCCATTTGTCACTTGGATGGGAATACTAATGCCTACTGCTCGGAACAGCTTGCAAACCATCGGGTCCAGTTACTCTATTACTATTAAGAAGCTCTTTACTGATTGTTCTGAGCTACTTATATTTTGATTGTTGTTGCTATTCCTCCTCGTGTTGGTACCTCAAATGGATTATACAGTAGTAAAATAAAATAACTGATAGATTTTAATGCTTTTTAAGTAGTTAAACAAGGATTCTAGCAGTTTTACTAGGCTCCTCCTCGCTCTTCTGAACAGCAAATAATTTGAGGACTTGAGACTTTGTGTCCATTTAAATTATGGGTTGTAACTATATACGCCTTGTTGATATATTTTGCCGCTGGAGTCGAAAGCATTTCTGAATAAATAGGCCAAAAGTTTATCTTAAAACTTTCCGACTAACTTTCTAAAGAAGTAAACCGTTGGTGGAATTACTTTTATCTCTACGCAAAAGCATTTTTTATTTGCAAGCCTTTAAAAGTTAAATAAGATAAGTCTGACGCAAACAGAAGTCCTGTTCTTTGTTTCCTATCATAAATAAAAGTAGACCACAATATATTCCGCATGAATTTATTTGTCCAATACAAACACTTAATAATTATAGAATCTTATCAAATCCATTCGCGGGATGACCTCATTGTTAAGGGAAACTTCACGACGACGACGAGGATGACAAGATCTGTTTGCTTACCTAATATTTACCGAATCCGGAGGATGACTGTTCGCTATAAAATGACTCATGGCACTTGGGATGGGACATGCAATTTAAATATCCATTCCTTTATTAATTTGAAATTTTATTTTGTGTTGCATCATGAATTAATTTGCAATTGAAGTTTGTGTTGGCAAAATTATTCATTGGAAGCAAATGAAGTAATCTAACGTTCCTTTGAATTGTGAGGTTTCTTTATAAGGTTGTGGTCTGTTCACTCTTGAATCAATTTTAAGACGTAAGTTTCAAAAATATATCTACCAGTGATTATGATACTTGTACCATACTGAAGTGAGTAATAGGAGCAGCAATATTGGATTTGTCACAGTGAATTTAATAATTATTTGTTTTTAAAATGAGTTAAGATCAATTCTTAGAAATGATAAGTGAATTTTTGATCCGTTCTATTTTTACTATTAACATATTTTAGGTGTATAGGTTCGTAATGAATCACTTCTATGTTGCTGTTGAAGCCACTAAGAATAAGAACTTCTTAAATATATTCCAAATTTTAAAGGAAGTTCTTTTGTGGTGCATGCGTTATTTGAAACTTGGCAGAACTTTGTTATTGTAGGGTTTTTTTCACACCGAGCTAAAAGTTTACGAAAACCTGAAAATCATTCACACCGGGCTTTTCAAGTTTTCGTTTGACATTTCACTTAATTTTTACAACTGACTATCAAATTTTGAAATGAAAATATTTTCGGCTGCTTTGATTGATTTTTTTTTGACGTTTATGCGCTTTTTAGGTGTGTTTGGAAAGAATGACAACAAATTTAGGTGTTTTCTGAAAGAATCACAACAAACTTAGGTGTGTTTGCTTTGTATTCCAACAAGTTTTCGACAGGTTTTATATAAAACTAGTTGTTTTCGAAAACTTGTGTTTAGCAAAAATGTATATTAAAACTTGTGTTTTCGTTCAGGTTTTGGGGGTTTTCAATGAAAACAGTGTTTTCGGCTCGGTGTGAAAACCCTATTAGATCGATCAAAAGTCATCTGTCAGTTGATCTTATAAGTTTCCATTAAGTGCAATAAATTAGGCATGGCAATGTCATATTCAATTTTATTTTCTGGGAGTTTCTATCTTTTTAACAGTTACGTGCTTGCATACATTTGCTTGGCCCATTCCGTACGCGTCGAAATGCAACCCAATTGATCACAAGTGATAAGAATATTTAATGTTATGTGGAGGTAGGTCTTACAGCTTTATTATAGCATACAATCCGTAAGTTAAAAGACAGAGCGAGTGGGACTTTTTGAAAAAGAATTACTGGCTGACCACAATAGTGTGGTACGTAGATAGCAATGTCAAAAAAGTAGCGCAATAAGCAGCATGCACAAATACAATGTGAAGCACTGAACTCAAACAAAAATCGCGTCTGCCATATCGATTGTTGTTGTTTTACAGCGCAGCACTTTCGTAAAGTTGGAGTAGAGTCGACTTGTACTTCAACCTTGCTACGCACAATACTGTTGCAGCTACACCATTGCATTGTACATATAAACTATAGTACTACCACTTGAGGTGCGCCATCTATCGACGAAAAACAAAGCTCTAGAATACCATGGGAAGCAACAACAACAATTAAAATGGTGGAAATTGTTGTTGTTGCTTCCCATGGTATTCTAGAGCTTAGTTTTTCGTCGATAGATGGCGCACCTCAAGTGGGAATACTATAGTTTATATATGCAATGACCATTGTTCTCAGCCAGTTATAATGAACGACTCATTAAATAAATAAATACGTTCAGTAGAGCTGCGCGTCCAACTTTTATCATCAGGAAAAAGATTAATAATTATTAATAATCTCTTGACTAAGAATTCTAATCCACTAAATTTGTTGCTGATGACAGGGCCCTCGGCATTGTATATATAAACTATAGTACTACCACTTTAGGTGCGCCTTCTATCGACGGAAAACTAAGCTCTTGATTTTAGAGGTTTTTGTCTAGATTACCATGGGATATGGGAAGCAACAACAACAATTAAAAAGGTGGAACGTAAAGAAAATTGTTGTAGTTGCGTCCCATGGTAATCAAGAGCTTAGTTTTACGTGGTAATACTATAGTTCATATATACAATGATCTCGGCTTTTCATATTAATTTCCATCAATAACGTCCAATACTTAGTTTTCAAAAGTGTTGAATTTAATGATTTAAGAACTCAATGCTATATTATTATGTCGTTAAATTACTACCCCTTATGACCCTGCCATGAGTGGCACCTGCATTTGGGAAACTGATAAAATTTAGAAGAGTTCAGTATAGAATAGGGGACCATATCGAGTATATCCGTATTACGCGAATAACATCAAAATGTCTCCTGTATTTTCATTATACCGCTTTAATATAAGCATAAAAGCACGGTTAGAAATGCCCTCGGAAGTACTTTCTAGCACCACTAGATACATGAATGTGACATGGTAATTTTGAATCAATGAATATTTTATGTGAAGCGGTATCTCGGAACTTATAAAAAAAAGATTACATCGATTGTTCGTTTCACTATATAATACAATATGCAATAAAAGGAGAGAGAGAGAGAGAGAGAGAGAAGAATTGTTTGTCCTTATTCTAGTATCCCAGATCATGGATTTTGCACACTTGTTCTCATAACTTTTAAAAATCTATTAAGCTAAAGAAATGTAGGTGTAGTATAAAATGTCAAAAAATAGCTCACTGAAGCATCATGCACAAGCACATGTACCATTTAACGTCTATTTTTCAAATAAAAATCGTGTTTGGCATTTCGTATTTTTTCTTTTAAACGTCAAAAATTCATTTTTTCAGTTTGTGAAGTTGAAGTTTAGTCAACTTGTACTTCAGCTACTTTCTGTACTAATTCAGCAACTTCACATTGTGGCCGTACTATTCTAATAGCGTACTTTAAATTTTGACAGTGCTACGTAACGTAACGTACTACACCTTACATCTGCAGCTACACCATTGGTATACCAAGTCAGTGACAGTTTATCTTTGAAGAATGCAAAGAAGACGTTACATTTTGCATCTTAACGCCATTATTACAAATTAATTACAAACAAGAAATTGAATGGCAGGTATTCAAGCAAGTTTCATCGCCAAAAAAAGTGCAATTCTAGATCAATTCTCAGCAAGAAAGATTGCATCTCTGATGGGTTGGGAGAATCGATCTGAATACTGTTCTGTCAAATGTCAAATGAGAAATAATTTTATACTTTTTGTCGTTTGTTGTGAAGTTGTGCCAGTCTGTGATTAAGTAAATCAAAAATAAACAAATAATGAACAAAGAACTTAAAAAGTACTTTAATTATCCAGTTAATTTATTATCAATTAGCAATTATCCAATGTTAGCGATTCCAATGACAAAAACCAAATGACAAAAAGTCAAATTGCAATAAATACCCAAAACAAGTTTCATTTGAAAAGAGCAATTCTCGATTTTGAGAACAAATCTTCCAAATTTGAATTAAACTCGCTATTAGTTAGTATTAAAACTCGTAAAAGTTTCGTATCTAATGTCAAAATCAATTCAAAAAACTGCGTGAAACTAGATGAAAACGATTAAACTCAGAAATTATAGTAAAACCCCACATTAGGAATATTTTCCCCGCTCAAGAAATAAAACAAAAATGTACCAATTCTATCACCTTAAGTTATTTCGTAGTTTCTTCACAAATTCTTAATAGAAGATTGGATTTCTCGTAAAGAATCTGTATAACGTGGCTCCCATATTTCCTAATTTTTGGATCTTAAAACCTCAATTAAACGCATTACTCGGTTCTCCAAAAATGTAAATATTTTTAAATGAAAAATAATTACCAGAGAAAATCGTCTCCACACCCTAAACTGCAATCATTCAATAAGTCAATGGAAATGAAAAACAATAAAGATCCAAATTGCGTACATTCTGGTGGACCATTGTGTTTACAAAATCATCGATAATAAATATGTAATTTATTCATAAAAATGATGGTCATCCCCTTGAATTAAATTTCCCTTCAATCAGCGCTCCATAATTAGCAGAACGAATTAGTTAAAGAATAAGTAAAAGTTATTAATTTGAATAATCCTGATAACGAAAAAGCCTACCAATGTATCGTGGTTCGTGGGGTATCTCTCGTGCACCACCATAAATTCCAACAAAGGTCACGAAGGGCGGTGAGTCTTCTGATTAAACTTATTTCGGAGTAAACGACACAACACAAGCACGCAATCCTGGAATGAAAAAATTTAAGCAGACAAAAACGCTCGCTAAATGAACTTCAAATAAGGGTCGTCGCGTCGTCGTAACGTTAACTTTGTTTTGTTGAAAGAACTTTTATTCCTTGTTTACTAAATTTTTAGGGTTGAAAATAGAGTTGTTTTCGAAAACTGGCGGCGGGAACTAGGTCAGCGAAAAAGTCCTGAATGCAGGATAATGCTTGAAATTGATGGGGCTTACGTATGTGTTCTGTATAGAGGGAAAAGCAAAAGCGACAACCCATTTATCAATAACCCCTGTTCAGGTGAAGTTTGCATGACACAAAAACACAGCAATGAATGTTTTTTTTATAGAATGTTAGTAATCGTCTGGAAGACACGGCTCCTTTTGGAATGAAAACATTTAAAGGGGCTAGCACAAGCAGTTTTATATTTTATATATTCATTTCATAGGTTCTTTTAAGCCGTAGTGATTAAAAGTCGTAGGGAAAACGAAACGTAAGAGGGTTTTCACATCAACATGAAAACGCGGTCTTCGGCAAAAAGCTTACCAAAACCAGAAAAGCATTCCCACCGAACATTTCAAGTTTTCATTTGACTTTTCACTTTGTTTTGACAACCGTCAAAACGCCTTATACAGTTGACTTTCCCTAAGTCTAATCCTCTCTAAGTTGAAACTCCCTCTAACTCGAACAAATCTTTGTAGGTATCAGTATCATGTGAATGTTCAACTCAGAGGGAGTCAACTATATATTCCAAAAACTGTTTTTTTGTTTAACGTTTATGCGCTGGATAATTTGCTGGATTAGAATAAAGTGTGTTTGCTAAAATCATCTTGGTATCCCAACTAGTTTTTGACAGGTTTTATATAAAACTAGTGTTTAGCGAAAATGTATTGTAAAACTTGTTTTTTCGTTTAGGTTTTTGGGGTTTTCAACAAATACTGCTTTTCAGCTTGGTGTGGAAACTCTGTAAGCTTTTATTAGAACTCTGGTGTATAAATCGCGGAACCGATATAAATGGCGTTTACTGAGAAACAGAGTGGCTTACAACGTTTTCGTCAAAGCGAGGTAGTTGAGTATGTGATTTTGATATTCCCCAATATCACGAAACCCAAAATCAGTCAAAAATCTTGTACTTTCATCGCCAAAAATCCCGAAAATCAATGAGACGGCGGCGTGGCGGCGCGGTGGCGATGTCTTAAGTTATGCGCAGATGGTTTGGCATAATAAAGGGTGGCGGCCATGTTGGTTCGGTCACATCTGTCAAATCTGTTTGTTCAGTTACTGATGCCAAATCACCATGGCAAGCCACATGCATTGCATATTATAAACTATAGTATTCCCACTTGAAGTGCGCCATCTATCGACGAAAAACAAAGCTCTAGAATACCATGGGAAGCAACAACAACAATTAAAATGGTGGAAATTGTTGTTGTTGCTTCCCATGGTATTCTAGAGCTTAGTTTTTCGTCGATAGATGGCGCACCTAAAGTGGTAGTTCTATAATTTATATAAATACAATGCCACATGATTCAACAGCACATCGAAATATGAAACTTTATTATCAAACTTCGTTAGTGCAAACGTTGCGTGAGCTTGAGGGTATGGGTTTTTTTCACTGAGGTAACGTGGCCACCACCAAGAGCATGCGATTTTGAACCATTCTATCACAATTGCCCAGTTCCCTTTAAACGAATATAACACAGGCTATCAGTCCGATTCAGCCGGAGCTATGCAGAAGAGTCATTGAAATTTGCTTGAAAACTGCTGTAACTAAAACTGCTGTTTTAGTTTTTGAAATAACACAATAATGGCTGAACGGATCGGAATGAAAAAATTTAAGCAGACAAAAACGCTCGCTAAATGAACTTCAAATAAGGGTCGTCGCGTCGTCGTAACGTTAACTTTGTTTTGTTGAAAGAACTTTTATTCCTTGTTTACTAAATTTTTAGGGTTGAAAATAGAGTTGTTTTCGAAAACTGGCGGCGGGAACTAGGTCAGCGAAAAAGTCCTGAATGCAGGATAATGCTTGAAATTGATGGGGCTTACGTATGTGTTCTGTATAGAGGGAAAAGCAAAAGCGACAACCCATTTATCAATAACCCCTGTTCAGGTGAAGTTTGCATGACACAAAAACACAGCAATGAATGTTTTTTTTATAGAATGTTAGTAATCGTCTGGAAGACACGGCTCCTTTTGGAATGAAAACATTTAAAGGGGCTAGCACAAGCAGTTTTATATTTTATATATTCATTTCATAGGTTCTTTTAAGCCGTAGTGATTAAAAGTCGTAGGGAAAACGAAACGTAAGAGGGTTTTCACATCAACATGAAAACGCGGTTTTCGGCAAAAAGCTTACCAAAACCAGAAAAGCATTCCCACCGAACATTTCAAGTTTTCATTTGACTTTTCACTTTGTTTTGACAACCGTCAAAACGCCTTATACAGTTGACTTTCCCTAAGTCTAATCCTCTCTAAGTTGAAACTCCCTCTAACTCGAACAAATCTTTGTAGGTATCAGTATCATGTGAATGTTCAACTCAGAGGGAGTCAACTATATATTCCAAAAACTGTTTTTTTGTTTAACGTTTATGCGCTGGATAATTTGCTGGATTAGAATAAAGTGTGTTTGCTAAAATCATCTTGGTATCCCAACTAGTTTTTGACAGGTTTTATATAAAACTAGTGTTTAGCGAAAATGTATTGTAAAACTTGTTTTTTCGTTTAGGTTTTTGGGGTTTTCAACAAATACTGCTTTTCAGCTTGGTGTGGAAACTCTGTAAGCTTTTATTAGAACTCTGGTGTATAAATCGCGGAACCGATATAAATGGCGTTTACTGAGAAACAGAGTGGCTTACAACGTTTTCGTCAAAGCGAGGTAGTTGAGTATGTGATTTTGATATTCCCCAATATCACGAAACCCAAAATCAGTCAAAAATCTTGTACTTTCATCGCCAAAAATCCCGAAAATCAATGAGACGGCGGCGTGGCGGCGCGGTGGCGATGTCTTAAGTTATGCGCAGATGGTTTGGCATAATAAAGGGTGGCGGCCATGTTGGTTCGGTCACATCTGTCAAATCTGTTTGTTCAGTTACTGATGCCAAATCACCATGGCAAGCCACATGCATTGCATATTATAAACTATAGTATTCCCACTTGAAGTGCGCCATCTATCGACGAAAAACAAAGCTCTAGAATACCATGGGAAGCAACAACAACAATTAAAATGGTGGAAATTGTTGTTGTTGCTTCCCATGGTATTCTAGAGCTTAGTTTTTCGTCGATAGATGGCGCACCTAAAGTGGTAGTTCTATAATTTATATAAATACAATGCCACATGATTCAACAGCACATCGAAATATGAAACTTTATTATCAAACTTCGTTAGTGCAAACGTTGCGTGAGCTTGAGGGTATGGGTTTTTTTCACTGAGGTAACGTGGCCACCACCAAGAGCATGCGATTTTGAACCATTCTATCACAATTGCCCAGTTCCCTTTAAACGAATATAACACAGGCTATCAGTCCGATTCAGCCGGAGCTATGCAGAAGAGTCATTGAAATTTGCTTGAAAACTGCTGTAACTAAAACTGCTGTTTTAGTTTTTGAAATAACACAATAATGGCTGAACGGATCGGAATGAAAAAATTTAAGCAGACAAAAACGCTCGCTAAATGAACTTCAAATAAGGGTCGTCGCGTCGTCGTAACGTTAACTTTGTTTTGTTGAAAGAACTTTTATTCCTTGTTTACTAAATTTTTAGGGTTGAAAATAGAGTTGTTTTCGAAAACTGGCGGCGGGAACTAGGTCAGCGAAAAAGTCCTGAATGCAGGATAATGCTTGAAATTGATGGGGCTTACGTATGTGTTCTGTATAGAGGGAAAAGCAAAAGCGACAACCCATTTATCAATAACCCCTGTTCAGGTGAAGTTTGCATGACACAAAAACACAGCAATGAATGTTTTTTTTATAGAATGTTAGTAATCGTCTGGAAGACACGGCTCCTTTTGGAATGAAAACATTTAAAGGGGCTAGCACAAGCAGTTTTATATTTTATATATTCATTTCATAGGTTCTTTTAAGCCGTAGTGATTAAAAGTCGTAGGGAAAACGAAACGTAAGAGGGTTTTCACATCAACATGAAAACGCGGTTTTCGGCAAAAAGCTTACCAAAACCAGAAAAGCATTCCCACCGAACATTTCAAGTTTTCATTTGACTTTTCACTTTGTTTTGACAACCGTCAAAACGCCTTATACAGTTGACTTTCCCTAAGTCTAATCCTCTCTAAGTTGAAACTCCCTCTAACTCGAACAAATCTTTGTAGGTATCAGTATCATGTGAATGTTCAACTCAGAGGGAGTCAACTATATATTCCAAAAACTGTTTTTTTGTTTAACGTTTATGCGCTGGATAATTTGCTGGATTAGAATAAAGTGTGTTTGCTAAAATCATCTTGGTATCCCAACTAGTTTTTGACAGGTTTTATATAAAACTAGTGTTTAGCGAAAATGTATTGTAAAACTTGTTTTTTCGTTTAGGTTTTTGGGGTTTTCAACAAATATTGCTTTTCAGCTTGGTGTGGAAACTCTGTAAGCTTTTATTAGAACTCTGGTGTATAAATCGCGGAACCGATATAAATGGCGTTTACTGAGAAACAGAGTGGCTTACAACGTTTTCGTCAAAGCGAGGTAGTTGAGTATGTGATTTTGATATTCCCCAATATCACGAAACCCAAAATCAGTCAAAAATCTTGTACTTTCATCGCCAAAAATCCCGAAAATCAATGAGACGGCGGCGTGGCGGCGCGGTGGCGATGTCTTAAGTTATGCGCAGATGGTTTGGCAATAAAGGGTGGCGGCCATGTTGGTTCGGTCACATCTGTCAAATCTGTTTGTTCAGTTACTGATGCCAAATCACCATGGCAAGCCACATGCATTGCATATTATAAACTATAGTATTCCCACTTGAAGTGCGCCATCTATCGACGAAAAACAAAGCTCTAGAATACCATGGGAAGCAACAACAACAATTAAAATGGTGGAAATTGTTGTTGTTGCTTCCCATGGTATTCTAGAGCTTAGTTTTTCGTCGATAGATGGCGCACCTAAAGTGGTAGTTCTATAATTTATATAAATACAATGCCACATGATTCAACAGCACATCGAAATATGAAACTTTATTATCAAACTTCGTTAGTGCAAACGTTGCGTGAGCTTGAGGGTATGGGTTTTTTTCACTGAGGTAACGTGGCCACCACCAAGAGCATGCGATTTTGAACCATTCTATCACAATTGCCCAGTTCCCTTTAAACGAATATAACACAGGCTATCAGTCCGATTCAGCCGGAGCTATGCAGAAGAGTCATTGAAATTTGCTTGAAAACTGCTGTAACTAAAACTGCTGTTTTAGTTTTTGAAATAACACAATAATGGCTGAACGGATCTGAATGAAATTTGGCACAGAGATAGATTATAGTCTGGAATAGCACATAGGTTTCTTTTTATCACGGTTTAATGTAGGTATGGAATTATAAAGCTATAAAAGAAGAAGAAGCTAGATTACGATAGACAAGCGAAGCCGCGGGTAAAGGCTAGTAATAAATATTATTTTAACTTAAAAAAATAAAATTTTATTACAATTCCTTCACTAATTAATCGAAAGGAACTTCGTTCCATCCGGTTGTCTTTGACACCTCTCAACTTTTTTTTCTTTACGGTTTTTATTAGAGAAATTACCTCAGTTACACGTTTGTGGAAACAGTTCTTTTCCTTTTTTGAGTAAATTTAAAAAAAAAAACCATTTCCGTGACCTTTGACCTTGAATATCTGGACTTTTTACAATCTCATCATAAGTGTGTCCTTAACGTCCATACAAATCTTCAGCTTCTTGGGAAACTATGCAAGGGTAGCCCTAGCCCTATTTTTCGGGCTAACTTAACCGTTTTTAGGCGCCACTCTAGAAAGGCGCACAGCGCACCTGCTCCGAAGATATTATATTTATAGTGATGGAAACTCAAGATAACCGTATGTATCTAACCACAGACCTACATCCATTAATTCAATATTTCCAATTTGATGCGCGATACTTAAAATATTATCAATGTTAACATCCGGACGAAGATGAATATGAAGCTAATTAACTCATAAGAAATTTATATCAGCATGAAACCGCAATATTAAAAAACAATATTTTAATTCGTCATAAATTTTACCGGCTTTGCGTTTTATCAATTGGCCAAGTTTTGAGGCGAGGAATTAAAAATCTTTACATCCAATGCATACTCATGAATAAATGCTAAGATAGCTTCCGCAACCAATATATATGCTTTGTGGGAAGGTTCACGCCCTGCAGATGAAGCTTTGTTAACCGGCCGGCAGTGACCTTAATGTTATACTTCTGACCAGTCTTCAAAATACTATTATTTGCAAGGTCTAGAATAGCTGATTAGGTATTAATTTCTTTCGGATGAATTCGTATAAATAGTTTACCCAACTGAAGTTTTGGTATAGTTTCAAGAGAGAAGCCAGCAGATCAAGAGAAATACAATGCGCGCTTTTGTGGTAAGACCTGAAGAAACCCTTAGGATCAAAGACATTTTAACTAAAAAGCCTTTATTTACTTCTCAGATTTTAAGTTTCATCGCAGTTGCATCTGCAGGACGTTTGGGTTACGATTACCAACCCGGAGTATCTGGTTCAAATGAGTTCATTTCTTCCGGATCAGGCATTAGTCCTGTGTTGGCTTTAGGAGGTGTAAGCGGAGGTGGATACGGAGGTGGATACGGAGGACAATTGCAAGGATCTGGCATCAGCTATGGTCTTGGTGGTGGTTCTATCGGATCGGGGCTAGGTGGAGGAATCAGCTATGGAGGTGGTAGCCAATCTATTGGTTCAGGAATCAATTACGGCAGTGGTTCCATTGGTGGTGGACTTGGACTAGGATCTGGAATCAGTTATGGTAATGGTGGCTCATACGGCGGTGCACAAGGAGGTGGAGTCAGCTATCAACCAGGAACCAACCAAGTGATTGACGGTGGTCTTACCAAGGAATATTTCATCTTCTCTGCTCCCGAGGAACAGGCTCAACAAGGATCCAACACCCAGAGTGTCAGTACAGTTATCAAGAAGAACCTTCGTGTCATTTTCATCAAGGCCCCAGAACACACCGCAGTCCACCATGCTGCCCTCCAAGTGGCCAAACAAGCAACTGAAGACAAGACTGCTATTTATGTCCTAAGCAAGGAACCTGATGTAGCAGAAATCGCACAACAAGTTCAACAGATCAGTGAGAACGTAAGGGCTAAGCCAGAAGTCCGGTTCATCAAATACAGGACTCCTCAAGATGCTGCTAAGGCTCAACAAACTATCCAACAACAGTATGAAGCTTTGGGTGGAACTTCACAAAGCTCCAACGAAGGTATCGCTCCTGTTTTGAACTTTGCTTCACCCGCCGCCAACGTTCACCACCATGGACATGCTAATGGACAAGGACTTAACTTAGGTTCTGCTTCGGAACAAAGTTCACAAAGCGTGAATTTTGGTAGCAGCGGAGGAAATGGTAGAGACTACCTTCCCCCAGCTGTTATGAAATAATTTAATTCATAGGATTGTGCATTGATTAAGGTTGACAAAATAAATTATTTATGAAAAATCATTGTTTTTTAATTTAAAAGCTATGTTGATTTTCTTACTTCAAAGCACTATCTATGAGAGTTTAAAAATGTAGAAGGAAAAGGTTATAAGAACTCCTCGTTTCTTTAACAACTGGGAAATCCCTTGTTTTGCAATATGTTTCCAATATTATGTCAAAAATCATGACTCGTCTGTCCCCTTTGGTAGGTTTGGTGGTTGTTGACTAGGCTCCGAGAGTATCAAGGCCATGAGTTCTTTTAGAAGTCTTCGTCCGACCCCATTTTTGCATGAGAACATTGGACATTTTTGTCTTTTGATTAAAATAAGATACGTCTTTAGATTTGGGGTAACGTTTTTGTTTTATGCATCAAGGCTCCCAGCGCAGCGTCCATGTTGAAATAAACATTTGACTTCAAATTAGCCTTCATTAAGAAGCCTCGAGGGGATGCTTAAGGTTTAGATGACCCCACCCCACACGTAGATGTTAGTATCGTTAAAATAGATGATGTATTTTTTATTTCTTAAGAAAAAACATAAGCAAGAGCTACAGTAAGTTTGCAACGAACTGGTGAATGTCCTATTCCAAAACATGAGTTCGTTTGTGACAAAATATTTGGTACAAAATTTTTCTTACAAAAATTCCCGCTCTAAGTGGATGCATGATAAAGAATTGTGATATTTCAGCCAGCAGCTGCCAGTTCCAGAAACGAAATTCTTCTTCAGCAGACAGGAAAAAATACAAAAACATGAATTTTGTGTTTCCTGTTCAATTATCTACTGCTAGCGCAATAAAAAAAGGCGTGTGTCACGCCCAATGTTTAAAATTCTTATTGTCAAGACAAAACTATTTTTAAGAGTGTATAGTGATATAAAATTTTTATATACATACATAGCTCACATCTCGATTCTAACTGCAAAGCAACAATTAATTTGAATTTTGAAAAATTAGATTTTGAATGAAAATGTGGTTAATGTGGATGTATCTTAACAATTCTTGAATCACACCCTGCTACGCAACCAAGGAATACAAACACAAAATGTTCATCACCTTGGAACATTAATGCATATTAAGACTTTCAACTGAAACGCCTTAAAAAGTGGGCGTGTCCTTAAAATTTGTTAAAAAATAGCCCTGATTGAGCTTTGGTTGTTAGTCGAAAATGTTTGAAACTACAGCTGCATATTGAAAAACTTCACGTATACTCGAAAAATTTAAAGACAAATTTTTCATTAACAAATGAAAAAAAATTAGTTGAAATTGAGTATTGGCAGGTATACCTTAAATTTTTAAAACTATCTTTTTTGTTTTGTGGGCTTAAGCCACCCCGGAAATTCAAAAATTTAACTATACAGAAGATTTGGATCTTGTTTGAACTAAAACCAAACACAATATGGGCTTGTGGCTTTATTATTAGTAGTTAGCATTTATTTTTATTTAAATAATTTTAATAATTTTAAAAGTGGGCGTTTGCCACTCCCAAAATAAAAGTCTTTTCTTTTTACACAAGATATTTACGTGCAACTTATACCACAAAATTTAAGGTTTTTGGTATTTTGAATATAAGTATCGTCTTTTTATAAAAACAATACTGATGGTTTTGTCTGAAAAGCGGTTGTCAGAGTCCGGCTAAAACTGAAATATTTGTATTTCATTGAGAAAAGATGACCTATAGCTTGCGTGTGCAAGATTTAAGCCTTTTGCTTTGATCGTAACTATACAAAAAACACAATTTACTCAGTCATACATATGGACCAAATATACCTCTAGAGAGTTTACATTTATCTATGGACGGACGGACATCGCAAAATCGACTATATGCTTTTGATTCTGAGTTAGAATATTGTATGTACTTTTCTATACCTGACGGTATTATTTCTTACAAACTCCACACCTAATACAATATACCCATTCTATGGAATAGGGTATACAAATATTATTACGATCACACCCGCTTTTAATTACTTATAATTGACTAAAAAGTACAAAACAAATTGTTAAAAATTTTGTAATTGTTGAACGTCTTCATACTACAAAGGCGAAAAGTTTTAAAGGATGGATGTAGTGAGTGGTCTTATGTACCTCTCAACGTTTTTGTGAAAATGTGACAAAAATAACTTCGCCCAACGTGGGGCTCGAACCCACGACCCTGAGATTAAGAGTCTCATGCTCTACCGACTGAGCTAGCCGGGCATATTGGAAGAAGTTGGCAAAGTAACAATTTGATAACGGATTCTTTTGGACGCCTAAGAGTATGCTATATAAATCGGGTAAAAGCACTGACGCAGACGATAACGAAGACATGCACGATCATTTGGATTTCGTGTGCATAACCTTAGGCGCAACATTCATCATCTTAATCAAATGAAAAAACGAAATTCGGATTGTTCTCAAATGCAACTCAACAGATTACGTAATAAGATTTAAATTTGTTTTCGGCCGATTGTATTTTATTTATATCAGTAGTAGGAGTACGTACTAAGTTATAAAATGAATTGTAAAGACTAAAGCGGACTACAAAGGGATTACCTTAATTATTAGTGGCATTGTGCTGAAATGACTCCAGGCATTTAGGTACTCAGGAAGGCATTAATACTTATTTGATTTGAAATGTTTTGTTTTCCCATTAATAATGTTACTACGATGGCGATTTTAATAATTTAATCTACATAAACTTCCACTTCCGGAAACTGGATGAAGATGTAACAAAACATTATTCAGCAAACTCACATCCACATTCCAACAATAACAATTTCTTCACCCACAAAAATAAAAAAAATCGGCTCCAGACAGTCTAGAGTCGATGATTTAGATTTGAAATAGGGAACCGACAACGGCGGCATCTTCATATGGCCAGAAGCTTTCTGTGAAGTGCATTAAGATTACTACGTATGTATGATGTACTGGTAAGAATCCAAAACTATAGTGCCCGCCACACTGCCACCACCGCCATCCACCCGAAGAAAGCCTTCCCAACGCAACGCCCTTTTGTCCTACATTTGAGTGGCAGTACAAGGGTACTCCTCTGATGGCAACACCTTACTTGCAAGCATATCCACCAGATGGGATATGTTTTAGAAATGTACATGCTGAATCTCTTTGTACAATAAATTCATTCATATTGCGGATTTGTTTTTCTTAAACGGATGTGTTGTGTATCATCTTCCCGGTCGCGTGATATTTATTTTGGCGCATTTTAAGAAAAGATACAACTTGCATTTGGAATAGCTCGCTCAATTTGTGCAAATGTCAAAGATTGTCGTGAGATTGAATGAAAAAGCGGATTTTATTATTGCTTTTTTCAGCGTACGTCTGCATAAACAAAATTTGTGTTTGGATGCAACTGAATTAATTTTTTATTTTTACTATGGTATTTTTTCTTTTGATACTACCTCTGGAAGAACTTATTTCATATAAAGGAAGTTTTGAGATGTTCATGACTATCTTTACAATATGGTCGGATAAAAGTATGCATAGCGAATAGAACCTTAGGCTCAGAATCGTGTGTCAGATTATCTGATGTGTGATCCTTGAACCCTCCCGCGCATGAACTGATGATTGGCCTTTATCAGAATATTTTTTCAGACCGGTTAAGTCACCATCGGCCAAATTTTCGATTTCTGGTAGATTTTAGAAAAGACCCAAGAGTTCTAGATCGATTTAAGTCGCTCCGGCAATGCTGGCAAGAACCCAACCATGTGTCTTTTGATGTCGAAAAAAGCTTTAGATATGGAGACGCGCTATCATATCACCTCTTCAACGTTTCCTGGGAAGGTATGCAATCAAGTTCACCTGCTTTGTTGTTTCTTAGAAGATATATCTTGGTATACAATTCTGAAGGTTCGATATCAATACCTATGCAAGCATCGGTGCTTGGAATTAAGATCGAAGGTCATTTCAGGTAAAAAGTCAATGTTTCTTCCATCAGCGTAATTGATATCCATAATCAATACGATTTAAGTACAGTCTATTTCCAGCAGAAGATGATCGGTATTGGTATCCTTTGCGACAAATTTTTTGATATTTTGTTTATCTTTGTGATATCTCCTTTTCCAAAAATCTATAAAAGGAAGTGTGCCACAAGTTCACAAATAATTTATATTGTATACGAAACATTCCCTTGCCGTACGCTCCAAAAGCCCACATCATCAAAATATTTTGATCAAAGAAAAGATTAACCTTGATATTCAGAAAACGGCTTTGAGCTTAGAGCATGCGGAAAAAAATTCTATGAATTTTTGGCTAACAAAGGTAGATTGTTAGCTCATTAAAAGGCTTTATGTACTTCCCATCCAAGTGGGTTAATAGCCCATTATAAAACTTTGCAATTTCAAAGGTTTATCGATAATTGTTTGAGTGCCCTGATCTAAAATATGTACATATAAGTTGTTTCACAAAAACGAATAGTTTTGAAAAACTTTTTCTTCTTTTTTTACCCTCAATTGTAGTACTTTGAAATATGAAAATCAATATATTAAATAAAAAAGCAATAATTTATCATAAATAATATATTTTGTCCGTATTTTAATTCAACCTTATAAGCAATGCATAACCCTATGAAATCAATTATTTCTTAACAGCTGGGGGTAAGTAATCTCTACCATTTCCTCCGCTGCTACCAAAATTCACGCTTTGTGAACTTTGTTCCGAAGCAGAAGCTAAGTTCAGTCCTTGTCCATTAGCATGTCCATGATGGTGGTGAACATGGGCGGCGGGTGAAGCAAAGTTCAAAACAGGAGCGATACCTTCGTTGGAGCTTTGTGAAGTTCCACCCAAAGCTTCATACTGTTGTTGGATAGTTTGTTGAGCCTTGGCAGCATCTTGAGGAGTCCTGTATTTGATGAACCGGACTTCTGGCTTAGCCCTTACGTTCTCACTGATTTGTTGAACTTGTTGTGCGATTTCTGCTACATCAGGTTCCTTGCTCAGGACATAAATAGCAGTCTTGTCTTCAGTTGCTTGTTTGGCCACTTGGAGGGCAGCATGGTGGACTGCGGTGTGTTCTGGGGCCTTGATGAAAATGACACGGAGGTTCTTCTTGATAACTGTACTGACACTCTGGGTGTTGGATCCTTGTTGAGCTTGTTCCTCGGGAGCGGAGAAGATGAAATATTCCTTGCTAAGACCACCGTCAATCACTTGGTTGGTTCCTGGTTGATAGCTGACTCCACCTCCTTGTGCACCGCCGTATGAGCCACCATTACCATAACTGATTCCAGATCCTAGTCCAAGTCCACCACCAATGGAACCACTGCCGTAATTGATTCCTGAACCAATAGATTGGCTACCACCTCCATAGCTGATTCCTCCACCTAGCCCCGATCCGATCGAACCACCACCAAGACCATAGCTGATGCCAGATCCTTGCAATTGTCCTCCGTATCCACTACCGTATCCACCTCCGCTTACACCTCCTAAAGCCAACACAGGACTAATGCCTGATCCGGAAGAAATGAACTCATTTGAACCAGATACTCCGGGTTGGTAATCGTAACCCAAACGTCCTGCAGATGCAACTGCGATGAAACTTAAAATCTAAGGAGTAAACAAAAGGCTTATTAGTTAAGATGTCTTTGATCTTATAGGTTTCTTCAGGTCTTACCACAAAAGCGCGCATTGTATTTCTCTTGATCTGCTGGCTTCTCTCTTGAAACTATACCAAAACTTCAGTTGGGTAAACTATTTATACGAATTCATCCGAAAGAAATTAATACCTAATCAGCTATTCTAGACCTTGCAAATAATAGTATTTTGAAGACTGGTCAGAAGCATACCATTAAGGTCACTGCCGGCCGGTTAACAAAGCTTCATCTGCAGGGCGTGAACCTTCCCACAAATCATATGTATGTGCGGAAGCTATCTTAGCATTTATTCATGAGTATGCATTGGATGTAAAGATTTTTAATTCCTCGCCTCAAAACTTGGCCAATTGATAAAACGCAAAGCCGGTAAAATTCATGACGAATTAAATTATTGTTTTTTAATATTGCGGTTTCATGCTGATATACATTTCTTATAAGTTAGTTAACTTCATATTCATGATTCATCTTCGTCCGGATGTAAACATTTATAATATTTTTAGTATCGCGCATCAAATTGGTAATATTGAATGAATTAACGAGTTTGTCTCAATGAAGGCCTGGTGGTTTGATGCTGTTCTACATATTTTTTGGCTTGATTTTCCATCACTATAATTAAAATAATTTTCTGCGTAAGTGTCCGGCCCTTTTATTTTTCTTAAACCCACTATAATTAGATGGAAGAGTTTAGCATTGAAAAAAGAAGTTTTCTTTATTGCGCCCGTGGTTTTGGTGTATGAGCTACCTTCCGGAAGTTCGTAAGAATGTGTGTCTGTACACCGAGTAACAGCCTTAACGCATTAATTTTAAACTCTGAATATGCAGTTTGTTGTTCAATTATCAAAACTGTATCAGAGTTATCAAACAATGCAATATTTGGGAATCGATGTACTCAAATTTCTTTTTGTCTTTCAAATATTTTTTTTTTAAACTAGGCCCCTTTAGTTCAATGATTCAAAATTATTCTCAACGACATCAATAATAGAAGACGGAGGAAGGGACTACAATTGACATTGAAGTACAAAACCTTGCCGCGATCGTGGAATTTAAAATCGAAGCGAGGCTTTTTATGATTTATCATTAAATTGATATTGTTTCTGTGTCGATAGTCTCTTAGTTCGACTATGCTGAAACTAAATACAACGCTGCGTGTGAATTAACACTTCTTTTCATCTGTTTCAACTTTTACTGATAGTTTTTCGGAGTTATCATATTTTTTGCAAGGCAGCATTTTTGACATGAATAAGGCTTCTACAGATTTTTGTTCTTCTTAAATGATCAAGCTTTGTTACGTCATATCAGCTGATAGAGTCTATGGGACATTTGTCGATTGCAATTGATAGCGGTGCTTTCCCGTCACTTTATTCACCCCACACTTACGCGATTAATGACGTCATCATCTCAAGTTGCTCTGCCATTAATTAATGCCTGAATAACAAACACGCTTTGGCTTCGGCTTCGCCTGACGTTTACGAGTTCAGACCTAAGAATTCAATCTATGCTATCACAAAGAAGCTTCGACCTCATGTTTCGTTTGGCAACCGTAAAGAGAAAAACGTAATGTTACGTAATGTGACTCCAAACGGAAGCTCTAGTTCAAATGTACTGAGCATTTGCTTTGCCTGACAGCTCAACAGCTGTAAAAAAAAGTCAGCAAACAAAATTAATTTTTTTTTTAAAGTCATTCTAGTGAAGCCATGAATAAGCAATATTTAATATCTAATAGTTGTCTTGTGTAATTCGATGTAGACAATGATAAAGATTATTTAATAGGTAATATAAATATTGAAACTTAAAAAATATTTTATGTATTTCTGAGCACAAATTGCATTCGCAAAAATCACAATGCGACGATAATGCATACTGCCATTAATGAACTGTCATTTTAGAAATGTCTTAAATGAGAAATGTCATACAAAGCAAATTCAAAGCGGGTGCATCGTAACGTAGACGAAGCCAAAGCGTGTTTGTGATTCAGGCATAAAGATCTCAGGTATTTCAACTTTCCACATTTGGAAATCAGTGTTCCATTTATTAAAATATGTGGAATATTCATGACTGGATCAGGCAGCACAAGTATCCAGTCTTTTTTGGACCTTTTCCTGCAAAAAGTCAATCCATATGTAATTTTTGTTTTATTTTGTATAAATAAAGCAAATTAAATGAAAATATTAACTTAAAAAAAGGACGGTGACTCTACATTAAGCATATACTATTCTTTCAGATTTTCGCTAATTTAAAATGCTTACTACGGAAACCATGCAGGAGCTTTTGTTAGAAAAGGACCTTAATCAAAACTAAAGAGTGCAAATAAGCGAAAAACTTCCCTATCTTCCCTGTACTGCCAATTTATATTGGACAAAGTATGGGAAGGTGGTCAAATCACGGTCAGTGGGTAATGACGGTCAGCGCAGTTTCAGCCTAACAAATGCCAAGTTAGTTTTGGTTTTAATTACATATGAGAGAGAAGAGCGAAAAACAAAATTTTGACGTTTGTCAAGTTCAAAGAGATGTCTAATTTTGAAGTTAAGCCATCAAAACGAAATTTAGTGCTTTTATTCTTATTTTCAGCCGAACAAAAATCAGTGTAAGTATAATGTTTTTATTTGTTTGATTTTTTGTTTGTTAAATTATGTGCTCTATTGTACATTAACGTTGTATTTCATAAATTTTTTCAAACAAAAAATTACGTTTTTTGGCCAGGCGACCGTCATTAAAATGTTTATTTTATTTTTACTTTTTCGATTCTAGGATTGCTAGACGCTGCGATCTAGAGAAATACAAAGGCAGGGGTCCTGATACAGGAGATATTTTAATTGAAAAAGAAAAGAGAAAAGAAATTCAAATTTCCAAAACCGTGTGACAGTTAAACCTAAAAAAGAGAAAAAAGTCGAAAGCATAAACGTAAAACATTTACAGAAATCTCTGCAAAGATAGTATGGCTAATGATGATGTGGAAAGTGAGACAGGCCAAAATAAGTGTTTGTTCTGTGATGATTTTGGACAAAACAATGAGTTATAGTTTCGCTGCACATTGTGTGATAGGTGCTCCCATGCAGAGTGCTCAAAATGGAGTTCACCCAGTTGTAAAAATGCTATAGTTATCTACCTTTCTAGTATTTTGCCAAGTGTTTAGGTATATTCATTATTTAAATGAAAGTTAAAGTATTTTTATTTCTTTCTGATTTGAAGTCAATTATTTGACTGTTCATGATCGTCATTTCCCACTATGATGAGTAGTGACGGCCAAGTTAGACTTTTTTAAACCCTTTTTTAAAGTATATGTAATAGAAGATTTGTTGCTTCTGAGAATTAATTAATTTATATTTTTCGTTTTAATTAAAAATATTAAAAAACATTCTAAGTGAGTTTTCATACTTTTCCCTTAAGTGACAGCCATTCGGCCACCTTCCCCTATATAATGATTGCATCTATTATTGACTTGGCGACAAACAAGCACCGGTCATTAGGCAGCCATATTACCTATATATTTCGCAGTCGGTTAACCAAAACTCGGTCAACGATCTTCACAATCACACCATGTTGTGTGACATCAGCTTATTTGAACGGTAAATACACTACTTCAAGAGACCCCCTCCCTTTGATCATTGGGATAAGCAATAAGGTACCTTCATTGTTTAACCCTTCGACCGCGGTTTTGAAACTTGGAGATGATAATAATGAGCTATCTCAACCCGATTGCACCCAGCTTTTTCCAAAACTCAGAAGATATCTCGTCTGGTCTAGAGTTTTAAACCGCCTCACCAACTTATTCGATTGTTACGGGGTACCTCAGTAAAATTTGGTTCAGCAATTGGAAAATATAGCTGGTGAAATTGTTCATTTAAAAGTCTATCACTATACTGTCGCCACCTATGATGAAACTTTTTGCCTTCCACAAGAAATTGGCCTTAAGGTTTGTTAATGAACAAAATCTCCTGAGCATTTCTCCTTCCATAAGATGGGTTTTTTTTTTTTTTTATAATGCACAAGCGCTCAAGGGGTTTTGTTATATAGCCCTTTTAATGATAAGTCACAGCGCGAGCGATAGGAATTTAGGGAGGAAGGGAAAGGAAGTGTCGATGAACATTGATCTTGAATGTCTGCAGATCATAAAATGGTAAGGAAAAATTGTGCCAGGCAAGTCATTCCACATTCGTGTTGCACGGCTAATGAAAGAATCCCTATATTTTACGGTACGTCCGAAATTGGGCTCAAGTATGTAAACTGATGAGCGTTCCTAGCAAGACGAGTGTTACGGGGGAAATTTTTAAGGGGTGGAACGCAGCTGGCTACCTCAAGTGAGCATTTTTTGTAAAAGAACCTGTAAAATAAAGAAAGACATGAAACATTTCGACGATGTTCGAGTGGTGGAAATGTTTCCATAATGTTTCTCTCTCTCCTATCAATTTTAACGCTTTTTTCTGAACTCTGTCGAGCAGGTGAAGAAAAGTTTGAGAAGCACCTGCCCAGAGATGGGAGTTATACTCGAGTTTAGGGCGTATAAACACTATGTAAATTGTAGTTGCTCCCTTTTGCATGTTGTTTTTTCGTAGCTCTTGAAAAGTGTTTCGAAGCAGCAGCTATGGGGAAGACACTCCCGCCAGCTCCCTATACAGGCCTTACCAAATCTATTATTTTTATGAAATCGGGCTCGTTTCTTTGCCATTCTTTCTTGCAAATTCACAGCACCCCGACGGCATTTCTGTTACCACTATGTTCATGTTCTTCTCTACAGCCTTTCGTTCAAGCCTCGTTACTATTATATGCTGCAGAGCAATATTATGTAGGTATGTATATCAGTATCTCTTGGTCCACAATTTTTAAAAGCTACCCAAAGTACAATTTTGTGATCAATTTGGGGTAGTATCACTAAAAACTCGTTCGATCTTTCATTTTGGCACCGCAGATAAACTATTTCAAATATAAGTTTGTATTTTGAAAATGTTTGTGTGTGTCCTACGTCGATAGAAAAACAAAGCAAACACACATTTTAAATAACTTTCATTCATCGAATCTTAACAACAACAAATTCTAGTAAAACCATTAACTTCGCACTTCTTTCTCGAGATCATAAATTTTGTGCACAATGACAAATCACAACATAATCTTCCAACCCTCAGCCTCTAATCGATGTACCACGCCGACCAATCAACATTCATTGAAATAAAAACAAGATCCCTTTCGCACCAGATACTGCACTCCAATTGGCTGAGAGAACACACAAGATATTTTTACAAAAATAAAAAGATACAAGACAAGATACATCTTCTTCTCGTAGCTAGCCTGGGGCATCATCAATTGAGCATCAGAATTTATAAAATTTCCCAAGATCTTGCAGTTTTGGTTCTGATCTCAAATGGGAGTAGGTTCGGGTGCGTTTGTTTAATTAGAGCAGCTCCGAAAAAAGTGCAACCATGTATTCAACTGCCACTAGCCATCATAGTTTTAAATTCGAGACCTTTGACTATTATTTGCGTGCTAATCAGAAATTCGTTCAAAATAATTTCGATAACGGTTTTCATCAACAATCGCGAAATAAGTGCCAACAAAACAATTACACTAATTCAAATGAATATCCTAGTTATTCGCTGCCACTTCCGCTGCCGCCGCCGCCGGTTATGTTTCCAAATCAATGCTCCTTCCCGAGTGAAGTACAAAATCAATTCAATTCGAATCAGAATTACGTCTACTCGGATAGTTCAACATCAACGTTAAGGAACTACTTGGATATGTTCCAAAATAAAAATTGTTCTATAAAACATCATCATCCTGGCAGTGATGAGAGTACGGTTGGGAGTGAAGATAGCCCAAGGGATTGTAACGAGAGGTCAACCCAGTTGAGTGATGTTGAACGATTGTCTGGAGGAGATTGGGAGTTCTTAAGTGGAGTCAACGGTGGTGTATTAGGTGACATTAATGGAGCGGAAACGAATTTTGAAAAATATCAAGATTGCCAGAAAATAAACTGGAATGATGGAGGAGTTGAGGATAAAAGCAATACAGTATTGAAAGGTTTGTTAATACAAAAAATAAAACTTCATTTCATATGGTAATTTTATAAATTCCAAATTTTCATAGTCAATGTGGTTTGAAGTAAATTTGCTAAGTTGTATGTGCTGTAAGTTGTACATAGTTGCCTCTCGTAAGCCACTAGACTATAATAATTTCAATTTAACTGTACGTGTACAGTAAAGGGTTACTCTATAGAAACTTCCTTTTCTTCTTCTTGCTTTCCGGAAGCTGTTCTGGGCTCCTTGTGGAGCAAAAAGGGGCAACCAGATTAATATGTTTTTATTCGTTGCACAATACCTCAGCTGTGAGCTGTGCTCAGGACTTCAAATTCTGGGACTCAGGTTCCTCCAAGATAATTGACATCCAGGTTTTATTTTGTCTTCCAACTAGCAGATGCGCCATCTTGTAAATTTGTCGTCAGGCTTTCTCCTTGTGTATAGCTATTCCAAAGCGATTTGAACTTGATGTCAAGAACCACTTTTATTTGTCCAGTCCTAACCCACAGTTCGTTTGTTGGATATAATTTGTGATCCTTGGATCTTTAGGATGTGAGGTAGACAACAGTCTGTCTGATCAATTTTAGTGGCAGGACATCGTCCTGTCTCATTCCATGTCGCAAAAAGCATCCGAAAGCTGTCCATGCACTGTACAAATGAAATACCTTACCCTTGTTGTATGACTCTTTTGTGATGGCAAAAATTTTATTAGGTATAGGGAAGCCTGTAGTAGCACCAAGGAATCTCAAAATATTAACATCAGGCGACCAAAAGCCCTCTTTTAAATCGACAAACATGGCACTGTTTCTGGTGGCACTTTATTATAGGATAATAATTGTCATTAACTTCGGAAATATTTGCAGAATGGTTATACGACGCTAGTTGTTACAGTTCTTCAGATCACATTTTTTGGGTAGCTTGACAAAGACTCTGTCTTTCTATTCCCTGGGAAATTCTTTGTTTTCCAAAATAAAGTATAAGCCATCAGTATACAGTTGCTTTGTTTTATGCCTTTTGACAAGAGTAACGGTTCATTTTACTAGTACCCCATAAGCTTGTCAGTGCACATAAATGCTCCCTTACCTATTGACGCTTAAAGGTTTCCCAAGAATAGGTTAATACAAGTATAGCCCCACATCGTAACAATTTAGACATTAACTTTAAAAACCATATTTTACGCTCTCTTCTTGAGGATGTTGTCGGAATAACGACAAACGTTTTAGTCACTTGATATGTGAACTGTGAACTAAAGCTGGTACGATGAAATTTTCTCTGCTCATGTTGTCATAAGCTGCTTCGGTGAATAGTTAGTTCGATATTGAATTTTTAGGAATTCTTACCTCAGAGGAACGCAAGATCTTCCGAGAATATCACCCTAGTCCGCGAAAGTTTACAGCAGAATCCGAGGCTGTCGATTTCACGCCATAGGTACACAATAACTCGGCCTCTTATAGACTTATAGACAACAAATTCCGCGTCGAGGCCTTGGCCTTAGTAGGTACAAGCGATGCAACTAATCGAGGAGCATAAAAGTTCATAGAGCCATAGACAGCGCTGTTTTTTGTGCTGATTCTTTGGAAAATAGGAGCGTTTGGGAAGGGGACTCTGTAAGGATTTTGGGCGAAAATAATCTTTAGCGACGAGGGACATCTGGGCCAGCAGCGGTGTCATTGGTCCCTACTTTTTCGAAAACGACGTAAGTGTGAGGCCACCGTCAATGGCGAGCTTTGCAGAACGATGATAACCAACATCTTATGGCCCAGATCGAACGTGGCAACATGTGTTAGACTTTTTTACTTGCGATTATAGGTATACGTATACCTACTATAAAGCAAGTTATGCATTCGTTATTTGCTTCAAACTTGGTTCATAGTATTATTATGACGTCTTATAGAGGGGTTTTTGGAATTAGCATTAGTTTTAAAACTAACGATACCTGCCATACGATTTTTAGTGAAAAATTAATTTTTCTCAAAAGCGGCTCCTACGATTTTGATAAAACTTACTGATTAGCGTTTTATGTGCAAACTTTATATTTTGGTTGGAATCGATTTTTTTATAAGAAAAGTCTTATAAGTACTTTAACGGGTACCTCACATGACCGGTTTTTTTTAAATCAGCTTTTCTCGTTTGCCACTTGAGGAATTTCGATAAAATTTTTAATAGAAGCCCCTTTCTAATACACTTTCTTAGATTTTTCAAAAAATTAATTTTTTTTTATTTTTTGTTTTTTTTTTCAAAAACGAATTAATATTTGTTTTTTATTTTTTTTTTTCTGATGAAAACTATAAAGGCCTAGAAGTTGGCATACTCAAAAAAAATTTAAAATATATTTTCAAAAAGTTAAAGAAAAAGCCTAGTCGAACGATTTTGAAAAAAAATTCTTAGCATTCTTAACAGTAAACAAAATCGGTTTTCTTACTTCATTTTTTCCGAAAAACGTGTTAACAAGTGATTTTTAAAATTTCATATCATTTTTTCCCTGCTCTTTTTCCAAAATCTCAAACCCCAAGACCACTGTAACACATTCAAGCAGGTTCGTGCGACCCAGTCGTGCACTTTATTTTCTGGGGCTTCCTAAAGATGAACGTCTATGCGACAATGCTGCAGTCGCTCTATTAAGACCTTGGTAAATATACCACCGGTCATCGCTCAAGTTCAGTCTGAACTATGAGGAAGATTAATAACCACTCGGATCCGTGCCACCGTGAAAAGCTGAGGCGGGAATTTTGAAAAAAATGTCCACATCTTACCCGGACTTTTTGAAGAACCTTCTATAAAGTGGTGTCTACTGTTTACTCCTTACCTCGTCATTTCCATTCCCGATTTTGGTCAGCCGAGCTTGTTAAAAATCTAAGATCAATTAGATAAAAGATGTTCATTGCCATGATTGTTTCATTCATGGTCAACACTATTTGCGAACTGAAGAAAGTAGTTCCATATCTTTGACTGTACCTACATCCACAGCGATTTCCCATTATCCCTGCACAAGTCCCGCACAAGTTATACATGGATGTTGACAAAAACCAGGTTGTGCTTGTGTTGTCTGCTTAGGGTACGGACACCCTTCGACGCCGACTGCAAAATTTTAAATTTTAGTGCTGGTTTAAGCATCCGTAGACTACCAAGTGCTTTTTTTGGTGGCAGCATGGTAAAACCTTCTTTTTTCCAACAAAAAGAATCAGTATTTGCCTTATTTAACATCATCATCCGCACTTTTGCTGACAATAGTCCTTTCAAGACCCATCTTAAAAATCATATTTATGAGTCACCACCACAACAACAACAAACTCAAAACGATTATGAAACAAATCCATAAATTACTCTGCAGTGTCAAAATATTTTTCAAGTGGTTCATGCAAGATCCTCATAATTAGGGCTCATTGCGATCATAAAAACTATTTGTGTGGTCATAAATTCAAAACTAAGAGGATAATTTTTCTTTTGTTTTCTTTTTCAGCAACCATAACGAAAACACCAGACGTGTTGGCAGCAAAAAAGGAAAGTCGAGTTATAACATCTGCAAACCGGAAGGAACGAACCACATTTACCAAAGACCAAATCACAGAATTAGAGGCAGAGTTCCTGCACTCGAATTATTTGACAAGGCTCAGGAGATATGAAATAGCTGTTGCTTTGGATTTGTCTGAAAGACAGGTAAGTTAATATTTAAAAAAGTAAAGGTTTAACCTAACCACCCCAAACCAAACGGATACAAGAGGGAGGGTTATCGTGAATATAGGTATACCTATATGTTTGTATCGTTCCGAAAGTCATTTTGTAAAGTTTTGAGGTGGCTTAATTGGTTTTCAAAATATTCTCCATGAACGGCAATACACTTTTACATGCGTTTGAACCAATTTTAGAAGCACTTTTTCCACATCGATCGAGGTACCTCGAAAACATCAACTTTTAATGTATCAACTACTTCTTCAGACGTCAGTCAGCAGGAATTAGAAAAAATCATTGGTTGCGAAATCCGAACTGTCCGGCGGATGAACCATATTTTCGATGATTTGCATCAAAAAGTCGATGTGTGAGAGCTTGCATTGCCGTGGTGGAGAATGATTAATCTTCTTCCAGTGCTTTCCCTTAATTATTTAAACATTTCTGACAAGCAAATATAGCGATGTTTCATTCTTAATCGACGAATGGTACAACGGTGACATGTCCAAATCTTTTTGATGACCGAATTTCCATGCAATATTGAATGTATACAAGTGGAACTAATTCCTTAGCTTGCCTCGATCTCACGGTTGGAACCATGTTGTTGCTGGTCTTGTAACATTAGTTCACGCATAAGGACGACATCGATTTTTGCTGGCAATCTTGATGCGATTCGCCATCACGATTGAATTCGGAAACTCGACGAAGCCTGGCGATGGCTCAAGGAAGTGCCTCACACTCACTACCAAAAGCCGAAAAGAGTTGATTGGTACCCTGTTTGTGATTAAATTAATGTCGAAAATCATCGCACGAAAATGTTAACGACACAATTTTGTTTCCCAAGATATATATAAATGTTCCAAATATCTGGAAGCAACACAAATAGCAATCGTATGAGAAAAACCTTCTGAGTTCGGTAACCCTAAAAAATGCCAATAAACTTTGCCATCATGACAACTTAAATCTGACATATTCTCCCTAATAAAGATGAATCCGCGGATCCAAAATTGAAAATCTATTAGTTCAGTGCTCGACCACTCTTGTAACTGGTGTTTTAGAGGGAGACCGCGGCTGGTTCGGATGTATAATCCAACCTTCAACCTTGAGGTCCGATTTCCGATCATTTTTTGCGGCATTTGGAATTTTATTATGGCAACAATGTGCCGAATGTTGTTTTACAAGTCCTCAATAATTGACTCTGGGTTATCGGTACAGACTAGCGAGTTCACTTATACCCCCACAGAAAATAGCGTTGTTATATCTCACGATCTTGAAGGCCAATTTACAGGTCTTAAACGCGAAATCAAACGTTTCCTTCGACAAATCGATTGTGTCACATCCATAAAGCACACTATATAGTCCTATTTTCTCGATGTAATGTCGGCAAACAGCAATCGGTTATATTTTATTCGGTATGGAGTTTGTAACGTCCGTTTCTATGTATACTCTCTCAAGATCGTAATATTCGAACTAGGTGGCTTTAATTTTGTATGCATAATTCTTGGTCGAAGAGCAAGCTAATTTCTTGAGCCAGTAAAATCCGCCAACAAACACGCTCAGAAATAACATATTTTTGTTTAGCAACCATTATTTTCCAAAATTAATGTATGTTTTCACTAGATACCGTTACGATCGAACCACATTGCTTAAATTTTGCACATACATATATACATGCTATAGGTACATTTTCTGTAATGTTAGTGTAAATATTTGAATTTAGGCATGCCTATCGTCCATACTTTTCATAAGAAACTTAAGAATTTTATTTTTGCAAATAAACGGTTCTTATAGTAAAATATTTTTTTTTTTTTTATTAAATATTTTTTATTCAATTCATTATACTTAAAACTATCTTCGCTAGACAAAAAAAATTAAAAACTAGCTTGAATACTAGCTTAACATAACTTACTGGCCCATACCCATACTTATATTAATGCATTTCGGCTTAAGACTTACTTGTAGCTATAGGAATTAATTGATTTATTTATATGTATACGAAATTACATATATTGTATATGAATAAAAAAAAAAAACACCCACTTTTCATAAAGGAACACAAAAACGTATTATTTAAAAAACTTGGGGTACCTACCCATAATCAATTTCAACACATTTTTTCGTTAGTAAAATGAACTTTTAAGTATAAAATTCTGTTTTTAATTGTCTTGTCAAATTGGCTTTAAGTTAAGAAAACATCAAATGCACTTAAACTAAAGTTTGGCTGTTTACCATAAGTTTTTATTAAATTTCACTCCATTGTTGTATTTTTGAGTTTTTTTAAACGTTAACATTAGGTTTATAAAACGTCTACGATTTTTGATTTTTCACACACTAACGGCCCTTTCAATTTAATCCAAACATTGATTGGATCTGATAATATTTTTTGGTGCAGTTTTTTTTTTTTAATTTTCGGTTTCATTTCATTTTTCATTTCATTTCATTTTCATTTATTTTCTGAATAAAATTTAACATTGAACTTCGAGATTAATCTCATAAATATAAGTATCAAAAATTTGAATTAGGTACCTCTCTTTGAAACTTGTTTTGGTGGCATAATGGAACCTAAAACTTCTGACCATGAATAGTTCAGCTCATCTCTTACTGTTGGCCATTTCCATAACTTCAGTGACTTCTGCATTGATTTTATTTTGACGCTATTGTCAGCAAATGAAACAATTTCCCCTGGATACAATTGTCCTTCATAGGAAAACACGACAAACTGTCCCACTTCTCGAACGACTTCATTGAAACAGATATCGTGTTGCGATGTTTCACCTTCCAAAAAATTTAAGAATTGGGTTTCCCTGATTTCTTCGTTTTCCAGTTCATTAAAGTTGATATCATCCGAAGAGTTGTCATCGAAAACCATATCAGTCTCTTGACTAAGGTGGGAAGTAGTGGGCACAATTTCATCACATTCTGCTGTTTGGCGAGAAGTACTTGGCTGATCCTGTCTGTATCCAATGGAAGTTGTGTCGTTCGCTGAATTTTCTTCATCAGCCATTGTCTCCTGAGCACAGACACTTTTCCCAGCTGGAATATTAATTTTTTTGCGTCTTTTTACAATAACTTTAGTAGCATCTTGCCTTTTTTCATGTAATGCCTTGAGGAACTCAGACTGCACTGAATCTTGATCACAGCACTTTCTTGGAATGCCACATTTATCGGACATATTCCACACTTCCGGAATCCAGATAATAAGTTGGCTGAAGCGTTTGGGACAATCAGTTCCATCATCTTTTTGAGTAAAGGTGGGAAATCTTCTTTCTGAATGTTGGTGTGTTGAATACCTTTTGGAGTCTCCTTCCAGTCCGACAAAACCTTTCGCCAGGCAATTTTTAGGGGCCGGAAAAACGCCACGTCAAGCGGCTGTGTTAGATGGGTGCTGTTGGGTGGCAGGCAAATAAGGGTCACTTCGTTTTCGCGACACAGTTGAAGAGCGTGTACAGTTATATGTGAAGAAAGGTTGTCACAAATAATCACTTTTTTTCCTTCAAGCTTTCTAAGTCTAGGAATCATTTGAAATTCCAGCCAGTCTGTAAATATGTTTGCATCGAACCATCCAGACACACTAACGTTATATCGACAGCCTGTGGGACCATTTTCCGTCCACGTTGTCCACATCTTCGTAGCCCGATACACAACATAAGGCGGCATCAGCTCTCCAGCAGCGCTACCACAAAACATGACAGACACTGATGTCTTAGAAGCATTTCTAATTATTTCTGGATACTTGCTTCCTTTTTTAACCAGAACTTTTTTTTTCCAGGGTCATCAGTCAAGTTCGTTTCATCAAAGTTCCAAATATTTGTAGGGGGGACATCTTTCAGCTCATGTGCTAAGTTTTCAAAAAAACTCATAAGCATATATGTAGGCTCATCTATTGCCGCTCGTGTCCGTTTAACATTTTCTGCAAAACGTACCGAAATGACTGGGTGTCTTGCTATGAAACCATTTATCCAATCAATGCCCGGGAGGTTGTTTTGAAATATTTGTACATGTCTTCCACATCGACTTAAATAGTTTTTGATTATGTGTCGCAGTTCTCCGCAGTTTATAGGAAATCCAAAATCTCCCAAGGAAATCAAACAATCGACAAAACTTTGTTCTTCTTCTAACGTAAATACATTGGGCCGGCCTGGTTTCTTCAAATGCAATCCCTTCAATTTATAAATTATGGTTCTTCTTGGTATTTTGTACTTTTCCTCGGCTTTTCTTTGTGAAATTTCCCCTCTTCTGATCTCATCCAAGCAATTTTGTAGGGTCTCAGCTGTGTAGTCGGCGTAACGTCTTGTCCCCAAGGTCCTGGTATATTTCCTGGGCATTTCTGTGAAAAGTAGATTCGTATACGATCATTGTATTAGTAACAACTTAAAATAATATATTGGTACCTATATACAGAAACATAGTTCTGGGTAACTTTGCTCCAGTGCAAAGTTACCCCAAACCAAATTTCGGGGTTACTTTGCTCCAGTGCAAAGTTACCCCAAAATGACGAAAATTGATATGTTTTCACAAAAAAAAAAATTATAATTATATTTTGGGACCAAGAATGTTAACTTTATAAAGAATTGAAAGAAAAAAAGACACTTAAACGGTAATATAAATACTTACTTTGTATATTTCACGCGCACACTTTACACACTTCAAATTTTCTACCTGTAAAAAAACACTAAATTAGGTCTTTGCCCTTTGGACTACTATGATCGACTGAAAATTAAACGTAGATACGCAGCTGCACATGATTTTCCACACACATAAACATTATATTATTTTACAGTTAGACCGGTGAGCAAAACTCAGCATGCCTGGACATGAAACGAACATTAAACTCTTTATGACAATGGCGCAAAGTTGCACCCGCTGGCGCAAACTAACCCCGGTTTACGGTACATTTGAAAATGAATACTAGCAAATTTTTAAGTTAAAAGCTAAATATATAAAAAAATATTTTGTTTGACAATTTCATAAATAAACAGTTTTGGTAAAAATAAATAGAAAAAGTTAAAAGTTAAAGAATAATAAATAATTTATTCATGAAAAATTAAGATAAACCTAAGTTCTTCCCGATATGTGTTTGAGCAGCTCCTCCCGAAATCCCCGTGTCGATATTATTCTTTGCAACCGATGTGGAAGATTATTCCACAACTTAATTGCATTGACAAAATAAGAGTGCTCTCCTACAGTGTGTGTAAAACGCGGCATTACTAATTTGAAATGAAATTTTTTCGTTATTTCACTTATAACAGCTGAACTTCTCATATCCAATTTCCTCGTTAGCTACATTACATACTTGCGATTTCAATACAATTTTAGACACAGAAATTCATTATAACCCAACTTATACCACACACAAAAAATGTTCAACAACTTTTTTCATACCTAATTTAAAAATAAATTGCTTTCTTTAATACTTTAGAAACGGGTGGGTTGAATTTTTTTTATTCTTTTTCCAGACCACAACTACAATAACTATTAGATATTTCCATACCAAAATGAATATCAAAATAACGTTATTCAAAAAGTTTTTGTCAAAAAAAAAATTACAGAACGAGTTTTCTTAGATAAACCATAGACAATAGAAACATTCAGCAATGAAATATTATTGCATACTTAAGTTTTTCTAAGAAAACATAAATCTCAATCCAATGAGAAAAATAATTTTCTTATAAGATAATATGGAAACGATCTTTTCTTCAAACAAAATATGTTGTACATTTGCCACCGGAAGATTTCATGGGGATGTAGCTCAGATGGTAGAGCGCTCGCTTAGCATGTGAGAGGTACGGGGATCGATGCCCCGCATCTCCAAGAAGTTTATTTTTATTTTAGGTTCAGTAAAATAATAAAGAAAGCCGATATGAACCTTAAGTTTAGGTAGGTGCTCTACTTTACATGAGCGACTAGGAATTTTTATGAACTGCATTTTTGGTTTCTATTAAAATATTGCAAGAAAACCATAATTAATGTAAAATTATTGTCTTTCAAATTCTAAAGGTATCTTTAGCTATGTGACGGAACATTTTTAATAAAATTTGTTTGGAAGTTTAACTATTGTTAGGAAAATTGCTCTTAATCACCTAACCGTATTTAATTAAAATAATCTTTCTAACCAGTTAATCCAATTTTTTTTTTTTGCAATTTTCAGGTGAAAGTTTGGTTTCAAAATCGTCGGATGAAATGGAAACGTATTGTGGTTGAGGAACGAACTGGAATGTCAAGAAATACTAAATCTGGCCGCAATAAGCTAAATCATCAATACAAATAAAATAAATTATTTATAAATATAATAATTCTATTTTTGTTTTTCTCAAAAGGCACGTATGTACATATTATAAATTTGTAAGCGTTTTCATTTTATGTGCACATTAAGTTTTGAAGAGGTGTGCACTGTGCACCCACGGTGGCGAAACGACTGCATAAGCTTTCCATCTGACTATTCTATGCAGGTCTCATTCAGATTGTATGGAAAACAGCATTTATTTATTTGTCCAGCCCGTCCCTTTATTCCAAGGTAATGGAAACAATTATTGATCAGATCAAGAAATATCTTGAGAAACGAAATCTACTTTACATTTTAATAAATAGCAATAAGTCCACTGGTGATAAATTATCGTACAGTTTACTGAACAGTAGAGTCAATCCTTACGTCATCGTTTTGAAGTAGAAGCAAGAATATTGCTCTTGATTTTTCAAGAGCATTAGATAAAGTTAAGCATCAAAATTCGCAAATTATCGTTGGACTTCCTTGATGGATTAGAGTAAACCTTTCCATGCTCGTTGTTTTCGACGTTCTCCAGTTAAATATGAATACAATAAACTCAGGTGTGCCGTGTACCTCACGGCCAGTGGCGTAGCTATCATAGGGCCAGGTGGTGCAGTGCACCAGGGCCCTGGAGCTCAGGGGGCCCTCTAACCTCAGCTTTGAAAAAAAAAAATAATAATGAAATAAGATAAAAAAAAATTCTTGTGAGCCTCGAGTCCACAAAATTTATTTTTTTTCAATTTTTTTTTTTCAAATCAACATCACCAATTATAGAACTCCTTATTTAACATTTTCAACACATGCGCCAAGCGTCCTCGATAAGCATGTGCTGTTTGTTATCGTTATTTCAGTTATTTGGGAGTTTGGAATTTGGATGAGTACGCCCGTAGCACATTGGATCAGCGATAAGCTCACGTGCTTGACAGTCGTGAGATCAATTCGCCAATTTCACCCATCATGAAACGATTTTACTCAAGAAATGTGATCAGTTTCAGAAGAAATATTGCGATATTATTGGACCCAATTTTTCGCTCCAATTTCTTAATGTATATCATCCGATCCTCCCTCAATTGATGGAGACGTGGTCTATTCGCCAGCTTTGCAAAGAAATTATAACGGAATTTGGCGTGCTCGAATGTGACCTTACGGAAGCGTATAAAGCGATGCTACTGTGTCATACAATTCCTGTTACTTCCGCTGCAGCAGAAAAATGTTTCAGTAAGCTGAAGATTATAAAAATTATTTAAGAAACAGCATTCGACAAGATCGCCTCCGACATTTACCGTTAATTGCAATAGAAAATGAGGCGGCATCAAACTTGGATTTGAGTGAAATTATAGAGATTGTGAATTGGACGGGGAATTCTGTTAAAAATCGTTTTTTGAGATTAATTAAATCTCATCTGTATAATAAATATCCTATATTGTCATATGTGCGTCATTGTTTATTTATTCCCTTTTTCTTCTATTAAACACATGGAGATTCTAATAGAGACCACGTATGGACTTAGCCTACTAGGGATAAGTTCAACTCACTGTTTATTATTATTATTCTTATTAAAAATTTTGAAGGCCAATATAAGTTCAAGCTACGCGGAAAGAGGGGAGGAGGGCCCGATTCTTTCCGTATGTACCAGGGCCCTTGTCCTCCTAGCTACGCCACTGCTCACGGCTCTGTACCTACTCTCACCAACTACCTTTCTTCCATCATAATTAACGATCACTTGTGTAAGACATCTATAACTGTTTTGTTGATGACAGTACACACAGCTTTTTATATTCGTTCCCGGATTCAAAATCTTGTTCAAGCTAATTGAATTCCGATCTTGACAGCATTTTTTCCAATGGCGAATTTATCAACCGTTTTATGCCTCAAAATCTCAATTCTGTTTTCTGGCGATTAAGCATTTTGCTGCCATGAGTTACTTTTAGGGTTCTTGAGTACTTATATGAGTATATTAAGCTACATACATATGTACAGACAATTTTCAGGTCTTACAATATTGTCAGGTCTACCAACGCTCTGCACGGAGAGAATTGAAAAATTACCAATTGCGAAATATTCAGTTGCAATTTACAAAACATGTTTTTTTGTAAATCACGGCGCTTTGATTCGAAACTGATAGAAAAATATGGCAATTTAACTTTCAATTCATCGCAAATTACAACAATTCCTAAGTTGAGATTTACAATTAAAAGTTATAATTCAAGCATGTGCCCTTCAAAGTAAATTACAACCTTTTTGTCGCAATTTACTACTTCAAGGGAATAATTCCATTTATACTTTTTACCAATCTGCATTTGCTACATTTTTTTCGTGATTTACAATCACTGAGTATTAAAATCAACTCAAGCGTGTCTGACGGCTACGTCGAAGGTCCGGAGTTCGATCCCTGCCTCCAACTAATAATTTTTTTTTTTTTTTTTGGTACTGTCTCTTTTGAGGAAATGTAAAATCCTCGAAAAATAAATCTGGTTAATTTTAAAAGTGGATCTTTGTAAGCCATGTCTTGTAAGCCGTGTCTCCAATAATGCCTTTTTTGTAGTTCTATATATATATAGGGAGTACAAAGTTGAATTTCAACTACACATTATATACAATTTCTTACCTTTATTTAAATGGTCATCACAAAAAATAGTACATTAGAGGTTAGACGTCCTAAATAAGACGACTATATTTTTCTCGCCAATAAAACATAATCTTAATTCAAAACACCCCTAAAATGTAACTCATATTCAGGTTGCTTCTTATTATTAATTTTGATATCCGACTTGGATGCATCACCATGGCCTAGTAGATGTGTGCTTGGTCATAGACCTGGGTCAATCGTTCATTTCAAAAGATCGAATCAATCAAATATGGGTCATTTGAAAGATTCGGTCTTTTCAATCAATCATTCATTCAATCAAAAATGAAATGTTTCGGTTAAGAACTGTGTCGTTCATTTTCAAAGATACAATCGTTCAACATTCATTCATTTCATTATATCATTCTTTTTCAATCATTTCACTTCCAGCCCATACCGGTTACGGAAATTATGTGAATAAAACATTTTGTGTCTTTGCATTTGTATCTTTTTGCAAGCCAGAGAACATTCAATACATGTACACAGTACATATCTCTATATACATGTACCTATACATTAACAATAATTACTATGGTTTCGCTGTGTTTCATTTCAGTCCAATTTCATTTCACTCTAGGTTCGTTTCGTTCGCTCATTTCAATTGTACATACATGATACATTACTAACACCACTCATTGGATCGAATGAATCAATGAATGAGAGTGAGAGTGAGTGAGTTGTGTCGTTCATTTAAAAGTATTGAATCTGATTGATCGGATCATTTCCATTTGTGTGATTGCAATCACCAATACTTTTAAATGAACGGGTCGCAAAGACCGAATCAATCACGATTGACACAGCTCTACTTGGTCAGTCGTGCTTCAACTGCGGAAGAGTGCACATCGTTGGCGACTTTTCCTCTGCAGACTTTAAGTAGAATCGGTAGTGTTCAAATTTGAATTTTAGACTTCAATTTCCAAGTGGCGAGTTAGCCTAGTTAGTAGAGTGGCTGACTCCGAACCAGAAGATCCCGGGTTCGATCCCGGTCAGGGCCAACAAGGTCTTTTTTTATTAAAATACTGGGATAAGCACCAAAAACGGCAACAACAGTACCAGCATAACTGGATTATGGAGCAATTGACTGAGGCATCGGATGTTGGTGCTGACGTCAATGCACCAGCCAAAATAGCGGGGACAACGGTCCAAAAAACAACAAGTTCCAATGTAGCTGGGCCATCTGGCATAGCAACGGCATTGGGAAAAACGAGAAGCGCAGCAGCAGCAGCAGCAAAATTAAATAAAAATGTTGGATCTACACGCAACAATTCAACATTGGATAAAGAGGTCGCCTTTCAATTGGTGACAAGAAGGAAGAGAGTAAGACGGCGAAAACTTAAGCCAACTCCGAATTTGGTCGAAAGACATCGTGCCTCCAACCCAGCGAAGCTGATAGCTGGAGAGGAGGAGAAATTGGAACGGCCGGCCAAAAAATCGGCAGCTGCCAAAATACAGCGGCAGATTTGTAGCTCCCAAGAGGATGATGATGACGACGATTATGACGACGGCGAAGCCGAAACCAACGACGAAAATGTCCCTGAAGATATAGTTTACATATCAGATGGTGGACAAGGGCATTACGTCAGCGTCAGCGGTGGCAGTGATCTTGTTGATCTAACGCCACCAGTAGACATGGATCAAATGCCAGAAAATGAGGACGAGGCGATTGAAGCTTTAACAGCCAAAATAGACCACCTCACCAACATGGTGCTTGCGCTCAAAGCAAAACAAGATGCCCGTAGAGAGCAAGAGCGACAAAAGGATCTTCAAAAGACGCTACAACAACAGCAAAATGTAGCGCAAAATGAAGCAGCGGCCTCAGCTGCAAAGCCAAAAAAGCAGCGGGCTCAAAAAGCTGCCCAAAAAGCAGTTGCTGATGAACCACCACAGCCACAGCAGCAACAACAACCACAGCAGCAACAGCTGCAGCAACAACAACAGCTGCCACCTAATCAGCCACAGCAGCAACAAGAACAAATACAACAACCACAACAACAACAACAACAACAGCAGCAGAGACAACAGCAGCAGAAACAACAACAGCAGCAGAGACAACAGCCGCAGAAACAACAGCAGCAGAGTCAACAGCAGCAGCCACAGCTCAATCCAAAGAAAGAAAAGGTGCCACCAATCTACACTTACAAGATGGATATTAAGGACACAATAAACTTATGTAAGTTGGCCATAGGCGATCGTTTTACGGTAAAAAGATATAGTGATCTGAAGCACGCTATTCAGTGCTTCAATTTGAAGGATCACAAAGAAATAAAAGATTTATTAAAAAAAGCATCCACCGAGTATTATACTTTCACCCCTAGGGACGAAAAGTTCCAAACTATGGTCCTTAAGGGTATTGATTCCTCTACGGAACCGGAGGGGCTCTTAGATGAGCTCCGTAGAGTGGCGAGCGACGACCTCGAGTTTATCAGGGTCAAGCCGTTCACCACAGTTAGGTCAAGACGGGAGAAACGAAGCCTCCCAATATTTTTAGTTCAGCTCTCGCCCCAAAGCAAGCTGAGTAGTCTAAGCAAGATAACCGTGCTGGACTACCAGATTGTACGCTGGGAGAAATTAAACAACAAAGACGACGTGCCTCGATGCACGAATTGTCAAGGCCCTCACCACGCAGCAGGAAACTGTAATATGGATCCTGTTTGCGTGAAATGCGCAGAAGGCCACAAAAAGGGAGAGTGTAAACTCGGGGAAGTAAGGGTCGAAGATAGGGCCCAGCTTAAATGTGCTCTTTGCAAGGGCTCCGGGCACCCTGCAAGTTATCTGGGATGCCCGAAGTACCAAGAGCTCAAGAAATTAAAAAAAGCCGGTAACAAAAAAGTTGAGGTTAGTCGCCCAGTAGTGCGTCCTCCCTCACAGACCGTTATACCTCAGATCTCCTTCGCCCAAATGACGACGGGGAGAAGAAGTACGGTACAACCTGCACCAAAGGTAGCCCCACAGGCCCCAGTGCCTACAGCTCCAACGGTGCAGGAAGATGTCATGAAGGCGCTGCATACCATTGCAGGTATGCTTGCTGACGTCCAAAAACAGATCCGGGAACAGGCAGAAAGGGTAGATTACCTCTACTCTTTTTTGCCCGTCCAAGCGCATAAAGGTTAAAGGCGCGCTGTTTGAGAGACCCCTTAAGATCCTAGCTGTGAATGTAAATTCACTGATTAGGACCGAACGCAGAGCAAATCTCTTTCATTTGCTTAAAGACCAAAGTCCTGATGTGTTCTTGGCTAGCGAAACCAAGCTAAACCAGAAGCACAAACTGACTCATAATAATTACAATATCGTAAGGAGAGATCGACCCAACTCCACTCGTGGGGGTGGTGTCGCAATCTTCATACGAAAAGGCATTTGTCATAAGGTAATTTATAATAATGAAGTGCGCAGATTCGGGTTGCTAGAAGCCTGCATCATTTGCATTCCTCTCCAGCAGGGGAAGCGAATGTACGTGATCTCGGCGTACGCACCAGAAGCACCTCAGCCTGCTAATTTTATATCAGAGCTCGAAAAACTTTTCGAATGTCTTCGCCTCAACTCGGAAGAAAATTATTATCTCATGGCCGGAGATCTGAATGCCAGACATGAAGATTGGGGAAATCAAATACAAAATCCTAGAGGATACCATCTTTTCAATTGGATGGGTCGATACAACGTTGAGTATAGGATCGACCTATTTGCTACTGATAGACCATCGTTTCCAAGAAGCGGTGGTTTTCTGGATCTACTTCTGCTAGACTCAAGACTGACAATAACTGACGCTATGGGTCAAACAAGAAACTGTTTACGGACGGTGGAGTACGACAGTGACCACTGCGGACTTGCCGCCGTAATACGGATTCCGAACGAGCTTGTGGAGTTGGAGGAGTATGTGCCTGCGCACTCTTACAATTTCAGTAAGACGCGTTGGCAACGCTTCTCCAACGCCTTATCGAGTGAACTTGTTTCGAACGACATTTCGCCACCAAATGACAGGAATCTGACGAACGTTGAGATCGACAGATACCTTAGTCAAATGGATGAGACAATACAACGAACGATGGACAGGACAATCCCACGATACAAAGAACAAGACGCAACTGGAAAATACAGAAACGCTACAATAGACGCACTACACAAACAGAAAAGTAGACTGCTTACAAGACTCAAACTCTTATACAGACGGTTTACTGACAGAAACGACTCGGAGATTAGGACACTGAAGTCGTCGATCAAAAACCTCAATCTGCTTATTAAGCAGAACTATAGATTGTCTATTAATGTGTTCTGGGATAACAAGATACGGGCCGTTAATTCTAGCGACCCAAGTATGTTTCCCCAAATTAATAAAATCTTTAGGAGGAATGATCAAAACGATCTTCCTTGCCTTAAGCTTCCGAGAAATACTGACAACGAAGACGTGCTTACCATTGCAGGTATAGATCCGGGAAATGCCGTCCTTGATGACGACTTCTTTATGATAGAAGATCCTCAAGAGAAGGTGGAAGCAGTAGGGGCTGCTTTCCAGCAAGTGTATAAGGTGAATGCTAGCATTCGCCCAAATCACGACCTGGAAAACAGAGCTCTGGTGCACCATTTCTACCTTCGAAACAGCATTACGCAATGGCGATCTGAGAACACTGGTTTCACCAGGTTTTATGACGACAATTTGGCAAATGCCACTGTCGCCGAGCTAAATGGGCCCAGTTCCCTGCTTATATCGAAGGTAGAGCTCCAGCTCATCTTCGAATCATTAAAGAAAAAGAAGTCAGCAGGAGTCGATGGTATACCCAACGTTGTACTGCGACATCTCCCTAAGGAAGCAGTAGACATTTACACCACACTGTTTAACAACGCACTGAATAATGCATATTATCCGGTGCGTTGGAAAACAGCTGTGGTTCATCCTCTCCCGAAAAAGGGAAAGGATAGCTCCAATCCGGCAAATCTCCGGTCGATAAGTCTTCTTCCGAGTATCAGTAAGGTATTCGAAAAAGTTCTTAATAGAGCTCTGACCAAGTGGGCAGAGGACAAAAATATTATTCCGGATAATCAATTTGGCTTTAAGTCGGGGCATGACACCATTCATGCTGCGTCTAAGCTAGTATCTGATATTCAATGGAACAAAGCTAAGAATCAATGCACGGGTGCTGTTCTGGTTGATTTGGAAAAGGCCTTCGACACCGTTTGGTTAGAGGGTCTTTATCTGAAGCTGACCAGACTTGGCATAAGTAAACCATTGTTATACATTCTTTATGACATGCTTAATGGTAGAAAGTTTGTTGTCAAAAGTGGCAATGTAACTTCTACCACAACATTTGATATAAAAAATGGTCTACAGCAAGGAGCGGTGAACTCGCCGATCCTCTTTAGTATTTACACCAGCGATCTGATAGGTTGTCTTGCTCATGCGATTGCGTATGCCGATGACCTTGTAGCGTACAGAACGGCTCCAAAAGTCGAGGTCATAAGAATTCTCTTGCAGCGTGACTTCGACAAGATTCAACAATATTGCGATGACTGGAAATTGAAAATCAATTTCCAGAAATGCGAAACTATCCTGTTTAGAACCCCATTGTCTAGGGCTCCTAGGGATACGAGAAAGAACTGGAGAAATCTAGTGATCGTTGGACCAAGTGGACATCCATTGGCGAGTAAAAGTGTAGTAAAGTACCTTGGCATCTGGTTGGATCAGTATCTGTATTTCAATCGACATATAGATGCTGCTCTGGCCAGAGCTAGGGGAGCTTTTGCCCTGACAAAACGGCTGTTTTATAGCAGCCGTCTTGATAGCAGGGTGAAGGTGATTTGCTACATGGCCCTCATCCGGCCGATGATTGCCTATGGGTGCCCTGTGTGGTTCAACGTTGCCCCATCTCAAATGGAAAAGATTCGGGTGTTTGAGAGGCAGTGTCTTAGGACCTGCCTTGGATTACACAGAACACCAGAGTCCGAGTACAAACGTTACTATTCCAACGAGGTCCTATACAATGGGGCCAACATAAACAGGATAGATAACTTCTTGTTGAAGCTTATTCGCGGTCATGTTGCGAGAGCTATGACCTCTTCTAATGGACTCATCTTTGGGGCTTACTACCCAAATGATGAATACTTCGAAAACGCACGCTTAAGCGGCTTCATTCCACCAGAGGCTTTCCCATTTTTAGATAGTCGAGGGCTGATACAGGATAGGTTGGCAATTCCGTTAATCTACCACGTCGGCCGTAAGACTGTGGATCGGCGACTCCTGTACGACCGAGACGTCGCCGCAGGAGACGGAGCAGAGCGCCTTCGGTTCAGTAGGGCTGTGTCCAATCGGGACCGTCGGGATGTAGTAAAACAAGCTCGGCACTTTTGGTGGATGAGCGACGAAGTTTGATTATTTAAAAGTTGGTCAATGTTATCGCCTTGGTCAGCTTACATAGGTTTAAGGTAGCTTTAGGGGGAACAGGCATGGTGGCACACAAAAAAAATAAGAAAAAATAAAAATAAAAAAAAAAAAATAAAAAAAAAACAAAGAAAAAAAAATAAAAAAAACACAAAAATACAAAAAAAAATATACAAAAAACAATACAAAAAACAAAAAAAAATTACAAAAACACAAAACCGCTGCTGTGGCTGTTCTAGTTTTAGGTAGTTTTAAGTAGGTTTTAATTTAGGTACTAGGGTAGTCTTAAGTTTTATATAAAAAATTAAAAGATCCGTAATTTGAGTTTTTTTAAAATAACATTTTCTCAAAATAAAAATATATATATGAATTTTTAAATTAAGTTAATTTTAAGCCGAAAGGCAATAGAATAATGGTTATGGGATAATTTAGAGCGCCCGCATAGGGCCAGTAAGTTATGTTAAGTAGATATTTAAGCTAGTTTTTAAGGTTTTTGGTCTAGCTGTAATTAAGATTAAGAAATGAATTAAATAAAAACTGAATTTGAAAAAAAAAAAAAAAAAAAAAATGTGTGCTTGGTTGGTATGCAGAGGGTCTCGAGTTCGATTCCTAGAATCAGCCAAGTAAGTAAAAGTTACATCTTTCAATAAATAATAATAAATGCTTTCCAATAAATAGAAAACGTTGCTTCTCTCAAAGCGATATAATTTGTTACAAATTGAGTAAAATGGGGTTGCAATTTACGACTTTACCACTCATTTTTTCAAAAACATATTTTTGATTCAAAACAAAAAGATGGAAATCTACGACTCACTTTTTGCAATTTACAATCGAGTAAATATAATATTGATACAAATTTGGAGCAATTTTCGATTCGCGATGGCAATGTTTTATTTCTCAGGATCGAATTATTGACCCAAAAAAGTGATAATTTGCTATTTTTGAGTGTCAATATCTTCATTTCTCTCAATTTTGAAAATTGCGAACAAGGAGTCGTAATTTACAAAACCCCGAGCTAGGGTGAGAAACTGCATAAGATTTTCGTGATTTGCAGCTCATTTTTCTTGATCTGATCTAAAAATTCTTTCCGTGTACAATACTAAGCCATCAGCTTTTAGAAACGAAGTGAGATAGAGAGAGAGTGAGAGAGATAGATAAATAGAGAAAGAGAGAGAGAGAGAGAGAGGAGGAACTCCAATTCTGTGCCATCCACACTGAATTACTGTACCTACGGACTATGACCTGCCAATGAGCTGACAATAGCAAATATCTTACAATGCAACCCAAATGTTTTACAATTTTCCGACAATTAATGGTAAGTTCACACAGTTGTTAAACTTTTGGGACTATTTTTCACTGACAGATCTGACAATATTGTCATAAGTTACGTAGTTTTACGAACCACCATTTGTGAAACGAATTCTTATTTACGTTGTCAAAAACGCCGCGATCAGTTTCTGCTGCTCTGTGCTGTTGGTTTCTAGAATATAGTGAGTGCATTATCCCCAAAATTATGACACAAAAAATTATCAATTAATTAGAGTAAACACTTTGATAGGCAAAAATAAACTCGCCCAACGTGGGGCTCGAACCCACGACCCTGAGATTAAGAGTCTCATGCTCTACCGACTGAGCTAGCCGGGCATATCGGACCCTGACGAAAAAGTTTCGAGTTTACAGTGGATCCTATTTGTCGCCTTTGAATATATTATAATTTTGGCTTTTTTTTTTAATGATTGGGGACAATATGACATCGTTTCACGATCATAGTGTATGCTTTTATCTTAGACACATCAATCAAGAAAAGCTAAGAAAGGTTTTATTGATCTATAGTGCACCCATCAAAGGTATTTTGATCAATTTTTTCAAAATAATTGGAGCACTATTGTTTGCATGTATGTTTTCTGTATTTTTTGCTATTCAAATGAAATGCCGGTGCATCAGAGGGCACCACAGTCGCCATCAGTAGAGTATGTACTCTGGAGTCTGGACTCTAGAGTTTTGTGCATAGACCCTAGACTCTTGAGGCTATACACAAAATACCAGGCCAGCAACTGTAATTTTTACAAATTTTGGAAAAGGATTACGAGTATGGATTAATTAATTTATTCTTAAAGAGAATAGTTTTAGGTATAAGATTCCATAGGCAAAGATTATAAGTTGATTTGAAATTATTCTTGTGCTTTATCAATCTATCAAAGAAGTGGATTCCATATCTTAAATGGAATGAATTTTCCCGAATCACTTGGTGTTCTTCTTCCTACATCCGTCGCAGAGGTAATGACACATAAAACTAACAGCAAACCAACATCCATATTCCAACAAAGAATCCAAGCAATAGCTATATGCAAAAAAATGTCTTCACGCAGACAAAGAGGAAAACGGAAAAGAAAATGCTTCCAGATTGTCTAGAGTTGCACAATTAAGGTTCCAAATAGTGGCTGGTTCTCTACAACAGTCGGCGGCGGGAAGTTCATCTGTCCATAAAGCTTTCTGTGAAGTACATTTAGATCTCCAAGTATGATTTGTTGCATTAGTATCCAACACTGCAGGCGCGTGCCGCCAGAGAAAATTTACTCAACGCCCTGTTGTCCCACTTTTGAGTAGCATTATAAGAGCTCTTCTGATGCCAACACCAACTCCACCTTGCTAGCAGTAGCAAGCATTTGTGCCAGATGGAATATGTTTTAGAAAACCTACATGTTTGTACACATCTGACTTTGGACAAAACAGTGAATTCATTCATGCTGCGGGTTTGTTTTTCTTAAAGGGATGTGTTCTGTACTTTATCATCTTGCCGGCATAGAGTGATTATGTATTTATTTTGGCGCGAAATAAGAAAAGATACAGCATGCATTTTATATCTCCAATGGTGCAAGTGTCAACGAATTTCGAGAGTTAAGTTTGATAGTGTCAGGTCAGGACGGATTTTATTATTACATTTGTTTGCTGTCAACCCTAAAGCATTTTATGTGACACTTTTGTTTGCATTGCACTGTGCTTGATATGAGCTCGGAGCGCACTAAGGGGCCATAGTTATAGCGATACGGAAAACCAAACCGAAAAAATTTTCAGATGGAAAATTTTTTATGTTCTGATTCGATTCTTAAGACAAATGCTACACTGATCGATGGCAATCATAATTATTTTAAATGATCAAATACTTTTTGTTAAAAATGTATTTATTTTTTTTCTAACAAATTTCGTTTTTAACAAAAAGTACAAGTTCAATTCAAATTTTTAGTTCAGAAATAAATTCTCCGAGTTGGTTGCCATCGATCAGTGTAGCATTTGTGTTTTAAATCGAACCATAACATACTAAATTTTTGTTTTGTTTTTCGTATCGCTATAACTGGCCCCTAACGTACCCCTTACCAGGTTTTCTTTCGGGATTAGAAATCAGAGCTGTCATAATAATATATGCAAGTACCTACCTATATGTCAAATGGGAAATGGGCAATTTGACATATAAGGATGATGAAGTAAATTTCGACTGTTATATTATTTCGTTTGCACTAAAAAAAAAAAAAAAAAAAAAAAAAAACAATTCTTCGAATCAGATGATGTTTTGAGGTTTTCGATGTGAAACGAAATTCAAACAAGCTTTGTAGTTACATATGTACTTATGTAGTTTTTTAACTTTCTGCTTTCTTTTGACGCTGCGGTCTTCAAATTATACTGTGTATAAACTATTAGAAAAAAAGAAGAAGAAACTTCTCTGATCGACGTCAGCGCCTATACCTATTAACAGATTTTTTGACAACCCCACAAGAGTTGTTAAAAAACCAAGTGTTTCAGTTCTCAAATCTAAATAAGAAGATGGTTCTACGGAAGACGGATGAAGACGGAATAGAGGAGTTATGATGACCTTGTGTTATTAAAATGAAAATAAAATACTTTTAAATAAAAGAACATTAATTTTTTCATAAATAATATATTTTTTTTTTTTCGTATCTTTTCTTTAACCTTAACAATCATAGTCGTACATTAAATCAGTTATTTCTTAACAGCTGGGGGAAGATAGTCTCTACCTGATTTGACGCTTTGTGAACTTAGTTCCGAAGCAGAACCTAAGTTAAGTCCTTGTCCATTAGCATGTCCGGCGTGGTGGTGAACGTTGGCGGCGGGTGAAGCAAAGTTCAGAACAGGAGCAACACCTTCGTCGGAGCTTTGTGAAGTTCCACCCAAGCCTTCATACTGTTGCTGGATGGTTTGTTGAGCCTTAATAGCATCTTGAGGAGTCCTGTATTTGATGAACCGGACTTCTGGCTTCGCCCTTACGTTCTCACTGATTTGTTGGACTTGTTGTGCGATTTGTGTTACATCAGGTTCCTTGCTCAAGACATAAATAGCAGTCCTGTCTTCAGTTGCTTGTTTGGCCACTTGGAGGGCAGCATGATGAACTGCGGTGTGTTCTGGGGCCTTGATGAAAATGACACGGAGGTTCTTCTTGATAACTGTGCTGACACTCTGGGTGTTGGATCCTTGTTGAGCCTGTTCCTCGGGAGCGGAAAAGATGAAATATTCCTTGGTAAGACCACCATCAATCACTTGGTTGGTTCCTGGTTGATAGCTGACTCCACCTCCTTGTGCACCGCCGCCGTATGAGCCACCATTACCATAACTGATTCCAGATCCTAGTCCAAGTCCACCACCAATGGAACCACTGCCCAGATTGATTCCTGATCCAATAGATTGGCTACCACCTCCATAGCTGATTCCTCCACCTAGTCCCGATCCGATTGAACCACCGCCAAGACCATAGCTGATGCCAGATCCTTGTCCACCGTATCCACCTCCGCTTATGCCTCCTAAAGCCAATACAGGACTAATGCCTGATCCGGAAGAAATGAACTCATTTGATCCAGATACTCCGGGTTGGTAATCGTAACCCAAACGTCCTGCAGATGCAACTGCGATGAAACTTAAAATCTGAAAAGTAAAATTAAGCTTATTAGTTGAGATGTCTTTGATCTTAAAGGTTTCTTGATTAAACCTACCACAAAAGCGCGCATTGTTTTTGTCTTGGCTTCTCTCTTGAAACTATACTCAAACTTCGGATGAGTTGACTATTTATAATTAAACCGTATAATTTATTCAAAATCATTTATTCTTCTAGGTCTTGCAATAATTTAAACTTCAAAACCATATCGCTAAGACTATAGAAATTCTATGAAGGTCACTGTCACACTAGGGTATAGTCTTCGATAGTCTTCGACGGGTCTACCGATACCTGAGGAAGCTACCTTAGCATTTAATTATCTGTTCTTAAGGTATTTAAATTTCTTGTCTCAAGACACCGGATGTGAACTTAGATATGATACACCAGAGCGAAGCCGATGACATTGATGACTTATTATTTAAATATTTTTTTTGTATCTTGTGTGTTGCGGTTTCATGCTTAAAACGTTTGTTTTGTGTATCTTTTGCTAATCAAAACATATTTGAACACAAATGTATCTTAATTTTGTGTAGAGATGTAAATTTAGATATTTTAGTGTCACATTAAATTGATATTATTGTTAACATGCTTGAATTTGAAAACTCAGATTCATAAAGGTTAAGGTATAATGTAGGTACATAATGAAGATGAGGAAGATCGCATCACATTAAGCGGCCGGCGGATAGGGCTCGGGGAAATGGGCATTTATAATAGAAGTTTGGAGTATTTGATAGAAAATTATAAAGATGATCTATTTATTTCTTATAATAATTTGTTGGGCTTCCATAATAGTTTACAACAAATACGTTATTGTATAAGACCTGCGAGTAATCAATCCACACCTTAAGAATATCTAGAGTATTTCATACGAAAATCCCGGCGTTAAATTCAGGATTCATCATTCTTGTAGTGCGGCTTAAAAATGAGTCTCTATACTTTAAGGTACGTTCAAAGTTAGGTTCCAAGGTTAATTATTGATGAGAGTATTAATACAATGCATCTGGGTATGTCTCTGAAGCAGGGGTACTGTTTATAGAAGTAGCCACAAAAAAGGTGAGATAAGAAATATTACGGCAATGTTTAAATGAATCAATTGTTTTCATAATGGTCCTTTCACTTATCCATTTAAAGGATATTTTCTGATACAAATGTGTTATAAGAACACCTACCCAGATAAAGAATTAAAATCAAGATTTGAGCGGATGTACATATGCCTTGTAGATTGCAACCAGATCTAACGGAAAAAGTATTCCTTGCATTGCATTGGCACGTCAAATATGTGATTTTGATGTTTCACAAAAGATATGGTTGTAATGCACATTTATGCCTTGTACGCAAGGCAATTCGGTTTCCTCAATGCATGTGCCAGTCATGGCAGCATTGAGTTTTTGAAGATTTGAGCTCCACACGGTTCCCCATTGTACAATGCTGTCAAGATTGGAATTTAATGAGCTTTATCATACGATGCCGTGGCAGTTCCACATTTGAAGAACAGATTTGTAAATGTGGAAATGAATATGCTAAGCTGAGAGTTCTGTCGTCAGCAAAACAATTTATTTATATAGATTAGAAAGAGAGTCGGAGACAACACGGAGTCTTGCGGCACACCAGTAGGATATGCATGTGTTATATACATAGTGGATGGCACACTGAAAACCATCCGAGCCAATGCAAATTGAAAGGTCCCAAAGTTAACTTCTTATCCCTCGAAGAAGTGGTTTGTCGATACCAAATGCACGCTTTTCGATAAGAGATTTAAAGATTGGTTGCACTGTTCGCTGAGATTTACTTATCATACCATAAGTGGACCTAGTTCTACGATCACCGAGCTGCCGGTCAGTAAGAAGTTTTTAAAGATATTTCCTAATCTGATAGTTTATCAGAGTTTCCATGAAATGGGACACACTTTCCGGCCAGCGGATTTCTGTAGGTATACAGGGTGATTGGTATAAAGTGTTCCAAGAAACTAGAGCATGTAGGTTGAATCGAGACAAGAAAAAAATCGTATGGTAGGGGATCTATTCCCCTCCGTTCAGCAAGGAGCGGAAATTTTCTAAAAACATGACTTAAATTTGAAAAAAATTATTAAAAAATAACGGTAACTCTTATAATGCCATATGCTGCACCTTTTTTAAAGCCAAAAACCTATGCCTTTATTGTAATTTTAAATGAAGTTATTGAAGTTACCCGTATTCAAAATATTAACTTTTGAACTCAAAATTAAAAAAAAAATTTTAAAAAAAATTAAAACTAATTTTTTTCAAAATTTTACGTAATTAAGTGTCATTTTTGTTCTCAAAATTCAATGCTCCCATTAATTTTAAATCCAACACTGAAAATTGTATGACTCTATGACTTTTTGTTGCCAAGCTATTAAAAAAAAACCTAACCCTTCCCGTAAGGCTAGATTTTAGATTCTAGACCCAAAACTGACGAAGAAGAGATTCTAGACGAAGCTGCGAAAAACCAGCTCCTTCACACTAGAAAAGCTTTTCTATCACTGTGTTATGATTTGCTTTTGTAAAGGTGGGTTTCTAGAAAGTATAATTGTCTGGTAAGACCAATGTCAAGCTTTCGTTCCCAGCTTCTTCTAATATTCGAATTTCTCTGATAAAATACCTTCGTAGGACAAGGAGATAAAATGGGAAACCTATAGGACCAATGTTCAAAGAGTCTTGATACCTGAGGAAGACATGGAAATCGATGGCATAGACCTAAGGAGAAGGCGGCTATAGTTCTCCGACAATTCAATTCAGTTAAGGCCCATCGCTTATGATGTAAACTCATTAAAGTTTTGCTCGAACGAAGTTTTTAACTGGTTGAACAGGCAAAGAATTCTTTCGGAAATTTTGTAAGTCACTGTTACAGTTGAAGAAAAAATAACGAAATGGTTAACAGCTTAAGAAACTACCAATTCAAAGAATGAAACAAAGATAGGTATCAAATTTACTTAAATAAAGTTTTAAACGAAATTTCTATCGTGAATATTTGGAGAGCTTTTTGCGCTAAAGTGGACAAGGGTACTCCAAATTAAGCATTCTCGTTAAGTTATCTTAAAATTGAAGATGCACTTTAATGTTAGATTTCTTTTTGGAAGTGATAGCTTCTTATGGGAGGGTAAACCGCTTTTTAACGTAACTCGTTACTGCACCACTCTGTCTGGCTTCCCTTTCTCTCACGCATACGGCATCAGTAGGCAGGCTGCCCTCTCTCACTTTCACCCATAGTGCTAGCTGGTATAATAAATAACCTTTCCATTATTATATTAATATACATTATGTTTAAGTAATAACCTAAGCTTTTCTCAAGTTAAACAATTTCAATATTAAATAGTTCAACGTAGGTTAATTTAAGTTATCACTTCTGTAGAGCGTCCCGAGACGCACAGGTTTTTTTTTCTTTTCTTAAAACATGCCCGTGAATATATGAAACACCCTGTTTAGAAAGGGGCCTTTAACTACGCCAACAAATGGTTCAATCGTGATAGCCCAGTCGAATTATACAAAAAAAAGGGCTGAAATAGAAAAAATTAGATAGGGGTTTTTTTTCTTTTGATCGTTAGAGGGGTTTATATAAGTAGCATATGTATCGGTTGTCGACCTCGTAACTCTATTGCGTTGGCCGCCATCTTAAATTTAAGGAAAACTTGGTTTTCTTAAATAACTCGCTTATTTTCAATTTTTCACTAAAAATGCTTATGACAAAAGTTGTTTAGAATTGCATTTCCTACAACTTTGTTCATGACAACTTTTTGCCTACGACTGATATTTTTCGATTTAATTGGAAAAAACAAAAAATAAAAAATTAATTAAAATTTTTTTTGAAGTGAAACTTCTTTAGAATCGTTGTGATTTCAAACCGGATGCAACGAAAAAACGACATGTAAGAGACACAAATACAAAAATGTGTAGGATGAAGCCAGGAAAGAATGAGACAGAAATATACATACTATTTTTCTGACGGAAGTAACGCTCAGTATTCCAATATGGCGGCACCGATGACTCGCATTAGCTCACCGTGTGCACGAACGAGTGAGAATATAAATACTATAATCTTACTCATTCATGCACGTGCTCCATGGCATTTGTTTGTTTTGATCAATGTAGGGATGGGCAAAAATATATCGATATTTATCGTATCGATATTCTTTAACAGTATCGATAATTATCGGGTGAAAAAAATCAATATATCGATATATCGTCAGTTTTCTCATGATTATTCATACATATTACGAAAGCATTCAAAATTCGTTAAAAAAGAATTGACATGAAGAAAACAGTATGTTTTTTTTAAAACGGACATCTCTGTTTATAAACGACTGAATTCAATAAATAAACATAAGCGAGAGCTACAGTACGTTTGCAACGAACTGTTGGATACCCTATTCCCCATATTTTTGTATGTGCATGCGTCTGCCTCCCGCAAACAGCCGATGTTTCAGAAACAAAATTCTTCTTTAGCAGACAGAAAAAAATTCAATAACATTAATTTTATGCGGTGTGATGTTCAATTAGTGATGGCACAATAAAAAAAGGCGTGCACCACGCCCAAAGTTAAAACGTTTTATTGCCAAGGCAATTGATATGAGCTCAGTGAAATTCAATTTTATTCTTGCAGATCGATTTGAACAAAGCAAGACAAAACTTAAATTTTTAAAAATTAGATTTGGAATGGAAATAGCGATTATGGGTGTTTTTAACAATTATTGGACCACACTCTGCTACGTAACCAAGGAATATAAATCCAAGTGTTCATCTGTTTACTTCAAAACTGCGACCGATAGTTAAAAAACGTTAAAAAAATTAATGCATTATACGACTTTTGACGGAAACGCCCCTTAAAAGTGGGCGTGTCTTAAAAATTTGAAGCACTAACTGCACTTTTTTCAGTATTTAGGCATATGTGTAAGACTACAGCTGAATCGAGTAGTTTTTAAACAATCTTACCTGAACAAAGGTATTTTACCAAAATCACGCCTTTAAAAGTGGGCGTATTAAAAAAATTTACAAAAGAAAATGTAGAGATATATTTCTCAAATAACGAACAGAAGGAAAAAGGTTTAAATTAAACATTGGAAATGCCTTAAATTCTTAAGGCTACGTTTTTCGTTCTTTCATGAAAAGTAGGCGTAAGCCACGCCCAAAATTCAAAAATTTCTTTTCATACACAAACCTTCTCGTTTCTATTAAGAGACGCAAAATTTTGGCATGCGGATTAATTATAAATACCGTTTATTTACAAAAACAATTTTTTTATAGTTTCTAATGAAAAGTGGGCGTCAGCCACGCCCAAAATCAATTTTCTTGATTTCATACACAAGATGTTTATGTGCCAATAAGACCCACAAAATTTAATGTTTTTCGCTTTAATATAACAATTGTTATTTTATAAAAACCATATTGATGATTTTGTATGAAAAATAGGCGTAAGCCACGCCCACACTGAAATATTTTTATTTGATTGGAAGAAAGTTTACCTAAAGCTTACGTGTGCAAAATTTTAGCGTTATGTTTTTGTCGTAACTGTACAAAAAAACATAATTTAATTTTATTAAATTGAGGTTGTTCAACAAAAATGGCGATTGTGGGCGTGTCTGTGGGCGGATTTTACCGGTTCAAGAACTTAGCCTTACTCTTGAACCAAAGATTATATATACCAAATTTCAGCTTTCTAGCTCAAAAATTGCGACCTCTAGAGAGTATACATACGGACGGACGGACGGACGGACGGACGGACGGACGGACGGACGGACGGACGGACGGACGGACGGACGGACGGACGGACGGACGGACGGACGGACGGACGGACGGACATGGCTAAATCGACTAGGCTTTTGATTCTGAGTCAGAATATATATACTTTTCTATACCTAACGGTATTATTTCTCTATGTTACAAACTCCACACCAAATACAATATACCCATTCTATGGAATAGGGTATAAAAATGCGGAACATAAACACAAGAGTTTGAACTTCTTTGCTCGGAAACTGTGTTATGTTTCATCGTATGCATTTACGATTAAGTTAGTATGTTAGTTTATATAGGTACGTGATTTGAATGCTGTCTAACAAGAAAAGCTTTACAAAAGGTTTCAATAAACTTAGAAGAATGTAAAATTCAAACAAATACATACATAACAAAAGTATTTATAAAAAATTGGCATTCAAAAAATTATTTAAATTTTAAAAAAGTATCCTGAATTTTTGAAAATAGTCAGTTTTCGAATACATATTTGTTTGACTTGTTTTAAATAGTGGCGTCCTGGAGTTCATACTTTAAAAGGGAGTCAAAAGGACGCAAAGTATGTCGGTACGCCTGTATGCTTGAATATGTGTTGAAACTTTTGTATTTGTACAGATACGTGTTGAAAGCATTTAGTCATACATAACATAAGGTTTGAAAGTAATCCGAAAACTGGTGCTGGGTGGCTGAGTATTTCATCTCATTCTCTCGTTAATTAGGTATACTAACTTCTTTGAAGTTTCACTTCAACCGAGTGTGAATTACGCACACACATTTTTTTTTAAACTTAAAAAAACTTTTTTTGAAAAATTTAAGAAATAATATTATTTCTTCTATAAAAAGGCTCCTATATAAAAAATTTCATCGAAATCCGTCAAGTGGTTTACGAGAAAATCTGATTTCAAAAAACCGGTCCTATGGAAGGTACCGTTATAAGACTTCCTGAAAAATCTATTCCAACCAAAAGAAAAGGTTTGCATAGAAAACACTATTCAGAAAGTTTTATCAAAATCATAGAAGCCGCTTTTGAGAAAAATTATATTTTCACTAAAAATCGTATGTCAACGAAAATATAATTTTTCTCAAAAGCGGCTTCTATGATTTTGATAAAACTTTCTGAATAGTGTTTTCTATGCAAACCTTTTCTTTTGGTTGGAATAGATTTTTCAGGAAGTCTTATAACGGTACCTTCCATAGGACCGGTTTTTTGAAATCAGATTTTCTCGTAAACCACTTGACGGATTTCGATGAAATTTTTAATATAGGAGCCTTTTTATAGAAGAAATAATATTATTTCTTAAATTTTTCAAAAAAAGTTTTTTTAAGTTTAAAAAAAAATTTTTAATTAATTTTTTATTTTTTGTTTTTTCCAATTAAATCGAAAAATATCAGTCGTAGGCAAAAAGTTGTCATAAACAAAGTTGTAGGAAATACAATTTTAAACAACTTTTGTCATAAGCATTTTTAGTGACAAATTGAAAATAAGCGAGTTATTTAAGAAAAACAAGTTTTCCTTAAATTCAAGATGGCGACCAACGCAATAGAGTTACGAGGTCGAAACCGATACATATGCTCATAATGAACCCCTCTAACGATCAAAAGAAAAAAAAAACCCCTATCTAATTTTTTCCATTTAAATGTACAATTCGACTGGGCTATGAATGCACTCTCATGCCTGGGGATAAATGAATCATTCGGATCAGACCACCAATTGCGATCTATAACTTCTCGTTCAGGTAAGGTACAGCCCCTTTCCGTTGGAACTTGACGGTAAACGAACTGCTGCCTATTTTGGAAAGAGGTTTGTTCTCTGGGTGATTGCTTACGCACAAACTTTACATAAATATACATATAAGCTTTTGTCTGCGATGCGATGATGGGTAGCATATGTTAGAATTCCAAACTTTGTTCCAAAAATATTTTGTAGCTTAAGTTGGTAAGCTGTAGAGACTAGTTAATATTCAAATGAATCAAGATTCTCAATCACCAAGTTACATCACATTTACATAAAAATGTATGTTAAGACTGAAATTTGTTTGTCTTAATCTATTTAGAACTAGGTGAAGGTCGGTTTGTTGTCTCATTGACGATTTTATTTTAATTATTCATCTTTTTAGCGACTTATTAGATAATAACCCAAAGTTATAAACTTTTAATCCGATTATTAACTTATTTAAATTCAAATGCATATGAAAACACACGAGTGTGTAGGTACAATGTTAAAATACAAATATAACAATATAAAAATAATTTCATTCATCTTTCTTGAGATCACTATAATTTCGTGTCCATTGACAAAATAATGTCAGCATAATCATGTAATCCAAAGTGACTGATCGTTATACCAAACCGACCAATCAAAGCTCTTTCAAATGGAAACACATTTATTTGGGGACCAGCCTCACTGCACTTCAATAGTCGTATACGCTGGCAGAACAAATAAAATAAAATTATTAAAGTAAACGAATGACTCCCATGTCCCATGAACTTGCTTATATGTTTATGTGGGTCTAAGGTAGTATAGGAGGTAGCATTATAAGACTGCTGGATTCATAAACCTACAAAATATCACTTTAGACAGACCACTTTTTCGGCTTCCTTATCGTAATTTCATGCCTGTATGTTATCTCATTTTTTTCCGAATCTTTTTCTAAAACCAGTGACAGTTACTTCCAGCATGCTCCCGGGGACAGAGAGAAGATACTATAGAGAGAGACAACTTTCCTCGCCTCCGTCCCCGCACAGATTTTTGTTTACATTTTTTATAACGAGTTGAATTCCTATCGGTGTATACATGTTTTCACCTCGAGCAGAACAAAAAAAAAAAAACAAACAAAAAAATCAATCTAGTCAGCGGTGAGATTCTGACATTTGTGACATTTGTATTGATAAATTGAAAAGCGTGATGTGTGATTTGGAAGAAGTTTGTAATTTAAACAATAATCTTTTTTTTGCATTCTTTTTACTTTATAAATATTTCTTTTTTGCAGGAATACTCAAATACAATAAAGAAGACCTTGATAAGATCTCTCAGCGATTTATAGTTGGCAAATATTTGCATAATAAATTACTTATCGGACAAAAAAAAATGAACTGCGAGTGAAGTGAAGAAAATCACAAGATATTAAAAACACGGGCACAAGAATCGAGAAAAAAATGTTAAAATCGTGGATTATGATATAAAAAAGAAGAAGGCGAAGCTGTACCTACTTATTGTGAGAAGTTATCAAGTGGAATCGAAAAAAAAGTCCCAAATGAATTGCATTTTTCTCCAAGTAACCCACTACCGAGTAATTTTCTATCAAAATGTTCACTGACTTCTCGGAAAATCGTTTAACAGCACCGAGATTATCTATCAGCCAAAGAAAAAGAATATTAAAATGGTAGGGAAGTACCTGATGGGTGGTGTTCTGGGCGAGGGATCCTATGGCAAAGTTAAGGAAGTTCTTGAACCGGAGAATCTTACGAGGAGAGCTGTACAGATAAGGTACTTTCTGAGTTGTTTGCATTGTCTTCTCAGCTTAATTTTTTTTTTAGAATATTAAAGCAACCTAGTTTTAAAAATGATTCTTTTCATTTTCCTTTCAGGCAGTGAGCTATGTTTCAAATAAAAATTCTATTCGGATCCAATGGTTTTCAAAAGCATACATGAGGATTTGCCAGATCTGGAGCTACCTATGTGGGCGAATTGTCCGGAGGATTTTATTGCAAAACACCGAGAGGCACTCGAGAGTCAGCATGAAACATGTTGAACACTTTTATAAACCAAAAAACAGATTCTTACAAAAACTTTTTTGGAACAATAAATTGGGCGAATAGTTCTAAAGGTAGATCGTGGTGTATTTTATTTTTGGGTGTTAAGAATCATATAACTGTCTCTTTCTCTCTTATTTAAAAGTCCCTTGGTTGTAAGAAAAGTACAAGAGAATTCTAAAGTAGATAGTTCTGTTCAGAAAGTTTGTAATTTATAATTTCAGAACTCTTCTTTTCCACTTTTAAGAATTTTGAGTAAAACGAAAGAAACTGTTATGCGGGCCTTACACCACGCAATATTATTGCGCAGTACTCGGTATTGTACAGTTATATTGACCGTGTAAGGTCCTTATTGCGCAGTAATTTCGGTTTGCCCAATATATTGTGGAATGTTAAATCAATTTAATATTTTTTGGAACTTCTTCAATATATTGCGCAGCATACTGCGTCGTGTAAGGCAAATTAAAGACAAATCTCAATATTTGCTTCACATACATACTTTTTTTTTTATTAAATACAAACATGGCCAACGCAAAAATAAGAAAGATGAAGATTGAAGTACATTCAGGTAGTAAGTAGCTAAAAATTCGATTCCTATGTAAACAAAAAAATCATTTTCACACAGCTTGTCTGTATGAAGGCAATAATATTGTATCGTGTAAGGACAACGCACTTTTACGCAATATTTTTGGCCAATATCTTGAGCAATAATATTGCGTGGTGTAAGGCCCACATTATATACCCCTGCAAGCAAGAAAGTACGGTAACAATCGATGAAATATGTACATCAAAGGAAGTAGTTTGCTTTCTCCTGAAAAAACTATTAACGATTCCCTTTTGAATTGTGCGAAGGAGAAATCCAGGATGTAATGCAAAATGTTGTCTCTTTTTTTTCTTGCTGTCGTTTGTCTTTTTGTCTTTTGATCTTCGATTCAAAACATAATCATCAACAGTTTTTAAGTTGAGTTGAGTTTGTTGTGTATAATTTGAGAATATGGCGAATCCTTCTTTTATGAAAGTTATTTTATTGCTTGTGATATTTTTGTTTGTTTTTAATAATAAATATATTTTTAATAATACAAATGTAAATAATAATATAATATATTTAATAATAAAATTATTATCATAAAAATGCATTTCCTATTTTTTTTTTTTTTTTTGATTTCATGTCTATTTCGGTTCGTAGTTCTACGCTGCGCTGTGCATCTATGGAAGTACGAATATAACTGGTGGAATATGCACTTCAAAAAAGTACTTCAGATGTGCATCCCCAGAAGTACTTTGGAAGTACTTTTATTGGCGGGGAAGTGCAGTATTTTTTTGATATTTTGCTTTTGTAGAAAGAGATAGTGCCTTCATATATTCTTATATACAGTTGGCATATAACTGAATTTTTTCCCGATCGCCTATCCTTTTTCAGTGGAAAGGAAGTACTTCTTTTACGTACATATTCCACTGGGTATTTCTGTACTTCTACGTTTGCAGGGTATAAGGCAGACCTAAAAATTATAAAAAATCTTTTTAATTTGGAAAAGAAGAGTTTTAAAAATAACGGAGTTTTGAAAGAAACAAATTTTTTTAAAGATTTAATTATTAATTTTTTTTATTATATAAAAGAAATAACTAAAAACATAAAACCTTCAGTCTTCAAAGACATCACGATGTAATAATTTAAAAAAAAAAAGAAACTAAAATAACTTCACAGCATTTAAATTATTTATAAAAATAGAAACAAAAACAAATAAAAAAACTTAAAGTTATATGCGAAGATCTTAAGCTTTTCAGCTTGTTTGGCTGAGAAAATTCGAATTTTCTTTCGCCCTTTTCCCAATAGAACTTCGTTTATATACTCCGATGGCTCCATGATCTATTAATACAAAATAATTTACTTATTTAATAAAAATAATCTCATAGAATCACTATTTTCATCTGCGAGCTTACCAAAGATTTTTATTCTTTTTTTTTTAAATTGGGGGTCGTAATTATTTCATTAAAACCCATGGGTGAAATCCAACTGAAGAAAAAAAAAAGACCTAGAGGTCAAGTCCAATATCATGTACCTACATATGAATCTCCATCCAGCGTATACCTTCTATAGTAAAAGTAAATAAAATAAAGAAAAAGAAGGTAGATAATCATGTGTCAAACAAAATACACAAACTAAGATGAAAACACATTTTTTAGCAAATTTCCAAATGACCTCATTTCGGCTCTAATGAAAACTTAGTATAAAAACACCATCAATTTTGATTTCCAACTTTTTCGCGCCATTAAAGAATACAAATAACAAACACTGACAGCTGTCAAAAGAGCTGAGTGAGATATCGAATACAAACATTTTTCGATTTTGTTCCATCATTGTATATGAAATATATAGTAATATGGATAGCAGGATCGACTGTGGCGACACCGTGAGCCTTTTTTTCAAATTTCTCGTTTTGGAGAGAAAATGTAGGTGGGAAGGTTTTTAATATGTGATAATTATCAGCGACTTCTATGTGTCTCCGAACCCCGTTATCTCTTACTCGTTCCCCAGACTACTATAGATTTCATATACAATGGTTCCACTTACAAAATCTCAGAGGTCTCAGTTGGTAGAACTACCATAATTTATTTTCACGAATGTTTTCATTATCTGCAAGTAATGTAGCTCCATCTGGCTTAAACTAGAATTAATTCTATATCTCTGTTGTAAATTAACTTAAAATACTAAATCCCAATGGAACACTTTTTTTAATATAGAGCAAATAAAAATTATTCTGAAACTCATATTTCCTGAACATAACCCAACAGCTGACTACATCTGACATTTTCCGGACATGGTGAATAAGTACAGCATCTTGCATCTGTATTGTCCCCACATTTTTTTTATATGGAGTTTAACACAGATGCAAGTTGCTGGCCGAATCGCAGCTTGTAGGCTAAAAGAGAGCCATCGTCGAAGTTGCATCTCTCTATAAGTATCTTCTCTCTGCCCGGGGAGCCTGGTAGCTTCATCTGAAATGGCAGCGACTATAAGCTGCAATTAAAATAAAATGCACGACTGGGTCGCACGAACTTGCTTTAATGTGTGACAGTGGTCTTGGGGCTTGAGATTTTGATAAAAATAAATTTTTCAAAAATCTTAAATAAATACTTAAACTAATTTGAGCTGAAAAAAAAGTACGCCATTTTATTTCTTTTATAAATTTGAATTTATGAGAATAAATTTATAAAAATCTGTGGAGCGGTTTTTGAGAAAAAAAGTTTTTTTTGAAAAACTTTTTGAAAAAAATTTAAAAAAAAAATTCAAAAAGGCCAGTTCATAGGTATTCAGCAAATACATTTATTTAAAATTTTTAGAAAAAAATTTGATAAGCAGTTTTCAAAATATTAATTTTTAAATTTTTTTTTAAAAAATGCTTTTAAAAGTACAAAAAAATATTTTTCAAAAATATTGGTATGCAATACAAATTTAGCTACCTACAGCTATATGTGTGTGAAATTTCGAAAGAATCGGTTGAGTCGTTTTCGAGTTAGTGGAAAGCAAAAAAAACGGTCCTATAGAAAGTACCGTTCTTAGCCATTTTTTAAAACTTTTTTTCCAGCCATATGATTGGTCGTACCTAAAAAGCAACACTGATTTTTTTAAATCGAAATCGTTAGAGCCGTTTTTGAGAAAAATAAGCTTTAACGTAACGGTTGTATGGCAGGTACCGTTATTTTTTGAGCTAAAAAAAAAATTTCAATTTCCCCTCTGTACAATATCTAAAAAAGTCTATATACCAAGTTTGAAGCAATTCAGCCCACCCGTTTGGGCTGTAGGTGTCTATACATACAGACAGACATACAGACGGACAGAATTTTTAGACCATCTTTTTTCGTCTTCGCTATCATCGTAATGTCATGTTTGATTGTTATCTCAAAACTTTTTTTTTCGACGAATGCATAACTTGCCTTATAGTACCTATAATCGCAAGTAAAAAACACTATCTTCCCGAAAATCGCAATGCAATTGCCATTATTCTTAAGAGGTGCAAATTAATCCCTTGAGAATATATTTTGAGTAGGCATATGAATCAATGTAACGAAAATATGATTCTGGTTCAATATTGTTTTCCTTCAAATCTGTGGACACATTTACCAACCAGGAAAAGGAAATTTGCTGGATTAACTTTTAAGAATTCAAATTTTTCGCGCATAGCCTTTATATGTCGCGTGTTCGCGTGTCGGCAAGCCATTTTTTGTCTTTGTTTTTGCCTTTGAAAACAAAACTAAAAACGTGGCTTACTATACAAAGCTTTGCATTAAAAATATGATGAAGTTTTCTTTTAGTTGTAAATAAAAAACATCGAATTCATTCGAATTACAAAAGTTTCATTGAATCACTTACTGCGACTGCCGATAAATATTCAAGCCTTTGACTTTATTTGCGTCCTTATCTGAAAAAGTCGTTTTAAAACACCAAAAACCATAACAACAATGCATCCAAAATTCTTACGAGTATATACGAATGAAACAAAATAAAAACAATGCAAAATGTTATAATAAGTTTCAAGTGGTTGCTCCTTGCACGATCCTTAAAATTAAGTCATAACATTCATAAAAACTATTTGTGTGGTCATAAATTAGAAGCCTTTGTCTTTGTTTTCTTTTTTAGTGACCTTAACAAAAACACTAGACATGTTGCCAGGAAGGAGAAAGTTATAGAGTTAAGAATAAACAAACCGGAAGGGACGAGCCACATTTAGCGAAAACATCGCTCCCTTTTTAGGCATTACCTCTTTAATTTTAAAAAATCGCTTTTAGTGAGCCCAACCATATAAATATTAATATCGAAGCTCACACATATTTGTATAACGTTCTTTAATTTTGATTTGAGCACTAGCATCTTCAAAAGATCAAAAACCATAAAGGTGTATATGTCAGTCTATTTTGGTATACCACCTTGTATGCAATAAATTTGTTTAAAAATAAAAAAAAGAATTGGAGATGCGGGGCATCGATCCCCGTACCTCTCACATGCTAAGCGAGCGCTCTACCATCTGAGCTACATCCCCATGAAATTTCCGGTGCCAAAAGAGTATTTTAGCCTTTTGATAAAAATAATTAAAAATTTTTCTACCACGCTAAGTAGGTAGCTTTGAATATTATGTTGTAGATAGGGAACAACCGCTCAAAAGCCATGCCGTTGAAAAGGCAAAAAAAACTTCTAATAGGGAAAAGTTAAGAGTTTGCCTTTGTCGGCTGCTGCTGTGAAATGCGTTGCTTTTAGTTAGTTTGGAAGCATCCGAAAGTCTTCTCAAATTAAAATGAATTTTAACCAGGAGTATAATTCCTTTGTATAGTTCCTGTGAAGTTTTGGTGAAAAGGGGAGGAAAAAAAAGAATTTCAGGGTTTTGACAAATTTTTTTAAATTTTTTCTAATTTTTTTTCTTTCGTTTTTTTAATCCATGTTTTAACGCTTTCGGCAACCAAACATCGTTTTAAGAGGAATAACTGCTTCTGCTATGTTAAATGTGTATGCCTTTATCATCTATCTTTTTAATGCGAACGCCAATTTTAAAAGGTGGTTGTAATAAGTTAAACAAACCCTAGAAAGCTATATGTGACAAGACTCCTGTCCTGGGCTTATGCCACCTGGGAGGAGTTATTTGATTGTTTAGTTCGAGTTCAAGGTATTGTTTGCATTGATTTTAGTTTATAATAAAACCTTAAATCTCCTGGGAAGCAATCTGAATCCACCAGACGATCCCCTAAACGATCAGAGGACCTGACTCCAGAATTTATGCAAACTTGGCAGGTTGCTGCTTGTTTAGGGTACATTTGATCCCTCAAATGGTTCCTTTAGTTAATGAGTCGGTTTAGGATTTATCCAATTATCGTAGTCTGTCACCTAGGCGAGGTGTATGTCTTTCAGGCAGGTATTGTTTTTGGGTTCTGATTCCACCTACGTCTTTTTTACTTGCGATTATAGGTACTATAAGGCAAGTTATGCATTCGTCGGAAAAAAAAAGTTTTGAGATAACAATCAAACATGACATTATCTACGATAATAGCGAAGACGAAAAAAGATGGTCTAAAAATTCTGTCTGCCTGGTCTGGTACTTTCCATAAAACCGTTTTTTGTTTTTTTTGCTTTCAACTATCTCGAAAACGCCTGAACCGATACTTTCGAAATTTCACACAAATATATGTGTAGGTAGCTGAATGTATACTGCATACCAATATTTTTGTATTTTTAGGAGCATTTTGAGAAAAAAGTTTAAAAAATTAAAACTTGGGTAATGCTTTTAAATTTGTTTCAAAAATTATAAATAAATGCATTTGCTGATTACCTATGAACTGGCGTTTTTGAATTTAGTTTGAAAAATGTTTTCAAGTTTTTTTTTTTCTCAAAAACCGCTTCACAGATTTGTATAAATTTATTTTCATATATTCAAATTTATGCAAGAAATAAAATGCCTTTTTTCAGCTCAAATTAGTTTAAGTATTTATTTTAGAATTTTGAAAAATTTATTTTTACCAAAATCTCAAGCCCCTAGCCCACTGTCACACATTAGAGCAAGTTCGTGCGACCCAGTCGTGCATTTTATTTTCCTCGGTACTGCCACTTGCCGAAAGTAAAACTTATTGCGAAACATGTACTCTACTACCTAGTCGTACCGATCTGGAGGTAAATTGTAGGACCCTACCAATCCTGAAGACTATCAACCCACACACAGAAATGGTTGAATGTTTGAATCGCCAGGCCTTTCCTCCCCGGATCTATGCTTGCCATAAAATTTATTTGTATATAAGTTGCAGCATACAAAAAAACACACAATTTACTGTTTTATTTTTGTATTTAATTTAAAATGAAAAAAACTATAGCTTACACGCAATTACAGTTCACAGAGTGTTTCATCATATCAAATGCAAAGCACATAAAAATAAAAACAAATAAAAAAAACAAAGTTGTTTTTTATTTTTGTATTTACAAACCTAATGGAACCGAAAATCTTAAAATCTACGCCCTCTTCTTTTTATTTGATTTGTTGAAATCAGTTTTCTTCAACTGCTTCATTTTTCCAAGCTGTTTGATTTCTTTCGCCGCCGAAACTTTCAAAGTATTCATCGCGCTACTGGGCTTGATTGATTTTGCTTTAGGATTTTTGTTAGCTTTTTGGATTCCTCCAGCATGTGGCTTTCGTTTGATAAGCTCAGCCATGCGATCAACTTTTGTATGCTTGGCTACTTTTTTTGGTTTTGGGGGTTCCTCTTCTTCATCATCATCACTATTATCATCGAGGCCGTAGTCTTCTTCATCTGATGTTGTGATGTCTTCATCAAAATCTTCAGCAAGTGTTGGTACAAATTCCTCATCTTCTGATGAATCTTCATCGTTCAAGGTGTTTTCGAGGAGGTCCTTAAGTTCGATTTTCTTTTCTACTTTTGGGGTCTTAGATTTTTTGTTGGTGTTCTTTTCTGCCTTTTCGACGGGTTGCTTGCGTTTCTTTAATAGAAGAATGCTACCCGGTTCTGGTTTGTTTTTTTCGCTGGAAATTTTGGCTTCAGCTTTTTTCTTTTTTTCCTGTTCTTCCTTTTCATTGACTGTTTGAATATTTGGTTGAACTGTGAAGTTTTCGAAATCAATTCCCAAATGAGCGTATTTTTCTTTTAGTTTCTCAAGCTTGCGCAGATTTAAGTTGATACGCTTTTGGTAAGCTTCATCGGTCCAGTTGTTGTGTTCAACAACCTTCTTTTGAATTGCTGCTGATCTGCCAGAAACATAGATCGGTTTACCAACCTGAAATATAAAAAAAAGGTAAGAAAATTAAATATCTCAAAAAAATTACGAACAGGAAAAAGTATATGCTTTGAGATAAACCAAAATCAGAGCTTGGTCTGGAAAGTCAGCTGATCCACCTGACTAGGTCGATGGTACCTACAGACATTGCAATTGTCTTTCAAGAGTTTAAAAAAGTAAAATAAGGAATTTCCATGAGATAATTATCACCTAAAATCTCAAACCACTGTACCACCTTTCTTTCCTATCTTTCTATTCCTTCTCTTTCCTCGCTCGCACATGTTAATTCATTATAAAGGTATTAATAACCCTTTGAGTGCGAGTGCATTATAAAAAAAAAAAAAAAAAAAAAAAAAAAATACTAGAAAATGATGAAAGAACTTAATCGTCTTCATAAGCGACAAGGCATGGAGCGTTTGATTGATAAGGACCATGAACGCATCATTTCTGCCTCAACCAACAAGCGAGTTGAGCACAAAGATGTTGGTTTGCATGAGAATAATTGTCAAAACCAAAGCAGTGCATCTTCCCTTGTGACAGTTTTAAATCTGATATACCCAACGCACTAAATGGAGATCAGAATTCCAATTTGGGGAGAGCCACATCTGATAGCACGTATCAAATTCATCTCTCTATGATAATTTATCCACACGTAATGATGGCTAACTTTCGAAAGTGTTATTGTCCACTTTAACCATTAACCGGAGCTTCTAATGGCTTTCCGAACCCTGTTAACCAAGAAGACTTAGCAAAAGATAAAATTGCCAATGGAGAGTATACTTCATGGCACAAAATTCCGCATCTGACCTAAAAATTGGACGATCATATGAGGAGATCAAAAATATCTCTCAAAACAAGTATGAACCATCTGGTTTTTTGATGGTATCAAACGAGGGGTTACTGAAATAAAGCTCCGCCTCGAGAAATGTTTTTCATATACACACTTAGGAAACGAGGGACTACTGGGATAAAGCTCCGCCTCGAGAAATGTTTTTTATATACATACTTAGGAAAGGAACATTTTCATGGTGAACGAAACATTGCTGAAGTCGTTAAGACTACTTGTTTTGAATATGAACTTAAAGTAGCATTTTCATCGAAGCAGCTTCATGTATTTGGCTCAGACTAGTGTAAACCTCAAAAGTTGTACAAACTGGTTCGGCATCACCCTTTTTCTGAAGTAAATAGCAACTCTTTTTCAGGACCCAAGCGGGGTTTCGTTGCAGCCGATCGTGCTTGACCAACAACGGAATAGCAATTAAATCTGTTTGCAAATTATGAGAAGGCGGGTAAATCGTGAATGCATCTGGAGATCGGTTCCTGGTTTTTGATGCTGTACAAAACACTGTCATGTACTTGCTGTATGGTGCAAAAGCATGGACCTTCTCCCAATCGGACAAAAAGTTACTTCGGGTATTCGAGAGAATAGTTCTGCGTTCGTTTGCGTTAACAGAGATCAAAATATTTAGCGGAGAAGATACACCGATCAACTTTATAATCTGTACAGTGGCATATGAGCTTAGACAGAAAAATTCGAGTTCAAAGGTTAAGATGGCTGGACCATGTAGAGCGAAATCAACGCTCCAGCTCGTAAAATTTTCAACGCCAAAGTGAGTCGCAAGACAAGGAAGATCTGATATTCGATAGAACGGCCGGACAGAGCGAGGTCTCCGACTACTTGGAGACGGCAGGCTAGGAATCGAGCCGCCTGGAGAGCCTTGTTAAGCAAGGCCTAGGAGCAGAACGCTAAAGTTCAGCCATCATAAGTAAGTTAGTAAAAAAAACAAAGGTTGTACAAAGGTTGTAAATAGTGGACATTTGGATCCATTTCAATCGCTTTTAAAACAAATCGTGAGCAGGCTGTTGTATGTTGTTGTTAAACTGTGGAATAGGACCAGGCAGAAAAAGTTGGATGTAGACATGAAGCAATGGAGGCGTTGGATAGGCCATGCACTGAGAAAGCCTTACGACAACATAGCGAAACAATCGTTCGAATTTAATCATAAGGGTAATAGACGCATGGGAGGACCAATAACTTGGGGGCATCTTTTTTAAAAGAAAATCAGTCTCAGGGTCTTCAATCGTGGGCACAGTTAAGGGCAGTTGCCTTTAATTTTAGTATAGTTGGAATGATCTTACTGCTGCCTATGCTCCAAGTGCATAGTTCTTTTTACCATGGTTTGGAGAAAAGCCCCCAATGAACACTCTTTTAAGGTCTGCATGAAGATTCCTTAACTTTTTGCTCTAGAGCTGAACATCATCTGAGATTGTTGATCTTCATCTGGTTCTTGTTTTGCGACGACCTAAGATTTTCTACTGAAAAACTTTCTTGTAATTTATAGTATCCAAAATCTTTTAAAATCAACGCCAAGGATGCTGGTTGGGTATAATTTAAGCTCAAAGAATCCTATGAACATGCCGTAGACAGTGGTTTACAAAAGTTTGCAATTTACTCGAGACTGGCAAGAAGTTTCAACTTATTGCGTAATAGACTTAAAAGAGGAGCACATTTAGGTGCCAAATCTACAAGGACCCATCTTAAGACATAAGCAACGCAATCGGCATAATATGGAGAGCAGTTTTAAAATCATAGCTCAGGGGAATATAAAGTTTTTCGTCAGCCAACGAATTGTTGATTCCAGGCTTCTTTTGTTGTTCTTTGAGTCGGAATTTGACGGAAATTGCCCAGTGTAGGCTCAACAATGCAAAGGGCACTTTCTAATAGCGAAAAATGAACTTATCGTTACCTACCGTGCGCAAGCAAAATTTCTTTCGACAACGCTTCCAAGAGTTCGAAAAAAGGCAACAATAGACTAAACAATATTAAGATTCACAATTCGTTTGTCTATTTGGACAGGTGATCTTTTCCTTCAAATGAAAACCATATATCTCAAGAAATATCGTTCTTTCAACCAAAAATCAAAGCTTTTTTAGATTCAGCACCACATTAGTTATTTGGTTTTTCTATTTTGTATTCAAAACTCACCTTATTAAAAACTTTCCTAACTGATGACCTAAAGTAGTTGTACTGCTGACCCTCCGGTGGTATGTACGCAGCTTTAACCACCTTCTGGAACATCAAATAGTTGTCCATGGTTTCGGCGGCAACTTTAGCAACTTCTGGATATTCAAATTCAACGTAAGCAAAACCCTTACTGCCACCGGTGCGCCTGGAACGAGCCAAACGTAACCTAGTTACATTGCCAAATTGTTGAAAGTAGTTCTTCAATTGTTCTTCAAAGAATCCATGAGGCAGATGTCTTATGACCACAACACCGCGTTGTCTATCTTTTCGGGCTTTGGTTTTTTTCATTTTCTTGTCCAGCTATATTATATTGAACATAAAATCTCACATTAGGAAACAGTTAATTTGCATACCGTTTTGTTAAGACTTACCTGGCCGGATATAGCAAGCTGCTCCTCGGTTTCAGTTGTTGGAGTTTCAACTGGAGGAGCTATTGGTTTGGCTTGTGTCTTTGTTTTTTTAACGGGCGGCATTTTGGATTTTGTTTAAAAGTTCTTGTTAAACAAAAGGATAAAATAATTATTATTTAAGGAAAACGAAATCAATAGATTCAAACAGAAAACAACACGTGCGAATGTGGAGGCCAAAGAATTTTGACAGATGAGTAGAATTAAAAATAATGACGTTTTGAGGTAGCGTTCAGGCGACGAGAAGTTTTTTTTATAGTAGAGCCGTTCCACATTCTTGCCGAATCATCGAATTTCTACGAGATGTTAAGGTGGCTTTACATGGAGCTGCACATGCAGACGAAAACGCAACAACAACAATCATAGTGCAAACGATGAAGATGAACATGTTCGTCTTCACTATAATTATCAAGCTGCATCTATAATTTTCCTATAATCTGCATTCATGAAGACGTCTGCATTTTTGCCTTCCCTCTCTATCACACAAGTATGATTTATTGATTTTGCATCCTCTTTTTTTGCAGATCAGGGCTTGCAGCTCCATGTAAAGACACCATCAGATCAAAAAAAAAATGTGGTAAAAGTATGCACACAAAATAATATCCTTGAACAACAAATTAATTCTATAACTACGATTAATTTTTCGTTTAAGGATATTATTTTGATCAGGGAAAATGATCAAATATATTTTAGCTAATTTAGTTTATGATCCGAATTTGATCAGAATTGCTTTACTGATCAATTTCCGAAATGTATTTACTCGTAGTGGGATATTTCATTTAAACAAAGAGTGAATTTGCTGGTCTGTCGTTTTTCTTGATTCCCTTTTTGTGATCGTAAGCAACCTTCAAAAGTTGACGCTGGTAATACTGCTGCATGCGAATTGACGCTTTTATAGGGTATAAGTTCAGAAAGAAGCAGCAATCAGCCATTCGAATTGAAGTTAATAATGGTCGTTGGAATAGCACTTTTCGAATTTATACTACGTTTTCATTAGGGCAACAAAGGTGATTTCGTAGGAAATTTCCAAATTTAACTCCACTTCCCATAAAAATAAAATTAATTTTTTTTTGATTTGGACGAAATCAAGGTTGCAAATTATGTGAAAAGAAATCAAAAGCAACTAAATTGAAAACAAAACCAAAGCAAAGCAACTGCAGAAGTAAACAATACAAAATATTAATTTTGAAATAAAATCCAGGGCAACGGAAGTAGTAAACAAATCAAAACAAGAAAAAAAATGAAAAGGTTGTAAAAAAGAAAAAGAAAGAAGATAGTCTCTTGTCAAATCAAATGTGCAAACCTAGATGAAAACTAATTTCGGCCCTAATGAAAACGCAGTATAAATTGACATTTTAGAAAATATTTGTTCAATTGTTTTCAATTTAATTGCGTTTTATTTGTTTTCCACATAATTTCCAACCTCAATTTCGAAATTTGATTCTGTATGGGAAATGGAGTCGAATTTGCAAATTTTGTTGACGAAATTACATCTTTTGCTCTAATGAAACCGTAGTATATTAGGTGCGTTCGATTTGTTTTTACATAACTTGCAACCAAAGTTCGCCCAAATGAGATAATTTATAATTGAGAATTTGTATGGGAACTGAGGTAATTTGGAATTTAATTTGGGAATTTGATATGAAATTACCTCATTTGCCTTAATAGAAACGTAGTATTAAGAAAAGAGGCTCTGACTGTGTCGCCTGCTTCCAGACTTCTTCAAAAAAGCTTTATATGTAGTATAAACCAGTTAGAAATTCTTGATTTGTGGATCACCTTTATTAAATCCTCGGAAATCGGTAGGTTAAATCTTAAACCACCGTTTAACTTTAATTGTGTACACACGAACCAAGGTTCATCGTTTTTCTTAAATTTTAATCAGAGGATGAACCACTATTTTGTACAACTGGCCCTTCAAAGTTTAAATATAAATTTCAATTTCATAGAAAAGAGTCAGTTTTTTTTTTTTTTTTAATTGAGAAAAAATTGTTAAAAATATAATGGCATTTATTTAGGCGGTATAGCAACCAGATTTCTGTCCGACTCGCGTAATACTCCCGGCGCTAAAAAGCCCATCAGACTTGAAGCATGTTGCTTAATCATTCTTGAACGCTCCTCTTCAACAAGTTGTTTGCTAAAAAGAATTAAACATTAATATTTAAATCAGTCTAAAGTTCCTAGATCACTTACTCTCTCTCAGCATCCTTAAGATCCTTTTCTCTCTCGCTAAGGAACTCTTTCATTTGTTCGGCCTTTAGACGTTTCTTTTCATTCAAGGCTTCTTGCAGTGCTCTACGATGTTCCAGCTGTTTCTTTCTTCGTCTTTCATCAGACAACTGGTCCAATTTATCTCGTTCGGCAAGGACACGCATTTCTTCTCTAAAGTACTCTTCCTCTAGTTTTTTCTCTGCTAGCTTCCGATACTCTTTTTCCTCGCGGTCTTTTTGCAACTGGAAGGCAGTAGCTGCTCGTTCACGCACCTGTCGTTCCAATCTCTCACGCATTTCAAGCTCTTCTCTGGCTTGGCGTTCGTCAATGAAGAGTTCTATGAGACATTCTCTGTTTTTGGCTTTTTCTGACTAAAGTAAATGGACTCTATGAAAGAAAAAAGAAATTCCAAGTTCAATGATTAGGTACTCACTTGAATCGAATGAATTTGATGTCCAATTTTCTCGCTGATTTGTTCTTTGCGAAGGCGATGCTTAAGCTTTTCTTCTTTAGCCTTCTGTTGTTCCAGGTCGCGTTTGCGAAGCAGTTCTTGGATTCTTTCATTTTCACTTTCAGATTCTTGATTTTGAGAAGCTTTCCATGCCTCCTGGGCTCTCTTGAATTCCTCCATTTCGGTTTTGACTTTGAGTTTTCTTTCCGCAGCTTCTCGTTCTTCTTTTTGCTTTTCTTCTCGACATTTCCTCAAGACCTCATCGATGGCTTCTTTTTCTTTCAATAGAGCTTCGTATTTGATTTGGCGTTTAACATTGGAGAATGCTATTTGTTCTTGTAACTCTGCCTTGAGAGCAGCACTCTTCATGTGTTTTTCTTCCTCCAGTTTCTTGATAGCTTGGTCACTTTTTAAGCGAGCTTGCTCCAATTCCAGATTACACTTACATTCTTCAGCTACACGCTTTTGCTTAAGTGCTTCCTGTTCGTAAATCTGGGCAGCTACAGCCTTTTTAATATACGCTGTTCGTAGCTGCACCTCTAACTGTTTTAGCTCTTGATTGTTTTCCCGCAGCTGTTGTCTACGTTTTTCTTCCAGAAATCTTTTCCGGGCATCTTCTTTTAGCTCACTACAAATTTTAATAGATGTGTTTACCTGGCGAGCGTAGGGATTCTCTTCGGTGCTCCGCAAGAATACTTCATTGAGAATTTTGTCACGCCTATCTTCTTCGGCCACTCTTTGTATGAAGTTGTTGTTTTCTGAATTGTTTTGACGGAGAGGTTTGTCTTTGAACATTTTAAACTGATTTGAACGTGAAAATATTTGATTTAAAACTTGAATTAAAATTATTTGTGTTTGGTCGATAAAAAATCAACAATGATAACTGTCAACTGTCATTAGGGTACAGAGTATGTTCAGAAAATGTAAGATTTCATTCAATATATTTGGCTGGTTAACCGGAGCGGTAAAACAAAGCATTAGCTCATTTCAGATTGCTGGTGAAGAAGAAGGAGATACAAAGGTGAAAGAAAACGCTGACAGTTTTTTAAAAACTTGACATTATGTTATGCGGACCTTAAACCATGCAATATTATTGCGCAGTACTCTGTCTTGCGCAGTAATATTGACCGTATAAGGGCATTATTGCGCAGTTATTTCAGTTTGCCCAATATATTATGGGATGTTAACAAATTTAATATTTTTTGAAACTTCTTGAATATTTATTGCGCACTACACTAGTATGATTTTTGTATCTTGCGTCCTCTATTTTTGCAGATGATGGCATGCAGATCAATGTAAAGCCAACATAACCATGCAATATTATTGCGCAGTAATAGGCGTTTTTCTTTTTTAGTTCACCGCAGAGCCTGAGTTGTCAAAAAAAAATTAGTGTTTCTTTTTTGCTTCAGAGTGTTCAGAGCTAAGAATTCGTATTTCTTTTTTCCTTCAGAGTGTGTTCAGAGTGCGCTCTACGAGCTCCAAATAAAAAGATGGAGAAGACTGAGCAAAAGCTAAACAAAAATATAAACGTCAAACCAATTAAATTGATAAAAAGAACTTTTTAGCGGCGGCTGAAATTAAAAACAATTAAAAGTAAGTATTTTAAATGTTAAAAAAGAACTTTTTTTCAGGTTTTTCAAGTGTATGCTTCAAATAAATTAATATAATGCTACGTTTTCGTTGGTAATTTAGAAGCATGTTTCCAAATTCGATTCCAAATAAACTCATTTCATAATAGAAAAACAACTTAAACAAACATACCTAATTTCAATACCATTGTGATCGGGTCTAGTTAAAAATGCTTGTTTGGAAAAAAAAATTCAAGTCAACGGCGGTTGTAGTAAACAAAACAAAACAAGCAGAAAAATCAAAAGGAAGAAAGAAAGAAAATAGAGTAAGAAATTAGCAAACTCAAATGAAAACCTTTTTTCTTCTAATTTCGACCCTTATTTTGGTCCTACTGAAAACGTAGTTTAAAATGATGAAAACAAAATACATTAAATTAAATCCAAAATATGTTCCAATAATGCAAAACATTTGATTTATAACCTGACTACCCGTGGCGCTTACCAAAGTATCAATCTTCAAGTCGCCTGAACGCTGGAATTCAAAACGAAAGTCGAAAGTGGATTTTATCTTTTGATTCCCATTTCTTCCACAAAAACTGTCAACATTTTTGTATATTTATTTTTTAAAATGTCTTCCGTTCCACACTGAACCCAAAAACAAAAAATTAATCTCCTCACCCGCATAAACAAAACCAAAACCAACCCTAATCGAATAAAAAATTTCAATTTTCCAGTTCATCATAACAAAAAACAGGTGTGGGCTAGTACCGTTTACCACCGTACCAAACAGAGTATTGTCCGTCCCGGCGCGCAGCACTATATTTTTCCACATTCTCCTCTGCTTGTTCCTAATTAGATTTGAGAAAAGTTTATTTTGGTTTTGCTCCCTTCAACAACCGCAACCGCCAACCAAGAACCAAGAATTCCTACCCACAGTTAGCAAATTATAGTTTTCAGCGCTGTGTCTTGTGTTTAATTAGCTTCAACCTTTTGCTTTCGAGTTGAGTTATGTCAAAGAATTTACTTAAAAGTTTAATAGATGTTGCCGAAAGATCTGCCAATATTGCCAGAGTTTGTCGCGCAAATGAACATCTCTTGTCGTTGCTTGTCCAAGAAAAATCCTCCGACGAAGCTAATCCCAGATTTGTGCATGACTTCAAAACACTAGCGGATGTTTTGATACAGGAAACCGTTCGTCATTACATTGGCAATGAGGTGAGCTTTCATGAATTGCTAACAAGGTGCGTTAAGTGTCTTTAATCCTCTTATAGTTTCCAGATATCAAAGATCACATAAAGGGTGAAGAGTCTTCTTCATTTACAAACAAACTGGGAGACACAGTGTCTGTTGAGATTGGAGAGACACCAACAGACACAGCTGATTGTCTGGAAAAAGTCCTCGATGGAAATCGAAGTGCAGCTGAAGCCCTGGCCGAAGAAGTACACAGATTTGTCAACTACTCAGACGATATTGGAGACATTCCTGATTTGCCAGATGACCTGAACTATTCAGACATTGGCATTTGGATCGATCCCATCGGTATGTTTTAGAAAAATCAATGAAAATTATTATCAAACTATGGTTTCCATAGATGCCACCTCAGAGTATATATCGGGCGATTCGATTTTTACGAATTTTCCTGGTATCACATCGACTGGATTGGATTGCGTAACTGTTCTTATTGGAGCGTACAGTATTGCGAGTGGTGAGCCGATAATTGGGGTCGTTTCACAGCCTTTCCATAACAAACTCGACGAGAATGTCTACAAAAGTTTGCTCTTCTGGGGCGTTTGCTTGGAATCTTTTGAAGCCCACAACTGTCCTGAAGATATAACTCTGCGACCAAATAATTTAGGCATTTTTTCCACCTCGGAGAACTCGGACCTTCTCCAAAGTATCATGGCTCTTGGATATGAATTTGCATTCTCAGCTGGGGCTGGTCATAAGGCATTGAAAGTTATCACGGGGGAGGTGGATTTGTATTTGCTGAGCAAGGGATCAACATTCAAGTGGGATACATGTGCCCCGCAGGCGATATTGAAATCACTGGGGGGTGATATCTTTGATTATCGAAAGAGTCTGGAGGCAAAGAAGCCAGTTGCCGTGTCCTATTTGGACGATGAGAAAAAATGCAACGTTGGTGGGCTGATTGCGGTAAGGAATATGGAACTAATAGCTCCTCTTCTTGAACATTTAAGCCAATAAGTTAATTATGTATCATGTTGTTTTTTATTTACTTTTATTTTTATGTTATTATTTGAAACTTGAATCTCAGGAAATCGTGAAGTCTTCTATTTAAACCGTACTTAACCTTATAATGATCTCAAGTCAAAAAACTGCGTAGAATAGATATTCCAAAAGGAATTTTTTTTAAATGTAGAAAATACTAGTTAATCCTTGGCCTTTAAACTAGGATCTTAATGAATTTATTACGTCATTCAGTTTGTAGTTAATTACTGAAGAGAAATGAAAGCAATTTCTAAATCGACCACTTCAGCTAAGAACCCATTTGAGCTTCTTAAGCGTAAGAGACAGTGCAAGGCTTGCATAAAAGGATTTAGAGTAGTCTCCTTCTTTTTTGTTTGAGAGCAGGGCTTGTCTTCCTATGAACGGTGTCCTGTAATGGAGTTAATGTGCAGTCTGCATAGAGGGACCAAAGTTCGTTATGCATCCAGCTTGTTCACTTGTCACTTGATGTGTGTCTTACCACTTGTCTACTCAGTATTTGTCCTCTCTAGAGCACCTTGCAATAGCATAATCCTAATATGTGGCGATGCGAATACCCACTATACTATGTTAGTTGAAAAAGGTTCGTTCCTTGTTTATCAGCCTTAAGGTTCCCTGGCACCAAATAGAAGAGAATGTGGGACTGTTCTACAATCTCCCAGAAAGACCTAATGCAGGAGTTTCAGCGAAGCCGGACTGTTTAAGAAAATGTTGATGTCTTCTTCTATCTTCTTCTTAATAATTTAAGTCAAGACAAAACCTTCTTAATCGCCATTAATTCAACCTAACAAGCTTCAATAATTTGGAAGACGGAAAGTATAGCGCATTGGTACATTGTATCACTAAGTCATCCAATCCACCCACTGTTGGCCTTGCGTTCATTTTGAAAATCTAGCCTTCCTGTCTCGCCTCATAACACTGCACACACGGCGCATTACTTTTGTCCAAGGTATATGCAAAGGTTTCTATTTCTAGATAACTTAGGTACTTATGAAGATCCAGCTCCCACATCTTGCTGTCTTCTCGTTGATTCTAAGCAAAATTACTACAAGCACTTTGATGAGAGGTTAAAACTAGATAGTGGTGACTTGGAATGAATTTTCTTCGTCATTATCTAACTTAAAACAGGAGGGTTCCATTAAGTAAAGATTAGCCTCCTTAGTATGCATTGTATCAACACCATTATGTCTTTAAATATTTTTCAATATTTTTCTACGGCCCAGAATATTGCCATCCTAGTCAAATCTAATTGCAGTTGAACTGTATTTGGTTTTTCTCCTCCGTCTAGTTTCCAATATTCATGAATAATTTCACTTCCACCTGAATCATGCATCCATCCATGCTCCCACTTTTGTACCCATTCAATAGTCCAAGGTATTGCTTGTAAAATTAGAGAGATTCTCATGGGCATGCTGCTCTATCTCACTCGGTTCTCGTTGGATCCACTGAGCTGACCAGGACGATGATAGGATAAAAGGAAAATTAAGGGGTAAATGAATGAGGAGAAGTGGAGGGTTATGTGTTGGAGGCCTCCCTGAACCAACATGAGTTCTGAATGAACTTCGGGATGTTTTTTTTTTGGCAAGTTAGATTTCGCCCAGCTCAGCAATACTGCGATGTCTTCTTGGTTATTTGATCGAGGGCTTTTCTACTAAGATGCCTTCTCAGCCCGAAGACACATCGATTGGCAAGAGTAAATACAAATATTATTTTGAGAGGTTATAGACAAAGTCCTTGACTGCTTCAAAGTTATATCTGCTCATCGTGATGCTTTGCTCAAACCTACTATGATGATGCACCTGAAGAAAGCATATCCTTTGTCTCATCCTTATTCAGACCCATACTCGCTGCCACAAACTAAAATACTTGACAACGCTCTGCTGACAGTGAGTTATGAACGATCTCCGCAAGAAGTATAAAGAAGAGATTACATATTAGAACCTTACCTTACCAACCTTGACGGAGTAGCACGAACTCTATAGTCATTTTGCAGAATCAAACGATTGTGGCAGGGATGCCAATATTTGACATCGCTCTGTATAGCTCGTCTCGATGGTGGTGGTGGGTGTAGATCTATAATTGTTGGGTCTTTTCTAAAGTTTGTTGAAGTGTGAAAAATTGTTCGATTGTTGACTTTCCTAGGCTTAAAGCACTCTGATAGGAGCCAATCAGTTCACATTTCACGCGCGTTCAAATGTTGATTTTATAGGCGACATTAAGGAGACTTATACCTCTATAGTTGGCGTGATTCAGAGCATCTCTATCCTTTCTTGTGGATAGGGCACTCAATGCTGGAGGTCCATTCGTCAGGCATGCGTTCAACCGACCAGATTTTGCAGATGAGGTGGCGTATCCTGCTCTCCAAGTCAATGAGTTCTGTTTTGTTTATATAAATATCTGGCCATAGATTCTTCCAAATCGGAAAAGAGTCTCCATTGATGACCATCTGTCGTTATCGATTTAAAAAAAAATGACTAGTTTTGTATTTTTTTTTTTTCGTTTCCAGCGCCATAGATATTGAAGTTACCAGCATTTGGCTCGGTTCAAGAGATGAACCCGCCTGCGAAGTCTTAGCGTTATCTGTTTGTTGTTTCTGTGTTGAAATCTATGTGAAGAATAAATACTCTCTTTGGTTGCCTTAGTGTCAGTGAAGTTTAGTAATGAACTGTGAACGAAGTGCCTCCTTATCGAACTTGAGCACTTTTTTAGTAGCAATTCCCTTTTGCCCGCCATTTCATTCGCAAGTAGATTGAGTGAGGCTAGTCCAAGAAATATTTCTAGAGTTGCTGTTGGTGATTTAACTTGTAATTCTCTGAACTTTAGTCATGGTTTTGAGATTTGTCGACATCTCTGCGGCTGGCCACCAGACTAGACATGACGACTGATTATTTATAGAATCAAGATTGTGGCCGAGTTTCATGTGAAGTTTATTACAGCCGCCGTTAGGATTGTAAATGAATAACTCAAACTATGACTTCTTATTTCTTAACTATAAGAATCATTTCCGTGTTTGGGTCATATTTCATCAAAAATTACTTCACCACCCTTTATGGTCAACAAAAGCGTTGAAATCCACTCAGGGCTTTATAGATGAATTGATTAACCTTATCTTCTACCTTTTCAAAGATATCCAAAGTTTTCATTCCTACCTTGACAGAAAGGAGTCAAGAAAAAAATCATAATCAAAACTAGTTTCTTTAGTTGTTCCTGTACTTTTTATTAATTTCTTTATTTTTTGTTTTGATTAGCAAAAAAAAAACTTAATATTCAATTAATTGCAATAGCATACATACATATATTATATTATAATAAAACGGTTATGTAGTTAAATAATTATTATTATGTAGATAAAAAGCTGCAAAATGCTTTATTTGTTGTTTGTTAAAAAAACACTTATTTAAAAAAAAAAACTGTAAGACAAAAAAAAAACAAAAAACAATCTATTTATGCACTAACAAACAAAAGTGTTAGTGTTTTTGGAAAATAAAACAAACAAGGAAATATTGTTTAAAAATAAAAAATATACATGCATATACATATAAATGTAGTTATTATTGTAATAAAAGTAAAGTTTATATAAAAAATAGTTTTTTTTTTTTACTTTTAATCTTATTGTGTGTAAGATTTCTTATATAAGGGCACTTTCGAGAGGCACAACAGAGTACTTAAATTTATTCTGTTAGATTTGTTTGATTGTTTTAGACTTGAGTATAGGTTAGAAGAAAAAAAAACAATAGCCAGACAATATTTATAGAAGACAACATATAAATTAAATGTTCTTCTTCATTGTCATTTCATGGGCGTTGCGTAAACGACGTCGTAGTTCATTGGGGAAACGTTCGTAGCACTTTTTGCAAACTGGCTTCTCGTCGTATTCGTAGAACTTGGACTTTTGGGTCATTTTCATGTCACAAACAGAGCATGCAAAATGATGAACGCACCAAGCTTTGTTTAAAGCTGTAAAAACTATAAAAAAGACACATTTTTTTTTGTTTAAATTGAAAAATAAATAAAAAACTATAAAATTACCATCTCCAGCAATAACTTGATTGCAGACAAAACATAAATTGCCAAAAAGTTGATGGTAATGGGTTTCGCAGTAAGCCAAACCACGTTTCTCATAATGACGATGTCCCAAGAATGGTTTCTCGCATTTGGCACACACAAAGTGCTAAAGCAAACAAATTAGTATTAGTTTATGTGGGAAATTGAAATTGAAGATGAATGCTTACCTCAACATGCCAATGTTTACCCAAAGCTGTAACAACTCGCTCTTCAATTGGACGACGACAAGCACCGCAAATGGGGATTCCCATTTTATCATGGCAACGAAGACAATATAATTCGTTCTGAACGGATACAAATTGACAATTGTATATTTTTTTAAGCAAAGAAAACGTTTTACTTACCATATCGTTAGCTGCAAATCCAGGCCTGCTCTTAACTTCTCTGGCAGTGTAGTCCAGTTCGACACCACACGATGTGCAATTAAAGTGATAGCCATGGTACACTTCTCCACGGAATCGAAGAGGTTCATCATCAATGAGGCCACTAAAAATGAATTATTTTAAGTTATTATTATGTATACGGATCTCATGCATTTGACAGACACAAATAAGGGGTTCCTAAACACTGCCACCGCATGGGTTCTTAGATGACAACATATTCATTTAATACTTAGCGTTCTGTAGTGCAATTATTCTAAATACTCGTTGCTGGACTGAATGACAGAACGGTCATAGCAGACCGACTTTGAACCCCTAAATGTATTTTCAAATACGTTTTTTTTTTGTATCTAGAACGAATGGAATAACGAAGATGTGATAAAAGATGTCAAAACTTCAACTTTTAAGGATAATTTAAAAGAGAACTTCGTGGAAATGCCCTTTCAGAGACATTTATTTCTAGGCAGAAGTACTCGCAATCATAGAAGCTTGCAGATGGCTAACTTATTGATAGTCAGGCTGTCAAAAAAAAACCAAAAACCTTGCAACTATGTATATCCTACAAACTAGTGACACGATGCCAGAATGAGAAATTAGCAACCCGATGTGCTGGCTAGAAAAAGATAAGACCCTTATTCCGCTAAGGAGACGTGAAAGGCATTTTCGTTTTCACAATATTTCAATATCTGATTGTAAGTGGATCAACTTGACGAACTGAGTCATGCCTTAAATCTGAAACCAACAAATTAAATTACTCTCTAACCGTAACAATAGTAGCATGATTTAGACGTTTCATTTTCTGTGTCATTGCTTAGCTTCAGCTAGATGTAGGGCGTGCTCACATGATGAAGTTTAGTGTGAACCTTGGTCAATTTTACTGGGAAATAAAAAGATTGATCGTATGAAACATTAAAACTACCTCAAAGAGAACTACTGTACTTAACTTACCATAGCTTCAACAATAAACTATACTTATTAGTCACGTCAATGAAGGAATCAACATGGGGCACTTGAGATCTAATTGGGTTGATGCGTTTCGACTGTAACATGACAGAGCCAACTTAAACAATCGCCTAAAACCATACAAAACTACATCGATCGGAGTTGTTCATTGCAAGACGTCTCGAAGAAGACTTTGCTGGCAGCCAACACTCCACCTCCACCGTATTGTGTTTATTGCTGGAATGCAAACATCTCTGGTCCCTACTGACCCTTGATTTTATAGAACGAGATTGGGTACAACTTCTTATGCATAATTTTTGAAGGCATCGTGCTTTGCTGAGGCATCAACAACAACATTCAGTTGGAGCTGGCTTTGATAAGTTTGGGTATAAATGAGGGTCAACGAGGCCAAATTTAACCCATGCAACTACCTTGAAAGTTCTTTTTTTTATTTCACTGACAGAACAAAATGTAAATCATGTTGCCTTCTTTGGTAAAACGAATGTAAGGAGTCGAAATGGGAATCCAGAAAACAGCTACTGTATGGAATCCCGATATTGTAACGGCCGATAGGCCAACTACAGTATTAGCTCAAGCATAGTTAAAGGAAAATACGACGCCTCATTCAAGATAACTATTTTAGGACCAATATTAAGGTATGCACGTTCGCCTTATGTCGAAACCAAATAGGAAACCATTTCAATTACACTAAGTGGCTCTTTTAGACTTATGCCTTTTACTTTAAAAACAAAAATTTCAATAATCTGCAATTTGTTTATGAGAGGAATGCAATTGGCTATTTCCCCGCAGGATTGCTCCAAAAACAGATACACGCGCAATGAATGATTTTCTTATGATCCTTACCCCTATCATTTCGGACGCACACTTTTCAGGTGTGCACCTAGAGCACCAGCCCAGACATGAGTATTACTCAAACTTTGTTAAATGTGTTCAGTTCTTTTGAATTCAATTCAGAGAATGTAAGGCCATTAAATTTCTTCGACGTAAGTACTCCTCAAGGATAGTAGCATTGGGGTACACTCGCTTTCAGCAACAGAATACAGGATTATGTTTTTGGAGTGTAAAATTCCACACGGTTGATTCCTTTGAAGTAATCAAGGACTACTTGAAGTGCACTTTTATCGCATTAATATATCAGTGTAGTTAGTGGGGCAGTTGCCAATTAAAGAAGCAAGGATAAAGTGTGGGCCCTTTTACATGTTAAATCGGATGAATATTAGCTGGGAAGCTTTAAAAGAAAGGTTTTCGAGTGACAACCGGTTTTGGACAAAGAGAGTGTACAATAAAAGATTCAACCTCACATAGAGAGTCGACAACTTAGCGGAGGGCACTAGCTTTTATATGATGAACGTTTAGAAAGACAAAGCACGCATTCTGGATTAAAGATCTTGATGCAAACCCTTTAAAAAGTACATCGACAAAGCGCTTTGGCTTTCGAAGAGATGGGAGGACTGTGCGCTATCGATTAAACAATAATTTGGTAAGGTTACGGGTTTCAATTAAAAAAAAAATTAAAATTACTTACTGGCATTTCTGGCAAACATATTTTCCAGTTCCAACTGCCTTAACTTGCGCATTACATTCATGACACAATGCCCGATTTTGGTTTCGTATAAATCCAGAATCAGCCAACTCTTTGGCACACATCTGACATCTAAAACAATGCGGATGCCAATTCGCTGCCATTGCCTTAATCACTCGTCCAATAACGAATTCTCCACATTTATTACAACACGGAGCAAATAAGACTTGAAAATCATGTTCGCAATATTTCCGGCCTTCAAATTCATAAAATATTCCATCGATGAATGGACGGAAGCACTGAGCGCATCTGTAAAACGGATATTTTCAAAATTTATTTTATTCTTAACAAAAAGTATGTATAAAGAAAACTTACACAAAACACTGTGTATGCCAGAGTTCTCCATTGGAGTTGACAATCTTCTCACGTGGTTCAAATCCCTCGGCGCAGCGAGCACACTGCATTGTATCCAGGGACATGTTAGCTGCCGTTGTACTGCAAGAAAAATAGTTATAATTAAAATCTAAGAGCAAAATCAAAGATAAACAAGATGATTTATTAGATAAATTACATTTCAGCTTGTGAGTACATCATCTTGATTAGTGAATTATTTAAACAATAATAAATAATGAACGTTAATTGCAATGCACATTTGTCCTCAGACTGTCCTATAAAATCAAACAAAAATGAGCCAAGCCTTTTCTGTTATCTAAAAAAAAACACTTTCGTTGTTAATGAATCACACCTAAAGCGAAACGAATGCTTCTACCTTATCGCAAAAAGTTTCGGATATTGAGGTTTCTCACACATTTTGTTGACTTAAAATACTGATAGCACACATTGGACGATATGGATTCAAACACAAAGCAATTGGTCTACTAAGTGGTTGGCTTTTTGTAACTCATTTCGATTTAATTTTGTCAAGAATAATACAAATGTAAAAAGGAAACTATACTTGATGATAGTGATCGGTGTGTTAAATACATTCTTTGAGTTAGCTTTTAGCATGTGTTAAGTGATTTGTGTTCTTAAAGTGCGAAATCTTAGAGATTTAAAGATTCTGATTCCTCTTTCGTCAAGCATTTTTAAAAGGTGAAAGTACAAAGTCCCTGATTGACTATCCCAGTTAAGTAACAAATTCGGCAAACGTAGTAAGCCAGGTCACATAATTGTTCGTTCATCAACGCCAACGTCAAGTTGACCTCGTCATTTCTAATTCGGGGGGTTTTTATGTGCGTGTAGTGTTATTTAACCATCTCTTCTTGTAATTTTATTTTTGTTTTCTCGTGTTTTTCGATTAAAATAAAATTAAGTAAATAACGTGGCATAATAGATCCAGGAGAACCCAGGACATAGCAACTTAAATTTCAAACATTGCTGAGTGTGAGTTGATTTCCTGCTGGAATCGAAGGAACCTACAATTTTCAACACATTTCGAACGCAGATAAGGACTTCTTCATGATAAGATTTACTCTAGGAGAACTTGACACTTCCTTCCATGTGATATCGCCCCAAAAGACACCGACTTAACCCAGACCTTCGGCAGCCAGATTTGTTCGCCTCCTTCTATTCGCAAAACGAAACGTCAGCCGTTACCGCGATTTCAAATTTTAGGACTTGCATGACTCATTATTTTAATTGAGGATACGGGTAACGGTTTAAAAAGTTTGCAACCTTGTCGAGATGTTGGCAGCGTATTTCTATGTTAAACAGGCATATAGCAGAACAGATTTCATATTGTTCTCAAACAGTATAAACGGAGATGTCTTTTTTTTAGAGTTTCACAACGTAGAAAGGAATCCGCATACACTACGAGCTTTTTATTCTATTGCTGACGTCCAAATCTGTTCCATCATCGAATGACTATATAACTAAACAGATATTTTATCTAAGCGACTTCTTATTGTCGCCTGTCTCACAACATCCTGCCGTTCTTAGCACACGCCACTTCTCAATTTTATTGGACCAAGTGTTTAACCTGCCAGTGGTCTGTGAGACCGGGTTTTATTGTTGTTCTTATGGGCCCGTTATTCACGTCACCATTGGCGGGTTAACTGCAAATGGTATGTAGACCTTAACCGCCTATAGTGGCAGTCAGGACATCATCAATCAAAAATTGGTAAGGTTAAGGTGGCTGTCATCTAGAACAGGGAATAAGCTGCCACACCTGGTCAAAAAGAGGGCTGCTGTGATAGCACAAAGTTTAGGGTTTTATTCTAAAATTCCCTACAAATTTTGAACCAAGAAGCGTACAAGAGAATTGATCCAAATCCATCAGTTCAGAGATAGACATTTGTCGGATACTCTTCTTCGTACATACAGCTACTGCAAAAGTCGTTTGTGAGCACACAAGTCTCTCGTGTAATGACACCTTTTATGGAGCTTATATGCAGTGAGATTAGAGAGTTCAAAGACTAAAGTGTTTTGGATCCAGCTTTGTGTTACCACCTGTCCACCTTAAATCAATCTTGCCCTTTCGGTAGCGTCTTGCTTTAGCAAAAATTTATATGTAGCGATGGGAATAACCAGATAGTAAGTAAGGACAAGGTGGGTGTTAGAGGTTAGTACATCAGCATGTCTCACTTTAAAATCATCGGAAAGCTACCGCAAAAGGACCACCTTGCATTGTACGACTAATTTATAATAGCAACTTGTATCAGGATGCCTCTCCTACCAAACGAACTCCAGAAAACATAGCGATAAACGCGTTTAGAGCCGTTTTCGAAATCGACATGAATTGTCGTAGAAAAGCGATTGATACTCCGAAAAACTTGAAAAATGGACAAAACGGTGATTCCTTCATTTATCCTATACTTCCTCAAGAAGTAAGGCTACTAGGAACGTCGTCGACTACTTTTAAGAAACAAGTTCAGCTGATTTGTTGTTTTTTAAAGTAGAATCTCGGTGTCATTCCTGCACATGTCGACGGAGAGACATTAATGCGCCTGGAGGGCCTATGTGCGCCTCGCTTTTTTGCTCTGGTCATCGGTAAGCAGAGCACAGATATGACCTATACCTGGATAATTCGCGACAGCAATTTATTTCTATTTTGGTAAATTAAATCCACAATGTTTTGCACAAATCTACATCAATTTTCAACAGATGGCCCTTGCTGTCTTCGACCAAAGAACAAAGCAAACATCTTTTTATCTCGAAGATAGTGAGCAAATATAAGTAAGAGTTTCGTTTCAAAATATTTAATATACAAATTTATTTCTGCTACGAATCAAAGAACGCTTTGACGAGTCTTGCTTTCTATTCGCAAAGAATATAGTTCGTTTTCAAAAGTTATTTGCCAAGAGTGACCTCGCTCCATTCATCAAATTATTAAGGTGGGTATACAAATTTAGATTTTTACTCATTGATTTGAATAAAAATGACGTCACCTAGTCGATGAGATGAAAACATCTGGCGCCCTACGTACATCCAAGTGAAGTTAAACCAGCAATATTAAAAATTATGAAGCCAAAGGCAGCATAAATGAGAGATAAGTTATTTAAAAATAGATTAGATTATGTTATGTTTATTTAAGCTTTAAGATGTAGACAGAAAATGTATTATTTTTTTTTACTCCATAGAAGGTGTGAAGTGAAAAATGTCATTTTGTCGACGCGACGGACGCGAAGGAAATCTACTTTTCTCTCGATTCCGAATCCAAATTAAAGCCACACATATAAATTGTTAAGGAATTAATGATTAGAATGAGATCGGAAATGATAACTTATTATGCTTACTGGACGATGGGTGGCATAATCAACAACTTATTGATAACTTTAAAAAAAATCCTCTTGAAGATTTGATGATGATGCGATGCTGGTATGTCGACGAACACGAAGCCTCTCCCTAATTTGGACGAAGGCGGATAGAAACTTTTTTTTTCTTACGTAGGTTCTATTTGAAAATTAAATTGCTTAGGTGTAGGAATATAAAAATATTTTGTTTCGATACATAAAAACGGATAATATAACTGTTTGCTTTTTTACCTTAATTTTTATAAATTTAAATCAAAACATAGATGGTTTTTAATTAATAAATAAAGAAATTGTTCTGAGTAAAATGTTTCTTTTTCTTTTTTCTACTAGACAAAAATTGACAACTGAACTGTCACTCTATTTTTTTTAGCTCTTGGCAGCACTTGCCAATGGTTGGTGATTGGGGAAATTTTGTTGAAGAACAGATTGTGACGAGTGCTGCCAGTATAGACAAACTTATAGGAAATTTATAGATTTTAATTTCAGATTTTTTTTATACTACGTTTTTCCCCTAATGAAAAGGTGATTTCATAGAAAATTTCCAAATTTGACTCCATTTCCCATACAAAATAAAATTTAATTTTTGTTTGATTTGGACGAAATCAAGGTTGAAAATTATGTAAAAAAAAATCAAACGCAACTTAATTGAAAACAATTGAATAGATATTTTCTAAAATGACAATCTGGAAACAAAATGCAAGGCAACGGCAGAAGTAAATAAAACAAAATAACAATTTTGAAATCAAATCCAGGGCTACGGTAGTAATTAACAAAACAAAACAAGAAGGAAGAATGAAAAGGTTGTACAAATAAATAGAAGGAAGATATAGCCTGGTGTCAAACCAAATGTGTAAAATCTAGATGAAAACACTTTTTTAGCAAATTTTCAAATATCCTAATTTCGGCCCTAATAAAAACCCATTTTCTTGGCTTTGATCACAGACATACAAAAAAGACCATTGACCGGTATTCCGTATTCATGATACAACTACTTATGTTATGTATGATCGGTTTTGGTAGGTATCCCCCTTGCCTAAAATATTTTCTTCGTACATTTGGATGCGTGTGTACGATTTCCACACGGTATACATTCCAGCGTGTGAGTTTTACTTTTTTCGTGTAGTGCTGTCATTTAAAATGCACCGGAGAAAATTTATTATACTCTGAATTAAATGCACATCATCAAATTTATTTTGTATGTAAAAGGAGAGAACCAAACTTCTGTCGCTGGTGTGTTTAGTATGTCTGTGGTTTTGATTGTATTTTGTTTTGCTTTTTCCCAGTTTGACAACTGAATTTTTAACGTCAAATATTTATATTTTTATTGATTTTAATATTTTCATTTTAACGAAATATTTTATATACAAATATTTATCTAACAAACAAACTACTGCCATACGATACACTAATTTTTCTTAATTATACTATGTTTCCACCAACGTGATTTTTATAGACTGACATTTTTAATGGACTTCGAGGTCAGTTAGCAACAAATTTTGCTGCCAGAAGCCTTACTGGCCGAGCAAAATGGTGTAGCTGCAGCATTTGAACATAGCGCTGTCAAAGTTAAATGTAGGTAAACCGTATATTGAGCGATTACAATGTAAAGCAGCTCTATATCTATAAAGCGAAACTTATGGGACTGAGCATATCTATGACGTTATAGAGAGTTGTCGTTAAATGGAGAGAAGAAAATCTGTATTATAGAAAAAGAAAAAGTTTCTTTCAGACTAGTGTAGTAGTTACATAAAAACAATTTTTTATTTGAACGCTATTGCGTATTAGTCAGTTATTTTCGTCTGGCATATTTTGCTGCACCAGTAATTTTGTTGTATTTTTTTTTCTTACTCATTTATTCATATCTTGCGATATTGAGGCATCTTGGTGATAAAGAAAGAACTTTCCATCGTTATTGAGAGCGGGTGTAATGCTATATATATAGAGTGTATCATTGTATGGAAAACAAGCTAAGCCAACCAAAACCGAGTGATTTCGACGCTTTATGGAGTTTGTCGGAAAATCGAGTGACGTTATATGGAGCTTACACTGTAATTAGTTACGAATGCTTGTACAGAGATTCACTCGTTTTTGTTAGTCACTTTGATGACAATTAATTTAAAGGAAATTCTCTCTAGTTCTTTTCTTGTGTTAAAATCGGTTTTAAATTAAAAACCCTTTAATTAAGGCTTTGAATAGTTTCAGAATTAAAAAAATTCACGATTTTGCAACAGGAACTTGGAAAATACCGTAGCGTTCTCTATTTATTGGTGATTATAGGTAAACAGCTGGACCGATTCGCTTCAAGCTTGGTACATAGTATTATTATTATGATATATGTTCTACAGAGGTGTTCTTGGAATTAGAATTCTAGCTTCAAAACTAACCGTACCTGCCATGTGATTTTTATTGAAAATTTAATTTTTCTCAAAACGGCTCCTACGATTTTGATAAAACTTTCTGAATGGTGTTTTTTGAGTAAGCTTTATGTTTTGGTTGGAATTAAATTTTCAGTAAAAGTCTTTTAACGGTACCTCCCATAGGACCAGAGTTTTTTCATAAAAGATTTTCTCGTAAACGACTCAACGGATTTCAATGAAAATTTTTTGTGAAAGCTCTTTCATAAACGAAATATAATTTTCCAAAAAAAAACTTTTTTTGAGTTAAAAAAAAAAAGTTAAATTTTTTTTTAATTCTTGGTGTTTTCAAAAACGGTTTGTTCAAAATGTTTAAAGATTTTGATTTCTTGATAAGCTCTTTAAACTGCTAGATGTTGGCATACTCAAACAAAATTTGGATTGTGTTATCGAAAAGTTTAAAAAAAAAAAACTATAATGGATGCCACCTACATTTCGTCAAGTTTCGTTCACTTTCGCAATCACGATTTACCATAATACGCGAAAGAAAAAGTAAGCAAGTGTCAAAACCGAACGAAAAGTTTCCTTCCGATTTGTTAAGTTCATCAGTTGCCCATAATAGCCTTTACAAATAAGAAAAAAGAAAGAAGAAGAATACCCTTTAGAAAAAAGGCAATGTCAGATTTTCGTACGTAATGTACGACTCAAAGCGTACATTACGTACGAAAACGCAAGTGAACGAAACTTGCCGAAACTGAACAAAAAGTCATTTCGGGTTGGGTATACAAATCACATGTATTTCTACTGCTTCGTAAGTCAACGTACGTAACATTCTTCAATTATGGTTAGCCCTTTAGAGCGCTCGACTCATACTAATATTTAATTGTAAATCTTTTTGTATCTACATACACAGGTGTGTCTCGTGTTTATCCAATACACTTCTCTGATGCTAATTTGTCAGTGTCGACATATTTTACTCAAAATAAATTTCGATTTTGACATTTTGAACACACCATAACATATAAGTGCATTTTATGCACATATGCCGCTACAAGTGCATTAGACAAACAGCGTTTGAAATTTTCTTATGTTTGCTTATGCCCAAATGCTTTGGACCTTAAGTTATTATCAGTTATCACACTTTGATACCTATTCTTCTTCTTTCAATAATTTTTGAAGTTATACGATAAAGATTTGTTACTTGTTTTCAAAATTCCAAAGAAAATCTTCTTCATTAATGACGTCAAAACAAGCTTTATTAGTTTTATTGTAACTCTTGATCTTAACCCGTGTTTTGATAGATATGAAATCAATGAAATTTTTATGAGATGTGTCCATGTACCTAATAAATTTATAAGGAACTTTAGCCCCTACTTAAGAAGTCAATTAATCCACCTCTTGATTCATCAAATTCAAAAAGATAATCTCGCATTAGACGAATGATGGTCGACCTTAAAGTGACTCAACTCTACGCATTCATACTTAAGTGCCCCCTCTTATAAATTATTGTAAAGGCTGCTTCAACTATATTGCCCCGCCATATTACTCTGGCCTCTACTTTACTGATTACGCAAGAGATGAAAACAAAATTCTTTACACAAAAGTCATTCGCCTACATTCCTATACAGCTTGAGCGTCGCGTCAAGCCGCTGAACCTACATCAGAGTCCACAAACCACCATATCAGCCGGAAGACTATATTAAAATAAAAATAAAAAAAACAGACGCAAAGTGCAGCACAAAACACAATATGTAAATGCAACAGAAAAACAAAAAAAAAAATCCAAAAATAAAAATAAACCAACAAAATTTTCACGACTCGCCGTCTTGTCGCCATCGCCAATAAATTATGACGAACGCCAACGAAAACATAAGCCAAGCAAGAAAATAAAAAAAAAAAATATGTAATTTACAAGAAAAATGTTGTCGTAGAGTGTAAAATAATTTGAATAGTATCTATGTGTCTGTATCTTTATTTGTATCTGTATCTGCGGGGGTTCGTTTCCTCTGAAAAATGCTTTAAATGGACATTGGACACAGAATAGGTCATTGTTTCTTATTGCATACCTCAATAAGTAAAAATAAAAACAAAAAGCAATTGACTATTGACAGCAGGTGGCTGTTGCCAATAAAAAATGAAACATGTAACTTTTCAATAAATTCAAATCACCTGACGCCGCCGCGCCGCTGCTGACACTTGACACTCGAGAGCAGTAATCGTAATGGGCAATGGAAAAGATTAGAATTATTAACTTGTTGTTTTTCAGCTTGGTTTCGCCCGTCTCCGCTCTTCTTGTTGATCAAAATAATTAACCTATCTTCATTCTAAATAGTCTAAAGGCTAAGTAAATGATTCGTAAAATAAATTTATTTACCGTAAGAGTTGCCAGTCGGTGTTGTTAACTGAGGTAGAGATTGGGAAGGACATCTTCTTAAAATGACTATTTTGGAAAAAGTTACCATACTGGAATTAACACTGGACAAATTGTATCATTTGGTGGAAAGTTATTCCCTAAAACGCGACAGGTCGACTTTGACATGTCAAATAATTGTATTTTCATAACCCAACAATATTCGTATGGTTTTCGGTGGATAAGAAATTCTGCCGTTTCATTCTCTATGTGCTGGATAATTTTCTTTCCTATATATTCACAAACAAATCCTGGTATTCCCCAAGGTTAACTTCTGCCATAGACTCCCTTTCTAATCTTTATAAATAATCGAAAATCACTTCTTTTTTATGTGTAGCTTATTAAATCCCGGTCTTGACAGCAATGTCAAATGGGAAATTATCTACCGTAGTGTGGAATTTAATGCTTTAAAAACTAAACGCTGTCTTCTGTGGTTAAAGCATAATATAAATCACCTATTTCCGTAAGCTTAACTCACTTGGATTTGAGGAACCGAACAGCTTAGGGGTAGGTTAAACGGTTTTTCCGTAATACTTATACCACTAGAAATATTCAGAATATATAGATATTCATTTCTCAGCCACCCTACACGAATATGGAATGCTTTGTCCGACTGGCTCGAGTTGTCTTTAACTTTACGATCTTAAGACATTCGACATACCTACATATATTCTCTCGCAAGGTTAATCTTTTAATAGTTTTAAGTGAATATGAAGTATATTGTATCAAAACGATCCAAAGCGCTTTTTGGAATAATTCCTTGAGCTTCGATGGCTTACCTACCCGAAACAGTTTTATCTACGATTTTCAGGGCGTAGTTGCAGAGAATATTTGGCGGGAACTATGTACAGGCCCCATTTATTTTAAAACAATTGTATAATTCGAATCTTATCAAACACACTAGCTGTCCCGGAAGACGTTGCTCTGCCCTTTCCTACTCGGGAGGGTGCGATGATATAAACGATGGTAGATATAAACATTTTGAACATCAAGAGACATTTTAATTTAATTTATATAGTCCAATAAGTTTCTCTAGCATATGAGAACATGGAGAATTTTTTTGTAATTAAATAAATTCAAAAAAAAAAGTACGTATACGCCCGAGTGTACTGTATTGTCTTATCGTTGTTTTTAGGTTGAAAAATGGGCAATTTGCAGCAAATTTTCTTTTAAGTTCAATCTGTTCATTAGTTTACTTTGTCCATACTCAACCAATACACCTATAGTGGGAATGTGACTCATTTTTATTGAATGGTTTTAATTTCAGAACCTTAAAAAAAAGTAGGTTCGGCTGCTTTTGAATAGCTTGACAACATAAAGTCATAGATTCATACAGTTTTCAGTGTGTGACTTAAAACTAATAAGAGAATTAAATTTTGGGGATAAAAATTGTACTTAATTACGTAAAACTAAAAAAAAAACTAGTTTGAAAATAAAAAAAAAAAAAATCTTGAGTTTGAAAATTAATTTTTTGAAAATAGTTTACCAAAATAACTTAATTTAAAAATACAATTAAAGAAGATATTTCTGGCTTTACTAAAAGGTATGGCATGGAATTGTAAGAGTTACTGTTAATTTTTAATATTTTTTTTTTCAACTTAAGTAATTTTTTTTAGAAAACTGCCACTCCACCCGCACAACAGAAAGCTTTAAATTGGACTAGTGTTCCGGTCTTTGCAACCTTACAGAACAAACATTGATGTGTGCAGGGCTCTTTAGTCAAATTCAACGCAATCCACACCGAAAAAAATCCCATTATAAGCTTCTGTTATCAATTTTACAAAGAAATGTAAACATCTCTGAGTGTTCAATCAAAGAAAGAGGCCCGATCACCGATATGGGAACACACGACGTAATTGCGTAATTAACGTCATTCTGCTGACGTCGCGTCGGTGCGTGTGATGTTTACATTCTAATCTTCGTGAGATAGAACACAGTTTTATTAAAGAAACTATTACAAGAGAATTGTTTTTTTTTTTTTAAACTGTCTGTGTGCTTCTTGTTTGCAGCTTGAGCTGCTAATTAATTAGCTTCTTAAAAAACAATATAACATTTTATATAAATCTATAGTCTCTGTTACTAGCACTGGCAACTGAGGCCATAGGCTCAAGACAATACAAGACAATAACATTACAGAGAGAGACAGACAGAACAGAAGAAAGCAGAATACACAACACATGCCACATCACGCAGTTATTAGTTTTGACTTTTGACGGTCTTCCAACTAACTAGTAACTACTTACGAGCAATGGTGATTGATTTTGCTGATCTATTGGGAAGCGATGCTTTATCAGTGCCAATGCCGTTGACACGCGGTATACATTAAACATAAAATACCCACTAGTAAAAAGCCATTTTTTATTTTTTGAAAATGGCTCCCACGATTGTGATCAAATTAGTTAAGATTATTAACTTGTGCTCAGAATAAAAATAACTAAAAAGAAATTAATTAATAAAGGAAATTTGTGTATAGGTACATGTATGATATAGAAGCTTTTTTTTTGTTGAACCTTTAGCTTCATGCTTCACCACAACTCATTTTTTAAATACCCTCAACTCGCCTTAACGAGAAACTTCTCTGTGTTTTGAGACCTGTAATCGCCCTGAAGTCATCATTTAATCGATCGATATAGGGCGAGTTGAGAGTTGAGGTGGGCCTGGGTTAAAAACAAAACTAGTATTGCCATGAGTATAAATTTGTATAAAAATTAAACAAGCACCTTTGTTGAAACAACTATAGTTTTGATGAGTCTATAATCCTTAAAATTCTACAAAATAAGTATACATTTTGAGTACGCGTGGAAGCAACATTTTTCGCTTTTGAGATTCGAAATCCCTTGTTGATTTCGAAGCATATGGACAAGTTCGTGCAACCACAATGAGCACCTCAGTTTCGCCCTCAATGCCATCGAAGCGAATTCCACTTTCCACAAATTCAAGAATTAATTAATTAAGAATATTATACTATAGCAATGCAACCGCATGCTATTTAAAATTACCACGAAACGACCAAATAAAACACTGACTCTCTAATGATTCTCTTATCATAATTTTCAATTGAATTTTAAGATCAAAAATCTTCACTGAAGTTTTTTGTTAGTGTTTAAAATTCAAGGGTACATTTTGAAATGTCAATGTTTTATTTTAGCATCTAATTTTCCATCTTTGTTATAGAAAGTAAAGTATTATAATGAGGCGGTTACTTCGGTCACAAACACTGCATACAAGGGGCCACTTGTATCCTTACAGCATATTGCATATAGGCAAGCTGTTGTTAAAAAAATTTTGAGACACCAGAGGGCACCAAAGTCAAACGCCATCACGAAAGTCCTATAAATTCTGTACACATTCATCCAATATAAAAAATATTTGATAACAATAAAAGTTTCAATGAATTTGTATTCTCTAAACAATTGTTGATTAAAGAATCAGCAGACAAATTTAGTTGAGTATTTTTGATTAGGGAATACAAATATGAAAACGGAAGTGGGGATGCATTACCGGAAGCGGATGTAGAGCGCGTTAGTTAAGGTATTACGGAAGTATCAAAGATTGACATGGCAAATTATGGTGGAAGAGTTCAATAAGATCAGAAATCGTCAGAAAATTTGAATTCTTTTAATTTTTTGTAACAAGAGGCGTGGGTGGTGAAGGAAGATAGACATCAGAAAGTCAGCAGATCTAAGGATTTTTCTGATTAACACTTGTTTCCGTAGGTACAGTCAGACTTGAATTTCAGAGTTTCCCTGGAAAATGAAACAAAAAAGGGAATTGACGTTATTTTTTATTTTTAAAGTAAGCTAATTGAGAATAGTAGTGTTTATCCTTATTAGTAGACAATAATTTAGGAATGGTAAGGGAGTAAATTTCAAATTATTGAGATTTAAAAAATACTTACTTTAGCGTACACTGGAGCTTATTTCAACCCAAATATGTAGTTCTCTTAATATCAGTGATAAAAGCTTTGTTAAGGGCTTTATTTTAAGAAAAGATATCGGTCTTTGTGACTGTGTTTACTTATAGTCTACTTATAGTCTTAAACAAAGACTCACAATCTAAGCTCTGTTAGTGCTTGGTATTTTGTAATTAAAGCTTTAATACACGCCCACTTCTTAGGGGCGTTGTCGTTAAAAGTATACATCGGCAAGTGTTCCAAATGCTTACAAACTATATCTGTCACAGTTGAAAAAGTTGTTAAATGTATGTAACATTGGTTACGTAGCATATGGTGTATGATTCAAGGACTTTCAAGACACACCCACGACAGTTATTTTCATTCAAAACCTAATTGTTCAAAATTCAAATTATGAGTTGTTTTTAATTTAAAGAATCAACTTGAGAGCTTAAAATTTTATGTTACTGAGCAAACAGTAAAAATTGTGTCAAAGCAATAAAAAATGTAGCTTTGGGTGTGGCTCACGCCTTTTTTGTATGTTTATACCTTACATTGCACCAAAATCAATTTTATACATATCATCTTCCTTAACTTTAAACAACACAATAACACCATAAAAGTATGGATGACACACCCACTTAGGGCTTGAATTTGTGTCAGGAAAATTCGACACCAAAATGTGTAGCGAATGCGTAAGCATTTGTCTCATAAAAAATACCTTGAATCTCAAGTAAAAACAATGGACTTGCTAAAGGCATCCCGGCCCGGTATTGAATTTGAATGAGTAATAATAAAACATTCCTTTATCATATTCAGTTAACAAAAACAGACTTTGTAACCTATTTCTTTTAATTTGAAACAAACCATATTTTCTGAAACTGATAAAACCAATTCAATTTTTTTATATAAATCAACGCAATTTTTTAAAAAATTGAAGAAACGTTGGAAAAATCAAAATGTTTTTGCTTGGCTTTTTCTTAGGTTTTTCTATACCTATGCATCTAGATGCTTATACTGCTCTGAATATAAATAGTGAAATTCCTTTCGCATTCCTTATGGGGAAATGAAAAGCCAAACGCTTTGGGGAATACGAAGACCCGACTACTGCATTCCAAAAATGTTTCTCAGTTTTTTTCCGAGTACCTACATAGTCATATACATAAACATACTCCCTAAATTAAAATTGATAGCAGCAAGTACAGACGAAAAAAATTCCAATAGACTTGTTTATTTCTTTTGCTCAACAACAACTACACCCATTTATATACCCCATCGCCCATCCTCTTCACAAACAAATGAAAAATAAAAAAAAAACTTCTAAATTTATTCGCTCATTGTAAACATTATTCTTAGATTTTATTTTTGTATCAATTCTTGTCTAGCAACAGCAACAAATAAGTGTGTTTGCAACGATAAACAAACCAAGAGTCAAGGGCAATATTACTTGACTTATTGCTTTGCTACGTACGAACCTGGTATAGGTATCTACTTGTAGGTAGGTGGTAGATTGCTTGCTGGGTACTTTACCTAGCCTACCTACTTACGAATACAAAAAAAAAACCCCATCAAATGAGGAAATTCAAATTAAATGCAAAAAAATATACCAAACGTGATGTCAGCTCAAAATAATATTGTAAACAACAAAATAAAATTAAAAAAACGACCAGAAAAGTAAACGCCGAAGCTGAACACACAAATATACAAAAAGATGATTAAAAAGAGAACAAAAACACATTATTTTTTTGTCCAAGCCATTCGTTAACTAGCCATGAATTTTTATCATTTTATTATTTACAAAAATATAATTTGTAACTTATCAAATAAATCTTATTTAAATAAAAAAAAAAAGTAATATGTAATAATAAAGAAACAACAATCTCTGATTAAATTAAAAAAAAAATCTGATCTAACAATCTAAATGGCCAAAAGTGTTTTCTTGTTTGTTTTTCTAAAAATAATAATAAATTTATTTTATTTAAGTAAACATCGTGTTTGTATGCGCAAGAGATGTCTCAACACACTCGCTCACTCATAAACTATCGTTTCGAGTTTAATTAAATTTAATTTATAAATCTTTAGGTTGTAATATTTTTTTTATTATATTTATTATTATAAATCTAACGTGTTTTTTTTTATAACAAGACTTCAAAAAGTGGGAGGTGGCGCCGTCACACACCTCTTCTTCTAATTTAATCGACTAATCTGATGTTGTTTTTTTTTTCTTCGAATAACATTTCATTAAAATACATAAGTGTGTATAAAAAAAAATTAACGCGATAATAATTTTAATTTAATGTAGATATAGATATATATGTATGATATAATAAAAAATATTCCTATCTAATGATAAATACATCGAAAAATAGTCAATAGAAAGCGATATCTTATCGATACTACTTAAAAAATATCAGCGATTCTCTCCTTCTTCATTATCTTAGCCAACGGAACGAACCAACAGATTGATCAAGATCATCTCTGTCGTCCTTAGGTGCTCTTCGTTGTACTGCTACTTTTTGAGGACGTCGTTGAGCAGCCCAGCTGCGACACAAGGATCTCGTAGTTCTCCAACGATGTCTCAAACAACTCAAGTTGTTTCGATAGATCCTCAACTGGATCCAAGGCAACTCCTTCGTTTTCAGCCGCCGAATTAAGTTCGCAGGAGTGTAGAGGAGGCGCATGATAACAATCACGATAGAACCTTGCCAAATCGTTGACATGTGATGTGGGGCTGGCGAAGGGGAAGTTAAGTTCTTTTAAGAGATTATCATCGTCGGGCGGTAGGGCCGTTCTTGATGGTTTTCTGGTTTTCGCATCGTCCATAGGGACTGGAACTAGTAGACTCTTGATTGGCGACTGTTGTTGCTCGTAGTTTTTGAAGTTGACATTATTGTTGTTGTTCCCTAGCGGGGATTGTGTCCTGTCTTCATGAACCGAGCTACCACCACTGTCAGTACGATTCTTTTTAACCAACCAATCAAACGGAGGAGTTTCTGGCAATATAAAATCATCCTCAGTGTACTGTTTGATCTTGGAGAGGTCAACAAAAGCACCAGGCCTCAGCGGCTTGTCGATGTCGATGAATTTCTTTTCGGCCGTCTTTTTAACATGATGATAGCGGGTGTGTTTTGGACTTTGATCCTTTAAGAAATGATCACTTTTCAGCATGATAGCGCTGTCACAGTGCTGGGTCGTGGGGGAGAAGGTCATCTTCGTCCGATATGCAACCGACATTGTAAGATTTCCAACAATAGTATTTAACTGACCAACTCGTACGTTCTTGAAGCCCTCGCCTAGCGCATGAACTTGTGGTTTTTCCTCAGCATAAACCTTGTAGAAGATTCTATATGAATCCGGACACTGTCGACGTGATAGCTTGTATGCGGGTGTGGCACGAGTGAGGGAAATTAACGACTTCAACAAAATACTCATGCGATTATAGATTTGATGGGCAACTTTGAGCACCTGTTCTGTTTTATTTTCTGCTGGCGATTGTAGATCTAATGACCAAACTTCCAACACCATCTGGTCACCGTCGACAGTTTTCAATGAAATCTCTACACAGACTGGCAATCGATTGAGTATTGTCTCACCTGGAGCTAAATTGAGGGCTTGTTTTGTTTCAGCATAAACATCGGGATAATCTTCGATAACGATATTGAACCAATCATTACCAGTTGCTAGTGGATTGCATTGTGTTTGGATTTTTGTCCCAAGTCGTGATTGAACGACAACTTGAACTGATTTTATCGCCAAGAATTTAATGAATTTTTCAAGATCTTTTTCAGCTGCATTGAGGCGCGTAGCTGACATTATTTGACGAATAAATTGGGGAAAAACACCACACAAAAGTTTCTCAATAATTGTTCACTAATTTTTTTTTTTAATTTTTCAAGGATTGTTGTTTTTATGAATGAAAAATAAAATACAATTAATTATTTATTTGAGCACACACAAAAAATACACGTATGAAAATACACAAAGAGATCCGCCATTTGCGAAGATAAAAAGAAATGTCAGTTTATTTTGGCGTTTGGGTGGCCATCAAATTATTTTTGCAGCTGCTTGAAAAATAAAAAAACGGTACGAGCGTCACGTAGACAACATATTCAGCCGGCTGGGTAGTGCGCAAAATGAACAGGGATGGTTAATTTTTTGTTTAACTTTATTTTATGTGACATCTTTGTATTATTGCATATTGAGGAGTCTCTCTCTAGCATTGTATAGTCTCTAACATGCAGCAAATGCGACAGAATTTACTATATCTACTAAAAAATTCATAGAAAAGCTGAGACTATTCCTATTACTTTGGAAATTACAATGTTTACCAATCGAAATGATAGGTTTTCTTGTTGAATTTGCAGATTGATGAACGATTCAACTTCAGTGCATGTGGTGCCATTGAATCTTTTTATACAGACTGCACCAAATACCTTACCCGTTATTATTATTCTTTCAAAACAATAAAAAACATTGTTCATTCGAACAAGGAAGGGTCCATTCGACTGTTTTAAACATTTGGATCAAATTGTGATAAGGGTACTAACGTCACTGAATTCCTTGACATATAGGCCTTGAGGCAAGACCAATGCTGGAACTGCACTGCACTATTTGGGTTTACTATCAACTATGACGTTTACTGTTGCTGAAGTACAGTTCCGCTGCAGTGCAGTTTTTAACACATGCAACTTCATACAAAAATTACGTGCAGTTCCCCCTAGTGCGGTCTTGCCTTAAGAGGCATTCTAGTAGCCAAAAAACAACCGTCATTTTCAAAGCTGCGTATTATTATACCTTGAGGTATTTTCATTATCATTTAACAATGATTAAATCTAAACGACACCATAGCGAAACAAAGCCTCGAATGTAATCCTCAGAACATTAGACTGACGATTGAAACCCCGGAAACAACTTATTGGAGTAATGGAGCTTGGTCTCAAGGTTTTTAATTATTGAGCGTAACTGGCTGCGCATAATGGTGTAGCAGCAGCATTAGCACCCAGCAATGTCAAAGTTAAATGTATGTAAATCGTATTGCACGGCTACAATGTGAAGTAGCAGCTGCAGGAGAGAGAGTCGCTGAAGTACAAGTCGACTCAACTTGAACTTCACGAACCTTCTGCGCTGTAAAACAATAACAAACCAAAATGGCAGACGTGATTTTTGTTTGAGTTCAGTGCTACACATTGTATTCATGTATGCTGCTTTGTGACCTTCTTTTTGTGACATTTACTTTGACATTACTGCGTGTTACTGCTGCTGCTACACCATTTGTGCGCAGCCAGTAACAGTTGCAACTCCATTACCCACACCCAACTTGTATATGGAGGAACTCAATGTTTGGTAAAATGTTTGCAAATTTGTTTTTAGGCAGATAGCAAAAATTTCTGATCTTCGAGCCGTAAAACAGCACATTTGGTACAGATCTTTGTTCTTCTCTTTCATCGGTTGTTCTCCCATTTTACTGTTAGTACTTACTAGCAGATCCTGCAACAAACTGTTATCACTTGTTTACAATGCTTCATCAATTATTTGTTCCAAGACTGCCTCATGGTAGCCGCATACAACAGTTTTCATTTTGGTAGAGAATCTCATAAAGTTCTAAAATGTATATGTTATACTATGTCTCCACCGGCCTGATTTAGCTAAATGATTTATAAATCACGAAAGGCGGTCACACCGAACAATTACCCGATTTAGCCTGACATGTATGTCAACTTTGACATTACATTTCTCGATTTCAATTTCACAAACTTCTACAGCCAAAGCTTCCGGAAAATAGCTCGTCCAAATCAGCCCACTTTATTCTGTTTTTTATCTGTCTGAGTTTGTTTAGCATTTCTAACAGGGATACATTCATTTTTACATATAAATAATCAATTTTTATTGGTACCGAAAAACTCACCGACCACAAAAGCAACTTAAATTGAAAATTTGACAGTTTTAAAATAATCATTTTTTTGTGGCTGAATGAAGTGCTGAATCAAGAGAGAGAAGAGAAAGAGTATGTTTGATTTTATTTTGTGTAGATTTGAGATGACAGAAACGTAATTTGAAATAAATCTAGCTTAAATCACGTAAATCTATATCATGAAAAGGTATGGTAAATCACATAAGTTATTAAATGATTTAGCTATATCAAGTAAGTAAGTAAGTTTTTTGTATGAATACGTTATATACTGTTTTATAGAGATCAGTGGAAATTAACTGAAACGTGAGCATATCTCAACATATTACTTAAGAATTATTTATAACTTAAAAAAAAAAATATATTGTGTTTGCTTCACAAAGATATGATACAATGCTGAATGGTATCATTTTGAATCTACTGCCATATCGACAAATACAATTCATAACGCTACCTTACCATTTGCACCCACTTCTTCACATCTTGCACTTTGTACAACTTATTTCCCCTCGTTTCTTTATGCATTTATTAATTTCATTATAACTGGAATTCGTTGTTGTTGGTAGAATGCAAAAGCAAACCACGAAAACGCCTACACACTAACACTAACTAATTCTAGTGTGTGTTTTCCAATTCAAAAATCAACGCAACAAACCCCTTCTTGGTTTTTGTTTTAATTCTCAATTTCATTACATTGTTTCCCCTCGCAAAGTGAACAACTGTACATTTGTGATTCTTTCATATTTTTTTTTTGTGGTATTCGTTGTTTCGTTTGCCTTTGCTTGCGTATAGTTCATTTTTGTCGTTTCTTTTGCATACGTCAATTAAATTCCCTAACTGCACTTTATGTTATCATTTATCTCTGTTTTTGTCCTAAATGAAAGTGCTTGCTAACTGGACTGGAGTTGTGTTGATTAAAGATTAGGCGAATAATAATTTAATAAGGAAGTGCTTTATTAATCAAACTTTGAAGTTCAGAAAATTGAGTGATAACGTGGGGGATGCTGCAGTGAAAACGAAAAGTGTACATACAAAGTTTTGATAAGAGAAAAAAAACCCTACATATTTTGTGCGCAGTGTGTTGGGGCGGTAAAATAAATAAATTTTAGTTAATTTTTTTGTTCAAGAAACAAGCAGTATGGATATAAAATTTGTAAATGTCCTGATCCTTGGATTTGGGTTCATGTTTGTTTTTACATCATTTCAAACAATGGGCAACATTGAGGTAGGTACCCACCCGCTTGTTTTTATTTTGTTTTTAAAACAAGTTTTTGTTTTTAATAATTTTTTTTAAAAGCCAACGAAATTATGCATCTCTCATTGTCTTGTAATTGTAATTATGTAAATTGATATCGAAATTAAGAGGAGAAAATGTCACTTTCTCTTGGTCGTCGGTCGGTCGGCGAGCGGCGTCGTCTGTGTCTAGGTTGGGTGGTCAGTCTGTGCTTAGCCAGTTGCATGAGGGAAATTGTTGTTTTTAATTCAACGAGATAACGAAGGCAGCCAGAGTGTTGCATCATGCCAGGCTAGGGTATAATGAGCCAAGGAATATGGGGCCTTCGCTTAAATCTGAAGTGTTATGCGGGTCTTGAAATACATTTACGTTCTGGTTGAATAACGATGCACATTTAATTTAATTTTTTCTTTATTGAAAGTATTATAGTTAATGGCTGTTCTAACAAATGTAACCTACGGGCTTGGATTCAAACAATTGTGGGCGTTAATTTAATAGATGACGTTGTATAGATTTGTTGTTGTGTCTTCTCGTATTCGTGGCATGTTTTGGAGTTCAATTCAAATTCCATTTCAACACCAATCTTCGAAATTGCAAGGAAAATGTTGGGGTGAATAGAAATTCACGTAGGTACCTATTTGTGTACATTCAAAGGTACATAGAACTTATGTAGGTATTGTATTTAGTTATACGTTTAACTTATAGGAAATTCGAACTTAGAGATTGTCAAAATTAGGATTAGGATGGAGGTAGGAGAAACCGCGACCGTCTAGAAGCTTTCACTTTCCAGCCGCTGTTTTCCCTGACACGTTAGTGTTGCATCATTGCCCCGGTCACAAGGATTATCATAAGTTCGGGTCTGAAAACTTTGTTCGTGTTGAAGTTTTTTCTGATCTCATAGGCAGCCCTATCAGGCTATACGCCATGTTGTAAGTAAGTAAGATGTGGTTGTGGGAGGGGGATAAACTAAAGCACACACTGATTTTCAGGCGCATCAGTCGCAATTCAGACGGACAAACTAACGATGTACTAGTACGACCACCGGATTTGTTGAAGGAAAGGAAAACTTTGTCAACACACTTTGGTATCACACACCTTACCGCATTCATATATATTTTTGATTATTTTTTTAAACCTTTTAAACACTATACCTATATAATTGTTTAAGTATATTTAAAAGAGAACCGTGTTGCGATAAGAGAAAGACAACTGGGTCGAGATCAACAATTTCTTGGGAAACCCTAACTGGTTATATATTTTTCCCCGAGAGTGACAGACTCCTTCGCACAGAATAGCATGACTCCTGTTCTTCAGAGCTTAAATGGTCTTATGGGACAAATCTTTTTTGTACTCGATCAGTTAAAAGATTACCTAATGATCTCGACACAGAAAATTCTGTTAGCCGGGAGAGTATCTCCCATAAATCTCTAAAGATGAGTGCTTCTGCTCTGACAAAACCAATGCGTTAGCTTTCCCATGTGCCCGTTTCTACAGGTCTGTTTTCGAGGAGATGGAAAACAGCATTTGTCCAAACCATTTCCAGAAGGGTGTATCTTAATTATCCTCAAACTGCCGACCAACTGCTAATACGTCAAATCTTTCCAAGGTCATGGGAACTCTGATAAACCAGCTTTCTAATAACCGGCAGTTTAACACTAGAGTGTTAATCTTGATATTTTAGAGCGTGAATTTTCTATCGGCGAACCAATATGATCTTGATTGCATTGTCAAATGGGGAATTTTTTATCAACCGCATGGAATTTTATGCTTCAAAAACAATATGCTGTCTTATGTGGTTGGATCATAACTTAACCCTTTGCCACTATTAATGAGTGGCACTAAAGTCGAAGCCGAATAGCTTTGCATTGTAAGGTATGTGTTGTGAATATCAAACCACCTTTTGCGGAACGATCTCATATTTGACGTCACCAAAAACGCCACAACAGTTTAAAAAAAGTATGTTTTACTATATGATTTGGCTACAATTTTCATACATCCGCCCGACGATTGAGTATAATTCTCATATCCAGGCAGATGCTCCTGTTATACATTTCCATCTCAGATGGGATTCAGAAAGAGCCTTATTGACACGTGAATGAATCATAACGGACACATTTGTTTTACTTACCATTATGTTTATTTTCTCATCTTACTTAGCTTAACTTCGAACGTGCTGTTAAGTATAGAGATTTTTTTTAGCCGCACTACAAGAATGTGGAATGCTCTACCCGGCTCTCATTCTGACTCAGAAAAAAAACTATGTGCATCGGTATCTCTTCTTATCTCCTATCCAACTGTCTTAAAGGTTCTTACTGTGTTAATTCATGAAAAGGGTATTAATAACCCCTTGAGTGCTATCATGGAGTTTGAATTCCATTCTGAAAATAAATAGAAATAAAGTCCGTGATTTGAATTTCTTTTCAAAGTTGTCTCCCCTAAAAGCTCTTTAATATCTATTTTTCGACTTATTTAGGATCCGAGGTGTAATAAAAAATACTTTTAACTGATAACTTTTATTTTGGCTTTGGTTTTGGTTTGGGTGTCTTTTTCAGGTCTGTTCTGCCATCGAGTGTTATAGAATTGCTTAGGTAATTAAACTCTGTGACCTCCTCTAAGGTTAACTGCCTTAGAAAGTGCCTTGGCCTGCGGTCAAATTGTTGGTTTTATTGGCGATGGTACTAAATCTAGCCACTCCTCCAATAATTTGCAGCGATTTGCATATTTGATTGAAGCCAGACGTGTTGTTGCAAATAGGCATACATTTACTGTCGGCATAGTTTATGTGCCTTAACTTGTCTAACGCACTCCATTGGATACCATAACTGAAGCTAAATCAATTAAAAAAAAAAAATTTGTGTGCGTAATTCACACTCGGTTGAAGTGAAACTTCAAAGAAGTTGGTATACCTAGTTTACGAGAGAATGAGATGAAAAACTCAGCCACCCAGCACCAGTTTTCGGATTACTTTCAAACCTTATGTTATGTATGACTAAATGCTTTCAACACGAATCTGTACAAATACAAAAGTTTCAACACATATTCAAGCATACAGACGTACCGACATACTTTGCGTCCTTTTGACTCCCTTTTTAAGTATGAACTCCAGGACGCCACTATTTAAAACAAGTCAAACAAATATTCGAAAACTGACTATTTTCAAAAATTCAGGATACTTTTTTAAAATTTAAATAATTTTTTGAATGTCAATTTTTTATAAATACTTTTGTTATATATTTGTTTGAATTTTACATTCTTCTTGAATTAAGTTTATTGAAACCTTTTCTTGTTAGACAGCATTCAAATCACGTACCTACCTATATTAACTAACATACTAACTTAATCGTACCAACGCGCTTGCTCACTCGCTTTTGTTTAACATAATGCTTAGTAGACCTGAGTGAGAGGCAAAACGTATGATAGGAGAAAATGAGAGCTAGAATATAAAATACTGTGTCATAATTTTTTTTTCATTCGTTCTCTCTCAGACTTGTTGCGATATATTTTTTTTTTAATTGATTTACATATTTGCTTAAAAGTGTCATGTTGCATTTCCGTTTCGTCGAGTTTCAAATTACCCCGATATTAAAGAAGTTTCACTTCAATAATAACACACCACGCTGACATCTTACTAAAAAGCTGTAATACGCAGCCGCATACAGTGTACAGTAGCTCACGTAGTTTTCACATACACTAACACACGTTAAATGCTCAAATACAAACACGTATTAAACAGTGTGCAATATACATACACACCGACATCTGCTCTCTCGCTCTGGCTCACAAATTACAGGCGACTATGCTTAGAAGACGGGAGTGGGGACGCTACGAAGTATGGGACAAAGAGGAGAGACCGATAATATAAAATAGTATGTATATTTCTGTCTCATTCTTTCCTGGCTTCATCCTACTCATTTTTGTATTTGTGTCTCTTACCTGTTTTTTTCCGTTGCATCCGGTTTGAAATCACAACGATTCTAAAGAAGTTTCACTTCAAAAACCTGGGTAGTTACCAGATAAATAAGGGTAGATTACCTTCTTTAAAAATACCTCAAATACTAACCTTCCTAAAAGAAACCAATTTGGAGGAAGTGCTGTAGGACGAGTATCCTCATCCAGCTCTAAAAGGGGCACAATAGATCTTTAAGGTAGCAGTGCGTTCTTCCCCAATTTAATTCATTCATGCAACTTAAAATAAAATGCATACGATGAAACATAACACATTTTCCGAGCAAAGAAGTTGAAAATCTTGTGCTTATGTTCCGCATTTTTATTTATTAAATTCAGTCGTTTATAAACAGAGATGTCCGTTATTTGTATTTTTAGCCAAAGCAACATTTAAAAAAAAACATACTGTTTTTCTTCATGTCTATTCTTTTTTACGAATTTTGAATGCTTTCGTAATAATATGTATGAATAATCATGAGAAAACTGACGATATATCGATATATTGATTTTTTTCACCCGATAATTATCGATACTGTTAAAGAATATCGATACGATAAATATCGATATATTTTTTACTTGCCCATCCCTACATTGATCAAAACAAACAAATGCCATGGGGCACGTGCATGAATGAGTAAGATTATAGTATTTATATTCTCACTCGTTCGTGCACCCGGTGAGCTAATGCATGTCATCGGTGCCGCCATATTGGAATACTGAGCGTTACTTCCATCAGTAAAATAGTATGTATATTTCTGTCTCATTCTTTCCTGGCTTCATCCTACACATTTTTGTATTTGTGTCTCTTACATGTCGTTTTTTCGTTGCATCCGGTTTGAAATCACAACGATTCTAAAGAAGTTTCACTTCAAAAACCATGTCTCCAAAAATCTCCTTGTCCCACTCCTTTACGTATATCGAAGGAGTCGAAAAGCTGTCCATAGTGCAAATCTTTAATATCGGCAAGAATTTTCTTAGAGATGCCTTTTCAAAACAAGCGATCATCAGATACATTCTGTGTTTACCCATTTTTAAAATCTACAAATCATGAGGTAGAGCGGTGATTGGTACTGTAATGATTATTCCAGGATGATTCGCAAATTGTTGATGTGGTCGACGAATGATCAACTACCTACTGCAAACAACGCTTAATGCTATTTGAGCGTAGAATCAATCCTGGACAGGACACTATATATATTATCCTTTCAAACAGAACGTTGATACCGAGCTAGTTATTACGGTGTTCAAAGGTTCCGTTGTTTGGTAACTCTATTTAACATCATGTACTTGTTTATGGAAATTTATCGGAGACTGCTTCAGTGTGCTTTGAGGTCCTTTAGCTTTGTTTCTTATTAAAAGGCTTTTGTCAATATCCCAAAAAGACGAGGGAAATAAGTTTTTCAATTGAGAATTCAAGTTTACGTGGTGGACATCATTTAGCATTGCTCAAAATTGCTTCTTCAATGTTTGTAGCTTATCTTCTAGTAGCTGATACTAGAATACCAAGTTATATATTATGTCGTTACCAACATTTGTAACAATATCTTCTTCTTGCTCTTATGATAGCTATTTTGGGACTTAGTAATTGCACTTTGCACCTGCTTCCTGGCTAGCAGCATAATCAAATCCTACATACTTTTCGAAGTTTTTTTATCAAAACAAAATTCCACTTCACGTTGTTGCATCATCTCATCACTGTCCATTATCTTGGGCGTAATTTTTTGATTAAGTCCATAACAATAAATTGATAAGCTCACCATATTCGTAAATAACAAATCATAGATTGGAGGATACTCTCATTAAATTCGCTTATCTAAAACTCGTTAACCGATTTATTGTCCTGATTTCATGACAAATTGCTGTCGTTTAAAAATTTACTATTGAAAGTTCATACATATTTTGGGTTTAACAAAAACGTAAACCGTAAAGTTATTCAATTTCAATCATTGATAAGCCGGATTCAAATTTTTTTATAAAAAAAAAAAAAGATAAAATGTTTTAACCAAAAAAAATTGAAATGAAAACGAGTCTGAAAAAAGCGTCGTCGCGTGTTTTAAGGTCAATGAATTTAATTATAACACTGAAGACTTTGGATGCTCTCTTATTGGCCATTGTTTTGTTTATTTGTTTTATTTTCAGGTTCATCAACTTTATCAACAAATTTATTCGTGGATAAACAAGAAACAAGCTGAATAAATTAACGACCATCGCAATCATGTCTAGTTTGTGCTTTGGCATTTTGACGCAATCCGTCGAGGTTGGAGCACAAAATAATCTCCTTTTAGTTAGCAAAATCCATACCAATATGGTGTATAGTCATTGCCGTGACTATTGCTCTTTGATTGTGAATGGTTTTTATTTTGAAAATTTCAAAATTTTACGAATTAGGTAGCCGAAAGAGAATGAAAACTCCATATTTCACTTAATAACCTTATACAGCTTATATATTTCAAATATAACCAATTTTGTGACAGGTGTCACATTTTTTTCACGCATTTGAATCTTTTTCTTTTTAATCGCACAACGAAGGCTCCATTACTGCCTTTTCACAGTGGTGTAGCTGTAGCTGTATTATGTAGCGCTGTCAAAGTTAAAAGTACGTAATTCCTATACCTAGCATGCCTACAATTCAAGTTGTTGCTGTAGTACAAAAAGTAGTTTATTTCGATTGTTTTTCCAACCAATCTGACCAAGAATTCATTTTCAGGCTCTTTAGGGTTGTATTCCACCAGCTCTTTTGTTCACGATAAATATTTAAATAAAAACCGAGCGATTTATGAGCGCCTAGATGCTTTTCACACTGTACCAAAAACTAAGTGTTGAAAAAACATTGCTGCAACAACAACAATTTTTTTTACGTTCCACCATTTTATTTGTTGTTGTTGCTTCCCATGGTTATCTAGACAAAAAACTCTAAAATCAAGAGCTTTTTTTTTTTTTGATAGATGGCGCACCTCAAGTGAAAATTTGCTTACATATTCTCCAAGACTTAGCCTGTCATTTTTTTTAGTAGAGTACTATAGTTTATAAGAACAATGACCAAGTCTTGTAAAAGTGCGAAATTGTATTTATTTTTTGCAGATCGTGAACGCACACGATCAAGCACCAATCAAAAGTACATACTTTGTACCGTTGTATTTTTCTGTTGCAGGTATAGTGGTATAGATAAAGTGCGAAAAGTGTAACGAAATGACACCCAGTACTTACATTTTGTTGTTGTGGTGCAAGAAAATCTCGCTCTTTTGCACTTTTGCAATCATACAAGATCAATTGCGCCAGATCGTGAATACCCCTTTTGTGTTTTGTTGTACGTTTTGTGAGTTCAAAGTAACTTTAAGCAAAGAGCAAACAAATCGCTTAACACAGTGACAATCAAACCCAAATTAAAAACGCACTTCCTTTGTCGGTAAAAATCACACACTCTGAGATTGGGAGGTGTGTTCGTTTTTACATTTTTTTTGAATTTATCAAAAACAAAAAAAAAAAACTATTGGTTTATTAAACGTAATAACTTATGGAAAATCTTGTATTTTTGATGACATTTTATTATGTTTGCTTAAGAACCTTTTTTAATGCAAACTACACGGTATTATCCAAAATTATCCAAACGCCAACAAACGTCGTGATAATGCTTAACTGGAATCCGTTTCGAATAGTCAAATTGTATTCGAAATTATGTTATTTGGAATCAAATTTGGAAATAAACTTGTTTGTCGCAATGCAAACTTAGTATTTTATAATTAAAAATGCAAAAAATATGTCGCTGCGGAGCAAAAGTAAATAATTTGGTAAGAAACGTCTGTTCGCGTACGCAAATGAAACAGTTTGCATTCGATTTCATACGTTTACATTAACACAAAAAGCGTTCGCGTACTGAGAGATGAACGAAAAAAAAAATAACAGCTGTTTTATTCTTTCGTTCATTTATTTGCAAGTTTTTACCCACTGAAATTTCATCTGGTAAAAACTTGAACTCTGTCAAAAGCGAATGACGTAAACATTTGTTGTTGTTGATGACCCTTACCGGAAAGACCTAACCAATCAAAATATTCGAATTTGACGTTTTTCAAGTTTTTACACAAAAAGTGTTCGTGTACTTTTCGGTAAGTGAGAGAGATTTTTCTCTCATTTGAGAAATTTTGACAGTTTTCATTTTTTGGCACAAAAAGTACGCGAACAAACATATTGTATCTTGTATCCTCTTGTTTTTTCTTGAGTATCTACATTACCGACCGAGAAAACTCTTCTCCATCTGTTTTAAAATAGGCAGTACCTTCCAAAATGTCCATTATGTTCTGCTTTTTGTTAAACTTCCGATTCTAGTTACGCACAGTGAGCGTATATATAAACTATAGTACTACCACTTGAGGTGCGCCATCTATCGACGAAAAACTAAGCTCTGGAATAACATGGGAAGCAAGAACAACAATTTCCACCATTTTAATTATTGTTGTTGTTTCCCATGGTATTCTAGAGCTTAGTTTTTCGTCGATAGATGGCGCACCTCAAGTGGGAATACTATAGTTTATATATGCAATGGCAAGGTGCCCTAAAAGCTTGCATTTATCCGAAAAATCAGAAAACTAAATTGAGACTATCTACCTACCTATATTTTTTTTATTTTTCGATTAAATTATTTCTTTTTAGACTTATCTGATTCATTGCAGCGCAGCTTAATTGAGGCTTGATTTTTTCTCAGTTGATTCAGGAAATAAATAAATTTCAGAGTGCTTTAATTAATCTTCTTTATGAAAAGTGGGCGTTTTAGTAGGCTTGTTGGGTGGACGGGCTGTAAAATATGTCTAGACTGGTCTCAGAAGCTATAGTGCAACATTTCAGGTTCTAGCTGCAACGGCTGATTTAATGGCACAGCCCCATTGTGCGGCGCGTAGCGTTTGTTTAATAAAAACGGTTTTTTTGAAAAACTTTTTGAAAACATATTTCAAATTTTTTTTGAGTATGCCAACTTCTAGAAATTTGTAGTTTTTATCAGAAAAATAAAATTTAAAAAAAATTGATTAAACCGTTTTTGGAAAAAACAAAAAATAAAAAAAAATTTTAAAACTTTTTTAAAAAACTCAAAACAACTTTTTTTGAAAAATTAAAGAATTTTTATTATTTCGTTTGTAATAGGGCTTTTATATTAAAAATTTCATCGAAATTCGTCCAGTGGCTTACGAGAAAATCGGATTTCAAAAAACCGGTCCTATGGGAGGTACCGTTATAAGACTTTTCCTGAAAAATCTATTCCAACCAAAACATTAAGTTTGCGGAGAAAACATCATTCAGAAAGTTTTATCAAAATCGTAGGAGCCGTTTTTGAGAAAAATTGAATTTTCACTAAAAGTCGTATGGCAGGTACCGTTAGTTTTAAACCTAGAATGCTAATTCCAAAAACCCCTCTGTAGGACGTCATAATAATACTATCTACCAAGTTTGAAGCAAATCGGTCCAGCCGTTTAGGCTGTAGGTGCCGATACAGACAGACGGACAGACAGACAGACAGACAGACAGACAGACAGAATTGTCGGACCCACTTTTTTCGACTTCTCTATCATCGTAATTGTTAGAATTCATACTACATAAAGATAGAAGTCGAGCGACAGAAAATATGTTCAGGGGTTAAGAGCCGAAAGGCTCACATACTTTTGGGATTACAGTCCACTGAGCGAATATGTGTACAAAAGAATGATATGCACGATAGTTTACACCTGGGTAAACGCAACAATTCAACTCAATAACGTGCGACTGAGTCAGCGCGTATGAATTAACACAGAGCGAAGAAACCGGAATGACGAGGGCAGGCTAGCGAGCGACATGAACAACAGCAAGTAAGTTGTTACACATACAGTGAGCGACATGAACAACAGCAAGTAAGTTGTTACACATACACGAGCGACGAAACCACTGTGCGAAGGAAATAGAATTCAGCCACAGCGCTCTGGCTAATGAAGAGCGACGGCGACAGCGACTGCGCGACATCTGCTTGGTTTGAGCGAAAGCAATGGAATGAAGGAAGCCGTCCCTATTGTAGCGAACAGAATGAGAATGAAGGAAACCGACCCTTTTACAAAGCAGACGCAGCTGCAACGTTTTAACTTGAGGAATTATAAGATTTGTAGAAACATGATGATTAAATAAAAATTATTTGTCACTTGGAAGTTGAGCGTCACCGAGTAAAGTTGTGTTTATTTTAACCCTTGTGAACATTTGTGGTCCGTGCGAACCGGATAGAAGCGAGCGAGAGCGATTTTTCATTTGATTCAAAGATTTCTGGAGCGTTTAAAAAAAAAAAAAGTAGAAGTTTTAGCCATGAATAGCTTTTCTTTTAAGCAAACAGCATTGCAATTAATAAAGAGATACATTCGATTTCTGTTGAGCGATAAGATTTTGTGGTGCGTTGCATTTTTTTATCTATACAAGATATAAATTCGATTTCTTTTTGTTGAGCGATATGATTTTGTGGTGCGTTGCATTTTATATATATACAAGAGATAAATTCGATTTCTTTTGAGCGTCAGGATTTTGTGGACTTTGTGGTCAACTAATCGAGTAATGCGACAGTTAGCGGTGGTGGGCTGCCCCGTTACAGAATGGAACCATGTGTTTGCTCACATATTAATAACTCGGATGGCTCCACGTACGCTTGAGATGTGGGAGACGAGTCAGGATTTGCGCGAAATGCCTAAAGCGAGCGATGTATTAAAATTCCTAGAGCGACGAGCGAGAGGTACGGCGAATCTGTCTCAAAGTCAAAATCAGCAGCTGCAATCAGAGCGACAACAGACATCGAGAGCGTATGAAAAACTGCCTAGCAGTACAATGGCGACATCAAGCCAGTTTAATCAACGACAGAATGCGACATCACCAGGACAAGGAAGTGAATTGATATGCTTCCATTGCAAGGGAAGGCATACACTTTACAAATGCGATGCGTTTAAGAAAATGAGCATAAATGAGCGGCGTGAGCGTGTGAGGAATTTACAATTGTGCTACAATTGTTTAATGCCGAATCATCGATCGGGATCTTTGAGCTGTAAGGGAGGACCTTGTAGAAGATGCCCACATGAGCGACATAATAGTTTGTTGTGCAACAAATCGTCCATAAATAGTGCCGTGGGTGTTTTAAGTAATCGACGAGAAGGTGTTCAGTTAAACGTAGCGGCTCCATCGTATCAACCGGCTACAGTCTCACAAAAAACACCAGCGCGTCAGAATTTTCAGTAGAGCAGCATAACCAGCCAACACCAGTGCTCGCAACTGGTTATGTACAGCTGCAAACTGAACAGGGCATTAAATATCAATTACGAGCGTTATTCGATACCGGCTCCGAAGTTAATCTAATTACGGAGAAAGCAGTGCGGACGATGAAATTCAAAAGAGAGCGTTTTTCAGTGCAGATTATTGGGATCTCAGGCAAGAATTGGTGCGATGGAGGTTTGATTTACGCATCAATCAAGCCTTGGTTTAATTCGACAAACGAACAATGGACAGATTTGGTCATTCCATTATTGATCGTAGAGAGCATACCCCAGCCAAAAGGGTTATTGAGCATACACAAGATACCAGAAGTTGAGGGCATTATTCTGGCAGACCCAGAATTCGACAGAGCGAAGCCAGTGAACCTGTTACTAGGAGTTTCGATTTGGGCAAAAATAATAAGAGGTCACATCATTCAATGCAAGAGCGGGCTAGTGGCACAATCATCGTTGTTCGGTTACATTATCTTTGGTGCGGTAACCATGGGCGACACAAATTTGAAGAAAACTCATTCACTAATGATGAGCATGGGCGAAGAAGAAATTGACACTATCGATCAGTTAATCCATCGATTTTGGGAGCTACGAGATTCCTCTTCCAAGGATCTGACACCGTTGGAAGAAAGTGCAGAGCGACAATATGCAAATTCAGTGGGGCGTAACAACGAGGGAAGATTTATAGTGCGAATTCCATGGATGGATGGCAATAAAGAACTAGGAGATTCAAGAGGGATTGCGTTTCACCGATTGACGCAACTAGAGCGGCGACTAGCGAAGGATTCAGAGCTAAGAGAGAAGTACAACGAATTTATGAGCGAGTACTTGGAATTGGGGCATATGCGTAGAGCGGTTGGGCAAGAATTAGTGGGTGGATACTACATTCCACACCATGCCGTGATTAAGAAGTTTAGAGTTGTGTTTGACGCCAGCTGCCTCACAACGAACGGGCGTTCTGTAAACGATATCCAGTTAGCAGGAGCGAATCTTCAAGAGCATCTTGATGTAATTATTATGCGTTTTCGATTTCATCGATTTGTGTTGGCGACAGATGTGCGTAAAATGTTCAGACAATTTCTCATTCATCCTGAGGATGTGAAATACCAGAAGATCTTATGGCGTTTCAACGAGATGGAGCGGCCTATAGATTATGTGCTGTTGACGGTGACATACGGTCAAAAGTCAAGTCCGTTTTTGGCCATTCGGACTATGATAGAAATAGCCACGAGATACAAGCAGAAGTATCCTTTGGCATCGAGAGCAACGGTGCGTGAGCGTTATGTAGACGACTATTTTTCTGGTGCAGATAACATACAAGAGGCGATGCAACTGTATCACGAATTGAGCGACATGCTAGGCCAGGCTGGTCTTGAGCTAAGTAAATGGCGAACAAATTCGATAGAGCTGAACGAATACATTCAACAGGAAACCTCAGACGTGAGCAACTTGGTTGAATTGAACGATGAATATACATCCGTGTTGGGTTTGAAATGGGATCCAAAGAGCGACCAATTTTTGTTTTGCGTACACATTGACTTAGATGGAGATGACAAAATAACAAAGCGCGTAGTGGCAAGCGAAGTAGCGAAATTATATGATCCAAATGGTTATTTGGCTCCAGTCATCGTTAGAGCGAAGCTCTTCATACAAAAACTTTGGCAACAAAAGTTAGACTGGGATAAAGAGCTGCCATTCGAACTCAGAAAAGAATGGAAAGAATTCTACGAGCAATTAGAATTTTTAAACGACGTGCGAATTTCCCGTTGGCTGCAGACTTCGGTAGGAAGAACGATTGAACTTGTTGGCTTTGCTGATGCTTCACAGAAAGCTTATGGTGCGGTGATTTACGTGAAGGTGTGCGATGGGGCGGTGAGCAATTGTCATCTCTTGACATCACGTTCAAGAGTGGCACCAGTTAAAACAGTATCTATTCCGCGTTTGGAATTGTGTGCGGCTGAAACATTAGCAACCCTAATGGAACTTGTGCGTAAGAATTGCAACGTCGAGTATGCACGCTATCATTGCTTCTCTGACTCAACGATAACATTATCTTGGATCAGGAAAGAATCTACACTATTTAAAACCTTTGTCTCAAATCGTGTGGCGACTATTCAGCGAAGTACCGAGATAAAATGTTGGAAGCACGTTCCGACCAACCAGAATCCTGCGGATTTATTGTCACGAGGATTATTAGCGAGCGAATTGTCAAGAAGTGTTTTTTTGGTGGAGCGGACCAGAATTTCTAAGGCAACCGTACGAGTGTTGGCCTAAGGACGAAACAGAAGTATCAACGAATCAACTAGAAGAATTCCACAGTGAATTTAAACCAGTTGTATGTGCGCGAGTGTCTGTGAAAAGTTTTTATTGGCTTCAAATCAAGAACCAATATCTAATAGAGCGTTATTCATCATTGAACAAAGTGATACGCATCACTGCATGCGTATTCTCATGGTTACATAATCATCGAGAAGGTTACGATAGAGAAGATATGGGATACTCCAACGAGCTGCTCAATAAGGCTCTGGAGTATTGGATAAGATTCACTCAACTGAGCGCCTTTGCGAAGGAAATCGATTTAGTGCGACAGGAGGTATCATTAAGCAGACAGAGCGTATTATTTAGATTCAATCCATTTCTCGATGAGCGATCTATACTGAGACTTCGTGGAAGAATAGCGAATGCTAATGTGAGCTATGATATACAGCATCCGATTATCATACCTGCTCATTCACATTTTGTGCGTTTATTAATGCGTGAAGCGCATGAAAGAACACAACATGGACATACTCAAGTCATGTTACATTATGTGCGTTCAAAGTATTGGGTAATACAGGCGAAACGAGCGGCTTTAAGAGCTATCAAGACATGCGTAACTTGTCTTCGTTATGCACATGAAGACAGAGTGCAGCTAATGGCGGACCTGCCAAAAGAGCGTTTGACATTCGCACCAGCATTTACTTATTGCGGTGTCGATTATTTTGGACCCATTTCATTGCAGAAATGGGAAGGGCGCTGCAACACTACGATAGTAGCCTACGTAGCTATTTTTGTCTGCATGACAACTAAAATTGTGCACATGGAATGCTGCACAGATTTAACGGCAGAGCGTTTTCTTTGGGCATTGTCCAGAATGTCATCAATTTACCGAACACCAATTAAGATGTTCAGCGATAACGGGCGAACATTTTTGGGTGCGAATAATGAACTCCATCGAATATTTGAATCATGGAATTCGAATGAAGTGCGAAACTATCTTTTGATGAACCATATACAGTGGTCATTCATTACTCCAAGAGCGCCTTTCCATGGAGGATTATGGGAAGCAGCCGTCAAGTCTGCTAAGTTCCACCTTAAGAGAGTCATTAATGGACAACGTTTTACATTTGAGCGGTACCAAACGATTTTAATGCGAGTTTCAGGTACATTAAATAGCAGACCGTTAGTGCGATTATCAGATGACCCAATGGATCTGAATTATCTTACACCATCTGGCATTCACCATGGTGGCAGAGCGGTACAACCACTAACCAGAGAGATGAGCAACGAAAAATTGAAACTACTAAATTATAATAAACGGATGGAACTTATTCATCAAGATTTTTGGAACGGCTTCAGGAAGGATTACTTGAGCACTCTTCAGACTCGATATAAATGGAATACGGTTGAAGAGAATTTAAAAACGGGCGATTTAGTGTTGATTAAAGAAGACGGTACCCCACCCAACGCTTGGTGTGTGGGACGGGTCATTGAAGCGTATCCAGGAAAAGATGGGCTTGTGCGTTCAGTGAATCTGAAAACTGCGACTACTGAATTAAAACGACCTGTTCAGAAGCTAGTGCGATTACCAATTTTGGATGAAGACCAAGATAACCAAGCTAATGAGAGCGATATTCTTTCACTCCGTGCAGGGGGGGGAGGATGTTAGAATTCATACTACATAAAGATAGAAGTCGAGCGACAGAAAATATGTTCAGGGGTTAAGAGCCGAAAGGCTCACATACTTTTGGGATTACAGTCCACTGAGCGAATATGTGTACAAAAGAATGATATGCACGATAGTTTACACCTGGGTAAACGCAACAATTCAACTCAATAACGTGCGACTGAGTCAGCGCGTATGAATTAACACAGAGCGAAGAAACCGGAATGACGAGGGCAGGCTAGCGAGCGACATGAACAACAGCAAGTAAGTTGTTACACATACAGTGAGCGACATGAACAACAGCAAGTAAGTTGTTACACATACACGAGCGACGAAACCACTGTGCGAAGGAAATAGAATTCAGCCACAGCGCTCTGGCTAATGAAGAGCGACGGCGACAGCGACTGCGCGACATCTGCTTGGTTTGAGCGAAAGCAATGGAATGAAGGAAGCCGTCCCTATTGTAGCGAACAGAATGAGAATGAAGGAAACCGACCCTTTTACAAAGCAGACGCAGCTGCAACGTTTTAACTTGAGGAATTATAAGATTTGTAGAAACATGATGATTAAATAAAAATTATTTGTCACTTGGAAGTTGAGCGTCACCGAGTAAAGTTGTGTTTATTTTAACCCTTGTGAACAGTAATGTTATGTTTGATTGTCCAAAAAAAAATTTTTTTTTTACGAATGCATAACTTGCCTTATAGTACCTATAATCGCAAGTAAAAATAGGGGATAAAACGCAGCCAGACTAAAATTCATCTATTACTGCTTGTATTGAAAGGTTTAAAAGGAAGGGTCTAATCCAACGAAGAAAAGACTCATCGAAATCAAAAGGTGACGTGAAATTAGACCAAACGAAAAATTCGTGCCAATTTACTATTACTCAAAAAAAAAAAAAAGGTTGAAAGTCAATAGTCCTTGGCTAGCGAAAGCGATTAGAATTTTCATCATCATCCAAATACGTTTGCCAGTCCCAATTTTCTAACAGTTTCGGTGTAATATCGCTACGAGGCCACGGCTGTGCAGTGCAGTGTTCCAAAAAGTTGTATTGCTTAATTAACGGAACTCATCAAGCCAAGCAAGGAGGAACATTACCTTCACTTTGAATTAATTTGTAGGTATGTTTCATGACTTGCAATATTTTGCGTCGGCGCAATAAAACCAAAAGTAGCACCCGTATCAGTTAAAAAAGTAATATTACAAACATTTGTAAATAATATCGAATATAATGTTCGTTGCGTTCATCAACCCATACATGAGTTAACAAAAACACATATACATACTTCGTATTAAATTGAATTTCGTTCACCATTAAAGTTAATATGGTTGAGAGGTCTTGTGCTAACTTAATGCATTTAACCATCATAAATGTTAACGCTCCGGCTGAAGTGGTTTTGATTTTGGTTTTATTTTTGTTTTCGTTGTAGTTTAACTTCTTTGCCTTTCTCTTCGCTTCGAATTAAACCCAGTATGGGGAGCGTTTCCATTTACATTTCCATCAGCAACCTTGGTATCAGGTTAGCAATATTGTGTTGGTTAAAATAAAACCATATGTCAGTGAGTTTTGCACAAAACAAAAAGAAAAGAAAGATCATCAAATGCATTCGGAGTTTATTGACATTTCCTTTCGATGTGTAATATTTTAAGCTTTGAAAGCATTCAAACTTATTTTGCTTTTTGTAAATGAATTTCAAATCTTGAGTCCCTCTTTGTAAGGTGAGAAATGACATTTCATTTTTCTTGTTAAACTGGATGCCATTAAAAAATGTCTTGCGATGACCTACAAATTGACATTTAGTAATATAATTTAGAAGCACTAAGCCGTCATATACTTGTTATGGATTAAATTAATGAATGTATATAAATATCATCCACTATTTGTTCTTGTCCTTGGTCCTTGTGGTCGGTTGATTTGTTAAGTAGGGGTTTTCACCTCGAAACAGGATATAATTACGACTGAGAGAGCCGGTCCAGCTATACTTAATATACAAACATGACCTTGCCAATAGGTGTCTGAATGCAGTCATTTTCTTGCAAAATTGATTTGCTTTTATTTAAGCCAATTATAGAATGGTCGTTGGAATCAGAATTTAAACACGTTTATCTACCTACTCCACTTGATGTTTGGAAAATCAGAGACAAGGATCAGAGTACACGGTTAGAAATTTTGGGTTAGATTTTAATATTTTGAGGGTTACATATATGACAACACCAGAAAAGTATTAAAATCTAATAAACTGCAAATATTAAAAGAAGATAAGTAATAAAGCAAATATTAAAAAATAATACTGATGAGATATTAAAAATTAATACTTTTTGTATTAAAAATTAATACAATTTTATATTAAAAATTAATAAAATCTTGTATTTAAAACTAATATAACTTCGTATTAAAATTAATACAATTTCGTATTAAAAATTAATACAATTTTGTATTAAAAATTAATACAATTTTATATTAAATATTAATACAATTTTATATTAAATATTAATAAAATGTTGTATTTAAAATATATGAATTTTTTTATTAAAAAATAATAAAATTTTGTTTAAAAAATTAATAGAATTATATATTTAAAATTAATAAATCTTTATATTAAGAAAAAAATAAAATTTAATACAATTTTATGGATTTGTATTAACATTTGAAAAAATATGGAAATTCAGATGAATTCGAAAAATATCGAAAAGAAATACTTTCTGTATAACTTTTTGACTTGGAATACAAAATATAAGATAATAATGAATAAATCAAATTAAAAACTATACAAACCATTTTCATCGACCCACCAATAGATTAGGAAATAAAATTTTATTAAATTTTAATACGAGGGTATTAAAATGTAATACAGGCGGGTATTATATTTTAATACAAGGGTATTAAAATGTAATACATGAGGGTTCGTTTTTAATAAAATTGTATTATTTTTTTCAAAATAAGGGTATTAAAATGTAGGAAAATCAGTATTAAATTTTGGTTTTAATTCAAAATGTATTAAATTTTAATCTTTTTATATTACATATAGTAACTTTAAGACAAAAATATTAAAATGTAATCCAAAATAAATTAAAAATGAAAAAATTTATCCAAAAACATTAAAATTTAATACAAAATATATTAAAATTAAATGTAATAATTTGAAAATATTAAAAAGTAATATTTTGTGTATTGCATACAGTTGTAATACAGGAGCTGTATTAAAAAATATCCCAAAATTTTTAACCGTGTAAGAATATTTCATTCACGAAAAGAATTGGTCTTTCTGTCGAAAGATTTGATCTTTTTCACTTTTAAGAGTTTCATTCATTCAAAAAGGGCAATTCTAGATGAATTCTCAACAAGATTGCATCTCTGATGAGTTGGAAGAATAGATCTGAATACTTTTCTGTCAAACTTCAAATGAGAAATAATTTGTTATTTTTTGTCGTTTGTTGTGAAATTGTGCCAGTCTGTGAAAAAAAAAAATTAAAAATGAACAAATAACGAACGACGAACTCAATATGTACTTTAATTATCCAATTAATTAAATTATCCAATGTTAGCAATTCCAATGACAAAAGATAAAAACCAAATGACAAAAAGTCAAATTGCCATGGATAGCCAAAACAAGTTTCATTGAAAAGAGCAATTCTTGATTTTGAAAACAAATCTTCCAAATTTGAATGGAACTCGCTAAAAATGACTTATGAATTAAACAAAATTTAATTCACAAGCTGATAGTGACTTATGAATTAAAAAATAAAGTGCACGACTGGGTCGTACGAACTTGCTCTAATGTGCTAAAATTGTCTTGGGGCTTGAGATTTTGGGAAAAAAGCGTTGAAAAAATCCTATGAAATTTTATAAATCACTTAAAAATCAATACCTAAAACGTTTTTTTGGAGAAAATGAAGGAAGCCATCAGAGGTTTCTTTTACTTTTTTGAATTTTTACGAAATTTTTTTTCAAAATCGTTCGACCAGTTTTTTCAAAAAACAGTTTTATTTTGAAAAACTTCGAAAATATATTCCAAATTTTTTTTGAGTATGCCAACTTCTAGCACTTTGTAGTTTTTATCAGAAAAATAAAATAAAAAAAAAATAAATTTAACCGTTTTTGGAAAAAAAAATTTAAACTTTTTTAAAAAACTCAAAAAAAACTTTTTTTTTTGACAAATTTAAGAATTTATATTACATATTTCTTTTATATAAGGGCTTCTACATTAAAAATTTCATCGAAATTCGGCAAGTTAGTGGCTTACGAGAAAATCGGATTTAAAAAAAACCGGTCCTATGAGAGGTACCGTTATAAGACTTTTCCTGAAAAATCTATTCTAACCAAAACATAAAGTTTACTCAAAAAACACCATTCTAAAAGTTTTATCAAAATCATAGGAGCCGTTTTCGTGATCAATGAGTTTTTCATAAAAAATCATATGGCAGGTACCGTTAGTTTTTACTTGCGATTATAGGTATGTACTATGTATAAGGCAAGTTATGCATTCGTCGAAAAAAAAAAGTTTTGAGATAACAATCAAACATGACATTACGATGATAGCGAAGACGAAAAAAGATGGTCTAAAAATTCTGTCCGTCTGTATGTCTGTCTGTCTGTCTGTATGTATAGAGACCTGCAGCCCAAACGGGTGGGCCGAATTGGTTCAAACTTGGTATATAGACTTTTTTAGGTATTGTACAGAGGGGAAATTGAAATTTTTGTTTAGCTCAAAAAATAACGGTACCTGCCATACAACCGTTACGTTAGAGCTTATTTTTCTCAAAAACGGCTCTAACGATTTCGATTTAAAAAAATCAGTGTTGCTTTTTAGGTACGACCAATCATATGGCTGAAAAAAAAGTTTTAAAAATGGCTAAGAAAGGTACTTTCCATAGGACCGTTTTTTTTTGCTTTCGACTATCTTGAAAACGACTCAACCGATTCTTTCGAAATTTCGCACACATATAGCTGTAGATAGCTCAATTTGTATTGCATACCAATATCTTTGATAAATATTTTTTTGTATTTTTAAAAGCATTTAAAAAAAAATTTTAAAAATTAATATTTTGAATACTGCTCTTATTAAATTTTTTTTCTAAAAATTTTAAATAAATGTATTTGCTGAATACCTATGAACTGGCGTTTTTGAATTTTTTTTCAAAAAGTTTTTCAAAAAAAACTTTTTCTCAAAAACCGCTCCACAGATTTTTATAAATTTACTCTCATAAATTCAAATTTATCCAAGAAATAAAATGGCGTACTTTTTTTCAGCTCAAATTAGTTTAAGTATTTATTTAAGAATTTTGAAAATTTTATTTTTATCAAAATCTCAAGCCCCTAAACCGCTGTCACTCATTAGAGCAAGTTCGTGCGACCCAGTCGTGCATTTTATTTTAGCTTAAAATGCTAATTCCAAAAACCCCTCTGTAGGACGTCATAATAACACTATGTTCCAAGTTTGAAGCGAATTGGTACAGTCGTTTAAGCTGTAGGTGCCGATACAGACAGACTGGCAGACAGAATTGTCGGACCTACTTTTTTAGGCTTCTCTATCATCGTAATGTTATGTTGGATTGTCCAAAAAAAAAAATTTTTTTACGAATGCATAACTTGCCTTATAGTACCTTTAATCGCAAGTAAAAAATTAGATGAAAAACTAAAGACAGAAGAAAAATATACAACAAAATGCTTGACAGCAAACGTCACTTCAACACTTAATTCTTTAACTTAACTCGCCCCAGCAAAATACCATAATTCAGGGCGACCGGACCCTAGGTTTAAAAAAATAGAGAATTTTCTCGTTAGGGTGAGTTCAGGTTTGTCAAAAAACGAGTTGTGACGACCCCAGAGGGACTTCATGGCTCAACAAACAAAGTTATTGTGACGTGTATATGGGGCTCCACTCAATCATAGCTGCGAATAAGAGAAAAATATTGCCGCCATTATGAAATTTGTCCATAGATTATCAACCATCGATAAATAGTTAGGTATACCTACTTGATCCTATATTAAAAACAATAAATAACGGCATTATTGTTCTCTTTACTCGGCGCTATCATTGATGTTTTGCGTAATGTTGAAAGCATTGTGAAGTTGACATCTAAAACTCCAACTATAAAAATTGGACACAAACGGAACCAAACAAGAACCATCGAAACGTTCCCTTCTGTCAGTGCACGGGAATCTTTCAAAAAATTAGGTACATTTAAAATTTTTCGTAAGAAATTATTGAATATACCGTAAGCTCAATGTTCAGTTCTGTTGTAACAGCCCTAGTGTAATCTTGTTGGTACAAAATTTGTGCTCCTAGTACATTTGACTCCTTTACCGACCCACGAGATAATTGTACCAAAGGGTCTGTTTGTGAATATTAACACTCCGTCTCGTTCGATTAATAGCGAAAGGCAGGTAAAAATACCTATTAGGTACATATATATTAAATCAAAATTAAGTCATTCCGAGAAACCTTAGTTCAAGACACATTTTATAGGAACAGCAACTATGAGTAAAGTAAATTATTTCAACCAAGGATATAGGCCAAATTCGGTCATACTAGAAATAAGATAAATCAGTCCGTTTCAAAGCCTATAAGATTGTAAGAGGAACCACTGTTGTTCCGATCTATCGTAGGAACCTTGGGACCAATGGAAAAAAAACTTTATAAGAACAGTTAGTAAAGTCAAGATTGACGGCCGATGTACTGAGGGCTCCTTGAATTCAAGACCTTCCATAAGAATATTCAAGGCAGGGACTGCAGTTGAAGCTAGTTGAAGCAAATCCATATTCTACACCAAAAATGAGAATGAAACCCCCAAAGCTTGATTGTAGAGCTCAAAAATAACTGCAATCGGATACAAATCAATACTGGAAAGGGACCTCCCAAAGCTTCTTTAAGTATTTGGTGGACAACGTTGGATTTCCCAACTGGGCAATGCACCCATACCGCAAGAAAAACGAAAACTTAGATTCAGAGAAAATAAAGTAGACTATAAATGGTAGCCATAATCACCGGACCTAAACGATTTTTTTTTTTTATAAAATGCCACTTACTTTCACTAGAAAAAATATTAATTTCAACTCAGTGACTGATAGCTCTATGTGTCTTAGATAGCAACGCTTGCTAGCGGCTGGCGGTGAGGTCCAATGATTGATTTTAAGATAAGTCTAAAACTGACACAACACATGTGGTCTATAGAAGCTGATAATATAAAATCAAAGTGCATTTTGATGTTATCTGCCACTTGAAATTCTTTTTCTTTCGTTATTGTAAATAGCGGCACACACCACAATTTGAGATTGCACCACTTTGTTGATTAAATCAATGAACCGTTATATTGTTGTTTATACTTAAAAACAAAAAACTTTTCTGATAAATTGCATTGATAATAATAAAAAATCAATTAATTGAAAGTACATTATTTAGATTTAAATGATATCTTTTTGATAAGAAAAATAATTAGGACATCGATAAGACACTCCCAAGATAATGCTTTGACATGCTCGTTTCCTTAGGTCTAGAGGAACTACATGTATAACAGGTATTCCTTATTACTTTAGAACTTTATCAAACATGCAATGAAAGGAAAAAACTGTTAGGCGAGTCGCCGAAATCTATAGTGAAAGGCATGGTACATGTCGTCTTGGTGTCGAAGTTTTTTTTTGTATGTATTGTTAATTTATTGATAAATGGACTCGTAGCCAGAATCTTATAAAATAATAGGTGGCTCTATTTCAAATCCTCCATCTTCGCTTTAAATTTTCTTTTTCAACACGTTTAAGGTACCTCTGCTATTAACATGAAAACGCTTTAATCTTGTTTATCCGTAAAAACATATTTTCTTCTTCTTCTGGAATATTAAATGGAGCATAAAATCTTATCCTGATGAACCTAATATCCATTCTCAAACAAACATGAACATATATTTGTCAAAACTCAACAAAATTTTAGCTTATTGTCTGTCAGTTATAACACTTTTCATTGGAGGAAAAGAAAAATCCGGTAGTAAACTAATGTCGATTCTGAGTTGCTATCAAGAAGCACACATACAAAAATATAACTCAAATGTCAGCCACAGAATATTTATTGAGTAGTGTCTATTCGAATGCAGCATTGCCGCTGACAGTTTTGTTATGTCGAAAAATGTGACATATTTGCATTGTTCGTTTACTTTTTGTGCCAAAAAAAAAACAAACTGTCAAAATTTCTCAAATGAGAGACAAATCTCTCTCACTAACCGAAAAGTAGGCGAACACTTTTTCTGTAAATTCTTGAGAAACGTCAAATTCGAATTTTTTGATTGTTTAGCTCAGCTGTTCGCGAGAAGAGTCGTCTGCAACAACAATGTTTACGTCATTCGCTTTTGACAGAGTTCAGGTTTTTACCAGATGAAATTATTTCACTGGGCCAAACTTTGAAAATGAATGTACGAAAAAATAATTCGTCTGTTATTTTCTTTCGTTCAGAATAATGCAACTGTTATTTTCTTTCGTTCATCTCTCAGTACACGAACGCTTTTTGATTAATAACGGATGAAATCGAATGCAAGCTATTTGATTTTGATATGCGAATTGTTGAATCCAAACGGATGATACAGGAGTTGAAAACTAGCAATCAAGTTGAGTGAGTGGTATTGAGTACGAGTTAAGAGCAAAAAACTCTTTGTATCGGGAATTGGGCTGCGCCCACCAGTTTGACATTGTCAAAACCTGTGAAACTGATGCGTGGTGAATAGAAATTGTGTCGAAATTTAGCAGATACAATAATTTTGTTTCTTCTATTGGTTTTCAGAATGACAATGAGTGGTTTACTACGATGGATAGTGCTATTAGTTAAATGACATTTAAACTTTCTTACCCAGGCACTGTCTATTCCAATAATCTTGTGTCTACTTTATTTTGAATTTGAAATGCAACTCCCAATTAGGGCCTTTCCATTTGATACACATTTCTTACAATTTATCCATTCTTTATGCATTTTTTGTGTATAATTAGCACACAAAGTCGTAGTATTTATTTCGTTGTTTTCAAAAAAATTCCGTAGGAAACGTCCACTCACATACCACAGTCAATAGAACATGTTTTTTGGTAAAGAGTGCGCATTGAGTGTCTGGCAAATTACTGAGCGAAAATATGACAAGTGTCGATCATTTGGGCTCACATCAATGTGACAGTTTTCAATCAGGCAGACCAAGTGTTCATTTTTTGTTTGCAAATAAAATACCCATTTTTTTCCCCAAAAAGTTAGCCTTTCTGATTGCTCCAGCAAAGAAAGAAACTTTTTTTTCTTAATCAATATAAATTAAAGTTCATTATTTTTTATCTTTTCAAATTTTTTCAAAACCTTTGTTTTGCTGATGCGCATATGATTAAGAATAATCATCATCCTCTGATTGATTAAAGCGCCCCGCTTTCATAGGAATATACTTCAAGAAAGATTAATTTATTGTGAATATGTTCAGGGATCGCGAAATATTTTGCGAATGATTGACAAAAAAAAAAACTTCAATTAATCCGCACCGACTTTTACCCTCGATATACAAGAGATGTGTTTTGAACCGAACTTTTTACGCTGCATGCTTCATGGTACGAAGCAATTAATGAGAGTCTTAACTGCTTTAATTACAGAACATTTTAAGAGTTAAATCATCAGTTAAAGCCAATAAGATCAATTCCGATTCTGCGTTGTTTTATTAAAATCCAATTGACTCATGTTAAATCCACAGCAGGCTGGCGCCTTATCGCCAGTCTATTACTTGCACAAGGAGGACTGGTTCAAAAGGCAATAGTGACGTATTGACAAACAAAATCAACACTAATCCATCGTTAAATGCCAAAGTTCTCCGATGTCTACTTCATTAGAAAAATCCTTGGCCTATTTGTCAAAACATGATTCCAAGCAATCTTGACTGATAACCGTGTTTTATTTGCAAACATGTTTACATTTTCAAAGTCAATCTATGTGCCTAATCAAAGCACTTTGAAAGTTATTAAAAAAAAATTTAAATATTTCAACAAGGTCTTGTTTACTGATAAGAAAATCACTTTAAAAAGTTGGTCAAGATTTTAGCAATAAATTTTAAAATGAATCTAAGAACACTTTTAATCAGCAATTAATCGGTGTAATTAAATCAAGATCAAAGTGATGTCATATTTCATTTAGTCGATAATACAGATCATTGACATTTCTATTTTTATTCCGATCACATCAGACCAGAAACTAAAATAATTTAGAACTAACTGAAATAATTGTAAAGATACATTATAATCAAAAATGTCCAACAATGTTGTTTTGTGGAAATAAATTGACTTGAAAGTTTCCGCAAGAATTCACCGTGTGAATGTTGTTTTGGTGACACAACGAGAATGATTTGGAATGGCTTTTGTACATAAATAGGGCGGCCTTGATGGTTTTCCATAAAATGCTTTCGAAACTAGTTTTTATTTATATTTTTCATCACAACTAAAGTGCATTGATAAAATCCACTGAAGCGTAGAGAAACGAGGAAAGGAATCTGGACCAGTTCTTGGAATTCCCTTTTTAATAAAGGGTGTTTGTGGTATAGGCATGGCTAAGGAAGTTGTCGCTGCGCCTTTAATTTTTGGTGTACCTAAGTTGACATTTGACAGATTCAAAATTGAATTGTAAATAAAAAATATTAAAAGTGATCTACATACATCTCCTAGGAATTATCTTTCTAATTTGACATTTAACCCACATCAACGCTTTTCCCGTTCTGTAAATTTCTACAAATATGTGTTATTTCGGTGCAGTTGACAAATAAATAAACGTCATGTTACCAGTTATGAAATAAACATAAGCGGGAGCTTATTTGACGTTTTGAAAATCATATAAAATGATTTTCCTTACAAGTTTGACACTTGCCAGTTCTTCTTCAAATTCTTAGAGTCAGATTCGTGAAATGTTTCAATTATATTCCAATTACGCGCATCCGGAATATTAACCCATGATCCCATTTGTCTTATACGAGTGTGAATAGGGTGTTTTTTTTCAAAGGTTTCAATATTTAGGTTTGGCAATTTGACAGTTGATTTGCGTTTCCTTTCTCCATCGTTCTATTCATAACATCATCAAAAGGCTTTGAAACGTTGCAATCTTACGTGCGTCGTGAATACAGCTAACAGCCATAGCAGACCGATTAAAATAAAATAAAATCTCATTGAGTCCTTTACACCGTACACAACTAGATTGTGTGTTACCTTTGATTCACTTTGACAGCGATTGTCAATTGTCAAAAGTTAGCTGTGTTCGTTTATTTTTGTATATGTCAAAAATTTATCTTAAAGCGGAGTTCACATGGGACAATGCTGATGCCAAGACAGTGAGACAAGACAATCATTGTTCCATGTGAACAACTGTTTCTAGGAAGACACTATGTTGTCCGAGCTAGCCTGCCGAGCTATCTCTAAGGAAAATATCGATATATATGGACTGGCTGGCATTGTCTTGTCTAACCTAGTTCAAGAAGCTCGGAAAAGACAATTGAGTATTGTCCCATAGTCTTGTCTGCGTGTGAACTCTGCTTAAGATATGAACACAAACAGTAAGGTATGTCTCATTCGTTTCTACAACAAACAGTTTTTTGACAGAACTCACGTTTTCCATTGGAAGTAAAGATGTGCCAAAAAGCATCCAAAAGTCTTCTTTAGGTGTTCCTTTGGAAGACAAATAATTGTTCTTATGATTCTATTTCAGAATCCATTTAAGAAGTAGGAAAACATATTTTACTCAAAGGAGTTACCATATCAACCTCACAGGTCGCAATGCAATTATCCCCAAATATATGCACGCGTTCATGTACCTATGAATCAGTGTTAAATCTTACCAACATTTCTTCTACTCTCTTTTATTTCAACTGATGCGTTTAAAATCATGCATGTGTAGTGTGAACGAATCAAAATGAGTAGATTCGTGTGAAGACTGAGAGTAAAAGATACGTTGTAGATTTTAAAAGAAATGACAATACAAATCTTATTAAATTTTATTTATCTTGTTTAATGTCTTTGTCTTGCAAGTATCATTTTTGTTTGCCCCCATAATCTTTGACTTTCTAATTTGATGCTGACATTACCAGGAACTTCTCACTTAAATGAGATGATAATTTTAAATGACGACTAAAACACCCTGTACATAACATTGTTAACTATATTTTATTTCTTGCTGAGCTGCGGCGCAAAAGTTTAAACCCGATTATAAAATCATTGTATCTCAATTCTTAACTATACCTATATCTTATGATTGCGCTTTAGAGAAGAAATTGCAATTGCCCCATGAGATTTTGTGTAGTTCTACTCAAAAGTAATTGCATCAAATTAAGTACCAGCAGCTTGTTGGATCGGTGGTGGTGGCGTTATTTTTTGTGAAATGGAAAGGTGTGTTCATTTAAATCATGGTTTCTATTTCAAATTGGATGCTGGAGTATTGAGTGAAAGGAATTCGATTTAAACTGATTCACTTAACCAGTATTTTAACCTAAGTTCAATGGAAATTCTGGCTTTTCATTCAGATACATATTTCATTTCAAATTAACTGCGGATTAAGTCGGATAACATCTTTTCTAATAAGTATGTGGTACTTGTATAATAGTTGACCCTACATTTGAAACACTTTAAAATGCAAATTTATGAGTACTTTGTTGAAAAGAGGTGAATGTGTACAATTGTGTTTTTTATTATTTATTCATACGATCTCCCTTATCTATTTTAAAAAATTTTAAAGAAAATTGTTTAGCTAAGAAAAAACTAATATTTTTTGAGATAAATGAAATAGAACGTCAAAAGGAAGGAAGTGGTATTTTATTTTTATTTGCTCTAAGACAACAGGAACATGGGCAACGACGTAAGCATTGTGGTAGTTAACAGAAGGGAGACGAGCGTAAAATTAAATGACTGAACACAATGATGTAGCTGCAGCACTAGTACGTAGCACTGTCAAAGTTTCAATTCGTATTGTACGGTATTGTACAAAGTGAAGTTGCAGAGACACATACATCAAAAACTTGGGATTTCAATCCATCAAAAACTTCTTTGGAATTAAAAGAAATCTCTGGGTACTAAATCAGGACTGTACGACCGGCGCGGCGGCATGAGGTCGATCGATGTACCTATGTTTTGAGTGTTCAAAACTGCTTTTGTTTGAACCGATAATGTGGGAGATTGTAGTTTCGTTTAAAATAATGATTCGTCTTCATCCATTGGTTTCCCTTATTTTTTTAAATACTTCTAGAAAACTAAATAGTAGTGTTCCAATCGGAATCAAACGCTACCATTTTCTTTGAAGTGTTTCGTGCATTGATTGATCAGCTAAATGTTTATCCAATGTTGAGAGTATGCGATGGAGTGAAAAATACAATTTGCTGACCAAGATAAATGTTCCAGATATCTGGAAGCAACACAAGTATCAATCGTATATGACTATCAAAAATGTCAAACTTTATACGATGACAATATCAAATTTAAAAAATTCCCAATGGTGTTGCCATGTCTCAGAATTAACGTAGAAACCTCCGTATTAAAGTTGTTTTTTTCCGAAAAAACCATGAATTTAAAAAAAATTTTAAAAATCCTTGATTTCACATCATAAGGCTAAGATTACACATGCAAGTTTTACTTATACGAAAGTTACTCACGTAAGCAACTTCTGAAAAAATTACTTATGTAAACGGCTCTGTAAGTAACTTACAGTATATTTTATCATTTTACGTAAGCTGTAAGTTAAGAGAAACTTACAAATGTAGACGCGTTTTTTGACAAGTTTACAACTTAGGGGAAGCATTTCTTACTGTAAGTTCATCTATATTGTAAACCTAACTGTAAGTTCCTTTTGTAAGACCTACGTAAGTGGTAAATAAAATTTAAATGTGTAATCTTAGTCTAAAACTGGATTTTGTTTGACATTTCACGAATAACAGTGTTCTAGGAAACTTTTCCACAAAAGTAATTTTTTTGCATTTTCAATCCTACACTCTAAGAACACATCTTACAGACCAGCAAAGACTCTTTTACGTTGGGTTTGTCCATTGTATATAGAATCATAGTACTCTCATGGTGGCGTTTGACTGTAATGCCCCCTTTGGTGCACCAGATTTTGTCTCTAACCTAAATTTGTATTAATAACTCGAAACCAAAGCAATTGAGCCAAGGACACATCCTGGGAAAAAAGTTGTCTGCGAATTCTGTCAATCGGTCTGTTCTTGTGTATTTAAAAATAAAAAGTACTGGGCTGATTTTCTTCAAATTTAAACGGTTCCAAAGCAATTTCTATATCTGTGAAATCTAGATATTAGTTGCTAAAATTGAGCCTCCCGGACCTTTCTAAATGAATATAACCGTTCAAGATAAGTTTTTTTTAACAGCTCTTATAGTTTTGAGATATCAAAAATATACATACTTGGCTGATGTTTCCTGAAAACGGCCTAAATAACAGTAAGGTTCTCAAACATTTTATGAATTTTTTAAAAAAATGTTTGATACGGCGAGTATTCTAATACATCATTCCATATCTGTGAATAAGTTTTAAACTTGAGGTTCACTATAAGTTAGTGCGACCACGCCAGCGTCGTGTCGGTCGTAGGTTTAGTGTTTTTTCTTTGTTTAAATATAAGCAAAAAATAACCGCCCAGACGTTGTTCTTCCCTTTCGGGTAAAAGGCATCAAAGTTAAGTGTACCAACCTACATCAAAATTTAACATGTATGAGTATGTAATAATTAAATGTCAAATATTTGTATATTTATTTGTACATAGTCTTACCAACTAACGCCTGTCGAATTTTTTTCGATATTTATTGCATTTAAAGATAATGTTGTTGATTGAACTACATGAAAAACTACATTTTTGAAAATATCTTTACCACAGCGCCATCTTGCGGGTCCAAATTTTGATAAAGAATTTTAAACTAAAGCGACCCCAACGCCTTTTAGGAGTTCTGATACAAACAAAAAACAGCCTCACTTAAATCTGCCAATGAAAGTATCGTAAAAATCGATCCAGCCATTTCGGAGTTTAGTTTTGACAAACAGTCAAACTCTAGAATACTTTTTTTTTGTTATAAGTACTGTTCAGTTCCACAGAACAATCGTCATAAAGTATAAAATTCATATTCAAATATTTTTTCTTTCTTTACATAATGTAATGATTTTTGCATTTTCATAATATTCAATTGTAGTGCCTTCTGCATTTTCAGCATTAATTTAGGTTTCAACCAATAATGTAACAAAACACCTTGCACACTTTAATTATTTTTAAATTCACTTTTTTGTTAATTCGGCATTATTTGTCACACCAACCAAATTGTAAATAAATATAGACTAAGCATATTTTTAAGTATAAATATCGGTAGGAAATAAAATTGATTTCAGATAGCAACGAAACAGTACCCAAGACTTTTATTTACTTCAAGTGAGTCTGCTTGAAGCTGTTTGTGTCATCTCAAGGAGTTATAGTGCTGCACTATATACTCCACCCCAGTCACAGTACAAGAACTGTGATCTGGACAGCATAAGACGATAGAACAATCGTTTACATTTGGTGACCCCGACGTGATAGTTGCTTCCCCCCACCAGAGGTAAGGGGTAACTATCAAGGTACTTAAGCGTTATCAGGGCTTTAACACTGATAAAAACTCTAAAACAAAGAATTGCTTCCCCCCATCAGAAGTAAGGGGCAATTTTCATCGTAAAGTAAGCGTGACCAGGGCTTAGACACTGGAATACCTTCAAACATACTACAATCAAGGGGATACATCAACAACGTACATCGAAGACGTCAAATATGGATGAGAAAGCTGCAAAACAACAGGAGACTGGAGGCAACATCCAGCGTTTACTATCGAACTATAAGAAGGATGGGCCAGACAGGAAGACACTCCCGTATTTCCAAAAGCTGACAGCCAAACTGGACGAACTATGGGAAAAATTCGAGTCCATGAACACAGCGATTCAAGAAGAGCATCCGACTGAGTTGTTACATGCATACCACGTCAACATGTATTTCGACTCAGTCAAAAGGGTGTATAGCTCATATAGAGAAGAATTCTCTGCCAAAATGAAGGAATTAGAAAAACAGAATAAGGTCGACACCGCCAAAATTCCACTACAAGAGGAAGAACTCAATACTGGTGACGACAGCACCAAATCCGAAGGCCAGGCTATTTTACACTCAAGCCAGAGTGAAGATATGCAAAGGCTTTCTCGCAAACAAGAAACAATAATCTCTTCACTGCGAAGGGCCTTGAACAATGCAAAACACACAGGGAAGTCAAAACAATTTTATGACCTCCAAGAAAAAACGATCCAAAGACATTGGATGCAAATCGAAGAAATTCACAATTCGATTGGAGGATCAACGGAAGCTCCAGAAAAAATTGGATACAACCAAGGCAGATTCATAGAGCTGGAAGAAGAGGTGCATAACGTCCTCATTTCATTAGCACAGCAGCTTGAAACCAGCCTGCTACCCCATCAACCGGGTACTACTACCCCAAAGATGAATCTGCCAAAAATAACGCTACCAAAATTCGACGGGGATTACCTAAAATGGCCTCAATTTCACGATTTGTTTACACAGATGGTAGACAAACAAAAGATGTCAAGCTGCGAAAAAATGTTCTACCTCAAAACTAACCTTACAGGAGAAGCAGAACGGGTCATAAGACATGTGGCTCTATCGGAGGAAAATTACTCAGCAGCTTGGAAGTTGCTCCAAGCAAGATACAGCAATCCCAGACTACAAGTATCCGCACTACTCAACCGACTCTTGGGTCAACCGTCTCGGTCGTCAGACGCAGCATCCGCTGCGGCATTAAAAGACCTTCATGATACAACACAAGAATGTATGCATGGCCTCACCAACCTTGGATTAGATATTGCTGAATGGGATCCAATACTGCTTCACATACTCACAAAGAAGCTAGATAAGTCCACTCATACACTATATGAACAAACCTTGACCAACCCCAAGGAACTGCAGCCGCTAGATGAATTTCTCAAATTTCTAGAAACTCGTTTCCAGTCATTAGAGGCACTTAGTGTAAAGGGCAACAGAAGGGACATCGAAGAAGGAAGGCGAAGGTACCCAAAGGCAACGAGCTCCATTACCATCCAGAATAAAAATTGTACGTTGTGCAAGAGTCAGCATCAATTATACTCTTGCCGTACATTCTTGAACCTAACGCCTTTGGAACGATTAAACCATGTGAGAAAAAATAATTTGTGCGTGAATTGTCTCCAGGATGGACATACCTCCTTCAACTGTCGACTGCGAGGCTGTTTAAAATGTGCTAAAAAACACAATTCCTTAGTGCACTTGCCCAAATTCACCCAACCGAAATCGAGTGCATCAATTTCGAATTCCGGTACTAAAGACGTGGCACCACCAGATCCAGAACCATCCACTACATCCCAAGTTAATAATGCGATACTAGCAGCGTTAAGCACAAACAAGAAAGAGGGTTACGTATTCCTCAGCACCGTTATCATACATTTGATAGATCAAGATGGCTCACCGATCAACTGTCGCGCTATTTTGGATTCCGGCTCACAAATCAACATCGTCACAGAAAGAATGATTCGCAAACTAAACATACCATTATCTTCCCGCCCCATGATCATACAAGGAATAGGAAATTCCAAAAGGGATTCAAATAAAAGAGCCAACATATGTTTAAAATCGACTACTACAAATTTCACCACCAGGCTCGAAGCAATCGTATTGCCTCAGATTGTATCCCCTCAGCCAACACACACAGTTGATATATCTACGTGGAAATTCCCAAGGAATGTCGTACTAGCTGACCCGCAGTTCAACCAAAGAAATAATATTGATCTGCTCATCGGAGCCGAATTTTACCATCAGTTACTCTGCGTTGGTCAGATTAAACTTGGCACCGAATTACCCCTACTCCAAAATACGCTGTTAGGGTGGATAGTCACTGGAAAGATGAACGAAGATTCATCTAGAAATACAGTTTGTGGAATAGCTACCGAGGAATCATCCCTCGAGCAAACAATCAGCAAGTTTTGGCAAACCGAAGAACTTTTGTATCCAACATCAAGTCGCACCATCGCAGAAGAAAAATGTGAAGAACATTTCTATCAATCGACGTCAAGAGACGCAACGGGAAGATACGTTGTCAGTCTACCCTTTGCTGAAGACGCAAATAAACTAGGGTCATCTAGCGACATTGCCCTCAGTCGATTTCATGCGTTGGAACGCAGATTAGACCGAAGGCCAGAATTATATAACCAGTACCGAAAATTCATGGATGAGTACATTCAACTGGGACACATGACAGAGATTGATTTTAAATCAATTCCAACACCACACTACTTTCTGCCTCATCATTGCGTGCTCAAGCCAGAAAGTAGTAGTACAAAGTTACGAGTAGTCTTTGATGCCTCTGCAAAGACGTCAACTAACCTGTCGTTGAACGACTTACTCTATTCTGGACCAACAATTCAAGACGAATTGTTTTCAATATTATTGCGTTTTAGACTGCCAAAATTTGTTATTAAGGCCGACATTCAAAAAATGTATAGGCAAATACTCATAAGAGAAGAAGACCAACAATTTCAGCTGATATGGTGGCGACCCAATCGAACTGAGCCTATAAAATGTTATAAACTTCATACCGTGACTTACGGAACCACTTCAGCTCCATATCTCGCAACAAAATGCCTTCAGGTCTTAGCTACAGAATATTCTGCAAAATATCCATTAGGCTCGCAAGTTTTGCTCAAAGACTTCTACGTTGACGACGTTATGGCAGGTGCAGACAGCATTGTAGCAGCAAAAGACATCCAGTCACAATTGTCATTGTTGCTGCGGGAGGGAGGGCTCCAGTTAAAAAAGTGGTGTTCAAACCACCAACAATTACTTGATAACATTCCATTAGAAGATCAGGAGATACCTCTCACCGACGACAATAACGAAGGCGCTGTCAAGACCCTTGGGCTAATATGGAGACCCAAGTCAGACGTCTTCTGCATAAAAACAAATTATAGAACGTCAAAAAGATTCACAAAGCGATCTGTAGCCTCAGATATAGCACGTCTTTTTGATCCACTCGGAATAGTCGCTCCAGTAGTAATCGTCGCAAAGCTCTTTCTGCAAGAATTGTGGGAACTTAAGTACGACTGGGATGCTTCCCTACCAGAAGAAATGTACACCAGGTGGAACAATTACTACCAAGGCCTCCAAGAATTAGACAAATTCCAAATTCCTAGACACGTTTTTGGTCATTACATCACTTCATCAATGCAAATGCATACCTTTGCAGATGCGTCAGAGAAGGCCTACGGGGCTGCTGTATATATCAGATCAGTTAACAAGGATGGTACAATCGTAGTACGACTGCTGTGCTCCAAATCTCGAGTTGCACCAACTACTAAAACGGCATCAGGAATGAGATCGATGACAATTCCACGTCTAGAACTATGTGCAGCATTACTAGCTGCCGAACTCTCAAAACGAGTCAAGAGTGACCTTAAATTGGACAACACCAATAGTTTTCTGTGGTCTGACTCCCAAATTGTATTGAGTTGGATTAATTCAAATTCAGAATCCTTCCAGACATTTGTTGGACGTCGAATTGCCAACATCCAATCTCTAACCAGCACTAATCAATGGCGATATGTGAAATCAGCTGAAAATCCAGCTGATGTTTTATCCAGAGGCATATCCCCAGAGAAACTGCAGGATCATACACTATGGAAGTATGGTCCGAGATTTTTGCATGGATCGGAATCAATTTGGCCACCCCCTTACAAACTCAGCAAAATTTGGACAGATGAAAGGAAGGAAGTTGCGTTATTGACCACTAATGACGACGATCATTTACAAAGTATGTTGGAAGGAATAAAGCATTCCAACTCATTCAACAAACTTAATGTAATCCTAGCCTACTGTTTTCGATTTGTCCAATTATGCAAGTCAGGTAAACTCAAGGATGCACTTAAATCCGTCAGACAACCCCCAAAAAAAGGCGACAGAACGGCATGGTCATTATCAACCTCGGAACTAGAAATATCCATGCAGTTTATTATCAAGGAAGTCCAAAATCACGGTTTCCATAAAGACATACGCTTCCTGAAGGCACACAAAGAACTAGATAAGGAAAGTCCATTGAAGGGACTCGCTGTATTTTTAGACCAAGATGATCTTCTGCGTGTCGGAGGCAGACTTCAAGCATCAAATTTACCATACGACAGCAAGCATCCAATGCTGTTGCCATATTCTCACCCACTCGTAAAAATGCTCATGATGGATCTTCACTTCAATAATAATCATATTGGACCCCAAGGCCTATTGGCAATCACGAGGCAGCGATTTTGGCCAATCAAGGGCAAGAACATTGCCCGCTCTATTGTCCAGCACTGCATATTTTGCGTCAAAGCGAAACCGAAAATGTACTCGCAAATAATGGGAAATTTGCCAGCGCCAAGAGTGCAACCATCACGTCCATTCATCAACACAGGAGTGGACTTCTGCGGTCCATTATGGGTTCATTACCGAACGAGAGGGAGTCGAGCTCAAAAATGTTACTTATCAATATTTTGCTGCTTCGCCACAAAGGCGGTTCACATCGAAGTCGTCAGTGATTTAACTACAGATGCATTCCTTGGAGCCCTGCGAAGATTTATGAGCCGACGTGGCCACATTAAAAATCTGTATTGCGATAATGCCACCAATTTTGTCGGAGCCAAAAATCAACTGGAAGAGCTCAAAACAAGCATATATTCAAAGCAAGCACAAAATAAAGTCATTAATTCATGCAGTTCGAAGGGAATTGATTTCCATTTTATTCCACCACGAGCTCCACATTTTGGAGGATTGTGGGAAGCAGCAGTCAAATCCGCAAAACATTTGCTACTATGCAAATCAGCCACAGCATCATTAACCTACGAGGAGATTTGTACTATCACTACAGAAATAGAGGCAATTTTAAATTCGAGACCTCTTACAACACTATCCAATGATCCAAACGACCTAAGCGTACTAACACCTGGTCATTTTTTGATTGGGGATTCCTTAAAGGCAGTCGTTGATAACAAGGCTGAACCGATCAAGGGTACCTTATTAACCAGATGGAAGCTAGTATCTCACATCAAACGAGAATTTTGGAATCGATGGTCTCAAGAATATTTAAATGAACTCCAACTGAGAACAAAATGGAAAACGCAATCCAAAAACATTAAAACTGGCACCGTGGTAATTATGAAAGAAGACAACACTCCTGTTATGAAATGGCCGCTAGGTAGAATCGAAAAGGTGCATTATGGAAACGACGGTTTGGTACGTGTCGCAGACGTACGAACAAAATCAGGCGTTTTTCGGCGTCCAATACACAAACTTGCACCTTTGTTAGAAAATAATGAAGCTGCGCCTGAACCTCAAACAAACGTGCCATCATCCGAACGGAAGCGAAGAAATGATAAGTCTGATCCTAGTGAATTATCGTCATCAAAGGCAGCAAGAAAAACAACAACTCAAACTAGGGCAGACTCAACAAACCCAAACTTCTTCACTACACTATTGTTAATTGGTCTAATTCTTCCAATTGTAATTGCAAGTGACATAGAGGTTATAAAATTCAACAATGCTTCCCCTGGAATTCATTTTCAACGACATGGAACAATAAGTCTGATTCATCACAGATGGAACCTTGTAGTGTACTATAATCTCGAGCCATACATGAAGGAATTCCAAGCATTAGACAACAGTACTACAATATTGGATCATATTTGCAATAAACTTTCCTCCAAAGAACTCTGCTCCCAAGTTATACAACAGCTGCGGCTTATAACACACGAATTAGATCAAGATAATATTATTCCATCAAACAAGTCCTCTGTAAGAATTAAACGAGGTGCCATCGACGTTGTCGGAAACATAGCTAATTCACTCTTCGGAGTGCTTGACTCCAAATACGCTAATGAAATGTCGCAACGTTTAGAAAGCATCCAATCAAACGAGGATCAACTTATGAACCTGTTAAAAAATCACACTTCCATTCTAGACTCGACAGTCAACATCATGAAATTAAGCCAAGACGATATGTCAAAAAGACAACATGCGCTTGATAATCAACTGAGTCAATTGTTCAATCGTGTAAACAATGTCACTGAAGAACTATACCAATCCAAACTGAAAGAATTATTTCTGTCTTGGTGCACCCACGCTACCCTTATAATCATTAACATTCAAAGAATGCAGACATCCATAACAGATGTTTTGACAGATACTCACCAAGGACGAGTAAATCATCTTTTGATCACCTATCAACAACTTAAAATTGAAGTAGGTAAAATAAGAAGTCATCTTCCACCAGGTCTTCGGATTCCAGTAGAACCTGACCAAATCCTACAACTCTATAAGCTAATGAATGTCGAGGGACACGTTAGCTCAAATCATATCGTATTCAACATTGAACTGCCGTTACTCGGGTTAGAAGAATTCATAGCATACAAGCTAATTCCCATCCCAGCAGCAATTAATAACAGCTACATAACCATACAATTGTCAACAGACGTCCTAGCTATGTACCACTACTAACGGAGATCATCATTTATGTAGACAAACCCATCCGGTATATCAAGCTGGAACTAATTTGAGTTTGTGCGAAATCAGCTTGCTTAACAATAAATCAGATCTGTCAACATGCGAACTAAAAATGATCAAGGCTAATTCAGTGTGGACCAAGCTTCCTGAATTAAATCAATGGATATTTGCAGTTAACGAAGAAACTATGCTTAATGTCGTTTGCAAGCAACAAACATCATTTATAGCATTAGAAGGAAATGGTTTGCTGAAACTTCAACCGTATTGTGTGGCAAAAAATAAGCATTTGACACTTCAAGGCCAACAAATTTATTCATCTAAGGTTCAAGCTTCATACACCAGATTAATTCAAGATGTTCCGTTTCAAAGGGCGATTCAGTTAGCCACACTTCACTACAACATGTCAAATACCAGCTCTTTAAATCAAGAGTTGAATGAACTGCGAGATCAGATCAGACGTCAGCAGCTGGAATTACCCAATCATATCCGGTATCATAACATTCCCCACAGCATCGTGAGTTCACTTGGACTACTCATCACCATTGCAATAGTGGGATTCTTAGTTTACAAGAGATACTGTCAGAAACACCCTCCGCCTATTCCGGCCCCACGGAGAACACGTTCATCAAGCTACACCATAAGTATCTAAGATATCATCCTGATGAACCCACAGATCATCAGCGCGGGGCAGGATGTTCAGTTCCACAGAACAATCGTCATAAAGTATAAAATTCATATTCAAATATTTTTTCTTTCTTTACATAATGTAATGATTTTTGCATTTTCATAATATTCAATTGTAGTGCCTTCTGCATTTTCAGCATTAATTTAGGTTTCAACCAATAATGTAACAAAACACCTTGCACACTTTAATTATTTTTAAATTCACTTTTTTGTTAATTCGGCATTATTTGTCACACCAACCAAATTGTAAATAAATATAGACTAAGCATATTTTTAAGTATAAATATCGGTAGGAAATAAAATTGATTTCAGATAGCAACGAAACAGTACCCAAGACTTTTATTTACTTCAAGTGAGTCTGCTTGAAGCTGTTTGTGTCATCTCAAGGAGTTATAGTGCTGCACTATATACTCCACCCCAGTCACAGTACAAGAACTGTGATCTGGACAGCATAAGACGATAGAACAATCGTTTACAAGTACATTATATTCATATAAATTAAGTTTTACTAAAGCTGTCATTTTGACATTAAAAACGAACACTTAAATTTGATTTGTTTTGACTAAACAGGAACGACCTTAACTTCATAAAAACAAATAAAAAATAATGTACATAAGCTGTAAAATATTCTCTCCAAATTGTAAAATTAAACTTAAATGACTTGTGAAAGTGCTAAACGTGATCCGCAAATAAATGATGTACCATTATTTTTGTTTAATTTATTTATCATTTCGTCATTATTTAACTAAATAAACAATTTTGATTTTAATTTAAAGCACATCAAAGTGTGATGAGTTGCCTGCCTTAGTGCACTAACCCAGTGCTTAATAAGAGTGAGATGACGTGGTTGGAATTACAAATGACATTAAAAAATATGTGATTTAAACCTTAAAAGGGGGAATTTGCTAAAGCCTTTGTTTAAGTATGGATGCAGCTGTTTTGATTCGTCATCGCCCACTGCATCAGGTTTTTTTCATATTAATCCTTTGTTGTGGATCTGAAAAGGGTTAAGTTGTGGGGCACAATGGTACAATGTATATTGTTTAATTCAGATTTTATATTTTGTTTTGTGAGATTTTGATATTGCACGTATTTTTGTTTACTATAAAATATGTATACATTCGATATCTTAAACGATGCTTCACAAGGTTAAATAAAAATAAACATTTACTATCCGCCTTTTTTTTCACGGTCAACTTTTATTATCGGAAGTATTTCTAAGCTTTAGAACAGGAAGACGAGGCTCAGACTCAAAATTTGCTCGTTTATATTCAGAAGCAGTATAGATTAAAATGAATTTATTTATACGCATATAGCCGATGATGCATGCAAAATTAACGATAATTTTAACCTTTGTGTGCTCTATAAAGAGATTTGAGATGTGTGTTGCAAAAAAACAAAAAAAGTATACATGTATTCAAGACAAATTCAGTGGGTTGATGTCTTTATCTTTTTGAAGACGAAGAATTTAAATGCTTATAGCTTTAAATAAAGTGTTAAAAAGTCCAATAAAAACACAGAAATAGATTCAGATAGTTCGCAATCTCGAACAATTGCACTGACCGGCAACTTGGCATCACTTTTCTGGGTTGGATTCACAATCATAAATGAAGGGCGTTCTTTTATTCAAAATGTTTAACTATTGTTGATAGTTAACTAATATCGTTATTTTTCTTTCAAAATGGCAGAAATGTGTAACATTAATGGCGTTCTTTATTCAAAGTTTAACTTATGGTGAATTCCACGACGTTTTCGGATTCGCCCTCAGATTGGATCTAGATTTCAGGATTTTTCTGGTTGCATGGAAAATAAAATGAGATTTATTTTGTTTGATAGATATGCAACAACATCTTTGACGGAATGCCTATCGTATTTATTTAACAAATTTCCAGTTTTGAAAAATTCTCCATCATCGGATGATATTGACATATAATTAATAGTTGGTGCTCCATTTTTAAAAAACAATAAAGTATTACCTCTGTTCGCGTACATTTTGTGCCAAAAAATGAAAACTGTCAAAATTTCTCAAATGAGAGAAAAATCTCTCTCACTTACCGAAAAGTACACGAACGCTTTTTGTGTAAAAAACTTGAAAAACGTCAAATTCGAATTTTTTGATTGGTTAGCTCTTCGCGGTAAGGGTCATCTGCAACAACAATTGTTTACGTCATTCGCTTTTGACAGAGTTCAAGTTTTTACCAGATGAAATTTCAGTGGGTAAAAACTTGCAAATAAATGAACGAAAGAATAAAACAGCTGTTATTTTCTTTCGTTCATCTTTCGTTCATCTCTCAGTACGCGAACGCTTTTTGTGTTAATGTAAACGTATGAAATCGAATGCAAACTGTTTCATTTGGGTACGCGAACAGAGGTATTATTTTGCTAAAAAAACAAATTTCCATCTGATGATGACGTTAAGGAATGTCAATTTGTGTGTGTGTGAAAGTATGTGTAAATCTGGCTCTGAATCGAGATTCGCAAAAAGCGATCTAGATTCAATCTGAGATCGAATCTAGATTGTTTTTTTTGGCTTCATGGGAAATGGAAGCTGCTCGAGTTCGAATCGAGAGTGGTTTTTTGGCTTCATGGAATTCAATATTAAATTTGTAACATTTTGTAACAATTTTCAACTTTACACTACAACATCAGTAAAGAATGTCGATGTGTCAAAGAGAAGTAATAAAGTCGACATTACAGCCATCCAGGAAGTGCGATATGATGGCAAAGGTACAAGGAGTATGAAAAACTGTGATATCTATTATTTCAAGTGACAGAACATGAAAATAGCGGTTATTTGGATGTGGTTTTGTGATAAGAGGAAGACTTAGGCTAGAAATTTTGGGGCTTCTTATCATATAAACAAACGCATTGTCACAATCCTCATTAAGTCCAAATTCAATAACATTTCGTTGATCTGCGCCCACGTCCCATTGAGGAAAATATGACACAGTCAAAGATGATTTCAACTATCTTCCCGAGAAGACGTATGATTTTTATCAGCCTGAGGAACGACACAAAGATTTTTCTTGATCACTTTAACGTGAAAATCAGGAAGGAGGGTAACTTTGGCTCGACATGCGGAGACAAAATTGCACGACAACACTTCCGGTAACTGACTAGGGGTGATCGACTTTGCTTTATGATAATATAATAGCTGACTAAAAATTAAAAAAAAATTTATGTTATCTCAGCTCATCATAGATGGCTCTTAAGGGTCGGCTGTCCAGTTTTGTCCAAACATCTTTTATTAGACTCGGAATCAGCCTCTGTATACTTCCAAGAGACAATTTCTTAGGCTGCAGATGCTTAATGTTCTGTCTCATTATTGATTCTTTCCCTCGCCGAAAGACAACTCAAGAAAATCTGTGTAATTTCACAAGTGTATTCCAACAACGCTAAAGTGTTCCACTAAATTCTCCAATATTTTTCAAATAAATGCATTTGGCGCGTTCCACACTGTTAAACTTGCTTAAGGTTCTGCTAACAGTCCGTTGAGCCAAACCAACACCCTTTTGCCAGTTTGGTCACTAGCTAACTACGTCCAGTTGCGCACACCAAGTTTGTTGGTGTCGCTCCAAGAAGACAAATGAACGAAAAAAGCGGTTCTTTGGGAAGCAAAATATAAAAATTAATCAAGACACACTTTTTAAGGCACCAAAATATTTAACATAAATCCTTTTTCTTCTATACATTTATTTATTTTATCCTTTTTGATAATTTACAGAAAACAATCCTTGACAGTATAGCCGATGAGGATGAAAGCTTCAAAGGTGATGGTTACACAAGTCTGGCTGTCATATACGCATCTTTTGCGATATGCAACTGGTTGGCGCCGTCATTTATATCATTCACTGGCCCCAGATGTGCCATGCTGGTTGGTTCCTTAACCTACACGTAAGTGCCACTTTTATCCTTAAAGATATGTAGGTAATGATGTTCATTTTTCCAATAGCCTTTTTATGGTAGTCTTTTTGTGGCCCAAAACATGGCTTCTCTACTTGGCGAGTGCAATTCTAGGAGCTGGAGCTTCTATCACATGGACCGGACAAGGCACGTTCCTAGCCCGATGCAGCGACCAAACGAATATATCTCGAAATTCGGGCATTTTTTGGGCCCTCCTGCAGTGCAGTATGTTTTTTGGAAATCTCTTCGTATACTTCCAATTCCAAGACAAGAGCACCATAGATGCTGAGACGCGTCAGCTTGTCATTGGAGTATTAATTGCTGTTGCAATTCTCGGAATCTGTTTCTTGGCTACTTTGAGAACAGTCGAGGACAACTCACATTCAGACAGGGAGTTACAAGAAGCCAAATCTGGCTTTAGTAGTGCTCTGTACGCTATGAAATTAGCTGGCGAATTGTTTATGACCAGAGACATGGTGTTATTGAGTTTAACATTCTTTTATTCGGGTAAGAATGATGTTGTATATTTTTTTTTTAAGTGAAATTATTTAAGTTATTAAACAAATTCTAGGTCTCGAGCTATCATTCTTTAGTGGAGTTTATGGTTCATCGATTGGATTCACTTCTGCCATCTCCGAAACCCCGAAGGAAATTGTTGGTTTGGCAGGAATCTGCATTGGAGCCGGTGAGGTCCTGGGAGGAGGTCTCTTTGGTCTATTGGGATCGAAAACTACGAGATATGGCCGCGACCCAATCGTGATCGCTGGATACATCATTCATCTGATAGCTTTCTTCCTGATCTTCTTGAATCTGCCCGACAGCGCTCCGTTCCGTAGTACAACCGATGTTTCTTACTTAGATCCACCAAAGGCTTGGTTAGCTTTACTTTGCGCTTTCCTTCTTGGTTTTGGCGATGCTTGCTTTAACACACAAATCTACTCAATGCTTGGCGGAGTTTTTGTCAAAAATTCAGTTGGAGCCTTTGCTCTCTTCAAATTCACACAGGTTCGAAGAATGATTTTATTTTTTGAAACAATAATTAAAAATTTTATATTTATTTCAGTCTGTTGCTGCAGCAATTAGTTTCTTCTACTCACCATACCTAGGACTACGGGCACAATTGATAATTTTGGTTATTTTTGGAACAATTGGAACAGCATGCTTCTGTGTGGTGGAATGGGCGGCGAAAAAACTAGTCAAATCAAGAAATTCAGTATCAGAAGACTCGAAATCGGATTCACAGTCTGTTTCGAGCTACGAAAAATAGTTAAATTTCTAAGAACAAGAGGCTTCCTAAACTAATTTTTTTCATTCCAAGAAACATAATCATTATTCATAGTAGACAAGAAAACAAAATACATATTCCATTTATAAATATATATAATAATATCTTTAAGGACAATAACTTTTCCAAAAAATCTAAATAAGACACAAAAAAGTCCATTTATTGAGAGAGACACACGAATTAAAAATTGACTTGACTTCGTGTAAATTAGATAAACTAAACATTTTGTTAATTTTTTATTTTATTATTAAAACTACAAGTATAAGTTAGATATTAAAACTAATTTTTTTTTTAGTATTAATTCAAATGCAATAAATAGAAAAAAATATATATTTTTATTAAAACAGCTAGCAATATAAAGATATCAAAAGAGAGAGACATTATATGAAAATATATAAAATTTGTAAGGTAATTTGCCAAAAACGGTTTGAAGAACACGGTTTATTTTTTTAGTGTTCATTTAGGATCATCAACTAGAGACTTATGTATAAACTGAGAGATAAATAAATTAATTAATATTATTGTTACAAAAAGAAAACAACTTTTTTATTTATAGACTTTGTCTCGCCCCAATTTAACGATTTCAGATAAACTCCAGACTCCAAAGTGATAATAAAACAACAGATAGTTCAAATTTCATTTTTATTTATTTGAATGGAATCGAAATCAGTAGAGAACAATGTTTATCGATTTGTTTCCGGCGTTTTCCTGACCAACAACCACGGACCGTTGCATAATTTCGAATGAAATTTTTCTGGAGGGTTTTTCCCAAATTTTCTTTCGTAAAAATCTTCCCCTGGCAATTACGCACAACTGAAAAAAAAATTGAGCCAAATCGGCAAAGCCGTTCTCAATTGATGAATTGCTGAACATTTTTAACAACGTTTATAACGGGTGATTCATCGTGAGGTTTGATTTATAAACACATTAATGAGTGAACTCAAAATTTTTTTATTATCGGTTAAAATTCATGCCATTAACTTTCTGAAAATGATATGTAAATTTGGCCACGACTACGTCTGAGGTGGTCCATTCGGAAAGTCCAAATTTGTGAAAATTGTTCTAGCATAGCGACTGGTATCTCTCGAATAACACTAGTAATGTTGACTTCCAAAGCGTTAATTGGAGCTGGCTAGGTCATGAAGACCTGAAACTTTACATATCCCCAGAGAATATGGTCCAAAGGTGTGATATCGCACGATCTAGGCGGCCAATTTACCGTAACATAACGTGAAATTAAGTGCTCACCAAAAAGATTTTTCAACAAGTCCTTTGTTTCACGCGCTGTATGGCTCGTACTGTGCCGTCTTGTTGAAACCGGAGCTCACCGAGAAAATGTGCTTGAATTTCATGAAGCACAAATAACATACATAGTCCGTTAACATGGCACGATAACGGTTACCATTGACGGTAACATTCTGATTTGCCTAATTTTTGAAGAAATATGGATCAATGAACCCACCAGCCCATACACCACATAATACCGTTGTTTTTAATGGGTGTAATGGTAGCTCTTGGTACTCTTCAGGTTGCTGATCAGCTCAAAGCAAGTTATGCGTTCGTAAAAAAAAAAAATTCTAACAATCAAACATGACAATACTATGATAGAGAAGTCGAAAAAAGTGGGTCCGACAATTCTGTCTGTCTGTCGGTCTGTCTGTATAGTTACCTACAGCCTAAACAGCTGGACCAATTTGGTTCAAACTTGGTACATAGTATTATTATGACGTCCTACAGAGGTGTTTTTGGATTTAGCATTCTAGCTCTAAAAGTAACGGTACTACCTGCCATACGATTTCTTACTGAAAAATTAATTTTTCTCAAAAACGGATCCTAAGATTTTGATAAAACTTTCTGTATAGGGTTTTCTGTGCACTATATGTTTTGGTTGGATTAATTTTTTCAGGAAAAGTCTTATAACGGTATCTACCATAGAACCGGTTTTTTTAAATCAAATTTTCTCGTAAGCCACTTGACGGATTTGATGAAATTTTTTATCTAGGAGCCCTTTTATAGACTAAATAATATAAATTTTTTAATATCAAACAAAAGTTTTTTAATAATATGTAATTAATTTTTTTTTTATTTTTTGTTTTTTTTTTTCCAAAAACGGTTTCATCAATTTTTTTAAATTTTATTTTTTTGATAAAAACTACAAAGTTCTAGAAGTTGGCATAAAAAAAATGGAATATACATATTTTCGAAAAGTTTTTCAAAAAAACTGTTTTTTAAAAAAAAACTGGGCGAACGATTTAAAAAAAAAATTTCTTAAAATTCTAAACAGCTTACTTCATTTTTTCCAAAAAACGTTTTAACTAGTGATTTTTAAATAATATGAAAATTTCATATCATTGCTTCACTGATTTTTTTCCAAAATCTCCACTGTCACACATAAGAGCAAGTTCGTCCGACCCAGTCGTGCACTTTATTTTATTAACGTATCCATTAAGCCAGAAGTGGGCTTCATCACTGAACAAAACACCGGATTTTCATTGAGTTTTTCCGTGTCTCCATTCCTGCACAATATCAACGCACATGCAAGAATGATTGAGAGTGTAAGTTACATGACCTTATCTCCCCGGAGTTGTTCATTGATTTATTTAATTTGTATATAGCAATAGAGCTAGTTTCATGAAGTAGGTTGATAGAAACTGTCCTTGGCTAGAATCAAAAATGTATGTTTTATTTATTAAATTTAAATTTGCAGCAACAAAATCCTTTGATCTGGGCTTATTCGAAGTAATTGGCCCAAACCGGCCCAAACTAATTACTTTGAGAAGAATATTTTTGTTGGAGAGAATCCTAACCATTTTCCAACTAAAATGGTGGGAATTATAAACAAGAATAATCTAAATTCCATAGACCTTCGCGCAGATAATATTTACAGAGAAAAACACATCATTGCTATCTTTCTTTGATATCAGACACTTTACGGTGGGCACTCGGCCATTCTACATTTACGGTGGTGTGACTATAATTCACACATTGTTGTGTTGTGGTGGACTCCTCTTTTATTCTCGTTGGAAAGCTTCATCACTTTCTTTACTATGCGTGCGAGTCTCCAGCCCGTCCGCTGGCTCAACACGATAGACTGATGCGTGTGAGTCTCCAGCTCATCCGCTGGCTCAGCACGATTAAATTAGAATACGTTGCGGGCAAGTCTCCAGCTCGTCCGCTGGCTCACCCCGATGGAAAATAACCTGCTTTGTTATCCTCTCTGAGTCACTCTCAAAACTCCCAGAGGACAACGGACTTAAAATGTGGGTCAGAAAAGGAATGGTTGGGATGGAGCGGAAACAAATATCGAGAGTTTAACCGTGCCAAAAGCGCACGATTTGACAAGGTTTTAAGAACCAAAAGAATGATTTTTGTTGCGGTAAATCTTACCGTAACAATGGCCACTATGGCTTCTTTCCACCTGCCCGAGATGTTCGAAAATTATTTTGTATGTACCTGATAGTGACGATCTTCTCATATAAATAAATGGTACTAATCCGAGCAACCAGACTGTTCTCTGACAAAAAGTATTTAATATGCGCCTGAACCTAGGCAACGCAATTATTCTGAAAACACCAATCTCTGCACAAACATTGAGTCCATTGTATTTAAAATCTATAGTACTCCGATGGGGGCATTTTACTGTGTTGCCTTCTATTACCTTAAACTTCGTTTCTAATAGCTTATTATGAATAATATGTACCTATATACTCGGAAGATAGCAGCTATAGCCAAACTTTGATTAATGATTTGTGGAAGCTATACATCATCCATATCCATATCCTAATAGCCATAATAGCTTATTAATATTGAATAATTGAATTCCATGCAACCGAAAAACCACTCTCGATTTGATCTCGCGCACCTTTCATTTTCCGTGAAGTCAAAAAGCAATATATAGATTTTATCTTTGATTGAATCTAGATCAGTTTTTGCGAATTTCGATTCAGATCCAGATTTACACATACTAACAAAATTGACATTCACTAAACGTCAGTTGGAAATTTGTTTTTCTCATTGTGGTGTTGTGAAAAGAAGCATATTTATATGTTTTAATTTATTTAAAAATAAATTGTTTTTTTTTTCAATATACATAGTAAAAAATTTTTCAAAATTGAAAATTTGTTAAAGAAAAGCAGAGTGCATTCCGTCAAAGATTTTGTTGCATATCATCCAGACAAAGAAGTGGGTGACAATTTCGTTTATAATATTGCAAACCAGCTGTTAATAACACAAACACAATAAAAGAAAAACAAAAAACAATAACTTTTTGTTTTCCATGCATATAGAATAATCGTAAAATCTGGGTCAAATCTGAGAGCAAATCTGAAATCGTCGTTGAATTCACCATAAGTCTGTCTTGCAAATCAGCGTCTAGGGTTATAGTGTCAACAATATTTTTGCGAATGATGGAGCCGCTGCGGACACTTGAAAGATGTTATATTCCATACATAATGGCAATCATGGGCCTGCTAATATAGCAGCGACACCAAGCATGCAGCAATTGCATCAGCAATTATTGCTCTAAACCAGTACTAAGAAAAACGATCACCAACAACTTGAAGTCAAGGAGATGGAGATTTACTTTAGCAGAAAAGAGATGCGAAACTTCTGTACCGTTTGTTCATGATCTAATAGGTCCGTACAATGAGGCATTGCATATAACTATAGTATTCCCACTTGAGGTGCGCCATCTATCGATGAAAAACTAAGCTCTGAAATACCATGGAAAGCAACAACAACAATTTCCACAATTTTAATTGTTGTTGTTCCTTCTCATGGTATTCTAGAGCTTAGTTTCTTGTCGATAGATGGCGCACCTCAAGTGGTAGCTGGTAGTACTATAGTTTATATATACAATGAATGAGGTGACCAAGAAAATCTTCATACAAAATTATTATTTTAAACAAATCACGCTTTGACCCCGGATCAGTAAGAATAAACAAAAAAATTTCGGAGACAGGAAAAAATTTGTACCTACAACCTACAAGGCTGAGTTTTGGTTACAGGATGGTGCAGAAGTGGTTTACAATCTGAGAACCATCCCCAACTATCCCATGACCGCTAGGTGAGTTATAGGGGTTCAAAGGCCAACAAAATGGGGTTTTCGTTTATATTCACTTTTATTTAAAAAAAAACTTATATAGATTAGTTTACTTTACATAAAATTGCTAAACAAAGTTTTCGCATACCATTTACCATTTAGAAGTTATATTACTTCTTGTTCGTCTACATCCATGTGTACGTGTATATTGTTATCCAGAAACTTAAAATTATTTTCACGTCACGAATTCATTCATGAGTGAGCGTTGATTAATCAATGGCGCCAGATTTATATATTTCCCAAACCGCTGTGATAAACGGTACACTTAAAATGTAAGTTATGAAATTTGATATAATTATGGTTTGGCCCTTTGGTGTGGATAACTATCTGTAGATAGAGCGTGGGTCTATCAGGTTTCGTGAAGTAGGTATTATATTTCAGAGATTTTAAAATTGCAGTTTATCATATAGTATAGTGAATCATAATTATATTACATTGTTTAGGGCCTTTGGAATTAAAACACCTACGAAAATTGAGATTGTAACAGATTTCAATATGTAATTAGTAATGCCGAGGGTTAATTTTTAAATTTGAAATAATTTAGAACAATTGCGTCATCAGTAATTAATTAGCTTACAATTTAATCTAAATACAACCCACCCTGGGGGTGTTAGTAGTAACGGAAGTATTTAAAACAAAGTAGTGAATTAATACCAATGCTCACAATTGGCCAGGAATCTAGATTAATTAAGGCCAAGTTCAAAAATTGAATATTAAAGCTTTAAATTTCGTTTCAAGCTCTACATTAAATCATGTTGTTGGAAGTTTATTCCCTCGCCATTCTTCGTTGTGTGAAATAAGCTCTCATAAGAATGTAGAGGTCGCGTTTCCACCTTTAAGGGAACTTATTTCAATGCACCAGATGATCCTTGATTTTTAGAGGAAGATTTTGATTTTTCGAGTGTTAGTGGAAAACTCTCAAAAACTCCTTCTCAAAACTTCAATCCAAAGAATTTTTAACCTTACCCTAGATTTTAAGAGGAATTTGTATTTTGTAATTTCTGACCCTTCTTAAAAAGCCACAAGGTCACAATTAAGAATTATGGTAAATGTTGATCATTAAAAATTGGTTTTTGATCATAAAAAACGAATTTAAGACTGAGGCAGTCCCAGTGGTCCCATGTTGAGGGGAAAACACCCAAAAGACAGGACAAGATTCTAAGGGGAATTTTTTTTAAATATATAAAAACAATCTGAGAGAAAATCTTTGAAATATAGGTAGGTATGTAGGTCCACATACTCTAACAACAGATATTTTAATTCCCTTGGCAAGCTGTCTATTTATTTCGGACACATTTTCCCTGAAAACGACTGAATTGAAATCGATAGGGAATACAGATTATTAAGAAATGCGAACAAGAAAAATATTTCGACCGAAAGTATTCGAGCTTTTTGGAAATAACTTTTAAATAAAAAACTTGATGTGAAGACGTCATGTTTCTTAACTTTGTGTTTTACCCACAGCGCAGTGGGGCCAGTTTAGAAAGAATTTTTTCAGCTTTTAATACAAAACAAAGCTTAAAAAAAAATTATAAAATTCCACGTTGACTGGATTTTTACATAGGAAAGCATTATTAAAGGTAGACAATTGTTACGAATTTTTCGTTGAAAAGGACTATTTTTTATAAAGCGTTTTTATTGAATTATTTAAACCTTTATTCTCCCAAATGCAAATTAAAGATTTCAAAATTTTGTTCGCAAAGTTAAAGTTTAAGAAAAAAAAAACTTGTTGCAATATTATTGCATTCCTAGTTTTTTCAAGAAAACTCTTTAAAAAAGTTTTCAAATATTTTCATTTTGAAATACATAGCGAATATTTAGCATAAGAACAAGTTCGTACGACCCAGTCTTGCGTTTTATTTATGTTGAATGAATTCAAAATGTTTGTGCCTTTAATTATTTTTATTTCTTTTATATGTACTATATTTGTTAACTTAAACATCAAATTTTAAAGAAACTTGAGATAATCTTAATTTTTTTTTTAATTTAAGGGGAAAAACAATCCTTTCGATGTCAAAAAAAGGAATTTTAATTTCTTAGACCTGGGAACACTGGGCAGGCCAATTAAATTTGCAAAACCAAAACTTCGAATAGGTACATTTTTTTTGGTATTTAAAAAATTTATTTTTCAAAAATTTGATTTTTGAAAAGGACTTCTTTAATGTGTGTAGAACAAAAATTACTTTCGGGATAGAACATAATTTTGTATTTTGTTGTGTTTTATTTATCGTCATCATATTATCAAAAATCGATTATGGCCTTGTTATTTATGGAAAATGTGCAAAATCTTACATCCAACCTATTAAATCATCATATCACGCCGCAGTCAGAGCCAGCCTTAAGGCATTCAGGACTAGTCCAATTAAAAACATCCTAGCTGAGGGTGGTTTCTCATCAATCGAGGAAAGAAAAGAACTCCTCACATCAAGACTTTTAGGAAAAATACTCGAATCCTATGACTCTCCAATTCTTTCGGACTCCTCAAAAATCTTAAAACGTTCCAAGACACCAAAAAAGCCATCAGCCCTCTATATAACTCTAATGTTTGCGAGAAAAATCGGCATCGAACCAAAAATTAAAAGAAAAGTTCTCGAGAGTCACCCTCCTTGGCTATTCCTCAAGGAATCCATCAACACAGTCCTCGCCCGATTTAAAAAAGATTCAACTCCTAACATGATATACCTTCAGCATTACCACGAATTACTGAATCCTTTTATCGGCAACGACTGGAACATCCTCTTTACCGACGGCTCTAAGTCTGAAGAAGGTACTTCTTTCGCAATCGTTGACTCAAACAGCAATCTCCTTTCATCCACAAAACTACCACCTTTTTTCTCAATCTTCTCAGCCGAATCCTTAGCGGTTTTGAAAGCTACGCAAATCGCATACAAATCAAAGAAAAAGACAGTGATATGCACGGATAGTCTTTCAACTTTAGCCGCTAACGAAAACATCAACAATCGATCGTCCTACATCGGCTTAATCAGAGATAACATCATCAAACTTGGAGATAGAATAAAGGTTATATGGGTGCCAGGTCACATCGGTGTGAAGGGCAATGAACTCGCCGACCGTGAAGCCAAAATATCTGCCAGGAACAGCAACCTAGCCATCTCACAATTCCAACCCACCAAAAAAGATGTTCTAAAACTGACTTCCTCCTATCTGTACAATCGAAAAATACTGGATTGCTCTCAATATCATCACCACTACTCTTCCATCAACCAAAATCGCAGCCCAGTTACCTATCCAACCTCTACGTCTGCAATCATGAACAAATGCTTCACCAGACTGAGGATTGGACACACCCAGCTCACACACAGTCACCTACTTACCAAGGACCCCCACCCATATGTCACCTCTGCCAACTTAACATCCAGCTCTCCATCAACCATTTAACTACAGACTGCACGAAAATAAATGAAATTTGCAATAAACTTTTCAACAATAATTTAAAAAATCTCCTTTTGGTTCCTTCCGAACAAAACATTAAAAATACTTTTAAAATTTTAAAAATACTCAACTTACATCAGAATATTTAAACATTATTTATCCATAATCTCTGCGGGGGCGGTCGGAGAAAGTTCTTACTCTTACTTCCCCCGACCGCCCCCTTGCAGTTGGTAACCTCAAACATTCAAATTATTCAACTAAGTAATATTATAATATTCAGCTAGAAGCCCTGGTAGCTATTAGCTTTTAAGTATTGCCCTGTACATTTATGTATAGTTTAATAAATAATAATAATAATCACGTCTAAAATAATTTTAATTTTTGAACTAGAAACTAGCATATTAAAAATTTAAATCCAAAAATCTTAAATGCACTTAAAAAAGACTGATAAGAAAAATGAACAAATAAAAATAATATTTAAATTCAAAATTTGGACGTCTACTCCACAAATTTGGAGATGATTTTCCCAAAAAAACATTTTCAAAATTTGTTTCTAAGAGTTCTTGTATCTAGAGGAGCTTTAAATTGGCGCAAGGTTACCTTCGGCAGTCATGTTGTTTTGGTGATACGTCTGTCAAATCTGCTGTTTACTATTAAGTTACTGATACCAAATCACCATTGCAAGTTGCACAATTGATTAACTTCGTTAGTGCAAACGTTTCGGGCGTTGCGCACATTTTACGGTAGACGAGATGAGCTATCAAAGTGCACTCTTCAACGTTTGATGGCCAAATTTGAGATGACCAGTTCCCAGTTCGGATATTAATCATCCAACAATCATAAGTCAAAGGAACACAAGATCTGCCAGGAATCTCTTTCATAATCTGTGAACGTGTTCTTCAGAACCTGATGCAGCCTTTTGCAGACTTCAACTTGGCGAATTTCGCCTCGTGACTTGGGCCTTCACCCATACTAGAATCAATGAACCAAGAGCACAGTTTGCATGACCAAAGACAACGGCGTTTGTTCGCTGACTGAGATTCTGAGCGTTTAAAAGAGGATCCCAATCGTCTCTAGCGATAAGTCACATTTTTGAATGGATAGTTCGCTAACCCATACCAAGTGACAATGCATCCTCAAAAAGTTATTGTTAGATGCGGATTTTGGACCAGTGTGGTGGCGTCATTGATAAGGCGGTTACCGTCAATATGGAAAGCTCTACATCAGAGAGATGATGTATGTAATTATGGCCCAAATTGAATCACATAAACCTAGGCGACATGTTATTCCAGCAGGACTCTGCTTAGTGCCTCGTAGCGGACGTCTCGATCTACAACATCTCTTTCTACCAGCCCTTATTGAAAAACCTTATAATGGGTGTTTTTAAGCTGCACGAGAAGTTTCGAAACTGTGTTGACATTTCTGTTCAGTAAAAGTTGGCAATTCATCATGAATCGTTTAACGCCGGAACAACGCTTTCAAATTGTCGAAATTTACTTTGAACAAAATAAATATGTTCGCGAAGTTTATAGAGGACTTCGGCCATTTTACATTCAACATAAACAGCCTTGTGAGCAACCAATTCGTGTATCCACTACATTTGGTTCCAACAATATGGCGCACTTTGCCATACAGTGCGTTTAAATATCAATTTATTGCAAAATCAATTTGGTAAGAACTGTATTTCCAGAAGTGGTCCTGTTAACTGGCCCGGTCCCGCTCGTTCGTGTGACTTTTATGGGGCTATGTTAAGTCAAATTTATTGGAAAAAGTAGTAGACTATGAAACATCTGGCATCTGGCAGGTTGGTTAGTATGTCGGACAGTTTTTTTCTTGGGAACTGTATCTTGAGAAATAGAACAAATAAATACACACACAGAAATGGTTGAGAGCTTCAATCACTAGGTGTTGTTCCTATGGAGCTGTTCATGCCACCATATTTGTTTATTTGTATTTAACGGTATGAATTGCAAAGATATTGAATTTTAATCTCAAGCTGAATAAAATTAAATACAACTTTTTACAAACCCTTTATTAAAAGCGGATTGTTAACCTTATATAACCATTTTTTTTTTGACAAGACGTGACAACCAACTTTCACCACGCACCGTACTCATGATCCTATCAAAATGTTCATTATAAAAACGAAAATGCGTTACAAGTGTCAAAAAAACATATCCATCAACTCAATGCGATTCCAGAAACACAATAATTCAATCTAAATGTAATTTCCGTTGATCAAATAATGCAGTGATTATTTACAATACGTCTTGTGACAATGCAATAAGACCCTTAAGGCATCATCGGCTTCGGCTTAAGTCTTAAGTCACACGACCTTCTCTAGGTTTAATCGGACAAAAGGTGCACGTCATGATGAATGCATATTGAAAGACCACATTGTCCACACCCATTCGATGCCTTGTTAGCCTCTTTAAATGCAACAACAATGAAAGCCAACCAAAGCCGAAAGATTTTGAGACCTTAATGCCAAAAGTTGAATCGAGAAATCGAGGGTGCGGGCTCGATGGTAAACCTTAAACTACACTTTGGTAGTTGCAAGTAATGTGAAAAGTATCTTTCGCAAGCATATCGCATCTCATCACACATTTCTGTTTATTTACGGACAATTTTTCGGCGCTTTTTATCGTCTGGTCTTCACTTACACTTCTTGAAGTTGATGTTATGGATGAAGCTTATGGATCTACAAGTTGTTGGAGGTCCAATGACGCGACGACGCCGACGGTGGACCAGCACCAGTAGAAGTAGTCGAACATCTTTTGCTTGGTTCGGTGTAGTATGACATGAAACGTCTGTTGGTTGCTTGTGATTTCTGCAGACAAACAGTCTGCAAATAACTTTCCAACCGTAAACACCGAAACGCTCCTTTCACAGCTCTCCAAAGGAGTATCCAAAAAGTTCCACATGAATATTCCATTATTGCCCGTTGCCAGTATGCCCGTAGATTTTGAATGATTCGTCGAGATTTTCACCCTGAAAATTTGCAAAGCCCGCGCACTCAACCGTTACACTTGATTTTTTTATTTAATTTTTTTTATTTGAATTTGTATTATTGTTGTGACTAGTGACTGACGGTTTGTTTACTTTTGAAAAAGAAATCTCGTGGCTTAAACATTGTCTTGTAAAGTGGTGATCTTCAATTAGCCTGAGACACGATCACGCGGTTCGGTTTCTTCTCTTTGAGCTGTGGCGGCGGTTATATGTGTTTGCTCCCAAACTGTTGGAATAAAATTTAATTTTTATTTTTGTGCGCAGAAGAAGAAATTATTACAATTTCTCAGTCTTCAATTGTTACTTAAAAAAAAATTAAAACTAAAAAATTTAAAATGCAGTTGATGGTAAGTTTGTTTTTTGCTTTACTTTTTTGGGTGTTATTTTTTATGGAAGATTAATGTGGGAAAATTTTGGTTGCTACAGCTACTGGGTACGCTGTAAACGTAATAATTTATGTAGCTGGAGCTATTTAAAATGCAAAATGTAATGGACTATGATTGTTTAACTTTTGTGGGCATAATTTAGTGTGTTTGTTTTGAGCTTGAATTTGATACCGCCCATCAAGATTGTATCTTTTATATCAAATTAAGACTTAGATCATTAAAGGGCAACGTTTATTTACCATTTTTAATTTGGCAGGAAGGAATTGAGAAATATGCAAACCTCTGTTAAAATTTCTAACTTATAAAAAAAAATAGTGCACATACGCCACAGTGTCGGTTAGTTGCTTGTTGTAATGTATTTTTGAATTTGAATTTTTGAAAGAATTTTGAAAACTTTAAGTTTATGATTCTGCAAAAATAAAATTGCTTTTGAAATCTACTGATCCATCTTGTTAGTTCTTCACGTTTTTTTTTTTTTTAAATTTTATGATACATTGTTTAATTTTTCATTAATTTAATCACTTGCTTTTTAAGGCTTCAAAGCGATAGAATTGTTATCGTGGAATCGCAAACAAATTTTCTTTTGGGATGGGGAGTGCGCTTCATATCATTTTTTTCACTTTGATATTTACGAATTTGTAAAGTATCACATAAATTTCATTGCTTTCATCACAGACAGACAGACAGACAGAGAAACATCAATTTAGATGAGAAAAACTTGACCGAGTTATCAATTTAATCTGAGCCTTCACCATTAGCTATACCTTCACCAAGCCGATGGTAGTGAGAATAAGTGTTGGGCAGCTTTTGACTTGTGTTTCCAATCCAATCTAAAAGTTTGCTCTTTTGAGAAGATATGATTTTTATTGAAAAACTCATGGGAATAGTCTTATAACAGTACCTACCTCCCACAGAATTGGTTTTTTAAAATGAATTTTTTCGTAAGCCACTTGACGGATTTTGTTGAAATACTTTTCCAAGAAAGTTTTTAAGAGTTTTAAAAAAGTAAAATGCACGACTGGGTCGCACGAACTTGCTCTTATGATAAGCAATTGCGTAGTGGCTGCATATATGGATATTAAAAAAAATTAAATAATTTCGAAAATTCTTTTATTTTTTAAATTAGTTTAAGAGTTTTCTCGGAAAAACTAAGTATGCAATAAAATTTCAAAGCTATACGTCAATCTAGGAAAAAAAAATATTGAAAATCGTTGGACCAGTTTTTTTTTAAAAAGGTTATTTTTGAAAAACTTTTTCAAAAAATATTTTGAAATTTATTTGAGTATGCAAATATATGGCAATCCGTAGTTTACATTTGAAAAATAATTTAAAAAAAAAATCAATGTACCCGTTTCCAACATATTTCGAAAACCAAAAATTTTTTTGAAAAAATTATAAAAAACCAAAAAAAAAAAGTTTTTGAAAATTTTGAAATGCCATATTAATAAAATTATGAATGACTTCATGTGGTCAAAATTTTATTGAAATCGAATGTATAGTTTACGAAAAAATTTGATTTGAAAATACTGGTTTTATGAGAGGTACCGTTATTAGACAAATTTTGAAAAAAAATTTCAAACCAAAAGATAGATTTTCTTGCAAAAATAGCATTCTGAAAGTTTTATCAAAATCGTTAGAGCCGTTTTTGAGAAAATCAATTTTTGTCTTCAAGATTGTATGGCAGGTGCCGTTATTTTTGGACCTAGAGCAAAAATAAATAAAATGCACGACTGGGTCGCACGAACTTGCTCTAATGAGTGACAGTGGTTTATGGGCTTGAGATTTTGATAAAAATAAAATTTTCAAAATTCTTAAATAAATACTTAAACTAATTTGAGCTGAAAAAAAAGTACGCCATTTTATTTCTTGGATAAATTTGAATTTATGAGAATAAATTTACAAAAATCTGTGGAGCGGTTTTTGAGAAAAAAAGTTTTTTTTGAAAAACTTTTTGAAAAAATTTTTCAAAAAAAATTCAAAAACGCCAGTTCATAGGTATTCAGCAAATACATTTATTTAAATTTAAAAAAAAAAAATTTAATTAGCAGTTTTCAAAATATTAATTTTTTAAATTTTTTTTTTAAAAATGCTTTTAAAAATACAACAAAATATTTTACAAAAATATTGGTATGCAATACAAATTGAGCTACCTACAGCTATATGTGTGTGAAATTTCGAAAGAATCGGTTGAGTCGTTTTCGAGATAGTCGAAAGCAAAAAAAACGGTCCTATGGAAAGTACCGTTCTTAGCCATTTTTTAAAACTTTTTTTTCAGCCATATGATTGGTCGTACCTAAAAAGCAACACTGATTTTTTTAATTAAAAATCGTTAGAGCCATTTTTGAGAAAAATAAGCTTTAACGTAACGGTTGTATGGCAGGTACCGTTATTTTTTGAGCTAAAAAAAAAATTTCAATTTCCTTTCTGTACAATACCTAAAAAAGTCTATATACCAAGTTTGAAGCAATTCGGCCCACCCGTTTGGGCTGTAGGTTTCATACAGACAGACAGACAGACAGACAGACAGACAGACAGACAGACAGACAGACAGACATACAGACGGACAGAATTTTTAGACCATCATTTTTCGTCTTCGCTATCATCGTAATGTCATGTTTGATTGTTATCTCAAAACTTTTTTTTTCGACGAATGCATAACTTGCCTTATAGTACCTATAATCGCAAGTAAAAATTTGTTCCGAGGGACGGCCAAATAAATCCTAAATACCAAATTTGAAGCAAATCGGCCCACCCGTTCAGCCTCCAGAGGCGCGAACAGACATACAGACAGACAGACAGACAGACAGACAGACAGACGGACGGAATTCCCAGACCCACTTTTTTCGACTTCTCCATCATCGTAATGTCATGTGTGATTGTTATCTCAAATTTTTTTTTCTGCACGAATCCATAACTTGCCTTATAGTACCTATAATCGCAAGTAAAAAGTAAAAATGTCTGTCTAATATTTCCAGCAGCGTACATTTGGTTGAGATTTTACTCCCTTCTAGGTCCTTTAGCTGCATGAGAAGTTTCGATGGTTGTTATCTATGGTTTGACAGTTAAAAATGTCAAACGGTGTTGACATTTCTGTTCAGTAAAGTTTGGCATCATCATCATGAATCGTTTAACCCCGGAACAACGCTTCCGAATCGTATAAAATTACTTTAAAAAAAAAAATGTGTTCGCGAAGTTCAAGAAGTTCACCGTACCGTATATGGAGCGCAAACAATTCTCAAGCTATTAACAAATCACTACCATATCCATTAGATTTTACCGTTTGGTGCAGTTTACACGCTGGTGGCATCATCGGTCTTTATTTTTTTGGAAATGAGGAAGGAGCGAGCCATGCTGACTGATTTTTTGTGTCCAAAATTTGATCAGCTAAACATCCACGACATTTCGTGCCAACAAGATGGAACAACTTGCCACGCAGCACGCTTAACCATCAATTTGTTGACAACTTTATTTCCAGAAGTGGTAAATTTTTTTTGCGAATGCATAACTTGCCTTATACAGGGTGGGCCAAAAGAAGTCATCCATCCGATGTTGTTTGGCTCTCTTTTTTTTCTAAATGAAAAACTTCGATTCCGTTTTTGATTATGTTTATTTGAACCTTTAGATATGTATTGGTTAAGTCGAGCAGATGATATCAGCCAAATGGGCACCGTCACAATTGATTGCTCGTTTTATGGCATTTTCCATCACTTCAGCGAGAACTTCGGGCGACAGATTCTCGCACTCGTGTCGAATATTGTGTTTGAGGGCTTCCAAAGTCTCGGGCTTGTTCACGTAAATACGGGACTTCAAAAAACCCCACAAAAAAAGTCTGAAACGGTCAAATCAGACAAACGAGAGATGAAGCGACCCGGGAACGCCGCCTTCAGAATATCAGTTCATGTCCGTTCATGTATCGCTCCATGGCCTGTTCACTTAAATTCTGCATCTGTCTAGTCCACAAATGTCAAAACAGATTTGACATTGGCGGCCATTTGCAAAAATGAGAGCATCTTCCAATAGGGTGATTTCTGTTTGCCCACCTTGTAGTACGTAATCGCAAGTTTAAATGTCAGAATTACCTTTTGAATCTTTTTCCTTTGCGCTTGTTGTATTTGATGCAATGCTCTGCTCTCATATGTGGACAAAAATAGATGAAGCTACCCAATAGCCTATGTTGGCCTACCCTATACTCCAACTTCTTGGGTGTAGAACGTTTTGGTGCCACTATGGTTATTTTACTTGATGTGCTCGTGTCATAGCGATTCCATTAGTATGAAAGATGTAACTTCGTTTTAATATGGAATTAAAAATCTATGAAACGAAGTTTTTTTGGTATTTCACTTTTAAACGAATAAATTTACTAAGTTCCATAAACTAATGGAAGCTAAATATCAATACCCTATGCCGTATCCATTTAAATATTTAGAAAAAAAATTAAATAGCAAAAGTGTTGTTCAACCCATTAGTGGAGGTTTCCTCATATCATCATAAATAATTGTAAGCACCTACTTACCAAAGAAAAACTTATAGTTTGCCTGAGCTAGGCTCTTGTGCTATCTTTACCAATATGTATAATCATCTGTTCCGGCACGTCTGATCGCCTTTCAGCAACTCCATTGTGAATCGGTATGCAAAAAATACATTATATACTCGTACATATGTTGAAAAGTAATTTGTTTAACGAAGATCTTTTTGCACGCAATATATGCTCAATCTATCAGGCGTTCATCTTTTGTGCCGCCTTTTGATCAGGAATGAATTATTGCTCGTAGGTCATAAAGGTGCTCATATTTCATCAGACCTTTAGGACAACCTGTGGGAGCGTACAGACATTTTTTTTGTTTTTTGGTGGGTAAGCTCTATTGATTCCAAAATACCCATCGCCATCAATTCCAATAATATTGAGTTACAGAAATTTCCCAACTTTTTTCTTAGTTGAATGAAAAAAAAACCTTGCACCTTTCTTCGTGTTATGACAGCGAATTCGTGATAAATTTTAAGATGTCTCTATTCACTCACTTCGTTTTCTATTTTTCAATTCAACATGCAAAATGTATTTTGAAAAAAAAAAAAAATTACAACCTCTTTGGAGTCGCAGTTAGGGCTTGGAATAACAAATAGTAATGTCATCTGTTGAATTAAACTTTTTACCACGGACGAAGAGAAGGAGGCAATATAAACAGATGGATGCTGTACCAGACACCTACAAATTCGAGAGCGTCACGAAGATCGTTCCACAAAATCTCATACAACAAGCACGAAATGCAAAAGTATTAAAATTTCTTGTTCACTTTAAGAAAAAGATTTCTATTCAATTTATAAAGTCACGAAGGTTGAGCGACTCTGGTGACGAAGACACGCCTGACCCAGAAATTTTTAGCTAACAATTATACAGAAGCTGATGGTTATAGTGATGGAGACGCCCTTAAGCATAATTAATTTATTTTAATTAAACTATTATAAATTCTCATAATTGGTGTTACCTACTGATACCGGTGCAATTGGATCTTATTAATAAATTAACGGAAAGTTGTGAGAAAAAAAATGAAAATAAAATGCACCACTGGGTCACACGTCGTCGTACTGTGCTCTGTTTGTGCACTAAAATATAAGGAATTGAAGATGTTTTTTACTGAAAAAAAAATACTAAGCTTCGAATAAAATTTCTCCGAATATATTTAAAAATTGGCGTTCATTTCATGAATGGCGAAAAGTACAATTAACTTAAGGGTACTCCCAATGAAATACAAACACAGTTTATTAAAATAGTTTGGCTTTCAATTTTCAACTGAATTCTTCCAAAAAATAAAAACTTAGTTTCCCTAAAAATACTCTGAGCATACCTATATCATAAAGTTTGGTGAAGAACCGTTTTTAGGAAATTTTATAAAAAAAAAATATTTTAAATTTTAAAGAGTGAGTTTCACGTTATACAGGAAACACTGTACCATCTGCAACGAAAATAATCAAAAATTCAATTTCAATTTTTCAATTTCAATTTATTTTTGTATCCATTTTCACTTAAATCTAGATAACAGTAATTTTATTTAATATAAATGATGATAGTATAAAGATTGTGAATAAGAGTACAATAAGGTCAATCTATAACTATGAAGTTAGTGTTGATTGATCTTACAGATAATTTTTGAACTGAGAAATAACTGACATGGGGTAATATCAGCCTTTTTGAATTAGTTTTTTTAATTTTTCTATAATAAGAATATATTTACAACATTGTTATCATTATTTTTACATAATTAACATTTTGTAGGTACAGAAGAATCTTTTTTTTTTTTTAACAGTATTATTATTTTTATTAGGTTAATATTATGGTTATGTCGTGACTCTAAATAATAACTCTACATCATTGAGATCAAGAGTAAAAAGCAATGATCTGACGTTCTTAAGAAAAGATTTAAGATTGCAGATAGTTCTGATAAAAAAGGGAAGCTTATTAAACAGTTTAGCGGAGGTTATAAGATAAAAGTTTGTAAAAAGTGATCTGCGGGCCATCGGAACATTGAAAAGTGCTAAATTATTTACTCGTAAGTGAAATACAGACAAAATTCTAGTTGGAACATTGCCACTTTGTATATAAAATTCTCTCAAAACTTTGAAAACATATAGATGCCTAAGAGGTAGGATGCCCAAATTACAAAAAAGAGGCCAGCTATGTGCGAATCGATTTTTCCCGCTTATGATACGTATGATATGTTTCTGAACAACCAAGACCTCCCCAACTAACTATACCGTATTGGAGTTTTGAATTAACAAGTCCGTAATAAATCATTGACAAAACACTACGTGAACAGTATGGTTTTAAAAGATACATCTTTCGAATTACGAGTGTCAGATAAGTTTTAACTGTTTCAATATGACACTTCCAGTTCAATTTTTTGTCGATATGTACCCCTAAATATTTGAAAGAATCTACTGAATCGATCTTAAAACAGTTCATCGAACACAAATTATTGCCTGCGAAGTTGTTTCTTCCGCAAATATGTAGCGGTAGGCAAAATTTTTTACAATCATGTGAATGATAGAAAACATCATAATCGTTAGAAGTGCACCTTAATGGCTCAAAATGCATCATCTTAGTTTTTTCACTCATTATTAATTTGTCAACTGCAAACCAGGTTCTGAGCGTTTGAAGATCCTCATTAATCATAACTATGCATTCGAAATTTGATTTTCCTGTATATGTAAACGCTACATCATCAGCAAAAGCTATTTGTTTAGCGTTAAATCGTTGTTGAAATAAGGAGTTCACATACATAAGAAATAATAATGGGCCCAACACAGATCCCTGTGGAACTCCATTCTGTATGAAAAGTGATTTACTAAAAACTCCATTGACAAGTACTTTTTGCTCTCTTCCTACCAGATAAGAATGAAACCACTCATAAATTGATCCTCTAAAGCCTGCATTATAAAACTTGACTAAAAGCAAATCATGATTAACCATGTCGAACGCTTTGGTCATATCAATGAAAAGTGCCATAGTTGATTGATTTTGTTCTATACCACGGTATAAATTGCAGCATAGTTTTAGAATGGCATCTTCTGTGGATTTACCGGATCTGAATCCAAACTGATCGTCTGAAAAATGGTTATTTTTTTCTAAGAACGAAAGCATTCGTATTTTAATTAATTTTTCAAAAACCTTTGAAAAGGTGGGCAGTAATGAGATTGGTCTATAGTCAGTAATATTTTTCTATAACCTTTTTTAAAAAGAGGAATTACTTCAGCACATTTTAACAGATTCGGAAATATACCACGCTCAACACTAAGATTAAAAATAAAACTCAAAATATCAATGATTTCCCATGCTATTTCTTTTAAAAGATTTCCAGAAATACCATCACTGGTGCAAGAATTTTTATTTTTCAAGCTAGTTATCATTTTATAAACTTCTCCAGGCGTGATATATTGGAAACAGAAGCTATTTACTTGCATTTTATCTTCTTTTATGCTTGACAAAATGTTACAGTTGCAGCAGTTGTTTATAGGAAAAGAAGGTCTTAAAGTTTCCGAAATATTCACAAAAAAATCGTTAAAACTATTAGCTATTAAGCTGAAATCATTAACTATATTGTTATTAATTAAAACATTATTAATCTCTTTGTTTTTGGACTGTTTTCCTAGAATGTTATTTACAACTTCCCATTCTTTCTTGACATTACCTTTGTAACGATTAAAACGATTAATATAGTAGGAATTACGGGCATCATCTACCATTTTTTTAGTTCTTTTGCACAGTTTCTTATAATATTTTTTTAAGCCTGTATTTAGTGGATGTTTACTACACTTGTTAGCTATTTTTTTTTTGTATCTATGAGTTTTAATAAATGAGGTGTCATCCAGACTTTTAACATTTTTTTTGTGTGCCTATTAGGGATAATATGAGAAGAGTCTTTAATATGATTATTCAAAATTGAATTAAATAAATAAAAAGCTTTAGAAGGATTTCTTTCAAGATAAACTACTTCCCGAAATTCATACCTCAACTTTTCACGCAGCATACAAAAGTCTGTTTGAAATTTTTCTTTCCTTATTATTTGAGATTGGGTATCCGAATTATATTTGCACATACATATTTAGAGCACAAAAGTAGTGGTCCGTTATTTTGTAATCGCACACATAACTTTTAAATACAGATTTATTATTTATATGGAAACGCACAAACATATGGTCAATACAACTAGTACTAGTATCAGTTATACGGGTCGGTTCGTTTATAACACTTTTAAGACCAAATGAAGCCATTAAGAGCGAATAATTTTCCGTATATTTATCAACTTTATCCAAAAGATCAATATTGATATCTCCTAGTACTATAAGGTTTTTTTCTTTTTTAGCTTCAAGTATGGTTTCAAGTTCATCGAGAAAGATATTTTTAGTAACATATTGCAATCGGTAAATGCAAATAAAGGTATACCAATTATCATTAAAGAGAATATTTACACTCAAAATATCAGCACTGGTAGATTCAATTTTGTTGCAATCACACAAAAGATCACTTCTCACAAAAGCTGCTACACCGCCAGCAGAATATGATTCATTACAATTGCCATACAAAGTGTATCTATTTATTTTATAATCATTCAATTCATTACCGTATATCCAAATCTCACTTACAAATATAACTAGAGGCAATTTTACAAGAGATTCAATGTGCACTAAGAAATTATTAAAATTTTTTCTAAGGCTACGAATATTCTGATGCACACAAAAAGATTCTTCTACCAAAATTTCATTTAATTCACTATCATAATCATTATTTAAGTCATTTACATTAGGAGTCACAGGATTGTTTACATGGTTGTTTAAAATGTTATTTGTACTCATAATTTATTTAAGTCAGTAATGCAATTTATTTTAATAAAATTATCACCCTCTTCTTTCCTCATGTAAACAATCCCATTCCTAACCCACAAATATTTATATTTTTTTGAATCTTTGAAATTAAACAGATTCATATGTAGGGGGCACAACGCACATGGGACCACCTAATTCCTCTGTGCCCCAACAAGAATGCCTTTAAAAAATAATATCGACGTGTTTGACAGCGAATATTTCGCAAAACTAAAATTGCACAAAGCTTAGTGTTGCTTTGTGCAATTTTAGTTTTGCTCACTGTTTTCGATATAAAAACTTAAAATTATTATTACATAGCCTTAACATTTTTCAATTCAATCAATTCAATATTTTTATTTTATCAATATTTTGTACATTATAACAATAATTAGATAAACAGATAAGCAGTGGTAATAAAGTTAATATACAAAATATCAATAAAGTGCTGCAATCAGTAGTTTACAGAGGAACTAGTGTCGAAAGCAGCAAAGAAAATAGATAAATAATTAATAAATAAATAAGAAATATAAACAAAAGTAGAAAAACAAGGATTTAAAAAACATACTTTATATAAAATCAAAAAAATATTAATAAAAACTTTATATAGAAAAAAAGTTTGGTGATGTGGGGTCACGGCAAGATACTCAAAACAAATTATATTGGATTTTTTTTTTTTTTTTTTTTTTTTTTTTTTTTTTTTTTTTTTTTTTTTTTTTTTTTTAGCTAGGAACATATAAAAGATGGTTAATTTGATCATAATTAAGATTTAAAAGCCAAAGTTTAACTTTATTGAGAAAAATAGATTCTTTTCTTATTAAACGTATCGAGTAAGGTAAAGTGTTAAATAGTCTGGGAGCAATTGATGTGAAGAAGTTCAGAAATATTTGCAGGTTGTGGGCTGGTACGGAGGCCAAATTAAGATTATTCACTCTTAGATTATAGTTCAAAGAAAACCTATTAATTTGATATCCTGAACGATTAAAAAACAACTTCAAAACTTTATAATAGTACAGGTGTTTCAAAGGCAATATTTTAAGTTTGCAGAAAAGAACAAAGCTGCTACTTCTACGACTTTTATTGCAGATTAGACGAATTACAAATTTTTGCGAGATTAAAATTGGGTTCAACTTGTTATTATGAGTACCGCCCCAAGAAATAATTCCATATGCAAGCTTTGAGTGGACTAGACCGTAATAAATACACTTAAGAAGAACTTGAGAGCAATATGGTTTTAAAAAGTAAAATTGCCTCGTGGCGGCCAAAAGATATTTCTTAAGTGCTTCAGTATGGAGAGACCAGTTCATCCTCGAATCAAGCGTAACCCCAAGATATTTGAAACTCTTAATATTATCAATATTGAAACAATTATTAGAGCAAATGCCCGTATCAAAAAAAGTTTGTGAGCAGTTGTTGGTAGACCTACAAACTTCCTTGCTATATTTAAACTTATTGCACTGTGCACAATGGTAAACGAAATCACCGTAGTATACTTCCTTCCCAGCAACATTAAAAAACATTATTTTTGTTTTATCGCTTATTACCATTTTATGTATTTGGAACCAATGACTTAATAATTCTAAGTCATGATTTATGTCTGCCGAGAGATTTGGAATCGAATTGCTCTGGAATGAACATGCCATATCGTCGGCAAATGCAATACACTTGCTGCGATAATTAAGCGAAAAGAGAGAGTTAATAAAGATCAGAAAGAGAATCGGACCTAGCACGGATCCCTGAGGAACTCCCAAGGACACAGTCTTATAATCACTCAAATGATCATTTAATTTAACCCTTTGTGATCTATCTTTTAGATAAGTGTTGAACCATCTGTAAATACTGCCACGAAAGCCACATTTATAGAGTTTATCCAAAAGAATTTGGTGATCAACGGTGTCGAAAGCTTTGGTGATGTCTATAAAAAGAGCTGCTGTATGATACCTGTCATTTAAGCTATTGTAGATGTTTTCGCAGAATTTGACAAGAGCACCTTCAGTTGAAAAACCACTACGGAAACCAAATTGACAATCAGAAAGGAAATTGGTTTTATCAAGGAATGTTACCATTCTATTCTTAATAGCTTTTTCGAAAATTTTAGAAAAGGATGACAATAAAGAGATTGGCCTGTAATTGTTAAGTATTTTTCTATCCCCTTTCTTGAATAAAGGAATCACTTCAGCTTGCTTTAAATCATCCGGGAAAACGCCAGAAAGAATGCTTTCATTATAGATATAAGATAAAACATCAGATATATTGAAAGCTATTTTTTTAACAAAATTATTTGAGAAACAATTCGTTGCTTCTGAGGAAGAATTTTTTAGGGACATTATTATTTTGTAAACCTCAAATGACGTTATAGATTCAAAGAAGAAACTTTTCCTAGAAAAAGGATCGTGGGATAGACATAAGCAGCTCGTGTCAGTGGCACAACTATCCGCCACAACCTTAGAACCTATAGAAGCAAAATAATTGTTGAAGATGTTAGCTAAATCCTTGGGGTTGTTAATAATGCTATTTTCAAACTTTAAACTTTTAATCTGATGATGTTGAGAGGTTTTATTCAAAATTTCTCTAACCAATGTCCATTCCTTTTTAGAGTCTCCTTTGGATTCACAAAATTTGTTTAAATAGAAATTGTTTTTACAAAAAGATACATCCCTAGCTATTTCCTTACAGAGCTTCTTATAAGAAGACGAAATATCTGAGTTATTAGGATGTTTAATTTTTTTCTTATAAAATGTATTCTTTAATTTAATTTTATTAAGTAAATCATTACTCATCCAGGGCTTAAGCTTTTTCATATGTTTCGCGTTTTTAGTAACTATATATGAACATTGATTGACATTGTAATTTAACCTAGTAATGAAGTTTAGATAGCATTTAGAAGGATCGTTTTCATTATATGTATTATCCCAGCATTCAAAACTAAGCAGATTATTTAACGCCACAAAATTCGTTTTTTTGAAGGACACTGAAGGACAAGAAACATTTTGCGAGACTGTTGCTGAGGCATATTCCAGGGACAAACAAGTCATACAATGGTCAGTTAATTGTAGGTCTAATACAGAGCTTTTGAGAGACAAATCTTTCAAGTTGCGAAAACGCACCATTATATGGTCAAGACAAGTACTGCTAGAGTTAGAAATACGAGTAGGCTTATTAATACAAGATTCAAATCCAAAAGATGTGAGTAGGAATAAATAGTTATCAACCAGAATTGTATTTTGTAATATATCTATATTAATGTCACCTAATAAAACAATATCATTGGATTGCTCACATGCTAGTAAATTTTCCAATTCATTATAAAAAACAACATTTGAAGAGTCATTAAATCTGTACACGCAAAAAAAAGTTATTTTATTTTTAATTATTTTTACCCTTAAAACGTCGCAGCTCTGCAAATTATAACAAGAACTTTCCACATCAATTTCACTCTCTAAAAAAGCTGCAACACCACCTGCAGCATACTTATTATTACAACACGACAAAAAAGTGTACCCTTCTATATTAAAAAGGTTACTTTCACTTTCGTAAATCCATGTTTCCGACAAAAAAATCAACTTAGGCTTGTTCACAAAAGTATTTAAATTAGCAAGAAAACAATCAAAATTTTTGCGCAAACTTCTAATATTTTGGTGAATTATAAGGAGGTAAGGATAACAATTTTGGTCGAAAACAAGGCAATCAACATCTGCACAGTTAACGGATGGAACATAAGTTAAATTTGTGAGTGGATCTTTCATATTAAACTAGTTCTTTAATTTAGACAAGTTCATGGAGGTCTGCCTCCGAATTAATAATAATTAATTTATCATGTTCCTTCTTGCGCATATATATTCTCCCGTTTTTGACCCAAACATATTTATACATCTTTTTTAGCTCTTTGTGCAGCTTTAAGCAGAAACCTTGTCGCACCATTAAGAGATTCATTAATAAAAATTTTTTTGTTATAATCATCACCAAAAATTTTTGAAGAAATCAAATTATTTTTATTCACGTACTTATTTTTCAAAGCAATATCTTTTTTTAATTTAGAAACAAATTTAACAACTATAACATTTGATGCACTGCTATCTGTATTATTATTAAATTTTTTTACATTTTTAACAAAACAATCGTCAATATCATCAACTGTAATGTCCATATCCACTCCTTTTGAGAAGATCTTTAAAGCACATTCAAGGGCATTGGTCTGAGTTACATTCGGTGTTCCCACTATTTCGACAAAATTTTCTCTTTTTTTTTTAACCAATTTATTAATTTCTTCTTGAAGAACTTTGACAGTGTTGGAGAGTTTATTATTTTCCACTTGTAATGAGCGAATTAAAGAGAGCGCGCAGGAGTTATCTGATCGAAGTGCGACTATTTCGTCATATATAGCCTCTAAGGTAATCGCTTTATTTTGTATGCGGCTATCACTTTGTTGAAGCTCAGCCGGTTTTAATTGGTGTTGGCGGGGAAATGGTGGAGACCCTGGATCTATACTCTGTAATTGCTCTTGTTGATGTTGTTGTTGTATCAACTTTTCTTTTCCAAACCGCTGATCGTCTGATGACTTATTAATTGATGGAATATTCACTTGTAATTCAGCTAATGCAAGTGGAGATGTAACGCCCTCTCCGACAGTTTTTTCTCTACCCTCTTTAAAGCGTTTGGGGCTAGAAGAAGGAGGGGTACAGGGGGATTCTCTGCGAGCAGAAGCACAATTGAAACAAAGAAATTGTTTGTTTGATTTTTGCAAAAGTTCGATATCTGATTGTTGAATATTCACACAATTATAATGAAAAAACTGATTGCAACCGACACATTTAATTTTAGGATTTGAGCGCGCAACTTTATTGCAAATGCAAGGCATTGTTACAAATGAGTATTAAATTTGAGTGATTTGCAGCAAAAAAATAAAAATAGGCTTAACAACAGATTGAGAACGTGTTGACCCCACGACACCACAGACTCAATTCTAGTGGACGATATTTCTCAAGACAATTTTAATAAATCTAATCAAATGCTTCTATTTGTTTCATTAATGAAATGATTGCTTTTATTAAATGGATAAAGTTGAAATCGAGATATTTACGGAAGTTCGTTTTGATGCCTATTAAGCACCTTATTACCATGGCAAATTGATTGTATGTGTTGATTCGTGGTTTGTGGACCTTGGCTTCTTTTTCAAAGACACCAAGCCAAACTAACAAGTATACTTTTATAACAGCTAGATGCAATTATTTCCCAGCTCGGCCTTATTTTTTGATTAACATAAATCAGTGGAAAATTATTATAAGCTCCATTTTTAATAGGGAAAAAATAAATTGGGCAGTAAATTAACAATTATTATTATTTGAGGTGTTGAATTAAAAACAGTAGCACGAAACTGTAATAATGTAAACTTGACCCTACATCAAATTTAAAAACATTTTTGTTTGTCTAATGAAACTAGATAATTACTGACTAAACAGTTTTATCCAGTTTGTGGTTTTATATTTTATAATTTAGATTAAGGAAATCAGTTTTCAAATGCAATAATAAAAGGTGTCGTAAATGAACCACACAAATATTGAGTTTATTTTCGATTAAGACTGTCTCTTTGAATATATGAAATAAACATACATATTAAAGCAAACCAACAAAAAAATGGTTTTAGCCCACTTCGTCTCAATTGATAATCAACATGTCAATCATGAATGAACTATGACGAATGAAATTCAATTAAAATCGAAAAGGAAATAGGCCTCGTTATAGACTACAAGGAAAAAGGCAAATTAATCCAATAATGTAATACTGACACGCGAACACCCGATGGACGTCTCGAACGTTCGTTCGCATTGAGATCATTGACCGATAGGCAAAATCTTTCTACGATTCATGGCATGGGCCTTTCAAAATTCTGTCCAGCACCTCCATTGCCCATTTTTGCTTGCAGTTTGTTAGCCTTCTATCATAGTCATTTTCAAATTGCTTGGCTATAACTTCATGCTGTGACCTGTGATCGAATCGATTGCAAAAGGCAATACAAAAGAACGTTTTTTCCGTCCCTACCCCTACTGGAAAATCAAGAAATTAAATGTCAGTAGCTGCTTTCATCATCAAAGAGTCGTACGCAGTTTTTGTTGTTGATTCAATTACAATGCATTTGTAATTTGTTAATCCTTATTAGAAATTATGTGGAATTATAATGCAACTCTTCGTTTTCCGAATTTTTCTTTTTGCTTAATCATACTACTGAGAAAAAAAAATATCAGAATCGGTTTTCCTGTTCTGGAATTCTTAGCACTGATGTGCGTTAGCATCAGTTGCTTTTATATTTAAAGATAGATTTTATGTCAAAAGTAGATGAGCTGATTAAATTAATCCATCAACTTCAGCTATTTATGAAAACTAAAAATGTTTTGAATAATTTTTCATTTGAAAATACGAAACAAAACAGAAGAACACTCATTGGCCAATTAATTGGCCAGGCTTCAGTTCTTTCATCACATCTTATTTGATACAACCCTTTTAAAAACATACATATTTTAATATTTGCTTAACTTATACTATTTCATAAATTGTCATAAATTAATAAAACCTGCAGCACGTACAATATTCAAATCTGTCAACTATAAATTAAAAATCAAAAAACCTTATTCAACACATTTTGACTATTCAGATGATGAGCATAAGTTTGTCAATCAATGTTGTATCATATGATAAAAAGTAGATATCATTAATAGGGTGTTTTTTTTAGACGTATGGTTTTAAAGAAAAAATAAAACGCATAGAATTTAATGTTAAGGCCAAGAATTTATCTATATAATAGGGATTAGGGTTTGCAGTTATGTTTTAAAAATGATTTTGGGTAGGTGGCCGCCGCGGCTGGCTCGAAAAAATTCCTGGGCGATTATCTCGACCAAATATTGGACGCAAGAAATGATTGACAGCAAAAGTCACTTCAACAGCTGATTCGGTACCTCAACTCGCCTCAGCTAAATACCAAGATCGACTTCAGGCTGACTACAGGGCGACCCCAGGTTTAAAAAAACAGAGAATTTTCTCTTGAGTTCGAGTTGAGGTATTTCAAAAAACGAGTTGTGGCGACCCCAGGGCGACCGCAGGGTGACTTCAGGGCTCAACAAACAAAGCTAATTTTGAAATGGCAAACCAAACTGAGCATAAATCAAGTGACAGCTGTCAAAAAGACAAACTCCAAAAAAAGTATTGCCAGATTGAAAACCACACGTCTAAAAAAACACCCTTTACAATTCTTCTCCACCGATGGGAGTCTTCGCTCCGCCAACAAAGTACATATTAAATTAATTTGAATAAAAGATGGTGGTCATTAGTAGACCATAAAATCAAAGATCAGGAAAAATATCTCTAATACCGTGGTGTATCTGATCATGGGAAACTATTTTATTGATCTTCTTATCAAAAATGTTCCAGATACTTTGATTGAGTGAAAATAAAGCTTAATTTATTGAGATGCGTGGGATTGGTTTTTGATTAATGAAACATTTTGGGAAGTATTTTTAAGTGAATCCAGTCTTTGAAGTCATAATAATTTTATTTTTATTAAGTAGCTTAGATCTATCGCTTTGAAAGAAAAAAACTAAAACTCCAAAATGTTTATGTCCTCGACCAATTTATGTATTTCTGCTTATAAACATAAAAACTCAATAAAAAAACATATACCTACAATGTGTATACATTTAACTTTTCGGGTCTAATAAATAAAACAAAAGTTAATTAACAACAAAATACGCTTCTTTGGATGTATTTTATTTTTGAAATATTGTTCCGCTAGGCCTTTTCCGAATTACTAATGTCCATAAAAATGTTAAATTTGCTTGTTTTATTGGGTGCTTACACGATGAATATTCCCAATGTCAGTTAAAGCTTATTGACATTTCAAAATTTTAATGAATAATATAAAAAAGAAGAAAAAAAGATAAATCGAGTCCACACCAAACGCGTGGTGTGGTTATTGATTTACTGCCTTGGTAAGCAGCTTTAAATAAATTATGTAAATTTTTTTTTATTTAACCTTTTGAGGAAGGGAGGTCTCGAAAAAAAAAATTATTAATGGCCAATGTTTAAATAAAGTATAACTGTTGACATCTTTATTTACATAGTCGTGATTATAATCTAACAAAAATGAGGAATCTTACAACAACAATGGTCAATTTTAGTTTTCACATATTTCTGCAATAATTGACCCCAATATATTATTTTTTCAATGGACTTTTGCCTTTGGTAAATATTTGAATAAGAACATATTTTAGGTGTTAATTTCTTATGAATTTATGAATGATTTTTATCATGTGGCCTTAACTCACCTCACCTGTTTTACTTTGACGTAAGTTTGTTTACAAGTCGCTATGAATTGTGAAAGCTGAACATTTTCGGTTTAAGCCTTCAAGAAGCAGTCTCTTCAAATACCTCCAAAACTTATATGTTTAAAGTTAACATTTCTTTCTATCACTTACATGGTAATCTGACATAAATGACGTTAAATATAAAAAATGAAGATATTTTAAGTATGCATTTAAATTCGTTCCTAACCCCTTAATACATAATAATGTGTGTAACTTTGTAAGGAACGTGTGAACTATTTAACTTTTTCGATTAGATATGCTTATTTACATTTCAGCTTACCTACTTTTAATAAACCTTAATACTAAATAAATTCCGGTAAATTACGTCATTAAAATCTAGTGGCATATAAATTTGACAAACCGTTATCATGCACTGTTGTTTCAGGTACAATAATCCATTTGTATTTATAAATCTACAGTATCCCCAATAAGAGGAAAGTTTGGTGAGCCATCTAAGGACGAAGTTCACAAACACTTGATTGGTGAATTAGGAGTGTTTTTGTCTAGATTGCCATCTGAAGCCCTTGCATTTATAAACTATAGTATTTCCACTTGAGGTGCGCCATCTATGGACGAAAAACTAAGCTCTAGAATACCATGGGAAGCAACAACAACAATTTCCACCATTTTAATTGTTGTTGTTGCTTCCCATGGTATTCTAGAGCTTAGTTTTTTCATCGATAGATGGCGCATCTCAAGTGGTAGTAGTACTACCGTAGTACTATAGTTTATCTCCAATGCTGAAGCAAAAACAACAATAGAAGACATTTGATGTAAACTAGATATGACATCTAGCGCTGCCATTGACGAAGTTCAGAACTAAAAAATCATGTTCCATGAAATTACTATAAAAATGTATAGGTATCCAATGAATAATCTTTTGCTTTTATTATTGTCAGGAAATCTATGTATGTTATGAAATTTAGGTTTTTTAGGAAATGCTTTACGATTATAAGGTTCTCAAAATAAAATACGAGTACGTAATTAAAAAAATAATGAATAAAAAAATTTATTTATTTTCTCTACAACAAAATCAGATGAGTGTGACATTATTGTGACTCGAATTCGGCATACCTTATGCAGGGTACACACTATCGATCATGAGGGACGGATAAGGAATGATGTCATTTGGGATGGATAGCTAGGTGTCGTGTACACACTATCAAACAAGTTTCTTGTCATTCACAGCAGCTCCGTTTCCTTTCTGGATTTTGTACGAATCCTTATGTCAATTGCACTATAATGTCAATCAGACTCAGATTTGTATAGAAATCAGCACGTAAGGAAACGAGGCTTGTTTTAATTTTGTTTATATATTTTTAGTTTTTGATATTATTATTATTTTCAATTCGCGGCGGTAGCTGCTTTAGTACGGAATTTGTTTTTCTTTTTACGTCCGTAATATCTGCTTTTTTTATATTTTGTCATTACTTCCAGAAGCTCTTTGTTGCTCTCCGCAAGTAATATCCCACAATGGGCAACTTTATTTATAGCATTCTATACATTTGTCTAAAAATACTTTATCGGATTACTAAATCAGAACGTTCGCGCGCGTGGTTTTGTTTTGCAGGTTTTTTTTGTACACATTATCGAACAAATCCACGAGCAGCCCCTGCATGTCATTCCATTACCAAAATAATTTGCGGTTATGTACCCTGATGGACTAACCATCATTCAGATGTACACATTATCGTTCTTATCCGCATTCACTCCAAATTTTTCATTCATGAAACGATAATGTGTACCCCACATTACACTTCTATAAACCTACCATATGATATAATATGTTCTTACATTTTGTCATTTGCCTTTTGTTTTTGGAAGAATATGTTTTATTTTTGTATGTTGTCTACTTGTCTTTGTATATTATATTAATTACTACTTTTTTTAAATTACAAAATATTAATTTTCAATGAAGCACTGCGGCTGTCACAAGTTAACAACAAACAAAACATTTTCCATTTGACGTTTGACAGAAAAGTTATTTGACATAAATTAGTTTATTCATATATATTTCGACCATTTTTTATCACACATTTTATTTAAAGAGCTGATATAAAAAAGTAAACTGCGAAATCAGGGGGGGGGTGGAGGTATGCCCATCTTTTCACAGAAAGATAGTAAACATTTTCATGAATGAAATTTGCTATAAATACTCCTCAACTTTCTGAACTGTCAAAAATATCAGTTAAGGTTGTATAACATGTTAACATGCCTGGAAAATCATGTGTAATAATACGTTTTCATTTTCATCCAAGCTATCTTCCTTCTTTTTCTTTCTTACTTCCTTAACATTCTTCCTTCTTGTTTTGTTTTGTTTGTTTCACAATGGTATCAAAATTAGTGATGTTTTATTTTGTTTTAACTCATTTGCAACGTTATTTCGTGCAAATTAGGTGGAAATGGGTTAATTTCGAAATTTGATTTTGAATGAGAAATGAAGTAATTTGGAATCGAATTTGGAAATTTGATACGAAATCATTTGGCCCAATGAAAACGTAGTGTAATAAGAAAAAATTAAAAATCCAAATTGTAAGATACTGACTGGAGTACAGCTAACGTTCGTTAGCAAAACTTATCGAGTTGCCGAAAACGAACGTTTTGTTTTCGTTCATCTACGGACGTCTCCGTAGGAAGCGTTCATTGCGTTGTAGTTCTTCCTTTAGAGTTGTCCATTTTTGTTGTTGTTGCATGGGTTTAATATGTAGAAGATCGATCAAAAAAAGTTTCTAAATGCGTCTTCAAAATGATTTTACGTATGATTCCTAGCAAAGAGATGATAGAGATGTTCCAAATATTGTCCGTAGGTCTTAGTTTTTATGTGCAAAAGGCCATGTACTATGAGCTAGAACCAATAAAGGACAATTGGATTAATGGATAAATTTCTAATTTCTTGTAAGGCAAATATTTTCGTAGTTTGCAAGTTGGGCAAAGACGATCTCAAATAAATAGTTTTTGTCTATTGCATTCTTTTAAGGCTTTATAGTCTTTGGTGCATCATCTGCGAAGACTTTAAAACACTTACTCGAAAATTTAATAAAACTTATTTTACCGGTTCATTTCATAATCAAAAGCAGAGTTATTATTATATTTGTATCTGGCTTTCTGCACATCTGTTATACTCTACATAACAACTTCAAACTTGAAATTTGTGCTACCGGTGCAAACGGCAGGTAATCAGATCAGGTTCAAGATGGTTTTTTTTTCCAAAATCAAATTCCAATTCCAAATGTGTGAAACATTCGCAAGTCTCTGTTCCGTACTTTACTACATCTTTCATTTATTTTATTTTTTTTATTCATTTCATTCACAACGAATTATGAATCTGCTTTCGAATGTGTTTTCCTCATCGCAAATAGTCTCCGATGTAGTAGAAAGTGGAAGTAAATGACCAACTTATAGGTGTCTTACATCATAATTGCACTTCGCGCACGTTCCAACTTAAGAGTTCCTCACCAATAAATTTCAACTTCATTATCGTCTTCATGTGTACCTACTTCCAATAATGGTCACAAATCACAAGTAGTATTGATCACAAATCTCAATAGCAGCAGCAGGAAGAGTATCTTAAAGAAAAATCATAGATTTTTATATCGATGCTAAATGAGAAATTAATTTAAGACCTCACATTGAGTTATTATCACAGAGCATCTTATTTTTCTTGGTGATTCGGTATGGCTATGGCTATGCGCTTCTTCAGCGTTAAGCCTCTACTCTTAACTCTAGCAAGGTGAAGATGCTCACTTAACTCCATGTCTATAATTTTTCTTTTTATGTTTTTTTAACCGCGCAAAGTGAAATCCCAATCCATTCAGATGCCATTGACTTTACTCTGGTCTGGTGGTAGGTTGGTTACTTGGTGTTTCGGGTTCCCATATAAATACCTATGCAGTGCATCTGCTTCTGCAGTAAGATTTCTTTACAAAAAGATACAAGCTTAAAGACAAACTTTATAACAAAAAAGAAGAAAAAAATGCATTCAATGAAAATGCCAGAGGTTTCATAAAATCAGCTACAAGCTCTTCGAAGGGCGAACCCAGCTATTGGGATGATGATCATTGTTATAGACGATTTCTTGAATTATTGATCATAAATTGAAGATTGGTGGTTAGCTCTCCCATAAAAAAAATAAAAAACAAAAATACATCTTGAAGTGATGTATTGAAATTTTTTTGGCATTTAGTTCGATTTCGATGTTTCCCTTTTTAAAGGAAAAAAAACTTGTAAATTGGGTAAAACCCAAGACGACATACATAACAGACGACCATTACAGCCAATGTCGTCGGCGGTTGTTGAAGGCAATGTACAAGCAAGTTTGGAGCTGTGTCTCCTGTGCCGCTGCCGCCACCGTCTTTAACTGAAGATGCTGCTATGTTGACAGGGAGAAAGTTTATAGAGGAATGCATCCTCGTTGCGCCTTTTTTTTTTTTGGTTTATTCATTTGGTAAAACGTGCTCCCATCTGCTTACATGCAAGCGTAACCAGTCTTTGGATTACGTAATTTGGTGTGGCAACTTAAATAAACAAGATAACGAGATGATGTCCAACTATTATCAGAGAAGTGTTAATTTAAGATACTTTAGTTTTTGTTGTAAACGAATATGGATTCCTGAAATTTTGTGAATTGTTTTCTTGAAAATGGTTAAAAATATGATGCTAGATTTAACTGAGGCCATTATAGAACGGCCTCAACCCAGCGAAACCCACCAGACAGTTCCACTAAATCGTTTTTGTCAGTGTTTGAATGATTCAAGCTTGAATTTTCGGTGTAATTGATATATACTGGACCGAATATCACACGATAATTTCTCATAGCATCACTGCTTATGTCCGTCCAAAAAAAAAATTGCCCATGCGTCTGTGCCCCATGCCACAGTGTTGAAGTTTTATTTTAAAGCATCTTATTCGACTCTTTTAGAGGGTTTGACGACCAAGATGTCTTCTTAAAGAAAAGAGTCAGCGATTTACATGAGTTTTTCTTCGATTGGTCTCTGTTTCAGCAGGGCTTGGCTATGTTTTCCCGTTTACGTTTTCCCGCAAAACGTTTTATCGCAAAACGATTTCCCGTGGCTCGAATGCCCGCGTAACGTTTTCCCGCTTATTTAGTACTTTGATTTGCAACATTATCTTTTTGCACAAAGTATTTGAAAAAGGCAACCAAATGGGTGGGCAAACGTTACGCGGGATATCGTTCTGCGGGAAATCGTAACGATCTTTTCAGCAGTAATATTGGAACCCAAATAGATAAGACCCTTTACTGCATAAGAGTAATATTTACCTATGATGACAGTTGTTCGTGCCTCGTACGTCAAACATTTCAATCCTCAACGAAACTTCAAGAAATACGGAGATGTTCACGGGAAATGTAGTACCTTATAATAATAATAATAGGGAATAATAATTTTAACTACATGATTGTAAGACCCAAGGTTTTTTCGAATGCAAACTGGACGGCATTAGATAGATGGAATAGGAAGATAGGAAAGATTTTTTGTTTACACAGTGGATTGAGAAATAAGTGATATTTATTTCACTTAAATCCCTATGAAACATTAGAACAGAAAGGTTCCTACTGTTGATTTCAAAGAGTCATCCATCAATGTTTATGGAATCTATAGTACTTTGATGATGTGTACCAAAATGTGTGTCTACTAGCTAATGGATAACATCAGTGCCACCTTTCATTCAGCAATTTCGATAGAAATAACAGCTTCGCGAGAATACTTCAGATTGTATATCAAAGCAGCCATATTGAATGAACTGCAAATAATAGAACTTCAACAATGGCGTCCATATAATCAGTATTGCCATTTTAGTATTTTTATTCTGCCAATTGTGCCGTAAGCTGTAATTTGAAAGAGAAAAATACAAGTGTAAAAGCGTTTTTACACCCCCGGCAGTTATAAGCTTACAACTTGCGGGAAGCATTTTTTACAGTAAGTTCATTTATAATGTTAACCTTTCTGTAGGTGAATTTAATAAAAAAAAATACAAGTAAAACTTTCGCGTGTAATCCAAGCCTTACACGAACTTTTGGGAAAAACCATATACTAAAATTATATACTTGTCTCTTTCTATCCAAAAAATAACGTGAAACAGGGTTTTAAATGAGCCAATTAAACATTCATATTGAAATTATAAGTTTAAGGTACCTAGTCAGTCATTAAGTATTTAGACCTTTAGTTTGAACCCAGGGTCTAAACGTTAACATAGTAATGTAGCGTTTATGTAAATCTTAGACTATTTTATGTAAATGTCATAAAATCAAGACCTTGACCTTTTCATCTCTGGTTAATCGATAAAACATATAGTTATATGTAGTTTTATGCAAGCAACCTTAAGTTTTAGATTAAGGTAGAAGTGCCAACTATAATGAGCGGCAGCAAACAAAATGTTCCTATCCATTCTATCAAATGATCACGTTACACACAATGGACAGACGGTAGTGCACGGATGGATCTGTCAAAGTAAAAGTTGAGACATTTTTATTTATGATGCACAAAAACATAAGGTGTGCTGACTTAACATAGACATCTTCATCTTTTATTCAGCCTTATTGATCCGTTTTCGCTGTCTTGAAAATGAAACAAAATAGTCGCGGTTTAAAATCGCATATGTTTATAGTTGACAGAAATTTCTTTTCGTTAGGTTTTCATAATATGCAGCGTAACGGTCTTAAGAAATTATTAACTGTAAACGGAACTCAAAAAATTGCTAACATTTTTTAAGTGAAGAAGAATTACAAGAAAAATATAAAAAAAAATAAAGAACTCAACAAATGAATACTTTCAAGCGAAATGTCAGGATACCTTACACATTTATGTATCATGATTTTAGTCAGCTGTCAAATTTGTCATCCGTAACATACCATAAGGAGTGCAGTTTACGTGCTCAAGCAAAAGTTGTCAGAAATTCCGGAGTTTAAACCAAATTATGATACTGTTAATTCCAACAACGGTAAAATGTGCATTGAGTTGTGGAAGAGCACATAATGACTATGGAAACATTTTAAGATAATGTCAGTTGAATCAGCAATGAGCTCAAAACCAATGTTAAATGCTTATTCAAGATTTAAAAAAAGCATCTACATATGTAACTACAAAATGATTTATTTCTTTTCATTTTCGTAAGCTTCTCTATATTATGTATATCGTAAGCGTTATCTCTTATGGGTAACCATGACCCACCATTACCCAAAGCTCCTAGCGAATCAACCGTTTCTATTAACATGCCTTTGTGATAGGTATGTAGGTACTGTAAATAAACTGTTTCGTTAAAGAACGAAGATCTGAGTAGGTAGTGACGATCGTTGATGAGAAGCAGTCCATTGAATCAACCATAAAATCACAACATGTTTTCGATTTGCATGAAACGCTTGAACTTCAAAATAATTATCAACCCCATCGCCATTAGCCTCTTTTAATAGCTGGCTAAAATAATATGCGAATTTAATCTGCCCAGCTGTCTATGCCAAATTGATATTTCTGCCAAGGTTTCCAATCGAGTTATGACCATCTGCGTAAGGTAGCATAATATTAAATAATATACCTACGTTTTTATCGGACTAGTTTTTTTTTTTTGGGAGAAGCTGCTTCAATGTCCAAAAATGCAAATTTTACGAGTAATCAAATAAATATCAATCTAAATCGATCTGTATGGCTATAAATACTGAACTATATTTAATAAGCAAACATCGATATTATTTGATATACAAAAAATGTTTATGGAAGTGCGCCATTTGCATTTTTATGCATTCAAAATAGTGTCTTAATTGAATTGATTTCTTTTGTATTGGGTCTTTGAGATCGCTTCCAAATCCAACAAGTGTCTTGGATGATAGTTTTTATTGTTGTCCTAAAGGCATTAAAATTAGATGTGTGAGATAACATTTTTTTTACGGAAATAATAATTTTTAAAATTATGCATGTATTGAGTTCGCTCTCAGTAGGCGTCTGACTCTGAATTATTATTCCATCCAATCCCAATCCTAACTGATGGAATGAATTATGGATTGTGTATGTGTTTTCATGATTTATGCATACGCATAAGATGGCAAGGTTTTCTTTTGTGTTTCGGATAGACAGATGTATCACAATTTTTCAAAATAGTCTACTAATGTTGTCATTAACATTGTGGAAGAAAACTTGACATTAATTGACTTTGAATAATATAATAAAAATATGTTGTCCAGCTGTCACTACAACATGGCTTTAAGACCTCCTTGTACCAAGGGCAGCAACAACATCCTTCGACATGTATGATTTGAGGAATGTACCATAGGCATAGACAACTACGCCATTTCTTCATTCATTAGTATGGATATATTGATATACAAGCTTAGCCGTGTAGTTTGCCATGATACATATTTTATGATCGGTGGCATAATCTATGTGACATTGGATGTCATATATTTATTTCGTTCTAACCACAAAAGTCACATCGTCAGTTGCCAGAAAAAATAGGAATATCACCGAAACATTTCCATTTAAAAAAAGAAAGCACTAAGTGGATTTGTACGACTCTTAAAAATAACAGCGAAACTTTTCGCAGGGTTATATCTCGAAATAACGAAACTCCAGGTTTTTTAAATGTATTTACTCTATCAAAGGCCTAAAATCTAAAAACACGAGGTTATACGTTCATTTGGTACTCTTATTATTGTGTAAGGATGTTGATATGGTTGACGAACGATCGGTCAGTGCGAAGTATCACTTGGTACATCAGTTTAATCTTGGAATTTATCCTCTCGAGAACAATAGTTGACGTTTTTTTAAGTTGGTAACTTCCCATTAACTACACCCTTTATTATGTCCTGTGGTTAAGCTTTTTTCTCCAAAACAGCCTGCACGTTATCTAATGCTAACTACGGGAAGCTTCTCTTTGATCTGCTTATGGCAATGCCGTCAAGTCCAGCTGATTTATTTTTCCTTAAGGCCCCGACCCATAGAATCCGTTGGTCCGTTGCGGCAACGCATCCGTTGACGTTTGCCGGATCGCCGGATTGGGGGTGACCCAATGAATGCGTTGACGGTCCATTTTGTTCTCTTTTTTTTCTTCTAACATGCTGCAAAAAATTATGCTTTACATAATAACAACTGTAACCAAAACCCTTAGAAGAAGAAATATATTTCTCTTCTTCAATGCCAAAACGAAACCACTTCAAATCGAAAAAAATTGCTGTCAACCATCTGTCAACGGATTGCCGGAGAAGAAAAAGTTAAAAGTTCGGCTACTTCTGTCCGTTACGTTGCCGCATGCGTTGTCTATGGACCACTTCTCGTAAGAACGCGTGTATTTAATCGAGCAGTCAGTTGATTTGCCGGACGCACGGACGCAACGGATTCTATGGGTCGGGGCCTTTAGACGTGTCTTAACCTAGTAACTTGTCATGGGGCGGGTGTCAGCACTCAGAGAAGACTGGCAATTGCTGTTCAAGTCTAGTTAGTACTAACTTGCCCGACAATATGGCTGCAAGTCTGCAAGTTTGTCCATTTTTTCCTCTTATCTGATTTAACACAGCATTGAACCAAGATATGGCATTGCGCATGATACAATGAAAAACGTCAGAATCCATTGTGTGTTCGTGACAAAGAGCGCACAGCACATTGACAAACTATATACAATATACATGCTATTATCATGTCAATGTGCAGAACGTATAGAGCGTAGAACGAAACAAAAATTAAAACGGGAAGGGCCAAAACGAGAAGGCAAGAATTTCATGTGAGTACGTGACGTAGATGCGCAGAACGAATCAAAAATAAGAATTGGAAGGCGTTATCTTTAGTAGTTGCATCATGGCATTGAACTGACATAATACGAGATGTTCAATAGTGGTTTTATGAATACATTTGCGCAGAGCATCGTTTAATCTTGGTTTAAACTCAAAGGAGTCGCTTGGGAAAGAACCGTCGCACAACCAGTTTTTCATTACATCTATCTATTCCAGCCTGAAACAAAATAGCAGTTCTGCCAAAAATGCTTCAGGCTTAACAAATTATAAGCTTCATCAAAATCAAAGGATGGAAGGGCATATTAATTAAGGATTTCTGATCCAACCAGATCGATCTCTAGCCTGTCATCGAAGTTGAGGTCTACCTTGGCTTCTGACTCCCTCTTGGACGGCGAGGCGTTGAAGACTTTACGAGCTGGAGCGTTGATGTATACTTGCTCTATATGGCCCAGCTATCCTAACAGTTGGCATTGTAATAATTATAATCTATAGTACTCCCAATAAGAGGAAAGTTTCGTGCGCCATCTATGGACGAAGTTCACAAGCACTTGATTGGTGAGTTAGGAGTGGTTTTTGTCTAGATTTCCTTGAGAAGCAAAAACAACATTAGAAGGCATTTGATGTAAAGTAGATAAGACAACTAGCACCACAATTGACGAAGTTCAGAACTATAATAACATGTTCCATTAAATTACTATAAAAATGTATATACATACAATGCCGTTGGTTGCTAATTTTTCAGCTTAAGCTTATTTCGCAGTACCAGCACGTGTATTTATATCATTTTGGCCATATGCTTTCTTCTTCGTTAACACGGTCAGGGCCATAACTATTATCTCAAATTAATTTTCATCCATTTGCGAGAGGGTCCATCCTTCTGCACCAAAGAGCAGGACCGGGGTTATGAGTGTTCTGTTCAACTCGTTAAAAACCGAACTAAATTGGACGGAATCAAACAGAAAATATTGTCAAAACCGAACTAAACGTTGCCGTCCAACTTGCGAAATGAACACTCTACCCATAATGGACGGATTGCCGCGGAAGCAAAACATGTATTTTCCTCTGAACAATAAGATGACTGCGATGTCAAATACACAAAGTCAGCATACTTCTCACCTTCATAACCATTTACAGTTAGATGTCAAATTTTCGTCCTCAAAGTGCGATAGAGAGTGCAGTTTACGTCCGTTAACTAAACTGGTCGAAGTTTGAAGAAACGGATCAATCTGCTATTTAGCGGACGGAGATAAGAATTGCTTGTTCTTGCACACTTACGGAACGAACGGTAATGACCAATTAGATCGTGTGCATTTATTAAATCAGATTAATTAAAACATTCAAACCAATACACAAGTCTTACCATAAACAATCAATCGAAATTAAGCACTTTCATTATAGAAAAAACAATTTTTGCAAATTTCACCGAAATCGAGGGCAAGGGTATTTGACCAAGTTATTTGATAATTTAAATACAATTTATTGCTTATCAATAAACTGCTCTACCCAAATCATAATCATAATAAAACCATTATTTAATTCAAGAAACATAAAGTTGCAAACATAATAAACTTACTATTTTATCGACCTGAATGATGGCAGCAGTCTACTGTACCGACCACGTAACTTTTAAATATACAATACAATAATAATAATTGTTGCAATATACAACAACGCATTGTACAACATCATAATGCACAAGGAAATCTACATAATCTATTGACAGTTTCTAATTTAAATGTTTGTTTAATTGACTAATTTAATATTGATCTTATACAAAAACCGCGACGATGAGTCAATGCGTCTGTCTGAAAGGATGGGCATATAAGAATTGGTTAATATCATATTATAATTAATTTAATTATCATGTCAAACTCATTCATAAACCGATTATAAACTTGATATCGATATCCATATGAATAGCTTAAGTCTAATCTAAACGAAATCTTAATGATGTCGTGTGGGCGCACGCGTATACCACACGTTTGTGGTGAATTATGTATCTTTTGTTCAAGAGTTCTGAATGGAATATTTCAGTGAAGAGATCGATTTGATTAAAATAATCATCTCCACATAAATTGATGCGAAAGATTTAAAAGATTGGAAGCGTCGAACTGTCCGTGTCCGCTGCGAGCGATGTTTCTGAAAAGTCAATCCCCTGCTGCTGCTGGTATTGATGCCGGATTTGGTTGGGTGGTTTGGCCATGTAATGAGTGTGGTGTTGGAAAATTATTATTATTGAGTATGTTTTGCATTTTCCGCGTGCCCCGAGTTGGTGGATCGAAAGTGCCGACGCCGAGGGAATCAATTCAAAGAGATGCGCCCACAAGCACTTCATTTGTTGGAAAGAGCCTTGGGAAAAGGCTTTATCGAATTGTGAATATAGTATTCATTGGAAGAAGCGTGCAGTGCTGTTCGTGCAGTGTAGCATGGAAATTGATTTCACTTTCTGTTTGCGATATGCAAAGAGATCGCAGCGGAAATGCTAAACGAAAAATGAACAAACACATAAGATGCATTAAATTATGATTTTTTGTTCATAAAATACATAAATGGGAATGCAGGGTCAAGAATAGCTTGGTATTTGAAGTTTGTAAATGCGGATTTGTTTAGTGAGCTTTAAAGTCAACATTTGTAGAATCGGCATAAAGCGCTTTTTCAACGAGCCCGATTTACTCTGGCGAGGCAATTCTATGTGTTTTGAATCCTGGAATCAGCCTATACTCGCACTAAGGTAGGCAATGAATTATTGTCATAGCGACATCAAATCAAAATGTTTGGTAGATTCCAGTGCGACATGTATTTTCTTTCAACAGGATACTCTTGAAAAAATAAAATACTATACAATGACGATGACATCTATATGTATTTATTAGCAAACGGCACTGGAGCCATTACAAAAATGTGTCATTAAATGGGGAATCGGCTGATTTGAGAATTAATAGCACTTTCCATTTTTTTCACTCGGGGAACCACTCATTCTGGAAACCAATGGAACAAGCGAAATCGCTTCTGTTTACCATGATACCCATATTGGACGGAATGGCGCGGAGCAAAACATGTAACAGTCATCATACAAAATACCAGGTATGCCAAGTTGCTATACATGCAAAACACCATCAGGTATTTGTGACGTCACAATCTATTTTTAATTTTTATAATACCTACTAGCTGTCCCGGCAGACGTTGTTCTGCCCTTCCGAGCAGATAGCGCGGTGATATAAACGATGATAGATATAAACATTTTAAATATAAAGCGATAAGTTTGAATTCTTAATTATATTTATACCGAATTCATATATAGACCAATACCAAAGATGTGTGAAAGTTTGGTTGAAATTGGTAAACGGGTTAAGGCGTGAATCGGCGACCAACAAAATATAGTTTACTTTTTATATATATAGATAGATAGATTCCTATCAGTGAAGACTGGCCAGGAATTGAATTCAAACAAATTGTAACGGATATTTGTTTAGAGGTATAGAACTTCAAGTTGGCAACACTATTTTAACGCCCAAAACGAATGACCACTTGGAGGACAACATTGACCGGGTTTATGTCGATATACGGCCACAAATGTTGGAAAAAATCATCGAAAATTGGACCTCCAGATTAGACTACCGAACCAGCCATGGCGGTCATATGCCAGAAGTCATATTTAAATTATAATGCCAGAAGATTATCTTTCGCAAAAAGTAAATTTCATGTCAATTTAAAAAAAAATCATCTTTGTTTTATTCCATTCCAAAGTTCTATACCTCTAAAAGACACCCTTTATTACCATAACTAGAACCATTTAAGAAAAAAAAACAATTAAAAACATAAAAATAAAAAACAAAACATAAAGATAAGAAAATATCCACAAACCACTTCAAACAATAAACTTTGACTGAGGATTGAAAAATTGAATAATGACTGCTAATAGAGAACATTACGGTAGATTGGCAATACATTTGAAAGAATCCTCAAGGTGACAGGCGAGTTGGAAGACCTAAGAAAACATAGATGTCAATTTGTATGGAAAAAGCTGAGCCCCGGAACTAAAATTCGTGATCACAGCTGAGGCATGGTTTTGCGAATAGAATCTCGATTCTTGTACATTTTTGTTAAATTGATGTACAAGTTATTTTTGATTCGAACTTTCTGATGAATGCTTTGAAATGAAAATATAAGAAGTTAATCGTTTTTTTCAACTTATTTTATGATCAGCAACGAAAGCACCACCAGCCGGCCTTTTTCGTTGGCTGTTCTGTTTCTTCTTGCTATGCTGCCAACACCACCTGCCTTTAATGCCAATTTCAGTTAATTCGATCTCTTCACTTTTTGTTTAGGCTAACTTAATGAAACTGCAATCTTGAAAAACTTCACGCTGCTCTCACACGATTTGATTTACCCATAGATAATGGTCCAGATTAAGTCGACTACAGATTTTGATTTGCTCACAATGCAAAATTTGTTCAGCCGACATGAAAAGTTCTTAGTTAAAAAAGTGTTTTTGAAAAGAAAGCGTTATTCCTCAATCCAAAAGCCAGAACAAATAAAATTTAAATTTTAACTTTTAATCTTACCATAAGTTCACCGTTTTGAATCTACCTATTCTATGGACTACCAGCAACACTTTAGGCCCAGGTCCTATTCTCCTTTGTTATTAATTTATCTGGCACAACTGCAGCATTGCATGTGCAATGATTAAATCTTCACCTCAAGTGAACTTTTGGTACCTAAGCCCCTTTGGCATATCACATGTAAGAACATACATATTTCAAAACATCAAAGCTAATTTTACACACATTTTGGTTGTTCACTCTACAAACAGCCTCAAATCACCACACAACACCTCAACAACAAATGATTTTTCTTTTTGTGAAGAAATTATAAATTTCCCGCTTTATTGAGATCTGGTTGTATGGCAAAGGTCTTACCAATAGATACATTGCATAGCTCCATGAAACAGGTGCTTGAGTATTTCATTTATTTCTTTTGAATGAAAACTTACTTTGTAGACACACAACGCTATTTGGGTTGTTTGGGTTATTGGATGTCTCGCCCTCTGGTGTGAACTCCAGAAGATTGTAATACCAAGTAATTGCAGATAGTTAATAGGTGGAATTTAGTAACCGAGACGCGGTGGCGTAGTGTAGCATTAAAAACGATTCACTAGCAGAACTCAAACTCAATTAAATGGGTCACCGCAGGGTTATGCAATGTGGCTGTTATTTTTATTTTAATTTTCTTTTGTTGCTACAAGTATGTCTTTGACGACGTCATGTACCTATCTGTAGGGTCAATTTGAGCTTTTTATTTAACTGTGCCTTCTATCGTGTTTCTTCGATTCACTTCAAAGTCATTATAAGTAAGGCAATGTTGCTTCAAACTTTAATTGACTATATCAAAATAAACAATGAAGATTAGCTGAAATAATTCTGAAGGCGGGCGGGTTAAGGGAAGAAGCACACTGGCCTATGAAAATCTGCGAGTTGTGATATATACATAACTACACTCGTGGATACAGTTATTACGTGCACTTGAATAATAATTGTTACAATAATTGTCGATTTTTCAAGCGCTTATACTTCCTTATTAAACAAAATGTAATAAGTACTATTCTTCAAATTTTAATTGTTGACAGATACACAAAATGTTTCTTTTGACAGGTGTCAGGTTTTTACTTAAAAGCTTCAAAATTTAACAAAAGAAAACCTTCTATAACGGAAGATGTATGTACATACATATAATTTCAATAAACACTTGCTTGTCAATCAATAGCTTTCGATCGAATTCATCTTATAACAAATCGAAACAATGTCAATCTGACAGCTTCCATCATTCAATTCCATCTCATCAGTAGCTTTACAATAGAAATAATAATGAAGTTGATCTCTAGCATTTATTGGTTGATGATTTCTCTTAATGATGTGTCAAAATGAGTCTTATCGTTGATTATCTGTCTTTTAAAATGCTGATGAGTTCATACATATCTTCTGAAAGATCAGTAAGCATTTGTAAACAAGCCAGTAGCATAATAAAGAGTAATTAATAAATGTCTAGCCTTTTGACACCTTTTAATTTATTCATGCCTGGTTAACCAATTTTTGAGAAATGTATGCTTCTGATGACACAAGCTCAATTAATAGACTTTTGATTTGAAAGAAATTTGAATATTTCTTCAATATTTTTTTTTTAAGTTAACTAAATTAAATCATTAGATGAGGAGTATCAACAACTTGAGGAAATGTGTTTTTGAGAAGTACATAAAGAAGATACAATATTTTTTTTGGGAGGGAAACATTCTTCCATAAATTTAAACGAATACGCTGGCACTGAAAGCCCAACACATTATTCTTTAGTCATCAGCTGGGAGATTTGTTGATAATTTCCTTTCAATCAAGGGTTTATTAATAACCTCAACACAGTGCGAGCGTTTAGGAAAGTTGGATAGGACATACCGGTGCACATTTGTTTCGAATGTCTGTAAATCATATAATGGGAGGAAAAATGGAGCAATGGAGATGGTAAAGCATTCCACGTTCTTTTTGTGCGGCTTAAAAATGAGTCTATGTACTCGAGATAAAATTAATGGGCAACCCTAGCAATGCGAGTGTTATCGGTTGAGGGCTGGAATGCGTCGATTTTTTTTGTAAGCCTTTGGGTTGCCAAAAACCTAGGTCAGTATAACCACTAAGAAAGGTTCAATGAACAAAACCGTTGGCATGTATTCAAAACTATAATCGACTTTTATATTATCAAGCTTTACCTTCTGTGAAATTTTAACGAGCTGAATTTTTTTATTTGAGCTCCAGCTGTCAAACGAGCACCTAGTGTGTCAGTGCAATTGAGAATGCAAACCTTACGCTTTTCGAAACTTAACGAAAGACTAATGTGTTCATAATAGGCAACGTAACATGAATTACATGTTCTTATGCGATTTCTAAAGGCCCAACCATAATACGCGAAAGAAAAAGTAAGCAAGTGCCAAAACCGAACGAAAAGTTTCCTTCCGATTTGTAAAGTACATCAGTTGCCCATAATAGCCTTAAAAAATAAGAAGAAAGAAAGAAGAAGAATACCCTTTAGAAAAAAAGGAATGTCAGATTTTCGTACGTAATGTACGACTCAAAGCGTACATTACGTACGAAACCGCAAGTGAACGAAACTTGCCGAAACTAAATACAAAGTCATTTCGGGTTGGGTATACAAATCACATGTATTTCTACTGTTTCGTAAGTCAACGTACGTACCATTCTTCAATTATGGTTAGCCCTTAAGTAGGGCTTGCTTGGGCATGCCGATGCCGATTTTAGTAGGGTGTGAAGCCCTTTACTGCATTGTAGCTTGTCACCTTGACAACGCGCTACTGGGGTGCAAATAATTTCACACAAACCCGTCTTGATGAAAAGCATCCATTAAATAAGAAAGTCGATGCTAAATTATGTAGGTACATACGTTAAAGTTCTTTTTTTCCTAAATGTTGATAGAAAAGTTGGTGGGTGCCCTTGGCAGTAGTTAATTTAAACAAGTTCTTTAATCTAAGGCGTAAATACTTATAATTATTCGTATAAGGTTTGAGGGTTTTTCTGTAAAAAACTTCTTCTTTAAAACTTGTCTCATTTATGCCTCAGAAAATAAAAAAAATTATAAAAACCACAAAAAATTTTTCTTTTTCAGAATCGATTTTCTTGGTTTCTTCTCTTGGCCCTTTCATCCGTTGTCATTGCTGACAATGACACTTCAACTGAGAATAATGAAATAATTCCCAAGGAATCAATTAAAAACATAGACGATACTGTACGTCAAGCTCTCCTCCGTGCCATAGACAAACTGGAGAAACAAGCAGAACAAACATATTCATCTGAAGAGGAATCACCAAATCATGACGATGAATCCCCAGAAGTTCCAGCCAGAGTTGTTGAAATTTCCACAACCACTAGCTCACCTGACGAGATCCTCGAGGAAAGTACAACACCTGATGTCGCACCTACAGTTCAATTCTTCACTGCTTCCTTTGACGAAAAACTCTCCAAAGAACAGCCCCTTTTATCGTTTATCAGCAAGGAAAAACAATTGAAGAAGAAAATCATCACCACTGTTAGTCTGGGTTCACCAGATTCCTTAAATGACACTGCTTCGACTTTTCTGGATAAGCTTCAATCAACTCGAAGTATTCCATCCGATCGAACAAATGAAATATCATCTGAGAGCAAGGCTGAAATTCAATTTCAAATCACCAAAGTCAAAAAGAAGCCAGCACCAACAACCACAACTACAACAACCACCACCACAACCACTCCACGACCTACTCACAATGAAGATGGTGAAAATATTGAGCTAGTTGATAAGGATGACATTAAAATTCAAGCAGCTCCTTTAGTAACAGCATTTACAGTGGATCTTGATGAAAAAGGAGCCGCAAAAAATGTCATTCCTATCATTGAACGGTATACTACAACTAAAAAGCCAGAGGTGAACTCTGGACATGGAGCGACTATAGCTAGGCTGAATGTGCTACCAGCTGGAGCAGTACTTCCAACACCATTGCCTACTGCAGGAAATGTCGCACAATATTCGCGAAATGATATCTTGCAACCACAGGCTGCTCCTCCAACAACAGCTGCTAGCCGACTTCCTTCGCAGGATACGGTTTGAAAATTCTTTTTGAAAACATCCCAAAACATAAAAATAAATTTTTCTTTTTCATTTTAGAATCTCCAACAAAATTCCAACTTCCCTTTGGTGAACAACTATCTCATTGAAAGACATCGTGCCTTGGAACAACAGATCTACCAACTGCAACTTCAAGCTAAGCAACAGCAGGAACAAATATCAAGGCAACTTCAGCTGCTTGAACAGCAACGGCAACAACAACAACAACAACATCAAAACCAACAACAACAGCAACAAGTTCAACCCCAGAATAGTTTGTCACCACAAACCCCTTCAACCAACCAAAAAGTCTCGAACAGTGGATACACAATTCGACCTTCAATTGAATTCATCCCTACTGTCACCAACTCCCCTGACAATTTTGGCTTTTTATCAAGCCAACAACTACCTTTAAAGGACCCACCAAAATTTAATGTTGACTCCAATAGGAATCAATTTAATTCCAATGAATTTTTCAATACAAATAACAATGCTTTTGGAGCGAGCAGCAATGGCAACCAAGTATTCACTCAAAATGGAAATCCAAACGTATTCGCTTCAAATGGCGCCCAACGGCAGTCCATAGTTCAAATTCAGCCATCAAACCAACTCGCTTTCTTGCCAAACTTGTCAGAAACATTAGTTCAACAGCCTCCAGAGCTCTCTCCGTTTCAAAATCTTCCCCAAAATAACTATCAAGCTTTTCAAAATCTACCATTTTTGAACGGTGCCAATAATTTCCTCCAGCAACAACACCAGGAAAACCAACAGCTACAGAATCAGCAACATAATTCTCGTCATTTTCGACAAGATTCGGAAACTGGAAACTTTGGCCTAAACCAACTGACCGCAAGTCAGAATCAGAACTTTTACAGACAACAACTGACATCCCAGAACAGCAATCAGCTGCAAAATGTTGCAGACGCATATCAGCAGTCAGGTATCCGTTTTGATCATACTCCTGAGCTTAATATAATTAGTAAAGTTTTAGCACTCAATCATGGTATAAATCCGTACGCACAACAAAATCTGATATACCAGACTGGGCAAGCTGGATTCTAAGGGGGTTCCCGAGCACGTAGATTGTAACATCATCTAATTGCACTCTTTCATAAATGCATGTATCCTTTTTGATTTTAAAAACTTAAAATTTTACGGTATTCCTTTGCCTCGAATCTTTTACAATTTTTATTTTTTTTTTTAGTTTCGAAAGGTCGGTGGTGTTTAGTTTTTTGTTTTTGTTTTTCGGCTTTGTGGATTAATTTTTAAATTGTTACATATTTCTATTGTTTTATTTTATAAGCAAAACGAAATTAATTGAATGAATGTTATTTAAACTATTTGTTAAGTTTCTGTTTTTAAAGTTAATTGTCCTATGTCCATATCTGAAAAAAAGGACATATAATATTGTTGCTTTTCGAAAATCTATTTTTTGTTTTAAATATGAATTTCTTTCACTATTTAGGAGTTAATTAGTATTTATCAGTGAATTGTTGTGTTCTGAATAATATTTATTTTACAATAAATTTTTATATCAAATGAGTTGTTTTATTTGTTAAACTAACATTGGAAGGATTCGTAACCGAAATGCATCAGTGACTCTAATCAACGGAGTTTTTTGGGGGTCGAACACTTAAGGGTGGGTCTCCCATGTAAATGTAGGGTAGGGCAGAACCATAATACATAATATACGATAAAGAAAAAGCAAGTGTCAAAACCGAACGAAAAGATGTTATTGATGAAAATAAAAAAAAAAACGTTCTTGCTGTGTAGAAATAAAGTCTTTGTCCCAGCTCGACATTTTTCTATACTTTTTGGAAATAAATGTCAGGTAATTTGAAAAAAAAAGAAAGAAATGTCATTGTATTACATTTTTATAGTAATTTCATGGAACATTTTATTTTAGTTCTGAACGTCGTCAATGGCGGCGCTAGTTGTATTATCTACTTTGTTGTTTTCGCTTCCCATAGCAGCTTAGACAAAACCACTAAAATTAATCTCCAATCAAAGCTTGTGAACATCGTCCATAGATGGCGCACAAAACTTTCCGCTTTTTGGGAATACTATAGATTTTAAATACAATGGAAATGTCAGATTTTCGTGAGAAATGTACCTACGACTGAAAGCGTACATTACGTACGAAAACAAAAATGAACGAAACTTAAAGGTGGCTTTACATGGAGCTGCAGGCCATGATCTGCAAAAAAAGAGGATGCAGAATATATAAATCATAATTGTGTGATAAAGAGGGAAGACCAAAATGAAGACGTCTTCATTAATGCAGATTATAGCAAAACTTTGGATACATCTTGAAAATTATTATGAAGACGAACATATGTTCATTGTCTGCACTATAATTGTTGTTGTTGCGTTTCCGTCTGCACTATACTTTGTTGCAGTTCCATGTACCTATCTAAAGCCATCGCTTTAAGGCTCGCGCAAACCAAAGCGGCTGCGGTGGCGGTGGCGATCACCAAACAGATGATGCACATGTAAACTATACAAATGGCACACACCTAAGCGATTTGTGGGTTGTGAATACGATCCACTGCTGCGTTCAGCCACGCGATCTATGTAGAACGCTGCATGCACCATTTGCCCGCCGTATCGCAGCTGCAATTTGTGATATCTTATTATTTATTGTTTGAAAGTATTGCAAGCCACTTTGAATATTTGAAAACTAAAAATGTTTTTGAAAAATATAATGAGAAATATGCAAGATACACTTATAATATTTTTTTAAATTTTTGTCTCCTCTAAAAGTAGTAGGGCTTCATCCATTTTTGTGGGAATAATTAGATATTAATTATTAAATATTATTAAATAAATATTATTATTTTAATTCAACTAACAATGATTTTTTTTCACGGCTTGGCCGCGACTGAAAATATCGCGTTGGTTTGAGCAGATTTTTGCCCGCCTCTTTATCGCGCGACCTGCTAGGTCGCCACCGCCACCGCCACCGCCACCGCCACCGCCACCGCTTTGGTTTGCGCGAGCCTTTAAGGCTCGCGCAAGCCAAAGCGGCTGCGGTGGCGGTGGCAATCACCAAACAGATGATGTACATGTAAACTATACAAATGGCACACACCTAAGCGATTTGTGGGTTGTGAATACGATCCACTGCTGCGTTCAGCCACGCGATCTATGTAGAACGCTGCATGCACCATTTGCCCGCCGTATCGCAGCTGCCATTCGTGATATCTTTTTATCTATTGTTTGAAAGTATTGCAAGCCATTTTGAATATTTCAAAACTAAAAATGTTTTTGAAAAATATAATGAGAAATATGCCAAATACACTTATGAATTTTTTTTTCCTTTTTTGTCTCGTCTAATAGTAGCGTTGGGCTTTATCCATTTTTGTGGGAATAATTAGATATTAATTATTAAATATTATTAAATAAATATTATTATTTCAATTCAACTAAAAATGATATTTTTCACGGCTTGGCCGCGACTGAAAATATCGCGTTGGTTTGAGCAGATTTTTGCCCGCCTCTTTATCGCGCGACCTGCTAGGTCGCCACCGCCACCGCAGCCGCTTTGGTTTGCGCGAGCCTTTACCAAAACTTATCAAAAAGTCGTTTCGGATTGGACATAGAAATAATATATATTTCTGCAGTTTCATAAGGCAACCAACGTACGTAACCAATTCTTCAATTATGGTTAGCCCTTAAAAATGTCATTCACGAAACACCGCTCTAAAGTTTATGAGCCTCTCATCTGAAGTTCGAAAAGTGCTCCTCGATAACATAAACATACTGATCGACTTTGAATTCAAAATTTCGGAAAATGGCTGTTTCCTTATATTCGTAAAAGTATACCTTACCAAAATTCTTTTCAAAATATAATGTCAAATGTCACAATATAAAAACCACGAATCTGTTGTCATTAAGTCAGTGTCTGTTCGCACGGAGAGTTGTCACCAGAGTCAACTCTTCAACTTCTTTTCTTTGGGAGCAAAGAAAAAGGAACACTACAAACCAACCATGTTTGGTTCACTCTTTGTGCCTACAAGCTGCAAATCAGGTCATATATGTGAAGGTGAACTTTCTTTTAAGTATTTATATCTTTGCCACCGTGCTTTCATATGAGACCGGTTCACTTCAAGGAACAAGTATTTAGAATGCCGCACTAACCTGTACAGCTATGGCGACATATATAAATTCTCCAAAAAATCATTGTAAGGCATTCCTCATTCTTGTAATGCGGTAAAGGAATAAGTCTCTATACTTGAAAGTATACGTCCGAAATTAAATTGATATGGACATTCTTAATAATGCGAGTAGGTATACCTTATACATGAAATCGTTTAAGAGGAGAAATGCATCTGGATATTTCACTGGAGCATTGCTAATAGAAGTAGGAATAGAACAATGAGAGGCAGAAAACATAACGATCATGTTCAATTCAAGTGTATGTACTCGTAAGAGCCTAAAAAGAAGCGAGCTTCGGAGAGTTTCTTGAAATTTTTCGTTTCTGTGAATACGTGTAGGTACATTCTCTGTCTGGTTATTTTATGATGGCAACCATCCCTGCCCCTGCGTGTTCCATTTATTGTTGTGGTGTGTTTACTGCTATCATTTAAAAACCACGGGAGAACGTTACACTCTCAGAATAAATGGCACATGCCACATCAGCTGGGGCCGAATTACGGCATCAGTGAGCAAGTGAGTAACGTTCATACGTTACTGATTTACGTAAACAACACATCGGGATGATGGCATACGAAGCATCACGTATCGAGCACACTCTTAATTGTACTAGGGTAAATCTATTACATTTCATTATAAACGTCATTTACACATCTATCATTTACCTATTTGTCACAGCTGTTATTGTTATTATAATAAATAAAAAAAGTATTTAGAACATTCACATTAAAAGATACTCATTGATGTTTTTTAATCTTTCAACTGAAGCTACTGTGTTTGCAATTTAATTTCATTTATCTTAAAATAAACATTTGTGCGTATTCTCTTTAATTTCCAAGAGTCGTCCTTGAATTATAAAGTTTGCTTTCTTGGAGCTCAATGTGTTTCTCCAAGGCATTTTTGTCACTCTTGTCTGGAACAAATTTCCGGATGGTATCTTCTCCTTGCAGAACGAGTTTGGTTTTGTCCCTTTTCTTGGGTGTATATGCAGCCTAACACTATTGTTGTCTTCCCTTGAGCCGAATTCGGAAAAATTTGTCTGGCCAAATCCGGATGCTCTGCCATGAAGGATATTTTTTTGTATGGTGTTGATTTTGTTCAAATTCATCCTAAAACATTTCACATTTGATATTTTGCTTTAATATTATGTATTAAAAATAAAATAACTTACATTTTATCAGCCAGAATATTTTTTTTGTTCCTATCCGTGACTGCTGACTCGTTTACGATTGCCTCGCATCAATCGAGTAAAAAAACACACGTTTACTGACAAGGGAATGCCAAAAATTGTTTTCGATACTCGATACCTAGCTCGATATCGTAAGCAGTAATGCCAAATACATTCTCTATTGTGAACTCGTTGCAGACAGTCGATTTACTCAGCTTCAGTTTTTCATAAAGTTTTTTTTGTGGTTCAAAGTTTTTTTTTACTTTTCAAAATGGCTGGTGTTGATAAGTTGCCACCGCCCAGTGTTCCGCCGGATAAATCTTCGGAAAAGGGTCATTCATTCACCCTACCATCTCAAATGTTCAATGAACATGAAAAAAAAGCAATCGAAAATAAGATTGATTGGTACCAAGACGAGGACGCCGTCGAGAAAAATTTGCAGGCACGCCAGGGTGCAGCTGCTGAAAAGATGGAGACGGAGGCTATATCCTACTCAGGAGGAAGCGAGATAGCTACACCGAGCAACGTCTCAATTGTTGCATCAGAAACTGGTGCAGACAGACGCTCCCTGAATAGGCCAAGTACGAGCGGCAGCTTTTCGTCGCTTCATCATAACCCAACAACCGCAACGCTACCAAACAGCGTCATTATTGGTAAGGACGAGCATTCCTACGCAAATCAGACGACAGATGCGCAGAAAAAAAATGTTATAAGCCAGAGAACAGCAAATATCTTGGCTGCAGAATTGGACAATTATATCCTTGTCAATGGAAAGAGACGGCGAGCATCGGCTCTGAAGCCAGCCAAAAAGCAGCTGCTAGACTCAACAAAAACCAACTCGAACATGTTCGCTGTACTTGCGGACGATTACGACAACGACGACGCAGACAGCGATGGTCATGTAGGGGCCGGAGACGCCTCTCAGCCCTCTCATATTCAGACGCACAACAACAACAACAGCAACAATCTGGAAAACGCACCCGATGATGAGCCTGCAGCTGACAAAAGAAGCTGGTGCCCGCCGATTTTTTCTAAGGGTATTTCTTCTAAGGTAATATTAGAAATTGTTAATGAATCTAATTTTAAAAATGAAGTAGATTATATAAGATTTGATTTTAAACATTTTGGGCAACTCAAAACCACTGTAAGGAGTTTGGAGTTGCACAGCTTTTTGTTGGAAGCTTTTAGAAATAACCGTGTAGAAGCGTACTCATTTACGCCGAAAGAAGCTCGCAAGTTTAATATTGTGCTTAGGGGTATACCTGGGAATTTTGCTCCCGAAGAAGTCAGGAAGGGGCTTATCACCCTGGACCCCTTGCTCAAGGTGACGGTCAAACGTTTTGAGACCAAATGGTCGAAAGACAACAACATCCCGCTGGATTTGTTTTTATGTGTTCTCGATGACAGAGCCAGTCTGTCAAAAATAAAATCATTTAAGTTTCTACTCCGTCATAGGATTACGTGGGACTCCACTCGCGGTGCGGGCATAAGGCAATGTTTCAGATGCCAGAGGTTGGGTCATGTTTCGGCATACTGCACGTACCCTTACAGGTGCGTGAAGTGCTTGAATGAGGACGAGCCAGGGGAGTGTGGGCTCAAGGAAAAAAGTGAGACTTCGGTAGCCGCCTGTGTGAACTGTGGGATCAAGGGTCACCCGGCCAGCTATAAGGGCTGCCCTAAAAGGAAAGAAATTCTTAAGAGTAAGGAAGTGGCTAGGCGTTCGGCCGCTGATAAGAGAAATGAGAATAGCAACTTCGTTAACCGGGTCGCCGACAGAGTACCGCATATGAGTTTTTCATACTCGCAAGCAGTCAGCGGGGCTAGGGGTCCCCCTGTCAGTGCCCCGGTTGTACCTGAGGCCAAAAATATATTCGGGGATTTCCTGAATGAGTCTGTTAATCTCTTCGGGATTTCTTTCAATGTACTATTTGAAAAAATAAAAACTTTTTGGGCTAGCTACTCAACGCTTGATGCTCCACAAAAACCTGGAGCATTCATTCTTTTCCTTGGCTCCCTCGCCACTCACTCCCCATGAACATAAACATTGTCACATCCAACGTTAATTCCTTCTCCCCCGACAAGCAATTAGAAGTGGACCTTTTGGTCAAAGATACTTGCCCCTTGGCTCTATTTTTGCAGGAAACATGCCTTTCAAATAAAAAAATTAACTTTAGATTCAACAAAGATTACGACTTCATAGGAAACAACGATGGCCGCGGCACAGGCATCCTCATCAGAAACAGTCTCAAATTCTCTCAAAAAATCTTTACTAACAATGATATCTCGGCCACCATAATCATTCTCCCCATAAAAATAGATAACTGTTCCAAAACACTTGCTCTGATTTCTATCTACATCCCCTGTAACTCCGGTCCATTATTTCTCCAGGCGCTTGACGACCTCCTACAATGCGTCAGCATGTACGACTTTGTTATAATAGGCGGGGATTTCAACTCTAGACACCCTATGTGGGGTGATAACAAAACTAACTTTAACGGTCTACAGCTTGCACAATGGTTCTCTAACGACCGCTTCCTGGAGTTCGACATTGTTGCCGCCGAAGGTCCAACCAGACCCAGGTCGGGCTCTCACATCGATTTCTTTTTGATATCTCACAACCTTCGCTCGGTTCACTCGCGCATCTCTTGTGTTACACTCGACCCTATCTCTGACCATTTTTCAGTTCAAATGAACTTACATTTTCATAACGCCAGTCCTTTTTTCTCCCCGCCTCACAGCTTCGTCTGCTTCAAGAACACCAACTGGGTTGCCTGTAACAGGGTCCTCAACGCGAAACTCGAGTCGTTACAAACACCGACGGATAGAAACTTATCTAATGCGGAAATTGACGATCTCATCGCTTCCTTAACGGATTCTCTTTCCACATGCATTAACCTGCATTCTACTCGCAAGTCCTTTTCTCGTAACCATCAAAAAATTTCAGACCAAACACTAAACCTCCTAAAAATTAGAAAAACTTGGAAAAGAGTGCTAAAAAGAACCTTCCATCGTTTTGGGGACAGACTCAATCAGGACTACGCGGTACTATCGGCCAGAATCGGCTGCCTTAGTAAAATAATTAAAGACCGTGTTAGAATTGAGACGAATGAACAATTTCGGAAGAAGCTAAATGGACTTGTCCCCTCTAGTAATGTTTTCAAGACTATCAATCAAATAACAGGCCGAAAAAGCACTTTCAATAATGACCAACGAGAGCTGGTTTATGAGAATAGAGTTCTGTCAACTCCCTTGGAGAAATCCGAGGCTTTTCAAGACTTTTACACTAATCTATATTCCCCAAAAACGCCGGTAGCTGACGCCGATCACACTCTAACTGTTAACACCTTTTATAGCTCCTTTTCCGCTTGGACCTCCAACTACTCGATCAACACTTTTTCACCTTCCAACAAATCCGACTCAACCGCGAGCAACTTATTCACTTCCACCTCCATGATCGAATCCACCTTCTCTGCATTAAATAACAAGAAATCAGCTGGCCAAGACAACATTTCGAACTTTGCGTTACGAAAACTCAAAACCACTTTATCCTCCCACCTAACGCCGATTTTTAACAACTGTTTGAATAATGGCTACTTTCCTGTGCCCTGGAAGATTGCAAACCTCATTCCTATAAGAAAGAAAAATGGTGCTAATCAGATTGATAATTTCCGTCCCATCTCACTTCTGTCAAACATTGGAAAAGTTTTCGAAAGAATAATTTTATCCAAAACTCAAGATTTTCTAATTGATTCTGACATTGTTATGCACCAACAGTTTGGGTTCAAAAGAGGCCACTCCACGGAACATGCCCTGATATTTTTGCAAGACCGAATACTTTCCAATTTGAGAGATAAGAGGTGCACTGTAGCCTGTGCACTGGACTTGTCAAAAGCGTTCGATTCAGTTTGGCATGCTGGGTTAATATTTAAGCTACACCGTCTCAATATCCCAGTCAACCTTTTAAAAATGATACAGAGCTTTCTGTCGGACAGATCCATTCAGGTTTGTTTTGAAAAAGAAAAATCCCCATCCATCCCCATCTTCACAGGAGTTCCCCAGGGATCAATTATGGGGCCCTTCCTGTTCAATTTGTACCTGTACGACTTTCCTATCCATCTTAGCAACTCTGATGCGATCCTGTACGCTGACGACACAATTGTGTTTAGCAACCACGCTCGTCCTCATGAAGCGCTTAAGGAAGTCACGCACCATTTAAATGCGATCATTCCTTACTACAAAAAATGGGGCATAGACATAAACGTTAAAAAATGTGAGCTGATTTGCTTCAGGAACGCTTCGGGCAAAGGACACCATCTAGCTGTCAGAGAGAGCAAAGAACTGAAACTTTATTTGGAGGGGAATACCATTCCCTTAAAACAGTCTATAAAATATCTTGGAATTAATCTCCAAGAAAGACTAAAATCCAACCCCCACGCTAGACTGGCACTCCAAAAAAGCAAGGCTGCTGCTGCTCTTCTGAAAACTCTGCTTAACTCCAAGGAAGTTGAAATAAGAACTAAGATCCTCATGTATAAGACTCTGATTAGGCCGCTAATGTCTTATGGTTTCCTCGCCTGGTTTCATATTACTCCCAACGTGGCCAATGAACTTCAAACCTTTGAAAGAAAAATAATAAGAAAATGCATTTCTAAAACACGAAGACCATCAGGGAAGTGGTTCAGTAACCGGGTGATTTACATGGAATCTAAGATCATTCCGTTGCTATATTACCTTACGAGCCTGTCCAGAAAAAGACTGTTTGCACTGCAAACGCATGACAACCCACTCCTAAGGGACATATTCACGAAAAACATCTCCTTTGCGACCAACGACAGATACTACATCTCGCCTATAAGCATTATTCACGAGCGGTCCGCGAACTTCATGAATTTGATTGATGATGGCTCCTTCCTGGCTCCTTTCTACAAGAAACGTTGCCTCGGTAACTATAGAGGCTGAACTTCTCCAAACTCCATTCTCCATTGCATAAACTTATAAATAAAACATTTTTCATTATACGCTATACTGCTCATCAAATAAATTTCTAAATTGGCTTCGTTTATTTTATTTAGGTATATCTAAACTGTCAAACTAATCTTAATCAACTAAAAAAAAAAGTAAAAACAAAAAAAAAAAATAAGAGAAAAATATGTAATAAACAAAAAAAATGTCTGTATATCGATTTATTACTACTGCCATAAGGCCTTCTGCCTCGCTCTTGTACATACAATTTTGTGTTATTAGGTTTTAAGTTTTTGTGTTATTATTGCTATCTCTCTATTCTATCCCCTTTCACATTAGGTTAAGTCATTCTCTCTCATTGTAAACAGCACGGTCTTTTTGAGTGGACACGTATTCAACACTTTTGCGTCAAATACGTTTATAAAGTAATTAGTTATTCGCCCAAAATCAGAGTTGTCTTAATATAATTAAACATCAAATAAATATAAAGTGTGTAGCCTGGCCACTTCTAAGTCGGCAATTATATATTCTAATACAGTGTTAAGTTATAATTTAATGAAATGTAAATTGTACTCTGGAAAAAATCTCAATAAAGTTATACTACTACTACTACTAATGCCAAATACAAATAATTCAGTGACGTATTGCTCACCTACGGATGCGGTAATTCGGCCCCTGATTTTTAGCTTGTAGGCAAAATTTAAGAAAAACAGTGATTGGCAGTCTGTATCTTATTTGCTCGTGGTATGTACACGATACCTATCCTTCCAAATTAACATCATTTCTAATACGTCACTCATGATCGATAATGTGTACTCTGCATAAGGATTCCACGAACAAAGCTTTACTACGCCAAATAAAAACATTCTTTTGACACACGACACTGGTTGTCAAATTCAAATGTCGAATATAAAGACAAGACCGAACTGCACTGTTTTGGGTAGACTACCAACTATACCGTTTACTGTCGCTGAAATGCAATCTTGCCTAGTCCTAGTGCAGTTTAATTCATACAATTTCTTACAAAGAATACATGCCCTAAGCTGTAGTAAAGTTCCACCTAGTGCGGGCTTGCCTTTAATATAATTGTGAACAAGTTCTAGTACAAAAAGTCAATGTTAGAAAAAAAAATCCGATTCATACTAGCTACGGAAGGAATAAAGAAAAATTAAATTAAAGGCTACAAGCCCAAAACAATACAGGCCAACTCGTACTCCTCTTGCCTGAAATACCTTCGAAATATTTTTTCGTTTCTGTGAATACGTTTACACCCCTCTGTCTGTGCATTTTGTTATGGCAGCCATTGTATATACATTTTTATAGTAATTTCATGGAACATATTTTTTAGTTCTGAACTTCGTCAATGGCGGCGATAGTTGTCTTATCTACTTTTAATGAAAAATCTTACCGGCGTATAGTTAGCAGCACGATCTCACGAATTTCGATTTTTTTGATGCAAATAATTTGGAAAAAATTTGGACAAATTTGGGAAACCATTTTTAGAATTTGGAAAACAATGGTTTATTAGTTATTAACAATTTAAACTTTGGCGTATAGTTAGCAGCACATGAAAACGAAAATAGCCTTTTTTGGTGTCAATCGATCGGGCTCAATTTGGACAAATTTGGGAAACCCTTTTTAGAATTTGGAAAACCTTCGTTTAGTAAATATTTAACAAATAGTAAAGTTTGACAGCTCCTATAAACAATTGAAAAAATATAAACAAATCCAGACTCCGTTACGTAACGTAACTACTTTCGTCCCAAATTCATGTCATTTCACTTGACGTTTGGAATCGTTACAGCAGTTACTCTATTAATAGCGTTTTCCATTAGTTACTACAACCGATTTATTTTTATTCAACTTGAAAACCAAGTAAAAATAGTCGATTGTTGAATTATCCAGTGCATCTAAGGTATTTCCATACAATTTTGCACTAAAATATTTGTGCGCACTAAAATAAATTGAGTATTTCAGATCTAAGTACATTCGGTAGACTATAAATGTTTGTTTTTATATGCAAAGAAAAACTATTGTTGTAAATGCAACTTTGCAATTGCATGAAACTTGACACTCCAACCTTTCTTCAAATTTGTCCTATTTAAATATATTTTCCCGTCCGCTCTACGTAACCGACTGCCCTATCCAGCAAAATAATAACCAACTTTTTTCTCATTTATTTTTCAGAATTCAATCCAAAGCAATTATTGGTAACAGATATGGGTGACAAAATAGCTGAGCATTTCATGCCATCAAACTGCTGATGTTCCTGAAATCCATACAATAAGCATTGCGGCATTTGCTAAGATGGACTATAGAAAAGCTAACAGGAGCTGCTTAGGGCCAGTGGTTCATCCTAGGATCAAAATTTAAAAACGATTTACCTTCGTTCGTGTTTGCATAATTTAAGTTTAGACGGTGGTTCAAGAGTTCCGAGGATTAAATAAAGTTGACCAACGGATCAAAAATTTAAAATCGAGAAACGATTGTACAAGTGGTACTTAGTGGTATTGGAAACAAACACTGTTATAATTTCTTTTAATATTTTATTTTATTGTAGCACCTATTGAACTTGTCTTAAGTTATTATAAAACAGTTTCGCACATACAATGATTCTACGAGATGATGCTATATTGGGTGAGTTTTCTGCGCTCTCATATACTCTCGGGGTTGTATTCTTCCATCATTGATCGGCCACTCCTTGTATCAAAACATCATCAATGGGCATTAATGTACATATCTGGTAAATGAGAAAAGAAAGATGGTTAAGCTGAACATTTTAAATACAACGTGAATAGTGAAATGTACCTACTATATTTTTTTTTTAGTTTTGCAACACTAATCAAATCTAGCATAACAATAAAAATGATAAAAATAAAAATAAGTGTTTTTGTATTTACATATATATTACTCTTATCTTGACCTATTTACAGTCGACCTTCGTATGAAAATACATATATATATGGCAATAAATTAAACAAAGGATGCATATGAAACAGGTGATTACTACATGGCTGCAAGCCATAAGACCTTTTAAAGTCTTTTCCGTTGGATCAGAGCTTCTGTTTAAATTTGAACAATTGCCCAAATTTGTATTTGTATCCGTCTTATCGTAGCTTTATTCACTATACCCCCTCCAGAATCTCAAAAATCTATCTACGTTACTGAACTATTTGTATTTTGTTTGAATTGTAAGTTAATAGCTAACCCAAACAATAAAGTCACTAGATCAAATTTTTAAATAATATCCGTTAACAGATTTTTGAATTGTTTGGTTTTTAAGTCGTTTAAGTTACTTTTTCTTAGTTTTTCAGCGGAAAAAGTACCTACTCGAGAATAAAGTTTTCTTTGATATAAAATTTGTAAGAAATTCAGAAATAAAAATTAGTGTTCAGTGATTAGTGTATAGCTATTAAAAAGCATACCTATTGTGTTGTTCGGTATTTAAGTACCTTTTAAAAATTTAATTTAAAGAAAAACAATAAAAAAAAACTTTGCAGCATATTTCTTTTGTGTAATATTTAAGATCAAAATTGCAATTTTTTATAAACTTTCATTTAACATATCACGCGAGACACTGAGTGAACCAGATAGTGGAGAAATACCCAGGTATTGAATTTTTAACATTATTTTTGCAGATGTAAACTACGAATTTCCATATATGTTGTACATACTAGCTGACCCGGCGAAAAAACTCAATCCTGTAATTTTTTGAAAAAGCTAAACAATACCCCCTTTGCCATTATACGTATAAATGGTTCTTGCATCGAAGAAACCTATCAGCTATCAGTACCTACTCGGTATGTGTATCAGTGACAACCTTCGTTGGAATGACTACATACTTAAGAATGCCAAGAGTGCTGCAAACTGTTTTGGCTTCCTTTATAGATGCAAGAATTTCATCACCCCTTAGACTCGAGTATAACTCCAATCCCTGGCAGACATTGCTCAAACTTTTTTACACCTGCTTGAATAAAATTGATAGAAGAGAGAAGCATTATAGAAACTTCATCACTAAATCACTTAAACATCTCTAAAATGATTCATGTTTTACCTTATTTTACTGCTTCTTCTACAAAAAATGCTTTTGAGGTAGCCAACTGCGTTCCACCATTTAAACAATTCCCTCGTAATAATCGTCTTTCAACTTGTGATCAATTTCGGACGTACCGTGAAATACAGGAATTTCTTCATCAGTCGTACAACACGGATGTAGAACAAATTGAATGGTACACTTTTCCCCTGCCATTTCGTTCTTTCCACACTCAAAGCCAATGTTCATCGACAACTTTACCTTCCTCTCTAATTTCCTATCGTTCGAATCGAACTGTGACAAAGCATTAAAAGCCTTGAGCGCGTGTAAAATAAAATAAATTGTTGGAACATCAGCTCCATGCGGGGACAGGGCCTGTGACATACACTCTCAACCATTACTGTGTGTGCGTTGATATTCTGCAGGAATGGGCATTAAATATTACTCTTGGAGGATTTATCACTTCCTCGTAAGGGGCAGTACCCCGGAAGGAACTTAGGTGGAGGCATTAGGGATCGAACCCAGAACCTTCGGCGTGGCAGTCCGACGCATTAACCACTACGCCACGGGGCACTACCTTGAGCGTGTGTGCTATGTAAGAAAAAACCTATTTAATGAGAAAAAATGAGATAAAACCTGAAATTAATTTTCTTATAAAAATTTGTATAACTTGAAATATCATAAACAAACGATTTCGTGGTCATCAACACTACTTGGATTGTTCGATTGTACCTTAATCATTTAAAACATAAAAACATTTACGGTGCGTTGCAATCCAGCAAGAAGAATTTGCTAAGATTTTACATATCAATGGCTGGCAACTTTTGAGATTTGTGACAAAATGCACTAAAAATGAATTTCTGTCAAATTACTTTACCGAATTTTGACCAAACTTTACAAAAACCTGTGTAGACATCCTCAGAAGATCCTACCATAAGATTTATTTTAAAAAATGCATTTCTGCAAACCGTTTTTTTTTTTTAATTTTCTTTAATATACCAACCTTCCCCCCACAATAACAAAAAAACAAAAGAAAAGTATCTAATTTTACGGAGTCGTTGGGAAATTATGCGGGAACATACATCTAAATCTAAATAAATCTAAATCTGTGGATTGGTTTCTTGAAATAAAAGTATTTTTTGGAGATCATTTTTCAAAAAACAAAATTAGCCCAATACATAGGTATTCTGCATTACTACTACTACTTATCATTTTTGAAAAAAAGTTAATGAGATGTTTTCAAAATATTAAATTATTAAGAGAAATGTTTTTTAAAAAACAACAAAATATTTATTAAAAATATAGGAATGCAGTAGGCTACTTTTACCTATACACATATGTGTAAATTTTCGACAGATTTTCCAGCCATTTGATAGGTCATTCGGTCATACTTAAAGAGCTAAACTAATCAAAAGCGTTTGAGTCGTTTTCGAGAAAAATGAGCTTCAACATAACTATAATTTGGCAGGTACCCTTAGTTTTTGAGCTGCAAAAAAAATCAATTTCCTTTCTGTTCAAGGCGGGTGGCAATGGTACAGTGGATGAAGTGCTTGGTTGCTAACCAAAGAGTTGTGGGTTCGAGTCCCAGTCTTAATGCAGACATTTTTCAATATTCCCACAGCTTCAACTAGAAGCCACCCGTAGGATTTACGCGAGATAAATAACAACTATTTCTCAATCCATTGTGCGAACAAAAAATCTTTCCCATCATTGAGGGCGAGTTGAGGTAATTAAAAAAACGCTCTGTGGCGACCCCAGGGTAACTTCAGGGCTCAACTATCAAAATAGCAAATTTTGTATTGGTCCCCTAATGGAGCCATTTCAAAAATTCAAGCCCAAAACTTCGAAATAAAGATACTTACTAGATAAACTTACATATTTGTTTTGGCGGTAACAAATAGTTTTACTGATTCACAACATTGAATATCTACATGTATGTTTTCGACCAATTTTTTCCCCTATTTTAAGCATCATGCGTAAAAATAAATACTATATAAAACATCATCTTGAAAATCTAATGCAGGCTTTTACAAATATGGCTGGTCGAAAATCTTTCATTAAAACTGAAGAAATTTTGAGAGTAATCTCTAAATATGTTAATCAATTTTCGACAAATGATCTGCCACCCTTGTCTGCTGACGTTTGGAAGCATATGAGCGAAGATTTCGGGGGGAAGTGGACACCCCGAACTTGTTATGTGTACATAAGATCAAACAAAAATGGGCATTTGAATCAAGTGCGTAGAGCTAGAGGATTCGATGTACCCGAACAAAAACAAAAGAAAAAACTTCTTGATGAACTGCATTCACAAACGACCACCATTGCAGAAAGTGAATCTGATTCCTCATATATTGACGAAGAGGATAGTAACAAGAATCTGGAGATATTTCATCTCTTATTAACATCAGGAGAATGGCGGCAAATAAAACCGAATGACCGCACGGAAAAACGGTTGAAAAAATTAGCTTGGGCAAGTGTTGTTACAGATGCCATAAGAAAGCGGTATAATTTCCCGTGTGCGTTTAATTTTAAAAATTCCCGAGTAAATTTTGATTCCCCCATCGGAATTGATTTTATAAAATTTTCTGGTGCTTGTGCAAGCAACAGATGTGGCAACAAAATTTATGGATATGCCAAAAAAGAACCAAAGGACGGAGAAGATATGGAAATTATAATAAAAACAGTTGACACCCGAATGAGTATATACCATGAAAGGGTGTACAATACTATAAAAGGAGACCAGCGCAAAAAAATTGGAGAGGAATTGTCGGAAGTAAGCGCTGAAAAGTATGCCAATAAACTGATGAGAGAAACAATGCAGTTTGGGCAAGATGTACCTCCCCACATAAGACCTTACAACATTTATAGACAAATAAAAATGGAATCATCCAAAATCCAACAGGGAATGAACCCGCAGGAAAAAAATGATGTCACAAAAATGATCCAAAAGATGTCAAATGATCCCCGATACGACAGTGCCATTCGAGAGCTCGGATCGATAAATTTTTTTGTAATATATTTTACAAATAATCAATTGCACATTTATAGAGAATATTTGCGTACGATGGGAGCATCAGCAGAAATATCAATAGATGCCACTGGGAAATTTGTTAAAAAATTCGATTTGTATGAAGGTAAAAAGACTGGTCACATTTTTTTGTATACCGCAACAATAAATGTTGACAAAAAAACAGTTCCAGTCAGCCAAACAATAACAGAATGTCACGATACTGGATACATAACATTTTGGTTGGACAGATGGTTACGAGCAGGAATTAAAGCTCCAGCACAAGCAATTAGTGATTATGGCCGAGCAATTTTATTAGGAATGTGCCGTTCATTCAATAACATGTCCCTTAAAAATTACATTGATGCATGCTTTAAATGGGCCAACACCAACACATTTGAAAGAGAAAATACCCGGCCGGCTAAAACAATAATCCGTGTAGACGTTGCACATGTGATGGCGTTGGTTGCACGTTGGGATTCTATAAAAAAAACAAGCCATCCTGATGTAAAAAAATTTTTCCTTCGCACGATTGCACTAATGATTGACTGCCGGAAAATCAAAGAATTTGAAAGGGTTTTTTCTTTGACTTGTGCTGTCGCTTCACATCCATACGAAAATCAAATATTAAACATGTCTACTCAATCGATAAGCGTCAAAGAAGCACGAATAGAGCTTACAAAATTAATGGCTACAAGGGATATGATGATATCAGAAATAGAAGATTCGATTGTGTCATATGAAAAACGTGCGGAAGATACCCCTGTCCATGTAGACAAATTTTCAGATTGGGACGATGATACAACGTTGACGCACAAATACATAAAGACATTAATTGCAAATGTGCAGCCTAAGAATGGAACAACAAAATTAAAAGGCGATGCAAATGCTTACTTTTTGCCAGATTTTATAAAAAGCTTGGAAAGACTTGCCAAGGAGTTTCCTCTTTGGACTGCAGCAGCCATACCTTGTACCGAAAAACATGCATCAACTGCATATCAAGAAGGGTATTTTGGTAGTTTGAGGAGAATGCTCAACAGCAATGTTAGATTGCCGACAACAGCCAACCGGTTCCTGCACGAGCACTTAACAACAATACACACAGGAACAATGGTAGTGGCATCTAATTTGAAGCATATAAGTCACCTCCATAGAAAACTACCCTCAACTTTCGAAAATAGCTATTTAAATTTGTCAAGCGAAAATCAAGAAATCCTCTTGAAAGATAATAACCAGTATAATCCCAAAGATGATTCCGACTTTCTTTCTTATGAGGAATGGGGAGGTCTTTCAAAAAAGAAGAAATACTTGCATCTCTCAGAAGAAAAAAGCAAAGGAAATGAAGAGCCACCGAAGTCGAACCAGAATGACATGTCACAAAACCCTGCAGTAAGCGTCGATGGCAGCGAAAGTCCATTTTACGACGAATTTCAAGACCTACCGTATACGAGCAGTCCAAAGAATCAAAGTGCAACACTCGACTTATCACAAAACCCTGCACTAAGCGCTGACGGCAGCGAACATTCATTTGACAACCAATTTCAAGACGAACCACAAATCAGTATTAAGAATGAAAGTTTAGACACAATCGAATCAATACAAGCTTTGATCAAACAGATGGAAAAGAAGGAAAATAAAGTAAAAAAAAAAAATCCTCAATCTAAAGGGTTCTATTTTGAAAAAATTTTTAATGTTGGTGATGCTTCGGGATGGCACACGAAAAACTTGCGTCTACTTCAAAATGGATGTATCTTAGGACCGCTAAAATCAAATGGGATTTATTTTAAAGTGGCCAACACATGTGGATTTGATGCAATTGTCCATTTAATTTATTTAAGTGCTATGCATTATCCGCATTACTTAAAGTATCTTGTACAGTCCTCAAATTTAATGTTGAAATTTGCAGACAGCTTAGTAAAAGGAGATCGTGACTCAGCGATTTATAAAAAAAGACTGGAGCTTTTAAAACCATTCTTTGAAATAAGAACAGACTGTACAAAAACGAGTCTTCATCCAAAGCATTTGGACGCAACCGATTCCATTGGTGGGCTACTAAAAAAATTTTTCTCCTCGGCACCAAGTCTTACAAGAATAAAAAAATGTAACAGTCCGGATTGCGGAGTTGCAGAAGTACATAATGAAGAAGAGCTTTTAGGGGTCAACCATTGGTCTTTTGGAAAGGGTTTTAAAGAATTTAAGAAATTGAAAAATAATACCATTTTTCACTCAAAAAATCCCAACAAAAAATGTCCAGTTGCAAATTGCACTGGAACAATAATTGAATCAACAAGGTTAAATGAACATATATGGATTGAACTTGATGTAAGGCCCTGCTTAGAGTTTGACTTTAGTCTCCAATGCACTTTGGACGACTTCCCCGATACCTTGGAGTTTGAGCGGCAATATCGGTATTATAAGTTTTTCTTGTTTTTTATTATATGATAAGAACTTTTTTTTAAAGATTGGCTGGTGTTATCGCTAAGGATAAATCAAGTGCGGCGGATCACTTTATTGCGTACTTTAAAAAATTTACGGAACTAGGACATACCTGGCTACTTTGCGACGATTTAAGAGATGAGTTCTCTGCCTGTGATAGTAGCGTAGTCTTAATACCAATGGCAGCTTTTTATATTCGTGAGAATGCTGACAACCACTAATACATGGAGTATAACTTAGGTATGCAAGCTTCCATCCCCTTTGTCACTTAAACTCAGATAATGCTTTCAATCTGAAAGCATCAAATGATGAGAAGCCCGAGTATTTAAAATCTGGCACAGTAAATAAGACTAGTTTGCTAACCGTTAACCAGTTAATTGTATATAAGAAACGCATTTGTAATCGAAAATTTAGGAATTTGCTTCCGAATGTTTTAATTTTTGCTTATTTTTCAGTTGCTACTATGAAAGAAGATAACATTAACATTATTTGTCGGAAAAATTGATGGGTTCGGCCAAGGAAAAAATTGAATGCAATAACTATTGGTTTGTATTTTTTTGTTTACAATTATCTTCTATACGTCATATTTATTTTTTAAATATTGATTAATAAAAAAAAACTAATGCTCTTTCTTTATTTTGTGGTGCAATAGGCCTCCTGGGGAAACCGAACACCTTAACAAAAAATCGGTTAACGCACCAAAGTGTATACCTCGTGGGTGGTGTGGAAATACACTATTTGTGGCGCTTTTATTTTATTTTCAGAATGAAGTGAAATAAACTTACGAAGGAAGAAGCATTTTAAAGTAAAAAATGTATAAAATTCAAAGGAACATTTTAATAAGTATACATATACATACATACAAAGGTAAATAACCAATTAGGATGACATCTTCAACGATTTCAGCAGACGCCCGTATGCTTCGATGGACTTTTCTTTGGTGATGGTGTCGTTGGTATGTTGGTTCCACAGAATTTTGTATCCAGAACAGGTTTCCTTTTTTTTCTTTCTTTTCTTGTAGGACGACACTCGTCACGAAGTGAATGTTGGAAACAGCGTCTTTCCAAATGATAACAACTTTTGTTTTGTTTTTTATTTTTGCTTTCCAACGCTGCTCAAAGCACCTTATCCTTTCCCAAAAATTGCAATCCTTTCATGTACTGCGATCTGCGACTCAATCAAGGATTACAAAGCAATTATAAAAATCAAGAAAAAAACGGGCACAAGCACTGCCACAGCTGAATCACAGATTTGCATTTTGCTGCAACACCTCAAGTCCGGAAGTTTTTTTTTCCTTCTTCCTCCTCGTCTAGAGGCTTCTCAGTTTTCAGCAGGCCAGGCCAGGTGTGCAATGATGATAATATTAGATAGTTATGTTGATGATGATGGTGTTTTTTTGTGTTGCCTGTGATGTATGGATGAACCTGAAATAAATTTAGAATAATTAATAATTAATTTTAAACACTTGAAGGCACTTAGGGAGTGATAAACTAAAGAAAATGAAATTATTATTTTTTTATAGTTGTGCTTTATTTTGTTCACAGAAATGAGTTCCTACTTACTATTATAGAATAAAGACAAAAATCAGCTAAGCGAATATACGATTTGTTCTTTTCTTTGATTTCTGATCTTGAATAATTAAAAATCTGACATTTCATTTCAGCGTACACTATTTGGGACAAATGTCAAATGCTTAGACAAAGAGCAAAGCTCTGTTTGTTTGGTAAATTTGGAATAATGAACAGAATAGTTTTATGTTCTAGTACTCGCGATACGGTGCTTGAAGTGCCGTAGATAAATTAATATCAAATAATTGAAAACTTTAAATTTAAAAAAAAAAAGATTAGGATTTTGAAAAGATTTACAAGGTTTGTATACAAATATATTAGAGAATCACTTATAGAAATGCGAAAATTTTGGTTAAAAAGTTATTTGCAATTATTAAATAAGATGAACATCTCATGAAGTATTTCACATGATTAAAATGTTAATTATTTTCGAACTGTACTTTTGCAAATTCTAAAAACTATTAACATATGTCAAGAGTCAATGTAAAATTTTCCACAAGAACTTTAAGAATGTTCAAAAGCCTAGTTAAAAAGTTTTGAGTAATTGTTTACAAAAGTGAACTTTAGTGAAGTATTTCATTTGATTAAAATGTTAATAACTTTCGAACTGTACTTTTGCAAATTCTTAAAACTTAAAACCATTAACATATGTCAAGAGTCAATGTGAAATTTTCCACAAGAACTTTAAGAATTTGCAAAAGCTTAGTTAAAAAGTTATGAGTAATTGTTTACAAAAGTGAACTTTAGTGAAGTATTTCATTTGATTAAAATGTAAATAACTTTCGAACTGTACTTTTGCAAATTCTAAAAACTATTAACATGTCAAGAGTCAATGTGAAATTTTCCACAGGAACTTTAAGAATTTGCAAAAGCTTAGTTAAAAAGTTATGAGTAATTGTTTACAAAAGTGAACTTCAGTGAAGTATTTCATTTCATTAAATTGGTAATAACTTTCGAACTGTACTTTTGCAAATTCTTAAAACTGTGTGCATATGTCAAGAGTCAATGTAAAATTTTCCACAAGAGTTTATTAGTTAAAAAGATAATAACATTGTTTGCTAACTGCAAATTTCATGAAGTATTTTACACTTGATTAAAATGTTAATAACTTTCGAACTGTACTTTTGCAAAATCTAAAATGTATCTTATTATGTCAAAAGTCATTGTAGAATTTTCCACAAGAACTTTTAGAATTTGCAAAAGCTTAGTTAAAAAGTAATTTACAATAATATACACTTCATGAACGATTTCTTAATGCTATACTATAACATGAAATTCTTAATACTACAATCAAACGGAACTTTGCTTCGTAACGTAACGTATTGACTGAAAGGATGGGATAAGGTGGTATAGAAACAAACAAAGCTTTGTCCCAAATATTGACAACTTAATCTGTCATGTTTATTATGTCACATAAAAAAAAACCTAGGTATGTAGATAGATACAGAACAAAATATAAAAACAAAAACACAATTTAAACAAAGAAAAATTTTCCAAATCTTTTACAGATTGCCTATAGGCGAATAAATGTCGAAAGACGTCGTGGTGACTTTGAGAAATGCAAAGAACTCTATCAACACTATATTGAAACGGCCAAAAATAAGAACATTTCCGGAAGCTTGGCCATCAAATATGCTAGGTTTTGTAATAAAATTTGCGGAGATTTAGACAACGCAATTCAAATTTTACAACAAGCGTTAGACAAAGGTCCAGCTAATACTAGGGTCGCTCTTCAAATGATCGATATTGCTCTGCAAAGACCGACTCTTGATGAACAAGAGGTTTTTTCTATAATGGACAAATTTATGTCACGAGAAAATGTCGAGCTGGAGCAAAGGGTGCTTTTCGCTCAAAGAAAAGTTGAGTTTTTGGAGGACTTTGGCAGCAAGGCAAGTGGTCTTCTCGACGCACAAAGAGCTCTGCAGGTCGCACTCAGCAAACTGAACGAGGCTAAGAAGAGTAAAACTAGTCCAAATAAGAAATCATCCTCGTCATCTAGTAGTAAATAATCCGGTGCTGCTGAAAATCAAGCGCAAGCTGCAGCTGCGTACAATAACAGCGGTTCTGTAGCAGCTAATTACAATTACGGTTCGGGCACAAATTCCAGCTACTACAGCCAGGGCCAAGCATACCAGCAACAGCAGTACGATGGATATTACAATCACTGGCAGTACGGTTCTGGTTACAGTGGATATGGCCAATGGAGTGGCTATGGAAATTATTATTAAGGTTTTAGATAGTTAATAATTTCAATTTCGTTTGCAAGTTCTTTACCACCTTATTATATTTTACATTTTTACTAATATATCGTGTATTTTTATGCTGCTTGTTTTTTTTTATATTAAATATGAGCCTAAAAAAATAAAAAGAACAAAAACGATTTCATCAACGCTCTGTGCTTCTTGGCCAACCGATACTTGTGCGTCGCCTATGGTCCATCCATTAAGACCTAGAATTCGGCATGAAAGAAGATCGTCGAAGAGCTCCGCCCAGATGGTGTCGCCAACAGCACCAAAGTATTTTTTCGTTAATATCCCATATTCTTATACCACACCATTGTTAGTTTGCAATGTACAACCTCTGGAAAATATGTATACCAATCAGCTACATTCAAACATTAAAAAATATTAATATAAAATATACATAAAATATTTATTATACTAAAAATAAAGCAAATTTATAAGATTGAAACGAAAAATGTATGCACATTCATTTAATTCTGTTGGTGCTTGTTTGATAACCTCAACTTTAAGCGAAATTTTTCCCAGAATTTTTGAAAACATGAATTCCACGACTTTTCGGATTTGCCCTCAGGTTGTATCTAGATTTGACGATTTTTCCGGTCGCATAGAAAATAAAATGAGATTGATTTTGTTTTTGTTATTTGGTGTGTGTCATAAACAGCTGAAATGATAGTCCACTTCTTCGTTTGATTGATATGCAACAACATCTTTAACAAATTTACAGTTTTGAAAAATTCTCCATCTCCATCATCGGATGATATTGAAATATAACTAATAATTGCTGCTCCACTTTTAACAAATAATAAAATAGCTATTATTTTGCAAATAAAACACAAAACCACAATGAGAAAAACAAATTTCCATCTGATAACGTTAAGGAATGTCAATTTGTTTGTGTGTGCAGGTATGTGTAAATCTGGCTCTGAATCGAGATTCGCAAAAAAAGATCTAGATTCAATATGAGATCGAATCTAGATTATTTTTTGTCTTCATGGAAAATGAAAAGTGCTCGAGATCGAATAGAGAGTCGTTTTTTGGTTTCATGGAATTCAATATTAATTTCAAAAAAAATTATTGTTTTTGGAATTTTTTGTCTGCAGTGTCTTCAATGGAAAATTTCATAAACTGAGTGAGTAACCGCTGTAACACTGCAAAACGTCAATTGAATTGACAAATAATTTTGAATTTAGGACAAAAGTAGTTACGTTACGTAGCGGAGTCTGGATTTGTTTATACTTTTTCAATTGTTTATAGGAGCTGTCAAACTTTAATATTTGTTAAATATTTACTAAACGAAGGTTTTCCAAATTCTAAAAAGGGTTTCCCAAATTTGTCCAAATTGAGCCCGATCGATTGACACCAAAAAAGGCTATTTACGTTTTCATGTGCTGCTAACTATACGCCAAAGTTTAAATTGTTAATAACTAATAAACCATTGTTTTCCAAATTCTAAAAATGGTTTCCCAAATTTGTCCAAATTTTTTCCAAATTATTTGCATCAAAAAAATCGAAATTCGTGAGATCGTGCTGCTAACTATACGCCGGTCACGACAGCGTTATAACAAGTTTTTAAGCGGGGTTCACATGGGACAATGCAGAGGCCAAGACAGTTATTGTTCCATGTGAACATCTATTTCTAGGACAAGACAATTGTCATTATATTGTCTTCCGAGCTAACCTGCCGAGCTATCTCTGAGGACAATATCGATATCGAAATTCGTGAGATCGTGCTGCTAACTATACGCCGGTTATTTCGACTGGCTGGCATTGTCTTGTCCAACCCCGTTCAAGAAGCTCGGACAAGACAATTGAGTATTGTCCAATAGTTTTGTCTGCGTGTAAGCGCTGCTTTAATGAAAGCCACATCAGCTTATTGAAAGTTTTTAGGTAAAAAGACAGAACCAAACTCCCTTTGTGGTGTTTGCTCCGATTGACATGATGCCGTTCTAGGTTTATATATTTTAAATCACTGTTCTCCGAACATACCTATGAATTGTGTGTACGCCCTTAAATATGTTTCCCTACTGTCAACTGTCATTAGGCCAGAGGCGTCAATCAAATTTTTAGTTTCTGCTAGCAAATCTTTTCATAAAAATACATTTTTACATTCGCATAATTTTTAGAAAACGATTTTCTAATCTACCTTATCTTAACGAAACTTAACGTATAAAATAAATTCACAAAATGGAAAAAATGGAAGTTGACCTAGAAGCAGCCCCATCCACGTCTGAAAAGTCATTGAACAAAGCACCTGCTGCGGGTGCTTCAAATATTATGGCCGGTCCTGGCACAGTACCATCAGTTACCATATCGCTGCATCCTCTAGTCATAATGAATATATCTGAACACTGGACCCGCATTCGTGCACAAGCTGGCGAGCATCGTCAAGTGTATGGTGCTTTGATTGGCAAACAAAAGGGTCGCAACATAGAAGTGATGAATTCCTTTGAATTGAAGACAGACGAAGTCGGCGAGGATGTCATAATCAATCTGGACTACTACAACACCAAAGAAGCCCAGTACAAGCAGGTATTCAGTGAGCTAGATTTTATTGGTTGGTACACCACTGGCGAGTTCCCCACGGAGAAGGAGATTAAAATACAAAAGCAAATTGCCGACATCAACGAATGTCCCATCATGCTCCAACTTAACCCAGTTTCTCGCAATGTCGATCAATTGCCATTAAAGCTGTACGAATCTGTGATTGATATTGTCCAAGGTGAGGCGACTATGCTGCTTGTCCCGCTTGTTTACACTTTGGCAACTGAGGAAGCTGAACGCATTGGCGTCGACCATGTCGCCAGAATGTCCACCAACGAAACAGGTGAAAAATCTGTTGTGGCTGAACATCTGGTGGCTCAAGACAGTGCCATTAAAATGCTCAACACTCGCATTAAGATTGTCCTCAAATACATCAAAGATGTCGAAGCAGGCAAACTTGAACCAAATCAAGAGATTCTCAGGGAAGCCTACTCTCTTAGCCATCGGCTTCCGGTCATGCAAGGACCTGGATTCAAAGAAGAATTCTACACCCAATGCAATGATGTGGGCTTGATCACTTATTTGGGAGCGCTTACCAAAGGATGCAACGATATGAATCATTTTGTTAATAAATTTAATGTTCTGTACGATCGACAGGGTTCAGGCCGAAGGATGCGGGGATTATTCTACTAAAACCATTCAAGATACTTTGCATATTATGCTAACTGTAATATAAATTTGATTTACTTAGCTACTAAGCTTTCTCAATAAATTAATAAAAAAAATGGAATTTAATTTTTTAATTTTTGTATTTAGCTAAAAGTTTGTATTGATTCTTCCAGCTGATGGTCTTGCCTTGACTGGGATTTATTTATGTAGATCCGAAGGTTTCTTATTCTTTAGCTTACCTTTGTCGTTGGCCAAAAAATGCATCAGATGTGGATCTGGATTACAGCCTTTAAAAAATTGTTGTTTCTTTTCCCAGAAATTAAGTGGCTAACAAGATTCTCGGGAAGCTTAGTTATCGCTATGAACCTGGTGCTTTAAAATATTTTGGATAGTAACTGAACGGCTGTAGTATTCCGTGGCGTAGTGGTTAGTTTGTCAGACTGCCACTCCGAAGGTTCTGGGTTCAATCCCTGACTCCACCTAAGTTCTTTTCCGGGGTACTGCCTCTTGCGAGAAAGTGACAAATCCTCCAAGAGTAATTAATGTCATGGAAAGTGCTTCTCTATTAGCCGTTCGGATTCGGCGGTATATTTGCAGGTCCCTTTTTTTTTGCAGAATATCAACGCACACACAGGAATGGTTGAGAGTGTAATTCACAGGACCCGGCACCGCTTGGAGCTGTTGTGCCAGATTTTATTTATTTTTTTAACCGAACGGTTGACAAATGATCCCGAAATAAAATAGTTGTATGGAACTAGCTAACGATAATATCATAGTCAAAAAAAAAAAAGAAAAAAGTTTGTGGAGTGATAAAGCTAAGAAGCAATCCACTAGTTCAGGTATACAAGTGTTGTATTGAACTTTTAAACGAACGTTGTTGCAGTGTGTTGATATAAGCAATTTCTGAGTGAGCTCCATGTTGTGACAGGATGTCCAAGAAGTCCAGCTGCTTTAATTTTGTATGATTTTAATTCCTGTTTCTGTTTTTATCGCTAAAGGAGGTTCAATATATCGGTAGGATAAACCAACTTTATTAAAATCTGAAAATGTTTCAGCACTATGCTCTCTTCCTTTTCACAACGTGTACAGCTCTCTGGGAATCAATCCAATTTCGTTTTCCTATCTCGTCTCGTTCTCACTTTCGTTGAGCGTCGGTATAGGCAAAATTTCAAACCCAACTTCAAAACAAAAAAAATCTATACCCGCACATCCGTCAATGGAACGAGTTACAGTGTCTTTTACCAGAGGAACTCTGTCGTTAAAAGTGGTGTTGAAATAACTACATTAGCGAAAATTGGGGACATTCAAAGTATTCGAATTCGACATCAAATTTGTTTGAAATAACCGTTAAAAAAACGAGTCAGAAGATTCGTCCAACAAAGTTCTAAGCAATATTTGAGGCAAGTTTCATGTGGGAGATGACAAAATCCTTCACACATTAGGTATACCCTAATCTTAGCTTTACTATGCTTTAAAAAAAAGCCCCGTTTTCGCAGTGGGAGTGAGAGATTTAGCAGTCGATCGAAAACTCTTACAAACTTAAAGCCAAGCACTGTACATGATCTGTTTTTTTTTTTTTTTTTTTTAACAATAATGGTTTGTATGGCTCATGATTCTCTCTTCTTAAGGTTTGCCTATGAGATTTCATCGAATTACCGAATCAATGTGGAGAAAGTTACAACTTCATAGAGCACTTGACAAAGGAATGGTCAGGCAAAAGGCTTAGATTTAGATTTATTGTTAGGAGAGCTTATACAGCTCAGGCACTGCAGTATCGTGATGATGCCTATTGTGCCAGCCTGTGTTTGATTTTAGAGCAGCTCTGCTGCTCCAGACTGAGACCAGAACTTTAAGATATTCTTCTGTGGGTGGAAGGTTTTGAGTTTTTACAATGGAACGATCTCGTCACCAAGTGTCCGCTTTTTGAGGCGGAGGAGTGTTGGGCATTCTGTGAGTATATGCAGAGATGTTTCTTCACTTTCGAGGCATAGACGGCAAACGGAGTCTGTTGCTACTATTCAATATCATTCACGTTTAAAACAATACAGAAACTGGCTCAAGTCGGTATTTGAAAGTAGTTAGGGTTGCATAAACCTGTACACTCTAGTCGCTTTTTTTTTTTTTTTAAATAAAAAAAAGGGGAAATCTACGGAATTATGTTCTATGCTGCCTAGTTATAGAAGAAATGAAGCCCTGTGGCTTTCTAGATATCGAGGGTGCTTCAGACGATACCGGCTACTAGTCAATAACTAGGAGAATTAGAAATGTTAAAGTATTGAAGAATATGACTTTTTTCGAAAGTCGAATTAATACATAGTCATGGTAAAACTAGTAAAACTCATTTAGAACACAAACAATGAATCTGCTTCAGAACGTACAACAAGATGCCCTGTATGTGCTTTTTGCATGATGATACACTAGCTATACACAGTTATGTGAATGTGATCACACATGCCAAAGATGATACACTGGCTATAAACACATGCGGCCATGGTATGAATAGAGAGAAAATGACAATAACCAAGCTTTGTACACTTGCCCTACGACTTGAAGTGTTATTAGGAAAAAAGTTTGGTCTGGGGCACTGACAATAGGTAGACGGAGTAGGTCAAAGTGTCTATGGACGCAGGACTAAGTCAAGCAGTTCTAAAACTAATCTCCTCGAATGTAATGAATTTAAAAAAAGTCAAAGGCTACTAGGATGCTCAGTAATCCCTTGCTACGTCTGAGACAGTCCAAACTACTGATAAGACCTTATATCCAGATGGAACACCTTCATTTTACATAGCAGAAATTAGTCAGTGAGCTTTTTCACAGGCTACTGGGTCTGCGCTATCACCTTAACAAAATTCACCTGAAGGTGAACACAGATTGCATACTCTTTTAAAATTCAATGATCATGGCAACCAAAAACAAACATTTAAAAATAGGTCTACCAACATAATAAGTACTTCGTTTAAAAGTAAAAAAAAGGTTAAAAGACACTTCTATAAGTTAACGCTAGAGATCTCTTAGGTCTTGCCAAGGTTCATTAATAGACTAACAAAATTGTGAAATTTGGCACCAGAGAATTTTTTCATCAATCAAAATCCATCAACATCCAAGCTGCAATGGCTGTTTGCTCTCGCGATAACAAGCTCAAAGGTGAAATCTGGAATATTTGACAAGCAAAGGCTATTCCTGTAGTTGCACACCAAGCAGTCACATTCGGCGAGATTAGAAGTTGCTGGGTTGCGAAGCTCTGCGAGATTGGGAAACAAAGTCAAACTTTTCTAAGGAAAAACATGGTATCCTTTTCAGAGGAGTACTGGTAACCAAAAAGTATATATGCCTGCTATCCGGGGGTGTTTCACGTAGGCTTTGTTGTCCTTATCAAGATAAACAGCTGTCGCATACAGAATAAAACAAAAATCAAATGGAAAGAAAGTTATTCAATTTCGTAGATTCATCTTAAAGCTAGTTTATAGAATCAAATTCTTTATCAAAAGGGTTGCTGAATCTAATAATTATTTTAATTAAGAAAAGTATAGATATGTGCCGTTTTTGTGACTGCTTCCATGCCTTTTGACACTATTTCTTGGCAGCAGAAAGAACAATAAACAAAAAGATCTGCGGCTTAAACAACAAAATAAAAAGTTAGAGTTAAGTTTTTAAAGTTAACTTCAACGCATTGATTTACAAAATTGAAATATGCATTACCTATCTAGATTTGGAACTTCTTCTCATTAAATGTGTACTCACGGGCTTATATTTTTTTTTATAAAAATAATCATATATTTATCTCGGTGGAATATTACAATTAATACACACTCGTCAGTTATTGTACTCGTCAAGCTTGATTGTCGCGTATTGCTGTAGGAATTCAACTTCAAGTGGATGCATGTCTTTGGCAGGAATAACCATCGAATGCAAAGGTCCTCCCAAATCTGTGCTGCTCATTTGCCTTAAAGTGCAAACTACAATTTGCTGGGTATCGTGTCCAACTCTAGCCAGGCCAACACACAAAGACTTTTCATTCAGCACGGTGTTCTTCTCGAGTGCGTCTTTTTTCTCAACAATTGTTAATACCTGAGTGGCTGCTTCTTGTACACTCATAAATCTTGGTGGAAGATATTCCTTCCGGCGACGCATGAGTGATTCTAAAGTTGGTTCTTTAACCTTGATGTCCAGCAAGCAGAGTGTGTGCATATTGTTTAAGCGATTTAACTTAATTTTATCGTAGAAGCTATCAGGCTTCCAGGTCTCATCCCAATAGGGGATAGACACAGTCTCACCGAATTTGTACAGCTGCAGACCGCAGCAACCGATGGCGTTCATGATTGAAGCATTGTGAATGACCTTGTAAGAGATTTTCTTCTCTTTGGCACGCAAAATGAAATCGGTGTGTGTAGTTGCGCCAAATGGATCGCCAACAACCAAAAGTGCAACATCTTCGTTCTCGGCCCCAGCTAGTATCTCATCGGCACCTTGCTCCACAAGATCCCGATCGGCTAGTAAAAGTGGTCGTCCATAGAATTCTTCCTTTAAAAAACAAAACCAAGAAAACGAAAAGAGAGAATAAGTTTCGCATTGTTTGGTATATATATATATATGTATCTAGATTTCTAGATGATGCTTACCAGCTCCTCCTTTGGACAACCGAGAATTGATGTGTAAGATTCAAGAAATACCCTTTGGCATTTGCGAACGATTTCAAGGCCTTTGACTGTTATGTCTTTTGGATCACCAAGACCTAGGCCGATTAAGTAAAACATTTCAAAGTTAAGGATTGGAGTGGTGGAACGACGACGAGACGGAGACACGAGACTACAAAGAAAAACCGAGAGGAGCAAAGCGACACGTGCTGTTGCGCTGTAATAGAAAATTTGCACTTTGTTGTTGTTTACGATTTGACATTTGGCGGCATCACTAGATTTTTGTTTCAAGGCCGCAGTTAAATGACCTGTCAGAATTTTGAAATTTTAGCTGCCATCTGGTGTTTGTTAGGAGAATTAAATGGGGTTTATGTTAAGCACGCTTAAGTCGGAAACAAAATGATATCTATGATTAAAATCAAAGCAATTTATTCTTGTCATATAGGCTTTTCACACTGGATCAAAAACTCGTTTTTTGTCTAAAACCCCAAAACCTACACCAAAACCACAAGGTTTCCCATACATTTTTCTCTTTCATAAACTAGTAGTTTTTGATAAAACTCCTCAAAACCAACTTGCAATCGCAAGTATGTGAAAACAAACTGATCTTTTGGCACCATCAATTCGTCGATAAAACAGTGTAGTGTTCTCAGAGTATGGGATTCTTATTTCTTATTTGAGTGCGAATTTCACTAAATGTCAAGGGATTTTTTGGCAAAAATACCTTCAAACACTCACATATTCATGAAACGTCAAACAAAACCTAGTTTTTGTTCAGTGTGAATGCTCCAACTAGGTTTCGTAAACTTTTTGAGTTTTTGGTCCAGTGTGAAAACCCTATTATTTTTTTAAAGAGCTGGTATAGAAATACAATTTAACTTTCAGTCCGAGTACACTATACAATTTCAATGTTTAGGGACGAAACAATTTATTCTTTCAATTCAAATTATACCTATTGTTAACTCACGTTTTCCACCACTATCTTTACTAAACAACGGGGGTACAAGCAAGTTTGAGACAAATCATTTGCCTAATTTTAGCTCAAACACAACATAAATATTTAAAATTTTGTCATTATTTGTTGGGCTTTGCAAGGTTTATGTTAATTTCCATTGGCATTATTGCTATTTATACTACTTTTTATTAGGGCCGAAACAAAGCTATCTTTGTTCTTTTTTGTACAACTTTTTAATTCTTTCTTCTTGTTTTGTTTACTGCTGCCGTTCCGTTGTCCTGGATTTGATTTCAAAATTGACATTTTAGAAAATATTTTTTCAATTTTATTCAATTTAGTTGCATTCGATTTGTTTTCACATAATTTGCAACCTCAATTTCGTTGAAATAAAAAAGTTTCGAGATTTGATTTTGTATGGGAAATGGAGTCGAATTTGGAATCTGCTACCAAATTACATCTTTTGCCCTATTAAAAACATAGTTTTAAAATATATAATATAACTATGAATAGGAGCTTTGTTGTATAAACTACAAGTACTATGGGTAGGAAGTAATTAATATTACATCAATCAATGGGTATGTCAACGAAAACTACATAGATATACATAGGAACCTATTAGAAGTGATCGGAACAACACAAACGTGAGAAAGCTGTCATCACAGGTTAAAACAAAAAAGGAAGCAATTTGTTGAGAGCTTTTATCAGCTATGTAATTTGAAGTAAGAACTGGGGATGACAAATAAAGTTCTCAAGAAACAAAAAAAAAAATCCATTTGACATTAATTTGGCACTATTAAAATTTTAAATGTATTAGTGCAGTCAAATCAAATCAATCACCTTATCAGAATGCAATTCGATGGGATCTTCAAGGTCCAAGGGTTGAAAAACCAAAGGAAACATTGAGTTCTACTGCCATGAATAAAGCTCAGTCCCAGAACTTGCAGTCGTGGTCACAGAGGGTAGGAACAGAGAGATAAAAACATATGATTGCCATTCTTTGCTCCAGGAGAAACAAGAAAACAAGAAGAGGAATGAGCGATCAAATCTTTCACTTTGAGATTTTATATGGATTTGATCTTCTGGGTGTATTGTATAAAATTATTCCGAACGAAGTTTTCAGTCACTAGATGGCGACACAGTCCAGAGTACTACAGATTTTATATCAGCATCAACCATTTCCAAGTAAGCAAATTGTATGGTAATGAGGCCGACGCAGTAATTTCTGTCGCCATCGGTGCATGCTTAGGTAGAGGGCGCCAAAGACATTCACCACCATAAGACATAAGAGCTCTATATATTTTATCATTGTAAATATGGTATACCCATTCTAATTTCTTAATCAGAGGCTTTCAAACGAGATTTACTTTGCTTTTTTTTTAAACTGATTGATTTCGCGCCATTTGTTCTTCATGTGAAAAGAAGAAACAAGTACTGATTTGAACCAATGAAAATTGATTTAGTTATTGTATGTAGGTATTACATATCTATTATGTAATTTCTCATATAATATTTAGGTCTTGCTATCATTGCATAGTTTCATCTATACATTTATAATCCACACAAATTAAACCAAAAATCTTTAGAAACGCAGGCTTGGATATGAACATATCTGTTTTCAGGAAAGGCGTGTGTTATTATGTCAACTTCGACTGATCTAAATTAATTTTTAATGCAAAGCGAATGTGTACAAAAATGCCGATAAATTGCGAAAATGTATCAGACATTTGTTTAAACACTGCAAACATAAAACCAGTAATAGTCGAAATGAACAAGATTCAAAATGTGAATAAAATCGAATTCAACTGTTTAAACCTGCAATATTTGAATAATTCTCTTAATTCAGAAGTTTTGGCATTTGTTATTTTGGCTTTGATACGCAAGACAACCTTTTAGGGGAAAAAATAAAAATATTAGCGAACTCCAGCAGACGTTGTTCTGCATGTACCTACATAAATATGTTTATATTTATTTACTTCTGTATATTTAAAAATCGAAAATCAATTATGTTAACCAATTGAGCAGCTTAACCAGATGACATCTTATTTTAATCTTCCAATCTTTGGTTTTCTGCATGTTATTTCAAACCTTGACATATAAAATATAATATAAATGGAGAGGAAGTCATAATGAGTGGCTACTGGGGGCCACTGCTATCTTCAAAGTGTAGTATATATGTATAAGCTATATTAGAAACTAAGTTTTAAGTCACTAGAGGGCAACACAGTCCATCGCCACTTCCAGAGTGCTATAGATTTTATATACAATGAATATAAAGTTTTACTTAAGATTTGCGTGGCTTAATTTATATATACATAAATAGAATCTACAGTACTCTCGTGGTGTTAGTTCACTATGGCACGTTCTATGTCTATTCAGAAACTATGTTTCTTATAGGTATATAATAAGGCCCAACTATATTCGGCATGGACTACGCACTACAGTCAAGATCAAATGTGTAATTCGTTACTGGCCGAATGCAATGTATTCACTTATGTATAGGTACCTACATATATCATTTTGATAAAAGCACCTTTCATTGAATTTCGTTAAGAATATGGTATTTCGATGTGTATTGATTTGAAGGTTTGAACATAATCGACGTTAGCAAATATAAGCTAATGTCAATATCCAACGAAAGGTTCTTCGTTTCGCCATACGGGAAACGGCACTTTTGCTCTCATAATTTTGGGTTCGCAAAAAAGTATGGCACGTCATTGTAGGAGTTACCATTATTATTTAATAATTTTTTTTCCAATTTAAGTAATTTGCTCAGAAAAACGCATCTCAAAAATTAATTTATGTTTCTTATTATTTTAATTATAATAATAAATAGGAAACAAAGTACATATTTTTAATAGAGACTTTTTTAGAATGCAGCTATGAAAAAATAAAATATTTGACGTATTTTCTGTGATTTCTGTAAAAGTAAAGGTCCAACCATAATACGCGAAAGAAAAAGGAAGGAAGTCTCGAAACCGAACGAAAAGTTTCCTTCCTATATGTAAAGTACATCAGTTGCCCATAAAAGCCTTTAGAAATAAGAAGAAAGAAAGAAGAAGAATACCCTTTAGAAAAAAAGGAATGTCAGATTTTCGTACGTAATGTACGACTCAAAGCGAACATTACGTACGGAAACGCAAGTGAACGAAACTTGCCGAAACTTAGCAAAAATCATTTCGGGTTGGGTATACAAATCACTCATGTATTCCTTCTGTTTCGTAAGGCAACGTACGTACCCATTCTTCAATTATGGTTAGCCCTTTCCTGTTGAAGGTGGATTAGACTGTATTAAAGAAAATGACTGGCAAGATGGAATATCGCCATTTTTCGTGACTGCATACTGATGACAAAAAGCTTTTTATTTTTGAAAATGAAAATCAGCTGGATTCCATGACTGTTTTTATCAGCGATAAGTATAAAAGCTTAAGTTATCATTTACAACGTCTACATTTCAACAAGTTGCATAAAAATGCTGTAAATTACTAATGTCAGCTTCGCTGAAATAGCTGATAAAGGGGTATCGAAGAGAGCCTGCCCAGCTTATATAATTGTCTCCAAGAATAAATCTTTAAAACTATTTTTTTTTTGACATTGCTTTTCTTTTTGTTTACATATACAGTCGAACCTCGATAAGTCGAACTTCGATAACTCGAATGTCTCGATAACTCGAAGATATTATTTGGCGTCAACTTCGATAAGTGTGTGTGTTTTACTTGATAACTCGAAGTCTTGATAACTCGAATTATTTTTTTGGAAATTGATGGTTCGAGTTATCGAAGTTCGACTGTACATACATACATACAATTGCATAATAGTTCTTTTAAGAGCTCTATTTTTATGAAAGAAATGTCAATCTTTATATGCATTAGTCTTTCGTGAATCGTGATTGTGATGATGGCTAAGTATGAAGCCTGAACGCGACATAATTTCATTACTTTTGATGAAGATTGTAGATGTTTATTATAATTTTGTGCATTAAAGTACATCAATGTTGATCAACATGATGAAGTCAGGATGATTCTGGTGCGAGGAAAACCAAGAGATTCTTATTGATGCCCTTTAAGCTTGCACTGTCGCAGAGGTAGAACAATCATTTTTAAACTGGTGACTATTTGTTCAGAGAACTGACAGTTGGAGTTAATACGAAAAAAATGTATACTAGTTATGTTTAAGGATACTTATTTTGTTGAGGTAAAGTACCTAATATCTCCAAATATTTCTTGACGTTGATGTAATCTCTCTCTTAACTAGGTATTCTTATTTCTTATAATTTTATCAATTCTTGTGGCTTCAAATCTCATTTCCAGTAGAGTAGATTATATGTAATGCACTGTGAAAATAGCTCCGGCATGCTGTATGCTTTTGGTTTTTGGCGTTTGATTAAAAATGTATTCAAGCATTGATACAGAAAGAAAATTTTATTTTCCATTTCACAATTTTGAACAAAATTGGTTTAAAGATATTTATACGCTATTCCATTGAAAGGGTATATTGTATTTGGTGTGGAGTTTGTAACATAGAGAAATAATACCGTTAGGTACAGAAAAGTATATATATTCTGACTCAGAATCAAAAGCCTCGTCGATTAAGCCATGTCCGTCCGTCCGTCCAAACGTCCGTCCGTATGTATACTCTCTAGAGGTCGCAATTTTTGAGCTAGAAAGCTGAAATTTGGTATATATAATCATTGGTTCAAGTGTAAAGCTAAGTTCTTGAACCGGCAAAATCCGCCAACAATCGCCATTTTTGTTGAACAAACCTCAATTTCGTAAAATTAAATTATGTTTTTTGTACAGTTACAATAAAAGCATAACGCTAAAATTTTGCACACGTAAGCTTTAGGTAAACTTTCTTCCAATCAAATAAAAATATTTCAGTTTGGGCGTGGCTGACGCCCATTTTTCATACAAAACCATCAATATTGTTTTTATAAAATAACAATTGTTATATTAAAGCGAAAAACATTAAATCTTGTGTATGAAATCAAAAAATTTGATTTTGGGCGTGGCTGACGCCCACTTTTCACTAGAATTTATAAAAAAATTGTTTTTGTAGATAAACGGTATTTATAATGAATCTGTAAACCAAAATTTTGCGCACATCTCTTAGTAGAAACTAAAAAGTTTGTGTATGAAAAGAAATTTTTGAATTTTGGGCGTGGCTTTTCATGAAAGAACGAAAAACGTAGTTATAAAAATTTAAGGTACTACCAATATTCAATTTAAACCTTTTTTCTTCCGTTTGTTATTTGAAAAATATATCTCTACATTTTCTTAAGTAATTTTTTTCAATACGCCCACTTTTAAAGGCGTGATTTTGATAAAATACCTTTGTTCAAGTAAGATCATTTAAAAACTACTCGATTCAGCTGTAGTTTTACACATATGCCTTAATACTGACTAATGATCAAAGCTCAGTTAGTGCTTCAAATTTATAAGACACGCACACTTTTAAGGGTCGTTTCCGTCAAAAGTCGTATAATGCATTAATTTTTTAACGTTTTTTAACTATCGGTCGCAGTTTTGAAGTAAAAAGATGAACACTTAGATTTAATTCCTTGGTTTCATAGCAGAGTGTGGTTCAAGAATTGTTAAAAACACCCATACTCGCTATTTCCATTCAAAATCTTATTTTTAAAAATTTAAGTTTTGTCTTGTTTTGTTCAAATCGATCTGCAAGCTTAAAATTGAATGTCACTGATGAGCTCATAGTGATTGCCCTGGCAATAAAAAGTCTCAATTTTGGGCGTGCCACACGCCTTTTTTACTGTGCCAGCAGTAATTGAACATCTCACCACACAAAATTAATGTTATTGAAATTTTTTCTGTCTGCTAAAGAAGAATTTTGTTTCTGAAACTGGAACATCGGCTGGCTGCGGGAGGCGAACGCATATAACGGGTGATTTTTTAAGAGGTTTAGAACTTTTTTTAAAAAAAAAACCACACAAAATTCAAAAAAATGAATGAAATATTTATTTGAATCGATAGTTTGAACCTTGCAATTTAATGTTTAAAGATAATTTCATGCAAATGTTGACCGCGGCTGCGTCTCAGGTAGCCCATCCGCTGAGTCCAATTTTGGCATACTCTTTCACACATATCGGCCGGTATCTCACGAATGAATGCATGGATGTTGGCTTCCAGTGCGTCAATCGAAGCGGGCTTGTCCCTATAGACATTAGCCTTGACATACCCCCACAAAAAATAGTCTAATGGTGTCAAATCGCACGATCTAGGCGGCCAATGACCGGCCCGAAACGTGAAATTAACTGTTCACCAAACTCGCCTCGCAATTGCGCCATTGTTTCGCGTGCTGTGTGGCATGTGGCACCGTCTTGTTGAAACCACATATCATGCAAGTCAAGAACTTCCATTTCGGGCAAAAAAAAGTTTGTTATCATCGCTCGGTAGCGTTCACCATTGACAGTAACGCTGCGATTCGCATCATTTTTGAAGAAATATGGCCCAATAATGCCGCCGGCCCATAAACCGCACCAAACAGTGGCTTTTTCGGGATGCATTTAGCTGTTGCAATGCTTCTGGCTGATCTTCACTCCAAATGCGGCAATTTTGCTTATTTACGTACCCATTCAACTAAAAATGAGCCTCATCGCTGAACACAATTTTCACATTTTACACATTTCGAACCGAGCACGAATTTTGATAGTAAAATTCAATAATTTGCAAGTGTTGTTCATTTGTAAGACGATCCATGGTTAAATTGCAAACCAAACTGAAGCTGTTTGACAGTGACACAAGGTACTAAACACACGTCAGCTGTCAAAACCAGTGTTGCCAAAACCAAACCAGCTAAAAAATCACCCTATACTTAAAAAAATATAGGGAATATGGTATCCAACAGTTCGTTGCAAACGTACTGTAGCTCTCGCTTATGTTTTTTTACGTTTTTTATCAAAATTTCGAGTTTAAATGCGAATATTTTGAAAACTATTGTTAAGAGTAATTTAATTTAAATGCAGGATTTAAGAGCAGACTTCTGGCTTTGAAAACCGATATAACGGGTGATTTTTTAGCTGGTTTGGTTTTGGCAACACTGGTTTTGACAGCTGACGTGTGTTTAGTACCTTTTGTCACTGTCAAACAGCTTCAGTTTGGTTTGCAATTTAACCATGGATCGTCTTACAAATGAACAACGCTTGCAAATTATTGAATTTTACTATCAAAATTCGTGCTCGGTTCGAAATGTTCAAATTGTTCAAATTGTGTTCAGCGATGAGGCTCATTTTTGGTTGAATGGGTACGTAGATAAGCAAAATTGCCGCATTTGGAGTGAAGATCAGCCAGAAGCATTGCAACAGCTACCAATGCATCCCGAAAAAGCCACTGTTTGGTGCGGTTTATGGGCCGGCGGCATTATTGGGCCATATTTCTTCAAAGATGATGCGAATCGCAGCGTTACTGTCAATGGTGAACGCTACCGAGCGATGATAACAAACTTTTTTTTGCCCGAAATGGAAGTTCTTGACTTGCATGATATGTGGTTTCAACAAGACGGTGCCACATGCGACACAGCACGCGAAACAATGGCGCAATTGCGAGGCGAGTTTGGTGAACAGTTAATTTCACGTTTCGGGCCGGTCAATTGGCCGCCTAGATCGTGCGATTTGACACCATTAGACTATTTTTTGTGGGGGTATGTCAAAGCTAATGTCTATAGGGACAAGCCCGCTTCGATTGACGCACTGGAAGCCAACATCCATGCATTCATTCGTGAGATACCGGCCGATATGTGTGAAAGAGTATGCCAAAATTGGACTCAGCGGATGGGCTACCTGAGACGCAGCCGCGGTCAACATTTGCATGAAATTATCTTTAAACATTAAATTGCAAGGTTCAAACTATCGATTCAAATAAATATTTCATTAATTTTTTCGAATTTTTTGTGTTTTTTAAAAAAAAAAAAGTTCTAAACCTCTTAAAAAATCACCCGTTAGTAATGTATTTTATGTGTTGCCGTTGTTTTTTTAATATTTACTTTTCCATTCAAGACATTTTTTTCGAAAATCGGCCCTACCTAATAAACGGGGTGATGTAGACCCCCTCCCATAGTAAAAAATACTTGTATTTGACCCCTCTACATAAAACCGTTATTAAATCTTTCCGCCTCAATTATCGTACTCATGACTGATTTTGTCATTGCGCACTATAAGAATGATGACGTAATGTATACTGTTTGCACAGTCATGTTTGGCTTATGAAATGTTAGGAAGCCATACATAGATGGAACCTGTGCTGTGTATGTTGTCATACAATTTAAATTTCCCGTAATCGTGGGAAAGAAAATGTAATCTAGTTGTTTCATTGCCAAAAATATATGAAAAAAGCCAACATGATTCACCCTTGCGCCTTGCCACATTTTAATCAGTTAAGTATAATTAAAGAATTACTTCTGTTCAAAAATTAAAATCATTCCTGTTTCGAGAGTACCAGTTTGGAAATATATATAGGCATGTCTTCTAAAAATGGTTAATTTAAACCTTTAAAATTTCAATTTCTTCATTCTTTATAAACAAATCGTTATTATATAGTTCATCCCTACTACACTGATCCTAGAATTTTTGGCATCGAAGTGTTTTTTCCTGTCATAGGTATAAACTAGTTTCTCCATATTTTGTAATATCTTACATTCTTACAATTTTACAAAGATTAAGTATTTTTTAAGTTTTTGTTTTAGTCTTCTTTATATGATCAAATTTTTTAGAACTATTAATAGACGGGGATTTTTATTATGTATTTCCAAAACTGTTGCCCATATAATGTCATATTTACTGTAATTACTACAAACTAAAGATGATAAAGTTTTAATTATTAAAAAAATTACAGTCATCAGCATTATTTAATTATACATTTTTTCACAATCATGCCATTGAAAATATAGTGTCAATGTTCTGCGATATCAATTTAGGCCAATGTCATTTGTAAGTCATTGCATCAAATCAGTTTATTCAAAATGAAAACACTGAACTAAGACAAATCTAAGTTGAAACTAAGAATATTTAAATGAAAACACTTAAATCAACCCTTAGCTTGTTTTGAACAAATTCATTATAAGAAGTAGAAAGCCTCTCAAGTTTCTTCTTAAGACAATGTTAAATTAATCATCACTATAAAGTTAAATCTAACAAAGATAAAAATGTGTTAAAAAGTAATATTGCAGCGTGAACAAATGACACACTTTCAAAAACAATTTAAACTATTAAACATCTTTTGTATTGCAAAAGTTTAAAAACACTATTTAAAAAGATATCACTTTTAAATCTAGCATGAAATAAGTAATGACTCGCTTTCAATATCAATTAAAAAGTTTCAACCAGCTATTGTATTAAAAATATTCAATGTAATCTCTAATTTTTATCAAACTTGCTCTTGAAAAAGTAAATCATTGCTATTAAAGGAATTTGATTAAAAAATACACACACTTTCTACAATAAATACGGAGAATTTTTCTGGTCACTTGTACACTACGGTTCCATCGTTAAGTTAAACAAGATCATTACACATTTTATTAAAAAAAACACACAAGCCACAATGATCGCTGAGGATTTTCCCCGTATTTTAAACTTTCTTATACCATTGACAGGTATTTACAAAAAAATTCTTTTTCAGTTATTTTTGTAAATAGTTATAAGGACCTCAAAAATGTGTAAAATAATTTTTTGTATGAATATTAAGAATTTCGCGATTCGGTGTTTTTGATTTTCAGTTTCGGGATCTTGTGACCAATTTAATTGTGCGTATCACACTTCATTCATTTTTAAATAACTTTAATTCATCAAAATAACAACAATTTTGCGTTTAACACACCCAATGTCAATTTTATCGAATTTGGTCGAAAAAAAAACAAAAATCACCATACAAAGAAAAATAATGTTGAAATACATAACTTTAATATAAATGTAGCAGCACAAAATCAACCCAGAACAGTACGAGTAACATACTTGTGAATAAAAATATTGTTCTCTGAGATTTTTTGGTGAATTCACGTTGGCCTCGTCAGCCATCACTTTATTTGTATGTGTATTTTATTTCCTATTTATCCATTTAAAATACAAAGCGAAAAAGTTAGAACTATTTTGAATATGATACAAATCAGCAGCTTCTCAGCTTAGAGAGAAAAAAAAGAGCATCATGCACCACTTCCATCGATCTTTGTTACATTATATGCGTCCCAATCCCAATACCAATTTCATTCAATTGCGTCAGTGCGTCAGTTATTCGTTCTAGCTAATACTTTTTTTTAAATTTCAAACACGATAAAGATTTATTTGACGATTCTGTCGGTCGATTTTTGTCTTTTTCAGATTTTCCTTAAATGTGTATAAATGTACAAAATTTTGATTTAAAATCAAAACGTTTTTTAAGTATGTAATAAGAATTTTGTTTTTAAGTTTTTTGTAGTGTATCTGGCGCATCTTACGACTATGACAATCCAAGTGAATGGAATGAAGAATATGAAACATGCCGTGGCCAAAGACAGTCACCAATTGATTTATTTCGTGACCAAGTAAGTAAACTTAATTAATTGAATTTAGATAAAATCGCATAGGTACTCGTATGTAGGTGACTTGATTTTTACTTGCGATTATAGGTACCTACTATAAGGCAAGTTATGCATTCGTCGAAAAAAAAAGTTTTGAGATAACAATCAAACATGACATTACGATGATAGCGAAGACGAATAAAGATGGTCTAAAAATTCTGTCCGTCTGTATGTCTGTCTGTCTGTCTGTCTGTCTGTCTGTCTGTCTGTCTGTCTGTCTGTCTGTCTGTCTGTCTGTCTGTCTGTCTGTCTGTCTGTCTGTCTGTATGTATAGACACCTACAGCCCAAACGGGTGGGCCGCATTGCTTCAAACCTGATATATAGACTTTTTTAGGTATTGTACAGAGGGGAAATTGAAATTTTTTTTTAGCTCTAAAAATAACGGTACCTGCCATACAACCGTTACGTTAAAGCTTATTTTTCTCAAAAACGGCTCTAACGATTTCGATTCAAAAAAATCAGTGTTGCTTTTTAGGTACGGCCAATTATATGGCTGAAAAAAAAGTTTTAAAAAATGGCGAAGAACGGTACTTTCCATAGGACCGTTTTTTTTGCTTTCGACTATCTCGAAAACGACTCAACCGATTCTTTTGAAATTTCACACACATATAGCTGTAGGTAGCGCAATTTGTAGGTATTGCATACCAATATTTTTGAAAAATATTTTTTTGTATTTTTAAAAGGTTTTTTTTTTTTAAAAAATTTAAAAAATTAATATTTTGAAAACTGCTTATTAAACTTTTTTCTAAAAATTTTAAATAAATGTATTTGCTGAATACCTATGAACTGGCGTTTTTGAATTTTTTTTGAAAATTTTTTCCAAAAAGTTTTTCAAAAAAAACTTTTTTTCTCAAAAAATGCTCCACAGATTTTTATAAATTTATTCTAATAAATTCAAATTTATCCAAGAAATAAAATGGCGTACTTTTTTTTCAGCTCAAATTAGTTTAAGTATTAATTTAAGAATTTTGAAAATTTTATTTTTATCAAAATCTCAAGCCCCTATACCACTGTCACACAGTCGAGCAAGTTCGTGCGACCCAGTCGTGCATTTTATTTGTATACGTTTGATCAGAGAGGGGCATATTTGTATAATAATCTTGACTTTGCCAATAAGTAATGCGATGAAAGATTTTAAGCAAAACTTAACTATCAAATGTTTTATTAGTTATTTGCCGAGTTCAAAATGCATTAGAAAAATTTTTTAAATGCATAAATAATTTGTTCATCCATTAACTAATGCAAAAAGGTTAACAAAATACCATAAGACTCTCCTTATTTAGCTGTGCTAATAATAATTTAAAATTAAAAAGATACATATAGTTTCAAAAGACCAAGACATACATAAAAATATCTTAAGCAAACTTGGCTGCTTCTGAAATTTCGTTCAATCGTAATAAGAATATTTGTATAAAAAAAACTGAAAATATTTTCAAGCCTTAAAAACTTTATCCGCTTATCAAGATTTGATTACGAAACAACCAGGATTTGAACTTGGTTCCAAAAGTCAATATACAGTTCGTTCTATGCTCAGAAAAGACTAAGGCTGTCCTTTTCCTTGATTTGTTGTACACACTTTGCTGCCGATTGCAATGAAAAATAATTTAATGCTTTCCTTTTGATTAAAATTTAGTTCTACTTAAAAAAAATTTAAAGTTATAAAATAATAACATAATTTGATACAATTATAATTTGTCGGTAGTATGAACATTTCAAAACATATTATTATGTTTGCAAACACAAAATTGTTTGTGCGTTCATCGTTTACAGAGCTAAGACATCTTCCAACTATCAGTATGTTAAATTTATTAATTGATATTTATAAAGCTTACAAAAAAAAAAACATAATAGACGAATTGGCTTTCGGATTATATTGATATTATTTGTTCTCATTCAACTCTTTCAACTTTAAAATAAATATTTTTCATTTAAAATAAGACTGTAGATTATCTTACAGTATTTGTAAATAAGTTTTGAATTCCCAGACCAATTAGACATTATTTTTTTTTATTTTCATAATTAAGCTTCAGATATTCATCAGAACGTCGTCATAGGCAAATCAATTGTTATTGTACATTTTGGCACACCACCCACCAATCTAGTTAAAGAAATTATTTCTTTATTGCTAATGAACGCTCTTAAATTATTTATTTAAGAGTTTTGAAATAAAGTTTTAATTGAACTACATACATAGCTACTTCTTATAACAATAATAGCATCAAAACATAGAATTGGATATCAAAACACAATTTACTAAGTTATAGCCAAACCAATATTTAAGTAAACAACATTCCTTTAGTTATACAATCTGAGAAATATGTGTTTCATTGTAAGGGCATAGTAAAGGGTGTTTTGTTTGAGAACTTTAAATAATAATACAAGAAAGAAATATTGTGAATTTTTAAGTATTATAATCTGGTAGATTTCCGGCAAATGTCCGCCGCGGCTACGAGTTGCATATAGTCCATTCGATCAGTTTATTTTTTCAATACTTTTTATAATAAATCTGACCGTAGGGCGTCAATGGTAGCTTGCATATTGGGTGGCTTCCAATGCTTCAAGAGTTGCTAGTTTGTCGGCATAAGCCAATGTATTTACATAGCCTCATTAAAAGTATTCGACAGGTGTTAAGTCACACGAATGAGGGGGCGAGTTAACAGGAACTTCTGGAAATAAAGTTGTTACCAAATAGATTTTACAATAAATTGTATGGTCTTGTTGAAACCAAATGTCGGGGATGTTTAGCAGATTAATTTTTGAAAACTAAAGATATTAGGACCGATGATGCTGCCATCGTGTAAGTCGTATTTGTGGCGTGTAAACGTGATGGTTTTGAATCGAGAAGTGTAAAATCAGTGCGAAAACGATCAATAACGGCACGAATTGCTTGTTCACTAGGCCGATTATGTTGACAAAATGGACGAAAAGCTTTGTGAACTTCGTTGGCAAATTTACCTTTTTCAAAGTAAATTTCTACAATAATTCGGAAGCATTGTTCCGGCGTTAAACACGATTTATGATGAATTGCCAAACATTACTGAACAGAAATGTCAACACAGTTTGACACTCTCAACTGTCAAACCATATACAACAACCATCGACACTTCTCATGCAGCTAAAAAACACTCTTTAATAGAAGTGCCGCAAATTTAAGAAGAAAATTGTATTTCCCATTTCTTCAATTCTCGATGTTAGAAAGAAAACTATAAATAAAGTACACATACGCCACAGTGTACCAACTTTTAATGTATAAACTTTTGTCCATGAATTGAAATATGGTGGTAGATTAAAGTTGATTTAGAGGGTTTTTTTTGATAATCCTGGACTTTTTGGCAAAACAGTCAAAAGGTGAACAACAAGAATCACTAAATTAAGAAATTTAGCCGCTTGGGTCTTATTACAAAGCCATACAATTTGTTAAGGTGGTAAATGGTACACATCACTCCACACTTATAATTTACCTATAGCCTTAAAAAAATATTTCTTAGATGCAAAAGTTGCGCCAGCAAGGTATTTCGATTAAAAAGTAAAGATAGAATACGTTTTTGAATAAATTCCTTCTGTCATCCTAACAAAAGCTGAGGATTTCATCTCTGACCGAACTCATAGAACGGAGTTTCGTTTCCTGAACACGCTATACTTTGGCAAAATCTACTTGGATTTTTGCATTTGATCGAAAGGTCAATGTTTAAGGTTTGTTTGTTTTATTCATAATTATTACTAAGCTACAATTTTTCAGAAGATTTATTATAAATATTATGTGTTTAATAATCTTCATTGGAATGTCAGATATTTTTCAATGAATTTTATAAAACCGGAATCGGCTAAGCAGTTTGAATAAATATATGTATTAATATAGTTTTTATCCTCGACTTATTGACGGATATGCTCTCACTTTAAAAATGAATATATGTAGAATTGCCCAATTAATTTCTCTCGAATTTTCTTTTAGGCTATAAATAGCACCAAACTGCCCAAATTAACATTCAGCAGCTACGATCGCCCCATATCAACACCTGTCGAAGCACATAATAATGGCCATACAGGTGGAAATATTTTTTACAGCTTTGCGTACTTAATTTTACAAAAATATATCTTTGTTTAATAATGTTATAGTTCAAGTAAACGTCAATAATGTTGTTGATGGAGGTCGTCCATCTGTAACTGGAGGAGGCGTTAATGAGACGTATGAAGCGCAAAGTTTCCATTTTCACTGGGGCTCACCAACCACAAAAGGATCGGAGCATGAAATCAATGAGAAAAAATATGATGTAGAATTGCACATCGTTCATAAAAATGTTAGATTTGAGAATCTTACCGAAGCCAGCAAGGATCCTTCGGGAATTTTAGTTTTGGCGATATTATTAAAAAAATGGCAGGTAATATCATTATTTTTATAAAAAAGTATAAATATGCTAAAAAATTAATTTGGTAAATTGAATTTGATTTTCGTAGTTTGTGCCAACACCCAGAACTGGACTTAACGAAGTTTACGACACACTACCTAAACTGTCCAAATATAACTCCAGACAAACATTGAATCGCACTATCACAATGAATTCTATTATAGACGGTCTAAACACAAAGCAGTTCTATACTTATAAGGGTAAGTTAACTATGAAAATTGTATAATAGAATCCATAGGTGGCGCTTGACTGTCATGCCCTCTGGTGCACTAGAATTCTAATAGCTTATTTACAACTAAGATAGCACTGACATTTACCATGATGTAGCTTTGTGACTTTTTGTCACATGCTTACATGCAAAACTTTAACTGAAAATTATAATTTATTTTTATTGAAAGGTTCTTTAACTACTCCGCCATGCTCACAAGCCACTACATGGTTTGTTTTCCCCGAAGTTATTCCAATCCAAAGCAGACACGTAAATATTATTGTCTATTTAAACTTGAGCGTCTTAATATAAAATTTTAATTTTTATTTCAGCTTAAACTTTTCTTCAATCTGTATGACTCAAGAAATGTTTCCCTGCTGAACAATTTTAGGCCAATACAGGCAACAAATGGTCGTGATGTCTTGTATCGCGTTGGTAATCGTGTACAGTAAGGAGAACAAAAGGCTAAGAAATACAATGAGGAATAATGAATTCAATTTGAAACTGAAAATCATAATGGAATAAATAAATAAAAGAACAACTTTCAATAGAAGCTGTGTTTGTTTTATTTTTTCGGCAACTTTCGGCATTCAGTGCATATTCGAAGAATAGATTAAAATTTAAAACTTCGAAAAGGTAATATAACACGTTGAACAAAACATCTGCCTACAATTTATAGGAAGGAATATATGGGGGTGAGAACTAAAACTGTTATATAACTCTTTCATTCAATTCTATACATCAAACTGTGTTCACCGATCTGGCATTTGAGGCCAGGAAATTTCTTTCATCCAATATTTTAAATTCTAATCATATTAAATTATCTCTTCTGTATAATATCCAAAGGGATAAAGAACGGTTGAAGGAGTTTTAGCCGAGATAAAAGTGTTATATTCAAGATTTGAACAGATATAATTTGTATAATATAATAACATCCAAATCAGAAATTTGAAAATATTGTTTAAGTTGCCGGAGGGAACCCAAACATGTTATAGTTCCTATTCATTAAAAATTCAATTTATTCTGCAGTTTCTTGTTCCTCATTGTAGCAACAACAATTAAAATCGTTGAAATTGTTGTTGTTGCTTCCCATGGTATTCTAGAACTTAGTTTTTTTGTCGATAGATGGCGCACCTCAAGTGGTAATACTATAATTTGTATATGCAATGCCACATCCAAAGAGCGTAGATTAGATTCCAGTTAACTTCGAAAAATAAAATGTAATGCTTTTTTCCCTGCAAAATATGCTTATACATACTACCTTCTTGATTGCAGTATAACAGTTTACACTTGGCTTTCGCTGAAATCAATTTTTATTTGCACCTGCACCTCAAATTCTGGATTAGTTTTTGGGCATCCCATTTCAATAGCAGAAGTAAGAAAAGTTATCTCGTGCACAAAGAGGTGAAATTGAGTTTGGAGGGATGTAAATACCTGCTTTAAATGTATGCAGATGATATAGTTCTCCTAGCCAATGCAGTGAATAAAATGCAACTAATGATGAATCGACTTGGAGAATATTGCAAACGCTGGAATCAGGTGGTGAGCCTGCAAAAATCCAAACTAATGGTGTTCAGATGCATGGGTGGGAGACATGCGTGGAGCGAGTAGTGGAGTTCATCTTGAGAATTAAGTTCAAAACTCTTTAAGAAAAATTTAGCTTTTGCTCTGTATGACAGATATGCGTCTGAAGTCAGTTCTTCGACAATTTTACAACTATACAAGTTTAAAACAGTTATATAAACATTTTTAAGTTGAGTTAAGTCCACCACCAGAGTTTGCAGTGCACAACCTGTCAAATGAAGACAAATATTGGTGTATTTTGAAAGATCTGTTTCGCGAGCCAGCGTTTGTTTCTAAGTCAAATAATTGAAGTAGTCTATTATGAGTAGCTACCTCATTACCTAAAAGCCAATTTCCAATGTGCGCAAATGAAAAGCATATAAACAATTGTTATACAAACACTGCAATACAAAAGTCAATAGTTTGTTGTCAACAAAATAAAACTGTTTAAATTCAAGATATTAAAAAAAAGCCTCCCAAGTCAAAAGCAGTAAACAAATAATAATGTCTTTGCCATTTTATGAATCATTCCATGTATTATTTCAAAGTTTATGGTTTTTCGTGTAGACTCTATTCATTTTGACAGGAAATACGAAACTAAGACGAAATCGAACTATTCCAGGAACCACTATCATACTATGATCATTTATTATTAATTCAATATACCTACCAACAGTATGTTTACATGTACAATGTTCATATGTAGATATCAACAAAATATTGAGTCATTTTGTATGTCTTCTAATAAAATCTATGTACATTATGTACATAATGTCCATATAGAAAACTACGAATTTTAATTATACCAGATATTTGTATAGGAAGACTTGTTCTTGTCATGAGAAAATGAACTTTATTAAAATAAAATGCATAATACGGAGTTCAAAAATCCAGTTTCCACCCTTTTTTTCTGTCATAATCAAAACAAATATGCCAAACCTATATATATTCTGAAAGGGGACCATGTAAGGAAACAGCGAATGTATATAAGAAGGCATTTTGAAAACTTAAAAAATCTTTTATTTTCTTTTGTCAATTGAGAAATGGTCGAATTTCGACCACGGGGCGAACTCTAGTTAAAATAAAATGCACGACTGGGTCGCACGTATTTGCTCTGTGGGTGCAATAGTACGATGAAAACAAACTTTTCGATCAATGAGAACAACTCATTTTTGAAAAATTTGGTAAAACCTAAAAAAAATTGACTGAAACTGGATAAACCGATATACGGGAGCTAACGTTAAGAAACCTTTAATATTTAAAATTAAGACGTTATCTTTTGGGTGTTATAAATGATACATATGTCCACTTATGGCCAAATTAATAATACTGTTAAAAGCAATTTCCGCTAATATCATGTATAGCCAAAAACTAAAAATGCAGTTTTGTTTGAAGTATTCTATGTATGTTACATACAAAGTTTCATACAAATCGGAGGAGCCTTTTTTGAGTAAATTAGAAAAAATGAAAAAATTTGCCAAAATCTAGTGGCTCTTTGTATAGGAGCCACCATTTAAAAGAGAGAAACTGAAAAAAAAAATCAATGCCATCTGATAGGAAACTGTAAGGAACTATACCAAACAAAGTTTGTTTGAAATCGATACAACCGTTGACAACTTATGGCCATTTAAAAAAAAAGCCGTTAAGAGCAGATCTCCGTTATTTGCATTTTTAGCCAAAAACTAAAAACGCAGTTCTCTTAAAAACACTAAAAGAATATAACACACAAAGTTTAATCAAAATCGTTAGAGCCGTTTTCGATAAAATTAGAAAAAACCAAAAAAAGTTGGCTAAAACTCAACGGCTCGTTGTATGGAAGCCACCGTTTAGAAAGGCTTCAGTGAAAAATTTACTAAATCATCCTATAGAACACTATGAAAAACTATGTCAAACAAAATTTGAGTTGATTCAATCAAGCCGTTGTGAACTTATGGCTATTTAAAAAAAGCCGTTAAAACATGATTTTCGTTACGACCATTTGAGCCAAAAACAAAAATCGCAATTTTGTTAGAAATGCTTAAAGTTAGCTAAATTTTAAGTTTAATCAAAATCGTTAGAGCCGTTTTCGAGAAAATCCAAATTAAAAAAACCGTTACTTGAAAGGTTACAAGTCTTTTGACGGGCTAAGACGAAATAAAAAAAAATCTCGACAACAGTTTTTCTTGAAACTGCTATATATCAAGTTTGAAGAAAATCCGTCAAGCCGTTTAGATTGTAGCATGACGTGAAAAAGCGCACAGACGCACATATGCACATCCGCACAGACAGACCGACGCGACGGACGGTATGGCGAAAACCACTTTTTTGGGCTTCTCTATCATCGTAATGTCATGTTTGATTAAAACCTCGATTTTTTTTCTGCACGAAACCAATACTTGCCCTACAGAGCAAGTAAAAATTAGTTGATTATGTGTTCACGTTTTAGGATAATTATAGTTGTGATATATTTTCTGTTAAAATTAAGTATTAAACATATATGTATTGTATGTAAATTTGTGTTTATATTTAATGGTAATAAAAACTTTTAGTGACGTTGATTATAAGCATTTGGTAACCCTTGCTCAATTAACCATAAATAACGTAGCTGCTATAATAAAACAACAACAGTAACACTTTGCAAAATACATAAGCATTGATGACATTAAACACATTATGTACCTTTAATTGTACATAAATAGTTATGCATTCAATGAAATTTAAGTGACAAGAAGAAAGAGTTCAATGTTTATACTATATTTTGACAAATAAATTTCATATAGGTTCACTTTGATGTTTGTTTTGATTTTAATACTGCTCGGATGTATTTGTTCAAATTGTCTGTTTTATAAAATTTTTTTACCCAGACATAGTTTTTCAACTTTTCTAAATCAAATTAAAATGTGTGATTGATGAAATAAACAAATTAATTATACATACATAGTTTTTAACACAACACGTGCCCGCCCTGAATTAAAAAAATAATTGTGTTGACTTAAGCTAAACAAAATAAAAACTTAAGTGTAAAGTTGTTATTTAAGCTACGGGAGTTGAAACGGTCTTTCTAGCAAATAGATCGATATAAAAATGTGGCTTGAAATTTTTTTTTTGTCTACAAAACACACATTTTGTCCTTTTTAAGTATATTAAAATCTTATTATATTTAGGTATGATCGCTGGAAATCATTTTGTTGTTCATATAGCCGAAAATATATTTTTACAATTTGTTTGCTTCATTTAAGTCGAGCACACGTGGAACGAAATAAATTGGGATAAGTTCCTAGATGGGGGATGAGGGTGCCGACAAGTTTTCCATCAAGTAATTTATATCTTAGTCAACATCGATCAAAACGATCAAATAATACAAAATTAGAAATTGGAAAATCCGAAAAATTATTCCCGTAGGTACATGCCAAATTCTATAAAGATTTTAAATCCATTTGAGAGCCAAATTTTCGTAAAAGGGTGGTTTTTGTATTTTATTGAAGAGGTTTCGAACTTTTTTAGTCCGATAACTAACAGTACCGGCCATACCATCCTTGAATATTTTTTCTTTAAAAAGTGGTTGCTGATTTTAATTTAATTTTTTTAAGGTATAGCCAAGTTTTTCTTCAAAATGGAAAACACAATTGAAATGATCAAACCTTATGCTACACAGTTTTGAGCATTTAACGAAATATTTGATACTAAAAATATGTCTTATATTGTATACCTTTTAATTTTTTTAAAAATTTAAATTTTCAGAAAAAATTCGATCATTATTTTTCCCAATTATGCTTTGGCATAATTGGGAATTGCAGTTGGCATTCTTGGAATTTTAAATGCTTATGGACCTATTCTTAAGATTTTCATTGCTATTCGCATGCGTTTTATTAAATGCACCTCTAAAGTTGTATAAGTCTCAGGTAGTATCCAAAAGATTTCATCTATACATTTTTAGATTTTATCTACAAGAACAGCTTGGAAAACCACCTCAAACTCACTGTTCTTTTCACTATACTGGCCGGTTAAAAAAGCAATTGAAATGTTACAAGTTGTTTTCTTTTTTTACCATTTAATTTTTGATTTTTGGAAGAGATTACGTCAGAATAAAGTTTTGTTACGTCATTGTCATTAACAATGGTCCTAACGAGGCTGTATACTTTTAGCATTTATTGAAGATTTTTCAAATTCCTAAGGATCATGTTGATTAATATATTACCATTTAATTAATATAAAAGATTAGTGCACTAGGAACAAGATTAAACTTATCCAAATTGGTTCTGAAATTCGGATGGCTGAAATTGCTTTCCTTTTTTTGGCTGAAACAAGAACATCCAATTTTCAAAATGTACCGATAGCAAAAATCAAAGGAAAACATACCCGCGTTAACAAATATGTTTCATACCTATTTTCGAAAAAAAAGAACCTCCATTTTTTTATATTTTTATTATTTTGTGTGACGGTTTCAAAATTCGCCAAAACCCTTGCGCTGCATCAAATATTTATCCAGGCGTATTGTTCAAGCTCAAGAAACAGACTTTCAAGCCTTTGAAAATAAATAAAATTTGCGTCTCCGAAAACGCTTTAGCTTATATGTTCAGGCTAATGGGTATATGAAAAAGTATTTTTTTAGGTATATATCACTTCCCTTTGGGAAAAATATCTTATCTAACTTTAAACGCGTTTAACAATATTCGATACACGAAAAGAACAAAAAATACAATTCGCGAATCGCTTCAAATACTGATCAAATTAATTAGCTATTTTTATCTCACCTGTCTTCAAATAATAAAAAAAAAAACCAAACCTTATAAACAATGGATTGTCTACATATGCTATTTGATGTCGTTCTCATTAAATTCAAATACGAGCATCAGCTACCGTTTTTTGGCTGATGGGTATAAATGACTGATACGGTTTCATAACTCTGGCATTTGAGCGTTGTACTTTGGTTTAGAAAACAATTTTAATTTTTTTTTATAATTTTGGTTTTTGAATTATGATTGGTGTGAAGTGTTTGCTAACTGGGTTTTTCCTTTTACCATTTGCAGGTAATTCAAAATATATAAATGTTTTTATGTTAAAATACTTTTTTTCAAATAAAATTATGCATACATTAAATTACGTACATACTCGTATTTGTACAAAAAAAAAATTATTTGTGAACTAGTGTCCTATAAGATAATTGTGTGAATCGCCAAACATAAAACTAAGAATAATTGAGGAAAAGACAAGGACAAGACCTTTTAAAGATAAAAGTTATTTAATAATATCAAGGATTGTCCGTAATGTACCGAATTTTTGTATGTTTCTTGTAACATTCTGTTTCTGTAATATCTTTTTTTTATCAAGCCAAAATTGCTTTAATACTACGTAATACATTTTGACACATGATTTGTATGAATATCAATATACTCTACCAATCAATACGATGAGGCACACATTTTAAGTTAATCATTTCATTCATTTTTCCTACATTTTGAATTTGGGCTCATCCTAGAGTGTTGCACGTTTTCGTACCCTTTTCCTTTTCACATGTAGTAAATGTTTACGGGTAAACGAATTCCAACAGGAATAAAGAGGGAGTATCGATTGCAAAATGTCTGCCCTCGTCTAGTCATTGACAGTGTATTTAAAGAAAAAAAAAAATTTAATTCATAATAAAAACAGTGAATAATTTACTAAAAGTAAAGTGAATGTGAAGTGATATTTTTTGAAAAAATACATTAGGTATAATAAATTTTTTAAGATTGATATTTCAACATTTGCTTTAGAAAGATAAATTTGTTTAAACAAATTTTCTCGTTAGTCACTTAACCCACTTCGATGAAATTCTTAATGTGGAAACTCTTTCATACACGAAATAATACTGCTAAAAAAAAATATTGATTTTTGAGTTAAGGAAGTTTATGTTTTTTTTTTATTTTTTAATATTTTCCTGAAAAAGACTAAGAAATCTAGAAATTCACATACTCAAAATAAATATTGGAATATGTTTTCGAAAGTAAAAAAAAACTGTTTTTTTTCGAAAAAACTAGACGAAAGATTTTGAAAATTTGTTTCCTTCAAATATAAAAACCGTAAAAGAAATGAAAATGTTTTAACTATTCACCGTCACACATTAAGTAATTTTGTGCAACCCAGTTTTGTCTTTAGTTTAACAACAGATATACTTCCAATTGTTTTGTATGATAATGTTAAATAAAGAATACTGAAATGATAAAATATTAGAAGTACTGTTATACTTTACCAATAACACAGCGGTAAATCGCTTATGAACGCCGCCGGCCGATTCATTAGAGCTTTTGCAACTCAGACTATTTTAAAATGGCCTCACAATAATTTCTACAAAGGGAATCATTTGAATTATTCTTGAAATATAAATATTTAAGGCCAACAATTTCAAATGTTGACTATAGAAAAAAACTCAAAAAAAAAAAAAAAAAAAAAAACAAAGAAAAACTTTTTACCAAATATTGGTCTTTATTTATTATCTTAAAGAGTATTTTCAAGACATGTTCAAAGTTTTTTTTTTTTCATAGAAATCGTAAAATTTTATATTTGCTTTATTTAATTAAAAAAACCAAAAATGAACCTGTTACAGCAGAATTGATTTAAAGAAAATCAGAAATAAAATTTTAACAATTAAATCCTTATCTTTACTAACCTTTCAGTCAGCCAATTCAATTATGACAATCCAACGAAATGGACCGACAGAATCCCTCAATGTGCTGGAATAAGGCAATCTCCAATTGCTTTGGAACACACCATAGTAAGTTAAATTGAGCTGTGTTTCAATATTTTCTAAGATTTTGAATTAACATTTAAATAAATAAAATGCACGACTGGGTCGCACGAACTTGCTCTTATGATAAACAATTGCGTAGTGGCTGCATATATGGATATTAAAAAAAAATTAAATAATTTCGAAAATTCTTTTATTTTTTAAATAAGTTTAAGAGTTTTCTCGGAAAAACTAAGTATGCAATAAAATTTCAAAGCTATATGTCAATCTAGGAAAAAAAAATATTGAAAATCGTTGGACGAGATTTTTTTTTAAAAGGTTATTTTTGAAAAACTTTTTCAAAAAATATTTTGAAATTTATTTGAGTATGCAAATATATGGCAATCTGTAATTTACATTTGAAAAATAATTAAAAAAAAAATCAATATACCCGTTTCCAACATATTTCGAAAACCAAAAATTTTTTTGAAAAAATTATAAAAAATCAAAAAAAAAAGTTTTTGAAAATTTTGAAAAGCCATATTAATAAAATTATGAATGACTTCCTGTGGCCAAAATTTTATTGAAATCGAATGTATAGTTTACGAGAAAATTTGATTTGAAAATACTGGTTCTATGAGAGGTACCGTTATTAGACAAATTTTGAAAAAAAATTTCTAACCAAAAGATAGACTGTCTTGCAAAAATAGCATTCTGAAAGTTTTATCAAAATCGTTAGAGCCGTTTTTGAGAAAATCAATTTTTGTCTTCAAGATTGTATGGCAGGTGCCGTTATTTTTGGACCTAGAGCAAAAATAAAAAATTTGTTCCGAGGGACGGCCAAATAAATCCTAAATACCAAATTTGAAGCAAATCGGCCCACCCGTTCAGCCAGACCCACTTTTTTCGACTTCTCCATCATCGTAATGTCATGTGTGATTGTTATCTCAAAATTTTTTTTCTGCACGAATCCATAACTTGCCTTATAGTACCTATAATCGCAAGTAAAAATATCTTACTCGTATATCGTTCCTTAAACGTTATTTTATTATTTTTTTTAAACTACATCTACAGATAAAAGTGTTTTATGAAATGAGGAAGTTTGGCTTTTGTCAATTTTACACATAACAGAGTGATTGGAAAAAGGTGCACCAAATAAAAAATAGAGCAAAAAGGTTGGGTTAGGACAAGAAAAATTCGTATGAAAGGAGGGGCTATTGCCCTTAGTTTAGCCGGGAGGGGCAGTTTTCTATAGAAATTACTTATAAAATAAAATTAAATAATAACAGTAACTCCTGCAATGACATGCTTTACTTTTTTATAGAGCCAGACATTTGTATTTTATTTTATTTTTAAATAAAGATATTCTAGTGAAGCTGGAAACCGGATGGCTTCAGGACTTTTTGTTGCCAAGCTTTCAAAAATAACCGAACCTACTTCTTTTTTTTAAATTTTCAGTTTGAAAATTAATTTTTCTAACACGGTTCACTAAGATAACTTTAATTAAAAATAAAATAAAAGAAGACATTTCTGGCTTTACTGTTAGTTTTTAATGTTTTGTCCAATTTAAGTAATTTTTACTTGCGATTATAGGTACTATAAGGCAAGTTATGGATTCTTACATAAAAATGTTTTGAGATAGCAATCACACATGACATTAGGATGATTGAGAAGTAGAAGAAAGTGGGTCTGGAAATTCCATCCGCTTGTCTGTAAGTCTGTCTGTCTGTTCGCATATCTAGAGTCTGAAAAGGATGGGCCGATTTGCTTCAAATTTGGTATTTAGGATTTATTTGGCGGTAATCGGAATATATTTTTAATTTTTGCTCTAGACCCAAAATTAACAGAACCTGACATACAGAAAGAAGAAAATTGATTTTTTTGAAAACAACCCTTAAGATTTTAATAAAATTTTCAAAATACAATTTGCTTAAGACAATCTATATAGGTATTGCTTGGAAAAGATTTTTCTGATTTTGTCTTATAACAGTAGGTACCTCTCATAGAACCGGCATTTTCAAATCAAGTTTTCTCGTAAAATATTTACCCGATTTCAACAAAATTTAAAATTTAGGTACTCATTTATAGCCCTATTGATAAGGCATTTCAAAATTCTCTTTCTTTTTTATTTTAATAATTTAAAAAAAAATTGGTTTTCGAAATATTATGAAAACGGGTGAACTGAATTTTTTTTAAATTATTTTCCCAGATAAAAACTACAGATGGTCTCAAAATCACAATAAATAAATAACCGATTTTTAAAAAAACTGGTTTAACCATTTTCAATATTTTTTTTTCTAGATAGACAATTAGTTTTGAAATTTTATTGCATACTTAGTTTTTCTGAGCCAAAACCTAGTGGCTTGTTGTATAGAAAAAAGAGTAACTGAAAAAAATGTGAAGCCATCTTATAGGAAGCTGTAAGGAAGTATATAAACTACACAGTAATTGTTGATAAACAAATTTTTGACTTGAATTGGCGCACCTAGGCATTAAAATCTATCGTAATCGTCAAGAAAAATGGCGTGACGCTTTGATGCCATCGGGCCAATTAAATCTTTAACACCATAGAAAAAAAAAACTAAGTCGATAAAATTTTTGAAAGGGTGAGGGGAGTGTGTTGGGGTTGGTTGGCTGGGGGTTGTAGGTGGGTGTGGAGAGGTGGGTGGGATTGGGGTAAAGTAGATGGCTGGAGAGGATATTGGAGGGTGCTTGGGAGGGGATCGATATGTAGATGTAATGGTTAGTGGGGTAGGCTAGGGGAGTGGTGGTGGTAGTGGGTATGGAGAGGGTTGGGACGGTGGTGAGTAAAAAATTGCCGATGAAGTTTTTTAAAAATGGTGGGATTTAGTTTTGGGGGTGGGGGGATTTTGTTTGGTGGAGGGGACGGTGATTTATTTTTAAATAAATGATTTTTTAACAGAAAGATGAGCATACACAACAATTCAAAGTGGCTGGGGTTGCAGAAAAATCCGTTTGTAAGCACTACGTGATACATATTACCTCAATCCCACTTTAAGTAAAAGAGAATTATAGCACCCTACATAAATCTTCAACTCTTAGTGAGACAGAATTGATCGGAGCTTATCCAAGAAAGTAGAGCTCAGAATTGATAATCACGCAGCAAAGCTCTGCAAGCTATCAAAAAACCGGGCGATTTTTTGATTGTTTGCAGAGCTTGGTAATTTTGTTTTTACTATTATATTATTATTTTTTATTGAGTTTCGAAAAGCATTATTTAAAAAAACCAATAGCAGTTATAAAAACTCTGCAAACAATCAAAAATCACTGCGATTTATTTTATTGAATAAAACCGAATACATTCTCATAAGCATATAATAAGTGTAGATAATGTTGTTTTAAAAATATTTGAGTCTCATAATTTTTTCAACTGGTTCAAATTTTAGTGCAGTACCTACTATTTTTAATACTTCGCCTCAAAGAAATAAAAGCCACATGACACATGCGGCCTTATTTCTACTATAGTTATTACGTATAGTTATAACGTATAGTTATTCATTAATTAGCATTTTTTAAACAATATTACATTTGTAGAGTAAAATCAAACTAAATGTATAAAATATATTAATAATTTGATATTTAAATTTCATCTCTACAGGCTAATCCTTTAGTTATCTACCCGATCATTTTCCACAACTTCGATGTTCCCCTTGCTCAGCCTGTGAAAGTTGTAAACAATGGAAACACAGGTAAGGACAAAATTAAAAAAAAAATCCACTTTATCGTCTATTAAAGATGTAATCAAAATTTTCGTTTTTCGCAGTTGAAATCGATATTGAAAAAGCCATTAATGGATTCCGTCCATTCATAACTGGTGGTGGTTTGGATGGTGTATATCAAGTAGAGGCTGTCCACTTTCATTGGGGATCTCCACAAACAAAGGGATCAGAGCACGCATTAGGTGGACAAAAATATGACCTTGAAATGCACGTCGTGACCAAGAACCTAAAGTTTGCGTCCCTTGAACAGGCCCGTGAAGATCCATTTGGATTAGCTGTAATGGGTGTTTTATTTAAACAAGTTGATGTAAGTAACGGTTGTACAGCGAACAAAATTAAAGCCAAAATAATTTTATAATAATATGTAGGCAGCTCAACTCACCAAAACTGGATTAGATGAACTCGTGAACCTTTTGCCTTCAATGACCAAAGCCAACACTAAAGCAGCATTGAAAAATCCTGTTACAATGGGATCATTCATGGGTAACTTGGATCCTAAGAAATTCTTTACATACAGAGGTGAGCATGAAGATATGCAACAAAGTGTAAAAAATGTATAACTCCTTTGCTCAATAGGTTCCTTGACAACTCCGCCATGCTCTCAAGCTGTCACATGGATCGTTTTTGAAGATGTTCTTCCAATTCAAAGTGAATCAGTACGTACAATTATGAATTTAAGCTTTTTAAGGAAGTATATACAACATTTTTTTTTTTTTCATTTATTTAGTTACAACAATTTTGGAAGTTACTTGATAATAGAGGACTTCCACTCGTGAACAATTTCAGGCCATTGCAGCTGCATAACAGCAGGAGAATTTTCTTCAGAAAAAGTTTGTTTAGGCGTTAAGAAGCCGAGTTCATTTTCGCGCAGTAAACGAAAAGCATGCATTTTTTGCAGTCAGTGGTTGCAAAATGTTATATTTGAAAAAATTTAAGTACTAGAATGCTGGTCAACTCTTTAATTTATTAAAATTTTACAACATTTTAAAATCAATCAATCTGTTTTGTTTTCTCAATTTAAAAAGAAAGTTTTAAAAAAGGCCAAATAAAAGTAAAAAGAACTTAATCAAAACTTTGATTAGGAACTGTTTAATAATGCCATTTATTAAGGATTGGTTCTATTGCCAACGTAAGGTTTGAAGAAAGATCCAGTTCGTTAATATCGTTTTTAAGAAACTTGGTTCTAATCACAATACTTAACATATAGATTAAAACACTTTTAATTTAATATTTCCTCCTTCTTCTGCTGAAATATTTGTAAGACAGGTATTAATAAATATTTTCTGAGATTGTCAAATAATGCAGAATTAGAAAGAGGGCCAAAACGTGTTGTGCTACAATTACTAGAAACCAAATAAATGTGGCTTTGAAAGAAATGCACTGCAATTTTTTTTAAATAAGCAATATTAAACAGAGTTTTGAATTCCCCAATTTTGGTGTATGTAAGCGCCGACACTCGACTATGTTTTAGACAAAATATTAATTTTCTACAAATTCGGTCTTAACACTCCAAAATTACCAAAAATACAAAGGAAACTGACTTGAACTAGATCGATTGATTATGAATATGATGGAAACTATCATCAAAAAGACGTGAAACTACAAGATTACTATGACATGGCTTACGAAATTTCTCAGAAAAGTATCAAGAGCACTATCAACAAGATTGCCGTTGTGAACATTTTATGTTAAGGTTATAAAGTTTTAAAAGAAAACACTTTTTAAATAACAAAAAGGAACTGTTTATTAAATGAATGTTTATAATCGAATGAGAAAATAAATTTATTATTTTTATTATTTCAATCAAATTTTCAGATTGAGTATTTGATAAATTGAATTATTTCAAAGTAGAAAAAACATGCACAGTATATAAAACGTGCGTTTTGAAAATAAATAGATATAAGTATTATTCGTTTTCCAACATTTTAGTCGTACAAAACGAAAAACTTCAAAAGTACTCTCAATAACCATTTTTTCTAAGCTTATTTGATAAAAACTTTACGTAGATACGGATTCCTTTAAATTATAGATTATTTTGACACTGACTGCTGTTTCAGAGTTTAGAAAGAATTATATCTCAGCGGAACGAAATGAGTAGCTTTGTACGCTTGAAAAAACGTTGGGAAATATTGAAAACTTGTTTCAAAAGTGAGTGTGAAACAGTGCGATTTTCGAAAGAAGTTTTGTCCGAAATTAAACACCCTGGTATACGCAAGTTTGTACAAAAAGTTCGTGAGACTGGTATGCTATTGGACGACACTCATAGTTCCTGTCGTCGTACCGTGCGCTGAGACGAAAATGCTGTAGAGTGAGACGCAATTCAACAGCTCAATAATGTTAACTGACTTTTTTTTAGTAGGTTTAGTTGGGGTAATTGGGGACAGTTTTTGCAATTTCAAAGACATCGAAATTTAAAATTTAAAACAAAATTAATTGCAATCAATTTTGAACTTCTAAAAATGTTAAACTTATAAAATAATGAGAAGAGTTCATTTTCTAATAGCTAAGTCACGTTATGATGAATATTAAGTGCAATATTTTGATGTTTTCATTTCCCCCGCAATGTTAACATCTACCTCATTTTAATTTGAAATTAGGGGTAAATGAAAACGTCAAGGTATTACACTTAATATTCATCATAACATGACTAAGCCATTAGATAATGAACTATTCTCATTATTTTATAAGTTTAACACTTTTAGAAGTTCAAAACTGCTTGTAATTAATTTTTTTTTTATTTTCGATTTTAATTTTAAATTTCGATGTCTTTGAAATTGCAAAAACTGTCCCGAAAACGTTCATCCTCAATTTCTTTAGCAATGGCAGGTGTTCGCCCAGATCGAATTGTAATGAGAGGTGCTTTTCGGCCTTTTATTCTGCTGAAAATAACCAGTTTTTGGAATATGATAATATACATGTAAATTTTTTTGTTGACAACATCATTTAAGAAACTGTTCATTTACCCCAAATTCATGTTTTCATTTACCCCCGACGTTAATTCTACTGGGGTAAATAAGAACACTTTTAATATAAAAAACTTACTACTTATTACGAGAAACTGTTTAAACAGATTGGATTATTGCTATTCACTACACTTGAAAAAAATACAATATTACTCACATCTTTATTTAAACACACTATAAAACAAAAATAATAAAATACTTAATTAATTGACTTTTACTTTTTTGAGACACGTTGACTTTGAAATAGAAATTTGGAATAAGAACTAATAGAAAAGAACCCGAGGTATAATGCACCAGTCGCACGAAAATTCAAAATGTATGGCTTTTATGTTTCTTGACCTTAAATTGTGATTTTATCGGCAAAAAATGCTGATGTTTCCATTTACCCCAACCTACCCTATTGAAATTTAAAACATATCGTTTTAGACGACTTCTAACCCCGCCACACAGCCCATGTCACAATCGATCTTTTGTGCGATCGATCTTTTTAGCCGTCTTGGTGATGTCAACATTGGCTTTGACCGCCCCTCAGCTGCGATGTGATCTTCTTCGCCTTTTTTTGTGGGGAACCGTATAAAGAACCGATTTTATTTTTAATCAATCCGGAAACGATTCAAGCACTCAAGGTCACTATTAATGGGAATGATTAGTTGGTATTGCCACCCAGTCATACATTTTATTCTTGGCTTACATTGTACCGGTTCCAACGCTCGTCGACAATCGCACTCCTGTGGTAAAATCTCAAGCGAAAGCACACAGTGTGATAAGGCATTGTTTATATAAACAACTAGCCTTTACCCGCGGCTTCGCTCGCGTTTCAGCTGATCAAGAAATAGACTGTAGCTTGAGGAGTATAGTCGATCGTAATCTAACCGTGATAAAAAGAAAAGTATGTGCTATACCAGATTATAATCTAGCTCTGTGCGAAATTTCATCCAGATCCGTTCAGCCATTCGAAAATTAAAACAAATCTATCCCACGGGAACCATACATTTTACCGGGATAAAAAGTAGACAATATGCTATTCCAGACTATAATCTATCTCTGTGCTAAATTTCATTCAGATCCGTTCATCCATTCTGGTGTGATTTCAAAAATTAAAACAAATCTATCCCACGGGAACCATACATTTTACCGGGATAAAAAGTAGCCAATATGCTATTCCAAACTATAATCTATCTCTGTGCTAAATTTCATTCAGATCCGTTTAGCCATTCTGGTGTGATTTCAAAAATTAAAACAAATCTATCCCACGGGAACCATACATTTTCCCGGGATAAAAATAAGCCAATATGCTATTCCAGACTATAATCTATCTCTGTGCTAAATTTCATTCAGATCCGTTTAGCCATTCTGGTGTGATTTCAAAAATTAAAACAAATCTATCCCACGGGAACCATACCTTTTACCGGGATAAAAGTAGCCAATATACTATTCCAGACTATAATCTATCACTGTGCTAAATTTCATTCAGATCCGTTCAGCCAGTCTGGTGTGATTTCAAAAATTAAAACAAATCTATCCCACGGGAACCATACATTTTACCGGGATAAAAAGTAGCCAATATGCTATTCCAGACTTTAATCTATCTCTGTGCTAAATTTCATTCAGATCCGTTCAGCCATTCTGGTGTAATTTCAAAAATTAAAATAAATCTATCCCACGGGAACCATACATTTTACAGGGATAAAAAAGTAGCCAATATGCTATTCCAGACTATAATCTATCTCTGTGCTAAATTTCATTCAGATCCCTTCAGCCATTCGGTGTGATTTCAAAAATTAAAAAAAATCTATCCCACGGGAACCTACCGGGATAAAAAGTAGCCAATATGCTATTCCAGACTATAATCTATCTCTGTGCTAAATTTCATTCAGATCCGTTCAGCCATTCGGTGTGATTTCAAAAATTAAAACAAATCTATCCCCACGGGAACCATACATTTTACCGGGATAAAAAGTAGCTATATGCTATATGCTATTCCAGACTATAATCTATCTCTGTGCTAAATTTCATTCAGATCCGTTCAGCCATTCGGTGTGATTTCAAAAATTAAAACAAATCTATCCCACGGGAACCATACATTTTACCGGGATAAAAAGTAGCCAATATGCTATTCCAGACTATAATCTATCTCCTCTGTGCTAAATTTCATCCAGATCCGTTTAGCCATTCTGGTGTGATTTCAAAAATTAAAACAAATCTATCCCACGGGAACCATACATTTTACCGGGATAAAAAGAAGCCAATATGCTATTCCAGACTATAATCTATCTCTGTGCTAAATTTCATTCAGATGAGTTCAGCCATTTTTGTGTAATTTCAAAAACTAAAACAAATCTATCCCAGGGGAACCATACATTTTACAGGGATAAAAAGTAGCCAATATGCTATTTCAGACTATAATCTATCTCTGTGCTAAATTTCATTCAGATCCGTTCAGCCATTCCGGTGTGATTGCAAAAATTAAAACAAATCTATCCCACGGGAACCATACATTTTACCGGGATAAAAAGTAGCCAATATATGCTATTCCAGACTATAATCTATCTCTGTGCTAAATTTCATTCAGATCCGTTCAGCCATTCTGGTGTGATTTCAAAAATTAAAACAAATCTATCCCACGGGAACCATACATTTTACCGGGATAAAAAGTAGCCAATATGCTATTCCAGACTATAATCTTTCTCTGTGCTAAATTTCATTCAGATGAGTTCAGCCTTTTTTGTGTAATTTCAAAAACTAAAACAAATCTATCCCTAGGGAACCATACATTTTACCGGGATAAAAAGTAGCCAATATGCTATTTCAGACTATAATCTATCTCTGTGCTAAATTTCATTCAGATCCGTTCAGCCATTCCGGTGTGATTGCAAAAATTAAAACAAATCTATCCCACGGGAACCATACATTTTACCGGGATAAAAAGTAGCCAATATATGCTATTCCAGACTATAATCTATCTCTGTGCTAAATTTCATTCAGATGAGTTCAGCCATTCTGGTGTAATTTCAAAAATTAAAATAAATCTATCCCACGGGAACCATACATTTTACAGGGATAGAAAGTAGCCAATATGCTATTCCAGACTATAATCTATCTCTGTGCTAAATTTCATTCAGATCCGTTCAGCCATTCGGTGTGATTTCAAAAATTAAAACAAATCTATCCCCACGGGAACCATACATTTTACCGGGATAAAAAGTAGCTATATGCTATATGCTATTCCAGACTATAATCTATCTCTGTGCTAAATTTCATTCAGATCCGTTCAGCCATTCGGTGTGATTTCAAAAATTAAAACAAATCTATCCCACGGGAACCATACATTTTACCGGGATAAAAAGTAGCCAATATGCTATTCCAGACTATAATCTATCTCCTCTGTGCTAAATTTCATCCAGATCCGTTTAGCCATTCTGGTGTGATTTCAAAAATTAAAACAAATCTATCCCACGGGAACCATACATTTTACCGGGATAAAAAGAAGCCAATATGCTATTCCAGACTATAATCTATCTCTGTGCTAAATTTCATTCAGATGAGTTCAGCCATTTTTGTGTAATTTCAAAAACTAAAACAAATCTATCCCAGGGGAACCATACATTTTACAGGGATAAAAAGTAGCCAATATGCTATTTCAGACTATAATCTATCTCTGTGCTAAATTTCATTCAGATCCGTTCAGCCATTCCGGTGTGATTGCAAAAATTAAAACAAATCTATCCCACGGGAACCATACATTTTACCGGGATAAAAAGTAGCCAATATATGCTATTCCAGACTATAATCTATCTCTGTGCTAAATTTCATTCAGATCCGTTTAGCCATTCTGGTGTGATTTCAAAAATTAAAACAAATCTATCCCACGGGAACCATACATTTTACCGGGATAAAAGTAGCCAATATACTATTCCAGACTATAATCTATCACTGTGCTAAATTTCATTCAGATCCGTTCAGCCAGTCTGGTGTGATTTCAAAAATTAAAACAAATCTATCCCACGGGAACCATACATTTTACCGGGATAAAAAGTAGCCAATGTGCTATTCCAGACTATAATCTATCTCTGTGCTAAATTTCATTCAGATGAGTTCGGCCGTTCTAGTGTAATTTCAAAAATTAAGGGGTGGCAATGGTACAGTGGATGTAGTGCTTGGTTGCTAACCTAAGAGTTGTGGGTTCGAGCCCCAGCCTGGGCAGCAATTTTTATTTATTCCCCCAGTTTCAACTGGACGCCACCCGTGGGATTTTCTTGAGATAAATATCATCTTATTCTCAATCCATTGTACCAACAAAAATTCTTTCCTATCTTTCTATTCCTTCTAACTAATGCCGTGCAGTTTGCATTTAAAAGACCTTGGGTCTTACAGGCATATAGTTAAAATTATTATAATTATTATTATAAATCTATCCCACCGGGAACCATACATTTTACAGGGATAGAAAGTAGCCAATATGCTATTCCAGACTTTAATCTATCTCTGTGCTAAATTTCATTCAGATTCGTTCAACCATTCTGGTGTGATTTCAAAAATTAAAACAAATCTATCCCACGGGAACCATACATTTTACCGGGATAAAAAGTAGCCAATGTGCTATTCCAGACTATAATCTATCTCTGTGCTAAATTTCATTAAGATGAGTTCAGCCATTCTGGTGTAATTTCAAAAATTAAAATAAATCTATCCCACGGGAACCATACATTTTACAGGGATAGATAGTAGCCAATATGCTATTCCAGACTATAATCTATCTCTGTGCTAAATTTCATTCAGATCCGTTCAGCCATTCGGTGTGATTTCAAAAATTAAAGCAAATCTATCCCCACGGGAACCATACATTTTACCGGGATAAAAAGTAGCCAATGTGCTATTCCAGACTATAATCTATCTCTGTGCTAAAGGAGATGGCCCATTTTCCTAGGGAACCTGGGCCCAGTGCGTCCACTAATGAATCTAGTATCAAATGAAAGGTGATATTAAGGACATTATGTGGGTGAAATATTTTTAAAATCGTTCGTGGGGTTTTTGAGATATTTGAGCTTGAAGTTGACTAATTCAGAAGCAGAATTTCACTTATTTTTCCGACAAAACTGCTTATATTTTCCGATGTAAGATACATAGAGAAATAAATCTGGTATCAAATGAAAGGTATTTTGTTAACCTTTTCATCGTATTAAAAATTATTTTTGTACATATCCTATATTCTCCAATATTTTGTTTTAAGTTCTTAGAAATCAAGTTTTTTGTTCTTACTTTTTAAACGTCAATATCTCAAAAAGATCGGCAGTGATTCCTAATTTTTTAACATCATTATAAAGATTATTTATTTACCTTTAATTTGATATATAATTTAGTGCCCTTTATTAAATACAAACTTAGTTTTGAACTAACTTACACTAAAAAGCATATTTACATGCACTATAAGCTATGCACTTTTTTGTTTATCGTTATTTTTTATAATTTCTTAACCAAAAATAGCAAAACATGTATTATTTATTACTTACTTTAAGCCCGATAAACAACATTTATATTGATGACAATCTAGGTGATGTTATTTAAGAAAACATGCATCATGCTACTTCGAAAATATTGTCCATGTAAATAACTTACCGTTTTCTTTTTATTTTCAGAAGAAGTTTATAAAAGACACATAATTATGTAGATGTAATAACTTATAGTCTTTATTTTTTCAATATTTATATGTACAAAAAGATTTAAAACTAAATGATTTTTATTAAAATGAGACATAACTTTTAACTTATATTAAATGCGAAATGGAGTTATTGCATTGAAATAATAGATTTTTATAATTCATTTTGGTTTGATTACATACATAATAACCTACGTCCTACATTAATTATAATATTAAGTATTATTTCAGATTTATTCTCCTTCAACTTCATTGTCTATTAAAATAGAATTTAAAAATAAAGCTGGAGCTATGTTCATATTTTGTTGGTGACGAGCAAATCCTAAGTACCACAAAATACTCATAACATGAGCGCAGCAACCAACAGTTCTCATTCCTACAAGACAATTGCAATAGTACGCTTCTATTGCGTTGCAACTATTGGCTACATCAGATTCATTACTGACAAGGATGTATGTAAAATATATTTTCCCACTGATGTGTCGAGATTTAATGCGACCTCTAAGTAAATAATTGTTTCCAACCAGGCTTTGATGTGCAGAATTAATTCTTAATACATTTTCACAAACTTCTATTATATAACTTCCATTGCTTTTAAGATGTTCCCCACAATAAGAGCGAGCTTGTTTGATTTGATAATTTCCCAATGATATTTTACGAAGCTCTGTCAAATCAAGCAAAGGAAAGTTATTTAAGCTTGGAATGTGTCCGTTAATTCTACGAAACACTGCCCTAGTTCTATTTAAGTTATTTTCCTTAACAAAATCGCCTAAATGGTTGGGAGTATTTAATCTACTCAAAGCCAACTCCAGTAAAACGCTGGCATCTGTATTGTCTTCTAACAGAGGATGGAACTTATTAAGGATTGCAGCTGCAATTTTAAAATCATCCATTAAGTGAGGAGTAGCTAAATTAAAAAAGTTTTGGCGGAATACTTTAAAATCTCTTTTAAAGCGTCCATTGACAACTTCCACAACCCATCTTACCATTGTAACACATCTTGTCTTGTTAGCTTGAGCTGTTGTCAGCTGATTATTCCCTTCCAGAACAGTTTCAGGCATGTGAGCTTTGTACCCATAAGATTCTAGGCTTGAAATAGCATCCCTGAAACCTCTGTCTAGGATAAAAACATCATTTTCTCTAACAAAACGCCTCATGTTCCCATATTCATCTCTAAAAAGATTTTTAATAATTGTTGCATCAGAATCAATTGGTGCATAAGGTCCGTATACGTCTATTATATAGCCGTCACAGCATGTCATCATAAAGGGTTTGACTAAATTCTGAAACTTATGCAGACTATATGTTGCTTTTTGGAAACTATAATTTGAACTTTTTTGGAGGTAAACATAAGTTCCGTCACATATGATAATGGCTGGTTGGTCATTTTCATTTAACTGTGTGTTGCCAAAAAGTCCATTTGGAATCATATTGTTTCGACTAGCTACGTTCTGAATAGACATATGTTCCAGACCTAAGTTAAAGGGCACAAAATAATTTAACAAACTGCTCCTAGCTGTAGACAAGTATCGTTCTAGTGTTGCGCGAGGGACGTTTAAAAGGGATGAAAGCCTACGATCGCTATCACCGGATCTTAATTTTGATAAAAAAGTAAATAGTTCAATACTTTTCAATGCGGGAACAAAGCTGTGCAGTTCTGTAAACTGCTCTGAGCTCCTACCTATCCAATAATGGCATAAAAAAGGATTCATACTACCTATGTTATTAAAATCAACTGGCTTTAAGGCAATGTCAGTAAGTGTTGACATCATTTCATCCATTTGCTCTCCAGTAAAGTCACTTAAAGCATTACCTTCTACGAGATTTATCCAATCACCCGATGTAAGATGGAAGTTACATATTCTGGTACTTTCCGGCAGATATAATTTGTGGTCAATTAATAACCTTTCTCTTATTTCCTGTGGAAATCGAAACCGTTCACTCCTTTGGCAATCGGCAAACACGCATCGTCTTTCTGTTGATGCAACTCTTTTGTAAACAGCTGAATTTACTTTTGGCTGTGCTGGCAATGCATTCTGTTCAGGTTCTTGAACGATATTTTCCCTTGCAACAGGAAGCAAATCATCTTGTCGATTAGCATCATGCACCCGACTTCTGTTTGCAGCCCTATTAGCACGCAGCCAACAGGGAGAACAGACTTTTGTTAAATTAAGGTGCTAATATATAATTTATAATAAGCATAAGGATTTTAGTTTTAACAAATGTTATACATTTACCTGATTGTTTGGAATCCATTGCAATAAAAAAGTTCTTTCCATGCATTCTTGTGGTACGTTTCGTGATCTACGAGATCTTAACGAAAGTCCACAGCACAAGCAAATTCTAATGTGACCATATTCTCGTATTGGATTACTTGTTAAAGTGATTCTTTCCAAAATCCGAAAGCAATTAAAACATATGAAGTCGGAATCAGATATCTTAAATAATAATTAATACAAATAAAACAGGAAAGGATATAAGGAATTTGCAGATCTACTACACGTTATCCTATTTTTTTCGTACTCAATTTTTATTTTTATTAATTTTATTAATTTTTTTATTAATTTTATTATTTATTAATTTTCTCATTTTATTAGCAAAACATAAAAAAAAGAAATACTGAGTATGTGTTTGGATTTGTTTTTATTTTGCTTTAAAAAAAAAAATTAGCAGCTACTATAAGTATAGAAAAAATACGGTTTTTGTAAATTAAAAACATTGATATACTATCTATAATTTATTCTTAGTATGCTAAAAAACTGATCTTTTCACTTTTTATAAAAAAAAACAACGACTTACTTGTTCTGGAGATATCCAATTAACTAAAATTGATCGACGCGGATTTGAAAGCATTTCAATCCTACGAACTTGCAAAATATTTTGTTGTAAATGTATTCTACAATTAACACATTGACCACTATTCATTTTCACTTTTTTTTACGCACTTTATATATTAACATACAATGCATCGTAACTTAATACGTAATAAATAATGCTTTTTAGTTTAAGCTGTTTAATTTTTTCTTCAATATGGGAACACAATAAACTATTTAATTTAGCGGAGCTTACACCTTAGTTTCTTCAAAACTAAGTTTGTATTTAATAAAGGGCACTAAATTATATATCAAATTAAAGGTAAATAAATAATCTTTATAATGATGTTAAAAAATTAGGAATCACTGCCGATCTTTTTAAGATATTGACGTTTAAAAAGTAAGAACAAAAAACTTGATTTCTAAGAACTTAAAACAAAATATTGGAGAATATAGGATATGTACAAAAATAATTTTTAATACGATGAAAAGGTTAACAAAATACCTTTCATTTGATACCAGATTTATTTCTCTATGTATCTTACATCGGAAAATATAAGCAGTTTTGTCGGAAAAATAATTGAAATTCTGCTTCTGAATTAGTCAACTTCAAGCTCAAATATCTCAAAAACCCCACGAACGATTTTAAAAATATTTCACCCACATAATGTCCTTAATATCACCTTTCATTTGATACTAGATTCATTAGTGGACGCACTGGGCCCAAAAATGGGCCATCTCCTTTCATTAAGATGAGTTCAGCCATTCTGGTGTAATTTCAAAAATTAAAATAAATCTATCCCACGGGAACCATACATTTTACAGGCATAGATAGTAGCCAATATGCTATTCCAGACTATAATCTATCTCTGTGCTAAATTTCATTCAGATCCGTTCAGGCATTCGGTGTGATTTCAAAAATTAAAGCAAATCTATCCCCACGGGAACCATACATTTTACCATGATAAAAAGTAGCCAATATGCTATTCCAAACTATAATCTATCTCTGTGCTAAATTTCATTCAGATCCGTTCAGCCATTCTGGTGTGATTTCAAAAATTAAAACAAATCTATCCCACGGGAACCATACATTTTACCGGGATAAAAAGTAGCCAATATGCTATTCCAGACTATAATCTTTCTCTGTGCTAAATTTCATTCAGATATGAGTTCAGCCTTTTTTGTGTAATTTCAAAAACTAAAACAAATCTATCCCTAGGGAACCATACATTTTACCGGGATAAAAAGTAGCCAATATGCTATTCCAAACTATAATCTATCTCTGTGCTAAATTTCATTCAGATGAAAATTTAGAATGAAACAACAACAACTTGTGTGTGCTACCACCAAGTTCATAGGCTGGAGCTATAGCTATTTCACGGGGACCAACCCGATCATCAGACTCCTTTAGTGGTGTTTAATCGCTTTATGTTCAATTTAATTTTTGAAGAACTTTTGCCCGAGCTGGGCTTGAACATATGCTATTTCAGACTATAATCTATCTCTGTGCTAAATTTCATTCAGATCCGTTTAGCCATTCTGGTGTGATTTCAAAAATTAAAACAAATCTATCCCACGGGAACCATACATTTTACCGGGATAAAAGTAGCCAATATACTATTCCAGACTATAATCTATCACTGTGCTAAATTTCATTCAGATCCGTTCAGCCAGTCTGGTGTGATTTCAAAAATTAAAACAAATCTATCCCACGGGAACCATACATTTTACCGGGATAAAAAGTAGCCAATGTGCTATTCCAGACTATAATCTATCTCTGTGCTAAATTTCATTCAGATGAGTTCGGCCGTTCTGGTGTAATTTCAAAAATTAAGGGGTGGCAATGGTACAGTGGATGTAGTGCTTGGTATGCTAGTGGACGACACTCGTAGTTCCTGTCATCGTACCTTGCGCTGAGACGAAAATGCTGTAGACTAGAACGCAATTCAACAGCTCAACAATGTTAATCGAGTTTTTTTATTATTGAAAATTAAAACATATCGTTTTAGAGGATTTCTCACCCCACCACACAGCCCATGTCACAATCGATCTTTTGTGCGATCGATCCTTTTGTCTTTTTAGCCGTCTTGTTGATGTCAACATTGGCTTTGACCGCCCCTCAGCTGCGATTTGATCTTTTAAGCCTTTTTTTGTGGGGAACCGTATAAAGAACCGATTTTATTTTTAATCAATCCGGAAACGATTCAAGCACTCAAGGTCACTATTAATGGGAATGATTATCTATGTTAAACAGCAGATTAGTTGGTATTGCCACCCAGTCATACATTTTATTCTTGGCTTACATTGTACCGGTTCCAACGCTCGTCGACAATCGCACTCCTGTGGTAAACTCTCAAGCGAAAGCACACAGTGTGATAAGGCATTGTATATATAAACAACTAGCCTTTACCCGCGGCTTCGCTCGCGTTTTCGCTGATCAAAAAATAGACTGTAGCTTGAGGAGTAATCTAGCTTCTTCTTCTTTTAACGCTTTATAATTTAATACCTACATTTAACCGTGATAAAAAGAATCCTATGTGCTATACCAGATTATAATTTAGCTCTGTGCCAAATTTCATCCAGATCCGTTCAGCCATTCTGGTGTGATTTCGAAAATTAAAACAAATCTATCAAACGGGAACCACACATTTTACAGAGATAGAAAGTAGCCAATATGCTATTCCAGACTACAATCTATTTCTGTGCTAAATTTCATTCAGATTCGTTCAGCCATTCTGGTGTGATTTCAAAAATTAAAACAAATCTATCCCACGGGAACCATACATTTTACCGGGATAAAAAGGAGCCAATGTGCTATTCCAGACTATAATCTATCTCTGTGCTAAATTTCATTCAGATTCGTTCAGCCATTCGGTGTGATTTCAAAAATTAAAACAAATCTATCCCACGGGAACCATACATTTTACCGGGATAAAAAATAGCCTATCTGCTATTCCAGACTATAAGCTATCTCTGTGCCAAATTTTATCGATATCCGTTTAGCCGTTCTGGCGTTAGTTAGCAACAAACATCCAAACATCGTAACTTTCACATTTATAATATTAGTAGGATAGTAGGATATTATTATCACTTGAGGTGCGCCATCTATCGACGGAAAACTAAGCGCTTGATTTAATAGGTTTTTGTCTAGATTACCATGGGAAGCAACAACATTTTTTTTTACGTTCCACCATACTAATTGTTGTTGTTGCTTCCCATCGGTGGAAACCCCTCAATTCACGCTGTCTTGGGCGGTTTTCAGTCTGCTATCGACAAAATAAATGCTAGTGTGCCCCAAATCTCCCTTATGCCTCCGACTCTCTTCCTAAATCTTCCGTTGTCTAATTTCACTTAGCATCGTTGATGCCCTTCGTAAGATTGCATAACGGATAACACCGGATATAAACTATAACTAATACACTTAAAATACTATCAAGAACTTCATAATGAATGTACGAGAGCTCCACAAAGATTTATATTAGCTTCATTGATGTGTTTGAGAGCAGTATTTAGAGCTTAGATATAGTTCTTTTATAATACACTTGCGAGCAAAAAAATCGGCCCAGCCCGTATGCGTCGATTTGAAACACAATTGATCGAAAAATAAAATTATTGAGTAAGAACTTTTGATACTGTGTGAAGGAAGGTTTTATAAACTTTATTTATACATGTACCCAACCTTTTTATAAAAGAACCGTTATTGCCAAGATCCACTCGAATCGTAAGCCTTCTCTTTTTTGCTAGCAGGCAGTGGTAAAAATTTGTTTTTTTTAAATTTTGTTTTTTGATTAATTGTGTTCCCAGTCGATGCGTACGGGGTGGGTCGGTTTTTATGCACGTAAGTGTATATACCAGAAAAGCCCGGTGGGCAAAATTCGGTGACGTGAAATAAGGCCAAACGAAATAAGGCCAAATTTCAGATTTTGGCCTTATTTCGTTTTCCAAAACGAAATAAGGCCAATTTGGTCTTATTTCCATGCACTAATAGAAATAAGAGCGAAAATAAAAAATTAGGAATTCGGCTTTGGTTCACGGTTCTAATTGTTAAGTGCTTAAAGTTTTGAAAAAATAAAATGAGGAACAACCAAAATGTTCAAAGAATTTTTCAAAAATTGTTTGCGCTTCCGTTGTTGAGCGCACAAAACATGATAACTGCATTTGATTTGATTAAAGCGGAAATTGGTCAACAAGCGTGGTCACGAAACGCAACAAATGCTTTTAACGAGTTCATTATCTATTTTCAAACGCAATGGATTGAAAAGGTATTTATTTGATTGTCTTTCTTTTATGTATTAGAAAAATATTTTCTGTGCATGAGTAAAATCGCTCGATTTTTAGGAATTAAGGTTTATCTGATTTTTTTTTAAATTTTCAAAAACGGATATTGGTGATATGAGATTACGTTTGTGTGGGAATGAATCTCATGGGTCGCTCAAATCGCGCGATTTTTTAACGATTATTTTATCTGATTCTTTAAAATTTCCGAAAACAGATACAGTAGAATCTCGAAAAGATGAACAGATATAAAACAGGCCCCGTTCATCTTTTAGAATTGTTCATCTTTCCAAGCATCGTTCATTAATTTAAGAAAAACATATAATTATATTAACATTGTATCTATCAAATTTACTACTTAATCATTTTAATTTAAAAAAAAACTTAAAACATCACAGAAATACAAGTTAAAAAGTATAAAAGTTGTTCATAAGGGTTAAAACAAAAAGACTATATTTAAAAAAACAGATTTTTGGTAGATTTTCGCCCGGAAAAAAACGTTCATCTTTCCGAACTGTTCATGTTTTAAAACCGTTCATGTTTTCAAGATTCTACTGTACTTGCAATACCCATGAGATTCATTCCCACACAAACGTAATCTCATATCACCAATATCCGTTTTTGAAAATTTAAAAAAAATCAGATAAACCTTAATTCCTAAAAATCGAGCGATTTTACTCATGCACAGAAAATATTTTTCTAATACATAAAAGAAAGACAATCAAATAAATACCTTTTCAATCCATTGCGTTTGAAAATAGATAATGAACCTCAATACCGTATCATCTTAGAGGTGTGAAAATTGATATTGAAATAATGCCAAATTGGCCTTATTTCGTTTTCGAAAACGAAATTAAGCCAAACTGAAATTTCGGCCTTATTTCGTTTTGGAAAAAGACCAAAACTGTGGGAACAAAATTTTTACAGCGAATTTTTACGAACAAAATGGTAAAAAAAAAACACACCAAGACATTTTCACCTGTATTATCAAAAAAAAAAAAAAAAAAAAAAAAAAAAAAAAAAAAAAAATATATTCTCATCACACCTACTCAGTAATACCTTTCCAACGATAATATATCATCTCAATCGGTTGGGTAACCACCTCGCAATTGGTACCACAAACAAACTGCTTGCCTATTTATATATAGATAATAGCTCCTTAAACAATAATGATAGATGAGTCAGTACTTTTCAAAAATCTTTCAGAAGTTCTGCACTTCTATTTATCACAGCTCTTTCAAAATTTGGTAGAACTTCGTAATCAGCTCTGATAGCTCCGTTTTTATAATAACGGTAGCCCTGTTAGTGGTGTTCTCTGGAATCATCTTAAGAAACTCTGTGTTATAAAAGGACAGCTCTTTAGTTGTTAACGATACGTTAATTAGTACTAAAGAGGATTGTCGGTGTATTTATGTACGTAAGCTCTGTTAAAACCTATGATCGCCCTGTCAACTGTCAAGGAACTGCAACGGCAGCGTATGACAAGCTCATTGAATTCTAGACGGTATTGTCCAATAGGGAATTATCAACCGCGTGGAATTTAATGCCAAAAATGCTTCAAAACACCTACGGTTTCTTAACAGATGTAAGAAATATTTTCCCTTCTTATCTGGCTATATTATACAAGGCATTCATTTGCCCGACGCTTGATTATTCTCATATCTGGGCAGGAGCCCCTGTTACGCGTCTACGTCTTCTGGATAGGATTCAAAAAAGAGAATTCAAATTGATAGTTGAAAAGTCCATTACGGATATAATTGATTTTCCTTTTATCTCCTATCCACACTTCCTAAGCACTCGCGCTGTGTTAACTCATATTAGGAATATTATAATGATTAAAAAACCTACCTTTACTAATCTTTCTACGACTTTAATAGAAGAAAAAAAAAATTTCCGTTCCTCAAATGGGGACGTTGTCATATGGAGAAGAAAGAAACCGCATACTCGTAGTCCGGCCTGGTTTGCGAATTCTAAGTATGTATCTACATACATTTGGAGTTCATCAGCGGATCATTTCATACTTATTCTTATCTATAGTTCTGAAGACCTACCAAAACCTTTCCGGATGTTCAAGCTTTCTTTGTATGATTATATTTGTTTATTTATTCATTTAAGATTACGTAATTGAATTTAATTGTATGAGTTTTAATAATATAAATAAAAGTTGATAAAGAAGAACTTTATATTATGTGTGAGAACAAGTTCATCTTTCTTTAGTTTTAATACAATTTTAAAGTGTCGTTTTTGGATCCTATTCGACTCTTAAAAACAGACGTAGCCACGTAGCTCTTTTCGGTTCTAGTCACAAACTGTTCTAAACCTTGGATTGTTGTTTTTTAAAAGAGTGCGATCATAACTATTCGATGTAGAATACGAATACCAAACGAACAAACAAAAACACTGTTTTTTGAGGATCAAGTTAACATATACATATTTATCAAAGTGTCTTATTTGAAAAAAAAAAAAAACCATACGGACAAAAGTCTCAGTGCTGAATTTGTAATTAAGGAATAAATGACATTTAACGATTGTGACTTTTAAAAGGTAAACGCCAGTGTAAAGTGCTTCTGCCATAGATTCTGAGCTCAGTTCGGAACCCATGTTCTATTATTTTGAGAACAAGAATTTTAATTTAGTACCAAACGAACGTTTTAAGAATAATAATTCCGGACGACAAAAATCCCTATTAGTGGCCATAAACTAATGTCGTTATATGTACATAAGCAATGCATGCGACGCCGACAAGGACCGACGGCGACGTGACGGTCGCAATGGCCAAAGTATGTAATGCAACATTTAACTTCTCCCTACGGAAGTCTGTTTTCAAAGAAGTTTAACGTTTCTTTGGTGTGTGATTTTTAAAAAATAGATATGTAACATCATGAAATATTTTAAACAAATAATAAATATAAGCGAGAGCTACAGTACATTTGCAACGAACTGTTGAATACCATGTTCCCCATATTTTTGTATATGTATATGCATATGCGTTTGCCTCCCTCAGCCAGCCACTGTTACAGTTTCAGAAACATTCAATAAAATAAATTTTGTTTGGCCGATGTACAATAACTGCTGGCACAATAAAAATAAGGCTTGTGCCACGCTTAAAACTGAGACTTTGTATTGCCAGGGCAATCACTATGAGCTCATCAGTGACATTCAATTTTAAGCTTGCAGATCGATTTGAACAAAACAAGACAAAACTCAAATTTTTAAAAATTAGATTTTGATTGGAAATAGCGATTATGGGTGTTTTTAACAATTCTTGAACCACACTCTGCTACGAAACCAAGGAATTAAATCTAAGTGTTCATCTTTTTACTTCAAAACTGCGACCGATAGTTAAAAAAACGTGAAAAAATTAATGCATTATACGACTTTTGACGGAAATGACCCTTAAAAGTGTGCGTGTCTTATAAATTTGAAGCACTAACTGAGCTTTGATCATTAGTCAGTATTAAGGCATATGTGTAAAACTACAGCTGAATCGAGTAGTTTTTAAATGATCTTACTTGAACAAAGGTATTTTATCAAAATCACGCCTTTAAAAGTGGGCGTATTGAAAAAAATTACTTAAGAAAATGTAGAGATATATTTTTCAAATAACAAACGGAAGAAAAAAGGTTTAAATTGAATATTGGTAGTACCTTAAATTTTTATAACTACGTTTTTCGTTCTTTCATGAAAAGCCACGCCCAAAATTCAAAAATTTCTTTTCATACACAAACTTTTTAGTTTCTACTAAGAGATGTGCGCAAAATTTTGGTTTACAGATTCATTATAAATACCGTTTATCTACAAAAACAATTTTTTTATAAATTCTAGTGAAAAGTGGGCGTCAGCCACGCCCAAAATCAAATTTTTTGATTTCATACACAAGATTTAATGTTTTTCGCTTTAATATAACAGTTGTTATTTTATAAAAACAATATTGATGGATTTTTTTGAAAATTGGGCGTCAGCCACGCCCAAACTGAATTTTTTTTATTTAATTGAAAGAAGGTTTACCTAAATCTTACGTGTGCAAAATTTTAGCGTTATGCTTTTATAGTAACTGTACAAAAAACATAATTAAATTTTACCAAATTGAGGTTGTTCATCAAAAATGGTGATTTTGTGCGTGTTTGTGAGCGGATTTTACCGGTTCAAGAATTTAGCCTTACTCTTAAACCAAAAATTATATACATAAAAATTTCAGCTTTCCAGCTCGAAAATTGCGACCTCTAGAGAGTATACATTCGGACGGACTGATGGACGGACGGACGGACAGATGGACGGACGGACGGACATGGCTAACGGTATTATTTCTCTATGTTACAAACTCCACACCAAATACAATATACCCATTCTATGGAATATGGTATAAAAAGTACAAGTCGAACCAAAATATCTTACGAGTCTAACGATTATAATTGTTTTAAAGCATCACTGAAAGAAAACTTTGAGCATTGCTGGACTTTGTGAGTATTGTCTCAAGAAAAAAATCTCTCCACTAGAGGCATTGCTGTAGCATTATGTCTTGTGAAATATTGCATTCATTGATTCAACCCATACCGTCGCATTAATGAGTTGAGTTTTTGTTTGTATTTGCGGGACAGGAAAGTAATATCGTTGCTAAAATTCGACGAGGTATAGGTACACTAAATATTAACATTACTATTCTGTAAAGGCGTTAGATTTCCAAGAAATAAATTCAATGAAAGTTCAGCTTGCCGTCAGCTATATTATATAAAACTGACTTAATAAGTTGTATACATATATATTTGCAAAAATCTCCGAAAATAGGGCACAAAATAATAAAATCTTTTTTATTACTGTAGGTACCATATATACAGGAAGCTATTCTGAGAGCATACTCTCTATGCTTAACAGCTGAGAGTGTATGCGAAGTATTGCGCACACTTGGCAGCTAATCCGCGATATCTGTCAAATCAGCTTTGTGGGCAAAATGAAATTTTCTGACTACATTAAACTCTCGTTCATATATTCTCTCTGCTCAACTTCTGCGAAAGGGCAAGATGATTTAATTCTACGAATGTCAGAGGCCTGGGTTCTTGCTTCTAGCGCCTCCAAACTTTGTTTGTATTAGCTAGTATAAAATAAGCCTTCATAAGTTGACTAAATGGCCATTCTGGATTGATCACTCGTCATTGCATTACACTTAATGTTAAAATCTCGGAAAGCGTATATACATAGTTAAAAATTTAAAATATTGAAATCGAACTTCAACTTGCATTTAAAAGTATTTTTTCGTTAGTTTTCTTGAGCATAGAACAAATTTCTTAATTGTATTATCGGTGACAGAATTTAAACTTTTAATCCGTTTACTGAAATAAAAAAATTGTCAGTTATAAAAAACTTTTAAATCAATATTAAAGCAAAAGTATCAATATTTTCCGTCCATTAATAAGCGGGTGATTATTTCCAGAGGAAATTTTCGTATAGGTGAGTACCTGTAGTCAAAAATAATTAACCTTATAGCTTTTATGAGATGTTCTTTGGCAATACGTTGATATAATTATAATAATTCAGAAACTTGTGATCTTTAGTTTTATACTTTTTTTGATGACTAAAAAAATCCTTGGGCTGCATTGGTGAAATCACTTTCCTAGAAAATAAATAAAAAGTGTGAGTCTTAGAAGAGTATGAACGGCGGCGTCTAATTTTTAATTTAATTTTGCTAAAGGCCTGTTAACACACATAATGTTAATGTTAACACACATAATGCAACAACAATGCTTTCTATATTTTGTATTCAAACGAATTGTGAGATACGAGCATGAATTGCATAGAAATTCATACTTAAAGCAAGTTATGGGTTCATTAAAATAAGTTGAAATAACAATCAGACAATATATTTACGATGATGAAGAAGTTGAAAAAAGTTGGTCTTGAACAGTGGCTTTGGATAGAAGAAGTTATTAATAATCGTGATCCTAATAATCAAAACTTTTGACTTTATCAGAGGTGCAAATCAAACATGACATTACGATGATAGACAAGCCTAAAACAGTGGGTCGGACGGTGACGTGAAATAAGGCCAAACGGAATAAGGCCAAATTTCAGATTTTGGCCTTATTTCGTTTTCCAAAACGAAATAAGGCCAATTTGGTCTTATTTCCATGCACTAATAGAAATAAGAGCGAAAAAATAATGGAAATAAGACCGACAATAAAAAATTAGGAATTCGGCTTTGGTTCACGGTTCTAATTGTTAAGTGCTTAAAGTTTTGAAAAAATATTAAAAATGAGGAACAACCAAAATGTTCAAAGAATTTTTCAAAAATTGTTTGCGCTTCCGTTGATGAGCGCACAAAACATGATAACTGCATTTGATTTGATTAAAGCGGAAATTGGTCAACAAGCGTGGTCACGAAACGCAACAAATGCTTTTAACGAGTTCATTATCTATTTTCAAAGGCAATGGATTGAAAATGTATTTATTTGATTGTCTTTCTTTTATGTATTAGAAAAATATTTTCTGTGCATGAGTAAAATCGTTCGATTTTTAGGAATTGAGGTTTATCTGATTTTTTTTAAATTTTCAAAAACGGATATTGGTGATATGAGATTACGTTTGTGTGGGAATGAATCTCATGGGTATTGCAAGTATCTGTTTTCGGAAATTTTAAAGAATCAGATAAAATAATCGTTAAAAAACCGCGCGATTTTTTAACGATTATTTTATCTGATTCTTTAAAATTTCCGAAAGAATCAGATAAAATAATCGATAAAAAATCGCGCGATTTTTTTACGATTATTTTATCTGATTCTTTAAAATTTCCGAAAACAGATACTTGCAATACCCATGAGATTCATTCCCACACAAACGTAATCTCATATCACCAATATCCGTTTTTGAAAATTTAAAAAAAATCAGATAAAACCGTATCATCTTAGAGGTGCAAATTTTTTTGTGAGTAGTTTTAGAAGTTGGTAAATTTCTCAGACTTTGTTGATTTTATTAGATAAATGATATTAAAAAAAAAATAACTTACCTAAACAATTTTTCGAAAAAAACAAAAAATAAAAAAAAAACTTATTTCTTTTAAAAAAACTCAAACAACTTTTTAAAAAAATTTAAAAATTTATATTATTTCGTCTATAAAAGGGGTTCTACATTAAAATTTCATCGAAATCCGTTAAGTGGCTACAAGAAAAATATGATTTAAAAAAACCCGGTCCTATGGGAGGTACCGTTATAAGACTTTTTCTGAAAAATCTATTCCAACCAAAACATAAAGTTTGCACAGAAAACACCATTCAGAAAGTTTAATAAAAATCGTAGTAGCCGTTTTTGAGAAAAAATAATTGTTCACTTAAAATCGAATGGCAGGTACCGTACCAAAAATTCCTCTGTAGGATGTCATAATAATTCTATGTACCAAGTTTGAAGCAAATCTTAATGTCATGTTTGATGGTTCAAATTTTTTTTACAATTGCATAACTTGCCTTATAGTACATAACACTTGATATTGAATGCTAGCTATAGTCGAAAGTAAAAATACAGTACCTATGTACATACAATCGATAGAAACGATTTTGAATATTTTTCTTGCCTATCCACCGTTTATCAAGCATAAGTGCAAGTAAGTTCGTGCGACCCAGTACCTACTGCATTTTATTTAAGGGGAACCACAATTTATTATTATTTCTTTTTGTTTTCAGAAAAAATTTGGCTCTATTCTTTTAAGTGAAGAAAAGGATTCAAAATGAGTATGTGGTCTATGATAACTTGTCCATCGCAGGATTATGATATAATGAAGTCCTTCTATAAACAGAGAGGCATGTTCGAAATTCGAACGAACTGTGATGTATGGTTAGAGGCCAGACGAAGGTGAGTTTAAATTTTTGAATTTTAAAATTGTTATACAGGGTGTTTCAATTTTGTTTATTTTATTTGAACCTCTCTCTGCGTTTTCTCAGCCTGTTCTTGTATGTATATTTTTGATTTAAGATACCCAGACCCACATGCATGAACCAGAAGGTTTACATTTTTTTGTGTTCAATAGAGGCGAATTTTACAAACACGCAAACACGTAAAATAGTCCGCTTTCGTTGAAAAATATTTCATAACTAAATTCCTAAACTGTTATGCGCACGTCCATCGAACAAGAAGTTTAATACAGATTTCATCGACATACATTTTAGAATGTTTTAGTAATGGATTCGTGCAAAAACAATTACATATAAGAATCAATCATGATATTACGATGATATAGTCCAGGCAAACTAAGCCTAAATAATAAAAATAAACCAAAAAATTAGTGTAGTTCCAATTTTTTCGGGAATGTGTTGGGGGAGGTCTCCTGTACATGCAATAAAAAATCCCCGTCAATCGGGGTGCCGCGGGGGGGGGGGGGGGGGGTCGATTTAAAGGGACCTTCCCATGGTTTCGCCCGCATATCTCGAAAACGGTGCGTCGTAGAAAAAAATAATAAGACAAAATATGAAGCTGACACCTCCCGGAAACATCCCCCAGAAACCAAGGCCGTATCCATGATTTTCTACGACCGCCAATCAACACATGAGGCGGTCGCACAAGCTGGGGAACAGATTTTCCTGTTACTGTACCAGGCTCCAGCTTGAGAAAACGACTTGGATCGGCACCGGTACAATAGTTTCATAAAGTCCACCATCCGTACAAGGGCGAATCTTCCTTCTCTTTTTTTTTGACTCTTGGTTTTTTCGAAAACGGTTTGTTGAAAATTTTTAAAATTTTTGTTTTCTGAGAAGAACTTTAAACCGCTAGATTTTGACATACTCAAAATAAATTTGGAATATGTTTCCGAAAAGTTTAAAAAAAAAATAAAACGTTTTTTGAAAAAACGGCTCCAACGATTTTGAAAAAAAAATTCCTTATAATGCAAAAAAGTAAAAGAAATCTAATGGCTTACTTCATTTTCTCCAAGAAACGATTTAACGTTGATTTTTAAATGATTAATAAAATTTCATATGATTTTTTATTGCTTTTTTCCAAAATCTCAAGACCACTGTAACACATTGTCGCAAATTCGTGCGACCCAGTCGTGCACTTTATTTTAAATTGTATTTTCCTGATAAAAAGTACAAAAAGCTAGATATTGCAATAAACACAAAACAAATTTTGAATATGTTTTTGAAAAGTTTATCCAAAAAACCGTTTAAAAAAAAAAACTGCTCAAACGATTTTGAAAAAGAATTCAGATAGCTTACCACATTTTTTCCAAAAACCGTATGATTTTTCACTCCTATTTTGTTTTAAAAATCTCAAGCCCCAAGACCACTGTTCACACTTAGTTTTTTGGAGAAAACCGTCAAACGAATTGGAAAAAAGTAAAGTTTTTTATAAATATTGTTTTCAAGAGCTCGTACAATCCAGTTGTGCATTTTATTTTTTTAAATAATTTAGGTATAGTCTGACTATAGACAATATAGATCTGACTTATGGGACACCCTGTATATAACTATGCAATATTAAATTATTCATGCCTTTTTTAAATCCTGGTGCTACGTTTTAGTTTAGTTAAGATGAAATAACCAAATTATTTAAACTGCAAAATAACAATAATTGTAGGGGAGAGTGGGGCAAGACGGACCACTTTAGCTTTAGACACTCCTAAATTTGTTTCTATTCGTAAAAGTGAAGCAAATATTTTTTCAAATAATACTTCAACCTTTGAACTTCATCAAAGTATTAAATCAAAATAGTTGAACAATTGTATTTAGAGATATACACAATATTAATACCTTATCTCAAAAGTCCGTTTTGTCCCACTAGCGGGGCAAATAGGACATTTGAATGGGGGAAAACGAACGACTGATTTCATTTAACAATGCTATACAGGTATTTGGTATAAGGTACATACAAAAGCTAAGATAAGTAGGTTGGGTTAAGACAAGAAAAAAATCGTACGGGAGGGGGGTCTACTCTCTTCCGTTTAGCCGGGAGGGGCGTTTCTCTAAAAACATGATTTAAATTGAAAAAAAAACATATTAAAAAATAACGGTGCCTCCAACAATGCCAAATCATGCCCTTTTGTAAAGAAAAACATTTCTTCTTTTATTGTTACTTAAAATAAAAACTTTTTTTCAAAAATTAACTTTCAAACTAAAAAAAAAAATTTTAAAAAATTAAAAAATAATTTTAAACTAATTTTTTCCAAAATTTTACGTAATTAAGTACTTTTTTTGTTGTCAAAATTCAATGCATTTATTAGTTTTTAGTATAACACTAAAAACCGTATGGCTCTAGGACTTTTTGTTGCCAAGCTATTTAAAAACAACCGAACCTACTTTTTGATAAAAACACGAACAAATTAGCTAAATGATCTCCGTGTGATGATAGTAAGGACTGGTAGTCCGTTTTGCCCCAATACGTGCTGGTTCAATTTGCCCTATAAGGAGTTTATTAACAAAAAATATTTTTTTTTTCTTAATATTATTTATTTACCTTTATTTCCATCAGTTAAAGTAAACACTAACGATCAAAAACAAAACACAATGAACAAAACCTTCGGGATTTTTAACCTGTCGTCTTGGGTGGGTTTTACAAATTGGAAGTTTTTTTTAAAGATAGGGCGTTTTCAAACTTTCATCATTTAAACCGCAACTAACTTCAGTTTTTCAATGAAACTAAGGGATGTGGTGGGAAAGTAGGTTTCTTATTAATTCTAACTATTGAAAATAAGATGGAGTTAAAAACCATGGTAAAAATCGGTTTGGTTCTTTTTGCCCCGTGGTCCTTCTTGCCCCACTCTCCCCTATGTTTTTTTTTTTATTTTAGTCGAGAAGCAACAGCGAGAAAAGACAAGGCAGATTTTAAGATCTATACAGACCTAAAACAATACATACTATTTTTAGTACAATCGGACAATCAATATTATTCTTCTACATTGGACGAAATAGATCGTATTTCAGCTAAAAAACTTTATTCGCATCTATCTGAAGGCATTGCTAAAGAGCTCTCATTATTGTTAGAAGGCCTCATTAAGTACTGTGATGCATTCGATCAACACCGTAACCAATTTCTTGAAGCGGGATTGAATGAATTACGTTTCATATTCGACAGATATGTGATTGTGCAGAATTTTGTTCTTGAAGAACTTAAAATTTGGCAGAAACAGCAAATTCAGGCTAAAAATGATGTTCATGCTTTAAATAAAATTCAAAGCTATTTCGAAGTGTTGATCGACATAAATTTAAGAATGTTAGAGTGGCTTGAGTCTAAATGGAACCCAAATCTACTTCAGCAAAAAAAAACATTGACCCATCAAATCCAAATGCAGCAGAAAGACTTGATGATGAATGTATTTGTTGTAGACAATCAACCGGAACAAGTAATCCATCAAAATAGGAGGTGGGTTTTTCGAAATTAGATATATTAAAAATGCTTTATTGCAAGGATTTATTTGTCTGATCTCTCTTAGGTTTAAGGCTTCCGTTCGATTGCTGATTGGACCAAAACTGGGAATTGAAGAAAAAAAAATTGTGCAGTGCTTTTTTGTTTCGGGTATGATTGCTTTTTTTTTTGAATATTTGTTTTTATTAGTTTTATAACGCCATAATGGTTTAGCTTGGCCTCCGGCATGGCATTGAAAATTTTATGAGCTGGATATCTACGAATTTTTCTAACAGCTATGATAAGTGTTCTCTAGAACGTTACCTTGGTTCTTCACGATAGCGGTTATTATTCCTCAACTTCTTACATAGCCTAAAGACACATTTATGAGCTGGATGTATTCTACGTTTGATTTCCGCGATGATAAATTAATGTTACGTATTAATTTTTCAAGCACAATATTGAAACAGCTGGATAACAGTGCGTAACCTTGCCATAACACTCTGGTGTTTTCGAAGGTTTCAGTAGAATCAGTACCAATTTTGACGGTACACTGAGCATTTTCCTCTCCGGGCTTCACATTGATGATGGTTTTTTAACTTTCTCCTGAGCAAGAGTTCTTCATCCTTCATGCGCTCATCTTAGATCTTGCGGGACACTCTAGTTTTCTACCTTACTTTTGGGCTTCTATTTATTTTGACCAATCACACTAACATCCGGTTGCTTCTTTTCAAGGTCATGGAAACACTGATAAATCGTGAGCTAATCGGAAGCTTTCAAATGACTACCAGTCCAGCTTTTCTCAGCAACAGTTCCACTGGTGATCTGATGGCATATCTCACCAAACAGTGGAACTAATACTTGCATCGCTTTGTCAAAAGCATGATTATTGCGCTTGATATTTCAAAGACATTTGGGAGAGTTAAGTATGAAGCTCTTTTATCGAAAATGCAAGCATTTGATATCGATGATACTCTTGTTCTTCTGGACCGTTCAATACAAGTTGTATTAGACGGTTTCAAATCTGATCTCCACAAAATAAATGCTGATGTACCGCAGGGCTCTCTTCTGTCTCCGATCTCTTGTGGTTGCCTGTAACTTCTTGGGCACAGGGACATAAGTGAGCGGGACATAAGTCCCGAACTCATTTTTCAGGGTGTATTACCCACTTTAGTGCGACAATAATCCCGAATTATTGACATGAATTATTTTGGATAATTCCTAAAACTTGTCGCAGGTTTAGATATATTTACACAAATACATAGGTACATGAATTCATTGGTACTAAAAAAAAAACAGGCAGTCATGAGGACTGCCGATAGAAGTGAAAACTATTAACTTAAGACTAATTGAAATTAATGCAAAAATTATATGAAATTTTTTGTTTTATTTATTTATCAAAACATATTATTTGTTGAGCAATCCCAGAACAAAATATAAATACAAATTGTTTGAAATAATAATTAATATACAATTATCTTAATTATACGAGTACGTGGTATTACTAATTTCAATGAACTTAAATTTTAACATTATTTTTATCATTTTTATCATTAATTTCGCCAATACTTAGATTATTTGTACTTTCAATCATTTCATTGTATTCTAAAAGAGATACAATAGGCTTATGGTAACTGAAGTAAGAAATAAAAATTTTTGATTGAAATTTATCTAAATGTCGTGTAAAAACCGCATCGATCGTCGTTTTATACTTCGTAGTACTGATTTTTAGTCAGACCTAATGCTTCTCCTAATCTATCTCTGTGCCAAATGTCATCTAGATCCGTCGGGCCGTTCTGAAAATATTGAGCAACAAACATCCAATTATACAAAAATACAAACATTCACATTTATAATATAAGTTGGATGTAATATATATTAACATACATATACATACACACATATGCACATACATATATTAATTTTCTACAAATATTTAAATTTATTTTGGATTTTCATTGGTAAATTAATATTTTTGAGCAGATTTTTAATTTTGATTCATTATTTTCATTATCCGATACATCAGTAATTACTGTGGTTGATACTGTATCGATTGTTGTTCCATGCCTCTCTTATTTCAGTTATTATTCATTCATAATTCTAATTTACTTTGTAGAAAGAAAATGTGCGCTCATTGATCGTTCTTGCTCTTTCAGTGCAACTGTGTCTTAAATATACGAAACGTAATACGTAACTGGCTATGAGAGAAAATGGAATATGTGTGCTCGCATCTCCGTCTCTCTTGCTCCTACAGAAATATACGAACGAAACGTAACACTCTCTCTCTCTCTTACTATCTTTACTTACCTTCACCTTCCGTTCGCATCGACCAAACGCTCTCGTCTTGCATTCACCAGCTTACTCCCCAATTCAAGCAAAATAAAATGCACGACTGGGTCGCACGTACTTGCTCTGTTGGTGCAATAGTACGATGAAAACAAACTTTTTGATCAATAAGAACAACTAATGTTTGAAAAATTTGGTAAAACCTAAAAAATGTTGACTAAAATTGGAAAAACCGATATACGGGAGCTAACGTTAAGAAACCTTTAATATTTAAAATTATGATGTCAGCTTTTGGGTGTTGTAAATGATATAAATGTCCACTTATGGCCAAATTAATAATACTGTTAAAAGCAATTTCCGCTATTATCATGTATAGCCGAAAACTAAAAATGCAGTTTTGTTTGAAGTATTCTATGTATGTTACATAAAAAGTTTCATAAAAATCGGGGGAGCCGTTTTTGAGTAAATTAGAAAAAATGAAAAAAATTGGCCAAAATCTAGTGTCACTTTGTATTGGAGCCACCATTTAAAAAAGAGAAAATGAAAAAAAAAAACTATGCCATCTGATAGGAAGCTGTAAGAAACTATACCAAACAAAGTTTGAGTGAATTCGATGCAACCGTTGACAACTTATGGCCATTTGAAAAAAAGCCGTTAAGAGCAGATCTCCGTTATTTGCATTTTTAGCCAAAAACTAAAAACGCAGTTCTCTTAAAAACACTAAAAGAATATAATACACAAAGTTTAATCAAAATCGTTAGAGCCATTTTCGAGAAAATTAGAAAAAACCAAAAAAAGTTGGCTAAAACTCAACGGCTCGTTGTATGGAAGCCACCGTTTAGAAAGGCTTCAGTGAAAAATTTACTAAACCATCCTATAGAACACTATGAAAAACTATGTCAAACAAAGTTTGAGTTGATTCAATCAAGCCGTTGTGAACTTATGGCTATTTGAAAAAAAGCCGTTAAAACCTGATTTTCGTTACGACCATTTGAGGAAAAAACAAAAAACGCAGTTTTGTTAGAAATGCTTAAAGTTAGCTAAATTTTAAATTTAATCAAAATCGTTAGAGCCGTTTTTGAGAAAATCCAAATTGAAAAAAACCGTTACTTGAAAGGTACCAGTTTGAGCCGGGCTAAAATAAAATAAAAAAAACCTCGACAATGGTTTTTCTTCAAACTGCTATATACCAAGTTTGAAGAAAATCCGTCAAGCCGTTTAGGCTGTAGCATGACGTGAAAAAGCGCACATCCGCACATCCGCACATCCGCACATCCGCACATCCGCACAGACGCACAGACGCACAGACAGACCGACGGACGGTATGGCGAAAACCACTTTTTTGGGCTTCTCTATCATCGTAATGTCATGTTTGATTAAAACCTCGATTTTTTTTTTCTGCACGAAACCAATACTTGCCCTATAGAGCAAGTAAAAAATGCACGACTGGGTCGCACGTACTTGCTCTGTTGGTGCAATAGTACGATGAAAACAAACTTTTTGATCAATAAGAACAACTAATGTTTGAAAAATTTGGTAAAACCTAAAAAATGTTGACTAAAATTGGAAAAACCGATATACGGGAGCTAACGTTAAGAAACCTTTAATATTTAAAATTATGATGTCAGCTTTTGGGTGTTGTAAATGATATAAATGTCCACTTATGGCCAAATTAATAATACTGTTAAAAGCAATTTCCGCTATTATCATGTATAGCCGAAAACTAAAAATGCAGTTTTGTTTGAAGTATTCTATGTATGTTACATAAAAAGTTTCATAAAAATCGGGGGAGCCGTTTTTGAGTAAATTAGAAAAAATGAAAAAAATTGGCCAAAATCTAGTGTCACTTTGTATTGGAGCCACCATTTAAAAAAGAGAAAATGAAAAAAAAAACTATGCCATCTGATAGGAAGCTGTAAGAAACTATACCAAACAAAGTTTGAGTGAATTCGATGCAACCGTTGACAACTTATGGCCATTTGAAAAAAAGCCGTTAAGAGCAGATCTCCGTTATTTGCATTTTTAGCCAAAAACTAAAAACGCAGTTCTCTTAAAAACACTAAAAGAATATAATACACAAAGTTTAATCAAAATCGTTAGAGCCATTTTCGAGAAAATTAGAAAAAACCAAAAAAAGTTGGCTAAAACTCAACGGCTCGTTGTATGGAAGCCACCGTTTAGAAAGGCTTCAGTGAAAAATTTACTAAACCATCCTATAGAACACTATGAAAAACTATGTCAAACAAAGTTTGAGTTGATTCAATCAAGCCGTTGTGAACTTATGGCTATTTGAAAAAAAGCCGTTAAAACCTGATTTTCGTTACGACCATTTGAGGAAAAAACAAAAAACGCAGTTTTGTTAGAAATGCTTAAAGTTAGCTAAATTTTAAATTTAATCAAAATCGTTAGAGCCGTTTTTGAGAAAATCCAAATTGAAAAAAACCGTTACTTGAAAGGTACCAGTTTGAGCCGGGCTAAAATAAAATAAAAAAAACCTCGACAATGGTTTTTCTTCAAACTGCTATATACCAAGTTTGAAGAAAATCCGTCAAGCCGTTTAGGCTGTAGCATGACGTGAAAAAGCGCACATCCGCACATCCGCACATCCGCACATCCGCACATCCGCACAGACGCACAGACGCACAGACAGACCGACGGACGGTATGGCGAAAACCACTTTTTTGGGCTTCTCTATCATCGTAATGTCATGTTTGATTAAAACCTCGATTTTTTTTTTCTGCACGAAACCAATACTTGCCCTATAGAGCAAGTAAAAATAATAATAATAACAATCTTACGTTACGGACGTTTTTTCCCATTTAGGGTACCTCTCCGCATCGTCCCATAAGGAACTTCTTTCCAATAATGCCATACTTTTAAATGCAAATATTGATATGAAAATTGAAAATATTTGAAAATAAATTCTTCATTTTCATTATTCATTTATCTATATAAAAACATTAAAATGTTCAATACTCACTTTTATATTGAACAGTAATCCTTTATTAAACGATTACAATAACATCCAAACTATAAAACCACTTAAATAAAAACGCTGAACTTTCCACGTTGCCAATTTAACTTTACTTGTACAACACGGTCCACTTACGAATATAAATGTACTGCTATTATAGCATGTTGGTGACGTGAACTCATGAAATTATACCCATCCAAACGTCCAACGTGCACATGATACAGTCAGAGATATTTAATGTATTAGTGTATACGTGTACACAGGCTACTGCGCGTGCGCCAGTCTGACTACTCATAGCTATAGATATACTATTAGCATTAGCATGTCGGTGACGCGAACCTTTAAGTTTTTCCCCTCCAAAAACGCTCAACGCGCCTAAAGAAGTTTTCACTTCAAAAATTAAACAAATTACTTTCATCATTGTATAGATACAATATCTAGATCTAGAGTATTATCATGCTGATATTCGAATGTGACGCCCTCTGGTAAACCAAAAATCGTTTCTTATAAGAAAATGTAGGGTTTGCGACAGAAATATTACGCCACCATGATAATACTACTTATGGTAAAGCTTTCAGAAAATTTTCCAGCTGAGGTGTAAATTTAAATTAGTGAATTCATGGATGTGTGAACTCTTTATGACATGTTTGTTATGGGATTCCGATTAAAGTATTTTATTTTCAATATTTCAGAAAAAAATGTGGCGAGAAGACTTTATAGAGAACGGCATTTGAACGAAGACATCGTGAAAAAGTCACTAAAAATAATCGAAAACAATGAAGCGTTGATGGAGTACGATGAGTTGAATCGAACATATTTCGCCAAATTTGAGTAAAATTTAATATTTTTCAACTTACTTCATTTCAAAATTTGTTGATTTGTTAATGAAAAAATTAAAATTTTTAATTTGCACAGAAATATGAAACTAATGAATGTAAAGGCCCAGAGAGCGAGAGGTGAAAGTTGCAAAAGCGTCTTGGAAGAAAAGCATGTTCTTCTTTTTTACATGCCTTCGAAGATCAATGGTTCATTCGTGAGTAATTCACACATGTTTTTGTTGGAAAAAGCTACTTTTAAAATAAAACTATTAAAAAATATATATACTTGTATACAGGTTTGGACACTATCTTTACCCATTGTGTTGGCTGTTCATGGCACCCAAAGTCAAGGCGCATGGGCAACTATTGTTTGGGACAATGCTTTTGTAGAAATCAGACGAGAACATGAGGTTCCAACTAGCATTTCATGGGATAAACTTTCAAATGCACTCTATATGATATTTATTTCAGTTACGGAAAAACAAGGATATACAGAAGAGGCTGAGATTTGTCTGTGTAAGCATACTGTTGTTAATATTATTATGGATAATAATTATTTTTTAGTTTGAAAATTTAAAATTTGTTTCCCTTGTTACTAAACCAACCCCACTGAGGAAACCCGGAATAAGTTCAAACAAGCTAGAAACACCTGTAACGGTCATATAATTATTTTACATTGCCAAAAATTACGGTGATGACCACGGACCAATAAGTAACAGCATACAGACCGCCAACTCACTGTATGGTCTCTCTTTTTGCCTACAAGCTGAAAATCAGCTGATATGCCATTTATTTTGAGAGTGTGACCATCTCCCTTGCTTTTTAAACTAAAGGCCCCGACCCATAGAATCCGTTGCGTCCGTGCGTCCGGCAAATCAGCTGACAGCTCGATTAAATACACGCGTTCTTACGAGAAGTGGTCCATAGACAACGCATGCGGCAACGCAACGGACAGAAGTAGCCGAACTTTTAACTTTTTCTTCTCCGGCATTCCGTTGACAGCTGGTTGACAGAAATTTTTTTTGATTTGAAGTGGTTTCGTTCGGGCATTGAAGAAGTGAAATATATTTTTGTTCTTCTAAGGTTTATGGTTACAGTTGTAATTATGTAAAGCGTAATTTTTTGCAGCATGTTCGAAAAAAAAGAGAAAAAAATGCAACGTCAACGGATTCATTGGGTGATTGGGTCACCCCCAATCCGGCGATCCGGCAAACGTCAACGGATGCGTTACCGTAACGGACCAACGGATTCTATGGGTCGGGGCCTTAATTTAGCAAACACACCAAACAAATAAATGGCATACGCAGGGATAGTTGCCCTCAAAAAATGCACAGACAGAGATGTACACGTATTCACAGTATTGGTCTGTGGTTATGACTGTTATCTGTTACTCCTCCTCCATCTTTACTTGAGAAGAGAGAAAGAACTAACAGAGAGAGGCAAATTTGACGGTGGTTCTCTTTTAACACACAAGCTGCGAATTTGGACACCAACTTGCACATGTATAACTCCGCAAAATAAATCCTATCCAAATTAATCTTGTTCCACCAACTGAAAACTCTGAGATTTTGTAAGTGTTACAAAAATCGAAAAATGTTTGGATCCGACATTTCACTCAGCTCTTTTGACAGCTGTCATTGCTTGTTATTTGTATTCTATTGTGGCGCGAAAAAGTTGGAAATCAAAAGTGATGGTGTTTTTATACTATGTTTTCATTAGATCCGAAATGAGGTTATTTGGAAATTAGCTAAAAAAGTGTTTTCATCTAGGTTTTTGTATTTTGTTGACACATGGTTATCTTCCTCTTTTTTCTTTTTATTTAATTCCTACTCATTCTTTCTTCTTGCTGTTTTATTTACTTTTACTATAAGTATACCTTGGATGGAGATTCATACATGATATTGGACTTGATTGTTAATTTAGAGGTGTTGGTTCGAGCCCCCTCTAGACATCTTTTTTTGTGTATCCCCAAGCCTCCGTTGGATTTCAACCATGGGTTTTTCTGAAATAATTACGACCCCCCGATTTCCTCAAAATGTAGCGGATTACATATATATGTAAATTACATAGTTTCTGAACAGATCCTCTTTAGAATTCTTTTATACACTTTCAATATTGAGACCTTTAAATAAGAGAGAAAGAGACAGTTTAATGATTCCCGAAGTGAAAACATGTATACACGGATAGGAATTCAACTCGTTATAAAAAATGTAAACAAAGGGATTTGCGGGGACGGAGGCGAGGAAATTTGTCTCTCTCTATTAGTTCTTTCTCTCTGTCTCGAGAGCGTAAATGGTTTTTGATATACACAATTCCCCCATAGTTCTGAAGAGGTGAGCTTCCACGATGGCAAAATCACTGCGTAAGCTTTCCATCTGTTCTTTTCTACAGGTCTCTTGCCGAGCATTTGTCCAGCCGATTCCAAAAAACTGGCGTATCTTCCTCCCCCTCAAACTACTGCCCAATTGCACTTAATACATCCCTTCTTTGCAAGAAATATTTTGAGAAACGAAAACTGCTTATTGACCAGCAGTACGGTTTTCGTAGCAATAGGATGGTATATCTCCGAAAAGTGGAACCAATCTTTACATCGTTTTGGAGAAAGTAAGATAATTGCGCTGGATATTTCAAAAGCATTTCCTATTTTGGAATCGATCTCCTTTATCGAAAATGTGTGCATTTGGCTTTGACGTACCCCTTCCCTTCTTCTTAAGATTAGAAATTATCTTCATTTGGTGTGCCCCAAGCCTCCATTCTGTCTCCGACTCTCTTCCTAATCCTTATAAATGGTCTATTGTCTAATACTTCTAATCCACTTAATTGTTTTGCCGACGACAGTACCCTCAGCTTTTCATACTCGTTTCCAAATTCACATCCTTGCTCTTCGTATGTGGAACTGCAACGAGTGAGTATATGATAAGCTCATTGAATTCCAATCTAGACAGCATTGTCCAATAGGGAAGTATCAACCGCGCGGAATTTAATTTAATGCTTAGATATTAATGCAATGTGAATCGTCATCTCCCATTAAATCCTTCCCTAAAGTTCTAATTACTTCAGGATTCAAAGAGCAGCCTGCAGCCAAAGAAAATAAATGTTGTATGTAGCCGTCACATGCTGCGAAAGCGTATTCTTCCTAGATTTTGTTAAATTTGTTGTAAATATAATCTGACTTCATGAATTCCATAATAAATTGTTCGTTTCGCTTTTGAAGTCACACTTCATTGGTGACATTTATCCATGTTAATTTTGTGGTATTTTCTTTATCAGCAAAAATTTCTGTATTTGATATTTTTGATTCTGAAAGCTCTAAAAGATAGCCAGGAAGACACTCCAAGGCATTGTACTTTACATCAGACATCTCTTTTCCATTGCTTGCGACAATAAAGATTTGTTCGTCTTCATGTTAAGGAACAATTAGCGAAATATAATAAAATGTATGAGTAGGCAGAGTTCTGCTTGTCCACGATTACCAAGTCATTGTTGAGATCAACATCTATTTGTTCTCCTTCTTCATTAAATGACAACATTTGAAGAGGCTGCAACCACTCGAAAAACCATTTCCAAGAGATCCTGTTTAAGACGGTAAGTGAGGATGTAAGAAACTTCCTGCGATGTTCTTCAGGTAATCACAAAGCTATCTAAGAGATCTTATGCTCGTTGAAATTCTTTGCTGAAAAGTTAACAGCAGCATAGTTAGCAAAATGCTATCCATTTCATCCAGCATTTCATTTTGGATACCAGTTTGAGGTCCATAAACTGATTTTTTGGTCTAGCTGTCAAACGACCATAATTCAAGTGACGTATTTGCGCAGACCATAAATAAAGTAACGTGTGGGAATGTAACACCTGTCTATTCTGTATAAATTGGCCTTGTAGCTCTTCTGAAAGTGCCAAATTGTATTAAATTTTGCTGAGCTATACGAAATACCAACACGCAAATGACATGCCATACAAGGGCAAGCGTCAGATTTTACAAATATACTAAGACTTTTTCACTTATTCTGATTCTGACAAAACTCTGTTCAACAAAAATATTCAGTACAAGTTAGATAAGTCGGTTGTGTCTCATTCAGGTAGCAACTGCTTGTATAAAAGTTTATTTCTGGGAGCTTAACTAAACTAAATTCTAACATAAGCAAACATCAGAGGTCAGAGTGACATATCAAAAAGAATAGTTATTCGACACTATATAACATAATACAGGATCTTCTTGGACATAATATTAATATTGTTTCAGATCAAAAACTTTTTCCAAACAAAATCATGGATCCGGAAGCAGAAGTTACTTGGATGATGTTTTGCAAAGATAACTTGTCAGAACTCTCGTTTACTTTTTGGAATTGGTTTGACGAGTCCACAAAGCTTGTCAAGGAGCATTTAATTAAATTCTGGAATAAAGGTTTTATTATGGGATATATAAACAAGAAATTCGCCGAAGAAATATTGAAAACTTGCAATCTTGGAACGTTTTTACTGAGGTTTTCCGATAGAAACTCAGGTAAAAATAGGATTAAAATATTGTCTTAAGTGAACTATAATATTGTTTTTATTTTACTTGCAGGTTACATATCTATATCTTATAAAAACGGAGCAGTAATAGACCATATATCACCTTGGAATACAATGGATTTAAAAGGAACATGTTTATCGAATCGAATATTAGATCAAGTCGAGCTTTTAGAATTATATTTCTGTCCCAATCCAATTAACAAATGTATCGCGTTTAAGTATTTTCGTAAACAAAATGCAATAGGTAGATTTGAATAGTCGAATTATTTTGTTTCTAATATTTATAACGCTTTTATTTCTATTTTCAAGATGGCTACTCTCCAACTTTGACTGCTTGCAAACAAAATGTAGTTGAAACACTAACGCATTCCGTCACTAATGTTCCTCTATACAATTCCACAACAACAATGCCTTCTTCTGCAGATTTATTTGTTGATGACGATTATACATACAATGGCGATGGCGATATAGTAAATGATTTTGAATCACTACCTACTTCTTCTGCAGGTAGATTTAAATAGTTGAATTGCATATTTTGTTTCACACATTTATAACGCTTTTATTTCTTTTTTCAAGATGGCTACTCTCAAACTTTGACAGCTTGCAAACAAAATGTAAATGTAGAGACGCATCCCGTCACTAATGATCCTGTTGTTCCTTTATACAATTCCACAACAACAATGCCTTCTTCTGCAGAGAATTTTGTTGATGACGATTATACATACAATGGCGATGGCGATATAGTAAATGATTTTGAATTTGAATCACTACTCACTTCTTCTGCAGAGAATTTCGTTGTTGATGACGATGATCTTGAATCACTTTTGGAGCTTTTATTAATTAATTCGTAATAAAAACACACTCACATTAAGCACACGAAAATGTCGTTTTTTGTTATTATCTTTAACATCATCATCCATGATTAAATTGTGGTGCAATTGTTATTAAGGAAAGTATCACAAGTACAAGTATAATATGTACATACAAACTTCAGGATCAAATAAAATGCCAACAAATAGCAGTTTGTAGTTCTTAGCAGAAAACAAAACAACAAATTTCAAAAAATTTGAACAAACGGTTAAAAAAAGAAAAACAAATAAAAAAAACTTTTTTTAAGAAATTTAAGACTTAATATTTTCAAGTTTATAAAAATGTTTTCATATAAAATTTCATCGAAATCCATCGAGTGGCTTATGAGAAAATCTGATTTGAAAAAAAAACCGGTCCTATGCCAATTCCAAAGAACCCTCTGTAGGACGTCATAATAATACTACGTACTAAGTTTGAACCGAATCGGTTCAGCCGTTAAGGCTGTAGGTACCTATACAGACAGACGGATAGACAGACAGACAGGCAGACAGAATTTTCGGACCCAACAAAATTTTTTTTTACGAATGCTTAACTTGTCTTAGTAGGTACATATAACCGCAAGTAAAAAGTATGTTTGCTTACTTACTTATTTATGATGGCGAGACTGGAGCGTGGTGCTCCTGGGCCTTACTTAGTATGCCCCTCCAGCCGGCTCGATCTCTTGCCTGCCGTCTCCAATCTCGCACTCCAAGTTGTCGGAGGTCTTCCTCTACCTGGTCGCTCCATCGGAGATGAGGTCTTCCTTGGTTTCTGACTCCCTCTGGTTTGGCGTTGAAGGCTTTATGAGCTCGAGCGTCGATGTCCATTCGCTCAACATGGCCCAGCCATTTTAGTCGTTGAGTTCGAATTTTTCTGGCTAGACTTATGTCGCTGTACAGTTCGTATAGTTCGTGGTTGAATCTTCTTCTCCAAATGTTGTTTTCCCGATTTACGCAGACAGGACCATAGATCGTACGCAGAACTTTTTTCTCGAAGACTCCAAGTGACTTTTCATCCGATTGGGAGATTGTCCATGCTTCCGCACCATATAGCAGGACCGGGATGATGAGTGTTCTATACAGTGTCACCTTGGTTCTTCCCGATAAGGCTTTATTCCTCAATTGCTTACTTAGCCCAAAGAAACATCGATTAGCAAGAGTTAGTCTGCGTTTGATTTCAGCGCTGATGTTGTTGCCTGTGTTAACAGCAGTGCCCAGGTAAACAAATTCACTGACTACCTCGAAGTTATCCTATCAATGGTTACGTTCTGAGCAAGTCGATGGTGGGATTGGACTTTTGTTGATGAAAGCATATACTTCGTTTTGTCCTCGTTTATTTGCTGACTCCATTGTAGTGAATGCACCGGTTACTACTCGCTTAGTTCTTCCTATCACGTCAATGTCGTCAGCAAACCCAAGTAATTGTGTCGAATTATTGAAAATGGTGCCCGATGTGCTGGCATGGGTGCTCCGTATTACATTTTCAAGCACAATATTAAAACAACTACATGACAGTGCGTCGCGTCGCCTTATCTTAGCCCTCTGGTGGTTTCGAAGGTTTCAGTAGAATCTCTACCAACTTTGACGGAACAGCGAGTATTCTCCAACGTCATCCTGATAAGGCGTATCAGTTTAGCAGGAATTCTAAAATTAGACATAGCACGATACAGTTCAACTCTATAACACTGTCGTAGGCTGCTTTAAAATCGACGAACAGGTGGTGGGTGTCGATGTTATATTCTTGGGTTTTCTCCAGGATCTGGCGTAATGTGAATATTTGGTTGGTGGTAGATTTTCCAGGTCTGAAGCCGCATTGGTAAGGACCTATCAGATCATCAGCAAACGGCTTGAGACGTTCACATAAAATGCTGGACAGGATGTTTAAAAGACTTATGCCTCTATAGTTGGCGCAGAGTGGGCGGTCTCCTTTTTTGTGAATCGAGCAGATGGTACTCAGATTCCACTCATCGGGCATACTTTCCTCCGACCATATTTTACAGATGAGTTGGTGTATGCTCCTGACCAGGTCATATCCAGCGTGTTTAAAAAGCTCCGCTTGTAGGCCATCACATCCAGAGCTGCCTTATTCATCTTTAGTCTGGTGATGGCTACTTTGATTTCATATTGGTCGGGCGGGTGTAGTTCGTGGTCGTCATCTAGATAAACTGGAACAAGTTGATCCTGGGCGGGATCTTGGCTGTCATCGCCATTTAGCAACCGGTTAAAGTAGTCTCTCCAGATGGCTAACATCGCCTGCGTTTCCACTATGGTGTTTCCATCCTGATCTTTGCAGAGCCCAGGGCGGTTTGTGAAACCAGATGTAGACTGTTTCACCCTTTTGTAGAAGTATCGTACCTCTTTTCTGCAAAAACATCTCTGCATCTCCTCGACTTCGCGTTGCTGGTGTTCTTTTTTCTTCCTCCTGAGTAGGCATTTCTCATCTTTCCTTCGCTTAACATAGAGATTTCTGGATGCTCTAGTATCTTTTTAGAGCCACGACTTGTATGACTCCGTTTTAGCTTTGTTTGCCTGAGCACATTTGGAGTCGAACCAGGGGTTTCTGGGAGGAGGATGTGAGAAGCTCAATACCTCCGAAGCAGCACTTCTTATGGCTTGTTGACATAGTTGCCATTGGTCTTCCGGGTTCATTTCATCAGTCGAAGGATTTCTTGCAAGCTCAAGGGATACGCGGTCGGCATAAGCAGCGGCGGTCTCTTCCGATTGAAGACTTTCAACATTAAATTTCTTCGATGTAGTCGGTGTTCGCCTAAGAACTTCCATGGAGATCCGTACCCTAAGTTTTGCACCGACTAGGTAGTGGTCCGAGTCGATGTTTGCTCCTCGGATTGTACGCACATTCATTATGCTGGAGGAGTGTCTTCCATCAATCACAACATGGTCGATTTGGTTGCAGGTTCGACCATATGGGGATCGCCATGTGCCCTTGTGGATGTCGGGACGTGGAAATCGTGTGCTGCTCAGCACCATGTTTTTTCCCGCTGCAAAATCGATGAGCCTGAGCCCGTTGTCGGAGGTGGTCTCGTGCAGGCTGTGTTTTCCGATCGTCATACCAAAGATGTCCTCCCTCCCAACTTTGGCATTAAAGTCTCCCAAGAGGATTTTAATGTCATTGCTCATATGTTGGCGAGGAGCTCGTAGAAACATTTTTTGGTAGCGTCGTCTTTCTCTTCTGTAGGGGCATGGGCGCTTATTAGGCTTATTTGGTAGAATTTGGCCTTAATGCGGATCGTTGTCACTCTCTCGCTGACTTCGCGGAAACTCAAGACCTTTTGCCCAAGTCTTCCTCTGACAGCGAATCCGCACCCAAACAAGTGCGATCTCCCATCAAGGTGGCATTTTCCATAGTAAAAATTACATCTTTATGTCTTTCTCATTCCCGGTCCATCCAATCGCATCTCCTGAAGAGCAGTTATATCTGCGTTGAGACTGTCGAGGGTCTCGGCTAGCTGCTCGGTTTTACGCGACCTGTTTAGTGTTCGCACATTCCACGTGCATATACGTAAAGCGTTGTCCGTTTTTCGTTTGCGGTGGGGGGGGGGGGGGTCAACATTTTTGGTTTGGTCATCCGAGGCATACTTCGTGCTTTTCATCACAACTTCGTTACCCTTTCATGACCGGCTTGTGAGGCCTGTGCATGACGTACCTATAGATCGTGTTGGTGGTTGGATTTTCAGAGCATATCTTTCCTCCTGCTCCTAGTTCCTGAGTAGAGAACTCAGGGATCCACAACCTATGAATCCGATTGCTTGTTCGTTCGATATCCGGATTCGGAAATTTTTATATAGCAATTCCGGACCACGGACCAATAAGATACAGACCACGAACTCACTGTATATACCATACTCTTTTTTTTGAGATGTACACGTATTCACAGACAGAAACAAATACTTCGAGGGTGTTTCAGGCAAGAGGAGTACGAGTTGGCGGTCTGTATTGGTCTGTGTTCCGGAATACCAAACAAAAAATATTTACTATACTCTATTCCAGTAATTCGTTCAGTACAGGGAAGATAGCACCCCTTTCCTCCAAACATCAACCTCTCACTACAACATACAGCCACCAACCAACAGCCCTCTATTTTTGACAATATCCCCCCCCCCCTCACAATAAATACCCCCTTCCTTACCACCACTAACCACCCACACCACCAACAACCACCAACCTCACAATTTTTGACAATTCCCTCCAAAACACCAAATCCTCCCCCCAAATCCAACCACCCACTCCTCTACTCCTTTACTCAGCCACCATTTCTGACCATTTTTTCTTTCTTCGCCAACCGCGCGCCGTAAAGTCACAATGAAGTCGAGCTTGGTATTCCGCTGGTGAGAGTTGAGGAATCAGCTGTCGAAGTGACATTTGCTGTCAAGCATTTCACGTGCATTTATTGTGTATTTGATTTTTTATTAATTTGATTTGTATGAAAAAAACTAAAAGAAATTCGAATAGATGTAAATCAAACAAAAAATAAAGCAAATTGAAAACTTTTGATGTTGCTGATTGAGACAAAAAATGCATTTTTTGAGAGCTAACAAGCCAAGGTTTATATGACAATTCTTGGGGTTAACAAGAAAACCTGGGTCGACCCTGGGAAAAGTTCAAAGAACAAAGCAAATGTAACAAAAACATTCAATAATTTTGTTGCATTTAAATAAAATTTGTTAAAAATAAAAAACCTTATTTTTTTTTATTATTCCCATTAATATAACAGTTGCGGGCTAGAAAACGAGAGTTTGTTTCTTTGTCTCGATATCACGCGTAATTGCTGCAATGGATCATCATAAAATTTGGTACACCTGTATATTTTTTAGGGAACGAAGGGAACCTCTTATCCCAAACAAAAAAAACCAGACCGCAAGATGAATGATCCATTTGATTTGGACGATGATGAACAAAACTCCCGTCCATCCGACCAAGAAAAAGTTCAGGTAGAGATTGTTGATATTGTTATATGAATGGTTTTGTCTCTACTACAGTAAATATTGTTATGTTTTTTGTCTCTACTAGAATAAATTGTGCTGAATAATTCTGCTGAATGATTCTGCTGAATTAACAATGGGGGAAATTGAAAGCTCTGAAAGCTTTCAAAGCATCTTGACAATTCCGAAGGGTTCGAGACTTAGACTGTTCGGGAAAACTTTGATCCCAATATAAATAGGACATTTTATTCGGAAATGGGGACAGTTTCATTTTAACCGTGGTAGCGAATAAATGGTGAATAATTAGTGGTGCTAAGATAAAGAAATAAATAAGAGTTTGAACTTAGATAAAAGTGAGTTTTAATTTATAGAGATAGTAGTGGTAAATTAAAAGTAAAAGAAAATAAGTTTTATTTTCGAACCCAAGACTAAAAACATTACGGTGGTGTCAGAAGTGAAATAAAACTTAAATACGTAATTTGTTGGTACAAACAAAAGTGAAAAGTGATAACGTGACTATGGGTAAATTTGTAAATGCCCTCAACTTAAGTGAACTTAGAGCAGTGTTGAAGAAACGAGGTCTTCCTACTGCTGGAACCAAAAATGACCTCATTATAAGGCTGCAAGAAAATATGACCGAACAAAACGAAAATCCGGACACATTCCTCATAGATGTTGAAATTGATGAGGAACAAGAGCATGTAAGTTATAGTTCCGACTTGTCCAATATGATGGTTCTTCTTCTTGAGCGTTTTCAAGAGCAAAGAAACGAGAAGAATCTTCTAGAAGAGCAAAGAAACGAACAAAAGAATCTTCTAGAAGAGCAAAGAAACGAACAAAAGAATCTTCTAGAAGAGCAAAGAAGTGAACAAAAAGATGAACAAGCGAAACTTCTAGAACGCCTTGAAGACCAGAAAAACCTCCTCGAAGCCAAGTTTGCTGCATTTGAAAGCAAGTTTGGTGCTGCTGAAGAGCGTCTCGACAGTATCGAAAAACAAATTGCAACCGTAGATGAAAGATTCGAGAAAGTTGAAGAGAAATTCGCAAAGGAATTGGACAAGGTTAGAAAAATTTAAGTTAGAGAAAATTCTGGGGACTGCGTGCGAAGAAAGGAAATGCATCCGCCAACCTTTGATGGACAAACTTCTTGGACGATCTACAAAAGACAATTTGAAGCAGCTGCGACAACAAATGGCTGGGACGACGAAGAAAAGTTTGTTGCACTAACGCTTGCTCTCAGAGGACCTGCTGCAGAACTACTGCAAACAATACCAGCAGAGTTACATGGCAACTTCAAAGCCATATGCAAGAAGTTTTCCGGGTCCAACTTAACACCAGGGTTCAGAAAAGAGGTGAGACTCTTCAACAGCTCCAAGCAGACATCGAACGCCTGGCTCACCTGGCACATCCAACGGCGGGTGAGGAAATTATCAACCAATTTGCTGCTGAAGCATTTGTCCGTGGATTAGCTGACATCAACCTCCAGCGAGCAGTACGAACGGCCGAAAAACGGACGCTTCCTGAAGCATTGGCGTTTGCCCTCACCATGGAAGCAGCGGAACAGGCTTCTCAAAGCATTCATCGGGTAAGAGAAGTAACTGTAGAGGAGTGCGCTTGCCAGAGAACGACATTCCAGAGCAACCACCGTGATGGCCAAGAAAAGGTAGTAGCCTATTACAGGAAAGTGCTCTCGAAGGCAGAAAGGAACTATTGCGTGACCAGGGGGGAACTTCTAGCTCTGGTTCTAGCTACAAAACATTTTCATAAGTACATCTATGGGCAGAAATTTCTCCTTAGAACAGACCATGGAGCGCTTAGGTGGCTTTTGAACTTTAAAAATCCCGAAGGACAAGTAGCAAGGTGGATTGAGAGGTTGCAGACATACCACTATGAGATTCAACATCGAAAAGGAAAACTACACTCCAACGCAGATGCATTATCCCGACGACCATGTAAATCGAACTGCAAGCATTGTTCACGTCAGGAAGGAAAGGAGTCCCTAGTCATTCAAAGAGTGAGAGCCGAGCCCATTGCCGGCTGGAGTAACGAGGAAATCAGGAATGCTCAACAAGAAGACTCTGACATTGAACCCATCCTTGCATGGAAAAAGCACGAGGAGAAACCACATTGGGTTGACATTTCCGATAGAAGCCCGGTGCTAAAAGCCTATTGGGCTCAGTGGAACTCTCTCCATGTACAAGAAGGTGTACTCAAACGGAAGTGGGAATCGGCAGATGGCAAGTCCTATGTGATGCAGGTAGTTGTGCCTCGGTCCAAAGTCAATGAAGTTCTCCGTGAGATGCATGATGGCACTTCTGGAGGCCATTTAGGAATCAACAAAACGCTGGAAAAGATCCGAGATCGTTTCTACTGGCTTCATGCAAAAGAAGACGTCGAAAGATGGTGCAGGAAATGTGACACTTGTGCTGCTACAAAAGGACCAGGCAGAAAAATTCAAAGTGCGATGCAGCAGTACAACGTTGGAGCACCCTTCGAAAGAATTGCAATGGATATTGCAGGTCCTTTTCCTGAAACCAACGATGGAAACCGATATATTCTCGTGATCATGGATTACTTCAGCAAGTGGCCTGAAGCGTTTGCCATTCCAAACCAAGAAGCAAAAACGGTTGTGGATCAGATTGTCTTCAATTGGATAAGTAGATTTGGAGTACCTAAAGAACTCCATTCTGACCAAGGGAGGAACTTCGAGGTTTGCTCACTCATTGGCATTCATAAGACAAATACCACACCGCTGCATCCACAATCAGATGGAATGGTAGAATGGTTTAACAGAACGCTAAAAGAACACCTTTCCAAAGTAGTGCAAGACTGTCAACGAGGCTGGGACCGATGCATTCCACTGTTTTTAATGAGCTATCGGAGCGCAGTTCATAGCACTACAGGACATACTCCTTGGGAAATCTTGTTTGGTTCAACAATGCGACTACCAAGTGAAGTGAAATTTGGATGCCCTCCAAATGAGCCACAAAGCCAAGAAGAATATGTGGACGATCTCAAAAAGAGACTCATGTACATTCATGAAAGGACCAGAACAAAGATAAAAGATGCCAGTGATCGCATGAAAACACGTTATGATGCACATGCAACGACGACAGGGTTTCAAGTGGAAGATCTTGTGTGGTTATACAACCCCCATCGAAAAAAAGGACTGTCACCGAAGCTCCAGCAAAATTGGGAAGGCCCTTACAAAGTTGTCACCAGAATCAATGATGTTGTTTACCGCATTCAGAGAGGTGTTAGAGGCAAGATGAAAGTTGTTCACAGGGACCGACTATGCCGCTACAATGGCCAGGGAAGTGAAAGATTTGTTCGGGACGAACAATCTTAAGAAGGGGGCAATGTTATATGAATGGTTTTGTCTCTACTACAGTAAATATTGTTATGGTTTTTGTCTCTACTAGAATAAATTGTGCTGAATAATTCTGCTGAATGATTCTGCTGAAATAACAATGGGGAATTTGAAAGCTCTGAAAGCTTTCAAAGCTTCTTGACAATTCCGAATGGTTCGAGACTTAGACTGTTCGGGAACATTTGATCCCAGTATAAATAGGACATTTTATTCGGAAATGGGCACAGTTTCATTTTAACCGTGGTAGCGAATAAATGGTGAATAATTAGTGGTGCTAAGATAAAGAAATAAATAAAGAGTTTGAACTTAGATAAAAGTGAGTTTTATTTGTAGAGATAGTAGTGATAATTTAAAAGTACAAGAAGATAAGTTTTATTTTCGAACCCAAGACTAAAAACATTACAATATAATTCAAAATAGATTGTTGATATGTACAACTGAATTTCCAAAAGAACAACCATCGGTTATACTGACTTATAGCAATTTGCGATGACCCAGTATGAGCGGTATACATTGTAAGACAGTGTCAGCATTCAGCAAATATGGACACTTATTATTGTTTATTAAATTATTAGGTAAATAATAAATTATGAAAGTCAACAAATAGTAAAGCTAATGAACGAAATCATGAGAAGTACGGAACATAATGGAATTATTTGTAATTTTGACAAAATAAACCAGAACAGTTTTTACATTGAAAATTGGATTGGTATTTTATGTAGGTGATAATTATGATTATACTCCCAATGTACAATTTGGTCGGATGACGAATTGAACAATAGCAGCGTGATCCCTATCCGCAAGAAAAAGAGATACATTGAACTACGCCCACTGCAGAGGTATAAGTCTCCTAAATGTCGCCTATAAAATCTTTTCAGCCATTCCGTGTAAACGCCTGAACCCTTTCTCACGTGAACTGTTTGGCACCGATCAGTGTGGTTTTAAGCCGGCCCAGTAAGTCAACCGTCGACCAAATTCTCACATTTCGATAATTTTTAGAAAATACCTAGGAATTCCATACCGATATTCACCACCTTTTTATCGATTTTAAATTCGCCTATGACAGTATGACAGCGTGAATAAGAACAAACTATACAGAACCATGTCATTTATATAGACCAAGAGCCGACAGCAAATTTTGGGAGTGAAGGTATAACCAAAATTCGTTTCGGTGTATGTGTAGATATGCGCGGTGGAATATAAAATCGAAAAGTCTGGCAGGAAGTTTTTTCAGCCGGGGATGTTTGAAAACGGTAATTTTTCTGATTTTGATGTTGGAGGTATAACCACTCCAATTTATAAAAAAAACGGTAGAGAATTGCTCACTGATTTTAAATATAAATGTGACAGATTCAATAAGGAATTGTACGGGCTATACAGTAACAGTCAAAAAGCTGAAAATACAGCCGCTTAGATGGCTGGGGCATGTGGAGCGCATGGACACATACGCACCAGCCCGCCGAATCTCCACTGGCTGGAATAACAGGGACCTTCAATTTTCGGCTGGTTCCGCCAAGTTTTACCCTTGGAAGATTTGTTTCTTCTTTGCAAGAGACAGCACTTCGTAAACAAATAAGGTGAAATCAGGGATGGGACCCGTAGCGATCCCAATAACTAACCACGTCGTCAGGACACAACTAAGCCAAGTTTAACCTAAATATTAAATTGGAATTTCCAAAAAATGGGCAGATATTTTTTAAATAAAATTCTATATTCAACCAATTGGCGTAGGCGTTGATCAATGACGTGGTGTTTTCCAAGCGCTATTCAAAACCAAAATTCAACTGTGAATTTTAAAACGAATAGTTCAAATAAAATAGCGCGAACCCTAAAATGTTAAAACCAAAGCATACAGATCAAAAAGAGTGCCCCTTTCTTACTGATAAGAAAAATTCCTGTGAAAAGTGTCATTAAAGTTGAATTTTGTTGATTGTCATTAATATTAATGTTAATAATGTGTGCCGGGCTATTTGAATGTTCTTTTTACTTGCGATTAGGTACTAAATAAGGCAAGTTATGCATCCGTAAAAAAATTTTTTTTTTGGACAATCAAACATAACATTACGATGAAGCCGTCAATTTGTCTGTTTGTCTGCTTTCTTGTATGGTTTTTCTTAAATTGGTTAAACCTATTTTTTTAAGTTTATTTTTCTGTTAAAAACTACAAAGTGCTAAAAGTTGGCACACTCAAAATAAAAATTTGGAGAATATTTTGGAAAAGATTTTCAAAAAAAAAATTGTGTGTGTAATTCACACGCGGTCGAAGTGAAACTTCAGAGAAGTAACCTAAGAGAGAAAAAGATGAAAAATCCTTCCAACATCATTTTTCAGATTACTTTTAAACTTTATTTATGAATGCTTATTGAAACACGTACACAAACATTTTGAAACACATTCTAGCATACAAACGTACCGACACCGACACGCTTGCTCTTTTGCTTTAGAAGTGAAGAGCAGTGTTGTTTTTTGGCTCATGTGCGTCCTTTTGACTCATTTGTAAAACCTGAACTCCAGGACGCCACGAGCTATTTAAAAATCATCAAACACCTACTGCTACTTCAAAAATTCCAATTTCCGTGAAATACTTTTCTTGTGCATTTGTTTGCATTTTGCATTCTTTTTGAACTAAGCTCATTCAAATCTTTTTCTAAAGCTTCTCCTGTTAGCCAGAGGCTTAAGAAAAACCATTCCAAAATTTTGAAAACTTAATAATTTCTTGCACGAAACTCAAACGCATTCCGTTGTGCCGTGACATAAGGCCATGTGTCATAAGGCCATATTTCGAATTATGGCCTTATGACGCTTTTGTAAAGCGTCATAAGACCATATTCGAACATATGGCCTTATGACGCTTTACCAAAGTGTCATAAGGCCATATACTTTTGTGACATAGGGGCATATTAAAAAAAAACCAATTGAGAACAACAAGAACCTGTTTTTACCGTTGTAATATTAAAAAGTAATGATCATTTTTCAATGATCCGAAGAAACAAATTGCGCGTTTTTCATTGTTAAGTTTGATTTCGAGTGGAACGCGTTGTTTAGTGTGCAAAATGGAAAATTCAAGTGACGTGATATATAATTTTAAATGATTTCGGGCAAGTGGCCACCGCGGCTTTCTCCAATAAATTCCAGCCGAGATGCCCAATTTTCGACCACTTTTTGCAGTAATTGGGGCCGTTTTCTCTCCTAAAACGTCAATCGCCATTGGCTTATCTGCACAGACAAGCGAATTAACATTACATCACAAAAAATAGTGCAGTAGTGTTAAATAGCACGATCTTCGAGGCCACGCCACAGGCCCGCTACGCGAGATAATGCGCTCAGCACAAGATTCCTGCAATAAATTGATTGTTTCGTTGGTTGTATGAACCGAGGGTCGTCCACATCAACATCTTCCAATTCAGGCACACAAAAGTCATTAATCATGGCTCTATAGCGTTCCCCATTGACCAGCTTCATTTTTGATGAAATATGGACCAATGATTTCACTAACCCATAATATGACACACCAAACAGTCAGTTTTTGTGGATCTAACGGTGTCTCAACACTCATCACTCTAAATACAGCAGTTTTGTTTATTGACGTATTCATTCAACCAAAAGTGAGCTTAATCGCTGAACAAAATTTTCTTGTGAAAATCGAAAATCGTTTCACGAGTATATTCAATAACTATGTTTTTCAAAATAAATTTGAACAATTTGCAAACTTTGTTTAGGAGTGAATCTATTCATTATGAAATTGCAAACCAAACTGAGCATAAATTAAATGACAACTGTCAAAAAGACCAACTCCCAAAAAAGTATTGCCAGATTGAAAACTACACGTATAAAAAAACACCATTTATTAACACATACTAACTTACTCGTACCAACACGCCTGCTCACTCGCCTAATAAGCTTGAAATTCACGCAAACAGAAATTTATAATGCTAAGTAGACCAGAGTGAGAGGCTACGTAGTATGGGAGAAAATGAGACCTAGAATATAAAATACGTGTCATGAATTTTTGTTCATTCGTTCTCTCTCAGACTTGTTGTGATATAATAATTTGTTTGATTTATTTACTTAAAAGTGTCGAAAAGTTCCGTTTCGAAAAGTATCAAAATACTAAAGAAGATTCACTTCAAAAAAAAAAAAAAAGAAAACATAAGCGAGAGCACAGTACGTTTGCAACGAACTGTTGGATACCCTATTCCCTATAATTTTGTGTGTGTATGCGTCTGCCTCCCGTAGCCAGCCGATGTTTCAGTTTCAGAAACAAAATTCTTCTTTAGCAGACAGAAAAAAATTCAATAACATTAATTTTGTGTATTGTGATGTTCAATTAGTGCTGGCAAAATAAAAAAAGGCGTGCGCCACGCCCAAAGTTAAAACTTTTTATTGCCAAGGCAATTTGTATGAGCTCAGTGACATTCAATTTTATCCTTGCAGATCGATTTGAACAAAACAAGACAAAACTTAAATTGTTAAAAATAAGATTTTGAATGGAAATAAGGATTATGGGTGTTTTTAACAATTCTTGGACCACACTCTGCTACGTAACCAAGGAATATAAATCTAAGTGTTCATCTTTTTACTTCAAAACTGCGACCGATAGTTAAAAAACGTTAAAAAATTAATGCCTTATACAACTTTTGACGAAAACGCCCCTAAAAAGTGGGCGTGTCTTATAAATTTGAAGCACTAACTGAGCTTTGATCAGTATTTAGGCATATGTGTAAAACCAGCTGAATCGAGTAGTTTTTAAACAATCTTACCTGAACAAAGGTATTTTATCAAAATCACGCCTTCAAAAGTGGGCGTATTGAAAAAATTTACACAAGAAAATGAGATATATTTTTCATAAGACGAACGGAAGGGAAAAAGGTTTAAATTGAATATTGGTAGTACCTTAAATTTTTAAAACTACGTTTTTCGTTCTTTCATGAAAAGTGGGCGAAAGTCACGCCCAAAATTCAAAAATTTCTTTTCATACACAAACGATTTAGTTTTTACTAAGAGAAGCCAAATTTTGGCTTGCGGATTCATTATAAATACCGTTTATTTACAAAAACAATTTTTTAATAGTTTCTATTGAAAAGTGGGCGTCCGCCACGCCCAAAATCAAATTCATTGATTTCATACACAAGATGTTTATGTGTAAGTATTGCCCAAAAAATTTAATGTTTTTTTCTTTAATATAACATTTGTTATTTTATAAAAACAATATTGATGGTTTTGTATGAAAAATGGGCGTCAGCCACGCCCAAACTGAAATATTTTTATTTAATTGGAGGAAGGTTTACCTAAAGCTTGCGTGTGCAAAAATTTTAGTGTTATGGTTTTATCGTAACTGTACAAAAAACATAATTTAATTTTACCAAATTGAGGTTGTTCAACAAAAAAGGCAATTGGGGGCGTGTTTGTAAGCGGAATTTACTGGTTCAAGAACTTAGCCTTACTCTTGAACCAGAGATTATATATACCAAATTTCAGCTTTCTAGCTCAAAAATTGCGACCTCTAGAGAGAGAGTATACATACGGACGGACGGACGGACGGACGGACGGACGGACGGACGGACGGACGGACGGACGGACGGACGGACGGACGGACGGACGGACATGGCTAAATCGACTAGGCTTTTGATTCTGAGTCAGAATATATATACTTTTCTATACCTAACGGTATTATTTCTCTATGTTACAAACTCCACACCAAATACAATATACCCATTCTGGTGAGAAAATAATTGTAAAAAATTCGCGCGAATTTTTTACAATTATTTTCTCCCATTATAAAAAACGTTTAGCATGAATTTTTTATTTAAATCACCATTTATAGTTATGTTAAACGTTTTTTATAATATGATAAAATAATAAAAAACGATTAACAAATTTGAAAATCTAAAAATCGTTTAACAGAAATCTTTGATCAAGACAATTTTTTAAATAATGAATTATAATACTATACTTATGCACTTACATGTTCATCATGAGAAATATAAATGATTAAAAGTTGTTTGTAACCGCAAGAAGGAAACGCGGTGGCTTTATTTCACTTTCTCAAAGTGAAATAAAGCCAACTTCATATTATTTTTAAAGCGCAATAACCCCAACTTGGCGTTATTTCACTTAACTAAAGTTAAAAAAGGCCAACTACTTAAAGTTGGTTTTATTGCACTTTTGGAAAGTGAAATAAGGCCAACTTCAGAAAGTTGGCCTTATTTCACTTGGCGTTATTTCACGGCACCACCCATTCTATGGAATAGGGTATAAAAATATAAAATAGTATGTATATTTCTGTCTCATTCTTTCCTGGCTTCATCCTACACATTTTTGTATTTGTGTCTCTTACCTGTCGTTTCACTTCAATAATATAAAATAGTATGTATATTTCTATCTCATTCTTTCCTGGCTTCATCCTACACATTTTTGTATTTGTGTCTCTTACTTGTCGTTTTTATACCCTATTCCATATAATGGGTATATTGTATTTGGTGTGGAGTTTGTAACATAGAGAAATAATACCGTTAGGTATGGAAAAGTATATATATTCTGACTCAGAATCAAAAGCCAAGTCGATTTAGCCATGTCCGTCCGTCCGTCCGTCCGTCCGTATGTATACTCTCTAGAGGTCGCAATTTTTGAGCCAGAAAGCTGAAATTTGGTATATATAATCTTTGGTTCAAGAGTAAGGCTAAGTTCTTGAACCAGTAAATTCCGCCCACAAACACGCTCACAATCCCCATTTTTGTTGAACAACCTCAATTTGGTAAAATTAAATTATGTTTTTTGTACAGTTACGATAAAACCATAACGCTTAAATTTTGCAGACGCAAGCCTTAGGTAAACCTTCCTCAAATTAAATAAAAATATTTCAGTTTGGGCGTGGCTGACGCCCATTTTTCATACAAAACCATCAATATTGTTTTTATAAAATAACAAATGTTATATTAAAGAGAAAAACATAACATTTTGTGGGTATTACTTGCACATAAACATCTTGTGTATGAAATCAATAAATTTGATTTTGGGCGTGGCTGACGCCCACTTTTCAATAGAAACTGTTAAAAAATTGTTTTTGTAAATAAACGGTATTTATAATGAATCCGCAAGCCAAAATTTGGCGTCTCTTAGTAGAAACTAAATCGTTTGTGTATGAAAAGAAATTTTTGAATTTTGGGCGTGACTTTCGCCCACTTTTCATGAAAGAACGAAAAACGTAGTTTTAAAAATTTAAGGTACTACCAATATTCAATTTAAACCTTTTTCCCTTCCGTTCGTTTTATGAAAAATATATTTCTACATTTTCTTGTGTACATTTTTTAAAGACGCCCACTTTTGAAGGCGTGATCTTGATAAAATACCTTTGTTCAGGTAAGATTGTTTAAAAACTACTCGATTCAGCTGTAGTTTTACACATATGCCTAAATACTGATCAAAGCTCAGTTAGTGCTTCAAAGTTTTAAGACACGCCCACTTTTTAGGGGCGTTTACGTCAAAAGTTGTATAAGGCATTAATTTTTTAAAGTTTTTTAACTATCGGTCGCAGTTTTGAAGTAAAAAGATGAACACTTAGATTTATATTCCTTGGTTACGTAGCAGAGTGTGGTCCAAGAATTGTTAAAAACACCCATAATCGCAATTTCCAACAAATTCTAATTTTTAAAAATTTGAGTTTTGTCTTGTTTTGTTCAAATCGATCTGCAAGCTTAAAATTGAATGTCACTGAGCTCATACCACATATCAATTGCCTTGGCAATAAAAAGTTTTAACTTTGGGCGTGGCGCACGCCTTTTTTTATTTTGCCAGCACTAATTGAACTTCACACCACACAAAATTAATGTTATTGAATTTTTTTCTGTCTGCTAAAGAAGAATTTTGTTTCTGAAACTGAAACATCGGCTGGCTACGGGAGGCAGACGCATGCACACACAAAAATATAGGGAATAGGGTATCCAACAGTTCGTTGCAAACGAACTGTAGCTCTCGCTTATGTTTTCCGTTGCATCCGGTTTGAAATCACAACGATTCTAAAGAAGTTTCACTTCAAAAACTGTTCTTTGAAAAAACTGGTCGAACGATTTTAAAAAAAGTTTTTCTTAAAATATATAAAATATAATTTTTCAAAAAAAAAAACGTTTTTAACTAGTGATTTTTAATATGATTTTTCCTTTAATTTGTCATCCAAAATTTAAGGCCCCAAGAGTACTGTAACACTTAATTGCAAGTTCGTGCGACCCAGTCGTGCACTTAATTTGTTTTTGTTTACAGTTTCAATCTTTTTTTTTAATGGAGAGACAAAATTTTTTTGGGAAGTGAGTAGATGTTAGTAAAAGTGATTCACAGTGTGAATGAGAGGAGAGTCGCGTGCTTCATTACATTAACCATTGTATATACCTATAAACTATAGTACTACCACTTGAGGTGCGCCATCTATCAACGAAAAAACCAAATTGTTGTTGTAAGCAACAACAACAATTTCCACCATTTTAATTGTTGTTGTTGCTTCCCATGGTATTCTAGAGCTTATTTTTTCGTCGATAGATGGCGTACTTCAAGTGGGAATACTATAGTTTATATATGCAATGCATTAACTTGCAATTTTGTGGGTTCTATAATAGTCCAGTCGACTGGTAATTTTGGGTGGAAAGAGGTCAGAACTTACTGAAACTTGGGGATTTTGTTTAGTGATAGTAAACTAACATTTTGCAAAGTTTTCCAACTCGAGGGCCCTGTGCGAAAAGAGGAAGGGGTTGGGGGAACTGCAAATTTTTCGACCGTGCTCCGGTTTTCTTTTAACTTTTTTTTTCTTCACGTCCTTCGACAAAAGCATATTCGACTTTTTTGTAGAGCATAATATTCCCTAAAAAAATAGTTGTATGTCAATTCGTTACCAAGATATATACAAATGGGAGGATTGGTGAAATGCAAAATGTTCGATCTTGCGCTGGTTTTTCCTAAATAACTTTTTTTCTTACGTCCCAAGCAAAAAAATATGGCGAGATATGGCGCTTCGAAAAACATGCCACTTTTCAAATCGATACAAAACGCAAAAAAAAAAAATTGAAAAATGACCTATTTTTCGAAGCATCATATATTTTATCTCGGTAAAAAATTGACATTCAAAATTGTACTAACAAAATTGTATGATATTTCACTCTCCACAAAAAAGAAAAAAAAGTGTTTTTGCCGTTGGACGTAAGAAAAAAAAGTTATTGATGAGAAACTAGAACAAGGTCTAAACATTTGCAGTCCCCCTTCCTCTTTTAACACTGGGCCCTCGAAGTTAAAAAACTTTGCAAGATGTTAGTTTACTATCAATGAACAAAATCCCTAAGTTTCATTGACTGGACCTAAGGCAAGTTGTGGATTCGGATAACAATCGGACATGACATTACGGTGACGATGATGGAGATGTCGAAAAAAGTAGGTCGGGAAGTTCCTTTCATCTGTCTGGTCTATTCCTATTGATACAGTCAGAACGAATAAGCGGATTTGCTTCAGATTTGGTATTTATTTGGTTGTTCCTCGGACGATATTTTTAATTTTTACTCTTTGTCCAAAAATAACGGTACGTGCCCTACTATAGTAAAGAAGAAGTTTGACTTTCTCGAATACGGCTCTAAAGATTTTGATAAAACTCTCGTTAAGACAATAAATCTTTTGGTTTGAGTAGGGTTTCTGGAATTGGTCTCTTAACGGTAGGTAATGTACTGTTCATCTGATAGAACCGGTTTTTCTTAAATACATTTTTTTCGAAAACTACTTTTCCAACTAATATTGCATTCCGGAAAGTTAAAAAATTTCAATTTTTGATTTTTAATAATTTTTTAGATTGAGTTTTTTTTTAAAAACCGTAACTTCAAATTGTTTTTTAAGAGAAAGATATTTAGTAATAACATTTTTTGACATGTGTACCTAGTTTTTTCCACTTTTAAAATCTTAGTGCACAAAGATAATGTTAGGGGTAACGTTTGGCTGTTGCACGATTGACATTACTTACTATTTGGCAACATTGACAGTTCTTTTACTTCCTGTTGAAGCTTATTCGGGTCACGTTGCAGGATCGTTAATATCATCTAATAGACTCTTTTACGGGGCTTTATATAAAGAAAGAACAGGAAGTCTAAAAAAGGATTTCACCCAAAAAACATCTTTAGTCCTAGTTTCCTTTGGCTTACCTCTAGTCCATATCTTCTGAACTTTGCAAAACCTCACTATCCGCATTATCATTCATCATGGGTATACATTTTCCTAGAAAGTCCCCATGTGTCTTCATCCACATTATCATTTGAAGCACGTACATACTCTTAGTTCTTCATAATTTTTGGCAAAGAACTAGAAATACAATTTTTGACTCGCTTTGCTTTGATATCGCGTTCTGGATAATTTTACACATTTAATTTGATAACAGTCGTCAGACGGATTGTAATTTTAAGCTTGTAAATTTATCTGTTCGAACTTACTCTAGCCCCTATAAATTTTCATTCTTAGTTCGCGTTTGTTCTTCAACTAGACAAGGTCGAATCTCATATATTCTCGTACTTCTGATTTTGAATTCAATGGTTTTGCAAAGAATAATTGATTAACAAGAAATAAAAAAATATATAGTGTGTGTTGTTAGCGGTAAAGTGTTAATGGTAATTTTTTCATTCTGTGTATTTTTTTTAACCCTGACGCATACAACTATAACGCAATGAAATAAAATACAATTTTCGTAGCTTAAGGATCACAGTAGAGAAAAATATTGGACATTCTTGCTTATTTTTGACAACTAAAATTTGCGCGGGTATCGTTTAGAAAAATATAATTTTGCAATGCACCCGGTCACAACTGCGTGACATATGGAGTAGTAAAATGAATTTCCAGCTCTAATTGGGAAGTTCCAGGAATTATATCTTCTGTCTTTAATCCTTTCATACGCTGCAAGATCTGATCTGGCTATACGATCTTCAAGGCATACATTTGCCCAAGGCTTGCGTATGAATCTCATTAATGGGCAGGTGGTCCTTTTTTATGTAATGAGCTGAAACTTGAAACTTTTTTGTACATAATTTTGTAAGAATTTTTTTTTTGAAAAGTATTGTGTTCCAAAAATCTCGTTATTATAACTATATCCCGTTGGAAGCATTGAGAAAAAGGGATTTAATGGCTTTTCTTGAACTCATCCCACCAGAAACAATTTTTTTAACCATATCTCAAGGTTTTAAAATTGAGAAGATGGTTTTCTGAATCCCAAAACACCTGATAGTGAATGTGTACCTTGCACTTCGACTTAATTTGAAAATATCTATAATATCATTTTGAAAACAGCGCTTATTTTTTGGCCTATCTTTCTACTTCATATAATTTGTTTATTTTTGCTTTAGTGCCATAGTGGCCTAACTGATTTTCAAAGCAGTTACAACGGTATTTTAAAGGAAAATTCTGATAAAATCCAAAAGTTTGGTCCTTTTTGGATACTCCACAAAAATAAAATCAGTAATATCTTACCTAATTTAAGAAATACATCTGTTTAAAATAAACCTGTTTTTTGTTTTTGCTCTAGTGAAAAACATGAAAAAATCAATTAGGCCACTATGCTTCTCATGGCCTCTTAAAGTTCATCAGCGGATCATTTAATTCTTATGCTTATCAACTCAGAAACATATCTATAGTTCTGAAGACCTACTGAAATCTTTCCGGATGTTCAAGCTTTCTTTGTATTAATATATTCGTTTATTTATTCATTAAAGATTACGTAATTGAACTTGACTGTATGAGTTTTAATAACATAAATAAAAGTTGATAAAGAAGAACTGTATATTATTTGTAAAAATAAGTTCATCTTTCTGTAGTTTTAATACAATTTTAAAGTGTAGTTTTTCGATTATATTGGACTTTTAAACACAGGCGGCGTCGGTCGGTCTGTTCGGTTCTAGTCACATACTGTTTTAAACCTTTGGTTGGTGTTTTCTAAAAGAGTCTGATCATAACTGTACGATCTAGAATACGAATACCAAACGAACAAACAACAACACTGTTTTTTTGAGTCTGAAGTTTACAAAAGTATTTATCAAAGTATCTTATTTAAAAAAAAAAACACGGATAAAATTAAACGATTGTAACATTTAAAAGGTAAACACCAGTGTAAGTGCTTCTGCTATTGATTCCGAGCTCAATTCGGAACCCATGTTCTCTTCTTTTGAGATTAAGAACTTTAATTTAGTATCAAATTAACGTTTTAAGAATAATTCCGGACGACAAAAAATCCCTATTAGCGGCCACAAAATAATGTCATTTTATACATAAGCAATGCGACGACGCGACGCGACGGTCACAACGGCCAAAGTAACTAAACATTTAACTTCTCCCTACGGCAAATCCGTGTTTTCAAAAAAGTTGTACGTTTCTTTGGTGTGCGAATTTAAAATAAAATGCACGACTGGGTCGCACGAACTTGCTCTAATGAGTGACAGTGGTTTAGGGGCTTGAGATTTTGATAAAAATAAAATTTTCAAAATTCTTAAATAAATACTTAAACTAATTTGAGCTGAAAAAAAGTACGCCATTTTATTTCTTGGATAAATTTGAATTTATGAGAATAAATTTATAAAAATCTGTGGAGCGGTTTTTGAGAAAAAAAGTTTTTTTTGAAAAACTTTTTGAAAAAAATTTTCAAAAAAAAATTCAAAAACGCCAGTTTATAGGTATTCAGCAAATACATTTATTTAAAATTTTTAGAAAAAAATTAAATAAGCAGTTTTCAAAATATTAATTTTTGAAATTTTTTTTAAAAAAATGCTTTTAAAAATACAAAAAAATAATTTTCCAAAAATATTGGTATGCAATACAAATTGAGCTACCTACAGCTATATGTGTGTGAAATTTCGAAAGAATCGGTTGAGTCGTTTTCCAGATATTCGAAAGCAAAAAAAAACGGTCCTATGGAAAGTACCGTTCTTAGCCATTTTTTAAAACTTTTTTTCAGCCATATGATTGGCCATATCTAAAAAGCAACACTGATTTTTTTAAATCGAAATCGTTAGAGCCGTTTTTGAGAAAAATAAGCTTTAACGTAACGGTTGTATGGCAGGTACCGTTATTTTTTGAGCTAAAAAAAATTTCAATTTCCCCTCTGTACAATACCTAAAAATCTCTATATACCAATTTTGAAGCAATTCGGACCACCCGTTTGGGCTGTAGGTCTCTATACAGACAGACAGACAGACAGACATACAGACGGACAGAATTTTTAGACCATCTTTTTTCGTCTTCGCTATCATCGTAATGTCATGTTTGATTGTTATCTCAAAACTTTTTTTTTCGACGAATGCATAACTTGCCTTATAGTACCTATAATCGCAAGTAAAAAATATATAATTGGGGTGGTAATGGTACCTACAGTGGATGTAGTGCTTGGTTGCTTAACCTAAGAGCTGTGAGTTCAAACTCATCCTGGGTTGCAAAAAAAAATTAAATATTTAAAACAAATAGGAAAAAGTGCAAGTCGAACGAAAATATCTCACGAATCTAACGATATACATAATTGTTTTAAAGCATCAGTGAAAAAAAAACTTTGAACATTGCATCTCAAGAAAATAAAGTGCACGACTGGGTCGCACGTACTTGCTCTGTGGGTGCAATAGTACGATTAAAACAAAGTTTTCGAGCAATATGAAACAAAATTGGAAAAATTGGGAAAAACTAAAAAAGTTTGGCTAAAACTGGAAAACCCCATATACAGAAGTTTACGTTAAGAAACCTTTAATATTTAAAATTCAGATGTCATCTTTTGGTGCTATAAATTATATAATTGTCCGCTTATGGCCAAATTAATAAAATTGTAAAAAAAAATGTTCGTTATTATCATTTGTAGCCAAAAACTTAAATGTAGTCTTTTTCAAAACATTCTATGTATATGTATACATTCAAAGTTTACTAAAAATCCGCATAATCTTTTTTGAGCAAATTAGAAAAAACTACATAATTTGGCCAAAACCTAGTGGCTTTTTGTATGTGAGCCACGATTTAAAAAAGAGTAACTGACAAAAATGCAATGAAATCTGTTACAGAGTTGTAAGGAACTATACCAAAAAAAAAGTTTGTTTGAATTCGATACAACCGTTGACAACTTATGGCCATTTGAAAAAAAAGACGTTAAGATCAGATCTCCGTTATTAAAAAACGCAGTTCTTTTAAGAACACCAAAAGAATATAACACACAAAGTTTAATCAAAATCGTTAGAGCCGTTTTTCAGCAAATTAGAAAAAACCAAAAAAATTTGGCTAAGACTGAACAGCTCGTTGTATGGGAGCTACCATTTAGAAAGCCTTTTCTAAAAAATTTACAAAGCCATCCTATAGAACACTATAAAGAACTATGCCAGACGAAGTTTGAGTCAATTCAATAAAATTATGGCCATTTAAAAAAAGCCTTTTAAACCTGATTTTCGTTATGACCATGTTAACCAAAAACAAAAACCGCAATTTTGTTAGAAATATTTCAGGTAAGTTAAATTCTGAGTTTAATCAAAATCGTTAGAGCCGTTTTCGAGCAAATCCAAAATGAAAAAAACCGTTACATGAAAGTTACCAGTTTGAGTCGGGCTAAAACGAAACAAAAAAACGTCGACATTCGTTTTTCTTCAAACTACTATATATCAAGTTTGAAGAAATTTTTTTTTATCAAAATTTTGAGTTTGCATGCAAATAATTTTAAAACGATTGACATTTATAATTTCATTAAAATTTAAAATTAAAGAACAAATTTCTGGCTTTCAAAACTTCATTGTAAGTAATGCCATTCTTTTTTAAGATTTTGATTTTCATTTTAAGTCATTTTTTCGAAAATCGCCCCTACCTTCTAAACGGGGTGAGATGGACCCCCCTCCCATATTAAAAAATGCTTGTATTTAACCCCTCTATAAAGAACCATTATCAATTCTTGGCGGCCAATTTATCGTACTCGTGCCGACTAGTTTTTATGTACACCTCTTCTAAACGACAGTTATTTGTCTACGCTACTGGTCTGTACAACTCTCTGCCAGCCGAATTGAAGAGGATAAGCAACTGCAAAATATTTAAAACTGCTATTTTTGATTATTTTAAAAGTTAAATTCACCTAAAATGTTTTTTGTTAAATATGCAGGGGAAACATGATATGAAATTTTTTTGATCTCTTAAAAATCACTAGTTAAAACGTTTTTTGGAAAAAAATTAAGTAGGCCATCCGATTTCGTTTACTGTTTACAGTTTTAAGATTTTTTTTTTTAAATCGTTCGACCAGTTTCTTCTTAAAACATTTTTTTTTTGAAAAGCTTTATCAACATATAGGTATTCCCCATTTTTTCAACTGTGCATACTTCTAGCACTTTGTAGTTTTCATCACAAAAATTAAATTCAAAAAAAAAAACATAAGCGAGAGCTACAGTACGTTTGCAACGAACTGTTGGATACCCTATTCCCTATATTTTTGTGTGTGTATGCGTCTGCCTCCCGTAGCCAGCCGATGTTTCAGTTTCAGAAACAAAATTCTTCTTTAGCAGACAGAAAAAAATTCAATAACATTAATTTTGTGTGGTGTGATGTTCAATTAGTGCTGGCAAAATAAAAAAAGGCGTGCGCCACGCCCAAAGTTAAAACTTTTTATTGCCAAGCCAATTGGTATGAGCTCAGTGACATTCAATTTTATTCTTGCAGATCGATTTGAACAAAACAAGACAAAACTTAAATTTTTAAAAACTAGATTTTGAATGGAAATAGCGATTATGGGTGTTTTTAACAATTCTTGCTACGTAACCAAGCTACGTAACCAAGGAATATAAATCTAAGTGTTCATCTTTTTACTTCAAAACTGCGACCGATAGTTAAAAAACGTTAAAAAATTAATGCCTTATACAACTTTTGACGGAAACGCCCCTAAAAAGTGGGCGTGTCTTAAAAATTTGAAGCACTAACTCAGCTTTGATCAGTATTTAGGCATATGTGTAAAACTACAGCTGAATCGAGTAGTTTTTAAACAATCTTACCTGAACAAATATATTTTATCAAAATCACGCCTTCGAAAGTGGGCGTATTGAAAAAATTTACACAAGAAAATGTAGAGATATATTTTTTCATAAAACGAACGGAAGGGAAAAAGGTTTAAATTGAATATTGGTAGTACCTTAAATATTTAAAACTACGTTTTTCGTTCTTTCATGAAAAGTGGGCGAAAGCCACGCCCAAAATTCAAAAATTTATTTTCATACACAAACGATTTAGTTTCTACTAAGAGACGCCAAATTTTGGCTTGCGGATTCATTATAAATACCGTTAATTTAGAAAAACAATTTTTTAATAGTTTCTATTGAAAAGTGGGCGTCAGCCACGCCCAAAATCAAATTTATTGATTTCATACACAAGATGTTTATGTGCAAGTAATGCCCAAAAAATTTAATGTTTTTCTCTTTAATATAACGTTTGTTATTTTATAAAAACAATATTGATGGTTTTGTATGAAAAATGGGCGTCAGCCACGCCCAAACTGAAATATTTTTATTTGATTCGAGGGAGGTTTACCTAAAGCTTGCGTGTGCAAAATTTTAGTGTTATAGTTTTATCGTAACTGTACAAAAAACATAATTTAATTTTACCAAATTGAGGTTGTTCAACAAAAATGGCGATTGTGGGCGTGTTTGTGGGCGGAATTTTCTGGTTCAAGAACTTAGCCTTACTCTTGAACCAAAGATTATATATACCAAATTTCAGCTTTCTAGCTCAAAAATTGCGACCTCTAGAGAGTATACATACGGACGGACGGACGGACGGACATGGCTAAATCGACTAGGCTTTTGATTCTGAGTCAGAATATATATACTTTTCTATACCTAACGGTATTATTTCTCTATGTTACAAACTCCACACCAAATACAATATACCCATTCTATGGAATAGGGTATAAACATAAGCGGGAGCTACAGTACGCTTGCAACGAACTATGTTGGATACCCTATTCCCTATATTTTTGTATGTGTATGCATTCGCATCCCGCAGCCAGCCGATGTCCCAGTTTCTGAAACAAAATTCTTCTTTAGCAGACAGAACAAAATTCAATAACATTAATTTTGTGTGGTGTGATGTTCAATTAGTGCTGGCACAATAAAAAAAGAGAGTTGAGACTTTTTATTGCCAAGGCCATTAATATGAGCTCAGTAACATTCAATTTTATAATTGCAGATCGATCGATTTGAACAAAACAATACAAAACTTAAATTTTTAAAAATTAGATTTTGAATGAAAATAGCGATTATGGGAGTTTTTAACAATTTTTGAACCACACTCTGCTACGTTACCAAGGAATATAAATCTAAGTGTTCATCTCTTTACTTCAAAACTGCGACCGATAATTAAGAAACGTTAAGAAATGCGACTTTTGACGGAAACGCCTCTTAAAAGTGGGCGTGTCCTGAAAGTTTTAAGCACTAACTGAGCTTTGATGTAAAACTACAGCTGAATCGAGTAGTTTTGAGACGATCTTACCTGAACCAAGGTTTTTTATCAAAATCACGCCTTTAAAAGTGGGCGTATTGAAAAAATTTACACAAGAAAATGTACAGATATATTTTTCATATACCGTTAGGAAGGGAAAAAGGTTAAAATTGAATATTGGTAGTACCTTAAATTTTTAAAATTTAGTTTTTCGTTCTTTCATGAAAAGTGGGCGTAAGCCACGCCCAAAATTCAAAATAAAAAAATTATTATAAATAAACCATTTTTACTTGCGATTATAGGTACTATAAGGCAAGTTATGAATTCGTGGAAAAAAAAAGTTTTGAGATAACAATCAAACATGACATTACGATGATAGCGAAGACGAAAAAAGATGGTCTAAAAATTCTGTCCGTCTGTATGTCTGTCTGTCTGTCTGTCTGTCTGTATGTATAGAGACCTACAGCCCAAACGGGTGGGCCGAATTGCTTCAAACTTGGTATATAGACTTTTTTAGGTATTGTACAGAGGGGAAATTGAAATTTTTTTTTTAGCTCAAAAAATAACGGTACCTGCCATACAACCGTTACGTTAAAGTTTATTTTTCTCAAAAACGGCTCCAACGATTTCTACTTAAAAAAATCAGTGTTGCTTTTTAGGTACGATCAATCATATGGCTGAAAAAAAAGTTTTAAAAAATGGCTAAGAACGGTACTTTCCATAGAACCGTTTTTTTTGCTTTCGACTAACTCGTAAACGACTCAACCGATTCTTTCGAAATTTCACACACATATAGCTGTAGGTAGCTCAATTTGTATTGCATACCAATATTTTTGAAAAATATTTTTTTGTATTTTTAAATGCATTTAAAAAAAAAAATTAAAAAAATTAATATTTTGAAAACTGCTTATTAAATTTTTTTCTAAAAATTTTAAATAAATGTATTTGCTGAATACCTATGAACTGGCGTTTTTGAATTTTTTTTTTTAATTTTTTTCAAAAAGTTTTTCAAAAAAAACTTTTTTTCTCAAAAACCGCTCCACAGATTTTTATAAATTTTTTCTCATAAATTCAAATTTATCCAAGAAATAAAATGGCGTACTTTTTTTTCAGCTCAAATTAGTTAAAGTATTTATTTAAGAATTTTGAAAATTTTATTTTTATCAAAATCTCAAGCACCTAAACCACTGTCACTCATTAGAGCAAGTTCGTGCGACCCAGTCGTGCATTTTATTTTTTTATTGCATACACAAGATATTTATGTGCAAGTAATACCCACACAATTTTATGTTTTTCTCTTTAATATAACAATTGTTATTTTATTAAAACAATATTGATGGTTTTGTATGAAAAATGGGCGTCAGTTACGCCCAAACTTTAATATTTTTACTTAATTGGAAGAAGGTTTACCTATAACTTACGTGTGCGAAGTTGTAGCGTTATGCTTCTATCGTAACTGTACAAAAAACATAATTTAATTTTGCCAAATTGAGGTTGTTCAACAAAAATGGCGATTGTGGGCGTGTTTGTGGGCGGATTTTACCGGTTCAAGAACTTAGCCTTACTCTTGAACCTAAGATTATGTGTACCAAATTTCAGCTTTCTAGCTCAAAAATTGCGACCTCTAAAGAGTATACATACGGACGGACGGACGGACATGGCTAAATCGACTAGGCTTTTGATTTTGGAAAAGACAAAAAATAAAAAAAAATTATTTTTTTTTTTAACTAAAAAAAAACTTTTTTTCCGACTTCTCTTATGCTAGGTATACACTGGTCAAAATCTCATCAAGCATGTGAGAGTGTGTGAAATACGTATACGTTGTATGCTTGAAGAAAAATCCGCTTTAGAATTCTCTTAAGGGGCATATACACTGATTTGTCAAAAAAGTGAGTGTTTGATTGTAGGTGGATTGTGTGATTGGTGGTGGTTAGGAAGGGGGGATTTATTGTGAGGGTGGAGAAAAAAATTTCAAAAATGGTGGTCTGTTTGTTGGTGGTTGTATGTGGGGATGGTAGGTTGGTGTATTGGTTAAGGGGTGAATACAAAATTCAAAAATGGTTGGTGGTTGGAGAGATACCGCCACATGAACTAGATACTGTGTTGTGAACCGACTTTACAGACAACCATGTTTTTTAAATCAGATTTTCTCGTAAGCCACTTGACGGATTTCGATGAAATTTTTAATGTAGATGCCCATTTACAGCCGAAATTCTTAAATTTGTCAAAAAAAAAAAACTTTTTTTGAGTTTAAAAAAAAGCTAAAATTTTTTTTATTTTTGTTTTTTTTTTTAACGGTTAGTTCAAATTTTGAAATTTTTTGTTATTTGATAAGAACCTTAAATTGCTGAATGTTGGCATACCTAAAAAAAAAAATTGGAATATGTTTTCTAAGTTTTTCAAAAAAATATTTTTAAAAAAAATTATCGAAATGATTTTGAATATTTTTCTTGCTTATCTACCGTTTATCAAGCATAAGAGCAAGTAAGTTCATGCGACCCAGAAGTGCATTTTAATTATTTTTAAAACTCAACATACAAGCTTAAGCTTTTTGTCACACCTTAGGTGAACCACAATTTATTATTATTTCTTTTTGTTTTCAGAAAAAAATTTGGCGTGAAAATTTAAGTGAAGAAAAGGATTCAAAATGAGTATGTCTATGTGGTCTATGATAACTTGTCCATCGCAGAATTATGATATAATGAAGTCCTTCTATGAACAGAGAGGCATGTTCGAAATTCGTAAGAACTGTGATGTATGGATAGAAGCCAGACGAAGGTGAGTTTAAATTTTTGAATTTTAAAATTGTTATACAGGGTGTTCCAAATTTTGCATTTTATTTGAATCTCTCTCTTTGCGTTTGCGTGTTCTCAGCCTGTTCTTGTATGTATACTTTTGATTTTAGATACCACCAGCGCCTGATTAACCCTTAGGCTAACTAGGCTTCAGCCTAGGGCGCGAGGATTGGAAGGGGGGGGGGCACTAAAATCATGTCTTCGCATGTACTAATCTAGCATCATTGCATCTACCCTACATATTTCAACTAGACCGACACAAAACACTTAAACTAAATACGCTTGAGATTCCCTGATTTCTTAATATGTGTTATAATAGGAATAACCTGACGCATCACCACCGAATTCATAAAACTACACAACAAAATAAAATTAACCCGCAAAATTCCTAAAACCAGTAGGCGAAACAAATAATGACAAAATTACGAATGTGGAGATAATATTAAGAATTTTTTTTGACAATGACTGTTACCAACTGCAGCGGCGAAAGATCTTTTTCAGCACTTAAAAGAGTAAAAACTTACTTACGCTGCACACTCCGCTAGCAAAAACTTGTAGCGCTCTCGCTAATGTACATAGAAAGTGATTTTTTATAAACTATTAAATTTGAAAAAATTGTGGAAAGATTTGCAAACGGTAGAGCACGAAAAAAGACTTTTGTATAATAAATAATAATTACATAATTACTATCTCTACTATATAATAAAAGAGTAATTTTGTTATATAGTGTGTGTCAGTTAGTCCGTATATAGCAGATAAACTGACGACACACCACTTACCTCGCAATACAGTGGATTCTAAAATCTTGCCCCATTCCCTGGCCAGGTTATAGGCTATTTAAATTAAAAAATAAATTATTTTAAATAAAGGAGGATGGGCAATTTTGTATGGGATTTGGTCCAACCCACCAACAGAAACAAGACATACGTCGTTGGAAAGGTCTTTGCAAATGGAAGGTTTTTTAATATGGGCACCAAGCGCTAAACAATGGGAGAGCTGAGATAACGGACTTTGAAAATTACCCTTTTTCTACTGCACCGTTGCATTTTCTTATTCTACCATCAACAACCAAAACAAAAATAGCATTGGAAAGATCTGTTCAAGTCCAATATTTTTTGATATAGGCATCAAGTTGTAATCCATATCAGACCAGAGATAAAAAATATTGTTAATTAGTCTTTTTTGGGTGCATCCTGGTACTGACCTTCCTCCATACCAACAGAAATGAGATGCATATCGTTAGAAAGGTATTCGAGAGTAAATATTTTTTTAATATGGGCACTAAGCTCTAAACAATGGGAGAGCTGAGATAATGGACATTGAAAATTACCCTTTTTCTACTGCACCGTTGCATTTTCTTATTCTACCATCAACAACCAAAACAAAAATATCATTGGAAAGATCTGTTCAAGTCCAATATTTTTTGATGTGGGCATCAGGTTGTAATCCATATCAGACCAGAGAAAAAAATTATTGTTTATCACTCTTTTTTGGATGCATCCTGGTACTTACCTTCCTCCACACCAACAGAAATGAGATGCATATCGTTAGAAAGGTCTTCTTGAGTACATCAAACTTTGGTATGGGCACCAAGCTCTAAACAATGGGAGAGCTGAGATAATGGACATTGAAATTAGCCTTTTTCTACTGCAACTGCATTTTCTTATTCTACCACCAACAACCAAAACAAAAATATCATTGGAAAGATCTGTTCAAGTCCAATATTTTTCAATGTGGGCATCAAGTTGTAATCCATATCAGACCAGAGATAAAAAATATTGTTAATTAGTCTTTTTTGGGTGCATCCTGGTACTGACCTTCCTCCATACCAACAGAAATGAGATGCATATCGTTAGAAAGGTCTTCTCGAGTACATCAAACTTTGGTATAGGCACCAAGCTCTAAACAATGGGAGAGCTGAGATAATGGACATTGAAAAATTACCCTTTTTCTACTGCACCGTTGCATTTTTTTATTCTACCATCAACAACCAAAAGAAAAATAGCATTGGAAAAATCTGTTCAAGTCCAATATTTTTCGATGTGGGCATCAAGTTGTAATCCATATCAGACCAGAGATACAAAATATTGTTAATTAGTCTTTTTTGGGTGCATCCTGGTACTGACCTTCCTCCATACCAACAGAAATGAGATGCATATCGTTAGAAAGGTCTTCTCGAGTACATCAAACTTTAGTATGGGCACCAAGCTCTAAACAATGGGAGAGCTGAGATAATGGACATTGAAATTAGCTTTATGTTGGTGAAAAGGTAAGTGTATATATAAAATCTATTTTTAAACATACACTTACTAAGCAGACGAGACTTTATTCCAACTTGAGCTCTGGAACTACGCGTATATTTGTGTAAGCGTTTGACATATTCCTCGACGGTTATGCGCCAAAAATATTTAAATTGAAGGATGTATTCAAACTTAAGCTGAGACTGAGTATTGTATTTAACTATGTATAGTATCTCAGCTCTCCCATGGTTAAGAGCTTAGTGCCCATATTAAAAAAATATTTACTCTCGAATACCTTTCCAACGATATGGTGCCCATACCAAAGTTTGATGTACTCGAGAAGACCTTTCTAACGATATGCATCTCATTTCTGTTGGTGTGGAGGAAGGTAAGTACCAGGATGCATCCAAAAAAGAGTGATAAACAATAATTTTTTTCTCTGGTCTGATATGGATTACAACCTGATGCCCACATCAAAAAATATTGGACTTGAACAGATCTTTCCAATGATATTTTTGTTTTGGTTGTTGATGGTAGAATAAGAAAATGCAACGGTGCAGTAGAAAAAGGGCAATTTTCAATGTCGATTATCTCAGCTCTCCCATTGTTTAGAGCTTGGTGCTCATACTAAAGTTTGATGTACCCAAAAACACCTTTCCAACGACGTATATTTTATATCTGTTGGTTAACATAACCAAAACAATGTTAAGTTACTCAGAAGATAGAAATGAATTAAGTGCATTCTGTCAGATGCCTTTTGACATAGAGCTGAGTGCCCATAGCAAAAAATCGTCGCCTTGTGCACACCTTTTCAACGACATACATATTGTTGCTTTAAGTTATTGATACCAAACCATAGCTAACTTTGAAAAATGCATCATAGTTTGACCATTATCTCAGCTCTCCCATTGTTTAGAGCTGGATGCCCATACTAAAGATTGATGTACTCGACAAGACCTTTCCAACGACGTATATCTTGTTTCTGTTGGTGGGTTGGACCAATTTGCCCATCCTCCTTTTAAATTTATCATGAGAAATTTTATATTTCTCAAATATTTTTGACGTTTCTCCTTTTCCTTTTTTTCTTATTCCCTGTTTGTTTAGTGTGTTTTTGTTTACTTCTGCCGTTGCCTTGGATCTATTTCCAAATTGTTGTTTTGGTTTGTTTACTTCTGCAGTTGCCTTTTGTTTAGTTTTGTTTACTTCTGCCTTTGCCTTGGATTTATTTCCAAATTGTTGTTTTGTTTACTTCTGCAGTTGCCTTTTGCTTAGTTTTGCTTACTTCTGCCGTTGCCTTGGATTTATTTCCAAACTGTTGTTTTGGTTTGTTTACTTCTGCAGTTGCCTTTTGTTTAGTTTTGCTTACTTCTGCCGTGTTCCTTTTCTGTGATTTGACATGAATGAATAATTTATGAAAGCAAAAAGCACAAAGCATGTGTAAACATACACTTACGCGTTGGTTGGGAACATGCATGAATTCATGCTCTTATTATACTTTAAAGTATAATAAGAGTCTGTTGCTCATCAACTTTTCATGCACCGGTAACAGCAGTTGCTTACGTTTCGCATGTATTTAAGAAGTATGAATTTTTTCATGCACACATGGAAAGTTTGTAAGGAAAATTAAGTTTCGTGTGTAAGCTTTTACAAACGCGAAAATTTTGTACTCTCACGGTTACAGGCGCTCGCCGGTGAATTTATGCATGTGTAAGCCCGCCATTATTCCTTGCATTTCAGCTGAAGGTGCGTGTTTGGCATATGTTAGAAATAAATAGTTTGTTGAGAGTTTTGAAATGAACCTATTGGAAAACTTACAAGCGCCAGTGGATGGCAAAAGTAATAAAGTGCACGACTGGGTCGTACGAACTTGCTCTAATGTGCTAAAATGGTCTTGGGGATTGAGATTTTCGGAAAAAGGCATTGCAAGAATCATATGAAATTTTACTAATCACTTAAAAATCAATAGTTAAAACGTTTTTTTGGAGAAAATGAAGTAAGCCATCAAATTTCTTTTGTTCTTTTAAATTTTAAGGAAATTTTTTTTCAAAATCGTTCGACCAGTTTTTTCAAAAAACGGTTTTTTTTTTTAAACTTTTCGAAAACATATTCCAAATTTTTTTTTAGTATGCCAACTTCTAGAATTTTGTAGTTTTTATCAGAAAAATAAAATTGAAAAAAAATTTATTAGACCGTTTTTGGAAAAAACAAAAAATAAAAAAAAATTTTAAACTTTTTTAAAAAATTCAAAAAAACATTTTTTGAAAAATTAAAAATTTTCTATTATTTCATTAAAAATTTCATTGAAATTCGGCGAGTGGCTTACGAGAAAATCGGATTTCAAAAAACCGGTCCTATGGGAGGTACCGTTATAAGACTTTTCCTGAAAAATCTATTCCAACCAAAACATAAAGTTTGCACAGAAAACATTATTCAGAAAGTTTTATCAAAATCGTAGGAGCCGTTTTCGAGAAAAATTAATTTTTCACTAAAAATCGTATGGGAGGTACCGTTAGTTTTAAAGCTAGAATGCTAATTCCAAAAACCCCTCTGTAGGACGTCATAATAATACTATCTACCAAGTTTGAAGCAAATCAGTCCAGCCGTTTAGGCTGTAGGTGCCGATACAGACAGACGGACAGACAGACAGACAGACAGACAGACAGACAGAATTGTCGGACCTACTTTTTTCGACTTCTCTATCATCGTAATGTTATGTTTGATTGTTCAAAAAAAAATTTTTTTTTTACGAATGCATAACTTGCCTTATAGTTCCTATAATCGCAAGTAAAATAAAGTGCACGACTGGGTCGCACGAACTTGCTCTAATGTGTTAAAATGATCTTGAGTGCTTGATTTTGGGAAGAAAGCGTTGAAAAAATCATATGAAATTTTATAAATCACTTAAACCTTAAACGTTTTTTATAGAAAATGAAATAAGCCATCAGGTTTCTTCTACTTTTTTGAATTTTTACGAAAAAAATTTTCAAAATCGATCGACCAGTTTTTTCAAAAAACAGTTTTTTTTGAAAAACTTTTTGAAAATATGTTCCAATTTTTTTTTGAGTATGCCAACTTCTAGCACTTTGTAGTTTTTATCAGAAAAATAAAATTAAAAAATATAGATTAAACCGTTTCTGGAAAAAACAAAAATTGAAAAAAAATTTTGAAACTTTTTTAAAAAACTCAAAAAAACTTTTTTTGAAAAATTTCAGAATTTTTATTATTACTTTTATAAAAGGGCTTCTACATTAAAAATTTCATCGAAATCCGTCAAGTGGCTTACGAGAAAATCGGATTTCAAAAAACCGGTCCTATGGGAGGTACCGTTATAAGACTTTTCCTGAAAAATCTATTCCAATCAAAACATAAAGCTTGCACATAAAACACTATTCAGAAAGTTTTATCAAAATCGTAGGAGCCGTTTTTGAGAAAAATTAATTTTTCACTAAAAATCGTATGGCAGGTACCGTTAGTTTTAGAGCTAGAATGCTAATTCCAAAAACCCCTCTGTAAGACGTCATAATAATACTATCTACCAAGTTTGAAGCAAATCGGTCCACCCGTTTAGGCTGTAGGTGCCGATACAGACGGACGGACAGACAGACAGACAGACAGACAGACAGACAGACAGACAGACAGACAGACAGACAGACAGAATTGTCGGACCCACTTTTTTAGGCTTCTCTATCATCGTTATGTTATGTTTGATTGACCAAAATTTTTTTTTTTTTTTACGAATGCATAACTTGCTTTATAGTACCCATAATCGCAAGTAAAAATCATATGAAATTTTATAAATCACTTTAAAATCAATACCTTTTTTTGGAGAAAATGAAGTAAGCCATCAGATTTCTTTTGTTCTTTTAAATTTTAAGGAAATTTTTTTTCAAAATCGTTCGACCAGTTTTTTCAAAAAACGGTTTTTTTTGAAAAACTTTTCGAAAACATATTCCAAATTTTTTTTGAGTATGCCAACTTCTAGAATTTTGTAGTTTTTATCAGAAAAATAAAATTGAAAAAAAATTGATTAGACCGTTTTTGGAAAAAACAAAAAAGAGGAACCTGACATAAAGTGCATGACTGGGTCGGAGGAACTTGCTCTAAGTGAGGATGGTCTTGAAACTTCAGAGTTTGAATAAAAAAAAAAATTTGAATTCTTAAATAAATAATTAAACTAATTTGAGCTGAACAAAATACGGCATTTTTATTTCTTGGATGAATTTTACTTTATAGGAATAAAATTATCAAAATCACTGGGGCGGTTTCTAAGATTTTTTTTTTTAATTTCAAATACCTACGTCAATTCATAAGAATGAAGCATATGCATATACATACTTATATTTTTTGAAAAAAAAAAACTATGAGCTGTTTCGAAAATACGCAATAAATTAAAAAAAGTTTTAAAAAATGCTTTTAAAAATAAAAAAAAAATATTAATGAAAAATATTGGTATGCACTTTAACCTTTATAATATGTGTAAAATTTCGAAAAAATCGGTTTAACCGCTTTCGAGAAATTCGAAAGCAAAAATATTGGTACTGTTCTTAGCTATTATTGGTATTTTTTTCCCAGCCATATGATAGTTCATACCTAAAACGCTACATCGTCCATTTGGGGGCGTCTTCAGTATGATCGTAATGTCGTTTGCATGAAAAGACTTGCCTCGGGTGCCCGGGCAACGCCGGGTACTTTTTGCTAGTAATTTATAAAATAAATAATAATAAATAAATATAATATAATAAAATAAATCATTAATCAGTTGCAAAAATGTTTCAGTTTTATGATGCCTCTCCTCTATTTACTTGCTATTATTATAGGTACTATATAAGGCAAGTTATGCATTCTTAAAAAAAAAAGTTTTGACATAATAATCAAACATGACATTACGATGACAGCGAAGACAAAAAAGATGGTCTAAGAATGTTGTCCGAATGGCTTAAACTTGGTATATAGAGTTTTTTAGGTATTTTATACAGAGGGGAAATTGAAATTTGTTTTAAGCTCAAAAAATAAAAATAATATAACCGTTACGTTAAAGCTTATTTTTCTTAAAAACCGCTCTAACGATTTTGATTTAAAAAAATCAGTATTGATGCTTTTTAGGTACCATTATGTGGCTGAATTTTTTTTTTAAATGTCTAAGAACGGTACTTTCCATAGGATCTTTTTTTTTGCTTCCGACTATCTCGAAAACAGCTCAACCGATACTTTCGAAATTTTACACATATATACTCGTAGGTGTAGGTAGTTCAATTTAAACTGCAAACCAACATTTTTTGTACTTTTAAAAACATTAAAAGAAAAAAAATTTAAATTAATGTTTTGAAAACTGCTAAGAAAAGTTTGTATTTGCTGAATACGAATACCTATGAACTGGTGTTTTTGAATTTTTTTTGAAAAATGTTTTCAAAAAGTTTTTCAAGAGAACTTTTTTTTCAAAACCGCTCCATAGATTTTTATAAATTTACTTTCATAAATTCAAATTTATCCAGGAAATGAGATGGCGTTTTTTTTCAGCTCTAATTAGCTTAAGTATGTATTTAAGAATTTTGAAAAAAATTATTTTTATAAAAAACTCAAGCCCCTAGACCACAGTCACACATTAGAGCGAGTTCGTGCGAACCAGTCGTGCATTTTATTTTTAACAATAACAGAAGTGTAAATATTTGAAAAATACTCAAGTCGAAGCAACTTCACACACTAGATGAAACTAAGTTGCCTATATAGAAAATAAGCCAATACAAGTCATGCGGCCAAACACGACATGGATTTGGTTTTTTACTTGGTAGCCTGCAGTCACTTGTCATGATTTTGGTCTTATAATGCGTTATGCGTGAAGTACTTTGCCTTTATGTACGGTCATCTTAAAAAATGGTATGCCACTCTAAGGTTGAATGTTATGCAGATTAAAGGAAAACTTTAGTTTCGCTAGCAGATCGATATGAAAACTTTTATAGGTAGTATGAAACATGTATTAGACGGTTTCAAGTCTGATCTCCACAAAATAAATGCTGGTGTGCCCCAGGGCTCCGTTCTGTCTCCGACTCTCTTTCTCATTTTTATAAATGATCTCTTGTCTGTGACTTCTGATCCATTAAATTGTTTTGCTGACGACTCAACCCTCAGCTTTTTATAAACGTTTGATAATTCACGGCCTTCGCCTTCGGACGTGTTATTACAACGAAATCGTATGATAAGCTCATTAAACTCCGATTTAAACAGCATTGTGAATTGGGGTACTAGAAATCGTGTGGAGTTTAATGCGTCGAAAACTCAATGCTGTCTTTTGTCGTTGAAGCTAAACATACCCCCTATGCCATTATCCATGAATGGTACTTGCATCGAGGAGGCCGAAAAGCTATCAGTACTCGGTATGTGTATCAGTGACAATCTTCGTTGGAATGATCATATACTCGAGATTGCCAAGAATGCTGCAAGATGCTAGGGCTTTCTTAATAGATGCAAGAAGTTTTTCACCCCTTCTGATCTGGCTACAATTTACAAAGCGTTTATACGCCCTAAACTCGAGTATAACTCCCATCTCTGGGCAGGTGCTTCTCAAACTTTTCTCCACCTACTCGACAGAGTTCCGAAAAAAGCGTTAAAATTGATAGGAGAGAGAAACATTATGGAAACATTTCCGTCACTTGAACATCGTCGAAATGTCTCATGTCTTTCCTTATTTTACAGATTCTTTTACAAAAAATGCTCACTCAAGGTAGCCAGCTGCGTTCCACCCCTTAAACATTTCCCCCGTAATACTCGTCTTGCTAGGAACGCTCATCAGTTTACACTTGAGCCCAATTTCGGACGTACCGTGAAATATAGAGATTCTTTCTTTAGTCGTACAACACGAATGTGGAATGGATTGCCTGGCACAATTTTTCCTTGCCATTTCTATCTTCAAACATTCAAGATCAATGTTCATCGACACATCCTTTCCCTTCCTCCCTAACTTCCTATCGCTCGCGCTGTGACTATCATTAAATCATTAACAAACGCTAGCGCTGGATCTAGGATTTGTTCAAGGGGGGCACAAGTTGAATTTGGCGCCCCCCAGCAATTTTTTTTTCTTTTTTAAGTTTACGTACAAAACTTGAACTCGAATCGTTAACCTGTTTTGATCTTTATGCTCTAATGCTTGATGCTGTTGACAATAGCTTATGTATGATACATGTCATAAAAGTCTGTGTGACCCAACCTAAGAAAAAAAGGTATTGCTCATGTTACTGATTACTCAAAATGCAATCTTGGCGTATGTGCAAAATAAAACCTTTGGGGTATGTGCCATAATCCAGATTGATTCGATAATTTTTCTTTTTCAATAAACGACAGCGGAGGACCTGCTAATGTTGTTCATAAAAAGTTAAAAGGCTGTATGCTTATTTGTGATTCTGTCCGATATTTTGATTGCACATTTAACTTTTACTCACCGATATACAAAATCATAACTACTCCATAGAACAGCTTTAGTGAAATAGCTCAGTAGTACACAACAAAAATTCTTTTTCATTTTTACTTGCTCTATAGGGCAAGTATTGGTTTCGTGCAGAAGCCCAAAAAAGTGGTTTTCGCCATACCGTCCGTCGGTCTGTCTGTGCGTCTGTGTGGTTGTGTTGATGTGTGGTTTTTCACGTCATGCTACAGCCTAAACGGCTTGACAGATTTTCTTCAATTTTGGTGTATAGTAGTTTGAAGAAAAATGGTTGTCGAGGTTTTTTTTTTTTTTTTTTGTTTTAGCCCGGCTCAAACTGGTACCTTTCATGTAACGGTTTTTTTCATTTTGAATTTGCTCGAAAACGGTTCTAACAATTTTCATTAAACTCAGAATTTAACTTACCTAAGATATTTCTAACAAACTAGCGTTTTTCGTTTTTGGCTTAAATGGTCGTAACGAAAATCAGGTTTAAACGGCTTTTTTAAATGGCCATAAGTTCATCATACTATTGCACCCACAGAGCAAGTACGTGCGACCCAGTCGTGCATTTTATTTATTTCAAACATTTAACTATTATCTTTTGATAAAAAAATTAGGACCACTTTTGAAAAACTCGTACATTAGAAATTTTATAGCTCACTAGCTATTCCGACAGACGTTGTGCTGCCCTAACGAGCATCAGATAGCGCGATGATACAAACCATGATAGATACAAAAATGTTGAACATTGACGGATAAGTTTGACTTCTTAATTATATTAATACCGTCCATTTAATTTGTCTAAGATATTAGAACATGGATGATTTTTTTAAAATTAAATAAACTCAGAAAAGTACGTATACGCCCGAGTGTACAATACTGTTTTAGTGTTGTTTTTAGGTTGAGAAATGGGCAATTGCAACAAATTTTTCTTTTAAGTTCAATCCGTTCGCTAGTTAACTTTTTTCATACTAAATCAACAGCAGTTTTAAATCAAATCATAACACAAGATAATTTGCATTTTGAAAATATTTCAGTTTGTTTTTTCTGATCGCTATAACTTGGCCCTTGAGTTTTATATCACTTTTTTGCTTTTAGCCCATTTCACCCTATTAAAAGCTTAGTCTTGCCAAAGATTTTTATCACCTATTCCACGCGCAAATAACAACCTTTCAATCTTTGTGGTTTCTGAGCTAAGTCTTAGTAAACAAACAAATAATATAGAAGATTTTCAAGGACTCGGCGCGTAGAACCTTTCTTCACCGTGTTGCTAAATTACATGATCAACTTTAACCAAACCTTCCAGAAAAACTGATGAAACAATACCAAATTTTTTTTAGATGTTTTTTTAATCCATCAACATCGTAGCCATCCTTCGATAAAATTTGACTTTTTGTAGTTTGACAGACGGACAAACTATATTTTGAAGTGAATATAGTATTTAGTTTTAACTGACTCCCGAAAGCACTAGAATCGCACTTTTCAGAAACGAAACATAAAAACTTGAAATTTCTGAATCCGTCGACATCGTAGCCATCCTTTCGATGGAATTTGACTTTTTTTTAACTTGACAAACGGTCTATGGTTTTAGATTTCAAGAATTCCACATAAACATCCCATGAATGTGTCGCTTCTATGATTACTGAATTTGTATCGAAGTTGACCCTTTTGTTATTAAATTCTTATTTTTTTTAATAACGCTCTTATTTCAGAACATCAAGGCATTGAGCCAAAAAAAAAAAATAACTTTTATGTATCCAGGTGCTGAAACGAGTCAAAAATATCAATCATTAACTCAAACTGAAATGATTTATCCATTATTCAATGCTTTAATAGCATTTAGTAAGTAATGCAGAGACAAATTATGATTTTAAGAAAGCTTCCTCATATTTGAAACTTGTTTCAGCAAATAAGATATTGGAAATGGAATCTTACTTGTAAAGTATATACTTGAAGACCTTTTTTTAGCTCTCGTTTCTTTCTTCATCTTCCAATTTTTTCGCCCCCATGAGGGGCAACGAATTTGTTTAAAGGGCGACGAAAGTTGTTCATTACATCCTACTAATATTATAAATGTGAAAGTTACGATGTTTGGATGTTTGGATGTTTGTTGCTAACTAACGCCAGAACGGCTAAACGGATCTGGATAAAATTTGGCACAGAGATAGCTTATGGTCTGGAATAGCAGATAGGCTATTTTGTATCCCCGAAAAATGTATGGTTCCCGTGGGATAGATTTGTTTTAATTTTTGAAATTACACCAGAATGGATGAACGGATCTGAATGAAATTTAGCACAGACAGTGGCGTATCCAGAAAAAATTTTGGGGGGGGCCACCTATAAAATTTTTCAATAAATCTTTTGTAGTCCTTTTAAGTTAGTAAAATAAGTGAATCGAAATCTTTTTGTCTTCTAAGAAACCTTAATTTTGCTCCATAAAATTAAACTATTTAAACTATTTGTGAACAAAATTTCATTATTTTTTTATTTTAATAATAAAGGCAATAAATAATTTTAAACCCAATGTTTAATCTTTGTTTCATGGGAAAATCAAGTCCATTCTCCTTTATTTTTTGTTGGCAAATTGTTCAACAACTTCCTCAGGATCTATATTGATTTCTGGGTGAATATTCATGGATGCTAATCCATTCAGACGTTCTTCGGAAGTTGTTGCCCTTAGCCAAGTTTTTAACCTTCTCAGGACGGAAAATGATCTCTCTGGCTCTGCTGACGTTACTGGAAGTACACACAGTACTTCTAGTATTTTCCTTATATTTGGGAATTGTACATTACTGCAAACGGGAAGAGAAGCTAAAGCTGTTGCTGGGATGTTTTCTCCATTTTTTTCCTCCCATGTTTGTTTCCATATCTAAATAGTAGATTGAAAAATATAAATTTTTAGTTACCGGAAAAATAAACTACATATAATTTGTCATTAAAATGGTTTTTGTATGTTATCAGACGTGCAGTTCGACAACTGTGGACACTGACATTAATTAGAAGTAACACGACAAAAAGAACTCAAAATTAAATAATTTAACAATAAGGTTTCACGTACGTGCTTATACACACCGAAAAAATTTTCATTATTAGATATCATTAAACAGAAAAAATAAGTACAAATCAGTATATAAATGAAATAATAATGAAAATATACGAACGCAAAACGTTTTATCTTAATCCAGAGAATACATAAAAAAAGTTATTTCAAGAAAAAATTCTCTGTTAGTCAAAAATCTAAATAATCAAAAGTCCTTTAGATACTAGGCTGTTTTTCAAGTTCCGAATTCTTTTATATTGGTTTGAAAAACAATCACAAAAAGTTTCCTTACTATTTTTTACTATTACTTACTATTGTTTTAAAATTAAAATAAAAACAAATGAAATAAAAATTAAATTTACCTCTGTCTCAAATTGAAGGTCATAATTGGAAATATCAGGATACGAAACCGATTCTACAGCTTTTTTAACGTCTTCTGAACTAGCGAGAGCAATAAAGCTGGGTAAGAAAACCTGAAGTTGGCAGATACACAAAAATTGATTTCCAAAACGTTCGTTGAGCTCTACTATGCAATGGTCAAGGAAAGGAATATATAAATTGAGTTTGTAATACTGCTTCACATTTGGTTCTTCTCCCTGGATAGCATTTGCTCGTCTGACTTGCTTCCCACACTTTCTAGGAGCTTTTGGCTGTACCTCAAATCCTTGTGATATCTCACTTATCTTTAAAAATATCAAACCGAAAGATTGATCCACCTCATCACGCCTTCTTTTTAAAATACTCTGTAGAGTTGTTACAGACTTCTTTGCTTGAAACAGGTCAATGTTCCTGGTTTGTAGATATCTTGTCACCGGTAGCATTAATCCACTTACTTCAGAGCAAACAACTAAACTCACTAGGAACTCAAAGCTTAATACTGCTTGTAATAGCGAATACGCCAAAGAGTGTTGTGTTCCCAGTTCATTTATTTCTTCCAAGCTTTTGACTATGATGTGTAAAAATTTTACGAAATCAATCAAAACTGTGTGTCGCTCTATCCATCTTGTTTCACACATTTGCTTCAAAACTGTTTTTTGTGTTTCGTTGCATTCTGCTTCTAAAAGATTCTTTTTCAATATTTCTCTTCTGACATGGCTATCCCTTATAAAATTTGTAGTCGATTTAATGGTTCCTTGCATGTTATTTATTTGCCGAGATGCTGAAGTGCCATGTGTAGCAGACACTATAGCTAGGTTAAGAACATGACTGCAGCAATGTGTGTAAAGGGCGCAAGGTTGACGCTCTTTTATTTTGGCTTGGACACCATTCAGCTTTCCAGACATGTTTGAAGCCCCATCATAGCCTTGTCCTCTTAGAAAATCAATGTTGAGCCCATATTTTTCTAAGCTCAGCAAAATAACTTTTGCCAAATTTTCACCGGTTAGAGATGTAACTTCTACAAAAGTTATAAATGCTTCAACAACTTTCTCATCCTTAAGATATCGTGCACAAATCGACATTTGTTCTGACCCGGAAATGTCTGTTGTTTCATCACATAGCACGGAAAAGTATGGGGAGTTTTTTATGTCATGGACGATTTGTTTAGTTATAATTCCTCCGCATATTTGTATGATTTCATTTTGAATAGGGGAACTGACGTATAAGGAGTTCCGTTGACCTTTCTCTAAGTGCTCCTTAAGAACCTGATCACCAGCATTGACTCTAAACTTAAGAAGAGCATTAAAAGTTCCTCTAAGCTCAGTACTCTCTTCGCATAGAATATTTGCACAACTAACTTCCCTATGTCCACGAAGTGGAATGTTTTGCCTGCCATGAAATATAATTGTTTTCACAATACTGACTAGCTTTTTTCTATTCTCAGAAACTTTTTTTTTAAATGCACTGTCACAAAGCTCTTGTACTGTGCACATTTTTTTTTATAATTTTTTTTGAATGATTCGGCATTCAAAAGGGCATTCACATGCAACTGCGAGTAATTGTGCTTTTTAAATGCTTCTAGAGCTTTTTTTATTTTTTTAAGGGGACGAGCTACTAAATATCCTACTTCAGCATTATGTGAAGTGGATTTTCCAAAAAGGAAACAATATTTACAAAATGCACCTTCGTTAATCTTTGAGTAAGTCAACCATTCATATTTTACCAGCCAGGAATATTGAAATGATCTTTTGTGGGATCCTTCTTCAGAAATAGGAAATTTATAATTGGCAAAACCTTCTTTGTAGTCTTTGGTAATGATATTATACTTTACATTATCATCGATCTGTGATTGAACATTCGGTAACAAATTACTTAAATCAGAAATATCCACCTGACATGTATTTAAATTTGGACCAACTAGAATTTGCGAAGAACTTGAAGCAGCGTCATCATTAAAGATGGTGTGAATTCAAAAATATTATGGTTTTTTTCACCATCACTTTGTCTAACACTTTTTTCTTTGCAATCAGTTGCCGATTCAAACCGCGATTCGGGTTCAGTTTCACTTATCGTAGGTTTGACAACTTTATTTTTAATCACAAAACAATCTTAAGTATTAACTTTTCTTTTAGGAGGCATTTTTCTAGTTACCTTTACTTTATTTTTCAGAACTAAATTGCGCAAAATACAAAACAACAACCAATATTATAAGCAATTGTGAAAACCAAAGTAAGCATTGCGATTTGAGGCAAAACAAAGCAAGCATTGCCATTAGGGGCATGTATGTTGTATGTATGCGTGTATTTTACACATACTTTCGCACCTACTTGCAATTTTAAGCTTGTGGGTGGGCAATATTATTTTTTGCGCTTATTCTTCCAGAAAGCACACACACAGCTTCTCACCTTCTCGTTAAAGTACGAAGCAATTCATGTTTCAATAATTCAAACTAAGATGGCAGATAAATTAGCTTTGTTTTTTTAGCCCTAAAGTCATCCTGGGGTCGCCACAACTCGTTTTTTGAAATACCTCAACTCGCCCTCAAGAGAAAATTCTCTGTTTTTGAAACCTGGGGTCGCCTTGAAGTCACCCTGAAGTCGATCTTGGTATTTAGCTGGGGCGAGTTGAGGTAACGAAATAGCTGTTGAAGTGACTTTTGTTCTTGTACTTTTCTTCTGTATTTGATTTTTCGTATCTTTTTTTTTCGAAAAAAGTAAAAGAAATGCAAGTGAATGCATTTATTTCGATGAAAGTAAGTACAAATCGAACAAATAAAGCAAAGTGGAAACTTTTGATTTTGTGTGTTGTGAAAAATATACAATCAGCAACAGCCCTAATGCGTTTTTTTAAAAACAGGAAAACCCAGGGTAAAGTTCAACAAACAAAGCTAATATTTTGTAGTGAGTTATGAATAAGTCTGTTTCTATTTAAGGTTCATAATTTCCAGCAGACTTAAAACGAATGGTTTGGTCAGTGTTTACCTATTATTTACTGCGAAAAACTTATTGTTGAATATTTATAAAATGCTTATGTTTTTGGTACTTTTTTTATGCTATGTTACCCCAAACTTCAACGTCAGCTAAGGAGTCTAACACAAACAGCCGTTTCGGAGCTTGTCGTGGAGGCTTGCAGGGGGCCCGGGCCCCTTGGGCCCCCCCCTCAATACGCCACTGAGCACAGAGATGGATTATAGTCTGGAATAGCATATTGGCTACTTTTTATCCCGGTAAAATGTATGGTTCCCGTGGGATAGATTTATTTTAATTTTTGAAATCACACCAGAATGGCTAAACGGATCTGAATGAAATTTAGCACAGAGATAGATTATAGTCTGGAATAGCATATTGGCTACTTTCTATCCCTGTAAAATGTATGGTTCCCGTGGGATAGATTTATTTTAGTTTTTGAAATCACACAAAAATGGCTGAACTCATCTGAATGAAACTAAGCACAGAGATAGATTATAGTCTGGAATAGCATATTGGCTACTTTTAATTCCGGTAAAATGTATGGTTCCCGTGGGATGGATTTGTTTTAATTTTTGAAATCACACCAGAATGGCTAAACGGATCTGAACGAAATTTAGCACAGAGATAGATAATAGTCTGGAATAGCATATTTGCTACTTTTTATCCCGGTGAAATGTATTGTTTCCGTGGGATAGATTTGTTTTAATTTTTGAAATTACACCAGAATGGCTGAACTCATCTGAGTGAAATTTAGCACAGACATAGATTATAGTCTGGAATAGCATATTGGCTACTTTTTGTCACGGTTAAATGTAGGTATTAAATTATAAAGCTATAAAAGAAGAAGAAGCTAGATTACGATAGACTATACTCCTCAAGCTACAGTCTACTTCTTGATCAGCTGAAACGCGAGCGAAGCCGCGGGTAAAGGCTAGTATTTTATATTTGGAACAAGAAATAAATAAACATAGCATCATTTGCAAAATTTTTTTTTTACTCTCTTTTTCTTGTTCATCTTTTAATTTTGCGCCCTGCTGAAGGGCAACGAATTTGTTTATCATTTTCAAAAGTTGAAGACCTTTATTTTTTTTTACTCTCGTTTCTCTCTTCATCTTCCAATTTTGCGCCCCCATGAGGGGCGACGAATTTGTTTAAAGGGCGACGAAAGTGGTTCATTACATATTTCTTTTATATTTGGAACAAGAAATAAATAAACATTGCATTACTTTGGCGCCCTGTTCAAATGTTGAATACCTTTTTTTTTTGCTCTCCTATATTTCTTCATCTTCCATTTGGCGCCCCCCAAGGCCAGGCGCCTTGGGCAAGTGCCCCCCCCCTAGATCCGGCGCTTACAAACCGCTTGAGCGCGTGTGCATCATACAAAAAAAATGTTAAAATTTTCACACTACTACGATACTTTTTAGGTCGTCCGTAACACACTTGGCGGGGGCGCGTCCTCATAATTAGCCTAGAGCGGTCAGAACTCTTGATCAGTCGCTGGATACCACATACATACATGAAGGAGAAGGCTTACACCCAGCAAACATTTTTCTTCACTTAAAATGAAGGTTCACTTTATGTTCAGCAAAAATGAAGAATCAAAATTGTATTCGAATTAAAAAGAGATCTACATTGGATTTTTATTCACATATATGAACAAAAATGAGTGTGATCAAGAAATATACAAAAACCTAATAAATCTATCTAAATTTCCTTCACTCTTATGAATAAAAGTGAATGTTAACATACAATTGTAAAGAAAAAGCGCTTAAATACATTCATTTTGGTGAACGTTTCTCTAATCATTTATATATCATTTTTAAAGATTCATAAATGAATGCCCATTTCTCAGGAGATTTGATTGGAATTGAATCGTTAGTGAATTCATATCTGAAGGTTTTATTCATTTAAATGAATCATAATGATTCATTTTTGAAGGAAAATGTTTGCTGGGCATTTTCTTCAATAGAGGCGAATTTCACAAACACGTTAACACGTAAAATAGACCGCTTTCGTTGAAAAATATTTCATAACTGTGTATTTCATATTTCGAAGTGTTGATCGGTATACATTTAAGAATGTATGTATATGTAGATTCGTAAAAAAATAATTATAACAATTAATCATGACATTACGATGATAGAGAAAACGGCTCCTACGATTTCGATAAAACTTTCTGAATGGTGTTTTTTGTGTAAACTTGATGTTTTGGTAGGAAAAAATTTTCCATAAAAAGTCTTACAATGGACCGATGAATTTTTATAAACGTGGAACCCCTTTTATAAACGAAATAAAATTATTTCTTAAATTTGTAAAAAAAAAAGTTTTTCTGATTTAAAAAAAAGCAAACTTTTTTTTTCACGTGATAACGTCTAATAAATCGGAATATATGGGCAGCACGCACACGAAAAAATGTCGCAGCCTCAGTCACAGTCACAGTCGCGTTATATACACTGCAGGTCATAAGGTTAGAAGCAGGCATTTTTGAGAAGTAAAATCGATATTTCTCCCGTTACATGATGGATTAGAAAAAAACAACTATGGTATATGAGAGACTATTTTGTTAACAACAAAATATAAAATTTGGGTATAGGAAAGATTTAGCTAACGGAACTTTTATGACAAATTGTAAATTGAGTCAAGAATATGCGAAAATAAATCGGGTCATAAGATTAGAAGCAGTGAACAAATCAACGTTGTTTTGTGAAGTGAACAAATTTTTTTTCGGTTTAAACTTTAAATTTTATAAATTAATTGTTATTAATTGAGTTTTCATAAAAATGGGCAAGAAAAAATGTTTGACAGTGGAGGAAAGGGCAAGAATAGATGTTTATTGCTCTGAAGGTCTTTCATGCCGTGCTATAGCCCGAAATATAAATCGAAGTGATCATTGTGTGAGCAATTATTTAAAAAATCCATCGTCCTACTCGAAAAATTATAAAGGAAACACTTCCTCTGCCTTAACACTTCGCGAAACGCGATGTATCCTTAGAATAGCGTCAAATTCAGCTTTATCGGCAGCTAAAATTAGGGATAAAGCTAATGTTAAGGCCAGCTTATCCACTGTTAAACGCACGATTCGCCATGCTAAACACTTAAAGCGCCTGAAGCTTAAGAAAAAACCACCACTTAATGACGCAAGGAAGAAGCAACGCTTGTGTTTCGCGAAAGACCACATGAGCTGGGATGTGCAAAGTGCAACAACAAAAGTGCAACAAGTGCAACCACAAATGATTGGCGGAAGGTTATTTTTTCCGACGAAAAAAAATTTAACCTAGATGGGCCGGATGGTTATAATTATTATTTCTATGACCTGAGGAAAGAGGAGCGGTTTTTAAACCGTCACCATAGCAGAGAAGGAGGCTTTATGGTCTGGGGCTCCATGTTGCACATCCCAGCTCATGTGGTCTTTCGCGAAACACAAGCGTTGCTTCTTCCTTGCGTCATTAAGTGGTGGTTTTTTCTTAAGCTTCAGGCGCTTTAAGTGTTTAGCATGGCGAATCGTGCGTTTAACAGTGGATAAGCTGGCCTTAACATTAGCTTTATCCCTAATTTTAGCTGCCGATAAAGCTGAATTTGACGCTATTCTAAGGATACATCGCGTTTCGCGAAGTGTTAAGGCAGAGGAAGTGTTTCCTTTATAATTTTTCGAGTAGGACGATGGATTTTTTAAATAATTGCTCACACAATGATCACTTCGATTTATATTTCGGGCTATAGCACGGCATGAAAGACCTTCAGAGCAATAAACATCTATTCTTGCCCTTTCCTCCACTGTCAAACATTTTTTCTTGCCCATTTTTATGAAAACTCAATTAATAACAATTAATTTATAAAATTTAAAGTTTAAACCGAAAAAAAATTTGTTCACTTCACAAAACAACGTTGATTTGTTCACTGCTTCTAATCTTATGACCCGATTTATTTTCGCATATTCTTGACTCAATTTACAATTTGTCATAAAAGTTCCGTTAGCTAAATCTTTCCTATACCCAAATTTTATATTTTGTTGTTAACAAAATAGTCTCTCATATACCATAGTTGTTTTTTTCTAATCCATCATGTAACGGGAGAAATATCGATTTTACTTCTCAAAAATGCCTGCTTCTAACCTTATGACCCGCAGTGTAGCTGCTTTGATAGCCTAGAAAGTCGATAAAGTGCCAGGGGAGGGAGTTGGGTGGTTGATGATTTTAAGTGGTGGTGGGTCGTGGATGTGTGTGTGAGGAGGCGGGTAGTGTCCGTCAGAGGAAAAATGGTGAGTGTTTGGTTGGATGGTTGTTGGGTGTGGGTGGTTGGTGGTTATAGTTGGTGTGGGTGGTGAGGCAAAAATTGTTAAAAATAATGGGTGGTTCGTTGGTGGCTGTAGGTGGGATGGGTGGTTGGCGGTTTAGGTGGTGGGGATTGTTGATTTAATTGGTGGCGGTGAAAAAATTGTCGAAAATGGTAGGTGAGTGGAAGGTTGTAGGTGGGGTGGGTAGTTGGTGGTGATATTGGGGGTGAGTTGGTGTTGGGGGGAGGCCGAAAGTATAAAATTGTCAAAAATAGTTGGGGTGGGTGGTTGGTGAAAGTGGTTGTGTGTGTGTGTGTGCGTGGGGGGGTATTTATTGTGTTTGGGGGGGGAGGATAGACAAAAATTGTCAAAAATGTTGGGCTGTTGGTTAGTGGTTGTATGTTGGGGTGAGAGGTTGATGTTTGGCGGAAGGGGTGAGAAAAAAAATTCAAAAATGGTTGTTGGTGGTTGGAGAGATACAACCTACACATGAACTGGTTATCACGTAAAATTATCGTCCGTAAACCGACTTTATAGACAACCAAGTTTTTTTTTAACAAACAATTTGTTAATTTTTTAAAAATTTTATTTTCCTGATAAAAAGTACAAAGTGCTAGAAATTGGCATAAACACAAAATAAGTTTGGAATATGTTTTTGAAAAGTTAATCCAAAAAGAACAGTTTTTTAAACATATATCTGACTTATGGGACACCCTGTATAACTATGCAATATTAAATTATTCTTGCCTTTTTAAGGCCTGGTGCTACGTTTCGGTTTAGTTAAGATAACATAACAAAATTATGCAAAATTACAATAATTGTATTTTTTTTTTATTTTAGTCGAGAAGCAACATCGAGAAAATACAAGGCAGCTTTTAAGATCCATACAGACCTAAAACAATACATACTATTTTTAGTACAATCGGACAGTCAATATTTTTCTTCTATGTTGGACGAAATAGATCTTATTTCAGCTGAAGAACTTTATTCTCATCTCTCCGAAGGCATTGCTAAAGAGCTCTCATTATTGTTAGAAGGCCTCATTAAGTACTGCGATGCATTCGATCAACACCGCAACCAATTTCTTGAAGCAGGATTGAATGAATTACGTTTCATATTCGACAGATATGTGATTGTGCAGAAATTTGTCCTCGAAGAACTTAAAATTTGGCAGAAACAGCAAATTCAGGCTAAAAATGATGTTGATGCTTTAAATAAAATTCAAAGCTATTTCGAAGTGTTGATCGACATAAATTTAAGAATGTTAGAGTGGCTTGAGTCTATATGGAACCTAAATCAAAGAAATACATTGACCCAACAAATCCTAATGCAGCAGGAACAATTGATATTGAATGCATTTGTTGTAGACAATCAACCGGATCAAGTAATCCAACAAAAGAGGAGGTGGGTTTTTCGAAATTATATTAAAAATGCTTTATCGCAAGGATTTATTTGTCTGATCTCTCTTAGTTTTAAGGCTTCTGTTCGATGGCTGATTGGACCAAAGCTGGGAATAGAAGACACGAAAATTGTGCGGTGCTTGTTTGTTTCGGGTATGATTGCTTTTTTTGAGTATTTTGTATACCCTATTCCACAGAATGGGTATATGTATTGTATTTGGTGTGGAGTTTGTAACATAGAGAAATAATACCGTTAGGTATAGAAAAATATTTATATTCTGACTCAGAATCAAAAGCCTAGTCGTCCGTCCGTCCGTCCGGCCGTCCGTATGTATACTCTCTAGAGGTCGCAATTTTTGAACTAGAAAGCTGAAATTTGGTATATATAATCTTTGGTTCAAGAGTAAGACTTAGTTCTTGAACCGGTAAAATCCGCCCATACTATAAACAAACACGCCCACAATAGCCATTTTTGAAGAACAACCTCAATTCGGTCAAATTAAATTATGTTTTTTGTACAGTTACGATAAAAGCATAACATTAAAATTTTGCACACGCAAGCTTTAGGTAAACCTTCTTCCAATTAAATAAAAATATTTCAGTTCGGGCGTGGCTGACGCCCATTTTCCATACAAAACCATCAATACGAAAATTTAGAATGAAACAACAACAACTTGTGTGTGCTACTACCAAGTTCATAGGCTGGAGTTATAGCTATTTCACGGGGAACAACCCGATCATCAGACTCCTTTAGTGGTGCTTAATCGCTTTATGTTCAATTTAATTTTTGAAGAACTTTTGCCCGAGGTGAACATAAAGCGATTAAGCACCACTAAAGGAGTCTGATGATCGGGTTGGTCCCCGTAAAATAGCTTCAATTCCAGCCTATGAACTTGGTGGTAGCACACACAAGTTGTTGTTGTTTCATTCTAAATTTTCAATTGTAAATTCGGTGAGTATAAAATTTCATACAAAAACCTCCTTAAAATTGTAAACCATCAATATTGTTTTTATAAAATAACAATTGTTATATTAAAGAGAAAGACATTAAATTTTGTGTGTATTACTTGTGTGCGCAATAAAAAAACTTGATTTACAATGAATCCGCAAGCCAAAATTTTGCCTCTCTTAGTAGAAACTAAAAAGTTTGTGTATGAAAAGAAATTTTTGAATTTTAGGCGTGGATTACGCCCACTTTTCATGAAAAAACGGAAAATGTAGTTTTAGAAATTTAAGATACGACCAATATTCAATTTAAACCTTTTTCCCTTCCGTTCGTTTTATGAAAAATATATCTCTACATTTTCTTGTGTACATTTTTTCAATACGCCCACTTTTAAAGGCGTGATTTCGATATTATTTGGCTTAGATGGCTTACCTCATTTTTTCCAAAAAACGTTTTAACTAGTTGTTTTTAAGTGATCAATAAAGTTTCATATTATTTTTTCCCTGCTTTTTTTCCAAAATTTCAAACCCCAAGACCACTGACATGGATTTTGGATAATTCCTTAAACTTGTGGCAGGTTAAGACATACACACCAATACATACATGAATACATTGGTACTAAAAAAAAATTAAATAAATTACTTTCATCATTGTATACAGTATCTATAGTGTTATCATACTGATATTCGAATGTGACGCCCTCTGGTAAACCAAAAACCGTTTCTTATAACGAATTTAGAATTGCGACAGAAATTACTCTGGCATGATAATACTATTTATAAAGGGTCCGCCAAATAACTTTTTTTTTTTTTTGGAAAATGCTATAAAAAAAACGAGTGTAACTTCGGCTGTGTGGCACGTAGCACCGTCCTGTTGAAACCAAATGTTGCTAATATCCTCCTCTTCAAAACTCATTCAAAATGGCCCGATAGATCGCCATTGACTGTAACGGCCACTCCTTGCTCATTTTCGAAGAAAAATGGCCCAATTATGCCTCTGGACCAAAATCCGCACCAAACAGTGACTCGTTTTGGGTGTATCGGCTTTTCAATGTATGCGTGCGGGTTTTCTGTGCCCCAAATGCGACAATTTTGCTTGTTTACATACCCGTCACGATCAAAATTAGCTTCATCTGAAAAGATAATTTTTTTTTGGCAAAATCGGTATCTTCTCTAAGTCGATCGCAGGCCCACTTAGCGAAGCAAAAACGCATTGGATTCGTTCAGCGGAAGGATAAAACTAATTATCTGTCAAATCAGACATGAACTAAGTGTTACCATTCACGAAATAAGCACTAGTTGAAAAAAAACGTTAGATAGTAAAGCTTTCAGAAAATTATCCAGCTGGAGGTGTAAATTTGAATTAATGAATTCATGCATGTGTGAACCCTTTTTGACATGTATATTATGGTTTATGGGTATCCGATTTATGTATTTTATTTTCAAAATTTCAGAAACAAATGTGGCGAGAAGTCTTTATAGAGAGCGGCATTTGAACGAAGACATCTTGGAAAAGTCATTAAAAATAATCGAAAACAATGAAGCACTAATGGAGTACGATGAGCTGAATCGAACATATTTCGCCAAATTTGAGTAAAATTTAATATTTTTCAACTTACTTCATTTCAAAATTTGTTGATTTGCTAATGAAAAAAAAATTAAAATTTTTGTTTGCACAGAAACATGAAACTAAAGAATGTAAAGCCCCATAGAGCGAGAAGTGAAGGTTGCAAAAGCGTCTTGGAAGTGGAAGAAAAGCATGTTCTTCTTTTTTACATGCCTTCGAAGATCAATGGTTCATTCGTGAGTAATTCACACATGTTTTTCTTGGAGAAAGGTACTTTTAACATAAAACTATTAAAAAATATATATACTTGTATACAGGTTTGGACACTATCTTTACCCATTGTGTTGGTTGTTCATGGCAACCAAAGTCATGACGCATGGGCAACTATTGTTTGGGACAATGCTTTTGTAGAAATCAGACGAGAACATGAGGTTCCAACTAGCATTTCATGGTATAAACTTTCAAATGCGCTCTATATGATGACTATGTCAGTTACGAAAAAACGAGGATATACAGAAGAGGATGAGATTTGTCTGTGTAAGCATACGTATAATAAGAATTTTTTGATTAGAGAAATAATATCCGTTGTTACAAATCCAACCCCACTGAGGAAAACCGGAATAAATCCAAACAAGCTAGAAATATTTGTAAAGGTGATATCCTTCGAACCAAATAATACTAATGTCCCACAGGTAGTAAAAATTGTTCGTCCTTGATTCCAACGCTCGTCTATAATAACATATCTGCTGTCAGTTCACAAGATACAACCAATTTGCCAGCAACACATCAGTTTGCTGTCAATTCGACGCTGCCAGATAGTGTTATGACTTCTCCTGTACTTGAGAACGTAAATGCTTTTCAATATACACAAATCCGCTGGCCCGGATAGTATCACCCCCTAGTTCTGAAGAGGTGTTTTTCCACAATGGCAAAACCACTGCGTAAGCTTTTCCATCTACATACATACATTGTTAACAACCCTGATACAGGCCAAGTATAATCGGGTTGTCATTCTATATCATCGTATTTACCTCCCTTTCGGCTATCGGCTAAACGAAAATGCCGGAAGTCTTCACCAACATCATTTTGACATTTAGGCGTCCATTTTAAATTTCTTTTTGATCTAAAATTTGCTATTTAGCGCACAGATGCGTAATCAAAGTAGATCCTAAAACTAAACACTTAATACTATAAATTCCGAGTATAAATACATAAATAAAAGAGACTAATGTAAGTAGAAAAAAAAAAAAAATTAAATATGTACATACATCTAATATATATAAAAATCAATTAAATTTTTGTGTGTGACCTTATTTCTAGAGTTAGGATGGGTGGATTTTTAAATATATTCTTTCAAATGAAAGGGACCATAATGTAGATGGTTTAGAAGAAAAAAATTTTAAAACCGTCAAGCACAAGTTTTTGCAGCCAATTTATAAAAGTTCTTCCACTGTAAAGTAATATTTATTCGTAGTATTTATTGGAATTTATTTCAATAAAATTTATTTGATTTTTAATATTTCAAAATGAAAAAAAACATAAGCGAGAGCTACAGTACGTTTTCAACGAACTGTTATATACCCTATTCCCTATATTTTTGTATGTGTATACGTTCGCCTGCCGCAGCCAGCCACTGTTACAGTTTCAGAAACACAATTCTTCTTTAGCAGACAGGAAAAAAAAATTACAGGAACTATAAGGCAAGTTATGCATTCCTAAAAAAAAAACATTTTTATTTCGTTTTAGCCCGGCTCAAACTGGTACCTTTCAAGTAACGGTTTTTTTTCATTTTGGATTTTCTCGAAAACGGCTCAAACGTTTTTGATTAAACTCAAAATTAAGATAAGTTTAAGAAATTTTAACAAAGCTGCGTTTTTTTGTTTTTGGCACAAATTATCGTAACGAAAATCAGGTTTAAATGGCTTTTTTCAAATGGCCATAAGTTCGCAACGGCTTCATTGAATTGACTCCAAATTTGTTTGGCATAGTTCATTACATCTTCCTATCAGATGGCATTGCATTTTTTTCAGTTTCTCTTTTCCAAATGGTGGCTCCCATACAAATAGCCACTAGGTTTTGGCCAATTTTTTCATTTTTTCTGGTTTACTCAAAAAACTCTCCCCCGATTTTTATGAAAGTTTTTGGTTACATATGATAATAGAGGGAATTGTTAATATCAGTTTTATTAATTTGGCCATAAGTGGACATTTCTATCATTTAAAGCACCCAAAAGATGACATCTAAGTTTCAAATATTAAAGGTTTCTTAACGTTAGCTCCCGTATATCGGTTTTTCCAGTTTTGGCATAAATTTTTTAGTTTTCACCAAATTTTTCAAAAATGAGTTTCGTCTTATCCTTGAAATGTTTATGTAATCATCGTGCTATTGCACCCACAGAGCAAGTACGTGCGACCCAGTCGTGCATTTTATTTGTTTTTGTTTTTGTGTTAATTTGTGAAGATCTTTTTGCCAAATAATATTCAACTATATGTATAACTGTAAATAAGTAAGCTAAACAGAAATTATCATCATACTTATATTGATAAAGTGCACGGCTTAGTCGTACAAACTTGCTCTAATGTGTTAAAATGGTCTTTTTTTTGAGTATGCCAAGTTCTAGCACTTTGTAGTTTTTATCAGAAAAATAAAAAAAAAATAGATTAAACCGTTTTTGTTAAAAAAAAAAAATTAAAAAAAAATGTAAACTCCTTTAAAAAACTCAAAACAATTTTTTTTTAATTTAAGAATTTATATTGTTTCTTTTATAAAAGGGATTCCAACTTCATCGAAATTTCTCAAGGGGCTTACGAGAAAATTGTATTTCAAAAAGCCGGTCCTATGTATGGGAGGTACCGTTAGATATAAGACTTTTCCTGAAAAAAGTATTCCAACCAAAACATACAATTTGCACATTAAACCCTATTCAGAAAGTTTTATCAAAATCGTAGGAGTCTTTTTTGAGAAAAATTAATTTTTCACTAAAAATCGTATGGCTGGTACCGTTACCGGTATTAAAACTACAATGCTTATTCCAAAAAACCCTCTGTAGGACTCCATAATAATACTATTTGCCAAGTTTAAAGCAAATCGGTCCAGCCGTTTAGGCTGTAGGTGCCGATACAGACGGATGGACAGAAAGACAGACAGACAGATAGACAGAATTGTCGGTCCCACTTTTTTCGACTTCTCTATCATAGTAATGTCATGTTTTTGTATGTTAGAATTTTTTTTTACGAATGCATAACTTGCCTTATAGTAAAATTGTGAAAAGTAAGTCTGTTTGTTTATAAGGCTTTCGCTCCGAAGCTACTTAACCGTTTCTTTAACTAAAAGAAAGCTATACATTATCTGTGAGTTACATAGGCTATACATTTCTTTAGTCTCAACTCTCAACTAGAAAGCCTTATGAAAATTAAAATAATGAAACCCAAGGTATCAAAAGTATTCCTTTAAAAGTCAATAATTGAAACGCGCTGGAATGTTTACATGCGAATATACATAAACTACAAGTTATGCATTCGTCGGAAAAAAAGTTTCAACGATGATAGCGTGGACCAAAAAAGTTGGTCAAAAAAATCTGTCCGTCTGTCTGTCTTATTTGTTTGCCTTTCCGTCTGACTATAGGTATGTACCTACAGGCACCTACAAAAGCCCAAACGGGTGTGCAGGTATTGTACAGAAGGGAAATTGAATTTTTTTGCAGCTCGAAACGGTATCTGCAATTTTATAGTTAGATATGTTGAAGCTCATTTTTCTCGAAAATGACTCAAACGAATTTGATTAGTTTAGCTATTTAGGTACGACCGTTTGACCTATCAAATGGCTGGGAACAAAGTTACCAAGAATTGCTAAGAACGGAACCTTCCATAGGACGGTTTTTTTTTTTTTTGCTTTCGGGTTTTTCGAAGACAGTTTAACCGATTCTGTCGAAAATTTACACATATGTATATAGGTTAAAGTAGCTCAATTAATACCTACTACATTCCTATATTTTTAATAAATATTTTGTTGTTTTTTCAAAAACATTTCTCTTAATAATTTAATATTTTGAAAACAGATTATTAACTTTTTCATAAATGATAAGTAGTTATATGATAAATGCAGAACACCTATGTATTGGACGAATTTAATTTTTTTTTTTGAAAAATGTTCTCCAAAAAATATTTTTATTCTAAAAAACCAATCCACAAATTTTGATAATTTTACTACCATACATTGAAATTCATCCAAAGAATAAGAGTTTCGAAAAATAATTTTTTTTTTTTTTTTTCAAAATCTCAAGCCACGACCAATGTCTTATTAGAGCAAGTTGGTGCGATAGAGTAGTGGACTTTATTTTTAAAAATTAAGATTACTATGGCAAAGGCGAACCCTTAGACAGTGTATTTGACGCGAGCGAAGCCGCGGGTAAAAGCTAGTAACATATATAAAGGATCTTCTTGGACATAATATTCATATTGTTTCAGATCAAAAACTTTTTCCAAATAGTAGCATGGATCCGGAAGCAGAAGTTACATGGAATATGTTCTGCAAAGATAACTTGCCAAATTACTCGTTCACTTTTTGGAATTGGTTTGACGAGTCGACAAGGCTTATCAAGGAGCATTTAATTGATTTCTGGAATAAAGGTTTTATTATGGGATATATAAACAAGAATTTCGCCGAAGAAATATTAAAAACTTGCAAACTTGGAACGTTTTTATTGAGGTTTTCCGATAATTACTTAGGTAAAAATAGGATTAAAATATTTTGTCTGAAGTGAACTACAATATTGTTTTTATTTTACTTGTAGGTAACATATCTATATCTTATAAAAACGGAACAGTAATAGACCATATATCACCTTGGAATACAATGGATTTAAAAGGAACATGTTTAGCGAATCGAATATTAGATCAAGTCGAGCTTTTAGAATTATATTTATATCCCAATCCAATTAACAAATGTGTCGCGTTTAAGTATTTTGTTAAACAAAATGCAATAGGTAGATTTGAATAGTCGAATTATTTTGTTTCTAATATTTATAACGCTTTTATTTCTATTTTCAAGATGGCTACTCTCCAACTTTGACTGCTTGCAAACAAAATGTAGTTGAAACACTAACGCATTCCGTCACTAATGATCCTGTTGTTCCTTTATACAATTCCACAACAACAATGCCTTCTTCTGCAGAGAATTTTGTTGATGAAGATTATACATACAATGGCGATGGCGATATAGTAAATGATTTTGAATCACTCACTAATTATTAAATTTAAAAATAACTTTTTTAATACAAATTTGTAATTTGATATAATGTATGTGTATATATTTAAGCAAAAAAAATAACGTTAGTCTTTACGTTATTTATTTAATATTATATTATACTAATCTACGTTTGTTTCCCTAAAAAGTGGAGCTTTTAAAAATTAATTCTTAATAAAAACACACAGAATTAAACGTCAAATTCGTGAAATAACTAATTATCTTTATCATCATCATCTATGATTTAATTGTGGTGGAATTGTTAAATACAACTATACACAAAAACTTCAGGATCAAAAAAATAGCACGACTGGGTAGCACGAACTTGCTCTAATGTGTGGTCTTGGGGCTGGAGATTTTGAAAAAAAGCATGGAAAAAATCATTTGAAATATAGTTAAAACATTAAAAAAAAAAAAAAAAAAAAAAAAATTATGCAAACCATCGTATTTCTTTTACAGTTTTAAATTTAAAGGAAAACAAAATTTCAAAATCGTTCCACCAGTTTAAATGAACCGTTTTTAGGGTTCCGTACCCAAAGGGTGAAAACGGAACCCTATTACTGAGACTTCGCTGTCCGTCTGTCCGTCTGTCCATCTGTCCGTCTGTCCGTCTGTCCGTCTGTCCGTCTGTCCGTCTGTCCGTCTGTCCGTCTGTCCGTCTGTCCGTCTGTCCGTCTGTCCGTCTGTCCGTCTGTCCGTCTGTCCGTCTGTCCGTCTGTCCGTCTGTCCGTCTGTCCGTCTGTCCGTCTGTCCGTCTGTCCGTCTGTCCGTCTGTCCGTCTGTCCGTCTGTCCGTCTGTCCGTCTGTCCGTCTGTCCGTCTGTCCGTCTGTCCGTCTGTCCGTCTGTCCGTCTGTCCGTCTGTCCGTCTGTCCGTCTGTCCGTCTGTCCGTCTGTCCGTCTGTCCGTCTGTCCGTCTGTCCGTCTGTCCGTCTGTCCGTCTGTCCGTCTGTCCGTCTGTCCGTCTGTCCGTCTGTCCGTCTGTCCGTCTGTCCGTCTGTCCGTCCTTCACAAGGCTGTATCTCATGAACCATGATAGTTAGGCAGTTGAAATTTTGACAGATGATGTATTATTGTGTTCGCTAAAACAACAAATACTAAAAACTAAATAAAATAAAAAATGTATGGGAGCTCCCATACAACAAACGTAATTTTTTGCTCGTTTTTGCCATGTTTGTCCGTCCATCACCAGGTTGTCTCTTTTCTTCTTTAGAAATTTCTGGAAGTCTGAATTTTACAAATATAACTATCTCTGTTAGTTCTTCTTTTTGCTGATTTGCGACTTTTCCTTCACTCACACAAACAGCTTTACCTAAATGTAAATTCCAGAAATTCTCTTAGAAGGAAAGAGGCAACCTATGTACGCTTTTAAAGTTAAGTTTTCTTCTATTCGAATTCGAAAAGAAAAAAAAAATTGAAAAAAAAGCAAATGTCAAACAAAAAACAACAAGTCGGTGTTAGATTCTCTTATAAAATAATATAAAATCAGGATTAAGGGTTTTCAAACGTGAGTATGGGTTGGGTCCGATTTGCTTATTTTTAAAATGTCGTTTTGAAAAAATCGATCGTCATAATGTCGACTTTCGAAAAGTCGATTGGTAAAAATACCGCCGATCAAAATGTCGACTCTTATAAAGTCGATTTTGAAAATATCGTCTCGAAAAAGATCGACAGTGGCAAAGTGAATGATGTTCACATGCATGCGGCGCTGCATGCATGTGAACATCATTCACTTTGCCACTGTCGATCAGTGTTGCGGCCCTACTACTACTCGTATGATTTAAAAATAGTTAAAAAATTTAAACTGTCGATGCAATCAAAAGAACTAGATTTTTTTATCAGGATAAAAGTCGACATTTCTACAGACACTTTTTTAAACGACATTTTGATAATCTGGATTTTAAACTGTCAACTTTTTTCTGTCGACCAATTTTCAGTCGACATTTTGATAGTCGATGAAATTTGTATTTATCCAGTCGACATTTTTTTTTTGTCGACCATTCGTACGTCTCCCCGTGAGTATGCCTTTCTTTTTTATTTTATTGTGATTTCTAGAAAAAATAATTAAAAAAAAAAAAAACTATGCTGAGAAAAAAAATTACTGAAATTTCTCAGTGAAATATTTGAGCAGGATTAGCAAAAGACATCTTGGTGACAGTTTGTTTAGGAAAGATCGCGCCAAAAATGTTCTCGTTTTTGTGACTCATGAGTCCAGATTTTGTCTGATATCTCTAGATTAGATGGACGTAACAGAGTCTGGTAACGACCAGCTGAGAGAAAGTCTTCCGAGAAGGGAAATCTTCGGGGGAGGTTCGGTCACTGTTTCGGCAAGAATTTCCCTGAGAATGACAGCATACTCCAAGAATAAGGCGTTCCATTCAATGCTAGACCACATGTCGCCAGGTGCGTTATGGATTAGTTTTCTTTTCAATCACTTGAAAATATTGCCAAATTTCAAGGTGCGCTGAGGTGTTGTAACTCAGTATTATATAGCTTATGTTTGAAAAGAAATTTGTCAATTAAAAGCGTGGCTTCCACCCACTTAAAAAAAAAATTACTTTTAAAAACTTAAGCTACCAAGTTTTTCAATACCGCTACTTTTATTATTTACATAATATTTATTGCATTAAAGTTCATAAACAAAAACTTTTGTGTTTGTATTCTTTGGTTACGTAGTAGGGTCGTGTATTTCAAGAATTTTTAGGAAACACAGGATAAAATATTTGGTTTTCTTTTGAAAAATTAGACTTTGAATGAAAATGTGGTGATTAGGGGTGAATTACAACGACGCGTTCACCTTGGATTGGCGTTCGTTCCGTCGAACAAGCTTTACGGACGCGTCGAGATGAAAAAAGATGACATTTGAGTAAATCAACTAATCGAAAATAATAATTCTGAGGAAACAAATATTTTTTTGAAGTTAAATCTCAGAAGGGATGAAGAAGGATTCTTCGCCCTAAATTTCGAAGCGATGAAAGAAAAAGATCAGCAATTTTTTTAAAATAAAGAGGATGTCTCCACAAATTTGAATTGCTCCTCATTAAACTTCACCTCTAAAACAAATCTATGAGAACAACGTCAAACGCGTGCAAATGTTCAAATATTTCGACTTTTGTTTCAGCTTCGCTTCATGCTACGAGGTTTGTGTACTTACTTTTTAATGCCAAAACGTAACGTTAAAGCTCAACGCCTCATTAGGAGTGTTCTTTTTTTAGTTCACAGCAGAGCCTGAGTTGTCAAAAAAAAAAAAAGTGTTTCTTTCTTGCTTCAGAGTGTTCAGAGCTTAGAATTCGTATTTCTTTTTTCCTTCAGAGTGCGTTCAGAGTGCGCTCTACGAGCTCCAAATAAATAGATGGGGCAGACTTAGCAAAAGCTAAACAAAAATATAAACGTCTTAAGTAAGACGCTTCCAAACCAATTCAATTGATAAAAAGAACATTTTATAGGCGGCTGATATTAAAAACAATTAAAATGGACGCCGAAGGCATTTTAAATGTTAAAAAAAAAACTCTTTTTTCAGGTTTTTCAAGTGTCATGAGAAAACTAAATTAAAGGGTTATTAAAATCGTTTCATTAATAGTTCAGAGCGCACAATTGGTTCAGATGACGTTCAGAGCGAGCTCGATATACTGTTTCTGAATGAAAAAAGAAAAACGCCTATTGTGAGCACTATACACAAATTAATATGCCTGAACTCTTGCGTTCTGTCAAAGCTAAGCCATTGTATTTATAATCTTAAGTACTCCCATTAAGAGGAACGTTTGGTGTGCAATCTATTAACGAAGTTCACAAGCACTTGATTGGTGAGTTAAGAGTGGTTTTTGTCTAGATTGCCATGGGAAGCAAAAACAACAATAGAAGACATTTGATGTAAAGTAGACAATATAACTAGCGCCGCTATTGAAGAAGTTTAGACCTAGAAAAATATGTTCCATGAAATTACGATAAAAATGTATATACAATGGCGAAGCTCAAATCGGCGTTGTGAAGCAGGCATTACAGACAAATTCTTATTTCGGAACTTTTTGCAACGTACTGTAGCTCTCGATTTTGATTAATAATACGTTATTTGGTAAGAAAAAGGACGCATCTAAGCTTTATGTTGGTTGCTCAAGATTATAACGCTTACACACACTACTAGTGTGAAGTATTAGATTTGAAACCTCTAGTATACTAATTTATAATTTGTTGATAATTGCTTTGTCCGTTGAGCCCTGAAATCACACCGAATCGTTTTTTTTTTTTTTTTTTGGAAAACCTAAGCCATTGTATATTATACTATATAGTACTATTACTTGAGATGCGCCATCTATCGACGAAAGACTAAGCTCTAGAATACCATAAGAAGCAACAACAACAATTAAAATGGTGGAAATTTTTGTTGTTGCTTCCCATGGTATTCTAAAGCTTAGTTTTTCGTCGATAGACGGCGCACCTCGAGTGGGAATACTAGTTTATATGCAATGCCTCAACTCGCCCTAACGAGGAAATTCTTTGGTCGCCCTGAAGTCACTATGAAGTCGAGCTTGGTATTACGCTGTTGAAAGTTGAGGGAACGAATAAGCTGCTGAAATGGCATTTGCTGGTGAATATAATTTTTATTTGATTTTTATGAAATGAATCTAAAAGAAATTCGAATAAATGTATTTATTTTGTTTAAAGTAAATCAAACAAATAAAGCAAATTCGAAAACTTTTGATATTGCTTATTGAGATAAAAAATGCATAATCAGCAGCTCTTTTGTATTTTTTGAGAACTGACATACCCAGGTTTATTTGACAATTCTTTGGGTTATCAAGAAAACCTGGGTCGATCCTGGGAAAAGTTCAAAGAACAAAGCAAATGTAACAAAAGCATTTATTAATTTTGTTGCATTTAAATAAAATTTGTTAAAAGTAAAAAACTTAATTTGTTTTATTATTCCCATTTATTATCCCAGTTCCGGGCAGAAGCTATGTAGATGCTACAGAACGCAAGTTTGTTTCTTTGTCTTGATATCACGCGCCCTTACTGCTGGAATGGATAATCATAATTTTGTACATCTGCATATTTTTGAGAATGGAGGGAACCTCTTATACCAAAAAAACCAGACCGCAATCGGAATGATCCATTCAATTTGGACGATGATGAACAAAACTTCCGTCCACCCGATCAAGAAAAAAATCGGGTAGCGATTGTTGATACACGGTTAGAAATTTTGGGTTAGATTTTAATATTTTGAGGGTTACATATATGACAACACCAGAAAAATATTAAAATCTAATAAACTGCAAATATTAAAAGAAGATAAGTAATAAAGCAAATATTAAAAAATAATATTGATGAGATATTAAAAATTAATACTTTTTGTATTAGATAGTAATAAAAGTTTATTAGAATTGTTAATATTAAATTATTAAAAGGTAATCAAAAGCAGTATTTAATATTAATACAATTTTGTATTAAAAATTAATAAAATCTTGTATTTAAAACTAATATAACTTCGTATTAAAAATTAATACAATTTCGTATTAAAAATTAGTACAATTTTGTATTAAAAATTAATACAATTTATATTAAAAATTAATAAAATTTTATATTAAAAGTTAATAAAGTATTGTATTGAAAAGTAATAAAATAATGTATTGAAAATTAATAAAATTTTATATTTAAAATTAATACAATTTTATATTAAAGATTAATAAAATGTTGTATTTAAAATATATGAATTTTTTTATTAAAAAATACTAAAATTTTGTTTAAAAAATTAATAGAATTATATATTTAAAATTAATAAATCTTTATATTAAGAAAAAAATAAAATTTAATACAATTTTATGGATTTGTATTAAAATTTGAAAAAATATGGAAATTCAGATGAATTCGAAAAATATCGAAAAGAAATACTTTCTGTATAACTTTTTGACTTGGAATACAAAATATATGATAATAATGAATAAATCAAATTAAAAACTATACAAACCATTTTCATGGACCCACCAATAGATTAGGAAATAAAATTTTATTAAATTTTAATACGAGGGTATTAAAATGTAATACAGGCGGGTATTATATTTTAATACAAGGGTATTAAAATGTAATACAAGAGGGTTTGTTTTTAATAAAATTGTATTACTTTTTAATACATGGGTATTCGAATGTAATAAAAACGAGTATTACATCTTAATACAGTTAAAATGTAATACAAACGGGTATTACATTTTAATGCAAGGATATTAAAATGTAATACAAACTGTATACCATCTTAATACAGTTAAAATGTAATACAAACGGGTATAACATTTTAATGCAAGGATATTAAAATGTAATACAAACCTGTATTATATTTTAATGCAAGGGTACCATGTAATACATGAGGGTTCTTTTTTAATAAAATTGTATTATTTTTTTCAATATAAGGGTATAAAAATATAGGAAAACCGGTATTAAATTTTGGTTTTAATTCCAAATGTATTAAATTCTAATCTTTTTGTATTAGAAATAGTAACTTTAAGACAAAAATATTAAAATTTAATCCAAAATAAATTAAAAATGAAAAAATTAATCCAAAAATATTAAAATTTAATACAAAATATATTAAAATTAAATGTAATAATTTGAAAATATTAAAAAGTAATATTTTGTGTATTGCATACAGTTGTAATACAGGAGCTGTATTAAAAAATATCCCAAAATTTTTAACCGTGTATGTACAACTGAATTTCCAAAAGAACAAACATCGATTACACTGACTTATAGCAATTCATGCTATGACCCAATATTAGCGGTATCTACATTGTAAAGCAGTGTCAGCAAATATGGACACTTGTTATTGCTTATTATATTATTAGTTTATTAGGTCAATAAGAAATCATAAAATATACAGTCACTGGCAAAATTATTAACACACACGCATCGAACACAGGCAAAATTATTTTAGGGTAAATAATTTTGACTGTATTCGTTGCATGTGTAAATAAGTGTGGCACTTAGTTTTCTATGATTTTAACAGTTATTTGTTGGAATTTAACTTTATATTTTTCATTAGCTGTTTGAATAAAACTACAAACATTAAAAATGAGAAATGTTTATACACAATTTGTTATTATTTCAAAAGTTCTATAGCTTTATAGGTTCGTTAAAATACAAGCAATGCAATGTGTAAATAATTTTTGTCAGTGACTGTATGATTATTATTATTTGTAAACAAAAAGTAAAGTAAATGAAAGAAATCATAAAAAGTGCAAAAGCATACATAATGGAATTATTTGTAATTATGTAAACAAAATTTATTGGTATACAAAGAATTAAGTTTTGACAAAATGAACCAGAACAGTTTTTTACATTAAAAAAAACGACTTCTCTTTATTTGATACGATCCCCCACCTGTGGTAGGACGTATCAAACTCAAAGAGTGATATATACATAAACTAAAGTCCAAAACAAGGCTGCTGGACCGGATGGCTTTCCGGCTGAACTCTTCAAAGCAGTGGAAGATGACTTGGTGGAGCATACACCAAACCAACACATTGTTTTTATACGAGTATAATGCACTCTCACTCAAGGAGATATAGATACCCTTATAATATTATTTAACTTGTTCGAGCGAGGACAGAAGGAATAGAAAGATAGGAAAGAAAGTTGGTACAGTGGATTAGTATTTTAGGTGATAATTATTATAATAATGGGTGATTTTTTAGCTGGTTTGGTTTTGGCAACACTGGTTTTGACAGCTGACGTGTGTTTAGTACCTTGTGTCACTGTCAAACAGCTTCAGTTTGGTTTGCAATTTAACCATGGATCGTCTTACAAATGAACAACGCTTGCAAATTATTGAATTTTACTATCAAAATTCGTGCTCGGTTCGAAATGTTCATCGCGCGCTGCTTCCGAAAAATTGTGTTCAGCGATGAGGCTCATTTTTGGTTGAATGGGTACGTAAATAAGCAAAATTGCCGCATTTGGAGTGAAGATAAGCCAGAAGCATTGCAACAGCTACCAATGCATCCCGAAAAAGCCACTGTTTGGTGCGGTTTATGGGCCGGCGGCATTATTGGGCCATATTTCTTCAAAGATGAAGCGAATCGCAGCGTTACTGTCAATGGTGAACGCTACCGAATGATGATAACAAACTTTTTTTTGCCCGAAATGGAAGTTCTTGACTTGCATGATATGTGGTTTCAACAAGACGGTGCCACATGCCACACAGCACGCGAAACAATGGCGCAATTGCGAGGCGAGTTTGCTGAACAGTTAATTTCACGTTTCGGGCCGGTCAATTGGCCGCCTAGATCGTGCGATTTTACACCATTAGACTATTTTTTGTGGGGGTATGTCAAGGCTAATGCCTATAGGGACAAGCCCGCTTCAATTGACGCACTGGAAGCCAACATCCATGCATTCATTCGTGAGATACCGGCCGATATGTGTGAAAGAGTATGCCAAAATTGGACTCAGCGGATGGGCTACCTGAGACGCAGCCGCGGTCAACATTTGCATGAAATTATCTTTAAACATTAAATTGCAAGGTTCAAACTATCGATTCAAATAAATATTTCATTCATTTTTTCGAATTTTTTGTGTTTTTTTTTTTTAAAGTTCTAAACCTCTTAAAAAATCACCCGTTATATACTCCCAATGTCCAATTTGGTCGGATGAAAGTATGACTGACGAATTGAACAACAGCAGCGTGATCCCTATCCGCAAGAAAGGAGATACTCTGAACTGCGCCAACTACAGAAGAGGTTATTTCATAAGTCTCCTAAAAATCTTGTCAGCTATTCTGTGTGAACACCGAAACCCTTTCCCACGTGAACTGTTTGGCACCGACAGTGTGGTATCAAGCCGGCTCGGTAAGTCAACCGTCGACCAAATTTTCACACTTCGATAATTTTAAGAAAATATCCAGGAATTCCACATCGATTTTTTTTTATATACTTTTTTACAAACGTATCTTTATTGGAATACAAATAGTTTGCAAAAATAAACTGAACTTGAAATGTAGACCCTCGATTTTAAATTCGCCTATGACAGTAATGACAGCGTGAGTAGGAACGAGCTATACAGAACCATGTCAAATGTCACTTATAGACCATGAGCCGACAGCGAATTTTGGGAGTGATGGTATAACCAAAATTCGTTTCGGGGTATGTGTAGATATGCGCGGTGGAATATTAAATCGAAAAGTCTGACAGGAATTTTTTTTCAGCCGGGGCTGTGGGGGATGTTTGAAAACGGTAATTTTTCCGATTTTGATGTCGGAGGTATAACCACTCCAATTCATATACAAACGGTAAATAATTGCTCACTGACTTCAAAATTAAATGTGATAGACGTTTTAATTTCAGCTTTCCCCTTGCCAGACGCCCCTAAAAAAGGGCAAAAATCAACTTTTGATGTAAGGGGTATAACGAAATGAATGACCAAGGAGACACCATACAAGAAACCAATCATCATGAAAATAGACAAAGCATTGCGCTGGGGTGCTTTGAGACAAAGATTCTTCGGGTGATATTCGGTCCTGTATGTATCAAGAGACGATTCAATGAGGAATTGTACGGGCTATTCAGCGATGGCTGGGGCATGTGGAGCGCATATACACACGCACCAGCCCGCGAATCTCCACTGGCTGGAATAAAATGAACCTTCGATTTCCTGCTGGCTCCGCCAAGTTTTATCCTTGGAAGATTTGTTTCTTCTTCGCAAGAGAAATCACTTCGTAAAAAAATAAGGTGGAGTCAGGGATGGGATCCGTAGCGATCCCAATAACTAACCACGTCGTCAGGACACAACTAAGCCAAGTTTAACCTAAATATTAAATTGGAATTTCCAAAAAATGGGCAGATATTTTTTTAAATAAAATTCTATATTCAACCAATTGGCGTAGGCGTTGATCAATGACGTGGTGTTTTCCAAGCGCTATTCAAAATCAAAATTCAACTGTGAAATTTTTTCAAAACGAATAGGTAGTTCAAAAAGAACAGCGCGAACCCTAAAGATGTTAAAACCAAAGCATATAGATCAAAAAGAGTGCCCCTTTCTTACTGATAAGAAAAATTCTTGTGAAAAGTGTCATTAAATTTGAATTTTGTTGATTGTCATTAATATTAATGTTAATAATGTGTTTCGGGCTATTTGAATGTTCTTTTTATACTTGCGATTAAGTACTAATAAGGCAAGTTATGCATCCGTAAAAAATGGTTTTGTTTGGACAATCAAACATAACATTACGATGAAGCCGAAAATAGTGGGTGCGACAATTCTGTCTCTCCGTCTCTCTGGTCTGTCTGCTTTCTTGTATATTTTTTTTCTTAAAACGGTTAAACCTATTTTTTTAAAGTTTATTTTTCTGATAAAAATTACTAAGGGCTAGAAGTTGGCACACTCAAATTAAAAATTTGGAGTATATTTTGGAAAAGCTCAAACAAAAAAACTGTTCTTTGAAAAAACTGGTCGAACGATTTTGAAAAAAGTTTTTCCTAAAATACCTATAAAATATAATATTTTCCAAAAATTGTTTTTAACCAATGTTTAATACAATTTCATTATGATTTTTTTCCTTAATTTTTTTTCCAAAATTTAAAGCCCCAAGAGTTCTGTCAAACTTAAGAGCAAGTTCGTGCGACCGAGTTGTGCACTTAATTTGTTTTTGTTTACAGTTTAAATCTTTTTTTATTATCGAGAAACCAAATTTTTTTGGGAACTGAGTAGATTAGTAGTTAGTAAAAGTGATTCACAGTGTGAATGAGAGGAGAGTCGCGTGCTTCATTACATTAACTTGCAATTACGTATGGGTTCAATAATAGTCCAGTCGACTGGTAATTTTGGGTGGAAAGAGGTCAGAACTTACTGAAACTTGGGGATTTTGTTTAGAAATAGTAAACTAACATTTTGCAAAGTTTTTCACATCGTAGGCTCAGTTCGAAAAGAGGAGGAGGTTGGGGGGAACTGCAAATTTTTCGACCGTACTCCGGTTTTCCCTCATTAACATTTTTACTTGCTCCTCTATAGGGCAAGTATTGGTTTCGTGTAGAAAAAAAATTGAGGTTTTAATCAAACATGACATAACGATGATAGAGAAGATCAAAAAAGTGGTTTTAGCCATACCGTCCATCGGTCTGTCTGTGCGTCTGTGCGGGTGTGCGCTTTTTTACGTCATGCTACAGCGTAAACGGCTTGACTGATTTCCTTCAAACTAATGTGGATTTTTTTTGGGAAAAGGAAATTTGATCAAAAATTTGATCAAATTTGCTGTCCAATAAAACGGCAGATAGCTAGATAAGTTTTTGTTATTGTGTGTGTGTTTCTTTTGACGTTCTTAATTTGAGGCGTGTTTAACCATACGACAATGTCTAACGAGATTGATTTTTCTGTCATGTTATCTTCGTTGGAATAATCTTTAAGCAATTTTTTTTTTAGATTTTCGTGTAATATATTTCGACATTAATATAATAATGTAGCTGCAATTAATTATTTCATAAGTTAAAATGTACTTCAATGTCTTTTTAATGTTTTTTAAGTCGGAAAGTTTTGTTCGCAGTTGAGTCATAATTTAATATTGATTAAATAAAGTTCACCGGCTGAACACACCCAACCAAGCAAATGTCAGATTTTTACACACAAGCACGAGGGAATGCAAACAATTTGTAAGCGGAATTTCGATTCGGGTGGACATTATTTAATTTTAGTTCTGCCGCAAAGTAGATAGTTTATTTAGATGGCCTCCCACACCCTTAAATATGTCTACATATATATAAAATAACAACTACCTAGGATTCGTTAAAGGTAGTTCCAAACTATCCCACAGTGTATTACGACATGTCAAAAAAAAGTGTGATGGAATGTGTGATGGTTTTACATTCAATCCTAAAAATATATTTCAGATCTAAACACATGTCAAATCGTATGAGATCTGCGCTGTCATATTCTGTTTCCACACTATTATACATCTGTTTCATCACACATTTTTGACATGTCGTATTACACTGTGGGATAGTGTGGAACTACCTTAAAGGATGCATTAAAAATAAAATCACTTCGTCATGAACATTGTCAGAGTAATAAACAAAAGTTTACAAATGACTCGTTGTATGGGAGAAGTGTTCCCGGAAAAAATGAAAAGCCATCGAATAGAAAGCTATAAAAAACTATACCTAACAAATCTTTAGTGAATTCGACGCAACCGTTGCCAACTTATGGAACAGCTATGTTATGAAGTAGGAATAAAATCCGGGCTCAATCACTGCACCCTTTTCAAAGCGATTCAATTCATTATACACTCTGTTCATTTTAATTTTGCAAGTTCATAGTTCATACCTATTTATTTTTAAATTGTCAATTAATTTTCACTTCAACCGTTTGTATTTATTTGTTATTATTTTAAAACTTTGATCACTTATCTAAAAAGAATTCTTTTTCCACAATGAAATTCACAGAATGCTAAAAAAATAAACAACAAAATTTGACGTTTGAGAAATGTCAAATTATTGTAGTGTGCGTGCAAATGTGTGTTAAATCTCAATTTAAAATGAGATTTCATTTGGGAGGTATGATTTGATCAAACACCACAAAAAGATATGATCATTGCCCAAAAGAAAAACACTTTTTGATGTTTGATCATATTTCACACGAAAAAGATTTGATCAAGCGACCCAAAAAAAATCACATAAGTATATAGCAGTTTGAAGAAAAACGATTGTTGAAATTTTTTTTTTTCGTTTTAGCTCGTCTCAAACTGGTACCTTTCAAGTAACGGTTTTTTTCATTTTGGATTTGCTCGAAAACGGCTCCAACGATTTTGATTAAAATCAGAATTTAACTTACCTAAGATATTTATAACAAAACTATTTTTTTGTTTGTTTTTGGCTTAAATGGTCGTAACGAAAATCAGGTTTAAACGGTTTTTTTTAAATGGCCATGAGTTCGCAACGGCTGGATTGAATTGACTCAAACTTCGTTTGGCATCGTTCTTTATAGTGTTCTATATAATGGCTTTGTACATTTTTTAGTGAAGAATTTCTAAATGGTAGCTCCCATACAACGTGCCGTTCAGTTTTAGCCAACTTTTTTGGTTTTTTCTAATTTACTCAAAAATAGCTCTAACCATTTAAAATAAAATTTGTGTGTTATATTCTTTTAGTGTTCGTAAGAGAACTGCGCTTTTAGTTTTTGGCAGAAAAAGGTAATAACGGAGATCTGGTCATAACGTCTTTTTTTCAAATGGCCATAAGTTGTCAAATGTTGTATCGAATTCAAACAAAATTTTGTTGGTTTAGTCCCTTACAACTCTCTCTCAGATGGCATTGCATTTTTTTCAGTTACTCTTTTTTAAATGGTGGCTCCCATACAAAGAGCCACTTGGTTCTGGCCAATTTCATAGTTTTTTCTAATTTACTCAAAAAAGGCTCTACCGATTTTTATTCAACTTTGTATTGAATATACATAGAATGTTTTGAAGAAAACTGCATTATTTAAGTTTTTCGCTACAAATGATAATAACGGAAATTTTTTTCTTACAATTTTATTAATTTGGCCATATACTGACATTTATATCATTTGTAGCACCCAAAAGATGATATCTAAATTTGATATACTAAAGGTTTTTTAACTCAAACTCCTGTATATCGGGCTTTCCAGTTTTAACAAAAAAAATTTAGGTAGTTTTTCCCCAATTTTTTCAAACATGAGTTCTTCATATTGCTCGGAAGCTTTGTTTTTATCGTACTATTGCACCCACAGAGCAAGAACGTCCGACCCAGTCTTGCATTTTATTTCTTTGCGTCATTCGACAAAAGCATATTCGACTTTTTTGTAGAGCACAAAATTTCCTACAAGTTCAATACAACATAAATGGTTGTATGTCAATTCGTTACCAAGATATATAAAAATGGGAGGAGGGGTGAAATGCAAAACTCCGAAAAACAAGCCACTTTTCAAATAGATAAAAAATGCAAAAAAAAAAAAAAAAAATTGAAAAATTACCTGTTTCTGAAGCACCATATACCTACATATCTCAGTAAAAAATTGACTACAAAAATGTACAAACGAAATTGTAGGACATTTTAACGCGCCACAAAAAAGGAGAATGTTTTTTTCGCCGTCGAACGCAAGAAAAAAACATAAGCAAGAGCTACAGTACGTTTGCAACGAACTGTTGGATACCCTATTCCCCATATTTTTGTATGTGCATGCGTCTGCCTCCCGCAAACAGCCGATGTTTCAGAAACAAAATTCTTCTTTAGCAGACAGAAAAAAATTCAATAACATTAATTTTATGCGGTGTGATGTTCAATTAGTGCTGGCGCAATAAAAAAAGGAGTGCACCACGCCCAAAGTTAAAACGTTTTATTGCCAAGGCAATTGTTATGAGCTCAGTGACATTCAATTTTATTCTTGCAGATCGATTTGAACAAAACAAGACAAAACTTAAATTTTTAAAAATTAGATTTGGAATGGAAATAGCGATTATGGGTGTTTTTAACGTTTATTGGACTACACTCTGCTACGTAACCAAGGAATATAAATCTAAGTGTTTATCTGTTTACTTCAAAACTGCGACCGATAGTTAAAAAACGTTAAAAAAATTAATGCATTATACGACTTTTGACGGAAACGCCCCTTAAAAGTGGGCGTGTCTTAAAAATTTGAAGCACTAACTGAACTTTTTTCAGTATTTAGGCATATGTGTAAGACTACAGCTGAATCGAGTAGTTTTTAAACAATCTTACCTGAACAAAGGTATTTTACCAAAATCACGCCTTTAAAAGTGGGCGTATTGAAAAAATTTACAAAAGAAAATGTAGAGATATATTTCTCAAATAACGAACGGAAGGAAAAAGGTTTAAATTAAACATTGGAAATGCCTTAAATTCTTAAGGCTACGTTTTTCGTTCTTTCATGAAAAGTAGGCGTAAGCCACGCCCAAAATTCAAAAATTTCTTTTCATACACAAATCTTTTCGTTTCTATTAAGAGACGCAAAATTTTGGCTTGCGGATTAATTATAAATACCGTTTATTTACAAAAACAATTTTTTTATATTTTCTAATGAAAAGTGGGCGTCAGCCACGCCCAAAATCAATTTTTTTGATTTCATACACAAGATGTTTATGTGCCAGTAAGACCCACAAAATTTAATATTTGTCGCTTTAATATAACAATTGTTATTTTATAAAAACAATATTGATGGTTTTGTATGAAAAATAGGCGTAAGCCACGCCCAAACTGAAATATTTTTATTTGATTGGAAGAAAGTTTACCTAAAGCTTACGTGTGCAAAATTTTAGCGTTATGCTTTTATCGTAACTGTACAAAAAAACATAATTTAATTTTATTAAATTGAGGTTGTTCAACAAAAATGGCGATTGTGGGCGTGTTTGTGGGCGGATTTTACCGGTTCAAGAACTTAGCCTTACTCTTGAACCAAAGATTATATATACCAAATTTCAGCTTTCTAGCTCAAAAATTGCGACCTCTAGAGAGTATACATACGGACGGACGGACGGACGGACGGACGGACGGACGGACATGGCTAAATCGACTAGGCTTTTGATTCTGAGTCAGAATATATATACTTTTCTATACCTAACGGTATTATTTCTCTATGTTACAAACTCCACACCAAATACAATATACCCATTCTATGGAATAGGGTATAAACATAAGCGAGAGCTACAGTACGTTTGCAACGAACTGTTGGATACCCTATTCCCTATTTTTGTGTATGTGTATGCGTTCGCCTCCCGCAGCCAGCCGATGATCCAGTTTCATAAACAAAATTCTTCTTTACCAGACAGAAAAAGATTCAATAACATTAATTTTGTGTGGTGTGATGTTCAATTAGTGCTGGCACAATAAAAAAAGGCCCAAAGTTAAGACTTTTTATTGCCAAGGCAATTAGTATGAGCAGTGACATTCAATTTTATTCTTGCAGATCGATTTGAACAAAACAAGGCAAAACTTAAATTTTTAAAAATTAGATTTTGAATGGAAATATCGATTATGGGTGATTTTAACAATTCTTGAACCACACTCTGCTACGTTACCAAGGAACTTAAATCTAAGTGTTCATCTTTTTACTTCAAAACTGCGACCGCAAGTTGAAAAACGTTAAAAAATTAATGCATTATTTTACTTTTGACGAAAACGCCCCTTAAAAGTGGGCGTGTCTTAAAAATTTGAAGCAATAACTAAGCTTTGATCATTAGTCAGTATTTAGGCATATGTGTAAAACTACAGCTGAATCGAGTAGTTTTTAAACAATCTTACCTGAACAAAGGTATTTTATCAAAATCACGCCTTCAAAAGTGGGCGTATTGAAAAAATTTACACAAGAAAATGTAGAGATATATTTCTCAAATAACGAACGGAAGGAAAAAGGTTTAAATTAAATATTGGAAGTGCCTTAAATTTTCGAGACTACGTTTTTCGTTCTTTCATGAAAAGTGGGCGAAAGCCACGCCCAAAATTCAAAAATTTCTTTTCATACACAAACGATTTAGTTTCTTCTAAGAGAAGCAAAATGTTGGCTTGCGGATTCATTACAAATACCGTTTATTTACAAAAACAATTTTTGTAAAGTTTCTAATGAAAAGTGGGCGTCAGCCACGCCCAAAATAAATTTTTTTGATTTTATACGCAAGATGTTTATGTGCCAGTAATACCCACAAAATTTAATGTTTTTCGCTTTAATATAACAATTGTTATTTTATAAAAACAATATTGATGGTTTTGTATGAAAAATGGGCGTCAGCCACGCCCAAACTGAAATATTTTTATTTGATTTGAAGAAGGTTTACCTAAAGCTTACGTTTGCAAAATTTTAGCATTATGCTTTTATCGTAACTGTACAAAAAACATAATTTAATTTTACCAAATTGAGGTTGTTCATCAAAAATGACAATTGTGGGCGTGTTTGTGGGCGGATTTTACCGGTTCAAGAACTTAGCCTTATTCTTGAACCATAGATTATGTATACGAAATTTCAGCTTTCTAGCTCAAAAATTGCGATCTCTAGAGAGTATACATACGGACGGACGGACGGACGGACGGACGGACGGACGGACATGGCTAAATCGACTAGTCTTTTGATTCTGAGTCAGAATATATATACTTTTCTATACCTAACGGTATTATTTCTCTATGTTACAAACTCCACACCAAATACAATATACCCATTCTATGAAATAGGGTATAAAAAAGTTATTGAGGAGAAACCAGAACAAGGTCTAAAAAGTTGCAGTCCCCCCCCCCCTCCTCTTTTAGCGCAGGGCCCTGGAAGTTAAAAAACTTTGCAAACTTTGTTAGTTTACGATCCCTGAACAAAATCCCTAAGTTTCATTGACTGGACTTAAGGCAAGTTGTGTGGATTCGGATAACAATTGGTCATGACATTACGATGACAATGATAGAGATGTCGAAAAAAGTGGATCGGAAAGTTCCGTTCATGTGTCTGGTCTATTCCTATTTATACAGTCAGAACGAATAAAGGGATTTGCTTCAAATTTGGTATTTATTGGGTTGTTCCTCGGATAATATTTTTAATTTTTACTCTAGGTCTAAAAATAACGGTACGTGCCCTACTAAAGTAAAGAAGAAGTTTGACTTTCTCGAATCAGGCTTTAAAGATTTTGATAAAACTCTCGTTAAGACAATAAATCTTTTGGTTTGAGTAGGGTTTCTGGAATTGGTCTCTTAACGGTAGGTATGTATGTACTTTACGGTTTTTCTTAAATCAAATTTTTTCGAAATCTACTTTTCCGATTCGATAAAATTTTTTTTGAGAGAAAATGATTTAAAATCCAATTAACATTGTATTCCGGAAAGTTAAAAAATTTAAAATGTTTTTTTGTTGTTGTAATATCTGTAGTAAAAAAATGTTTCTTTGTTGTTGCAATATCATGGTTGATTTGATTGTTATCTCAATTGAGAGAATTCCCTCTCTCACACCATACAAACAGTATTTTCCCTCTAACCTTGACCAGTGCCTTGGTCAAAGTCCGAATCTCATAATTTCGTTGTGGACTTTGACCGACCAGTTTAAACAAACCTAGGTTTGACTAAAAACTCATTGGTCAAAGCCCGAAACTAAAGTATCCATCGGGCTTTGACCAACGCTGCTGGTCAATGTTGAGCATTGACTAATAGTCAATCCTAGGTTTGACTAGATATCGGGCTTTGACCGTAACATATACATAATACTCAAATGTATGGTGTGGCTATAAGTATTTTATGTAGAAAGTTCACAGTTTCTTCGTCCACATCACCATTTGAAGCACGTACATACTTTTAGTTCGTCATAATTTTTGGTAGACATACAATTTTTGATTCGCTGCTTTGGTATCGCTTTCTTGATAATTGTACACATTTAATTCATTGAAATTTTCAGCTTGTATCTTTATCTGTTCAAACTTACTCTAGCCCCTATAAATTTTCATTCTTAGTTCGCGTTTGTTCTTCAACTAGACAAAGTCTAATCTCTTATATTCTCGTACTTTTGGTTTTGAATTTTATGGTGTGGCAAAGAATAATTGATTAACAAGAAATTAAAATATATATCGTGAGTTGTTAGCGGTAAAGTGTTAATGGTAATTTTTACTTGCGATTATAGGTACTCTAAGGCGAGTTATGCATTCCTAAAAAAAAAAAAAAAAAATTTTTTGGACAATCAAAGGTGATAGAGAAGTCGAAAAAAGTGGGTCCGACAATTCTGTCTGTCCGTCTGTCTGTATCGGCACCTACAGCTTCAAACCTGGTACACAGTATTATTATGACGTCTTACAGAGGGGCTTTTGGAATTAGCATTCTAGCTTTCAGACTAACGGTACCTGCCATACGATTTTTAGTGAAAAATTATTTTTCTCGAATATACGGCTCCTAGGATTTTGTTTAAAGTTCATGAATAATGTTTTCTGTGCAAACTTTTGGTTGGAATTGATTTTTCAGGAAAAGCCTTATAACGGTACCTCCCATAGGACTGGTTTTTTGAAATCCAATTTTCTCGTAAGCCACTTGACGAATTTCGATAAAAATTTTTAATGTAGAAGCCCTTTTATAAACAAAATAATATAAATTCTTAAATTTTTCAAAAAAAAGTTGTGAGTTTTTTAAATAAGTTTTAATTTTTGTTTTATTTTTTGTTTTTTTCCAAAAACGGTTGAATAAATTTTTTTTAAATTTTATTTTTCTGATAAAAACTACATAGTTCCAGAAGTAAGCATAATCAAAAAATATTTGGAATATGTTTTCAAAAAGTTTAAAAAAAAAAAAAAAAATTTGAAAAAAAATGTACTTAAATTTTAAAAAAGCAAAAGAAATCTGATAGTTTACTTCATTTTCTCCAAAACAACGTTTTAACTATTGATTTTTAAGTGATTTATAAAATTTCGTATGATTTTTTCAATGATTTTTTCCGAAAAGGCAAAGAAATAAAATACAATTTTCGTAGCTTAAGGATCACAGTAGAGACAAATATTGGACTATCTTGCTTATTTGACACTTAAAATGTGTGTGGGAATCGTTTAGATCAAAATAATTTTACAATGCACCTATAAGGTAAGGTGGGGTAAGTGCATATCCGGGGTAAGTGCATACCCGGTCCGACAAAGCTACAGTTTACATAATTAAAACAAAAAGTTTTTTTTATGAACACAGACGCTAAATATGTTATCTTTATAAAACAAAACATTTGACAGAACTGACCATTTTTTTTCATTATTTATTTTTGACATTAAAAAATCAGTTTGTTTTTGGTCGCCTTCAAAGTTAGCTGTGTGTTAAGTTAAATCCGATTGTTGTTATATTTTAACAAAAAAAAAAAGAAAAAAATAAGTATTTTGTTTAAATGTTGTTTAATATGATCACGTATTCAGTTTTAGTGATTTTCTTTAAGATACGGCCATGGTATGCACTTGCCCCATTAAATTACTGTCAAGGGGGAAGTGCATTTTTGAATATGCACTTACCCCAGTATTTTTTACATCTGAGTAGCTTTGATTTAATGTATTATTTATTTTAATTCCTAAAGAATAAAATGAGGAATTATACTAGGAAACAAGTGGACCTGGAAGAGAGGGACATAACGGTTCTAATGGCATGCATTGCAAACGGTCAAAAGTCTCCATTAATAATATTTCGTGAAAAAAAAAATATATTGGGTGGCGATTATATATTTTTATTTTTATTTTTATTTTTTTTTATTAAGCTAGTGTACGTCTACCGAGACCTTTTAGTAAATACATTTTGTAACTGTGAATGTGAGACTGTTTTTTTTTACTGATTTTTATTTTTAAAGGCTTGGAGCCGCGTGAAAAAGTTTGTAACTTTGGAATTTATAAAGATATCTCAAAACTAAAAACTGTTTTAAATAGACAAAATACTCCTTATTTATTACACTTTACAACAAATAATTCATGCAACAAACAAAAACGTTTCCCTGTATGGTATGCACTTACCCCAAATTAAGAGGAAAGTGCATACCATGGGACTTATTTTTGTTTTTTATTTATAAGCTGAACTTTTGATTTTATGGGCCGCACTTACCCCACCTTACCTTAGTAAAATTATTTTTTTCTTATTTCTACTTAAATAACAATAAGTTTCAATTTAATAACTCAAATTTCCTGGAATGAAACAGCGGGAGCCGTTATAAAAAACCAAGAATATTGAGTGCAATGCATACGGATAATTTCAGTCTGGGCGTATATATTTAACATGTTTAGAATCGCTGCAATGGCTTTTGTATGAGAACAACTGAAGCGAAGGCTGACAAGCAAACTGAGATTCAAATATCCTGTCTTCTCCGTATTGTTAATCTTTTTTGGACAGACTATAGAGCGATTTTCTGTAAGTGAAAAGGAAGAAATGCCTTTTTATAACTATGTTTGTGGCCGAGTCCTCTCCAAGCATGATTTTTACTTGTTAATCTTTCTAACCTTTGTTTTCGGTATCTGCAATAGGGCAGTCCACGAGTACGTCAGTGTCAATCACTTTGAGAGAAAACAATGATGGCGGCAAACAAATTTCCTTCAAAATAGGTTTCAAATGCTTAAAAAAACCATACAAAAAAAAGTTAATATATACATATGAACACAAAAAACATTTTAATTACTAAAATTGTGAAAATTCAATATATGTACATATACCTATTTTGTTGCCCGATTATTTAATGTTCCCTCAAAGTGTTAGCCCAAAAATTAGAAGGGGATAGCTTCGTGGACTGCTCTATATGAATAATACACAAGCACTTAAAAGATATAAATACAATAGAACATAGAAACATAGGGCTATCATAAGGTCCAAGGCTATATGGGATAAGGCTTACAGCAGATACAAATATTAAAAAAATATATCGAAAAATAAGGGATTTCAATTTACATATAGCCTTAGTTCACATAACAACGGGCAACAACTCTGGGTCTGAAGGAATCTCAATCAGCGCTGCAGAAACTGGCACTTTCAAATGAGTTTGGCACTGTGGCACCCATTGACACTCAAAAATTAAAAATTTGGCACTTCTTTTTATATAAATTAAATATCATAGGTACATTTAAGTAACAAATTCATAACAAACATTAAAAATTGAACCAACGTTTTCACATTTGTTACTTCTTTGTGTAAACCCCTAAAAAATCTACTACAATTATTGCTTAAAACACTGGCACTGGTACGTTCGAAGAAATGTCAGAAGTTTCCAATAATGATTTATTTTAACAAGCTGTGTATAGGGTGACTTTTACTTGCGATTATAAAATTCTAACAAGCAGACATGAAGTTGACAAAAGTGGGTCTGGAAATTCCGTCCGTCTGTCTGTCTGTCTGTTCGCACCTCTAGAGGCTGAACGGATGGGCCGATTTACTTCAAATTTGGTATTTAGTATTTATTTGGAATTCTCTTGGGAGGTCTTTTTTTATTTTTGCTATAAGTCTAAAAATATCGGTACCTGCCATGCCATCCTAAACAAAAAGTTTGATTTCCCTAAAAACCGCTTTAACGATTTTGATAAAACTTTCAGAATGCTATACCTATTTTAGAAAAGTCTATTTTTTGATTGGAAAATATTTTTCAGAATTTGCCTTATCAAGTTTTCTCGTAAACTGTAAATCCGATTTCAATAAAATTTTGAAAACAATAAGTCATTTATAATTTTATTGATATGGCATTTTTAAATTCTCAAATTGATTTTTTTATTTTTAATAATTTATAAAAAAGGTTTGTTTTTGATATGTTGGGAAACGGGTATTTTGAATTTTTTAAACATCAATTTTTCAGATGCAAACCACAAATTCCCATAAATGTACATACTCGAACATCTGCCAGGACAGCTAGTTATAAAAAAGAAATATTAACAGTTCTTGTTTGAACATCAGATTTTTTTTACTTGGATTTAATAGCTTGGCACTCTGTGGCACCCAACTGAATAAAAGTTGGCACATCGATTTTTTTTTTCAGCTGCAGCGCTGATCTCAATTGAATCGGGAAGCCAAAATCTTATAATTTTATCTACGGCATCACCTTGTCTTATAGTACTTAACTATGATCGCAAGTAAACAGGTATGAAAAGTATATGAACCAGCTGTCTTAAGACCTTTATAACGGTTTTTTCAGAAATATTCAAATCTCCTTTGACAACCACCAGCAGCAGCTTTTCAATCTTATGGGTGGCTAAGAACATGTACAAGTCATTTTAGACACTTAATATGGAATACCTTGACTTCATTATGTTCGATAAAGTTCGTTGCTCAAACAAGCTGTATCCGTTTCATACATATATTGGATAACTCTGATCCTTTTGATTTCAATATTTGATTTTGTTTTTGTGATAAAACGGCAAAATAAAATGACTGTACCAGCCTACTTTTTCTTTGATAATTAATTTTTTAAAAGTTCTTTTAGTTCTACTACAATTGAAAGGGCAGCCATTTTGTAGTCCTTCCAGGACTTTGATTAGAAAAGTCCGCCTTCATCCATAAACACATACATAACTATTAAACATAACATTATGCACTTTTTTATTAATATTTAATACTTTTTATAATTTATTTTATTTTCAGTAAGAATATTGATTCTTTCAACTTTTAAAAATGAGTATATGGTCTATTGTTGAGAGTGTAGGTCATGAAGTCGCAAAAATGAAATCATTTTACGATCAAAAGGGCATATATGAAATTCGTGTGATCTATGCAACATGGATTGAGGAAAGAATAAGGTAAGTCGACACTTTACTTAATTTTCCAAATCAGGGAACTTCTTGTAAGAGAAATCAGAAACTCCCTAAAATGGTGCTGGCCAGTATAGTGTGACAAAATTCAAGAGTATGTCGTTATTTAAAACGTTTTCTAAAATTTATAAACTCAAATCCTGGAATCAATCTCAATGGAGATAATAGTAACGAAAGTATTGCTAAGACGTATTTTGTTAAAAATCAAAGGTTTTGAGAACATTTTTAAGGTTTTATTTTGTAAGTAAAGTCTACAGGCTGAACTACTATTGATGAAACCAAACGGATGCTAGTGTCAAAACCGAACGAAACGTTCCCTTCCAATCTGTCAAATGAACACGTAACCGATAAAAGACGGATTGGCACGGAAGCAAAAGATATATTTAGCGCATTTACAAAAAAATATTAGGCATGCTAAGTTGGGGTATGTTTTTTTTTTTTTTTTTTAAATAAGTTCATTTCGCCTATCTTTTATCTATCTTTTTGATGAATTCGGATTAAGTTTATTTCGATGACTTTGTCATCGTTGGTTTTGTTTCTTTATTCATTTTGATATTAACAAACTATAACAAACACAACAAAGAAACAAAAATATGTATTTACAATATTAAAAACCATCAAATCAATGAATGTTTTCATTTTTCTTCTAAACAATATGATGACTGTAAGTCACCCAAAAAGCCAGCATACCTCACATTTCCATTCACAGTCAGATATCAAATTGTGTCTGTAAAATGTTAAAGGGTTCCGGTGCAGTTAACGTTCTTTAACAAAATTAATCAAAAACTCCACGAAACAGAGCAATCCGCCATACTGGGCGTGAGATAAATAAACTGGGTGTTCTCGCTCAGTTACAGAAGGGCACATTTGCATCATTCCATTCATTTTATATAGTTCAGCCTTACATTTCAATTGAAATCTATTTTTTCAAAAACCGTATTACATACTTGAAAACGGTACTAAAAACAAAATTATTTGCTTTATTTCAGTCGAGAAAATTCAACCACAAGTGATGCGGAGGAGGCAGCTTTTCAGTTCTATGATGACCTAGAAGAATACATACGAATCTCACCACACCGCGAATATAACTACTCTGCAATTTTGAACCGATTGACACAGACTTCTAAACAGGAACTCTACAACCATCTAACAGAAGGCATAGATATGGAGCTATTATTGTTTGGTAATATGAAGCCAAATTACAAAATGCACAAGCTCAAATTGTTGAATGAGCTTTTCAAATCCTGCGACTGCGAACAATTCTATCAATTACCGAACCTTTTGATAGAATTGAAGACCAATGCAATTTTAAATAATGAATGTAACATATACATTGATTATTTGAAAAGAATTTTTCATCAATATAACGGTCTACAGAATTCTGTTTTTGAAGAACTAAAAAACTGGCTGAGACAGAAAATTTGGATTTACAATGAAAAACATCAGGATGATAGTTTGAACCAAATACAGAGTTGTGTTGAACAACTGGCCGAAGTTAATTTCAGAATGTTACAATTAATAGAATCTATACGTATGCAAAGCTCGGCTGTGAATAATGAAAGACTTGATGAATTGGCCCGACTAATAAAAACTCAACATGAAAACTTAATATTGAACTCATTCGTTGTGGAGAATCAGCCAAATCGTGTCATGAAAACACACGGCACGTAAGTTTATCAGACATTTCGTTTAAAAAAGTACTTGTTCAAGGATTTTTCAATTTTTGTAGGTACTCGACTTCTGGTCGGTGGCTAATTGGACCAAAGCTAGGATTGCATAAAAGCAAAATAAACGTTGAATGCAAAATTGTATCAGGTATGTTTATAGTGTATAAGTACAGGGTGGGCCAAAAGAAGTCATCCATCCGATGTTGTTTGGCACTCTTTTTTCCTAAATGAAAAACTTCGATTCTGTTTTTTGATTATGTTTATTTGAACCTTTAGAATTGTATTGGTCAAGTCGAGAAGATGATATCGGCCAAATGGGCGCCGTTTTAGTTGATTGCTCGTTTTATGGCATTTTTCATCACTTCAGCGAGAACAGACAGACTCTCGCACTCGTGTCGAATGTTGTCCTTGAGGGCTTCCAGAGTCTCGGACTTGTTCACGTAAAAACACGGGACTTCAAAAAACCCTGTGATCTTGCGGGCCAGTGCAAATCGCCAAAACGAGAGTTGAGGCGACCCGGGAACGCCGCCTTCAGAATATTGGTTCATGTCGGTTCATATATCGCTGCATGGCTTGTTCACTTGTATTCTGCATCTGTCTAGTCCACAAATGTCAAAACAAATTTGATATTGGCGGCCATTTGCAAAAATAAGAGCATCTTCCAATAGAATGATTTCTTTTGGCCGACCTTGTATCAGCAAGGGTATAAAGATGACAAACTTTTCTCCAAACTTCGCACTTTATATATTGTAAGATAAATCTTTCTAAGAATAACGATGAAGAAAAACGTTAATAGTGAACAATGTCCATTGCTTTTGTTTGTTTTTCGTGGACTTTTTTGAAGTAAATTCAATTTACCTAAAAATTTTAGTGAGCTTAAGTCCGCCCAGGTACCTCCAACAGTTTGGCTCATAACTTAGATGCTGTTGTACCCTTCTAAGACGCAAAATGTTTGGTCGATGATATCCGATTCTTTTTAAAATTATAGCGTAAATTCACTGTGAATTCTAATATTTTAGCTAATAGAATTTGTATTAATTCGTGCACTTTAAAATGGTAAATTTTTTTAAAATTATCGTTCAAACAGTTTTAGAGAAAACTAACGCATAATTAAAACTATACTAAAATAAAAAAAAAAGGGAATTTTCTGTCGGTTATGAAAACCCAAAATAATATTGCATTCAAAGTTTCTGAGGGACCCTTTGGGATCAAGTTCGTTATTTGCCTTAGTAGCCAAACACTTTGTTGTCTTTGAAACACTCCCAACGCGTAGGCCTGGACTATGAGGACCAGGACCCACAGACACTTAGCATTTGAGGCCCGCTTCCCCATCTCGAAATAATTTCATTTTGCATAGAACAATTTATTTATTTACTTAAATAATCATCAGTGTTTAGAGTCGAAAACTCGACTTTTGATTCAAATCCATCAAGCTTGCACAAGGTTACCTTCTCCATGATGCGCGTTTACTTTAACGCTACAATAGAGAGAACTCCAGCCTTCCCTTGAAGTGGATACCAGACTTTGTAATAACCACTTAAGATACTGTGCTGTTGATCTCTGTCTTTTGATTATTCTCAAAATCTCAGAATTTTGTGCTCTTACATCAACGGGCTGCTTTTATTCGAGACAATTATCTTTAGCTGAATTTTCTTCAGCTTTTGGTTAACCGAGGATGGGTCAATTCAATCAAGTAGCAAGAGTGAGAGAGCTATCTACATATATCGATATATGACTTATTTACTTACTTATAATGGCTCCACTAGAGCGTGGTGCTCCTAGGCCTTGCGAAGTATGCCCCTCCAGCCGGCTTGATCTCTAGCCTGCCGTCTCCATTTTTGCACTCCAAGGTCTACCTTGGCTTCTGACTCAATCGGGTTTGGTCTACGTTCCAGCTCGTAAAGTCTTCAGACTTTACGAGCTGGAACGTCAATGTCGATTTGCTCTACATGGCCCAGCCATCTTAGTCGTTGTATTCGAATTTTTCTGGCTAGGCTTATTTCGCTTTACAGTTCGTATAGTTCGTAGTTGTATCTTTTTCTCCAAATGTTGTTTTCCCATAAATCGAACCCAGAACTTTTGTCTCGAAGACTCCAAGTAACTTTTCATCCGATTGGGAGAGAGTCCATGCTTCTGCACCATATAACAGGACCGAGATGATGAGTGTTAACAGAGTCTCCTTGGTTCTTCTTATTAAGGTTTTATTCCTCAATATGCTTATACAGTGCAAAGAAACAGCGATTATAAAGAGTTAGTCTACGTTTGATTTCACCAATGATGTTGTTGTCTGTGTTTACAGCAGTACCCAGGTGGACAAATTCATTGATTACCTCGAAGCTATACCTATCAATGGTTACGTTCTGACCAAGTCGGTGGTGGGATTGGACTTTTGTTGATGAAAGCATATACTTCGTCTTGTCCTCGTTTATTTTCAGCCCCATTCTGCTTGCGGCTACATAGTAATGAAGGCATCGGTTATACTATTCACTTTGTTCTTATCCCATCACGTAAGCACTTCAATGTCGTCCGCAAACCTAAGTAATTGTGTCGATTTATTAAAGATGTTGCCCGATGTCCTAGCATGGGTATACCGTATGACATCGACATGTAACAGTAACCAACTTACTTTTGATTTGACAAATGCGTAACCGTAAAAGTACAAATTTTGCGACTTAAAGGCTTACACCTGAAACAATTTTCTTTGCCAACTTGATTGTATTAAATTTAATGTTGCCCGGATGTCACGTTATATAATAGACTCTATGCAAAATTAACATATTTCGAGAAAACAAGCACTGCACTGTTTTTTATTGCTCACATCAAATCATAGGTGGCGCTGCTTACCGTAAGATGGTGCACAAAAAAGCCGCAGGAGCAGTCAATGAATCACAGTCTGCAAACTAGAACACATCCCGTGAAACGATCACATCATTTTTTGTGGGGATTCTACCCGTTATAGCCCGTTGAAATAAAGTGCTGAAGAGATGAGTACAAATACTCAATGATCTGGCCCAGGTACTGAAATTGAGGCTGACAGGAGAGAGCTCACTTATTGAGAGTTTCATTCGTTCAAAAAGTGCAATTCTAGAACGATTCTCAACACGAAAGAATGCATCTCTCATGGGTTGGGAGAATCGATCTGAATACTTTTCTGTCAAACGTCAGATGAGAAATAATTTGTTATTTTTTGTTGTTTGTTGTGAAATTGTGCCAGTCTGTGATAAATATAACAAAAATAAACAAATAATGAACGAAAAACTTAATATTTACTTTAATTATCCAATTAATTATCAATTATCTAATGATAACTTTTTCCAATGACAAAAGACAAAAATGAAATGACAAAAAGTATACTTCAAATTGACATGGATACCCAAAACAAGTTTCATTCAAAAGGGCAATTCTCGATTTTGAGAACAATTCTTCCAAATTTGAATGAAACTCGCTATTAGAAAGCAATAATCTGCATCATGTGCAAGAATTTTAGGACATTTGGTTCATATCCCTAATCGAATGCGTTAGTATGTAACATTACCAGATAATCTTTTTAAGGTTGTTCCTGCGGTGAAGGAACTCATGTATTTCGTTTATGAAGATTCCTTAAAACCCTTTCTGCACCTGGACTCTCCGCGAATAACTTTTTTCTTAAAGTGGGTGTTTCAACCCACCTTAAAGTGATGTCACTTAGAAATAATATTATAGAGGCCGAGAAGTATGAAGTACCTACTGTTCACACCAAGCATACTTACCGTTCATTCTTAACAATATTCCTTTTGAGTTTCTTGTGAGCGTATGTTTCGCCATGACCATCAGCAAATTGCAAGGTTCGACACTTCGAACCGCCGAGCCGGTATCGATCTCTGAACGTTTCTCACATACGTAACACTTTATGTTGCTTATTCACGGGTCAATAGCTAAGATTTTTTTTTTATAAAGGTAGAAGAGTAAAAAATGTTGTATGTAGGTATGTATATGCACGAAATTAAGTACTGTTTACGTATCCGTTCCAAGTCCACTTTATAGGTATTGGTATCTGCAAAAACAAAAATAAAGATACTTGATTCTGTATTCGAAGCGTACAAAGTCATTCAATATTAATAGAATTACGTATCCGAAGATAATATAACACTTGTTATATTACTTGTTACATTATCTTTGACGCAACCTTTTAGTTAAATTGAGTGCTCTACAATTTGACTTTTAAATGAACAACAGGATATATACACCACGTGTTCAAATCAAAGGCACTCAAAAAGAACCAACCAAAAACACTACCTTGGAGGTTTAAAGTGGCTTTTCATTGTTCTGCATCTTTATTTTTGCAAAAAAGAAGGATACAACATAATTTGTTTGTTATATTATAAAAATCGTACTTCTTTGATAGAGAGGGGAGATAAAAATGCAGAACATCTTGACGAGCACTTGTTTATGTGTTTATCTTTTCACTCTTCCGTATAATGACGTATAGCTCTCTCCCGGTTTACTTTTCTTGAAAATTGCAGAATTGCGGGTGGCAATGGTACAGTGGATGAAGTTCTTGGTTGCTAACCTAAGAGTTGTGCGGGTTTGAGCTCCAGCCTGGGCAGCAACTTTTCAATATTCCCCCAGCTTCAACTCGACGCCACCCGTGGGATTTTCATGAGATAAATATCACCTATTTTTCAATCCACTGTACCAACAAAAAAATCTTTCCTATCTTTCTATTCCTTCTAACTATTGCCGTGCAGTTTGCATTCAAAAAGACGTTGGGTCTTACAGGCATATAGTTAAAATTATTATTAAAAACATAAGCGAGAGCTACAGTACCTACGTTTGCAACGAACTGTTGGATACCCTATTCCCTATATTTTTGTATGTGTAAGCATATGCCTCCCGTAGCCAGCTGATGTTTCAGTTTCAGAAACAAAATTCTTCTTTAGCAGACAGAAAAAAATTCAATAACATTAATTTTGTGTGGTGTGATGTTCAATTAGTGCTGGCAAAATAAAAAAGACGTGCGCCACGCCCAAAGTTAAAACTTTTTATTGCCAAGGCATTGGTATGAGCTCAGTGACATTCAATTTTATTCTTGCAGATTTGAACAAAACAAGACAAAACTTAAATTTTTAAAAATTAGGTTTTGAAAGGAAATAGTGATTATGGGTGTTTTTAACAATTCTTGGGTCACACTCTGCTACGTAACCAAGGAATATCAATCTAAGTGTTCATCTTTTTACTTCAAAACTCTGACCGATAATTAAAAAACGTTAAAAAATTAATGCCTCATACAACTTTTGACGGAAACGCTCCTTAAAAGTGGGCGTGTCTTAAAAATTTGAAGCACTAACTGAGCTTTGATCAGTATTTAGGCATATGTGTAAAACTACAGCAGAATCGAGTAGTTTTTAAACAATCTTACCTGAACAAAGGTATTTTATCAAAATCACGCCTTCAAAAGTGGGCGTATTGAAAAAATTTACACAAGAAAATGTAGAGATATATTTTTCATAAAACGAACGGAAGGGAAAAGGTTTAAATTCAATATTGGTAGTACCTTAAATTTTTAAAACTACGTTTTTCGTTCTTTCATGAAAAGTGGGCGAAAGCCACGCCCAAAATTCAAGAATTTCTTTTCATACACAAACGATTTAGTTTCTACAAAGAGACGCAAAATTTTGGCTTGCGGATTCATTATAAATACCGTTTATTTACAAAAATAATTTTTAATAGTTTCTATTGAAAAGTGGCGTCAGCCACGCCCAAAATAAAATTTATTGATTTCATACACAAGATGTTTATGTGCAAGTAATGCCCACAAAATTTAATGTTTTTCTCTTTAATATAACATTTATTATTTTATAAAAACAAAATTGATGAAAAATGGGCGTCAGCCACGCCCAAACTGAAATATTTTTATTTGATTGGAAGAAAGTTTACCTAAAGCTTGCGTGTGCAAAATTTTAGCGTTATGCTTTTTTCGTAACTGTACAAAAAACATAATTTAATTTTACCAAATTGAGGTTGTTCAACAAAAACGGCAATTGTGGGCGTGTTTGTGGGCGGATTTTTCTGGTTCAAGAACTTAGATTTACTCTTGAACCAAAGATTATATACACCAATTTTCAGCTTTCTAGCTCAAAAATTGCGACCTCTAGAGAGTATACATACGGACGGACGGACGGACGGACGGACGGACGGACGGACGGACGGACGGACGGACATGGCTAAATCGACTAGGCTTTTGATTCTGAGTCAGAATATATATACTTTTCTATACCTAACGGTATTATTTCTCTATGTTACAAACTCCACACCAAATACAATATACCCATTCTATGGAATAGGGTATAATTATTATTAGATGTTGCACCAATGTAAATCCACCATATAAATCAACGCTATAAATCCGATTTCGAGAAAAATAAAGGATTAACAAATGTGAAGTTCAACAAAATTGTGTTCCATTTTTAAAGCACATCTGCTAAATCGTTAAGGCCACTCCTGTCATTGTAATGTCAGGTTTAATTTCGGTCTTAGATAATATTTTTTTCTCCACGAAAGAATGTTGGCCGTTGCAATTTAAAAATTTTGAAATAATTTTTTTCACTTAGTTCCTTATAGTAGTTTATATAGAGCGATTAATAATTTTGATATTTGTTTTCAGAAGCCGATATTGCAAAACTTCTTTGTGATGGAAAAAGCCAAGTGAGTAGGTTCTTAGATGCATCATCAGGAGAAATCCTTGGTATGACAACAATGCAATACCAAGAACCGAATCGTTTGCATTTCGCCAACTTCAAGTAAGTAATATTAAAATTTTATAAAACTGAAATTTAAAGAATTTTCTTTTCATGTATTTTTTTTTTATTTTAGCCTTAGCCTGAGAATTAGAAAAACTACAAGCCGTCGTGAGCTAGAAGGACCTTCTAAGTTTGACGAAAAGTTTGCCCTTCTTCTCTCGTTTCCTGTTATAATTAACGGATCTTCTTTTAAAGTAAGTAAGTGAGTTGGAAAATTGAAGTTCCAATATTACATAAAACAATTTGTTTTTAAATATTTAAAGGTTTGGACGCTATCCCTCCCTATTATGCTTTTAGTTCATTCAAATCCAGAGTCTCAAGCGTGGGCCACTATCTTTTGGAATAATGCGTTTTTGCAAATCGGACGAGGACCTTCGGATAAAATTACATGGGATGAACTTTCAAAAGCATTGTATTTACAGTTTGTCAGCTTAGCAGGGCAAGGTTATACCAATGAACACGAAAAATATTTATGTATGTATTTTGAAAATATCGCTGAAAGAAAATTAATACAAATTAAGTCCGCCATGTCGACGTTCCAATTCTAATTCACCGATGTCAGAGAAAGAACAATATTGACGAAGACAGACGGTTTACTATGGCATTGTGTTTCTATGGACAATATTGAAATGCCTGCCTCCAATCCTTTCGTGGTGTTGATTTTTTGGAAAATCTCTTCCCCTGGACTAGGATCGGCACACACTATCACGACTAGCTATTAGGTACATTATGGATATACATTGGTGAAGTTTTTGTCGCACAATGTCTAGATTGGGTAATTAGTAGAATTTCATGGCCTCAACAACCGGCTAAGCTTAAAAAAATTCATTTCGCCACGTAACGTTACTTAGATTACTCAGAACTCTCTCACTCTGTGCCTGTGCCATGACGATGACATAAGGCCATGTGAGATGTGACATAAGGCCATATACGAAGCGGCGTAATTTGCGGCGAATTTTAACCTTTTTTTTTATAAAGCTCAATTCATTATGATAATGAATTTGCAATAACAAAAGTCGAACTAAAAACATGTAATTTTCAATGAAGTGTTGTTGCTTTTGTCATCTCAATTTTTTTCTCCTAGCTTCCAATGATCAATCGTTTTTAATATTGCAACGGTAAAAACGGTTATTGTCACAGAAAAATATGGCCTATAACACTTAAGGACTATTCACATGAGAGCGACCAATGAACGAATAAATGAGATTTTTCATACTTCTAAACAATATTTTGCAACAAAAACTATTTCAAAATGATAGAAACTCATTAAATCTAATGTTTTAATTGAAGAAAAAAGAAATTTTAATGAAAACAAGTTGTTCGTCGCTAATTTCAATCTGACTGTTACGAATTGTCAAACCCTATTCGCGTTCCACATACCATCCACATCGCAACGAATAAATAATTCATGCTCGACTAACCTCAAAATCTCACTGTTCAATTGTGATTGTGATATACGGACACTACAATCGTTGTTCGCAACGAACAAAATAAATTGCATGTGAATGAAAGGTAAAAATGGACGAATGTTTGTTCATTCGTTGGTCGCTTTTATGTGAATAAGTGTCATAAGGCTTATGTCATGGCACCCACTTAAGTCAAAATTGCAACCTTCTATATTCAAATAAAAATTGAGGCACAAGGAGAGGTGTAGTGAAGTCTTAGTGACTTCTTGTGCGTGTGTTGATCTTCTGCAGGAATAGAATTTTCCGCCGAATTGAAACAGCTATACTCTGTCAGGTCAGAGTAAATGGTTTTCTGGGACTATTCTCCTTTTGCAATTGTTCCGTTGAATACATAATTCTGAAGAGATGTGCTTCCACATTTCTCGCGTGATAGCAGGATAGGTTTAACTAAGCGCAAATCACCACATCAATCAAGTCCAGCTTTATCTACCTAAAATTCCAGTACCTTTAACTCTTCATCGGTTCTAAATTTTTAGTCTTTGCAATAAAAGTCTGGGTTCTAGGACAAGAAGTTTCCCGTAGGACCTGCCTGCCGCCCCCTAGCAGGCGCACTTAAAATATCCTTAGCAGAAATGATTTTTTTTTAAATTTTTTTAACGACTCTTTTTTCAACAATTTTGAAAAGGAAATAATATTGTTTCAGATGAAAAGCTGTTTCAAAATGGAGACATGATGACGCCAATGAATCCAAAGGCAGAAATATCTTGGGAAAAGTTTTGCATAGATCCCATGTTAAACTATTCGTTTACATTTTGGGATTGGTTCTACCACTCCATGAAGCTTATCCAAGAGCATTTGGTTACTCCTTGGAATTTAAATTTAATTGAAGGATACATCAGTAAGAAAAGCACTGAAGAACGATTAAAATTGTGCAAAACGGGAACGTTCTTATTGAGATTTTCTGATAGCTTGAAGGGTAAATAGAGAGAAATAAGAAATACTAATTTGTATCAAAGCAAATTAACAACTTTTGGTTTTGTTTACAGGTGCGATAACAGTATCATATGTAAATGATCACAAGAAAATAGACCATATTCAACCTTGGACAAGCAGGGACTTAAAATTCCTATGTTTAGTAGATCGATTGAAAACAATTGACGAGTTAACAAATTTATTTCCTACTGAAATGAATAAATGCGAAGTATTTGAAAAATTTTGTTCGCCAAAAAAGACAAGTAGTAAAAACATATTGTCCAAGTTCTGGATGCAAGTAGTCTGGTGACACTTTTTTTCTAAGATCGAGCCACAAATGCAATATCAAAGCTTTCGTTTCCAAGAAGATGGAGTAAGCCCGAACGCGAAAAAACTAAAATGCACGACTGGGTAGCACGGACTTGATCTTATGTCTGATGTCTGATAATTGCTTAGTGGCTGCATAATGTATATTAAACAAAAAAAAATTTTTTTAATTTATTTATTTTAAAACTAAATGTACATCTAGAAAAAAAATATTAAAAATCGTATGACCATTTTTTTTTTAAAGTGTTTTTTTTTTGAAAAACTTTTTGAAAATTTGTTTGAGTACTATGTGATCTTGAGAAAATCTGTAACTTTTATCTAAGAAAATAATTTAAAAAAAAATTGACTCACCCGTTTTCAAAATATTTTGAAAACTGAATTAAAAAAAAAATTATTAAAAATAAAAAAAAATTTCTTTTTAATTTTGAAGTTTTATATCAATAGGGTCAAAAATGACTTCCCGAATCTAAAATTTCATTGAAATCGGATGTATAGTTTACGAAAAAACTTGAATTTAAAATTCAGGTTCTATAAGAGGTACCGTTGTAAGACATACTCCGAAAAATCTTTTCCAACCAAAAGATAGATTGTCTTAAGCATTCTGAAAGTTTTAACAAAATCGTTACAGCGGTTTTCGAGAAAATCAAACTTTTTGTTTATAATTGTATGACAGGTACCATTATTTTTCGACCTAGAGCAAACATGAAAAAAGACCCCCTAAAGGAAAGTCCAAATAATTACTAAATACCAAATTTGAAGCAAACAGACAGGCAGACAGATGGACGGAATTCGCAGACCGACTTTTTTCATCGTACGTAATGTCATGTTTGATTATTATAATTTTTTTTGGCACGAATCCATAACTTGCCTTATAGTACCTACCTATAATCGCAAGTAAAAATTGGTCTCACGATTTTGACATTATGTTAAATAATTGCTTATGGGCTGCATAATGATTAAATAAAAAAAAATATTTCGATAACCATAGGAGGCAATTTGAAAAAATCAAATACGCCCATTTATAGGTATTCAGCAAGTACAAACACTAATCATTTTTGAAAACAAAAATTTAATGAGCTGTTTTGAAAATATTAAATATTCATTAAAAACATTGGAATGTAGTATAAATTGAGTTTCCTTCTATATATATAAAAATGGATGTGTGTATGTTTGTATGTATGTTGTCTATGGACTCCTAAACCGCCCAATGGATCTTTATGAAATTTTCAGGGTAAATATAGTTCAGTCCAGCCAGGGATGGTTCCTGTGAAGGTTTGGTTCCGATCGGGTGGAAGACAAAAATAAAATGCAGACTTTTAACATTTTTTGGATCATTTTCTTTTTTTTTGATTTTTGATTTTTTTCATACATTTTAGCTGTTTGAAACATCAGCAAAAATTCCGGAATGGCCAATCGGGTCGAAGACAAAAAAATGCAGGATTTAACCAAAAATATTGTTTATCCACTAGCATTGATATAATTACATAATATTATTGTAACTCCAATACCATACCCATTATGTATTTGTATTTTCATAATTGCTTTCGATGGGAACAACCAACCAAATTGTTTCCCACCGATAGCACTAATTATAGAATAAGCATTTTTTCGAAATATGAACTTTGTAAACGCGCAATGAATTTCAGCGCATATTGTTATTGAAATATGAATTTTATAAACGCGCAATTCCAGCGCATATCGCTATTGAAATATAAACTTTGTAAAAGTGCAATCCCAGCACATATTTTTAAAACAATGAATTGAAATGTGAACCTTCAAAAAATGTAAAAGCGCTAGCGCGCGAATAAAAAATACTTTTCTTTCAAGATAATAAAGATTCAGTTTTTAAACATTACTCAAACCAAAAAGGTGTTTTTATACACTTAACTATATGAAATAAATAAATAAATTTAATTTCACATTAAATAAGTGTTTTTTTAGCGTAGCAATGCGCGCCGGGTACCGCTAGTTATCTATATTATGTGTGAAATTTCGAAAGAATCATTTGTTAGTAATACTACGTTGAAAACACAGTTTTTTTAAATATGGAAATTATTGTTATAACCACTCAATTCTATCTTATACCGCCAACCCCTCGCCTTCTAAGGAAAACCGGAAAAAGTTCAAACAAGCTAAAAAGTCCTGTAATGATCACATTTAAAGAACAAAATTTTTGCATGAACAAAAATTAAGGCAAAAAATACTACAATGTCCCATCCCAAAGGTAGTAAAATTTGTTGGTCATTTGTAAAAAACGTACGTAACTCTACTACGTCTTCGGTTCTGACGCTTGTTGACAATAACACTCCTATGGTAAGCTCCCAAGCGAAAGCTGATTTATATGCAGCAAAGTTTGTTGCTAATTCAACGCTATCCCATAAAGTGTGATATGACTCGTCTTGTATAGGGTTCTCCTATATAAGAGGTGTTAATTTTGAATAGCCCGCTATTTCGGCAGTTGTCACTTTTGAAGCTGAATTTTTTTAACATTTGACAAGTAGAAACTACGCCATTGATAAAAATGGAACCATACATGCCTTAACAACGCATTGAAATTATTAAAATTCATAAATAAAACCTCTTATTGGAAACCCCTATACTTGAGAACATGAATGGTTTTATGGGACAAACCTTGTTTCGCACTCGTACAGTTGCAAGAGTACTAAAAGATCTCGACCCACACAAATCAGCTGGCCCGGTTATAGTATTTCTCCAATAGTTCTGAAGAGGTGTGACTGCCAAAAATACTGCTTAAGCTTTTGTGGCTTTTGCCAGCATCTGCCCAGCGCATCCCAGTTCATCCCACTCAAGCTACCAGTCAATTGCACTTACGTCCATTCTTAACAAGGTCATGGAAACTTGATAAACTTTCAGATCAAGAAATATGTATTCTTTAAATTTAAGAAAAGCTACATACATTTTAGGTTTGATTCATAAAAGTTAAAAGACATTGTAAATGAATATTATATAGACATTCTTAAATTGTAAGAATGTGTCATGCTCTTATGAATCTTTTCTAAAAATTATGAAAAACAATACTTAATTTTTAGGAATTTTGTGTTTGGGCCATTTTCCTGCTTTAACAAATATCTCCAAAATTCATTGATTTTAAGTACCTTTTTGGTTCAGCGGTGAATCACCCTGTATTATTTTAGTGAGATTTTTTATCAAACACAACAAAATAACCAATGAGTTCCCCAATCAGATGTGATATCATCATTAACATTTATTTTATTCCATAATTCACAGTGACCTTGCTTAAGTTTTTTTTAAATTAGAGTTTATGTTTCACCAATGATTCTTCAATTAGAAAAGATACGTGCTCAATTTTTAAATCAGTTTTTCTCCAAATAATAATAATGACTGTATTGATACCTTAAAAACAATAATATAAAAAACAAACAATATAAATAAAATGCACGTTTGGGTCGCACGAACTTGCTCTAATGTGTGACAGTGGTTTTGGGGCTTGAGATTTTGATCAAAATAAGTTTTTCGAAATTCTTAAATAAATACTTAAACTAATTTGAGCTGAAAAAAAGTGCGCCATTTTATTTCTTGGATAAATTTAAATTTATGAGAATAAAGGACCATGGGCAATTTTGTATGGAGTCTGGGCCCAAATTTCAACATTGCTCAACAGTGATGAAACTTATGTCATATGAAAGCTTATGAAGAGTACTTTATTTCATTATATGGTAGCTAAATTGAAATCGAGAGCAAAAATGGTTTTTTGGCTCATTTTATAAAAAGTTTTTTACCTTTTCTGAAAGCCAGAAGTCCGTTCTTTCATTTCATTTTACATTTGGTTAAAAGTTATTGGATGTTGCATGCTGCAGAGAAAATATTGTTTTTTATAATAATTGAGGAAAGGAGAATAAAAAGGTATAGTAAACATAGTAATGAGTGTATATAAGAACAAATAAATCAATGGAAGAAAATCGCTGCGTTATGTGTTTGCGTTTGCGGCCTTTGCGGGATTTCTGGCCTTCAGAAAAGGTAAAAAACTTTTTATAGAATGAGCCAAAACACCATTTTTGCGCTTGATTTCAATTTAGGTGCCATATAATGAAATAAAGTACTCTTCATAAGCTTTCATATGACATAAGTTTTATCATTGTTGAGCAATGTTGAAAATTGGGCCCAAAATGCCCGTGGTCCTTTATAAAAATTTGTGGAGCAGTTTATAAGAAAAAAAGTTTTTTTTTGAAAAAAAATGTTAAAGCTTTTTTCAAAAAAAAAAATCAAAAAACGCCAATTCATAGGTATTCAGCAAATACATTTGTTATTAATTATTGAAAAAAAAAAAAAAAAAATTATTAATGAGCAGTTTTCAAAATATTATTCAAAATAGTTTGAGTCAATTCAATCAAGCCGTTGCGAACTTATGGCCATTTGAATAAAAGCCGTTTAAACCTGATTTTCGTTACGACCATTTAAGCCAAAAACAAAAACGCAACTTTGTTGGAAATATCTTATGTAAGTTAAATTCCGAGTATAATCAAAATCGTTAAAGCCGTTTTCGAGTAAATCCAAAATGAAAAAAACAGTTACATGAAAGGTACCTACCAGTTTGAGCCGGGTTAAAACGAAACAAAAAAAAAAAACCTCGGCAACCGTTTTTCTTCAAACTGCTGTATACCAAGCTTAGGGAAAATCTGTCAAGCCGTTTAGGTTGTAGCATGACGTGGAAAAGCGCACATCCGCACAGACAGACCGACGCGACGGACGGTATGGCGAAACCCACTTTTTTGGGCTTCTCTATCATCGTAATGTCATGTTTGATTAAAACCTCGATTTTTTTTCTGCACGAAACCAATACTTGCCCTATAGAGGAAGTAAAAAAATTCAGCCATATGATTGGTCGTACCTAAAAAGCTTCACTGATTGAGACATACAGATGGACAGACTTTTTAGACCATCTTCGTCTTCGCTATCATCGTAATGTCATGTTTGAATGTTATCTCACAACTTTTTTTTCGACGAATGCATACCTTGCCTTATAGAACCTATAATCGGAAGTAAAAAATAAGATGGGCGACGGGGTCGCACATACTTGCTTTAAAGGTGGATAATTGATTAGGGGCTCCATATTAAAAAAAAAAAAAAAAAGGTTTCATAAAAATCTTTGAATTCTTTCAAGTCTAAGTAAGCAAAAACTATTGAATATTTTGGCCAATTTATGAAATGTAAGGTTTGTTTTGCAATATATTCCGAAAAATTTTGTTTCATATTTTTCTTTTTTTTTTAACTAAAACAAATTGAAACATTCATTAACGAGCTTAAGTTTTTGGCAAAACAGCACCGAGAAAGTCTTATTAAAGTTTTTAAAGCCGTTTTCGATTAAATTAAATGCCTTCTTAACAATTCTATGGAGCTAATGGGAGTAAAAACTAAAAATACTTTACGTGAGACAACCAAATTAATAGGTACCTTACCTACTAACTACCTAAGTTTAAAGAAAATCAACTCATCTGTTCAGGCTGCAGGGATGCGAAACGATGGACAGACAGATAGATGGCCAGAATTTTTAGACGAATTCCATACCATAGAAAATTCGTGTTTGATTGTTGTCTCAATCTTGTTTGCACGACTCCATTACTCTTGCTTTATAGTGCAAGTAATAATGGTATAGCTCAATTAAGCAAAGCTTAGGAGCTTGTACGTATATATGGCCGCAGTGTAAAATATTCGGCATTTCGTTTTTATGTTTGTTTTTTTTTATTATGTGAATAACTTATTTTTATCTTTTTAATGTTATTTTTTCTGTGAATCGATAACTGAAGTATATAATTTTGTTAATGAAAATGTGTTGATATGGTTCATTTATTGCGTATCTGTTTGATTATGTACGCAAGTCAGGTATGCTTGAAATAATAATGATATATTTAAGCTGCTATTTTTGATGACGTGTTCCTTAAGAATGGGATATATTTCTAAGAAATATTTTTTAAATTATCCTTTAAGTTACATTACTTCCTGCCATATCACTGGCATCCCAGACGAGTAAGCCGCAAGTCTGATTGGGGATCTTGCGATTTTTAAAACAGAGCTCTAAGCATTAGCTTTGAAACTAAATTATGGTGCAACTATGTTGAATGTTGCCTTTTCACAGGCATGGCTTTTTTTCCAAGTTTTCCGTAGATACATAGATAGGTAGAAATGGCAGTTTTCATTTGAGCTGGAAAAGCTCCTAAGAGCCCAATTAGCGCTGGTATGCGCCGTTTAGTAACCATAACCTAACAACTTAACGAAGGATGATTTTAATAAGCGATTGGGCAGGGTGCAACGATATAATCCGCTGGATTAAAACATGCCAGACTCCAGTCACCTGCCTAGGTAACGGTTGCAATTTGCTGGTAGGTCATGGTAAGCTTTATACATGAGAGAGTTCGTTCGGTTTGCGGGTCGATTTTGTGTCTGTGCAATCATAACTCCCCACCTAAGCGACATTTGTATCCCCTCACAAGTCCTCTGCGAGACCTTGATTTTTGGCTGACTGGGGGGTTACGGAATGTGAAGAAATTTTTTACGGAGGTGGACGGGATGAGCTGACCCTATATTCTGGAAGAGGACTCAAACTGCCAAGCCAAACCTATCACATATTCATGTAACCGCATTCTCCAAGGATCATGCTCCACCACCTAGTCCTGTGTCAATCCTTTAATTGTTTCGATTGAAAAATACTTGTCAAGGTAATTAGTGAGGATAGCCATTTTGTCGCATCGAGAAAGTTGATTAGATCCTTGATCTTCATAAAAGTTCCACTTACGGTTCGCACCCTTATGCGAGATAAAGCCGGACATTGACAAAGTATATGAACTACAGTCTTCTTCTCTGTCTCATTTCTACAAGAACGGAAGTTGTCGTTAAAAAGAATACCTAGCCTTGAAGAATGTACATGTTCCCCTACTGGCCAGTGACCCGTGTTTATTGCCACCACACTATTTACATCTGACCGGTTTTTGGTTAGAAGTTCGTTTGTCCGATTTGTACAATATGTTTTCGATAGGTAGACCAAATAAAATTTCGCTTCCCAAATCTTTAACATAAGGACTACGACAAAGTGAATGAGATGTCTTTCAAGACTAATGAGGAAAACATCACCATTTTGGCGACATTTTGATACCGACAAGGTCGCGCGTTTGAGAAAAGCATTAAGAGATAAGTCTTCTTCAGAGGTTATCAGAATTCTTGAGCAATATTGGGATAGCTAGAGACTTAACATCAAAATCATAAATTCGAAATTATTTTGTTTATTCTAGGGTTACTATAGAAAGAAATGAACAAAACAAGCGATCGTTTACACTGGCGAGTAAAAGCGTACAACCCTTACCCGGCACAAAGCGTTACTGGCTGCTCACAATGGTGTAGCAGTAGCAGTAGCACGCAGCAATGTCAAAGTTAAATGTATGTAGATCGTATTGCACGGCTACAATGTGAAGTAGCAGATGCAGCAGAGAGAGTCGCTGAAGTACAAGTCGACTCGACTTGAACTTCACGACCTGCTGCGCTGCAAAACAACAACAAACCAAAATGGCAGACATGATTTTTGTTTGAGTTCTGTGCTACACATTGTATTCGTGTATGCTGCTTTGTGAGCTACTTTTTTGGCATTTACTTTGACATTGCTGCGTGCTACTGCCACAGACCAAGAAGATATAGACCGCCAACTCACCATATGGTCTCTCTGTTTCCCACCAAGCTAAAAATCAGCTGATATACCATTTATTTTGAGAGTGTGACGCTCTCCCTTGCTTTAAAACCCATTTAGCAAACACACCTAAAAAATAAATGGCATACGCAGGTATAGTTGCCATTACAAAATGCACAGAGAGAGATGTACACGTATTCACAGACTAGAAAAAATATTTCGAGGGTGTTTCAGGCAAGAGCAGTACGAGTTGGCGGTCTGTATATAGTCTGTGGCTACTGCTACTGCTGCACCATTGTGCGCAGCCAGACAATGGAAAAGATTCGAGTGTTTTAGAAGCATTGCTGAAGAACCTGGCTTGGTCTACAGGTTGTCGGAGTACAAATAAAACTATTCCAACGTGTTTTAAAAAAATTTTGACAGCATTTAAAAATCACTTTACTAGAGCGATATTTATGCTCAGATTTGTCACGACTTTTTCATAGAAAATTTTTAAAATCAAAGATAAAATATACCATTTTGATTTTAATAATCCGAGAAAAAAATGGTAGTTATTCGAACTATGAAGTTTTCAGGCATCCTACAGATTAGCACAGCGCTGCTAGGTCGATATTGTGAAGTTTGGTAGTGATTGGATCGATTTATTTACATAATAAATATATGTAAAACTAGCCTTTACCCGCGGCTTCGCTTGCGTTTCAGCTGATCAAGAAGTAGACTGTAGCTTGAGGAGTCGTCTACCGTAATCTAGCTTCTTCTTCTTTTATAGCTTTATAATTCCATACCTAAATTAAACCGTGATAAAAATAAACCTATGTGCTATACCAGATTATAATCTAGCTCTGTGCCAAATTTCATCCAGATCCGTTAAGCCATTCTGGCGTTAGTTAGCAACAAACATCCAAACATCCAAACATCGTAACTTTTACATTTATAATATTAGTAGGATAGTAATTAAAAAGGTTTTATTTTCTAATGGTAATACTTGAATTAATTTTGTAATACATTTCCTTGTTAAGAACATATTAAAAAACAATATAAAAGGCCTGCATTGCTTGTATGACGGCACTGATTTAATAACCAAATTCCCGCACACACTTACTATGACAAAGACCTTCAAGAACATATAAATTGTCTATCATTTTATTGCTGCAGAAGCTCAAAAATTAAATTGTAGTATTTAGTTTGTACCCGAACGTCAATCAGACAAGTTTGAAAACCCCTGTTCCGCTAGAATTTATGTCTCAATTCTGTGCCTATAATCTGCTCTCAGTATTGTGGTTAAATATATGTAAAAAAAAAAATTATACTAAAATTATTGTGTTCTAAGCAGCCTGATCAAAACGTTCAAAGCCAAGGTGATGTTTTAGAAAAATTTTAAAACATAATTCTTATGGAAGTGCCATATTTACTATTTCTTTATTTGAAGTGTAAATAATTAAATTTAAGTTATTTTTTTCAAATATTTATCTAGCCAAAGCTGGAGATTAAATAATCTCATTAATTTTGGAATTATTTAAGCTTAAAATTTTGTCCATAGCTTGAATCTTGGTGAAAATTGAGTTCAAACTTATGGAGTAAAAGCATGTTTAGATATTTTCTAAGCCTTGGAATTGGTATGTTTTTAACGATTTTTGAGTTATTTTGTACCATGTTTTCCTACATAAAATTATGGTTTCGCAGTGCGTTTTGTGCGATGTTTCTTAGGTCTTATTTTTAAATAATTTCAAATTCAGGAAATTCTTCAGTTTTCACATTGGAAAAGAATGTAAAAATATTCAGCCCACCCGTTTCCAAAATATTTAAAAAACTACAAAATTGTTTTATTTGTTAAAAATAAAACAAAATTATTTTTTTTTTAAATTTTCAAAATCAATATTGTATGGGTTATAAATGCCGTCTTGTGTTCAATTTTTATTTAAATCAGAAATGTAGTTAAGGTGTTTCTATGAAAAAAAAAACCGTCCTATTAGAGTCAACGTTATGAGGCAAATTCTGATCAATATCAAATCGAACCAAAAGATAGATTGTTCTAAAAAACCAGCTCCCAGAATGTTTTATCGTTGTAGGTGTTTTGGAGATAATTAAACTCTTTTTTGATTAGTGTAAGGCTAAGAATTGGTTTTATATGCAGTTTGCAGCTCACAAATCCCTCAAAGGATTTAGGAAGATTATTTTATTCAACTGATTTTCAGCAATCAATTTCAAGAAGAACAGAAGGCATTATTCAATAAAATTAATTAATTATAATATACTTATGTACCTACCCATACCTATACATATAATATATTTATATGTGTTTATAAAACAAAACAATTAAAAATTTCGCAAGAAAATCCATTAAGTCATAGCACATCATTATTGTTAGTTGTCTTAAAATTTGATAAGAGGGCCAAAATTTCAACAAGGCTTATCGTTTTGTCAACAACGGATGTACGAATCTGAATTTTTTCTAATGAAATGAAGACTTCTTACTAAGCCAAATAGAACTTTACCAGATTAGAGCTTTGTTTTATTTTTTTGTTGCTCAAAGCTACCTCTCCTATAAAAAAAAAAGTAGAAAAAGATTATTCCAATAAGATTTTTTTATTATGTTAAAAAAAAAACAAACAAAATAAAAACTACACTAGTCGGCATAAGTATTTTGACGAAATAAAAGTCGTGCATTTCTATGTGTAACTTTTTAATGGCTTTATAAAGAATTTTTGTTTATTTTTTCGTTTTTACGTACAAATAATACAAACTTAAAAATAAGCAAAAACAATTTTTTTCGTAGAAACTTTTAAAGATATCAATTAATTAGTAATTTCAAGTGTTGGCATAAGTATTTTGACAAGTATGTAATACTAAGAAAAAAAGTTTAAACTTAACAAAAGTAAAGAAATGAAGAAGAATTTAGTAAAATATAAAACCGCCTTTGGGTTCAATAAATTTTTGAAGGCATCTCGTTACTGAATCCACTAAATTTTGAAGGATCTCTGGAGATATCTCTTTCCAAAGAAAAGTGACTTCAGAATCAGTCTCCTCTCTGGTTTTATTTAACAAAACTATTCTTTTGCTTTGCAAGAAAGACCAGACGTTCTCTTTAATAATTAAATCTGGACTTTAATGTGGCTAATCCAAAGTGGTAATACCAAACATCCTCTAAGAAGTTAGTTATCATCCGGACTTTGTGGCGTGGGACATTATCTTGTTGTTGGATAAATATAAATAAATAGCCTATCTCCGGAAGGAAAGGCATTATCAATTTGGGTACTAATACATTGAATTTGGTTCATTGAACCGGTGATAGAAACCAAGTCACCCAGCCCATTTTACGTAACACATCTCCATAACATGACGGGCTATTTTGTTGCCCTACTATACCTTTGACAATCTTACACAAAATTTGTTTTTGATGAGAAATACCCTAGGGGGCGTCCACCTGTCCATAGGACGCTTCTCCAGAACTCCTTTGGCTTGTGCCAATGTTCTTTTGCAAAGAACAGTATTGAGCTTGTTTGTCTTTGACATAATGTACGCACGTCCTTAGCTTTAAATGTCTTAAATTCTCTATCTTTAAACGTCGTCGGCCTGTGCGCTCACTTATTGGATTCTTAGCCGTCCAATTCCATTGATCTGCATCAGATTTAGGGTTCATAAATAAAAAAATTGAATTCCCGTAGAAAGACTCGGTCTTCAGTGGACGAAATTTTATGCTTAGCAGCTGATCTAGTTAGGTTTATTATGTCATTATGCTTTTTTAACTTATTAATTTGATATTGCACGGTTTGACGCGACACATTAAAATCATTTGCAATGCCTTTTACTGCATTTCCAACTTTAAATTTTGCTGCCATTGACGATCTGATAACCAAACTTAAATCAACCGTTTTACCCATGGTTTTTAATGACTTTTAATCAATTTTTAATTTTAAGTTTAAGTTAAAACTAAACGTTCCTCTTATTGAGAGTACTATAGATTATAAATGCAATGCCGACGGTCGTGGTTTTTTTTTTAATGAAACTTCTTTAGTATCTGGATGATTTGATACTTGAGGAAACGGAAATGCGGTTTGACACTTTTAAGCAAATAAATCAAACAAATTAACGGCAACAAGCCAGAGAGAGAACGATTGAAATAAAAAAACCATGACACAGTATTTTATATTCTAGCTCTTATTTTCGGGTCTGGTTCAAAATCTCGAAAACCAAAATCCCGAAAGTTCAAAATCCCGAAAAATCAAAATCCAGAAAAATCAAAATCCAGAAAAATCAAAATCCCGAATAGCAATCAATACTGATAAATCGGATTAGTGATGCAGCAGGCGCCTGTCTCAACAGTTTTCATAATCAGCAGTACTTGGATGGCCCGCTTCGCGGGTTCTTGGGATTTTAACTCCCTTTTTCGGGGACACACCCGCTCACGCAGCTTCGCTGCTCCGCTAAGGGTATGTAAATTTGTCAGGCAGGCGCCTGTGTCTGTAACATTTGTAATTAATTTGACCTGGGTGGCATTTTCTCCTCCTTTTCGGGGGCACACCGCGCTCACGCAGCTTCGCTGCTTCGCTAAGGGTATGTAAATTTGTCAGGCAGGCGCCTGTGTCTGTTACATTTGTAATTAATTTGACCTGGGTGGCCCGCTTCGTGGGTTCTTGGGATTTTAAGGGGCCAGTTATAGCGATACGGAAAACCAAACCGAAAAAATTTTCAAATGGAAAATTTGGTATAGTATAATCAGATTTAAAACACAAATGCTACACTGATCGATGGCAACCAACTCAGAGAATTTATTTTACAAATAAAAATTTGAATTGAACTTGTACTTTTTGTTAAAAATGCATTTAATCATTTTTCTGTTATACGTATAAAAGAAAAATAAAAAAAATACATTTTTAACAAAAAGTGTTTGTTCAATTAAAATTATTATGAAAAAAAAAAAATCTCTGCATTGATTGCCATCGATCAGTGTAGCATTTGTCTTAAAAATCGAATGAGAACATAAAACAATTTTCATTTGAAACTTTTTTCGGTTTGGTTTTCCGTATCGCTATAACTGGCCCCTAACTCCCTTTTTCAGAGACACAACCGCTCACGCAGGTTCGTTGCTCCGCTAAGGGTATGTGCAGTTGTCTGACAGGCGCCTGTGTCAACAGTTTTCTTAATAAACAGTACTTGGCTTTTTTTCGGGATTTTGAACATTCGGGATTTTGAGTTTTCTGGATTTTGATTTTTCGGGATTTTGATTTTTCGGGATTTTGAATTTTCGGGATTTTGGTTTTCGGGATTTTGAACGGATCCCCTTATTTTCTCCCTTGCTACGTAGCCTCTCACTTTAGTTTACTAAGCATTGTATATTGTGTTGAGCTAAAGTGAGTGAGCAGGCGCGTTGATACGAGCAAGTTAATAAGTTTGTTAATATAAGGTACGTGATTTGCATGCTGTCTAACAGAAGAAGCTTTAGAAAAGATTTGAATGAGCTTTGTCATTGAATACATAAACTATAGTACTACCACTTGAGACGCGCCATCTATCGACGAAAAACTAAGCTCTAGAATACCATGGGAAGCAACAACAACAATTAAAATGGCGTAACGTAAAAAAATTGTTGTTGTTGCTTCCCATGGTATTCTAGAGCTTAGTTTTTCGTCGATAGATTGCGCACCTCAAGTGGTAATACTATAGTTTATACAGGGTGATTCACGAATGTTGTGCCAAAAAGATAGAGCGTGTAGGTTCTGTTGAGACAAGAAAAAAATCATATGGGAGGGGGGTCTATTCCCCTCCGTTTAGCCGGGAGGGGCAATTTTCTAAAAACATGACTTTCATGGCATAGCATGGCAATGTGAAGAAGTAGGTTCGGTAATTTTTGAATACCTTGGCAACAAAAAGTGAGAGAGCCATACAGTTTTCAGTGTTGGATTTAAAATTAATGAGAGCATTAAATTCTGAGAATACAAAAAATACTTAACTACGTACAATTTTGAAAAAAAATTAGTTTTAAAATTATTTTTTTTTATTTTTTTTTCAAAATTTTGAGTTTGAAAATAATATTTTGAAAACAGTTCAATAGAATAACTTCATTTAAAATTACAATAAAATAATAAGTTTTTGGCTTTACAAAAAAGTATATCATGGCATTGTAGATGTTACTGTTATTTTTTAATAATTTTTTTTTTCAAATTTAAGTCATGTTTTTAGAAAATTGCCCCTCCTGGCTAAATGGAGGGGAATAGACCCCATTCCCCCTCCCATACGATTTTTTTCTTGTCTCAACTTAACCTACACGCTCTAGCTTTTTGGCACAACATTCGTGAATCACCCTGTATAATGCAATAGCTTAGTTCAAGAAGAATGCAAAATGCAAACAAATGCATAAGAAAAGTTTTTATAGAAAATTTTCCTTCCAAAATTATTTAAGTTCTAAAAGAGAGAGAGAGAGAGAAAACTTCAGGTTTCCAGTCTTCTTTCAGGACAAAATTCAATAACATTAATTTCGTGTGGCCGATGTTCAATAAATGCTGTCGCAATACAAAAAGGCGTGTGCCACGCCCAAAGTTGAGACCCTTTATTGCCAGGGCAATTACTATGAACTCACTGACATTAAGTTTTAAGCTTGCAGATCGATTTGAACAAAACAAGGCAAAACTTATTATGGGTGTATTTAACAATTCTTGAACCAAACTCTGCTACATAACCAAGGAATACAAACCAAAGTGTTCATCTTCTTACTTCAAAACTGCGACCGATAGTTGAAAAACATTACAAAATCAATGTACCTATATTACGACTTTTGAAGGAAACTCCATTAAAAATTTGTAAAAAAAATTCAAAGCCTTAACTGAGCTTTGATCATTAGTCAATTTTCAGGCATATGTGAAAAAACACAGCTGAATCGAGTAGTTTCTTAACGATTTTACTTGAATAAAGGTATTTTATAAAACTCACGCCCTCAAAAGTGGGCGTATTGAAAAAATTAACGCAAAACAAATAAAGATATATTTTTCAAATAAAGAACGGAAAAAAGGTTAAAATTGGATATTGGTTTACAACTACGTTTTACGTTCTTTCATGAAAAGTAGGCGGAAGCCGCACCCAAAATCAATTTTTTGATTTTATACACAAGATGTGTATGTACAGTTATATCTAACTACAAAATTTAATGTTTTTCGCTCTAATGTAAGCATCGTTACTTTTTACAACCAAATTGTTGGTTTTGTATAAAAAGTGGGTGTCAGCCACACCCAAACTAAAATATTTTGATTTAATTGGAAGAAGATTTACCTAAAACTTACGAGTGCAAAATTTTAGAGTTGTGCTTTTACGGTAACTGTACAAAACATAGTTTAATTTTGCCAATTTGAGGTTGTTTACAAAAATGGTGATTCTGGGCGTGTTTGAGGGCGGATTTTACCGGTTCAAGAACTTAGCTTTAGGTGCTCTTGAACCAAAGATTATATATACCAAATTTCAGCTTTCTAGCTCAACTGTAACAGAGGCCTCTATAGAGAATACATACGGACGGACGGACGGACAACGGACATGGCTAAATCGACTAGGCTTTTGATTCTGAGTCAGAATATAATATAGGTACATTTCTATACCTAACGGTATTATTTCTCTATGTTACAAACTCCACACCAAATACTATATACGTACCCATCCTATAGAATAGGGTATAACAAATAAATATGTATAATAGCCACAGCCACTAACGACAGGAATGTTGCCAAGTTGGCGGTGCCCGTAAATTAAAGGCACTTTGCCATGACTTCTGGGTTTCATTAAATAATGCATTGAGTAAACTTAATTTAATTTTTTTATTTTTAATACTATTTTCAGGAAAAACCTACTTAAATTGATTCGTAAATGGACGGACTAAATAACCTAAACATGAGTGTATTGAATACATGGGATAATGTAAAAAAATCACAGAAGGCAACGTCCATAATGAAGATCTTCTATGATCGGCTCGGTATTTTTGAAATTCGAGTGCATTTCTCAGAATGGATTGCAAAGAGATTAGAGTAAGTCGTAAATTTGCATTAATGAATCAAAAAAATATAAATTTTTTTTTTTTAACTCCAGAAATGTTTTGAATACAAATTGAACATAATACTTTCAGACCCGAGGGCCAAGGTATTCAAAAATTACCCAACCTACTTCTTCACAAAAACACGAAAAAATTGGCTAAATGATCACCTGTGCCATCCCGATTTTCTTGTTTTTGTGAAGAAGTAGGTTCGGTTATTTTTGAATACCTTGGCAACAAAAAGTCATAAAGCCATACAGTTTTTAGTGTTGGATTTAAAATTAATGAGAGCATTAAATTAAAATACTTAATTACGTAAAATTTTGAAAAAAATTAGTTTTAAATTTTTTTTTTGTTAATTTTTTTTTTTTCAAAATTTTGAGTTTGAAAATTAATATTTTGAAAACGTTTCAATAGAATAACTTCATTTAAAATTACAATAAAATAATAAGTTTTTGGATTTACAAAAAGATATAGCATGGCATTGTAGAAGTTACCGTTATTTTTTAATACATTTTTTTTTTTAAATCTAAGTCATGTTTTTAGAAAATTGCCCCTCCCGGCTAAACGGAGGGTAATAAACACACCCTCCAATACGATTTTTTTCTTGTCTCAACAGAACCTACACGCTTTATCTTTTTGGCACAATATTCGTGAATCACCCTGTATATGGTTCGACAGAAAGTGTAAGAAATGAGGACATCTAACGAACGGAAAGTACATTCTCGCACTCCAAGTATTCGGAGATCTCCCTCTACCTGGTCGCTTCAACAAAAATGAGGTCTACATTGGCTTCTGACTCTTTCTGTGTTGGCGTTGAAGACTTTGAGAGCTGGAGCGTTGTTGTCCATTCGCTCTACATGGCCCAGTCATCTTAGTCGTTGAATTAGAAGTTTTATGTCGCAATATAGCACTTATAGTTCGTCGTTATTCTTTCATCACCAAATGTTGTTTTCACTGTTTACACTGGACCACAAACCATACGCAAAACTTTTCTGTCGAAGACTCCAAGTGACTTTTCATCCAATTGGGAGAGGGTCCATGCTTCTGCTCTCTATAGCAGGACGCAGCACCGAGATAATGAGTGTTCTATACAGTGTCGCCTTGGTTCTTCTTAATGGGGTTTTATTCCTCAGTTTGCTTATTCAGCCCAAAGAAACAGCGATTATCAAGAGTTAGTCTACGTTTGATTTTAGCGCTGATGTTGTTGTCTGTGTTTACAGCAGTACCCAGGTGGACAAATTCAATGATTACCTCGAAGTTATACCTATCAATGGTAACGATCTGACCAAGTCTGTGATTTGATTGGACTTTTTTTTGATAAAAGCATAAACTTCGTCTCGTCTTTCCTCGTTTATTTTGAGTTCCATTCATCGTAGTAAAGGCACCGGTTACTGCTCGCTTTGTTCTTCCTATTACGTCTATGTCGTCGTCCGCAAACCCAGTAATTGTGTCGATTTATTAAAGATGGTGCCCGATATGCTAGCATAAGTGTTCCGTATTACATTTTCGAGCATAATATTATAACAGCTGCATGACATGACAGTGTGTCACCTTGTCTAAGCATTCTGGTGGTGTCGAAGGTTTCAGTACAGTCCACAGACCATATACAGACCGCCAACTCGTACTCCTCTTGCCTGAAACACCCTCGAAATATTTTTTCCAGTCTGTGAATACGTGTACATCTCTCTCTGTGCATTTTGTAATGGCAACTATACCTGCGTATGCCATTTATTTTTTAGGTGTGTTTGCTAAATGGGTTTTAAAGCAAGGGAGAGCGTCACACTCTCAAAATAAATGGCATATCAGCTGATTTTTAGCTTGATGGCAAAAAGAGAGACCAAATGGTGAGTTGGCGGTCTGTATCTTCTTGGTCCGTGGTACAGTCCCTACCAACTTTGACGGATAAGAGAGCATTTTCAAATCTCATCCTAATAAGGCAAATCAGCTTGGCAGGGATTCTAAAGTTGGACATGAAACGATATAGTTCAAATCTATAAACACTGTCGTATCCTTCTTTAAAATCGACGAACAGGTGGTGGGTATCGGTGTTGTATTCCTTGATTTAATCCAGGATCTGGAGTAATGTGAATGTTTAGTCGATCGTAGACTTTCCAGGAACATATTGTGCAAATATGTTGGTGTACTGACAAGGTCATATTTAGCGTGTTTAAAAAGTTTCTATTAGTATAGTCCATCGCAAATGTGGAACTATAATCAACGAAACGATTCTCGACCTTTTTCAAAACTAAACAGCTTTCATTATGTGGTTCAAAAATCTACACGTGCAACATTCACACTTTTGTTTCTAAGACTTTACAAAATACCAAAAATTAATTGCTTATTTTATATATTTTCGTACATATTTTTATTTCAGCAAGGATGTACAAAGAATACCATTTCTTGAACAGGACATTTTTCAGTTTTATAACGATCTTAAAGAGCACATACGTATCTCAATGGATAGCAATAGCAACCCTGCTATTCTTTACGAACGAATAAGCAATATTGAAGCAAAACGTTTATATGAACATCTTAACGAAGGCATAATCATGGAGCTTAAATTGATTACCACATCCAAACCAAATTACCTAGAACAATTAATGCACCAGCTTATGAGGTCCTGCAATGAATTCTATCAAATACCACATCTTCGGTTTGCAGGCAATTTAAATCAAGGCTTAATGTATAATGAATGGAACGATCCCAACAATTTTTTAATAGAAATATGTAGACAATATTTGGATGTGAAAAGTTTGGTTCTTGAAGAACTCAAAAATTGGCAGATACAACAGATTCAGTTTGCCATTGATGAACATCAGCTTAATTATTTGAATCAAATACAAAATTTGTTTGATCAACTTTTTGATCTTACTTCGATGGTTCTTCAGCTGGTATTCGAACATATGAGAAGCTATCCTAATGAAACAATAAGGAATTGGTCCAATGAAATCCAGCAACATCAAAAGCATTTGTTGCAGAATTCATTTATCGTAGTGGATCAGCCTAAACGGGTGGTCATAAAGAAAAGAAAGTGAGTTCATCAGAAATGGCATTTTATAATAAAAAAAAAATGTTAATATTTTTCTTTAAATTGTTTAGATTTAAGGCATCCGTTCGGTGGCTGATCGGGTCAAAGCTGCTTTTGGGAAAAAGTGTGGACGTTGGATGCATGGTTGTATCAGGTATGGTTTCCTTTTTTTTTTTTTCAAAGTGATTATGGGGCACTTTGAAACATTTTTAACGATATTAATTTCGTCTGTATTTTCAGATGCAGAAGCAAGAAATTTGTGTGCAGAATCATTACCAAAAGAAAGTAACGAGCTTCAAGGTAAAAGCAGTCCAATGCAATACGAAGCCAAGAACAATTCTTATTCCGCCAACTTTGAGTAAAATAAAACTTTATTAAAAAGTTCATAATGTAATTTTGTTAATAAAAATTACCTTTAATTTTTTAAGACTGACAATTGTAACTAGTGATCGTATTGGTGATAAGAAAGAATTCAATGGTGTCCTGACCGAAAAGCTAGCTCTTCTCTTTTATATCGAGATGGAAATCAATGGCTTTAAATCTTATGTAAGTAATTTTTTTTTATTACAGATGATATCTTAAATTAAAAAAAAATATAATTGTTAAATGGGAGTATTTCGAAATCGTTACAGATCATGGCGCTTTCTCTTCCCATTGTATTAGTAGTTCATGGTAATCAAGAATTCCAAGCATGGGCAACAATTGTATGGGATAATGCATTCTTGCAAATCGAACGAGAATTCGAAACTCCACAATCGGTTTCATGGGGGAAGCTTTCAAAAGCCATGAATGCAATGTTTTTTTCGTTTAATAAACGTGAATATACAAAACAACATGAACAATTTCTATGTAAGTTAAGAGAAAATTTACTAAATTTTAAGAACATGTAATAACTTGTCGTATACTTATGGTAGAGGTAAATCAGAAAATGCTTTTACAAATATTTCAATGTGACAAGTTTTAACATCTTTAAAGTTTCCATAAGACCTACTTTATAGGCGAAAATCCTGACCTTGGTAACAGCTTCAAAAAGTTGTTATGAGAATTTAAGACAATGCATAAAAAGACGTCTTATCAAAATTAACAATGTGATTTAGCTTTGAATCATCTAAGATTTATCTACTCGTAGCCGAGTTGAAAGACTACTATGATATAAGAGATCGTGGGTTAGAGTCCCAAGCAAGTGCATCATGTTACTTAGCATTTGTATTATGTTGTCTGCAAATATTTTTAATATAAAAAATGATCCAATTATAATTTATAATAAACTTTATATATTGCGTGAACAACCTGCACTTCTTTATTAAAAGCATCAAGATTACTCTTCCTTGGGTACGTGGAACGTGGGTTTTCGAAAAAGTGAGGTAGCAGAATTTCTAGTGAAAGTAAGTACAAAAACACTTTGATAAGGGGTCTATTTTAAACTGTACAAGAAAAAGTGTTTCCAAAAGATCTTTAAAAGAAATGTAATCAAATTACTAATCACCGGAATTCTCACAGTACACCTCAGCTTGCTTGATCTGGCTAGCAGTGCCCCATGAAGATTCTGCGATAAACGGAAAGAAATACAGAAATATCTGCCATGTAACCAGATAGAAGAGAATAATCTTCACCATACTCTTACGTTGAAATAGGTATTCCACAAAATGACCCGTCTTTAAGCAAGTGAAGCGGAGTGTTTACTAAATAAAAGGTTTTCCACAAAATTACCCGTCTTTAAGCAAGTGAAGCGGAGTGTTTATTTAATACATGAAAGCAATTTTAGTATTATTTTTGGGAAATTCAAAATTTAAAACTATTTTTAAAATTAAATTTACCCAGATTACTTAAATTCGAAAATATATTAATTGCTTTTTAAAATATGATGTGTATTTTCTTTTAGATCAGAAGCTTTTTCAAAATGGAACCATGATAAATCCGGAAGCAGAAGTACATTGGACAAAGTTTTTCAAGGAACCGTTAACTGACGACTTTGATTTCTCCTTTTGGGAATGGTTCTACTACACGGCAAAACTTATCGAAAAATGTTTTGATACACTTTGGCAAAAAAATTATATTGAAGGATACATTAGTAAGAATAGTGCAGAACAAAAGTTAATGTACTGTAAGCAAGGAACGTTTTTATTGAGATTCTCAGAGAGCATAAAAGGTAAAAAAAGAATAAAAACTATGTAATTTAATGCAATCATAACTTTATTCTTCGAAATTATAGGAGCGATAACAATATCTTATGTTAATGCTGCCCTGGAAATCGAACATGTTGAGCCTTGGGATAGCAAGTACTTGTCTTATTACAGTTTAGGAGAACATATTCAAAAAGTAGAATTTATTAATACATTATATCCTCATGGAATCAAAAAACAGGATTTTCTAATTAAAACTAACGAAAAAGAAAAAGGTACGATATAAACCAAAAAAGTGTAGTTTTTTATAACCTAAGACAAAATCGTATCGTCTGATATCTTTGTTTTTAGAAAAGCATACAACTGGCTACGTTGGATTAACTATTTCATTCAAAAAAACGTAATGATATCCCATAAATACTCGTATACCTTACTTTAAACAATATTCAAAGTTTTTTTTTTTTTTTTTTGATAATAGATACACATTTGGAAACTGGTTAAAAACAAGCGCCAAGAAAATTTTTAAAGGAAATAAAAGAGGGTAACTGTGTTTTTTGTTTTCACTCATAAAAGATAAAACATTTTTATTTTAGACAAAAATAACTTCCTGGCTCCCTCTGGATTAGAACGAAGCATAGATGATGTTAACACACATCACCTCTCCAAGGCCGATAGTTGTACCGCTCTTAAGACAAAGATAGATAGCAACGCTTTTAAACTCGATTTTATTCACATAAAGTATACATAATTTATATCTATGCACAGAACTTATTACTTTTAATAAAAAAATTACTATAAGCAATACAAAATATAACCTTATTTACTGTGGGAAAGAGAAAACGGTATTAGCTTTTTTACACTCTTTTTAAAACTGTTAGTTTCGCAAATACAATGGGACCCATTAATTATGTAATGTTGTGTTGGTTTGTGTAAGTTTCAAAAATTCAAAAAGTTGTGCACACATTGAGCTCCAATTTTGACACCATATTATAAAAACCGCTCCAAGAATTGTTCAAATCTATCTCAATAACACTCAGAAACAGATGGTGGATGGTAGATGGTAGATGGTAGATGGTAGATGGTAGATGGTAGATGGTAGATGGTAGATGGTAGATGGTAGATGGTAGATGGTAGATGGTAGATGGTAGATGGTAGATGGTAGATGGTAGATGGTAGATGGTAGATGGTAGATGGTAGATGGTAGATGGTAGATGGTAGATGGTAGATGGTAGATGGTAGATGGTAGATGGTAGATGGTAGATGGTAGATGGTAGATGGTAGATGGTAGATGGTAGATGGTAGATGGTAGATGGTAGATGGTAGATGGTAGATGGTAGATGGTAGATGGTAGATGGTAGATGGTAGATGGTAGATGGTAGATGGTAGATGGTAGATGGTAGATGGTAGATGGTAGATGGTAGATGGTAGATGGTAGATGGTAGATGGTAGATGGTAGATGGTAGATGGTAGATGGTAGATGGTAGATGGTAGATGGTAGATGGTAGATGGTAGATGGTAGATGGTAGATGGTAGATGGTAGATGGTAGATGGTAGATGGTAGATGGTAGATGGTAGATGGTAGATGGTAGATGGTAGATGGTAGATGGTAGATGGTAGATGGTAGATGGTAGATGGTAGATGGTAGATGGTAGATGGTAGATGGTAGATGGTAGATGGTAGATGGTAGATGGTAGATGGTAGATGGTAGATGGTAGATGGTAGATGGTAGATGGTAGATGGTAGATGGTAGATGGTAGATGGTAGATGGTAGATGGTAGATGGTAGATTGTTGTGAGTCAGGATTGGCCACAGAGGCATCTTCGGTGCTAGAAGAGGGGTAGCGGCATGCTTGTCGTTGCTCGGCTCAGCTCGAAAGTGGGGGTGGTTCTTACTCCTATTTCCAGCACCTCCCACTCTACAAACAAAAGAAATCATGCCTGTATTAGGGATTGGGAAAGGAAAGTGGATTAAGGATGGGACTTAACCAGGATCAGGAACACAAAAAAAAAGGATACACACAAAATAAGGGCCTATGCCACTGTATGAGAGAAAAATAGGGGTTAAATGAGGTACATTTCAGAACTCAAAAGGCAGTTACTTAACCCTAAACTAAATCCTAAAATCCTAAGACTAAGTTTTTATATCTTTTTTAGATATAATTTTTATATATATACTGTACACATATATAAATATATGTATAAATGCACGATTGTACATATATGTATATATATATGTATATATATATGTATATATATATATATTATATATACTTTCTAAACTAACTAACCTAAATCTGAATCTATAACTAAACTGCTCTTTTGTTCCTACAGCGCACCAATTCGACCCCACAGTCTCTCCCATACAATGGTTCGCCAAGTCACCAGAAGCATTGCCCGATGTTGATGGCAAAAGTCTGGCCTACCCACCCTAGTATCATAGATACTACCAACGTCATCTTCTTGGCCGGTATCTGGAAGATGACCCCAAATCTAAACCTTCCAGTCACAATCTAGTCCACTCTAAACGGTCCTGTCAATGAATTCCCTAGTCAAAATCGTTCGTCACGTACTCTCCTAACCGGTCACATTATCTTTTCTTTCCCTCCAGGAAGCCGGATCAGCCAAGCCTCCACACACCTTAGACTAATTTTAACACTCCATGATTTTAAATCCAATACTCATTAAAATTCAATTTCATTCGTGTATTTAAAGCGCTCATATAGGCTTTCAAAAATTCACAATTTCAGAAGTTAGTTTTAAAAAAAAAAATTGAAAATCAACAGGATTAAAAAAAACAGAAAAATTTAAATTCAAAAAAAAAGGATATGAAAAATAGAATAAACCGAAATACCAAACAATTAAAAAAAAATAAATTCGAAGATGTGTTTATCCGTTAGGTATGATTAAAATCCTATGCTTCCAACTTCATATATATGTAATTTTATATATAGAAACATGTACAATAAAAATAAGGATAATGTAAAAATCACTTACAGTTTTTTTGTTTGTTTTAATATTCCTATATCGTCCTTCGAGGTCCTGCCGGCAGTACTTCCAGGTTGATGATAGAGGATTTTCAAATATATAACTTCCTTTTTCTTTGAAGTTCGTGTTGCAACCCCTTTTATAGTATGGATGCTTATATATATACAATCACATATATGTATGTCCAAAGACAATAGCACACTTCACTATTTCTAACTAAATTACTTTGAATTCACCTGTTTAAACCTTAGTCTTTTTTTCACATTTACATTAAATTCAAGAAAATTAATAAAAAAAATGTTAAATTTAAAAAAAAAATAAAAAAAAAAACTAGAAAAATTAAAAGTCCAGAAGGGACAACCACTTTTAATAGGCCACTATTAGTGTCATTTATTAGGACACCCTGTCCTTGAAATATCCTTGAAATCACTCTGCGAGGGTGAAACAGACTATTTCCTTGCCCTTGAGACGTCCTTCATACACCACCACTGAACTTTTGGGATCACCGACACTCTCCCAAGATGACTTTTCTTGGTTATCCGTTTTTGCACGTTGAATCTTATCTCACCCCAAGACTTCAATAAAAAGGCAGAGGTTCTTTCGGTCAGCTATTCGAGGCCAACAAAAAAAGATCTTTTTTTCTTTCTTTTGGATAGTAGGGTACCACATGGAGAATTCCTGGTCTGACCCCAAAACCTATTTTCCAAATATTTAAATTTGGTTAAAGATAGTCTTTTTTTTCAAATTTTAAATATTTTTTTTTTTCATACCTCTATATGCCCTTGATAAAAAAAAATTCAAGGTGACCCGTCGTATTACGTAATTCTGTAGAGGATCTTATTATCTCGTTCTAAAAGAGGAATAAGTTTTTTTGTTTAAACAAAAAAAAAGATGTCCAAAATTAGGAATAACTCACATAATTAATTAAAATTAAATGGAAAACTCCAATTCTCTGGATATTAATTCGTTCTCGAACGAAAAATTTTATTCAAAAAAAATATACTGTCGTTTATATCTACAGCAATTCTTATAACCGATGTTGGCACTTTCAATTCAAAATTTGAAATGGTTATGTAATCGCTATTACATTTCCCCACCGAAGAAGTTCATTGCACTTTGGCCTATATTTAATTTTCATCTTTCGAAATATATAATTTCCGACCTTACTTCGAAATACACTTAAAGCTTTTTTTTCCCCAGCTAAAACGCCTACATATACTTATTCAATTTGGAGACTCTCTCTAAACCGAAAAAATCGACGTATGTATGTGTAAATGTGAGTGGATACTTGTATACCTGCAGACCCACACTACTATACCTACTCCATAATCACGATCAACTTCGCCGTACAAAAAAAAAAAATCTAAAACCTAATTAATAATTACATAAATACAAAAACAAACCTGACAACAAGAACTTAACCCTAATCAGTCTTAATTTCTCATATTAATCCCTAAAACTAAAATATTGCACTTGATATCACATTTATCGACAGTCTTTTACTCTCTTTTTGAAATATAACCGATTTGGGTCAAAAGAGCTTTTCAATCATGGCACCGAGATCGTTTCCGTGGTGAAAACAAACAGTGCTATGGTGGAAAGCTTTTGCTGTCAAAAATTTTGACGTCTGTCTGACGTCTCTTCATCATATTTTAATAGAATTTGTTTGAAGTGGTTAAGATTGTATCTATTTTCTGTTTTATGAAACAAGAATACCTAATTATAAAAAAAACAAATAAAAAAAATATATAGAAACATATAAATAAATACCTGTGCTAAAAAAAGGAAAACACAAACAAATAGGAACATCATTCTACCGAATCGGAAGCCACTCAGGGATGCTGGTGAGTTTGTTTACATGTTATTGTTGTGCATATTTGGTTTCTTGGTTTGTTTTTGTAATATTTTTTTTTTTCTCTATTTCAGGCATTCAAACTAGTTTAAAGTATACCTGGGAAATCCCTAAAGCAGCCCAAAGACCTAAAAGAACGGATAAGTGATACAATTTATCGCAGGAGAATGTTGTCTGTGCGAGCCTGCGGAGTTCGTCCAGGCAATTGTCTCCAGTGATAATTATTCTCCTGTACCCTGTTCTCATCGTTTATTTATTTTTTTTTTTTTTCAGGTAACTGGGAACTTCAACCTGAAAACATCACCAGGATGCCAGCCGTGAAGGAACCCAAAAGCAATGAAAGAATTGATAATTGTGCATCTATACACTTCTTATGCACATAATATATACAATGTGTGTTCCTTTAAGGTACTTGATTCAGTATTGATATCATTAATTTCGCTGAGTTTATTATTGTTACGTGCTTATCTTTAATATTAGTTAGTGTTATGAGGTTGTGTTGTGTTTGACACCAACCGGGATTGACCGGCTACGCAACAAACACGAGGATAGTTTTGGAATGGTCGTGATGAAACTAGCATCGAAAAATTACGGAGTCGGTCTTGTCGTTTGTTTCCTAGGTATTTGTAGTTTCGCCGTTCGAATACGTACTACGTGTGGCACGTCCCACTCCCTGAGTTGTCGTTATAGATGAGTAGACCGGGCATTAATTGGTTATATTCTCAAATTTTATTTTATTTTGCTGTCGAGAATAAAGTTGTTTCGATAGAGGGTGATTATAAACTTTTAATGTTTTTGGTGATTGTGGTGTAGGTATTTTGAGTATACACTCATATTACTCTTTTGGAAACGCTTTTGAACTGCCGACCTTTATGGTATTCTGTCTTTGTTCTCTTGGGAAAATGCTAGTTATTATGTAGTATTGCTTCTTCACACATTTCAACATATCTGAAGTCATATCAAAATGAGCGCAGTTTAGTAAATAGCATATAAATAAATCCCTATAGAGGTATAAAATAGATAACTCTGTAAATAATTAAATAAATAAATAAATAGGTAACTCTGTTGATAAATAAATGACTAACTCTATAAATAAATACTCTGTAAATAAATAAATAAATAAATAACTTATAATAATACCAAAAAAAAACATCACATTTACACATACGTATATCACAGGTAAAGCAAAGCAACAGCAGCAGGAGTGCGTCAGAATTATTTTGAACCGCCTATTATATGTGTATGTCCTTCGCATGGAAGGTGCCTACTTTCTGTCCACTTAAATTACCCAACTCGTAATGAGAGTTCCCGATGGTTCTAAGAACAATTGCTTTTATAAATTTGGGTGCTAACTTGGCGTTGTAATGTTCTGCTAAGTTGCTCTGTTTGAAGTTTCGTCTGAAGACGATTTGACCCACTTTGTATGAAACATCTTTGCTTCTAGTGTTATATATTTTGGTTGATCTTTGATGGGCTAATTTGAGATTTTCGAAAATTTGTTTTCTGATTAATGCTTGTTTATCAGCTTTGATTGAAACATCTAGATTTGTATCTTTCAACATATCTAACTTCCTAAGAAGTTCATAGGTTTTACCATTTTGAACCATTTGCGTTCCAAAAGCAGCATAATAAGGTTCGAATGTGATTGCGTCATGTAATACACTTCGTAGCGAAAATGCTGCGTTGCTCACATGAGTATCCCAGTTCCGTTGATCAGTACTGAGATAAGATCGAATCTTGTTCAGCAAAGACTGATTGACTCGCTCCGAAGCGTTTGCTTGGGGTGAGTAAAACGCTGTGTATATGTGTTTTACGCTATATTTGTTAAGGAAGCTGGAAAACAGTTCTGAAATAAACTGTTTTCCGTTGTCTGAGTGTATATATTCTGGAACACCGAACATGTGGAAAACGCTTTCTTCGAGGTATTTTACTACCTCAGCTGCTGTTGCTTTTCTTATGGGTTTTAGGAAAACGTACTTAGTAAAGTGGTCTAAAGCTATAAAAATGTGTGTATGTCCGTTCTTAGATCGTGGGTATGGTCCTAAAAAGTCAATGTAGAGTCGTTGGAAAGGTCGTTCTGTGATGGTCTGTTGACCCATGGGTGGCCTTGTTATTGAATTAACAGGTTTATTGCACTTACAAATATCACAGTTTTTGACATACTCTTGTACATCGACCGTCATGTTAGGCCAGAAATACCTCTGCCGAAGTTTGGCCAGAGTTTTATGCATTCCGCCATGACCTGCAGTGAAGGAATCATGAGCTGTTTGCAAAAGTCCCCTACACAACTCTTTTGGAACCCAGAGCTTCCAGGCTCTGTCTTCTTGAATGGGGTCTCCTGTCCGTCTGTCAGTGCGTTTGTAGACGAAGCCGTCGGAAATGCAAACGTCTGGTAGTTTGTCTTGATTTTCGTTCACTGTCTTCTTCAACTCAACATACTCTTCTGATGCAAAGCATGGTGAATTGAAGTCAACTTCTGGCATTGCGGTATTGATTTCGTCCATATGAACTCGTGAGAGAGTATCCGGGACTACATTGAGGGTACCCTTCCTATGCTCGATGGTAAAATCAAAACCTTGGAGTTTAAAACTCCAACGAGCCAGCCGTCCACTCAAGTCTTTTTGTGACATCAGCCACTTGAGACTTGCGTGATCCGTGATTATAGTGAAAGGTAGTCCTTCAATGTAGGCTCGGAACTTCTTTACTGACAAAACGGCCGCAAAGCATTCAAGTTCCGTCACACTATAATTCCGTTGTGCAGAATTAAGCTTCTGGGACATGAATGCAATTGGTCGTTCGTTTTTCTCGTCATCCAACTGAAAAAGAACACTCCCTACACCAGAAGTTGATGCGTCGCATTGTATGTAAAAGTGTCGTTTGAAGTCAGGGTTTGTTAGTATTGGTGCAGTCACTAGCGTCATTTTTAACTGATCAAACGCCGTTAAGGCTTCGCTTGTCATTGTGAAGTCCTTCCCTTTCTTAAGACAGTCTGTCATAGGGGCTGATATAGACGCAAAATTTGGAATAAAGCGCCTATACCATCCCGTCATACCCAGGAACCGACGGAGTTGTTTAGGGGTTTTTGGAACAGGAAAATCCCTTACTGCGGAAACTTTTTCAGGATCGGTCCTCAGACACCCATCACCGACGAAATAGCCCAAGTACTTGATCTCTTTGAAGCAAAACTTGCTCTTCTCCACGTTTATCGTCAGACCCGCTTCCCGTAAACATCTCGCTACCTCTTTGAGAACGCTTATATGAGTCTCAAAGTCTGGAGAGCAAATCAAGAGATCATCAAGATAGACAAAGACATTCTCCCTCAAACGAGCTGGAATGACTTTGTCCATCAACTTGCACATTCTCTGAGCAGCGTTGCACAGCCCAAATGGCATCACCGTGAACTGATACAACGGCCGTCCAGGGACTGTGAAAGCAGTTTTCTCTCTTGATTTGAGCTCCAGAGGAATCTGCCAAAAAGCGTCCTTCAAATCGATACTCGAGATGAAATGCGTATCGTGAAGTCGACTCAAAATCCCTTCTATATGAGGAAGAGGGTACGCAAATTTTTTCGTTGCTGCGTTCACCTTCCGTGAGTCCAAACAAAGCCTGTTCTTGCCTGGCTTCTGCACCAACACAACTGGAGAGCTGTAAGCACTGTTGCTTTCTTCGATTACGCCGAGTCCGAGCATTCGGTCGAGCTCAGCGTACATCAGTTTCTGAACGACAGGTGAGATCGGATAATGTCGTTGTTTGATGGGAATGGTGTCGTCTTCCATCTCAATGACATGTTCTTCGACGTTAGTCTTACCCAACCCCAGTACTGCGAACGAAGGAAACTGCTGCTTGACCCGCTCCAGCTCTTCAGACTGTGTTGGTGTAAGCTGGCGCATAGGATCAGCCTCCTGCCCTTCCGTCGATGATGAAATGTCGAGGCCGCTTATAACGTTTGGAGCGACTTTGAATGTCCTCCAAAAATCTACCCCTAGATAAAGTTGCTGTTGCAAACTTGGTACAACATACAACTCTAGCTCTTGGGTGTTGCCGCCCCATGAGACTTGAGTTGTAAAACGTCCGTCAATACGTTGATGTTGTCCGTCTGCTGTTTTAATATCTACTGACATAGTTTTAACTTTAATATTATGTTTATCTAAAAATTGCATTGCACCTTTTCCCAAACAACTAACAGAGGCCCCACTATCTAACAACCCTAAAATTTCCTCCCCATCTACTACTACTTTGGCATAGGGTCTATTGTCATCGGAAATTGCTAAGACAGTGGACTCTATTCTGTTTTTTCTTAGTCTTAATATAGTCATTTTCCCCCTTAATTTTTGTATTTTTTCTATAGTTTCTACTATTTTGTTTTTCAGAATCACAGATAAGCTCTTCATTAAAAATTCTTTTTCGGGCCTCCTCATACTCTTTCATTCGCTGGTGGAGGCTCTTATATTGTACTTGTTTTAGTGTGTATGTTCTATCTGATGTTAAACTCCGTTGAAGGATTTTTACTTTTCCTGGCTCAAGGTGTCCGGGAATGACATATTCGCCGGCGGTGCAGACCCGGGTACACTGCTGGCTTTCAGGTTTCCCTGGCATGAAGCGCACTTAAAGGAAATGTTTCCTTGTCCACAGCTGAAGCATGTCAGAGCGTGGAATGTAGAGGGGCACGCCGCTGCTGTAGTCATAGTATGGTCTTTCGTAGTGTCAGTTTTTTTGTCTCGTTCATTAGTTTTGTAAGTGGGTTGTCGTCTGTCCATTTTGCTGTTAGTCTGTATTCTATCTGTCCTGTTATACTGGACGGCAGCAACGTGTGCTTCCTCTTCATCCCCGGACTCTGGCAAGTAACTTCGGCTGTTAAGACTTTCATGTCCGTCGACCTCGCTGATCTGCCTCTTCATTTTGTGGTCTCTTGTGGATAAGAGTTTTTCTGCACGCCTGCATTCTTTCCTCAGGTCTTGGATGTCGACAATTGTGCATCCGAAAATTAGTGATGCCACTCGGTCCTTAATATTTTGGCTCACTATGGATACTAGGTCCTTTTCAGATGGACGATTCCTCATTTGGAGTGTGAGGCTCCTTACGTCTTCATAGAAATCGTCGAAGGATTCATGTGGCTGTTGACGTCTATCCATGATTGCCCTCAGGATTTCGTGATCCCCCTTACTATTTTGGAACTGACGAAGCAATTCAGTTTTTAAGTCAAAATAGTTAAGAAGATCATCCCCCTGCTTCTCTTCTAAGAATTGCCAGTACCATTTCTCAGCTGGCCCGGTCACTAAGTGGTGGAAATTAGCGAATATTTGTTCGTTTGTCACCCCATTCTTCTTTTGTAGGGTTTCAATTCGGAATATGAAACTTTCCACTGTCATATGTTTGGAGGTTCCATCGAATTTGACCCCCCACTTGTGAATATCCACTCGTTTGTTGAACTCCATACAAGGGTTGTTTTGGATACCACTGGTTTGTGCTGCCGCTGGTGGTAGAACCCTTGGAGGTCCAGTCGTGGGGTATGGTAAGCGTGCCTTTTCTTGTTGCTCCTGTCTATTGTATAGGGACAGGTTAGATTGTTCTACTAAGCGGACTCTTTCATTCATGGTCTGTATATTTTCGGTGAATGCACTCATCATGTTCTGCATTACCTTCATGCTCTTCATTTGTTCCGTTAATAAGGCCATGGTTTTGCTATGAGTCTCGTGGATCGATCGAGAAACCACCGATTCGATGACATTGTTTATATTTTCGCCTCCTAAAGAGAGCTCATATTCATATTCATGTTGATCCTGGCCCGTTTGCACAACTCTTTCGCGTTCTCTATTCAGATCCTCTGTCCGCTGTATAATTTCCTCTCTTGTCTCTTGTTGCCCATCTTCTAGTTGGATTAGATGTCGAGCAATGTTTACTTGGGTCGATGCTAATTGAGGATTGGAACCCTGAAACGACCCCCCAGCTGCCCCATCTTCCTGATCCCCACCCCCACAATGACTTAACTCATTGCCCAATTCATTAAAAGGTATATCTAAAAGGGATTGGTTCAGTTCAGTGTTGATGTTTCTAGGCCTACGGACTTGAAGAGGAAGGCCATCTATGAGTTGGCCTGGAATGTCTCTAGCCAATAATCGGGTATAATGTTTATCTCTACCCTGGGCTTCTTGGTTGGACAGGGTGCCCTTTGGGATAGCTCCCGAGTTTTCCCCGTTCATTATTAAAAAAGGAAATTCAAATAATAATAAAAAAAAAGTTTGGAGAAAAAAATTTTTTTTTTTTTTTGAAAGATGTGGAATAAAAAAAATTAAATAGTAAAAATAGAAATAGTAAAAAAAAATTAAAAAGTAAAAAAAACGGAATAAAAAAAAATATTCAGTTCACTCGATACGTAATTAAAATTCAAAGATTACGTTTCGATTCGAAATCAGTTGAAGTTTTTTTTTTTTTTTTTTTTTTAAATTTTTTGTTTCTTTAAATGCTTAATTTTTGTTACTTTGGTAGTACAAAAAATTAATGTTTAAATGAGTGAGTTATATATTCTTGTTGATTGTTATAATATTTTAGTTATTTTGTTTAAATTGTTTTGTTTAATACTTTAATTAGGTGTGTGGAATTTCGACTGATTTTCCAAAACAACCTGGAAGAAAAGATCATGAATTTTGTCTGTCCTAAATATTGTCCGTCATGATTGTGACTGGTACTCCTGCGACTTGACGAGTGCTTTGGTCCATTCCTGCCTCCCCGCCACTTCGTATCATCTGATGATAAACCTAATGATAGGATGGCCTGAAACCAGGAGATGTTCCTCCACACGAATAAGCTTCAGGACATCCCACCTACGCCTCACTATAAGTCTGGCTGTGCCTGACTGTTTGGAAAGCCGCAAGCGATTTGCCCGTTCCACTTATTCCGCTCTCTGAGTAGTGGTAAGCTCCGAATTACCTCACGAACCATCTGGTGCTGGCCCTTGATGGTTGGACAGCCATTCATTACCCACCACTAAACAAAGAGCATAACCGGTCCCTTAGGTTGTGTTAAAGGATGGAAATTTTTAGGAAAAAAAAATGATGGAGATTATTGTGAGTCCAAGGGGATGACCTTAAGAGAAAAATCATCTCCTTGAAGTTTCAATACATCTCAAAGCCGTTCGAATTCGTTGGGCGCCATTGTTGTGAGTCAGGATTGGCCACAGAGGCATCTTCGGTGCTAGAAGAGGAGCAACGACAAGCATGCCGCTACCCCTCTTCTAGCACCGAAGATGCCTCTGTGGCCAATCCTGACTCACAACAAGATGGTAGATGGTAGATGGTAGATGGTAGATGGTAGATGGTAGATGGTAGATGGTAGATGGTAGATGGTAGATGGTAGATGGTAGATGGTAGATGGTAGATGGTAGATGGTAGATGGTAGATGGTAGATGGTAGATGGTAGATGGTAGATGGTAGATGGTAGATGGTAGATGGTAGATGGTAGATGGTAGATGGTAGATGGTAGATGGTAGATGGTAGATGGTAGATGGTAGATGGTAGATGGTAGATGGTAGATGGTAGATGGTAGATGGTAGATGGTAGATGGTAGATGGTAGATGGTAGATGTTAGATGTAAGGTGTTAGATGGTAGATGGTAGATGGTAGATGGTAGATGGTAGATGGTAGATGGTAGATGGTAGATGGTAGATGGTAGATGGTAGATGGTAGATGGTAGATGGTAGATGGTAGATGGTAGATGGTAGATGGTAGATGGTAGATGGTAGATGGTAGATGGTAGATGGTAGATGGTAGATGGTAGATGGTAGATGGTAGATGGTAGATGGTAGATGGTAGATGGTAGATGGTAGATGGTAGATGGTAGATGGTAGATGGTAGATGGTAGATGGTAGATGGTAGATGGTAGATGGTAGATGGTAGATGGTAGATGGTAGATGGTAGATGGTAGATGGTAGATGGTAGATGGTAGATGGTAGATGGTAGATGGTAGATGGTAGATGGTAGATGGTAGATGGTAGATGGTAGATGGTAGATGGTAGATGGTAGATGGTAGATGGTAGATGGTAGATGGTAGATGGTAGATGGTAGATGGTAGATGGTAGATGGTAGATGGTAGATGGTAGATGGTAGATGGTAGATGGTAGATGGTAGATGGTAGATGGTAGATGGTAGATGGTAGATGGTAGATGGTAGATGGTAGATGGTAGATGGTAGATGGTAGATGGTAGATGGTAGATGGTAGATGGTAGATGGTAGATGGTAGATGGTAGATGGTAGATGGTAGATGGTAGATGGTAGATGGTAGATGGTAGATGGTAGATGGTAGATGGTAGATGGTAGATGGTAGATGGTAGATGGTAGATGGTAGATGGTAGATGGTAGATGGTAGATGGTAGATGGTAGATGGTAGATGGTAGATGGTAGATGGTAGATGGTAGATGGTAGATGGTAGATGGTAGATGGTAGATGGTAGATGGTAGATGGTAGATGGTAGATGGTAGATGGTAGATGGTAGATGGTAGATGGTAGATGGTAGATGTAGATGGTAGATGGTAGATGGTAGATGGTAGATGGTAGATGGTAGATGGTAGATGGTAGATGGTAGATGGTAGATGGTAGATGGTAGATGGTAGATGGTAGATGGTAGATGGTAGATGGTAGATGGTAGATGGTAGATGGTAGATGGTAGATGGTAGATGGTAGATGGTAGATGGTAGATGGTAGATGGTAGATGGTAGATGGTAGATGGTAGATGGTAGATGGTAGATGGTAGATGGTAGATGGTAGATGGTAGATGGTAGATGGTAGATGGTAGATGGTAGATGGTAGATGGTAGATGGTAGATGGGAGATGGTAGATGGTAGATGGTAGATGGTAGATGGTAGATGGTAGATGGTAGATGGTAGATGGTAGATGGTAGATGGTAGATGGTAGATGGTAGATGGTAGATGGTAGATGGTAGATGGTAGATGGTAGATGGTAGATGGTAGATGGTAGATGGTAGATGGTAGATGGTAGATGGTAGATGGTAGATGGTAGATGGTAGATGGTAGATGGTAGATGGTAGATGGTAGATGGTAGATGGTAGATGGTAGATGGTAGATGGTAGATGGTAGATGGTAGATGGTAGATGGTAGATGGTAGATGGTAGATGGTAGATGGTAGATGGTAGATGGTAGATGGTAGATGGTAGATGGTAGATGGTAGATGGTAGATGGTAGATGGTAGATGGTAGATGGTAGATGGTAGATGGTAGATGGTAGATGGTAGATGGTAGATGGTAGATGGTAGATGGTAGATGGTAGATGGTAGATGGTAGATGGTAGATGGTAGATGGTAGATGGTAGATGGTAGATGGTAGATGGTAGATGGTAGATGGTAGATGGTAGATGGTAGATGGTAGATGGTAGATGGTAGATGGTAGATGGTAGATGGTAGATGGTAGATGGTAGATGGTAGATGGTAGATGGTAGATGGTAGATGGTAGATGGTAGATGGTAGATGGTAGATGGTAGATGGTAGATGGTAGATGGTAGATGGTAGATGGTAGATGGTAGATGGTAGATGGTAGATGGTAGATGGTAGATGGTAGATGGTAGATGGTAGATGGTAGATGGTAGATGGTAGATGGTAGATGGTAGATGGTAGATGGTAGATGGTAGATGGTAGATGGTAGATGGTAGATGGTAGATGGTAGATGGTAGATGGTAGATGGTAGATGGTAGATGGTAGATGGTAGATGGTAGATGGTAGATGGTAGATGGTAGATGGTAGATGGTAGATGGTAGATGGTAGATGGTAGATGGTAGATGGTAGATGGTAGATGGTAGATGGTAGATGGTAGATGGTAGATGGTAGATGGTAGATGGTAGATGGTAGATGGTAGATGGTAGATGGTAGATGGTAGATGGTAGATGGTAGATGGTAGATGGTAGATGGTAGATGGTAGATGGTAGATGGTAGATGGTAGATGGTAGATGGTAGATGGTAGATGGTAGATGGTAGATGGTAGATGGTAGATGGTAGATGGTAGATGGTAGATGGTAGATGGTAGATGGTAGATGGTAGATGGTAGATGGTAGATGGTAGATGGTAGATGGTAGATGGTAGATGGTAGATGGTAGATGGTAGATGGTAGATGGTAGATGGTAGATGGTAGATGGTAGATGGTAGATGGTAGATGGTAGATGGTAGATGGTAGATGGTAGATGGTAGATGGTAGATGGTAGATGGTAGATGGTAGATGGTAGATGGTAGATGGTAGATGGTAGATGGTAGATGGTAGATGGTAGATGTTAGATGGTAGATGTTAGATGTTAGATGGTAGATGGTAGATGGTAGATGGTAGATGGTAGATGGTAGATGGTAGATGGTAGATGGTAGATGGTAGATGGTAGATGGTAGATGGTAGATGGTAGATGGTAGATGGTAGATGGTAGATGGTAGATGTTAGATGGTAGTGTACAGCGATATTCCACACTCTATCTATCTCTATCTATCTATGCATTAGTTATCGCTCTTTCCTTATTATTATCTTATTATGATGTTATTATATACTAAAGAATAAAGAGTCAGTCTGCATTCTCCTTTCAAACTGTGCGTTTGTCTTTCCGTGCTTTGCCAGCTTCACATGGCGACCGTGACAGTGTTCAATGTGATTTTCATTCGCGAATAAAAAAAAAAAAAAAACTTATTATTTCCGAAAAGTGCACAAAACAGTTTTTGTCTGCCTGTCAAGCAATAATTAAATACTCGAAAATAGAGTAAAGTTTATTTTATAAATGCACAGTACACAACCAAATACCGCAATCAAAATAACTGCATTATTAAATTATATTTATATGTTATCAAGAAGATATTGGCTGTCTACATGGGTGAAAAATATAACCTAGGAAGAATAATATCTTATAAAAACCTATAAATAAAAAAAAAAAGTGGAAATAATATAAAACTGAATTTTGCAATTAAATTTCGTGATAAAACAACATACGTATGTAAATAACTAAATGCTGATGATAAGTAAATACAAAATAAAAAGAAAAAGAAACAAAAGAGAAGACATTAAAACAGTTTTAACTGCAACGTTGAGTGTAAATGTGAATCGCCTCAATCGTCTGATATTGGCATTCCCAACACACAAGTACATAACAAAAGAGAAGACATTAAAACAGTTTTAACTGCAACGTTGAGTGTGAATGTGAATCGCCTCTGAATCGTCTGATTGGCAATTGGCATCCCCAACACATAAGTACAGAACATAATTTGCCCCGTTAACTATTGCTGCTGATGGAACCGTATGTTTTTTTACTGAATGCTTTTGCTGTTATTTGCTGCTGTCTGCTGTTGTCTGCTGCTTTATAAAAAAAAAATATATGAGTACCTTCCTACATATTTTTATATTTGAACTAGGTTTAATTTATTTAAGGCATATGAAATTTTAAATTGATGGGAAATGGCTTACTAACAAAATTAACTTTATCTTTATCGTAATAAAAAAAAAAAAAAAAAAAAAAACAAAAAAAAATATTAAAATCCATTTTGTGTGAGCATTTAATTTGTTCTTGAAAAAAAAAAAAATATAATTATAATAATAATCTTGAATTCCTTGGGTGTCACTGTTCGTGGTTTAGTTTTGCTATGAGAATATGATGATGCAATGTATCGGTACATAGGGAATATTTTTTTTAGTCTTCTTGCAGTATAAAACCAAATTGGTTATTATGTTTGATATTTCTAAAGTTAATACATTAATAGATAAAAATAAAGAAGAATTTCTAAAGTTACACAAATGTTTAAACAAAACAAAGCTTCCGAGTAATAACAGAGAAACATTTGTGCAATTATTAAAAAGCTTCAATCTCATCAAAGATATTATTCAAGTGAACATAGACAATTTGCAAGAAGACGAAAAAAACAAGTTTTTTGAGATACATCGCCTTTTAAGAGATAAAGTAGTTGGTATTTGCAGCAGGCTTCAATTGGAATTTGAAATACCGTTTGAAATAAAAGAAAAAATTGATATTAGTAGTTTAAAAGTCGAAGAAAAATTAAATAAAATGTCGATTTCTCAAACAGATTTTATAAATTTAGCAACAAGAGTACTTCCAGAGTTCGATGGGCAACCAGAAAACCTAACAAGATTTCTTGATGCACTCGAGTTGTTGGAATTAACAGTGGACACACATATGTCAATTGCCATAAAGGTTATAAAAACAAAACTTTTAGGGTATGCTAGGAGTTATTTAACAGGTGAATCGACTATTGAAGCTGTCATTAAAACCCTCAAAACAAATATTAAGCCTGAGTCATCTCAGTCTGTTGCAGCAAAACTTATAAACATTAAACAAAACAATAAGTCAGCAAATAGTTACGTAAAAGAAATCGAAGACTTAACCGCTTCTCTAAAACGAGCTTTCATAACAGAGGGGGTGCCTGCTATAGTAGCAGATGGTTATGCTACCAAGCAAGCTATAAAAGCAATGTCCTTAAACGCAGCAAACGAGAAGGTCAAATTAATTATGGAAGCGGGTCAATTCAGTAGTTTAAACGAGGCCGTAGCCAAATTTGTTTCAACCACTGATTCAAATCCAAATCCATCAGTTTTCCACTTTATGCCAAATAATCGTGGTAGTAACGCATATTATAATCGTGGTAGGGGATATTATAATCGGGGCCGCGGAAATTACAACAACACTCGTAGGCATAATTACTCTCGAGTAAGAAACAATGATAGAGCCTACCAAAATTCAAACAAAACTCCCAGCAGGGGCAATAGAAGCGATTATGTTCGGTATGCGGAAGTGGATACGGATCCGGAAAACGATGGATCCCCTCAGCAAATCAGACTGGGGGATTGTTAAAAAAAGAACACAGTATAAGTATAAACAAAATTGGTGAGGTGGAGAAGTCTCCTCCTCATAAAATATTTAAAATGAATCTTAACTTAAGCAGCTATGCTGTGCTGTCAAATAACATGACAGGCACAAGTAGTATATTTTTAATAGACACTGGCGCTACAATCTCAACAATTAGGAAATCGAAGCTTTTACCAAATATTTATATCGATTGCAACACAAAATGCAATATATCGGGCATCGCAGAAGACTTGGTAGTTACTGAAGGACGAATAATTGGTACTTTAATCATAGAAGAAGCATATTTAGAACACACGTTTCACGTTGTTGATGACAATTTCCCAGTGCCGTCGGACGGTATTTTGGGTCTTGATTTTATTCAAAAATTTCGCTGTGTTTTAGATTATGATCAAACCTGGAGACTTATTATTAGACCAACTCACCTGTCCTCAAATATTATTGTTCCTCTTCGCGATTCGTTATCTTCTAGATGTCTGACAATTCCAGCTCGTGCCGAGGTCATTCGTAAAATTGACATAGAACAAAAAGACAAAAATATTTTGATTCCTAATCAGGAAATCGCCGTTGGTGTATTTGTAGCACAGTCAATAGTTTCAAAAAAAAATCCTTTTGTAAAAATTCTTAATACAACAACAAACACTCAGGTATTAGAAAACGTAAAGATTAACTTTGAAAAATTATCAGACTATAATATTTATTGTCTTAATGAGTATAAGCCAGATCATAGAGACAAAGTCTTAGAAAAACTTGACAAAAACTTTCCCGACTTTGCCAAACATGAAATAACAAAGCTTTGCAAAGAATATTCTGATATTTTCGCACTTGAAGACGATAAACTAACAGTCAGCAATCATTATACACAAAAATTAAGACTTAGCGACAATACTCCGGTATTCACCAAAAATTATAGAATACCAAACTCTCAAAAGTCAGAAATAAATAGACAAGTAAATAAAATGTTGAAAGATGGTATAATCGAACCTTCATGCTCCGAATATAACAGCCCACTTCTCCTGGTCCCTAAAAAATCTTTACCAAACAATTCAGAGAAGCGATGGCGATTAGTTATTGACTATCGTTTACTCAATAAAAAATTAATAGCAGATAAATATCCATTGCCTAGGATTGACGAAATTCTTGACAGTTTGGGTAGAGCAAAATTCTTTTCTTGTTTAGATTTGTTTTCGGGATTCCACCAAATTTCATTAGACCCTGACTCTAGAGACCAAACTAGTTTCTCAACTGACAAAGGAACATTTCGTTTCACTAGATTGCCATTCGGGCTAAAAATATCGCCCAATTCTTTTCAGAGAATGATGTCGATTGCTTTTTCGGGTTTAACACCTGAGCAGGCATTCGCCTACATGGATGATCTAATTGTTGTGGGATCCTCTGAAAAGCAAATGCTAAAAAATCTCCAAAGCGTTTTCGAAATTTGTAGAAAATATAACTTAAAACTTAACCCTGATAAATGTAGTTTCTTCAAACATGAAATTACATTTCTGGGGCATAAATGTACGGATAAGGGAATTTTACCAGATACAAATAAATATGAAGTTATTAAAAACTACCCAAGGCCTACTACCGCGGATGAAGTTAGAAGATTTGTCGCGTTCTGTAATTATTATAGACGATTCATCGCAAATTTCGCTGATCATTCGTATCATTTAACAAGACTTACAAAGAAAAATGCTACGTTTGTCTGGGAAGAAGCGTGTGAAAAAGCCTTAACTATTTCAAAAAAGCTCTTATTACCCCCCCAATCTTAAAATATCCAGATTTTTCACAACAATTTTTTGTTACTACAGACGCCAGCAAAAAAGCGTGCGGTGCCGTTTTAAGCCAGGAGTTCGAAGGAAAATTGCACCCCATAGCATATGCGTCACGAACTTTTACAAGAGGGGAAAGCAATAAATCCGTTATCGAACAGGAATTAACTGCAATACACTGGGCAATAAATTACTTCCGACCATATATATATGGCGTAAAGTTTGTAGTTCAAAGTGACCATAGACCATTAACTTATCTATTTTCGTTAAAAAATCCATCATCTAAGCTAACAAGGATGCGCCTTGACTTAGAGGAATACGATTTTGTAGTTGAGTACATCAAAGGAGAATCAAACGTTAGCGCCGACGTATTGTCGAGAATTGAATTTAGTGACATACGACAAAATACCATGCAAATATTAAAAATGACTACAAGGTCAATGAATAAAAAATCTTCTAATGCAACTCAAATTAACAGAAAAGATACATTAAAAACTAAACCAAAAGTTTACGAAGCCTTACATGAATCTGAAACAAAAAACAACCCTATTATAAAATTTCATTTAAACATTGATGTTCCAAAACTAATAATAAACAATAAAAAGCATAAATATTTTGAAATGCCGATAGATAAGTATTTTGTTAAGGACAAACTTGATTTAGGACAAGTTTTGTCTGGGCTCGAGGCCGAGGCCGGCAATTTATTTAGCACCAATCTGCAAATCTTTTTAAATGATGAATTGTTTCAATTGTATTCCATTGAGGAATTTAAAAATATTGCATGTAAATACTTAAAAAAAATAACATTTATTTTAAGGACCCCCTTAGTAATGGTTTCCAGTAGAAAGGACAAAGAGACCCTATTGGATACTTTTCATAAAGACCCGTTGCAAGGAGGGCACTGCGGTCAAAAAAGGCTGCTTTTAAAACTTAAGTCCAAATACTTTTGGAAAAATATGTCCAAGGACGTAGCAAAATATGTGAAGTCCTGCAATGAATGTCAGAGAAATAAATCTACTGTTTGTAACTCAGAACCATTGGTTCACACACATACACCTCAAAAAGCCTTTGATGTAGTTTTTGTAGATACAATAGGGCCGTTAGCAAAATCATTTAATGGTAATGAATATGCTGTAACCATTATATGTAGTCTGACTAAATATCTAATAGTTGTACCTGTAACAGATAAAAAAGCAACAACGGTTGCAAAAGCCATCTTTGATAACTTTGTGTTAGTGTATGGACCAATGAAGCAAATAGTCTCAGACAGAGGAACAGAATATTTAAATCAAACCTTACAAGAACTTAGTAAACTATTGAAAATAGATCACAAATCTTCGACTAGCAATCATCACAGGTCACTAGGAACAATTGAAAGATCTCACAGAACTCTCAATGAGTACCTCCGATCTTATATTAATACCAATAAGAGTGACTGGGATCAGTGGCTGGTATACTTTGCTTACTGCTTCAATACTACCCCTTCGGAAACAATTGGTAATTATTGTCCTTATGAACTCATATTTGGTAAGCACCCGGATAAATTTGATTTCGTAAGTTCAGGAGTAGTTGAACCATGTTACAATATAGAATCTTATGCAAAGGAAGTTAAATATCGTTTACAAGTAGCCGCCCTAAGAGCGCAACAATTTCAGGAAAAATATAAGGCTAGTAGAAAACAAAAATATGATCAAAACATTAAACCACAGACATTGCACCCTGGGGATCAGGTATTACTCTTAAATGAGCCTAGGCACAAATTGGACTCGGTATATAAAGGTCCGTTTACCGTTAAGGAGGTAGAAAATCCTAATGTTACACTTGAAAATGCGACGGGAAAACAATTTTTAGTCCATAAAGATAAAGTTAAAGCTTTTCAAAGAATTTTTAGCTATAGATTTATATAAAAAAAAAAAAAAAAAAATTAATTTAATTAAAAAATATTTTAAATTAAAAGTACTGATTAAGAAATGATAAATAGAATATGAAGTACATACCTACCATATGAAATAATGTAATTTATTTTTCTACCTTTTAAAATAAAAATATTGAAATGCAAATGATGTATAATATGTATAACTGCCTAAAGTAAAAACATAAATAATTTGTTATATGTACCTATATAAAATAGATTTTAACATGATTTGTAGATTAAGTATCATATTATGAAATAATGTATTTTTCTTTTCTTCTTTTAAACTTATTGTATCTATTGGTTTAAAAATTAAATTTAAGATACGTGTGATCCGTTATGATCCCACCTTTAAAAGGGGGAGATGTACAGCGATATTCCACACTCTATCTATCTCTATCTATCTATGCATTAGTTATCACTCTTTCCTTATTATTATCTTATTATGATGTTATTATATACTAAAGAATAAAGAGTCAGTCTGCATTCTCCTTTCAAACTGTGCGTTTGTCTTTCCGTGCTTTGCCAGCTTCACAGTAGATGGTAGATGGTAGATGTTAGATGGTAGATGGTAGATGGTAGATGGTAGATGGTAGATGGTAGATGGTAGATGGTAGATGGTAGATGGTAGATGGTAGATGGTAGATGGTAGATGGTAGATGGTAGATGGTAGATGGTAGATGGTAGATGGTAGATGGTAGATGGTAGATGGTAGATGGTAGATGGTAGATGGTAGATGGTAGATGGTAGATGGTAGATGGTAGATGGTAGATGGTAGATGGTAGATGGTAGATGGTAGATGGTAGATGGTAGATGGTAGATGGTAGATGGTAGATGGTAGATGGTAGATGGTAGATGGTAGATGGTAGATGGTAGATGGTAGATGGTAGATGGTAGATGGTAGATGGTAGATGGTAGATGGTAGATGGTAGATGGTAGATGGTAGATGGTAGATGGTAGATGGTAGATGGTAGATGGTAGATGGTAGATGGTAGATGGTAGATGGTAGATGGTAGATGGTAGATGGTAGATGGTAGATGGTAGATGGTAGATGGTAGATGGTAGATGGTAGATGGTAGATGGTAGATGGTAGATGGTAGATGGTAGATGGTAGATGGTAGATGGTAGATGGTAGATGGTAGATGGTAGATGGTAGATGGTAGATGGTAGATGGTAGATGGTAGATGGTAGATGGTAGATGGTAGATGGTAGATGGTAGATGGTAGATGGTAGATGGTAGATGGTAGATGGTAGATGGTAGATGGTAGATGGTAGATGGTAGATGGTAGATGGTAGATGGTAGATGGTAGATGGTAGATGGTAGATGGTAGATGGTAGATGGTAGATGGTAGATGGTAGATGGTAGATGGTAGATGGTAGATGGTAGATGGTAGATGGTAGATGGTAGATGGTAGATGGTAGATGGTAGATGGTAGATGGTAGATGGTAGATGGTAGATGGTAGATGGTAGATGGTAGATGGTAGATGGTAGATGGTAGATGGTAGATGGTAGATGGTAGATGGTAGATGGTAGATGGTAGATGGTAGATGGTAGATGGTAGATGGTAGATGGTAGATGGTAGATGGTAGATGGTAGATGGTAGATGGTAGATGGTAGATGGTAGATGGTAGATGGTAGATGGTAGATGGTAGATGGTAGATGGTAGATGGTAGATGGTAGATGGTAGATGGTAGATGGTAGATGGTAGATGGTAGATGGTAGATGGTAGATGGTAGATGGTAGATGGTAGATGGTAGATGGTAGATGGTAGATGGTAGATGGTAGATGGTAGATGGTAGATGGTAGATGGTAGATGGTAGATGGTAGATGGTAGATGGTAGATGGTAGATGGTAGATGGTAGATGGTAGATGGTAGATGGTAGATGGTAGATGGTAGATGGTAGATGGTAGATGGTAGATGGTAGATGGTAGATGGTAGATGGTAGATGGTAGATGGTAGATGGTAGATGGTAGATGGTAGATGGTAGATGGTAGATGGTAGATGGTAGATGGTAGATGGTAGATGGTAGATGGTAGATGGTAGATGGTAGATGGTAGATGGTAGATGGTAGATGGTAGATGGTAGATGGTAGATGGTAGATGGTAGATGGTAGATGGTAGATGGTAGATGGTAGATGGTAGATGGTAGATGGTAGATGGTAGATGGTAGATGGTAGATGGTAGATGGTAGATGGTAGATGGTAGATGGTAGATGGTAGATGGTAGATGGTAGATGGTAGATGGTAGATGGTAGATGGTAGATGGTAGATGGTAGATGGTAGATGGTAGATGGTAGATGGTAGATGGTAGATGGTAGATGGTAGATGGTAGATGGTAGATGGTAGATGGTAGATGGTAGATGGTAGATGGTAGATGGTAGATGGTAGATGGTAGATGGTAGATGGTAGATGGTAGATGGTAGATGGTAGATGGTAGATGGTAGATGGTAGATGGTAGATGGTAGATGGTAGATGGTAGATGGTAGATGGTAGATGGTAGATGGTAGATGGTAGATGGTAGATGGTAGATGGTAGATGGTAGATGGTAGATGGTAGATGGTAGATGGTAGATGGTAGATGGTAGATGGTAGATGGTAGATGGTAGATGGTAGATGGTAGATGGTAGATGGTAGATGGTAGATGGTAGATGGTAGATGGTAGATGGTAGATGGTAGATGGTAGATGGTAGATGGTAGATGGTAGATGGTAGATGGTAGATGGTAGATGGTAGATGGTAGATGGTAGATGGTAGATGGTAGATGGTAGATGGTAGATGGTAGATGGTAGATGGTAGATGGTAGATGGTAGATGGTAGATGGTAGATGGTAGATGGTAGATGGTAGATGGTAGATGGTAGATGGTAGATGGTAGATGGTAGATGGTAGATGGTAGATGGTAGATGGTAGATGGTAGATGGTAGATGGTAGATGGTAGATGGTAGATGGTAGATGGTAGATGGTAGATGGTAGATGGTAGATGGTAGATGGTAGATGGTAGATGGTAGATGGTAGATGGTAGATGGTAGATGGTAGATGGTAGATGGTAGATGGTAGATGGTAGATGGTAAAAAAATTAATCAATCAATGTGTCTCAACAGTGGCCATTTTCACCATACTTGTTCCAATTATTATAGCGTTGTATTGGTTGTAGTTCGTGTTGTGATTGTTAGAACTATAAAACCAGCAATGCTTCTAAAAAACGATGATTTAAACATCCATCCGTCTTCCATCTTGTCTGCTGATGCCTGGTTATAACATGATACAGACAGTGGCATTGATTTTAAGTTAAAATTAAATAATGTAGTGTCTTGTGTCTTCTAGCTTGAATTTTCTAAATGTTCAACAGATTCGGCTCTTTTTGTGGAATGAATTTCTTTATCTAATGGATAAATGTTCAGAAATCAAGAAATAAATCAATTTATTAACGAAAACGAGAAAAATAATGAAAGGTAGCCTGCTACAATATATTTTCATTTATTTAAGAATTAAAAATTACAACAATCAAAGATTAGAAATCGCTTAAAGACTAATTTATGTTTTTTTAAATTTGTTGTTATATTCTATATACAGTTTAAATTAAAATTATATTTTCTTAGAACTTAGATGATCAATTTGTTCAAAGAACGATTATATTAAAAACTTAAATTAATAATGTCTTATTATAGAAACAAATTTTTTTAAAAAATAAAGAATCTTAATTTTTTCATGAAACACTCTGCACAAATCCACTATAATCAGTTAAATAATAATTCTCTTCAGGAGTGCTATCATATCTGTAACAAGAAAAAAGTTAATTAATAGCTTTTCTTATAAAATATTTCGCATCATCTTTAAATTAAAATTGAATTAAAAAAGCATAAAAATAAATATAGAAAAGAATGCCAAGATGAAAAAGCCGAAGGCGTTTATATGGGGTTCGCCAATAAGAGGTGTTATTTTGAAAAAGCCCGCTATTTCGGTAGTTGTCACTTTTGAAGCTGTAACTTTTTGACATTTGACAAGGTGAAGCTATGCCATTACTAAAACTGAAACGATGTACTCTTCAACAACGCACTGAAATTATTAAAATTCACAAAACCCTATATATAGGGTTTTCCTAATTAGAAGGTAAAAGGAAAAGAACATATTTACATGTTTTGAAGAAACAATTATTGTTTTATATTAAGGGTATACATTTTTCATCCGGTAAGGTATGGTTACTTTAAATAAAAATGATGGTGACAGGGTGGAACTTAGAGTGCAGCATTTGTACAGATTTTTACTGTTGAGGTGAAGTAATGGTGGATACATCGTGAGGTTTGATTTTCACTAGGCTTTTTTTTGACAGACCACGCCTGATTCGTATCGAACTGCTTTGTCATTTTTGTTCAGTACCGTTTGGAAAGTTATCCAGAAAAGACTCATACCACGACAGCGTCTCTGTTTTCAGTGACTGGGCTCTGGAAAAACTCAATCCTGTGTTGTATTGTGAATTTTGTATCCGTGATGAAGCCCATTTCTGGCTCAATGGATATGTAAATAAAAAAAAAATTGCTGTATTTAAGTTGGTGAGCAATCTTAAGCATACCAAGAGCTACCATTAAATCTATTAAAACCAAAGATATGGCGTGGTTTATGGAATCATTGGCCCATATTTATTCAAAAACGAGGCAAATCAGTATGTTACAGTCAATGGTAACCGTAATCTCGCCATTTTAACAGTTCTCATGAAACAATTTCCTAGATCCTGTGTTATCAGACCTTTGCACTATTTTATCTGGGGATATGTAAATTCTCAGGTCTTTAAAAATAAGCTAGCTACTATTGACGTTTTTGCAGCCAACATTGCTCGTATTATTCGCGAGATACCAATCGCTGTGCTCGAACGGGTCTCCCATAATTGGACCTTCCGAATGGACCACTTCAGACGTAGTCGTGGCCAACATTTACATGAAATCATTTTTTAAAAAGTATATGCCATGAATATTTTTCTTTTAATCGATAGTAAAAAAATTTAAGTTCACTTTCAAATGTACATGTGTTTTATTTTACATTATTAATCAAACCTCACGGCGAATCACTCGTTATACATTATTGTACCTATTCAAAAATTGTTCTTTGTTGTCCCCTTCATCTAAATCTACTAAGTCAAAATCATCCGAGTAGTTGACATTAAAATAAATTTAACAATGTATCTTCTTTACAAAATTTTATTTTTCTCATTTTAGAAATTAGGATCCGATTCCCTAACCAAGAAAAGTCCAATTGGAAGTTGTATATTGTTTTAACTGACACTTACAATCTGCAGTAGACCTTCATACTTGCCATACACACTTTTCTGAAATTCAAAAAAAAAAACTGTATAGAATATTGGTCTAAGTGACTTAAGTAATAAAAGTGTTATCTCAGCAATACCTTTTTCTTGAATTAAAAGTGATCTAATGATAAATCCGGACTTGGATTATTTCTGCACTTAGTAAAATCATAAAATAAAGTGATCCAAGAAGCATTTACATATAAGTATTTCGATCACATCTGCAGCATTAATTTATATTTTTAACACAATACAGAAATGTCAAAAATAGGATTTTTTTAAGAAAAGTGTTCATTTATTTTGCACTTTTAATAAATTGATGACACAGAAGTCCAAAATTTGGCTTAAAACTCTGTTTTTAAAAAAATTTACTTGGATCTATTCTGTTCTTAACTAGCCGAATAATTCTTCTAATCACTCTAATCACACTCAGTCAGTATACCTTACATTTCTTTTCACAGCCAGAAATCAAATTTCCACCCGTAAAATGCGATAGACAATATCAAGCGCAGTTCACGTGCGTTAACAATTCTGATTGAAAACATGACGAAACAGAGCAATCCGCTTATTCGTTCACGAGCACTGGCCAATAAAATACAGACCGCCAACTCACTGTATGGTCTCTCTGAAAATTAGCTGATATGAGCAGTAAACCATTGTATACTAGTTTTTGCCCGCTACTATTCGTACGCGTGGATTTTAGAATAAAGTAGGGGTATCTCACTGTATTTTTGTTTGTGCACAACCGCTTCAAAATGGGGGGTATACGTGGTATGAAAGCTATAAACTTTACCAGCTTTACAGCCGTAATATTTTTGGCTTCTGTTTAATATTATTTAGAAGTATCATAACGGTTTAAATTGCAAAGTTGGAGGGTTAAGTTCTGAAGCAATATACCTAAATGGAATGCCCACTTTCAAAACGATGTTACGCGCCGATACTGCTTCTTAGCTCCGCTTCATCAGTTTTGGGCGTAAGTATTGCTCGTTCACCGTTCTTTATGGTTACATTATTTTTCGATTTCTGCTTTCGCCGAATGAGACATTGTCTATGTGGTGGTAAATAGCGCCATCTATGATGTTTTTGATGTAATGTATGGCGCTATTTTTATGATTTCCAGCGCCAATATGTACGTGAGACGCTAACTTCCTTAGAATCTCTTAATTTTGCGTTAAGTTCATTGAATAACGTACGATTGCAGAAATACAACCTGAATTAGATATTTTCCTGCGATAAAATATAGCCTTTATATTTTAAGTTGGCGTACTACCAATAAACCTGCGAAAACCGCATTCAATTCCATGCAGTAGTTTTTGCGTGATGCGCGTACAAACATATAGACAGACAGACAGACAGACAAAAACTCTAAAAACGGTTGTTTTGGCTTCTGTGGAGACTACCCTAATTAGTTTTGCATCTATATCTTCAATGTACAGACATCGACCCGTTACAATTTTATTATATGTACATATATATTGTATATATAAACTATAGTATTACCACTTGAGGTGCGCCACCTATCGACGGAAAACTAAGCTCTTGATTTTTAGAGGAAGCAACAACAACATTTTTTTACGTTCCACCATTTTATTTCTTGTTGTTGGTTACGTCCTTAGACATTTAAAGGTCTGGAAATCTATTATAATATCGGACAGTGCGCTCACTCATTGGATTTTTGGCCTCAAATTCCATTGGTCTGCGGCAGATTGAGGCTTCACAAAAATATTTTTTTAAATTCCCGTTTAAGTTTCTAGATGGATCTTATGCAAATCAAAATGTATTGTTTATGTAATAACAAAAAAAAAATCTGAAAGGGGCAAAGAGAAACAGGACTGTTAGTAGGTACAGGCTATCTGCCTTGTGTAATCTAGAGGAGTTATTTTTACAATTCATGATAAAGCTGTGTTATTTTACAGCTCCTCTATTCTTTTAAAATTATAATTTGGAACAATTTACAAAGACAAGCTAAATACAATTTTTTTTAATTTTTATTTTATATGGTCTGGGCGGCGCAATTGCCCCATTTTCCCCACCGTAGTTATGCCATTGGTTCAGTGTATAGCAAATAGCAAAAAGGAAGAATCAATGAGACTTAAAATCTTCCGAAAAATTGTTTAAATTAAACTCAGTTCCGGATGTAGGATTTTGCCAAGGTCACACGGCGTGTGACATACGTCGGCATACAAGCACAACTGACCAACTGCAAAAAATAGTATTTTGTAGAAAGGAGAGAAAATTCTGTTAAAACTGCGTATCTTTTTTGCCTTCAAATATGCAAGCTAGTTTCAATCGTTGGTTGACTATCTGCCTTCATGTACAAAAAAATTCAGGAAGAAACGATCAACTTTATTATGGAAACATTTCCCTCCCTTGAACATCGTCGAAATGTTTCATGTCTTTCCTTATTTTACAGATTCTTTTACAAAAAATTCTCACTCGAGGTAGCCAGTTGCGTTCCACCCCTTAAACATTTCCCCCGTAATACTCGTCTTGCTAGGAACGCTCATCAGTTTACACTTGAGCCCAATTTCGGACGTACCGTGAAATATAGGGATTCTTTCTTTAGCCGTACAACACGAATGTGGAATGAATTGCCTGGCACAATTTTCAGTTGCCATTTTGATCTTCAAACATTCAAGATCAATGTTCATCGACACCTCCTTTCCCTTCCTCTCTAACTTCCTATCACTCGCGCTGTGACTTATCATTAAAAGGGCTATAACAAACCCCTTGAGCGCGTGTGCCGTTTAAAAAAAAAAAAAAAAAAAAACCTTCACATAGTCAATTTTTCCAGAAAAAAAATCGGCTTTTTTCAGGAAGAACTGAACTGACCAACTTCAGATAAAGTCAATTTGTCCAGAGCAAAAATCAGCTTGTTTTAGTACTTATAGAATCCATATTATACAAAATGCAGCCAGGTGTAATCAAATTTAAACACAATTATGGGGAAAATTCAAGACTCTAAAAGTAACTGATTCCAGACAATTAAGGGAGACCAATACTCCAGACACTCTAACTGCTTTATATAAAAAAGAAATCACAATATCTGCAGCAAAAAACAAAATGCACGACTGGCTGCATATACTGATATTAAAAAAAAATAAATAATTTCGAAAATTATTTTATTTTTTAAATTAGTTTAAGAGTTTTCTCGGAAAAACTAAGTATGCAATAAAATTTCAAAGCTGTACGTCAATCTAGGAAAAAAAATCGTTCGACCAGTTTTTTTTTTTAAAGGTTATTTTTGAAAAACTTTTTCAAAAAATATTTTGAAATTTATTTGAGTATGCAAATATATGGCAATCTGTAGTTTACATTTGAAAAATAATTTAAAAAAAAATTCAATATACCCGTTTCCAACATATTTCAAAAACCAAAAAATTTTTTGAAAAAATTATAAAAAATAAACAAAAAACGTTTTTTAAAATTTTGAAATGCCATATTAATAACATTATGAATAACTTCCTGTGGCCAAAATTTTATAGAAATCGAATGTATAGTTTACGAGAAAATTTGATTTGAAAATACTGGTTCTATGAGAGGTACCGTTATTAGACAAATTTCGAAAAAAAATTTCTAAACAAAAGATAGACTGTCTTGCAAAAATAGCATTCTGAAAGTTTTATCAAAATCGTTAGAGCCGTTTTTGAGAAAATCAATTTTTGTCTTCAAGATTGTATGGCAGGTGCCGTTATTTTTGGACCTACAGCAAAAATAAAAAATTTGTTCCGAGGGACGGCCAAATAAATCCTAAATACCAAATTAGAAGCAAATCGGCCCACCCGTTTAGCCTCCAGAGGCGCGAACAGACATACAGACAGACAGACAGACAGACGGACGGAATTTCCAGACCCACTTTTTTCGACTTCTCCATCATCGTAATGCCATGTGTGATTGTTATCTCAAATTTTTTTTTCTGCACGAATCCATAACTTGCCTTATAGTACCTATAATCGCAAGTAAAAAGGACTTAGTGAACCTTTTGTACAACTGGAGCCATTCCGAAATTTACCATTCTTGGTACAACAGTTTACCTTCCTCTGCAAGGACAGATCAATACCATAAGAAGCAGCAGAAGGTTCTGAGACAGAATCCGACTTCGATGAGTAACACTTTTTACTTGCGATTATATGTATAGGCACTGTAAGGCAAGTTATGCAATTTTCATCGAAAAATAAGGTTTTGAGATAACAATGAAACATGACATAACGATGATAGCGATGACGAAAAAAGATGGTCTTAAAATTATCTCCGTCTGTATGTCTGTCTGCCTGTGTGTACGTAGAGACACCTACAGCCCAAACAACGGCTCAAAAAATAATGGTACCTGCCATATAACCGTTACGTTAAAGCTTATTTTTTCTCGAAAACGGCTCTTACGACTTTGATTTAAAAAAAATGTGTGTAGCTTTTTTTAGGTACGATTAATCATATGGCTGAAAAAAAAGTTTAAAAAAATGTCTAAAAACGGTACTTTTCATAGGACCGTTTTTTTTTTTTTTTGCTTTCGTCTAACTCTAAAGAGGTGCAACCGATACTTTCAAAATTTCACACATTTATGTAAATAATAAAACAAATAAAAGACCATATAAATGCAGTAAAATGGAACCCTCAATGCAAACAGTAAATACACACACCTTCTCAGTCCTCCAAGTCTCATTAGCCAAAATTTTATATAAGAGAAGAGCTTAGTTTGAAAAACTTTTGAGCCAAAGTAATTCAAATGAAAGATATTATACAGATTTTGGTACAAGTATTCTTTAAGTACATATATTTTTTGCATTTTTTTGACGTGAAAACGTCTAATAAATCGGTTTGGAATATATGGGCAGAACGCACAAAAAAATGTCACAGTCACAGTCACAGTCACGTTACCTATCTGCTTTGGTAGCCTAGAAAGTCGATAAAGTGGGAGGGGAGGGTGTTGGGTGGTTGGTTAGTGGTGATGGGAGTATGTGTGGGGCAGGTGGGGGGTAGTGTCGGGAAGAGGAACAATTGTCAAAATGGTGGGTGGTTGTAGCTGGTTTGGGTGGTGAGACAAAAATTGTCAAAACTAATCGGTGGTTCCTTGGTGGCTGTAGGTGGGATGGGTGTTTGGTGTTGGGATGATTTGGTATGATTGGATGGAGGGGGGGGGGGTGAATTGTCAAATATGGTGGGTGGTTGGTTGGCGGTTCTAGGTGGGTTGATTGGTTGGCAGTTTTGGTGGTGGGGATGGTTGATTGGATGGGGTGCGATGAAAAAGTTGTCAAAAATGGTGGGTGAGTGGAAGGTGGTGGCAGGTGGGGTAGGTGGTTGGATTTGGTGTTCGGAGGGGGTGAGGAAGAAATTGTCAAAAATGGTTGGTGGTTGGTTGGTGGCTGTAGGTGTGATGGGTGGTTGGCGGTGTTGGGTGAGTGGCAAGTTGTTGTAGGTGTAATGGGTGGTTGGATTTGGGAGGAGGGTGTAGTGGAGGGAATTGTCAAAGATAGTTGTACTCGGGGAGGAAAAAATTGTCAAGAATGGTGGGTGAGTAGCAGGTGGTTGTAAGTGGAGTAGGTGGTTAAATTTGGTGCATGGGGGAATTGTCAAAAATAGTGGATGGTTGGTTGTAGGTGGTGTGGGTGATTGGTAGTGGCTAGGAAGGGGGGATTTACTGTGTTAGGGAGGAGGAAAAAATTTTCAAAAATGGTGGGCTGTTGGTTTGTGGTTGTATATGGGGGTGGGAGGTTGGTGTTCAAGGGGTAAACAAAATTATAAAATGGTGGGTGGTTGGAGGTAGGTTGGGTGGTTGGTGGTTGGAGAGATACCTATACACATGAAGTGTTTTGTGAACTGGTTATCACGTAAAATTATCGTCCGTAAACCGACTTTACAGACAACCAAATTTTTTTTTTACACATGCTTTAAATGAGATAGAAAAAAACAATTTATGTAATTAAATTTGTATACATTTTTTTAAATTTTTTATTTTATAGGTGAAACTAAAAGCATTAAATAAAACAAAAAAAAGAGCTCTGATTCTTTTACTTTTTTTTTTAAATTAACACGACGAGATTTCGTTTTCACAAGAGAAGCGATAATTTTGCAAAAGTTCGTTCCATACATATGAGCAGTTTTTTTCTATTGCTATGATCGCAAGTCCAGATAGACGTTCCTGACTTATTGTTGATCGTTTTGAATATTTCCAGTTTGCTAAAACTTCGCTCACTTCTTGAAGACATGGTTGGTAATATACAATATATTCTGAGACTATGCTCATGTTTGCAAAAGCTTCTTGCACTTGCACTTGTCTTTTTGTTGATTTCGGTGGCAAACGTTTTAAAAACGGCAAGCTTCCGTCAAAAATTGTCTGCGTTTAAATCCCTCGAGTATTTTCGAGCCAAACCGGCTCCATTTTTTCTTAAGTCTTTGGTCGACATATTGACGAACGCGTTACCAGCTAGGAAGGCAAGTTTTAAATTATTTTCTTGGTGTTTTCTGCTCGTTTTACAAGCTCCGATAACATTTTTTCAAATACCTATTTATTGCTTTGAAAAAATAGTTGAGATACGAATTTGTAAACAGTGGAACTCTCCCAGGGTTCTATTTTGAGACCTATTCTATTTTGTCTTTTCATCGACGATATACCAAGAGTTCCTTCGAATGTTTCGGTTCATTTATAAGCTGATGATGGGAAAATTTAATTGCCTCATCCGATTGGTTTACAAGAGGATCTGATCTTATTTGTAGGATGAATGTGGATCTCCTCGCAGTATCCAACTGGGTTCCTAAGCAATGGCTTAACTCAGAATCTTTCTAAGTCACAATTGATTGCGATTTAAAAAGCAGATTAATATCTTGCTTTTACATCCGGTTCATCTCTCACAGTTAAAACTTTGTTTTATAAAATGACCAGTCTTGATTTTGAGATAAATACATAAGTATATGGAGCTGCAACAAATTATAGTGCAGACGAAAACGCAACAACAACAATTATAGTGCTGACGATGAAGATGAACATATTCGTCTTCACTATGATTTTCATGCTGCATGCATAAGAAGACGGCTGCATTTCGATCTATATCACACACGTATGATTTATATATTTTTTTGCAGATCATGGCTTGCAGCTCCATGTAAAGCCACCTATAAGCAAATATCACATTACCATTATACTTGTAGTTGGGTGCTTTATTTAACAGTTCCTTGAGGCCAGATGTTGTATGTTTATGCACAAGATTATTCAAGATAGAAAACTGTATTAGATTTATGATAAACTTAGATTTATGCAAACCGAATATAATAAGATGGATGTACACTATGATGGTGAGGCCCAATATCACCTATAGTGCGGTTGTGTGGCATAAAAGAACCGAACTAGCTACGACTAGAAAATCACTTGAAAAAGTGCAAAGGCTCGCATGCTTATGCATCACAGGAGCAATGAGAACTTGCCCTACGGCAGCAATGGAGGTCATATTGCATCTGACCCCATTACACTTTGTGATACAAAGTGCAGCTGAGGGAACAATCATGAGGTTTTCAAAAGAGGGCACCGGCAAAGGTAAACAAATAAGTCTTAGACAAAAAGACTCCCTGTCCAAAACAATACCCTCCCTTGATATTCCAAGAGATAGCATGATTAAGATTTACAACTTCGAGAAAAACTTCCAAACGAAGTTAAGTAGCAAAAAAGAGTGGCTAGGAGAAACAGAAAACTACACCTTTAAAGCAAATGCCATCAAGTGGTACACTGATGGATCAAAAACTATTGAAGGAACGGGTGCAGGAATCTTTGGGCCTAGAACCAAAGTCTCGGTTCCAATGGGACAGTCCTCAAGCATCTTTCAAGCTGAAGTTAATGCGATAGGAAAATGAACTGAACTAAACTTAAATAGGAACTATCGCAAGCAAAACATTGCAATAATGTCAGACAGTCAAGCAGCACTCAAAGCCCTTAGCTCATACAGTATCAGTTCCAAACTGGTATGGGAATGCCTAGACAAACTCAACACTTTGGGCAGGGAAAACACAGTCACTCTCCATTGGATACCAGGCCATGTTGGTGTTGAAGGCAATGAAGAGGCTGACCGTCTGGCGAAAATAGGGGCAACAACACCCTTTATTGGACCAGAACCCTACTGCGGTTTTGGGGAGAATGTGATCAAAAACAAGATCAAAACAAATGAAGAAATCAAAAGATCCAACCATTGGAAAGAACTCCCAAAGCTAAGACAGGCAAAAATGTTACTGGGGAACTATAACCTATAGAAAGATTAACAGCCTGCATTAACTTAAACAGAAACAACCTAAGAATTATAACGGGCTTTCTCACAGGGCACTGCAAACTTAAAAGACACCTCAATATCCTAGGGCTGTCTAGCAGCGCAACATGCAGATTCTGCGATGAAGAAGAAGAAACACCGGACCACATACTAGGTAGATGTGGTGCACTTATGCACATAAGACAAAAACATCTGGGTAATTACCAGATAGAGAAGGGCAGGTTACCTTCTCTAAAAATACCTCAAATACTTGGCTTCCTAAAAGAAACCAAGTTGGAGGAAGTGCTGTAGGATGAGTTCCTCATCCAGCGCTTTAGAAAAGGGGGCACAATAGATCTTAAAGGTCGCAGTGCACTTTCCCCCAATTAATTCATTCATTCATGATAAACTTGTTTTTACCTAATTTATGAGAAGTCTTAAATTTTTACACTATTTTACGACTACCTGAGTTCTTCGCGCCTCATTTTCATTTACATATGTTACCAATCTATGGAACTCTCTTTAAGGATTCTGAGAAGAGAATAATGTGTTGTCTTCTTGATTTGAATTTTTTGAAAATCTATTATGAAAATTGTCTGCGACCGGGCTCCAACTCCGGCAACGAGTTCATTGTGCTCACGAATCTTATTCTACTGCGCGCTAGGGTTCGCTGCTATCTTGTTTGTGTATTTTTATAAATTAATTGTTAGAAACGAAGTTTGACGAACCAGAGGGCAACATTGTCAAATGCCATCATTAAAATATATAAATCAGTAGTAATGACTGCTTCCATGAAAAAGCTCATAGGAATTCAAGCACTGACTCTTCTTATCAACCAATACAAATAAATTAAAGATAATAATTTAGATGATATTCTAAGCTACCGTTTTCGGCGTACCTTAAACTTTAGTTTGCTCCGTTAACAGAATATTTTGCTTTTTCTTACCCTATCACCATATCTGTATCAAATGAGTTGTCCAGATATGAGTCCATCGTCGAAGTATTGGCGGTTATATCAAATGAATTTTCTGCAAACACATGTGTTGGTGTGGTTTTTGTTGAAGGATCTTTGACAATAGTTGTTATAGGAATACCAGGAACATATCCATCCTTAAACTTTTGATCGCCTTAAATTCGAAAATAAATATTAAAAATAATTTTTCTTCTCAACAACTTTATCATACTTTTGGGTGAACAAAATTTGTTGAATGCCTCTGATTTGTTAATTCCATTGGGAAATAATTCCGTGAGCACGACTAAGTCTTTAATTCGATCTGCTAGGCAGCGGTTTTGTAAATCCTTGCTGTCCCATGGTTGAATATGCTCTATTTCTCGGTTTTCATTTACGAAAGATATTGTTATAGCACCTTTAAAGACAATCAATATAATATGGTTCATTTAAACGTGATAATATAAATAATAAATTGTCTAAATTTACCCTTAATACTATCGGAAAAGCGCAATAAAAATGTTCCAGGTTTGCACATTTTTAGCTTTTCTTCTGTGAATTTCTTGTTGATGAATCCTTCAATTAAATTAGCATTCCAAGGTTCAAGTAAACGCTCTTTGATTAGTTTTACTGTGTGGTAAAACCAATCCCAAAATGTGAAAGAATAGTTGAATAAATCATCCTTGCAAAACTTTGGCCACGATATTTCTGCATCTGGATTTATCATGGGCATAACCATATTTCCATTTTGGAAAAGTTTTTCATCTAAAAAAAAAAAATTCGATTTAAATGACACAAACGCTTCAATATTTTTAAAACTAAACATCCCTGTCACTTTTTTCTAGAGATTATAGGTTAAGAAAAGTACTACACTAGGTACACTATGAGGCAAGTTATGTGTTTTTAAAGAAATGTATTAATAGGGAGCGGGTCAAAATTCTGGTTTCAAAATACTGCTTTTAAAACGAAAATTCTGCTTTTTTTCATTCTGGTTGACAAAAATCTGCTTTTCAAAATTCTGGCTATTAAAAAAGAAAAAAATTCTGCATTTTGTATGTGTCAAAAAAGAGAGAGAGTTTGCAACAAAATCACGCGCTTTTTAACATTTTCCAAACCTTCTTTTTCCTTATAACTGGCAAAATTTTGATAAGAAGGATTTTGAAAAGCAGAATTTAGCAATGCAGAATTTTGAAAGCAGCATTTTGTAAAAAGAATTTTGACCCTGACAGAATTTTGACCCCAACCCGTATTAATAATTTAATTTTAATTTTTGGAAATGGCATTCAAGCTCTTACTTACACGGTGCATAGGCCTATCTTTTATTCAACTTTTAATGAAAAACAAATTTTTAACACAAACGGATCCTTCGATTGCGATAAAATTTTCTGAATGGTGTTTTTAATGATAAGTTAATCTTTTGATTGGAATAGAAAATAGATTTTTCAGGAAAACGGTACCATCCATTGAACCGAAATCAGATTTTCTCGTAAAATGCTCGACGTATTTAAATGAATTTTTATGTGGGAATTCTTTCATAATTAAAATTAAGTAGCAGTACCTCGGGGTTGGAGTCAGGGAACAAAAGATTAAACTATACCGTGACATGCAAACCACTACAAAGATTTTAAAAGAAAATACAAAAGTTTATGTGTGTATGTTTATGTTCCCTATGGACTCTTAAACGGCTGGATTAATGTTTATGAAGGCAATTTTCAGATGCTGTGTAGTTTGGTAGCGATAGGATTAAAAGTATTTTTTTTTTTTTTTGCAATTTTTTGACATTTTTCCCACAAGTAAAAACATTAGATTTGTATATACATATATTAAAGGTACATTTTGGCACATTTTGATGAAAAACAAAACAATCATCTTAATTAATGGTTTTCTTAACCAGATGAAAAAACAAAAACTTGCTCTGTGGGTGCAATAGCACGATGACAACAATTTTTTCGAGCAATAACAAATCCTCTTTGTTATAAAAAATAAGAAAGAGAAGATGAAACTATTTGTTTAAGAAGTGTTCAAGTCCCGCATTATAAGCATATTGACAGCTTTAAAAGATACGTTAGTTTTCTCCCATTATTTCGTTATACATACTTCACTTCCAATTTTTAGCTATAACTTAAGAACGCAGTTATAAATGAAATACTCCCAAAAAATATCCAAAATGGCCAAATTATGAGTTTTTTTTAACAATTTAGAAAAAAACTAAAAAATTGCGCCAAAACCTAGTGGCTCTTTGTATGGGAACCACCGTAGTATAATAGGAAGCTGTAAGGATATAATACCAAACAAAGTTTGAGTGAGTTGTATGGATGCCAACTTGGAAAGGTTTTACTGAAAAAATTGCAACAATATCCTATAGAAAACTATGAAGTACTATATGCCAAACAAAGTTTGAATTAATTCAATGTAGCCGCACAGACAGTGGCGACAACCACTTTTTTTGGTTTCCCTACGTTATTTCGTGTTTGATTAAATCCTCGATTTTTTTCTGCATGAGACCAATACTCTTGTCCTATAGAGCAAGTAAAAAATATCCTTATATGGATACATTTTCTTTTAACAACACTGTCAACTATGTACTTACACAAAAAATATTCATTTTCATTTGTAAAGCCACGTCCAGTTGATGAGTTACACTTTGAATAAAGTGTTTTCAATAGTTTGGTCCATGTTACTTTTTCTGGAACCTTAAATGGTTCTCGTCCGATTTCCGAAAATGCATTGTCCCATAAGATGGTTGCCCATGCTTGATGCTCTTGACTTCCATGAACAATAACCACAACGGGTAGGGACAAAGTCCAGACCTATTTAATTATTGATATGTTAATCATTTTGCTCAAGAACTACTAATCTATACTTACATTTAAACAAGTTCCATTGACTGTGACAGTTACATAGAAAAGAAGAGCAAGTTTTTCATCCATGACACTTTCAGAACTTCCTCTACGCTCACCTCGCTGAATTTTTTTAATTAACAGGTTTCTATATTAAAAAAAAAAAAAAAAAAAAAAAAATAAAAATTTTTCTAGTTGTTCTTCCAATTAAGTTTTGAATTTACTTGAAATTTGCAGAATACAATCGACTCTGTTCTTGGTATTCCATTTTAATTTTATTTCCACGGATAGCTTTTGATGATGATTCTAAGTCTTTGCTCATCTGCCGTTCTCTATAAAGACGTTTTGCTTGATTTTCTGCAATTAAAAACGAAATCAACTGGATTATTTTTGTTTAAAAAATTATCACATCATATAAAATCCCAAAATACCAGACATATTGAGGTAGCATTAAAACATGACATTGAGAAAAAAGTTGATCGAACAATCGCTATATACATATTTGCGTCTAACTTGCTGCTTCAAAGGCCTAGATTTTGATAAAACTTATGTACCTATACCTACATAAAATTTATTTACAGAAATGTTCTTTGTTTCGGAAAAAACTTTGTCAATCATTTTAAAGCTAAGGGGTCATTGTTTGAGGATATCGCTCAAAAATATGAGTTTACTGACATCTTCAAAAAACTTAGCTAGTATAAAAGAATAAGTTCAGCATTGCAATATTTGTGTGGTTATGTGACTAATTGGATGCCTTGATTAACTCCAGTATCCCTTTTAACAAGACGTTCGTTGTTCCTGAGTGGACTAAGCATAATACTTTAATATCGACACCAACACAAAAACCGCTCTTGATTATTAAAATGTTCAAGTATTTTTTTGTTAAATGCCAAATTTGACTTTCGACAGAATTATTCAAATGTTCAAGTATTTTTTTTTAACTGTCAACTTTGACTTTTGAAAGAACTCGCATCATTATATAGGGTTTGTTGAAAATTCGTTGTTTTCTGAAGTAAACGAACAAAACTTATATGACTGTTTATTTGTACAGTTTGACATTTCATTTTGACAGGTATATGTGCCCATTACAGTTTGCCAGACGTTTGAAACTTAATTCAAACAAAATAAAATGCACGACTGGGTCGCACGTACTTGCTCTGTGGGTGCAATAGTACGATGAAAACAAACTTTTCCATCAATAAGAACAACTCATTTTTGAAAAATTTGGTAAAACCTAAAAAAAGTTGACTGAAACTGGAAAAACCGATAAACGGGAGCTAACGTTAAGAAACCTTTAATATTTAAAATTAAGATGTCATCTTTTGAGTGTTCTAAATGATACAAATGTCCACTTATTTCCAAATTAATAATACTGTTAAAAGCAATTTTCGCTATTATCATGTATAGCCAAAAACTAAAAATGCAGTTTTGTTTGAAGTCTTCTATGTATGTTACATACAAAGTTTCATAAAAATCGGGGAAGCCTTTTTTGAGTAAATTAGAAAAATTGAAAAAATTGGCCAAAATCTAGTGGCTCTTTGTATAGGAGCCACCATTTAAAAAAAAGAAACTGAAAAAAAAATCATTGCCATCTGATAGGAAGCTGTAAGGAACTATACCAAACAAAGATTGAGTGAATTCGATGCAACCGTTGACAACTTATGGCCATTTGAAAAAAAGCCGTTAAGAGCAGATCTCCGTTATTTGCATTTTTAGCCAAAAACTGAAAACGCAGTTCTCTTAAAAACACTAAAAGAATATAACACACAAAGTTTAATCAAAATCGTTAGAGCCATTTTCGAGAAAATTAGAAAAAACCAAAAAAAAGTTGGCATAAACTCAACGGTTCGTTGTATGGGAGCTACCATCTAGAAAGGCTTCACTGAAATATGTATAAAGCCATCCAATAGAACACCATAAAGAACAATGCCGAACGAAGTTTGAGTCAATTCAATCAAGCCAACGCGAACTTATGGCCATTTGAAAAAAAGCCGTTAAAACCTGATTTTCGTTAGGACTATTTGAGCCAAAAACGAAAAACGCAGTTTTGTTAGAAGTGCTTAAAGTAAGCTAAATTTTGAGTTTAATCGAAATCGTTAGAGCCGTTTTCGAGAAAATCTAAATTGAAAAAAACCGTTACTTGACAGGTACCAGTTTGAGCCGGGCTAAAACGAAATAAAAAAAATCTCGACAACCGTTTTTCTTCAAACTACTATATATCAAGTTTGAAGAAAATCCGTCAAGCGGTTTAGGCTGTAGCATGACGTGAAAAAGCGCACATCCGCACAGACGCACAGACGCACAGACGCACAGACAGACCGACGGACGGTATGGCGAAAACCACTTTTTTGGGCTTCTCTATCATCGTAATGTCATGTTTGATTAAAACCTCGATTTTTTTTTCTGCACGAAACCAATACTTGCCCTATAGAGCAAGTAAAAATTAAGCGAGAGCTACAGTACGTTTTCAACAAACTGTTGGAATTTTCAAAATTCTTAAATAAATACTTAAACTAATTTGAGCTGAAAAAAAAGTACGCCATTTTATTTCTTGGATAAATTTGAATTTATGAGAAATTTATAAAAATCTGTGGAGCGGTTTTTGAGAAAAAAGTTTTTTTTTGAAAAACTTTTTGAAACAAATTTTCAAAAAAAATTAAAAAATGCCATTTCATAGGTATTCAGCAAATACATTTATTTAAAATTTTTACAAAAAAATTTGATAAGCAGTTCTCGAAATATTAATTTTTTTAATTTTTTTTTTTAAAAATGATTTTAAAAATACAAAAAACTATTTTACAAAAATATTGGTATGCAAAACAAATTGAGCTACCTATAGCTATATGTGTGTGAAATTTCGAAAGAATCGGTTGAGTCGTTTTCGAGATAGTCGAAAGCAAAAAAACGGTCATATGGAAAGTACCGTTCTTAGCCATTTTTTAAATTTTTTTTTTCAGCCATATGATTGGTCGTACCTAAAAAGCAACACTGATTTTTTTAAATCGAAATCGTTAGAGCCGTTTTTGAGAAAAATAAGCTTTAACGTAACGGTTGTATGGCAGGTACCGTTATTTTTTGAGCTAAAAAAAAAATTTCAATTTCTTCTCTGTACAATACCTAAAAAAGTCTATATACCAAGTTTGAAGCAATTCGGCCCACCCGTTTGGGCTGTAGGTGTCTATACATACAGACAGACAGACAGACAGACAGACAGACAGACAGACAGACAGACAGACAGACGGACAGACAGACAGACATACAGACGGACAGAATTTTTAGACCATCTTTTTTCGTCTTCGCTATCATCGTAATGTCATGTTTGATTGTTATCTCAAAACTTTTTTTTTTCGACGAATGCATAACTTGCCTTATAGTACCTATAATCGCAAGTGAAAAGGCGTGAGCTTGGGCGTGGTTGAGACTTTTTTGGATTTTACCGGTTCAAGAACTTAGCCTTACTCTTGAACCAAAGATTATATATACAAAATTCCAGCTTTCTGGCTCAAAAACAGCGACCTCTTAAGAGTATTAACACGAACTGACGGACGGGCGGACATCTAAAACGGCCTTTTTATTCTTAGTGAGAATATATTATAGACTTTTCTAAAACTTACGGTATTATTTCTCTATGTTACAAACATCACACTGACTACAATATACCTACCATTTACAATTTATAGAATAGGATATAAAAATGAAAATAAACATACCTGATACAACTATGCATTCAACGTTCGAGATGCTTTTGTTTAATCCCAGCTGCGGTCCAATAAGCCAGCGAACAGATGCCATAAAACTATGCAAATAAAAGAGGAATAATGTACTTGAAAAGATTTTGTAAAATACAATAGATTCTAATAAACCTACTTTGTACAGGTTTTGATGACTTGAGGAGGCTGATTTTCAACGATAAATGAGCTCACAATCAAGTTTTCCTGCTGCAGTTTGATTTGTTCGGCTAATTTTTCAAGTCTCTCGTCTGGAAGATTTTGACTACGCATTCGTACTGAATCCACCAGCTGTAACATTCTGAAACTGACTTCGACCAATAGTTCGACACAGCTTTGAATTTGGTTAACACTATCATGTCGATGAACATCATTGGAGATCTGAATCTGTTGTCTTTGCCAGTTTTTGAGTTCTTGAAGTACGGAACTTTGCAGGGCCTCATATTCATTGAACATTCTTGACAAATAGTCAACATGATCATAACTCTCACTTATTGTTGGATTCATTCCTGTGTCAAACAAAATATTAGGAATTTGATAAAATTCATCGCAGGACTTAATAAGTCCTTGTAACAATTCAAGTTGGTACATCTGATTGTTTGGTGTTATTTCACCAATCAACAATAGTTCTCTGGCTATGCCTTCGGTTAGATGCGTATAGAATTCCATTGGTGAAATTTGTCTCATGCGGTTGGAAATAACAGAGTAGTCGTATTTGCATTGGGCTGAGATTCTAATGTACTCTGCGAGATCGTTATAGAACTGAAAGGCTGCCTCCTCACTTATGTTTGATTTTTCACGACTGAAAAAAAAAGGTTATACAAACTTAATTATACAAATCACTTAAAGTTAATATAAGTTTGCCCTCATTTTGTTTGATAATATGAAGGTTGCAGAGGGTGTTTTAGTATACAAATTTAAAACTTAAAATTTGAAGTTTTTAGAAAATAAATGTCAAAGTGGTTTTGAAACTGGCTAATATTTTATCAAAACTTTTTAGAAAATATATCTCCCTCTTTCGAAAAACTCAACATGGACCTACAATTTACCGCCGAATTCGAACAGCTTACAGTGAAGTTCTTTCCATGACATGTTTTACTCCTGGAGGATTGTTTTCCTTCCTCGAAAGAGGCAGTACCCCGGAAAAGAACTTAGGTGGAGTTAGGGATCGAACTCAAAATCTTCGGCATGGCAGTCCGACACCACTAAACACTACGCCACGGGGTACTACCTCATATGAGTTTTTGAAAATATGGACGGTGGAGTCAGGAGTAAGACCTTTTATTCTATTCTTAAACGCAAGCTTTTGTATAATAGTATCGACACTTTACTCCCATGGGTTCCCACAGGATAGATTTTTAATCGAGAAAAGAACAAAATAAACTTTGGTATGATTCTACTAGTTCAGTGTCCTTGTCCGTAAAAAACATCCTATTACATCCTTATAATCCTTCTTTAAGTTGTTTAGTTACGGTTACAAAATCGCGCATACCAGCGCTTATTGGGCTCTTAATAGCTTTTCCAGCTTAAATGAGAACCCCTTTTCTTCCTACCTTCCTTGGCATAATTCCCTTTACAAGAAAAAAAATTATTTTGAAAAATATCGTGAGAAAAATACCGTTTCTAATAAAACGCATTAAGGTGTTGAAAACGTTATAAGCAAGTTGTTGTGAATATTTACAAAACCTATCTACAAAGTTTAATCTTTACTTCGGTTTTAAAAAGATTACAATTTTTACCTTGTTAAGAGAGATTATTGAAAATATATTGAACAACTTGGTCGTTTCCTACCTGTTTTAAAGGCTCTTAAGTATTTTTTGATACATCGAAAATCATTTAAAAATAAATAGTTAATTTGTTGAAAAGTGTCATCTCACCTCAATCTTCCTTCAATCCATGTTGCATAATTTATACGAATTTCATACATGCACTTCAGATCATAGAATGCCTTCATTTTGGGCACTCCCTGCTCCAGAGTTTTAACTGTAGACCATATACTCATTTCGAAGTACTTATGTCCTCACTCTAAAAAAGGGAAAATGTTGGCGTACTTCCTGAAAATAAAAACAATTCCGGAGTGAAACAACGAAAAACCAAAATAACTAAAGCTAACAAATAAAAAAACGAAATTCAAAAGAAGGCAAGTTCAACTGTTAGGGCAAGACTGCTCTAGGCTAGACTTCACTCTAATTCAGCTACACGTAGATAGTCTCTGTATGAAATTATCTACGTAAAATCGCACTGCAGTGCAATGCAGTTCCACTTTGTGCTGTCTTGCCTATAATGAATTAAGCAACGCTTCTATGGTAAATGCGATAGCTTTATCACAATTTGCATGCAAAATTTTGCTGGCTACAGATATTGTAAGATTAAAAGCCCAGACCAAATTTTGAAAAACAGTTTCCATTCCAATATCAGATTAAGATAAATATAGACCACTTTGTAGCATTCGCGTCACTTCAATAGAACGACGAATAAGTATTATCAACTTTGTGGTGAAGAGCCATAAGCTGCCCATTGGTGAAGTTAAACTTCTTCGATTCCATGTAAAAAATAGTAAAAACTGCTGTCAACGGTGCCGTTGCGTTTTCGCCTGCACTATATTTTGTTGCGGCTCCATGTAAAGCCACCTTAAGTAATGCTTTATTAGAACGAAGGCTAGAAAAAGCTGCTTATTCTGGAAACCATAGTTTAGACAGGACACATGATAATATGACTGTTAGCTTAACTTGAAAATTCACAAAATCAACATAATCTATAGTGTTAAGCTCCAACGAATGCTCAGCCTTACTCGATCTACAGCAACGTTTCGACAGGAGACATTAGTATAATCCGTTGACTTTAATGCCATAAAGTTGGCCAAGAAAAATTAGATCTTGAGCACGTCATGGGTAGACTAGAAGACATGGCTTGGGCCAGAAAAAAAAAATGGAGATATGTCTGTCTAATGATAAAACACAAATTCAAATCGACCATTTTGTGATCTATCAACGACAAAAGAAATCGATTTGTTAATGTAAGAAGTGACCAAAATGTGATCATCTGCTATTGTAAAACAATATAGTTTCAAAAAGTAACTATCCAACGACCCCACAAAAATCGAACAGAACAGCTTCAAGACAAGATGCCAACTCTATACGTTTTTAAGGAATACTAGCCAAGGTTGCTGGATGGAATTGATATGAACTATGCAGTTCAACAAAGTAGTATACCAACAACCACACAGATCTCGACACTCTCTTTGCAATCTTTCCAATCAAACCAATTTACAAGGTCTTGATATCTCCTTATTTATATAAAAAATATTTTGCAACAATTTAACATCTCTGTATGCATGTTTTGCTTCTAAATAAGCTTATACAAATTGCATTTTCTCCTCAACTCTTTTTCAAGAAATTATATAATAACAATGATCATTAAATCTATCCACAAGAACATAAAAAAAAACGTATTCACTATAAACTGTCGTAGTCGTCGTGACATATTTGCTTAAAGCTTTTCAGCGAATAATCATTAATCTTTCGATTCAAAAGAGTTATGCTAAAATACGACGCTTTCTATGCGACTGATTGATTTAACTAGAAAAGATAAACAAATCACAATTAAAATGCAACGTGCGCCATATTTTGAACATAGTAATTAGTGTTTATAAAGCTATCAATTTGAACTTTTGAAATCTTTACCTAGTAAGTATTAAGGAATGAAAATGTAGCTATGTGTTTTGTAGGCAGGTTTAAGTTGACGAAAAAAGTCATTCGATCGCATCAAAATGCATTTTGATCTTTAAGCTTTGAAGTCCTCATGGATGAATCCAACCTACCTAATAATTTTTGGCAACAAAATTAATTTTTCAATAAAAAAAAAAAATTTAAGCAAACACAATAACAATAAATATGATTCACAGAAATATTTGCAAGCTAATTGATAACATAGCGTCAACAGCCTGATGCCATTGCCATGCCTCCGCCGCCGGTAGTTTGTCGATAGACTTTTTCCCAGAAATAATTGTATATGTACAGGTTTGTGTATTTCTCTCGTCTCGTCTCAACTCTCAACACCTATCGGGTGCCTCCACTTCAGCGATATTTAAAAACTTGAGTTAACAGGGCTGTACTGTATCTTGTAGGGGGCTTTTTGGTATAAAGTTGTGGGGCCCTCATGCTTTTTGTATAAGGTGTATTATGGACTGTATAGCTTTTTCTGTACTAAGAATGAATAATTTATCTCTGCTGCTCGACCAAAATGTTCTTGCATCTTTAAAAGTTGGGCTCCAAAATGGAAGAAATATCGCTTACTGTCATAAAGTGGGACAGCACCATGTTAATTTGACAGTTTATTAAATGAGCTATTAAGGCAATTTTTGCAACTGGACCATTAAATAACGCTGCACAACTGCAAAAAATTCCTTTTTATCCTTATTCTCACTTTTAACTCAATTAACTATTCATTTTAACAAAATTTCAATTTATACAAAAAATCGAAATAAGGTTTGAAGCATTTGATGCGTCAAAATAATCATATGATTACAAATACATATTATTATTAATTTGTTGGTATAATAGGTATGTTTTAATGTGTGCAGTTCTTTCTTATTCATATTCCTTTCTTAAGAAATAAAATAATTATAAACGATGATTATGACGTTACAAAACACCAAGCCGTATGTAGCTACTCAGCATACCTGACACTAAGATATATGAATCATGATTCATGAACTTATGACATTCTCGTTTGAAATAATAACTTCCCAGATCACAGTAGGTAAATGATTCAAATGAGTATGGCTTAACTTGCAATTTTGGCCAGATTACACAATGATTTGTGTTAAAACTGGTTTTGGACTTTGGGAACACATTTCTATGCGAACAAATTCTTTCTGCTTCGAATTCAGCAATCAATGAGTTATCGGGCGATAATGGCTTAAACATGGCAAACATTCCCCTTGCAGTCAACATTGCACTTTTGTGAAGTGATTCAAGTAAAAAACGATTTTGGGGAATGATTAATTTGTGGTGAGCTGAAAATCTAATACAACACCAAACACTAACATGGACCATCTCCTAACCTAACTATGACTAAGACGAGGCCCAAGTTAATTCGCGAAGCGTGGCGCAATATGACTCGCTTTACGAGTGATTAATTGATATTCATTTGCCAATGGTGCTCTTCGCTGAGCAGTGATTCACTGGCTACGCACAATGGTGTAGCTGCAGCAGTAGCACGTAGCAATGACAAATGAAGGAGTGCAACGTAGATTCCTCCGTTTTGCTCTAAGGGGACTTCCCTGGGTTGACACCTACAATCTACCACCATATCATGATCGGTTGCGGCTGATTAATTTACAATCACTTGAAAAACGTCGTGAAGTAGCTGACGTTATTTTCGTGCATCAAGTTCTATCTGGCGAAACAGATTCTTCCGTCCTCCTTGAGTTAATGAATATCAACATCAACTCCCGTTCTCTACGTTCAGTACCCCAATTCCATCTAGAATCACACAGAACTGATTATGGCAGAAATGAACCTGTGACAAGAATGTTGCGGGAAGTAAATTCTAATTCTATTATTTTCGATTTTCACCATAGCAAGATTACACAAAGGAAGCTCATGTATCAATAGTTCCCTACTAAACCAACAAGAGAGAAACTGAAACTTCTTTTATTTATTTAATATTAACGAATGCCTTAGCATGCTTATTTATAATTATTTATTTATTTTTTTTTTTTTTATTAAATAAATTTTAATTTAATTTTATTTTCTCTTATCTTTTAAATTTTGACATCTGCTATCTGCACGAATGTTTATATTTTCGATTTTTTAATTTTTTTGCTTTTTTATCTTACATTTTTACTGCTTGCATCAAGCAGAACCTACGTTCTTTCTTTTTAATTAAGTGCCGATACGACCTGCAACCGTATTTGCTGTCGTGCTCGGTGTAAATGGACCCCAGCGCGGGCGGGATCTGGGGGCGAAAGTGGCGTGGGATAATTTAGCACTGAACTCAAACAAAAATCATGTCTGCCATTTTGGTTTTCTGTTGTTTTGCAACGCAGCACATTCGTGAGGTTGGAGTTGAGTCGACTTGTACTTCAGCTACTCTATGCTGAAGCTGCTACTTCACAATGTAGCCGTTCGATTAACGATTTACGTACATTTAACTTTGACAATGCTACGTGCTACTTCTGCAGCTACACCAATTTGCGCAGACAGTTATTTACAAGCTTCAAGTAATAGACCTTAAACCCTATTCTAACATTTAAGTGCAACTGATGACATTAAGATTCGAAGAAAACACCATAGGAAACGGAACATATTGATTTTTGCTGGATGGACAAACTTATTGAATTTGTTCATGCAGATCTTTTTAAATCGATAAATCGAATTCATTGACTTAATTAGTAACCAAATTAAATATACTTAAAAAATCATACATATAAAACACATGGGCTCTTAGCTTTGAGGATAGTCCGGCACTGTGTGTATTTTTTTTTTTTTTTTTTTTTTGTTGTTGTTTGTATCTCGAATAAAGTGTGGCAGTGGGGTAAGATTTCAAGTTATTTCTTACAGCACTTTGTTTATAAACTCGGTTTCGAAGCGTTTTTGCCCGTTCAGGATCACAACAAAAAAAAAAACTGTTTAATCTACACGAGTAATGTTTATGGAAGCAAAAAATAATATTCGTGGAATTAAGCATTCTAAAAAAGCTGTATTAAATTTAAAATATTTATAATAGAAAGAGCTTTCAATAAAACAGGTACCTTTTAGCAATTTAAATTGCGATTAAACGAAAAATGAAATGCACGACTGAAACGCATGAACTTATGAGCTATGACACATACTTAGTTACAAATTATTTAAAAAAGAAGTATTTTTTTGTAAATAACAATAAAAGAAAACATACGATATGCGTTACATATTAAAGTATTCTCTGCAATTCAACATCATATATGGCAAGAAGATAGATAGAGTTCTGTCGATTTGTATCTAACCTCTATATCATGTCATGATTTGTATGGCAATCTAAGTTTCTATTTCTATTTCAATATTGATAAGATTTAATTCAATAGTTTCCTAGGAAGTGGCAATTAATATTTCTCCCATCGGATCTGACTTAGAAAGTTGGATATCGACGTAATGCTTCTTGTCCAAAGCTCTAGCAAAAAATACAGATGCATTCCTATAGTCTCAAAACAATTTACCCGTAATACACACTCCGCAAATAATGCTTATCAATAAATTTAAGTTTAGAAACTCATAATTTCTTAGCCGCACAACACGAATGTGTAATGCGTAACCTATTGTTCCCTCCGATTGCTATTATACAAACATTCACAACCAATGTGAATCGTTATCTCCTTAAATTTCCTCTCTACTTTTTTTTAAATGCTCATACAGTTTTTAACAATAATTAGGGAAACAATAACCCCTTGAGTGGGGGTTCATTGTATTAAAACAAAGACTTTTGAGTGTTTCTTTAAGTTCTTGTTTAGTTTTTTTGTCTTGAAAGATTTACTAGAACCTACGCAAATATTTACAAACCAGTTCCTCCAGGAATTATGTAGTATATTCTGTTTTGCTCCTTAGGTAAATGCAATAGTATTAAATCAGCGGACCAGAAATAATCTTTCTTAGGGGAGACTGGTCTATAATAGCCCCCTAAGGTAAAATGGCGCACTTGCTAGAAAACGTATAGTCGAACATAATAAACATGTTTTGTGAACACAGTTATTTAGCTTGTCAAACATAATTGGAACAAACGAAATGTTACCAACTTCAAGCTGTTAGTTTAAATTTCACAGGTCAAACTGTGTCTTGGCTTCACAAAATGATGACAAAGTTATTTTTGTGAAATTTTTAAAACTCTGAAACTCATAAAAAACATGTCATTTTGTAGAACGAAGTAAATGTACATTATGTACATACATATGTGCATAAATATAAATTATTTCTTATTATTTTACCAAAATCAATTGCCTTGGGTAGGTTTAAGTTTGTTCAGTGTTTAATGTTTAATAAAATAAAGTGCACGACTAGGTCGTACAAACTTGCTCTAATGTGTTCAAAAACTCTTCAAATAAAATAATTGTTTAGGAACTCTATATTTTCAACAAAAAAATTCTTAACTCTTTCGAAGTTGGTGAGTTAATCCTGTTTTAACTGAATTGATGGATGCTGCCGAAAGCTTTTCGTTTCGGTCTTTTCTCTGAACTCACTCTATAATAATTATTTATAATGTTCAAAACTATAATCAGTTGTTGAAAGTTTTCAATTGAAATACTTAAATGTTATTTTTGGTTTTTTTTCATTCTTCTTCTGAGAAGTCAAATTTTTAACTAAAGTTATTCTAAGCTGGATAGTAGATCTATAATTATAGTTGTTCTTAAGAAACAACTAAATAGAATTGAACCTTCATCTCCAAGGGTCAGGAAATATATGAACTTGAAAGGCACATGCAATATTATTTGCATTTGAAGATACAATCAGTGCGCTTATCGCTAAAATTGAAAATGAGTGAAAAAAGTCATCAGAGACAACTAGCTATCCTGAGTTGAAACTAAAACAATTTCAGTACACTCAAACGCGATTTAAATAAAATAAAATGAGTTTATTTATATTACATAAATATGTATGTTAAATCTTTTTTTTTCAATTTCTTGGAAAAACTAAGTATGCAATAATATTTCACTGCTTAATAACTACCTAGGAATCAAAAATATTTAAATTCGTTCGACCAGTTTTTTTTTCAAAAAGGTGATTTGTGAAAGTCTTTGTAAAAAAATATTTTGAAAATTGTTCGATTATGTAAATATGTATATGGCAATTTATAGTTTGCAATGATGTTAACAAAATTCAATATACCCGTTTCCAACACATGTATTTCGAAATTCATTTTTTACTTGCTCTATAGGGCAAGTATTGGTTTCGTGCAGAAAAAAATTTTTTTTTAATCAAACATGACATTACGATGATAGAGAAGCCCAAAAAAGTGGTTTTTGCCATACCGTCCGTCGGTCTGTCTGTGCGTCTGTGCGGATGTGCGGATGTGCGGATGTGCGCTTTTTCACGTCATGCTACAGCCTAAACGGCTGGACGGATTTTCTTCAAACTTGGTGTATAGCAGTTTGAAGAAAAACCATTGTCGAGGTTTTTTTTATTTTGTTTTAGCCCGGCTCAAACTGGTACCTTTCATGTAACGGTTTTTTTCATTTTTGGTTTGCTCGAAAACGGCTCTAACGATTTTGATTAAACTCAGAATTTAACTTATGTAAGATATTTCTAACAAAACTGCGTTTTTTGTTTTTGGCTTAAATCGTCGTAACAAAATCAGGTTTAAACGGCTTTTTTTCAAATGGCCATAAGTTCGCAACGGCTTGATTGAATTGACTCAAATTTCGTTTGGCATAGTTCTTTGTAGTGTTTTATAGGATGGTGAAGCCTTTCCAAATGGTGGCTCCCATACAACGAACCGTTCAGTTTTAGCCAACTTTTTTGGGTTTTTTCTAATTTGCTCCAAAATGGCTCTAACGATTTTGATTAAATTTTGTGTGTTATATTCTTTTATTGTTCTTAAGAGAACTGCGTTTTTAGTTTTTGGCAAAAAATGCTAATAACGGAGATCTGGTCTTAACGTCTTTTTTTCAAATGGCCATAAGTTGTCAACGGTTGTACCAAATTCAATCAAACTTTGTTTGGTAGAGTTCCTTGTAACTTTCTATCAGATGGCATTTAATTTTTTTCAGTAACTCTTTTTTAAGTGGTGGCTCCCATAGAAAGAGCCACTTGGTTCTGGCCAATTTCATAGTTTTTTCTAATTTACTCAAAAAATTCTCTACCGATTTTTATTAAACTTTGTATTGAATATACATAGAATGTTTTGAAGAAAACTGCATTTAATATTTTAGTTTCAAATGATTATAACGGAAATTTGTTTTTACAATTTAATTAATTTGGCCATAAGCGGACATTTATATCATTTATTTATTTTATTTATTTATTTATTAGAATTACACAGTAAGATACAATATCTTGTTGTTTTTCCCAAATTTTTCAAACATGCTTTTTTCATATTGCTCGAAGACTTTGTTTTCATCGTACTATTGCACCAACAGAGCAAGTACCTGCGACTCAGTCGTGCATTTTATTTTTTTAAATTATTTAAAATCAATAAAAAACAATTGAAAATTTTGGAATTCCATATCAATGAAGAAGCTATAAATAACTTTCTGTGTCCAAAATTTAAATGAATATATATATATATATATTTGTATATATATATACACAGCTGGTCAAAAAAATAGGAGTGATTAAATTATATATCTTAGCCATAGAAGTTGGAGTGGACCTGAAGGACCAAAAAATGACGCAATATCCTCTGGAGTGAAGAAACAAAAATTTATTTGTTCTCATCAGATTCTGGGCGTATTTCAGGCGACCAAAAAGGAAGGACTTCACCCTCGCTATACCCAAAAGACGATTAAACACGGAGGAGGAAATATTATGGTCTGGTTCCGTTTTTACTTGCGATTATAGGTACTATAAGGCAAGTTATGCATTCGTCGAAAAAAAAAGTTTTGAGATAACAATCAAACATGACATTACGATGATAGCGAAGACGAAAAAAGATGGTCTAAAAATTCTGTCCGTCTGTATGTCTGTATGTCTGTCTGTCTGTCTGTCTGTCTGTCTGTCTGTCTGTCTGTCTGTCTGTCTGTATGTAGACCTACAGCCCAAACGGGTTTGCCGAATTGCTTCAAACTTGGTATATAGACTTTTTTGGGTATTGTACAGAAAGGAAATTGAAATTTTTTTTTTAGCTCAAAAAATAACGGTACCTGCCATACAACCGTTACGTTAAAGCTTATTTTTCTCAAAAACGGCTCTAACGATTTTTAATTAAAAAAATCAGTGTTGCTTTTTAGGTACGACCAATCATATGGCTGAAAAAAAAGTTTTAAAAAATGGCTAAGAACGGTACTTTCCATAGGACCGTTTTTTTTTGCTTTCGACTATCTCGAAAACGACTCAACCGATTCTTTCGAAATTTCACACACATATAGCTGTAGGTAGCTTAATTTGTATTGCATACCAATATTTTTGAAAAATATTTTTTTGTATTTTTAAAAGCATTTAAAAAAAAAAATTTAAAAAATTAATATTTTGAAAACTGCTTATTAAATTTTTTTTTAAAAATTTTAAATAAATGTATTTGCTGAATACCTATGAACTGGCGTTTTTGAATTTTTTTTGAAAATTTTTTTCAAAAAGTTTTTCAAAAAAAACTTTTTTTCTCAAAAACCGCTCCACAGATTTTTCTAAATTTATTCTCATAAATTCAAATGTATCCAAGAAATAAAATGGCGTACTTTTTTTTCAGCTCAAATTAGTTTAAGTATTTATTTAAGAATTTTGAAAATTTTATTTTTATCAAAATCTCAAGCCCATAAACCACTGTCACTCATTAGAGCAAGTTCGTGCGACCCAGTCGTGCATTTTATTTCTAGTATGGTGTGGGCCCTAATTCCTATAATCCGTATTAGTTACATCTTGACCAAATAAGGTTATAGGGATATTTTGGAAGATATCATGCTTCCATTTGCCGAAGAAAACATGACTCTCCGATGGATTTTTCAGCAGGATATAACGCTCAGAAACATATGGCAAATCTTGTGAAAGAGTGGTATCGAGAGAAAGAAGTTTCAATTGTTTCATGGCCAAGTCAATCCCAGATCTCAACCCGATTGAGAACTTGAGGAATGAGCTTATGCGGAAACTAGGCTGCCAATATTTTCCAAACTGTTCGGAGTGAATGGTATTGTATACCCCAAGAAAGATGCCAAAAGTTTGTAGAGTTAATACCACGCTGACTTTAAAAAGTTTTGGATAACAATGTCGTATACCCGGGTTATAAGAGAATGGTAAACGAAAATTATTATAAAATACAACAAATTTTGCATTCAAACTATCATTATTCATAATTTAGGAAGACACACCTATTTTTTTGTCCAAGCGCAAATGTCTACACCGTCGGTTTTATTGTATAAAATTTATAATTACTTAATTTAAAAGCCTTAAATATTAATATTTCATTAAGTATTGATAGTCCAATGAAAACTAATGTTAAAATAATATTTAAATAAACAAAACATATTAAAAAATTAAGTTTATATAAAAAAAAATAATTGCACCTATTTTTTTGACCAGCTGTGTATATGTATGTATATTTTTTTCGAGAAAACTTTATATGAAAATACCGGTTCCTTGAGAGGTACCGTTCTAAGCAAATATTTTCTAAGCAAAAGATAGACTGTAGTTGGAGCCGTTTTCGAGAAAATAACAGACAATAACAAACAGTTTTTTCGACTTCTCTCTAGCATCGTGATGTCATGTGTGATTGTTGTCTCAAAAAATCTTTTTTCCACGAATCCATAACTTGCCTTGTAGTAGAAACCTACCTACAATCGCAAGTAAAAAATATTCGGAAGTGACATTATGGCCCAATATGCTTTGCGTAGCTAAAGCTGAAACTTGGCCTAGGGGCGCATAGAGGTTCAGCAGAAAATCACAAGCAACACCATTCCAAATCTGAAGTACATGATGGAAACAAAAATGAAAAGTTGAGGGAACTATTAACGAAATAAATTACAATTAATTCAGTCTTAAACAAAAATCATTTACAAAAATGAGGAAGAGAGTGGGAGGCAGCGCAGGACGGTGGCGCGGTGCCCGCATTGAGGTACACAAATATTTTTATTTTGGGGAAATAAGACTGAAAACCGTCGAACACAACTAAGTAGTATACAATGCGAACGGAACTGTCTTATGTAATCTATAATCTATTAAAGAAAGATGCGCCATCACCATTTCATACTAAATACATAATATTGCAAGAAAACTGTAATTAAAAAGTTGGATTTCCTTTAGATATTTCTTGGTCTGATGGTTTATCAGCGTTACCATAACCTTGAAGATAGGGGCGCATTTCTAAGACACGGGCTAGACACATCTTGTCTTTCCTTCTGTCAACTTGGAAAAAAAAAAACTGTATAGGTATTTGACAGATGGATAAGTTTGGTCTGTGGTTTTGCCCAGTGAGAACGCTCACCTCTTTAGAATTTAAGAATATTAACTTCGTAGCATCGTATAGGTACATGTACGATGTTTAAATGAACACTCATTTTTATAATGTTTTGTCATTTTGACGTGAAACTTGGTGAATTTGCATCAGAAACAGCATAATAAACACTAGATTTGACAGATATCACCAAAACAACATGGCTGCCAAAATTTACCAGCGCCAATTAAAAGAATTGCCCGCTCCTATTATAATAATACCCACTTACGATTAATGCCACTTTATTAAATTGAATGGGCTTTTCATACTTAAGGTCAAATGAAAAAAAAAAAAACCAGCAGATTAATGATCGACAAACATCTGTGGTACTGTGGTGCGAATATAATTAATCAAAATAATTTCATAAAACAAATTTAATCGGCAAAGGTTAGTTTTGATAAGCGGTAAGTGTTTGTATTATAATATACATAGCTACATAGGTACGAAGCCACTTTGACCTTAAAATTTGATAAGAGTTAAGAACAATCGTATAGAGACAGACTAATCTTTGTTTAGCGAAAGAGTTATACGAGTATTCGGAAGAGCTTAGTTTCAACTGCTATCTGAATTTAAATGAATTGATCCGACACAAAACTAGTATTTGGGGGTTTTTCAAACCAAACTTCTTTGGGTTTTCTTGTTAATTAGAGAATATAATGATTAAAAATACAATGCTATTTATACCAGCGTTTTTTAATATAAATGTCATAACTGTCTTTTATTTAATTTATGAGATTTTAGGTTAGCATCAACATTTTTTTTTTCTTTAAATAATTCGATCACAATAATTTGCAAACTTACTTAATTCAAAGCCTCATTTTCATGTTTACTCAATAATGAATTTGGAGGAATTGTCTATTCTTAACTTTCCCTAATTTTGACAATTAAAATAATACAAAATTCTGCTTCCTTACTTACAATATGACCTCTACAATTTATTATACTTTTATGTAATTTCTTTGGAAGGATTGCTAAAATGAGAACATTATCCAAGGAAACCTTAAAATGTTTGGCGTTCTGTAAATCTAAATTCATTTGCAAGTTCTGAAATAATTTTAATTCATTCAATGAATTGATATTTACCTATATGGGAATAAAATTTCCTAATTTTAAAAAATGATTTTGTGAACAAAATTTTTAAAAATAAAAAATATTTGAGATGGATAGTCAAAGGGGTAAAAATCAGTTATGTGAAAGGTACCGTATTGGGACTTTGTTGGTTAATTTGTTTTTAACCATAATAATAGGCCATACCTACAGAACTACACTGAGTTATAAAAATCAATAAAGATGTTAAAGAGAAAAACCTGCGTGTCACTTTTTTACTTGCTCTATAGGGCAAGTATTAGTTTCGTGCAGAAAAAAAATACGATGATAGAAAAGCAGACAAAAGCGGTTTTCGCTATACCGTCCGCCGGTCTGTCTGTTCGGATGTGCGCTTTTTCATGTCATGCTACAGCCTAAACGGCTTGAAGGATTTTCTTCACACTTGGTATATAGCAGTTTGAAGAAAAACGATTGTCGAAGTTGTTTTTGTTTCGTTTTAGCCCGGCTCAAACTGGTATCTTTCATGTAACGGTTTTTTTCATTTTGGATTTGCTCGAAAACGGCTCTAACGATTTTGATTGAGTATTGAGTTCTTCATATTGCTCGAAAACTTTGTTTTCGTCGTTCTATTGCACCCACAGAGCAAGTACGTGCGACCCAGTCGTGCATTTTATTTTATTATTTATTATATAGAGTTTTCCAATAAGAGGTGTTACTTGTGAATTTTAAAAATTTCAATTCGTTGTTGAAGCGTGTATCGTTCCATATTTGTTAGTGGTGTAGTTTCTATATGTCAAACGTCGAAAATTACTTTTTCAAAAATGACAACTACCAAAATAGGTGCCTATTCAAAATAACACCTCTTATTGGAGAACCCTATATTTATAAGGTCGCAGGGAAACTGGTCCCGAAGTCATAAGCCCCGAATTTGACTTTCGTGACTTATAACCCACTTGAGTGGGTCATAATCTCCGAATAGGAATTCGGGACTTATGGCTCATTATACTGGGTCATAAGTCCCTTTTTTATTTCGTTTCTTATGGGTCAAAAGTATTCGAATGAAACGATGTTTTTAATTAAGTTATTTGACAAAATAAAAAACCTAAGTATTTGTTTTTATTTATTTATGTACCTACTCGTACCTACAAAAAAAATTTCACTATCAAGAAAAAAACAGAAAAATCAAACACAAATGAGAAAGTCATTGTACGCTCGCTACGCTTGCTAGAAAGCATGCTGAATTTTCATTTTTTTTTTTCAAGCTCAAAATACTAAATCATATAAAATTATTTGATTTGAAATATTTTGGTTTGATAAAAAAAAAAATTTAAAGCTTAAGATTTTGTTGTTGCTTGTTGCATTGTTTAAAATAATAGGTAAATCTAGTACGATGACTTTCTGATGCCGTGACATTTTGCCAAGCAGACATTTCTGTTGGCGTTGAACCTTGAAAGCTAGCGAAGGATTGAATTTCTTTCTATTGCTTAGCACTCTATTTTTACTGTTATGACAGCAAAAACCATGAAATTAAAAACTGTCTAAAAAAATGTTTTCTGAAATTTAGTTTTTGGGACTTAAACCCATCGTGGTGGGTCAAAAGTCCGGGTCATTAGTCCCGAAAGTCAAATTCGGGACTTCCGACTTCGGGACCAGTTTCCCTGCGCCATATTTATAAGCTCTAGTAGGTTTCCAATTACAAAATATTTATTGCAAACATAATTTTTTTGTCTGTATGTCTGTAGCCGAAACGGCTGGACCGACTTGATTTAAACGTGGTACACTGTATTATTATGACGTCCTAAAGAGGGATTTTTGGAATAAGCATTCTACCTCTAAACCTAACGATACCTGCCATATGATTTGAAACAAAAATCGCCTTTTCTCAAAAACGGCTCTTATGATTTTGATAAAACTTTCTGAATGGTGTATTTTGTGTTTTGGAATTTTCCAGGGAAAGTCTTATAATGTTAATTAATTGCCATAGAACCGTTTTTTTTTTTCAAATCAGATTTTCTCGCAAGCAGCTTTACGGATTTCGAAGACATTTTTTAGTGTGGAAGACCTTTTTTCAAAAAATTTGTATTTTTTCATTGTTGGTTATTTTAAAAAATGTTTTTTTTTTTTTAACTTTTCAAAATTTTATTTTTTTTTAAATATTTTTCAACAAAGTTCTAAGAATTCGCAATCTCAAAAAAAAAACAAGCTTTTGAATTACCTATGTTTTTGAAAAAAATTCAAAACAAAAAAAACCGTTTTTTTTTTCAAATTTCAAAATAGTAAAAGACATCAGATGACTTATACTTACTTAATTTTTTCCAAAATAAACTTTTTTTGATTTTTAATTAATAGGTAGGTCTAGGTACCTAAGTAAAATCCCAATTGTTTTATTTTTCAAAATCTCAGACTCAAGACTACTGTCACCCATTTGAGCAATTTCGTGCGACCCAGTCATGTACTATTAACTTTAAATACGATATCAATTAAATTATAAAAGACTTTAGTTTATTCTAACCCAGAAAATAGACTGTTCTTATAAAACAGCACCCACAAAGTTTTATCAAAATCCTGGAAGGCAGTTTCGAGAAAATAAGATAACTTGTTAACAATTCAATGTGAGGTACCGTTATTTTCGCGCCAAAAGTGAAAATGGAAAACATCACCTGCTAGACTTCCGAATCAAATTTGAAGCGGATGAGCCTATCCGTATCCGCTTGGGCTACACAATTGCAAACAGACAAAAAATTATAAAAATTGCTCAAATTAAATCATAAAATCAAAAAAAAATCTCAATTTACATCCTGTGTAGCGGTACACAGATTATAGTTAGTGGATATGTTAATAAGTAAATATATAGAAAGAGAAAACAAGAAAATATATAGAAAGAGAAACACACGGATATATTTTTATTTATATTTTACACTATCACTTTGTAATCTCAAGCTTATTTGCTAAAACAAATTATCGCAACGAAAATGAATTTGTTTCTACAACAACAAATTGATAATCACATAATTAAAATTAAAAACAAGAACAAAATTAAGAAATGATTGTGTGTATATTTTTCTAGGAATTGTTATTGTATAAAATATTTTGTGTTAGATATTCGGAATCATAAAAAAATATAAATAATTTAATTGATTTTAATATTAAATTTCTCACACTGTCACCATCCCAACAATAAGATAATTTATGAAGGTTGCAGCAAAAGTAATAAAAAAAGAGTAAACAATTTATTCCTTTTACTTTGGATTTAGTATATGTACGTTCAAAATATTTTAACCTGACACAACAACCAAAAAACATAAATATATGACAACCCAACAGTCAACAATGAACTTATATATAAATCCGGAGGAATTGTGGTATTGTGGATGTACCTATTACTCCTGTCAAGTTTCAACAATACCTCAATAAGCTTATCAATAAATTCAAACTTCAAGATATTTTCATAAAAATGATAAATGATATTTTTTTAAATAATTATTCATTTATTCATTTTATTTTATTTTATTTTATAATTTTGTTTTACTAAATATAAATAAAACATTTTTAAATGGAAAGAGAACATCTGCTGATTCTTGAAGCAAAACCCTCGCTCATTGTTTTTTGAACAAGTTATTCCTGAAACTGCCTACTAACTACGTAACCTACCCCTTTGCAACCCATTTTGTATTTGAACACCTTTGGTGCGTTCTTTTTTCCAACCATAGTCAACAAATGTTAATAGTCAACAAAAAGGCGTTCCTTTAATGCAGATTAGTTACGATTTGTAACTATATGACGTCATAACTGCGTTCCTAAACTCAAGTTGAAGTGTCAAATAGTTACGATTTGTTACTATTTCCAACTCACCTATATGATATGAGTTGAGATTGTTGATCTGTCAAATGGAACGCTTTGTTTTAAGCAATTCAAAGTCTTTTTTAAAAATCAAACAAACGAATTACAAATTCTCGATTTGAGCAGTAAGAACATCTTTATTTTCTTTGAATGATCAACAACAAAGAATAAAATGGATTTTTCGCCAATTTTGAGCAATGATGGAGAATAATTTAATTAGTTCTTCAATATACAAAAAAAATGTTAAAAATGGTCGTTTGACAGTTTAACAAATTCGAACAACGTATCGTTCCTAAATGGTTTGTAAAAAACCTTAGAAATCCTAACAATGACATTTCAACTTATTTTGTTTGACATAACAACAATAAAAAATTGCTGACTAGGGTTAGAAAAAGAACGTACCACTTATAAATTAATACGAAAATTAATATTTATTTTAATCTGATACTAGGAATGATCTCTACATTAATTCTGAAAAAAGTTTGTTTGTTTTCGAAATACTTAATGATGATTCAATTTTTGAAAATAAACAATGTTCGACAAAATTTTAAAAAAAGCTATAACACAATTTTTGATTCCTGCATAAAATAAACTACAACTAAAAATTTACAAAAGTCTCCATATCTCTGGAACCTTTATTTTTGTTTGTAAACATAATATAAATGTACAAATGTATATTTCAGTTCATTGGCGAATCGTATTTAAAAATAATTGTATCCATGAAAAACCATAGCCTAACACAATTTAATTGACAAAAGTCCAAAATACCCAAGCGCACGCTTATCGGTTTTTTTTTCTTTCCAGAAACAGGTTTTCTTAAAACCGCCATTTCCAACTTTCTAAAAACCCATTCGCATCAATTAAAGAATAATTATCAATTAAATAACACAGAAGGGTTAAAGATTATTACTATTTTCAAAAATGTATTTTGCAAATGCAATTTTTAAATAAAATATTAATTGAGACTCAAAAATATTTTTTTTTAAATCAAAATATTTTTTTTTTTTTTGAAATCTATTTTATCAACAAGTTAATACCTACGTAAATAAATTTTGTATATCTTTTCCAGGAAACCCCCACAATAGTTGCAGTTGATCGCCACCCACTTAATTGCCTAGCGCTGTTTTATTATTCTACAACACTTTTTATTTTAATATAATGAATCTATCAACTTTTTATACGTATTAAGCAGTTTTTCTAGGAAAAACTAACTGCAACACTACACTTACGAAAACAGATAAGATCCAAGGTTGAAAACACTATGCGATTATTAAAACGAACAAATACGAGCTTCGACTATGTCCAATTGACGATCTGCGAAGAACTAAAACTTAGAATTTGATTCTACTTCGACTGCAGAGCAACTTGAACTTGATCGAATGCATTTAAGATAGAACTCAAAAGATATTTAACTTTTTTGAAAGCTTAGTAAAAAGTAGAAAAGTATCTATGTATATATAATGAACAAAGCTTTTCAGAGTCCAGAATTGTTATTCTGGGTTTTTTAATGAATAACATTTTTTTATGAAGGTACGTGCTTTAAATAATATAAACTGAAGTGTTAGCCAAATGTGTCCATATTTACATAATGTCCAATGCTGTCCAATTTTTTCCGAATGTTTTTCGGTTATGAATTTTATAATGGGGAGAGTAAACTTAAATTCAATAATTCGACAGTAAATAATTTTTAAAAGCAATTGGCATTGCGAAAAATTTATACTGAGTTACAAAAAAAAATGACGCACTTTGAAATTTTGCAATTTTCTTAAGTGATTTAAAAAAAACATTTTTTTACTACAGTTCTGTTAATAAACTTAAAAAAAAGTCATCTAAAAATTGTTAAGAATTAAGAAATAAAACACAAATTAAAGAAAATCTACAAAACTTTATAAATTAACATTTTACACTTTTATTATTATTACATATTTGTCTCCGCGAACATCAATCAAAGCATTAAGGGCTAACCATAATTGAAGAATGGTACGTACGTTGATTTACGAAACAGTAGAAATACATGTGATTTGTATACCCAACCCGAAATGACTTTTTGTTCAGTTTCGGCAAGTTTCGTTCACTTGCGTTTTCGTACGTAATGTACGCTTTGAGTCGTACATTACGTACGAAAATCTGACATTCCTTTTTTTCTAAAGGGTATTCTTCTTCTTTCTTTCTTCTTTTTTTTTAAGGCTATTATGGGCAACTGATGTACTTTACAAATCGGAAGGAAACTTTTCGGTCGGTTTTAACACTTGCTTACTTTTTCTTTCGCGTATTATGGTTGGGCCTTTAATTTGATGGGGCATACTTTGAATTAGACTTTTTACCACCATGTCGTCCGAAAAGGAACGTAGCGAGAGGGGGCGTGCCCCCCCCCCCCCCCGACCATTTTCCAAGTCGGCAAATTAATTGGCAGATCATTTAAGTAAGTTTATGTAAAATCTTCACATGTTTAATAAAAGCTAATTAAAAATATGTCCACACAGATGAATAACAAATACAGTACATAGAGGTATACAGAAAATTTGCACCATTGCACCTGCTTTTTCGGTTCTCAGAGTACAAAGTAAAGGTATATAGGCATTGTTCAACTCAACCTATTGAATACAATGAGAAACTATGCAAAAAAAAAGTTTGAGTGAATTCAAACAAGTCGTTGCCAACTTATGGCCATTCGACCATTTAAGCCAAAAACTAAAAATGCAATATTATGACAAATGTCATAATTTTATTTTGTAATGAGTTTAATCAAAATCGTTAGAGCGGTTTTTGATCAAATCCAATATGAAAAAAACCTTACTTGAAAGGTGGGTTTGAGCCGGGCTAAATAAAATAAAATGCACGACTGGGTCGCACGAACTTGCTCTAATGTGTGACAGTGGTCTAGGGGCTTGAGATTTTGATAAAAATAAATTTTTCAAAATTCTTAAATAAATACTTAAACTAATTTGAGCTGAAAAAGGAGTACGCCATTTTATTTCTTGGATAAATCTCAATTTATGAGAATAAATTTTTAAAAATCTGTGGAGCCGTTTTTGAGAAAAAAAGTTTTTTTTGAAAATTTTTTTGAAAAAAAAATTCAAAAAAAAAATCAAAAACGCCAATTCCTAGGTATTCAGCAAATACATTTATTTATAATTTTTAGAGTACAAAGTAAAGGTATATAGGCATTGTTCAACTCAACCTATTGAATACAATGAGAAACTATGCAAAAAAAAAGTTTGAGTGAATTCAAACAAGTCGTTGCCAACTTATGGCCATTCGACCATTTAAGCCAAAAACTAAAAATGCAATATTATGACAAATGTCATAATTTTATTTTGTAATGAGTTTAATCAAAATCGTTAGAGCGGTTTTTGATCAAATCCAATATGAAAAAAACCTTACTTGAAAGGTGGGTTTGAGCCGGGCTAAATAAAATAAAATGCACGACTGGGTCGCACGAACTTGCTCTAATGTGTGACAGTGGTCTAGGGGCTTGAGATTTTGATAAAAATAAATTTTTCAAAATTCTTAAATAAATACTTAAACTAATTTGAGCTGAAAAAGGAGTACGCCATTTTATTTCTTGGATAAATCTCAATTTATGAGAATAAATTTTTAAAAATCTGTGGAGCCGTTTTTGAGAAAAAAAGTTTTTTTTGAAAAACTTTTTGAAAAAAAAATTCAAAAAAAAAATCAAAAACGCCAATTCCTAGGTATTCAGCAAATACATTTATTTATAATTTTTAGAAAAAAATTTAATGGGCAGTTTTCAAAATATATATTTTTTAAATTTTTTTCTTAAAAATGCTTTTAAAAATACAAAAAAATATTTTTTTGAAATATTGGTATGCAGTACAAATTGAGCTACCTAAAACTATATATGTGTGAAATTTCGAAAGAATCGGTTGAGTCGTTTTCGAGATAGTCGAAAGCAAAAAAAACGGTCCTATGGAAAGTACCGTTCTTAGCCATTTTTTAAAACTTTTTTTTCAGCCATATAATTGGTCGTACCTAAAAAGTAACACTGATTTTTTTAAATCAAAATCGTTAGAGCCGTTTTTGAGAAAAATAAGCTTTAACGTAACGGTTGTATGGCAGGTACCGTTATTTTTTGAGCTAAAAAAAAAATTTCAATTTCCCCTCTGTACAATACCTAAAAAAGTCTATATACCAAGTTTGAAGCAATTCGGCCCACCCGTTTGGGCTGTAGGTCTCTATACATACAGACAGACAGACAGACAGACAGACAGACAGACAGACAGACAGACAGACAGACAGACAGACAGACAGACATACAGACGGACAGAATTTTTAGACCATCTTTTTTCGTCTTCGCTATCATCGTAATGTCATGTTTGATTGTTATCTCAAAATTTTTTTTTTCGACGAATGCATAACTTGCCTTATAGTACCTATAATCGCAAGTAAAAAAACGTTTTTCTTCAACTGCTATATATGAAGTTTGAAGAAAATCCGTCAAGCGGCTTAGGCTGTAAATTGACATGAAAGAGCGCAACGAAGCACAGCAAGCACAAGCAAAGGTTCAGTTTAATTTGGAAACATATTATAGGAAAAAATTCAAAATGGTTCTTAAAAGTTTTACGTCACGCGTAAAATATAATTTAACAGATAATTTCACCATTTATTAACCTATTTTAAAACAAAATGGAATTAGGCGAATCTATTGTGTAATGGGATACTTTTTTTTAAGAAGATGTGGAATGCTACTAATCTTAATTGCTTATCCTTCTTTTTTGACGTGATAACGTCTAATAAATCGGAATAAAAAATAAATGCAGCACGCACGAAAAAGTGTCACAGTCACGTTATATAACGGGTCCGCCATCTAACGTTTTTTTTCAACTAATGTTTATTTCGTGAATGGTAACACTTAGCTCATGTCTGATTTGACAGATAATTAGTTTTATCATCCTTCCTCTGAACGAATATGGTTGTGTATACGCTTGATCTTGGCGGGTATGTAAAGAAGCAAAATTGTCGCATTTGGGGTACAGAAAACCCGCACACGCATACATTGAAAAGCCGATACACCCAAAACGAGTCACTGTTTGGTGCGGATTTTTTTCCAGAGGCATAATTGGGCCATTTTTCTTCGAAAATGAGCAAGGAGTGGCCGTTACAGTCAATGGCGATCGTTATCGGGCCATGTTGAACGAAAATATGTTCAAAAACTGGAAAACATGGCCAGCCGAGGCAGCCATTTGAATGAAATTATTTTCCATTATTAACCGGGTGCTTTTAAATAAAAAAGGAAATTTGAGAAAATTTCTAGTAGTTTTTTTTTAAGCATTTCCAAAAAAAAAAACAAGTTATTTGGCGCACCCTTTACATAGCTTCATAGCCTAGAAAGTTGATAAAGTAGGAGGGGAGGGTGTTGGGTAGTTGATGATTGTAAGTGGTGGTGGTGGTGATGCGTGTGTGTGTGTGTGTGGGGGGGGGGGGTTAGTGTCCGGCAGAGGAAAAATGGTGGGTGGTTGGTTGGTAGTTATAGTTGGTGTGGGTTATGAGGCAAACATTGTCAAAAATAATGGGTGGTTCGTCGGTGGCTGTACCTACGTGGGATGGGTGTATGGTGTTGAAAGGGGGGGGGATTTTCAAAAATAGTTGGGGTGGGTGGTTATATTTGGGGTGAGGATTTGGTGTTTGGGAGGGGATTGTCAAAAATAGTGGGTGGTATGCTTAGTGGTTGTAGGTGGTGTGAGTGGTTGGTGGTGGTTTTAGGTGGTGTGGGTGGTTAGTAGTGGTAAGGAAGGGGGAATTTATTGTGGGGCGGAGGAAAAAATTGTCAAAAATGGTAGGCTGTTGGCTGAATGTTGGGGTGGGTAGTTGGCTGTTGGAGAGATACAACCTACACATGAACTGTTTTGTTAACATGTTATCACGTAAAATTATCGTCCGTAAACCTACTTACAGACAACAAAGTTTTTTTTTCTTGTAGGTAACGAAAGTTCAAACTCTTTGGTTACCAAAGAGGTATTTAAATTACTAATAAATGTGATTCCCTAGCATTTAAACTATTTAGTGGGAAAATAATACTTAACTGTCTTTTCCTTCTCTAAAATTATGATTCCCAACTTTATTAATTTTTTTTCTGATACAGTCGGCAAATTCATAAAATTTATCAGCATTTCACGGAAAGTCACCCATCCCCCCTCCATGAGTTGGACCCTCGCAACGCCCCTGCGTCCCCCTCCTTAAGGAATGATGATTTTAGTGCACTGAGAGCGTTTCTTCTCTGGTAAGGACGACTGAACTTCTAATCCTTCTTCCAAGCGTATCCTAACATTTTCAATAGCATTTATGTCCTTAATAATCGCAGGCCAATCCATATCTGCGATTTCCAATTCTTTCAAATAATCCATAACGTACCTGGCGACCTGTGGCCTAGCAATGTGATGTGATCGAACCTCCTTAGAAGTTTTCACTTCTCGGAAGAGTTTCTCTCATCTGGTTGTTACCAGACTCTGTTACATCCATCTGGAGATCTCAGACAAAATCTGGACTCATCAGTTAAGAGAACTCTGCTCAAATCAGCATCGGTCCAAACTTGGTGAATGCATGCAAACTCTAATTGGCATCGCTTGTGCTCTACCATCATAAGCCGCGGTACTCGACTGGCTCTTCTTGCTCTCAGACCACCTTTACCTTACCGTTTTTAACCCTGTTACACTGTTTAACCGCTGTTTGATTCCCATTTCGGAAGACCTTGAAGTATCAAATACCGGTCATCCCTCGCAGGACCATAATTAAGAATACTTGTTTTCCAAACTTTCCAAAAAAAAAAAAAAAAACCAGCATGTTACCATAATGATAAAAAGAAGTTAAAAATGATAAAAAGAAGTTAAACAAATATGAGTGCGGCCTTTTTTTTGTATGTAACTCAGTAGTGTATTTTTACTTTTGATCAAGGGGGTGTTTGTCCGTATTGAAACCTACAGCTGGATCCATTTTCTTCAAACATTGTACTTAGTATTTTAAAAGCAGTCTACAGCGGAGGTTTTGGAATTGGAATTACACAATAACGGCTTCTACGATTTTGATAAAACTTTCTGAGTGGCGTTTTGAGGGTGTAGTTTTTCTTTTAGTTTAAATACTTAAACAGAACCAGTTTTGTTTTAAAGAAGAATTTCTAGCAAAAGAACCGATCGATTTTAATTTGTGATATAAGTAATTTTAAAATTTATTCAACATTGATGGTTTTTCATAAAACACTGTGAATAGATTAAAATTAAAGCCATTTAATTCAGGAAAGAAATAGTTGTTAATCATGGTTATAATGGTCTCAATTGACAGTAACCCTCTGCCCAGCATCGTTTTTTAAAAAGTTAGGACTAATGATTCATTCCACCACCTCATAAAGCCCACCAAACTTTCAGTTTCTGGATGTAACGGCCGACGGGCGCCTCAACAATGGCTTGAGGATTATCTACACTCTAAATTTAATAAAAAAATGAGTTTCATCGCTGAACGAAATTTTTTTCCCTGAGTAAAAAAAACCGAGCTGTGCAACGTGGAAAGGGCGATAAATTGTAGCTATTTTTCACATTAATTCATGAAAACTTCTTGATGATGCAGTGATGCAGGACACTGCTAGGACACATATCGCCAAGTATGTTATGGATTATTTGGAAGAAGTGGAAATCGCGATTATGGATTGGCCTGCAACGAGCCCGAACATGAATGGTATTGAACTGTCAGAAGTTGGTTGTTCTTACCAGAGACACTCAATGCACTGAAATCTGCATTGCTAGAGAAGTACGGAATAACATGGAAGATACGGTGGTAAAAGTATGCCCGTCGAATTAAAGCTTTGGTTGATGTTCGCGGAGGCAATATCTACCCACCACTTAAATAAAAAATAAATGTAATAAACATTTGGAGAAGAAGATCTAACAACGAACTATATGAACTGTACAGCGACATAAGCCTAGCCAGAAAAATTCGAATGCAACGACTAAGATGGCTGGGCCATGCAGAGCGAATGGACATCGACGCTCCAGCTCGTAAAGTCTTCAACGCCAAACCCGAGGTAGAACTCAACTTCGATGGAGCGACCAGGTAGAGGGAGACCTCCGACAACTTGGAGTGCGAAATTGGAGACGGCAGGCTAGAGATCGAGCCGGCTGGAGGGGCATACTAAGCAAGGCCCAGTGGCGCCATCATAAGTAAAGTAAGTAAATGTGAATGAAATTCTAATTTTTTCTTTTATTTGTTTACTAGCGAACGTTCATTTTCTTCAACTTCATAACTTGTAACAGTTTGAAGAAAAATAGTTGTCGAAGTTTTCTTTTTTTTATTAATAAGATAGCATGACAGAGATGACCCATTTTTGTATGGAACTTCGACCCAAGCAGACACCGGGCACTAATGAAACTTGTACCAAATATAAGTTAACGTCAAACCCAATTTTTCTGGCAAATATTTTCGAATTTTGTTTTGAAAATTTCGAGATAACTGAGCTTCATTCTCGAGTAATCAGTGCATACACGGACTTCAGTTTCTTTTATATTTTATGGGATTTTTCTATCCTTTGTCCTTTATTGTGTCAATCAAATGTCAAATGTTTGTTGGACTAAAGGCCATAAAAAGCTATTTTGAATTATGGCTTAGTTTGTTTTGTTGAATTTTGAAATTTTGCAGATGTGTTGCCAAAAACAATAAATTATTTGGTGAACAAAAGATGTAATAAGTTTTATTCTTGTAAAAACTCTCAAAGGGTAAACAAAGTCAAGAATTTTCTTTTAAATTATTCGGTCATTCTAGATTGTTTCACCTTCTAGATTTTTTCTTCTTCCAGATTTTATCTTTCTATATTTTTGTGCTTTCTAGATTCGGTCCTTAAAATGAAAACCAAAATCTAGCACTAGCAAATAGGCATCTTCTATTAAAAATCGTATATAGGTAATGTGCTCCTGCCTAATTCTCCACCTGCAAAAAGTAACAGCTAAAAATTCAGTGACTTACTGCCTTCCGACCCTGTGTCAATGCATTTGTGTATGTGTAACTCACACAATTTTGAAATCGGCTTCAAATTTTCCTTGATATGCCCATTCCTCTTAATCATTTTCTAAGATTCGGTCACTCTAGATTCTAGACAACGTCATTCATGATACTGTTGACTGAAGCTTGCAACATAATCGAGATCTTGGCTGGAGCATTTCATAGACATAAAGCAGCTCAGAATATACGTTGGATTCTTCAAAGAAATTAAACAAAAAATGTTATTGAACAATGGGTATTTTTTTTTTTCATTTAGGTATATATATACATATGGCACACGCGCTCAAGCTCAAGGGGATTGTTAAAGCCTTTTTAATGATTAGTCACAGCGCGAGTGATAGGAAATGAGGGAGGAAGGGAAAGGAGGTGTCGATGACATTGGTCTTGAATGTTTGAAGATCAAAATGGCAAGGGAAAATTGTGCCAGGCAATTTATTCCACATTCGTGTTGTACGGCTAAAGAAGAAATCCCTATATTTCACGGTACGCCCGAAATTGGGCTCAATTGTGAACTGATGAGCGTTCCTAGCAATACGAGTGTTACGGGGGAAATGTTTAAGGGTATGTTAAGGGGCAAGAGCATTTTTTGAAAAATAACCTGTAAAATAATAAAAGGCATGAAATATTTTAACGATGTTCGAGTGATGGAAATGTTTCCATAATGTTTCTCTCTCCTATCAATTTTAACGCTTTTTTCTGAACTCTGTCAAGCAGGTGAAGACAATTTTGAGAAGCATACCCTGCCCAGAGATGGGAGTTATACTCGAGTTTAGGGCGTATAAACGCTTTGTAAATTGTACTGATAGTGATAGCTTTTCGGCCTCCTCGTCCTCGATGCAAGTACCATTCATGGATAATGGCATAGAGGTATGTTTAACTTTAACGACAAAAGACAGTACCTATTGGGTTTTCGGCGCATTAAACTCCACACGATTTCCAATACCAATACCCGAATTCACAATGCTGTTTAAATCGGACTATCTTTTTTTTTTTGCCTACAAGCTGAAAATCAGCTGATATGCCATTCATTTTGAGTGTGACGCTCTCCCTTGCTTTTTAAATTGGAGCAGTAAACACACCAAAAATTAAATTAAAATGCATACGCAGGGATGGCTGCCATCACAAAATGCACAGACAAAGATGTACACGTATTCACAGACACGAAAAAATATTTCGAGGATGTTTCAGGCAAGAGGAGTACGAGTTGGCGGTCTGTATTGGTCTGTGGTATTACCCAGTGTCTATTCAAAAGTAGGTGAGGCACCTTTGCTATAATTATTAAAATATAGTTTTATGGAGGGCAAGTAAATACAACTGCAAACATTGGCTACGAGGTTGCCGACAGAGTCAAAAAAAGAGACTCATAAATATAATGAAGAGACAAATAAATATGCAATATGCCTCCCGCTCCCGCTCGTAACCGTCTCCACTTACTTATACATAAGTTTTGCGAAGTTTCGTCAAGCTTTAAGTTCCTACTCATATGATGGAAGCATATTGCTTGATGAATGAACTAATGAGGCTCTTAAGTTAGGCGTGATCCGTGAATACCACCCGTAGGTTGTTTTTCTGGTTGCCAGAAGCATCTGTATTTTTTCCGTTTGCAATTAAAACAGAAAGAATCTGGCATGAATTTTTCATTTTGGGTACAATGACAACATACCAGCTACTGGTAAGACAGTTGTACAGTTTTCCACTCACTGATAAACATCCAGCCAACTAAAACAGAGAGCGGTATCTGACAATTAATGCATGTAGTAGCTTGCTTGCCAGTAGCTGGCATGTGCGGCCGAAGGGTAAACAAAATTTTAATTTTAATTCAGAACTTTCTCAAACAAAAAGGTTTTTGAGACATAATTTTGTTTCAAATCGCATTCAAACACAAAAGAGAAATTGAGCTGTTTAGTGACATGGTTTTTACACATTGTGGATTGGTAAATACAAAATTATTTTCTTGCTATTTCTCTGAGATAATATGATTGTAATACTATTTTATATTCTTGTTCTGTTAATAGCTATATAATATTGAATTTTGTTTGTTATTATTTTCATTTCTATAAAATTAAATATATGTGTCTATGGTTTACACCACGGACCAAGAAGATACAGACCGCCAACTCACCATATGGTCTCTCTTTTTGCCACCAAGCTAAAAATCAGCTGATATGCCATTTATTTTGAGAGTGTGACGCTCTCCCTTGCTTTAAAACCAATTTACCAAACACACCTAAAAAATAAATGGCATGCGCAGGTATAGTTGCCATTACAAAATGCACAGAGAGAGATGTACACGTATTCACAGACAGGAAAAAATATTTCGAGGGTGTTTCAGGCAAGGGGAGTACAAGTTGGCGGTCTGTGTATGGTCTGTGGTTTACACAAACTATCTTAACCAAAAACCAAAGAAAAACATTTTCTCTTTTTTCACCCATGATGTAAAACGTGAATTTACATTCATGAGCACTCACCCTAACCTTATCCAAACACCAAAACTGGGCACATATTCCAAACACCTCCCAAAATAGCCCAATCTGACAATAGCAAATCGAGCAATAAAAAAAAGTATCGCATCAAATGGCACTTTTTGAACGCAGTTCAGTTTGTTAAATGGCCGCCCACGATTGAAAGAATTTTTCATTTGTAGGTTTCAGTGAAGGTGCCTTTTTATTTAAAATAAAATATAATAAAACTTCAAAAAATCGCTTCTTGTGCTTGTGTATAGTCAATTTTGAAAGAGTATTAAACTCAAAACCCAAAAATATCCACCCCCTTTGTGATACTATAGTGAAATATGCTTCAAAAAAATATAAATTGAAAGCAAGGAAAAAAAGCAACCACACAGGAAAAAAAAATTGTATTTTTTGTATCTTGGATAGAAAAAAAAGAAGAATCAAATCAAAGGTAAGTGAATTTTATTTTCTTGCATTTTGCAAACACTGCCGTGTGTCTTCTCCTCTGTACTCTTTCCTCTGCGGATGTCGTTGTCGTAGTCGTTGTTGGTACTTGAACTGAGCGAAGAAAAGGCAAGAAAGAATTGCAATCCCCAATCCCACTTGCAAACCAACTAGAGAGAAAGAACAAAATAGAATGTGTCTAGAATTTCGCTAAAAAAAGTGTGATAAAAATATAGTTTTAATTAATTATATCGACGTTTATCAAGAAAAATGTATATTCTATCATTTTGCTGAAAGAATCATATATTTTGTTGGGGTTTTCCAAACAATTAAAAAGGAAAAAAATATAGATATTGTTCCCTGAAAGAAAAATCACCCGCGCCCTTCTCAATGGAATTCATCTTGTACAGTAGTCTCTCGATAATGTGAATCACCGATAATGCGAATTTCTCCAAAATGCGAATCGCCAAAACTTAACATTGTCATCTCTATAATGTGAACTTCCGAAATTTTGGAACTCTTAAATGTGAATTCCTTAGGAAATTTTGTATACTTACCTACACATACATATTTTTTTCTCTTGATAGTTTTGCATGCAATATAAAAGAAAGGAAAACCTAACTGATATTCGTCTAAACAAATTTCGAAGTCTTGCAATAGTAAGATCGAATAGGGCTTTCAGATATTTTTTATTTTTTTAATGATTTCTTTGCCGTAGTAATTAGATATTTCCTACATAAGTAATGTGTTTTTTTTCTGAATAAATGTTGAAACTGTGTTTTACCCGTAATTTTGTTTGTAATAAATGGATACGAGTTGTTTCAAACTCTTAATAAGAACCGAAGAAAATGTTCCAGTAATGTGAACACCTCTAAAATCCGAAAACGCCTTGTTTTAATTAGTTCATATTATCGAGGGACCACTGTATCTACACAGCACATAGTTTTCCCTTTTTTTCATAATTTTCCATATCCCTTGGCCGTGTCCAGGAATGCAATTGCAACCCTTAAAAATCAAAATCAAAACTGTTGCTGGTTGCTGCTTTTTGTTTTGTCTTCGTGGATAGTGGCACTGGTCTGGTTTGGTACCTACATCGGAATTCGTATACGATTCCAGGAATATTTACATTCTCGCTCGGCGTACTTGACGTTGACGTTGACACAACGTCCGTCTGTCCGTCGTCGTCGTCGCTCGTCGGGCAAATTGTACGTAGTTGAAGCAGTAGCAGGAGCAGCTAACAGCAATAGAAGGTAGAAAAGAACGTGATATCGATATGTGATAAGAACACCTCAGAGCAGAGCAGAGAGGTGGCTCTTTTCTAACTGCTCTAGCTGTTGCTGTTGCTGCTTTTACTGCTCTCTGTCGCTCTACTTCCCTTCTGACGTCTATCCCCACCCACCTGGGATTTTCCAAGAAATAACAACAACAACAGAAAAAAAGACAAAACAGGAACAAAATGTTTTATTGATTAGCTTTGTTCCACAAACATGAAATTCAAAATCTTGCCGAATTCTTTAATAAATTGAACTGTCAAAAAGGACAGAAGGGAATGCATAAAAACAAATAAAAATAATAAACTGATGCTCTTTTCTAAAACGTCAACATTATTCTTTTTTTTTCATTATATTCTTTGTCTCTGTCTCGGTCTATCCAATATCGCAAAGTGAGAAAGAAACATTCAACCCGCGAATTTGTTTCCACAAAAAATATCAACTTTTTTTGTGTTTGAAAAGCAAAGGCAAACAGACTGAATGGGTTTTATTGATTGTTAATTGTTATGGTAATTTTGGAAAGTGACCGTTACACACATGGCCAAAATTGGGGGCACCAGCACCACTCGGACTCTATGAAGGATCCAATTCTGGAACTGTATCCAACTTCCAACCACATACAAACAATTCTATGATTTGTATATTTTTGTGCGAATTTATATGCAATTTTTGTCATGAGAACTGAGAAGTCCCACAAAACAAATATTTATTCATTTCTCTTATTTTTTTTTTTGTTATTCGCACAAATTTAAATTAATTTTATATCTTTTTATTGTGATTTCGTTTTGAGTAAAATGTACCTACCTATACCTAGCTACATTTTTATTGAGTTTCATTGATGAGGTTTATTTTTTTTTTTGTATGGCATTTCCCAGTTTCGAGTTAAAGTTTTCCATATCCCATCCATGATCCCATGGCCCATGGGAGTAGCGAGTAGGTAGGTAGGTATCTACAATATTATTTGCATTTGAAATGTGTGCCTCTTTGTGCTTCACTTTTTTTTTTCTGCAAAATCATTAATTAATTCATTTTTGTTCGAATTTGTTGTTTCCTTAAATTTTCAATTTTAAAGGGAAGAAGGAAGATTGGTATGTACATACCTACATAGTTGTTAATGGATACGTTGCATTAAATACCTACGTTACAGGTTAAAATGGGAATTATTAATATGGTAGGTATGTACCTACGTTTTGCTACAAGTTGAAGGGTATATTTAGGTACGTATGTTTTATTGAACAAATGTAGATATATGTACCTTTGTTTGTACTTTTATGTACCGAATGTTCTATATTCTTCTTTTTGCTGTAGGGGAGCTGCTGTTGGCAACAAAACCTTAACTATTCCGGGATAATAGGGTGGCATACAGGTCCTTCTTGCTTTTTCTGTTCGCAGTAGGTAATAATAATTATAATAATTTTAACTATAATGCAAACTGCACGGCAATAGGTATAGTTAGAAGGAATAGAAAGATAGGAAAGATTTTTTTTTTTGTTGGTACAATGGATTGAGAAATAGGTGATATTTATCTCATGAAAATCCCACGGGTGGCGTCCAGTTGAAGTTGGGGGAATATTGAAAAGTTGCTGACCAGGCTGGGGCTCGAACCCACAACTCTTAGGTTAGCAACCGAGCACTTCATCCACTGTACCGTTGCCACTGCACTTTAGCTGAACCTACGACTTCTGTCATAACAATTAAACTCAGAGTACCTACCTTTGGCAAATCAAGATTAATAGGTCTGTTTGATGTTCCCTGCCCCAGTGCGCACTGGGGAATGTCATTGCAATTCGTTCAACTGTCATAAAACTGCATAGCTGCTCGGGTTTTGACTTAACATCGAAAAGCCCAGTGCAACATAACCAATTTTCCTGCGAGCATTCTATTTCCACAACCTCCCCATTATCATCAGAAAGCGTATATTTTGGCATTTCGACTATAAACATTTTAATAAATTACAAAATAATCTACAAATTATTTAATATTTACCAGATAAAGTATTTCTTCTCCGAAATTGAACTTCTGCTAACAGCTGATTTAAATTTTGACAGCTCTGATTTCTTACTTACTTACTTAAGGTGGCGCAGACAGTCCATTGTGGACCACGGCCTCAACCAACAATCCTCGCCAGCTAGGCCGGTCCCTAGCCAGTGGCCTCCAGTTGCGCACACCAAGTTGGTTGAGGTCGTTTACCACTTGATCGCGCCACCTTAGATGGGGTCTTCCAGAACTGCGTCGGCCCTCCGGGTTGGAATTGAAGACTCGTCGGGCAGGAGCGTTTTCGTCCATACGCTCCACATGACCCAGCCATCTAAGCCTCTGAATTTTCAGCTTCTTAACCAAGTCAATGTCGCTGAATAGCCCGTACAGTTCGCAATTGAATCTTCTCCTCCATACTCCATTGATACATACAGGATCGAATATCACCCGAAGAATCTTTCTCTCAAAGCACCCCAGCCTGTATTCATCCGATTGTGTCAGTGTCCACGCTTCTGCCCCACACAGCAGGACCGGGTTGATAAAGGTGTTGTATAGTGTCTCCTTGGTCCTTTGAGAGAGGGCTTTACTACTAACTCTGATTTCTTACCCCAAGTAAAAACCTGGGGCGCGTGAGAGCGCATTCAGTGCGCGCCCCGTGTTCACATCAAACACAGTGCAAAAACACTGGGGTGAAAAAAGTTTCACATCAAACGCTTCAGTGCGTCTTGAGTGTGCACCAGGGCGCCGCAGTGTCGACATCAAACAGACCTAATGTGTGCCACAATTCAATGTCAGCTGTCGGCTAGTCAATTCAAAAAACTTGTGGGAGAGATCCAGGGTAACAAACAGATTTCAAGAACTTTACTTGTAAAATATCAATTTTGTAAAACACTTAAGCTAGCATTAGACGGTCCTTGTAAATGGTCCTTGCAATGTCACTCTGACATCACAGAAAATGTGTCCTTGTGCTGTCAGGGAATGCTCATTCTTCAGACAGGGTCTTTGCTAACTAAAATGACTATTACACGAATGAACCAAATCTGTCATTCTTGTCCCAACACACTGTCCAGCAAATTGGACATTCTTACTTTTGCAATTCGGTTTCCTTGCAAGGACAAGCATAACAATGACCATTACCCGACATCACCGTTTTGACAGTTGGTAGTTAATGAAACCGCGTTGAAAAATGTCATTTTTTGACGTGACCATCACATGACCTTTATAAAATATTCATTACTTACTTACTTAAGGTGGCGCAGACAGTCCATTGTGGACCACGGCCTCAACCAACAATCCTCGCCAGCTAGGCCGGTCCCTAGCCAGTGGCCTCCAGTTGCGCACACCAAGTTGGTTCATTGTTAAAATTAAATTTGACGTTTGAGGTTTCATTAGGGACGTTCCCATACCGTGATTTTGTGCAAATAATCACTGTTTCTACAGGACATGGCGATGTTAAACTTCTCATCACAAATCTCATCTACCATCCATGAATTTTTTTTTATTAGAAAATTATTTCGAGTGAATTAAAATTTATTATAAAACTACTACCAGAATTTACAAAAATACACGAAACAACAAAGTAGCAAAATAATGTATAAATAAATAACTTTAAAAACTGATTACAATATCTTTCATTCATTAATTTCAATAATTTTCCCGGTACACAAGAGCTTACTCCGCGATACTTTTATCGTATGGAAAAGTTGACCATTCGGAGAATGTTTGTTGAAACTTTTCTATATGGCGGGCTTACGCATGCATAAATACACTAGCGTTAGTAATCTAGTAAGTAAAAGTGCTCGCCAATGCTTTGGTTTGTGTGCAAGTAAATGTTAAATTTCGGTTGATTGTTGCAATTTTTACCACGTTTCGTGACGTCATCTGTGCACAGCAATTTCAGTGAAACTAAATCAGCCTTTTTTTAAACCTCATGATACACAGAAATATCAGGCATGCTAAATTAAAAAACCCAAAACACTTTTTTCGACGTCACAATCTTATTATTAAATTAATCAAATTTCGTTTTCATCCCAACAAAATTAAAGAGTTGTGACGTCACTTACATACTCAGCATACCTTAAATTTCATTTACGATGCTTAGCTACGATGTTTCCAAAAAAGTTAACGACACAAATTCTCGTCGGAAAGTTGATATACGATTTGTCGTAAAAGATTTTCCATATACAAGTTTTGACAGCTAGCTTATAGTCCAGGAAAAATAGCTTTTTGCAAGGAAAAAATTAGATCCCGGCTGAAAATTGGCACGATCATTGGTAATGGGGCTCTTAATATAATGAGAGAGTTCCTCACCGATCCGATGACCGCTACGTAAGTTATTCAAGGTCAAAGGTCATGAAAATGGGTTTTTTCAAATTAACTCAAAAACGGTTAGTTTTAGAGAAAAAATTTGTTGTACAAACATGTTGCTGAAGCAATTTCCAACAAAAATGGTTATCATAATTTTGTCCCTAGCGTGTACCGTTAAAAAGTTATAGCACTTTAAAGAATCGTAAGTATCGCCCTATTTCGCATTTTCTGCCACATTACTGATAATTACTTAAAACCAGTTTGTTTTAGAGAAAAATTTTGTAGTACAAACTTGTAGATGAAGAATTTCTTCACAAAAACGGTTCTGGTATCTTGTTCGTAGCATGTACCGTTAAAAAGTTATAGTATTTTAGTGAATACACGGACCATAAAATTAATTTAATTTTAATTTTTGGGGCCCAAATATTTGTAACCAATCACAAAATTTGATGAGAAAATTGAACCCAAAACCGGTATTTTGGTTCAGTTTAAATAATCTTTTGGTAATGCACGCACGTGTTCTTTTTAGCATTATTTAAAACTTTATTCGGAAATATAAAAAAAAAACAGGTAAAATGGATGAAAATTGTTTTATTTGTAGTGATTCGTTGTCTGAAGGTGAAATTTTAACTGTTGACCGTGGAATCAAAACGTTAATTGAGTCGAGTATTGAAAGAGGTGATAACAAAGTAGATTTTTTGATAGACAGAACCTCTGTTATAGTCCATCGTCAGTGTCGTAAAAACTACACCCGAAAATGCAGCATAATTTCATATGGTTTTCATGTCATGACCCTTTCCCTAAACTTTCTCACATAATGTCTATATCGAATGGAATCATCGGTGATGACAGTATCAACTGTTACATAGCTTATGAAATTGGTCTTATTTCTATGGAGAGTATGAAAAACCTAACATTTGGTAATATTAAATTGAAAAGATCAAACAGAGTAGCTTCCCTTTTAACTGTCAACAGTTCGATAAAAGTGCATGGTGAAAAAGTTGCAATTGATCCTCTGTTACTTTTTCAACGAATAAGCATAACTAAACAATTTGAAGACCAACTGCAGACATTTTTAACATACGAATTGGCTCCTTATCCATTGTCACTTTTTGATGAGGTTGGTATGCGAAAAAATAAAAAATCTTCCCTTTATGAATTGTTAGAGCCAGTTGAAGATAACATCGATTATAATTATGTAACATACATCATCGATGGAGGATTTTTACTGCACCGTGTTTTATGGAATCGAGAGAACACATTTCATGCAATTTTTGATAGCTACATTTACTATGTACAAAAGCATTTTGGCAAAGATGTCACCATTGTTTTCGATGGTTATAAAGATCAAGGTAACAATATAAAAGCTTCAGAGCAGCGTCGCGTCGTCGGAGTGCTTCAGGTTCGTCATCAGCTGACATTTTGTTCGATGCATCAATGAAAGTCCCAACTTCCCAACAACAATTTCTTGCTAATGCAAACAACAAAAGTCGATTCATTGCTATGTTTTCTGAGAAGTTTAAGGCTGTAAACATCCTAGTGAGGCAAGCCAAAAATGATGCAGATGTTTTAATAATCGAAACAGCCATAGAGAAAGCTGAGAAACGCACGAGTATTGTTGTAGGGGAGGATGTCGACCTACTAGCAATACTGATAGCACGCGCTCCTCAAGACAAAAAGATCTATTTTCGAAAACCAGGTAAAGCTAAAATGGAAAATAAATTATACTGTACTCACAGTTTAGCCGCTTACCCAAAATGTCAAGCCCACATCTTATTTTTGCACGCATTTACCGGTTGTGATTCAACTTCTGCTCAACAAAGGCAAATTAAAAATTTTCAAGCTTTTCGAAAATAGTGACGATCTGATAAAATGTGCCGAAGTGTTTGCCAGAGCCGATTGTCCTCCAAATATTATTTTTGAAAATGGTATACGTCTACTTCTAGCATCTTACAAAGCACATTCAAAAGAAGATAATAACGATGCATTAAGATATTCTACATTTGTCCGACTGACTAGGCTCAATAAGGCTGTACAATTATCTTCCCTTCCTCCAACATCTGCTGCTGCTCAACAACACCTTTTTAGAGTGTACTATCAAGTTCAAGCTTGGTTGGGAAGAGATAATATTAATCCGGAAAGCTGGGGATGGGCATAACGAAATAATGTTTTGGAGCCTATAACCACTCTGCTTCAATCAGCACCTAATGAACTTCTTACAACAATATTTTGTAATTGTAGTAAGGGTTGCGGTTCTAATTGTGGTTGTCGAAAAGCGGGATTAAGTTGTTCTTTAGTTTGTGGTCAATGTCATGGAAAGTCGTGTACAAACTCAGTCCAAATTGATCCATATGCAGAGGACGATAATGACGAATCATTACTTAACATGCCTATGCCAGATGTTAATTCATAATTTAAACTAAATTTTGAAGAAAGTGCAAAATAGGGCTACTTTTTGCGATACTTACGGTTCTTTAAATTGCTCTAACTTTTTAACGGTACATGCTACGAACAAGATACTAGAACCGTTTTTGTGAAAAAATTTTTCATCTACAAGTTTGTACTACAAAATTTTTCTCTAAAACAAACTGGTTTTAAGTAATTATCAGTAATGTGGGAGAAAATGCGAAATAGGGCGATACTTACGATTCTTTAAAGTGCTATAACTTTTTAACGGTACACGCTAAGGACAAAATTATGATAACCATTTTTGTTGGAAATTGCTTCAGCAACATGTTTGTAGAACAATTTTTTTCTCTAAAACTAACCGTTTTTGAGTAAATTTGAAAAAACCCATTTTCATGACCTTTGACCTTGAATAACTTACGTAGCGGTCATCGGATCGGTGAGGAACTCTCTCATTATATTAAGAGCCCCATTACCAATGATCGTGCCAATTTTCAGCCAGGATCTAATTTTTTCCTTTCTTTGGCATTTTTTTGTCTATTTTTCCTGGACTATTATGACGTTGGAAACTTTCAGACGTTAACGACGTTTACGTTGGTTTTACGAGGTTTCATGAATACCCCTAATAACAATAAAAATGATTTTTTTCTACACATTACTCGATTACGTTATTTGGCGAAAAATATAGTTTTAAATTATTTTATATCACTTAACAATATTTTTTGGTTATTTCTGTATTTATAAAATGGAATTTTGTTTCGTAATCGTTACTTATTCACCCACGAAAAACAAATTCATTGAAAAAATTAATAATTTTCTTTGTTCTTCTCTGCTCTTTTTGTTTGATCTTTCTTTCTTTACTGAAAGTTCAGAGTGGGAACAGATCTAAATGCACGCCAGGTTGTCAAAATCTGATGTCATTTTGACAGCTCATTGAAATTGAACAACAACAAAACCACCATGAAAAGTAGACATTTCAAGCAACAATGTACCGGCATAAATTCCTGCCTTGGCATTGTTGGGACATGGTCTTTGCAAAGACCATTTGTGAAAAAATTGGTCCTTGCGTCCCATCAACAATGGAAGGGCAAATACACGGTCTTTGTAATTGTTCTTCGCAAGGACCCAAAAATTCGTGACATTGTGGTGGACGGTTTGAGTCCTTGCAAAGACAGCATTTCACAATGTCCATTACACGACATGACGACTTTAAGACAGATAAATACGTCATAATGATGTCAGATGGACAATGCAAGGACCGTCCAATGCTAGCTTAAGTATGGACTGCGAGGAGCCAATTTCACTTTGGTTCCAAATTAGCGCCTTATTTTCACGGCGGTCAACTATGGAAACAAAATGATCTTGACAGATGACAAACAGTTGACTGCGGATTTCCGCTTTTTTATTTTCATTAAAAAAAAATCAAATTTTGAAAAGCATATTTATGTAGATACACATATCTCACGGCAGACCTCCTGGAGTTCACGCAAGAGGCACATAATACATATGTACGTGTTTTTTAACCAGCTTCCGAAGGCCTATCCTATAGAACATTAAGTGTGGAAAATCGCATTGTTGGCAGAGGTTTCTCCAATGTTCTGCTTGTTCTTTGTGGAAGTCTAGCATGGATAACTTGGTCGGTGTTTATCTATAGAGACATGATAGTTATTTTTCAATCAAATACAAAATATTTATAATAACTTTAATACTACGTTTTCATTAGAGCAAAAAAGGTGATTTCGTAGAAAATTTCCAAATTTGACTCCACTGCCCATACAAAATAAAATTAATTTTTTTTTGATTTGGACGAAATCAAGGTTGCAAATTATGTGAAAACAAATCAAACGCAACTAAATTGAAAACAATTGAATAGAATATTTTCCAAAATGGCAGTTTGAAACAAAATCCAAGGCAACGGAAAAAGTAAACAAACCAACATGCAAAGCAACGGCAGAAGTAAACAATACAAAATAACAATTTTGAAATAAAATCCAGGGCAACGGCAGAAGTAAACGAATCAAAACAAGAACAAAAAATGAAAAGGTTGTACAAAAGAACAAGAAAGAAGATAGTCTGTTGTCAAATCAAATGTGCAAACCTAGATCAAAACATTTTTTTAGCAAATTTTCAAATATCCTAATTTCGGCCCTAATGAAAACGTAGTATAACAAACAAAAAGTTAATTAAAAAAAAACACAATTCGAACATTTTTAAATAAAAAACCACAAAAACCATGGACCTAATATGTTATTAGTTCCATGAATAGTTCATTGAAAATAAGTTTCTTGTAGGGAAATATTTCACAACCTGTAACGCAAGGCGCTAGCGTATTTTGGCGACTCATTCCAGAAGCCCATACTTATTAGGTTTATGCCTCCGCGGAACGCAATTAGTCGCTTTTTGCTTGAACAACCTTGGTTAATATTAAAAAGTTATTTCCAGAATGATCCCAAATAGTGCCTTCTTTGAAACGAAGTTCTGGCGGAAATGAAAGCACCTAATGCGCCTGTTTTAAGCTAGTATTACAGGGTCATCGAAATCTGTCAGTGCAATGACATTCTGACGTCATAATGACGTAATTATCTGTTGTTAAAGTCGTCATGTCGTGTGATCGCCATCGTAAAATGCTGTCATTGCACTGACAACCAGAATGACAAGCACAATGACAGAAATGTTTACGCCATCGAAATGACAATTTTCGATGACCGTGGTATCACCCTGTCATTGTTGATAGGACACAATGACAGATTTTTTGATTAATTTGTCATTGCAATGACAGTGTCCCAACAATGACATGGCAGGAATTTCTGCCGTGCCATTGTTGTCAAGGTTGGCTAAATAATTTAAAAAAAGTTCCTATCGCTTTCCATTTATATTATGCAATTTATTAGACAAAATGCTTGAAACAAAAAGCATATAGGTATACAATAATTTTTAGCAAGTTTAATTAAAAGGCCTTATCTTTCCGCGCGGGTTCAATATTTCTGGTGGAGTAGGAGCTTTGAACTCTCATAATTCAACATCATAGTACAAAGCAGCTCAATATGGTCTGAGTTCCCATGGAACTTGACTTTCCATGGCGGTTGCTCTCCAACAAGATTTTCAGGACAAAGAAGTTCAGTCAATTTGGCTTTCAAAATAAAAGTTGGTTCAAAGCGCATTCCGTAAATACCCCACCATTTTTCATCCTTTCGCATAACCCGGTGGAACCAATCAACTAAATCACTCAAGAGATCCGCAAGAAGAAGGTATAGGTATGTATGACCCTTTTGTCTCAAGAGCATTTTTTGGACCACACAGAACGAACTCTTCGTGAAGGTCTTTGGTTGTCGTCTTCTTCTTGGCCTTTGCTTTCCTCCAATATAATATAATATTGCTAGAATCGCCATCTCCAGTGTATTTTTTCTTGACATTTTTATTATTCTTTCATTTGCTGTAATTGGAATAATATTATTTATTGTTTTTAATTTAAATTATTTTGATCGAGGAATTTTACAAACTCACGTCAATATTTGCAGGCGCTATGACTCAATTTATGAATGTCGTGTGATCGTCATTGCGAAAAATGACTTCTGTCATCGCGGTTTCAGGTCACCATCAATGTCAATGCAATGACACCGAATGTCAAAAATCACAATGACAAGCTCTGCCCGTCATCGCATTTTGGGACACCAATGACAGACATGCGCCATTCGTCTGACGTTACAATGACTTATTTTCTTGTGACTTCAGAAATTCATTGCAATGACAGATTTCGATGACCGTGTAATACTAGCTTTACGCAAGTTTGTGCAAAAAGTTCCTCGTCTTCGTAGGGGAATGGAACGAATATAAGACAAAATTCACGAACATCAACTCGCCGATTTATCTCAACAGGTCAACATTTCACGCTTTAGCCTGAGGCTGCACAAAGATCTCGGATTATTCGCTTACAAGGTCCAATTGACTGAGAAATCGCTTGGCAGATTTTGTCTTAGAGCAGCTTGATGGATTTGTACGACCTCTGACTCGCCATGCCACACAACACAGCCCATGCCACAATCGATCTTTCTCCCGCACCAAATTCCCCAATCGTGTTCTAATCTTCTTGGCGATGTCAATTGGTCGCCTTAGAGCTGCGATCACAGATCGCACCCATTTGGATTTTTATTTATGGGGAACCGTAAAGGCCAAAAATCTGAAAACGATTCAAGCAATAAATGCCAAAATCTTTGAACCACAAATGGATCAAGACAGAGAGAGATGAAATTTTGTCAGCAATTGAAGCATCAAAAAAATAGATTCTGACAACGTTTACAGAAATGCAACATTACATTAACTGGTACCAAGCCTTAGTACGGAAATGGTAAGAATTTCTAGATCAATATATGAAGACACTTCAGCAGTTATTTGGAATGGTAAAAGTAGGACTGTCTTCTTCCCAAGAAACAAAAGGGTCAAACAACGGTGTGTTCTAAGCGCGTTGCTTTTCATCTTTCTAAAATACTTACTTAAGGTGGCGCAGACAGTCCCTTGTGGACCACGGCCTCAACCAACAATCATACCCAGCTAGTGACCTCCAGTTGCGCACACCAAGTTGGTTGAGGTTATTTTCCACTTGATCGCGCCAATTAGCGTTTTCATCCATACGCTCCACATGTCCCAGCCGTCTAAGCCGATGTATTTTCAGCTTCTTTATCAGGTCAATGTCGCTGTATAGCCCGTACAGTTCGCACTTGAATCTTCTTCTCCATACTCCATTGATACATACAGGACCGAATATCCCCCGAAGAATCTCTCTTAAAGCACCCCAGCCTGTTTTCATCCGATTGTGTCAGTGTCCATGTTTCTCCACCATGGACCGGGATGATAAGGGTCTTGTATAGTGACTCCTTGGTCTTTTGAGAGAGGGTTTTGCTACTAAGATGCCTTCTAAGCCCGAAGAAACAGCGATTGGCAAGAGTGTTTCTTCGACTGATCTCTTCACTGATGTTGTTCTGAAAGGTTATAGTGGAACCCAAATAGACAAAGTCCTTGACAACCTCAAAGTTATATCTGTCCATTGTGACGTTTTGTCCAAGCCTACGGTGATGATGTTCTGCACCCGAGGACACCATATACTTTGTTTTATCTTCATTTACAATGCTCGACTGACACGGAACATCGTTCTTCCAATAATGTCAATATTGTTGAAGTTAATAATAACTTTAGTATGTTACCTTTTATTTTAGTTAATACTTGTTTAAGTTGATATTTGCTAAATTTAATTATTAGGAGTTCTATATTTTTCTTTAAATCAAATAATTAAATTAAGCTTGTTTTTCTTCTCAGTCTAAATTCTTAATTCTTTGTAAATGGTTATTTTAAATAAAATTCCTAATTTAATAATAAAACAAAAACCTACATTTATTATTAAATACAATAGGTTATGGGCTCAGCTACGCTGTTTTTAAAATAATTATAAATTAAAAAGAAAAGAATTTAGCTTTGTTATTGACCGTTAGAAAGAACATAAAGATAATAAGAAGATGGATCTAGTGAAGCATGTTAAACTCTTGACTGGTGAAGCAGATTGGCCAATATGGAAGAGGAAAATGAGGGATCTTCTTGATTATCACGAAGGAGCTGTTGATGTCATTGATGGAAAACTAGTTAAGCCTACAGCGTTGAATGCGGAGGCGACAGAAGCTGCAAAAATTGAATTCAAGATGAAGAGCGATTTGTATAGAAAAGCCAATAGTTATTCCAAGTCAATGATAACTAGTTCTATAACGGATGCAGTTTACCAAAAGATTATGGACAAAGAAACAGCATATGATGCATGGAATGCATTGAAAAATCAGTTTGAAGCAACTTCAAAAGATCAATTGTTCAAAATATGTACTGATTTCTTTAGTTTCAGCTGGAAGACAGGCGATGATGTTTCTACGCATATAGCTCAGCTAAGAAATTTATGGAATGAGCTAAACAATGGTCTTAAAGCTAAGGAGAAAACCGAATTACCAGATTTGATGCTAGTGTGTAAAATTTTACACATTTTACCAAGTAAATACGACTCTTTTAAGTCAAGTTGGATGCTTTTAACAAAGGAAACAGAGAAGACTTTTGATGAGTTAACAGCACAGCTATGTATGTTTGAAAGAAATTTTCAAAAGCCCTCAGATAGGGACGAGAGTTCTCAAGAAGCACTTACAGCAAGAACAGAAAAGAAAGATCAAAGAAAAGTAAAGAACAACTGGTCAAAAAATCAAGATACGTGCAATTACTGCAAGAAAAAAGGACATTGGCTGCGTGATTGCAGAAAATGGATATCTGATGGACGTCCAAATAAAAATAAATCACTATATGCCACCAAGAGTGATTCGGTTGACGTAAATGCTTCGCTCGTTTCAGTATGCAACGAAATACTAACATATGAAGAAAAATTGAATGATTGGTGGATTGACAATGGAGCGACAAGACATGTTACAAATTCACCAGATTATTTCTACGAATTTCAAGAATTTGAGAGTCCCTGTAGTATTCAGGCAGCTGGAAAGGAAATTCTACATGCAGTTGGCAAAGGAAGTATTCGGGTTATTTGCAAAGTAAATAACAGAGAGTTGAAAACTACACTCAAGGATGTTTGGTATGTGCCTAATGTATCAAGAAATTTATTTTCTGTTTTAGCAGCTCAGGACAAAAATAAAAATAGTGTGTTCAAGTCATCGGCCACCAAATGCTGGCTTCAAGTAAATGGAAAAATATTGCTGTGTGGTTATCGTAAGACGAATGGCTCATTATACAAAGCAGATTTAAGAACACTTGTCAATGATGAAGGGTCTTGTGTACATGTTGCAGTTGCAGAAAGCACAACGTTACAACTTTATCATGAGCGATGGGGACATCAAGACAAACGACATGTAAAAGAAATGCTGGAAAGAGAACTAGGAATACAAGTTAAACTAGATAACAATATTTGTGAGCCGTGTATTTATGGAAAAATGCACCGATTGCCTTTTGGAACTCGGAGAAAAGCAACCCAACCAGGAGATCTTATATCAACTGATGTGTGTGGACCATTTAGTTTTTCTTTCAAGAAAAAGCGATATTTAGTTGTGTTCAAGGACAGTTTCACAAAATTTCGATATGGATTTGCAATCGAACACAAATCAGACGTTAAGGACGCTTTGATAGAAGTTATCGCACATACAAAAGGATTGGGTCACACAATTAAGGAGATATTAAGCGACAATGGTGGTGAGTTTGACAATACCGAAATAAAAAGGATACTTCGAGAAAATGGAATCATACAAAGGCTAACAGCACCATATACACCTCAGCAGAATGGTGGCAGTGAACGAGAGAACCGAACTATTATAGAGATGTCAAGGACCTTCAAATATTCAAATTCGGATATCAAGTTTCCAGAAAATATTTGGGCAGAACTAGTAAATTCTGCTATATATATATTAAATAGAACCGGAAAGTCATCAATCGATGGAAAAAGTCCATACGAACTTTGGATGAATAAGAAACCAAGGATAAAACATCTCCGAATAATTGGATCTACCTGCTATACTCATATACCTGTACAAAAGAGAAAGAAAATGGATAAAAAGGCTGTAAAAGGTTATCTGGTTGGATATGATGGTGATGAACGCTACAGGATTTTTGTCAAGGAAGATAATATGGTTATATTATCTAGAGATGTGAAATTTCAAGAAAAACCTATAAATTGCAAAAATACTGTACAATTACCACTACATGATATAGAAGAAGAAACACATGACAATACTGAACCTCCTGGAAATACCTTTGCAGAAGAAAAACCAATTTTTACAGAAGAAAGAGAACAATTTAATCCCAGCCATGACTTATTTATTGAAAATGAAGAAGAGAATTTCGAACAGCCATTAACAACTGAACGTCTCCGAGATCGTTCACAATTAACAAAACCAAAAAAGTACGATAATTTTGTAATGGCAGCTGAAAATTTTTTGAATGCTTTGGAAAATCCTGAAACATACCAGGAAGCAACAACCAACAAAAACCAAAAAGAATGGAAGAGTGCAATGGAAAAAGAAATTGCATCACTGAAGGAAAACCAGACATGGAAACTTTCAGATTTACCTAAAGGATCTAAAGCGATACCCTGCAAGTGGGTATACAACTTGAAGAAAAATCCCGATGGAAGCATTGATAAATATAAAGCCAGGTTAGTAGCAAAAGGTTTCAGCCAACGTTTTGGTATAGACTACTGTCAAACGTTCAGTCCAGTGGCAAAGATGGGAACGATACGTTCAATTTTAAGCATTGCAGCAAGTGAGCAGTTGCATATTACACAATTTGACGTATCAACAGCTTTTCTTTATGGAGAACTTGAAGAAGTTATATATATGAAACAACCGGAGGGATATAGTGATGGTACAAACAAGGTTTGTAAACTTAACAGGAGTCTATATGGTCTCAAACAATCATCGAGGTGCTGGAATAAACGTTTTGGGTCTTTTATTTCGAAATTAGGATTCAAAACAAGTGAAGCTGACCCATGCTTGTTTATCCGAGAGCGAAACGAAAAAAAACTCATACTTGTTTTGTATGTTGATGATGGTTTGGTTGCAGCTACAGATAAAAAGGACTTAGATTTTTTCATCAATGAACTTAAGCAAGAATTTAAAATCATTGAAAAAGAAGCTGTGTATTTTCTGGGACTAGAAATTGAGATAAAAGATAAAAACATACAAATTAAACAGACAGCACATGCGAACAAAATTCTCGAGAGATTCAACTTTTCCGAATGCAAGGCTATATCAACACCTATGATTAAGACAACCGAAACTTCTAAAAGAGGGAAAGAAACAATTGAAAAACATAATTTCCCTTACAGACAAGCTGTTGGTGCATTGATGTACCTTATGCTTGGTACAAGACCAGACATTGCCTACAGCGTCGGTTTTTTTTTCAAGAACTCTGGAGGATCCGTCCACTGAAGATGTAAGCCGAGTCAAGCGAGTATTCAGATACATAGCAGGAACCTTAGATTATGGAATCATTTATCGTCACGACGCAGAAAAAGGTTTACTTGAATGTTACAGTGATGCTGACTTTGGGGGATGCATTAAAACAGGACGATCAACTTCGGGAGTTGTTTTTAAATATGCTGGTGGAGCTATTTCTTGGCTAAGCCAAAGGCAAGCAATGGTAGCTACATCAACAACGGAGGCAGAAATTGTAGCGGCGAATGAAGCTGCTAAAGAAGCAATTTGGCTAAAAAGATTGTTTACTGGCATTATTCAACTAAAAGACATTCCAGTAATCCAAGTTGATAATTCTGCGGCAGTGAGACTTTCTCAAAATCCAGAATTTCACCGAAGGACCAAACATATTGCCATTAAACATTTCTTTATAAGAGAAAAAGTGATTGAAGGACGGATTATTGTTGAACAAATTTCAACTGAAAATCAACTTGCAGACGTAATGACGAAACCATTACCAAGTCCACGTCTTCAAATGTTATGCAAGCAAATGGGACTTCAAACATAACAAAAAACTCAATTTTTCAGGTAACAAGGGAAAGTGTTGAAGTTAATAATAACTTTAGTATGTTACCTTTTATTTTAGTTAATACTTGTTTAAGTTGATACTTGCTAAATTTAATTATTAGGAGTTCTATATTTTTCTTTAAATCAAATAATTAAATTAAGCTTGTTTTTCTCCTCAGTCTAAATTCTTAATTCTTTGTAAATGGTTATTTTAAATAAAATTCCTAATTTAATAATAAAACAAAAACCTACATTTATTATTAAATACAATAAATATCATCAGCATAGCCAAGTAATTGAATGGATTTTAAAAAGATCGTACCGCTGCGCTGGTGTTGACATGTGAGTTGCGTACGATTGCCTCAAGAATGATGTTGAAGAGGTTCCATGACAGCGCGTCACAATCACCATGTCTTAAGCCTTTCTCGACATTAAATGAGTCAGTCGGTGGAGTTCTTAACAACCTTGACGAAGCAGCGCTAGTTCTCCATAGTCATCCTGCACAATCGAACGAGTTTAGCAATGATGCCAAGAAGTGACATGGCTCTGTATAGCTCGTTCCTGTTCACGCTGTCATAGGCGATTTAAAAAAAATAATAATAACACAGAGGTGTTGAGTATCGATCTGGAATTCTTGGGTCATTTCTTTATAAAATCCGTCGAAGTGTGAATATTTGGTCTGAATAGAGATGCTTTCATTTTTAGACCTTCCGGTTGTATAATCGACCCAAAAACAGCTTCCTGAAGTGAACATAAATACATTTATGCAAAAAAATTATCCAACTCTACCTAAACTCGTAACTGAACAATCTTACTAAGTTTTCGACTTTGTTATCAGTTTCAGCTTCAGTATGTATCCCTTTACTCGTCCACATAGTTAAATAGGTATGCATTTCAAAACTACTGGAACACATGTTAAACAAATAATTTATGTATCATACATTGAAATTTCTTAGTAAAATATTATTTAATACGACAATCAGAAAATATTAATAATGCGTGGTATCTAAATTTTTTAATTTATTTGTTTTTGTAAGTGCTTAATATCAAATGACGACGGTGGTTGTGTGTTTTTAGTATCATTTGTATGGTCCCTTCCAAACATTGTTGGCGTTGTTGAAGAATCTATAAAAGTATTCGTCAACGTGATAGGCTTTAATTTAAATTAAAAAAAAGCAAACATCACGATTCTTCAGCTTTGAAAACTGAATAAAACTTTTATAAATAAAAATACAATTCAAAATAATTAAAACGCTACGAAAACACGGCTTGAAAAAGGCGCAAATGTGAACATAATCTCTGCAAAATCGAAGTAAGACGTCATCTGAGGAATGACGTATGTAAGTCAGCTTTTGATATGGTAATATGTACATTCCTTCTTGCTCCCTTTCGGACATGGATTGTTCCAAGTCTGAGCCCAATCATAGGCCAGTTGTAGCTCCTGTTAGATCTCTTCTTCTTCTCCGGAAGCTGCTGCTGGCGGCAATATGTGTGTTGACATCGCGGTTTTTTGTAGTGTATTTTGTTTGATTGTTGTCAACATCTTTTGTTTATCCAGTCCTAAGCCACACTACAAATCTAAGATGGACAAACTTAACCACTTGTCTGGCGACTAAACAGATCTGGCCAAAACGGGATCCAAAACGCACCAAATGTTTGTTATCTCTTGGAAGATAGCATCACAACTGGAAGTTTTCTCAAACGACTTCTGCAGAAGTTGCATGGACGAAGAAGAAGAAGAAGAGAGTACATTAACTCACCTTTCTTCATGCTTTGCTCTCTCACAAAGATAAAAGCTGCATTATGGAGATTTCTTTTACAACGATATAAGTGATCTTAATGATATAGACATCCGGTGTCTCCATCGCTTTATTAAAAGTTCCAAATAGTTTTCAAATTATAGTGAGGTACCTATGTACTCGTATGTGGTATCAAAATGGACCTAGTATTTGGTCTAAGTGTGTCAGTCGTTGCTTGACAGCCACCTTAACCTAACCTAACCCACAGTTTGTTGTCGGAGCTGGTGGGCAAACACCAAATTTTCTAGACGTAACGCAGACAAAAACCTATCCGAGTTGATGGCAGATCATTTCCATGTATTCGGAGAGTTTCAACATAGTCGAAATATTTAGAAACAACATTTTTCTACAGTTCCACAGTTGGCTCTACAAGATTAATTTACACTGAGTATAACTACTCAAAACACCGTCAAGGTCAATACGCTGTGATCAGTGAGCAATCAGCTGAGTTCCAGTCATCAATGTTCCATATGTTTGAAGATTTTGACTGAATTAGCAGAAAGGACATATTTCCGAGCCTTTCGAAGGGCAGCAAGTAATGTGGCAAAGGAATATTCTTTCATCTCGACCTTGCGTTCACTTTGGAAACTTCGTTACGCACTAAGTTAAAACTTTTGAATCGTATGTAATTCGTGTTTTGTGTCTAAGAAATCTTTTCAAACTGCTGTCCACTGTACGTCCTTAACTGACAATTCTCGTTCTAATAAAATTCTCACCGTAGATGACCAAGAATATCATGGAGACCAAAGTCTGAGAGGGTGCCGTCAAACAACTTAATCGGGAAAGTAATTCAAAGGCATACTAAACCACAACTCAGCCCAATAGCAGCCAGCTGATTCGAATTATAATAGATGTCATAATAAGACACATGTCTGAAAGCTAAGCTATAAAGAGCAACTGCGGAAGGATCTTGTCATAAACGTTTTCAAAAACGGATTATGGGGAACATACAGACATTTAGTCATCAAAAACCAGTCTGATATCCCAACCCTGCGGTTCGAACATGCCTATGTAAATGGTTTGGTCAAGGGTGATCTTGACAGTTCGAAGTGGATTGAAGGTCCTGTTCCAAAGCTATCTGCTGGCTCCTCAAGCGCGGATTATGACTTGTGTAGTGTTTATTAAGCGTCGATTAATTTCCGTGATATTATGCTTAGTTCTGGCAAGCTTTCGGTAGATGCTCTTCTCGGTGATTTGGCATAGCAAGATTGTGTTTTGGGCCTTGAATTCTTTGGACGAGATTTCAACTGGTAAAAGAATCATGACTATGGTTCCTGCGAAATCCATTGCATCGACCTGTTTAGCTATCAAACGATGTATCCAATACTGTGTAGTCATCCAAAAATATAAGTGTAATTCACCCTATCCCAGATGATGGGCTGGGTAATAAATTGTTGCATCATGAGGTCACAAGTTGTTTACTATCTTGTATGAATTGGGGTTTGCATAGTCTGCAGTGTTGAATCTGAGGATGCTACCAATAAAATTGTACGCTTGATTGTCCTTTTCTAGGGCCATAGCACTGAGTAATGTGAAGTCTACATCTTCGAACTACCAATAGTGAGCAGGCCTAAAAATAATCCGAACCAATAAAAAGTTCAAGAAGGAACCTTTCTAATACTTGCGGAATTGTCGTAATGTTGGGTGTATTATGAACTGACTGTTCTTCTGCAGCTGCCAACACTACTTAGAACTGTTTTTGTTGGACCAGAATCTCAAAGAATGCTTATCTTTCTATAGTTTGCGGGAAAGTTGTGCGAACACTTGCTTGAACTGCGTCCAGTGGTAACATTGGCATTGAGCTGACTGCCACTCAACAGTTTACACATAAACCCATATTCTTGGCGCTTTTCATTGACAATCCCAGAAATATTTTAAATTATTCTTAATAAAATAAATGTTGTGATGTGAACACCTTTCTCAATTCCTATCGTGCACTTGATAGTTGACATTTGGACATCTATTAGTATCTAGTTCTTAACTACTACACTGTTATAGAGGTTTAACCACCTTTCAAATCAAATACACGCCTATTTGTAACAATAAACGATCAAAACTTCCATAACTCGGCACTAAATTAAGCTATAATTGTATTTGCCATTGGAATTCAAACGGTGCGGTGGCTATTTATTGATGTCTACTTCTTTATTTTGTTGTATCCAAGATTTTCTTGATTTAAGTTCACATGCGGCCAACATATTCAACGTCCCTGAAATAATTAACTTTGGGAAGTAACACGAGATGATGTGTTGTATTTTTTCTTGGAAAAAGTTGATGATTTCTCGGTAATTCTAGGCAGACGCAAAGGAATGAAATACGATTGCTGAATGTGAATTGATTTCTAATGTTCTATAAATAGCGAGAGGTATTTCCCACTTATCAAGAATTGCCTGCGCGGCGGCAGCGGAGGTATAAGGAGTTTCAAAATTTTAAAGAATCCATCTCATGAATTAAAATATGTGTATGCAAGTACTGATAAAATTTTCAATTATTTTTGTTTTCTAAAAGATTATTTAGATTACTTTTTTTAAAATGAGTTTTTGAATTTAACGTGCTAATAGATTATAATGAAATTTTGGTAAATAATAAAAAAAACGTCTTACGAAAGGTCATCAAAGAGTAATTTGAAATTATGGTTTTGATGATGATGGAGACAGGTGACAGATTACTTGACCGATGCGATGGTTTATCATAGACGAAAAGTGACATGTGACAGACCGATGACGGATGAGAGATTACACATGACATGTGGTGCGTTCTTTTTCTAACCATAGCCAACATTTGTTGTTATGTCAAAAAAAAAAAAAAAAAAATTGTTGGAGTGTCATTGTTAGGATTTGTTGGTTTTTTTTTTAAAACCATTAAGGAACGTTCCATTTTGGGGTAGTTTTTTTTCTCCAAAAAACTTAATAGGCATTAAATCAAAATTGGGGTGCAGTTAGTTAGGTGACTCAGCATGACCATAATAAAGCTGATATGATCATTAACTTGCGAGATCTAGCCGTTTTTGTGCTCCTGAGAGGCATATGACCAAAGAAACCGTCATTGTATGACAATTTTCTTAAATACATTTTTTAGGGGATAACGGGGGATGCAGATAGTTGCGGGGGATCCAGCAGAATTAAGAAACACTAAAATCTTCAACATCGCGGAAAGGGGGATGTAGAAAGTAGCCATTTGAACAAATCGCTTTGCCAATTCAAGGGGAAAATATTAACGTTGACAATTCATTACAATAGCTTTGGATTTATTTTAATTCGAGAACAAATTAAGCAAATTTACCGATAAATTTAAAGTTAATAACTTAAGAGCCTTTTTTTGCCTGCAAAAATTACAAATTTTAGAAAAGTATTTCGTTTGACGTCTCGGAGAGAGAGAAAAGATGTATATTGCCGTTCGCTTAAATGGTCTATTGACAAATCTGCAATAGCAACTCTCATATCATGGATGTGAGTTGGAAATAGTAACAAATCGTAACTATTTGACACTTCAACGTGAGCTTAGGAACGCTGTTATGACGTCGTATACTTACAAATTGTAACTAATTTGGATTAAAGGAACGCCTTTTTGTTGACTTTTGTTAGCATATAATGTCGACTATCGTTAAAAAAGAACGCACCAATGACATGTAGTTTGAGATTTTATGGTTGTAAATCCTTCGAGGTTTAGTCTTCATAAAAAAAATAAGAAAGTTTGAAGGGATTAAGAAAGAAAAAAGCAACTAGAGTTGAACTTCCCGGGGTTGCTAATAATTGTATATCTAAATGCAACTTAATAAGACTTTTAACACAAATACCTTTTGATTCAATTAGGCTTTCCGGCGGGTGTCCCCTATTCGCTAGTTCTATTTTTATAATTAACATAATAAAAGTAAAAGTTCAGTTCCACAGCTACCTAGTATTTAGTACAATCATAATTGCAAATTTAGTTGATAAATAAATACATTCGTTGGTTTGTAAGATTTATGTCGTGTTCAATTTTGCTATTGATTTATAAATATTATAACTTTTATTGCTGTATCTTTCAATAATATTAATAAATTCATTTGCTGTGTTGAGATTGCATAAATCATCTCTTTAATATTTTTTTTAACGTACTGATGTATACTCCAAGGTTAACTTCTCTTGCCGGAAAGTATGTTGATCTGCTCCGGGTTTGAAACATTTTAGCGTTATAGTTAAATGCATTCAACCTGTGGGAGCTAAGGTTGAGGAACGGTTTCCTTTTCCCAAGACATATTACCGATACTTTGGATAGTTCGATGCTCTTGTAAAATAATCATTGTATCGATGCTTTAAGCAATGAACGTTCGGAAGGTACAGTTTTAGCTACTTTAAACTTATTTTTTATACAAATACATGAATAAAATCGTTGGTTACATATTATGTTATTAAGGGGAAGTGCACAATATCATTTTCATGTTTAAGATAGCTTAAATTCAAGTTTAAGATAGGAACCCACTGTAGCTATATAGGGGATTTGAACAATGACTATCTTAAGGTTTTTGAATGCTTAGCCAAGGCAGCAAATATATATCGCAACATTCCTTCTGCTTCGTTGCAGGACCCTTGGAGCGTTTAGGCAGCGGCATCTTTTCGCCTTTAGGGAACCTACCGGGCTTAGTTTTAACGATATTTTGTAGAGGGCTTCTATACAACCATTACTTCTTTGAAGTGGATTTAGCTCTGAGATAGAAGTTGGAACTTAAGAGAGCATAGACGTGCCTATCCTCCGCCTCCGCGTGACAACCCGGGAACAATATGAATGGCTGGGTGAGAGTATTTGCAGCTGCATTTCCTTTCCTTGAAGTATTGATTCCTTACCGGTAACGTATGCAGAGTAAAACTTGTATGCGACAAAGAGAGGAAGGTTGGTGTGCGCATTTGGCCATTTGCTTCTACCTAAGCAAGTGGTTAAATGCACATATATTAAGGCTAGCAGGCCTTGAGTATTGATGGTGCTCTTCTGGAAGTGACTTCACGGTTGCGAAGCTCCACCGGGAGCTATATTCTAGTACCACGGGAGATAGGCTCTCCTGGGTCATGAAGTTTTGGCTTCGTCACCTGGGAACTATCTATGAGGTAGGCCCCCTTGTGGGAGTATCGTGTTGGTTGTGGTTAAGCGAATGAGGTAACTTATGGTATCCAAGGATTTTATTCTTGGATGCAAGAGTTGTTAGATAGACCTCGCCCCTCACCAAGGAGTGTGAACATGCCTTAACATGTTCCATAAAATTGTTACTAAGATATCAACCTTAGGGTAGATATTAGGGCTCTGGTCTTCGCCTAATTTGACTGTATGCGAGTAGGCTCGCCGTGGAATTAATTTTAGGTGTCCACGTAAAGCTTGCCCTCATACTGTAGTTACATAGGAATTCGTACAGTTCTGTTAATTTTTTTTTGGATTTTGTTGGGTTGATAAGAGCAAAAAAAAGGTGGTTGCCTCGAAGTGTCTATGTGGGTCAATAGCTGGATATTATAGGGCGGAGTCCACACCCTATGAGTGAAATTTAAAACTTACTGATTGTATAAATTCAATTTGATTTTTTTTTTTTTGAAGTCCTGCATCTGACTACTAATCTCTCTAAATCTCATTGAACTATTTGCATGTGATCTTGACTTGGAAAAAAGTGCCCTTAGATGTTTCATTTTTCCAATCCAATCTCAAAATATTCGTTTTTATTGTGTTTAGTCTTTCTATTTTTCGCTCTTTAAATCTTTTAAGGCCAAAGGCATTTTACAAAACAGAACTGTCTTTTGTAGAATTCAAGGCAAGATAGCGTCATGAAATGAAGTTCGCAGTAAGCATTCTATCGAATAAACTTTCCAAGAATATATCTATTTATAATTTTTCTCGGTTTCGCAAGACTTTCATTTAGGAAACACGTGAAATTTTTATAGAATCTTAAATTAACATGTCAAAGAAATACACATACGAGTAGGATTAAGACAAGTTAATAAAAAGAAAGGATGCTAAAAAAAAATAATGCAAAGCAGGAAAAGTATGACGATTGTGTTTCATAATATTTTTTTTTTCTTCTGCTTGCATGGCGGTGGGTAATGAAGCAATTCGTTAAAAATATATCCTTTTCTGTTGTATCCATATATGTATGTATAGACAAGACATGTGAGAAACAGCATGGTATCCATATTTTACGTTATCAAAATTATGTTCAGTCTATTTGCCTGTGAATGCATTTGACAGGTTAGCATAATGATTGCCTACTCATGACGCTAGCTATGGTACTTTGCTGGGTGTGTATAGAGTGAGGGATTACATATTATAAGAATAAGTAGTGTAATGATGATGATGAATTGTAAAGCTGATTTGCGTGAATTCGTGCTTAACTATTTCTTTAAGAACGGAAAGGCGAATATGCGCACTAAGCTTTGTTCGTGTGACATTTTTGCTTTGACAAAGGATTCAGAACTTTATGGAATTTTCTAGATAAATCCTTGTAACAGGTTCAGCCGCGAGCATTGTTTGGTTTATTGTGAACGAGGTATTAAATCAGTCTTTATTGGGACCTTTTCTTGTGAGGATTTCCCTTGAGAACATAATCAGTATTTACATCCGATTTTATGAAAAAGAAAAAAATTGAAAAAAAAAAAAAACAGGAAGTGAAGTGAAAACAACCACAAAAAAAAGCTCATAGACGTTTGACTTAAGTTTTGCTGCTTTTGATAATTTAGGTAATTTTTTGTTTTAAAGTGCATTTCAGGCCATTAGGAATGATGTTATCTCATTTATATCAACTAACAACTATTTACCTCATAGATACTACTTTCGAAGGGAATTTGATCAATTTCGTATACGTGATCGATTTTCAGAAAGAACTGGGTAGTATTGTATTGCCACTATAGTTTGGCTTGACTTTGGATTCCTGTAAAACAAAGTTTGAGGCTTATGGGATTTATAAATACACTCCAAGTTATTGCCTTAAATTCTTAAAAGTGATCTTTGTTTTGCATGACATTTCTCAGAAAATTAAGTGAAATCATTAGAAAATACTGAGTTTCAAAACACTAAGCTGATTTTAAGACATCTCTGAAGACATTATTTTTACTTGCGGTTATAATAGAATCACACTATAAGGCAAGTTATGCATTAGTAAAGAAAAAATTAACAATCCACATAACATAACGATGATGGGGAAGTCGAAAAAAGTGGGTTGGACAATTCTGTCTGTCTGTCCGTCCGTCTGTATCGGCACCTACAGCCTAAACGGCTGGACCGATTTGCTTCAACATACTTGGTACATAGTATTATTTTGACGTCCTACAGAGGGGTTTTTGGAATTAGCATTCTAGCTCTAAAAATAACGGTAACTGCCATACGATTTTTAAGGAGATATTGATTTTTCCCAAAAACGGCTCCTACGATTTTGATAAAACTTTGTGAATGGTGTTTTTTTTGTGTAAACTTTGCGTTTTGGTTGGAATAAATGTTTCAGGAAAAGTCTTATAACGGTAACTCCCATAGTAAAGGGTTTTTGAAATTAAATTTTCTCGTAAACCACTTAGGGTTTCGATGAATTTTTTAATGTAGGCGGCCTTAAATAATGTTAAAAACGGGTTGGATCAATATTTTTTAAATTTCATTTTTCTGATAAAAACTAAAAGCTAGAAGCTGGCATACTCAAAAAATAAAGTGCACGACTGGGTCGGACAAACTTGCTCTAATGTGAGACAGTGATCTTGGGGTTTGAGATTTTGGAAAAAAAACACGGAAAAAATGATTGAAATTTTATTGATCACTTAAAAATCAATAGTTAAAACGTTTTTTGTGAGAAATTGAAATAGGCCATCTTATTTTGTTTCCTGTTAAGAATTTTAAGAAATTTTTTTTTTCAAAATCGTTCGACCAACTTTTTTTTGAAAAACTTGTCCAAAATATATTCCGAATTGTTTTTCAGTATGCCAACTTCTAGCACTTTGTAGGTTTTATCAAAAAAATAAAATAAAAAAAATTGCTTAAACCGTTAAAAAAAATTACATTTAAAAAAAAAAAAATTAAAAAAACTGTTTTTAAAAAATTTTAAAATTTATATTATTTCGTCTTTAAAAGGGCTTCTACATTAAAAATTTGGGGAGAGTACGATAACTTTGGCGCCAGGATTTGATAAAAGTTTTGTATAGAGGGGTTAAATACAAACATTTTTTACTAGTGGGAGGTGGGTCTATCTCACCCCGTTTAGAAGGTAGGGGTAATTTTCGAAAAAATGTTTTAAATCAAAAAAAAAATATTAAAAGACAACGGCAACACCTAAAATAAAGAACTATACCGGGTTCGAAAGCCAGAATTCTGCTCTTTAATTTTCAATTTCAATTTTTTTTGTTTATGCCAATAGTTTTCAAAAAAAATTGCATTCAAACTCAAAATTCTGATAAAAAAAGAACAAAAAAGTGTAGACCATTTTTTTCCAAATTGTGAAATTAAATGCCGAATTAGTTTTTCATGAAACCAAGTAATTTTGCATCTTTTAGTTTTTGAGAAAATTGAAAATTACTAAAACTTCTTGCTTATGAGGTTTTTGTTTTTTGGTATTTACGGTGATCTGGCTTTGAGGATTGATGTCATCTTTGTTATTAAAGTACAGCAATTCATTTAGCGTTACCCAGAATGCACCACGAGGAGGTAGAATTGCATTGCATTCCACGTCTCAGTCAGTCAGTTTGTAAGTAAGTCAGGTTTTAGCTGAAAATAGTCAAGTCAATTTTTAATGTATAAATCAGGTATTTAAGTCTCGTCAATGAAGTCATCGTCCGTACTGGTGATGTTGCTGTCGAATTCGTTGAGTTCATACTTTGACCATAAAAACTGTTCGAGATATCTAGGTATAATTCTTCATTGTAAACGGTGCGAGATGGGCCCCCCTCCCATAGTAAAAAATGCTTGTATTTAACCCCTCTATAAAAAACCGTTATCAATTCTTAGCGCCAAAGCTATCGTACTCGTGCCAAAAATTTCATCGAAATCCGTCAAGTGGCTTACGATAAATCTGATTAAAAAAAACCGGTCCTAGGGGAGGTATACCGTTATAAGACTTTGTTAAGTCGAATAATGCTTTTTCTTAAAATAATGTTCATCAGGTCAAACGAATGTAGTTTGTGCTGTTCGGCAATATTAACATGGTAGCTGCAGCTATATGAACTCCCACACGCGCCAGGTTAACTAAGCTGAATTGCATAGAGTGCATTGGTTTGGCTTGCTTTAAAAATATTGAATAAAGAAATGAGTGCTATTTTACCAAGCAAAGCGGACGGTTGTTTTAATTCCTTCGGTTCGGTTAGTAAAATAAACAGTTTAAAAATAAACCTTTAACATTTTCCTGAAGAATCTATTCCAACCAAAACATAAAGTTTGCACATATTTGCACTATTCAGAAAGTTTAATCAAAATCGTACGAGCCGTTTTTGAGAAAAATTATTTTTTCACTAAAAATCGTTTTAAAGCTAGAATGCTAATTTCAAAAACCCCTCTGTTAGGACGTCATAATAATACTATGTACCAAGTTTGAAGCAAATCGGTCCAGCCGTTTAGGCCGTAGGTAACTATACAGACAATCAGACATACGGACAGACAGACAGACAGAATTGTCGGACCCACTTTTTGCGTCTTCTCTTTCATCGTTATGTCATGTTTGATTGTCCAATTTTTTACGAATGCATAACTTGCCTTATAAAGTACCTATAATAGCAAGTACAAATTGGAATATGTTTTCGAAAAGTTTAAAAAAAACGTTATTTGAAAAAACCGGTCCGACGATTTTGAAATTCTTTCCTTAAAATTCAAAACAGGAAAAAAACAGTTGGCCTAGTTCATTTTTTCCAAAAAACGTTTTAACTATTGATTTTTAAGTGATCAATAAAATTTCATATCATTTTTTCCATGCTTTTCCCAAAATCTCAAACCATAAGACCACTGTCACACATTAAAGCAAGTTCGCCCGACCCAGTCGTGCACTTAATTTTTTTTTATTATGCAATCACACTCAAAGGGATATGACTACCCTTCTAATGAATTAACATGTGCGAGCGAGGAGAGAAGGATTAGAAAGATAGGAAAGAAAATTACGGTGGATTGAGATTTTAGGTGAAAATTATCTCAAGAAAATCCCACGGGTGGCATCCAGTTTAAACTGGGGGAATAAATAAAAATGCTGCCTATGCTGGGTTTGAACTCAAAACTCTAGGTTAAGCAACCAAGCACTGCATCTACCATTGCCACCCGCTATTCATGCTATTGCTTCCGCCTACATCAGGGTGAGGCGGTCCTCGGTCCTTTGCGGACAGCTTTGTACCTAGGAAAAGCTCGAAGAAACAGAAATAGGCTAGAGTAATTCTCCGGCTGATCTCTGCACTTAATATTATGAGAGGTCATAGTGGAACCCAAATAATCGGAAAATTTGATGTTTCACCTTCGTCTTTTACTGGTATATCACACACGTAGCGCTTTTGGCAGCTCTAGTTCTGCAGAATTGCCTAACAAGGTTTGTTCTCAGCTGTCTGTGCCTTCCGGCTTCCATCACTAAAGCAAGTGTTTCGTAGTGGTCGCCTAGTGAAACCCAAAACATCAGAAACGGCGTTTTTGATGGCCAGTTTGATAATCTTTAGAGTAGTACTTCGGGCAATTATCATACTTCTATTTTCCCAGAAGATATCTGATTGTTGGATCTTTTTCCCAGTTTCCAAGTTGGATGTGGACGCAATTTACCGAGATGATATCAAATCTGGATTAAATGCGTGACACAGCGTTCGCTTATGTAGCAATATCTGCCTTTAACTTTTAATCCAAAGAAACAAAATCAAAATTTAAAAAAATACTAGTTATACTAATTAGTTTATTAGAATTATTAAGATCTCTTTACACAACTCATATTTCGGTTGAAATAAAAAAGGATTTACATTTAATTTTTGATGTTGTGTGTGTGTGTGTGTGCGTGTGTGTACGTGTACGTGTTTGTTGAGAGTGAAAAATAATATCTTGGGAGATAACGGGTGGTTTTTTAAGAGCTTGAGAACTTTAAAAAAAAAAAAAAAACGCATAAAATTTGCAAAATCTCATCGGTTCTTTATTTGAAACGTTAGATTGGTCCATGACATTTACTTTTTGAAGATAATTTCATTTAAATGTTGACCGCGGCTGCGTCTTAGGTGGTCCATTCGGAAAGTCCAATTTTGGGCAACTTTTTCGAGCATTTCGGCCGGAATAGCCCGAATTTCTTCGGAAATGTTGTCTTCCAAAGCTGGAATAGTTGCTGGCTTATTTCTGTAGACTTTAGACTTGACGTAGCCCCACAAAAAGTAGTCTAAAGGCGTCAAATCGCATGATCTTGGTGGCCAGCTTACCGGTCCATTTCTTGAGATGAATTGTTCTCCGAAGTTTTCCCTCAAAATGGCCATAGAATCGCGAGCTGTGTGGCATGTAGCGCCATCTTGTTGAAACCACATGTCAACCAAGTTCAGTTCTTCCATTTTTGGCAACAAAAAGTTTGTTAGCATCGAACGATAGCGATCGCCATTCACCGTAACGTTGCGTCCAACAGCATCTTTGAAAAAATACGGTCCAATGATTCCACCAGCGTACAAACCACACCAAACAGTGCATTTTTCGGGATGCATGGGCAGTTCTTGAACGGCTTCTGGTTGCTCTTCACTCCAAATGCGGCAATTTTGCTTATTTACGTACCCATTCAACCAAAAATGAGCCTCATCGCTGAACACAATTTGAACAATTTGAACATTTCGAACCGAACACTGATTTTGGTAATAAAATTCAATGATTTGCAAGCGTTGCTCGTTAGTAAGTCTATTCATGATGAAATGTCAAAGCATACTGAGCATGTTTCTCTTTGACACCATGTCTGAAATCCCGCGTGATCTGTCAAATACTAATGCATGAAAATCCTAACCTCAAAAAAATCACCCGTTACATTATGCAAAAATGAGGTAGATTCTTAGATACCTACATTTTTAATTAAATGAATGAATGGGAAAAATTATAATTATGGTTTTTAACATTCGTTTGAAGAAGTTGTATATCATGGCTCATTGGATTGTATTATAATGCTAAGTTTTGTGGGAATCCATTATTGTATGTAGGAAAGGAACAGAGGAAGTGCATCTTATGGAGAGTTGACTAATTATGTGCTCGGGAGAATTTTTTAAACGTATTACATTCAAAGGTTTTTTGAGGATTAATCGAGCTCTGACTACTTATTCAAGAGTTGAATATTTTGATCTCAGAAAAAAAGTAAACTTTCAGTTTAAACAATTATAATGTTGTTATAATGTTCCTAAGTATTTCAGAAGTGGGATACTTTCTTATTCTAAAATATTGGTTAGGGAAAAAAGTTAAAAGAGTGTTATATTGATGTCCGGCAAAACGACGAGTACTATTGAAAAAAGTTACATAGCAAAGTTGTAGGTAATAAAAAGATCTACAACTTTTGTATTATACACTTTTTTCACATAATTTCAAATTATATGTCAAAAATTGAAATAACCAAGTTTTTGGTTTATATTTTTCTTTTAAGCGGCATATACACTGGTCAAAATCTCATCAAGCATGTGAGAGTGTGTGCGTCATGATTGATGAAAAATCAAAAAAATTTGATTTTTCTTCAAGCATTCAACGTATACGTATTGCACACACTCTCAAATGTTTGATGAGATTTTGACCTGTGTATATGCCGCTTTACAAAAAAAAAGTTTTCTAAGTTGTGTCGGAAATCGAGATAAAATAATTTGTTTTTACCCTTAAACCCACCTTAACCCCTCCCCCTTCCAATACCCGACCACAGATCGGCCGTCATTTATTTTTCGTTTCATTTTTGTTACAATATTAGCTTTGTTTGTTGAACTTTACCCAGGTCGCCCTGGGTTTTCTTGACAAGAGTTGTCAAAAAAACCTGGGTTTTTCGGTTCTCAAAAAACGCATGACGGGGCTGCTGATGGTATATTTTTCACTACGCACAAAATCAAAAGTTTCCATTTTGCTTTATTTGTTCGATTTGTATTTATTTTCATCAAAATAAATGCATTCACTTGCATTTCATTTAGTTTTATCGAAAAAAAGACATGAAAAATCAAATACAGAAGAAAAATTCACAAGAAATGCTTGACAGCAAAAGTCACTTCAACAGCTGATTCGTTACCTCAACTCGCCCCAGCTAAATAGCAAGATCGACTTCAGGGTGACTTCAGGGCGACCCCATTTTTCAAAAAAACAGAGAATTTTGTATTGAGGGCGAGTTGAGGTAATTCAAAAAACGCGCTGTGGCGACCCCAGGGTGACTTCAGGGCTCAACAAACAAAGCTATTATCTTCCTTTTCCAATAGAAACCCAATCCTACTATTATTTTTTTTGGTTTCAAAAAATATCGACCCTGGTCTAATTGTCACGAATGTAAAATTTTCCCAGGCCCGTGTCATACCAACCAACCTTCAAAAATACGCTTTGAGTTTTCTGATCTGTATATAAAAAATGAATGAGCTGTCAAATGTCAAAGTTTTTACTACTATGGTTATTCTGTTCATCATACTAAAATTTGATTGCAATTTTGACTTCTTCACTCCCATTGTCACTTGTCTTTTTGACGTTTACACACACGCCGTCGTGAAACGCAAAACTCATGCAACAACTGAAATGTCAGAACGATAATATGATGCCTTGAGTCTCGCTGAAATGGCAGCCTAATTACCGCTGTAATATAAAGTTTTTTTTTCTCAAAAGGAATTTAAATCCTGCAGCCAGGAATAATTCCAACATCAAACTTTCTATTAGAAAAATCAAGACTACAACTGGGGTTAAGACCAGAAAAATTATAACTTTAACTCGCTTTCTACATCAGCTGGATTCTGGAGGTGGCAATTCGTTGTCTTTTTCCAAAACAAAACATTGATGTTAAATGTGGGCTTTTCTTATGGATGCAATTAGTTCTTCAAGGACGAAACAACGCTCATCACATGAATGACCGCGGGAATTTAGAAACCCATACAAGAAATTGCTTTTGCAGAGTTTTCCGAAATGTTTGGTGGACAACACAATGGACATCTCAGAATGTTTCATTTCCCTTGGTTTAAACAAGGGCTGGAAATGTTTGTTTACCTGTACGTAGCCCAAAGTTATCTGTAAGTAGTGTGTGTTTTAAAGTGCTTTTTGGTACACATGTACCATGTTACCTATCCTTTCTTGTCTATGTAGGATGGTATCCTTATTTTACTTTACTACAATTATTCTTTTTGCTTCTGATTGCATTTGACAGGAGAGCATGCTCATGAGTCATGATTATGACGCTGACAGGTGCTTTGGGTGTGTGTAATTGTAAATAATGTAAATGATACAGAGAGTTACAGAATTTATAAGTGAACTTTTGCATTTATGTAATTTTTTTTTGATATCTCCTGGTTTCTAAGGAATTTTTAAAATAGATTTTAACAGAATCAAGAGAGTATTATTTATGTTTAAATTAGAACAAGGTACAAATTAATTTGAGGTTTAACTCGGAGGAAAAAAAATGCAAAAAGTATTATTTTTAGTATTATTAAATGAATCGAACTCAATGAAAAGGAGTAAGGTAAGATAAGGAAAGATGGCAACCCTGTGAAATGTAGAACTAAAGTTAAGTAGGCCATCGCCCATCGGTGCTAGTGTTAATGAAATCATAGTGAGTTCAGGGGTTGAAATTGCAACTGATTAAATAAAGAGGAAACCTATTGGAAGATGATAATTCTGGATCTGGATTGGGATTCTGGAAAACATGTTGGAAATCAATAGATATAATCGTTAATGTATGTGTAATGTCGAGCACCGTGACCTTAATGTGCTTAGAATGCCAAATAGCTAAGAAGAATCATAGCAGTTGACAGATACAAGTGCAGTTACAAGTTCTTTGACACCGCTTTGAGCTAGCGTTTATGTACTCACAATTCTCTTAGCATATACGTAGATTGGCAAACAGAATATATGAAATTTGGTCAGTGAGTGTTGCTGACAATTTTAACTTTATTATCGAAGCAAGCAGAGGAGAAAATAATGAATTGAATATTTGGCAAAGGGTAAGCCCGTTAAATGTTTGATAAAGAGTTAGCCACTTGTAAGCAAGGATACTATTTTTTATAAACTAGCGCTTGCCTGTTTTTAAAAAACTTCTTTTATTTTATTTTATTGGAAATAAAACGGCACTTACGCGTTAGGGAATATAGAATATTGAAAAATTACAGTTCAGGCTGGGACTTGAGCAACAACACTGGGAACCTAATTTTGACTAAAAATGACCATAACATTTGAGAGAAAAAGAGTTTTTGTATAGGGCCATTCATTTTTCGGTTTCAAAATTACAAATTTATGCACACAGCGATACATTTTTGATAAACGTTTCATTTCTTTAATGATATTCAGATGAGTTATGCGAGATTTCTTGAGAAAAATGAGCTTAAAATCTATTTCACGAAATTTTACAAATCCCTTAAAAAAACACGGTTCCTGAAGAAATTAAGAACCATGCATTTTTTAGGATAAAAATTAACCTATGTATGTCATTTTCTGATCCCCAAACTGAAAAATTAAAACAAATCTATTCCACGGGAACCGTACATTTTACCGGGATAAAAAGTCTGTACTATTCCAGACTATAATCTATCTCTGTGTTAAATTAATTTTATCCATAGATTCGTTCAGCCGCTATGGTTTGATTGAGCAACAAACACCCATCCAAACTTTCACATTTAAAATATTAGTGTGAAAATAATAAATTCAAATGGACGCCTCGGAAAGATTCGAAACGCGGTGTTTGATTGTTAAGCGATCCATTGTAGTAAATGGCAAACAAATAAATTCAACTAATATTATGACACTTCAGATGACAGTTGAATTTGACAGGTGTCAAATGCCAGCGCTACCAACTTAAAACCACAAAATGAATGGCCCTGTATTTTCCTCCCATTTTTTCGCCAAATTTTAATTTAAAACATTATTGATTCCGAATAAGCAAAAAAAATCTCAAATGAGAAAAAATTCGAAAAGATTATAAAATTTTGTGTTTTTTTTTTTATTTCAGAGTTTGAGTAGAATTGTTCTACGGACAAAGGTACTAACGAAAGACAATTCAAAATGAGTTTGTGGGCAAGTATAAGTAGTGCGCCACAGCCGGAGGCGTATATGAAATCTCATTACGATCAGAAGGGCATGTATGAAATTCGAGTCTTCTGTTCAGCATGGATTGAAGAGCGATTGAGGTAAGTAAAAATAATTTCAAATATTCAAGTCTTAATTTTTTTTATTCGAATTATGCATATTATATATATGGATGTCAGAGCCGAAGCACTTAGTCTAAATGATGTACGTTGTACAGAAAAGTTCAGAAGAATACTAGCTTTATTCAAGTCCAAGTATATTTAGCTTAAGCAATTTGTTACAGGTAGCATTAGGCATTGCATATATAAACTATAGTATTCCCACTTGAGCTGCGCCATCTATCGACGAAAAACTAAGCTCCAGAATACCATGGGAAGCAACAACAACAATTTCCACCATTTTAATTGTTGTTGTTGCTTCCCATGGTATTCTGGAGCTTAGTTTTTCGTCGATAGATGGCGCACCTCAAGTGGTAGTACTATAGTTTATATATACAATGCATTAGGCCAGATCTGTTTTATAATGTTTTTTTTTTTTGAAAATTATTGACACCGGTTCGGGCAAAGGACGGAATTCTAGTTTGTAAAAGAAAGAATATTTCGTACTTATTTTTTAGCTCAAATAAGTTTGAGTAGGTTCCTATTTATTGAATACATAATTTCGAAAAATTTAAATTTTTCAAAATCTCAAACCACAAGACCACTGTCGTCACACGTTAGATCAAGTTCGTGCAACCCATTTGTGTTTATTAATATGTATTTGTCAGGCAAAATTTGCATTTAATTTGTTTTGGTCGGGTGTCATCTTGGTTTCAATTAGTTGAACTGGGCCAGGCAATTCATAAGGAGCGTCCTGGTTGCCATTGTGAGTTCATTACGCTGATCTTATTATTATTTTTGTAAGTTCGTACTTGCTTCCTGCTGAAACAGCTCTGGATCTTTTCTACTTCCGACTTCATTTCTTGCAATGTCACTTTGACGTCACAGAAAATGTGTCCTTGTGCTGTCAGGGAATGCTCATTCTTCAGACAGGGTCTTTGCTAACTAAAATGACTATTACACGAATGAACCAAATCTGTCATTCTTGTCCCAACATACACTGTCCAGCAAATTGGACATTGTTACTTTTGCAATTCGGTTTCCTTGCAAGGATGCATAACAATGACCATTACCCGACATGACCATTTTGACAGTTGGTGGTGAATGAAACCGCGCTGAAAAATGTCATTTTTTGTCTTGACCATCACATGACATGATATAAATTGGTCATTGTTAAAAGTAAATTTGACGTTTCAGGGATGTTCCCATACTGTGATTTTCTACAAATAATCAATATTTAAATCTTCTTAAACTTCTCATCACAAATCTCATCTACCATCCATGAATTTTTTTTATTTTAAAATTATGTCAAATGAATTAAGATTTATTATAAAACTACTACCAGAATCTACAAAAATACACGAAACAACAAAGTAGCAAAATAATGTAGGATAAAATAACGTTAAACGTTTAAAAGTGATTGCAATGTCTTTCATTAATTAATCGCTTACTCCGCGATGGCGATACTTTTATCGTATGGAAAAGTTGACCATTCGGAGGATGTTTGTTGGAACTTTTCTATATGGCGGGCTTACGCATGCATTAATACACTAGCGTCAGTAATCGTGTAAGTAAGTGCAAGTAAATGTTAAATTTCGGTTGATTGTTGCATAATTTTTACCACGTTTAGTGACGTCATCTGTGCACAGCAACATGCAATTTCAGTGAAACTAAATCAGCTGTTTTTTAAACCTCATGATACACAGAAATAATATCAGGTATGCTAAATTAATTCACCCACAACATTTGGTTTTTTTTGACATCACAATCATCATTTTTATTATTAAATTAATAAAAACAACAAAACTACAATGAAAAGTGAACATTTCAAGCAACAATGTCCCGGCATAAATTCCTGCCTTGGCATTGTTGGGACATGGTCTTTGCAAAGACCATTTGTCAAAAAAATTGGTCCCTGCGTCCCATCAACAATGGAAGGGCCATTACACGGTCCTTGTAATTGTTCTTTGCAAGGACCCAAAAATTCGTGACATTGTGTGTGTCCTTGCAAAGACCGCATTTTACAATGTCCATTACAGTACATGACGACTTTAGGACAGATAAATACGTCAGATGGACATTGCAAAGACCATTACAAGGGCCATCTAATGTTAGCTTAAGGCGCATAAGGATTCTGAAGTCATACTTTTGAGTTCTCCGTCTTGCGAATTTGTAGTCGCCCCAATGTTATTTCGTTGGGTACTTGTCAGATGCCAAGCAAGCTCAAGGGATACGCGAAAGGTATTAGGTACAATCTTTTATAAAATATTAACACAAGCAAGGGCTTTTATGATATTTAATTTCTTTACAAACAATCTCAAATTATATTCACATTAACATATGAAAATTTTTGGAATTTTTGATGATAGCAGAGATGAGAAAAATCCGAGCGAGCAGACTGCCCTTCAGTTCCATAAGGATCTTAAAAATCATTTTTTGGAATCAGCAAGCAACGTCCTCAGTGAATACCAAATCAATGAAATCATACACAAATTGGCCGTAGTTCCGCCCATTGAATTCTATTCTCATCTCCGTGAAGGCATAGCCAAAGAAATGGACTTGATTACAAATGCAATGCCAATAGCTACCAATAGTTTTGCCCCAACTATTGGAGGAATGGACCAACTTGAAGATCTATACAATCGCATACAAGAGCTTGTTAAGACCATTGACATGATTAAACCGAATATTCAAAAAACTTGCGGCGAATTTGATCAGATTCGATCATTCTGCAGCACATTAAATGCCGCCCAGCCACTTGAGATGAAACAGAATCTAGAAGATCGTTATGCTGCTGTTTATTATCAAAGAAATGTTTTGGTTATACAATTGAAGAACATTGTGACTGAATATGAAATTCTGCACAAATCTGTCATCGATGTGGAATTGAAAAACTGGCAGAGGCAGCAAGCGTTGGCCGGCAATGGTGCACCTCTGAACGACAACCTCAATCAAATACAATCGTGCATTGAACTATTGGTCGAGATTATTTGTAAAATGGCTCAGTTAGTTGATATAACGAGGAAAAGCACAACTGCTGAAGGTGGGCTTGATGAATTGCACCAGCGAATCCGGATGCAACAGGAATACTTGATATTGTCTGCGTTTATTGTTGAAAAACAACCACCTCAAGTTATGAAAACTAATACCAGGTAATTTTTTTCTTTCGTAGTGAGATGTTTCAAATTGTATTTGCTTTTTATTTTTGTAGGTTTGCTGCTGCTGTAAGGTGGCTGGTGGGTCCTCAACTGGGAATCAATATGAACAGTCCAAATATTGAATGCATTATTCTATCAGGTATGTTGATATTATTTTATTTTACAGCTACATTTGCGTTTAAATACATATCTGCATTATTTAGAGAAAGTTTTATAAACTATGAAGGCTTTTTTTGTAATATGAATCTTATTTCTCTTCATAGTTCTCCAACGCATTTTTTTTGGTTTTTACTATCTTGATGACTAAAAAATGTCTATATTTCTGCTCTTAACTGCTGCAACAAGTTTGCATGTTATTCTCCCTTTATTTGTTTCTCTTCATTTTCGAAGTTTATCAAAGAAAACATTCCCATGCGCATTTTCAAACACTTACACCAATAAAGAATGTTCGCCTAATTTGGCACCGATTCGTGCCTTCTCCCTGTTAGCTGTTTTGGCTGCATGTTTCATTCAAGTGATTCAGCCTTGAAGCTGACGGATAGCCAATACCATATTGTGGGCTCTTACAACATCCGTTTCAGAAGTACTCACCTCATTAATTCGACCCCTGCGAACTTCTTTAAATGCTCAATATTTAATTTTTTGAATTAATTGTGAAGGCTTCCGATCCATTTCAAGCCAATTTCGTTCTAGACTCAACATCGCCTACGCAATAATGTTTATTTTCAAAACAATCAGCATCTATCTGCCAAATCGGGTATTTTTGGGTATTCGGTATAGCAACGATGCGCTGGCTGTCGCGCAGCTTAAGCGAAGGTTTTCAGACATAAATTCAGCACCTCTAACAAATAAAGAACTAAAAGCGGCTGTTGTAAGCTAATGGGAAGAAAGGTGTTCCATTTTTAAAAATGTTATCGAAATCCGTCAAGTGGTTAACAAGAAAATCTGATTTTTAAAAAAACCGGTCCTATGTTAGGTGCACACACCACGTTATTCTAATTTATCCATGAAAGAGGTTACACAATTTAATTATATAGCACTCGAACAATGTTGAATAAAACAAATACACAAAAGAAACACTCCATCATCGGGCTGGTACTCCAGTACCAGCCCGATGATGGAGTAAACAGCTCCGAAACGCGTCGCTTAATCTCAAAAATTTAGCTAGTGAAAACAATTAATTATAATTTAATAAAATAATAAGCAAAATAAATTACAAAAATTTTTAAAATATTAAAATCTTTGTGTTTCTTTTGTGTATTTGTTTTATTCAACATTGTTCAAAATCTCACTGCTGGAGATAAAAACCACAACATGGATATAGCACTCGATGGTGAAACGGACCTGAATGTCAACAATAGAATAAACAAATGCAAATATTTGTAATCCTTTCTCCTGTTTGGAACTCCAGCAAAATCTCGCTTGAAACTCTTCAAATCCAATGTTAAATCTGTGCTTCTGAAACATGAAAATGTTCTGCCAACATCTCGAGCAAACTGCAGACCTTCGTTAACCGCTGTCTGCAGTACATTCTGAAGATCCAGTGGAAACAAACCATATCAAACGTTTAACTGTGGAACAGGACCATACAGAACAAATTGGTACAGACGTCACGCAATGGAAGTGGTGTTAAATAAGCTAAACACTGAGGAAACCTAACAACATAATAGCGAACCCATCTTTCTGCGAATAGAAAAAACTTGTAGGTCATCTCTTTTAAAGGAAGCTCGGTCTTAAGGTATTTAATCGTGGCCACAGCTTAGGCCAGTTGCGCCGAATCGGGACAGGTGGAGGTGCTGCCCTATTTCTATTGAATTCCAGAAGGAGTTCAATTGCTGCAGTACCTAAGAATGCAGGTTGCCGTTATAAGACTTCTCCTGAAATACTATTCCAACCAAAAGATAAACTTAACATGAGCAACACCATTTCGAAAATTTTATCAAAATCGTAGCATTCGTATTTGAGAAAAATGAGTTTTCACATTCAAAAAAACATACAAAACTAGAAGCAAGCCTTAACCTCTTGGTTAAAAAAAAAAAAGTTGGGTGCATATATGTGCCATATGTTCTCACAAATCCCATTTTGTTCAGAATCTCATATGTGAGCAATTCTTTGAATTGTATGTATACTGATAAGAATCAAAATAAAATTTGGCTTTTTGCTTAAATAGTTAAAGTTTCTGAATAAAGGAAATGTAGCGTATAACTTGTATACAATTTATTCCAAATTAAACTTCCATATCATTATCAAAAATTGAATTGAATACAATTTTAACTAGTTTGTTCTTTAAACTTTTACTTGCTCTTCATTCAGATACATCAAGTAGGTACCTCACCAGTATTACCAAATAAAAATAGTATATTCTATGGATAGAAAAGTATTTACTCGAATATTTGTACTCTGTAGGTTTCTCTCAGATTAAACATCAATAAATTATTGTTCCATGATAACGGTTTTTTTTTTTTTTGTAAGTGGATGATGCACCAGTGTGCGTGCACGTGTAGTGTTATGGTCAAAGTCCGATGTTAGATCAAGCCATATGAACTTACACTTTACTCAGGGCATCGGCCACAGTTCAATGGGAATGTAAGTTTTTGACTTGGTTCTTATAAAATTCTTGATTTTTAATTAAACGTTAAGTAAACACTGTTCCTAAAACTTGGTGTTTGTACTTAAATCCTACGTTATACGGAAGTTTCTGAGGAGAAGTGCGAACTATGATCGTCGCCACTTGCGATTGCATAGTTAAGGGTCTGCCAGACAGCTTAACAGTGTAGCACCAAGCTGAACAGTAGTGGTTCATCCTCGGATCAAAATTTGAAATCGATTTAGCTCAGCTCCTGATGATTGCATAATCAAAGTTTAGACGGTGGTTAAAGATTGGTTTAAGAGTCAAAAGAAAGCTCCTCCAGCCGACTCGATCTCTAGCCTGCCGTCTCCAATCTCGCACTCCAAGTTGTCGGAGGTCTCCCTTTACCTGGTCGCTCCATCGGAAATGAGGTCTACCTTGGCTTCTGACTCCCTCTGGTTTGGCGTTGAAGACTTAACGAGCTGAAGCGTCGATGTCCATTCGTTCTACATGGCCCAGCCATCTTAGTCGTTGGATTCGAATTTTTCTGGCTAGGCTTATGTCGCTGTACAGTTCGTATAGTTCGTCGTTGTATCTTCTTCTCCAGATGTTGTTTTCCCATAAATCGTACGCAGAACTTTTGTCTCGGAGACTCCAAGTGACTTTTCATCCGATTGGGAGAGAGTCCATGCTTTTGCACCATATAGCAGGACCGAGATGATGAGTGTTCTATACAGAGTCTCCTTGGTTCTTCTTATTAAGGTTTTATTCCTCAATATGCTTATTCAGTCCAAAGAAACAGCGATTAGCAAGAGTTAGTCTGCAATGGTTGCGTTCTGACCAAGTCGGTGGTGGGATTGGACTTTTGTTGATGAAAGCATATACTTCGTCTTATTCTCGTTTATTTTCAACCCCATTCTGCTTGCTGCTGACTCCATAGTAGTGAATGCACCGGTTACTGCTCGCTTTGTTCTTTCCATCACGTCAATTTCGTCACCAAACCCAAGTTATTGTGTCGATTTATTGAAAATGGTGCTCTATGTACTGGCATGGGTGCTCCGTATTACATTTTCAAGCACAAAGTTAAAACAGCTGCATGACAGTGCGTCGCCTTGTCTTAGCCCTCTGGCTGTTTCGAAGGTATTGGTAGAATCCCTACCAACTTTGACGGAACAGCGAGCATTATCCAACGTCATCCTGATAAGGCGTATCAGTTTAGCAGGGATTCTAAAGTTAAACATAGCACGATACAGTTCAACTCTATTAACACTGTCGTAGGCGGCTTTAAAATCGACGAACAGGTGGTGGGTGTCGATGTTATATTCTTGAATTTTCTCCAGTATCTTGCGTAATGTGAATATTTGGTTGGTGGTAGATTTTCCAGGTCTGAAGCCGCATTGGTAAGGACCTATCAGATCATCAGCAAACGGCTTGAGACGTTCATATAAAACGCTGGAAAGGATCTTATAGGCGATGTTTAAAAGACTTATGCCTCTATAGTTGGCGCAGAGTAGCCGGTCTCCTTTTTTGTGAATCGGGCAGATGGTACTGAGATTCCACTCATCATGCATATTTTCCTCCGACCATATTTTGCAGATGAGTTGGTGTATGCTCCTGACCAGGTCATCTCCATGATTGTTTAAAAAGCTCCGCTTGTAGGTCATCACACCCAGCTGCTTTATTCATCTTTAGTTTGGTGATGGCTACTTTGATTTCATTTTGGTCGGGCGGGTGTAGTTCGTGGTCGTCATCTAGATTAACTGGAACAAGTTGATCTTGGGCGGAATCTTGGCTGTCATCGCCATTTAGCAACCGGTTAAAGTAATCGCTCCAGATGGCTAACATCCTGATCTTTGCAGGGCCCAGGGCTTTAAAACGAAAAAAGAATAATCAATGCTTTTAGAACTTGAAAAATTAAAGAGGAACAGATTTAGTAATGCTGTGTTCAATTGAAGCACAATGTTTTTTTTTTTTTTTTAATCCAAACATTGTTTTTGCAAGGATATTCTTTATTTCCATGAATTTAAATTTATTATTATAAATTTTGCAGAACAACAAGCACAACGTCATTGTACGCAAAGGCAAATGAGCGAAGCAACACCCCACTCATCCGGAGAAATCCTTAATAATATTGGAACAATGGAATACCAAACACAATCACGAATATTTTCTGCTAGTTTCAGGTAGGTAGTATTATTTTCAACTTATTTCTAAGAATCAAATCAAATTTTAACACTTATCGTTTTAGAAACATGCAATTGAAGAAAATTAAACGAGCCGAGAAAAAAGGCACTGAGAGTGTCATGGATGAAAAGTTTGCCCTGCTATTTTACACATCAGTCATAGTTAATGATTATCGTATTCGTGTAAGTTTTTTTGTTTAAGTTGATGGATTTTCTTCTATACATTATTAAATTTGAATATTTAAATTTATTAACAGGTTTGGACATTGTCACTACCCGTTGTTGTTATTGTTCATGGTAATCAAGAACCACAGTCATGGGCCACCATCACATGGGATAATGCTTTCTCAGAAATTGTGCGAGAACCTTTTCAAGTTCCCGATAGAGTATCATGGGCACGGCTGGCAGATGCTCTGTACACAAAATATCTTTCAGCGACTGGTCGAGGCCCTACTGAAGAAAATAAAAATTTCCTATGTAAGATCTTTTTTTGTATTTTTCATTTTTCGTCCAGAACTGAGCATGACATGGGAGGAATTCCCTGAACAAAGCTTTCTAAGCATTCTGATTTATTTTTATAAAAACTATAATGACTAGTAAGCTGTTAAATATCTTTAAATAACCGCCGAAGTGCGTGTTCTGAAAGAGTGCAATACAGCCGCAGTACTGATAGGAAAGCCATATCGGACAAGTTGACGAAAACTGAAATGCGGGCTCACGAATGTTATTAAATCTGCTTCTTGGGTATAGTCAAGATATATTTATATCCAAAGTTACTTAACTCAGGATTAAGTGACAACAGAGCTTCAAGTCAATTGCCAAACCCGTCGCTCGTTACGCGTCTTCCAAGGGACCGTAAACGATCCTGATGCTTTAAAGTAATAATACCCCAGTTAAAACGGAGCAGATTGCTGCTGAAGAAATGAATGACCTTATAATGTCTCGTGTTTCAACTTGCTCTGAACTCTGAGCTCATTAGTTTAATATCTTTCATCTTTGTCTACTGCTCTGAACGAAAAGAGAAATATCTACTTAACTATGTTTATCTACTATAATATGTTTATCATTTTCAGATGAAAAGTTATTCCGTAATGAATACATGATGGATCAAAAAGACAACATCTCCTGGACACAATTTTGTAAGGAACCCTTACCAGATCGTACATTCACGTTTTGGGATTGGTTCTTCTCAACCATGAAACTAACCAAAGATCAATTGGTTGGCCCATGGAAGGCTGATTTAATTGTAGGTTTTATAAACAAAAGAACCACCGAAGACATCTTAAGACGGTGTACTCCTGGAACTTTTCTGTTGAGATTTTCAGACAGCGAGTTGGGTAAGTTTTTTTTTATTATAAATAAATTCAACAAAACTTATTTTATTTATTTAATAAAAAAAAAAAAAAAAAAGGTGGCATAACAGTAGCATTTGTAAGAGAAGACGGAAACGTGTATATGCTTGCACCTTGGACGGCTAAAGATCTGAACGTTCGAGGCTTAGCGGATCGCATACAAGACTTAGATATGCTCAAATATGTATATCCCAACAACAAGAACAAAGATGAAGCATTTGGTGAATTTTACTCCCGCACAGGTAATATATTTTTTTGAAAAAAAAAAAAAAAAAATCAAGTATGTCCTTACTGTGCTCTGTCTCTGACCATTACCGTATCTTCTGTATTTGTTTTTGTTTCTTCTGTTTTCTTTGCATTATAACTATACTTTCAGAAGAACAAGGAACACGAGATGGTTATGTGCGAAATGTTATTATAACAACTGTTCCCGAAATGAGACAACCCGCCGCTAATACAACACCTAATCATGCACACTCACCAAATCCACATGACATACACATGGTGACAGGGTAAGAACTTTTTTATTTTTATTTGAAACGAATAATAAAACAAAATCCATATACATATTATTCAGCTTTGAAATTTGAAACACCATCTTTCACAATATTATTGTATAAATTTGCTACAAACCAAAACACACGCTTCACAATTTCCAAATGCTAACACACAAGGCAAATCGTTGCAATCATACTTTTCATGAATCATATTTCAGGACATCCACCATCCATCCTCGTATATTGTCATACGAAAGTTGTTAGTTGATATATTTTTTGATTGATCAGAAAATTGAAGACTATGCATTGGAAGGTTTTCTATTGTTGGCAATATTTTCTTGGTTAGTTATAACTCATCCGAAAGCCCAGAATGCTCAAACAATTTGGAAAGATCTGGTTAAATTTTCTCTGATCGAAAATCGGAGTAAAGAATATCCAAAATGTAAGAGAATTTTCGGTCATTTTGAATCATTACAGTTATTCCAACGCTTCTATTGGAAGGAACTTCTTTCAATCCTTATGACTTCTCTGAATTTTTTTTTCGTTCTATTCTTGTTGCACCTGGATGCAAGAAAGGTCTTAAGACAAATCGAATTCCAGCATTTGTCCAGCCCATACTTAGAAAAGACGCACTTGATTCCCCTCAAACTGCCATATATGGCCCAATTGCACTTGCAACGTGTCATAGTAACGCTGATGAATAAAAATTCAGTTTAGTTTACGAAATACAGAGTTTTCCAATAAGAGGTGTTATATTGATATTCAAAGAAAAATTGCATTTTTTGAGATAAATTGTCGAATGTTTATTTCAATGTAAAGAGGAAAGTATGTATGCCATTAATACTGGAAAACAATATCAGCCAAATGGCTGCCTAGGCTACGCTTACACAACAATATCCCTTTTATGAAATTTTCTCTCACCAAATCGCAAAGTGGCTGCTGTATGCCCTCAATAGCTTCACGAATTCATCTCTCGATAGCGCAATCCATTCACTGTAGCTGTTTCGAAAAAAAAGGTCCAACAAACCCACCGGACCATTAACCGCACCAAACAGTTACTTGTTGAGGATTGAGAGGCTTTTCAACAATAAATATTGGGTGTCCGAGCCCCAGATGCGACAATTTTGTTTAATGACGTAGAAACCGAGGTGGAAATCATCAGCAAAGATGATTTTTCGATCAAATTCCGGATCATTTTCATGCATTTCAAGGAATCAATCAGCAAAGACACGACGTTGTTGATAATCGGCCGGCTTGAGTTCTTGTGTTAACTGAACTTTATGAGCCTTAAGACCCAAGGCTTTATGCAAAATACGGTGTAATGACGTTTGTGGAATGCCCAATTCCAAAGAACAACGAGGAATGGACCTGGGCTTTCTTCAACACTTTGGGCTACAGCAGCAATATTCTCAGTTGTTCTTGAGCGACCTGCACGGGTTCTATTCTTCACATCGCTAACTTGTCCCAACAGCTCAAATTTTTCCATCAATTTTTGAATTGCGGTCCGACAAGGTGCTTCACGACGACCAAAAAATGTTTTAGTTTTAAGAAACGTTCGTCTCTGCCAAATTTTCACGATTTTTATAGTGAATTTTAATAATTTCAATGCGTTGTCATTGTATATACATTTTTATAGTAATTTCATGGAACATTGTATTTTAGTTCTGAACTTCGTCGATGGCGGCGCTAGTTGTCTTATCTACTTTACATGCAATGTCTTCTATTGTTGTTTTTGCTTCCCATAACAGTTTAGATAAAAACTACTAAAATTACTCTCCAATCAAAGCTTGTGAACGTCGGCCATAGATGGCGCACAAAACGTTCCGCTTTTTGGGAATACTATAGATTTTAAATACAATTGCGTTGTTGAAGCGTGTATCGTTCCATTTGTATTAATGGCGTAGTTTCTACATACTTGTGAAATGTCATTGTATATTATAAACTATAGTATACTACCACTTGAGGTGCGCCATCTATCGACGAAAAACTAAGCTCTAGAATACCATGGGAAGCAACAACAACAATTAAAATGGTGGAAATGGTTGTTGTTGCTTCCCATGGTATTCTAGAGCTTAGTTTTTCGTCGATAGATGGCGTACCTCAAGTAGGAATACTATAGTTTATATATGCAATGGAAATGTCAAAAAATTACAGCTTCAAAAGTGACAACTACCGAAATAGCGGGTTATTCAAAATAACACCTCTTATTGAGGAACTTAAACCTCACAATGACCTACCCTACAGCATTGTATATGAAATCTCTAGTAGTCTGGGGATCGGTTAAGAGATAACGGGGTTTGGAGATACATAGATGTCGCTGATAATTATCACATATTTAAACCTTTCCACCTACATTTTCTCTCCAAAACGAGAAATTATGAAAAAAAGGTTTGGAGACTCGCGGTGTCGCCACAGTCGATCCTGCTATCCATAATACTATAGATTTCATATACAATGCCTACAGCATTGCATTTATAAACTATAGTACTCCCACTTAAGGTGCGCCATCTATCGACGAAAAACTAAACTGTAGAATACCATGGGAAGCAACAACAACAAATTGTTTTACGTTCCGCCATTTTAATTGTTGTTGTTGCTTCCCATGGTATTCTATAGCTTAGTTTTTCGTCGATAGATGGCGCACCTCAAGTGGTAGTACTATAGTTTATATATACAATGCCTACAGTACAATTTTCGTAGCAATAGGTATAGTAATGAGCTGATCCATTGTGTTTATAATTTATAGTATGTATTCCCAATCAGAGGAACGTTTGGGGCGTCTTCTATGGACGAAGTTCACAAACACTTATTGGAGAGTTATTTGAGTCGTTTTTGTCTAAACTGCCATGGGAAGCAAAAACAACAATAGCAGACATTTGATGTAAAGTAGATAAGATAACTAGCGCCGCCATTGGCGAAGTACTATAAAAATGTATATACAATGGCTATTCTCACGAAGGAGTGGTCAATAATTAGATCGGTTAGGAGAGAAAAAGACTTGTATGCTTGATATAAAAAAAAAAACATTTTATAGAGTTTGGCAATATGATGTCTTTTCAAAAGCGTGCATTAAGTGTCGAGAAACCCCTTTTTCGATGGATACAAAATTACTTTTCGAAATGTCCAATTAAAATCATTTTCTTTTCATCATTATTATAAGACATCCCGTCTGTAACGTCTGATTCAATAATCTGTTTCGCAGACTATAGTACTCCTAGCTTCTCTTTTTCGTTTCTAGATTCACATATGTATATCTGTTCTTTGAAACTATCGCATTTAATTCTAATATTGATAGTACTTTCCATTGGACACCATGAACAGTGGTTCTGTTATCGAATTCTATTCTATAAAGCCACATACATCCTTTCTACACTATGTTAACAAAATTCTTCTGAAATAGAAGCCAGCAGAATTTTTCCACTAACATTTTTCCAATTCTAGGAATTCACATCAAGCCTTTCCGATATACTGTCAAGTTCAGAGATTCCTTCATTTCTCATACCACGTGAATGTGAATTCTGTCTTTATAATTACCCTCCCTTTTTTAGAAACAAAGATCCACAAAAAACTTTACTTAAAAAATAGCACCCTAAAAATTAAATAAACAGAATTGACTTTGATTTTCAAAGCTACGTTCAAAGAAAGAAGTATCTAGCATTAAAAAAGTATTAATAACTGATATGCCTGACAAAGTTTTTTTTTTTTATTGAAGGGGGAGAGTCAATCATGCCCTTTTTTGTCTGCATTGCATTAATTTTTTTTTTTATATTTTTAAATCGGCAGGTTCTGCTTCTCTCCTGACAGCAATTATGGTTAATTGTAACAAAGTATAGTAGCTCATCGATTGAGGTAATTTATTTGAGCTGGAGTAAAAAAATAATAATGATAAGAATCGTTTCGTTTTTGTTTTTTTGTTATATGTTTAATAATTATTGATCGTTTTCGTTGATTGAAATTGCTAGTAGTACCCGGTAGCGAAATGGTTAGTGTGTCAGACTGCCATGCCGAAGGTTCTAGGTTCTATCCCTGACTCTACTAAAATTCTTTTCTAGGGTACTGCCTCTTGTGGGAGAAGTGACAAATTCTCCAAGAGTAAATCATGTCATGGAAAGTGCTTCTCTGGTAGCCGTTCGCATTCGGCGATAAATTGTAGGTCCCTTCCATTCCTGCAGAATATCAAATCACGCACAGGAATGGTTGATAGTGTAAGTCACAGGCCCCGGCCCCGCTTGGAGCTGTTTTGCCAAGTATTTATTTTTAATTATCACAATGCTACGAAAACTAACTAAACTAAATACATCTCTGACGCTCTAGAAACTTGCAACCCCTTTGCACGATTTATCTGCAAGGCTTTTACGCTTTTTTCTGAACTCTGTCGAGCAGGTGAAGAAAAGTTTGAGAAGCACCTGCCCAGTGATGGGAGTTATACTCGAGTTTAGGGCGTATAAACGCTTTGTAAATTGTAGCCAGATCAGAAGGGGTGAAAAACTTCTTAAGAAAGCCTAAGCATCTTGCAGCATTCTTGGCAATCTCAAGTATAAGATCATTCCAACGAAGGTTGTCCCTGATACAAATACCGAGTACTGATAGCTTTTCGGCCTCCTCGATGCAAGTACCATTCATGGATAATGGCATAGGGGGTATGTTTAGCTTTAACGACAAAAGACAGCATTGAGTTTTCGGCGCATTAAACTCCGCACGATTTCTAATACCCCAGTTCACAATGCTGTTTAAATCGGAGTTTAATGAGCTTATCATACGATGTCGTTGAATAACACGTCCGAAGGCGAAGGCCGTGAATTATCAAACGTAAAGCTGAGGGTTGAGTTGTCAGCAAAACAATTTAATGGATTAGAAGTCACAGACAAGAGATCATTATCAAATAATCATGAAACGTTGTTGTTGTTATGGTTCCTCGTTAAAATCACCAAATTTCCACACTCCCCACACTTGCCCACCAGGTGTCAGGTCATACCCATTTTATACGTCGGGTATTTAGAGGTAGAAATAGATCGGAACTTAATGAAATTGTCGATGTTGTTCAGGGGTAGTTAATTAACGTTTGACGAAGTTTCGGACCTCCAGGGCCCTGTGGAAAAAGAGGAGGAGTGGGAAATGCAAAATGTTCGACCTTGCTTCGGTTTTCCCTCAATAACTGTTTGTTCCTTACGTCCTACGGCAAAAGCATATACCTAGCGTGCATTAAGTGTCGAGAAACCCCTTTTTCGATGGATACAAAATTACTTTTCGAAATGTCCAATTAAAATCATTTTCTTTTCATCATTATTATAAGACATCCCGTCTGTAACGTCTGATTCAATAATCTGTTTCGCAGACTATAGTACTCCTAGCTTCTCTTTTTCGTTTCTAGATTCACATATGTATATCTGTTCTTTGAAACTATCGCATTTAATTCTAATATTGATAGTACTTTCCATTGGACACCATGAACAGTGGTTCTGTTATCGAATTCTATTCTATAAAGCCACATACATCCTTTCTACACTATGTTAACAAAATTCTTCTGAAATAGAAGCCAGCAGAATTTTTCCACTAACATTTTTCCAATTCTAGGAATTCACATCAAGCCTTTCCGATATACTGTCAAGTTCAGAGATTCCTTCATTTCTCATACCACGTGAATGTGAATTCTGTCTTTATAATTACCCTCCCTTTTTTAGAAACAAAGATCCACAAAAAACTTTACTTAAAAAATAGCACCCTAAAAATTAAATAAACAGAAGCAAAAGCATATACCTATTTTTTGGAGCGTTAAATATATTGCGATTTTTAATAAGATGAAGATTTTTCCACAGGACTCTCGAGGTCAAAAACTTAGCAAAATTTTAGTCTACCCCTGCACAAAATCCCCAAGTTTCATATACTTCCGACCTTTTTCCACCTAAAAGTACCTGTCCACTGGACTTTAAACATACTATTAAATTAAACATTAGTAGGTTTCAAGCTGGAAGGTAAAATCAGAAAACCACGTCCGTCGATTACAGTTAGCTGTTCTTTTTTTATGCTGCCAACACCACCCAATTTTTCTAAACTCCGTCCCTTCACTTTTTGTTGTGCCACTTATAAAACATTATTGTGCTGTCTTTAAGGGGCCAGGTATAGCGATCAGAAAAACCAAACCGAACAAATTTTCAAATGGAAAATTTAGTATGTTATGGATCGATTTAAAACACAAATGCTACCAGCTCAGAGATTTTTTTTTTGCTAACAAAAGTTTCAATTGAACATTTTTTGTTAAAAATGTATTTATTTATTTTTATGATTAAATTTCGTCTTCCGCACCAGCTGATTGACAATTCCACGAAAATGGAACAAATAGTTTTTCTTTTTTCGTTCCAATTTTTTTCACGTACCTTTGGCAGATGAGCTGTCAAAACATTTTTTTCGTTGCAATTCTGTCATGAAAAGTTTTTTCGTCATGCAATTCAATCGTACAAAATGGTGCCAGGTGGTTGTTGATTCGCACGCACCGAGCCAACAGTGTCGCCAGCAACGCAATATGGCAATAAATTCTAAATGTGATTTTTTTGGTAAATTCAGATTTGATCTGATTTCCCGCCCAATAGAAATTAAAAAAGATTTTATCTGATTTTTTAATTGCGTGTGTCTTTCTTTAGACGTTCTTAATTTATAAACTAAAAGAAATATAAGACAATTGCAATTATTATTATATGTAAATTGTAAAAAATTATTTGATTTCATTTTTTTTTATCTTTATTGGTAATTTGATTTTTAAACAATACCGAAAAGTAATACACTGTGTGCGTGTAGATAAACGCCTGTTTTGTGAAATGTCTGAGAGAATTTTTTTTTCTTATATCGTTTTTGTGCTTGCTATAAACGCTTCTAACGACAAAAAAATCTTATTTTCATCCCGTTCCACCTTTTTCGGTTTGGTTTTCCGTATCGTTATAATTGGCCCCTTAAACCAAATTTCACCACCCATAAGCCATAAAACATTTCTGTAAGAATAAACTTGAAAATACTTTCAAACATTCTTCGGAACCAGCAAATTTAATTTTTTTTTTTTTTAATACAAAAACTTTCAATATTTCGGCGTTTCTTGCAAAGAACTCATACAAAACTCATATCCAATAAAAAAAAAAACTACGATCAGCGATTCATCATTTCCTATAACATCATGAAAAGTATACTAACGATTGCATAAAGTATATATTCCTGTTTAAGAACAAAAAAAAGTCAAAAAATCCTAATCACGCCTTTATATTCTCTATTTTTCTTTCTTTAACTTGCAGCTTCCAGAATAGCACCATAATGCATCTGTAATTTTCTTATTAGTACAGTATTTTGGTTGTTTGAATATAGTGATGAAAAGATCTACATTTTGTATAAAATTATATGGAAGATCAAACAAACACAAAACATCCAAGAATTAACAAAATAATGTTTTTTTTTTTTATTAATTGTGTTGGCAAAAAAAATGTTTTACCAAAAAAAAATAATAATATTCACTAAATGTCAAATGTCACAAACAATAACCCACACATTGGTCATTTTGATTTTTGTTTTCATATAAAATAATTATAAGTAAATTTTTTTTAAATTTTTTGTGGATTTTTTTTTTGTCCACAATATTGGCTAGATTAATGTTTTATATTGTCAAGTCGTTAATTAAAACAAAACGACACAACTTTAGCTAATACTTATGTATACTTGTACAAGTATTTTAATGTGCTTTTTGTTTTGTGTTGTTGTTTTTGAAGGTGCTTAAATATTGTTTCGTGTGTTGTATATTGTATGTTGATTTGTTATAGTGTTATAGAAGTTTGCTTTGTGTTTTGTATTACGTAGCATGTTGTTATATTTTTTTTGTTTGTTTTGTTTTTATTTTGTTATAATTTTTGTTTTTTGTTTTTATTATTTTAATTTTAATTTTTTTCTTTTCAATGTTTTTAGAGATAACTTGTTATACCAACAAGAAAACAATATGGAAGATATACTTAGTCAGTTCGTAACTCAAACCAGTTATGCTGATGGGATTTAAATAAAATATTGCAAAAACAAAAAAAAAGGGGTAAAAATCGATACTGAAACGTCCAAAAATTGAACTTTAAGTTAAAAAAAAAAAGAATGATACAATTTTACAACGACGTATAATATTTACAAAAAAAAATTAAACATAATATACACCTATAGATTTGCATATAAAACAAAAAATGGTCTTTGCATGTATCTATACATGTACTATTTTTGAAAGTCAATTGTTAAATTATATTCGAGAGACAGATTAATAATTAAAAGAAGGTTTGAGCAACATAAAACGGAGAAAAATGAAAAAAAGGGAGAACGAGAAGCAAAAACTATTTAGATAATACACATACATACATACTTTCAGTGGTGATATAAAATTTGTGAGAGACTTAATTATTAAAAAGAAAAAAAAGTAGATGAAAGGACGAAGAAGAATATACCAGCTGACAGCGCATTATGTATGTTAATTAAATATGATTCACATACATAAAAAAAAACTAAACAGGTTAGTATATTTATTATGTTTAATTGAATAAAATATATATCTATGCCTATTTTTAAGTGTAAGTTGGTGTTTTTTAAAGATAAATCCTTCTATGTTGTTGTTGTTGATTTCTCAATGTGAATAAAGAAAAACCAAATAGCAACAATATATTATTATCTCTGATTAAATATAGGTAAAAATATTATTAAATAAAAAAATTTGGAAATTTTATTAGGTAAAATATTCATAAAAATATATACATACATATTTGTATGTATAAACATATATTTATTTATATACAAAACTGTAAGCATTCAATTAGTCAAAACACGTTTTGATTTTCTCGAAACATCGAACACATAATTTTATTTTACTTTATATTATATACCTACCTAATATATAATATGTGTATGAAGGTGTTTAGAATATGTGGCGAGAGATATGATATACTAATAAGTTAAGGTGCTTAGCTCTATTTATTGTTTACAGACTATTGTTTGTGTCCTAATTGGGGTTTCAATTAAAACAAACAAAAAACAATTAAAAGATAATTCATTGACTTTATTTTTTTGAAGTGAAACTTCTTTAGTATTGGTTTGATTTGAAATTCGATGAAACGGAAATGCGCCATGACTCTTTTAAGCAAATTAATCAAACAAATAAATGTATCGCAATTGGCAACAAGCCTGAGAGAAAATGAATAAAAAAAAAAAACAATTCATGAGATGAGACAGTCATATTTTATATTCTAGCTCTCATTTTTCTGACATACTATGTAGCCTCCCACTCTGGTCCACTAATTGTACATAATATGCAGAGTTACCACGGGGACTCATATGAGCCAAAAAGACTCATTTTTTTTTAGGTTGACCCAAGTACTCATCTTTTTAAGATTTGGCTCAATTTTTAAGTATAAAAATAAACAGTTTTACATGTTCAAGTTGCAAGTCCAAAGACTTCAATATCAATTTTCAGAACAAAAAATAATTTTCAAACATTGATGCAAAGTGTGAACTACGTTTCTATATTTACTTTCTTTGATGCTTACATTTAAAAAATTGAAACCTTCAAAGACAAACTACAACTAATACATTGATTCACTTCTAATAGAGTCGCATTTATTGATGGTTTATGAAATCATTTCAAAAGGACTCATTTTTTTTTCCAAAAAGACTCATTTTTCTAGCCTCTGGGACTCATAAAAATTTTACCCTGCGGTAACACTGATTATTAGAATTTATCAAAATTATGGAATTCTTCTTAATCCTCTGTCCAACAGGACAAGCTTTAGAAAAAGATTTCAATGAGCTTAGTTCCAGAAGAATGAAAATGCAAATGTACAAAAAAGGATTTAAATTAAAATTCTCAAAAGGAGTCCTGAACTTTTGAAAGGAGTCCCTTTTCGATTATTTTTAAATAGTGTCATCCTGAAATCCAGGCTTAAAAAAGGAGAACGCAAAGGATCCAAAAAGTCAACTCTGCTCTACAGATCTAAAGCTAAAGATCATCAAGCGTGTCGATACGTTTTTATGCTAGAATGTGTTTCTTTGCGTATTGCAAGCATTTAGCCATTAATAAAGTTTGAAAGAAAGCCGAAAAGTGTTGTTGGAAGGAGTTTTTCATCTCATTCTCTCGTAGGTTACTTCTCTGAAGTTTCACTTCGACCGAGCGTGAATTACACACCCACATTTTTTTTTATTGAAAAATTGTAAACTAAAAATTCGAAAGGATAAAAATTGAAAACAAAATTAAGTTAAGTGTTTTGGGTTGCCACGCCAAAGGTTCTAGATTCAACCCCTGATTTCTGATCACGCTTTGGTTTTCTTTCTAAAATTAAAACTATTCTCTAAAACATGCAATTTTGCTAGCTAGTTTGATCCTGTGATAAATCGCAGGGTTCTTAAATTTCTGCAGATTATCAAAACACACACAGCAATGGTTGAGCTTTTGAGTCACTAGGCTCTTGGCTTCTCCTCGAGCTATTCGTGCCACAATATAAGAGAAGCTACATAAGACCATACGTAACTGAGTAAAGTGATCACAACAAATACCATAACGTTCGTTTGATGTGCCTTGCCATATGGAGCATTGAGAATTGTAAGTGGGTTTTCTTAATATTGGTACTTCGTGCTACACATTGAACACTTCAGTGCATTGTCATAACTTTTTAGCCAACAAAATAAAACCCTGGTAAAGTTAATTCAACAAAAAAAGGTGATATTTAAAGCACTGTTCCAAACAGCAAGTATAGACTAGACCATGCACTTGCAGCCTCGTTACACTTTGCTTTAATTTATGAATAAGTAGTACATGTTGTATTGTAGTGGTTCAGCACTGAACATCACTTTTAAATTCTTGATACGCCTCGCCGATCAAGTTTATTTGATTAATGGAAATCTCTGGGTTTACTCTTAAACTACTCTTTACTTTGATTATACTAACACGATCCGAGGTTGAACCACTACTAACGGTTACTAATTTATTATTCAGTGTACTTTCAAAAATATTTGAATAAAATGTTCAGTTTCAATATACAGTAATGGCTCAAATATAACTCCTTTTTGATGTTGCGAAAAAAAAAGCTTTTAAAATAATGACATGGATGGGGTTGTGGTATCGGCTTAGATGATTTGCGTTGGATAATAGCCACAATCATTATTGAAGTTACATTTTTGACAGCTTAATGAATATCCCTACGAAAATAAAAGAACGATTTCATATAAACATGGCTTCCATTATTTTGTTTTACTAACATAATGGAAAGAGTTGCCGCATGACTACAAACTCATAAATGAAAATATCTCAGAAGTATTTTCTGTTTTATTGAATTTTTTCACCATATCAACAATTCATATGCCATTCTATCTTATTTCATTAAAAATCTAAGAAACACAATGACTAAACAAAAATAACATTCATTTTGTGATTACGGATGATCACACTGAAAATTAGCAATGTTTTCGGCAAAATGTCAGTGAAAATCGAAAGGAATTGGATCAAACTTTGAAAGAATTTGTGATCACCTTGACCAGACGCAAAATCGAGTTTAAATCAAATGCGATGATTAAAATTGTGACAATCGACTATCACCTACATAAGCCGATTCCACCCCTGAATTATTGCCCTGATAAAAAAAAATTGATAACTGTCAGTTGGACAAACACAATAATAAAACACTAGACCGGCTACAATCTACAATGTCACAAAGAACGTTTTTGTGTGCTGGTTGCCAGGACACATCGTTTATTTTTGTTTACAATTTTCAAGTTAAAATGTTCTTACGATTGTAGTTTTAACAAGTAGCTGAAAAAGCATTTAATTATTTATTTTTTTTAACTAATTTTACTGCATACTGCCCCGTATCATTGATTTTATGTATTAAATATTACTTAAACCCTTCGTCTTCAAGGATTTCAAGACTTTTTTTCCTCTGTTTTGTTTGTTTTTGTAACATAAACTAATTATTGTTGGTTATGTTGTAAAGTGCATAACCAACAGATAAAGTCATATTCCGTCCAAGCTAACCAAGTTTGCTGTTTAATCTTAGACAATGCGGCGCGACTTTTAGCTGGTCGATTTAATCGAATATAATGAAGTTTCCAATTAATTTTGGTACATAATTTTTTTTGTTTAAACAAATTTATTAAACAACGAAAAATATTGAATGCTACACCAAAAAGGCTATTCTAAACACTGGTTTCTAAATAAAAATATTATTCACCAAAAAAATAAACTCCCCATTCCTTACTTTTACTATTAAATTATACAAAAAGAAGAGAGCTGATCCAGTTATAAGTAATGTGGTTGTGATGTTGTTTCTTCTTCTTAAAACAAAATAATAATAATAATAATAATGATAAAGTATTTCTGCAGTGTACCTACATATATCTTTACATGTTGTTATGATATTCTACTCTTGAATGTCCTAATGAAAAAAAAAGAACTTTTTAAAGACCATCTATTTCGAAAAAACACAATTTTCAAAAAAAAAAAGTGTTTATTTCCTTCTTCCTCTAGTTCCTCAAAAAAGAAAATCTATCTTGCTTATAACTCTTTAATGTGTTACCACCACGTTAAGATTTTGCCAAAATATAAAAAAAAAAATATAATAAAACAAATTACAAAAATACCATACAAGAAAAAAACACGAATTTATTTTACAAAATCTATGTCAGTTGATCTAAAGATATTGACGTTGTCTGACTATTATTAGGAAGTAATTAAAAATTATATTTACATAAATTTAAAAATAATATTTACCTATACTAAATATTTGTTGTGATTGTTGTACTGAATTTAAAAAATTAATGCATACTTTTAGGATAATTAATATACCTAAATAAATATATAAATATATACATATTATATAAAATATATAATATAGAACAATTCTGGATTGAATGCACGGACTTTATTTGAATGTTTATATTAATAAATATACATTTAGGATATATTGTAGTGAATTATTTTTATTTTAATATTTGAAATCTATTTTTATAGAGATTTAATTTTTTTTTAGATTATTTCTGTTTTAATTCATTTCACTTCCTTTCAACTTTCTACTTGGCACGATAAATTGGTTTCAAGAAGAGATTAATAGTGTACTACTATTAGTCCCTCGAACATTGTCCTGCAACGACAAGCGTGCATCCGTCCTTTTCCCCGGGGAAGCCTAGCTCATTTCAATAACATTGGTTGCTATCACTGCATTTGTTCGATCATCAGTAGCTCCCACTCACAGTTTCATAAGTGTGGATATCTTTTCACGAAAAAAATCGTCTTAGATTTGTTGTAAAACAATCAGTTTGGAACCTATGAAAGATTTGTAAAACTTGAAATCCCATCTTTCTAGCAATGAACTTGTCTAGTCCTGGTCATATATTTGGAATCGCGTATTGCTTGCAGAGTGTTTGGTTAATCACCTTTCGTGAACTTTTCAGTCAGCCTTAGCCATCACTCACCTTATATTTCGTCTTTGTTAAAAACATGTGTGAGGATGATATGTCAAAACCTATTTTTATCTTCTACAACAATTCTTCTAACAATTCCGGCACATAAGAGATATATTGCCGATGAAAACAAAAACGAACAGAGAAGGTTGGAGAATGCAATAAAAACTGCCAATTTTCTTTGAAAAAATATATCTACAACATGAGACAATCAAAAGAACCCATTTGCAGTAAGCATCTCTGGATATCTTTACGAACTGTCTAGCTTCTATCACTTCCCCGCTTTAGATGATCACTTTTGGTGAAGATAGCGTTCCCTTCGAACGACTCAACAAATCAAAGCCACAGTCGGAGTAAAATAAATGCTCAAGACTAGGATGACATAATAGGTAGCGCCTTGATATCGCAGTTCCTAATCTGCATAAAGTCACGCTACCAAAACTTTCTAGGTGATTTTAAGACTAGGTCATCAGCAGTACAACTTTGTGAACTTAAGCTTCAGTGCCTTTGAACAGTATGTCCTGGGTTTTGTAAATGGTGTTTTTCTTAGACGTGTGGTTTTCAATTTGGCAATGCCTTTTTCGGAGTTGGTCTTTTTGACAGCTGTCACTTGATTTATGCTCAGTTTGGTTTGCCATTCATAATTAATAGACTTCTGAACAACGTTTGCAAATCGCGCAAATTTATTACTAAAAAATGGTTCGGTTCGCGCGACGAATCGAGCGCTGCGTCCAATTATCGGCCGACATAATCGCCCAGGAAGTTATTCGAGCCAGCGGCGGCGGCCACTTGCCCGAAATCATTTTTAAAAAATAATGACAAACCCTTATCTTTATAATAAAGCTAAATTTATTTCTTCTTGAAAACCACACGTCTTAAAAAAAACACTCTTTATTACTCCTTCTCAATATAAAGACGTTAGAACGAATGTCACAAGTGTCATATTGGAAAACAAAAACTTCTTTCAAAGCCTGATTGCATATCGCGACTTTGACAAAAGCCAGTGTTAAATTAAATAATTATTATAATCAAATCTTTAATAATCAACACAATTAAGTAAACATAAATATAAATTGTCCATAATGGCCGGAAGTGCAAGGGAACGTCTACTGAAAAAAAATACCTATTTTGCACCAAGGGTAAAAATGTATCGTAAACCTTTCGCCGAAATTCAAACGACACTCGAGGCAATAATTCACTGTCCTTGACGTTTGAAATTAAAATGTTCAGGCCAGCTCGCAAGTGAAGTCTTCAAAATTACGTAAGGTTGCGCACATTGTTTACGCAACTTTCCCACCTTTCTACACGCTCAAAAATAGGTGATGCTGATTTGAAAACATTCCCCTGACATTCAGAAAAAAACTATTTTTAATATCGAAAAGTTTTTCTTCTGAAGAAAACAGCTAGAAATTCTAGATTATGATTTGCTAAGAAAAACATTTTTTTTAAATTATATTATTATTTTTATTATTAGATATTTGTATGTCGAAATTTTTTTCTTATTTTTTAAATCATTATATTTAAAATTTAGATACTTATGTGTTTTACTTTTTCAGCCATCATTTTCTTAGGAACCATTTGCTTGCTGCACGAATGGCTATACGAAATTATTCGTTAGCCTTGATGTTTCGATATTTTAAAAATTATTTTATTTCGTACGTTTTCTCTATTTTTATATATTTACACATACATATATGTAGAAAAAGTGAATGTTATTTTGCATGTAAGTTTTAATGATAATAGATATTGATGTTGAAAAACTAAAGTATATAATTTTTAATTTTTTTTTGTTACTTTAAATTTGTATACATATTTTATTTTAAATATAATTTTATATTAAATTTGGATAAAAATTACAAAAAAAAACCTATACAAACACGTTTTTACTGTCTTTTTCACACAAATCTTATTTATGTATTGTGTTTAGTGAAAGAATGGTATATTTTTAAAGCATACCTAACTAAGTTTTTTTTTTTATATACACAAAATAAAATATATATGTATGTCTACATAAAGTGTTAATGTTACTGCAATAATAAAAAAAAACAACAACTTCATTTAATCAGGCTTCCATTCTGTTTAACAAGATAAAAAACGATATAAAATCGGCATAAAATATGAGTATTGAATTTAATTTAAAATTTAAGGTAAAGAGCAACAAAAGCTGAAATTTTATTTTTTATAATTTTAATTGTAATAAAGCTAATTTTAATAAATGTTTAAATTGATTTTAGTATTATTTTTAATTGCAATTCGTATTGAAATACATATAAGAATATTGTGTATGAGTATTTTTTTTTTTATTTTTATTTCTGTTATTTTTATTTTATAATTTAAAAAATTAAAAAATTCATGCAAAACAAAAATGAAAACAAAGAGAAATGTTTACATTTAAACAGGTTTACACACCACCTAGATTTAAAAAGAAATCGATTGTTACGTTTTTATTTTTAATAAAACGTAGCAAAAACAAAAATTATTATATTTAACGAAAAATGTATGTCAATGTTAAAACTAATAAATATTACATAAACAATTCTTGTCAGTATGGCCAATAAACACAAAATAAAAATAAATCTTCAAAATCTTATTGTTTTTTCATTTACCATAGGTTATTGTATATTGTTGGGTTTTGCAGACATACGAAAAAAAAAAACCAATCGTCCAGGGAAGTTGAAGACTGAATGGAGTTCGAAGAGAATCTATTGCCACCTTGTTATCCAAAGCGAATTTAAAATAGCATTTTGTTTTTGAGGTTTTTGGGTGGACTTTCAAATCCAAAGAAAGCGTTAATTGTTTGTTGGTGGTACTTGTCATTCAAAAGAAATCTTTGATTCGAAAAGATAGTAAATTAAAAAATAAGTAGGTATTGTGTACTAAGTACCAATGTAGGTACCTATGCATTATATTGCTTTAATATTGCCAGCTTTTTGAAGAATCTCAAAAGGCACTGTCTCCAGAGAGTAATGATCGTCACTCATTATGTATTATTTTACAATTTTTCCGATAAGATCTATCTATTTACACAATATTATATTATATTCAAATGTATTTTTTTTTTCGATATTGTAGGGTTTTGGTTAGATCTATGCCTTACATCGGATCGGTATAAGGTGCACCAAAAAGATAGAGCGAGTAGGTTAAGTTAAGTATAATAGGCTTTTCACACTGCATTAAAAACTCGGTTTTCGTCTAAAACCACAAACCTACACCAAAACCACAAGGTTTCCCATTCATTTTTCTCTTTCATAAACTAGTAGTTTATGATAAAACTCCTCAAAACCTACTTGCAACCGCAAGTATGTGAAAACAAACTGATCTTTTGACACCATCAACTTGTCGATAAAACAGTGTAGTGTTCTCAGAGTATGGGATTTTTACCGACAAAATAGAGAAAAAGCGAGGTGTATTTCTTATTTGAGTGTGTTTTGGAAAAAGTACCTTCAAACACTCACATATTCATGAAACGTCAAAGAAAACCTAGTTTTTGTTCAGTGTGAATGCTCCAACTAGGTTTCGTAAACTTTTTGAGTTTTTGGTCCAGTGTGAAAAGTGAAAACTCTATAAGACAAGAAAAAAAAATCGCCATTGAGAGCGGGGTCTATTTAAATTGTACGTGATAACCAGTTGACAAAACAGTTCACGTGTTCACAAGCCCAACGCTTAGGCCGATCGTGCCTCTATCGCTTGTTCCGCGCTCAGCACACGCGGAATGTGACAATTTTTCGTGCGTGCAGCCAGTGTTCATCGATTTTTAAGGCGTTATCACTTGAAAAAAATAAATAAATTTTCAAACTAATTTTTTTCAAAATTTTACTATTTTTGTTGTCAAAATTCAACTAAGTCTAACACAGAAAACCTTAGGGGAGAAGAGGGAGACTTGATCCCACTGGCAGTTTTTGTATTATAACTTTATCCCTCCTATCATGGTAACCGGTCGGAGAGAAAGTTATTCCGATTCGGACTAAATGTACGAATTTTGTATCATGGTAGCCGTTCCGATTGAATAATCTGACAATCTTCCGAAAAAAATTGAAGTAAGCGTTTAAATGTCAAAATCATAGCGATGCACATTGAATTTATGCGATACAATGAGTTTTTTTTATGTGTTTTTGTCGAATAAACCTTTTGCCTGTATGCGCGTCGGTACGCATTTTTATTTCTCTTCCGATTCGGATACCATAAACACAATAAATGCTCCGATCTTAACTTTTCTCCGATCGGATGATTCTCCGAACGGATACCATCATAGGGGCTATATTTAAGTTTTCTAGAATATCCGTGCCTTTATTAAAATAAAGATAAATTTATCAACTTCCTTTTTTGCAAGACTAGACTAAGTCTAGTTGCTAAGTAAAAACATCATTAATTTTTTTTAACGAGTAAATAATTTATTTGTTCAACGAAAGAAAAAAAAAACATAAATAAAAACAATGAATTTTTGGTAAAAAAAAAATAAAGTTTACGACTGGGTCGGACAAACTTGCTCTAATGTGAGACAGTGGTCTTGGGGTTTGAGATTTTTGAAAACAAGGAGGGAAAAAACTAAGTACATATATGAAATTTTATTGATCACTTAAAAATCAATAGTTAAAACGTTTTTTTGAAAAAAATGAAGTAAGCCATATAATTTTGTTTATTATTAAAAATTTTAAGAATTTTTTTTCAAAATTGTTCGACCAGTTTTTTCAAAAAACAGTTTTTCTTGAAAATCTTTTCCAAAATAAATTTCAAATTTTTTTTGAGTATGCCAACTTCTAGCACTTTGTAGTTTTTATCAGAAAAATTAAATTAAAAAAAAAAACTTGAACCGTTACTGAAAAAAAAAAAACAAAAAATAAAAAAAAATTTTTAATTTTTTTTTAACTCAAAAAAACTTTTTTTTTCAAAAATTTATATTATTTCGTCTTTAAAAGGGCTTCTACATTGAAAATTCCTTCGAAATCCGTCAAGTGGCTTACGAGAAAATCTGATTTTAAAAAACCGGTCCTATGGGAGGTATCGTTATAAGAATTTTCCTGAAAAATCTATTCCAACCAAAACATAAAGCTTGCACAGAAAACAGTATTCAGAAAGTTTTATCATAATCGTAGGAGCCGTTTTTGAAAAAAATTAATTTTTCAATAAAAATAGTATGGCAGGTACCGTTAGTTTTGGAGCTAGAATGCTAATTCCAAAAACCCCTCTGTAGGACGTCATAATAATACTACATGTACCATGTACCTGTATGTACCAAGTTTGAAGCAATAGCAAATCTGTCTATCTGTCTGTATGTATAGACACCTACAGCCCAAACGGGTGGGCCGAATTGCTGAACTTAAAAATAAAGGAGCAGAAAGACACATTTTTTAAATTTATGTATTTAATTGGGAATAAACGCAGTGATTTTGGAAAACAAAACATCCCACGAGCTTGTTATATGCCTTGCAGGTGGGCGATCAAGTCTCCCAGGGGATCAAGTGTCTCTCTTCTCCCTTATGGCTCTATGAATTTTTGTAACCAAGCTATTCAAAAATTACCGAGCCTACTTCCCAAAAACAAGAAAATCTTGCCTTAAAACCATCACACGGATTGCACAAGTGATCATTTAGCCAATTTTTTCGTGTTTTTATGAAGAAGTAGGTTCGGCTATTTTTGAATAGCTTGGCAACAAAAAGTCATTGAGCCATACGTTTTGCAGTGTTATAATAATAAGAACTAATAAGAGCATTGAATTTTGACAAAGTAGCTAATTTGAAGAAAGTTGCCCCTTCTAACTTAAAGTAGGGGAATAGACTCCCCCTTCCATACAGTTTTTTTCTTGTCTTAACCCAACCTACTCGGTCTAGCTTTTTGGTGCACCTTATACCGATCACACTGTAGTGTAGATATAATATCAAATTAACAAATCAGTTTTGATTATTGCGGTTTCTGGTTTTCCATCCCTTGTTTGTATAAAACGCTTATGTGCATTTTGAGGTATACCAGCGGGCTCCAGTGTGTAGGTACATAGAACAATCATTACAGCTTATTTATGAGGACCTATGTGCTTGGAAAGAGTGAAGAGTTGCCGTAAGCAAAGATGACCTCTAGTGAAATTTTTAAAAACAAATTTTATTTTCTATTTCATTCAAATTTATTATTTTATTGTTATAGAAGATCACTTTTGCAACATAAGCATTTTATTTCAGCCCATCATTGATAGCTTTCAGAAGAGGGTACGATCCATTCGAACAAAAACCTTGAAAGTCATCTGTATCTATTGACCAGAGCATCATTCCACCCAGCTGTTCCTTCATTACATACTCGGCTTTCTGTTTTACTGTTCGCTCGTCGTCGTAGCTCATCCACATCTTTCCATTAAATGCATAAACAGCTGCGTTCTTATCAAGATACTTTTTCTTCCAACCCATTTGCTTCTTTTGCATCTCACAAATTTCATTGTATCCCAATAATCCACTTTCCCGTGTAAAAGCGCCCTCTTTGCCTTTCGCAGAAACTGGAGATCCCAATTTTGTCAAACGAGCGTCCCTGAGTGTGTAGGTTCTTCCATAAGCTGGAACTCCTAAAAGTATCTTTTCCGCCTTACATCCATTCTTCTTGTAGTAGTCGATAGTAGTAGAGATCGTTGGGCGGTTTTCTTTCGGTTCAGGTTTTAAAGGGGAATGAATGCTTGTCACATTGCTCTCATGGAAATCATAGCCCATAATCGATATGAAATCTAGTTCGTTGCATATTAAACTAGTCTCGTAAGAAGTTTTAGTAGCTTCAAGGGACCCAGTCACTGCTGCTGATAATATTCGGTTTCTTGGAGCAAGTTTCTTTCGTAAAGCTTTAAGAAGTTCGGTAAAATTCTCACGATCAGTTTGAAGTCCTCCACGCTGTGCTGGATACTCCCAGTCAATATCGATTCCATCGAATCCATAAAATACGAGCCAATGCAAAACACTTTCGGCGAAATTCTCACGATTAGCTGATGACTCTGACATCTATTGGAATGTGTTAGAAACATCTCTTGGAAAGTGTAAGTAAATTTTTTACCAAAGAATATTTTTCTGAGCCTTCTCCCCATCCGCCAACAGCTAAAATTACCTTCAAGCAACCAGAAGAGTCTCGTTTCTTTAATGCAATAAAGTCCTTGAATCCTCCTGGACAAAGTTAAATAATGCAGTTACTTAATACAAACATTTTAAACTAAGCCTAAAATTGCTCACCGGCCTTTATATCGATTTCAGGATTTAAACTTGATATTTCTCCTTTTATGTCCAAACCAACAAAAGTGAATATAACGTGGGTACAATATTCAGGGACAATGTTGCCAATGTTATGACATCCTTTTCCTGGTCGATATGAAGCCCAACTTGCCCAATAACAGAATACTGTCTTGCGTTCTACGAATAAAACAAATTATAAGTATTTCTTATCAATTCTTAGGATTTTTTAAGCCCAAATTACCAGGACATTTGGACACAGTAAAAGCATTGTCACTTATTGAAATCAATAAAAGTACCGTTATTTGAAATATCGACAGAAAAGACTGAGAAGTAACCATCTCTTCAAATAGATACATAAATCGGGACTGAATGGTATCTCATATACAAATTGATTGTTTTTTAATTGTAAAATTATTTTTTACAATTTAATTGACGTTATCAAAACAAGGAGTGGTATAAATTCTACAGTTCGTTGTGATAATAGGAAATCGCAGAGAGCAAAGATATAAGACAACTCTATTGCTAAAGGTGATAATAGCTGTTGCGATCGTTATTATCAATTAGTCCCTACCCCTAAAATAGTGAGTACAAAAATATGTTGCTGCAGTATACAAACATTACAACACGAACACCGTCAGCAATGAGCAATCTTTTAAAGATAAAAGCCTTTTTTTGGTCTTCTTACAATTGAGTGAAGTCAGCTGTCAGCATTTCTAGTTTCAAATTCTAAAAATAATCCCCAACTGGGACGTTAGACATAATTTCGAATTGTCAAAACTGGAATGAAGAAAAAATGCAACACAATTATAAAGTAAACCATAAACCAACATTAATACAGACGCCCCCCCCTCCACGGTTTCCCATCAGACAATCGGTCATAGCGGCAAACATTGATCATGATCATTAAATCTATTATAATAGTCATTAAGGCCGCCATTTTCTTTCTGTTTGCTACAACTTTACCTTAAATATGTGTTGTCTTTGCTATAGTCAGGAGTCAGGAGCATAAGCATACACCAACTCATTGAATCTGCCCGATCCAAAAAAAAAATTGAGGCCGCCTACTCCAGCAAACCCAAGAATTTAACATCGATCACATCGAGACATCACATCGAAATCCTCAGCTAAAGCAAGTATGGTAACGTGAAGGAATGGTTTCGGCTGCGGCTACTTTCATTTTTACTTGCGAAGGAAAGTTTTAGACTCGTAGAGAAAAAAAATTCAGATAACATATATATGACAAATATACATAACGGGTGGCACCTGCCATATAAAGGGTGTTTTTTTAGAGGTGTGGTTTTCAATCTGGCAATACTTTTTTCGGAATTGGTCTTTTTGACAACTGTCACTTGATTTAAGCTCAGTTTGGTTTGTCTTTTCATAATGAACTAGCTGTCCCGGCAGACGTTGTTCTGCCCTTCCGAGCAGATAGCGCGGTGATATAAACGATGATAGATATAAACATTTTAAATATAGAGCGATAAGTTTGAATTCTTAATTATTTTTATACCGTCAAATTAATTTGTGTAAAATATGAGAACCTGGGGTGGAATCGGCTTAGGTGATTTGTGATATGTGATAGTCACAATATACAAATTTCGTCTGGCTAAGGTGATTGTCACATGTGACAATCACATTTTTGTGACTTTTTCTTGTGACAGCTATTTAGGTGTCACTTGCATACAAAAATAATAATAAATAAAAAATAAACCTCTGACGCTGACTTATAAAACAAAATTATTTGCTTTTGCTGTCAAAGATTTGTCAAAGATCTATACTAATGTTGTTTTCAATTGGGAGAAATTAGTTTCTCCTCATGATTAAAGTAAAAATAAAATCAATAAAAAAAAAACAGAAATGAACATTTTTTTAATTGAGATATTTTTCTGAAACGCGTATATGTTGTGAGCAATCACGTGAAGTGACAACTAAATTAATCTTTTCTAAATAAATACATAATTGTCACGTCCCTTAATGTAAATTATATATTAAAATTGTTCGAATTGTTTAATTTGAAATACAAAATATATAGAAACTGTGACGTTCGTATATATGCGCCTTCAGACCGCATATTTCATAAAAAGCAGAAGAAGTAAGACTCGCAAAACACAACTCCGAAGAGAAACGATTTGTCTTCGGAGTTCTCTCCAATTGCCCAACGGAAAATGACATAATGAAAATAAACAAAATTCCGGTGATCACATTATGCAGACGCACAAAATTATTTTATCACATGTGATTGTCAGAAATGTGACAATCACAAATCACATTAGCCGATTCCACCCCTGGATTTTTTTTTTTTAATTTAATAAACTGATAAAAGTAAGTATACACCCGAGTGTATTACATTAACAAAAATCCAATAGAATTCCTGTTTATAACAGCTTGTTAAAAATAGCATCACTCAAGCATCGAAGTACGTAAAAGCTATCAAACACAATAAGATTTTTAAAAACCGTATACCACTTTTTTTCTTTTATCCCATTTCACCCTATAAACAGCTAAGGCATGCAAAAAATATTTAGTTAATGGACCTTGTGCCTGCTTCGCTAAGCAGATCACATTAATATTAGAATGCATTCAACGTCCTTATTTTTGGCTGCCAGTATTGATCTTTCAGCTTAAAAATTGTGATTTCGATAATTTTGCGCAATGTTTGGCACTTGAAACCAATTGCTGTTTTGTTTTTACGAAATTACAAAAAAATACCTATCAAAGTGATTAATCCAGCAGTAGCATCAATAGGAATTTGTCCATTTCCTATCAGTACAGTAGTTGTCTAGAAAATTCGTCAGCCAATGGGTCATTTAGTAATTGTTCTCTTACATTTGTTGTTAAAGTGAGTGTTTGAACATTTCTCCATAAACTGGATGACTTCAAACATGCCTTTAATTCATCTGCTGGAGTTGAATGGGGAATCACTGGCAGCGTTTGACAGAAATCACCAGTCAACAATATCAGAGCGCCACCGAATATTTCTTGATTATTTCGTAAATCTTTCAAAGTTCTATCTAAAGCTTCCATCGATCTCTTATGTGCCATTGTACATTCATTCCACACTATTAATTTGCATTGTTGCAAAACTCTTCCCATTCCAGAATTTTTAGAAATGTTACATGTTGGATTTTCATTAATTTGCATATTCAATGGTAATTTAAGTGCAGATTGCGGTGTACGACCAACATCAAATATTGTTCTGTGATCTTATAGTCGCTAATAGCACGGAAATCAAAAATGTTTTTCCGGTACCGCCTGGCGTATCTAAAAAAAAAAATATTCCTCCGCTTTCGTTTTGTAGAGCTTGAATTATGGTATCATATGCACTTTTTGTTCTCGATTCAATTTGGGAAGATTCAAATTTATAAATGTGTTCATTTCATTTATATCATATTGTTGTTCACGTTGCATTTCTTGATTAAATGCATCATGTATTGGTCGATTAGGAGCATGCAAACCTAATTGTGACAATGTTTTATTTGTGATTGTTAAGCACAATATCTTCAATTATAACTAATGCCTCATTATACATTTCCAGCGTAATGATTAATTCCTGATTTCTAGAAATACGACGCATTCTATTCAAGATATCTTCAGTCATATAGTCACGATAATTTTGCCACAATTCTACCGGATTTGATGGAAAACATGTTTTGATAATAATTGAAAATATTGTTCTTATTTGATCAGTAAACCTGTTGAGGATGCTTCCATAATGATTATCATTTTCAAGTAAATGCAGTTCTTCACGTGCATGACGATAAGTGTGACAAAGACGCCCATATACTCTTGTTAAACTCAAAATAGATGTAGGTCCAAGAACATTAACCAATAAAAGATGCAACAAAAACATTCATGTTGGCTGGGATGCACTATATAAAATCGTCAGTATATCTAAGAAATTATGTTTGGTGTTTTTTCGTCTTATACATATGTTTGGCTTTAATTTTATCACATGTTAAGAAATTTCGCGCGAACATAATTTCACAGAGAGTTAAAGTCTGCAGGATCACTGCTTCTTCAAAATTACCGCATCTATAAAATCTTACGTATATTATATCATTGGCACATTTTCAAACAATTCTTTTACTTTGAGAACTTAAAGAAATGCCATTTATTTATGTATTATGTATGAATGTAGGTACATAGCTACTACATATTTTTATTTAAAAACCCACATACAAAAAGTGCTCATACGCCATACACCCAAAAAGCGTGATTTTGATGTTTTAAAAACTGTAATGATCCCCCAACTGTTAACGCGCATACCATTTTATGAAAAAAAGAGAAAAACAACCATTGAAACTTTATTGCTTTATTATTAAATCTGCAGGTAACCAAAAGACTCCTTAATTACATCGAAACACCATCATCGCTTGGACACAAATCCAACTATGCAACATCTATTGGCCAACCAAGAAAACTTTTCCAGTTTCACTATTACTCAAAACATAGCGACCAGGCTTCATCATAAGTGGTATGTATGTATATACATATACGATATACTACATATACATATGTACATACATATATAGGTCACGACTACATTTTTTTCGAAAATCAAATTTCATGCTTCACAATAATGCTTTGATGTATTTGTATACACAGCGATAAACCATATACAACTACAAAAAAAGCAAAAGCAACAACAAATGTTTATGTATGGGTATCGAGTATTGACGCTTTTTTTTACTTCAAAACTAAAAACAAAAATCCAATATTATAAAATTACGACTATGACTGAATTATATTTCAAATAAATGATTTTTGAGTTTTGCTAAGTGAGCTTTAAGTTTATTTTTCACGCACGCACAAAACACACATACCGATTTCAACGAAACTTCACCGAATTCATATATAGACCAATACCAAAGATGTGTCAAAGTTTGGTTGAAATTGGTAAACGGGTTAAGGCGTGAATCGGCGACCAACAAAATATAGTTTACTTTTTATATATATAGAAGATACACTCCTACTCCTGAACAACGTTTGCAAATTATGCAAATTTATTTTGAAAAACATGGTTCTAATCGAAATACGTATCGCGCACTACATCTATTTTACGGTGTTTAGCGATGAAGCTCACTTTTGGTTGATACGTCAATAAACAAAACTGCCCTATTTGGAGTGATGATAATCTTCAAGTGTATGTTGAGACTCCGTTAATCCTGTGGCGTTGTGAAGAGAGCACACTAGCGACCACTTAATTAGTTGTTTCATTTGTTTGTTTCAAAGATCCTTCACAATACAAGTACCTAGTATAACAGTTGGTACCAGCTTAGCAACCAACATTACAGCGTGACCTCCAAGATCGTGCGATTTAACACCGCTGGACTATTTTATGTGGGGTTGTGTGAAGTCGCTTGTCTACGCAGATAGGCCCGAGACGATTGGCGCCTTGGAAGAGAATATTCGGCGCGTTATTGCTGACATACGGCCCCACTGCAAAAAATAGTCGAAATTTGGCCTCTCGGCTGGAATTTATTCAAGTCAGCCGCCGCGGCCATACTTGCCCGAAATCATTTTTAAAACATAATATTTATAATAAAGTTAAATTCTTGGCCATAACATTATAATATTTTATAAGCGTTTTATTTCTTCTTGACAACCACACGTTTAAAAAAACACTTTTTACAATCGTGAGGAAGATGCTTGAAATTCTTGAAAACGTCTCCAATGATTTTAATCAAATTTTCTGCATGATGTTTTGTGAAGACAACCTATCTTTTGGTGAAAAGGCGTTTTCGAAATGTGTCTAATAGCAGTAGCTCCCATAATAAGTGGTATTTTTAAATCCGAATTTTTCGGAAACTAAACAACCAATTTTAATAGATATTTGTGAAATTTGACTGAATAAAATGTTTGTAAACAAAATTCAAATGAAAAATGCTGATTTCTTTGTGTTGGTACCTAGATAGACTCAAAAAAAATTTCGAAATTTTTTTGAAAAAACACCTACGACTTTCAATATTTTTTCCTAATACAGATATTTAGTTTTGAAATTTTATTGCATAGGTGATAGAAAACTCTTAAACTAATTAAAAAATTAAAGGATTTTCGAAGTACACGATTTAATTTTTTTTTTAATACATAATTATGTAACCCCTAAGCAATTTTAGCAGTAATCTAGCATTATAGCAAGTTAGTTCGACCCAGTCGTGCATTTTATTTCTTAGTTCTTTAGATTTAACAAGATTCCAGGCAATTCCCTGAATATACCCGTTTCTGCTGAATCCCGAAGAAGAAGACATCAGCACGTTCTGAAAGTTGTTGAACGCTTATTTTTTGCATCAGTTGACCGCAATACATGCCGAATAAAGTTTAAATATTAATCTCTCAGTGTTTTGTACCACCATCTCAAAGTTATTGATATACCCCCATTTTTTTAACATGCCCGTTAAGTTACCAAACTGTTTATTTAAATATGATTGTCTTCAATTTAAGCGCGAATTTATTCATTGACCACAACTCAACGCTTCTTGACCGCAAAAGAAAAACTCATCACACTACCAAATTGCGTCATAAATATGAACAAACCAATGTTTTCATTTTTTCTTGACTTTCTTCTTTTTTGTTTACATTCTTATTCGTTTAATGACCTATCTCAATATTTTTGTATCCAAATACGAGCGTACTATATCTACAACATTAAAGAAGGCACAAACATGTATCTGAGTTTTGTAACCCATTGTATATGGAATATCTTTATCAAAAGAAAGTCAGCGCTTGGCAATTTGGCATACCATATTATTTACTCGTATCTTTACTTTTATGGTCAAACGTAAATTTCTAATATTTTAGAAGAATAAAATTGAAAGGATCTATTTTTCAGGCCAAATTGACATTAAACAAAAGAACAAACAATAGACAGGTCTAGTTTCGTCGTGTACTTAATACTCTCCGACTCCATTGTGGCAAGAGTAGGTAGAAAATTAGATACATATTGCAATATATAGCCCATTGTGATTTATAAGATGTGTTGTGCAGATGGAGGAGGAGCTGCTGTTGCAGTTTCCTCACGTCACCGTCACAATAAGCTGCTTTAATATTTCATTACAGAGCTGTATTCACAGTTAATGGCGCCCGGCGCGAAACCTGAGTGTTTAACGGACTAGTTATATTGAATTATGCTATATCAAGTTCGGTTTTGTTGGGAATAATTTTTCGGTTGTTTTAGATTTTATGAATTTTTAAATCTTTTGAAAGCATTCCAGATCTGGTTATTTTGCAAAGTATTCTAGACAATCTGAAATTCTGTTGGAAAGAAAACGTAAGTATATTTAATATGTTCTTCTTCGGTGGTTGTGCATCCTTATTATTACGACTCAGCAACACTGGTGTGCGTTGTTATGTCATGGAAGTTTTTCAGGAACGAAATTAGAGCTGTCAGTATATTCTGTTGACAAGTTTAAAATTAACTTTTGTTTGATTAAAATAAGTATACATTAACTGGGAATCTAAAATCAGAATAATTTAGTTTTCAACCTAAAATGATTTGTATCTCAAACGTTCAAACTTTTGCAACATTTTGTACTAGAACAGTGCATATCGATTAAAGCTGTAGGTACGAATAAAGGCAAACAGATGGTTACCCTTACATAAATTGAGCGTTCAATATGAAACTGAAAACTTGATCAGAACATATTGGAATAGTGTACCTACCTACATGTAACTGTCAGAACAAGCTGAAACGGAAAAGAAGTTAGTATTGATAATTTATTCATTCAAAAGCTTCTTAAAAAATGTATTATACCTATGTACATACATATTTCCAATTAAAAAAAATTATACTTCCCAACAAATTAGAGGAAAAAAGTGTAATCAGAATATATGTCCTTTTTATATGAAAAGTTTGCTTTTAAAACTGTCCTCCAGTAATGCAATCCAAAATGGATCCTTCTTTTATCTATCGAAATCTAATGAAGTAGGTATATACGAATTTTTAAGCACATTATGTATGCAAATCATCTCTCACTTTTCCCAAAATTCATCTATGTATCTCAAAAGACAAACGTAGTTCTGAACTGAACATGTTCATTGAACACAACGTGATACATTGTGGAACAGGTAAGCCGGACTTTTGTTCAAGGAACACCAAAATCTGGGCTTTTTATAAATATAATTTCAGCGACATTCGAGTTTATTAAACACATTTTTTCATTTTACTATTTTATTTTTTAGGATGAATTCTCTATCAATAAGGAAATAAAAACATTTGCGCCCTCTTGTTTTGCGCCTCTTTGGACATTTAGGTACAGCAACGCATGTCTGTGATGCAGGCCGCTACAGCGCTGTCTCTACTCTACCCTGAAATGTGTGCATTTTCAATCAGCTGCTGGGTGTGATGTGAAGTAACCACAAACGAAATAGAGACGGCCGAAGAAGGAAAAGGAACGAAGCGAAGAAGCCACAGCACAGCACAGCTGACACAGATTATAGAAGCGCATGGTGGCTAAACAAGTTGTAAATTCTGTGAGCCTTGGGAGAATTGTCTGATATTTTGGTGCATGAAGACGGGTTGTGTTTTATGTGTTGTTTAGAAAAAAAAAGTGCCTTCCAATTACCTATTGTGTTTCTAAAAATTTGGTGATATCATTTTGTTTACAACTTAATTACAGTTTTATTATTTGTATTTGACAACAAAACATTTTTAACTGTCAGTGTTTGGTTTTTGACAATTCATATGGCAAAATCGATTTTTTCCTTTTTCCGCCGACAATTGGATGACATTTTGTTTTCGTAAGTAGCTGCAACAATAATTTATATATACATTATCTACATTTTTATTTTGCTTAAAAGAACTTCTTTAAAAAACAACTTTTTTAACGATGTGATGCAAAAAACAGGGAACAGTGTTAATTGCTACTTTCTAGTTTGTCAATATTTGACAGTCCTAAGTTCAAGTTCAAATAGAATTCCTTAGATGCATATGCATGCATAGGTAATGTTTCTGTCAGCTACTTGTTTCTTTATTTTGTTTTAATTGCATAAGAGCAATATGAAAATAATGTAAATTAAAATTCTATTAATGATTGTAGTCACTAATGAATTATGCATTTTTAAGATTTTTGTGTTGTATCCAGTTCCAGTGAAACACACAATTCTTTAATGTATCCGTATGCGTATAGATATTATAAATATATCTGCCGAATGCAAATTTTATTTAAAATTGCAAAGATAAACATTTAGCTTTCAATATCATGGTTCAGTGTAGAAGTGTACCTAATGTTTATTACTGTTCCGTATTTTGAATTATTATCATTAAGGAAAATATTGCAACAGAAATATTGTGATGATGTATTTGATTAAACAATTTTAAAGTTGATTCTTGAGTACAAGCGCATGCATCATCTAGACTCAAGAGTCATGTGGAACTAAAGATGTTTACAGGAAATTGTATTATTTTGAAAAATGTTTACGTACAAAGTAAAATTGACTATATTTTAGGGGACAATTGGGTTCTTTATAAAATAGAAATGGTGGAAGGAATATGACAAAAGATTTGAAAAAAATATCAGGATGAAAGGTAGATTTGGTGAATTCAAATTTTTAAATGAAACTTGGCGTTGATTGCAGAGTGACGTCTGTCGGAAGGAATCCCATCCCAATCCCAGAATAACTTTTATAGGGTGTTTTGCTTAGACGTGTGGTTTTCAAGAAGAAATAAAACGAATATAATTTAATGTTATGGCTAAGAATTTGGCTTTATTATAAGGATAAGGGTTTGACATTATGTTTTAAAAATTATTTCGGGGCAAGTGGCCGCCGCGGCTGGCTCGAATAAATTGCAGGCGAGAGGCCCAATTTTCGACCACTTTTTGCAGTAATTGGGGCCGTATCCCGTATGTCAGCAATAACGCGCCGAGTATTCTCTTCCAAGGCGTCAATTGTCTTGGTCTTATCTGCGTAAACAAGCGACTTCATATAACCCCACAAAATATAGTCCAGCGGTGTTAAATCGCACGATCTTGGAGGCAACGCCACGAGCCACGTGAGATAATGCACTCACCAAAAGTTTTCTTCAATAAATTTATTGTTTCGTTGCCTGTATGGCATGTAGCGCTTTCTTGTTGGAACCAAAGGTCGTCCACATCAACATACTCCAATTCAGGAGCGAAAAAGTCATTAATCATGGCTCTATAGCATTCTTCATTGACTGTAACATTAGGGCCGGCTTCATTTTTGAAGAAATATGGTCCAATGATTCCCTCTGCCCATATAAAGCACACCAAACAGTCAGTTTTTGTGCATGTAACGGTGTCTCAACATACACTTGAGGATTATCACCACTCCAAATACGACAGTTATGTTTATTGACCAAAAGTGAGCTTCATCGCTAAACACCGTAAAATGGACGTAGTGCGTGATATACATACGTGCTTCGAACAGAACCATGATTTTAAAAATAAATTTGCACGATTTGCAAACGTTGTTCGGGAGTAAGTCTATTCATTATGAAATGGCAAACCAAACTGAGCACAAATCAAGTGACAGCTGTCAAAAAGACCAACTCCGAAAAAAGTATTGCCAGATTGAAAACCACTTGTCTAAAAAAAAAAACAACCTTTAGATGCAAGTGCAATAGACTGTCTGAAAATTGATACCCAATTATACACAAAACAAGTAAGATGGGAGCGTATGTTATATCGATTAAATTCGAAAAACTTTGATTTTTCAAGAAAAATAACATTTATTCTAAGTCGGCCGTAGGGACAGTAAAGCTAGTATTACACGGTCATCGAAATCTGTCATTGCAATGACATTCTGACGTCACAAGAAAATATTTCATTGTAACGTCAGTTCACTGTCATTTATCACAGTGTCATTGCTAGCTACAGTGACGATCACACGAATGGCGCAAGTCTGTCATTGGTGTCCCAAAATGCAATGACGGGCAGACCTTGTCATTGTAATTTTTGACGTTCGATGTCATTGCCATGACATGCAAAATGTAGGGAAGACTTTTGCCACCATAAGAATTGATAATGAAATACTTACCTATATCTGAAAACCAAAAATAAAATGATTACTTACCATCGTCGCAATACCAAAAACTCATTTTATTTCACCACATCCTACGACAGCATCAGCAAATATAAATCATACTGATGTAAACCGCCCTTAAGGCGCATAAAAATTCACCTAATGATTGAATGACGTAAACCTAAATTCCTCAAACTGTCGTTATACCAAATGACAGCTGACTCCTTTTTGCTATTCGAATACTTCCTGGCAGACAAACCGCCATCATTATTTCTCTTTGCCATTCAACCACCGAGCAGACAACATCTGCTACTTTGTTCATCACGGGTTATTAACAAAAAATATAATCCGACTGCCCAACATCTACATTGGGTAATCTCAAAATATTTGAGGAATCAGCATCCATCAACACCAGGAAAGCCGATAGAAGGTAAGAAGAATGAATATTGGATATAGTGGAGTAGTTATTTAGGATTTATCAAGTTGGATTAGTGGTGTAAAAACCCCAATTCTTAAAGATTAGGTAGTCTTCTTGTGGTTTGGCAAAAATTCTTCCACCCCATCTTCTTTGTCCTTTTAGGTATGTTTAACAAGGGAAATCTGTAAAGCGGGACGAGCCGCGCCGATAATAGAATTCAAATTGTAATCAGAGATCACCGTGGGAGCATCAGACGCCAATCTTGGAAGCGTCCAACGCGGGAGCAACCCAACAAGATGTGCAAAAACGCATATCCAACGCGGGAGCATCACACCAATAATGTGTAATAAGAATTCACATTCAACGCGGGAGCACCTTGTAAATCGATCTACATTTTTGTTCTGGAGCACCTAATAATAAAATTAAAGAAACAGCATTTGCGAGGACAGGATTTATTTGTGTTGGTATTTTTGACCAGGAGTCAAATAAAGGATTTGGTTTTGGAAAAAGTATTTATAACCAGTGGTAATCTACACGCTGGAATACCAGGTAACTGAGATATATACCTTTTTTTTTTTGCAATCTAAATACCTAAATCAGTGGAAGTGCTCCGAACGACAAAAAAATCTGTGCCAAAGTGTGTGTGTACTGCTCCCTACGCTTCAAATTCAAATATTCGTTATTCTTCGAAAGTTTTCTTCATTATTCTGCGAATACCTACGCTTCAAAGTTTATGCTTCGAATTTTCGATTTTTGTGATTTTATTCTGCAATTTTTCGAATTTTATTTATCCCTACGATTTTATTTTATTAATTAGTGATCTACATATATATGATTACGTCGTCATTATCGCCTTTTTGTGCGCCTTACGATGCTGTTCTGTAAGACCCATACGTTATATAGAACCCTACGGAACTTTTGGATGGTAATTTCCAGAATTTAACCTTGTGGGATCCTAAGGAACGTTTCAGAATTACCGCATAAGAAAAGATATAACAAAAAGAAAGTAAAACGCCACCGCAGACGGTTAACGTCAACGCGGCATTTTTGGAATTCTTTTTTTTTTGTCAACGCCCTAACCCTACGCACGAATTGGTTTCAAATTTTGTTCTGCATATTACAACCATCATCCTAATAGCAGAATCATATTCGACAAGCACGATAAGATACTACGCAAACGATACCTACCTGGATTTACCCATCCCGATACATTGGGGATAATAATATTGAGTGGATATACCTACAGTTTTTTTTTTGTTTTGTCCCTTCGATTACGCACAAATATGCACACCGACACCACGCACAATTCAAGAGCACATAATTAATAAACGCATAACATACACATGCGTATGAATCCTTGCCGAGCGCACAATCAGCGCAACAAAATCTACGTAATATAAAGATACTGTTCGCCGCAACAAACATATTCTGGTTCGAGCAGCGTTATTCGTCGAAAAGCAAATCTCTCCAGTGGAGTTATTTTGTGAATGCCGACCAAATCCCTGTTTGTATTTCGTCATCGTCGTCGTCGAATCTACGCAGTAAATCTTCGGAGATTAAGTTAGTTTTAAGATAGGATTTCCTTCTTATTTTAGCATCTAAGTTTGTCTTTCTCTTTACGGATGTAAATGTGGTCATTTTTATTGAAAAGCCTAATCAATCAAATCAAATATCAGTGCGAACTATTAGTGCATAATTTTGAGAAACATTTTTGAATCGAATCAAGAACAATTTTGTTGAACACGAGAACGACAGAAATCGTATAAATAAACAATTATTTAACCAAAAGAGAAGAATCGCAACGAAAAGAAGTAACGAAAGTCATATCGAAACCAAACATCAATGACCTACCCCAACTTTTTTTTTATTGCCCATACATTTTCATTTGACTTATACATAATATAATACCTTTCATTTAACAGCAATTGCTTTTCAGCTAGTACCTGGACGAGAGCAGTGCACTACCCTCCGGAAGGTCTGGTTTAGTTTTTTTTATTAAATTTCATTTCCATACATAATTACATTAATCTTATACATATATATTTATTGAACATATATATTTCATCCTCATTTTTATACCCTTCCCTTCCCATCCTACTACATCTGAGTGACGGTGCCGAATTGGAATCGTACACGGAATCCTAAATAACGTACCCTTGGACAAACGGTCCATAATTTTTTTTTGAGGGTGCTTGGGTTTCATTTGGTTTTGTTGTTGGAATTTTTGATCGCGTAGCTATACGTTAAAGTTTCAGTCGTTTTGCTTCGGGTTTTTGAGAAAAGATTCTTTTTGTTTGTTTTTTGAAGAAGTATATGCATACACATACGCAACAGTCGTCTGTAAATAAAGTAAATTCGGTAAATAATTGAATGGAATCGGACGGAATCCGATATTTTTATTTTCAAAGAGACAATACGTGTTTGAAACAATTAATTTTTTTTTGTATTGAGTAAATTTTCGCTACATAATAATTACCTATCGGTCGCGAACAGTAAGGCTAGAAAGTAGTGATACTTTTTCGTGTCCTTGATAGTTTTTTTTTTATGACAGTTCGCTTAGTTCAGTTTTATATGAAGTTTAGTTATTCATATACTTTTTAATTAACAAGATTAAAGTTCATTCAGACCATATTAGATTTAATTACGAATATAGTATTTCATGATTATATTTCCTTTTTAGAAGTAGCGTTTGTAAGATTTTTAGAATTAAGTTAAGTAAAAATAATTAAGTTTCTTTTTAAGAATTTTGTTATTTAGATGAATAAATAAGTTAATTAATACGTTTTATTTTATAACGTTGATGAAAATTTTGCTTTTCATTTTCTTTTTGAAGTTTTGAGTCGTGGACTTCCTGTTATTGAGACAGGACGTTTGGAATTTATTATCCTTGGTTGTACATAGTTATTTCTGATGGACTAAGGTAATATTTTCGTGGGGGATGGGACATTTCGCTGAGTGAACAACGTAGGAACGGACAGTTTAGGATGGTAGCAGTACGCAACGGAGTTATGTGAGCTAGTGAGTTTACATTGTTTGAGTTAGTTTGGAGTTAGGAGTTTATAGGATGTTTTGGAGTTAAAGTAACTCGCTTCGGCGGGTTTTCTTTGGTTAAGGGGTTTCGTAAACATTAATTTAGATTAGGGTCATACACGGAACCATGGATCCAGTGGTGAAGGAGTTGGTATAATTCCCTCTTCATTGGATATGGGTGGGTTTAGAGACCTTGGGGGTTACATTTCCATCTTCAGTATCCCCCCCCCTCTTTGGACAAATTCAGTCACCCTGTCCAGGAGATCTTCCTATATTAACCGATACTAGGGAAGAATAGATAAATAGGGTATCGCACTATTAATTACATCATTATAGTGCACAATGGTAGCTGAAGGGGCCATGTAGATAGAGATTGTTTATTCGAAAGAGACGTCATTTAGGGTGTTTAAGCTTCAACCGGTAGACTTGATACCTGTCGCCACAAGCGGTGTTTGTATGGGCAGCCCTAGGATTCATAGAAGTAAAGGAGGTTCGGAACATCAGAACCATATGGTCTGCGATATCAAAACGAGGTAACAACCGTCGTGATCGCATTGCAAGTTTCCACCCCTGGACTGAGCATGGCAGGGTGAAGCGCAGGCCAGCCGCGGTGCTAGATCCACGACACCCTTTCGCTGTCCGACGACTTTATAGACCTTCGATTGAGGAAGCTACTCTTGAGATGAGTGTTCTATGTTGTCGTGGGATTGAAGGGGCATGATTAAATGGAATGTAAGGATGCAGCTTCGGGACTCTTTCGGACTACGAACGGGACATGTACGTACTAACCTCGTCTCTATAATTGCCTATTTGGTCGGGAGGATACGTAGGTATGTCTCCTAGGTGTTCACAGGACTGGGCGTGGTTCGAGTTAGGAAAGTATATGATCTTGTTTAAAGTTCGTGGAGGTTTGTTAGTGGTTTTTCCAGTTCAGTTTAGTTATGGTTTAGTAAGAATTAAGGATACCTGAACATCGGAGGTATAGGAGAGAGTGTGGTCTGGGGGCTAGCCTTCGCCTAGTTATACGATTCTAGTAGCTTGATCGGGTGTATGACAGGTGGGACTAGGTCTCAGCCCGCTCGAAACATTTCGGTAGTGAGATAATTTTTGAGTTAAATTTTAGTTTGAGGTTTGATGCCCTTGGTCCGAGGTGACTTCGGGATCAGTTTTAGTGCTTTGGTCTATGTCTGGTCACATTAGTCACAGGTATGGTGGTCTGCCGTACACGTGATTGAATGGGACCGTCCTCTTACATTTGTATTCTGTTTATTATCTACGTTACAGGTGGCGCTCAACTTGGGCATAAGATTTATATGCCCTACCAGCCCTATTTGTGCGCTCAGATATAATTATCTTAGTTACAGATGGCGCTCAAGGTGAGGCTAAGTTTTCAAGTCTCATGGGCCCCGTTTGTGCGTTGGATGATGGATAGAAGCATCTGTTCTGTTCATAATTTCAATTTCCATTTATTATCTTAGTTACAGATGGCGCCCAACGTGGGGCTGCCTAACAATTACATTAAGGTTTCAAGTTTTGAGATCTACCAATATCATTTTAATCGAGTTTTGAAGTTATGAAGTTTTTTTTTGAGTAAACAATTTTTGGGTGATTTGAGCGATTTTCGCTTTGATCAATAGTAGTTGAAGTTTTGTTGTGGAGTTTTGTGATTTTCATTTGCTAGAGGTAGCACATCGGAGTCTGTGTAGAGGATGCCATTTTGTCCGAAAGATTGGTGACTATTCCCGATCTTTGTCTGTTGCATTGGATCCACTCGCAGTCTCTCAGCCTCTCGAGTAGGAACTTCTCTTCCCTTGTCCGGATTTAGACGCATTGGTTTTAAATTGTCTGTTGCTAGGTCAGTGAGTTCCGAATCGTTAGCAGGAAATAGGTTTCCGTGTGAAGAAGTGTTTTGTCGTTCGACCGGTGGTTGGTGATATTTTCCTGACGCACGTCTGTTGCGAAGACAATACGTCTCTTCCACAATTCCTTACTCCAAATTCACTTTCAATTCTTCAGAGATGAAGTATATTCAAGTATTACTCCAGTAGTACAAGAATACAATAATCCTTAATCTACATATTTATGGAATTAGTTTGTTCAAGTTTTTTTTTGAGTTGATGGAAGTAGAGTAGTAGTCATGAAGTGCTATCCGGTGGTTGGGGACGTTTACCCGACGCACGTCTGCAGTAGCATAATGACCTATTCTCTTTCCTACAAAGTCAAACGATTTGAGTTATAGTATTTCTGTCCTGTTTAGTGAAGACGTATTTTTTTTCTTTTGGGCTAAGTAGTTGCCTTAGTCCGCCGTTCCTTCGAAGTTGCTTAGGGGAGTGTCCGTCCCCCGGTATTTTTGATGAAATTTTTGAGATTTTTGAGTTATTTTTGAGTATTTCTTGAGTACATTTTTGGGATAGTGCCCGCCTATATTTTTGAGTTTTGAGTTCATTACATTTTTGGGATAGTGCCCGCCTATATTGAGTTTTTTTTGAAGTAAAGTTCAAGTTTAAGTATCTTTAAGTAAGTTTTTGAATTATTATTTTTGAGTAAAGAGTTAAGTTTTTGGTTGAAGTATTTTGAAGGCTAGTGTAGGTTTTTTTTTTGATTTATTTTAGCTATTTTTAGTTTTTTTTGAAGTTTAAGTTTAGAGTTTAGTTATTCAGTTTGAGTTTTTTTTTGCTATAGTTTAGATTTTCTTTCATTAAGTTAAGTATTGTATTGAGAGTTAGTAATCTATCTTTAGAGTTTTGAAGTATATAGTTAGGAAGTTCTTTTTGAGTTATTAAGTCTATAGTTAAGTTTAAATTCAATTTTTTTTTAAGGAATTATTTCTGGTTTAAGGTTCTTACAATTTTCTTTATACAATTAAGTCGCAGAGTCTCTTAGCACAGCTGAGATGGTGCGACCACCAAATAGAAAACAAATTGCCGCTGGGGCGCAAGGCCAGGCAATAGACGTTGTTATTTCATCACCACCTGTACCACCAGAAAAGGGGGAAGATAATGCGCCCGCACAGGTAATAATTCCAGTCGATCCTGTTACTGATAGGTCGGCGGACGAAGACTCTGAAGGTCAAGTTTTGGACGATGAAGGCACTGCTGGACGCGATGAAGATCGTCAAGCAGCCATACGAATGGTCGCCGAAAATTCTTCGTACATACAAAATGTAGTTTCTGCTTCCATCGAACTTCATCGTGTCGATGAACGTAGGTTCATCCAAGAACAATTGGCTCTTAGCCAGAAGGCTCTGTACGAGCAAGTCGCTAAATTGTTCAAAGCAAATAGCAACAAACCAGAACTTCCGTCTACTTCAAAAGGCATTCAGCCTAGATCGAATGCTGCATTTCATGGACCCCAGGTTCGCCCTAGTGGCGTTCCACAGAGAACAGTAGCTCGAGACATTACAATCTCTGTACCTAAAACTCAAGCACCAGGTCAGCCTGACCTTGCTGACTTACTGACACCAACGTATGATCCAATACCGCCTAGGCCCACGGAACATGTTCTTCCTCCGGCGGCTATGGAACAAGGAGCTAGCGTTGATGATTTCCTGAAACAACTAAGTGAATTCAATTTCAATGACCATCCTTCTTCATCGCCACTTCGACCAACACCATCCAACTCCAATTCCAATTCAAGGTTACTGCAGTACCACAAGTGGGGAATCAAATTCGACAGTAAAGGTATGTCTGTCGATGATTTCCTATTTCGATTAGACCGAATACGATCTAGTTATGGCGTAACTTGGGATGAAGTAGTTGGAAATTTTCACCACTTTGTGGGAGGCAACGCGGAGTCTTGGTACTGGATGTACGTGAAGAGTAATCCAGACGCTCCTTGGAGAGCACTCAAATCGGCTTTAATTGAACAGTTCCGAAGCCTTGAGACCGACTCAGAGTTGTCTCGTAAGATTGCTGATAGGAAGCAGTTGCCAGGAGAGTTGTTTTCCGACTTCTATGACGCATTGATGCTTCTTAACAGTCGTATGCGTGTTCCAAAGTCGGAGAAGGAACTTATCGAAACCATCAAGCTCAACGTTAGACGTAAAATGGGAGAGTTACTGATCACTTATAGTACCCATAGCCTTAGGCAGCTGGCCTATATTTGTCGCTTGATCGAGAAGTCCCTTGACCGACCGGAGAGCACGCGTGGCCCTTTTGTGCCGAACACGCAACGACCACCAGTGAGACGTTACGTAAACGAAGTAAATGATGAACCGAATATTGAATTGGCTGTTGCCACTCCAACTCAAATCGAAGCGCTCAAACGAGATCCGAGCCAAACTAAGTGCTGGAATTGCCAGGGCGTGGGTCATGGTTTCCGGGATTGTAGAGAGCCTAGAGACAAAGACAAGATTTTCTGTTTCCGTTGTGGTCTCGCTGATGTCTACAGTCCAGATTGTCCTCGTTGTGCGGGAAACGCATATCGGAACAATCCACCATCCGGGGGGATTCGTTCCGTGAAGACCGAACCGGAGTTTTAAAAGCGGACGAACCGTCATCTAAAACTCCTATATCCATATTATGTAGAGATAAGAATAAGTTACCAGTTGTAAATGCTACAACAACACGTTTTATGAATTCTAACAAACCAACTAATGAAATTTTAAGAAAACCTTTCCACGAAAGGTTACAAAACTATTATGAAGTCCGAAAACGCATAGTGACGTTTCCGGAAATATCCAAACGCATTAGGCGCACTAGAGATCGATTTATTGAGAAACGAATTTTATATCGTAATATAGCTTCGACGACATTGGGCGATTCTGGTGATCCCCGTCCCTATGTCACCGTCGAGCTTTTGGGGGACAAAATACTAGGTCTATTAGATTCGGGGGCCAGTATTAGTTGTATAGGCAACGACGCCTTAGAATATTTATCTGGTAAAGGTGTTTCTCTTAAAACGATCGAATCAAGTGTGTCCACCGCGGATGGCAAGAAACAAAAGATCTGCGGAATGATTACGACCGACGTTAAGTACAAGGGTGTCATTCACAAAATGAATTTTTATGTCGTTCCGACATTGGCACAGAGACTGTACTTAGGCGTAGATTTCTGGCAGAAATTTAAGATTGCACCGAACATTATTTCGGGATTGTCACTAGACGTGACAGATAAATTGAACGATAGACTAGTCAACCAGGTTAAGCTGACTAGTGATGAGTACACCAAACTCGATCGAGTGATCCGAAGTTTCCCTTCGTTCACTGCCAGAGGGCTAGGTAAAACGAGTTTGGTTGAACATTATATAGATACAGGTGATGCCACTCCTATCAAACAGCGGTATTATCCTGTCTCTCCGGCGATTCAAACCCTGATGTATGCGGAATTGGATCGCATGCTTTCTTTGGGAGTAATCGAGGAAAGTACAAGCGCGTGGAGTTCCCCGGTTGTGCTAGTGCGCAAACCCGGTAAGAACCGCCTGTGCTTGGACTTTCGCAAGGTGAATAGTGTGACCAAGAAAGATGCGAGGCCAATTGCGCATATAGAGGGGTTGCTGGCGCGCCTTTCAGAAACACGCTTCATTTCAAGCGTGGATCTGAAGGACGCGTTTTGGCAAATACCGCTGGAGAGGAGTTCTCGGGAGAAGACTGCCTTCACGGTACCAGGGCGTCCCCTGTATCAATTTAAGGTGATGCCATTTGGTCTCTGCAACGCTCCGCAAAGTTTGACTTATCTGATGAACTTGGTAGTTCCTTCGGAGTTGCGAGACCAGGTTTTCGTCTACCTAGACGACCTTTTGGTAGTGTCGAAGACCTTCGACGATCACTTAAGAGTTTTAGATATTGTAAGTCGACGGTTGAGTCATGCAGGACTCACCATCAATGTCGAGAAATCTAAGTTTTGTTTTAGCGAGCTTCAGTATCTCGGCTATAAGGTAGGACAAGGTTGTCTGAAGGCGGATCCAGACAAAGTCGCCGCCATCATTGACTTCCCGGTGCCAACAACCACCCGCCAGGTGAGGCGATTCTTAGGAATGGCAGGTTGGTACCGGCGATTCGTCAAGGACTTCTCCACCTTGGCCGCTCCTTTGACCGATACGCTGAAGAAAGGCAAAGCTTTCGCTCTCAACGAAGATGCAAAGACTGCTTTCAATAGTATCAAGCAGGCTCTAACTACTGCACCTGTGTTGACTAATCCTGACTTCAATAAAGAATTTGTCATTTTATGCGATGCATCCGCGTCCGGTATCGGATGTGTTCTCTGCCAGCGGGACGAAGACGGGGCTGAACGCCCGATCTATTACTTCTCCCAGAAGCTGAACGCTGCGCAGAGAAACTATTCGGTCACCGAACGCGAATGCCTCGCTGCATTTTTGGGGATTCATAAGTTCCGTTCCTATGTGGAAGTTTATCACTTCAAGGTAATAACCGATCACTCCTCATTGAAGTGGTTGATGAGCCTGAAGGACCCTACTGGCAGACTGGCCAGGTGGAGTATGAGACTCCAAGGTTTCGATTTCGAGGTAGAGCACAGAAAGGGTACACTTAATGTGGTCCCTGACGCTCTTTCGAGGGTGTACGAATCTGATGCCTTAACGGCAGAAAGCTACATGGCATGTATTGCTCAAGTCGAAACCGAGGAGGTGCTCCACATTGACCTGGAGGACCCAGCGTTCAAGTCTGAAGAGTACCTTCAGCTCATCAGCCGCATCAAAGAGGAGCAGGAGAGATTACCCGACCTCAAAATTTCTGAGGGTTTCATATATAAGAGAATCAAACATTCAGTGGGAAATCCGTTGTTGGACGATTTGACATGGAAGTTATGGATTCCGACAAAGTTGACGGAATCCTTGATTTCCTTGGCACACCGTCCACCAAGAGCTTCGCACGGGGGAGTGGTTAAGACCATTTATAGGCTCAGGCAGCAGTTTTATTGGCCAGGCTTGTATTCGCAGGTCAAGCAGTTTGTGGACAGATGCGAAACATGCAAGACAACGAAAGCCTCCAATATGACTTTGCGAGCGGAGATGGGGGAGAGCTTTAAGGTAGAACGTCCATTCCAACACCTCTACGTGGACTTCCTCGGCCCCTATCCCAGATCCAGAAGCGGGAATGTGTATATTGTCATAGTTGTAGACCAACTCACAAAATTTGTGTTCATAAAACCCCTTCGGAAGGCCACTGCTGTAAATGTTATTAAATTCCTCCGGGACGAGATCTTCCTAATCTATGGAGTACCCGAGAGTTTACTCTCGGACAATGGTTCTCAGTTTCTGAGCCACGATTTCAAACAGTTGTTGGAAAAGTTTGGAGTAAAGCATTACCGAACTGCAGTATATGCTCCACAATCTAACGCCAGCGAGAGGGTGAACCGATCAATTTTGGCTGCAATTAGAGCATATATCGACCCTCGACAAACAAATTGGGATGCCCATTTGTCGTCGATTAGCAGCGCGTTAAGGACCACGGTACATTCGACTTTAACAATGTCCCCATATGAGGCTCTTTTCGGCCAAAGGATGATAGAGCATGGTGCAGACTATCGCCTACTAAAAGACCTGGGTGGTTTGAACCATTCAGAAATCGATTGGTTGCCGAAAGTGGCCAAGATGAATATCTTGCACACATATCTGAAAACCGCTCTCGAAAAGACTCATGACGCATACGAAAAAACTTATAACCTTCGTAGTCGCAAGGTTGATTTTAAAGTGGGAGATATAATTTATAAACGTAACACTGTGTTGAGCGACGCCACTAAGCATTTTAATGCTAAGTTGGGGCCGAAATTTGTAAAAGTCACCGTAACAAATGTAATTGGTAATAACTTATTCGAAGTTGAAGATAATACGGGGTATAGGACGACGTCCCATACAAAAGATTTAAAAAGATAGTAAAGTGTGATATAAGCAGAGGTAGTTATGCCCGGCGCTCAGCTGTGCATGAGACTCTGTTTCCATTTATAGAAATTAAGTAGGTTAAGTTAATATTAAGTTATAAATAGGTATTAGCTCATATCATATATTGGGTATACCTAAGTCTATGTATATTGATTTATCAGTCTTCGTTTTCTTGTGTTTTTGTCACGAGCGGGGCTCATGTCAAAGTCACAAGCTTTGTAGGGAAGACTTTTGCCACCATAAGAATTGATAATGAAATACTTACCTATATCTGAAAACCAAAAATAAAATGATTACTTACCATCGTCGCAATACCAAAAACTCATTTTATTTCACCACATCCTACGACAGCATCAGCAAATATAAATCATACTGATGTAAACCGCCCTTAAGGCGCATAAAAATTCACCTAATGATTGAATGACGTAAACCTAAATTCCTCAAACTGTCGTTATACCAAATGACAGCTGACTCCTTTTTGCTATTCGAATACTTCCTGGCAGACAAACCGCCATCATTATTTCTCTTTGCCATTCAACCACCGAGCAGACAACATCTGCTACTTTGTTCATCACGGGTTATTAACAAAAAATATAATCCGACTGCCCAACATCTACATTGGGTAATCTCAAAATATTTGAGGAATCAGCATCCATCAACACCAGGAAAGCCGATAGAAGGTAAGAAGAATGAATATTGGATATAGTGGAGTAGTTATTTAGGATTTATCAAGTTGGATTAGTGGTGTAAAAACCCCAATTCTTAAAGATTAGGTAGTCTTCTTGTGGTTTGGCAAAAATTCTTCCACCCCATCTTCTTTGTCCTTTTAGGTATGTTTAACAAGGGAAATCTGTAAAGCGGGACGAGCCGCGCCGATAATAGAATTCAAATTGTAATCAGAGATCACCGTGGGAGCATCAGACGCCAATCTTGGAAGCGTCCAACGCGGGAGCAACCCAACAAGATGTGCAAAAACGCATATCCAACGCGGGAGCATCACACCAATAATGTGTAATAAGAATTCACATTCAACGCGGGAGCACCTTGTAAATCGATCTACATTTTTGTTCTGGAGCACCTAATAATAAAATTAAAGAAACAGCATTTGCGAGGACAGGATTTATTTGTGTTGGTATTTTTGACCAGGAGTCAAATAAAGGATTTGGTTTTGGAAAAAGTATTTATAACCAGTGGTAATCTACACGCTGGAATACCAGGTAACTGAGATATATACCTTTTTTTTTTGCAATCTAAATACCTAAATCAGTGGAAGTGCTCCGAACGACAAAAAAATCTGTGCCAAAGTGTGTGTGTACTGCTCCCTACGCTTCAAATTCAAATATTCGTTATTCTTCGAAAGTATTCTGCGAATACCTACGCTTCAAAGTTTATGCTTCGAATTTTCGATTTTTGTGATTTTATTCTGCAATTTTTCGAATTTTATTTATCCCTACGATTTTATTTTATTAATTAGTGATCTACATATATATGATTACGTCGTCATTATCGCCTTTTTGTGCGCCTTACGATGCTGTTCTGTAAGACCCATACGTTATATAGAACCCTACGGAACTTTTGGATGGTAATTTCCAGAATTTAACCTTGTGGGATCCTAAGGAACGTTTCAGAATTACCGCATAAGAAAAGATATAACAAAAAGAAAGTAAAACGCCACCGCAGACGGTTAACGTCAACGCGGCATTTTTGGAATTCTTTTTTTTTTGTCAACGCCCTAACCCTACGCACGAATTGGTTTCAAATTTTGTTCTGCATATTACAACCATCATCCTAATAGCAGAATCATATTCGACAAGCACGATAAGATACTACGCAAACGATACCTACCTGGATTTACCCATCCCGATACATTGGGGATAATAATATTGAGTGGATATACCTACAGTTTTTTTTTTGTTTTGTCCCTTCGATTACGCACAAATATGCACACCGACACCACGCACAATTCAAGAGCACATAATTAATAAACGCATAACATACACATGCGTATGAATCCTTGCCGAGCGCACAATCAGCGCAACAAAATCTACGTAATATAAAGATACTGTTCGCCGCAACAAACATATTCTGGTTCGAGCAGCGTTATTCGTCGAAAAGCAAATCTCTCCAGTGGAGTTATTTTGTGAATGCCGACCAAATCCCTGTTTGTATTTCGTCATCGTCGTCGTCGAATCTACGCAGTAAATCTTCGGAGATTAAGTTAGTTTTAAGATAGGATTTCCTTCTTATTTTAGCATCTAAGTTTGTCTTTCTCTTTACGGATGTAAATGTGGTCATTTTTATTGAAAAGCCTAATCAATCAAATCAAATATCAGTGCGAACTATTAGTGCATAATTTTGAGAAACATTTTTGAATCGAATCAAGAACAATTTTGTTGAACACGAGAACGACAGAAATCGTATAAATAAACAATTATTTAACCAAAAGAGAAGAATCGCAACGAAAAGAAGTAACGAAAGTCATATCGAAACCAAACATCAATGACCTACCCCAACTTTTTTTTTATTGCCCATACATTTTCATTTGACTTATACATAATATAATACCTTTCATTTAACAGCAATTGCTTTTCAGCTAGTACCTGGACGAGAGCAGTGCACTACCCTCCGGAAGGTCTGGTTTAGTTTTTTTTATTAAATTTCATTTCCATACATAATTACATTAATCTTATACATATATATTTATTGAACATATATATTTCATCCTCATTTTTATACCCTTCCCTTCCCATCCTACTACATCTGAGTGACGGTGCCGAATTGGAATCGTACACGGAATCCTAAATAACGTACCCTTGGACAAACGGTCCATAATTTTTTTTTGAGGGTGCTTGGGTTTCATTTGGTTTTGTTGTTGGAATTTTTGATCGCGTAGCTATACGTTAAAGTTTCAGTCGTTTTGCTTCGGGTTTTTGAGAAAAGATTCTTTTTGTTTGTTTTTTGAAGAAGTATATGCATACACATACGCAACAGTCGTCTGTAAATAAAGTAAATTCGGTAAATAATTGAATGGAATCGGACGGAATCCGATATTTTTATTTTCAAAGAGACAATACGTGTTTGAAACAATTAATTTTTTTTTGTATTGAGTAAATTTTCGCTACATAATAATTACCTATCGGTCGCGAACAGTAAGGCTAGAAAGTAGTGATACTTTTTCGTGTCCTTGATAGTTTTTTTTTTATGACAGTTCGCTTAGTTCAGTTTTATATGAAGTTTAGTTATTCATATACTTTTTAATTAACAAGATTAAAGTTCATTCAGACCATATTAGATTTAATTACGAATATAGTATTTCATGATTATATTTCCTTTTTAGAAGTAGCGTTTGTAAGATTTTTAGAATTAAGTTAAGTAAAAATAATTAAGTTTCTTTTTAAGAATTTTGTTATTTAGATGAATAAATAAGTTAATTAATACGTTTTATTTTATAACGTTGATGAAAATTTTGCTTTTCATTTTCTTTTTGAAGTTTTGAGTCGTGGACTTCCTGTTATTGAGACAGGACGTTTGGAATTTATTATCCTTGGTTGTACATAGTTATTTCTGATGGACTAAGGTAATATTTTCGTGGGGGATGGGACATTTCGCTGAGTGAACAACGTAGGAACGGACAGTTTAGGATGGTAGCAGTACGCAACGGAGTTATGTGAGCTAGTGAGTTTACATTGTTTGAGTTAGTTTGGAGTTAGGAGTTTATAGGATGTTTTGGAGTTAAAGTAACTCGCTTCGGCGGGTTTTCTTTGGTTAAGGGGTTTCGTAAACATTAATTTAGATTAGGGTCATACACGGAACCATGGATCCAGTGGTGAAGGAGTTGGTATAATTCCCTCTTCATTGGATATGGGTGGGTTTAGAGACCTTGGGGGTTACATTTCCATCTTCAGTATCCCCCCCCCTCTTTGGACAAATTCAGTCACCCTGTCCAGGAGATCTTCCTATATTAACCGATACTAGGGAAGAATAGATAAATAGGGTATCGCACTATTAATTACATCATTATAGTGCACAATGGTAGCTGAAGGGGCCATGTAGATAGAGATTGTTTATTCGAAAGAGACGTCATTTAGGGTGTTTAAGCTTCAACCGGTAGACTTGATACCTGTCGCCACAAGCGGTGTTTGTATGGGCAGCCCTAGGATTCATAGAAGTAAAGGAGGTTCGGAACATCAGAACCATATGGTCTGCGATATCAAAACGAGGTAACAACCGTCGTGATCGCATTGCAAGTTTCCACCCCTGGACTGAGCATGGCAGGGTGAAGCGCAGGCCAGCCGCGGTGCTAGATCCACGACACCCTTTCGCTGTCCGACGACTTTATAGACCTTCGATTGAGGAAGCTACTCTTGAGATGAGTGTTCTATGTTGTCGTGGGATTGAAGGGGCATGATTAAATGGAATGTAAGGATGCAGCTTCGGGACTCTTTCGGACTACGAACGGGACATGTACGTACTAACCTCGTCTCTATAATTGCCTATTTGGTCGGGAGGATACGTAGGTATGTCTCCTAGGTGTTCACAGGACTGGGCGTGGTTCGAGTTAGGAAAGTATATGATCTTGTTTAAAGTTCGTGGAGGTTTGTTAGTGGTTTTTCCAGTTCAGTTTAGTTATGGTTTAGTAAGAATTAAGGATACCTGAACATCGGAGGTATAGGAGAGAGTGTGGTCTGGGGGCTAGCCTTCGCCTAGTTATACGATTCTAGTAGCTTGATCGGGTGTATGACAGGTGGGACTAGGTCTCAGCCCGCTCGAAACATTTCGGTAGTGAGATAATTTTTGAGTTAAATTTTAGTTTGAGGTTTGATGCCCTTGGTCCGAGGTGACTTCGGGATCAGTTTTAGTGCTTTGGTCTATGTCTGGTCACATTAGTCACAGGTATGGTGGTCTGCCGTACACGTGATTGAATGGGACCGTCCTCTTACATTTGTATTCTGTTTATTATCTACGTTACAGGTGGCGCTCAACTTGGGCATAAGATTTATATGCCCTACCAGCCCTATTTGTGCGCTCAGATATAATTATCTTAGTTACAGATGGCGCTCAAGGTGAGGCTAAGTTTTCAAGTCTCATGGGCCCCGTTTGTGCGTTGGATGATGGATAGAAGCATCTGTTCTGTTCATAATTTCAATTTCCATTTATTATCTTAGTTACAAAAAGAATGACGATTACACGACTTGACCACTTTCAAAACTTTGAAAGTTGATGGCGACCTGAAACCGCGATGACAGAAGTCATTTTTCGCAATGACGATCACACGACATTCATAAATTGAGTTATCGTGACTGAAAAATTGACGTTTGTGTGTTTGTGAAGTTCCTCATATTATAAACAATAAATAATATAATTCCAATAATATAAAACCAAAAATGTCGAGAAAAAATATTGTGGAGATGGCGATCCCAGCAACATATTTATTGGAGGATAGTTCAGAGGAAGAAGACGACGACAACCAAAGACCACAACGAAGAGTTCGTTCTGTGTGGTCAAAAAAATGGTTGCTTCGCCGTGATACAGAAGGCTTCTGTTCCAAGTTGCTGCGGGAATTGCGAGCTGAGGAACCGGAGCTATATCGCAATTTCCTGCGGATGTCAGCCACTCAATTTGACTTTTTGTTAAATTTAGTGGCTCCTATAATATTAAAACAAGTCACCAATATGCGAACTAGCATTTCCGCGGAGGTGCGATTAGTATCTACTCACACTGCGTTACCTGGCAAGTGGTGACAATTTTAGGTCATTGCAGTACCTTTCCCGAATTTCAAAGCCAACCATTTCTACCATTATTCCGTCTACCTTGACAACAATGACTTGGCAGAAATTCCTGCCATGTCATTGTTGGGACACTGTCATTGCAATGACAAACCAATCAAAAAATCTCTGTCATGTTGTCCTATCAACAATGACAGGGTGATTACACGGTCATCGAAAATTGTCATTTCGATGACGTAAAAATTCCTGTCATTGTGCTTGTCATTCTGGTTGTCAGTGCAATGACAGCATTCTACGATGGCGATCACACGACATGACGACTTTAGGACAGATAGTTACGTCATTATGACGTCAGAATGTCATTGCAATGATAGATTTCGATGACCGTGTAATACTAGCTTAAGTATCAAATAAAAACAGCAGTTTATTGAGAAAGTCAATATATTTAAAATTGCATTCTTTCATTTTTAAGAGTGAATCGCTCTGAAACACCTTTATTTGACAGTTTGAAACAACAACACTGAAAGCTATTAATAGAAAATATGTAATTTTTTTCAAGTCCACTTAGTACACTGGAAGTTGTAAAATAATCAGCACAGCCCTATTTTATTCAAACACCTGGGGGTTTGTTCCCGAAAGAGAAAAAGGGGAACAAAGGAAAAATCCATAGATGCAGATAGGGTCTCTACCATTGCTCTAAACTCTAAAGAGGTGGCCATCTGTTCTATTCAATAGGATTCTTTCTGAGTAAATGGAAAACAGCATTTCTCCATGTATCTACATAACAAACGGATAATTTATTTACGTACATCAAAAAATCTACTGATCGCCTAAAACAAAATGCTTCCACAGCTCAAGCTATTCAACTCATTACGATATACAGACATTCAAAACGAATGTAGGAAGTAGGAGTGGCACTTTATTCTCTTTACTTTTATAATCGTTCATACTGTAAGGAATCAAGTGAGGGTGTTGGCATATCTTATGTTGTTGATTTCAACGATGACACAGCCATATTGAATTTGCTGGAAAGAGGTAACTTTTTATCCCTCCATGTGCTAGGCATTGTTGTTACCATTTATTCTTCTTCTTTATATTACCAAGTCCTAAATATTTACTCACACTGCAGATTTCAATTTATGGCGATGCTAGGAGATCGATACGTGTGTACGAATTTCTCAATTTGATTTGTATTTATAAATGGAACCTAAATGTGCTGGAAGTTAACTTTATTAAAATACTTCAAGACTTTTGATACTCTCAATCATATTTTGTTATCGAATGCTTGAGTTATTTGTCTAACATTTATGAAGAACACAGGCACAAAATACACGTCAGCAAGGCATGAATCAGTGTTCCTCTACAGCGGTGTAATTGTTGTACTTTTGACATTTGCCGCCATTTGTAAAAACTATAGCATCTTCCGATAGGGTGACAGCTTTTGCCTGACATTGTTTATTAGTTTCAAATATTTGTAAGCGCCTCTGCCGACTTCCATAAAAGCACATAAATAGGTTTTTCCTACGAGAACTAACGGAGTTTTGCCAAAAAACTCAAAAAATTAGTTTCAGTTGTCATTTGAAAAAAAAAAGAAATATGAATATATCAAGAGGGTTAGTTTTGTAAAGTAACGTTTAATTATAAAATTTAAATTATCCTATTATCTTTGAACAGTGAACAAAGCATCCCATGGAGTGAAAGGCCAAGAAGCGAAAAAACAAAGATAATTGGTGGAGTTCTACTTATTGTATTCGTTCTGGCAAAAGTCATTGCATTGGTTGTGTATTTTGGAGTAATAAGAAGAGGCAATAACTAGGATTGTCCTATAACCATTTAATTCAGGAGCAACAACTAAATATGTACTTTCTTTAATATTTCTTGAATGTTGCTAATGTTTTCAATTAGCCACAATAACTGAAGAAAAAATAAATAAATGAGAATAACTATGTATATTAAGACTGTTCACTGTCATGAAGATCCTCAGTTTTCCCTAGTTCATCAAGGCTGCAAAAAAAGAGTCCTTATTACTTGTTTTAGTTCTCCAAATGAGCCATAAGATTTCTTTTACTTTTTTAAATTTCAAGGAAATTTTTTTCAAAATCGCTCTGTTTATTTTTGAAAAACTTTTCGATTACATACATAATGTATTCCAATTTTTTTTAGAGTATGCCAACATCTAGCAGTTTAAAGTGCTTATCAGAAAATAAATATTTTAAAAAATTCGAACAAACCGTTTTTGAAAAAACCAAAAATTGAAAAAAAAAAACTTTTTTTTGAAAAATTAAAGAAATAGTATTGTTTTGTTTATGAAAGAGCTTTCACATTAAAATTTTCATCGTGTTGTTAACGAGAATATCTATTATGAAAAAACTGGTCCTATAGGACCTGAAAATTAAATTGCAAGCAAAACATAAATTTTACTCAAAAAACACCATTCAGAAAGTTGTATCAAAATCGTAGGAGCAGCTTTTGAGATAGGTACCTGAGTTTTTCATAAAAAATCATATGGCAGGTACCGTTAGTTTTGGAGCTAGAATTCTAATTCCAAAAACCCCTCTGTATGACATTATGATAATACTATATGTAACAAGTTTGAAGCGAATCGGTCCAGCCGTTTAGACTGTAGGTGCCGATACAGACAGACGGACATACAGGCGGAATTGTTGTACCCAAAAATTACCTATAATCGCAAGTAAAAAGGCGTCTATCTTGAAGCTGTAATGCAAATGAAAAAAGATAATGTAAAGATTTGTTTAACAGCTTAAATAATATTTATTTATGTATGCACTATCATAAGTTCTTAAATGCATAATTTTTATCCTTAACTTCACAAATTTAAATATCATTATCATGGTGAAATAATTTATTCTGTTGGCATTGCTTCATACTAGGTGCCGTTGCTGCCTTCTCTGTAATTCACAGAATTACTCGGCCACCAGAGGGCATCAAAGTCAAATGCCACAGCGACAGCGAGTTGAATTTTAAATTTTAATATTGCAAATTTTTTGATATCATATAATAATTTTCTCAAGCCTCAACTCTTCAATATCAGAATTCGAGTAATTAAGAACATTCATCAAAACCTCATCGGTATGCTGACCCAAACATGGCGGTGCCGTGCGTGCATCATTCGCAGCTCCACTAAATTTCACTGGAGGCCCTACAACTTTGACAGTCCCATCTAATGGATGTGGCAATGTCTTCACTAACCCGATATCTTGAATATGCTTATCAGCAAACACCTCTGGTATACTATTGACTGGTCCAACTGGAAAGGGGGCTCCTTCAAATTTTCCCATCCAAAACTGTGAAGAGTTTTGAACAAACTCCGCTGACAGAAGTGCAAGAAGTTCTTTTCGATTACACACTCGATCTCGATTGGTTTTGAACTTCGGATTATCACTCAATTCATCCAATGACATAAGACGACAAAGCACTCTGAATTGCTCATCGCTACCAGCTCCAACGGTAAGATAACCTGTTGTTGTTTTGAACGCCTGATACGGCACAATACTAGAATGTGCTGTTCCCCAACGCCCTCCATCGACTCCCCCATTTAAATAATTGCTCGCAACATTTATTAGCATGGCGACTTGGGTGGAGAATAAATTAACATCGATTTTCTGTCCAACACCAGTGCGCTGTCGTTGGAAGAGTGCGGCTAAAATTGCTCCATGAGCGTAAAGCCCTGTGGCTACATCAGTCACCGCGACGCCAACTTTGCTTGGTGGTCCGTCTTTTTCTCCGGTTATGTGCAAAAGTCCACCCATAGACGCTGCAATCACATCATAACCAGGGCGATTTTTATAAGGGCCTTCCGATCCGTAACCAGTGAGTGAACAGTACACCAAACCAGGGGCCACTTTCTTGATACTATCATAATCCAAGCCATATTGCGATAGCTTGCCGGGTACGTAATTCTCAACTAATACGTCACATTTGACAGCTAAATCTCGTATTATGTGAGCACCCTTCTTAATGTCAATACAAGCGCTCTTTTTGTTGCGATTAGATGCCAAAAAATATACAGCATCTTTGGAATTGGGTAAAAAAGGCGGACCCCATTTGCGAGACTCATCACCACTGCCAGGTTTTTCGATTTTGATAACGTCAGCACCTAGATCGGCCAAAATCATCGTACAAAATGGACCAGCAATGATTCGAGTCAGATCGAGTATACGAATGCCCTTGAGGGGGTGTGTATCACTAACTACGTCATCAGTTGTAGTTGAGCTGTCATAAGAAATTGATTGAACTTGACGCCAGAATTGTGAACGCTGCAAAGGCGAAAAGATACGTGAGCGAACAACAAGCATAGTGGTATTTTAATAAGTTTTTAAGCAATTTCTGATTGTAAACAAAGTTTCTTTTTTTATAACACACGCACGTCTGAATATTCTCAAGTTATTAAGATTACTGAATGTTGAATGAATCGGATTCACAATAAAGAAAGACTGAGAATAACGAGAACTACGCTAAAAGTGAACTCAAGCAAAAAGTCAATATATGTATATGTATCTGTATAGCATTGTATCTGTATCTTTTGCTTATCATAATTTTGTGGAGAATTGTGTTCTTTCTATCAGCTTGAACCAACAAGTTGTTTATGTTTGCGAGTAGGTGATTTGGAAGACAAGTTTGTATAGCACATTTGAAATTCTTATATTAGAAGTGTGCTTGACATTAGTGACTTGTTTATGACTTTTAAGTTGTATCTGTTATGAATAAGTTTAAGAAAAATGAAAATAGAATGTACGAATGCTAGATAATTTCTTCGGGGCTATGTACAAAATTATTTAGAAAATCTTTAATTTATTTTTTAATTGCTTCAATAGTTTTCTTGGAAAAATTTAGCATAGACAATAATATTTTAATTGTTTAATATCTATGAAGGAAAAAAACGTTGGTTTTTTAAACTTTTCCAACAAAAATGTTTTTGAATAGGTATAAGTTTACACATGGGAAAATAATTTATAAAAAAATCATTCACCCGTTTCAAAAACATTTCGAAAACCAAAAATGTGCTTCTTTTTATTTGCGATTATAGATACAGTAGAAGGCAAGTCATGGATGAAAAAAATTGATAATATACAGTCCGTAACAATTGAATAGAGTCAGATATTGTTTTAACTTCAGTTATCTGTTTTGGGAGTTCTGAAAATTCTAGGTAAGAGCGAGAGTTTCTGAGATTAAGAGATATTTAACATTTTTTTAAGGTAACGACTTTTTTGCTAGTTTTGTATACTATAAAACGCATTTTTTTTACACTAGAATAGCACCACTGTGTTTACTTTAGTTAAAATGAAAACCCAATAATTTTTGTCTGAAATAGATTTTGTATTCAATAAATACAGCTTACGCAATTATTTTGTACAATCTCCCCTATTTTGAATAACTTCAAAAATGCGGACTTTCAATGCATGCTTTGGGCTTGATTAACATTTGGTATCAACAAGACGGTGCCACAGCCACATCGCATACAGCCAGGATTACAATGGAATTACTGCGAGACCTCTTTCCAAAACAAGTTATTTCAAGAAATGGTGATGTTGATTGGCCTCCACGGTCGCCTGATTTGACTGCTCTGGATTTCTTTTTGTGGGGATATCTGAAAAGCAAGGTTTATGCAAACAAACTAGAAACGCTTGAGCAACTTAAACAAAATATTCGTGATGAAGTTAATGAAATACCGCGTGAAATGTGTGAGAATGTAATGAAAAATGTGCTCAAAAGGGATCGCATTTGTGAGACTAAGAGAGGCGGACATTTATCTGATATTGTATTCTTACATATTTGCCGACATTAAATAAGACATTTATCAAATCAAAAATTATAAACAAACAAACTAGTATACCTTCCCAGCGGACACCCTGAACAATATTTAAATAGATCAAGAAAAATATTGGCCCAGACCTCTTTGATATTTTAGCTATTGCAGCTGTGTGAATCGGCTCATTGACTTGCTGGAAAATAATCGGCAACGGTCCAACAATATCCTGAAACTTAGGCAGAGCCGTTTCCAGTATAGGTTTTTATTACGATGCTGTCATTCTGCAGTAAACAAAAAATAAATCGATAGTTCCATAATATAAAATAGTGCCCCAAACCGTAACGCCTCCCTCGCCGCTGTGGTGATGGTCCAAAAACAAATTTTCTTTTCTTAAATCATGAAAGTAATAGTTGTACTATTTCCAATATCTCTTTCGCAGTAAATTCTCTAATTCCTCTACTTTTCATTGCCTTTTCGCCCATCGAGGTTGAACTTCTTTTCATCAGAAAATATCACTTTCCGGCAATCGTTTGAGCGACTGCTTCCTTCAGTGTTCCAAGACATGTGCGATCTTGCAAAACTCAGCCGCTGTTGTTTTTGCGCTTTGTTAAGTGGTGTTTTTTTTTTTAAGTTTAAGGAGTTTCAGGTGTCCGGCACTCTTAATTATTCTACTTATGGTCATACGGCTCACTTCTATCCTAGCTTCGTGTCTAATCTTACTTAGAAAATGAGTTGAATTGGAAGCCAACCTTCTATTGTTATAAAACAAAATTCGTTGTATAATATATGTATACATAAAGAACTAGCCAAAAAAGTCCCCTTATCATAAAAAAAAATATTAAAAGCTCTTAGTCTCAGAAACTCTCGCTCTTACCTTGTCGCCCAATGCATAATTCTTTGCGTACACATCAAAGAACTCCCAAAACAGTAAGTTTAAAAAAAAAAAAAAACAATATGTGAGGCTATCCAATTGTAACGGTCTGTATGCATGATACAACTAATAAAGACATGGCATTGCGCATGGTGCTATACAAAAGGTCAAACCATTGTCAATCTCCGTGTGTTCTTACGTGCAAAGAGTAGAACGAAACAAATGTTAAACGGGAAGGCGAAAACGAGAAGGCGCGAACTTCAGGTGTTCTTATGACGTAGATGCGCAGAACAAATCAAAAATGAAAATTGGAAGGCGTTATCTCTAGTAGTTGTATCATGGTCTGTATGCATATGCATACATAAATGACATTACGATGATAGAGAAGTCGAAAAAAGTGAGTCTGAGAATTCTGTCCGTCCGTTTGTTTGTCTGTCTAGGCCGATTTGCTTAAAATTTATTTGCTTTAAATTGTATATTTCTTATGTATTTGGGGTTCCCTCGGAAGGTATTTTAAATGTTTACTCTAGGCCCAAAAATAACGGTACCTACACACCTGCCATACTATTGTGAAGAAGAAGTTTAGTATTTTCGAAAACGGTTATAACAATTCTGATAAAATTTAAGCAGTGCTGTTTTGTTATACAGTCTTTATTGTGGTTATTCATTCAATTTGAATAAAATGTATGTATGACACAGGCAGTACATAAACTTTTAGTAATGAAATATTGCATTCTCTGTTTTCCAACAAAAGTACTAAAACCAATATTTGTTTATGTAATTTTCTAATTTTTTTTGTTCAAAATATTAAGCCCCAAAAGCAATTATCCAGCATGAGAGCAAGTTCGTGCGACCCAGTTGTGCATTTTGATTATAAGTTATTCGCTTTCAATATCTATTTGTGCTAACTCCATTCAGTGAGCTTTTTAGAATCCTTTAATGTAAAGATAAAGATGCCAGAAAAGCTTGTCAAATAAACCTTGGGCTCTTCTAAAACTTCAAATAGGAACTTTAGATCTTATCAAAAATGTCTCGTTGCCAAGATAATACTCGGCCAGATTCAGACCTCACCGTTCATAATCTTTTGTGTGATTTGCCACTGCATGGAAAGTAGATATTGTTTTTAAGAGTTTTATAACACTCTTTTAATTAGGTGAATTTTTAAATAATTAAATCAATTTTTGTTTTGAACTGCTATCCCCACTGACCCAATGGATCGTGTTTGAAAAAGATTAGACCAATTATTGTTGAAGCTTTTAAACGTTAATGAGGCTGACAGAGAAGAAAAATAAATATTTTAATTATGTATATTTTATTCAATAATTAAAAATTTAATATAATTCAAAAAAGTAAATATAATGAGGTTACTCATACTCATGCAGTCCTATGGTTCAAAGGTAATAAAAACGGAAGCTGACAAAACCTGTTTAGTACATATTAGAAACTGTTTTAATTAAAACATTAAATTAACTTTTATTAACAAAGTTCATCATTTACGTAAGACATACTGAAGCACTATTGCAGATGCTCGTAATTGTCCTTACGTTATGAAGCACCATGCACCATGATTAAAACAAATTTTCCGGAAAATCTGGAATTTATATTGTAATAAGATTGCGGTTAATGTGATGCGCATTGCAGTGTTTCGTTAAGTTTTCGATGAGTTTTGCCTACGGATGTAATTGAGCAAATGCACAAAACACAAATATTTTGTTGTGACTTAAGGCCCAACCATAATACGCGAAAGAAAAAGGGAGCAAGTGTCTAAACCCAAACGAAAACTTTCTTTCCGATCTGTAAGATACATATGTTGCCCATAATAGCCTTTAGAAATATGAAGAAAGAGAGAAGAAGAATATCAAGCCATCAGAAAAAAAGAAATGTCCGTCTTTTCAGGTTGGGTATACAAATCACATGTACAGGGTGGGCTAAAAGAAGTCATCCATCCGATGTTGTTTTTCTCTCTTTTTTTTTTTTGATTATGTTTATTTGAACCTTAAGAATTGTATTGGTCATGTCGAGAAGATGATATCGGCCAAATGGGCGCCGTCACAATTGATTGCTCATTTAATGCCATTTTTCATCACTTCAGTGAGAACTTCGGGCTACAGATTCTCGCACTCGTTTTGTATGTTGTCCTTGAGGGCTTCAAGAGTCTCGGGCTTGTTCACGTAAACACGGGACTTCAAAAAACCCCACAAAAAAATTCTGAAACGGTTAAATCGGGCGATCTTGCGGGCCAGTGCAAATCACCAAAACGAGAGATGAGGCGATCCGGGAACGCCGCCTTCAGAATATCGGTTCATGTCGGTTCATGTATCGCTCCATGGCTTGTTCACTTGTATTCTGCATTTGTCTAGTCCACAAATTTCAAAACAGATTTGACCTTGGCGGCCATTTGCAAAAATGAGAGCATGCGGGTGGCAATGGTACAGTGGATGTAGTGCTTGGTTGCTTAACCTGAGAGCTGTGAGTTCAAACCCAGCCTGGGCAGCAATTTTTATTTACTCCCCCAGTTTCAACTGAACGCCACCCGTGGGATTTTCGTGCGATATTTATCACCTATAATCTCAATCCACTGTACCAACTTTCTTTCCTATCTTTCTATTCCTTCTCTCTCCTCGCTCGCACATGTTAATTCATTATAAAGGTACAGTGGACGCTCACAAATTAGAACATTCGTTAATTCGAATCTTCCAGAAATTCGAACCTGAGTTTTTAATGTATTGAATAAATAAAATAAAAAGTGGAATCACCAAATTATGTATGTGATATGTATGTATGTATGGAGATTCCCTTCACGTTTTACTTGTCATACTTTAGGTTATACGCCTGCGAATATTTGATTCGCATATACAAATTTGGCTCAGTTTTGTTCAAAAACGAAACGTGATTTATTAAAAATGTCAAATAAACTTAAAAAACACTTTGTCTATGGAAACCAAAGTAAAGATTTTAATAAAGCTTGATTAAGGCGTACAAGGGAATCGTTTAGCTTTAGATTTTAATGTGAAAATATCTGCCATCAGCTATATGTATATAAAATCGAAGAAAAAAGTGATATTAGATGTTGTTTCCAACTCCTGTCAACAATTACCAATCGTTTCACACTCCGTAACGAAATCGTTGTATCAAGTTTAATTAAACCAAAAAAAAAACAAACAAGCATTACTGAATTGAATATATTCTACAAAAAGATTAATTGTTTATTAATAAAAGAGATTTGTGTGAAAATAATAAATTGTGGATGTGGTTTCACTCGTTTTTTACTATACCAGCGAATTAAAAAAAACGTCCAGAAATTTGAACATTTCGGAAATTAGAATTACCTCAGGAACAAAGTGGTTCTAATTTCTGAGTGTCCGCTGTATTAATATCCCTTTGAGTGCGAGTGCATTATAAAAAAAAAAAAAATCTTCCAATAGGGTGATTTCTTTTTGCCCACCTTGTACATATATGCGAAACCAATTCGCTCAGTTGTTACTTATGCATCTATTTTAGTTCCCGATTAACACTTTCAGACTATATTTTTAGTTTTTTAGTTCAAGTTGATTAATAGCCATTATAATTATATCCGCAATATAACATATAAACTTTTATTTCTTTGATATCAAAATGATGATCGGCAGAACAAAAAATACTCTGTAGGAAGCTGCACCCAAGCATCTATACATATAATAAAATTGTAACGGGTCGATGTCTGTACATTGAAGATATAGATGCAAAACTAATATGGGAAGTCTCTATTAGACCCACAGAAGCCAAAACAACCGTTTTTAGAATTTTTGTCTGTCTGTCTGTCTGTCTATCTGTCTGTCTGTCTGTCTGTCTGTATGTTTGTACGCGCATCACGCAAAAACTACTGCATGGAATTGAATGCGGTTTTCGCAGATTTATGGGTAGTACGCCAACTTAAAATATAGGCTACATTTTATCGCAGGAAAATATATAATTCTGGTCGTTTTTTTAATATTGCTGCAATCGAACGGTATTCAATGAACTTAACGCAAAATTTAAAGATTTTAAAGAAGTTAGCGTCTCACTTATATAATGGCGCTGGAAATCATAAAAGTAGCGCCACACTTACCTACATATACATGAATAGAAATAAGTTAGTCGTTCTGAATAGAAGTTACATCAAAAACATCATAGATGGCGCTATTTACCACCATATAGAAAATGTCTCATTCAGCGAAAGCAGAAATCGAAAAATAATGTAACCATAAAGAACGGTGAACGAGCAATATTTACGCCCAAAACTGATGAAGCGGAGCTGCCATAAATAGCAGTATCGGCGCGGAGCATCGTTTTGAAAGTGGGCATTCCAATTAGGTATAGCTTCAGAACTTAAATCTCCAACTTTGCAATTTAAACCGTTATGATACTTCGAAATAATATTATACAGAAGCCAAAAATCTTACAGCTGTAGAGCTGGTAAGCTATGTAGCTTTCATACCACGCATACCCCCCATTTTGAACCGGTTGTGCAAAAACAAAAATATACTGAGATACCTATTTTATTCTAAAATCCACGCGTACGAAGTAGCGGGCAAAAGCTAGTAATATAATAAAGAACATACGAGCAAGTTCGTGTGACCTTCACAAGACCTTCTGACAACTGTTAAGACCCCGACCCATAGAATCCGTTGCGTCCGTGCGTCAGGCAAATCAACTGACAGCTCGATTAAAAACACGCGTTCTTATGAAAAGTGGTCCATAGACAACGCATGCGGCAACGCAACGGACAGAAGTAGCCGAACTTTTAACTTTTTCTTCTCCGGCAATCCGTTGACAGCTGGTTGACAGCAATTTTTTTTCGATTTGAAGTGGTTTCGTTTTGGCATTGAACAAGAGAAATATATTTCTTCTTCTAAGGGTTTTGGTTGCAGTTGTAATTATGTAAAGCATAATTTTTTGCAGCATGTTCAAAGAAAAAAAAGAGAAAAAAATGGAACGTCAACGCATTCATTGGGTCACCCCCAATCCGGCGATCTGGCAAACGTCAACGGATGCGTTGCCGCAACGGACCAACGGATTCTATGGGTCGGGGCCTTTAGAATTTATCTTGTGAAATAATGTGTTTTACATTCTTTCGCAAGCTAAATTTTGTGGAGACTTTTTTTCTTAGCCGTTAGCCTGACACCTGGAATTTAGCTTGAAGTGTGTACTACTCAGCTAAAAACATAAGCTAAAATTTATCTTGGGTGGAAATTTGTATGGAAGATAAATTTAAGCGTGATCTTAGTACTAGGCTTAAGTTGTGATATAAGTTTTATAATAAATACAAAGTAAATTGATTTAAGTTTTAATTAACATAACCTCTTTTTTTTCTCACATTAACCACGCAACTCCCACCACAAAATGAAAATAAAACTGTTGCCGAGTTACTTGTAAGCGTAAACTAACTCTTCAAGTAGTATACACAAATGTAGCACTGAACTCAAACAAAAATGTTTTATGCCATTTCGTTTGTTCTTGTTTTGTTAATAATCATAATAATATCTTCATATGTAATTGAACGCAATAGAATAAAGCCGCAGTAACGCGCGGCCGGGACTGCTAGTTATTATATATATATTAAACAATATAGTAATAAAATTATATACATATCGATCAAATCAAAGCGCGCTAGAATTAGTTTAATTCTTTTCCAGACTTAAAATCCTTGGCTTTTCATGTGGCTCCTCTTCCTCTCCTGCTTGGAACATCTCCTAAAAGTGTCTGTTGTTTATGCTGTTTTATAAATTTGTATTATCTAACTTACCGGATCATAAACGATTTTAACAATAAGAGAACAGCTAGGACATGTGGCTACTTCCTCACCTTCAACTAACTCGCCCTGAATACAATACATAAAACTTTATTTGTAAACATATCATAGAATCCGTTGCGTGCGACAGCTCGACTAAATACGTGTTTTGTTAGCCATGACCACGGACCAATAAGATACAGACCGCCAACTCACTGTATGGTCTCTCTTTTTGCCAACAAGCTAAAAATCAGCTGATATGCCATTTATTTTGAGAGTGCGACGCTCTCCCTTGCTTTTAAAACCCATTAAGCAAACACACAGCTAAAAAATAAATGGCATACGCAGGTATAGTTGCCAATTGCCATTACAAAATGCACAGAGAGAGATGTACACGTATTCACAGACTGGAAAAATATTTCGAGGGTGTTTCAGGCAAGAGGAGTACGAGTTGGCGGTCTGTATATTGGTCTGTGGCCATGACCATCATACAACTAATAAAGATAATATGGCATTGCGCATGATGCCATACAAAACGCCAAACTATTGTCAAACTCCGTGTGTTCTTATGACGTAGAGCGCACAAAAACATAGACATACTATATACATGTAAAAGTAATTGTATCATGCGTGTTGGCAGTCGATACGCGTCAACGGACAAAGTACCCGAAATTTTAACTTCAAAAATTTCCCTTCGTTTTGAGACAACGGATTTTATTGGCTGGGCCTTTAGAGCAGAGAGAAGATACTAATAGAGAGAGGCAACTTCGTCGATGGCTCTCTTTTAGCCTCAAGCTGCGATTCGGCCAACAACTTGCATCTGTATTAAACTCCATATAAAAAAAATGTGAGGACAACAGATGCAAGTTGCTGTCCATAGACCTTTAAATAAGAGAGAAAGACACACATTTTTTTTTTGATTTTGTTTGTTCTGGACAAGGATAAAACATGTATATACCGATAGAAATTCAACTCATTATAAAAATGTAAACAAAAATCTTTGCGGGGACGGAGGCGAGGAAAGTTGTTTCTCTCTATTAGTATCTTCTCTCTGCTTTAGAGTTGCATGTACTTACCTTCGATATTTGGAATCTATCGCCGCACGGACAAGGATAGTAATACATTTCATCTTCTTCATCATATTCAAAGTCTTCAATTTCAACTTCGTCATGGTATATACTCATATTATTTTTAATTCTCATGCGAACATAAATAACACAAATTGAATTTAGGAGTATTGATGAACCCGTAGTCGTTAGCGTTTTTGACCCGGCCGCCCAGCCAGAAAGAAAGAACTAATAGAGAGAGATAACTTTCCTCGCCTCCGTCCCGCTAAAGCTTTTTGATTACATTTTTTATAATGAGTTGAATTCCTATCGGTCATCAAAGAGGATATATACATAGAGTCCAATCTTTCCTACGTTCCATCCTCCTCTGCTAAAATTTTCGTGGTCTCTTTCCTATTGTATTCAATAATCGTGTGAAACAACAACAAGAAACGATGTAAGTAAGTAGTAAGGTGTGAACGCACACATGTTTAACAAAAAGAACAATATGACAGTTGTAGCACACACACATGTTTAACAAAAAGAACAATATGACAGCTGTAGCTTGTAGGCAAAATCAAAACAAGGCACAAGATTGGACTCTATGTATATATCCTCTTTGATCCAGACCAGTGATCCAGACGCACAACGAAAGATGGGATGTTCACAACTTGCTTGCGGACACTAAAACATTAAAAAAAAAAAATCAACAATTAAGAAACAAGTTCCAGCTCTAAAAAACATCTAAAATTATTAAAAACAACCAAGTTCAGTAACTTACGATCGATTTGCTTCTTGAGAAGGCAAATACCAAAGGACGTTGAGAGCCGGTACAGCGTTGATATCAACAAATGAAATGTCAAAATAGTAGTTCTACCTTTTTGCCGTGTTTGAGTTAGTGGCGCTGGCGTATAAGTGGAACCATCGTGAAGTTGGCAACTAGCAGTCCATGTATAGTATGTCAATGATTAGGGGTATTCACGATCTGGTGAATATACAAGTCTTGTAATGGATAAAACAAAATTTAACAAAGACAAAGCCAAAAAATAAACGATCGAAGAACCCATGTTAAGGACATCTATAGTTTGCTGCAGGTTTAAGGTTTTTAAAGTTTAACCTAATCGTCAGTAAATTGACTTCAACTTTAATCACAAATTAAAAGTTACTAATACATTACTTTCATAAAGCAATACATTGTACACAGACTTTTTTGATACACTGTTTAACTAGTTTCCTATTGGGGAATTCCCAAATGGAAAAATCTTAATTACATTCTTTTATAGTTGTTATATACGTGAATTTCTTTGGGTAGTTTTCCATCCATTCTTCGATGTAATTAGTTTCTGCATTATGACTCAAAAACCAAGGCTCTGATTCTCTAGAAAAAGCCAATCGCGAACCGTGTCGATTAAATCAACTTCCGATACTTTACTTCATGCAGTCATAAATGAATCCAACGGATGATGAGTATTTTTTGTTTTTGTTTTATTTGATTGGTCTTCGAAATGGGGGAAATAAAAAAGAAACGTGAAGACTTTATTATGTTGCTTTTTTTTGTCGAGTTCATCGACTTTTTGTGCATACAAGTCCTTCACATGCCTTTAATTTGGAAAATACGCAGAAATAGCCAAACAAGTTATAAAATTTAAATCGACATATCTGTGCAGCGGCAATCACTTCATCATAAATATCATCTACGGATCTACCGCAGTTACACGGGTTTGTCAATTACTTTAATTGGATATCGCCACATACTAGACTTAAATAATTGTATTAAATTATTTTTTTTTTTTTTTTCAGAAACAGTTTTTTTATAAAGGTTAAAATAAAGACTGATTGTAGATAGAAGATGTATAAATGATTTAATACTATTTTTGTTTGCTTGAAAGACGATATATGTAGAACTTTGTAGTTTCCTGGTTGAGTTTAAATTTTGGGATGAATTTTCGTTTGTGACCAAAAACAAATTAAAGTCAGTTGCGATAAATTTCGCCCCCAATTAAAATTCAAATGATCATTTAATTGGAATTACCATGAGGAAAGAAGAATACCAAGCATTTTATCTTCGGTGTGCTGACGACAAGGTGGTATGGCCTTACATTGTCAATCGCCCTCTATACTTCAAACAAGGTAGCTGATATAACTAGTGTAGACCCTGTTGCAAGCTAAAATTAGCAGAAGAGCCTCCTTAGGCTCCACCGAACACGGTAAAATATCCGGCAGGCAAAAACTAAAGTCTTCGATTTATTATCTTCCCCAGTAGATGGGCCTTAATGGTTTCATTGAATTTATTTCATTATCGATGCGTGACGCATCTACAAAAAACTCGTCTTTTTCGCTACTTAACGTTCACTGTAAGTACGTGTGCTGAACTAGACTGCATTCTAATTGATTTATAGATAGGGTGGTCGAAACCTAAGTTCAAGTTTCAGTGTCGAAGGCTTTCCTACGATATTTTCCAAAAAGGTAACCTCACTTTGTTCTATCCTACCAGATGGTATCTTTTGTGCAAAAGCATACTGCATCCAACTTATATGAGGTAGGTACGGTGTTTCTTCGCAGAATTTGCATGTTTACCTACTTGTTAGCTCTAGGTTATATATAGGATGTAAATTAGTCTTTTTATTTTGCTGTTTCTACCTCAGTTTATGCAGGCTAAAAAAATTCTCTGGCTAAAACCAAAACTGGAGTACATTTCTAACATAATAAGAGATGTTTCTGCCCCTTTCCTCCTTCAAGTTAGAATGTGTGATTGTACATTAAATAGGTTATTATAAGTTTTTAGCGGGATTTGAAATACTTCGCGAGTCAGCCATTCCATCAGTCCGCCTATTTTGAGTTGTTTATTGAATGCAACTGTGTTCTGGAATCCAGATCAGAATGACCTTAAAGTTGATGTCAACACCAGCTAGCTCATCTTTTTTAAGCTAGTCCACTTTGTAACATCTGGAATCCAATAAATGACAGTACTTCCAATTAAAACAGAAAAGACGTCAAATGAAACGCCTTATTAATAAAAGCTTGTCTTTGATGAATCCGTAAAACCATTTTTTTCAAAACTCTTTCATGACATCTGCATCAAGTCGCAGGATACAATGTTTTTTTATTTAAAGAAGAAGTAATCGGCAGCTACCTATGGCTTAGTAGTTAGTCAGGTTCTGGGTCCAATACCTCACTCCAAATAATTTTTGGTGTTCTGCTTGACAAATCCTTCAAGAGTAAGACTTGTCACGAAAAAGCAGTGCATCTCTGCTATTAGTAATAGATTTGGTGGGAATTTATTGGTCAGTTCTATTCATGCATAGTTTTAAAGCACATACATTAATATTTTTCTTGGTTATATCTTAAGGCTCCTTTTGTGACGATGCTAGTCGATCTTGAAACCTCCCTTTTAATTACAAAAAGAAATGATTAGGCCTGTTTGATGTTCCCTGTCCCAGTGTGCACTGGGGAATGTCAGTGCAATTCGTTCAACTGTCAAAAAACTGCATAGCTGCTCGGGTTTTGATTTAACATCGAACAGCCCAGTGCAACATAACGATTTTTCCTGCGAGCATTCTATTTCCACAACCTCCCCATTATTATCAGAAAGCGTATATTTTGGCATTTCGACTATAAATATTTTAATAAGTTACAAAATAATCTACAAATTATTTAATATTTACCAGATATAGTATATACCAAATTATTTCTTCTCCGAAATTGAACTTCTGCTAACAGCTGATTTAAATTTTGACAGCTCTGATTTCTTACCCCAAGTAAAAACCTGGGGCGCGTGAGAGCGCATTCAGTGCGCGCCCCGTGTTCACATCAAACACAGTGCAAAAACACTGGGGTAAAAAAAGTTTGGTGCAGGGAAATAAGTCCCCGGGTACTAAGTCCACCGAGGGACTTTATTCCCACTTAGTGGGAACTTAGTCCACTTAAGAGAAGTGGACTTATATCCCATGCAAGGTGGGAACGTGCTCCACTTTCTTGTGGGAACTTAGTACACACTTCGAATCATGAAGAGGGAACTAACTTCCAACAATAATAGTTTAGAATCTTACAAACTGAACTATGTGCAAAGTTTTTTGTTATCTATAAGCAGTTTTGCATACACCCAACTTCGCACCTACTTCAAATCTAACAGTGAGCCCAAGCAGGGGGGCAGCATACTCCCTTTTCCGATGTAAGCTTCGTATGCCATTTTTGCATATTTCTTAATTCTCTTGTTTTGGAAAAGGAAAAGGGAACGTATTTCACATCAAAGTGGAATTAAATTCACACGATTTTCTTGGGATTAAATTTTCACCATTCATGGAAAATAAGTCCACTTCTCTTAAGTGGACTAAGTTCCCACTAAGTGGGAACAAAGTCCCTCGGTGGACTTAGTACCCGGGGACATATTTCGCTGCACCAAAAAGTTTCACATCAAACGTTTCAGTGCGTGTTGAGTGTGCACCAAGGCGCCCCAGTTTCGAAATCAAACAGACCTATTATTATTAATATAAACGTCAGACAGTTTTTTTTTTAAGCTCGGATTAGTACGAGTAAGTCTAATTTTATTTGTTCATGTACATAATTAAATTCAATAAAAATTTTAAAAATTTGATACTTTTATAATCTTTCTAGGGAACGATCGTTAAATCTGACTCTACTTGAACTAGAGAACATTTGGGTTCATAGAGTTTAATATTAAGCCCCGAAAACAAAAATATATTTCGTATTAATTTATTTAATCACCGAACTAATGATGTGACTGCGTGTTGGTTGATGTCATTTATTTACCTTTAACTTTCGTTAAACAAACACAAATTAAAAGTCACGTTTCTTACTTACAAAACATGTAAAGATTAATCTTATAGCCACAATCATGGGGTTATTCGTTCTTGTGGAAAGTTTTTGGTTTTTAACAATGCACAAATGGAAGTGCCTTAGCCTTGAATTCTTTAGAAAATATAAAGATGTCACTTTTGCTTCTTCTTCTTCTGAGATTCTTTTAAAAGTTATTAAGATGAGGTTCTGAGAGACTTGATATTTAAGAAAAATAACAATTACCATGCCTAATGATACGACTTTCTTTAAACTTAATATATATAACAAGAAAAAATTATTTACAAAAATTAATTTTTTTGTTAATGTTGTTTAGAAATGTTCTTATCTCGAGCTCAAGCCAAATTTCAAAGTTCGTAATAAAATGCATGGCCTTTATGTACCTTACATGCTTAAAAATAAACCAACGCATGCACAACAAATTAAAAAGTATTGTTTTTTAAAGATATTTATCTTTTTGCAATTTTGAGATGCCTTGCCATATGAGATTTTATTAAAATCGGTTTTGCCATTAAGGATTTGAAAACATTTGGTTTTATGGTGGCCATTGAAAGCATGCAACACGACACACGCCCTTCCAAAAGTAAATTTTTATGACTATGAAGTATTTGCTTAAGAAACTGCAGATAGTATCTAATATAGAGAATTTGCTTTTTAACCCTTTTTCCGGAAGTAATTGGGTTCTTTTTTAAGGCCAAGAATTTAGCTTTATTATAAAGATGAGGGTTTGAAAATGTTTTCGGGCAAGTGGCCGCCGCGGCTGGCTCGAATAAATTCTAGCCGAGAGGCCAAATTTCGACCACTTTTTGCAGCAATTGGGGCCGTATGTCAGCAATAACGCTACGAATATTCTATTGCAAAGCGTCAATCGTCTCGGGGTTATCTGCGTAGACAAGTGACTTTACATGACCCCACATAAAATAGTCCAGCGGTGTTAAATCGCACAATCTTGTAGGCCACGCCATAGGTCCACGGAGCAAGATAATGCGCTCACCGAAAGTTTTCTTCAATAAATTGATTGTTTCGTTGGTTATATGGTATGAATCGCTGTCTTGTTGGAACCAAAGGTCTTCCACATCAACATACTCCAATCAGACACGAAAAAGTCATTAATCATGGCTTTATACGTTCCCCACTTACTGTAACATTATGGCCGGTTTCATTTTTGAAAAAATATGGACCAATGATTCCACTCACCCATAAAGCACACCAAACAGTTAGTTTTTGTCGATGTAACGGTGTCTCAACATACACTTGAGGACTACCATCACTCCAAATGCGGCAGTTTTGCTTATTGACGTATCCATTCAACCAAAAATGAGCTTCATCTCTGAACAAAATTTTCGTGTGATAATCGAAATTCGTTTCGCCAGTATAATGTTTTTCAAAATAAATTTGCACGATTTGCAAACTTTGTTCAGGAGTAAGTCTATTCATTATGAAATGGCAAACCAAACTTAACTTAATCAAGTGACAGCTGTCAAAAAGACCAGCTCAGACAAAATATTGCCAGATTTCTAAAAATAAACACCCTTTATAAAAAACAAAGTGTACATTTCTTTATGTGATGTGTGACTAGGGTTTGAAGATGATTGTTAAATACGCCATTATATTAAGTTGGATGACAGGGTTCACTAAGAATTCGAAGCAAAACCATGAAAAATGGTTAATATTTGAAATTTGTCCACAAGTCTTAAGAAATGAAATAGTGACCCATCTCTTTTTGGCGCGATTCCCTAGATTGTAGCATTTTTCACATTCCTTTCCTCCTCGAACTCAAAAATATGCGATCCTGATTCATAAATTAAACAGTAAGCAGCTGATTTGAAAAATGTCACAAATCATGTCTCAATTATCTATGGAATGACAGTAAATATCTCAACGTATCTTAATGTGTCAAAAAGTTTAACTTAAAAACAAACGTAATGATTTAAATGAGTTTTTTAAGAAAGGTTCATTTTGTCAAGCCCAAGCAACGCCTGAAAACATTGTTAGTATAAAATTGAGCGCTAAAAGTTTGCGCTCATTAAAATAACCTCTCAATCTGTCAGCCTAAAAAGCTGATGATTATCTTTAAAGGTATGTAAAGTCAAAATGAGTTTGCAAATAATTTTGACATCGTTAAAAGTCTGTGTAAAGATGTTGTGGGTACTGTACTTGTAGGAACGTACAGCAATACTCACCCATGAAGCATGTTTAATGCCACTTACCTTAAAAAAAAAAAAAAGAAAACACTGCACGTCACGAGCACGGCCGACATGATGTGGACGCACCTTTTACTTAACAACATCGAGGTCAAGGTCATTGAAGAGCGTTGATATTAACCTCGATGTGGCAGAGCATAGGTATATACTAAAATGCCAGACAAGCATTAATTTATATTTGTGGTCTTCGCTTAATTGTTTGTAAACAAATCTACGTCAACGTTCTTATTGCAATTGCATTGCAATTGTCTGACTTGTTTAAGAAAAAAAAAACTAAAATTAAATAATTGTTGTTATGTAAAAGTTTCTAGTTGATTTTGCAACAACAATGACGCATGTTATGGATTTTTTTACAACCAAAGTTTTCAATCTTTCGTTCAATTAAAATGTCAATAAATATTTTAATTTTTTATCAGATATACCTACTATAAAGCTTGTTGCTTGTTCATTCTAATTTTGCAATCAATCTTTGCTATGTATTTGTATACATTACATCAGAGTGATGGTTAAAAAATGAAATAAAATGTAAATCTAAAGAATCCTGTTACCTTGCAAATAAAGTAGAGTCTTTAAAAAATTAAATACAGTTGGAGCTAGACGAGACAAGAATGTTTAAGATTTGGGCACAAAAATTGGCATTAGGTCTTATCGTCCAAAACCATTACGTCCAAATTAAAAATGTCACAACGCCCAATTTTTTGTTTAATAAATTTGTTGTTGAAAGATGTACCGCAATTTGGGCGAATTGACATTAGTATTAGGCATTTTGACATTACTTAATACGTGTTACACGGCGGCGTCGTCGGAGTGCTTCAGGTTCGTCATCAGCTGACATTTTGTTCGATGCATCAATGAAAGTCCCAACTTCCCAACAACAATTTCTTGCTAATGCAAACAACAAAAGTCGATTCATTGCTATGTTTTCTGAGAAGTTTAAGGCTGTAAACATCCTAGTGAGGCAAGCCAAAAATGATGCAGATGTTTTAATAATCGAAACAGCCATAGAGAAAGCTGAGAAACGCACGAGTATTGTTGTAGGGGAGGATGTCGACCTACTAGCAATACTGATAGCACGCGCTCCTCAAGACAAAAAGATCTATTTTCGAAAACCAGGTAAAGCTAAAATGGAAAATAAATTATACTGTACTCACAGTTTAGCCGCTTACCCAAAATGTCAAGCCCACATCTTATTTTTGCACGCATTTACCGGTTGTGATTCAACTTCTGCTCTCTACAACAAAGGCAAATTAAAAATTTTCAAGCTTTTCGAAAATAGTGACGATCTGATAAAATGTGCCGAAGTGTTTGCCAGAGCCGATTGTCCTCCAAATATTATTTTTGAAAATGGTATACGTCTACTTCTAGCATCTTACAAAGCACATTCAAAAGAAGATAATAACGATGCATTAAGATATTCTACATTTGTCCGACTGACTAGGCTCAATAAGGCTGTACAATTATCTTCCCTTCCTCCAACATCTGCTGCTGCTCAACAACACCTTTTTAGAGTGTACTATCAAGTTCAAGCTTGGTTGGGAAGAGATAATATTAATCCGGAAAGCTGGGGATGGGCATAACGAAATAATGTTTTGGAGCCTATAACCACTCTGCTTCAATCAGCACCTAATGAACTTCTTACAACAATATTTTGTAATTGTAGTAAGGGTTGCGGTTCTAATTGTGGTTGTCGAAAAGCGGGATTAAGTTGTTCTTTAGTTTGTGGTCAATGTCATGGAAAGTCGTGTACAAACTCAGTCCAAATTGATCCATATGCAGAGGACGATAATGACGAATCATTACTTAACATGCCTATGCCAGATGTTAATTCATAATTTAAACTAAATTTTGAAGAAAGTGCAAAATAGGGCTACTTTTTGCGATACTTACGGTTCTTTAAATTGCTCTAACTTTTTAACGGTACATGCTACGAACAAGATACTAGAACCGTTTTTGTGAAAAAATTTTTCATCTACAAGTTTGTACTACAAAATTTTTCTCTAAAACAAACTGGTTTTAAGTAATTATCAGTAATGTGGGAGAAAATGCGAAATAGGGCGATACTTACGATTCTTTAAAGTGCTATAACTTTTTAACGGTACACGCTAAGGACAAAATTATGATAACCATTTTTGTTGGAAATTGCTTCAGCAACATGTTTGTAGAACAATTTTTTTCTCTAAAACTAACCGTTTTTGAGTAAATTTGAAAAAACCCATTTTCATGACCTTTGACCTTGAATAACTTACGTAGCGGTCATCGGATCGGTGAGGAACTCTCTCATTATATTAAGAGCCCCATTACCAATGATCGTGCCAATTTTCAGCCAGGATCTAATTTTTTCCTTTCTTTGGCATTTTGTTGTCTATTTTTCCTGGACTATTATGACGTTGGAAACTTTCAGACGTTAACGACGTTTACGTTGGTTTTACGAGGTTTCATGAATACCCCTAATAACAATAAAAATGATTTTTTTCTACACATTACTCGATTACGTTATTTGGCGAAAAATATAGTTTTAAATTATTTTATATCACTTAACAATATTTTTTGGTTATTTCTGTATTTATAAAATGGAATTTTGTTTCGTAATCGTTACTTATTCACCCACGAAAAACAAATTCATTGAAAAAATTAATAATTTTCTTTGTTCTTCTCTGCTCTTTTTGTTTGATCTTTCTTTCTTTACTGAAAGTTCAGAGTGGGAACAGATCTAAATGCACGCCAGGTTGTCAAAATCTGATGTCATTTTGACAGCTCATTGAAATTGAACAACAACAAAACCACCATGAAAAGTAGACATTTCAAGCAACAATGTACCGGCATAAATTCGCAAGGACCCAAAAATTCGTGACATTGTGGTGGACGGTTTGAGTCCTTGCAAAGACAGCATTTCACAATGTCCATTACACGACATGACGACTTTAAGACAGATAAATACGTCATAATGATGTCAGATGGACAATGCAAGGACCGTCCAATGCTAGCTTAAGTATGGACTGCGAGGAGCCAATTTCACTTTGGTTCCAAATTAGCGCCTTATTTTCACGGCGGTCAACTATGGAAACAAAATGATCTTGACAGATGACAAACAGTTGACTGCGGATTTCCGCTTTTTTATTTTCATTAAAAAAAAATCAAATTTTGAAAAGCATATTTATGTAGATACACATATCTCACGGCAGACCTCCTGGAGTTCACGCAAGAGGCACATAATACATATGTACGTGTTTTTTAACCAGCTTCCGAAGGCCTATCCTATAGAACATTAAGTGTGGAAAATCGCCTTGTTGGCAGAGGTTTCTCCAATGTTCTGCTTGTTCTTTGTGGAAGTCTAGCATGGATAACTTGGTCGGTGTTTATCTATAGAGACATGATAGTTATTTTTCAATCAAATACAAAATATTTATAATAACTTTAATACTACGTTTTCATTAGAGCAAAAAAGGTGATTTCGTAGAAAATTTCCAAATTTGACTCCACTGCCCATACAAAATAAAATTAATTTTTTTTTGATTTGGACGAAATCAAGGTTGCAAATTATGTGAAAACAAATCAAACGCAACTAAATTGAAAACAATTGAATAGAATATTTTCCAAAATGGCAGTTTGAAACAAAATCCAAGGCAACGGAAAAAGTAAACAAACCAACATGCAAAGCAACGGCAGAAGTAAACAATACAAAATAACAATTTTGAAATAAAATCCAGGGCAACGGCAGAAGTAAACGAATCAAAACAAGAACAAAAAATGAAAAGGTTGTACAAAAGAACAAGAAAGAAGATAGTCTGTTGTCAAATCAAATGTGCAAACCTAGATCAAAACATTTTTTTAGCAAATTTTCAAATATCCTAATTTCGGCCCTAATGAAAACGTAGTATAACAAACAAAAAGTTAATTAAAAAAAAACACAATTCGAACATTTTTAAATAAAAAACCACAAAAACCATGGACCTAATATGTTATTAGTTCCATGAATAGTTCATTGAAAATAAGTTTCTTGTAGGGAAATATTTCACAACCTGTAACGCAAGGCGCTAGCGTATTTTGGCGACTCATTCCAGAAGCCCATACTTATTAGGTTTATGCCTCCGCGGAACGCAATTAGTCGCTTTTTGCTTGAACAACCTTGGTTAATATTAAAAAGTTATTTCCAGAATGATCCCAAATAGTGCCTTCTTTGAAACGAAGTTCTGGCGGAAATGAAAGCACCTAATGCGCCTGTTTTAAGCTAGTATTACAGGGTCATCGAAATCTGTCAGTGCAATGACATTCTGACGTCATAATGACGTAATTATCTGTTATTAAAGTCGTCATGTCGTGTGATCGCCATCGTAAAATGCTGTCATTGCACTGACAACCAGAATGACAAGCACAATGACAGAAATGTTTACGCCATCGAAATGACAATTTTCGATGACCGTGGTATCACCCTGTCATTGTTGATAGGACACAATGACAGATTTTTTGATTAATTTGTCATTGCAATGACAGTGTCCCAACAATGACATGGCAGGAATTTCTGCCGTGCCATTGTTGTCAAGGTTGGCTAAATAATTTAAAAAAAGTTCCTATCGCTTTCCATTTATATTATGCAATTTATTAGACAAAATGCTTGAAACAAAAAGCATATAGGTATACAATAATTTTTAGCAAGTTTAATTAAAAGGCCTTATCTTTCCGCGCGGGTTCAATATTTCTGGTGGAGTAGGAGCTTTGAACTCTCATAATTCAACATCATAGTACAAAGCAGCTCAATATGGTCTGAGTTCCCATGGAACTTGACTTTCCATGGCGGTTGCTCTCCAACAAGATTTTCAGGACAAAGAAGTTCAGTCAATTTGGCTTTCAAAATAAAAGTTGGTTCAAAGCGCATTCCGTAAATACCCCACCATTTTTCATCCTTTCGCATAACCCGGTGGAACCAATCAACTAAATCACTCAAGAGATCCGCAAGAAGAAGGTATAGGTATGTATGACCCTTTTGTCTCAAGAGCATTTTTTGGACCACACAGAACGAACTCTTCGTGAAGGTCTTTGGTTGTCGTCTTCTTCTTGGCCTTTGCTTTCCTCCAATATAATATAATATTGCTAGAATCGCCATCTCCAGTGTATTTTTTCTTGACATTTTTATTATTCTTTCATTTGCTGTAATTGGAATAATATTATTTATTGTTTTTAATATAAATTATTTTGATCGAGGAATTTTACAAACTCACGTCAATATTTGCAGGCGCTATGACTCAATTTATGAATGTCGTGTGATCGTCATTGCGAAAAATGACTTCTGTCATCGCGGTTTCAGGTCACCATCAATGTCAATGCAATGACACCGAATGTCAAAAATCACAATGACAAGCTCTGCCCGTCATCGCATTTTGGGACACCAATGACAGACATGCGCCATTCGTCTGACGTTACAATGACTTATTTTCTTGTGACTTCAGAAATTCATTGCAATGACAGATTTCGATGACCGTGTAATACTAGCTTTACGCAAGTTTGTGCAAAAAGTTCCTCGTCTTCGTAGGGGAATGGAACGAATATAAGACAAAATTCACGAACATCAACTCGCCGATTTATCTCAACAGGTCAACATTTCACGCTTTAGCCTGAGGCTGCACAAAGATCTCGGATTATTCGCTTACAAGGTCCAATTGACTGAGAAATCGCTTGGCAGATTTTGTCTTAGAGCAGCTTGATGGATTTGTACGACCTCTGACTCGCCATGCCACACAACACAGCCCATGCCACAATCGATCTTTCTCCCGCACCAAATTCCCCAATCGTGTTCTAATCTTCTTGGCGATGTCAATTGGTCGCCTTAGAGCTGCGATCACAGATCGCACCCATTTGGATTTTTATTTATGGGGAACCGTAAAGGCCAAAAATCTGAAAACGATTCAAGCAATAAATGCCAAAATCTTTGAACCACAAATGGATCAAGACAGAGAGAGATGAAATTTTGTCAGCAATTGAAGCATCAAAAAAATAGATTCTGACAACGTTTACAGAAATGCAACATTACATTAACTGGTACCAAGCCTTAGTACGGAAATGGTAAGAATTTCTAGATCAATATATGAAGACACTTCAGCAGTTATTTGGAATGGTAAAAGTAGGACTGTCTTCTTCCCAAGAAACAAAAGGGTCAAACAACGGTGTGTTCTAAGCGCGTTGCTTTTCATCTTTCTAAAATACTTACTTAAGGTGGCGCAGACAGTCCCTTGTGGACCACGGCCTCAACCAACAATCATACCCAGCTAGTGACCTCCAGTTGCGCACACCAAGTTGGTTGAGGTTATTTTCCACTTGATCGCGCCAATTAGCGTTTTCATCCATACGCTCCACATGTCCCAGCCGTCTAAGCCGATGTATTTTCAGCTTCTTTATCAGGTCAATGTCGCTGTATAGCCCGTACAGTTCGCACTTGAATCTTCTTCTCCATACTCCATTGATACATACAGGACCGAATATCCCCCGAAGAATCTCTCTTAAAGCACCCCAGCCTGTTTTCATCCGATTGTGTCAGTGTCCATGTTTCTCCACCATGGACCGGGATGATAAGGGTCTTGTATAGTGACTCCTTGGTCTTTTGAGAGAGGGTTTTGCTACTAAGATGCCTTCTAAGCCCGAAGAAACAGCGATTGGCAAGAGTGTTTCTTCGACTGATCTCTTCACTGATGTTGTTCTGAAAGGTTATAGTGGAACCCAAATAGACAAAGTCCTTGACAACCTCAAAGTTATATCTGTCCATTGTGACGTTTTGTCCAAGCCTACGGTGATGATGTTCTGCACCCGAGGACACCATATACTTTGTTTTATCTTCATTTACAATGCTCGACTGACACGGAACATCGTTCTTCCAATAATGTCAATATTGTTGAAGTTAATAATAACTTTAGTATGTTACCTTTTATTTTAGTTAATACTTGTTTAAGTTGATATTTGCTAAATTTAATTATTAGGAGTTCTATATTTTTCTTTAAATCAAATAATTAAATTAAGCTTGTTTTTCTTCTCAGTCTAAATTCTTAATTCTTTGTAAATGGTTATTTTAAATAAAATTCCTAATTTAATAATAAAACAAAAACCTACATTTATTATTAAATACAATAGGTTATGGGCTCAGCTACGCTGTTTTTAAAATAATTATAAATTAAAAAGAAAAGAATTTAGCTTTGTTATTGACCGTTAGAAAGAACATAAAGATAATAAGAAGATGGATCTAGTGAAGCATGTTAAACTCTTGACTGGTGAAGCAGATTGGCCAATATGGAAGAGGAAAATGAGGGATCTTCTTGATTATCACGAAGGAGCTGTTGATGTCATTGATGGAAAACTAGTTAAGCCTACAGCGTTGAATGCGGAGGCGACAGAAGCTGCAAAAATTGAATTCAAGATGAAGAGCGATTTGTATAGAAAAGCCAATAGTTATTCCAAGTCAATGATAACTAGTTCTATAACGGATGCAGTTTACCAAAAGATTATGGACAAAGAAACAGCATATGATGCATGGAATGCATTGAAAAATCAGTTTGAAGCAACTTCAAAAGATCAATTGTTCAAAATATGTACTGATTTCTTTAGTTTCAGCTGGAAGACAGGCGATGATGTTTCTACGCATATAGCTCAGCTAAGAAATTTATGGAATGAGCTAAACAATGGTCTTAAAGCTAAGGAGAAAACCGAATTACCAGATTTGATGCTAGTGTGTAAAATTTTACACATTTTACCAAGTAAATACGACTCTTTTAAGTCAAGTTGGATGCTTTTAACAAAGGAAACAGAGAAGACTTTTGATGAGTTAACAGCACAGCTATGTATGTTTGAAAGAAATTTTCAAAAGCCCTCAGATAGGGACGAGAGTTCTCAAGAAGCACTTACAGCAAGAACAGAAAAGAAAGATCAAAGAAAAGTAAAGAACAACTGGTCAAAAAATCAAGATACGTGCAATTACTGCAAGAAAAAAGGACATTGGCTGCGTGATTGCAGAAAATGGATATCTGATGGACGTCCAAATAAAAATAAATCACTATATGCCACCAAGAGTGATTCGGTTGACGTAAATGCTTCGCTCGTTTCAGTATGCAACGAAATACTAACATATGAAGAAAAATTGAATGATTGGTGGATTGACAATGGAGCGACAAGACATGTTACAAATTCACCAGATTATTTCTACGAATTTCAAGAATTTGAGAGTCCCTGTAGTATTCAGGCAGCTGGAAAGGAAATTCTACATGCAGTTGGCAAAGGAAGTATTCGGGTTATTTGCAAAGTAAATAACAGAGAGTTGAAAACTACACTCAAGGATGTTTGGTATGTGCCTAATGTATCAAGAAATTTATTTTCTGTTTTAGCAGCTCAGGACAAAAATAAAAATAGTGTGTTCAAGTCATCGGCCACCAAATGCTGGCTTCAAGTAAATGGAAAAATATTGCTGTGTGGTTATCGTAAGACGAATGGCTCATTATACAAAGCAGATTTAAGAACACTTGTCAATGATGAAGGGTCTTGTGTACATGTTGCAGTTGCAGAAAGCACAACGTTACAACTTTATCATGAGCGATGGGGACATCAAGACAAACGACATGTAAAAGAAATGCTGGAAAGAGAACTAGGAATACAAGTTAAACTAGATAACAATATTTGTGAGCCGTGTATTTATGGAAAAATGCACCGATTGCCTTTTGGAACTCGGAGAAAAGCAACCTAACCAGGAGATCTTATATCAACTGATGTGTGTGGACCATTTAGTTTTTCTTTCAAGAAAAAGCGATATTTAGTTGTGTTCAAGGACAGTTTCACAAAATTTCGATATGGATTTGCAATCGAACACAAATCAGACGTTAAGGACGCTTTGATAGAAGTTATCGCACATACAAAAGGATTGGGTCACACAATTAAGGAGATATTAAGCGACAATGGTGGTGAGTTTGACAATACCGAAATAAAAAGGATACTTCGAGAAAATGGAATCATACAAAGGCTAACAGCACCATATACACCTCAGCAGAATGGTGGCAGTGAACGAGAGAACCGAACTATTATAGAGATGTCAAGGACCTTCAAATATTCAAATTCGGATATCAAGTTTCCAGAAAATATTTGGGCAGAACTAGTAAATTCTGCTATATATATATTAAATAGAACCGGAAAGTCATCAATCGATGGAAAAAGTCCATACGAACTTTGGATGAATAAGAAACCAAGGATAAAACATCTCCGAATAATTGGATCTACCTGCTATACTCATATACCTGTACAAAAGAGAAAGAAAATGGATAAAAAGGCTGTAAAAGTTTATCTGGTTGGATATGATGGTGATGAACGCTACAGGATTTTTGTCAAGGAAGATAATATGGTTATATTATCTAGAGATGTGAAATTTCAAGAAAAACCTATAAATTGCAAAAATACTGTACAATTACCACTACATGATATAGAAGAAGAAACACATGACAATACTGAACCTCCTGGAAATACCTTTGCAGAAGAAAAACCAATTTTTACAGAAGAAAGAGAACAATTTAATCCCAGCCATGACTTATTTATTGAAAATGAAGAAGAGAATTTCGAACAGCCATTAACAACTGAACGTCTCCGAGATCGTTCACAATTAACAAAACCAAAAAAGTACGATAATTTTGTAATGGCAGCTGAAAATTTTTTGAATGCTTTGGAAAATCCTGAAACATACCAGGAAGCAACAACCAACAAAAACCAAAAAGAATGGAAGAATGCAATGGAAAAAGAAATTGCATCACTGAAGGAAAACCAGACATGGAAACTTTCAGATTTACCTAAAGGATCTAAAGCGATACCCTGCAAGTGGGTATACAACTTGAAGAAAAATCCCGATGGAAGCATTGATAAATATAAAGCCAGGTTAGTAGCAAAAGGTTTCAGCCAACGTTTTGGTATAGACTACTGTCAAACGTTCAGTCCAGTGGCAAAGATGGGAACGATACGTTCAATTTTAAGCATTGCAGCAAGTGAGCAGTTGCATATTACACAATTTGACGTATCAACAGCTTTTCTTTATGGAGAACTTGAAGAAGTTATATATATGAAACAACCGGAGGGATATAGTGATGGTACAAACAAGGTTTGTAAACTTAACAGGAGTCTATATGGTCTCAAACAATCATCGAGGTGCTGGAATAAACGTTTTGGGTCTTTTATTTCGAAATTAGGATTCAAAACAAGTGAAGCTGACCCATGCTTGTTTATCCGAGAGCGAAACGAAAAAAAACTCATACTTGTTTTGTATGTTGATGATGGTTTGGTTGCAGCTACAGATAAAAAGGACTTAGATTTTTTCATCAATGAACTTAAGCAAGAATTTAAAATCATTGAAAAAGAAGCTGTGTATTTTCTGGGACTAGAAATTGAGATAAAAGATAAAAACATACAAATTAAACAGACAGCACATGCGAACAAAATTCTCGAGAGATTCAACTTTTCCGAATGCAAGGCTATATCAACACCTATGATTAAGACAACCGAAACTTCTAAAAGAGGGAAAGAAACAATTGAAAAACATAATTTCCCTTACAGACAAGCTGTTGGTGCATTGATGTACCTTATGCTTGGTACAAGACCAGACATTGCCTACAGCGTCGGTTTTTTTTTTCAAGAACTCTGGAGGATCCGTCCACTGAAGATGTAAGCCGAGTCAAGCGAGTATTCAGATACATAGCAGGAACCTTAGATTATGGAATCATTTATCGTCACGACGCAGAAAAAGGTTTACTTGAATGTTACAGTGATGCTGACTTTGGGGGATGCATTAAAACAGGACGATCAACTTCGGGAGTTGTTGTTAAATATGCTGGTGGAGCTATTTCTTGGCTAAGCCAAAGGCAAGCAATGGTAGCTACATCAACAACGGAGGCAGAAATTGTAGCGGCGAATGAAGCTGCTAAAGAAGCAATTTGGCTAAAAAGATTGTTTACTGGCATTATTCAACTAAAAGACATTCCAGTAATCCAAGTTGATAATTCTGCGGCAGTGAGACTTTCTCAAAATCCAGAATTTCACCGAAGGACCAAACATATTGCCATTAAACATTTCTTTATAAGAGAAAAAGTGATTGAAGGACGGATTATTGTTGAACAAATTTCAACTGAAAATCAACTTGCAGACGTAATGACGAAACCATTACCAAGTCCACGTCTTCAAATGTTATGCAAGCAAATGGGACTTCAAACATAACAAAAAACTCAATTTTTCAGGTAACAAGGGAAAGTGTTGAAGTTAATAATAACTTTAGTATGTTACCTTTTATTTTAGTTAATACTTGTTTAAGTTGATACTTGCTAAATTTAATTATTAGGAGTTCTATATTTTTCTTTAAATCAAATAATTAAATTAAGCTTGTTTTTCTCCTCAGTCTAAATTCTTAATTCTTTGTAAATGGTTATTTTAAATAAAATTCCTAATTTAATAATAAAACAAAAACCTACATTTATTATTAAATACAATAAATATCATCAGCATAGCCAAGTAATTGAATGGATTTTAAAAAGATCGTACCGCTGCGCTGGTGTTGACATGTGAGTTGCGTACGATTGCCTCAAGAATGATGTTGAAGAGGTTCCATGACAGCGCGTCACAATCACCATGTCTTAAGCCTTTCTCGACATTAAATGAGTCAGTCGGTGGAGTTCTTAACAACCTTGACGAAGCAGCGCTAGTTCTCCATAGTCATCCTGCACAATCGAACGAGTTTAGCAATGATGCCAAGAAGTGACATGGCTCTGTATAGCTCGTTCCTGTTCACGCTGTCATAGGCGATTTAAAAAAAATAATAATAACACAGAGGTGTTGAGTATCGATCTGGAATTCTTGGGTCATTTCTTTATAAAATCCGTCGAAGTGTGAATATTTGGTCTGAATAGAGATGCTTTCATTTTTAGACCTTCCGGTTGTATAATCGACCCAAAAACAGCTTCCTGAAGTGAACATAAATACATTTATGCAAAAAAATTATCCAACTCTACCTAAACTCGTAACTGAACAATCTTACTAAGTTTTCGACTTTGTTATCAGTTTCAGCTTCAGTATGTATCCCTTTACTCGTCCACATAGTTAAATAGGTATGCATTTCAAAACTACTGGAACACATGTTAAACAAATAATTTATGTATCATACATTGAAATTTCTTAGTAAAATATTATTTAATACGACAATCAGAAAATATTAATAATGCGTGGTATCTAAATTTTTTAATTTATTTGTTTTTGTAAGTGCTTAATATCAAATGACGACGGTGGTTGTGTGTTTTTAGTATCATTTGTATGGTCCCTTCCAAACATTGTTGGCGTTGTTGAAGAATCTATAAAAGTATTCGTCAACGTGATAGGCTTTAATTTAAATTAAAAAAAAGCAAACATCACGATTCTTCAGCTTTGAAAACTGAATAAAACTTTTATAAATAAAAATACAATTCAAAATAATTAAAACGCTACGAAAACACGGCTTGAAAAAGGCGCAAATGTGAACATAATCTCTGCAAAATCGAAGTAAGACGTCATCTGAGGAATGACGTATGTAAGTCAGCTTTTGATATGGTAATATGTACATTCCTTCTTGCTCCCTTTCGGACATGGATTGTTCCAAGTCTGAGCCCAATCATAGGCCAGTTGTAGCTCCTGTTAGATCTCTTCTTCTTCTCCGGAAGCTGCTGCTGGCGGCAATATGTGTGTTGACATCGCGGTTTTTTGTAGTGTATTTTGTTTGATTGTTGTCAACATCTTTTGTTTATCCAGTCCTAAGCCACACTACAAATCTAAGATGGACAAACTTAACCACTTGTCTGGCGACTAAACAGATCTGGCCAAAACGGGATCCAAAACGCACCAAATGTTTGTTATCTCTTGGAAGATAGCATCACAACTGGAAGTTTTCTCAAACGACTTCTGCAGAAGTTGCATGGACGAAGAAGAAGAAGAAGAGAGTACATTAACTCACCTTTCTTCATGCTTTGCTCTCTCACAAAGATAAAAGCTGCATTATGGAGATTTCTTTTACAACGATATAAGTGATCTTAATGATATAGACATCTGTAACTAAGATAATAAATGGAAATTGAAATTATGAACAGAACAGATGCTTCTATCCATCATCCACGCCATCTGTAACTAAGATAATTATATCTGAGCGCACAAATAGGGCTGGTAGGGCATATAAATCTTATGCCCAAGTTGAGCGCCACCTGTAACGTAGATAATAAACAGAATACAAATGTAAGAGGACGGTCCCATCCAATCACGTGTACGGCAGACCACCATACCTGTGACTAATGTGACCAGACATAGACCAAAGCACTAAAACTGATCCCGAAGTCACCTCGGACCAAGGGCATCAAACCTCAAACTAAAATTTAACTCAAAAATTATCTCACTACCGAAATGTTTCGAGCGGGCTGAGACCTAGTCCCACCTGTCATACACCCGATCAAGCTACTAGAATCGTATAACTAGGCGAAGGCTAGACCCCAGACCACACTCTCTCCTATACCTCCGATGTTCAGGTATCCTTAATTCTTACTAAACCATAACTAAACTGAACTGGAAAAACCACTAACAAACCTCCACGAACTTTAAACAAGATCATATACTTTCCTAACTCGAACCACGCCCAGTCCTGTGAACACCTAGGAGACATACCTACGTATCCTCCCGACCAAATAGGCAATTATAGAGACGAGGTTAGTACGTACATGTCCCGTTCGTAGTCCGAAAGAGTCCCGAAGCTGCATCCTTACATTCCATTTAATCATGCCCCTTCAATCCCACGACAACATAGTACACTCATCTCAAGAGTAGCTTCCTCAATCGAAGGTCTATAAAGTCGTCGGACAGCGAAAGGGTGTCGTGGATCTAGCACCGCGGCTGGCCTGCGCTTCACCCTGCCATGCTCAGTCCAGGGGTGGAAACTTGCAATGCGATCACGACGGTTGTTACCTCGTTTTGATATCGCAGACCATATGGTTCTGATGTTCCGAACCTCCTTTACTTCTATGAATCCTAGGGCTGCCCATACAAACACCGCTTGTGGCGACAGGTATCAAGTCTACCGGTTGAAGCTTAAACACCCTAAATGACGTCTCTTTCGAATAAACAATCTCTATCTACATGGCCCCTTCAGCTACCATTGTGCACTATAATGATGTAATTAATAGTGCGATACCCTATTTATCTATTCTTCCCTAGTATCGGTTAATATAGGAAGATCTCCTGGACAGGGTGACTGAATTTGTCCGAAGAGGGGGGGGGATACTGAAGATGGAAATGTAACCCCCAAGGTCTCTAAACCCACCCATATCCAATGAAGAGGGAATTATACCAACTCCTTCACCACTGGATCCATGGTTCCGTGTATGACCCTAATCTAAATTAATGTTTACGAAACCCCTTAACCAAAAAAAACCCGCCGAAGCGAGTTACTTTAACTCCAAAACATCCTATAAACTCCTAACTCCAAACTAACTCAAACAATGTAAACTCACTAGCTCACATAACTCCGTTGCGTACTGCTACCATCCTAAACTGTCCGTTCCTACGTTGTTCACTCAGCGAAATGTCCCATCCCCCACGAAAATATTACCTTAGTCCATCAGAAATAACTATGTACAACCAAGGATAATAAATTCCAAACGTCCTGTCTCAATAACAGGAAGTCCACGACTCAAAACTTCAAAAAGAAAATGAAAAGCAAAATTTTCATCAACGTTATAAAATAAAACGTATTAATTAACTTATTTATTCATCTAAATAACAAAATTCTTAAAAAGAAACTTAATTATTTTTACTTAACTTAATTCTAAAAATCTTACAAACGCTACTTCTAAAAAGAAATATAATCATGAAATACTATATTCGTAATTAAATCTAATATGGTCTGAAAGAACTTTAATCTTGTTAATTAAAAAGTATATGAATAACTAAACTTCATATAAAACTGAACTAAGCGAACTGTCATAAAAAAAAAAAAACTATCAAGGACACGAAAAAGTATCACTACTTTCTAGCCTTACTGTTCGCGACCGATAGGTAATTATTATGTAGCGAAAATGTACTCAATACAAAAAAAAATTAATTGTTTCAAACACGTATTGTCTCTTTGAAAATAAAAATATCGGATTCCGTCCGATTCCATTCAATAATGTGACTGATAATAATATAATTATCTATCAACGCTAATCACATTGACTTATATTCATTTATTTACCGAATTTACTTTATTTACAGACGACTGTTGCGTATATGTATGCATATACTTCTTCAAAAAACAAACGAAAAGAATCTTTTCTCAAAAAAACCGAAGCAAAACGAATGAGACTTTAACGTATAGCTACGCGATCAAAAATTCCAACAACAAAACCAAATGAAACCCAAGCACCCTCAAAAAAAATTATGGACCGTTTGTCCAAGGGTACGTTATTTAGGATTCCGTGTACGATTCCAATTCGGCACCGTCACTCAGATGTAGTAGGATGGGAAGGGAAAGGTATAAAAATGAGGATGAAATATAAATGTTCAATAAATATATATGTATATGATTAATGTAATTATGTATGGAAATGAAATTTAATAAAAAAAAAACTAAACCAGACCTTCCGGAGGGTAGTGCACTGCTCTCGTCCAGGTACTAGCTGAAAAGCAATTGCTGTTAAATGAAAGGTATTATATTATGTATGTCAAATGAAAATGTATGGGCAATGAAAAAAAAGTTGGGGTAGGTCATTGATGTTTGGTTTCGATATGACTTTCGTTACTTCTTTTCGTTGCGATTCTTCTCTTTTGGTCGAATAATTGTTTATTTATGCGATCTCTGTCGTTCTCGTGTTCAACACTATTGTTCGTGATTTGATTCGAAAATAAAATGTTTCTCAAAATTAGGCACTAATAGTTCGCACTGATATTTGATTTGATTGATTAGGCTTTTCAATAAAAATGACCACATATACATCCGTAAAGAGGAAAAAGAAACTTAGATGCTAAAAGAAGAAGGAAATCCTATCTTAAAACTAACTTAATCTCAGAAGATTTACTGCGTAGATTCGACGACGACGATGACGAAATACAAACAGGGATTTGGTCGGCGTTCACAAAATAACTCCACTGGAGAGATTTGCATTTCGACGAATAACGCTGCTCGAACCAGAATATGTTTGCTGCGGCGAACAGTATCTTTATATTACGTAGATTTTGTTGCGCTGATTGTGCGCTCGGCAAGGATTCATACGCATGTGTATGTTATGCGTTTAATGATTATGTGCTCTTGAATTGTGCGTGGTGTCGGTGTGCATATTTGTGCGTAATCGAAGGGACAAAACAAAAAAAACTGTAGGTATATCCACTCAATATTATTATCCCCAATGTATCGGGATGGGTAAATCCAGGTAGGTATCGTTTGCGTAGTATCTTATCGTGCTTGTCGAATATGATTCTGCTATTAGGATGATGGTTGTAATATGCAGAACAAAATTTGAAACCAATTCATGCGTAGGGTAAGGGCGTTGACAAAAAAAAAGAATTCCAAAAATGCCGCGTTGACGTTAACCGTCTGCGGTGGCGTTTTAATCGAAGAATAAACTCGAAAAATCGAAGAATAAAATCGAAGCATAAAATTCGCAGAAAAACTAAAATTTGAAGCGTAGGGAGCACTACACACACACTTTGGCACAGATTTATTTGTCGTTCGGAGCAGTTCCACTGATTGAGGTATTTAGATTGCAAAAAAAAAGGTATATATCTCAGTTACCTGGTATTCCAGCGTGTAGATTACCACTGGTTATAAATACTTTTCCAAAACCAAATCCTTTATTTGACTCCTGGTCAACAATACCAACACAAATAAATCCAGTCCTCGCAAATGCTGTTTCTTTTATTTATTATTAGGTGCTCCAGAACACAAATGTAGATCGATTTAAAAGGTGCTCCCGCGTTGAATGTGAATTCCTATTGCACATTATTGGTGTGATGCTCCCGCGTTGGATATGCGTTTTTGCACATCTTGTTGGGTTGCTCCCGCGTTGGACGCTTCCAAGATTGGCGTCTGATGCTCCCACGGTGATCTCTGATTACAATTTGGATTCTATTATCGGCGCGGCTCGTCCCGCTTTACAGATTTCCCTTGTTAAACATACCTAAAAGGACAAAGAAGATGGGGTGGAAGAATTTTTGCCAAACCACAAGAAGACTACCTAATCTTTAAGAATTGGGGTTTTTACACCACTAATCCAACTTGATAAATCCTAAATAACTACTCCACTATATCCAATATTCATTCTTCTTACCTTCTATCGGCTTTCCTGGTGTTGATGGATGCTGATTCCTCAAATATTTTGAGATTACCCAATGTAGATGTTGGGCAGTCGGATTATATTTTTTGTTAATAACCCGTGATGAACAAAGTAGCAGATGTTGTCTGCTCGGTGGTTGAATGGCAAAGAGAAATAATGATGGAGGTTTGTCTGCCAGGAAGTATTCGAATAGCGAAAAGGAGTCAGCTGTCATTTGGTATAACGACAGTTTGAGGAATTTAGGTTTACGTCATTCAATCATTAGGTGAATTTATATGCGCCTTAAGGGCGGTTTACATCAGTATGAGTTATATTTGCTGATGCTGTCGTAGGATGTGGTGAAATAAAATGAGTTTTTGGTATTGCGACGATGGTAAGTAATCATTTTATTTTTGGTTTTCAGATATAGGTAAGTATTTCATTATCAATTCTTATGGTGGCAAAAGTCTTCCCTACAAAGCTTGTGACTTTGACATGAGCCCCGCTCGTGACAAAAACACAAGAAAACGAAGACTGATAAAACAATATACATAGACTTAGGCATACCCAATATATGATATGAGCTAATACCTATTTATAACTTAATATTAACTTAACCTACTTAATTTCTATAAATGGAAACAGAGTCTCATGCACAGCTGAGCGCCGGGCATAACTACCTCTGCTTATATCACTCTTTACTATCTTTTTAAATCTTTTGTATGGGACGTCGTCCTATACCCCGTATTATCTTCAACTTCAAATAAGTTATTACCAATTACATTTGTTACGGTGACTTTCACAAATTTCGGCCCCAACTTAGCATTAAAATGCTTAGTGGCGTCGCTCAACACAGTGTTACGTTTATAAATTATATCTCCCACTTTAAAATCAACCTTGCGACTACGAAGGTTATAAGTTTTTTCGTATGCGTCATGAGTCTTTTCGAGAGCAGTTTTCAGATATGTGTGCAAGATATTCATCTTGGCCACTTTCGGCAACCAATCGATTTCTGAATGGTTCAAACCACCCAGGTCTTTTAGTAGGCGATAGTCTGCACCATGCTCTATCATCCTTTGGCCGAAAAGAGCCTCATATGGGGACATTGTTAAAGTCGAATGTACCGTGGTCCTTAACGCGCTGCTAATCGACGACAAATGGGCATCCCAATTTGTTTGTCGAGGGTCGATATATGCTCTAATCGCAGCCAAAATTGATCGGTTCACCCTCTCGCTGGCGTTAGATTGGGGAGCATATACTGCAGTTCGGTAATGCTTTACTCCAAACTTTTCCAACAACTGTTTGAAATCGTGGCTCAGAAACTGAGAACCATTGTCCGAGAGTAAACTCTCGGGTACTCCATAGATTAGGAAGATCTCGTCCCGGAGGAATTTAATAACATTTACAGCAGTGGCCTTCCGAAGGGGTTTTATGAACACAAATTTTGTAAGTTGGTCTACAACTATGACAATATACACATTCCCGCTTCTGGATCTAGGATAAGGGCCGAGGAAGTCCACGTAGAGGTGTTGGAATGGACGTTCTACCTTAAAGCTCTCCCCCATCTCCGCTCGCAAAGTCATATTGGAGGCTTTCGTTGTCTTGCATGTTTCGCATCTGTCCACAAACTGCTTGACCTGCGAATACAAGCCTGGCCAATAAAACTGCTGCCTGAGCCTATAAATGGTCTTAACCACTCCCCCGTGCGAAGCTCTTGGTGGACGGTGTGCCAAGGAAATCAAGGATTCCGTCAACTTTGTCGGAATCCATAACTTCCATGACAGATCGTCCAACAACGGATTTCCCACTGAATGTTTGATTCTCTTATATATGAAACCCTCAGAAATTTTGAGGTCGGGTAATCTCTCCTGCTCCTCTTTGATGCGGCTGATGAGCTGAAGGTACTCTTCAGACTTGAACGCTGGGTCCTCCAGGTCAATGTGGAGCACCTCCTCGGTTTCGACTTGAGCAATACATGCCATGTAGCTTTCTGCCGTTAAGGCATCAGATTCGTACACCCTCGAAAGAGCGTCAGGGACCACATTAAGTGTACCCTTTCTGTGCTCAACCTCGAAATCGAAACCTTGGAGTCTCATACTCCACCTGGCCAGTCTACCAGTAGGGTCCTTCAGGCTCATCAACCACTTCAATGAGGAGTGATCGGTTATTACCTTGAAGTGATACCCTTCCACATAGGAACGGAACTTATGAATCCCCAAAAATGCAGCGAGGCATTCGCGTTCGGTGACCGAATAGTTTCTCTGCGCAGCGTTCAGCTTCTGGGAGAAGTAATAGATCGGGCGTTCAGCCCCGTCTTCGTCCCGCTGGCAGAGAACACATCCGATACCGGACGCGGATGCATCGCATAAAATGACAAATTCTTTATTGAAGTCAGGATTAGTCAACACAGGTGCAGTAGTTAGAGCCTGCTTGATACTATTGAAAGCAGTCTTTGCATCTTCGTTGAGAGCGAAAGCTTTGCCTTTCTTCAGCGTATCGGTCAAAGGAGCGGCCAAGGTAGAGAAGTCCTTGACGAATCGCCGGTACCAACCTGCCATTCCTAAGAATCGCCTCACCTGGCGGGTGGTTGTTGGCACCGGGAAGTCAATGATGGCGGCGACTTTGTCTGGATCCGCCTTCAGACAACCTTGTCCTACCTTATAGCCGAGATACTGAAGCTCGCTAAAACAAAACTTAGATTTCTCGACATTGATGGTGAGTCCTGCATGACTCAACCGTCGACTTACAATATCTAAAACTCTTAAGTGATCGTCGAAGGTCTTCGACACTACCAAAAGGTCGTCTAGGTAGACGAAAACCTGGTCTCGCAACTCCGAAGGAACTACCAAGTTCATCAGATAAGTCAAACTTTGCGGAGCGTTGCAGAGACCAAATGGCATCACCTTAAATTGATACAGGGGACGCCCTGGTACCGTGAAGGCAGTCTTCTCCCGAGAACTCCTCTCCAGCGGTATTTGCCAAAACGCGTCCTTCAGATCCACGCTTGAAATGAAGCGTGTTTCTGAAAGGCGCGCCAGCAACCCCTCTATATGCGCAATTGGCCTCGCATCTTTCTTGGTCACACTATTCACCTTGCGAAAGTCCAAGCACAGGCGGTTCTTACCGGGTTTGCGCACTAGCACAACCGGGGAACTCCACGCGCTTGTACTTTCCTCGATTACTCCCAAAGAAAGCATGCGATCCAATTCCGCATACATCAGGGTTTGAATCGCCGGAGAGACAGGATAATACCGCTGTTTGATAGGAGTGGCATCACCTGTATCTATATAATGTTCAACCAAACTCGTTTTACCTAGCCCCTTGGCAGTGAACGAAGGAAAACTTCGGATCACTCGGTCGAGTTTGGTGTACTCATCACTAGTCAGCTTAACCTGGTTGACTAGTCTATCGTTCAATTTATCTGTCACGTCTAGTGACAATCCCGAAATAATGTTCGGTGCAATCTTAAATTTCTGCCAGAAATCTACGCCTAAGTACAGTCTCTGTGCCAATGTCGGAACGACATAAAAATTCATTTTGTGAATGACACCCTTGTACTTAACGTCGGTCGTAATCATTCCGCAGATCTTTTGTTTCTTGCCATCCGCGGTGGACACACTTGATTCGATCGTTTTAAGAGAAACACCTTTACCAGATAAATATTCTAAGGCGTCGTTGCCTATACAACTAATACTGGCCCCCGAATCTAATAGACCTAGTATTTTGTCCCCCAAAAGCTCGATGGTGACATAGGGACGGGGATCACCAGAATCGCCCAATGTCGTCGAAGCTATATTACGATATAAAATTCGTTTCTCAATAAATCGATCTCTAGTGCGCCTAATGCGTTTGGATATTTCCGGAAACGTCACTATGCGTTTTCGGACTTCATAATAGTTTTGTAACCTTTCGTGGAAAGGTTTTCTTAAAATTTCATTAGTTGGTTTGTTAGAATTCATAAAACGTGTTGTTGTAGCATTTACAACTGGTAACTTATTCTTATCTCTACTTAATATGGATATAGGAGTTTTAGATGACGGTTCGTCCGCTTTTAAAACTCCGGTTCGGTCTTCACGGAACGAATCCCCCCGGATGGTGGATTGTTCCGATATGCGTTTCCCGCACAACGAGGACAATCTGGACTGTAGACATCAGCGAAACCACAACGGAAACAGAAAATCTTGTCTTTGTCTCTAGGCTCTCTACAATCCCGGAAACCATGACCCACGCCCTGGCAATTCCAGCACTTATTTTGGCTCGGATCTCGTTTGAGCGCTTCGATTTGAGTTGGAGTGGCAACAGCCAATTCAATATTCGGTTCGTCATTTACTTCGTTTACGTAACGTCTCACGGGTGGTCGTTGCGTGTTCGGCACAAAAGGGCCACGCGTGCTCTCCGGTCGGTCAAGGGACTTCTCGATCAAGCGACAAATATAGGCCAGCTGCCTAAGACTATGGGTACTATAAGTGATCAGTAACTCTCCCATTTTACGTCTAACGTTGAGCTTGATGGTTTCGATAAGTTCCTTCTCCGACTTTGGAACACGCATACGACTGTTAAGAAGCATCAATGCGTCATAGAAGTCGGAAAACAACTCTCCTGGCAACTGCTTCCTATCAGCAATCTTACGAGACAACTCTGAGTCGGTCTCAAGGCTTCGGAACTGTTCAATTAAAGCCGATTTGAGTGCTCTCCAAGGAGCGTCTGGATTACTTTTCACGTACATCCAGTACCAAGACTCCGCGTTGCCTCCCACAAAGTGGTGAAAATTTCCAACTACTTCATCCCAAGTTACGCCATAACTAGATCGTATTCGGTCTAATCGAAATAGGAAATCATCGACAGACATACCTTTACTGTCGAATTTGATTCCCCACTTGTGGTACTGCAGTAACCTTGAATTGGAATTGGAGTTGGATGGTGTTGGTCGAAGTGGCGATGAAGAAGGATGGTCATTGAAATTGAATTCACTTAGTTGTTTCAAGAAATCATCAACGCTAGCTCCTTGTTCCATAGCCGCCGGAGGAAGAACATGTTCCGTGGGCCTAGGCGGTATTGGATCATACGTTGGTGTCAGTAAATCAGCAAGGTCAGGCTGACCTGGTGCTTGAGTTTTAGGTACAGAGATTGTAATGTCTCGAGCTACTGTTCTCTGTGGAACGCCACTAGGGCGAACCTGGGGTCCATGAAATGCAGCATTCGATCTAGGCTGAATGCCTTTTGAAGTAGACGGAAGTTCGTGTTTGTTGCTATTTGCTTTAAACAATTTAGCGACTTGCTCGTACAGAGCCTTCTGGCTAAGAGCCAATTGTTCTTGGATGAACCTACGTTCATCGACACGATGAAGTTCGATGGAAGCAGAAACTACATTTTGTATGTACGAAGAATTTTCGGCGACCATTCGTATGGCTGCTTGACGATCTTCATCGCGTCCAGCAGTGCCTCCCTCGTCTAAAACTTGACCTTCAGAGTCTTCGTCCGCCGACCTATCAGTAACAGGATCGACTGGAATTATTACCTGTGCGGGTGCATTATCTTCCCCCCTTTCTGGTGGTACAGGTGGTGATGAAATAACAACGTCTATTGCCTGGCCTTGCGCCCCAGCGGCAATTTGTTTTCTATTTGGTGGTCGCACCATCTCAGCTGTGCTAAGAGACTCTGCGACTTAATTGTATAAAGAAAATTGTAAGAACCTTAAACCAGAAATAATTCCTAGAAAAGATTTTGAACTTAACTATAGACTTAATAACTCAAAAAGAACTTCCTAACTATATACTTCAAAACTCTAAAGATAGATTACTAACTCTCAATACAATACTTAACTTAATGAAAGAAAATCTAAACTATAGCAAAAAAAAAAAACTCAAACTGAATAACTAAACTCTAAACTTAAACTTCAAAAAAAAACTAAAAATAGCTAAAATAAATCAAAAAAAAACCTACACTATCCTTCAAAATACTTCAACCAAAAACTTAACTCTTTACTCAAAAATAATAATTCAAAAACTTACTTAAAGATACTTAAACTTGAACTTTACTTCAAAAAAAAAACTCAATATAGGCGGGCACTATCCCAAAAATGTAATGAACTCAAAACTCAAAAATATAGGCGGGCACTATCCCAAAAATGTACTCAAGAATAACTCAAAAATCTCAAAAATCTCATAAATAACTATAATCTCAAAAATACTCAAAAATAACTCAAAAATCTCAAAAATTTCATCAAAAATACCGGGGGACGGACACTCCCCTAAGCAACTTCGAAGGAACGGCGGACTAAGGCAACTACTTAGCCCAAAAGAAAAAAAATACGTCTTCACTAAACAGGACAGAAATACTATAACTCAAATCGTTTGACTTTGTAGGAAAGAGAATAGGTCATTATGCTACTGCAGACGTGCGTCGGGTAAACGTCCCCAACCACCGGATAGCACTTCATGACTACTACTCTACTTCCATCAACTCAAAAAAAAAACTTGAACAAACTAATTCCATAAATATGTAGATTAAGGATTATTGTATTCTTGTACTACTGGAGTAATACTTAAATGTACTTCATCTCTGAAGAATTGAAAGTGAATTTGGAGTAAGGAATTGTGGAAGAGACGTATTGTCTTCGCAACAGACGTGCGTCAGGAAAATATCACCAACCACCGGTCGAACGACAAAACACTTCTTCACACGGAAACCTATTTCCTGCTAACGAATCGGAACTCACTGACCTAGCAACAGACAATTTAAAACCAAAATGCGTCTAAATCCGGACAAGGGAAGAGAAGTTCCTACTCGAGAGGCTGAGAGACTGCGAGTGGATCCAATGCAACAGACAAAGATCGGGAATAGTCACCAATCTTCCGGACAAAATGGCATCCTCTGCACAGACTTCTATGTGCTACCTCTAGCAAATGAAAATCACAAAACTCCACAACAAAACTTCAACTACTATTGATCAAAGCGAAAATCGCTCAAATCACCCAAAAATTGTTTACTCAAAAAAAACTTCATAACTTCAAAACTCGATTAAAATGATATTGGTAGATCTCAAAACTTGAAACCTTAATGTAATTGTTAGGCAGCCCCACGTTGGGCGCCATCTGTAACTAAGATAATGAAATGAGAGAATGATAGTAATATCTTAGCGCACAAATGGGGCTGGTAGGGCACATAAATCTTATGCCCCACGTTGGGCGCCATCTGTAACTAAGATAATAAATGGAAATTGAAATTATGAACAGAACAGATGCTTCTATCCATCATCCACGCCATCTGTAACTAAGATAATTATATCTGAGCGCACAAATAGGGCTGGTAGGGCATATAAATCTTATGCCCAAGTTGAGCGCCACCTGTAACGTAGATAATAAACAGAATACAAATGTAAGAGGACGGTCCCATCCAATCACGTGTACGGCAGACCACCATACCTGTGACTAATGTGACCAGACATAGACCAAAGCACTAAAACTGATCCCGAAGTCACCTCGGACCAAGGGCATCAAACCTCAAACTAAAATTTAACTCAAAAATTATCTCACTACCGAAATGTTTCGAGCGGGCTGAGACCTAGTCCCACCTGTCATACACCCGATCAAGCTACTAGAATCGTATAACTAGGCGAAGGCTAGACCCCAGACCACACTCTCTCCTATACCTCCGATGTTCAGGTATCCTTAATTCTTACTAAACCATAACTAAACTGAACTGGAAAAACCACTAACAAACCTCCACGAACTTTAAACAAGATCATATACTTTCCTAACTCGAACCACGCCCAGTCCTGTGAACACCTAGGAGACATACCTACGTATCCTCCCGACCAAATAGGCAATTATAGAGACGAGGTTAGTACGTACATGTCCCGTTCGTAGTCCGAAAGAGTCCCGAAGCTGCATCCTTACATTCCATTTAATCATGCCCCTTCAATCCCACGACAACATAGTACACTCATCTCAAGAGTAGCTTCCTCAATCGAAGGTCTATAAAGTCGTCGGACAGCGAAAGGGTGTCGTGGATCTAGCACCGCGGCTGGCCTGCGCTTCACCCTGCCATGCTCAGTCCAGGGGTGGAAACTTGCAATGCGATCACGACGGTTGTTACCTCGTTTTGATATCGCAGACCATATGGTTCTGATGTTCCGAACCTCCTTTACTTCTATGAATCCTAGGGCTGCCCATACAAACACCGCTTGTGGCGACAGGTATCAAGTCTACCGGTTGAAGCTTAAACACCCTAAATGACGTCTCTTTCGAATAAACAATCTCTATCTACATGGCCCCTTCAGCTACCATTGTGCACTATAATGATGTAATTAATAGTGCGATACCCTATTTATCTATTCTTCCCTAGTATCGGTTAATATAGGAAGATCTCCTGGACAGGGTGACTGAATTTGTCCGAAGAGGGGGGGGGATACTGAAGATGGAAATGTAACCCCCAAGGTCTCTAAACCCACCCATATCCAATGAAGAGGGAATTATACCAACTCCTTCACCACTGGATCCATGGTTCCGTGTATGACCCTAATCTAAATTAATGTTTACGAAACCCCTTAACCAAAAAAAACCCGCCGAAGCGAGTTACTTTAACTCCAAAACATCCTATAAACTCCTAACTCCAAACTAACTCAAACAATGTAAACTCACTAGCTCACATAACTCCGTTGCGTACTGCTACCATCCTAAACTGTCCGTTCCTACGTTGTTCACTCAGCGAAATGTCCCATCCCCCACGAAAATATTACCTTAGTCCATCAGAAATAACTATGTACAACCAAGGATAATAAATTCCAAACGTCCTGTCTCAATAACAGGAAGTCCACGACTCAAAACTTCAAAAAGAAAATGAAAAGCAAAATTTTCATCAACGTTATAAAATAAAACGTATTAATTAACTTATTTATTCATCTAAATAACAAAATTCTTAAAAAGAAACTTAATTATTTTTACTTAACTTAATTCTAAAAATCTTACAAACGCTACTTCTAAAAAGAAATATAATCATGAAATACTATATTCGTAATTAAATCTAATATGGTCTGAAAGAACTTTAATCTTGTTAATTAAAAAGTATATGAATAACTAAACTTCATATAAAACTGAACTAAGCGAACTGTCATAAAAAAAAAAAAACTATCAAGGACACGAAAAAGTATCACTACTTTCTAGCCTTACTGTTCGCGACCGATAGGTAATTATTATGTAGCGAAAATGTACTCAATACAAAAAAAAATTAATTGTTTCAAACACGTATTGTCTCTTTGAAAATAAAAATATCGGATTCCGTCCGATTCCATTCAATAATGTGACTGATAATAATATAATTATCTATCAACGCTAATCACATTGACTTATATTCATTTATTTACCGAATTTACTTTATTTACAGACGACTGTTGCGTATATGTATGCATATACTTCTTCAAAAAACAAACGAAAAGAATCTTTTCTCAAAAAAACCGAAGCAAAACGAATGAGACTTTAACGTATAGCTACGCGATCAAAAATTCCAACAACAAAACCAAATGAAACCCAAGCACCCTCAAAAAAAATTATGGACCGTTTGTCCAAGGGTACGTTATTTAGGATTCCGTGTACGATTCCAATTCGGCACCGTCACTCAGATGTAGTAGGATGGGAAGGGAAAGGTATAAAAATGAGGATGAAATATAAATGTTCAATAAATATATATGTATATGATTAATGTAATTATGTATGGAAATGAAATTTAATAAAAAAAAAACTAAACCAGACCTTCCGGAGGGTAGTGCACTGCTCTCGTCCAGGTACTAGCTGAAAAGCAATTGCTGTTAAATGAAAGGTATTATATTATGTATGTCAAATGAAAATGTATGGGCAATGAAAAAAAAGTTGGGGTAGGTCATTGATGTTTGGTTTCGATATGACTTTCGTTACTTCTTTTCGTTGCGATTCTTCTCTTTTGGTCGAATAATTGTTTATTTATGCGATCTCTGTCGTTCTCGTGTTCAACACTATTGTTCGTGATTTGATTCGAAAATAAAATGTTTCTCAAAATTAGGCACTAATAGTTCGCACTGATATTTGATTTGATTGATTAGGCTTTTCAATAAAAATGACCACATATACATCCGTAAAGAGGAAAAAGAAACTTAGATGCTAAAAGAAGAAGGAAATCCTATCTTAAAACTAACTTAATCTCAGAAGATTTACTGCGTAGATTCGACGACGACGATGACGAAATACAAACAGGGATTTGGTCGGCGTTCACAAAATAACTCCACTGGAGAGATTTGCATTTCGACGAATAACGCTGCTCGAACCAGAATATGTTTGCTGCGGCGAACAGTATCTTTATATTACGTAGATTTTGTTGCGCTGATTGTGCGCTCGGCAAGGATTCATACGCATGTGTATGTTATGCGTTTAATGATTATGTGCTCTTGAATTGTGCGTGGTGTCGGTGTGCATATTTGTGCGTAATCGAAGGGACAAAACAAAAAAAACTGTAGGTATATCCACTCAATATTATTATCCCCAATGTATCGGGATGGGTAAATCCAGGTAGGTATCGTTTGCGTAGTATCTTATCGTGCTTGTCGAATATGATTCTGCTATTAGGATGATGGTTGTAATATGCAGAACAAAATTTGAAACCAATTCATGCGTAGGGTAAGGGCGTTGACAAAAAAAAAGAATTCCAAAAATGCCGCGTTGACGTTAACCGTCTGCGGTGGCGTTTTAATCGAAGAATAAACTCGAAAAATCGAAGAATAAAATCGAAGCATAAAATTCGCAGAAAAACTAAAATTTGAAGCGTAGGGAGCACTACACACACACTTTGGCACAGATTTATTTGTCGTTCGGAGCAGTTCCACTGATTGAGGTATTTAGATTGCAAAAAAAAAGGTATATATCTCAGTTACCTGGTATTCCAGCGTGTAGATTACCACTGGTTATAAATACTTTTCCAAAACCAAATCCTTTATTTGACTCCTGGTCAACAATACCAACACAAATAAATCCAGTCCTCGCAAATGCTGTTTCTTTTATTTATTATTAGGTGCTCCAGAACACAAATGTAGATCGATTTAAAAGGTGCTCCCGCGTTGAATGTGAATTCCTATTGCACATTATTGGTGTGATGCTCCCGCGTTGGATATGCGTTTTTGCACATCTTGTTGGGTTGCTCCCGCGTTGGACGCTTCCAAGATTGGCGTCTGATGCTCCCACGGTGATCTCTGATTACAATTTGGATTCTATTATCGGCGCGGCTCGTCCCGCTTTACAGATTTCCCTTGTTAAACATACCTAAAAGGACAAAGAAGATGGGGTGGAAGAATTTTTGCCAAACCACAAGAAGACTACCTAATCTTTAAGAATTGGGGTTTTTACACCACTAATCCAACTTGATAAATCCTAAATAACTACTCCACTATATCCAATATTCATTCTTCTTACCTTCTATCGGCTTTCCTGGTGTTGATGGATGCTGATTCCTCAAATATTTTGAGATTACCCAATGTAGATGTTGGGCAGTCGGATTATATTTTTTGTTAATAACCCGTGATGAACAAAGTAGCAGATGTTGTCTGCTCGGTGGTTGAATGGCAAAGAGAAATAATGATGGAGGTTTGTCTGCCAGGAAGTATTCGAATAGCGAAAAGGAGTCAGCTGTCATTTGGTATAACGACAGTTTGAGGAATTTAGGTTTACGTCATTCAATCATTAGGTGAATTTATATGCGCCTTAAGGGCGGTTTACATCAGTATGAGTTATATTTGCTGATGCTGTCGTAGGATGTGGTGAAATAAAATGAGTTTTTGGTATTGCGACGATGGTAAGTAATCATTTTATTTTTGGTTTTCAGATATAGGTAAGTATTTCATTATCAATTCTTATGGTGGCAAAAGTCTTCCCTACACATCCGGTGTCTCCATCGCTTTATTAAAAGTTCCAAATAGTTTTCAAATTATAGTGAGGTACCTATGTACTCGTATGTGGTATCAAAATGGACCTAGTATTTGGTCTAAGTGTGTCAGTCGTTGCTTGACAGCCACCTTAACCTAACCTAACCCACAGTTTGTTGTCGGAGCTGGTGGGCAAACACCAAATTTTCTAGACGTAACGCAGACAAAAACCTATCCGAGTTGATGGCAGATCATTTCCATGTATTCGGAGAGTTTCAACATAGTCGAAATATTTAGAAACAACATTTTTCTACAGTTCCACAGTTGGCTCTACAAGATTAATTTACACTGAGTATAACTACTCAAAACACCGTCAAGGTCAATACGCTGTGATCAGTGAGCAATCAGCTGAGTTCCAGTCATCAATGTTCCATATGTTTGAAGATTTTGACTGAATTAGCAGAAAGGACATATTTCCGAGCCTTTCGAAGGGCAGCAAGTAATGTGGCAAAGGAATATTCTTTCATCTCGACCTTGCGTTCACTTTGGAAACTTCGTTACGCACTAAGTTAAAACTTTTGAATCGTATGTAATTCGTGTTTTGTGTCTAAGAAATCTTTTCAAACTGCTGTCCACTGTACGTCCTTAACTGACAATTCTCGTTCTAATAAAATTCTCACCGTAGATGACCAAGAATATCATGGAGACCAAAGTCTGAGAGGGTGCCGTCAAACAACTTAATCGGGAAAGTAATTCAAAGGCATACTAAACCACAACTCAGCCCAATAGCAGCCAGCTGATTCGAATTATAATAGATGTCATAATAAGACACATGTCTGAAAGCTAAGCTATAAAGAGCAACTGCGGAAGGATCTTGTCATAAACGTTTTCAAAAACGGATTATGGGGAACATACAGACATTTAGTCATCAAAAACCAGTCTGATATCCCAACCCTGCGGTTCGAACATGCCTATGTAAATGGTTTGGTCAAGGGTGATCTTGACAGTTCGAAGTGGATTGAAGGTCCTGTTCCAAAGCTATCTGCTGGCTCCTCAAGCGCGGATTATGACTTGTGTAGTGTTTATTAAGCGTCGATTAATTTCCGTGATATTATGCTTAGTTCTGGCAAGCTTTCGGTAGATGCTCTTCTCGGTGATTTGGCATAGCAAGATTGTGTTTTGGGCCTTGAATTCTTTGGACGAGATTTCAACTGGTAAAAGAATCATGACTATGGTTCCTGCGAAATCCATTGCATCGACCTGTTTAGCTATCAAACGATGTATCCAATACTGTGTAGTCATCCAAAAATATAAGTGTAATTCACCCTATCCCAGATGATGGGCTGGGTAATAAATTGTTGCATCATGAGGTCACAAGTTGTTTACTATCTTGTATGAATTGGGGTTTGCATAGTCTGCAGTGTTGAATCTGAGGATGCTACCAATAAAATTGTACGCTTGATTGTCCTTTTCTAGGGCCATAGCACTGAGTAATGTGAAGTCTACATCTTCGAACTACCAATAGTGAGCAGGCCTAAAAATAATCCGAACCAATAAAAAGTTCAAGAAGGAACCTTTCTAATACTTGCGGAATTGTCGTAATGTTGGGTGTATTATGAACTGACTGTTCTTCTGCAGCTGCCAACACTACTTAGAACTGTTTTTGTTGGACCAGAATCTCAAAGAATGCTTATCTTTCTATAGTTTGCGGGAAAGTTGTGCGAACACTTGCTTGAACTGCGTCCAGTGGTAACATTGGCATTGAGCTGACTGCCACTCAACAGTTTACACATAAACCCATATTCTTGGCGCTTTTCATTGACAATCCCAGAAATATTTTAAATTATTCTTAATAAAATAAATGTTGTGATGTGAACACCTTTCTCAATTCCTATCGTGCACTTGATAGTTGACATTTGGACATCTATTAGTATCTAGTTCTTAACTACTACACTGTTATAGAGGTTTAACCACCTTTCAAATCAAATACACGCCTATTTGTAACAATAAACGATCAAAACTTCCATAACTCGGCACTAAATTAAGCTATAATTGTATTTGCCATTGGAATTCAAACGGTGCGGTGGCTATTTATTGATGTCTACTTCTTTATTTTGTTGTATCCAAGATTTTCTTGATTTAAGTTCACATGCGGCCAACATATTCAACGTCCCTGAAATAATTAACTTTGGGAAGTAACACGAGATGATGTGTTGTATTTTTTCTTGGAAAAAGTTGATGATTTCTCGGTAATTCTAGGCAGACGCAAAGGAATGAAATACGATTGCTGAATGTGAATTGATTTCTAATGTTCTATAAATAGCGAGAGGTATTTCCCACTTATCAAGAATTGCCTGCGCGGCGGCAGCGGAGGTATAAGGAGTTTCAAAATTTTAAAGAATCCATCTCATGAATTAAAATATGTGTATGCAAGTACTGATAAAATTTTCAATTATTTTTGTTTTCTAAAAGATTATTTAGATTACTTTTTTTAAAATGAGTTTTTGAATTTAACGTGCTAATAGATTATAATGAAATTTTGGTAAATAATAAAAAAAACGTCTTACGAAAGGTCATCAAAGAGTAATTTGAAATTATGGTTTTGATGATGATGGAGACAGGTGACAGATTACTTGACCGATGCGATGGTTTATCATAGACGAAAAGTGACATGTGACAGACCGATGACGGATGAGAGATTACACATGACATGTGGTGCGTTCTTTTTCTAACCATAGCCAACATTTGTTGTTATGTCAAAAAAAAAAAAAAAAAAATTGTTGGAGTGTCATTGTTAGGATTTGTTGGTTTTTTTTTTAAAACCATTAAGGAACGTTCCATTTTGGGGTAGTTTTTTTTCTCCAAAAAACTTAATAGGCATTAAATCAAAATTGGGGTGCAGTTAGTTAGGTGACTCAGCATGACCATAATAAAGCTGATATGATCATTAACTTGCGAGATCTAGCCGTTTTTGTGCTCCTGAGAGGCATATGACCAAAGAAACCGTCATTGTATGACAATTTTCTTAAATACATTGTGGTATCTTCTTATAAATGAGAAGTTTACACTTTTGAATTCTAGAGAGAACTAACTTTTATTTATTATTGAAACCTTATTTATATTAAAAGTTTGTTTATATCAGGTAAACAAACTTATTTATATAAAGTAAACAAACTTATTAATTTATTATAATAAATTACTTTGATTAAAATTATTCTTAAAACTAAGTGAAATATAATTATTTTTAAAACTAAGTGATGAATAAATGATCGCCACAGTACTCGCCCTCTAGTGACAACGATATCTGTCTGGAATATGAACTCTTCTGCCAGATTTTGTTGTTTGAGCTGTCATTCGAGGTGGATTGGAACAAAAATTTGGAGACGTATTTCTTTCTTGCTTTCGTTCTTCTTCGTTTAAAAGAAACGCTGGTTTGAGACGGTCGATTGAGATATTTTTTGTATGTCCTTTTATCTCAAGTGTAAAATATTTGTTTGTCTTCGATTTTACTAGGTATGGACCATCATAAGGTTGCTGGAGTGGTTTTCTTACTGTATCGTTACGTAGGAAAACATGACTTGAATTTTGAAGGCTTTTGGCTATGAATGTTTTGTTAGAGCCATGGCGTTCAGGTAGGGTTGGTTGAAAATTTTGCATCGTGTCTCGGAATTTATTCAGGTAATCATGGCTAGATGTAGCATCAGCTGATGTGAATAAATCACCTGGAAGTCTTAATGTGGTACCGTAGACAAGTTCAGCTAAGGTTACTTTGTAGTCTTCTTGTAAGGATGACCTTAGGCCAAGCAGAACGATTGGGAGTTTGGCAACCCAATCTTGTGTTTCATGGCATTTGATAGCTGTCTTCAATGTTCGATGGAACCGCTCTATCATGCCATTTGCCTGTGGATGATAAGGTGATGATCTGTGTCTCTTGATACCCAAAAGTTTTGAAAGTTCGTTGAAAAGTGAAGATTCAAATTGCCTTCCTTGGTCGGTCACAATTTCCTTAGGGATTCCGAACCTCGAGATCCATCCAGAAAGAAACGCTGTTGCAACTGTTTCGGCGGTGATGTCTGTGAGTGGAATAACTTCAGGCCATCTTGTGAAACGATCGATGCAGGTGAGGGCGTAAGTGTATCCATCCGAATATGGCAAAGGTCCAACTAGGTCGAGATGAACATTTTGAAATCTTCCTTCAGGTGGCACAAAATCACCGAATGGAGATTGAATGTGTTGTTGGATCTTGCTTTTTTGGCAGCTGATACATGTTTGTGACCATTTACGACAATCCTTACTAAGGTTTGGCCAAATGAAACGTTCTTTGAGCATTTGAGTTGTTTTCTTAACGCCTGGATGCGACAAGTTGTGAATCGTATCGAAAACTTTGCGCCGCAGATTGAATGGGATATATGGACGTGCCTTGCCTGTCGAAGTATCACAAAAGATTTTATGGTTTGTGTTAGGAAGGGTGATTTGTTTTAGTTGCAAGGATGTTGTTGAACTGAGGAGTTGTCTGAGTTCTTCATCGGTTTGTTGTTCACTTGCCAAATCGTTGTAGTCGATGGGAGATGGTGATGAAATGGCGTTTAATCTTGATAAAGCATCAGCCACAACGTTATCTTTTCCTTTGACATGACGTATGTCTGTGGTAAACTGTCCGATGTAGCTCAAATGTCTGAGTTGACGTGGGCTTGATTTTTCAGGTTTTTGTTGAAAAGCGAAAGTAAGCGGTTTGTGGTCTGTGTAAAGCACAAACTGTCTTCCTTCGAGCATGTGTTGAAAGTGCTTGATTGCCATATAAGCACTCAAAAGCTCACGGTCATAGGCACTGTATTTGGTTTGAGAAGGTGAAAACTTTTTTGAGAAAAACCCAAGAGGCTGCCAATCATTGGAGACAAACTGTTGGACTACTGCGCCTGCAGCAGTATTGGAGGCCCAGTTCCATACCAGTGGAATAACTTCGGATATAACGAAGTATTACACTTTGGTTGGAAACCTAGAAGCGGATGTGCTGACCGAAGTCCGAGATGTGGTTACCAGCCCTCCTGCCACAGAAAAATATAATGGTCTGAAGACTCGTCTTCTGTCAGCGTTCCAGGAATCTGAACAAAAAAGACTTCAGACCCTTCTCAGCGGAATCACTCTGGATGGAAGACGACCAACACAACTGATGACAAAGATGAGGGAGCTTTCATCGTCAACAATTCCAGATGACATTTTCAGAACATTATGGATGAAACAACTACCAAACACTACACAGTCCATTCTGTCATGTAGTACAAATCAAGATCTTAAAACGTTGGCAGAAATGGCCGATAAAATCGCTGAAGTCAACTCCGGTTCAGACATAGCTTCTGTTTCAACGCCCCCCATCGTTTCTGCCATTTCGGAACTACAAAACCAGATAGCTTCTCTCCAAAAGCAAATTGATCAAATAGAAGTCTCAAGAAGCCGAAGTACTTCACGTTCGAGAAATCAGTTCAAGAAGGGATCGAGAGCTAGAGATCCAAATATCTGCTATTACCATCGACGATATGGCAACAAAGCAATAAAATGCCAAGAACCTTGTAAGTTTCAGACGGGAAACTAATTGGTGGACAGCAATCAGCGACTAGCCAGCCCACAGATGTCATAAGTCGCCTTTATGTTAATGAGAAATCTTCAAATCGATGTTTTCTCATAGACACTGGAGCCACAATTTCAGTCCTTCCACCTTCAAGCGTAGATAAACACTACAGTCAAACTAACCGCATTCTCTATGCAGCTAATGGAACTGAAATTCCGACTTATGGAGAACGATTGATGTCACTAAACCTAGGTCTCCGCAGAAATTTTTGCTGGCCTTTTGTCATCGCTCAAGTCACTGAGCCCATCATAGGATCCGATTTTCTGTCATTTTTTGATCTTTTGGTTGATGTAAAAAATAAGAAACTAATTGATCGAAAAACTACCCTTCAAACATCTGGTTTTGGAGCAGCAAAATCATCAAGTGCTACAAATATTCAAACAATAAATCCGTCATCCTTCATTTACGATTTATTAAAAGAATATGAAGATATCACTAAAACAAACCTATTAGCTAAGACCAAGCACAATGTCACGCACCACATTCAAACAAAGGGACCTCCAGTGTTTTCCAAGGCCAGACGACTCTCTCCTGAACAATTTATGACAGCGAAGAAAGAATTCGAATATATGCTCAACCAAGGAATCTGTCGTCCTTCAAAGAGTAGCTGGGCGAGCCCTCTTCACATGGTCAAGAAGAAAAATGGTGATTGGCGACCATGTGGCGACTACAGAAGACTCAACGCTAACACCATCTCAGATCGCTATCCCATACCTCCCATTGGGGATTTTGCTCACTATCTGAAGGGCAAAAAAGTTTTCAGCGTCATAGATCTGACTCGTGCATATCATCAAATTCCTGTGGAACCAGAAGATATCCCAAAAACAGCTATCATAACTCCTTTTGGGCTGTTTGAGTTCATGGTGATGACTTTTGGTCTGTGCAACGCTGCGCAAACTTTCCAGCGATTCGTCCACGAAGTAACAAGAGGCCTGAATTTCTGTTTTCCATACATCGATGACTTCCTTATCGCATCAAACACAGCTGAAGAGCATCGAGAACATCTCAGACTGCTATTCCAGCGTTTTCGAGAATATGGGCTTACCATAAATCCTTCCAAATGCACATTCGAATCGCCATCTGTAAGTTTTTTGGGTTACCTTGTCAGCGAAGAAGGTATCCAACCATTGCCATCCAAAGTTGACGATATCATCTCTTTCAAAAAGCCGTCAACAGTGCAGGAGCTGCGAAGATTTTTGGGCATGCTTAATTTCTATAGACGTTTTGTTCCCAAAGCTGCGCAGATCCAAGCTCCTCTCCATGCGTACCCTTGCGCCAACAGGAAGAATGATAAGACTATTATACATTGGACACATGAGCTGGAGAACGCATTTAAAGCCTGTAAAGAAGGTCTTGCGAATTCGACTCTCCTCGTACATCCAGACAATAACGCTCCTTTGTCAATCATGGTAGATGCATCCAATACTGCTGCAGGCGCAGTAGTCCAACAGTTTGTCTCCAATGATTGGCAGCCTCTTGGGTTTTTCTCAAAAAAGTTTTCACCTTCTCAAACCAAATACAGTGCCTATGACCGTGAGCTTTGTAACGTAAAAATTAATTAAATAATAATTATCGAAGGAAATTGAAAAGGAGCAGATGATTTTCCAAAGAAATATCCCACAATGATGCAGAGCGACATCTGGAATGAACGAAGGTAAATAACTAATACCTCACATTCAAATATTCAAATGTTCCCTACATCCGGTCCAGCTGCCAACAGGCTCTGACCTCCCCTCCTCAATATCCTATGGATAATAAAGATAAGGAATCCAATGTCTACCAACAACTGTACCTATCTGGGAGGAAGTAGAAAGAGACAAGCAACCTTTAAGTCCTTGACTCCTATATCAATGGACAGCAGCTCCATGGTCCTATATCCGAGCATACGCTTTCCTAATAATCTGAGAATCGGAATACTTACATGTCACTATCACTGCTTCCAGCTCCTTCTACTTCCCTCTCGTCCCTTCAAATCCTAATCCATCCCGGTCACAGAAGCGTGAACCATCCATCAGCCTACCCCAGGTACTGACCACAAAACCCCGCAGAACAGCCTAATGGGTATCTGATGCCATGTCCACGCCTATCCACTACAAGCCCTAGGTGTTCTGCTTGTAGCATTATTTCCTTATAGCCTACACCTGGAAACCATAAACCTTATAAACACTCCCATAACTATACCTAGACCACGAATGCTACTTCTAACTAACTCACTCTTATATCCAGAGATCTCACTCCGGCTCGCATCTAAATGTCTAACTATGGCTATCTGTTTTACGTGCACTGGGATGAAAGTAACCTTTTGTCGGCAACGCCCCCTTTCTAGCTGACCATCCAAGAAGGTTGGCCAGTTAGAACGGCATGCGACAACTCAAGGTTATGGCCGAGATCGACCGTCGCGGTGGCCGGCAGTACCCTAGCCGCAGCTAGCACAGTCTGGCCATGGGTACTTGCTCCGGGATCTATACGACCGGTGTTACCTCTTTTTTTTCTTACACTGCCGACCGATGAACTCTGGTGGTCGAGTTCGAATAATGATTTTGATAAGCTTATTGGCCCTCATAGCTGATGTCGATTAGATTGTACTGAATTGATTGTTACGATAGGAGATTCTATTGTGCACCTCATATTATAATGAGTGAACGTAGACGACGAGAAAAGAATCGCGATGTACTATTACATCAACCCACCGGACACAAACCGTATTTCGCGCTATAGTAAGCTATCCATAGATGCTCGTGGAAGCTACGGCTGAGTGGAACCGTCTACACGTTCGGTCGCCGCGAAGTTATGCCGAGCGCGGACACAGAGGTGTCTAACTTGCAGGGGAGGGAGGATCTATGGTGTATGTCGATCCCCCTGGTCTCTTTACCCTCCCGATTTGACGTCACAAATCAACTCTCGGGACGTCAACCTTGGTTGACCTCAGACCTTAGAGTCCCCGAGACTCTATAAATTTTGTTGGGCAACCCCATATCAAAAGAGGCAAGCTAAAGCTTGCCTATTTATCTACCCATTACTACAGACATAGTATCTGAATGAGACACTATCTATCTATCCTATCATCCTGAAATGTACTACGCTTTCGCCACCGAAGAATGGTAAGGGTGACCACCCTCCCTACGAATGTCTTACTTCCTCATCATTACTTTCCGATACATCTCCAAATTAAAAGAAAATCAAAGAAATCCAAAAGAAAAGAAAGTGAGATTATTCTTTAAACGTTATAATCAGAAACTGAATTATTTATTTAATAAATTCTTAAAACTAACAATGTAATAGTTATCTTAACTAGGTTCTCTTACTTGAATCAAATAAAAAGACACAATTTATTCAGTACTTCTCGTATCTGATCTTACTCAAAATGACTACAAGACAAGATTTCATATACTATTGATTGGTATTCAACGAAAGAGTTAAACTTATTCTAAAGATAGTGTTAATCAAAAAAAAGACTATCGTTCTTTCTTTAAACTAGCTAACTGAATGTATACACTTTCAGATTATGTAAGCCGATATATGGTTCTTACAAAGTAATATATCAAGAGTGTATAAAAAAAAAATTAACTTATAATAATCTAAACTAACGTTAATACTTAGTGAAAGTCGCGGGCTGTGAAAGCCTAATTATCATTGAAATAAATAAAAAAAAAAAGGAACAAACGATTTAACGCGGCGGTAGGATTCTAACGCTGGCTAGGTTTACTGAAATAGCACTTATCATGAGTAGCAAAAAAAAGAAAACTACAAAATCTCCCGACGTTGATGTGAAGTGAACACCATACTACTGTATCAAAGGTGCTTAATTACTTTACCGAAATATTCAATTCAAAAACGGAAATGGATACTATGGATTATCAAGAGGTTTACCACATATAAACGCAAGATCCCCTCAGGACAATTCGCCCCAAAGCGACAAAGCAAAAAGTCAAATATTATATAAATACCGCATATGTAAGAATACAGTTTGTATCCATGCATACGCTCGATCGTAAAATTCAAAATATAGTTAATATAATCAATAAAATAAGAAATCAATTTAAAGTAAATATCTCCACTACCAATGGGGTAGGGATAAATTAATATCCGCTTTCTGTTGATCCGGAAGTGCACTCCTGAACCTGGGAAAAATGTTAGCTAAATATTAACTAGTTAAATTCTACTCTACTAATGACTTTAAAGCTTGAGTCCCATTACCCTTTTATAGGTAGGTATTTTGAGCTTTAATACTGGTGGTGTCTAATCGTTGACGACACTCAATATGTTGTGGTAACGATTTACGTTCGTGCTACCGTATCTCGGCACGATGGTGAGAATCAAAGGTGCCAAAAAAAAATAAAAAAAAAAATCTTCGCGTGAGGATATCCGATAACAAAGTTATTCGATAGATAATATCTGCCGCGACGACTTAGGACTGGACAAAACAAAAAAAAAAATAAAATAAATTAAAATAAACAAGTGAGTGAGTGTAAGGTATATGATTTGAAAATCCAAAGAAAATTAATAAGTGAATTTAACGCGACGTTTTATGAACGCGAACGTATATGGTCGCTACCGACGCTGAACTGTATCTTGAGTCCCGAGTAAAAAAAAAATTCAAGAGAATTCTTACTCCAAGATCTCGAAAGAGGATCTATCGGAAGTAACTTTCACCGATTGTCTTATGATTGCGAATAAATTGACGTACCAAGAGCACGGGCTCTCCACGGGTTTTTAAATTATATGTAGGAAATATTCCGAACACTATAAGATTTAAGAAAAATTCCGATAAAAGAAATTTAGACTATTCAATTCGAGGAAAATTCCGACAAAAGTAACTTCAACTATTCGATTCACGTACTGGTAAGCGGTATTTCACTGTTCGTTAGCATAACTCAATAAACTTCAACACTCTATCATATGGATAATCTTAAAATTAAAGGCATGGATAAATTCTTTGTATTTTGTAAAATCGGAGGATTGGCAGTTTGCCATAGGGTGTTCCTCCTTAATGTATGGATGCCGATGCAAATTACCACCGTCCGTGGTACTGGACGCTCTACGCCGGCGTCAACTTGATGCGTAAGATCAAAAGGCATTCACTAATGTAGGCTTTGCCGACTTGGTTGAGCTAAACGCTCCCAAAGGTTCAAACACAAATTAAATTAAAAATGATTACCTGGTGTTATGATGCTCTAATAATAATTTTCTTTAACATATGGATACATTTATAAACTCTGGAACATCAGCTTTACTGTTGAGGTGGTGACTCGGGAACTGTTTAATCCCGCGGTGCTCTGTGGGTAGTGTCCGTACAGAGTGACTTTAAGCTGGGGGACCGGCATCTGTGACCATGCACACGCCAGACGTCCTGTTGTGGAATATTTTTCCCACGTCGAACAAATTTAACGATCCGTCCCTCGATGTGATCTTCAGCCTGTCGTGGCTGGGTTTCCGAAGTCAGAAGTATGTGTATTCCCAGACTACACTGTTGAGACAATCTCAATCGTCTTCTACGATGCGCCGAGAGGGCGTTGATGAGTGGATTTGACTCGGGTGGTGGTACCACGAGAAACTTTCTCCACTGGAGGTTTCCAAAAAGTTTCGTTCCGAATATGAAGTGGGTTGGGGTGACAGACGAGCCGGAAATTGGATCAACGTCTGTCCCACCGAAATGTCCAGTAAGATCTACAGAAGAGGGCGGGGTGCGCCTGTATATATGTATAGCTCCGCGTGTCGCCACCGACGATACGCTAATGAACGGGCAGCGTCGGTGCTCGTCTTCAACAAAATAATTATGTGGCACAAAGATCTGTATTGCTGGGCGTATTTTGCACAGGTACATTGATATTTATTTGCTTCTACGTATGATTTACAGTGAGTGTGTACTCAAAATCAAAAAAAAATTGACCGCATGTGTGCTGCCACGCCGAAATCTCCAAGGTGGGTGGAATAGTTATGTGCATCGTTCAGGAATTTCCACAAAAATGATATGCAGCCTCGCCTGCGTGTTCTCAGAACTAAATTAAATAGTTCTCCTTCCTCCAGGAGTCGGATTTGTGAATCTATAATAAAGGATGACGGAATTTATTTAATATGTCCGCCGAATGACGCCGTCGAATCTGTTCCATTGTAGCAAAATGAATACCTTTTATTTTGCTTCAAAGGATGCTATATTGACACACTTACCTAGTTGTTGTAATAATTTTACTAATTCCGGATATATTTTTCCAATTGCTTGGAGCAACTGGAGGGATTCTCTTAGAGAAACCCAAGGATCGAGTACGAACAAAATGGTGCGCGGTTCGGCTGCTTTTAATAATACGTTCTGCGGAGGAGATGTATCGCGGTCGACGTCTGGGTTCGAAATGAAATCCACAGACAACCTTCTCGCTTATACTACCCCGCTTTCCAGGTAGCCGCACGCCATATTGATTATGCTACTTCCTTTTTCTATTAATCGTTCCAGTAAAAAGTAACGAGTTCAAAGGAGGAAAGTAGCGAATCTTTATGGGCAGTGCTCACTGGGCTACGTTGCCAAGTGTAACAATGCGCTGGGCATTAAGTACGTCTGATAGCTTGAGTGAGTAAGAATTTTATGTAAATTTATGTCAAATGTCTTGGGAAGTGTAATTCTGTCTTCGTATAAACCTACGGTGGTTGGGGAATGACAATCTTTTGACACTTATACTAGTGCTATTCCAAACAATTCCGTGAAGATGCTGCTTAAGTGTTGTCATTTAAACCATAGAACAATTTTAGGCTTCTCATTCGACGTCTTTATTGCCGGGTTTGGACAATATAATCTCCATGTTTGACACACCTACGATATCTAGCACTTTTTTTTTTAAATGTTCTGCAAATTTTCATTTTTTTGCAGAATCAGTAAGTATCGATAAATTTGAGCCTTGACGGGTTCTACGTGATTCTTTCACAAGGTGAGTCTATTTGCAGTATATTTTGGAATATGATTCGCTCACTACTCAGAACTGCTCTTGGGAGAAATCCATTCTGCTCCGTGTTTACACAGTAGAACATGAGCAAATAGAGAAATGCCTTCGCTTGGTCATTTTCTTCTGATTTGATATGACTTTTATTTGACATTAACTATTACAGGCAATGTCTACAAGAGTGAATGACTTTCGTGGCGAACTTCAGGCGCGTGGCCGATCCTGGACCATTTGTCGAGTAGTGTGAACTACGAATTGTGACAAGTATTCTAATATTCTCTACTCTTTTTCTTTTGCTTTCTACTCTGATTAATTGATGTTTGCTTCCATATATCCCACTACCGTGACACGTCTAATATACTGAAAGTCTATCTTTAGTTACCTTTTTCCATAATGCGGCTGTCCTGCACTTTCGTTCCGTGTGAACGTAGCTTCAATGCTGAAATAGCGAGTAGCCGCTTACTCGTCATTTCCTTGTATTTTAGAAAATGGTGGAACATCTGCTAAGTGGAAGGCAGACAGAATTTGGAAGTGCATTGGAAGGCCATTCTGGAAATGACATTTTTGTCTGGGTGGATTCTATTTGTGGAATCCTTTTAGGAGTGGGGTAAAATGACTGCGTCCGAGGTAGAGTGAGTCTACAAATAATTTCGCTGGTAGATGGCATTGGTAGGAAATTCTTTTGCATGCCATTCTGCAAAAAGTTTTCCCTACAAAGCTTGGAATTTCGACTAAGCCTGCTTCGTCGAACTTCCAAGAAAAAGGAGAACTTCCCACAAAATCTAGGTCAGGATCTTCTTACTTTTCGTATCATACTGATACTGCAACTCTTTACCGTCTAGTTGGTAGAAGACAAGATAAAATATTATTAGCACGGAATATGTATTTGAATAATACATCTGCAATTTATGTGTTTTGTTAGGTATACCATTGTTGTTGCGTAACACAAAAAAAAATTTACAGGAAACAAGTTCCTATAGCACGTCAGGGTTCTATATTCTATAAGTCATTATTCAACATAGAGAGATTATCATATAAACAGACCAAGAGTCTCATGCACAGCTGAGAGCCGGGCATCTGACTGCAAAAAAAAAATTTTGGAAACCTTCTGCCTATTCAGGTGCCTTCATATGACAATAGTAAAAAAAAGCTTTGATGTTGAATATGACAACAGAAAATATCTTAAAGGAAAATCAGGTTATTTGGGCTTAAGTCAGGTGTATAATTAAAGTTCAATTATCTTATCTTTTTAAATCCTTAGTGTGACACGTCCACTTGTGTCCTCGCCTATCTTCAACTTCATATAGGTTTTCACCGATTATATTAGTAACGCGAACTTTAATGAATTTCGGGCACAACTTCGCACTCAAATGCTTAGTTGCGTCACTCAGAACATGATTTCTTCGATATATCTCATCACCTATTTTAAATGTTATGTTTCTAGAACGGAGATTATAAGTTTTCTCGTATGCTTCATGGGTTTTAATCAACGCTTGCTTCAAGTAAGAATGAATGATGTTCATCCTGCCAGTTTTGGGAAGCCAATCTATCTCCGAACAGTTCAGTCCACCCAACTCTCTCAGAAGACGATAATCTGCCCCATGTTCTATCATACGTTGTCCGTAAAGGGCTTCGTATGGGGACATCGTGAGAGTTGAATGTACCGTCGTGCGTAAAGCACTGCTGATCGAAGACAGATGGGCATCCCAATCCGTCTGTCGCGGATTGACATATGATCGAATGGCTGCCAAAATCGAACGGTTCACTCGTTCACTTGCATTCGACTGGGGAGCATACACTGCCGTTCGGTAGTGTTTGACCCCGAAAATATTCAAAAACTTTTGGAACTCTTTCCCAACAAATTGCGTACCGTTGTCAGAGAGAATACTCTCTGGTACTCCGTAAATCAGAAATACTTCGTCTTTCAGAAACTTGACCACGCTCGCGGCTGTTGCCTTGCGTAGTGGCTTGATGAAGACAAATTTAGTCAATTGGTCCAACACGATTACTATATAGACATTACCAGCTTTTGATCTTGGGTATGGCCCTAGAAAATCAACATACAAATGTTGAAACGGCCTGTCTACTACAAAACTATTTCCCATTTCTGCTCGTAACGTCATATTGGCTGCCTTACTGGTCTTGCATGTCTCACACCGGTCAACATAAAGTTTGACCTGAGTGTACATACCGGGCCAATAGAATCTGTCTTTCAACCTATAAACCGTCTTCACCACCCCACCATGCGAAGCGCGCGGCGGATTGTGCGCCAGAGAGATAAGAGATTCAGTCATCTCTGAGGGAACCCACAACTTCCAAGTTAGATCGTCGGCCAAGGGATTACCACCTGCATGTTTTGTGCGTTTGTATATATACCCTTCCGACACTTTAAGGTCCGGTAACCGCTCCTGTTCCTTCCTGACATGACTGATGATATTCAGATAACTCTCAGATTTAAAGGATGGATCCTCAAGATCGATGTGGAGTACCTCCGAGGCATCGATCTGTGGTAGACATGAAAGGAAAGCTGACACTGTCAACTCATCGTCTTCATAAGCTCTGGATAGAGCGTCTGGCACGACATTTAGTGTTCCCTTTCTATGCTCCACCACGAAATCGAATCCTTGGAGTCGCATACTCCACCTCGCTAATCTTCCGGTTGGATCTTTCATGGTCATCAGCCATTTCAGGCTGGAATGGTCCGTAATAACGCGAAAATGGTATCCCTCAACGTAAGATCTGAACTTTTGGATACCTTCAAAAGCTGCTAAGCACTCGCGTTCAGTCACCGAATAGTTTCTCTGTGCAGCGTTCAGTTTCCGGGAGAAGTAGTATATCGGCTGCTCCGCTCCGGTTTCGTCTCGCTGACAGAGTACACATCCGATGCCAGTCGCGGATGCGTCGCAGAGAATAATGAATTCCTTGGAGAAATCTGGATTGACTAATACCGGTGCCGAAGTCAAAGCATGTTTGATTTGCACGAATGCTTCAATAGCTTCTGGTCCTAGCTTGAATGCTTTTCCCTTTTTCAAAGTCTCGGTCAATGGTGCGGCTAGGGTGCTGAAGTCCTTAACAAATCGCCGATACCAACCTGCCATACCGAGGAATCGGCGAACTTGGCGAGTTGTGGTTGGTAAAGGAAAACTAGTAATCGCTGCTATCTTGTCCGGATCGGCTTTTAAGCATCCCTGACCGACCTTATAACCGAGATAATGAAGCTCATCAAAACAGAACTTCGACTTCTCGACGTTTATCGTCAGTCCTGCATTCGTCAAACACTTTCCGACTATCTCCAGAGTCTCCAGATGTTCGTCGAAATCCTTCGACACAACCAATAAATCATCTAAGTACACGAATACTTGATCTCGTAACCCCGACGGAATTACGCGACTCATGAGGTAACTCAAACTTTGTGCCGCATTACATAGACCGAAAGGCATGACCTTAAATTGGTACAGTGGTCGGCCAGGCACCGTAAAAGCGGTCTTCTCCCTCGAACTTTGCTCCAGCGGTATCTGCCAAAACGCATCCTTCAGATCCACGCTAGAAATATAACGTGTTTCTGTCAGACGTGCTAGCAGCCCCTCTATGTGCGCGATTGGACGCGCATCCTTCTTCGTTACGGAGTTCACTTTTCGAAAGTCCAGGCACAATCGGTTCTTGCCAGGCTTGCGTACAAGCACCACTGGAGAACTCCATGCGCTGGAACTTTCTTCAATGACTCCTAAAGATAGCATACGGTCCAATTCAGCGTACATTAGGGTTTGTATCGCTGGAGAAACGGGATAGTACCTCTGCTTTATCGGTACGGCATCACCCGTGTCTATGTAGTGCTGCACTAGATTCGTTTTCCCGAGTCCATTGACTGCGAAGGAAGGAAATCCACGAACAACTGCGTTTAGTCGTTTAGACTCTTCACTATTTAACTTAATCTGGTTGGTGGGTCTCTCATCTGGCCCACCGGTCGTCATTCCTGAAAGACCCGCAATTATATGAGGCGCGATCTGGAATTTCTGCCAAAAGTCAACGCCTAAGTACAAACGTTGGCTTAGCGTTGGCACGATATACAAATCAATATCCTTTGTTACCCCTTTATACTGGATCGCTGTTGTGATCACTCCGACTATGGATTGCTTGTGCCCATCGGCCGTGGACACGGTAGTCTCTACCTTCCTTATCGCAACGTTTTTGTCATTCAAATAGGGGATGATATCAGTGCCTAAGCAACTGATGCTTGCTCCTGAATCGAGGAGACCTAGAAAACTGTCATCTAGTAGACCGACCGTCACATAAGGACGTGGGTCATTCGATTCTCGACCTATTGTTGCTGACGCTACGTTACGATAAGTAGTCCGCTTCCGATGGAAGCGCTCCCTTATTCGTCGTATCCGTTTGGATAACTTTGGAAAAGTAACAATTCTCTTACGTACCTCGTTATAATTGCGTAGCCTTTCGTGGAAAGGTTTACGGTATAATGGTTCTGTATTATTCTTATCTAATCTTAAATCTGCATTGGGTTTTGGTTCTTTATCTATTATAGGGATTGTTCTACAATCATTTGTATTGGGTTCTAATAATTCATTATTGTTCTTGTCTGGTTTTAAAATTGTAATTTTAGGAAGTTCAAGAGGCTTTGTCGGCTTGGACACTTGAACTCCGGGTGAATCTAATCGGAGCGAACCCCCCCGGTTGATGGGTTGTTCCTCCTCTCGTTTCCCGCTAGGCACTTAGGGCACGTTGGACTATATGCGTCTGCTAGTCCGCAGCGGAAGCAAAATATCTTATCGATGGGTTTGGGACAGTCACGGAAACTGTGACCAAGAACTAAACAATTCCAGCATTTCAGTAAACTTCGATCCCTCTGAATCGCTTCAAGGTGTGCTGTGGGCAACGCCACAGTTAAATCTTGGCAAGGTTCTTCCTCGATTTCATTTACAAAACGTCGGGCAGGAGGGCGTTGTGCTGATGGCACAAAACTTGGACGAGTTGTGTCGTAGTGTGATTGAGACTTTTCAATCGCACGGCATAAGTATGCTAAATCTCTGAGACTTGAGGTGCTGTATGTTATCAGTAACTCACTCATCCTCCTTCTGACATTGGTTTTGATTATTTCAATTAATTCTTTCTCAGTACGCGGAACTCGCATCTTAGAATTAATATTCATGATGGCATCGTAGAAGTCAGTAAACGATTCGCCATTTTGCATCTTTCTATCAGATAGTTTTCGGAATAGCTCGGTATCTGTTTCTAAACTGCGGTACTGCTCGACTAGGGCAGTCCTCAAATCAGTCCAATTAGAATGTCGGTTCCGTTTCAAATATACCCAGTACCACGCTTCAACAGAACCAGAGACGAAGTGATAAAAGTTCATCACTATCTCGTCCCAGGGTACGTTGTTGCTGTACCGGATACATTCGAGACGGAACAAAAAGTCGTCGACAGACATATTCTTCCCATCAAATTTTAAACCCCACTTATGATACTGAGGTATTCGGCTGGTTGTAGTGGTGTTCGAACCTGTACGTCTACGCGGAGACGGCGGTGAATCGTCGAAATTGAACGTATTCATCTGTCGTAGAAAGTCATCTACGTTTGCACCTCGGTTCATTTGTGCTGGGTTGACGCCTTGCAGACACAAATTTGCCCCGGTTGGATAGGTTGGAGTTTGCATCGCTGCTAACTCATCTTCAGTTGGCATATGATCTGTAAGATTTCTTCGGGCACTCTTACTGCCAGAGGGTGCATTAATGGTAACTACGCGTGCAGCGTCCGTACCGTTAGTTTGCTTATTAGGTAATTTATGAGAAGTTGACGTTTGAAGTTGTGATACAGGTCGGGTAGGTGGTCGAATTGGTGGCTGTACTGGGGGTTGGGCTGATGCTTGAGTGAGAGGTTGTGTGGCGGTAGCTGGAGGTTGGCTTTGAAAGCTGCCTCGAATTATGTTAGTGACTTGCTCTAGTAGATAATTCTGACTTTGAGCTAATTGCTCCTGAATAAATCTTCTTTCGTCGCAACGATGTGCTTCGATAGAAGCTGACACAATGTCCTGGATGTATGCTGAATGGTCAGCAGCATCCTTGCGACGTTGCACCTCCTCTGCACTCACATCTTCTGTATCCACAGGGTTAATCCCTGTGTCATTCCCCGTATGGTCGAAACCACCCTCCGATTGATCATCTTCCGGATCAACTGGTAGAGGTATTGGACCTACGCCTTGACCTGGTCTCAAAGGCATAATGATTACGTCACGTAAAATTGGATTATAAGAACTTTGTTTTTCGATTTTTCGGTTTTCACCACTCATTGAGATAGGGTGAAACTTGGTTGAACTATTTAGGAAAGTCCGGTGATTAAAGGTAAAAAGGTGAGTAGTCCGTGAGCTATGTCCTCTAACGGATGCTACTCAAGTGTCAACAAAAAAAGTGTCAGTAAAAAAAAGAAAATTAATAATGGTTTAAAGTTATATATATCGTGAGTATTTCCTCCAACGGATATATTTCAAAAATTGGTAATTCAAGAAAAAAGTTATATCGATATAAATTCAAACGTGCTTAAACTAAGTGAAGAAAAAAAAAAAAAATGTATTTTTATTCAAAAAAAAAAAGTACTTATATGATACTATTATCAAGAATATCTTTTTTTTTTTTTTTTTTTTTTGTAATTCCTCCAACGGATATATTTCCCAAAATTGGTAATTCAAAAAAAAATTTATATCGGTATAAATTCGAAAGTGCTTATACTATGCGTGAAAAAAAAATATGTATTTTTATTCAAAAAAAAAATACTTATATGATACTACTATTAAGAATATCTATAAGGTATTCCAGATGGGTATTTGGATGTATACTTAACTATATACTTAATTGGCTCAATAAATTCCAAATCTTATTATTAGCCTATATATAATAAATGATTATACTTTATACTTATTAGTCTGAAAACAAAATTATGCTTTAAGGTGGGCACTATCCCAAAAATTCTCAAAACTGCAATGTCTCAGAAACTCAAAAATCAAAAAAAAAAACTCAAAATCTAAATATCTCAAAAACTCAAAACTCGAAACTGTATCAAAAATCTCAAGAATCTCAAAATCTATACTTAAATATATCTTATAAATCAAAATTCTAATAAATTGCTTTTTTCATAAAGGGTTCGGGAGATGGTGACCCTCCCTTCTTCGGAAATTGGCGTGTACATTTCGGTTAGGTTTCTAAACCGATAAAAAAAAAAAAACAAAAAAAAACTTAGTGTGTGTGGACTTGCTAAACTTTACGGCGTTCTGGATATTCGAAGGAAAGACAATTCTTCATAAGCAAAAAGTCGATCGGGTAACCAATGGTAACATTACGCTACTGCTGACGTACATCGGGTAGGAAAACACCAATTACCGGTTAGCGCTTCATGTCCCTTTGATTACCGTCACTTCCTAACGAAAATCAAAACTGACTAAAATCTTCAAATACAAATTGGGTAATATAATAATTAAAAGTGGAAAATTGATTTTTGGATGAAACAAAGTTGGGTCGTAATTGAATGAATGACCAGCTTCTGCAGCTGACGTGCGTCGGGCGAAAGCTCCAACCACCGGTCAGAAGACCTGCTCATACTATCCTCCTACGACCGGGATCTCAGACATCACTTGTGGGATACATCGACACCTCAGCAACTGACGATCAGGCAAATTCACTGCCTAATCCGGACAGAGATCGACGACGAACCTAGGTGACAAGAAGTAATGGAAAGTGGATAGACCTAATGCAACAGACTGATTCGGGACATATCACCAAACCACTGGACAAAATAGTGCCTATACCACGAATCTCGATGGCGTTCCTCCATCTGAGATACCTGAACATCAAAAAAAAAACTTCGACCAACAACTGAAAAATTTTCAAAAATTTTCAAAAATTCTTAACTTTTCTCTACGCCCCTCTGAATCGACCTAACTTTAATCAATTCAAATCTAAACTTCTCAAGCTAATTCGGGCCCCACGTTGGGCGCCATCTGCAACGTAAAAATTAATTAAATAATAATTATCGAAGGAAATTGAAAAGGAGCAGATGATTTTCCAAAGAAATATCCCACAATGATGCAGAGCGACATCTGGAATGAACGAAGGTAAATAACTAATACCTCACATTCAAATATTCAAATGTTCCCTACATCCGGTCCAGCTGCCAACAGGCTCTGACCTCCCCTCCTCAATATCCTATGGATAATAAAGATAAGGAATCCAATGTCTACCAACAACTGTACCTATCTGGGAGGAAGTAGAAAGAGACAAGCAACCTTTAAGTCCTTGACTCCTATATCAATGGACAGCAGCTCCATGGTCCTATATCCGAGCATACGCTTTCCTAATAATCTGAGAATCGGAATACTTACATGTCACTATCACTGCTTCCAGCTCCTTCTACTTCCCTCTCGTCCCTTCAAATCCTAATCCATCCCGGTCACAGAAGCGTGAACCATCCATCAGCCTACCCCAGGTACTGACCACAAAACCCCGCAGAACAGCCTAATGGGTATCTGATGCCATGTCCACGCCTATCCACTACAAGCCCTAGGTGTTCTGCTTGTAGCATTATTTCCTTATAGCCTACACCTGGAAACCATAAACCTTATAAACACTCCCATAACTATACCTAGACCACGAATGCTACTTCTAACTAACTCACTCTTATATCCAGAGATCTCACTCCGGCTCGCATCTAAATGTCTAACTATGGCTATCTGTTTTACGTGCACTGGGATGAAAGTAACCTTTTGTCGGCAACGCCCCCTTTCTAGCTGACCATCCAAGAAGGTTGGCCAGTTAGAACGGCATGCGACAACTCAAGGTTATGGCCGAGATCGACCGTCGCGGTGGCCGGCAGTACCCTAGCCGCAGCTAGCACAGTCTGGCCATGGGTACTTGCTCCGGGATCTATACGACCGGTGTTACCTCTTTTTTTTCTTACACTGCCGACCGATGAACTCTGGTGGTCGAGTTCGAATAATGATTTTGATAAGCTTATTGGCCCTCATAGCTGATGTCGATTAGATTGTACTGAATTGATTGTTACGATAGGAGATTCTATTGTGCACCTCATATTATAATGAGTGAACGTAGACGACGAGAAAAGAATCGCGATGTACTATTACATCAACCCACCGGACACAAACCGTATTTCGCGCTATAGTAAGCTATCCATAGATGCTCGTGGAAGCTACGGCTGAGTGGAACCGTCTACACGTTCGGTCGCCGCGAAGTTATGCCGAGCGCGGACACAGAGGTGTCTAACTTGCAGGGGAGGGAGGATCTATGGTGTATGTCGATCCCCCTGGTCTCTTTACCCTCCCGATTTGACGTCACAAATCAACTCTCGGGACGTCAACCTTGGTTGACCTCAGACCTTAGAGTCCCCGAGACTCTATAAATTTTGTTGGGCAACCCCATATCAAAAGAGGCAAGCTAAAGCTTGCCTATTTATCTACCCATTACTACAGACATAGTATCTGAATGAGACACTATCTATCTATCCTATCATCCTGAAATGTACTACGCTTTCGCCACCGAAGAATGGTAAGGGTGACCACCCTCCCTACGAATGTCTTACTTCCTCATCATTACTTTCCGATACATCTCCAAATTAAAAGAAAATCAAAGAAATCCAAAAGAAAAGAAAGTGAGATTATTCTTTAAACGTTATAATCAGAAACTGAATTATTTATTTAATAAATTCTTAAAACTAACAATGTAATAGTTATCTTAACTAGGTTCTCTTACTTGAATCAAATAAAAAGACACAATTTATTCAGTACTTCTCGTATCTGATCTTACTCAAAATGACTACAAGACAAGATTTCATATACTATTGATTGGTATTCAACGAAAGAGTTAAACTTATTCTAAAGATAGTGTTAATCAAAAAAAAGACTATCGTTCTTTCTTTAAACTAGCTAACTGAATGTATACACTTTCAGATTATGTAAGCCGATATATGGTTCTTACAAAGTAATATATCAAGAGTGTATAAAAAAAAAATTAACTTATAATAATCTAAACTAACGTTAATACTTAGTGAAAGTCGCGGGCTGTGAAAGCCTAATTATCATTGAAATAAATAAAAAAAAAAAGGAACAAACGATTTAACGCGGCGGTAGGATTCTAACGCTGGCTAGGTTTACTGAAATAGCACTTATCATGAGTAGCAAAAAAAAGAAAACTACAAAATCTCCCGACGTTGATGTGAAGTGAACACCATACTACTGTATCAAAGGTGCTTAATTACTTTACCGAAATATTCAATTCAAAAACGGAAATGGATACTATGGATTATCAAGAGGTTTACCACATATAAACGCAAGATCCCCTCAGGACAATTCGCCCCAAAGCGACAAAGCAAAAAGTCAAATATTATATAAATACCGCATATGTAAGAATACAGTTTGTATCCATGCATACGCTCGATCGTAAAATTCAAAATATAGTTAATATAATCAATAAAATAAGAAATCAATTTAAAGTAAATATCTCCACTACCAATGGGGTAGGGATAAATTAATATCCGCTTTCTGTTGATCCGGAAGTGCACTCCTGAACCTGGGAAAAATGTTAGCTAAATATTAACTAGTTAAATTCTACTCTACTAATGACTTTAAAGCTTGAGTCCCATTACCCTTTTATAGGTAGGTATTTTGAGCTTTAATACTGGTGGTGTCTAATCGTTGACGACACTCAATATGTTGTGGTAACGATTTACGTTCGTGCTACCGTATCTCGGCACGATGGTGAGAATCAAAGGTGCCAAAAAAAAATAAAAAAAAAAATCTTCGCGTGAGGATATCCGATAACAAAGTTATTCGATAGATAATATCTGCCGCGACGACTTAGGACTGGACAAAACAAAAAAAAAAATAAAATAAATTAAAATAAACAAGTGAGTGAGTGTAAGGTATATGATTTGAAAATCCAAAGAAAATTAATAAGTGAATTTAACGCGACGTTTTATGAACGCGAACGTATATGGTCGCTACCGACGCTGAACTGTATCTTGAGTCCCGAGTAAAAAAAAAATTCAAGAGAATTCTTACTCCAAGATCTCGAAAGAGGATCTATCGGAAGTAACTTTCACCGATTGTCTTATGATTGCGAATAAATTGACGTACCAAGAGCACGGGCTCTCCACGGGTTTTTAAATTATATGTAGGAAATATTCCGAACACTATAAGATTTAAGAAAAATTCCGATAAAAGAAATTTAGACTATTCAATTCGAGGAAAATTCCGACAAAAGTAACTTCAACTATTCGATTCACGTACTGGTAAGCGGTATTTCACTGTTCGTTAGCATAACTCAATAAACTTCAACACTCTATCATATGGATAATCTTAAAATTAAAGGCATGGATAAATTCTTTGTATTTTGTAAAATCGGAGGATTGGCAGTTTGCCATAGGGTGTTCCTCCTTAATGTATGGATGCCGATGCAAATTACCACCGTCCGTGGTACTGGACGCTCTACGCCGGCGTCAACTTGATGCGTAAGATCAAAAGGCATTCACTAATGTAGGCTTTGCCGACTTGGTTGAGCTAAACGCTCCCAAAGGTTCAAACACAAATTAAATTAAAAATGATTACCTGGTGTTATGATGCTCTAATAATAATTTTCTTTAACATATGGATACATTTATAAACTCTGGAACATCAGCTTTACTGTTGAGGTGGTGACTCGGGAACTGTTTAATCCCGCGGTGCTCTGTGGGTAGTGTCCGTACAGAGTGACTTTAAGCTGGGGGACCGGCATCTGTGACCATGCACACGCCAGACGTCCTGTTGTGGAATATTTTTCCCACGTCGAACAAATTTAACGATCCGTCCCTCGATGTGATCTTCAGCCTGTCGTGGCTGGGTTTCCGAAGTCAGAAGTATGTGTATTCCCAGACTACACTGTTGAGACAATCTCAATCGTCTTCTACGATGCGCCGAGAGGGCGTTGATGAGTGGATTTGACTCGGGTGGTGGTACCACGAGAAACTTTCTCCACTGGAGGTTTCCAAAAAGTTTCGTTCCGAATATGAAGTGGGTTGGGGTGACAGACGAGCCGGAAATTGGATCAACGTCTGTCCCACCGAAATGTCCAGTAAGATCTACAGAAGAGGGCGGGGTGCGCCTGTATATATGTATAGCTCCGCGTGTCGCCACCGACGATACGCTAATGAACGGGCAGCGTCGGTGCTCGTCTTCAACAAAATAATTATGTGGCACAAAGATCTGTATTGCTGGGCGTATTTTGCACAGGTACATTGATATTTATTTGCTTCTACGTATGATTTACAGTGAGTGTGTACTCAAAATCAAAAAAAAATTGACCGCATGTGTGCTGCCACGCCGAAATCTCCAAGGTGGGTGGAATAGTTATGTGCATCGTTCAGGAATTTCCACAAAAATGATATGCAGCCTCGCCTGCGTGTTCTCAGAACTAAATTAAATAGTTCTCCTTCCTCCAGGAGTCGGATTTGTGAATCTATAATAAAGGATGACGGAATTTATTTAATATGTCCGCCGAATGACGCCGTCGAATCTGTTCCATTGTAGCAAAATGAATACCTTTTATTTTGCTTCAAAGGATGCTATATTGACACACTTACCTAGTTGTTGTAATAATTTTACTAATTCCGGATATATTTTTCCAATTGCTTGGAGCAACTGGAGGGATTCTCTTAGAGAAACCCAAGGATCGAGTACGAACAAAATGGTGCGCGGTTCGGCTGCTTTTAATAATACGTTCTGCGGAGGAGATGTATCGCGGTCGACGTCTGGGTTCGAAATGAAATCCACAGACAACCTTCTCGCTTATACTACCCCGCTTTCCAGGTAGCCGCACGCCATATTGATTATGCTACTTCCTTTTTCTATTAATCGTTCCAGTAAAAAGTAACGAGTTCAAAGGAGGAAAGTAGCGAATCTTTATGGGCAGTGCTCACTGGGCTACGTTGCCAAGTGTAACAATGCGCTGGGCATTAAGTACGTCTGATAGCTTGAGTGAGTAAGAATTTTATGTAAATTTATGTCAAATGTCTTGGGAAGTGTAATTCTGTCTTCGTATAAACCTACGGTGGTTGGGGAATGACAATCTTTTGACACTTATACTAGTGCTATTCCAAACAATTCCGTGAAGATGCTGCTTAAGTGTTGTCATTTAAACCATAGAACAATTTTAGGCTTCTCATTCGACGTCTTTATTGCCGGGTTTGGACAATATAATCTCCATGTTTGACACACCTACGATATCTAGCACTTTTTTTTTTAAATGTTCTGCAAATTTTCATTTTTTTGCAGAATCAGTAAGTATCGATAAATTTGAGCCTTGACGGGTTCTACGTGATTCTTTCACAAGGTGAGTCTATTTGCAGTATATTTTGGAATATGATTCGCTCACTACTCAGAACTGCTCTTGGGAGAAATCCATTCTGCTCCGTGTTTACACAGTAGAACATGAGCAAATAGAGAAATGCCTTCGCTTGGTCATTTTCTTCTGATTTGATATGACTTTTATTTGACATTAACTATTACAGGCAATGTCTACAAGAGTGAATGACTTTCGTGGCGAACTTCAGGCGCGTGGCCGATCCTGGACCATTTGTCGAGTAGTGTGAACTACGAATTGTGACAAGTATTCTAATATTCTCTACTCTTTTTCTTTTGCTTTCTACTCTGATTAATTGATGTTTGCTTCCATATATCCCACTACCGTGACACGTCTAATATACTGAAAGTCTATCTTTAGTTACCTTTTTCCATAATGCGGCTGTCCTGCACTTTCGTTCCGTGTGAACGTAGCTTCAATGCTGAAATAGCGAGTAGCCGCTTACTCGTCATTTCCTTGTATTTTAGAAAATGGTGGAACATCTGCTAAGTGGAAGGCAGACAGAATTTGGAAGTGCATTGGAAGGCCATTCTGGAAATGACATTTTTGTCTGGGTGGATTCTATTTGTGGAATCCTTTTAGGAGTGGGGTAAAATGACTGCGTCCGAGGTAGAGTGAGTCTACAAATAATTTCGCTGGTAGATGGCATTGGTAGGAAATTCTTTTGCATGCCATTCTGCAAAAAGTTTTCCCTACAGCTTTTGAGTGCTTATATGGCAATCAAGCACTTTCAACACATGCTCGAAGGAAGACAGTTTGTGCTTTACACAGACCACAAACCGCTTACTTTCGCTTTTCAACAAAAACCTGAAAAATCAAGCCCACGTCAACTCAGACATTTGAGCTACATCGGACAGTTTACCACAGACATACGTCATGTCAAAGGAAAAGATAACGTTGTGGCTGATGCTTTATCAAGATTAAACGCCATTTCATCACCATCTCCCATCGACTACAACGATTTGGCAAGTGAACAACAAACCGATGAAGAACTCAGACAACTCCTCAGTTCAACAACATCCTTGCAACTAAAACAAATCACCCTTCCTAACACAAACCATAAAATCTTTTGTGATACTTCGACAGGCAAGGCACGTCCATATATCCCATTCAATCTGCGGCGCAAAGTTTTCGATACGATTCACAACTTGTCGCATCCAGGCGTTAAGAAAACAACTCAAATGCTCAAAGAACGTTTCATTTGGCCAAACCTTAGTAAGGATTGTCGTAAATGGTCACAAACATGTATCAGCTGCCAAAAAAGCAAGATCCAACAACACATTCAATCTCCATTCGGTGATTTTGTGCCACCTGAAGGAAGATTTCAAAATGTTCATCTCGACCTAGTTGGACCTTTGCCATATTCGGATGGATACACTTACGCCCTCACCTGCATCGATCGTTTCACAAGATGGCCTGAAGTTATTCCACTCACAGACATCACCGCCGAAACAGTTGCAACAGCGTTTCTTTCTGGATGGATCTCGAGGTTCGGAATCCCTAAGGAAATTGTGACCGACCAAGGAAGGCAATTTGAATCTTCACTTTTCAACGAACTTTCAAAACTTTTGGGTATCAAGAGACACAGATCATCACCTTATCATCCACAGGCAAATGGCATGATAGAGCGGTTCCATCGAACATTGAAGACAGCTATCAAATGCCATGAAACACAAGATTGGGTTGCCAAACTCCCAATCGTTCTGCTTGGCCTAAGGTCATCCTTACAAGAAGACTACAAAGTAACCTTAGCTGAACTTGTCTACGGTACCACATTAAGACTTCCAGGTGATTTATTCACATCAGCTGATGCTACATCTAGCCATGATTACCTGAATAAATTCCGAGACACGATGCAAAATTTTCAACCAACCCTACCTGAACGCCATGGCTCTAACAAAACATTCATAGCCAAAAGCCTTCAAAATTCAAGTCATGTTTTCCTACGTAACGATACAGTAAGAAAACCACTCCAGCAACCTTATGATGGTCCATACCTAGTAAAATCGAAGACAAACAAATATTTTACACTTGAGATAAAAGGACATACAAAAAATATCTCAATCGACCGTCTCAAACCAGCGTTTCTTTTAAACGAAGAAGAACGAAAGCAAGAAAGAAATACGTCTCCAAATTTTTGTTCCAATCCACCTCGAATGACAGCTCAAACAACAAAATCTGGCAGAAGAGTTCATATTCCAGACAGATATCGTTGTCACTAGAGGGCGAGTACTGTGGCGATCATTTATTCATCACTTAGTTTTAAAAATAATTATATTTCACTTAGTTTTAAGAATAATTTTAATCAAAGTAATTTATTATAATAAATTAATAAGTTTGTTTACTTTATATAAATAAGTTTGTTTACCTGATATAAACAAACTTTTAATATAAATAAGGTTTCAATAATAAATAAAAGTTAGTTCTCTCTAGAATTCAAAAGTGTAAACTTCTCATTTATAAGAAGATACGATGCAGGTGAGGGCGTAAGTGTATCCATCCGAATATGGCAAAGGTCCAACAACACATTCAATCTCCATTCGGTGATTTTGTGCCACCTGAAGGAAGATTTCAAAATGTTCATCTCGACCTAGTTGGACCTTTGCCATATTCGGATGGATACACTTACGCCCTCACCTGCATCGATCGTTTCACAAGATGGCCTGAAGTTATTCCACTCACAGACATCACCGCCGAAACAGTTGCAACAGCGTTTCTTTCTGGATGGATCTCGAGGTTCGGAATCCCTAAGGAAATTGTGACCGACCAAGGAAGGCAATTTGAATCTTCACTTTTCAACGAACTTTCAAAACTTTTGGGTATCAAGAGACACAGATCATCACCTTATCATCCACAGGCAAATGGCATGATAGAGCGGTTCCATCGAACGTTGAAGACAGCTATCAAATGCCATGAAACACAAGATTGGGTTGCCAAACTCCCAATCGTTCTGCTTGGCCTAAGGTCATCCTTACAAGAAGACTACAAAGTAACCTTAGCTGAACTTGTCTACGGTACCACATTAAGACTTCCAGGTGATTTATTCACATCAGCTGATGCTACATCTAGCCATGATTACCTGAATAAATTCCGAGACACGATGCAAAATTTTCAACCAACCCTACCTGAACGCCATGGCTCTAACAAAACATTCATAGCCAAAAGCCTTCAAAATTCAAGTCATGTTTTCCTACGTAACGATACAGTAAGAAAACCACTCCAGCAACCTTATGATGGTCCATACCTAGTAAAATCGAAGACAAACAAATATTTTACACTTGAGATAAAAGGACATACAAAAAATATCTCAATCGACCGTCTCAAACCAGCGTTTCTTTTAAACGAAGAAGAACGAAAGCAAGAAAGAAATACGTCTCCAAATTTTTGTTCCAATCCACCTCGAATGACAGCTCAAACAACAAAATCTGGCAGAAGAGTTCATATTCCAGACAGATATCGTTGTCACTAGAGAGAACTAACTTTTATTTATTATTGAAACCTTATTTATATTAAAAGTTTGTTTATATCAGGTAAACAAACTTATTTATATAAAGTAAACAAACTTATTAATTTATTATAATAAATTACTTTGATTAAAATTATTCTTAAAACTAAGTGAAATATAATTATTTTTAAAACTAAGTGATGAATAAATGATCGCCACAGTACTCGCCCTCTAGTGACAACGATATCTGTCTGGAATATGAACTCTTCTGCCAGATTTTGTTGTTTGAGCTGTCATTCGAGGTGGATTGGAACAAAAATTTGGAGACGTATTTCTTTCTTGCTTTCGTTCTTCTTCGTTTAAAAGAAACGCTGGTTTGAGACGGTCGATTGAGATATTTTTTGTATGTCCTTTTATCTCAAGTGTAAAATATTTGTTTGTCTTCGATTTTACTAGGTATGGACCATCATAAGGTTGCTGGAGTGGTTTTCTTACTGTATCGTTACGTAGGAAAACATGACTTGAATTTTGAAGGCTTTTGGCTATGAATGTTTTGTTAGAGCCATGGCGTTCAGGTAGGGTTGGTTGAAAATTTTGCATCGTGTCTCGGAATTTATTCAGGTAATCATGGCTAGATGTAGCATCAGCTGATGTGAATAAATCACCTGGAAGTCTTAATGTGGTACCGTAGACAAGTTCAGCTAAGGTTACTTTGTAGTCTTCTTGTAAGGATGACCTTAGGCCAAGCAGAACGATTGGGAGTTTGGCAACCCAATCTTGTGTTTCATGGCATTTGATAGCTGTCTTCAATGTTCGATGGAACCGCTCTATCATGCCATTTGCCTGTGGATGATAAGGTGATGATCTGTGTCTCTTGATACCCAAAAGTTTTGAAAGTTCGTTGAAAAGTGAAGATTCAAATTGCCTTCCTTGGTCGGTCACAATTTCCTTAGGGATTCCGAACCTCGAGATCCATCCAGAAAGAAACGCTGTTGCAACTGTTTCGGCGGTGATGTCTGTGAGTGGAATAACTTCAGGCCATCTTGTGAAACGATCGATGCAGGTGAGGGCGTAAGTGTATCCATCCGAATATGGCAAAGGTCCAACTAGGTCGAGATGAACATTTTGAAATCTTCCTTCAGGTGGCACAAAATTACCGAATGGAGATTGAATGTGTTGTTGGATCTTGCTTTTTTGGCAGCTGATACATGTTTGTGACCATTTACGACAATCCTTACTAAGGTTTGGCCAAATGAAACGTTCTTTGAGCATTTGAGTTGTTTTCTTAACGCCTGGATGCGACAAGTTGTGAATCGTATCGAAAACTTTGCGCCGCAGATTGAATGGGATATATGGACGTGCCTTGCCTGTCGAAGTATCACAAAAGATTTTATGGTTTGTGTTAGGAAGGGTGATTTGTTTTAGTTGCAAGGATGTTGTTGAACTGAGGAGTTGTCTGAGTTCTTCATCGGTTTGTTGTTCACTTGCCAAATCGTTGTAGTCGATGGGAGATGGTGATGAAATGGCGTTTAATCTTGATAAAGCATCAGCCACAACGTTATCTTTTCCTTTGACATGACGTATGTCTGTGGTAAACTGTCCGATGTAGCTCAAATGTCTGAGTTGACGTGGGCTTGATTTTTCAGGTTTTTGTTGAAAAGCGAAAGTAAGCGGTTTGTGGTCTGTGTAAAGCACAAACTGTCTTCCTTCGAGCATGTGTTGAAAGTGCTTGATTGCCATATAAGCACTCAAAAGCTCACGGTCATAGGCACTGTATTTGGTTTGAGAAGGTGAAAACTTTTTTGAGAAAAACCCAAGAGGCTGCCAATCATTGGAGACAAACTGTTGGACTACTGCGCCTGCAGCAGTATTGGATGCATCTACCATGATTGACAAAGGAGCGTTATTGTCTGGATGTACGAGGAGAGTCGAATTCGCAAGACCTTCTTTACAGGCTTTAAATGCGTTCTCCAGCTCATGTGTCCAATGTATAATAGTCTTATCATTCTTCCTGTTGGCGCAAGGGTACGCATGGAGAGGAGCTTGGATCTGCGCAGCTTTGGGAACAAAACGTCTATAGAAATTAAGCATGCCCAAAAATCTTCGCAGCTCCTGCACTGTTGACGGCTTTTTGAAAGAGATGATATCGTCAACTTTGGATGGCAATGGTTTGATACCTTCTTCGCTGACAAGGTAACCCAAAAAACTTACAGATGGCGATTCGAATGTGCATTTGGAAGGATTTATGGTAAGCCCATATTCTCGAAAACGCTGGAATAGCAGTCTGAGATGTTCTCGATGCTCTTCAGCTGTGTTTGATGCGATAAGGAAGTCATCGATGTATGGAAAACAGAAATTCAGGCCTCTTGTTACTTCGTGGACGAATCGCTGGAAAGTTTGCGCAGCGTTGCACAGACCAAAAGTCATCACCATGAACTCAAACAGCCCAAAAGGAGTTATGATAGCTGTTTTTGGGATATCTTCTGGTTCCACAGGAATTTGATGATATGCACGAGTCAGATCTATGACGCTGAAAACTTTTTTGCCCTTCAGATAGTGAGCAAAATCCCCAATGGGAGGTATGGGATAGCGATCTGAGATGGTGTTAGCGTTGAGTCTTCTGTAGTCGCCACATGGTCGCCAATCACCATTTTTCTTCTTGACCATGTGAAGAGGGCTCGCCCAGCTACTCTTTGAAGGACGACAGATTCCTTGGTTGAGCATATATTCGAATTCTTTCTTCGCTGTCTTAAATTGTTCAGGAGAGAGTCGTCTGGCCTTGGAAAACACTGGAGGTCCCTTTGTTTGAATGTGGTGCGTGACATTGTGCTTGGTCTTAGCTAATAGGTTTGTTTTAGTGATATCTTCATATTCTTTTAATAAATCGTAAATGAAGGATGACGGATTTATTGTTTGAATATTTGTAGCACTTGATGATTTTGCTGCTCCAAAACCAGATGTTTGAAGGGTAGTTTTTCGATCAATTAGTTTCTTATTTTTTACATCAACCAAAAGATCAAAAAATGACAGAAAATCAGATCCTATGATGGGCTCAGTGACTTGAGCGATGACAAAAGGCCAGCAAAAATTTCTGCGGAGACCTAGGTTTAGTGACATCAATCGTTCTCCATAAGTCGGAATTTCAGTTCCATTAGCTGCATAGAGAATGCGGTTAGTTTGACTGTAGTGTTTATCTACGCTTGAAGGTGGAAGGACTGAAATTGTGGCTCCAGTGTCTATGAGAAAACATCGATTTGAAGATTTCTCATTAACATAAAGGCGACTTATGACATCTGTGGGCTGGCTAGTCGCTGATTGCTGTCCACCAATTAGTTTCCCGTCTGAAACTTACAAGGTTCTTGGCATTTTATTGCTTTGTTGCCATATCGTCGATGGTAATAGCAGATATTTGGATCTCTAGCTCTCGATCCCTTCTTGAACTGATTTCTCGAACGTGAAGTACTTCGGCTTCTTGAGACTTCTATTTGATCAATTTGCTTTTGGAGAGAAGCTATCTGGTTTTGTAGTTCCGAAATGGCAGAAACGATGGGGGGCGTTGAAACAGAAGCTATGTCTGAACCGGAGTTGACTTCAGCGATTTTATCGGCCATTTCTGCCAACGTTTTAAGATCTTGATTTGTACTACATGACAGAATGGACTGTGTAGTGTTTGGTAGTTGTTTCATCCATAATGTTCTGAAAATGTCATCTGGAATTGTTGACGATGAAAGCTCCCTCATCTTTGTCATCAGTTGTGTTGGTCGTCTTCCATCCAGAGTGATTCCGCTGAGAAGGGTCTGAAGTCTTTTTTGTTCAGATTCCTGGAACGCTGACAGAAGACGAGTCTTCAGACCATTATATTTTTCTGTGGCAGGAGGGCTGGTAACCACATCTCGGACTTCGGTCAGCACATCCGCTTCTAGGTTTCCAACCAAAGTGTAATACTTCGTTATATCCGAAGTTATTCCACTGGTATGGAACTGGGCCTCAAGCTGGAGGAACCACAGGTCAGGGCTCCGCTTCCAAAATGGTGGCACTCTTATAGCAACCTTGGCAATTACTCCTCCGTTATTTTCTTCTGGGTTAGTCATTATGTTGGTGTAAGATGTCGTGTTTGGTGTGAAGGTTAATAATGGCACCTTACCGTTGGTCGGGGGATACCTTCTTAACTGTGTGAATGTGAAGTCTAAGGCACCTTACCGTGGGTCGGGGGATACCTCGTTTTGATAGTGTGGTATCTTGTGATGATAACGGGGGATGCAGATAGTTGCGGGGGATCCAGCAGAATTAAGAAACACTAAAATCTTCAACATCGCGGAAAGGGGGATGTAGAAAGTAGCCATTTGAACAAATCGCTTTGCCAATTCAAGGGGAAAATATTAACGTTGACAATTCATTACAATAGCTTTGGATTTATTTTAATTCGAGAACAAATTAAGCAAATTTACCGATAAATTTAAAGTTAATAACTTAAGAGCCTTTTTTTGCCTGCAAAAATTACAAATTTTAGAAAAGTATTTCGTTTGACGTCTCGGAGAGAGAGAAAAGATGTATATTGCCGTTCGCTTAAATGGTCTATTGACAAATCTGCAATAGCAACTCTCATATCATGGATGTGAGTTGGAAATAGTAACAAATCGTAACTATTTGACACTTCAACGTGAGCTTAGGAACGCTGTTATGACGTCGTATACTTACAAATTGTAACTAATTTGGATTAAAGGAACGCCTTTTTGTTGACTTTTGTTAGCATATAATGTCGACTATCGTTAAAAAAGAACGCACCAATGACATGTAGTTTGAGATTTTATGGTTGTAAATCCTTCGAGGTTTATGGTGGATTTACATTATTCTTCAACGTCTTCATCTTCAAATTTCAAGAAAAGTAAAGCGGGGGAGATATACGTGATTATACAGAAGAGTGAAAGAATACACAATATACGTACTCCTTTTTGATTGCTATAATTTTTTATAGCTAGGTGACAGAAGTCAAAATCACTAAAACTTGCTGTCAAAAAATATTACAGATTTCAATTGAAAAGACAACAAGACATAGGATTAATAATAATACAAAAATTTGCGTTAATTCAAGATAAATAAAAGGAAGTTAATTTCATATACCTCATTGCACCACCAATTACAAAGTAATTTTTTCTTTTTCCCTATATACGCCCTCTTTTCACTGACGCGCACCTAGGCAACCACAGATCAAACGTGAAACTTTTGTCCGTTTCTGTTTTTCGTGTCTAATATTTGTGTACAAAAAAATGTTTTGTTGAATAAATTTTGGAATAGGAAAATATAGTTTTGTGTATTCCAGTAAATCGCGATCGCAGAAAAATGGGTGTCAAGAAATTTCTCTACTCCAAAATTATTCTTTCGTTCGTCGTGTGGTGTTCGGTGGTGATGATGAATTCATGAATCTCAATCTGAATCTGAATCCTTTGTGGTTGTCGTCGTTATCGTCGTCATCGTCGTCATCGTCGTCGTCGTCGTCGTCGCCTAGCCAGCATCCCAGGAGCTGTGACAAGTTTTTCAGTAAAAGTACTTCATCGTACCTACATAAATCTATCTACCACACCTTTATGATCACATTCAGACAAATCGTCATCAGATAAGACCTTGACCTTGGTATCCGGCGCAGAAATCCCATCTCTGATTATGCCCTGACATTGGATTGGCTGCTCAGGGCTACAAGTGTGCTGAATGTATTCAATGTTTTGCATTAAGTGATGGATTCATTGCTTGTGGAGAACAAAATGACATAGATGAATATAATCCTCTATTTAGATGCCCAATTAACGCCAGCTTGCCGCTTACAGAACTAATTGTTCAAAGTTCTGTGAGTCTTCACAATTGGTTGCGAAACCATAATGGAGCACGATTCATAGACCATGGCTTAGTTGATATTGACGAGGAAGGCCAAATAACAAGAGGAAGCTGGAGAGCGCTCGAAAATAATATGCTTCCACTTCGCTCGAATACTGGGAATTCATCCAATGCTGCTAAGTCTGTGCGAAATGATTTCGCAAAGTACTTTGTTGGATCTGGAGCAGTCAGCTGGCAGAATAGCAAAGCTTAACTCTGCTATATTTCAATTTTACTGTCGGCAAGAAAAAAACGTCCTTTTCAGGACGACCAATCATTTAAATAAAGAGTTCTGGGTTACACTCAATGATTCCGGGGGAATGGAACGCTATCTACCAGTGTAAGTTGTATTTTAAGCATCCACATTTTATATTCCTTTACATTTACCATATATTTACTTCTATGAATTCTTTTTCTAGAGTGAATTCAACATCAACCAGTCAAGAGTCTTTTGATTATATTATTCCTCAATCGAGCAAACTTGTATGGCTACATCAAATGCAACTACGGTGCGAACCAAAACCTCAACACAGCAGCAACAGATTTTGTCAGAACTGAACTTTTTAAAAATCCTGTTGAAATCATGACTAAGTCAAGTGCTCAGCCCACAACTGCTAAACCAACGGGTATTGTCTAATCCATTCCGTATTCTGTATTGTAATAATTTAAATGATAAAATTAAGTAAATAAATAGTTATCTAATATTAATAGTATATTTCTCTCTTAATTATGACACTTTAAATTTGGTTCGGAAAAAAATATAGAATGCATTAACAAATAAAATGTATGTGGAATATGGATTAAAATCAAAGGACAAGGAAAAGAAAACAAAAACAGAATAGATAATGAGTGTTTACAAAATACAACAATTTTAGTGTTCTCTGTGCATTAAAAAACACTTGATAAGGCAACTCAGACCATTAACCATTTAAACTTTAAAAACGCAAATAAAAATCCTTCTAAAAACGACAACTCTATGACGGACGAGTTTATGCTGTTTTGTTTGCGATAGACCACTGTTACGTTGTAGCAACAACTCATCGATGTTGTGCTCTTTGACATCCTGCAGATCCAGTTCAAGTTCCTGCGCCTGTTCAACCTTTTCACCATACTTCTGCAGCAGGGCATCATACTGGCACTGTAATTCAGCAAAAATTTTGTTCTATGTCCTCATGTAGTTGGACTTTTTCTTTGATCTGAAGGAAGGGAAGTGTTTTAGAATAACATATACTTTTGTGTTTATAGAACAACTTACATTTTCTAAGTCCATGGACAGGTTGGAAATTTCTGAATTCAAGACATCCCTTCCGACTTGAAGACGGGAGAGTTCCCATTGCAGTTGATTGACTTCACCATCCCGCTGTTTAATAAGCGATTGCAAGTGTTCTATTGTGCTTGCACTGTCGCTCATGGGTGGCAGGTTAATGTGCATGCCATAAACTGACGCAGCTTGTCGGCCAGAACTTGATATGCAATCTAGATTGTCCTAAGAAATAGAAAAAATTGTATAAATGCTGTAAATTCAGGTGTGCTCAGGTATATAAGGAAATCGCAGCGCCGGCCAAAAAATTTTATGTACTAAAGATGAAGCACTTCTTAGATAAACAATCTGCAGTGCCAACGTGGCTGGGACTAAAAAATGTATAGCTTCAATGCACCCATTTGAAATCGATGATAGCTTTATAAGATCTCCTTCACTTACCACATGCCAATGTAAAGATCCCAATGCGTCATCGATTAGACTTAGAGTCGGTGATGAATTATTTGGGCGTAAAGTGTGATGTGTTTCATCAGAGTTACTTGCTTCACTCATCGAAATTTCACTCTTGCGATAATTCGCTGAATTATCATGGTGTATCTCAACTGGCCTTTCCTCCTTCTTATGTGCCTTGATTGTTTTATACTTCTTTTCCAAAATTATATATTTTTTCAGGTCCTCAAAACTTTCTGTTAGTGTTGTCAATTGTCTAAAAAAAAAATAATAAAATAAAATCAAAATACCACACAGCCAAAAAGCCAAAAAGCCAAAACAAACCTTATTTAAATTCGTTTCAATGAGTTTGCTTTCAAGACCAGCTTGATGAAGTGCAATTTTGATAATGATGATGATGATGATGATGATGATGATGATGATGATGATGATGATGATGATGATGGTTTACCATCTTTTGTTTCGTGTTCCCTCCCAGAATACACTTGACACTCAACCCAGTGGATTTGGTTAGTTTTTGTGCAACATCTGCAATTTGTAGGGCCAGTTCCCTTCCCGGGGTGAGAATCAGCACAAGCGGACTGTTTAGTTGTCTCTCTTCAAATCGATAATTTCTTTCAAGGATTTGTTGGACAATTGGCAACAGATAGGCGAGTGTCTTGCCGCAGCCAGTCTCAGCGGCAATGAGTGCATGATTGCAGTCACGAATGATCGGAATAGCATCGGATTAGATTTTTGTTAGTTGAGTTATTTCCAACTCGGAACTCAAGTTATTTATTAAATCCTCAGATAGTTGAAGAGATCCTTGAAGTGTTTTTATATCTTGCATCTGGCTCAGGATATCATCTTCATTCACTGAAGGATGAACTATGAAATAATCACCTTTTGATCTGCGGTGCATCCAGCCTTTTGAAGCCAGTGGGATTGTTCCAAATTTGGCTTCAACTAAGGGCCTTCCGAAAGGGACATTTAGCTCGCGTTTTTTGCACTCTATCAGAGGGATTTTCTTTGGTTTGGGTGATTTTGTGAGCTTGGCAGCTGGAGCTACGACAGTGTATGCTCGGGTTGAAGAGTTTTGGATAAAATTTGATAAATTTCGTAACATTTTATTTTACTTTTATCTAATAAATAACTTAACAACTTCAGAGTGATACAAAATGCGGCATCAGACGTTTATTATTTTCTGAAATAAAAAAAAAGGTTGTGAATATTGAATAATAGTTAATAATTATAATTTATTATTACTTACATTTTAACATTTTCGTATTTTTTTTTTTTTTGCTTTTTGCAGCTGGCTATTTCCTTGTTGTTTGGCAAATGACATTTAATAAAAAAAAAAAAATGACAGAAGAATTTTTGACTTCTGTTGCGTTCAGGTAACTAGGATTCAGAGGCGAAGTTTTCAATTTGGAACAAAAAAATTCAAAAATTGGTGTCAAAACGAGAAAAACTGTTGGCCTGAACTATAGAAATTATAGGAACCTCGATATGCAGAAGAACATGCTATAATGAAGATGAACATGTTTGTCTTCACCATAATCTTCATCTTCATTTCTCCTATTTCCTATAATCTTGATTTATGAAGATGTTCTTCATTTTTATCTCCCCTCTCTATCACACGCGTATGACTTTTATATGTTGTATCCTTCTTTTTTGAAGAAGTAAGGATGCAGATTAGTGTAAATCCACCATTATGGTGGCTTTACATTGATCTGCATGCCATCATCTGCAAAAATAGAGGACGCAAGATACAAAAATCATACTAGTGTGATAGAGAGGTAAGACAAAAATGCAGACGTCTGCACGGATGCAGATTATAGGAAATTCGACTCATGCAGATGAAAGTTATGGCGAAGACGAACATGTTCATCTTTTTTATAGCGTTTTCATCTGCACCATAATTTTTTTTCATCTGCACCATAATTTTTTTGTTGAACTGTCAAAACAATCTGTTTTTTTTTTTCATTATATGTTTTGATTTGCAAAAGCATGCTAGGAAAATTAATTTCGAAAATTTAATTATAAAAATATGGACACAGCAGCAGCCAAAAAACAAAAAAGTGAGTACTTAATATATTTATATTTGTATCCACCATCGAACGTATTTGTTACAATTAATTTTACTCCCTTAGAAAATCAAGACTCAATGAATATTCTTGAGGAAGTTGAAGAATACCTCGAAGGCTTTCCAGGTTTTTATAATTGTTTTACTTTTTTGTGTAACGTAAAATGATAATTATAGTAATTTTTTCAGATTATATGGAATTTGAGTTCTTAGATGATGAAGCATCAGATGCCCAGAGTACTGCGCCTTCCCCCATTAATTCCAGCAAAATGGTTAGTGATCAGCTGGTTCCAGAAGAAAAAAATGGCAAGTGTTTAAATTACCAAAGGTAGACGCATTTAATGCCGAATACAAAAATGTATAATTCATTGCTGTGAGTCAAACCTTTTGCAAAAAAAACACAGCCCGATTGATTTTTTTTGTTGAGAAATTCAGTAAAATCTGAAAAAGTTCAATTGGTCTATGCCGATTTTGTCAAAAGGTTTGACTCACAGCAATGAATTATACATTTTTGTATTCTACATTCAATAGTGCTACTGATGGCGTTATTAGTTTTCTTTTTCTCACTCTAGGTGTAGTTCGATGGGGCCTTGTTTATTTGCTTAATGAATCATTCGAAAAAGCTCTTAAGTTTTCGTTCGCTGAACGGCACGTATGGCGGCAATATGGTCGCCGGTAGCGATAAGAATGATTTAGAAAAACAGTCCGACACGATAAGTGTTGTACATGTTCACATTTCTCAAATGCCTGACAAAGATTCAAGTAAGTTGATATAGTAAATCTTAAACGAAACAAAAAATAAATATATGTAAATATTTTGTTTTGGTTCTAGATTCGGTGTATGCTACGTCTTTGGTTCCAGCTAACCGAGTAGAACAGGCATTAACTGAAACGGCCAGTTCATTGAGTTCATTTAGCCCGCGCATGGGGAATCACAGGTCTTGGGTTATTTAGCTGAGGGTGAGACTAAATTCTTAATTAATGCAAATGAGAAAATTATCAAAAACATTGTTTTTGCAACTACAGATTGAAGAACCAAATGAAGCGTTAAACTGCATTCAAGAGGCTGCCAAACTCAATCCACAATATCATCAGATAATGTTTATGGTGATTTTTTTTGTATTTAAACCTAGAATTTAAAATTTTTATTTTTTTTATTTTAGCGGGGTCAAATTTGCATATACCTTCAACAATGGGCTGATGCAAAACAATGCCTAATAAACGCGGTTGCTGATCATCATACTGAATCCTTGCGGGTGCTTGGAGAGATTCTTCATGTTTTAGGTGAACAACGCATTGCAGAAAAGGTTTTAAAAGACGCAACAAAACTTGATCCGAACTGTCCAAAGATATAGTAAGACTAATGGCTGGTGCTTATAAAGGGTTTTCCAATAAGAAGTGTTATTTTGATATTCAAATAAAATAGGGATTTTTTGAGATAAATGATCGGATGTTTATTTCAATGTAAAGAGTAAAATATGCCATTGATAATGGAAATCGCAAATCGCAAAGTGGCTGCTGTATGCTCCAATAGCTTCACGAATTCCATATTTGAGGTCTTAAATCGACGCTGGGCTGTTGGCGTAGAACTTTTCTTTCACTTGGCCCCAAAGGAAGAAGTCGCAAGGTGTTAAATCACAATATCTCGGTGGCCAATTGTGATCACCTCTTAGAGATAACACGGTCCGGAAACTTTTCCCGTAAAAGATCGATGGTTTCATTGCTTGTGTGGCACGTAGCACCGCGCGCCGTATTGGCCAAAAACAACCTCATTAATTTTCTTTTTTTGTCGTCAAACTCTTATATATTTTAATATTTAAAAGCAGAAAATGAACACTTTGTGATATAAATTATCTTTATTACAGCAAAACAGATGACTTTGACATCTGTCACCGGGCTTTAAAAATTATAGCAAGTAAAAACAGGTAGGTATATGTGTACTCTTTCACTCTTGCGTGTTATGTCGTATAGCTCACCCGCTTTACTTTTCTGCAAATTTGCAGATGCAGACGTCGAAGATTACATGTAAATCCACCATTAGTCTTCATAAAAAAAATAAGAAAGTTTGAAGGGATTAAGAAAGAAAAAAGCAACTAGAGTTGAACTTCCCGGGGTTGCTAATAATTGTATATCTAAATGCAACTTAATAAGACTTTTAACACAAATACCTTTTGATTCAATTAGGCTTTCCGGCGGGTGTCCCCTATTCGCTAGTTCTATTTTTATAATTAACATAATAAAAGTAAAAGTTCAGTTCCACAGCTACCTAGTATTTAGTACAATCATAATTGCAAATTTAGTTGATAAATAAATACATTCGTTGGTTTGTAAGATTTATGTCGTGTTCAATTTTGCTATTGATTTATAAATATTATAACTTTTATTGCTGTATCTTTCAATAATATTAATAAATTCATTTGCTGTGTTGAGATTGCATAAATCATCTCTTTAATATTTTTTTTAACGTACTGATGTATACTCCAAGGTTAACTTCTCTTGCCGGAAAGTATGTTGATCTGCTCCGGGTTTGAAACATTTTAGCGTTATAGTTAAATGCATTCAACCTGTGGGAGCTAAGGTTGAGGAACGGTTTCCTTTTCCCAAGACATATTACCGATACTTTGGATAGTTCGATGCTCTTGTAAAATAATCATTGTATCGATGCTTTAAGCAATGAACGTTCGGAAGGTACAGTTTTAGCTACTTTAAACTTATTTTTTATACAAATACATGAATAAAATCGTTGGTTACATATTATGTTATTAAGGGGAAGTGCACAATATCATTTTCATGTTTAAGATAGCTTAAATTCAAGTTTAAGATAGGAACCCACTGTAGCTATATAGGGGATTTGAACAATGACTATCTTAAGGTTTTTGAATGCTTAGCCAAGGCAGCAAATATATATCGCAACATTCCTTCTGCTTCGTTGCAGGACCCTTGGAGCGTTTAGGCAGCGGCATCTTTTCGCCTTTAGGGAACCTACCGGGCTTAGTTTTAACGATATTTTGTAGAGGGCTTCTATACAACCATTACTTTTTTGAAGTGGATTTAGCTCTGAGATAGAAGTTGGAACTTAAGAGAGCATAGACGTGCCTATCCTCCGCCTCCGCGTGACAACCCGGGAACAATATGAATGGCTGGGTGAGAGTATTTGCAGCTGCATTTCCTTTCCTTGAAGTATTGATTCCTTACCGGTAACGTATGCAGAGTAAAACTTGTATGCGACAAAGAGAGGAAGGTTGGTGTGCGCATTTGGCCATTTGCTTCTACCTAAGCAAGTGGTTAAATGCACATATATTAAGGCTAGCAGGCCTTGAGTATTGATGGTGCTCTTCTGGAAGTGACTTCACGGTTGCGAAGCTCCACCGGGAGCTATATTCTAGTACCACGGGAGATAGGCTCTCCTGGGTCATGAAGTTTTGGCTTCGTCACCTGGGAACTATCTATGAGGTAGGCCCCCTTGTGGGAGTATCGTGTTGGTTGTGGTTAAGCGAATGAGGTAACTTATGGTATCCAAGGATTTTATTCTTGGATGCAAGAGTTGTTAGATAGACCTCGCCCCTCACCAAGGAGTGTGAACATGCCTTAACATGTTCCATAAAATTGTTACTAAGATATCAACCTTAGGGTAGATATTAGGGCTCTGGTCTTCGCCTAATTTGACTGTATGCGAGTAGGCTCGCCGTGGAATTAATTTTAGGTGTCCACGTAAAGCTTGCCCTCATACTGTAGTTACATAGGAATTCGTACAGTTCTGTTAATTTTTTTTTGGATTTTGTTGGGTTGATAAGAGCAAAAAAAAGGTGGTTGCCTCGAAGTGTCTATGTGGGTCAATAGCTGGATATTATAGGGCGGAGTCCACACCCTATGAGTGAAATTTAAAACTTACTGATTGTATAAATTCAATTTGATTTTTTTTTTTTTGAAGTCCTGCATCTGACTACTAATCTCTCTAAATCTCATTGAACTATTTGCATGTGATCTTGACTTGGAAAAAAGTGCCCTTAGATGTTTCATTTTTCCAATCCAATCTCAAAATATTCGTTTTTATTGTGTTTAGTCTTTCTATTTTTCGCTCTTTAAATCTTTTAAGGCCAAAGGCATTTTACAAAACAGAACTGTCTTTTGTAGAATTCAAGGCAAGATAGCGTCATGAAATGAAGTTCGCAGTAAGCATTCTATCGAATAAACTTTCCAAGAATATATCTATTTATAATTTTTCTCGGTTTCGCAAGACTTTCATTTAGGAAACACGTGAAATTTTTATAGAATCTTAAATTAACATGTCAAAGAAATACACATACGAGTAGGATTAAGACAAGTTAATAAAAAGAAAGGATGCTAAAAAAAAATAATGCAAAGCAGGAAAAGTATGACGATTGTGTTTCATAATATTTTTTTTTTCTTCTGCTTGCATGGCGGTGGGTAATGAAGCAATTCGTTAAAAATATATCCTTTTCTGTTGTATCCATATATGTATGTATAGACAAGACATGTGAGAAACAGCATGGTATCCATATTTTACGTTATCAAAATTATGTTCAGTCTATTTGCCTGTGAATGCATTTGACAGGTTAGCATAATGATTGCCTACTCATGACGCTAGCTATGGTACTTTGCTGGGTGTGTATAGAGTGAGGGATTACATATTATAAGAATAAGTAGTGTAATGATGATGATGAATTGTAAAGCTGATTTGCGTGAATTCGTGCTTAACTATTTCTTTAAGAACGGAAAGGCGAATATGCGCACTAAGCTTTGTTCGTGTGACATTTTTGCTTTGACAAAGGATTCAGAACTTTATGGAATTTTCTAGATAAATCCTTGTAACAGGTTCAGCCGCGAGCATTGTTTGGTTTATTGTGAACGAGGTATTAAATCAGTCTTTATTGGGACCTTTTCTTGTGAGGATTTCCCTTGAGAACATAATCAGTATTTACATCCGATTTTATGAAAAAGAAAAAAATTGAAAAAAAAAAAAAACAGGAAGTGAAGTGAAAACAACCACAAAAAAAAGCTCATAGACGTTTGACTTAAGTTTTGCTGCTTTTGATAATTTAGGTAATTTTTTGTTTTAAAGTGCATTTCAGGCCATTAGGAATGATGTTATCTCATTTATATCAACTAACAACTATTTACCTCATAGATACTACTTTCGAAGGGAATTTGATCAATTTCGTATACGTGATCGATTTTCAGAAAGAACTGGGTAGTATTGTATTGCCACTATAGTTTGGCTTGACTTTGGATTCCTGTAAAACAAAGTTTGAGTCTTATGGGATTTATAAATACACTCCAAGTTATTGCCTTAAATTCTTAAAAGTGATCTTTGTTTTGCATGACATTTCTCAGAAAATTAAGTGAAATCATTAGAAAATACTGAGTTTCAAAACACTAAGCTGATTTTAAGACATCTCTGAAGACATTATTTTTACTTGCGGTTATAATAGAATCACACTATAAGGCAAGTTATGCATTAGTAAAGAAAAAATTAACAATCCACATAACATAACGATGATGGGGAAGTCGAAAAAAGTGGGTTGGACAATTCTGTCTGTCTGTCCGTCCGTCTGTATCGGCACCTACAGCCTAAACGGCTGGACCGATTTGCTTCAACATACTTGGTACATAGTATTATTTTGACGTCCTACAGAGGGGTTTTTGGAATTAGCATTCTAGCTCTAAAAATAACGGTAACTGCCATACGATTTTTAAGGAGATATTGATTTTTCCCAAAAACGGCTCCTACGATTTTGATAAAACTTTGTGAATGGTGTTTTTTTTGTGTAAACTTTGCGTTTTGGTTGGAATAAATGTTTCAGGAAAAGTCTTATAACGGTAACTCCCATAGTAAAGGGTTTTTGAAATTAAATTTTCTCGTAAACCACTTAGGGTTTCGATGAATTTTTTAATGTAGGCGCCCTTAAATAATGTTAAAAACGGGTTGGATCAATATTTTTTAAATTTCATTTTTCTGATAAAAACTAAAAGCTAGAAGCTGGCATACTCAAAAAATAAAGTGCACGACTGGGTCGGACAAACTTGCTCTAATGTGAGACAGTGATCTTGGGGTTTGAGATTTTGGAAAAAAAACACGGAAAAAATGATTGAAATTTTATTGATCACTTAAAAATCAATAGTTAAAACGTTTTTTGTGAGAAATTGAAATAGGCCATCTTATTTTGTTTCCTGTTAAGAATTTTAAGAAATTTTTTTTTTCAAAATCGTTCGACCAACTTTTTTTTGAAAAACTTGTCCAAAATATATTCCGAATTGTTTTTCAGTATGCCAACTTCTAGCACTTTGTAGGTTTTATCAAAAAAATAAAATAAAAAAAATTGCTTAAACCGTTAAAAAAAATTACATTTAAAAAAAAAAAAATTAAAAAAACTGTTTTTAAAAAATTTTAAAATTTATATTATTTCGTCTTTAAAAGGGCTTCTACATTAAAAATTTGGGGAGAGTACGATAACTTTGGCGCCAGGATTTGATAAAAGTTTTGTATAGAGGGGTTAAATACAAACATTTTTTACTAGTGGGAGGTGGGTCTATCTCACCCCGTTTAGAAGGTAGGGGTAATTTTCGAAAAAATGTTTTAAATCAAAAAAAAAATATTAAAAGACAACGGCAACACCTAAAATAAAGAACTATACCGGGTTCGAAAGCCAGAATTCTGCTCTTTAATTTTCAATTTCAATTTTTTTTGTTTATGCCAATAGTTTTCAAAAAAAATTGCATTCAAACTCAAAATTCTGATAAAAAAAGAACAAAAAAGTGTAGACCATTTTTTTCCAAATTGTGAAATTAAATGCCGAATTAGTTTTTCATGAAACCAAGTAATTTTGCATCTTTTAGTTTTTGAGAAAATTGAAAATTACTAAAACTTCTTGCTTATGAGGTTTTTGTTTTTTGGTATTTACGGTGATCTGGCTTTGAGGATTGATGTCATCTTTGTTATTAAAGTACAGCAATTCATTTAGCGTTACCCAGAATGCACCACGAGGAGGTAGAATTGCATTGCATTCCACGTCTCAGTCAGTCAGTTTGTAAGTAAGTCAGGTTTTAGCTGAAAATAGTCAAGTCAATTTTTAATGTATAAATCAGGTATTTAAGTCTCGTCAATGAAGTCATCGTCCGTACTGGTGATGTTGCTGTCGAATTCGTTGAGTTCATACTTTGACCATAAAAACTGTTCGAGATATCTAGGTATAATTCTTCATTGTAAACGGTGCGAGATGGGCCCCCCTCCCATAGTAAAAAATGCTTGTATTTAACCCCTCTATAAAAAACCGTTATCAATTCTTAGCGCCAAAGCTATCGTACTCGTGCCAAAAATTTCATCGAAATCCGTCAAGTGGCTTACGATAAATCTGATTAAAAAAAACCGGTCCTAGGGGAGGTATACCGTTATAAGACTTTGTTAAGTCGAATAATGCTTTTTCTTAAAATAATGTTCATCAGGTCAAACGAATGTAGTTTGTGCTGTTCGGCAATATTAACATGGTAGCTGCAGCTATATGAACTCCCACACGCGCCAGGTTAACTAAGCTGAATTGCATAGAGTGCATTGGTTTGGCTTGCTTTAAAAATATTGAATAAAGAAATGAGTGCTATTTTACCAAGCAAAGCGGACGGTTGTTTTAATTCCTTCGGTTCGGTTAGTAAAATAAACAGTTTAAAAATAAACCTTTAACATTTTCCTGAAGAATCTATTCCAACCAAAACATAAAGTTTGCACATATTTGCACTATTCAGAAAGTTTAATCAAAATCGTACGAGCCGTTTTTGAGAAAAATTATTTTTTCACTAAAAATCGTTTTAAAGCTAGAATGCTAATTTCAAAAACCCCTCTGTTAGGACGTCATAATAATACTATGTACCAAGTTTGAAGCAAATCGGTCCAGCCGTTTAGGCCGTAGGTAACTATACAGACAATCAGACATACGGACAGACAGACAGACAGAATTGTCGGACCCACTTTTTGCGTCTTCTCTTTCATCGTTATGTCATGTTTGATTGTCCAATTTTTTACGAATGCATAACTTGCCTTATAAAGTACCTATAATAGCAAGTACAAATTGGAATATGTTTTCGAAAAGTTTAAAAAAAACGTTATTTGAAAAAACCGGTCCGACGATTTTGAAATTCTTTCCTTAAAATTCAAAACAGGAAAAAAACAGTTGGCCTAGTTCATTTTTTCCAAAAAACGTTTTAACTATTGATTTTTAAGTGATCAATAAAATTTCATATCATTTTTTCCATGCTTTTCCCAAAATCTCAAACCATAAGACCACTGTCACACATTAAAGCAAGTTCGCCCGACCCAGTCGTGCACTTAATTTTTTTTTATTATGCAATCACACTCAAAGGGATATGACTACCCTTCTAATGAATTAACATGTGCGAGCGAGGAGAGAAGGATTAGAAAGATAGGAAAGAAAATTACGGTGGATTGAGATTTTAGGTGAAAATTATCTCAAGAAAATCCCACGGGTGGCATCCAGTTTAAACTGGGGGAATAAATAAAAATGCTGCCTATGCTGGGTTTGAACTCAAAACTCTAGGTTAAGCAACCAAGCACTGCATCTACCATTGCCACCCGCTATTCATGCTATTGCTTCCGCCTACATCAGGGTGAGGCGGTCCTCGGTCCTTTGCGGACAGCTTTGTACCTAGGAAAAGCTCGAAGAAACAGAAATAGGCTAGAGTAATTCTCCGGCTGATCTCTGCACTTAATATTATGAGAGGTCATAGTGGAACCCAAATAATCGGAAAATTTGATGTTTCACCTTCGTCTTTTACTGGTATATCACACACGTAGCGCTTTTGGCAGCTCTAGTTCTGCAGAATTGCCTAACAAGGTTTGTTCTCAGCTGTCTGTGCCTTCCGGCTTCCATCACTAAAGCAAGTGTTTCGTAGTGGTCGCCTAGTGAAACCCAAAACATCAGAAACGGCGTTTTTGATGGCCAGTTTGATAATCTTTAGAGTAGTACTTCGGGCAATTATCATACTTCTATTTTCCCAGAAGATATCTGATTGTTGGATCTTTTTCCCAGTTTCCAAGTTGGATGTGGACGCAATTTACCGAGATGATATCAAATCTGGATTAAATGCGTGACACAGCGTTCGCTTATGTAGCAATATCTGCCTTTAACTTTTAATCCAAAGAAACAAAATCAAAATTTAAAAAAATACTAGTTATACTAATTAGTTTATTAGAATTATTAAGATCTCTTTACACAACTCATATTTCGGTTGAAATAAAAAAGGATTTACATTTAATTTTTGATGTTGTGTGTGTGTGTGTGTGCGTGTGTGTACGTGTACGTGTTTGTTGAGAGTGAAAAATAATATCTTGGGAGATAACGGGTGGTTTTTTAAGAGCTTGAGAACTTTAAAAAAAAAAAAAAAACGCATAAAATTTGCAAAATCTCATCGGTTCTTTATTTGAAACGTTAGATTGGTCCATGACATTTACTTTTTGAAGATAATTTCATTTAAATGTTGACCGCGGCTGCGTCTTAGGTGGTCCATTCGGAAAGTCCAATTTTGGGCAACTTTTTCGAGCATTTCGGCCGGAATAGCCCGAATTTCTTCGGAAATGTTGTCTTCCAAAGCTGGAATAGTTGCTGGCTTATTTCTGTAGACTTTAGACTTGACGTAGCCCCACAAAAAGTAGTCTAAAGGCGTCAAATCGCATGATCTTGGTGGCCAGCTTACCGGTCCATTTCTTGAGATGAATTGTTCTCCGAAGTTTTCCCTCAAAATGGCCATAGAATCGCGAGCTGTGTGGCATGTAGCGCCATCTTGTTGAAACCACATGTCAACCAAGTTCAGTTCTTCCATTTTTGGCAACAAAAAGTTTGTTAGCATCGAACGATAGCGATCGCCATTCACCGTAACGTTGCGTCCAACAGCATCTTTGAAAAAATACGGTCCAATGATTCCACCAGCGTACAAACCACACCAAACAGTGCATTTTTCGGGATGCATGGGCAGTTCTTGAACGGCTTCTGGTTGCTCTTCACTCCAAATGCGGCAATTTTGCTTATTTACGTACCCATTCAACCAAAAATGAGCCTCATCGCTGAACACAATTTGAACAATTTGAACATTTCGAACCGAACACTGATTTTGGTAATAAAATTCAATGATTTGCAAGCGTTGCTCGTTAGTAAGTCTATTCATGATGAAATGTCAAAGCATACTGAGCATGTTTCTCTTTGACACCATGTCTGAAATCCCGCGTGATCTGTCAAATACTAATGCATGAAAATCCTAACCTCAAAAAAATCACCCGTTACATTATGCAAAAATGAGGTAGATTCTTAGATACCTACATTTTTAATTAAATGAATGAATGGGAAAAATTATAATTATGGTTTTTAACATTCGTTTGAAGAAGTTGTATATCATGGCTCATTGGATTGTATTATAATGCTAAGTTTTGTGGGAATCCATTATTGTATGTAGGAAAGGAACAGAGGAAGTGCATCTTATGGAGAGTTGACTAATTATGTGCTCGGGAGAATTTTTTAAACGTATTACATTCAAAGGTTTTTTGAGGATTAATCGAGCTCTGACTACTTATTCAAGAGTTGAATATTTTGATCTCAGAAAAAAAGTAAACTTTCAGTTTAAACAATTATAATGTTGTTATAATGTTCCTAAGTATTTCAGAAGTGGGATACTTTCTTATTCTAAAATATTGGTTAGGGAAAAAAGTTAAAAGAGTGTTATATTGATGTCCGGCAAAACGACGAGTACTATTGAAAAAAGTTACATAGCAAAGTTGTAGGTAATAAAAAGATCTACAACTTTTGTATTATACACTTTTTTCACATAATTTCAAATTATATGTCAAAAATTGAAATAACCAAGTTTTTGGTTTATATTTTTCTTTTAAGCGGCATATACACTGGTCAAAATCTCATCAAGCATGTGAGAGTGTGTGCGTCATGATTGATGAAAAATCAAAAAAATTTGATTTTTCTTCAAGCATTCAACGTATACGTATTGCACACACTCTCAAATGTTTGATGAGATTTTGACCTGTGTATATGCCGCTTTACAAAAAAAAAGTTTTCTAAGTTGTGTCGGAAATCGAGATAAAATAATTTGTTTTTACCCTTAAACCCACCTTAACCCCTCCCCCTTCCAATACCCGACCACAGATCGGCCGTCATTTATTTTTCGTTTCATTTTTGTTACAATATTAGCTTTGTTTGTTGAACTTTACCCAGGTCGCCCTGGGTTTTCTTGACAAGAGTTGTCAAAAAAACCTGGGTTTTTCGGTTCTCAAAAAACGCATGACGGGGCTGCTGATGGTATATTTTTCACTACGCACAAAATCAAAAGTTTCCATTTTGCTTTATTTGTTCGATTTGTATTTATTTTCATCAAAATAAATGCATTCACTTGCATTTCATTTAGTTTTATCGAAAAAAAGACATGAAAAATCAAATACAGAAGAAAAATTCACAAGAAATGCTTGACAGCAAAAGTCACTTCAACAGCTGATTCGTTACCTCAACTCGCCCCAGCTAAATAGCAAGATCGACTTCAGGGTGACTTCAGGGCGACCCCATTTTTCAAAAAAACAGAGAATTTTGTATTGAGGGCGAGTTGAGGTAATTCAAAAAACGCGCTGTGGCGACCCCAGGGTGACTTCAGGGCTCAACAAACAAAGCTATTATCTTCCTTTTCCAATAGAAACCCAATCCTACTATTATTTTTTTTGGTTTCAAAAAATATCGACCCTGGTCTAATTGTCACGAATGTAAAATTTTCCCAGGCCCGTGTCATACCAACCAACCTTCAAAAATACGCTTTGAGTTTTCTGATCTGTATATAAAAAATGAATGAGCTGTCAAATGTCAAAGTTTTTACTACTATGGTTATTCTGTTCATCATACTAAAATTTGATTGCAATTTTGACTTCTTCACTCCCATTGTCACTTGTCTTTTTGACGTTTACACACACGCCGTCGTGAAACGCAAAACTCATGCAACAACTGAAATGTCAGAACGATAATATGATGCCTTGAGTCTCGCTGAAATGGCAGCCTAATTACCGCTGTAATATAAAGTTTTTTTTTCTCAAAAGGAATTCAAATCCTGCAGCCAGGAATAATTCCAACATCAAACTTTCTATTAGAAAAATCAAGACTACAACTGGGGTTAAGACCAGAAAAATTATAACTTTAACTCGCTTTCTACATCAGCTGGATTCTGGAGGTGGCAATTCGTTGTCTTTTTCCAAAACAAAACATTGATGTTAAATGTGGGCTTTTCTTATGGATGCAATTAGTTCTTCAAGGACGAAACAACGCTCATCACATGAATGACCGCGGGAATTTAGAAACCCATACAAGAAATTGCTTTTGCAGAGTTTTCCGAAATGTTTGGTGGACAACACAATGGACATCTCAGAATGTTTCATTTCCCTTGGTTTAAACAAGGGCTGGAAATGTTTGTTTACCTGTACGTAGCCCAAAGTTATCTGTAAGTAGTGTGTGTTTTAAAGTGCTTTTTGGTACACATGTACCATGTTACCTATCCTTTCTTGTCTATGTAGGATGGTATCCTTATTTTACTTTACTACAATTATTCTTTTTGCTTCTGATTGCATTTGACAGCATGCTCATGAGTCATGATTATGACGCTGACAGGTGCTTTGGGTGTGTGTAATTGTAAATAATGTAAATGATACAGAGAGTTACAGAATTTATAAGTGAACTTTTGCATTTATGTAATTTTTTTTTGATATCTCCTGGTTTCTAAGGAATTTTTAAAATAGATTTTAACAGAATCAAGAGAGTATTATTTATGTTTAAATTAGAACAAGGTACAAATTAATTTGAGGTTTAACTCGGAGGAAAAAAAATGCAAAAAGTATTATTTTTAGTATTATTAAATGAATCGAACTCAATGAAAAGGAGTAAGGTAAGATAAGGAAAGATGGCAACCCTGTGAAATGTAGAACTAAAGTTAAGTAGGCCATCGCCCATCGGTGCTAGTGTTAATGAAATCATAGTGAGTTCAGGGGTTGAAATTGCAACTGATTAAATAAAGAGGAAACCTATTGGAAGATGATAATTCTGGATCTGGATTGGGATTCTGGAAAACATGTTGGAAATCAATAGATATAATCGTTAATGTATGTGTAATGTCGAGCACCGTGACCTTAATGTGCTTAGAATGCCAAATAGCTAAGAAGAATCATAGCAGTTGACAGATACAAGTGCAGTTGCAAGTTCTTTGACACCGCTTTGAGCTAGCGTTTATGTACTCACAATTCTCTTAGCATATACGTAGATTGGCAAACAGAATATATGAAATTTGGTCAGTGAGTGTTGCTGAAAATTTTAACTTTATTATCGAAGCAAGCAGAGGAGAAAATAATGAATTGAATATTTGGCAAAGGGTAAGCCCGTTAAATGTTTGATAAAGAGTTAGCCACTTGTAAGCAAGGATACTATTTTTTATAAACTAGCGCTTGCCTGTTTTTAAAAAACTTCTTTTATTTTATTTTATTGGAAATAAAACGGCACTTACGCGTTAGGGAATATAGAATATTGAAAAATTACAGTTCAGGCTGGGACTTGAGCAACAACACTGGGAACCTAATTTTGACTAAAAATGACCATAACATTTGAGAGAAAAAGAGTTTTTGTATAGGGCCATTCATTTTTCGGTTTCAAAATTACAAATTTATGCACACAGCGATACATTTTTGATAAACGTTTCATTTCTTTAATGATATTCAGATGAGTTATGCGAGATTTCTTGAGAAAAATGAGCTTAAAATCTATTTCACGAAATTTTACAAATCCCTTAAAAAAACACGGTTCCTGAAGAAATTAAGAACCATGCATTTTTTAGGATAAAAATTAACCTATGTATGTCATTTTCTGATCCCCAAACTGAAAAATTAAAACAAATCTATTCCACGGGAACCGTACATTTTACCGGGATAAAAAGTCTGTACTATTCCAGACTATAATCTATCTCTGTGTTAAATTAATTTTATCCATAGATTCGTTCAGCCGCTATGGTTTGATTGAGCAACAAACACCCATCCAAACTTTCACATTTAAAATATTAGTGTGAAAATAATAAATTCAAATGGACGCCTCGGAAAGATTCGAAACGCGGTGTTTGATTGTTAAGCGATCCATTGTAGTAAATGGCAAACAAAATAAATTCAACTAATATTATGACACTTCAGATGACAGTTGAATTTGACAGGTGTCAAATGCCAGCGCTACCAACTTAAAACCACAAAATGAATGGCCCTGTATTTTCCTCCCATTTTTTCGCCAAATTTTAATTTAAAACATTATTGATTCCGAATAAGCAAAAAAAATCTCAAATGAGAAAAAATTCGAAAAGATTATAAAATTTTGTGTTTTTTTTTTTATTTCAGAGTTTGAGTAGAATTGTTCTACGGACAAAGGTACTAACGAAAGACAATTCAAAATGAGTTTGTGGGCAAGTATAAGTAGTGCGCCACAGCCGGAGGCGTATATGAAATCTCATTACGATCAGAAGGGCATGTATGAAATTCGAGTCTTCTGTTCAGCATGGATTGAAGAGCGATTGAGGTAAGTAAAAATAATTTCAAATATTCAAGTCTTAATTTTTTTTATTCGAATTATGCATATTATATATATGGATGTCAGAGCCGAAGCACTTAGTCTAAATGATGTACGTTGTACAGAAAAGTTCAGAAGAATACTAGCTTTATTCAAGTCCAAGTATATTTAGCTTAAGCAATTTGTTACAGGTAGCATTAGGCATTGCATATATAAACTATAGTATTCCCACTTGAGCTGCGCCATCTATCGACGAAAAACTAAGCTCCAGAATACCATGGGAAGCAACAACAACAATTTCCACCATTTTAATTGTTGTTGTTGCTTCCCATGGTATTCTGGAGCTTAGTTTTTCGTCGACAGATGGCGCACCTCAAGTGGTAGTACTATAGTTTATATATACAATGCATTAGGCCAGATCTGTTTTATAATGTTTTTTTTTTTTGAAAATTATTGACACCGGTTCGGGCAAAGGACGGAATTCTAGTTTGTAAAAGAAAGAATATTTCGTACTTATTTTTTAGCTCAAATAAGTTTGAGTAGGTTCCTATTTATTGAATACTGTAACTAAGATAATAAATGGAAATTGAAATTATGAACAGAACAGATGCTTCTATCCATCATCCAACGCACAATCGGGGCCCATGAGACTTGAAAACTTAGCCTCACCTTGAGCGCCATCTGTAACTAAGATAATTATATCTGAGCGCACAAATAGGGCTGGTAGGGCATATAAATCTTATGCCCAAGTTGAGCGCCACCTGTAACGTAGATAATAAACAGAATACAAATGTAAGAGGACGGTCCCATTCAATCACGTGTACGGCAGACCACCATACCTGTGACTAATGTGACCAGACATAGACCAAAGCACTAAAACTGATCCCGAAGTCACCTCGGACCAAGGGCATCAAACCTCAAACTAAAATTTAACTCAAAAATTATCTCACTACCGAAATGTTTCGAGCGGGCTGAGACCTAGTCCCACCTGTCATACACCCGATCAAGCTACTAGAATCGTATAACTAGGCGAAGGCTAGCCCCCAGACCACACTCTCTCCTATACCTCCGATGTTCAGGTATCCTTAATTCTTACTAAACCATAACTAAACTGAACTGGAAAAACCACTAACAAACCTCCACGAACTTTAAACAAGATCATATACTTTCCTAACTCGAACCACGCCTAGTCCTGTGAACACCTAGGAGACATACCTACGTATCCTCCCGACCAAATAGGCAATTATAGAGACGAGGTTAGTACGTACATGTCCCGTTCGTAGTCCGAAAGAGTCATGAAGCTGCATCCTTACATTCCATTTAATCATGCCCCTTCAATCCCACGACAACATAGAACACTCATCTCAAGAGTAGCTTCCTCAATCGAAGGTCTATAAAGTCGTCGGACAGCGAAAGGGTGTCGTGGATCTAGCACCGCGGCTGGCCTGCGCTTCACCCTGCCATGCTCAGTCCAGGGGTGGAAACTTGCAATGCGATCACGACGGTTGTTACCTCGTTTTGATATCGCAGACCATATGGTTCTGATGTTCCGAACCTCCTTTACTTCTATGAATCCTAGGGCTGCCCATACAAACACCGCTTGTGGCGACAGGTATCAAGTCTACCGGTTGAAGCTTAAACACCCTAAATGACGTCTCTTTCGAATAAACAATCTCTATCTACATGGCCCCTTCAGCTACCATTGTGCACTATAATGATGTAATTAATAGTGCGATACCCTATTTATCTATTCTTCCCTAGTATCGGTTAATATAGGAAGATCTCCTGGACAGGGTGACTGAATTTGTCCAAAGAGGGGGGGGGATACTGAAGATGGAAATGTAACCCCCAAGGTCTCTAAACCCACCCATATCCAATGAAGAGGGAATTATACCAACTCCTTCACCACTGGATCCATGGTTCCGTGTATGACCCTAATCTAAATTAATGTTTACGAAACCCCTTAGCCAAAGAAAACCCGCCGAAGCGAGTTACTTTAACTCCAAAACATCCTATAAACTCCTAACTCCAATCTAACTCAAGCAATGTAAACTCACTAGCTCACATAACTCCGTTGCGTACTGCTACCATCCTAAACTGTCCGTTCCTACGTTGTTCACTCAGCGAAATGTCCCATCCCCCACGAAAATATTACCTTAGTCCATCAGAAATAACTATGTACAACCAAGGATAATAAATTCCAAACGTCCTGTCTCAATAACAGGAAGTCCACGACTCAAAACTTCAAAAAGAAAATGAAAAGCAAAATTTTCATCAACGTTATAAAATAAAACGTATTAATTAACTTATTTATTCATCTAAATAACAAAATTCTTAAAAAGAAACTTAATTATTTTTACTTAACTTAACTCTAAAAATCTTACATACGCTACTTCTAAAAAGAAATATAATCATGAAATACTATATTCGTAATTAAATCTAATATGGTCTGAAAGAACTTTAATCTTGTTAATTAAAAAGTATATGAATAACTAAACTTCATATAAAACTGAACTAAGCGAACTGTCATAAAAAAAAAAAACTATCAAGGACACGAAAAAGTATCACTACTTTCTAGCCTTACTGTTCGCGACCGATAGGTAATTATTATGTAGCGAAAATTTACTCAATACAAAAAAAAATTAATTGTTTCAAACACGTATTGTCTCTTTGAAAATAAAAATATCGGATTCCGTCCGATTCCATTCAATAATGTGACTGATAATAATATAATTATCTACCAAAGCTAATCACATTGACTTATATTCATTTATTTACCGAATTTACTTTATTTACAGACGACTGTTGCGTATATGTATGCATATACTTCTTCAAAAACAAACGAAAAGAATCTTTTCTCAAAAACCCGAAGCAAAACGAATGAAACTTTAACGTATAGCTACGCGATCAAAAATTCCAACAACAAAACCAAATGAAACCCAAGCACCCTCAAAAAAAATTATGGACCGTTTGTCCAAGGGTACGTTATTTAGGATTCCGTGTACGATTCCAATTCGGCACCGTCACTCAGATGTAGTAGGATGGGAAGGGAAAGGTATAAAAATGAGGATGAAATATATATGTTCAATAAATATATATGTATATGATTAATGTAATTATGTATGGAAATGAAATTTAATAAAAAAAAACTAAACCAGACCTTCCGGAGGGTAGTGCACTGCTCTCGTCCAGGTACTAGCTGAAAAGCAATTGCTGTTAAATGAAAGGTATTATATTATGTATGTCAAATGAAAATGTATGGGCAATAAAAAAAAAGTTGGGGTAGGTCATTGATGTTTGGTTTCGATATGACTTTCGTTACTTCTTTTCGTTGCGATTCTTCTCTTTTGGTTAATTAATTGTTTATTTATGCGATCTCTGTCGTTCTCGTGTTCAACACTATTGATCGTGATTTGATTCGAAAATAAAATGTTTCTCAAAATTATGCACTAATAGTTCGCACTGATATTTGATTTGATTGATTAGGCTTTTCAATAAAAATGACCACATTTACATCCGTAAAGAGAAAGACAAACTTAGATGCTAAAATAAGAAGGAAATCCTATCTTAAAACTAACTTAATCTCCGAAGATTTACTGCGTAGATTCGACGACGACGATGACGAAATACAAACAGGGATTTGGTCGGCATTCACAAAATAACTCCACTGGAGAGATTTGCTTTTCGACGAATAACGCTGCACGAACCAGAATATGTTTGTTGCGGCGAACAGTATCTTTATATTACGTAGATTTTGTTGCGCTGATTGTGCGCTCGGCAAGGATTCATACGCATGTGTATGTTATGCGTTTATTTATTATGTGCTCTTGAATTGTGCGTGGTGTCGGTGTGCATATTTGTGCGTAATCGAAGGGACAAAACAAAAAAAAAACTGTAGGTATATCCACTCAATATTATTATCCCCAATGTATCGGGATGGGTAAATCCAGGTAGGTATCGTTTGCGTAGTATCTTATCGTGCTTGTCGAATATGATTCTGCTATTAGGATGATGGTTGTAATATGCAGAACAAAATTTGAAACCAATTCGTGCGTAGGGTTAGGGCGTTGACAAAAAAAAGAATTCCAAAAATGCCGCGTTGACGTTAACCGTCTGCGGTGGCGTTTTACTTTCTTTTTGTTATATCTTTTCTTATGCGGTAATTCTGAAACGTTCCTTAGGATCCCACAAGGTTAAATTCTGGAAATTACCATCCAAAAGTTCCGTAGGGTTCTATATAACGTATGGGTCTTACAGAACAGAATCGTAAGGCGCAAAAAAAGGCGATAATGACGACGTAATCATATATATGTAGATCACTAATTAATAAAATAAAATCGTAGGGATACATAAAATTCGAAAAATTGCAGAATAAAATCACAAAAATCGAAAATTCGAAGCATAAACTTTGAAGCGTAGGGATTGAAGAAAACTTTCGATGCATAAAATTTGAAGCGTAGGGTCGAAGCGTAGGGAGCACTACACACACACTTTGGCACAGATTTTTTTGTCGTTCGGAGCACTTCCACTGATTTAGGTATTTAGATTGCAAAAAAAAAGGTATATATCTCAGTTACCTGGTATTCCAGCGTGTAGATTACCACTGGTTATAAATACTTTTCCAAAACCAAATCCTTTATTTGACTCCTGGTCAAAAATACCAACACAAATAAATCCTGTCCTCGCAAATGCTGTTTCTTTAATTTTATTATTAGGTGCTCCAGAACACAAATGTAGATCGATTTAAAAGGTGCTCCCGCGTTGAATGTGAATTCTTATTACACATTATTGGTGTGATGCTCCCGCGTTGGATATGCGTTTTTGCACATCTTGTTGGGTTGCTCCCGCGTTGGACGCTTCCAAGATTGGCGTCTGATGCTCCCACGGTGATCTCTGATTACAATTTGGATTCTATTATCGGCGCGGCTCGTCCCGCTTTACAGATTTCCCTTGTTAAACATACCTAAAAGGACAAAGAAGATGGGGTGGAAGAATTTTTGCCAAACCACAAGAAGACTACCTAATCTTTAAGAATTGGGGTTTTTACACCACTAATCCAACTTGATAAATCCTAAATAACTACTCCACTGTATCCAATATTCATTCTTCTTACCTTCTATCGGCTTTCCTGGTGTTGATGGATGCTGATTCCTCAAATATTTTGAGATTACCCAATGTAGATGTTGGGCAGTCGGATTATATTTTTTGTTAATAACCCGTGATGAACAAAGTAGCAGATGTTGTCTGCTCGGTGGTTGAATGGCAAAGAGAAATAATGATGGTGGTTTGTCTGCCAGGAAGTATTCGAATAGCGAAAAGGAGTCAGCTGTCATTTGGTATAACGACAGTTTGAGGAATTTAGGTTTACGTCATTCAATCATTAGGTGAATTTATATGCGCCTTAAGGGCGGTTTACATCAGTATGATTTATATTTGCTGATGCTGTCGTAGGATGTGGTGAAATAAAATGAGTTTTTGGTATTGCGACGATGGTAAGTAATCATTTTATTTTTGGTTTTCAGATATAGGTAAGTATTTCATTATCAATTCTTATGGTGGCAAAAGTCTTCCCTACAAAGCTTGTGACTTTGACATGAGCCCCGCTCGTGACAAAAACACAAGAAAACGAAGACTGATAAAACAATATACATAGACTTAGGCATACCCAATATATGATATGAGCTAATACCTATTTATAACTTAATATTAACTTAACCTACTTAATTTCTATAAATGGAAACAGAGTCTCATGCACAGCTGAGCGCCGGGCATAACTACCTCTGCTTATATCACACTTTACTATCTTTTTAAATCTTTTGTATGGGACGTCGTCCTATACCCCGTATTATCTTCAACTTCAAATAAGTTATTACCAATTACATTTGTTACGGTGACTTTCACAAATTTCGGCCCCAACTTAGCATTAAAATGCTTAGTGGCGTCGCTCAACACAGTGTTACGTTTATAAATTATATCTCCCACTTTAAAATCAACCTTGCGACTACGAAGGTTATAAGTTTTTTCGTATGCGTCATGAGTCTTTTCGAGAGCGGTTTTCAGATATGTGTGCAAGATATTCATCTTGGCCACTTTCGGCAACCAATCGATTTCTGAATGGTTCAAACCACCCAGGTCTTTTAGTAGGCGATAGTCTGCACCATGCTCTATCATCCTTTGGCCGAAAAGAGCCTCATATGGGGACATTGTTAAAGTCGAATGTACCGTGGTCCTTAACGCGCTGCTAATCGACGACAAATGGGCATCCCAATTTGTTTGTCGAGGGTCGATATATGCTCTAATCGCAGCCAAAATTGATCGGTTCACCCTCTCGCTGGCGTTAGATTGTGGAGCATATACTGCAGTTCGGTAATGCTTTACTCCAAACTTTTCCAACAACTGTTTGAAATCGTGGCTCAGAAACTGAGAACCATTGTCCGAGAGTAAACTCTCGGGTACTCCATAGATTAGGAAGATCTCGTCCCGGAGGAATTTAATAACATTTACAGCAGTGGCCTTCCGAAGGGGTTTTATGAACACAAATTTTGTAAGTTGGTCTACAACTATGACAATATACACATTCCCGCTTCTGGATCTAGGATAAGGGCCGAGGAAGTCCACGTAGAGGTGTTGGAATGGACGTTCTACCTTAAAGCTCTCCCCCATCTCCGCTCGCAAAGTCATATTGGAGGCTTTCGTTGTCTTGCATGTTTCGCATCTGTCCACAAACTGCTTGACCTGCGAATACAAGCCTGGCCAATAAAACTGCTGCCTGAGCCTATAAATGGTCTTAACCACTCCCCCGTGCGAAGCTCTTGGTGGACGGTGTGCCAAGGAAATCAAGGATTCCGTCAACTTTGTCGGAATCCATAACTTCCATGACAGATCGTCCAACAACGGATTTCCCACTGAATGTTTGATTCTCTTATATATGAAACCCTCAGAAATTTTGAGGTCGGGTAATCTCTCCTGCTCCTCTTTGATGCGGCTGATGAGCTGAAGGTACTCTTCAGACTTGAACGCTGGGTCCTCCAGGTCAATGTGGAGCACCTCCTCGGTTTCGACTTGAGCAATACATGCCATGTAGCTTTCTGCCGTTAAGGCATCAGATTCGTACATCCTCGAAAGAGCGTCAGGGACCACATTAAGTGTACCCTTTCTGTGCTCAACCTCGAAATCGAAACCTTGGAGTCTCATACTCCACCTGGCCAGTCTACCAGTAGGGTCCTTCAGGCTCATCAACCACTTCAATGAGGAGTGATCGGTTATTACCTTGAAGTGATACCCTTCCACATAGGAACGGAACTTATGAATCCCCAAAAATGCAGCGAGGCATTCGCGTTCGGTGACCGAATAGTTTCTCTGCGCAGCGTTCAGCTTCTGGGAGAAGTAATAGATCGGGCGTTCAGCCCCGTCTTCGTCCCGCTGGCAGAGAACACATCCGATACCGGACGCGGATGCATCGCATAAAATGACAAATTCTTTATTGAAGTCAGGATTAGTCAACACAGGTGCAGTAGTTAGAGCCTGCTTGATACTATTGAAAGCAGTCTTTGCATCTTCGTTGAGAGCGAAAGCTTTGCCTTTCTTCAGCGTATCGGTCAAAGGAGCGGCCAAGGTAGAGAAGTCCTTGACGAATCGCCGGTACCAACCTGCCATTCCTAAGAATCGCCTCACCTGGCGGGTGGTTGTTGGCACCGGGAAGTCAATGATGGCGGCGACTTTGTCTGGATCCACCTTCAGACAACCTTGTCCTACCTTATAGCCGAGATACTGAAGCTCGCTAAAACAAAACTTAGATTTCTCGACATTGATGGTGAGTCCTGCATGACTCAACCGTCGACTTACAATATCTAAAACTCTTAAGTGATCGTCGAAGGTCTTCGACACTACCAAAAGGTCGTCTAGGTAGACGAAAACCTGGTCTCGCAACTCCGAAGGAACTACCAAGTTCATCAGATAAGTCAAACTTTGCGGAGCGTTGCAGAGACCAAATGGCATCACCTTAAATTGATACAGGGGACGCCCTGGTACCGTGAAGGCAGTCTTCTCCCGAGAACTCCTCTCCAGCGGTATTTGCCAAAACGCGTCCTTCAGATCCACGCTTGAAATGAAGCGTGTTTCTGAAAGGCGCGCCAGCAACCCCTCTATATGCGCAATTGGCCTCGCATCTTTCTTGGTCACACTATTCACCTTGCGAAAGTCCAAGCACAGGCGGTTCTTACCGGGTTTGCGCACTAGCACAACCGGGGAACTCCACGCGCTTGTACTTTCCTCGATTACTCCCAAAGAAAGCATGCGATCCAATTCCGCATACATCAGGGTTTGAATAGCCGGAGAGACAGGATAATACCGCTGTTTGATAGGAGTGGCATCACCTGTATCTATATAATGTTCAACCAAACTCGTTTTACCTAGCCCTTTGGCAGTGAACGAAGGGAAACTTCGGATCACTCGATCGAGTTTGGTGTACTCATCACTAGTCAGCTTAACCTGGTTGACTAGTCTATCGTTCAATTTATCTGTCACGTCTAGTGACAATCCCGAAATAATGTTCGGTGCAATCTTAAATTTCTGCCAGAAATCTACGCCTAAGTACAGTCTCTGTGCCAATGTCGGAACGACATAAAAATTCATTTTGTGAATGACACCCTTGTACTTAACGTCGGTCGTAATCATTCCGCAGATCTTTTGTTTCTTGCCATCCGCGGTGGACACACTTGATTCGATCGTTTTAAGAGAAACACCTTTACCAGATAAATATTCTAAGGCGTCGTTGCCTATACAACTAATACTGGCCCCCGAATCTAATAGACCTAGTATTTTGTCCCCCAAAAGCTCGACGGTGACATAGGGACGGGGATCACCAGAATCGCCCAATGTCGTCGAAGCTATATTACGATATAAAATTCGTTTCTCAATAAATCGATCTCTAGTGCGCCTAATGCGTTTGGATATTTCCGGAAACGTCACTATGCGTTTTCGGACTTCATAATAGTTTTGTAACCTTTCGTGGAAAGGTTTTCTTAAAATTTCATTAGTTGGTTTGTTAGAATTCATAAAACGTGTTGTTGTAGCATTTACAACTGGTAACTTATTCTTATCTCTACTTAATATGGATATAGGAGTTTTAGATGACGGTTCGTCCGCTTTTAAAACTCCGGTTCGGTCTTCACGGAACGAATCCCCCCGGATGGTGGATTGTTCCGATATGCGTTTCCCGCACAACGAGGACAATCTGGACTGTAGACATCAGCGAGACCACAACGGAAACAGAAAATCTTGTCTTTGTCTCTAGGCTCTCTACAATCCCGGAAACCATGACCCACGCTCTGGCAATTCCAGCACTTATTTTGGCTCGGATCTCGTTTGAGCGCTTCGATTTGAGTTGGAGTGGCAACAGCCAATTCAATATTCGGTTCGTCATTTACTTCGTTTACGTAACGTCTCACTGGTGGTCGTTGCGTGTTCGGCACAAAAGGGCCACGCGTGCTCTCCGGTCGGTCAAGGGACTTCTCGATCAAGCGACAAATATAGGCCAGCTGCCTAAGACTATGGGTACTATAAGTGATCAGTAACTCTCCCATTTTACGTCTAACGTTGAGCTTGATGGTTTCGATAAGTTCCTTCTCCGACTTTGGAACACGCATACGACTGTTAAGAAGCATCAATGCGTCATAGAAGTCAGAAAACGACTCTCCTGGCAACTGCTTCCTATCAGCAATCTTACGAGACAACTCTGAGTCGGTCTCAAGGCTTCGGAACTGTTCAATTAAAGCCGATTTGAGTGCTCTCCAAGGAGCGTCTGGATTACTCTTCACGTACATCCAGTACCAAGACTCCGCGTTGCCTCCCACAAAGTGGTGAAAATTTCCAACTACTTCATCCCAAGTTACGCCATAACTAGATCGTATTCGGTCTAATCGAAATAGGAAATCATCGACAGACATACCTTTACTGTCGAATTTGATTCCCCACTTGTGGTATTGCAGTAACCTTGAATTGGAATTGGAGTTGGATGGTGTTGGTCGAAGTGGCGATGAAGAAGGATGGTCATTGAAATTGAATTCACTTAGTTGTTTCAAGAAATCATCAACGCTAGCTCCTTGTTCCATAGCCGCCGGAGGAAGAACATGTTCCGTGGGCCTAGGCGGTATTGGATCATACGTTGGTGTCAGTAAGTCAGCAAGGTCAGGCTGACCTGGTGCTTGAGTTTTAGGTACAGAGATTGTAATGTCTCGAGCTACTGTTCTCTGTGGAACGCCACTAGGGCGAACCTGGGGTCCATGAAATGCAGCATTCGATCTAGGCTGAATGCCTTTTGAAGTAGACGGAAGTTCTGGTTTGTTGCTATTTGCTTTGAACAATTTAGCGACTTGCTCGTACAGAGCCTTCTGGCTAAGAGCCAATTGTTCTTGGATGAACCTACGTTCATCGACACGATGAAGTTCGATGGAAGCAGAAACTACATTTTGTATGTACGAAGAATTTTCGGCGACCATTCGTATGGCTGCTTGAAGATCTTCATCGCGTCCAGCAGTGCCTCCCTCGTCTAAAACTTGACCTTCAGAGTCTTCGTCCGCCGACCTATCAGTAACAGGATCGACTGGAATTATTACCTGTGCGGGTGCATTATCTTCCCCCCTTTCTGGTGGTACAGGTGGTGATGAAATAACAACGTCTATTGCCTGGCCTTGCGCCCCAGCGGCAATTTGTTTTCTATTTGGTGGTCGCACCATCTCAGCTGTGCTAAGAGACTCTGCGACTTAATTGTATAAAGAAAATTGTAAGAACCTTAAACCAGAAATAATTCCTAGAAAAGATTTTGAACTTAACTATAGACTTAATAACTCAAAAAGAACTTCCTAACTATATACTTCAAAACTCTAAAGATAGATTACTAACTCTCAATACAATACTTAACTTAATGAAAGAAAATCTAAACTATAGCAAAAAAAAACTCAAACTGAATAACTAAACTCTAAACTTAAACTTCAAAAAAAACTAAAAATAGCTAAAATAAATCAAAAAAAAACCTACACTAGCCTTCAAAATACTTCAACCAAAAACTTAACTCTTTACTCAAAAATAATAATTCAAAAACTTACTTAAAGATACTTAAACTTGAACTTTACTTAAAAAAAAAACTCAATATAGGCGGGCACTATCCCAAAAATGTAATGAACTCAAAACTCAAAAATATAGGCGGGCACTATCCCAAAAATGTACTCATGAATAACTCAAAAATCTCATAAATAACTATAATCTCAAAAATACTCAAAAATAACTCAAAAATCTCAAAAATTTCATCAAAAATACCGGGGGACGGACACTCCCCTAAGCAACTTCGAAGGAACGGCGGACTAAGGCAACTACTTAGCCCAAAAGAAAAAAAATATACGTCTTTACTAAACAGGACAGAAATACTATAACTCAAATCGTTTGACTTTGTAGGAAAGAGAATAGGTCATTATGCTACTGCAGACGTGCGTCGGGTAAACGTCCCCAACCACCGGATAGCACTTCATGACTACTACTCTACTTCCATCAACTCAAAAAAAAACTTGAACAAACTAATTCCATAAATATGTAGATTAAGGATTATTGTATTCTTGTACTACTGGAGTAATACTTAAATATACTTCATCTCTGAAGAATTGAAAGTGAATTTGGAGTAAGGAATTGTGGAAGAGACGTATTGTCTTCGCAACAGACGTGCGTCAGGAAAATATCACCAACCACCGGTCGAACGACAAAACACTTCTTCACACGGAAACCTATTTCCTGCTAACGATTCGGAACTCACTGACCTAGCAACAGACAATTTAAAACCAATGCGTCTAAATCCGGACAAGGGAAGAGAAGTTCCTACTCGAGAGGCTGAGAGACTGCGAGTGGATCCAATGCAACAGACAAAGATCGGGAATAGTCACCAATCTTCCGGACAAAATGGCATCCTCTGCACAGACTTCGATGTGCTACCTCTAGCAAATGAAAATCACAAAACTCCACAACAAAACTTCAACTACTATTGATCAAAGCGAAAATCGCTCAAATCACCCAAAAATTGTTTACTCAAAAAAAAAACCTCATAACTTCAAAACTCGATTAAAACGATATTGGTAGATCTCAAAACTTGAAACCTTAATGTAATTGTTAGGCAGCCCCACGTTGGGCGCCATCTGTAACTAAGATAATGAAATGAGAGAATGATAGTAATATCTTAGCGCACAAATGGGGCTGGTAGGGCACATAAATCTTATGCCCCACGTTGGGCGCCATCTGTAACTAAGATAATAAATGGAAATTGAAATTATGAACAGAACAGATGCTTCTATCCATCATCCAACGCACAATCGGGGCCCATGAGACTTGAAAACTTAGCCTCACCTTGAGCGCCATCTGTAACTAAGATAATTATATCTGAGCGCACAAATAGGGCTGGTAGGGCATATAAATCTTATGCCCAAGTTGAGCGCCACCTGTAACGTAGATAATAAACAGAATACAAATGTAAGAGGACGGTCCCATTCAATCACGTGTACGGCAGACCACCATACCTGTGACTAATGTGACCAGACATAGACCAAAGCACTAAAACTGATCCCGAAGTCACCTCGGACCAAGGGCATCAAACCTCAAACTAAAATTTAACTCAAAAATTATCTCACTACCGAAATGTTTCGAGCGGGCTGAGACCTAGTCCCACCTGTCATACACCCGATCAAGCTACTAGAATCGTATAACTAGGCGAAGGCTAGCCCCCAGACCACACTCTCTCCTATACCTCCGATGTTCAGGTATCCTTAATTCTTACTAAACCATAACTAAACTGAACTGGAAAAACCACTAACAAACCTCCACGAACTTTAAACAAGATCATATACTTTCCTAACTCGAACCACGCCTAGTCCTGTGAACACCTAGGAGACATACCTACGTATCCTCCCGACCAAATAGGCAATTATAGAGACGAGGTTAGTACGTACATGTCCCGTTCGTAGTCCGAAAGAGTCATGAAGCTGCATCCTTACATTCCATTTAATCATGCCCCTTCAATCCCACGACAACATAGAACACTCATCTCAAGAGTAGCTTCCTCAATCGAAGGTCTATAAAGTCGTCGGACAGCGAAAGGGTGTCGTGGATCTAGCACCGCGGCTGGCCTGCGCTTCACCCTGCCATGCTCAGTCCAGGGGTGGAAACTTGCAATGCGATCACGACGGTTGTTACCTCGTTTTGATATCGCAGACCATATGGTTCTGATGTTCCGAACCTCCTTTACTTCTATGAATCCTAGGGCTGCCCATACAAACACCGCTTGTGGCGACAGGTATCAAGTCTACCGGTTGAAGCTTAAACACCCTAAATGACGTCTCTTTCGAATAAACAATCTCTATCTACATGGCCCCTTCAGCTACCATTGTGCACTATAATGATGTAATTAATAGTGCGATACCCTATTTATCTATTCTTCCCTAGTATCGGTTAATATAGGAAGATCTCCTGGACAGGGTGACTGAATTTGTCCAAAGAGGGGGGGGGATACTGAAGATGGAAATGTAACCCCCAAGGTCTCTAAACCCACCCATATCCAATGAAGAGGGAATTATACCAACTCCTTCACCACTGGATCCATGGTTCCGTGTATGACCCTAATCTAAATTAATGTTTACGAAACCCCTTAGCCAAAGAAAACCCGCCGAAGCGAGTTACTTTAACTCCAAAACATCCTATAAACTCCTAACTCCAATCTAACTCAAGCAATGTAAACTCACTAGCTCACATAACTCCGTTGCGTACTGCTACCATCCTAAACTGTCCGTTCCTACGTTGTTCACTCAGCGAAATGTCCCATCCCCCACGAAAATATTACCTTAGTCCATCAGAAATAACTATGTACAACCAAGGATAATAAATTCCAAACGTCCTGTCTCAATAACAGGAAGTCCACGACTCAAAACTTCAAAAAGAAAATGAAAAGCAAAATTTTCATCAACGTTATAAAATAAAACGTATTAATTAACTTATTTATTCATCTAAATAACAAAATTCTTAAAAAGAAACTTAATTATTTTTACTTAACTTAACTCTAAAAATCTTACATACGCTACTTCTAAAAAGAAATATAATCATGAAATACTATATTCGTAATTAAATCTAATATGGTCTGAAAGAACTTTAATCTTGTTAATTAAAAAGTATATGAATAACTAAACTTCATATAAAACTGAACTAAGCGAACTGTCATAAAAAAAAAACTATCAAGGACACGAAAAAGTATCACTACTTTCTAGCCTTACTGTTCGCGACCGATAGGTAATTATTATGTAGCGAAAATTTACTCAATACAAAAAAAAATTAATTGTTTCAAACACGTATTGTCTCTTTGAAAATAAAAATATCGGATTCCGTCCGATTCCATTCAATAATGTGACTGATAATAATATAATTATCTACCAAAGCTAATCACATTGACTTATATTCATTTATTTACCGAATTTACTTTATTTACAGACGACTGTTGCGTATATGTATGCATATACTTCTTCAAAAACAAACGAAAAGAATCTTTTCTCAAAAACCCGAAGCAAAACGAATGAAACTTTAACGTATAGCTACGCGATCAAAAATTCCAACAACAAAACCAAATGAAACCCAAGCACCCTCAAAAAAAATTATGGACCGTTTGTCCAAGGGTACGTTATTTAGGATTCCGTGTACGATTCCAATTCGGCACCGTCACTCAGATGTAGTAGGATGGGAAGGGAAAGGTATAAAAATGAGGATGAAATATATATGTTCAATAAATATATATGTATATGATTAATGTAATTATGTATGGAAATGAAATTTAATAAAAAAAAACTAAACCAGACCTTCCGGAGGGTAGTGCACTGCTCTCGTCCAGGTACTAGCTGAAAAGCAATTGCTGTTAAATGAAAGGTATTATATTATGTATGTCAAATGAAAATGTATGGGCAATAAAAAAAAAGTTGGGGTAGGTCATTGATGTTTGGTTTCGATATGACTTTCGTTACTTCTTTTCGTTGCGATTCTTCTCTTTTGGTTAATTAATTGTTTATTTATGCGATCTCTGTCGTTCTCGTGTTCAACACTATTGATCGTGATTTGATTCGAAAATAAAATGTTTCTCAAAATTATGCACTAATAGTTCGCACTGATATTTGATTTGATTGATTAGGCTTTTCAATAAAAATGACCACATTTACATCCGTAAAGAGAAAGACAAACTTAGATGCTAAAATAAGAAGGAAATCCTATCTTAAAACTAACTTAATCTCCGAAGATTTACTGCGTAGATTCGACGACGACGATGACGAAATACAAACAGGGATTTGGTCGGCATTCACAAAATAACTCCACTGGAGAGATTTGCTTTTCGACGAATAACGCTGCACGAACCAGAATATGTTTGTTGCGGCGAACAGTATCTTTATATTACGTAGATTTTGTTGCGCTGATTGTGCGCTCGGCAAGGATTCATACGCATGTGTATGTTATGCGTTTATTTATTATGTGCTCTTGAATTGTGCGTGGTGTCGGTGTGCATATTTGTGCGTAATCGAAGGGACAAAACAAAAAAAAAACTGTAGGTATATCCACTCAATATTATTATCCCCAATGTATCGGGATGGGTAAATCCAGGTAGGTATCGTTTGCGTAGTATCTTATCGTGCTTGTCGAATATGATTCTGCTATTAGGATGATGGTTGTAATATGCAGAACAAAATTTGAAACCAATTCGTGCGTAGGGTTAGGGCGTTGACAAAAAAAAGAATTCCAAAAATGCCGCGTTGACGTTAACCGTCTGCGGTGGCGTTTTACTTTCTTTTTGTTATATCTTTTCTTATGCGGTAATTCTGAAACGTTCCTTAGGATCCCACAAGGTTAAATTCTGGAAATTACCATCCAAAAGTTCCGTAGGGTTCTATATAACGTATGGGTCTTACAGAACAGAATCGTAAGGCGCAAAAAAAGGCGATAATGACGACGTAATCATATATATGTAGATCACTAATTAATAAAATAAAATCGTAGGGATACATAAAATTCGAAAAATTGCAGAATAAAATCACAAAAATCGAAAATTCGAAGCATAAACTTTGAAGCGTAGGGATTGAAGAAAACTTTCGATGCATAAAATTTGAAGCGTAGGGTCGAAGCGTAGGGAGCACTACACACACACTTTGGCACAGATTTTTTTGTCGTTCGGAGCACTTCCACTGATTTAGGTATTTAGATTGCAAAAAAAAAGGTATATATCTCAGTTACCTGGTATTCCAGCGTGTAGATTACCACTGGTTATAAATACTTTTCCAAAACCAAATCCTTTATTTGACTCCTGGTCAAAAATACCAACACAAATAAATCCTGTCCTCGCAAATGCTGTTTCTTTAATTTTATTATTAGGTGCTCCAGAACACAAATGTAGATCGATTTAAAAGGTGCTCCCGCGTTGAATGTGAATTCTTATTACACATTATTGGTGTGATGCTCCCGCGTTGGATATGCGTTTTTGCACATCTTGTTGGGTTGCTCCCGCGTTGGACGCTTCCAAGATTGGCGTCTGATGCTCCCACGGTGATCTCTGATTACAATTTGGATTCTATTATCGGCGCGGCTCGTCCCGCTTTACAGATTTCCCTTGTTAAACATACCTAAAAGGACAAAGAAGATGGGGTGGAAGAATTTTTGCCAAACCACAAGAAGACTACCTAATCTTTAAGAATTGGGGTTTTTACACCACTAATCCAACTTGATAAATCCTAAATAACTACTCCACTGTATCCAATATTCATTCTTCTTACCTTCTATCGGCTTTCCTGGTGTTGATGGATGCTGATTCCTCAAATATTTTGAGATTACCCAATGTAGATGTTGGGCAGTCGGATTATATTTTTTGTTAATAACCCGTGATGAACAAAGTAGCAGATGTTGTCTGCTCGGTGGTTGAATGGCAAAGAGAAATAATGATGGTGGTTTGTCTGCCAGGAAGTATTCGAATAGCGAAAAGGAGTCAGCTGTCATTTGGTATAACGACAGTTTGAGGAATTTAGGTTTACGTCATTCAATCATTAGGTGAATTTATATGCGCCTTAAGGGCGGTTTACATCAGTATGATTTATATTTGCTGATGCTGTCGTAGGATGTGGTGAAATAAAATGAGTTTTTGGTATTGCGACGATGGTAAGTAATCATTTTATTTTTGGTTTTCAGATATAGGTAAGTATTTCATTATCAATTCTTATGGTGGCAAAAGTCTTCCCTACAATACATAATTTCGAAAAATTTAAATTTTTCAAAATCTCAAACCACAAGACCACTGTCGTCACACGTTAGATCAAGTTCGTGCAACCCATTTGTGTTTATTAATATGTATTTGTCAGGCAAAATTTGCATTTAATTTGTTTTGGTCGGGTGTCATCTTGGTTTCAATTAGTTGAACTGGGCCAGGCAATTCATAAGGAGCGTCCTGGTTGCCATTGTGAGTTCATTACGCTGATCTTATTATTATTTTTGTAAGTTCGTACTTGCTTCCTGCTGAAACAGCTCTGGATCTTTTCTACTTCCGACTTCATTTCTTGCAATGTCACTTTGACGTCACAGAAAATGTGTCCTTGTGCTGTCAGGGAATGCTCATTCTTCAGACAGGGTCTTTGCTAACTAAAATGACTATTACACGAATGAACCAAATCTGTCATTCTTGTCCCAACATACACTGTCCAGCAAATTGGACATTGTTACTTTTGCAATTCGGTTTCCTTGCAAGGATGCATAACAATGACCATTACCCGACATGACCATTTTGACAGTTGGTGGTGAATGAAACCGCGCTGAAAAATGTCATTTTTTGTCTTGACCATCACATGACATGATATAAATTGGTCATTGTTAAAAGTAAATTTGACGTTTCAGGGATGTTCCCATACTGTGATTTTCTACAAATAATCAATATTTAAATCTTCTTAAACTTCTCATCACAAATCTCATCTACCATCCATGAATTTTTTTTATTTTAAAATTATGTCAAATGAATTAAGATTTATTATAAAACTACTACCAGAATCTACAAAAATACACGAAACAACAAAGTAGCAAAATAATGTAGGATAAAATAACGTTAAACGTTTAAAAGTGATTGCAATGTCTTTCATTAATTAATCGCTTACTCCGCGATGGCGATACTTTTATCGTATGGAAAAGTTGACCATTCGGAGGATGTTTGTTGGAACTTTTCTATATGGCGGGCTTACGCATGCATTAATACACTAGCGTCAGTAATCGTGTAAGTAAGTGCAAGTAAATGTTAAATTTCGGTTGATTGTTGCATAATTTTTACCACGTTTAGTGACGTCATCTGTGCACAGCAACATGCAATTTCAGTGAAACTAAATCAGCTGTTTTTTAAACCTCATGATACACAGAAATAATATCAGGTATGCTAAATTAATTCACCCACAACATTTGGTTTTTTTTGACATCACAATCATCATTTTTATTATTAAATTAATAAAAACAACAAAACTACAATGAAAAGTGAACATTTCAAGCAACAATGTCCCGGCATAAATTCCTGCCTTGGCATTGTTGGGACATGGTCTTTGCAAAGACCATTTGTCAAAAAAATTGGTCCCTGCGTCCCATCAACAATGGAAGGGCCATTACACGGTCCTTGTAATTGTTCTTTGCAAGGACCCAAAAATTCGTGACATTGTGTGTGTCCTTGCAAAGACCGCATTTTACAATGTCCATTACAGTACATGACGACTTTAGGACAGATAAATACGTCAGATGGACATTGCAAAGACCATTACAAGGGCCATCTAATGTTAGCTTAAGGCGCATAAGGATTCTGAAGTCATACTTTTGAGTTCTCCGTCTTGCGAATTTGTAGTCGCCCCAATGTTATTTCGTTGGGTACTTGTCAGATGCCAAGCAAGCTCAAGGGATACGCGAAAGGTATTAGGTACAATCTTTTATAAAATATTAACACAAGCAAGGGCTTTTATGATATTTAATTTCTTTACAAACAATCTCAAATTATATTCACATTAACATATGAAAATTTTTGGAATTTTTGATGATAGCAGAGATGAGAAAAATCCGAGCGAGCAGACTGCCCTTCAGTTCCATAAGGATCTTAAAAATCATTTTTTGGAATCAGCAAGCAACGTCCTCAGTGAATACCAATACCAAATCAATGAAATCATACACAAATTGGCCGTAGTTCCGCCCATTGAATTCTATTCTCATCTCCGTGAAGGCATAGCCAAAGAAATGGACTTGATTACAAATGCAATGCCAATAGCTACCAATAGTTTTGCCCCAACTATTGGAGGAATGGACCAACTTGAAGATCTATACAATCGCATACAAGAGCTTGTTAAGACCATTGACATGATTAAACCGAATATTCAAAAAACTTGCGGCGAATTTGATCAGATTCGATCATTCTGCAGCACATTAAATGCCGCCCAGCCACTTGAGATGAAACAGAATCTAGAAGATCGTTATGCTGCTGTTTATTATCAAAGAAATGTTTTGGTTATACAATTGAAGAACATTGTGACTGAATATGAAATTCTGCACAAATCTGTCATCGATGTGGAATTGAAAAACTGGCAGAGGCAGCAAGCGTTGGCCGGCAATGGTGCACCTCTGAACGACAACCTCAATCAAATACAATCGTGCATTGAACTATTGGTCGAGATTATTTGTAAAATGGCTCAGTTAGTTGATATAACGAGGAAAAGCACAACTGCTGAAGGTGGGCTTGATGAATTGCACCAGCGAATCCGGATGCAACAGGAATACTTGATATTGTCTGCGTTTATTGTTGAAAAACAACCACCTCAAGTTATGAAAACTAATACCAGGTAATTTTTTTCTTTCGTAGTGAGATGTTTCAAATTGTATTTGCTTTTTATTTTTGTAGGTTTGCTGCTGCTGTAAGGTGGCTGGTGGGTCCTCAACTGGGAATCAATATGAACAGTCCAAATATTGAATGCATTATTCTATCAGGTATGTTGATATTATTTTATTTTACAGCTACATTTGCGTTTAAATACATATCTGCATTATTTAGAGAAAGTTTTATAAACTATGAAGGCTTTTTTTGTAATATGAATCTTATTTCTCTTCATAGTTCTCCAACGCATTTTTTTTGGTTTTTACTATCTTGATGACTAAAAAATGTCTATATTTCTGCTCTTAACTGCTGCAACAAGTTTGCATGTTATTCTCCCTTTATTTGTTTCTCTTCATTTTCGAAGTTTATCAAAGAAAACATTCCCATGCGCATTTTCAAACACTTACACCAATAAAGAATGTTCGCCTAATTTGGCACCGATTCGTGCCTTCTCCCTGTTAGCTGTTTTGGCTGCATGTTTCATTCAAGTGATTCAGCCTTGAAGCTGACGGATAGCCAATACCATATTGTGGGCTCTTACAACATCCGTTTCAGAAGTACTCACCTCATTAATTCGACCCCTGCGAACTTCTTTAAATGCTCAATATTTAATTTTTTGAATTAATTGTGAAGGCTTCCGATCCATTTCAAGCCAATTTCGTTCTAGACTCAACATCGCCTACGCAATAATGTTTATTTTCAAAACAATCAGCATCTATCTGCCAAATCGGGTATTTTTGGGTATTCGGTATAGCAACGATGCGCTGGCTGTCGCGCAGCTTAAGCGAAGGTTTTCAGACATAAATTCAGCACCTCTAACAAATAAAGAACTAAAAGCGGCTGTTGTAAGCTAATGGGAAGAAAGGTGTTCCATTTTTAAAAATGTTATCGAAATCCGTCAAGTGGTTAACAAGAAAATCTGATTTTTAAAAAAACCGGTCCTATGTTAGGTGCACACACCACGTTATTCTAATTTATCCATGAAAGAGGTTACACAATTTAATTATATAGCACTCGAACAATGTTGAATAAAACAAATACACAAAAGAAACACTCCATCATCGGGCTGGTACTCCAGTACCAGCCCGATGATGGAGTAAACAGCTCCGAAACGCGTCGCTTAATCTCAAAAATTTAGCTAGTGAAAACAATTAATTATAATTTAATAAAATAATAAGCAAAATAAATTACAAAAATTTTTAAAATATTAAAATCTTTGTGTTTCTTTTGTGTATTTGTTTTATTCAACATTGTTCAAAATCTCACTGCTGGAGATAAAAACCACAACATGGATATAGCACTCGATGGTGAAACGGACCTGAATGTCAACAATAGAATAAACAAATGCAAATATTTGTAATCCTTTCTCCTGTTTGGAACTCCAGCAAAATCTCGCTTGAAACTCTTCAAATCCAATGTTAAATCTGTGCTTCTGAAACATGAAAATGTTCTGCCAACATCTCGAGCAAACTGCAGACCTTCGTTAACCGCTGTCTGCAGTACATTCTGAAGATCCAGTGGAAACAAACCATATCAAACGTTTAACTGTGGAACAGGACCATACAGAACAAATTGGTACAGACGTCACGCAATGGAAGTGGTGTTAAATAAGCTAAACACTGAGGAAACCTAACAACATAATAGCGAACCCATCTTTCTGCGAATAGAAAAAACTTGTAGGTCATCTCTTTTAAAGGAAGCTCGGTCTTAAGGTATTTAATCGTGGCCACAGCTTAGGCCAGTTGCGCCGAATCGGGACAGGTGGAGGTGCTGCCCTATTTCTATTGAATTCCAGAAGGAGTTCAATTGCTGCAGTACCTAAGAATGCAGGTTGCCGTTATAAGACTTCTCCTGAAATATGTTGAGGGCACCTGGGACAGTGCAAATTAACACTTGGTTCTCTACTCACAGGAGTACTAGATCAATGATATGGGTAGTTGGTGTTGATCTGCCCAAGGATGGCAAAGTTACCGCGATTATGCTCCCATGTTGTCAAGGAGTCAGCTGAACTAAGCAGCTGATGTTTTTAGCTGCTAGCGACGGTCCGTGGCGACAGCTGATGGAGGGATAGTTCCATTTACGGCGGTCAACATCAACCCCATGTGCAAATCTCAATTAGGTTGGTTGAGTGACCCGGTATTATCGAGCGGGCTACTAAACATATTAAGCCTCCACTTTCACCCCAGCAATGTGTAGGATCTCCTTCAGCAGGAATGGATAGCCCTCCAAAGAAACGTTGGCTGTCCGTAGCCATACTTGACGGTGGCAAAATTGGTCATCGAATTACAATGCACATTTTTATTTTATACTATTTTTATTCGTTTATACATATCGGCAAACCACATTAACACGAATAAATACTAGGCCTCTAGGACTCCGCCGATTTTGTTGCCTTGGTAGCTGGTAGGTTTGATGGTGGAGAGATCTGAAAGAAAAACATTAATGTTAGATGGTTTGGCTCAAATAGTTTACCTCAAAGAAAAAAAAAGAAAAAAAATTGAAACTATTTTAAGTTTTACTATTTGGTTTATTCTGGAGTGCTTTGGAAATGCCCAATATTATTGAATAAGTTCGCTCGTTCTCTAAACACCGCCTAGTGTGGCAATATTAAAATTATTGATTCTCCATTCTCAGAAATAAATATGTCAAAACTCCTGGAACGCAAAAGAATAAACAACCAAGAGTAATCTTGCTTTCCAGTATGTCCCATTAGTTCATATAATGAGGCTGGAAAGTAAATAGTCAACTGTGGTAGATTTTCTCTCTAGTATGGTGAGAAGACAATATTTTCCTGTGGTAATTTATAATAAAACAATTCCAGGAAAACCACGATAGTAGTGGTGAGAAGTGAAAATAATACTCACAACACACAAGTGTAAGAAATAGTGAGAAAAGGTCGTCTTAGTATTTGTGCTGGATGGAAATCATACCTTCAAAAAGGCAAATAGAAAATATAAATATGTATGTGGAAGTTTCAAAGCTGTTTATGGTGTAATTAAATGACGGAAGAACTGGTAGCCTGGTGTGGGTGATGTCTCAAATAGTTTATTAGAGTTGCCTCCCCGCGGTGAAAAGAGGGGATCCTATGTTAAAAAGAGGGGAAGTAAGAAATACTGGGTGAAAATATCGTACGACACCAACTAATACGTTACCAGTTTGAAAATAAGCTGTTAGATTTGAATCGGACGACCGAAATAAATGGGAGGAAGAATGAGTAGAAGGTGGCCTGACCAATATCTTTGGCTTTGGTAAAGATTTTAGCAAGAACCAAGATCATTGCTAAGTTAGTGCCGAACGAGTTTAAATGTGATTCCAAAGTGCAGAAGTAATATTAATATACCTAGTAACATCTTTCGATACCAATCCCGTGTGTTTTTCTTATACTTCAAAGATCCTTTATAAGGTAAAATTTTGTTATTTTTAAATGTGTAATAGAAGGTGAATGATTGTTCCCATCAGGCAGGTTCTATATTTAAATTGTGAGAACACCAACTTTGAAGGAGGGAAGTGCTAACTAACAAAAAACAGGAAAGATAAACCAACCAATTTATACTTACGTGGTGAGTTTGTAGTAGCTATAAATCCTTAGTTGGGAAGAAAATGAAAGTTGTTCTTATTGCGCTAGGCCTTATTCTTTTGGCGGTCAAAGTCTATCGATTGGCCGCCAACCACAAAAAATCCTGGAAAAAAGGAGGTTAATGGATAGAGTTCAAGAACGTGATAACGACACCAACAAAGTTCTCCAGCCAAAATCCTAGAGCCCCGAGCAGAAGATCAACAGGGAACGAATTTTGAGTGCTCTTTCTTCGATTTGAAAACCGGATAGATTCCCAATTAGAAAAGAGGTCACGTGAGTCGTTGTGCAAGGCAAAGCAATTTTTCTACTTGTTTTTCTTGTTTTCTGTTAATGTTATAATGCTACATTATCTAAGAATAAGCGGTTTCTACCGATTTTAATTAACTACATAGATATATATATATTTCTTATTAAATTAAATTGGTAGCCAAGGCGCATTAGTTCATAGTATACTATATTATCTAGAATACGGTATCTGCTCTCGTAGCGACTGATTCTACAAGAAGTACATACCTTTAGATACATACTTACTTTCTAGTGATAAGTTATAATTTTTTTTTGAGTCTCAAGTGAAAAATTAGATTTTGTGATAAAATTTGTCATTTTCTTACCTTATTTTTCTTCATTAATTTGATAATTTTTATTGTTTTTTTTTGTTTTTTTTGTTATCGGTAAGCGAATTCGGTTTGGTTCCCTGGGCTTAATCCTTAAGTTTTTTTGGTCGCTGGCAAGGTCTAAAACCTACCCCCATAAAAAAAAGTATCTATATAGAGCTCTCTATAGGTAGGAAATTGGGGTGCTATCGAGGGCTTCGCCCACTTCTAATCTTGTATCTGGATCAGGGAATTAACCCTAACCGCCTAACCTGACCTGTTTTTTTTTATTTTTGGTAAACTTATTTAATAGTTTTTTTTATTATTGCTTCAATTTTGTTTAATATCATCGATAATTTGTTCCAATAAATATTTATAACGTTTGATAAATGAATATCGTCTGGTCTTCTTTGTTAAAATTTTCCTGAAAACGAGGTTTAGCGTGATGGAAGTTTAGGTTATTTATTCTAGGGGTGTGGATGGTAAGTTGGATTAGCGGTGCCGTAATGAAGTGATCAGACATGACATGAAGACTAATCATTTGGGGAAATCCAGAAACAAGATGGCCACCGGATTTCCAGGTTGGGTGGGTACCGGCTACGCTGCGACAACATCAGCAGCGTCTTAGAGCAGTGAACATGTCCGTCCGTTTATTATTCTTAAATTTATTTTTCAGGCCTGATCTATGTTTTGTTGCTGGTGAGGTCTAGCTTCGGGGACAAGATCCTCCCCATTCCGGCGAGCTTAGCCGTGCACCGCGAGCAGGCCCCGATCCTCGAGTTAGACACTCCTTCCCCCCCCATCTATCCCTGGTCCTACCTACTCCTTGTTTCCTCCCCCTTTTCATCCTCCTCTCCACCTACCCCTCCTCTTGCCCCGCAACAAATGGCGCCCAACGTCTGTTAAGTCCTTGTTTTCGTCCTTAAGTGTAGTGATTGTTAAGAACGATACTTGCTGTGAATCTCTAGTGGTCGTATGTCTTCGTTAGGAAAGTCTCAGACAAACCTGGTAGAATTGCGACGACTCCATGGAGTTTCCCAGCGACTTTCGTTGATGCTTGTGCTAGATCAGCTGAGGTGGTTCAGAGGGTTGTGTGGTTCGTAGGTCTGCCCTAGGAGGGTCACAGACGCACCTGGGGTATTGCGACGAATTTTTCGCAGACTTCTAACAACGCCAGTTGAATTATTTGATTTCGTTTCTCCCTATTCCCATCCCTATTTCGTATAATTTTTCTATGCTTATTTTGAATTTTTCTCCTTTAGTCCTGTCTCTAATATAATTCTAAATCTTGAGAAGGTGACCGCGTTTGACGGATCGTCGAGCAGCGTTGCACCTTCTTCACTCTTTTGAGTTTTTGATTTTTTTTTGTATGTGATTCTCACCATTTCACGTCTTTTAGCAAAGTCTTCAAGACAGACTAGAATTGCGGAAATGGAGAGGAAAACAAGGTAAAGTCTTTTGTTTTATTGGTGTTTCCTAAAACTAATTTCGCTGCTCCAAGGATTTATTTTTCCGTCCGAGGTCTAAACTAAATTCTATAATTCTATTTGATCCGATCACTTAAAAGTTTAAAAAAAAAAAAAAAGAAAAAAAAAAAAAAAAAAGGAAAAAAAAAAGGTCGTCGCCAACTGCCTGAAGCACCCCGTATTCTTATGAAAAAATTTTCTTCTGATCTTAATAAAATAATTCTTGATAAAACTATATATGTATGTATTTAAAGTTACGTCAACCAATCTGGAGGTTAAAAATCTAAATAACCATACAGAGATTCAAACATAAATATTTAGCATTGCAAAGACGGTTTTCAAATCTAATAAGACTTAAAATTTAAAATTATTTATGTAATTAATTTTTTTGTTGGTGATAGTTATCTACTTGTGGTTTTTCTTGAACTTACCATAAAGACGTGCCTATTCAAAAAGTAATTTTTCGTTAATATATCCCTTACCTAATTTTTGTTCACGTTACCTTTTTAGTTGCCTACGCTATTACGATTTCCCGATCAATTTAGTTTTTTTTGAGAAAAAATACATAAATTAGGTAGGGACTTAATTTATTAGATTTCGATCAAAGAGCTAAAATAGTTTTCAAAACGAGTTTTCCTTTTGTTGAAGAGAAAATTATTTTTTTTTCTTAAAAAAATTTAGTTCTTAGGGTTCTATTAATTGAAAAGCAACGCCTAGAGCAAACTCACCACTAATAAGAAGTTTTTCTGTTCTTGATTGCTTAAAATTCTTGTGGGTTTCTCTTGAATTTATAAGATGTCGGCACCTGAAAACAACGGAGATAGAGTTAGGAACATGATTCGGGATGCTGAGATAGCAGAAGCTCAAAATAATACTCACCCCATAGATTACAACTTAGGAATGCAAGGGGGCGGGCTTAGGCGTACTCCCATTCAGAGTAGACATTTGTTTGCCCCGGTAAATATTCCTCCTATTTCTGGTATTCCTATCCCCGTCAGCAGGAATAACACACCCATTGACTCCATCAGTGCTCCTTCCTTTAGCAGCCTAAGCGAAAACGGAGCAGCTGGTGGGCAAGCTGCGAGTGACCAGGCTTTAAACCAGACGGCCAGACCAGTTTTAGGAAGACCATCGGCCGGCTACCGTCCACCACTCGGGGTGGATAATACTTCTGCTCCAACACCGCCACCAATTGATGGAGCACATACCTCAAGGCAGCTTTTGGACAGCTTCTTGAACCGAACGAGTAGACCTAACAGAGAACGAGTCCTCGTCCCTGAAGATCTGAAGGCGTACATCAATCTAACCATAGTTGACGCCTTATCGTCATATCAGTCTACGGTCCAAGCACAGATGGCAAACTCGTTGAGGACGGAGATCCAAACTCAACTAGGAGGGTTGATGAGAGAATTATCTTTAAATCGACCAACTCCCCCTGACAACACCTCAGCTCCACCTCAGAGTGAGACCAATACCAGACCTCCGAGAATCCAGTCATCGTATGGAGAGCAAGTTCAACTGCCCGATTCAAGCAGTAGGGGTTTCATCCCTCCAAATAACAACTCTCGAAGGCACATCGACCAAGGTAGGAGAGGACAGGATCGGAGGTACCACCAAGGTAGGCAGGATGACCAAGTCCAGCAAGCTCGGTGTTCTATGTACCCCAACTACGATAGACTGCAACCAGTGCATACTCAGGCTCACCATTCCGGAGTCAGAGGCCCGATTAAGATCGATAAGTGGGGCCTTAGCTTTGATGGCAAGCCTGAGACGTTGACAGTGGAGGACTTCGTGTTTCGGCTGGAGACGCTCCAAGGGCAATATGAGTGCACTTGGCCAGAAATTCTACGAGATTTTCACCTGCTACTATCAGGGCCAGCCTACGAATGGTTCTGGCAGTTTCAGCGCAGCAATGGTAATTACAGGCCTGACTGGTCCACCTTGAAGGAAGCCTTAGTGCGACAATTTAAAAACTCCAGGTCGGACATTGAAATTATGCATGATGTCATGGATCGTAAGCAGGCACCTTGGGAGAGCAGTGAGGACTTCTTTGCAGCCATAAACAAGTTGAAATCCCAACTACGTGTCCAAATACCAGAAGCTGAAATGGTTCAGATCCTAAAAAGAAACCTTAATGAAAGAATAGGAAAATTAGTGTTTCCAATGACGCTATTTACCTTAGATCAGTTGAGGAACGCCTGTAAAGATGCTGAGATCGCTTTTCCTTCGGTTCAGAGGAGAGACCGAGAGATGATGAGGCCATCGAGACCCCAGGCCAAGTATTCCGTCAATGAAATTGAAGTAGACGAAGAAGACACCCGATTCCAAGCTGAACAGCTTGCTGCTTTCCAGTTTGGAGGTGTTCGAGCCAAACTTCCTCAGCGAAAATACACTGAACCGTCAAAGTTGGTGTGCTGGAAGTGCAGAGTCCCAGGACACACGGTTTTAGAATGCGAGTCTGATGTCCTGACTCTGTTTTGTTATAGGTGTGGACAGGAGGGTGTAAAAACTCCTCATTGTCCAAAATGCAATCCGGAAAACCGGTCCCAGAACGCGAAATCTTCGGGGGAGTCGCGTTCGACTCAAACCGGAACCCCGCATCAACATTAGAACCCTCTAATAAAACAAAAAATGAAAAAAACATTGATTCGACAGAAAAGACCACCCTCATAAAAATATTAAAACGAGATTCGCCCATAAGAAAAATAGACGATTGCTCCACTAAGTATATAATCAAACCCTTACACGTTAGGATTTTAGAATACAATCAAGCCAGAAATAGAATCTTCAACAGTAGTAGATACCAAATTTCAAAGAAAATCTTAAAAGCTAGGGAAAGATACAAGGTGAGGAGAGAAATTCGATTACGTCTATCTTCCACGGTTCTGGACCTATCATCCGACCCAAGGCCATATGCAAAAATAAAAATAGGAAGCCAAGAGTTATTAGGCTTACTTGACAGTGGGGCCAGCGTAAGCATCCTTGGAAAGAACTGCCTTTCAGTAGTAAAATCCCTAGACCTTAAAATGTTGCCATTTAGATCAGGGGTAAAAACAGCAGATGGTAAAAACCAATCTGTTGTCGGTAAAGTGTTGGCTAAAGTTAATTATAAAGAAAAAGAAAGTACCATCACATTTTATTTAGTGCCAAATTTAGACCAGGAGTTATACTTAGGAGTCGATTTTTGGAAGGCCTTCGCAATAGCTCCAAACATAATAAGTACTATTTCAATGACCGAAGAAATGGATTTGCTAAACGTTCATCCGCTAACAACCGAACAGCAAGCCAGACTGGATGCTGCTAGGCGGAAGTTTCTCTGTTTTGACCGTGACGGCCTTGGAAAGACGGCGCTCATGGAACATGTTATAGATACCGGAGACGCGGTCCCAGTGAAGCAGCGTCACTATCCTGTTTCTCCAGCGGTACAAACCGTCTTGTATGAAGAGTTAGATCGGATGTTAAGTCTTGGCGTTATTGAGGAAAGCGAAAGTCCGTGGTGTTCGCCAGTGGTTCTCTTGCGAAAACCAGGCAAAAATCGACTTTGTTTGGATTCTCGTAAAGTGAACTCACTGACGAAGAAGAACGCCAACCCTCTCCCACACATCGAGGGACTTCTCAGCCGACTACCGGATACTTTCTTCATAAGCAGCATAGATCTAAAGGAAGCATTCTGGCAAATCCCATTGGAGAAGCAGAGTAGGGAAAAGACTGCATTTGCGGTACCGGGGAGACCCTTGTACCAGTTTACTGTCATGCCTTTTGGGTTGTGTAACGCAGCCCAAAGGTTATGTCAGTTGATGGACAAGGTAATCCCTGCACGACTTAGGGACCGAGTCTTCGTGTACTTGGATGACTTGCTCATCATGGCGCCGGACTTTGAAACTCATGTCACCCTGATAGAAGAAGTAGCTGAGTGTTTGCGTAAAGCCAATCTGACCATCAACATGAACAAGTCCAAGTTCTGCTTCAAAGAACTGAAGTACTTGGGATTCATTGTTGGTGGGGGGAAACTTAAAACCGATCCTGCCAAAGTGGAGGCTATAGTGGACTTCCCCGTTCCGAAAACCATGAGGCAAGTCCGGAGGCTGCTCGGCCTAGCGGGATGGTATAGGAAGTTCATCAGAGATTTTTCGAGCCTGACAGCACCCCTGACGGACCTACTCAAAAAGAAAAACGAGAAATTCCAAATGACTGAAGAGGCATTAGTGGCATTTCAGAACCTGAAATCCGCTCTCACCACCGCCCCGGTGCTGTCGCACCCTGATTTCTCCAAAAGATTCTTTATCCAGTGCGACGCTTCAGATTCTGGAATAGGAGCCGTTCTGTTCCAAAGAAACTCCGAAGACGAGGAAGTACCTATATCATACTTCTCACAAAAGTTTAACAAATGCCAACGGAATTATAGTGTGACCGAGAAGGAGTGTATGGCGGCAGTGATGGCCATAAAGAAGTTTAGACCGTATGTTGAAGGCATGGATTTTACCGTAATCACCGATCACTCCAGCCTACGATGGCTAATGGGTATGAAAGACCTAAACGGTAAGCTAGCCCGATGGAGTTTATCGCTACAGTCCTACGCCTTTGACATACAACATCGCAAAGGCACTCTAAACGTAGTTCCTGACACTCTTTCTCGGGTACATGTAGACTCCCTGGATATAGAAGATGTGGCACCGTGGATTGACTTAGAGTCCCCTGAATTTTTAACCTCTGAATATTTAGATGTTATCGAAACGGTAATTGAACATAAAGAGGAGTTGCCAGATCTAAAAGTTGAAGGCCGATACGTGTACAAAAAAGCTTTTAATAAGCCAAGGGAAGAAGCAATGCTTGAACATGCTTGGCTTCTGTGGGTCCCGTCAGCACTTACAGAAGAAATCATAAACAAGGCTCATGACCCCCCTAACGCCGCACATGGAGGTATTGCTAAAACACTCAACAGAATAAGGCAATATTTCTATTGGCCTAATATGACTGTCCAAATTCGTCACTATGTCTCAAACTGTTCAGTATGTAAGCAAAGTAAACCGTCCAACCAAGTCTCTCGTCCCCCAATCGTCACTTCGTATTGTTCAGACCGTCCGTTTGAAAAACTGTATATAGATTTTCTAGGTCCTTATCCCAGGTCCAGATCAGGAAACGCGTTTGTTTTTGTCGTCCTGGACCATATGTCTAAATTTGTATTTTTAAAAGCTCTAAAAAAAGCGAATACTTCGAACGTCATACAATTTTTGCGAGATGATGTGTTCAACATGTTCGGTGTTCCCAATATTATCCATTCGGATAATGGGAAACAGTTTGTGGCAAAAGAGTTCCAATCCCTTTTAGAAAAGTATGGTATCAAACATTTTAAAACCGCGAACTATGCACCGCAGTCGAATGCATCAGAACGGGTTAACCGCTCTTTGTTAGCAGCGATCCGCTCATACCTTAAAGCAGATCAACGTGAATGGGATCTGCACCTCAGCGAGATAGCGTGTGCCTTAAGAAGCTCTGTCCATAGCTCTATCGGTGTGTCACCATATTATGCCTTGTTTGGAACAAATATGATGACGCATGGTAGTAGCTACGAACTCGCTCGAAAATTGAACGCGATGGATGATAGCGAATTTTTAGCACTTCCACGAAAAACCCGATTACAATGCATACGCAACCAAATCCGCGAAAACATATTGAAATCTAATGAGAAGTCAGCCAAAACTTATAATACCCGTACGCGAAAAATTCAATTCCTTCCCGGACAAGAAGTATACAAAAGAAATTTCGTTTTGAGTGACTCTTCGAAATATTTGTCAGCCAAACTATCCCCGAAATATACAAAGTGTCGCATTATCCAACAATTGGGAAATCAAATGTATGAACTAGAGAACTTAGCAGGAAAAAATATTGGTACTTTCCACGCTAAGGACCTGAAACAATAATCAAATAACAAACCCGTCATACCAGATAGAGAAGCTAAAATAACGCCCCAATAAATAATCCCGATATCCCCGTCAAAACACCCTGTGTAAATGCCCTTTCATACATTTTCCTTTTTGTCCACCTATTTTTATTGGTATCGCACGATGTACTAACCGATCTGACACAAAACCAGCCCGTATATATTACGAGAGAGCGGTCAAAACCCACTTGCAGTGTAAGCAGACCGAAAGAAATATCAAACACACCTTTTAAATCTAGTTAGCATGAAAGAAATTTCCACTATGGAATCCTACCCGGCAAAATAAACAACTTTCAACATTTTCACGCACAATGTAAAGTCTAGCAAAGAAAAAAAATATATATAGTCTGACCAACCATCCTGTGATGACACCGAACAAGGATACGCCAACTGTGATATAGGTGTTAGTTTTGCTATCTAATTTATTTATTGTTTATTAAAATAGGGTATCACTAGTCGTGTCGTAGTCTAATCATCTTATTTAATATTAGAATTATAAATAACTTAAATTTCGCTCACCAGCAATAAAGACACAAGTATTCGATTCGTTCTTGAATCACGAAAAATCCCGAAGTCCATCGATGAAATAACGATTAGTTTCAATTTACTTTCTCGTTAATGATGACAGCTGAAAAGAAATTTCAATTGACGATAAAGCATAATGGTAAAACTATTGGTAGATACGTACCTGCATACTGGCATAAAGGTGGCCCGGCTCTTCTTAGCGTGAGTTGCTCCCCACGGTGATAAAATCCTATAACCCAAGCACCCTTCTTTCTTCGTCATCGTCGTTGGATCTAGCCCTCCAATGAAGAAGTTTTGTTGAGGGCACCTGGGACAGTGCAAATTAACACTTGGTTCTCTACTCACAGGAGTACTAGATCAATGATATGGGTAGTTGGTGTTGATCTGCCCAAGGATGGCAAAGTTACCGCGATTATGCTCCCATGTTGTCAAGGAGTCAGCTGAACTAAGCAGCTGATGTTTTTAGCTGCTAGCGACGGTCCGTGGCGACAGCTGATGGAGGGATAGTTCCATTTACGGCGGTCAACATCAACCCCATGTGCAAATCTCAATTAGGTTGGTTGAGTGACCCGGTATTATCGAGCGGGCTACTAAACATATTAAGCCTCCACTTTCACCCCAGCAATGTGTAGGATCTCCTTCAGCAGGAATGGATAGCCCTCCAAAGAAACGTTGGCTGTCCGTAGCCATACTTGACGGTGGCAAAATTGGTCATCGAATTACAATGCACATTTTTATTTTATACTATTTTTATTCGTTTATACATATCGGCAAACCACATTAACACGAATAAATACTAGGCCTCTAGGACTCCGCCGATTTTGTTGCCTTGGTAGCTGGTAGGTTTGATGGTGGAGAGATCTGAAAGAAAAACATTAATGTTAGATGGTTTGGCTCAAATAGTTTACCTCAAAGAAAAAAAAAGAAAAAAAATTGAAACTATTTTAAGTTTTACTATTTGGTTTATTCTGGAGTGCTTTGGAAATGCCCAATATTATTGAATAAGTTCGCTCGTTCTCTAAACACCGCCTAGTGTGGCAATATTAAAATTATTGATTCTCCATTCTCAGAAATAAATATGTCAAAACTCCTGGAACGCAAAAGAATAAACAACCAAGAGTAATCTTGCTTTCCAGTATGTCCCATTAGTTCATATAATGAGGCTGGAAAGTAAATAGTCAACTGTGGTAGATTTTCTCTCTAGTATGGTGAGAAGACAATATTTTCCTGTGGTAATTTATAATAAAACAATTCCAGGAAAACCACGATAGTAGTGGTGAGAAGTGAAAATAATACTCACAACACACAAGTGTAAGAAATAGTGAGAAAAGGTCGTCTTAGTATTTGTGCTGGATGGAAATCATACCTTCAAAAAGGCAAATAGAAAATATAAATATGTATGTGGAAGTTTCAAAGCTGTTTATGGTGTAATTAAATGACGGAAGAACTGGTAGCCTGGTGTGGGTGATGTCTCAAATAGTTTATTAGAGTTGCCTCCCCGCGGTGAAAAGAGGGGATCCTATGTTAAAAAGAGGGGAAGTAAGAAATACTGGGTGAAAATATCGTACGACACCAACTAATACGTTACCAGTTTGAAAATAAGCTGTTAGATTTGAATCGGACGACCGAAATAAATGGGAGGAAGAATGAGTAGAAGGTGGCCTGACCAATATCTTTGGCTTTGGTAAAGATTTTAGCAAGAACCAAGATCATTGCTAAGTTAGTGCCGAACGAGTTTAAATGTGATTCCAAAGTGCAGAAGTAATATTAATATACCTAGTAACATCTTTCGATACCAATCCCGTGTGTTTTTCTTATACTTCAAAGATCCTTTATAAGGTAAAATTTTGTTATTTTTAAATGTGTAATAGAAGGTGAATGATTGTTCCCATCAGGCAGGTTCTATATTTAAATTGTGAGAACACCAACTTTGAAGGAGGGAAGTGCTAACTAACAAAAAACAGGAAAGATAAACCAACCAATTTATACTTACGTGGTGAGTTTGTAGTAGCTATAAATCCTTAGTTGGGAAGAAAATGAAAGTTGTTCTTATTGCGCTAGGCCTTATTCTTTTGGCGGTCAAAGTCTATCGATTGGCCGCCAACCACAAAAAATCCTGGAAAAAAGGAGGTTAATGGATAGAGTTCAAGAACGTGATAACGACACCAACAAAGTTCTCCAGCCAAAATCCTAGAGCCCCGAGCAGAAGATCAACAGGGAACGAATTTTGAGTGCTCTTTCTTCGATTTGAAAACCGGATAGATTCCCAATTAGAAAAGAGGTCACGTGAGTCGTTGTGCAAGGCAAAGCAATTTTTCTACTTGTTTTTCTTGTTTTCTGTTAATGTTATAATGCTACATTATCTAAGAATAAGCGGTTTCTACCGATTTTAATTAACTACATAGATATATATATATTTCTTATTAAATTAAATTGGTAGCCAAGGCGCATTAGTTCATAGTATACTATATTATCTAGAATACGGTATCTGCTCTCGTAGCGACTGATTCTACAAGAAGTACATACCTTTAGATACATACTTACTTTCTAGTGATAAGTTATAATTTTTTTTTGAGTCTCAAGTGAAAAATTAGATTTTGTGATAAAATTTGTCATTTTCTTACCTTATTTTTCTTCATTAATTTGATAATTTTTATTGTTTTTTTTTGTTTGAGGTAAACTATTTGAGCCAAACCATCTAACATTAATGTTTTTCTTTCAGATCTCTCCACCATCAAACCTACCAGCTACCAAGGCAACAAAATCGGCGGAGTCCTAGAGGCCTAGTATTTATTCGTGTTAATGTGGTTTGCCGATATGTATAAACGAATAAAAATAGTATAAAATAAAAATGTGCATTGTAATTCGATGACCAATTTTGCCACCGTCAAGTATGGCTACGGACAGCCAACGTTTCTTTGGAGGGCTATCCATTCCTGCTGAAGGAGATCCTACACATTGCTGGGGTGAAAGTGGAGGCTTAATATGTTTAGTAGCCCGCTCGATAATACCGGGTCACTCAACCAACCTAATTGAGATTTGCACATGGGGTTGATGTTGACCGCCGTAAATGGAACTATCCCTCCATCAGCTGTCGCCACGGACCGTCGCTAGCAGCTAAAAACATCAGCTGCTTAGTTCAGCTGACTCCTTGACAACATGGGAGCATAATCGCGGTAACTTTGCCATCCTTGGGCAGATCAACACCAACTACCCATATCATTGATCTAGTACTCCTGTGAGTAGAGAACCAAGTGTTAATTTGCACTGTCCCAGGTGCCCTCAACAAATACTATTCCAACCAAAAGATAAACTTAACATGAGCAACACCATTTCGAAAATTTTATCAAAATCGTAGCATTCGTATTTGAGAAAAATGAGTTTTCACATTCAAAAAAACATACAAAACTAGAAGCAAGCCTTAACCTCTTGGTTAAAAAAAAAAAAGTTGGGTGCATATATGTGCCATATGTTCTCACAAATCCCATTTTGTTCAGAATCTCATATGTGAGCAATTCTTTGAATTGTATGTATACTGATAAGAATCAAAATAAAATTTGGCTTTTTGCTTAAATAGTTAAAGTTTCTGAATAAAGGAAATGTAGCGTATAACTTGTATACAATTTATTCCAAATTAAACTTCCATATCATTATCAAAAATTGAATTGAATACAATTTTAACTAGTTTGTTCTTTAAACTTTTACTTGCTCTTCATTCAGATACATCAAGTAGGTACCTCACCAGTATTACCAAATAAAAATAGTATATTCTATGGATAGAAAAGTATTTACTCGAATATTTGTACTCTGTAGGTTTCTCTCAGATTAAACATCAATAAATTATTGTTCCATGATAACGGTTTTTTTTTTTTTTGTAAGTGGATGATGCACCAGTGTGCGTGCACGTGTAGTGTTATGGTCAAAGTCCGATGTTAGATCAAGCCATATGAACTTACACTTTACTCAGGGCATCGGCCACAGTTCAATGGGAATGTAAGTTTTTGACTTGGTTCTTATAAAATTCTTGATTTTTAATTAAACGTTAAGTAAACACTGTTCCTAAAACTTGGTGTTTGTACTTAAATCCTACGTTATACGGAAGTTTCTGAGGAGAAGTGCGAACTATGATCGTCGCCACTTGCGATTGCATAGTTAAGGGTCTGCCAGACAGCTTAACAGTGTAGCACCAAGCTGAACAGTAGTGGTTCATCCTCGGATCAAAATTTGAAATCGATTTAGCTCAGCTCCTGATGATTGCATAATCAAAGTTTAGACGGTGGTTAAAGATTGGTTTAAGAGTCAAAAGAAAGCTCCTCCAGCCGACTCGATCTCTAGCCTGCCGTCTCCAATCTCGCACTCCAAGTTGTCGGAGGTCTCCCTTTACCTGGTCGCTCCATCGGAAATGAGGTCTACCTTGGCTTCTGACTCCCTCTGGTTTGGCGTTGAAGACTTAACGAGCTGAAGCGTCGATGTCCATTCGTTCTACATGGCCCAGCCATCTTAGTCGTTGGATTCGAATTTTTCTGGCTAGGCTTATGTCGCTGTACAGTTCGTATAGTTCGTCGTTGTATCTTCTTCTCCAGATGTTGTTTTCCCATAAATCGTACGCAGAACTTTTGTCTCGGAGACTCCAAGTGACTTTTCATCCGATTGGGAGAGAGTCCATGCTTTTGCACCATATAGCAGGACCGAGATGATGAGTGTTCTATACAGAGTCTCCTTGGTTCTTCTTATTAAGGTTTTATTCCTCAATATGCTTATTCAGTCCAAAGAAACAGCGATTAGCAAGAGTTAGTCTGCAATGGTTGCGTTCTGACCAAGTCGGTGGTGGGATTGGACTTTTGTTGATGAAAGCATATACTTCGTCTTATTCTCGTTTATTTTCAACCCCATTCTGCTTGCTGCTGACTCCATAGTAGTGAATGCACCGGTTACTGCTCGCTTTGTTCTTTCCATCACGTCAATTTCGTCACCAAACCCAAGTTATTGTGTCGATTTATTGAAAATGGTGCTCTATGTACTGGCATGGGTGCTCCGTATTACATTTTCAAGCACAAAGTTAAAACAGCTGCATGACAGTGCGTCGCCTTGTCTTAGCCCTCTGGCTGTTTCGAAGGTATTGGTAGAATCCCTACCAACTTTGACGGAACAGCGAGCATTATCCAACGTCATCCTGATAAGGCGTATCAGTTTAGCAGGGATTCTAAAGTTAAACATAGCACGATACAGTTCAACTCTATTAACACTGTCGTAGGCGGCTTTAAAATCGACGAACAGGTGGTGGGTGTCGATGTTATATTCTTGAATTTTCTCCAGTATCTTGCGTAATGTGAATATTTGGTTGGTGGTAGATTTTCCAGGTCTGAAGCCGCATTGGTAAGGACCTATCAGATCATCAGCAAACGGCTTGAGACGTTCATATAAAACGCTGGAAAGGATCTTATAGGCGATGTTTAAAAGACTTATGCCTCTATAGTTGGCGCAGAGTAGCCGGTCTCCTTTTTTGTGAATCGGGCAGATGGTACTGAGATTCCACTCATCATGCATATTTTCCTCCGACCATATTTTGCAGATGAGTTGGTGTATGCTCCTGACCAGGTCATCTCCATGATTGTTTAAAAAGCTCCGCTTGTAGGTCATCACACCCAGCTGCTTTATTCATCTTTAGTTTGGTGATGGCTACTTTGATTTCATTTTGGTCGGGCGGGTGTAGTTCGTGGTCGTCATCTAGATTAACTGGAACAAGTTGATCTTGGGCGGAATCTTGGCTGTCATCGCCATTTAGCAACCGGTTAAAGTAATCGCTCCAGATGGCTAACATCCTGATCTTTGCAGGGCCCAGGGCTTTAAAACGAAAAAAGAATAATCAATGCTTTTAGAACTTGAAAAATTAAAGAGGAACAGATTTAGTAATGCTGTGTTCAATTGAAGCACAATGTTTTTTTTTTTTTTTAATCCAAACATTGTTTTTGCAAGGATATTCTTTATTTCCATGAATTTAAATTTATTATTATAAATTTTGCAGAACAACAAGCACAACGTCATTGTACGCAAAGGCAAATGAGCGAAGCAACACCCCACTCATCCGGAGAAATCCTTAATAATATTGGAACAATGGAATACCAAACACAATCACGAATATTTTCTGCTAGTTTCAGGTAGGTAGTATTATTTTCAACTTATTTCTAAGAATCAAATCAAATTTTAACACTTATCGTTTTAGAAACATGCAATTGAAGAAAATTAAACGAGCCGAGAAAAAAGGCACTGAGAGTGTCATGGATGAAAAGTTTGCCCTGCTATTTTACACATCAGTCATAGTTAATGATTATCGTATTCGTGTAAGTTTTTTTGTTTAAGTTGATGGATTTTCTTCTATACATTATTAAATTTGAATATTTAAATTTATTAACAGGTTTGGACATTGTCACTACCCGTTGTTGTTATTGTTCATGGTAATCAAGAACCACAGTCATGGGCCACCATCACATGGGATAATGCTTTCTCAGAAATTGTGCGAGAACCTTTTCAAGTTCCCGATAGAGTATCATGGGCACGGCTGGCAGATGCTCTGTACACAAAATATCTTTCAGCGACTGGTCGAGGCCCTACTGAAGAAAATAAAAATTTCCTATGTAAGATCTTTTTTTGTATTTTTCATTTTTCGTCCAGAACTGAGCATGACATGGGAGGAATTCCCTGAACAAAGCTTTCTAAGCATTCTGATTTATTTTTATAAAAACTATAATGACTAGTAAGCTGTTAAATATCTTTAAATAACCGCCGAAGTGCGTGTTCTGAAAGAGTGCAATACAGCCGCAGTACTGATAGGAAAGCCATATCGGACAAGTTGACGAAAACTGAAATGCGGGCTCACGAATGTTATTAAATCTGCTTCTTGGGTATAGTCAAGATATATTTATATCCAAAGTTACTTAACTCAGGATTAAGTGACAACAGAGCTTCAAGTCAATTGCCAAACCCGTCGCTCGTTACGCGTCTTCCAAGGGACCGTAAACGATCCTGATGCTTTAAAGTAATAATACCCCAGTTAAAACGGAGCAGATTGCTGCTGAAGAAATGAATGACCTTATAATGTCTCGTGTTTCAACTTGCTCTGAACTCTGAGCTCATTAGTTTAATATCTTTCATCTTTGTCTACTGCTCTGAACGAAAAGAGAAATATCTACTTAACTATGTTTATCTACTATAATATGTTTATCATTTTCAGATGAAAAGTTATTCCGTAATGAATACATGATGGATCAAAAAGACAACATCTCCTGGACACAATTTTGTAAGGAACCCTTACCAGATCGTACATTCACGTTTTGGGATTGGTTCTTCTCAACCATGAAACTAACCAAAGATCAATTGGTTGGCCCATGGAAGGCTGATTTAATTGTAGGTTTTATAAACAAAAGAACCACCGAAGACATCTTAAGACGGTGTACTCCTGGAACTTTTCTGTTGAGATTTTCAGACAGCGAGTTGGGTAAGTTTTTTTTTATTATAAATAAATTCAACAAAACTTATTTTATTTATTTAATAAAAAAAAAAAAAAAAAAGGTGGCATAACAGTAGCATTTGTAAGAGAAGACGGAAACGTGTATATGCTTGCACCTTGGACGGCTAAAGATCTGAACGTTCGAGGCTTAGCGGATCGCATACAAGACTTAGATATGCTCAAATATGTATATCCCAACAACAAGAACAAAGATGAAGCATTTGGTGAATTTTACTCCCGCACAGGTAATATATTTTTTTGAAAAAAAAAAAAAAAAAATCAAGTATGTCCTTACTGTGCTCTGTCTCTGACCATTACCGTATCTTCTGTATTTGTTTTTGTTTCTTCTGTTTTCTTTGCATTATAACTATACTTTCAGAAGAACAAGGAACACGAGATGGTTATGTGCGAAATGTTATTATAACAACTGTTCCCGAAATGAGACAACCCGCCGCTAATACAACACCTAATCATGCACACTCACCAAATCCACATGACATACACATGGTGACAGGGTAAGAACTTTTTTATTTTTATTTGAAACGAATAATAAAACAAAATCCATATACATATTATTCAGCTTTGAAATTTGAAACACCATCTTTCACAATATTATTGTATAAATTTGCTACAAACCAAAACACACGCTTCACAATTTCCAAATGCTAACACACAAGGCAAATCGTTGCAATCATACTTTTCATGAATCATATTTCAGGACATCCACCATCCATCCTCGTATATTGTCATACGAAAGTTGTTAGTTGATATATTTTTTGATTGATCAGAAAATTGAAGACTATGCATTGGAAGGTTTTCTATTGTTGGCAATATTTTCTTGGTTAGTTATAACTCATCCGAAAGCCCAGAATGCTCAAACAATTTGGAAAGATCTGGTTAAATTTTCTCTGATCGAAAATCGGAGTAAAGAATATCCAAAATGTAAGAGAATTTTCGGTCATTTTGAATCATTACAGTTATTCCAACGCTTCTATTGGAAGGAACTTCTTTCAATCCTTATGACTTCTCTGAATTTTTTTTTCGTTCTATTCTTGTTGCACCTGGATGCAAGAAAGGTCTTAAGACAAATCGAATTCCAGCATTTGTCCAGCCCATACTTAGAAAAGACGCACTTGATTCCCCTCAAACTGCCATATATGGCCCAATTGCACTTGCAACGTGTCATAGTAACGCTGATGAATAAAAATTCAGTTTAGTTTACGAAATACAGAGTTTTCCAATAAGAGGTGTTATATTGATATTCAAAGAAAAATTGCATTTTTTGAGATAAATTGTCGAATGTTTATTTCAATGTAAAGAGGAAAGTATGTATGCCATTAATACTGGAAAACAATATCAGCCAAATGGCTGCCTAGGCTACGCTTACACAACAATATCCCTTTTATGAAATTTTCTCTCACCAAATCGCAAAGTGGCTGCTGTATGCCCTCAATAGCTTCACGAATTCATCTCTCGATAGCGCAATCCATTCACTGTAGCTGTTTCGAAAAAAAAGGTCCAACAAACCCACCGGACCATTAACCGCACCAAACAGTTACTTGTTGAGGATTGAGAGGCTTTTCAACAATAAATATTGGGTGTCCGAGCCCCAGATGCGACAATTTTGTTTAATGACGTAGAAACCGAGGTGGAAATCATCAGCAAAGATGATTTTTCGATCAAATTCCGGATCATTTTCATGCATTTCAAGGAATCAATCAGCAAAGACACGACGTTGTTGATAATCGGCCGGCTTGAGTTCTTGTGTTAACTGAACTTTATGAGCCTTAAGACCCAAGGCTTTATGCAAAATACGGTGTAATGACGTTTGTGGAATGCCCAATTCCAAAGAACAACGAGGAATGGACCTGGGCTTTCTTCAACACTTTGGGCTACAGCAGCAATATTCTCAGTTGTTCTTGAGCGACCTGCACGGGTTCTATTCTTCACATCGCTAACTTGTCCCAACAGCTCAAATTTTTCCATCAATTTTTGAATTGCGGTCCGACAAGGTGCTTCACGACGACCAAAAAATGTTTTAGTTTTAAGAAACGTTCGTCTCTGCCAAATTTTCACGATTTTTATAGTGAATTTTAATAATTTCAATGCGTTGTCATTGTATATACATTTTTATAGTAATTTCATGGAACATTGTATTTTAGTTCTGAACTTCGTCGATGGCGGCGCTAGTTGTCTTATCTACTTTACATGCAATGTCTTCTATTGTTGTTTTTGCTTCCCATAACAGTTTAGATAAAAACTACTAAAATTACTCTCCAATCAAAGCTTGTGAACGTCGGCCATAGATGGCGCACAAAACGTTCCGCTTTTTGGGAATACTATAGATTTTAAATACAATTGCGTTGTTGAAGCGTGTATCGTTCCATTTGTATTAATGGCGTAGTTTCTACATACTTGTGAAATGTCATTGTATATTATAAACTATAGTATACTACCACTTGAGGTGCGCCATCTATCGACGAAAAACTAAGCTCTAGAATACCATGGGAAGCAACAACAACAATTAAAATGGTGGAAATGGTTGTTGTTGCTTCCCATGGTATTCTAGAGCTTAGTTTTTCGTCGATAGATGGCGTACCTCAAGTAGGAATACTATAGTTTATATATGCAATGGAAATGTCAAAAAATTACAGCTTCAAAAGTGACAACTACCGAAATAGCGGGTTATTCAAAATAACACCTCTTATTGAGGAACTTAAACCTCACAATGACCTACCCTACAGCATTGTATATGAAATCTCTAGTAGTCTGGGGATCGGTTAAGAGATAACGGGGTTTGGAGATACATAGATGTCGCTGATAATTATCACATATTTAAACCTTTCCACCTACATTTTCTCTCCAAAACGAGAAATTATGAAAAAAAGGTTTGGAGACTCGCGGTGTCGCCACAGTCGATCCTGCTATCCATAATACTATAGATTTCATATACAATGCCTACAGCATTGCATTTATAAACTATAGTACTCCCACTTAAGGTGCGCCATCTATCGACGAAAAACTAAACTGTAGAATACCATGGGAAGCAACAACAACAAATTGTTTTACGTTCCGCCATTTTAATTGTTGTTGTTGCTTCCCATGGTATTCTATAGCTTAGTTTTTCGTCGATAGATGGCGCACCTCAAGTGGTAGTACTATAGTTTATATATACAATGCCTACAGTACAATTTTCGTAGCAATAGGTATAGTAATGAGCTGATCCATTGTGTTTATAATTTATAGTATGTATTCCCAATCAGAGGAACGTTTGGGGCGTCTTCTATGGACGAAGTTCACAAACACTTATTGGAGAGTTATTTGAGTCGTTTTTGTCTAAACTGCCATGGGAAGCAAAAACAACAATAGCAGACATTTGATGTAAAGTAGATAAGATAACTAGCGCCGCCATTGGCGAAGTACTATAAAAATGTATATACAATGGCTATTCTCACGAAGGAGTGGTCAATAATTAGATCGGTTAGGAGAGAAAAAGACTTGTATGCTTGATATAAAAAAAAAAACATTTTATAGAGTTTGGCAATATGATGTCTTTTCAAAAGCGTGCATTAAGTGTCGAGAAACCCCTTTTTCGATGGATACAAAATTACTTTTCGAAATGTCCAATTAAAATCATTTTCTTTTCATCATTATTATAAGACATCCCGTCTGTAACGTCTGATTCAATAATCTGTTTCGCAGACTATAGTACTCCTAGCTTCTCTTTTTCGTTTCTAGATTCACATATGTATATCTGTTCTTTGAAACTATCGCATTTAATTCTAATATTGATAGTACTTTCCATTGGACACCATGAACAGTGGTTCTGTTATCGAATTCTATTCTATAAAGCCACATACATCCTTTCTACACTATGTTAACAAAATTCTTCTGAAATAGAAGCCAGCAGAATTTTTCCACTAACATTTTTCCAATTCTAGGAATTCACATCAAGCCTTTCCGATATACTGTCAAGTTCAGAGATTCCTTCATTTCTCATACCACGTGAATGTGAATTCTGTCTTTATAATTACCCTCCCTTTTTTAGAAACAAAGATCCACAAAAAACTTTACTTAAAAAATAGCACCCTAAAAATTAAATAAACAGAATTGACTTTGATTTTCAAAGCTACGTTCAAAGAAAGAAGTATCTAGCATTAAAAAAGTATTAATAACTGATATGCCTGACAAAGTTTTTTTTTTTTATTGAAGGGGGAGAGTCAATCATGCCCTTTTTTGTCTGCATTGCATTAATTTTTTTTTTTATATTTTTAAATCGGCAGGTTCTGCTTCTCTCCTGACAGCAATTATGGTTAATTGTAACAAAGTATAGTAGCTCATCGATTGAGGTAATTTATTTGAGCTGGAGTAAAAAAATAATAATGATAAGAATCGTTTCGTTTTTGTTTTTTTGTTATATGTTTAATAATTATTGATCGTTTTCGTTGATTGAAATTGCTAGTAGTACCCGGTAGCGAAATGGTTAGTGTGTCAGACTGCCATGCCGAAGGTTCTAGGTTCTATCCCTGACTCTACTAAAATTCTTTTCTAGGGTACTGCCTCTTGTGGGAGAAGTGACAAATTCTCCAAGAGTAAATCATGTCATGGAAAGTGCTTCTCTGGTAGCCGTTCGCATTCGGCGATAAATTGTAGGTCCCTTCCATTCCTGCAGAATATCAAATCACGCACAGGAATGGTTGATAGTGTAAGTCACAGGCCCCGGCCCCGCTTGGAGCTGTTTTGCCAAGTATTTATTTTTAATTATCACAATGCTACGAAAACTAACTAAACTAAATACATCTCTGACGCTCTAGAAACTTGCAACCCCTTTGCACGATTTATCTGCAAGGCTTTTACGCTTTTTTCTGAACTCTGTCGAGCAGGTGAAGAAAAGTTTGAGAAGCACCTGCCCAGTGATGGGAGTTATACTCGAGTTTAGGGCGTATAAACGCTTTGTAAATTGTAGCCAGATCAGAAGGGGTGAAAAACTTCTTAAGAAAGCCTAAGCATCTTGCAGCATTCTTGGCAATCTCAAGTATAAGATCATTCCAACGAAGGTTGTCCCTGATACAAATACCGAGTACTGATAGCTTTTCGGCCTCCTCGATGCAAGTACCATTCATGGATAATGGCATAGGGGGTATGTTTAGCTTTAACGACAAAAGACAGCATTGAGTTTTCGGCGCATTAAACTCCGCACGATTTCTAATACCCCAGTTCACAATGCTGTTTAAATCGGAGTTTAATGAGCTTATCATACGATGTCGTTGAATAACACGTCCGAAGGCGAAGGCCGTGAATTATCAAACGTAAAGCTGAGGGTTGAGTTGTCAGCAAAACAATTTAATGGATTAGAAGTCACAGACAAGAGATCATTATCAAATAATCATGAAACGTTGTTGTTGTTATGGTTCCTCGTTAAAATCACCAAATTTCCACACTCCCCACACTTGCCCACCAGGTGTCAGGTCATACCCATTTTATACGTCGGGTATTTAGAGGTAGAAATAGATCGGAACTTAATGAAATTGTCGATGTTGTTCAGGGGTAGTTAATTAACGTTTGACGAAGTTTCGGACCTCCAGGGCCCTGTGGAAAAAGAGGAGGAGTGGGAAATGCAAAATGTTCGACCTTGCTTCGGTTTTCCCTCAATAACTGTTTGTTCCTTACGTCCTACGGCAAAAGCATATACCTAGCGTGCATTAAGTGTCGAGAAACCCCTTTTTCGATGGATACAAAATTACTTTTCGAAATGTCCAATTAAAATCATTTTCTTTTCATCATTATTATAAGACATCCCGTCTGTAACGTCTGATTCAATAATCTGTTTCGCAGACTATAGTACTCCTAGCTTCTCTTTTTCGTTTCTAGATTCACATATGTATATCTGTTCTTTGAAACTATCGCATTTAATTCTAATATTGATAGTACTTTCCATTGGACACCATGAACAGTGGTTCTGTTATCGAATTCTATTCTATAAAGCCACATACATCCTTTCTACACTATGTTAACAAAATTCTTCTGAAATAGAAGCCAGCAGAATTTTTCCACTAACATTTTTCCAATTCTAGGAATTCACATCAAGCCTTTCCGATATACTGTCAAGTTCAGAGATTCCTTCATTTCTCATACCACGTGAATGTGAATTCTGTCTTTATAATTACCCTCCCTTTTTTAGAAACAAAGATCCACAAAAAACTTTACTTAAAAAATAGCACCCTAAAAATTAAATAAACAGAAGCAAAAGCATATACCTATTTTTTGGAGCGTTAAATATATTGCGATTTTTAATAAGATGAAGATTTTTCCACAGGACTCTCGAGGTCAAAAACTTAGCAAAATTTTAGTCTACCCCTGCACAAAATCCCCAAGTTTCATATACTTCCGACCTTTTTCCACCTAAAAGTACCTGTCCACTGGACTTTAAACTGTAGGGAAAACTTTGTCACCGCAACACTAGTGCCACCTTGCGGCAATTTTAGGAATTTAGATTTGTCCATTTACCTAATGACATTTCCCTCTGAAAAATCGGGAAATTTCGAAAATTTCAAGAATGACATTAGTTGCTCAATTCCTACACCAGGAAACAAAATTCGGTAAGGAATTATCTTATACCCGAACCACTTTGTCATATTTCTTACTGAACACCACCTGAAATGAAAAATCCTGATAGATAAATATTTGAACCGAGCTCAGACGCACTCTTTCTAGCACATTCGATTGCTACATGACCATGTGCAGAAGGATTATGGCTGACGAACACTTCCGGCATTTTCGTTTTTGCTTTATGGTTACTGTCCGTCCAATTAGACGCTTCGTCTCATCTCTTTTTCACTATCTTTCTGTCTTCTATTGGAAATCCTGTTGGAATGATTTCAAAATGCATGTCCGATGCTGAATTAGAAACCCGTTCCGACCAAACCAACAATTATGGTCTGTTAGATGAAAACCCAGATTATTGAGTTTTGACAGATCGTGACAGTTAGTGATTGTATTGTCCATGTCCATTATGCATTCCATAGGAATCGTGATTTTCATGCACAATACAACCATCTAACAAAGATATGACAGTCTATTTCGATATTCGTAGTCAGATCCTTCATTACATCTTGACTGACAAATTGACATAACTAAAAATTAGTTATTTGAGTGTTTGAAATGAGTTTAATGTCATATGTATGACGATATTTGTGATTGAGAAGCAATTGTGTCAAGTTGGAGTTAATATCCTCCAAAAAAATAGTCAAATGTCAAAAATTGACAGGTACAAAATTTCTCTCATACTTGAGAAAACATGACGCTAATCCATTCTACGAACCTTTACGAACATTACAATGTCAAAATTAAGTGACATAAATAAAGATAAATGTCATAAAAGTCAATTTCCATGATCACATAATTGTCAGTGCGAAGTAGCTTTACTTTGCTACGTAATATTAGACGCACTTCGTATCGTTAACTTTTACGAACGCAAATCTATTGGTAACAAAAAGAACGCGGTAAAAGTCATGTTCAGTCATTGTAATTGCTATTGGAAACCAGACAGAGGCGTGGCTTCAGATTTTTGTCTGTGCCACAGTCATTATAATTTCAACCCTCGTTCGCTAAACTTCAATTTTAAGAAAAAGTCATTATTTTACGCAGCAGATGAATTTTTTTTTATTAAAATTAAAAACTTTGCTCGCGTGTGTTATATTACTTAAATATATATAGAAATCCTTTTATTAAGGATAAATATAATTGCTCATAGCAATTATTTGAAGCGCTACATCAAGAATATACCCTGAATAGGTGAGTTTTTTTTCTTTGGTAATTTTTTTTTGTGTCGGCCACATTGCATGGCGGCCATTAAATTTTTCGTTGAATATGTTTCTTCAATTTTGAAGAACATATCTAATTATTCTATACTAGTGACTTATTAGATTCTTTTTGGTCACTAGGGTTCAAGGATGAGGCAGGATTTACGCCCATAAAGACGTACAACTTTAATTCCATGACAAAACAGAGTCATGGCAACGTGGGAATCATCTTATAGATTATCTGCAGACACTTCGCTGGAATATTCACCAGCATAGCTGTGAGTTTTAAGACACTCAACGCCGTCATTTTCTTCGTGTCGAACAAGACACGTTTTCGAAGCATCCGATTCACCATTTGCTCCAACATTCCGGAGACACGTGAGGAATCTTGAGCCACGTTATATCGAACCACATGGTTCTCTGGTCATTTAGACCCAACTTGCTGTACATCACGTCCATAAGCGACACATATTCCTGTTGCTTAAAGGAAAAATAAAGTTAAAACAAAAAAACGTCTTAGCCACCATTATAGTTGGCCCTCCAGGTAACTTTTGTAATTTTTATTTTACTGGTACCTATTCGCCGTGCACCTTGGAATCCTGAAATTCATGAAAAGAAACATTTCATCGAGAACGTGACGTCATATAACGCCTCGTTCGTCGTTCATATATCCCTAAATTGGAAAACATATACGTTTTGCGAAATAATTTTCAACGCCCATACGCACACGGACGGTGGTGCTGAACATTATTGGCGTGTACAAGAAGCGCCCCGATTATTTCAATGAATATCCATATACATCTATATATATATATATCAGTATATTATCTTTATTATTAGTGAATATCTTATATTATTATTGAGTTGAAAGCATATTACTAAAAGTGAAATTTTCAATATATGTGTGTTTTGTGTAAATTTGTGTTGTCGTCCTTTTTCTGAATAGAAAAGTTAAAGTTAATTTTCGAAAGTTTAATTTTTTTTTACTTGTATCTTCACTGCCTTAACGGCGATACTTTCTCGCGGATTTTTAAGCTGGATTTTATGTTCCTAGCGAATTCCTATCGAGATACAGAAGTGAATTATACTTCGACACTGGTGTTTTAGAAACTTTTTATTTGTGTTTCAATATACTAGATACTGTACGTATCCACTTACTTGTTGCCTTAGTTGCAATCCTTACTGTCCTTGTGGACCCTTTCTTTCACTGTTCCATGACGAAATCTTTAGTCTGTCCTGTCCTGTATCTGAGTCTAATCGATACCACTTCTTTTCAGCTTCATTTTCTTCATTCTTTAATGAAATTACTTTTTGTCTAACAGATATTTTCTGTAGTCCTTAGACAACTTTTTGTTTTGAACTTGTCAGTTCACATTCTATCCCGGTTTAACTTAACTTGTTACGTATCCATTTGGAAGTCCTTTGGAGTTACCTGCCGATACTTTTTGAAAGAATTTCTTTTTCTTTCGGTAGAGATTGAAGGTTTTATCCTTGCATCTACTGTGTGTACATTGTGTATATGTGTTTGCATATCGTGACTATTTGTCCCGATTGGAACCCAACATTTTAGCTACGTTTATAGTCAAGTGACAGTTTGGTCACTCAGTTCAAGATACATCATCTTTGAGATAGTATCTTAAGATAGCAAAGATAGTGCTATATCTCTGATAAGAGAAAGATACTGTTGACGACGAAGAGTTGAGTCGTATATGTGTATAGACAATAGACATACCTATGGTTAAAGTTTTTTTTTTGAATCTTAGTTATACTTAATACTTTTTAACATTTCAGCGACTGGTATCCAGAGTGCACTCCCGATCCTTTACGACTGTATTTTAATGATATTTTGAAAACTATATTTTTTTGATTATATTGAATTAACCATATTTATTTTATATATATATAACATATAACTTGATACTCTTTATCACTTACTATCTCCCTGGTCTGTTTCAACAACATAAACCCTTGGGCTAACGTCCCATGTTTGCTTTTGTTTTCTTTTGGGATTCGTTTAGAATTTGTTCCTTGTAAATCACCGTTTAGTGTTTCGAAGATATTCATACTTTTTGTATTTTGTTAGAATATCGTTTTGTAACTCGGTTTATCCAAGTTTACATTTCCAAAGTTTCAACAACTTTTTTTTTGAATAGAATTTTTAACAACTTGAAACTTGAAAGATACATAAAGACAGTCGAGTCAAATAACTTTTTTTTTATTCCACTCCAAGGAGAGTGATGAAACGAGCTAAGTCTAATGATACGTAAAGTACATTTTTCTTCAGCGCATTAACTTTTTTTTTTGAAAGACAAAAATAACTATTTAAAATTCGTATGAAGCCAAGAAGTTGCTTCTACATACGATCAAATCATTGATAGTTCAACGCAATTTGATATCAAGAAAAATAATTTAACTTTTCTACGATATTATCGATAGTTAATTAAGAAATATTTTAGGTTTAATAATACTAAATACTTTTGGTTTAGGTTTACTTACATTCAATATTGTTAGTTTTAAGATAAAGTTTAATAAACAACGACTTTATAACGTTTTTGAAGAATAAGAATCTTGATAGTGTTTTTAATGCTGTCTAATAGACAGTGTGTTTGGATATCTAGCAGCTTAAGCTTTATTTCAGATACAATGGTATTTAAGTAAGTACGTTGGGAGGGGTGGACAGACTTTTTGTGCGGATGGAAACTTAGGTTAACATATCATGTTGTGTGTAGGTGTGGTGTAGTTTCTTTTTGGTTGAAGACCTTTAGTAACGATTAGGTCGTTATTGGTATGTAGTGTGATGGTATAGGCAAGTCTTTTTGCTTGGCTTCTATCATGTTTAGGGGATCCTAAATATCTTATAGTAACACTTTTTTTTGTGTATACTTGGCACCGTGGATCAATGGTGGAGAAAGCTTCCGAGTTGATGGAACTTTTCCTCATGGGTGGGTACAGATGCCAGAAGGAGGAATTTACAACATCTTCTCCTCCTTCCCCATTTATAAGAGTGTGTGTAGGTGTTGATCTACACTCCCTAGTCAGCGGTTTTAATAGCCATTTGCGCGTAATATGTTGACTGAGCCTTTAGCGCTGTATTCTCTGTCAACTAAGAATACCTTTTGTATAGCGGCTCGCTATTTTGTGCGGTTCTCTAAACAATCTTTTACAATACACTTTCTAAGGTTGAGTCGGCCATCCTACTCAATTATATCTCGGACTTAGTTATATCTCAGCGTTTGTTGATCAGGCCCCCCAGCAAGGAATATTTATTTTTGTTTTTCTGAGTTTTTAACATCTAAACTTCAGTAGGTTCGCACTGGTTAAAAGAGGTAACAACGTTGTCGATCCCTGAGCAAGAATGCACGACCCTTGTGAGCTAGTTGAGGGCGTGCGTGCGAACCGGATGCGAAGGTCGATCACAACCCAATTGTTTCTCTGTCTCTACCAAGTGGACCTGTGGTCATAGAGAGAGTTCTCTATGGGACAGTCTTGTGGTTTGAACAGAGTTACAGCCTTTCCACTTTTGGATTCTTTAAGGAATCTCATTGGGACTAGTGTCCAAGGCGACCGAACCAGTGCCTGTTTCTTAAAGAGTCTGGTATGTAGTGAGTTTTATTAGGTTTTATCTTGGGTTTTGTTGTAGTATAGTAGTAGAATGGCAAGCTAGTTCATCTATGGTTTGTAGTAGTGAGTTTTACTTGACGATCAGAATAAAGGCTTTTAAGATTCGATCGAAGAGAGTAAGTTTCTGTGAGTGGAAAGGGGGATGAAGATATATTAGAGAAATGAGCCGATGTTTAGAGGAAGATAGATCAGCTGTTGGTATGAGTAAAGGTACCGCAGGTCTTTGGTATAAACCAGGGAGGTCTTTAGCAGTCACTGTAGTAAACGTCATCCAGCACAAGAGGGCACTGTCTATAGGAGACAGTGACTTATTCCTCTAAAGTCTTTCTACTTGTAAGCATTGCTGGCGTCCGCTGATGGAGGCTGTGGTCTCTCATCAGTAGGTTAGTTTGGTAAAGTATATCTCATTTTTCATTTGTATATTTCTTTCATTCCAGGTTAAAACGTCATTGTTGACGTTACTTAAGGGTGTCTAATATGAGATCACTGTGCGGGATCTTATAGGAGGTTCCCTGTGGTATCGTGAATGATGATCGATTTGATTTTTCATTATTCGTTACAGAATGGCGCCCAACGTGGTGGCCTGAAGAACGTTTTGAGATTAAAGTTTTTGAAGGTTTAGATTTTGTATTGTATTAAGTTGATTCGAAAAGTTTTTGGGGAAATTAATTTTTCTTTTGGAAATTTTTCATTTTTTTTGAAATTTGTTTTGATGAAGTTTTTTTTTTGAAGTAGTACTTTTCTTTTGCTAGAGGAACGTCATCGGAGTTTAGTAATGAAGACTATATGTCCGGGAAGTTGGTCGATAGATTCCTGACTTCTGTCTGTTGCGTTAGCTTCACTATTATTTCTCTACCTCTCGTGATAGGTACATTTGAGTCATTTGTCCGGACCGAAGAGTTATTATTCTTGGTTGACTGTTGCTAATGATCACTTTGCTTAAAGCGATAGCATAGAAAGGGTTAGGAAGTGGTAGATAATTGAGTCTTTTGACCGGTGGTGGATGATTTTAGTCTCTACGCACGTCAGCTGCAAAAGCTACTTTATCGTCACGGAATAATCCAAGTTTTCTACTCAAACAATACTTTTTCACTTTTTACTTTTTTTTGTAGAGAATTTTTATGAAGATTTTTGAAGGTTAGATTTGATGAATGGTTGATGATTCATTTTATGAAGTGCTAACCGGTGGTGGGTGATCAATAGTCCCTACGCACGTCTGCAGTAGCATAATGAAATGAGGATTCACTATCTATTGAATTTAGCAGATTTAGTTTTTGTGTTGAGCACGAATAGTTTAAAGACACACACACTAAGTTTTTTTTTGTTAGTTGATTGTCGTGGTACAATCAAGCTAACGTCTTTTTTTTGATATGTTGTTAATCCATTACGCACGGGGGGAATGTCCACTCCCAAACGTGAATGAGTTATTGTTGAGATTTAAGAAATTTAATTTTGAGTATTAAATAAATTTTGTAAGAAGTTATTACAAGGTTTATAGAAAGTTTTGCAGTTTTCAGATAATTTTGAGTATAGTTTTGGAATTATTTTTCAGGGACGTAACTGAAAAAGGAATTCTGGGTTTTTGGTAGGGATTTTTCTTTTAGAGACGTTAACTAAAAGGAAATCCTGAGTTTTTTTTTTTTTGTGAGTTTGGAATTTGTCTTAGAGACGTTAACTAAGATAAATTCTGGTAATTTTTGCGGTGTCGCAGTTTTTTTGAGATTTTTAGTGGCAGTGTTGCCCAGTTTTTGAGATAATTTTTGATAGAGTTCATAGTTAAGAATTTTTTTTGGCGGTGTCGCCACCCAAATAATATTTACTTTATTTTTAAGTTTAGTAACTTTCAGGATAGTTTCTGACAAAGTTAGTTTAGTTAGTATTACATAGGTTTAGTTTGATTAGAGTCAGTAATTTTTGAAATTAAATTACGATTCAAAAACAAGTTAAGAATAGTTTAGTATATCGTTAAGTACTTTTTGACTTTGAAGAAATCTTGAAGAATTTTCTTTAAGAGTCAAACTTTTTTTTGTAGGATCTTTTCTAGTCTACAAGGAGCCTTCTCTTTGTAGGACTATATTTTTGATTGAATTACTAAGTGATCCGTTTCACTACAAATACTTTAATTTTAAGCACTATTTAATTTTTTTTTGTCACTTCGATTGTGTTTCATTAGTTTTGTGTTTGTACAAGAGTTTCACAATCTCAGTTGAATGAGTAGTGGAAATAGAAGACTAATCCGTCCGAGCACTTATAATTCAAGGTTTTTAGACGTTATAATTATGGCTGACCCACAAGCTGCAGGTAGCGGTGAAGATCAAAGAAGACAAGAAGTGAGACTCGAAGATGAATCTAGTCCTATAGGTATTAACGATGGAACTATGCCTCTCGGTAATGTCAATGGTCGTGTCGTCAACGATAGTTTTGACAATAGACGAAATGTAACCGAAGATTCTCTTACTCTTCAAGAGATGATTACAGCGACAGTTGAATTACATAGAGAAGAGGATAGGCGAGTCATGAAAGAGGAGATAAAACAAAGTCAAGCTCTACTTCTTGAGCAATTGACAAATTTATTTCAGACCATACCTCCTTCTTCAAGCAATCAACCCTCTACTTCTCAAAATCTTGCACCTAGACAAGCAGTTAGTCAAGCGACGAATAGAGCTAGAATAGCTAACGCTCCAAACGGAACAAATTCCGGCAATCCTACAAATCAAAACAATAATTTTAATAGGAATTTGGAAAACTATCCAACCCCAAACAATGAACCAGGTCTTACTCGGAATGCTCCTTCAGGACCTCCAGTAGAAATGGCTAACGGTTCTAATCTTGATGATTTTCTTACGCAAATGAATGCGATTAATTTAGATAATTCTCCGGAAGCTTCATCACCCAGGAGACAAGTACCCTCTAACGCCACGTCATATAGTAAATTTCCACAGTTTCATAAGTGGGGAATTAGATTTGACGGTCGCAACATGTCTGTTGACGATTTTCTATTTCGTTTAGAACGCGTTAGGTACAGTTATGGTGTTCCATGGGATGAGCTGACGGTGAATTTTCACCATTTTGTTGCAGGACAAGCGGAGTCATGGTACTGGATGTACTTGAAGAGTAATCCACACACTTCTTGGAGTTCGCTTCAGTCCGGTTTAATCGAACAATTTCGAAGTCTCGAAACAGACTCCGAATTGTCTCGAAAGCTTTCAGACCGAAAGCAGCAGTCGAATGAATCATTCAATGATTTCTACGATGCTTTAATGTTGATAAATTCTAGGATGCGTGTTCCAAAGTCTGAGAGAGAACTTATAGAGATTATCAAGACGAATGTGAAAAGACGTATGGGTGAACTACTCATTACTTTCAGCACTCACAGTCTTAGACAGATGGCATATGTATGCCGAACAATCGAAAAGTTTCTCGATCGACAGGAGAGCACGCGATCTTCTTTTGTGCCGAACACGCACCGAATTCCAACAAAACGTTTCGTAAACGAAGTTGTGGAAGAATCAAATGATTTAGCTGTAGCTTTAACTTCAAGTGTAGAAGCAGTACATAACGTACATAGAGATAAGAACACTTGGAAGTGTTGGAATTGCTTAAGTGTAGGGCATGGGTTCAGGGAATGCAATAAACCTGTCGATAGGAAGTTTTGTTTCCGATGTGGTTTGGAGAACGTTATTTTTCCTACGTGTCCAAAATGTCAGGGAAACTTAAGGAGGAACAACCCAATATCCGGGGGGGTTCGCTCCGAACAGATAAACCCGGAGTTTTAAGTGCCGAAGAATCTTCAACTCTCAAAACTCCTGTTACAATTTTAAAACCAGTTAATAAACTTGTTGTTAATGCAACAACACCAAATAATTTAAATACTAATATTAAGAAAAATGAATTTATAAGAAAGCCATTTCATGAAAGGCTTAGAAATTATTATGAAGTCCGTAAGCGTATAATGAATTATCCTGAATTGTCTAATCGTATTAGACGTACTCGAATCAGATTTAAAGAAAAACGACTATTATATAAGAATATAGCTTCAACGACATTAGAAAGAGAATCTGGAGATCCTCGCCCTTATGTCAACGTTGAAATTTTTGGAGACAAGATATTGGGTCTATTAGACTCTGGCGCAAGTATCAGTTGCCTTGGCGCTGATGTTTTAACTTACTTGTCCAACAAAAATATTACAATTAAAAAGGTTAATTCAAGTGTTTCAACCGCTGACGGGCAGAAACAAAAAATTTGTGGATTAATTACCACTGACGTTAAGTATAAAGATGCTACTCGTAGCATGAGTTTTTATGTCGTTCCGACATTAGCTCAACGTTTATACTTAGGTGTCGATTTTTGGTCGAAATTTCAAATAGCACCAAACGTAATTTCCAGTTTGTCATTTCAACATGATGTTGAAGTAAAAGATAAATTAGTCAATAAGTGTAAGTTGACGAATGTAGAGAATGCTAAACTCGAAGATGTGATACGAAGTTTTCCGTCATTCACACTAAAGGGTTTAGGCAAAACAGATTGGGTAAAACACGGTATTGATACGGGGGATGCTCCTCCAATCAAGCAAAGGTATTATCCGGTCTCCCCAGTGGTGCAGTCTCTGATGTACGCAGAAGTAGACCGCATGCTTTCACTAGGGGTTATTGAAGAGAGCAATAGTCCATGGTCCTCACCTGTTGTGCTTGTACGCAAGCCTGGCAAGGATCGACTTTGTTTGGACTTCAGAAAAGTCAATATGGTTACTAAGAAAGATGCGCGACCTATTGCGCACATTGAGGGACTGCTGTCACGTCTTTCAGAGACACGTTTCATATCGAGCGTGGATTTGAAAGATGCGTACTGGCAGATACCACTGGAGAAGAGCGCGAAGGAAAAGACAGCCTTTACGGTTCCAGGAAGGCCGTTGTACCAATTCAACGTGATGCCTTTCGGTCTTTGCAACGCCGCTCAAAGCCTGACATATTTGATGAATTTAGTTGTTCCACGCGAGTTACAGGACCGAGTCTTCGTTTATTTAGATGACCTTTTGGTGGTGACGAAAACTTTCGAGGAGCACCTATCAGTTTTGAAAATCATTAGTAGAGAGTTGGATAGAGCAGGACTCACTATTAATGTCGAGAAATCGAAATTTTGTTACGAGGAATTACAATACTTAGGATACAAAGTGGGACAAGGATGTTTGAAAGCAGATCCTGATAAGGTTGCTGCTATTATCAACTTCCCGATGCCGACAACCACTCGCCAAGTTAGGCGTTTCTTAGTAATGGCTGGTTGGTATCGGAGGTTCGTGGAAAATTTTTCAACCTTGGCTGCCCCACTCACTGACACTCTTAAGAAAGGTAAGGCTTTTGATTTCAATTCCGAAGCTCAGATAGCATTCGAAAACATTAAGAAAGCACTTACTACAACACCTGTTCTGATAAACCCTGATTTCGAGAAGGAGTTTATAATTTTGTGCGATGCATCTGCATCCGGTATCGGATGTGTACTTTGCCAGCGAGATGAGAACGGAGCTGAACGCCCCATCTATTACTTTTCTCAGAAATTAAATGCTGCGCAGAGGAACTACACCGTTACCGAACGCGAATGCCTTGCTGCGTTTTTAGGAATTCAGAAATTCCGTTCGTATATCGAAGGATATAAGTTTAAGGTGATCACTGATCATTCAAGCCTGAAATGGTTGATGAACATGAAGGACCCCGCCGGTCGTCTGGCCAGGTGGAGTATGAGACTTCAAGGGTTCGATTTCGTGGTTGAACACAGGAAAGGAACACTTAACGTGGTACCCGACGCTCTTTCTAGAGTGTACGAAGCCGATGCTTTAACGGCAGAAAGCTACATATCCAGTGTTGCACAAGTCGAAACCGAGGAGGTGCTCCACATTGACCTTGACGATCCGGGATTCAAGTCCGAAGAATACTTACAACTCATCAGTCATATCAGCAAAGAGCAGGAACGATTACCAGACTTGAAGATATCTGAGGGATATATATATAAGAGAACCAAACATGCAGTTGGGAATCCTCTATTGGATGATCTGGCATGGAAGTTATGGTTACCGTCTAGTATGACAGAATCCATAATTGCCATGGCGCATAATCCACCCAGAGCTTCTCATGGTGGTGTCGTTAAGACATTATACAGGTTAAGGGAAAGATTGTATTGGCCTGGTATGTTTTCGCAGGTGAAACAATTTGTTGATCGTTGTGAAACATGCAAGACAACAAAAGCTTCCAATCAGACTTTACGAGCTGAAATGGGAGAGAGTTTTAAGGTTGAAAGGCCCTTCCAACATTTATATGTAGATTTCCTTGGTCCTTATCCAAGATCCAGGAATGGGAAGGCATTCATCGTTATTGCTCTAGACCAACTCACAAAGTTTGTGTTTATTAAACCCCTTAAGAGAGCCACAGCTGCAGAAGTTATTAAGTTTTTGAGAGAAGACATTTTTCTTTTATATGGTGTACCTGAGAGTATCCTATCCGATAACGGATCGCAATTTATTTCTAAGGATTTTAAAGAAATGTTGAAAATGTTTGGTGTCAAACATTATAAGACGGCGATTTATGCACCTCAAGCTAATGCTAGCGAGAGAGTTAATAGGTCTATCTTAGCAGCGATAAGATCATACGTGGATCCGAAACAGACTAATTGGGATGTACATTTGTCATCCATTAGTAGTGCTTTACGCACAACTGTCCATTCAGCTTTGACAATGTCGCCATATGAGGCTTTATACGGTCAAAGGATGATTGAACACGGAGCGGATTACAAATTATTGCGCGAGTTAGGAGGACTTAATAACTCTGAAATCGATTGGTTGCCCAAGGTGGCAAAGATGAATATTCTTCATACATATCTGAAGACAACACTTGAAAAGACACACGATGCTTATGAGAAAGTTTATAATCTCAGAAGTCGTGCGGTCGATTTTAAGGTGGGGGATATCATTTACAAACGAAATATAGTTTTGAGTGATGCTAATAAACATTTCAACGCTAAGTTATCGCCGAAGTTTATTAAGGTAACAGTTGTTAAGACTAGAGGTAACAACTTATATGATGTTGAAGATGAGAAAGGTTACGTGACCACTTCTCATACGAAAGATTTGAAGAAGTAAATCTTACTGTGATAAAAATAGTTTTATTTATTTTTTTTTATGCCCGGCTACCCAGCTGTGCATGAGACTCTTGTATAGTTTCGTGAATATTTGTTTTATGTATTTCACTTTTTAGTAAAGAGGTAATACAGGTTAGCTTTGAGATAGATAGAAGAAGAAGTTGAGAGAGGCAATAGTTGTGACGAGTAATTGGAAGTTTCAAAATTTTTTTTTAGGAAGAAGATTGATCAGAGTAGCAAAGGTATAGGTAGATACAAGTTGTCCTTTTTCACAAGCATCTAGTCAAGTGATACTTGTCTCGATCCTTGAGATTTGTAGGGAAAACTTTGTCACCGCAACACTAGTGCCACCTTGCGGCAATTTTAGGAATTTAGATTTGTCCATTTACCTAATGACATTTCCCTCTGAAAAATCGGGAAATTTCGAAAATTTCAAGAATGACATTAGTTGCTCAATTCCTACACCAGGAAACAAAATTCGGTAAGGAATTATCTTATACCCGAACCACTTTGTCATATTTCTTACTGAACACCACCTGAAATGAAAAATCCTGATAGATAAATATTTGAACCGAGCTCAGACGCACTCTTTCTAGCACATTCGATTGCTACATGACCATGTGCAGAAGGATTATGGCTGACGAACACTTCCGGCATTTTCGTTTTTGCTTTATGGTTACTGTCCGTCCAATTAGACGCTTCGTCTCATCTCTTTTTCACTATCTTTCTGTCTTCTATTGGAAATCCTGTTGGAATGATTTCAAAATGCATGTCCGATGCTGAATTAGAAACCCGTTCCGACCAAACCAACAATTATGGTCTGTTAGATGAAAACCCAGATTATTGAGTTTTGACAGATCGTGACAGTTAGTGATTGTATTGTCCATGTCCATTATGCATTCCATAGGAATCGTGATTTTCATGCACAATACAACCATCTAACAAAGATATGACAGTCTATTTCGATATTCGTAGTCAGATCCTTCATTACATCTTGACTGACAAATTGACATAACTAAAAATTAGTTATTTGAGTGTTTGAAATGAGTTTAATGTCATATGTATGACGATATTTGTGATTGAGAAGCAATTGTGTCAAGTTGGAGTTAATATCCTCCAAAAAAATAGTCAAATGTCAAAAATTGACAGGTACAAAATTTCTCTCATACTTGAGAAAACATGACGCTAATCCATTCTACGAACCTTTACGAACATTACAATGTCAAAATTAAGTGACATAAATAAAGATAAATGTCATAAAAGTCAATTTCCATGATCACATAATTGTCAGTGCGAAGTAGCTTTACTTTGCTACGTAATATTAGACGCACTTCGTATCGTTAACTTTTACGAACGCAAATCTATTGGTAACAAAAAGAACGCGGTAAAAGTCATGTTCAGTCATTGTAATTGCTATTGGAAACCAGACAGAGGCGTGGCTTCAGATTTTTGTCTGTGCCACAGTCATTATAATTTCAACCCTCGTTCGCTAAACTTCAATTTTAAGAAAAAGTCATTATTTTACGCAGCAGATGAATTTTTTTTTATTAAAATTAAAAACTTTGCTCGCGTGTGTTATATTACTTAAATATATATAGAAATCCTTTTATTAAGGATAAATATAATTGCTCATAGCAATTATTTGAAGCGCTACATCAAGAATATACCCTGAATAGGTGAGTTTTTTTTCTTTGGTAATTTTTTTTTGTGTCGGCCACATTGCATGGCGGCCATTAAATTTTTCGTTGAATATGTTTCTTCAATTTTGAAGAACATATCTAATTATTCTATACTAGTGACTTATTAGATTCTTTTTGGTCACTAGGGTTCAAGGATGAGGCAGGATTTACGCCCATAAAGACGTACAACTTTAATTCCATGACAAAACAGAGTCATGGCAACGTGGGAATCATCTTATAGATTATCTGCAGACACTTCGCTGGAATATTCACCAGCATAGCTGTGAGTTTTAAGACACTCAACGCCGTCATTTTCTTCGTGTCGAACAAGACACGTTTTCGAAGCATCCGATTCACCATTTGCTCCAACATTCCGGAGACACGTGAGGAATCTTGAGCCACGTTATATCGAACCACATGGTTCTCTGGTCATTTAGACCCAACTTGCTGTACATCACGTCCATAAGCGACACATATTCCTGTTGCTTAAAGGAAAAATAAAGTTAAAACAAAAAAACGTCTTAGCCACCATTATAGTTGGCCCTCCAGGTAACTTTTGTAATTTTTATTTTACTGGTACCTATTCGCCGTGCACCTTGGAATCCTGAAATTCATGAAAAGAAACATTTCATCGAGAACGTGACGTCATATAACGCCTCGTTCGTCGTTCATATATCCCTAAATTGGAAAACATATACGTTTTGCGAAATAATTTTCAACGCCCATACGCACACGGACGGTGGTGCTGAACATTATTGGCGTGTACAAGAAGCGCCCCGATTATTTCAATGAATATCCATATACATCTATATATATATATATCAGTATATTATCTTTATTATTAGTGAATATCTTATATTATTATTGAGTTGAAAGCATATTACTAAAAGTGAAATTTTCAATATATGTGTGTTTTGTGTAAATTTGTGTTGTCGTCCTTTTTCTGAATAGAAAAGTTAAAGTTAATTTTCGAAAGTTTAATTTTTTTTTACTTGTATCTTCACTGCCTTAACGGCGATACTTTCTCGCGGATTTTTAAGCTGGATTTTATGTTCCTAGCGAATTCCTATCGAGATACAGAAGTGAATTATACTTCGACACTGGTGTTTTAGAAACTTTTTATTTGTGTTTCAATATACTAGATACTGTACGTATCCACTTACTTGTTGCCTTAGTTGCAATCCTTACTGTCCTTGTGGACCCTTTCTTTCACTGTTCCATGACGAAATCTTTAGTCTGTCCTGTCCTGTATCTGAGTCTAATCGATACCACTTCTTTTCAGCTTCATTTTCTTCATTCTTTAATGAAATTACTTTTTGTCTAACAGATATTTTCTGTAGTCCTTAGACAACTTTTTGTTTTGAACTTGTCAGTTCACATTCTATCCCGGTTTAACTTAACTTGTTACGTATCCATTTGGAAGTCCTTTGGAGTTACCTGCCGATACTTTTTGAAAGAATTTCTTTTTCTTTCGGTAGAGATTGAAGGTTTTATCCTTGCATCTACTGTGTGTACATTGTGTATATGTGTTTGCATATCGTGACTATTTGTCCCGATTGGAACCCAACATTTTAGCTACGTTTATAGTCAAGTGACAGTTTGGTCACTCAGTTCAAGATACATCATCTTTGAGATAGTATCTTAAGATAGCAAAGATAGTGCTATATCTCTGATAAGAGAAAGATACTGTTGACGACGAAGAGTTGAGTCGTATATGTGTATAGACATACCTATGGTTAAAGTTTTTTTTTTGAATCTTAGTTATACTTAATACTTTTTAACATTTCAGCGACTGGTATCCAGAGTGCACTCCCGATCCTTTACGACTGTATTTTAATGATATTTTGAAAACTATATTTTTTTGATTATATTGAATTAACCATATTTATTTTATATATATATAACATATAACTTGATACTCTTTATCACTTACTATCTCCCTGGTCTGTTTCAACAACATAAACCCTTGGGCTAACGTCCCATGTTTGCTTTTGTTTTCTTTTGGGATTCGTTTAGAATTTGTTCCTTGTAAATCACCGTTTAGTGTTTCGAAGATATTCATACTTTTTGTATTTTGTTAGAATATCGTTTTGTAACTCGGTTTATCCAAGTTTACATTTCCAAAGTTTCAACAACTTTTTTTTTGAATAGAATTTTTAACAACTTGAAACTTGAAAGATACATAAAGACAGTCGAGTCAAATAACTTTTTTTTTATTCCACTCCAAGGAGAGTGATGAAACGAGCTAAGTCTAATGATACGTAAAGTACATTTTTCTTCAGCGCATTAACTTTTTTTTTTGAAAGACAAAAATAACTATTTAAAATTCGTATGAAGCCAAGAAGTTGCTTCTACATACGATCAAATCATTGATAGTTCAACGCAATTTGATATCAAGAAAAATAATTTAACTTTTCTACGATATTATCGATAGTTAATTAAGAAATATTTTAGGTTTAATAATACTAAATACTTTTGGTTTAGGTTTACTTACATTCAATATTGTTAGTTTTAAGATAAAGTTTAATAAACAACGACTTTATAACGTTTTTGAAGAATAAGAATCTTGATAGTGTTTTTAATGCTGTCTAATAGACAGTGTGTTTGGATATCTAGCAGCTTAAGCTTTATTTCAGATACAATGGTATTTAAGTAAGTACGTTGGGAGGGGTGGACAGACTTTTTGTGCGGATGGAAACTTAGGTTAACATATCATGTTGTGTGTAGGTGTGGTGTAGTTTCTTTTTGGTTGAAGACCTTTAGTAACGATTAGGTCGTTATTGGTATGTAGTGTGATGGTATAGGCAAGTCTTTTTGCTTGGCTTCTATCATGTTTAGGGGATCCTAAATATCTTATAGTAACACTTTTTTTTGTGTATACTTGGCACCGTGGATCAATGGTGGAGAAAGCTTCCGAGTTGATGGAACTTTTCCTCATGGGTGGGTACAGATGCCAGAAGGAGGAATTTACAACATCTTCTCCTCCTTCCCCATTTATAAGAGTGTGTGTAGGTGTTGATCTACACTCCCTAGTCAGCGGTTTTAATAGCCATTTGCGCGTAATATGTTGACTGAGCCTTTAGCGCTGTATTCTCTGTCAACTAAGAATACCTTTTGTATAGCGGCTCGCTATTTTGTGCGGTTCTCTAAACAATCTTTTACAATACACTTTCTAAGGTTGAGTCGGCCATCCTACTCAATTATATCTCGGACTTAGTTATATCTCAGCGTTTGTTGATCAGGCCCCCCAGCAAGGAATATTTATTTTTGTTTTTCTGAGTTTTTAACATCTAAACTTCAGTAGGTTCGCACTGGTTAAAAGAGGTAACAACGTTGTCGATCCCTGAGCAAGAATGCACGACCCTTGTGAGCTAGTTGAGGGCGTGCGTGCGAACCGGATGCGAAGGTCGATCACAACCCAATTGTTTCTCTGTCTCTACCAAGTGGACCTGTGGTCATAGAGAGAGTTCTCTATGGGACAGTCTTGTGGTTTGAACAGAGTTACAGCCTTTCCACTTTTGGATTCTTTAAGGAATCTCATTGGGACTAGTGTCCAAGGCGACCGAACCAGTGCCTGTTTCTTAAAGAGTCTGGTATGTAGTGAGTTTTATTAGGTTTTATCTTGGGTTTTGTTGTAGTATAGTAGTAGAATGGCAAGCTAGTTCATCTATGGTTTGTAGTAGTGAGTTTTACTTGACGATCAGAATAAAGGCTTTTAAGATTCGATCGAAGAGAGTAAGTTTCTGTGAGTGGAAAGGGGGATGAAGATATATTAGAGAAATGAGCCGATGTTTAGAGGAAGATAGATCAGCTGTTGGTATGAGTAAAGGTACCGCAGGTCTTTGGTATAAACCAGGGAGGTCTTTAGCAGTCACTGTAGTAAACGTCATCCAGCACAAGAGGGCACTGTCTATAGGAGACAGTGACTTATTCCTCTAAAGTCTTTCTACTTGTAAGCATTGCTGGCGTCCGCTGATGGAGGCTGTGGTCTCTCATCAGTAGGTTAGTTTGGTAAAGTATATCTCATTTTTCATTTGTATATTTCTTTCATTCCAGGTTAAAACGTCATTGTTGACGTTACTTAAGGGTGTCTAATATGAGATCACTGTGCGGGATCTTATAGGAGGTTCCCTGTGGTATCGTGAATGATGATCGATTTGATTTTTCATTATTCGTTACAAAACATACTATTAAATTAAACATTAGTAGGTTTCAAGCTGGAAGGTAAAATCAGAAAACCACGTCCGTCGATTACAGTTAGCTGTTCTTTTTTTATGCTGCCAACACCACCCAATTTTTCTAAACTCCGTCCCTTCACTTTTTGTTGTGCCACTTATAAAACATTATTGTGCTGTCTTTAAGGGGCCAGGTATAGCGATCAGAAAAACCAAACCGAACAAATTTTCAAATGGAAAATTTAGTATGTTATGGATCGATTTAAAACACAAATGCTACCAGCTCAGAGATTTTTTTTTTGCTAACAAAAGTTTCAATTGAACATTTTTTGTTAAAAATGTATTTATTTATTTTTATGATTAAATTTCGTCTTCCGCACCAGCTGATTGACAATTCCACGAAAATGGAACAAATAGTTTTTCTTTTTTCGTTCCAATTTTTTTCACGTACCTTTGGCAGATGAGCTGTCAAAACATTTTTTTCGTTGCAATTCTGTCATGAAAAGTTTTTTCGTCATGCAATTCAATCGTACAAAATGGTGCCAGGTGGTTGTTGATTCGCACGCACCGAGCCAACAGTGTCGCCAGCAACGCAATATGGCAATAAATTCTAAATGTGATTTTTTTGGTAAATTCAGATTTGATCTGATTTCCCGCCCAATAGAAATTAAAAAAGATTTTATCTGATTTTTTAATTGCGTGTGTCTTTCTTTAGACGTTCTTAATTTATAAACTAAAAGAAATATAAGACAATTGCAATTATTATTATATGTAAATTGTAAAAAATTATTTGATTTCATTTTTTTTTATCTTTATTGGTAATTTGATTTTTAAACAATACCGAAAAGTAATACACTGTGTGCGTGTAGATAAACGCCTGTTTTGTGAAATGTCTGAGAGAATTTTTTTTTCTTATATCGTTTTTGTGCTTGCTATAAACGCTTCTAACGACAAAAAAATCTTATTTTCATCCCGTTCCACCTTTTTCGGTTTGGTTTTCCGTATCGTTATAATTGGCCCCTTAAACCAAATTTCACCACCCATAAGCCATAAAACATTTCTGTAAGAATAAACTTGAAAATACTTTCAAACATTCTTCGGAACCAGCAAATTTAATTTTTTTTTTTTTTAATACAAAAACTTTCAATATTTCGGCGTTTCTTGCAAAGAACTCATACAAAACTCATATCCAATAAAAAAAAAAACTACGATCAGCGATTCATCATTTCCTATAACATCATGAAAAGTATACTAACGATTGCATAAAGTATATATTCCTGTTTAAGAACAAAAAAAAGTCAAAAAATCCTAATCACGCCTTTATATTCTCTATTTTTCTTTCTTTAACTTGCAGCTTCCAGAATAGCACCATAATGCATCTGTAATTTTCTTATTAGTACAGTATTTTGGTTGTTTGAATATAGTGATGAAAAGATCTACATTTTGTATAAAATTATATGGAAGATCAAACAAACACAAAACATCCAAGAATTAACAAAATAATGTTTTTTTTTTTTATTAATTGTGTTGGCAAAAAAAATGTTTTACCAAAAAAAAATAATAATATTCACTAAATGTCAAATGTCACAAACAATAACCCACACATTGGTCATTTTGATTTTTGTTTTCATATAAAATAATTATAAGTAAATTTTTTTTAAATTTTTTGTGGATTTTTTTTTTGTCCACAATATTGGCTAGATTAATGTTTTATATTGTCAAGTCGTTAATTAAAACAAAACGACACAACTTTAGCTAATACTTATGTATACTTGTACAAGTATTTTAATGTGCTTTTTGTTTTGTGTTGTTGTTTTTGAAGGTGCTTAAATATTGTTTCGTGTGTTGTATATTGTATGTTGATTTGTTATAGTGTTATAGAAGTTTGCTTTGTGTTTTGTATTACGTAGCATGTTGTTATATTTTTTTTGTTTGTTTTGTTTTTATTTTGTTATAATTTTTGTTTTTTGTTTTTATTATTTTAATTTTAATTTTTTTCTTTTCAATGTTTTTAGAGATAACTTGTTATACCAACAAGAAAACAATATGGAAGATATACTTAGTCAGTTCGTAACTCAAACCAGTTATGCTGATGGGATTTAAATAAAATATTGCAAAAACAAAAAAAAGGGGTAAAAATCGATACTGAAACGTCCAAAAATTGAACTTTAAGTTAAAAAAAAAAAGAATGATACAATTTTACAACGACGTATAATATTTACAAAAAAAAATTAAACATAATATACACCTATAGATTTGCATATAAAACAAAAAATGGTCTTTGCATGTATCTATACATGTACTATTTTTGAAAGTCAATTGTTAAATTATATTCGAGAGACAGATTAATAATTAAAAGAAGGTTTGAGCAACATAAAACGGAGAAAAATGAAAAAAAGGGAGAACGAGAAGCAAAAACTATTTAGATAATACACATACATACATACTTTCAGTGGTGATATAAAATTTGTGAGAGACTTAATTATTAAAAAGAAAAAAAAGTAGATGAAAGGACGAAGAAGAATATACCAGCTGACAGCGCATTATGTATGTTAATTAAATATGATTCACATACATAAAAAAAAACTAAACAGGTTAGTATATTTATTATGTTTAATTGAATAAAATATATATCTATGCCTATTTTTAAGTGTAAGTTGGTGTTTTTTAAAGATAAATCCTTCTATGTTGTTGTTGTTGATTTCTCAATGTGAATAAAGAAAAACCAAATAGCAACAATATATTATTATCTCTGATTAAATATAGGTAAAAATATTATTAAATAAAAAAATTTGGAAATTTTATTAGGTAAAATATTCATAAAAATATATACATACATATTTGTATGTATAAACATATATTTATTTATATACAAAACTGTAAGCATTCAATTAGTCAAAACACGTTTTGATTTTCTCGAAACATCGAACACATAATTTTATTTTACTTTATATTATATACCTACCTAATATATAATATGTGTATGAAGGTGTTTAGAATATGTGGCGAGAGATATGATATACTAATAAGTTAAGGTGCTTAGCTCTATTTATTGTTTACAGACTATTGTTTGTGTCCTAATTGGGGTTTCAATTAAAACAAACAAAAAACAATTAAAAGATAATTCATTGACTTTATTTTTTTGAAGTGAAACTTCTTTAGTATTGGTTTGATTTGAAATTCGATGAAACGGAAATGCGCCATGACTCTTTTAAGCAAATTAATCAAACAAATAAATGTATCGCAATTGGCAACAAGCCTGAGAGAAAATGAATAAAAAAAAAAAACAATTCATGAGATGAGACAGTCATATTTTATATTCTAGCTCTCATTTTTCTGACATACTATGTAGCCTCCCACTCTGGTCCACTAATTGTACATAATATGCAGAGTTACCACGGGGACTCATATGAGCCAAAAAGACTCATTTTTTTTTAGGTTGACCCAAGTACTCATCTTTTTAAGATTTGGCTCAATTTTTAAGTATAAAAATAAACAGTTTTACATGTTCAAGTTGCAAGTCCAAAGACTTCAATATCAATTTTCAGAACAAAAAATAATTTTCAAACATTGATGCAAAGTGTGAACTACGTTTCTATATTTACTTTCTTTGATGCTTACATTTAAAAAATTGAAACCTTCAAAGACAAACTACAACTAATACATTGATTCACTTCTAATAGAGTCGCATTTATTGATGGTTTATGAAATCATTTCAAAAGGACTCATTTTTTTTTCCAAAAAGACTCATTTTTCTAGCCTCTGGGACTCATAAAAATTTTACCCTGCGGTAACACTGATTATTAGAATTTATCAAAATTATGGAATTCTTCTTAATCCTCTGTCCAACAGGACAAGCTTTAGAAAAAGATTTCAATGAGCTTAGTTCCAGAAGAATGAAAATGCAAATGTACAAAAAAGGATTTAAATTAAAATTCTCAAAAGGAGTCCTGAACTTTTGAAAGGAGTCCCTTTTCGATTATTTTTAAATAGTGTCATCCTGAAATCCAGGCTTAAAAAAGGAGAACGCAAAGGATCCAAAAAGTCAACTCTGCTCTACAGATCTAAAGCTAAAGATCATCAAGCGTGTCGATACGTTTTTATGCTAGAATGTGTTTCTTTGCGTATTGCAAGCATTTAGCCATTAATAAAGTTTGAAAGAAAGCCGAAAAGTGTTGTTGGAAGGAGTTTTTCATCTCATTCTCTCGTAGGTTACTTCTCTGAAGTTTCACTTCGACCGAGCGTGAATTACACACCCACATTTTTTTTTATTGAAAAATTGTAAACTAAAAATTCGAAAGGATAAAAATTGAAAACAAAATTAAGTTAAGTGTTTTGGGTTGCCACGCCAAAGGTTCTAGATTCAACCCCTGATTTCTGATCACGCTTTGGTTTTCTTTCTAAAATTAAAACTATTCTCTAAAACATGCAATTTTGCTAGCTAGTTTGATCCTGTGATAAATCGCAGGGTTCTTAAATTTCTGCAGATTATCAAAACACACACAGCAATGGTTGAGCTTTTGAGTCACTAGGCTCTTGGCTTCTCCTCGAGCTATTCGTGCCACAATATAAGAGAAGCTACATAAGACCATACGTAACTGAGTAAAGTGATCACAACAAATACCATAACGTTCGTTTGATGTGCCTTGCCATATGGAGCATTGAGAATTGTAAGTGGGTTTTCTTAATATTGGTACTTCGTGCTACACATTGAACACTTCAGTGCATTGTCATAACTTTTTAGCCAACAAAATAAAACCCTGGTAAAGTTAATTCAACAAAAAAAGGTGATATTTAAAGCACTGTTCCAAACAGCAAGTATAGACTAGACCATGCACTTGCAGCCTCGTTACACTTTGCTTTAATTTATGAATAAGTAGTACATGTTGTATTGTAGTGGTTCAGCACTGAACATCACTTTTAAATTCTTGATACGCCTCGCCGATCAAGTTTATTTGATTAATGGAAATCTCTGGGTTTACTCTTAAACTACTCTTTACTTTGATTATACTAACACGATCCGAGGTTGAACCACTACTAACGGTTACTAATTTATTATTCAGTGTACTTTCAAAAATATTTGAATAAAATGTTCAGTTTCAATATACAGTAATGGCTCAAATATAACTCCTTTTTGATGTTGCGAAAAAAAAAGCTTTTAAAATAATGACATGGATGGGGTTGTGGTATCGGCTTAGATGATTTGCGTTGGATAATAGCCACAATCATTATTGAAGTTACATTTTTGACAGCTTAATGAATATCCCTACGAAAATAAAAGAACGATTTCATATAAACATGGCTTCCATTATTTTGTTTTACTAACATAATGGAAAGAGTTGCCGCATGACTACAAACTCATAAATGAAAATATCTCAGAAGTATTTTCTGTTTTATTGAATTTTTTCACCATATCAACAATTCATATGCCATTCTATCTTATTTCATTAAAAATCTAAGAAACACAATGACTAAACAAAAATAACATTCATTTTGTGATTACGGATGATCACACTGAAAATTAGCAATGTTTTCGGCAAAATGTCAGTGAAAATCGAAAGGAATTGGATCAAACTTTGAAAGAATTTGTGATCACCTTGACCAGACGCAAAATCGAGTTTAAATCAAATGCGATGATTAAAATTGTGACAATCGACTATCACCTACATAAGCCGATTCCACCCCTGAATTATTGCCCTGATAAAAAAAAATTGATAACTGTCAGTTGGACAAACACAATAATAAAACACTAGACCGGCTACAATCTACAATGTCACAAAGAACGTTTTTGTGTGCTGGTTGCCAGGACACATCAGCCAGGACAAGTAGCTGAAAAAGCATTTAATTATTTATTTTTTTTAACTAATTTTACTGCATACTGCCCCGTATCATTGATTTTATGTATTAAATATTACTTAAACCCTTCGTCTTCAAGGATTTCAAGACTTTTTTTCCTCTGTTTTGTTTGTTTTTGTAACATAAACTAATTATTGTTGGTTATGTTGTAAAGTGCATAACCAACAGATAAAGTCATATTCCGTCCAAGCTAACCAAGTTTGCTGTTTAATCTTAGACAATGCGGCGCGACTTTTAGCTGGTCGATTTAATCGAATATAATGAAGTTTCCAATTAATTTTGGTACATAATTTTTTTTGTTTAAACAAATTTATTAAACAACGAAAAATATTGAATGCTACACCAAAAAGGCTATTCTAAACACTGGTTTCTAAATAAAAATATTATTCACCAAAAAAATAAACTCCCCATTCCTTACTTTTACTATTAAATTATACAAAAAGAAGAGAGCTGATCCAGTTATAAGTAATGTGGTTGTGATGTTGTTTCTTCTTCTTAAAACAAAATAATAATAATAATAATAATGATAAAGTATTTCTGCAGTGTACCTACATATATCTTTACATGTTGTTATGATATTCTACTCTTGAATGTCCTAATGAAAAAAAAAGAACTTTTTAAAGACCATCTATTTCGAAAAAACACAATTTTCAAAAAAAAAAAGTGTTTATTTCCTTCTTCCTCTAGTTCCTCAAAAAAGAAAATCTATCTTGCTTATAACTCTTTAATGTGTTACCACCACGTTAAGATTTTGCCAAAATATAAAAAAAAAAATATAATAAAACAAATTACAAAAATACCATACAAGAAAAAAACACGAATTTATTTTACAAAATCTATGTCAGTTGATCTAAAGATATTGACGTTGTCTGACTATTATTAGGAAGTAATTAAAAATTATATTTACATAAATTTAAAAATAATATTTACCTATACTAAATATTTGTTGTGATTGTTGTACTGAATTTAAAAAATTAATGCATACTTTTAGGATAATTAATATACCTAAATAAATATATAAATATATACATATTATATAAAATATATAATATAGAACAATTCTGGATTGAATGCACGGACTTTATTTGAATGTTTATATTAATAAATATACATTTAGGATATATTGTAGTGAATTATTTTTATTTTAATATTTGAAATCTATTTTTATAGAGATTTAATTTTTTTTTAGATTATTTCTGTTTTAATTCATTTCACTTCCTTTCAACTTTCTACTTGGCACGATAAATTGGTTTCAAGAAGAGATTAATAGTGTACTACTATTAGTCCCTCGAACATTGTCCTGCAACGACAAGCGTGCATCCGTCCTTTTCCCCGGGGAAGCCTAGCTCATTTCAATAACATTGGTTGCTATCACTGCATTTGTTCGATCATCAGTAGCTCCCACTCACAGTTTCATAAGTGTGGATATCTTTTCACGAAAAAAATCGTCTTAGATTTGTTGTAAAACAATCAGTTTGGAACCTATGAAAGATTTGTAAAACTTGAAATCCCATCTTTCTAGCAATGAACTTGTCTAGTCCTGGTCATATATTTGGAATCGCGTATTGCTTGCAGAGTGTTTGGTTAATCACCTTTCGTGAACTTTTCAGTCAGCCTTAGCCATCACTCACCTTATATTTCGTCTTTGTTAAAAACATGTGTGAGGATGATATGTCAAAACCTATTTTTATCTTCTACAACAATTCTTCTAACAATTCCGGCACATAAGAGATATATTGCCGATGAAAACAAAAACGAACAGAGAAGGTTGGAGAATGCAATAAAAACTGCCAATTTTCTTTGAAAAAATATATCTACAACATGAGACAATCAAAAGAACCCATTTGCAGTAAGCATCTCTGGATATCTTTACGAACTGTCTAGCTTCTATCACTTCCCCGCTTTAGATGATCACTTTTGGTGAAGATAGCGTTCCCTTCGAACGACTCAACAAATCAAAGCCACAGTCGGAGTAAAATAAATGCTCAAGACTAGGATGACATAATAGGTAGCGCCTTGATATCGCAGTTCCTAATCTGCATAAAGTCACGCTACCAAAACTTTCTAGGTGATTTTAAGACTAGGTCATCAGCAGTACAACTTTGTGAACTTAAGCTTCAGTGCCTTTGAACAGTATGTCCTGGGTTTTGTAAATGGTGTTTTTCTTAGACGTGTGGTTTTCAATTTGGCAATGCCTTTTTCGGAGTTGGTCTTTTTGACAGCTGTCACTTGATTTATGCTCAGTTTGGTTTGCCATTCATAATTAATAGACTTCTGAACAACGTTTGCAAATCGCGCAAATTTATTACTAAAAAATGGTTCGGTTCGCGCGACGAATCGAGCGCTGCGTCCAATTATCGGCCGACATAATCGCCCAGGAAGTTATTCGAGCCAGCGGCGGCGGCCACTTGCCCGAAATCATTTTTAAAAAATAATGACAAACCCTTATCTTTATAATAAAGCTAAATTTATTTCTTCTTGAAAACCACACGTCTTAAAAAAAACACTCTTTATTACTCCTTCTCAATATAAAGACGTTAGAACGAATGTCACAAGTGTCATATTGGAAAACAAAAACTTCTTTCAAAGCCTGATTGCATATCGCGACTTTGACAAAAGCCAGTGTTAAATTAAATAATTATTATAATCAAATCTTTAATAATCAACACAATTAAGTAAACATAAATATAAATTGTCCATAATGGCCGGAAGTGCAAGGGAACGTCTACTGAAAAAAAATACCTATTTTGCACCAAGGGTAAAAATGTATCGTAAACCTTTCGCCGAAATTCAAACGACACTCGAGGCAATAATTCACTGTCCTTGACGTTTGAAATTAAAATGTTCAGGCCAGCTCGCAAGTGAAGTCTTCAAAATTACGTAAGGTTGCGCACATTGTTTACGCAACTTTCCCACCTTTCTACACGCTCAAAAATAGGTGATGCTGATTTGAAAACATTCCCCTGACATTCAGAAAAAAACTATTTTTAATATCGAAAAGTTTTTCTTCTGAAGAAAACAGCTAGAAATTCTAGATTATGATTTGCTAAGAAAAACATTTTTTTTAAATTATATTATTATTTTTATTATTAGATATTTGTATGTCGAAATTTTTTTCTTATTTTTTAAATCATTATATTTAAAATTTAGATACTTATGTGTTTTACTTTTTCAGCCATCATTTTCTTAGGAACCATTTGCTTGCTGCACGAATGGCTATACGAAATTATTCGTTAGCCTTGATGTTTCGATATTTTAAAAATTATTTTATTTCGTACGTTTTCTCTATTTTTATATATTTACACATACATATATGTAGAAAAAGTGAATGTTATTTTGCATGTAAGTTTTAATGATAATAGATATTGATGTTGAAAAACTAAAGTATATAATTTTTAATTTTTTTTGTTACTTTAAATTTGTATACATATTTTATTTTAAATATAATTTTATATTAAATTTGGATAAAAATTACAAAAAAAAACCTATACAAACACGTTTTTACTGTCTTTTTCACACAAATCTTATTTATGTATTGTGTTTAGTGAAAGAATGGTATATTTTTAAAGCATACCTAACTAAGTTTTTTTTTTTATATACACAAAATAAAATATATATGTATGTCTACATAAAGTGTTAATGTTACTGCAATAATAAAAAAAAACAACAACTTCATTTAATCAGGCTTCCATTCTGTTTAACAAGATAAAAAACGATATAAAATCGGCATAAAATATGAGTATTGAATTTAATTTAAAATTTAAGGTAAAGAGCAACAAAAGCTGAAATTTTATTTTTTATAATTTTAATTGTAATAAAGCTAATTTTAATAAATGTTTAAATTGATTTTAGTATTATTTTTAATTGCAATTCGTATTGAAATACATATAAGAATATTGTGTATGAGTATTTTTTTTTTTATTTTTATTTCTGTTATTTTTATTTTATAATTTAAAAAATTAAAAAATTCATGCAAAACAAAAATGAAAACAAAGAGAAATGTTTACATTTAAACAGGTTTACACACCACCTAGATTTAAAAAGAAATCGATTGTTACGTTTTTATTTTTAATAAAACGTAGCAAAAACAAAAATTATTATATTTAACGAAAAATGTATGTCAATGTTAAAACTAATAAATATTACATAAACAATTCTTGTCAGTATGGCCAATAAACACAAAATAAAAATAAATCTTCAAAATCTTATTGTTTTTTCATTTACCATAGGTTATTGTATATTGTTGGGTTTTGCAGACATACGAAAAAAAAAAACCAATCGTCCAGGGAAGTTGAAGACTGAATGGAGTTCGAAGAGAATCTATTGCCACCTTGTTATCCAAAGCGAATTTAAAATAGCATTTTGTTTTTGAGGTTTTTGGGTGGACTTTCAAATCCAAAGAAAGCGTTAATTGTTTGTTGGTGGTACTTGTCATTCAAAAGAAATCTTTGATTCGAAAAGATAGTAAATTAAAAAATAAGTAGGTATTGTGTACTAAGTACCAATGTAGGTACCTATGCATTATATTGCTTTAATATTGCCAGCTTTTTGAAGAATCTCAAAAGGCACTGTCTCCAGAGAGTAATGATCGTCACTCATTATGTATTATTTTACAATTTTTCCGATAAGATCTATCTATTTACACAATATTATATTATATTCAAATGTATTTTTTTTTTCGATATTGTAGGGTTTTGGTTAGATCTATGCCTTACATCGGATCGGTATAAGGTGCACCAAAAAGATAGAGCGAGTAGGTTAAGTTAAGTATAATAGGCTTTTCACACTGCATTAAAAACTCGGTTTTCGTCTAAAACCACAAACCTACACCAAAACCACAAGGTTTCCCATTCATTTTTCTCTTTCATAAACTAGTAGTTTATGATAAAACTCCTCAAAACCTACTTGCAACCGCAAGTATGTGAAAACAAACTGATCTTTTGACACCATCAACTTGTCGATAAAACAGTGTAGTGTTCTCAGAGTATGGGATTTTTACCGACAAAATAGAGAAAAAGCGAGGTGTATTTCTTATTTGAGTGTGTTTTGGAAAAAGTACCTTCAAACACTCACATATTCATGAAACGTCAAAGAAAACCTAGTTTTTGTTCAGTGTGAATGCTCCAACTAGGTTTCGTAAACTTTTTGAGTTTTTGGTCCAGTGTGAAAAGTGAAAACTCTATAAGACAAGAAAAAAAAATCGCCATTGAGAGCGGGGTCTATTTAAATTGTACGTGATAACCAGTTGACAAAACAGTTCACGTGTTCACAAGCCCAACGCTTAGGCCGATCGTGCCTCTATCGCTTGTTCCGCGCTCAGCACACGCGGAATGTGACAATTTTTCGTGCGTGCAGCCAGTGTTCATCGATTTTTAAGGCGTTATCACTTGAAAAAAATAAATAAATTTTCAAACTAATTTTTTTCAAAATTTTACTATTTTTGTTGTCAAAATTCAACTAAGTCTAACACAGAAAACCTTAGGGGAGAAGAGGGAGACTTGATCCCACTGGCAGTTTTTGTATTATAACTTTATCCCTCCTATCATGGTAACCGGTCGGAGAGAAAGTTATTCCGATTCGGACTAAATGTACGAATTTTGTATCATGGTAGCCGTTCCGATTGAATAATCTGACAATCTTCCGAAAAAAATTGAAGTAAGCGTTTAAATGTCAAAATCATAGCGATGCACATTGAATTTATGCGATACAATGAGTTTTTTTTATGTGTTTTTGTCGAATAAACCTTTTGCCTGTATGCGCGTCGGTACGCATTTTTATTTCTCTTCCGATTCGGATACCATAAACACAATAAATGCTCCGATCTTAACTTTTCTCCGATCGGATGATTCTCCGAACGGATACCATCATAGGGGCTATATTTAAGTTTTCTAGAATATCCGTGCCTTTATTAAAATAAAGATAAATTTATCAACTTCCTTTTTTGCAAGACTAGACTAAGTCTAGTTGCTAAGTAAAAACATCATTAATTTTTTTTAACGAGTAAATAATTTATTTGTTCAACGAAAGAAAAAAAAAACATAAATAAAAACAATGAATTTTTGGTAAAAAAAAAATAAAGTTTACGACTGGGTCGGACAAACTTGCTCTAATGTGAGACAGTGGTCTTGGGGTTTGAGATTTTTGAAAACAAGGAGGGAAAAAACTAAGTACATATATGAAATTTTATTGATCACTTAAAAATCAATAGTTAAAACGTTTTTTTGAAAAAAATGAAGTAAGCCATATAATTTTGTTTATTATTAAAAATTTTAAGAATTTTTTTTCAAAATTGTTCGACCAGTTTTTTCAAAAAACAGTTTTTCTTGAAAATCTTTTCCAAAATAAATTTCAAATTTTTTTTGAGTATGCCAACTTCTAGCACTTTGTAGTTTTTATCAGAAAAATTAAATTAAAAAAAAAAACTTGAACCGTTACTGAAAAAAAAAAAACAAAAAATAAAAAAAAATTTTTAATTTTTTTTTAACTCAAAAAAACTTTTTTTTTCAAAAATTTATATTATTTCGTCTTTAAAAGGGCTTCTACATTGAAAATTCCTTCGAAATCCGTCAAGTGGCTTACGAGAAAATCTGATTTTAAAAAACCGGTCCTATGGGAGGTATCGTTATAAGAATTTTCCTGAAAAATCTATTCCAACCAAAACATAAAGCTTGCACAGAAAACAGTATTCAGAAAGTTTTATCATAATCGTAGGAGCCGTTTTTGAAAAAAATTAATTTTTCAATAAAAATAGTATGGCAGGTACCGTTAGTTTTGGAGCTAGAATGCTAATTCCAAAAACCCCTCTGTAGGACGTCATAATAATACTACATGTACCATGTACCTGTATGTACCAAGTTTGAAGCAATAGCAAATCTGTCTATCTGTCTGTATGTATAGACACCTACAGCCCAAACGGGTGGGCCGAATTGCTGAACTTAAAAATAAAGGAGCAGAAAGACACATTTTTTAAATTTATGTATTTAATTGGGAATAAACGCAGTGATTTTGGAAAACAAAACATCCCACGAGCTTGTTATATGCCTTGCAGGTGGGCGATCAAGTCTCCCAGGGGATCAAGTGTCTCTCTTCTCCCTTATGGCTCTATGAATTTTTGTAACCAAGCTATTCAAAAATTACCGAGCCTACTTCCCAAAAACAAGAAAATCTTGCCTTAAAACCATCACACGGATTGCACAAGTGATCATTTAGCCAATTTTTTCGTGTTTTTATGAAGAAGTAGGTTCGGCTATTTTTGAATAGCTTGGCAACAAAAAGTCATTGAGCCATACGTTTTGCAGTGTTATAATAATAAGAACTAATAAGAGCATTGAATTTTGACAAAGTAGCTAATTTGAAGAAAGTTGCCCCTTCTAACTTAAAGTAGGGGAATAGACTCCCCCTTCCATACAGTTTTTTTCTTGTCTTAACCCAACCTACTCGGTCTAGCTTTTTGGTGCACCTTATACCGATCACACTGTAGTGTAGATATAATATCAAATTAACAAATCAGTTTTGATTATTGCGGTTTCTGGTTTTCCATCCCTTGTTTGTATAAAACGCTTATGTGCATTTTGAGGTATACCAGCGGGCTCCAGTGTGTAGGTACATAGAACAATCATTACAGCTTATTTATGAGGACCTATGTGCTTGGAAAGAGTGAAGAGTTGCCGTAAGCAAAGATGACCTCTAGTGAAATTTTTAAAAACAAATTTTATTTTCTATTTCATTCAAATTTATTATTTTATTGTTATAGAAGATCACTTTTGCAACATAAGCATTTTATTTCAGCCCATCATTGATAGCTTTCAGAAGAGGGTACGATCCATTCGAACAAAAACCTTGAAAGTCATCTGTATCTATTGACCAGAGCATCATTCCACCCAGCTGTTCCTTCATTACATACTCGGCTTTCTGTTTTACTGTTCGCTCGTCGTCGTAGCTCATCCACATCTTTCCATTAAATGCATAAACAGCTGCGTTCTTATCAAGATACTTTTTCTTCCAACCCATTTGCTTCTTTTGCATCTCACAAATTTCATTGTATCCCAATAATCCACTTTCCCGTGTAAAAGCGCCCTCTTTGCCTTTCGCAGAAACTGGAGATCCCAATTTTGTCAAACGAGCGTCCCTGAGTGTGTAGGTTCTTCCATAAGCTGGAACTCCTAAAAGTATCTTTTCCGCCTTACATCCATTCTTCTTGTAGTAGTCGATAGTAGTAGAGATCGTTGGGCGGTTTTCTTTCGGTTCAGGTTTTAAAGGGGAATGAATGCTTGTCACATTGCTCTCATGGAAATCATAGCCCATAATCGATATGAAATCTAGTTCGTTGCATATTAAACTAGTCTCGTAAGAAGTTTTAGTAGCTTCAAGGGACCCAGTCACTGCTGCTGATAATATTCGGTTTCTTGGAGCAAGTTTCTTTCGTAAAGCTTTAAGAAGTTCGGTAAAATTCTCACGATCAGTTTGAAGTCCTCCACGCTGTGCTGGATACTCCCAGTCAATATCGATTCCATCGAATCCATAAAATACGAGCCAATGCAAAACACTTTCGGCGAAATTCTCACGATTAGCTGATGACTCTGACATCTATTGGAATGTGTTAGAAACATCTCTTGGAAAGTGTAAGTAAATTTTTTACCAAAGAATATTTTTCTGAGCCTTCTCCCCATCCGCCAACAGCTAAAATTACCTTCAAGCAACCAGAAGAGTCTCGTTTCTTTAATGCAATAAAGTCCTTGAATCCTCCTGGACAAAGTTAAATAATGCAGTTACTTAATACAAACATTTTAAACTAAGCCTAAAATTGCTCACCGGCCTTTATATCGATTTCAGGATTTAAACTTGATATTTCTCCTTTTATGTCCAAACCAACAAAAGTGAATATAACGTGGGTACAATATTCAGGGACAATGTTGCCAATGTTATGACATCCTTTTCCTGGTCGATATGAAGCCCAACTTGCCCAATAACAGAATACTGTCTTGCGTTCTACGAATAAAACAAATTATAAGTATTTCTTATCAATTCTTAGGATTTTTTAAGCCCAAATTACCAGGACATTTGGACACAGTAAAAGCATTGTCACTTATTGAAATCAATAAAAGTACCGTTATTTGAAATATCGACAGAAAAGACTGAGAAGTAACCATCTCTTCAAATAGATACATAAATCGGGACTGAATGGTATCTCATATACAAATTGATTGTTTTTTAATTGTAAAATTATTTTTTACAATTTAATTGACGTTATCAAAACAAGGAGTGGTATAAATTCTACAGTTCGTTGTGATAATAGGAAATCGCAGAGAGCAAAGATATAAGACAACTCTATTGCTAAAGGTGATAATAGCTGTTGCGATCGTTATTATCAATTAGTCCCTACCCCTAAAATAGTGAGTACAAAAATATGTTGCTGCAGTATACAAACATTACAACACGAACACCGTCAGCAATGAGCAATCTTTTAAAGATAAAAGCCTTTTTTTGGTCTTCTTACAATTGAGTGAAGTCAGCTGTCAGCATTTCTAGTTTCAAATTCTAAAAATAATCCCCAACTGGGACGTTAGACATAATTTCGAATTGTCAAAACTGGAATGAAGAAAAAATGCAACACAATTATAAAGTAAACCATAAACCAACATTAATACAGACGCCCCCCCCTCCACGGTTTCCCATCAGACAATCGGTCATAGCGGCAAACATTGATCATGATCATTAAATCTATTATAATAGTCATTAAGGCCGCCATTTTCTTTCTGTTTGCTACAACTTTACCTTAAATATGTGTTGTCTTTGCTATAGTCAGGAGTCAGGAGCATAAGCATACACCAACTCATTGAATCTGCCCGATCCAAAAAAAAAATTGAGGCCGCCTACTCCAGCAAACCCAAGAATTTAACATCGATCACATCGAGACATCACATCGAAATCCTCAGCTAAAGCAAGTATGGTAACGTGAAGGAATGGTTTCGGCTGCGGCTACTTTCATTTTTACTTGCGAAGGAAAGTTTTAGACTCGTAGAGAAAAAAAATTCAGATAACATATATATGACAAATATACATAACGGGTGGCACCTGCCATATAAAGGGTGTTTTTTTAGAGGTGTGGTTTTCAATCTGGCAATACTTTTTTCGGAATTGGTCTTTTTGACAACTGTCACTTGATTTAAGCTCAGTTTGGTTTGTCTTTTCATAATGAACTAGCTGTCCCGGCAGACGTTGTTCTGCCCTTCCGAGCAGATAGCGCGGTGATATAAACGATGATAGATATAAACATTTTAAATATAGAGCGATAAGTTTGAATTCTTAATTATTTTTATACCGTCAAATTAATTTGTGTAAAATATGAGAACCTGGGGTGGAATCGGCTTAGGTGATTTGTGATATGTGATAGTCACAATATACAAATTTCGTCTGGCTAAGGTGATTGTCACATGTGACAATCACATTTTTGTGACTTTTTCTTGTGACAGCTATTTAGGTGTCACTTGCATACAAAAATAATAATAAATAAAAAATAAACCTCTGACGCTGACTTATAAAACAAAATTATTTGCTTTTGCTGTCAAAGATTTGTCAAAGATCTATACTAATGTTGTTTTCAATTGGGAGAAATTAGTTTCTCCTCATGATTAAAGTAAAAATAAAATCAATAAAAAAAAAACAGAAATGAACATTTTTTTAATTGAGATATTTTTCTGAAACGCGTATATGTTGTGAGCAATCACGTGAAGTGACAACTAAATTAATCTTTTCTAAATAAATACATAATTGTCACGTCCCTTAATGTAAATTATATATTAAAATTGTTCGAATTGTTTAATTTGAAATACAAAATATATAGAAACTGTGACGTTCGTATATATGCGCCTTCAGACCGCATATTTCATAAAAAGCAGAAGAAGTAAGACTCGCAAAACACAACTCCGAAGAGAAACGATTTGTCTTCGGAGTTCTCTCCAATTGCCCAACGGAAAATGACATAATGAAAATAAACAAAATTCCGGTGATCACATTATGCAGACGCACAAAATTATTTTATCACATGTGATTGTCAGAAATGTGACAATCACAAATCACATTAGCCGATTCCACCCCTGGATTTTTTTTTTTTAATTTAATAAACTGATAAAAGTAAGTATACACCCGAGTGTATTACATTAACAAAAATCCAATAGAATTCCTGTTTATAACAGCTTGTTAAAAATAGCATCACTCAAGCATCGAAGTACGTAAAAGCTATCAAACACAATAAGATTTTTAAAAACCGTATACCACTTTTTTTCTTTTATCCCATTTCACCCTATAAACAGCTAAGGCATGCAAAAAATATTTAGTTAATGGACCTTGTGCCTGCTTCGCTAAGCAGATCACATTAATATTAGAATGCATTCAACGTCCTTATTTTTGGCTGCCAGTATTGATCTTTCAGCTTAAAAATTGTGATTTCGATAATTTTGCGCAATGTTTGGCACTTGAAACCAATTGCTGTTTTGTTTTTACGAAATTACAAAAAAATACCTATCAAAGTGATTAATCCAGCAGTAGCATCAATAGGAATTTGTCCATTTCCTATCAGTACAGTAGTTGTCTAGAAAATTCGTCAGCCAATGGGTCATTTAGTAATTGTTCTCTTACATTTGTTGTTAAAGTGAGTGTTTGAACATTTCTCCATAAACTGGATGACTTCAAACATGCCTTTAATTCATCTGCTGGAGTTGAATGGGGAATCACTGGCAGCGTTTGACAGAAATCACCAGTCAACAATATCAGAGCGCCACCGAATATTTCTTGATTATTTCGTAAATCTTTCAAAGTTCTATCTAAAGCTTCCATCGATCTCTTATGTGCCATTGTACATTCATTCCACACTATTAATTTGCATTGTTGCAAAACTCTTCCCATTCCAGAATTTTTAGAAATGTTACATGTTGGATTTTCATTAATTTGCATATTCAATGGTAATTTAAGTGCAGATTGCGGTGTACGACCAACATCAAATATTGTTCTGTGATCTTATAGTCGCTAATAGCACGGAAATCAAAAATGTTTTTCCGGTACCGCCTGGCGTATCTAAAAAAAAAAATATTCCTCCGCTTTCGTTTTGTAGAGCTTGAATTATGGTATCATATGCACTTTTTGTTCTCGATTCAATTTGGGAAGATTCAAATTTATAAATGTGTTCATTTCATTTATATCATATTGTTGTTCACGTTGCATTTCTTGATTAAATGCATCATGTATTGGTCGATTAGGAGCATGCAAACCTAATTGTGACAATGTTTTATTTGTGATTGTTAAGCACAATATCTTCAATTATAACTAATGCCTCATTATACATTTCCAGCGTAATGATTAATTCCTGATTTCTAGAAATACGACGCATTCTATTCAAGATATCTTCAGTCATATAGTCACGATAATTTTGCCACAATTCTACCGGATTTGATGGAAAACATGTTTTGATAATAATTGAAAATATTGTTCTTATTTGATCAGTAAACCTGTTGAGGATGCTTCCATAATGATTATCATTTTCAAGTAAATGCAGTTCTTCACGTGCATGACGATAAGTGTGACAAAGACGCCCATATACTCTTGTTAAACTCAAAATAGATGTAGGTCCAAGAACATTAACCAATAAAAGATGCAACAAAAACATTCATGTTGGCTGGGATGCACTATATAAAATCGTCAGTATATCTAAGAAATTATGTTTGGTGTTTTTTCGTCTTATACATATGTTTGGCTTTAATTTTATCACATGTTAAGAAATTTCGCGCGAACATAATTTCACAGAGAGTTAAAGTCTGCAGGATCACTGCTTCTTCAAAATTACCGCATCTATAAAATCTTACGTATATTATATCATTGGCACATTTTCAAACAATTCTTTTACTTTGAGAACTTAAAGAAATGCCATTTATTTATGTATTATGTATGAATGTAGGTACATAGCTACTACATATTTTTATTTAAAAACCCACATACAAAAAGTGCTCATACGCCATACACCCAAAAAGCGTGATTTTGATGTTTTAAAAACTGTAATGATCCCCCAACTGTTAACGCGCATACCATTTTATGAAAAAAAGAGAAAAACAACCATTGAAACTTTATTGCTTTATTATTAAATCTGCAGGTAACCAAAAGACTCCTTAATTACATCGAAACACCATCATCGCTTGGACACAAATCCAACTATGCAACATCTATTGGCCAACCAAGAAAACTTTTCCAGTTTCACTATTACTCAAAACATAGCGACCAGGCTTCATCATAAGTGGTATGTATGTATATACATATACGATATACTACATATACATATGTACATACATATATAGGTCACGACTACATTTTTTTCGAAAATCAAATTTCATGCTTCACAATAATGCTTTGATGTATTTGTATACACAGCGATAAACCATATACAACTACAAAAAAAGCAAAAGCAACAACAAATGTTTATGTATGGGTATCGAGTATTGACGCTTTTTTTTACTTCAAAACTAAAAACAAAAATCCAATATTATAAAATTACGACTATGACTGAATTATATTTCAAATAAATGATTTTTGAGTTTTGCTAAGTGAGCTTTAAGTTTATTTTTCACGCACGCACAAAACACACATACCGATTTCAACGAAACTTCACCGAATTCATATATAGACCAATACCAAAGATGTGTCAAAGTTTGGTTGAAATTGGTAAACGGGTTAAGGCGTGAATCGGCGACCAACAAAATATAGTTTACTTTTTATATATATAGAAGATACACTCCTACTCCTGAACAACGTTTGCAAATTATGCAAATTTATTTTGAAAAACATGGTTCTAATCGAAATACGTATCGCGCACTACATCTATTTTACGGTGTTTAGCGATGAAGCTCACTTTTGGTTGATACGTCAATAAACAAAACTGCCCTATTTGGAGTGATGATAATCTTCAAGTGTATGTTGAGACTCCGTTAATCCTGTGGCGTTGTGAAGAGAGCACACTAGCGACCACTTAATTAGTTGTTTCATTTGTTTGTTTCAAAGATCCTTCACAATACAAGTACCTAGTATAACAGTTGGTACCAGCTTAGCAACCAACATTACAGCGTGACCTCCAAGATCGTGCGATTTAACACCGCTGGACTATTTTATGTGGGGTTGTGTGAAGTCGCTTGTCTACGCAGATAGGCCCGAGACGATTGGCGCCTTGGAAGAGAATATTCGGCGCGTTATTGCTGACATACGGCCCCACTGCAAAAAATAGTCGAAATTTGGCCTCTCGGCTGGAATTTATTCAAGTCAGCCGCCGCGGCCATACTTGCCCGAAATCATTTTTAAAACATAATATTTATAATAAAGTTAAATTCTTGGCCATAACATTATAATATTTTATAAGCGTTTTATTTCTTCTTGACAACCACACGTTTAAAAAAACACTTTTTACAATCGTGAGGAAGATGCTTGAAATTCTTGAAAACGTCTCCAATGATTTTAATCAAATTTTCTGCATGATGTTTTGTGAAGACAACCTATCTTTTGGTGAAAAGGCGTTTTCGAAATGTGTCTAATAGCAGTAGCTCCCATAATAAGTGGTATTTTTAAATCCGAATTTTTCGGAAACTAAACAACCAATTTTAATAGATATTTGTGAAATTTGACTGAATAAAATGTTTGTAAACAAAATTCAAATGAAAAATGCTGATTTCTTTGTGTTGGTACCTAGATAGACTCAAAAAAAATTTCGAAATTTTTTTGAAAAAACACCTACGACTTTCAATATTTTTTCCTAATACAGATATTTAGTTTTGAAATTTTATTGCATAGGTGATAGAAAACTCTTAAACTAATTAAAAAATTAAAGGATTTTCGAAGTACACGATTTAATTTTTTTTTTAATACATAATTATGTAACCCCTAAGCAATTTTAGCAGTAATCTAGCATTATAGCAAGTTAGTTCGACCCAGTCGTGCATTTTATTTCTTAGTTCTTTAGATTTAACAAGATTCCAGGCAATTCCCTGAATATACCCGTTTCTGCTGAATCCCGAAGAAGAAGACATCAGCACGTTCTGAAAGTTGTTGAACGCTTATTTTTTGCATCAGTTGACCGCAATACATGCCGAATAAAGTTTAAATATTAATCTCTCAGTGTTTTGTACCACCATCTCAAAGTTATTGATATACCCCCATTTTTTTAACATGCCCGTTAAGTTACCAAACTGTTTATTTAAATATGATTGTCTTCAATTTAAGCGCGAATTTATTCATTGACCACAACTCAACGCTTCTTGACCGCAAAAGAAAAACTCATCACACTACCAAATTGCGTCATAAATATGAACAAACCAATGTTTTCATTTTTTCTTGACTTTCTTCTTTTTTGTTTACATTCTTATTCGTTTAATGACCTATCTCAATATTTTTGTATCCAAATACGAGCGTACTATATCTACAACATTAAAGAAGGCACAAACATGTATCTGAGTTTTGTAACCCATTGTATATGGAATATCTTTATCAAAAGAAAGTCAGCGCTTGGCAATTTGGCATACCATATTATTTACTCGTATCTTTACTTTTATGGTCAAACGTAAATTTCTAATATTTTAGAAGAATAAAATTGAAAGGATCTATTTTTCAGGCCAAATTGACATTAAACAAAAGAACAAACAATAGACAGGTCTAGTTTCGTCGTGTACTTAATACTCTCCGACTCCATTGTGGCAAGAGTAGGTAGAAAATTAGATACATATTGCAATATATAGCCCATTGTGATTTATAAGATGTGTTGTGCAGATGGAGGAGGAGCTGCTGTTGCAGTTTCCTCACGTCACCGTCACAATAAGCTGCTTTAATATTTCATTACAGAGCTGTATTCACAGTTAATGGCGCCCGGCGCGAAACCTGAGTGTTTAACGGACTAGTTATATTGAATTATGCTATATCAAGTTCGGTTTTGTTGGGAATAATTTTTCGGTTGTTTTAGATTTTATGAATTTTTAAATCTTTTGAAAGCATTCCAGATCTGGTTATTTTGCAAAGTATTCTAGACAATCTGAAATTCTGTTGGAAAGAAAACGTAAGTATATTTAATATGTTCTTCTTCGGTGGTTGTGCATCCTTATTATTACGACTCAGCAACACTGGTGTGCGTTGTTATGTCATGGAAGTTTTTCAGGAACGAAATTAGAGCTGTCAGTATATTCTGTTGACAAGTTTAAAATTAACTTTTGTTTGATTAAAATAAGTATACATTAACTGGGAATCTAAAATCAGAATAATTTAGTTTTCAACCTAAAATGATTTGTATCTCAAACGTTCAAACTTTTGCAACATTTTGTACTAGAACAGTGCATATCGATTAAAGCTGTAGGTACGAATAAAGGCAAACAGATGGTTACCCTTACATAAATTGAGCGTTCAATATGAAACTGAAAACTTGATCAGAACATATTGGAATAGTGTACCTACCTACATGTAACTGTCAGAACAAGCTGAAACGGAAAAGAAGTTAGTATTGATAATTTATTCATTCAAAAGCTTCTTAAAAAATGTATTATACCTATGTACATACATATTTCCAATTAAAAAAAATTATACTTCCCAACAAATTAGAGGAAAAAAGTGTAATCAGAATATATGTCCTTTTTATATGAAAAGTTTGCTTTTAAAACTGTCCTCCAGTAATGCAATCCAAAATGGATCCTTCTTTTATCTATCGAAATCTAATGAAGTAGGTATATACGAATTTTTAAGCACATTATGTATGCAAATCATCTCTCACTTTTCCCAAAATTCATCTATGTATCTCAAAAGACAAACGTAGTTCTGAACTGAACATGTTCATTGAACACAACGTGATACATTGTGGAACAGGTAAGCCGGACTTTTGTTCAAGGAACACCAAAATCTGGGCTTTTTATAAATATAATTTCAGCGACATTCGAGTTTATTAAACACATTTTTTCATTTTACTATTTTATTTTTTAGGATGAATTCTCTATCAATAAGGAAATAAAAACATTTGCGCCCTCTTGTTTTGCGCCTCTTTGGACATTTAGGTACAGCAACGCATGTCTGTGATGCAGGCCGCTACAGCGCTGTCTCTACTCTACCCTGAAATGTGTGCATTTTCAATCAGCTGCTGGGTGTGATGTGAAGTAACCACAAACGAAATAGAGACGGCCGAAGAAGGAAAAGGAACGAAGCGAAGAAGCCACAGCACAGCACAGCTGACACAGATTATAGAAGCGCATGGTGGCTAAACAAGTTGTAAATTCTGTGAGCCTTGGGAGAATTGTCTGATATTTTGGTGCATGAAGACGGGTTGTGTTTTATGTGTTGTTTAGAAAAAAAAAGTGCCTTCCAATTAGTGATGTGTCAACTCGGTTTGATAAACTGAGTCAAACCGAGTTGTGCCCAAACCGAGTTAACTCGGTTTACATTTGTGCGAACCGAGTTGGTGCACCAACCAAAGAAACGAACCGATACGACAACCGACAATTAATGCAAACCGACTTGAACATAATCAAAACTACCCTCTTTTAGTTGCCGTTTGTACCAAACAAAATCCAACTCGGCTTAACTCGGTTTGCGATATGTTCGGTTTTTCACATAGTAACCTAACCGGTTGTGGCTTGGTTTCTCCCATCGTTCGTTCACATTATGTATGTAACTCGGTTTGAATATTTAACTTACCTATTCGTTACAACCCGAGTCGAGTCAAACCGAGTTGCATTGCGTATTGCGTCAAACCGATTTGGTTTTAGTTTTTTTTAATAACTCGGTTTGAATGTTTTGTTTACCTATTCGTGTTAGAAATGAAATTTCGTTACAAAAACCCGAGTCAAATCAAACCGAGTTGCACTGCGAATTGCGTCAAACCGAGTTGCTTTTATTTTAAAGAGTTGCAATCTAATTGCATATCTGAATTCGTATTGGTTTTTTTCTTCGGTTTTTGTGTGAGTTAACTGTGAATAAACGTACTTATTTTATTGATGTGTTTTACTGTTTTTAGTTTGATTTTTTTATATTTATTTTATTTTTAATAGTTTTAATATTTATTTATTTATTTTATTTATTTATTTATTTATTGAAATGATCATGCTTAACACTTTAAGATACAGTATCTTATAAAATAGTGAAAGCTTCATAGCAGATAACTTATAAATATATTTACAAAGCTAGACTTTAAATAAATCAAGAAAAAAGATAATATAAGAGATGGATATCTATCTCGAGTTAAAATTAATTAATATAGGTATTCATTTAACAAACTCGAAAAAATAAAAGTATTGATATAATTATATAATTATGTGTGCAATTAATTAATTAGAAAACTAAGTTAGAAATATAGATTAGGTTAAAATTCGTTGCTTAAGTTCTTTTTTAAACATGCAAACATTATTCATTCTGCGGATGTGGCGCGGAAGTGAATTCCAGAGGTTGATGGCGTGAATAAAAAACTGTCGAGTTGAAGTGAGGCAAGTGTGTCGAAAGGTGTTAATTACGTTGGATCTGTTAGATAAGCCAAACTGTATTCTTTCAAAAAGATATGGAGGTGTCTGATTTTGAATAACATTAAAGAGAAGAATAAGTGTGCGATTATTAAGCAGATCATCAAATTTCATCCCACAGAGACTATAAGAGAAATGGGATATGTGGTCATATCTCCTTAGACCATACACGTATCTGGTAATATTATTAAACGCAACATTCAATTTTCTTCGAGAGACTGAATCGCAATTATTATAAATTTCGCAGCCATATGTCAAACTAGGGACTACTAGTGTCTTCGTCACCATTTTTCGGGTATTCAAAGGAGCAAAATGATGAGATGTCCATAACATTCTAAGAACACCGTAAACCTTACCAATTATAAAGTTTATGTGGTCGTTCCAGGTCAAAGTTCTATTAAAAATTACACCAAGGTTCTTCGCATTGTCAACATAGTCTATGGAGGAATTGTTGAGCATTAAAGTAGGAAAGTAAGACAGGTCAAGAACATTTTTGGAAATAACGATACACTTTGACTTCGATGGATTAATACATAATTCCTTATTTTTGCACCAATTTGAAAGACGCTGTAGGTCCAAATTCAAAGAATAAACCCAATTTTCTATGAGCCCAAGAGCACAACTTTTCAGCAGCTGTAAATCATCAGCATAAAGGTGATTCGCAACAGTGATCCAGAGAAATCGAGATATCATTGATGTAGAGTGCAAAAAGCAGTGGGCCAAGGATAGATCCTTGAGGAACACCTCGCCTTAGAGGAACACAATCAGAGTTCTTATTATTAATATACACAGTTTGCTTTCTGTCATTCAAGTATGAAAGAAGTAATAAAATTGCAGAAGAAGAGAACTTATAGAGTCTAGAAAGTTTTTTCAAAAGAATAGGATGGCTTATAGTGTCGAAAGCTTTAGAGAAATCTAAAAGAATCAAAAATGACACACTATTTGCATCAAGTGCTTCCCTTAAATCTTCTACAACATTAATGAGAGCAGTCATGCAACTATGCTTACTGCGGAACCCTGACTGGTTTGGAATCAAAAAATTATGGCTACTAATATGAGAATGAATCTGCTTTTGCATAATCCTTTCTAAGACTTTCGAGAAAAATGGTAATATAGATATTGGTCTAAATTCTTTCCTACTGGCGCTTTTAGGAACAGGAATAACTTTTACTATCTTCCACATCTTGGGAAATACACCAGTTGTTAAAATAGTGTTAAACAAGTGAGTTATAAAGGGAAGGACTAATGGCATAATAGCCATTATAAACGTCGGGTGGATGCCATCAAGACCTACAGCTCTTGACTTTACTGACATGAAACACTCCAATACATCAGTACTTTCAACGCAGTGAAATTCAAAAGTATCATCATTGCTAAGGGGTTCATTATAAAGAACTTCAAGTTGAGATGTCTCAGCAGATAAATTCTCAGGCAATTTAACAAAGCTTAGGCTTAATTCGTTAGGATCAAGGTCACAGTAAGAGGTAATCTTCCTTTTACTTACTCCTACCACCGTTTGCAGGATCAAGTCGACTTCTGAAAAAATTTGCCTTGTTTGAGCGAATTTTACGAACAACTTCTTTTTGAAGGACACGAAAAAGACTGCGGTGCTCTTCAAGCCTAAAACGTTTCCAACGACAATAAGCTACGTTTCTTTGGTTTATAAGAGAAAGAATCTCGGGGGTAAACCATGGTCGAGAACCATGGGTAATAGTTTTGGACTTCAAAGGAACATGCAAATCGAAAAGACTTTCGAAGTTTGAATGCAAAAATTCAATTTGATCATTAGGAGATTGCATATTATACACCTGCTCCCAATGTATTCTTCTTATACTATTCTCAAGACCATTTGTGTCTACATTTTTGAAGTCCCTATATTGAATAATTGACGTTGGAAAAGGAATGTTAAAGTCAAAAGTAAGATATATAAGGTCATGTTTGGAGAATGCCGAAACAGATAGCTGGTCATAGAATAGAGCTTTATTTGTATCACTCACAAAGAAAACGTCAAGGAGCGTACTAGAATCGCTACAAAAATGAGTAGGCACAGAAGAATTGACAGGAAAGAGATTAAATGTTCTCATATTACTTATAAGAGGATTTTCAACTAGAAGATTACAGTTAATGTCCCCACAAATAATTAAATTTGTAGATGTAATAGCTATTTCTTCCATTAAAGAGTAAAAGGAAGACAAGCTCACATTACAATTTGGTCTATATACTGTTCCCAGAAGAAGTTTGTTATCACCACTTATAAACTCTACAAATATGAATTCGATTTCACTACCATTTTCAGATGAACAAACTTCCTTAAAGACCAACCCTTCTTTGATGTACATTGCCACACCCCCCCGTACGACCAAGTCTATCGGCACGAAGTAATTTATACCCCTTTAAGGCATAAATACTGCTGTGAAAGCTTGCATTAAACCAGTTTTCAGAAACACATATAACGTCTGCCTTTGAACCCTCGAATAAAAACCTAAACTCATCTAATTTCGGTAGCAAACTTTGCGCATTAATATGGCAAATCTGGAAGCAATCCTCGAACATTACCAAACACTCTTAGCATTGGCAGAGTATAATCGCCATTCACATTATATTATATTGCTTTTTTTAGTATATTGTTTTTCGTTTCATAAATTCAATTTGAATAAATTTTTTCTGTTTTAATTGAAAAATTTGCTTTGTTTTTATTTTCCAAATCAAAGGAACGACGGAAAAAAATCAACAAAATTTGTTTATAAACCGAGTTAGCTAACTCGGTTTGATCAAAATCCAACTCGGGTTAACTCGGTTTGAGATTTTTTCGGTTTGGCACATCACTACTTCCAATTACCTATTGTGTTTCTAAAAATTTGGTGATATCATTTTGTTTACAACTTAATTACAGTTTTATTATTTGTATTTGACAACAAAACATTTTTAACTGTCAGTGTTTGGTTTTTGACAATTCATATGGCAAAATCGATTTTTTCCTTTTTCCGCCGACAATTGGATGACATTTTGTTTTCGTAAGTAGCTGCAACAATAATTTATATATACATTATCTACATTTTTATTTTGCTTAAAAGAACTTCTTTAAAAAACAACTTTTTTAACGATGTGATGCAAAAAACAGGGAACAGTGTTAATTGCTACTTTCTAGTTTGTCAATATTTGACAGTCCTAAGTTCAAGTTCAAATAGAATTCCTTAGATGCATATGCATGCATAGGTAATGTTTCTGTCAGCTACTTGTTTCTTTATTTTGTTTTAATTGCATAAGAGCAATATGAAAATAATGTAAATTAAAATTCTATTAATGATTGTAGTCACTAATGAATTATGCATTTTTAAGATTTTTGTGTTGTATCCAGTTCCAGTGAAACACACAATTCTTTAATGTATCCGTATGCGTATAGATATTATAAATATATCTGCCGAATGCAAATTTTATTTAAAATTGCAAAGATAAACATTTAGCTTTCAATATCATGGTTCAGTGTAGAAGTGTACCTAATGTTTATTACTGTTCCGTATTTTGAATTATTATCATTAAGGAAAATATTGCAACAGAAATATTGTGATGATGTATTTGATTAAACAATTTTAAAGTTGATTCTTGAGTACAAGCGCATGCATCATCTAGACTCAAGAGTCATGTGGAACTAAAGATGTTTACAGGAAATTGTATTATTTTGAAAAATGTTTACGTACAAAGTAAAATTGACTATATTTTAGGGGACAATTGGGTTCTTTATAAAATAGAAATGGTGGAAGGAATATGACAAAAGATTTGAAAAAAATATCAGGATGAAAGGTAGATTTGGTGAATTCAAATTTTTAAATGAAACTTGGCGTTGATTGCAGAGTGACGTCTGTCGGAAGGAATCCCATCCCAATCCCAGAATAACTTTTATAGGGTGTTTTGCTTAGACGTGTGGTTTTCAAGAAGAAATAAAACGAATATAATTTAATGTTATGGCTAAGAATTTGGCTTTATTATAAGGATAAGGGTTTGACATTATGTTTTAAAAATTATTTCGGGGCAAGTGGCCGCCGCGGCTGGCTCGAATAAATTGCAGGCGAGAGGCCCAATTTTCGACCACTTTTTGCAGTAATTGGGGCCGTATCCCGTATGTCAGCAATAACGCGCCGAGTATTCTCTTCCAAGGCGTCAATTGTCTTGGTCTTATCTGCGTAAACAAGCGACTTCATATAACCCCACAAAATATAGTCCAGCGGTGTTAAATCGCACGATCTTGGAGGCAACGCCACGAGCCACGTGAGATAATGCACTCACCAAAAGTTTTCTTCAATAAATTTATTGTTTCGTTGCCTGTATGGCATGTAGCGCTTTCTTGTTGGAACCAAAGGTCGTCCACATCAACATACTCCAATTCAGGAGCGAAAAAGTCATTAATCATGGCTCTATAGCATTCTTCATTGACTGTAACATTAGGGCCGGCTTCATTTTTGAAGAAATATGGTCCAATGATTCCCTCTGCCCATATAAAGCACACCAAACAGTCAGTTTTTGTGCATGTAACGGTGTCTCAACATACACTTGAGGATTATCACCACTCCAAATACGACAGTTATGTTTATTGACCAAAAGTGAGCTTCATCGCTAAACACCGTAAAATGGACGTAGTGCGTGATATACATACGTGCTTCGAACAGAACCATGATTTTAAAAATAAATTTGCACGATTTGCAAACGTTGTTCGGGAGTAAGTCTATTCATTATGAAATGGCAAACCAAACTGAGCACAAATCAAGTGACAGCTGTCAAAAAGACCAACTCCGAAAAAAGTATTGCCAGATTGAAAACCACTTGTCTAAAAAAAAAAACAACCTTTAGATGCAAGTGCAATAGACTGTCTGAAAATTGATACCCAATTATACACAAAACAAGTAAGATGGGAGCGTATGTTATATCGATTAAATTCGAAAAACTTTGATTTTTCAAGAAAAATAACATTTATTCTAAGTCGGCCGTAGGGACAGTAAAGCTAGTATTACACGGTCATCGAAATCTGTCATTGCAATGACATTCTGACGTCACAAGAAAATATTTCATTGTAACGTCAGTTCACTGTCATTTATCACAGTGTCATTGCTAGCTACAGTGACGATCACACGAATGGCGCAAGTCTGTCATTGGTGTCCCAAAATGCAATGACGGGCAGACCTTGTCATTGTAATTTTTGACGTTCGATGTCATTGCCATGACATGCAAAAGAATGACGATTACACGACTTGACCACTTTCAAAACTTTGAAAGTTGATGGCGACCTGAAACCGCGATGACAGAAGTCATTTTTCGCAATGACGATCACACGACATTCATAAATTGAGTTATCGTGACTGAAAAATTGACGTTTGTGTGTTTGTGAAGTTCCTCATATTATAAACAATAAATAATATAATTCCAATAATATAAAACCAAAAATGTCGAGAAAAAATATTGTGGAGATGGCGATCCCAGCAACATATTTATTGGAGGATAGTTCAGAGGAAGAAGACGACGACAACCAAAGACCACAACGAAGAGTTCGTTCTGTGTGGTCAAAAAAATGGTTGCTTCGCCGTGATACAGAAGGCTTCTGTTCCAAGTTGCTGCGGGAATTGCGAGCTGAGGAACCGGAGCTATATCGCAATTTCCTGCGGATGTCAGCCACTCAATTTGACTTTTTGTTAAATTTAGTGGCTCCTATAATATTAAAACAAGTCACCAATATGCGAACTAGCATTTCCGCGGAGGTGCGATTAGTATCTACTCACACTGCGTTACCTGGCAAGTGGTGACAATTTTAGGTCATTGCAGTACCTTTCCCGAATTTCAAAGCCAACCATTTCTACCATTATTCCGTCTACCTTGACAACAATGACTTGGCAGAAATTCCTGCCATGTCATTGTTGGGACACTGTCATTGCAATGACAAACCAATCAAAAAATCTCTGTCATGTTGTCCTATCAACAATGACAGGGTGATTACACGGTCATCGAAAATTGTCATTTCGATGACGTAAAAATTCCTGTCATTGTGCTTGTCATTCTGGTTGTCAGTGCAATGACAGCATTCTACGATGGCGATCACACGACATGACGACTTTAGGACAGATAGTTACGTCATTATGACGTCAGAATGTCATTGCAATGATAGATTTCGATGACCGTGTAATACTAGCTTAAGTATCAAATAAAAACAGCAGTTTATTGAGAAAGTCAATATATTTAAAATTGCATTCTTTCATTTTTAAGAGTGAATCGCTCTGAAACACCTTTATTTGACAGTTTGAAACAACAACACTGAAAGCTATTAATAGAAAATATGTAATTTTTTTCAAGTCCACTTAGTACACTGGAAGTTGTAAAATAATCAGCACAGCCCTATTTTATTCAAACACCTGGGGGTTTGTTCCCGAAAGAGAAAAAGGGGAACAAAGGAAAAATCCATAGATGCAGATAGGGTCTCTACCATTGCTCTAAACTCTAAAGAGGTGGCCATCTGTTCTATTCAATAGGATTCTTTCTGAGTAAATGGAAAACAGCATTTCTCCATGTATCTACATAACAAACGGATAATTTATTTACGTACATCAAAAAATCTACTGATCGCCTAAAACAAAATGCTTCCACAGCTCAAGCTATTCAACTCATTACGATATACAGACATTCAAAACGAATGTAGGAAGTAGGAGTGGCACTTTATTCTCTTTACTTTTATAATCGTTCATACTGTAAGGAATCAAGTGAGGGTGTTGGCATATCTTATGTTGTTGATTTCAACGATGACACAGCCATATTGAATTTGCTGGAAAGAGGTAACTTTTTATCCCTCCATGTGCTAGGCATTGTTGTTACCATTTATTCTTCTTCTTTATATTACCAAGTCCTAAATATTTACTCACACTGCAGATTTCAATTTATGGCGATGCTAGGAGATCGATACGTGTGTACGAATTTCTCAATTTGATTTGTATTTATAAATGGAACCTAAATGTGCTGGAAGTTAACTTTATTAAAATACTTCAAGACTTTTGATACTCTCAATCATATTTTGTTATCGAATGCTTGAGTTATTTGTCTAACATTTATGAAGAACACAGGCACAAAATACACGTCAGCAAGGCATGAATCAGTGTTCCTCTACAGCGGTGTAATTGTTGTACTTTTGACATTTGCCGCCATTTGTAAAAACTATAGCATCTTCCGATAGGGTGACAGCTTTTGCCTGACATTGTTTATTAGTTTCAAATATTTGTAAGCGCCTCTGCCGACTTCCATAAAAGCACATAAATAGGTTTTTCCTACGAGAACTAACGGAGTTTTGCCAAAAAACTCAAAAAATTAGTTTCAGTTGTCATTTGAAAAAAAAAAGAAATATGAATATATCAAGAGGGTTAGTTTTGTAAAGTAACGTTTAATTATAAAATTTAAATTATCCTATTATCTTTGAACAGTGAACAAAGCATCCCATGGAGTGAAAGGCCAAGAAGCGAAAAAACAAAGATAATTGGTGGAGTTCTACTTATTGTATTCGTTCTGGCAAAAGTCATTGCATTGGTTGTGTATTTTGGAGTAATAAGAAGAGGCAATAACTAGGATTGTCCTATAACCATTTAATTCAGGAGCAACAACTAAATATGTACTTTCTTTAATATTTCTTGAATGTTGCTAATGTTTTCAATTAGCCACAATAACTGAAGAAAAAATAAATAAATGAGAATAACTATGTATATTAAGACTGTTCACTGTCATGAAGATCCTCAGTTTTCCCTAGTTCATCAAGGCTGCAAAAAAAGAGTCCTTATTACTTGTTTTAGTTCTCCAAATGAGCCATAAGATTTCTTTTACTTTTTTAAATTTCAAGGAAATTTTTTTCAAAATCGCTCTGTTTATTTTTGAAAAACTTTTCGATTACATACATAATGTATTCCAATTTTTTTTAGAGTATGCCAACATCTAGCAGTTTAAAGTGCTTATCAGAAAATAAATATTTTAAAAAATTCGAACAAACCGTTTTTGAAAAAACCAAAAATTGAAAAAAAAAAACTTTTTTTTGAAAAATTAAAGAAATAGTATTGTTTTGTTTATGAAAGAGCTTTCACATTAAAATTTTCATCGTGTTGTTAACGAGAATATCTATTATGAAAAAACTGGTCCTATAGGACCTGAAAATTAAATTGCAAGCAAAACATAAATTTTACTCAAAAAACACCATTCAGAAAGTTGTATCAAAATCGTAGGAGCAGCTTTTGAGATAGGTACCTGAGTTTTTCATAAAAAATCATATGGCAGGTACCGTTAGTTTTGGAGCTAGAATTCTAATTCCAAAAACCCCTCTGTATGACATTATGATAATACTATATGTAACAAGTTTGAAGCGAATCGGTCCAGCCGTTTAGACTGTAGGTGCCGATACAGACAGACGGACATACAGGCGGAATTGTTGTACCCAAAAATTACCTATAATCGCAAGTAAAAAGGCGTCTATCTTGAAGCTGTAATGCAAATGAAAAAAGATAATGTAAAGATTTGTTTAACAGCTTAAATAATATTTATTTATGTATGCACTATCATAAGTTCTTAAATGCATAATTTTTATCCTTAACTTCACAAATTTAAATATCATTATCATGGTGAAATAATTTATTCTGTTGGCATTGCTTCATACTAGGTGCCGTTGCTGCCTTCTCTGTAATTCACAGAATTACTCGGCCACCAGAGGGCATCAAAGTCAAATGCCACAGCGACAGCGAGTTGAATTTTAAATTTTAATATTGCAAATTTTTTGATATCATATAATAATTTTCTCAAGCCTCAACTCTTCAATATCAGAATTCGAGTAATTAAGAACATTCATCAAAACCTCATCGGTATGCTGACCCAAACATGGCGGTGCCGTGCGTGCATCATTCGCAGCTCCACTAAATTTCACTGGAGGCCCTACAACTTTGACAGTCCCATCTAATGGATGTGGCAATGTCTTCACTAACCCGATATCTTGAATATGCTTATCAGCAAACACCTCTGGTATACTATTGACTGGTCCAACTGGAAAGGGGGCTCCTTCAAATTTTCCCATCCAAAACTGTGAAGAGTTTTGAACAAACTCCGCTGACAGAAGTGCAAGAAGTTCTTTTCGATTACACACTCGATCTCGATTGGTTTTGAACTTCGGATTATCACTCAATTCATCCAATGACATAAGACGACAAAGCACTCTGAATTGCTCATCGCTACCAGCTCCAACGGTAAGATAACCTGTTGTTGTTTTGAACGCCTGATACGGCACAATACTAGAATGTGCTGTTCCCCAACGCCCTCCATCGACTCCCCCATTTAAATAATTGCTCGCAACATTTATTAGCATGGCGACTTGGGTGGAGAATAAATTAACATCGATTTTCTGTCCAACACCAGTGCGCTGTCGTTGGAAGAGTGCGGCTAAAATTGCTCCATGAGCGTAAAGCCCTGTGGCTACATCAGTCACCGCGACGCCAACTTTGCTTGGTGGTCCGTCTTTTTCTCCGGTTATGTGCAAAAGTCCACCCATAGACGCTGCAATCACATCATAACCAGGGCGATTTTTATAAGGGCCTTCCGATCCGTAACCAGTGAGTGAACAGTACACCAAACCAGGGGCCACTTTCTTGATACTATCATAATCCAAGCCATATTGCGATAGCTTGCCGGGTACGTAATTCTCAACTAATACGTCACATTTGACAGCTAAATCTCGTATTATGTGAGCACCCTTCTTAATGTCAATACAAGCGCTCTTTTTGTTGCGATTAGATGCCAAAAAATATACAGCATCTTTGGAATTGGGTAAAAAAGGCGGACCCCATTTGCGAGACTCATCACCACTGCCAGGTTTTTCGATTTTGATAACGTCAGCACCTAGATCGGCCAAAATCATCGTACAAAATGGACCAGCAATGATTCGAGTCAGATCGAGTATACGAATGCCCTTGAGGGGGTGTGTATCACTAACTACGTCATCAGTTGTAGTTGAGCTGTCATAAGAAATTGATTGAACTTGACGCCAGAATTGTGAACGCTGCAAAGGCGAAAAGATACGTGAGCGAACAACAAGCATAGTGGTATTTTAATAAGTTTTTAAGCAATTTCTGATTGTAAACAAAGTTTCTTTTTTTATAACACACGCACGTCTGAATATTCTCAAGTTATTAAGATTACTGAATGTTGAATGAATCGGATTCACAATAAAGAAAGACTGAGAATAACGAGAACTACGCTAAAAGTGAACTCAAGCAAAAAGTCAATATATGTATATGTATCTGTATAGCATTGTATCTGTATCTTTTGCTTATCATAATTTTGTGGAGAATTGTGTTCTTTCTATCAGCTTGAACCAACAAGTTGTTTATGTTTGCGAGTAGGTGATTTGGAAGACAAGTTTGTATAGCACATTTGAAATTCTTATATTAGAAGTGTGCTTGACATTAGTGACTTGTTTATGACTTTTAAGTTGTATCTGTTATGAATAAGTTTAAGAAAAATGAAAATAGAATGTACGAATGCTAGATAATTTCTTCGGGGCTATGTACAAAATTATTTAGAAAATCTTTAATTTATTTTTTAATTGCTTCAATAGTTTTCTTGGAAAAATTTAGCATAGACAATAATATTTTAATTGTTTAATATCTATGAAGGAAAAAAACGTTGGTTTTTTAAACTTTTCCAACAAAAATGTTTTTGAATAGGTATAAGTTTACACATGGGAAAATAATTTATAAAAAAATCATTCACCCGTTTCAAAAACATTTCGAAAACCAAAAATGTGCTTCTTTTTATTTGCGATTATAGATACAGTAGAAGGCAAGTCATGGATGAAAAAAATTGATAATATACAGTCCGTAACAATTGAATAGAGTCAGATATTGTTTTAACTTCAGTTATCTGTTTTGGGAGTTCTGAAAATTCTAGGTAAGAGCGAGAGTTTCTGAGATTAAGAGATATTTAACATTTTTTTAAGGTAACGACTTTTTTGCTAGTTTTGTATACTATAAAACGCATTTTTTTTACACTAGAATAGCACCACTGTGTTTACTTTAGTTAAAATGAAAACCCAATAATTTTTGTCTGAAATAGATTTTGTATTCAATAAATACAGCTTACGCAATTATTTTGTACAATCTCCCCTATTTTGAATAACTTCAAAAATGCGGACTTTCAATGCATGCTTTGGGCTTGATTAACATTTGGTATCAACAAGACGGTGCCACAGCCACATCGCATACAGCCAGGATTACAATGGAATTACTGCGAGACCTCTTTCCAAAACAAGTTATTTCAAGAAATGGTGATGTTGATTGGCCTCCACGGTCGCCTGATTTGACTGCTCTGGATTTCTTTTTGTGGGGATATCTGAAAAGCAAGGTTTATGCAAACAAACTAGAAACGCTTGAGCAACTTAAACAAAATATTCGTGATGAAGTTAATGAAATACCGCGTGAAATGTGTGAGAATGTAATGAAAAATGTGCTCAAAAGGGATCGCATTTGTGAGACTAAGAGAGGCGGACATTTATCTGATATTGTATTCTTACATATTTGCCGACATTAAATAAGACATTTATCAAATCAAAAATTATAAACAAACAAACTAGTATACCTTCCCAGCGGACACCCTGAACAATATTTAAATAGATCAAGAAAAATATTGGCCCAGACCTCTTTGATATTTTAGCTATTGCAGCTGTGTGAATCGGCTCATTGACTTGCTGGAAAATAATCGGCAACGGTCCAACAATATCCTGAAACTTAGGCAGAGCCGTTTCCAGTATAGGTTTTTATTACGATGCTGTCATTCTGCAGTAAACAAAAAATAAATCGATAGTTCCATAATATAAAATAGTGCCCCAAACCGTAACGCCTCCCTCGCCGCTGTGGTGATGGTCCAAAAACAAATTTTCTTTTCTTAAATCATGAAAGTAATAGTTGTACTATTTCCAATATCTCTTTCGCAGTAAATTCTCTAATTCCTCTACTTTTCATTGCCTTTTCGCCCATCGAGGTTGAACTTCTTTTCATCAGAAAATATCACTTTCCGGCAATCGTTTGAGCGACTGCTTCCTTCAGTGTTCCAAGACATGTGCGATCTTGCAAAACTCAGCCGCTGTTGTTTTTGCGCTTTGTTAAGTGGTGTTTTTTTTTTTAAGTTTAAGGAGTTTCAGGTGTCCGGCACTCTTAATTATTCTACTTATGGTCATACGGCTCACTTCTATCCTAGCTTCGTGTCTAATCTTACTTAGAAAATGAGTTGAATTGGAAGCCAACCTTCTATTGTTATAAAACAAAATTCGTTGTATAATATATGTATACATAAAGAACTAGCCAAAAAAGTCCCCTTATCATAAAAAAAAATATTAAAAGCTCTTAGTCTCAGAAACTCTCGCTCTTACCTTGTCGCCCAATGCATAATTCTTTGCGTACACATCAAAGAACTCCCAAAACAGTAAGTTTAAAAAAAAAAAAAAACAATATGTGAGGCTATCCAATTGTAACGGTCTGTATGCATGATACAACTAATAAAGACATGGCATTGCGCATGGTGCTATACAAAAGGTCAAACCATTGTCAATCTCCGTGTGTTCTTACGTGCAAAGAGTAGAACGAAACAAATGTTAAACGGGAAGGCGAAAACGAGAAGGCGCGAACTTCAGGTGTTCTTATGACGTAGATGCGCAGAACAAATCAAAAATGAAAATTGGAAGGCGTTATCTCTAGTAGTTGTATCATGGTCTGTATGTATATGCATACATAAATGACATTACGATGATAGAGAAGTCGAAAAAAGTGAGTCTGAGAATTCTGTCCGTCCGTTTGTTTGTCTGTCTAGGCCGATTTGCTTAAAATTTATTTGCTTTAAATTGTATATTTCTTATGTATTTGGGGTTCCCTCGGAAGGTATTTTAAATGTTTACTCTAGGCCCAAAAATAACGGTACCTACACACCTGCCATACTATTGTGAAGAAGAAGTTTAGTATTTTCGAAAACGGTTATAACAATTCTGATAAAATTTAAGCAGTGCTGTTTTGTTATACAGTCTTTATTGTGGTTATTCATTCAATTTGAATAAAATGTATGTATGACACAGGCAGTACATAAACTTTTAGTAATGAAATATTGCATTCTCTGTTTTCCAACAAAAGTACTAAAACCAATATTTGTTTATGTAATTTTATAATTTTTTTTGTTCAAAATATTAAGCCCCAAAAGCAATTATCCAGCATGAGAGCAAGTTCGTGCGACCCAGTTGTGCATTTTGATTATAAGTTATTCGCTTTCAATATCTATTTGTGCTAACTCCATTCAGTGAGCTTTTTAGAATCCTTTAATGTAAAGATAAAGATGCCAGAAAAGCTTGTCAAATAAACCTTGGGCTCTTCTAAAACTTCAAATAGGAACTTTAGATCTTATCAAAAATGTCTCGTTGCCAAGATAATACTCGGCCAGATTCAGACCTCACCGTTCATAATCTTTTGTGTGATTTGCCACTGCATGGAAAGTAGATATTGTTTTTAAGAGTTTTATAACACTCTTTTAATTAGGTGAATTTTTAAATAATTAAATCAATTTTTGTTTTGAACTGCTATCCCCACTGACCCAATGGATCGTGTTTGAAAAAGATTAGACCAATTATTGTTGAAGCTTTTAAACGTTAATGAGGCTGACAGAGAAGAAAAATAAATATTTTAATTATGTATATTTTATTCAATAATTAAAAATTTAATATAATTCAAAAAAGTAAATATAATGAGGTTACTCATACTCATGCAGTCCTATGGTTCAAAGGTAATAAAAACGGAAGCTGACAAAACCTGTTTAGTACATATTAGAAACTGTTTTAATTAAAACATTAAATTAACTTTTATTAACAAAGTTCATCATTTACGTAAGACATACTGAAGCACTATTGCAGATGCTCGTAATTGTCCTTACGTTATGAAGCACCATGCACCATGATTAAAACAAATTTTCCGGAAAATCTGGAATTTATATTGTAATAAGATTGCGGTTAATGTGATGCGCATTGCAGTGTTTCGTTAAGTTTTCGATGAGTTTTGCCTACGGATGTAATTGAGCAAATGCACAAAACACAAATATTTTGTTGTGACTTAAGGCCCAACCATAATACGCGAAAGAAAAAGGGAGCAAGTGTCTAAACCCAAACGAAAACTTTCTTTCCGATCTGTAAGATACATATGTTGCCCATAATAGCCTTTAGAAATATGAAGAAAGAGAGAAGAAGAATATCAAGCCATCAGAAAAAAAGAAATGTCCGTCTTTTCAGGTTGGGTATACAAATCACATGTACAGGGTGGGCTAAAAGAAGTCATCCATCCGATGTTGTTTTTCTCTCTTTTTTTTTTTGATTATGTTTATTTGAACCTTAAGAATTGTATTGGTCATGTCGAGAAGATGATATCGGCCAAATGGGCGCCGTCACAATTGATTGCTCATTTAATGCCATTTTTCATCACTTCAGTGAGAACTTCGGGCTACAGATTCTCGCACTCGTTTTGTATGTTGTCCTTGAGGGCTTCAAGAGTCTCGGGCTTGTTCACGTAAACACGGGACTTCAAAAAACCCCACAAAAAAATTCTGAAACGGTTAAATCGGGCGATCTTGCGGGCCAGTGCAAATCACCAAAACGAGAGATGAGGCGATCCGGGAACGCCGCCTTCAGAATATCGGTTCATGTCGGTTCATGTATCGCTCCATGGCTTGTTCACTTGTATTCTGCATTTGTCTAGTCCACAAATTTCAAAACAGATTTGACCTTGGCGGCCATTTGCAAAAATGAGAGCATGCGGGTGGCAATGGTACAGTGGATGTAGTGCTTGGTTGCTTAACCTGAGAGCTGTGAGTTCAAACCCAGCCTGGGCAGCAATTTTTATTTACTCCCCCAGTTTCAACTGAACGCCACCCGTGGGATTTTCGTGCGATATTTATCACCTATAATCTCAATCCACTGTACCAACTTTCTTTCCTATCTTTCTATTCCTTCTCTCTCCTCGCTCGCACATGTTAATTCATTATAAAGGTACAGTGGACGCTCACAAATTAGAACATTCGTTAATTCGAATCTTCCAGAAATTCGAACCTGAGTTTTTAATGTATTGAATAAATAAAATAAAAAGTGGAATCACCAAATTATGTATGTGATATGTATGTATGTATGGAGATTCCCTTCACGTTTTACTTGTCATACTTTAGGTTATACGCCTGCGAATATTTGATTCGCATATACAAATTTGGCTCAGTTTTGTTCAAAAACGAAACGTGATTTATTAAAAATGTCAAATAAACTTAAAAAACACTTTGTCTATGGAAACCAAAGTAAAGATTTTAATAAAGCTTGATTAAGGCGTACAAGGGAATCGTTTAGCTTTAGATTTTAATGTGAAAATATCTGCCATCAGCTATATGTATATAAAATCGAAGAAAAAAGTGATATTAGATGTTGTTTCCAACTCCTGTCAACAATTACCAATCGTTTCACACTCCGTAACGAAATCGTTGTATCAAGTTTAATTAAACCAAAAAAAAAACAAACAAGCATTACTGAATTGAATATATTCTACAAAAAGATTAATTGTTTATTAATAAAAGAGATTTGTGTGAAAATAATAAATTGTGGATGTGGTTTCACTCGTTTTTTACTATACCAGCGAATTAAAAAAAACGTCCAGAAATTTGAACATTTCGGAAATTAGAATTACCTCAGGAACAAAGTGGTTCTAATTTCTGAGTGTCCGCTGTATTAATATCCCTTTGAGTGCGAGTGCATTATAAAAAAAAAAAAATCTTCCAATAGGGTGATTTCTTTTTGCCCACCTTGTACATATATGCGAAACCAATTCGCTCAGTTGTTACTTATGCATCTATTTTAGTTCCCGATTAACACTTTCAGACTATATTTTTAGTTTTTTAGTTCAAGTTGATTAATAGCCATTATAATTATATCCGCAATATAACATATAAACTTTTATTTCTTTGATATCAAAATGATGATCGGCAGAACAAAAAATACTCTGTAGGAAGCTGCACCCAAGCATCTATACATATAATAAAATTGTAACGGGTCGATGTCTGTACATTGAAGATATAGATGCAAAACTAATATGGGAAGTCTCTATTAGACCCACAGAAGCCAAAACAACCGTTTTTAGAATTTTTGTCTGTCTGTCTGTCTGTCTATCTGTCTGTCTGTCTGTCTGTCTGTATGTTTGTACGCGCATCACGCAAAAACTACTGCATGGAATTGAATGCGGTTTTCGCAGATTTATGGGTAGTACGCCAACTTAAAATATAGGCTACATTTTATCGCAGGAAAATATATAATTCTGGTCGTTTTTTTAATATTGCTGCAATCGAACGGTATTCAATGAACTTAACGCAAAATTTAAAGATTTTAAAGAAGTTAGCGTCTCACTTATATAATGGCGCTGGAAATCATAAAAGTAGCGCCACACTTACCTACATATACATGAATAGAAATAAGTTAGTCGTTCTGAATAGAAGTTACATCAAAAACATCATAGATGGCGCTATTTACCACCATATAGAAAATGTCTCATTCAGCGAAAGCAGAAATCGAAAAATAATGTAACCATAAAGAACGGTGAACGAGCAATATTTACGCCCAAAACTGATGAAGCGGAGCTGCCATAAATAGCAGTATCGGCGCGGAGCATCGTTTTGAAAGTGGGCATTCCAATTAGGTATAGCTTCAGAACTTAAATCTCCAACTTTGCAATTTAAACCGTTATGATACTTCGAAATAATATTATACAGAAGCCAAAAATCTTACAGCTGTAGAGCTGGTAAGCTATGTAGCTTTCATACCACGCATACCCCCCATTTTGAACCGGTTGTGCAAAAACAAAAATATACTGAGATACCTATTTTATTCTAAAATCCACGCGTACGAAGTAGCGGGCAAAAGCTAGTAATATAATAAAGAACATACGAGCAAGTTCGTGTGACCTTCACAAGACCTTCTGACAACTGTTAAGACCCCGACCCATAGAATCCGTTGCGTCCGTGCGTCAGGCAAATCAACTGACAGCTCGATTAAAAACACGCGTTCTTATGAAAAGTGGTCCATAGACAACGCATGCGGCAACGCAACGGACAGAAGTAGCCGAACTTTTAACTTTTTCTTCTCCGGCAATCCGTTGACAGCTGGTTGACAGCAATTTTTTTTCGATTTGAAGTGGTTTCGTTTTGGCATTGAACAAGAGAAATATATTTCTTCTTCTAAGGGTTTTGGTTGCAGTTGTAATTATGTAAAGCATAATTTTTTGCAGCATGTTCAAAGAAAAAAAAGAGAAAAAAATGGAACGTCAACGCATTCATTGGGTCACCCCCAATCCGGCGATCTGGCAAACGTCAACGGATGCGTTGCCGCAACGGACCAACGGATTCTATGGGTCGGGGCCTTTAGAATTTATCTTGTGAAATAATGTGTTTTACATTCTTTCGCAAGCTAAATTTTGTGGAGACTTTTTTTCTTAGCCGTTAGCCTGACACCTGGAATTTAGCTTGAAGTGTGTACTACTCAGCTAAAAACATAAGCTAAAATTTATCTTGGGTGGAAATTTGTATGGAAGATAAATTTAAGCGTGATCTTAGTACTAGGCTTAAGTTGTGATATAAGTTTTATAATAAATACAAAGTAAATTGATTTAAGTTTTAATTAACATAACCTCTTTTTTTTCTCACATTAACCACGCAACTCCCACCACAAAATGAAAATAAAACTGTTGCCGAGTTACTTGTAAGCGTAAACTAACTCTTCAAGTAGTATACACAAATGTAGCACTGAACTCAAACAAAAATGTTTTATGCCATTTCGTTTGTTCTTGTTTTGTTAATAATCATAATAATATCTTCATATGTAATTGAACGCAATAGAATAAAGCCGCAGTAACGCGCGGCCGGGACTGCTAGTTATTATATATATATTAAACAATATAGTAATAAAATTATATACATATCGATCAAATCAAAGCGCGCTAGAATTAGTTTAATTCTTTTCCAGACTTAAAATCCTTGGCTTTTCATGTGGCTCCTCTTCCTCTCCTGCTTTGAACATCTCCTAAAAGTGTCTGTTGTTTATGCTGTTTTATAAATTTGTATTATCTAACTTACCGGATCATAAACGATTTTAACAATAAGAGAACAGCTAGGACATGTGGCTACTTCCTCACCTTCAACTAACTCGCCCTGAATACAATACATAAAACTTTATTTGTAAACATATCATAGAATCCGTTGCGTGCGACAGCTCGACTAAATACGTGTTTTGTTAGCCATGACCACGGACCAATAAGATACAGACCGCCAACTCACTGTATGGTCTCTCTTTTTGCCAACAAGCTAAAAATCAGCTGATATGCCATTTATTTTGAGAGTGCGACGCTCTCCCTTGCTTTTAAAACCCATTAAGCAAACACACAGCTAAAAAATAAATGGCATACGCAGGTATAGTTGCCAATTGCCATTACAAAATGCACAGAGAGAGATGTACACGTATTCACAGACTGGAAAAATATTTCGAGGGTGTTTCAGGCAAGAGGAGTACGAGTTGGCGGTCTGTATATTGGTCTGTGGCCATGACCATCATACAACTAATAAAGATAATATGGCATTGCGCATGATGCCATACAAAACGCCAAACTATTGTCAAACTCCGTGTGTTCTTATGACGTAGAGCGCACAAAAACATAGACATACTATATACATGTAAAAGTAATTGTATCATGCGTGTTGGCAGTCGATACGCGTCAACGGACAAAGTACCCGAAATTTTAACTTCAAAAATTTCCCTTCGTTTTGAGACAACGGATTTTATTGGCTGGGCCTTTAGAGCAGAGAGAAGATACTAATAGAGAGAGGCAACTTCGTCGATGGCTCTCTTTTAGCCTCAAGCTGCGATTCGGCCAACAACTTGCATCTGTATTAAACTCCATATAAAAAAAATGTGAGGACAACAGATGCAAGTTGCTGTCCATAGACCTTTAAATAAGAGAGAAAGACACACATTTTTTTTTTGATTTTGTTTGTTCTGGACAAGGATAAAACATGTATATACCGATAGAAATTCAACTCATTATAAAAATGTAAACAAAAATCTTTGCGGGGACGGAGGCGAGGAAAGTTGTTTCTCTCTATTAGTATCTTCTCTCTGCTTTAGAGTTGCATGTACTTACCTTCGATATTTGGAATCTATCGCCGCACGGACAAGGATAGTAATACATTTCATCTTCTTCATCATATTCAAAGTCTTCAATTTCAACTTCGTCATGGTATATACTCATATTATTTTTAATTCTCATGCGAACATAAATAACACAAATTGAATTTAGGAGTATTGATGAACCCGTAGTCGTTAGCGTTTTTGACCCGGCCGCCCAGCCAGAAAGAAAGAACTAATAGAGAGAGATAACTTTCCTCGCCTCCGTCCCGCTAAAGCTTTTTGATTACATTTTTTATAATGAGTTGAATTCCTATCGGTCATCAAAGAGGATATATACATAGAGTCCAATCTTTCCTACGTTCCATCCTCCTCTGCTAAAATTTTCGTGGTCTCTTTCCTATTGTATTCAATAATCGTGTGAAACAACAACAAGAAACGATGTAAGTAAGTAGTAAGGTGTGAACGCACACATGTTTAACAAAAAGAACAATATGACAGTTGTAGCACACACACATGTTTAACAAAAAGAACAATATGACAGCTGTAGCTTGTAGGCAAAATCAAAACAAGGCACAAGATTGGACTCTATGTATATATCCTCTTTGATCCAGACCAGTGATCCAGACGCACAACGAAAGATGGGATGTTCACAACTTGCTTGCGGACACTAAAACATTAAAAAAAAAAAATCAACAATTAAGAAACAAGTTCCAGCTCTAAAAAACATCTAAAATTATTAAAAACAACCAAGTTCAGTAACTTACGATCGATTTGCTTCTTGAGAAGGCAAATACCAAAGGACGTTGAGAGCCGGTACAGCGTTGATATCAACAAATGAAATGTCAAAATAGTAGTTCTACCTTTTTGCCGTGTTTGAGTTAGTGGCGCTGGCGTATAAGTGGAACCATCGTGAAGTTGGCAACTAGCAGTCCATGTATAGTATGTCAATGATTAGGGGTATTCACGATCTGGTGAATATACAAGTCTTGTAATGGATAAAACAAAATTTAACAAAGACAAAGCCAAAAAATAAACGATCGAAGAACCCATGTTAAGGACATCTATAGTTTGCTGCAGGTTTAAGGTTTTTAAAGTTTAACCTAATCGTCAGTAAATTGACTTCAACTTTAATCACAAATTAAAAGTTACTAATACATTACTTTCATAAAGCAATACATTGTACACAGACTTTTTTGATACACTGTTTAACTAGTTTCCTATTGGGGAATTCCCAAATGGAAAAATCTTAATTACATTCTTTTATAGTTGTTATATACGTGAATTTCTTTGGGTAGTTTTCCATCCATTCTTCGATGTAATTAGTTTCTGCATTATGACTCAAAAACCAAGGCTCTGATTCTCTAGAAAAAGCCAATCGCGAACCGTGTCGATTAAATCAACTTCCGATACTTTACTTCATGCAGTCATAAATGAATCCAACGGATGATGAGTATTTTTTGTTTTTGTTTTATTTGATTGGTCTTCGAAATGGGGGAAATAAAAAAGAAACGTGAAGACTTTATTATGTTGCTTTTTTTTGTCGAGTTCATCGACTTTTTGTGCATACAAGTCCTTCACATGCCTTTAATTTGGAAAATACGCAGAAATAGCCAAACAAGTTATAAAATTTAAATCGACATATCTGTGCAGCGGCAATCACTTCATCATAAATATCATCTACGGATCTACCGCAGTTACACGGGTTTGTCAATTACTTTAATTGGATATCGCCACATACTAGACTTAAATAATTGTATTAAATTATTTTTTTTTTTTTTTTCAGAAACAGTTTTTTTATAAAGGTTAAAATAAAGACTGATTGTAGATAGAAGATGTATAAATGATTTAATACTATTTTTGTTTGCTTGAAAGACGATATATGTAGAACTTTGTAGTTTCCTGGTTGAGTTTAAATTTTGGGATGAATTTTCGTTTGTGACCAAAAACAAATTAAAGTCAGTTGCGATAAATTTCGCCCCCAATTAAAATTCAAATGATCATTTAATTGGAATTACCATGAGGAAAGAAGAATACCAAGCATTTTATCTTCGGTCCTTCGGTGTGCTGACGACAAGGTGGTATGGCCTTACATTGTCAATCGCCCTCTATACTTCAAACAAGGTAGCTGATATAACTAGTGTAGACCCTGTTGCAAGCTAAAATTAGCAGAAGAGCCTCCTTAGGCTCCACCGAACACGGTAAAATATCCGGCAGGCAAAAACTAAAGTCTTCGATTTATTATCTTCCCCAGTAGATGGGCCTTAATGGTTTCATTGAATTTATTTCATTATCGATGCGTGACGCATCTACAAAAAACTCGTCTTTTTCGCTACTTAACGTTCACTGTAAGTACGTGTGCTGAACTAGACTGCATTCTAATTGATTTATAGATAGGGTGGTCGAAACCTAAGTTCAAGTTTCAGTGTCGAAGGCTTTCCTACGATATTTTCCAAAAAGGTAACCTCACTTTGTTCTATCCTACCAGATGGTATCTTTTGTGCAAAAGCATACTGCATCCAACTTATATGAGGTAGGTACGGTGTTTCTTCGCAGAATTTGCATGTTTACCTACTTGTTAGCTCTAGGTTATATATAGGATGTAAATTAGTCTTTTTATTTTGCTGTTTCTACCTCAGTTTATGCAGGCTAAAAAAATTCTCTGGCTAAAACCAAAACTGGAGTACATTTCTAACATAATAAGAGATGTTTCTGCCCCTTTCCTCCTTCAAGTTAGAATGTGTGATTGTACATTAAATAGGTTATTATAAGTTTTTAGCGGGATTTGAAATACTTCGCGAGTCAGCCATTCCATCAGTCCGCCTATTTTGAGTTGTTTATTGAATGCAACTGTGTTCTGGAATCCAGATCAGAATGACCTTAAAGTTGATGTCAACACCAGCTAGCTCATCTTTTTTAAGCTAGTCCACTTTGTAACATCTGGAATCCAATAAATGACAGTACTTCCAATTAAAACAGAAAAGACGTCAAATGAAACGCCTTATTAATAAAAGCTTGTCTTTGATGAATCCGTAAAACCATTTTTTTCAAAACTCTTTCATGACATCTGCATCAAGTCGCAGGATACAATGTTTTTTTATTTAAAGAAGAAGTAATCGGCAGCTACCTATGGCTTAGTAGTTAGTCAGGTTCTGGGTCCAATACCTCACTCCAAATAATTTTTGGTGTTCTGCTTGACAAATCCTTCAAGAGTAAGACTTGTCACGAAAAAGCAGTGCATCTCTGCTATTAGTAATAGATTTGGTGGGAATTTATTGGTCAGTTCTATTCATGCATAGTTTTAAAGCACATACATTAATATTTTTCTTGGTTATATCTTAAGGCTCCTTTTGTGACGATGCTAGTCGATCTTGAAACCTCCCTTTTAATTACAAAAAGAAATGATTAGGCCTGTTTGATGTTCCCTGTCCCAGTGTGCACTGGGGAATGTCAGTGCAATTCGTTCAACTGTCAAAAAACTGCATAGCTGCTCGGGTTTTGATTTAACATCGAACAGCCCAGTGCAACATAACGATTTTTCCTGCGAGCATTCTATTTCCACAACCTCCCCATTATTATCAGAAAGCGTATATTTTGGCATTTCGACTATAAATATTTTAATAAGTTACAAAATAATCTACAAATTATTTAATATTTACCAGATATAGTATATACCAAATTATTTCTTCTCCGAAATTGAACTTCTGCTAACAGCTGATTTAAATTTTGACAGCTCTGATTTCTTACCCCAAGTAAAAACCTGGGGCGCGTGAGAGCGCATTCAGTGCGCGCCCCGTGTTCACATCAAACACAGTGCAAAAACACTGGGGTAAAAAAAGTTTGGTGCAGGGAAATAAGTCCCCGGGTACTAAGTCCACCGAGGGACTTTATTCCCACTTAGTGGGAACTTAGTCCACTTAAGAGAAGTGGACTTATATCCCATGCAAGGTGGGAACGTGCTCCACTTTCTTGTGGGAACTTAGTACACACTTCGAATCATGAAGAGGGAACTAACTTCCAACAATAATAGTTTAGAATCTTACAAACTGAACTATGTGCAAAGTTTTTTGTTATCTATAAGCAGTTTTGCATACACCCAACTTCGCACCTACTTCAAATCTAACAGTGAGCCCAAGCAGGGGGGCAGCATACTCCCTTTTCCGATGTAAGCTTCGTATGCCATTTTTGCATATTTCTTAATTCTCTTGTTTTGGAAAAGGAAAAGGGAACGTATTTCACATCAAAGTGGAATTAAATTCACACGATTTTCTTGGGATTAAATTTTCACCATTCATGGAAAATAAGTCCACTTCTCTTAAGTGGACTAAGTTCCCACTAAGTGGGAACAAAGTCCCTCGGTGGACTTAGTACCCGGGGACATATTTCGCTGCACCAAAAAGTTTCACATCAAACGTTTCAGTGCGTGTTGAGTGTGCACCAAGGCGCCCCAGTTTCGAAATCAAACAGACCTATTATTATTAATATAAACGTCAGACAGTTTTTTTTTTAAGCTCGGATTAGTACGAGTAAGTCTAATTTTATTTGTTCATGTACATAATTAAATTCAATAAAAATTTTAAAAATTTGATACTTTTATAATCTTTCTAGGGAACGATCGTTAAATCTGACTCTACTTGAACTAGAGAACATTTGGGTTCATAGAGTTTAATATTAAGCCCCGAAAACAAAAATATATTTCGTATTAATTTATTTAATCACCGAACTAATGATGTGACTGCGTGTTGGTTGATGTCATTTATTTACCTTTAACTTTCGTTAAACAAACACAAATTAAAAGTCACGTTTCTTACTTACAAAACATGTAAAGATTAATCTTATAGCCACAATCATGGGGTTATTCGTTCTTGTGGAAAGTTTTTGGTTTTTAACAATGCACAAATGGAAGTGCCTTAGCCTTGAATTCTTTAGAAAATATAAAGATGTCACTTTTGCTTCTTCTTCTTCTGAGATTCTTTTAAAAGTTATTAAGATGAGGTTCTGAGAGACTTGATATTTAAGAAAAATAACAATTACCATGCCTAATGATACGACTTTCTTTAAACTTAATATATATAACAAGAAAAAATTATTTACAAAAATTAATTTTTTTGTTAATGTTGTTTAGAAATGTTCTTATCTCGAGCTCAAGCCAAATTTCAAAGTTCGTAATAAAATGCATGGCCTTTATGTACCTTACATGCTTAAAAATAAACCAACGCATGCACAACAAATTAAAAAGTATTGTTTTTTAAAGATATTTATCTTTTTGCAATTTTGAGATGCCTTGCCATATGAGATTTTATTAAAATCGGTTTTGCCATTAAGGATTTGAAAACATTTGGTTTTATGGTGGCCATTGAAAGCATGCAACACGACACACGCCCTTCCAAAAGTAAATTCTTATGACTATGAAGTATTTGCTTAAGAAACTGCAGATAGTATCTAATATAGAGAATTTGCTTTTTAACCCTTTTTCCGGAAGTAATTGGGTTCTTTTTTAAGGCCAAGAATTTAGCTTTATTATAAAGATGAGGGTTTGAAAATGTTTTCGGGCAAGTGGCCGCCGCGGCTGGCTCGAATAAATTCTAGCCGAGAGGCCAAATTTCGACCACTTTTTGCAGCAATTGGGGCCGTATGTCAGCAATAACGCTACGAATATTCTATTGCAAAGCGTCAATCGTCTCGGGGTTATCTGCGTAGACAAGTGACTTTACATGACCCCACATAAAATAGTCCAGCGGTGTTAAATCGCACAATCTTGTAGGCCACGCCATAGGTCCACGGAGCAAGATAATGCGCTCACCGAAAGTTTTCTTCAATAAATTGATTGTTTCGTTGGTTATATGGTATGAATCGCTGTCTTGTTGGAACCAAAGGTCTTCCACATCAACATACTCCAATCAGACACGAAAAAGTCATTAATCATGGCTTTATACGTTCCCCACTTACTGTAACATTATGGCCGGTTTCATTTTTGAAAAAATATGGACCAATGATTCCACTCACCCATAAAGCACACCAAACAGTTAGTTTTTGTCGATGTAACGGTGTCTCAACATACACTTGAGGACTACCATCACTCCAAATGCGGCAGTTTTGCTTATTGACGTATCCATTCAACCAAAAATGAGCTTCATCTCTGAACAAAATTTTCGTGTGATAATCGAAATTCGTTTCGCCAGTATAATGTTTTTCAAAATAAATTTGCACGATTTGCAAACTTTGTTCAGGAGTAAGTCTATTCATTATGAAATGGCAAACCAAACTTAACTTAATCAAGTGACAGCTGTCAAAAAGACCAGCTCAGACAAAATATTGCCAGATTTCTAAAAATAAACACCCTTTATAAAAAACAAAGTGTACATTTCTTTATGTGATGTGTGACTAGGGTTTGAAGATGATTGTTAAATACGCCATTATATTAAGTTGGATGACAGGGTTCACTAAGAATTCGAAGCAAAACCATGAAAAATGGTTAATATTTGAAATTTGTCCACAAGTCTTAAGAAATGAAATAGTGACCCATCTCTTTTTGGCGCGATTCCCTAGATTGTAGCATTTTTCACATTCCTTTCCTCCTCGAACTCAAAAATATGCGATCCTGATTCATAAATTAAACAGTAAGCAGCTGATTTGAAAAATGTCACAAATCATGTCTCAATTATCTATGGAATGACAGTAAATATCTCAACGTATCTTAATGTGTCAAAAAGTTTAACTTAAAAACAAACGTAATGATTTAAATGAGTTTTTTAAGAAAGGTTCATTTTGTCAAGCCCAAGCAACGCCTGAAAACATTGTTAGTATAAAATTGAGCGCTAAAAGTTTGCGCTCATTAAAATAACCTCTCAATCTGTCAGCCTAAAAAGCTGATGATTATCTTTAAAGGTATGTAAAGTCAAAATGAGTTTGCAAATAATTTTGACATCGTTAAAAGTCTGTGTAAAGATGTTGTGGGTACTGTACTTGTAGGAACGTACAGCAATACTCACCCATGAAGCATGTTTAATGCCACTTACCTTAAAAAAAAAAAAAAGAAAACACTGCACGTCACGAGCACGGCCGACATGATGTGGACGCACCTTTTACTTAACAACATCGAGGTCAAGGTCATTGAAGAGCGTTGATATTAACCTCGATGTGGCAGAGCATAGGTATATACTAAAATGCCAGACAAGCATTAATTTATATTTGTGGTCTTCGCTTAATTGTTTGTAAACAAATCTACGTCAACGTTCTTATTGCAATTGCATTGCAATTGTCTGACTTGTTTAAGAAAAAAAAAACTAAAATTAAATAATTGTTGTTATGTAAAAGTTTCTAGTTGATTTTGCAACAACAATGACGCATGTTATGGATTTTTTTACAACCAAAGTTTTCAATCTTTCGTTCAATTAAAATGTCAATAAATATTTTAATTTTTTATCAGATATACCTACTATAAAGCTTGTTGCTTGTTCATTCTAATTTTGCAATCAATCTTTGCTATGTATACATTACATCAGAGTGATGGTTAAAAAATGAAATAAAATGTAAATCTAAAGAATCCTGTTACCTTGCAAATAAAGTAGAGTCTTTAAAAAATTAAATACAGTTGGAGCTAGACGAGACAAGAATGTTTAAGATTTGGGCACAAAAATTGGCATTAGGTCTTATCGTCCAAAACCATTACGTCCAAATTAAAAATGTCACAACGCCCAATTTTTTGTTTAATAAATTTGTTGTTGAAAGATGTACCGCAATTTGGGCGAATTGACATTAGTATTAGGCATTTTGACATTACTTAATACGTGTTACACGGCGGCGTCGTCGGAGTGCTTCAGGTTCGTCATCAGCTGACATTTTGTTCGATGCATCAATGAAAGTCCCAACTTCCCAACAACAATTTCTTGCTAATGCAAACAACAAAAGTCGATTCATTGCTATGTTTTCTGAGAAGTTTAAGGCTGTAAACATCCTAGTGAGGCAAGCCAAAAATGATGCAGATGTTTTAATAATCGAAACAGCCATAGAGAAAGCTGAGAAACGCACGAGTATTGTTGTAGGGGAGGATGTCGACCTACTAGCAATACTGATAGCACGCGCTCCTCAAGACAAAAAGATCTATTTTCGAAAACCAGGTAAAGCTAAAATGGAAAATAAATTATACTGTACTCACAGTTTAGCCGCTTACCCAAAATGTCAAGCCCACATCTTATTTTTGCACGCATTTACCGGTTGTGATTCAACTTCTGCTCTCTACAACAAAGGCAAATTAAAAATTTTCAAGCTTTTCGAAAATAGTGACGATCTGATAAAATGTGCCGAAGTGTTTGCCAGAGCCGATTGTCCTCCAAATATTATTTTTGAAAATGGTATACGTCTACTTCTAGCATCTTACAAAGCACATTCAAAAGAAGATAATAACGATGCATTAAGATATTCTACATTTGTCCGACTGACTAGGCTCAATAAGGCTGTACAATTATCTTCCCTTCCTCCAACATCTGCTGCTGCTCAACAACACCTTTTTAGAGTGTACTATCAAGTTCAAGCTTGGTTGGGAAGAGATAATATTAATCCGGAAAGCTGGGGATGGGCATAACGAAATAATGTTTTGGAGCCTATAACCACTCTGCTTCAATCAGCACCTAATGAACTTCTTACAACAATATTTTGTAATTGTAGTAAGGGTTGCGGTTCTAATTGTGGTTGTCGAAAAGCGGGATTAAGTTGTTCTTTAGTTTGTGGTCAATGTCATGGAAAGTCGTGTACAAACTCAGTCCAAATTGATCCATATGCAGAGGACGATAATGACGAATCATTACTTAACATGCCTATGCCAGATGTTAATTCATAATTTAAACTAAATTTTGAAGAAAGTGCAAAATAGGGCTACTTTTTGCGATACTTACGGTTCTTTAAATTGCTCTAACTTTTTAACGGTACATGCTACGAACAAGATACTAGAACCGTTTTTGTGAAAAAATTTTTCATCTACAAGTTTGTACTACAAAATTTTTCTCTAAAACAAACTGGTTTTAAGTAATTATCAGTAATGTGGGAGAAAATGCGAAATAGGGCGATACTTACGATTCTTTAAAGTGCTATAACTTTTTAACGGTACACGCTAAGGACAAAATTATGATAACCATTTTTGTTGGAAATTGCTTCAGCAACATGTTTGTAGAACAATTTTTTTCTCTAAAACTAACCGTTTTTGAGTAAATTTGAAAAAACCCATTTTCATGACCTTTGACCTTGAATAACTTACGTAGCGATCATCGGATCGGTGAGGAACTCTCTCATTATATTAAGAGCCCCATTACCAATGATCGTGCCAATTTTCAGCCAGGATCTAATTTTTTCCTTTCTTTGGCATTTTTTTGTCTATTTTTCCTGGACTATTATGACGTTGGAAACTTTCAGACGTTAACGACGTTTACGTTGGTTTTACGAGGTTTCATGAATACCCCTAATAACAATAAAAATGATTTTTTTCTACACATTACTCGATTACGTTATTTGGCGAAAAATATAGTTTTAAATTATTTTATATCACTTAACAATATTTTTTGGTTATTTCTGTATTTATAAAATGGAATTTTGTTTCGTAATCGTTACTTATTCACCCACGAAAAACAAATTCATTGAAAAAATTAATAATTTTCTTTGTTCTTCTCTGCTCTTTTTGTTTGATCTTTCTTTCTTTACTGAAAGTTCAGAGTGGGAACAGATCTAAATGCACGCCAGGTTGTCAAAATCTGATGTCATTTTGACAGCTCATTGAAATTGAACAACAACAAAACCACCATGAAAAGTAGACATTTCAAGCAACAATGTACCGGCATAAATTCCTGCCTTGGCATTGTTGGGACATGGTCTTTGCAAAGACCATTTGTGAAAAAATTGGTCCTTGCGTCCCATCAACAATGGAAGGGCAAATACACGGTCTTTGTAATTGTTCTTCGCAAGGACCCAAAAATTCGTGACATTGTGGTGGACGGTTTGAGTCCTTGCAAAGACAGCATTTCACAATGTCCATTACACGACATGACGACTTTAAGACAGATAAATACGTCATAATGATGTCAGATGGACAATGCAAGGACCGTCCAATGCTAGCTTAAGTATGGACTGCGAGGAGCCAATTTCACTTTGGTTCCAAATTAGCGCCTTATTTTCACGGCGGTCAACTATGGAAACAAAATGATCTTGACAGATGACAAACAGTTGACTGCGGATTTCCGCTTTTTTATTTTCATTAAAAAAAAATCAAATTTTGAAAAGCATATTTATGTAGATACACATATCTCACGGCAGACCTCCTGGAGTTCACGCAAGAGGCACATAATACATATGTACGTGTTTTTTAACCAGCTTCCGAAGGCCTATCCTATAGAACATTAAGTGTGGAAAATCGCCTTGTTGGCAGAGGTTTCTCCAATGTTCTGCTTGTTCTTTGTGGAAGTCTAGCATGGATAACTTGGTCGGTGTTTATCTATAGAGACATGATAGTTATTTTTCAATCAAATACAAAATATTTATAATAACTTTAATACTACGTTTTCATTAGAGCAAAAAAGGTGATTTCGTAGAAAATTTCCAAATTTGACTCCACTGCCCATACAAAATAAAATTAATTTTTTTTTGATTTGGACGAAATCAAGGTTGCAAATTATGTGAAAACAAATCAAACGCAACTAAATTGAAAACAATTGAATAGAATATTTTCCAAAATGGCAGTTTGAAACAAAATCCAAGGCAACGGAAAAAGTAAACAAACCAACATGCAAAGCAACGGCAGAAGTAAACAATACAAAATAACAATTTTGAAATAAAATCCAGGGCAACGGCAGAAGTAAACGAATCAAAACAAGAACAAAAAATGAAAAGGTTGTACAAAAGAACAAGAAAGAAGATAGTCTGTTGTCAAATCAAATGTGCAAACCTAGATCAAAACATTTTTTTAGCAAATTTTCAAATATCCTAATTTCGGCCCTAATGAAAACGTAGTATAACAAACAAAAAGTTAATTAAAAAAAAACACAATTCGAACATTTTTAAATAAAAAAACCACAAAAACCATGGACCTAATATGTTATTAGTTCCATGAATAGTTCATTGAAAATAAGTTTCTTGTAGGGAAATATTTCACAACCTGTAACGCAAGGCGCTAGCGTATTTTGGCGACTCATTCCAGAAGCCCATACTTATTAGGTTTATGCCTCCGCGGAACGCAATTAGTCGCTTTTTGCTTGAACAACCTTGGTTAATATTAAAAAGTTATTTCCAGAATGATCCCAAATAGTGCCTTCTTTGAAACGAAGTTCTGGCGGAAATGAAAGCACCTAATGCGCCTGTTTTAAGCTAGTATTACAGGGTCATCGAAATCTGTCAGTGCAATGACATTCTGACGTCATAATGACGTAATTATCTGTTATTAAAGTCGTCATGTCGTGTGATCGCCATCGTAAAATGCTGTCATTGCACTGACAACCAGAATGACAAGCACAATGACAGAAATGTTTACGCCATCGAAATGACAATTTTCGATGACCGTGGTATCACCCTGTCATTGTTGATAGGACACAATGACAGATTTTTTGATTAATTTGTCATTGCAATGACAGTGTCCCAACAATGACATGGCAGGAATTTCTGCCGTGCCATTGTTGTCAAGGTTGGCTAAATAATTTAAAAAAAGTTCCTATCGCTTTCCATTTATATTATGCAATTTATTAGACAAAATGCTTGAAACAAAAAGCATATAGGTATACAATAATTTTTAGCAAGTTTAATTAAAAGGCCTTATCTTTCCGCGCGGGTTCAATATTTCTGGTGGAGTAGGAGCTTTGAACTCTCATAATTCAACATCATAGTACAAAGCAGCTCAATATGGTCTGAGTTCCCATGGAACTTGACTTTCCATGGCGGTTGCTCTCCAACAAGATTTTCAGGACAAAGAAGTTCAGTCAATTTGGCTTTCAAAATAAAAGTTGGTTCAAAGCGCATTCCGTAAATACCCCACCATTTTTCATCCTTTCGCATAACCCGGTGGAACCAATCAACTAAATCACTCAAGAGATCCGCAAGAAGAAGGTATAGGTATGTATGACCCTTTTGTCTCAAGAGCATTTTTTGGACCACACAGAACGAACTCTTCGTGAAGGTCTTTGGTTGTCGTCTTCTTCTTGGCCTTTGCTTTCCTCCAATATAATATAATATTGCTAGAATCGCCATCTCCAGTGTATTTTTTCTTGACATTTTTATTATTCTTTCATTTGCTGTAATTGGAATAATATTATTTATTGTTTTTAATTTAAATTATTTTGATCGAGGAATTTTACAAACTCACGTCAATATTTGCAGGCGCTATGACTCAATTTATGAATGTCGTGTGATCGTCATTGCGAAAAATGACTTCTGTCATCGCGGTTTCAGGTCACCATCAATGTCAATGCAATGACACCGAATGTCAAAAATCACAATGACAAGCTCTGCCCGTCATCGCATTTTGGGACACCAATGACAGACATGCGCCATTCGTCTGACGTTACAATGACTTATTTTCTTGTGACTTCAGAAATTCATTGCAATGACAGATTTCGATGACCGTGTAATACTAGCTTTACGCAAGTTTGTGCAAAAAGTTCCTCGTCTTCGTAGGGGAATGGAACGAATATAAGACAAAATTCACGAACATCAACTCGCCGATTTATCTCAACAGGTCAACATTTCACGCTTTAGCCTGAGGCTGCACAAAGATCTCGGATTATTCGCTTACAAGGTCCAATTGACTGAGAAATCGCTTGGCAGATTTTGTCTTAGAGCAGCTTGATGGATTTGTACGACCTCTGACTCGCCATGCCACACAACACAGCCCATGCCACAATCGATCTTTCTCCCGCACCAAATTCCCCAATCGTGTTCTAATCTTCTTGGCGATGTCAATTGGTCGCCTTAGAGCTGCGATCACAGATCGCACCCATTTGGATTTTTATTTATGGGGAACCGTAAAGGCCAAAAATCTGAAAACGATTCAAGCAATAAATGCCAAAATCTTTGAACCACAAATGGATCAAGACAGAGAGAGATGAAATTTTGTCAGCAATTGAAGCATCAAAAAAATAGATTCTGACAACGTTTACAGAAATGCAACATTACATTAACTGGTACCAAGCCTTAGTACGGAAATGGTAAGAATTTCTAGATCAATATATGAAGACACTTCAGCAGTTATTTGGAATGGTAAAAGTAGGACTGTCTTCTTCCCAAGAAACAAAAGGGTCAAACAACGGTGTGTTCTAAGCGCGTTGCTTTTCATCTTTCTAAAATACTTACTTAAGGTGGCGCAGACAGTCCCTTGTGGACCACGGCCTCAACCAACAATCATACCCAGCTAGTGACCTCCAGTTGCGCACACCAAGTTGGTTGAGGTTATTTTCCACTTGATCGCGCCAATTAGCGTTTTCATCCATACGCTCCACATGTCCCAGCCGTCTAAGCCGATGTATTTTCAGCTTCTTTATCAGGTCAATGTCGCTGTATAGCCCGTACAGTTCGCACTTGAATCTTCTTCTCCATACTCCATTGATACATACAGGACCGAATATCCCCCGAAGAATCTCTCTTAAAGCACCCCAGCCTGTTTTCATCCGATTGTGTCAGTGTCCATGTTTCTCCACCATGGACCGGGATGATAAGGGTCTTGTATAGTGACTCCTTGGTCTTTTGAGAGAGGGTTTTGCTACTAAGATGCCTTCTAAGCCCGAAGAAACAGCGATTGGCAAGAGTGTTTCTTCGACTGATCTCTTCACTGATGTTGTTCTGAAAGGTTATAGTGGAACCCAAATAGACAAAGTCCTTGACAACCTCAAAGTTATATCTGTCCATTGTGACGTTTTGTCCAAGCCTACGGTGATGATGTTCTGCACCCGAGGACACCATATACTTTGTTTTATCTTCATTTACAATGCTCGACTGACACGGAACATCGTTCTTCCAATAATGTCAATATTGTTGAAGTTAATAATAACTTTAGTATGTTACCTTTTATTTTAGTTAATACTTGTTTAAGTTGATATTTGCTAAATTTAATTATTAGGAGTTCTATATTTTTCTTTAAATCAAATAATTAAATTAAGCTTGTTTTTCTTCTCAGTCTAAATTCTTAATTCTTTGTAAATGGTTATTTTAAATAAAATTCCTAATTTAATAATAAAACAAAAACCTACATTTATTATTAAATACAATAGGTTATGGGCTCAGCTACGCTGTTTTTAAAATAATTATAAATTAAAAAGAAAAGAATTTAGCTTTGTTATTGACCGTTAGAAAGAACATAAAGATAATAAGAAGATGGATCTAGTGAAGCATGTTAAACTCTTGACTGGTGAAGCAGATTGGCCAATATGGAAGAGGAAAATGAGGGATCTTCTTGATTATCACGAAGGAGCTGTTGATGTCATTGATGGAAAACTAGTTAAGCCTACAGCGTTGAATGCGGAGGCGACAGAAGCTGCAAAAATTGAATTCAAGATGAAGAGCGATTTGTATAGAAAAGCCAATAGTTATTCCAAGTCAATGATAACTAGTTCTATAACGGATGCAGTTTACCAAAAGATTATGGACAAAGAAACAGCATATGATGCATGGAATGCATTGAAAAATCAGTTTGAAGCAACTTCAAAAGATCAATTGTTCAAAATATGTACTGATTTCTTTAGTTTCAGCTGGAAGACAGGCGATGATGTTTCTACGCATATAGCTCAGCTAAGAAATTTATGGAATGAGCTAAACAATGGTCTTAAAGCTAAGGAGAAAACCGAATTACCAGATTTGATGCTAGTGTGTAAAATTTTACACATTTTACCAAGTAAATACGACTCTTTTAAGTCAAGTTGGATGCTTTTAACAAAGGAAACAGAGAAGACTTTTGATGAGTTAACAGCACAGCTATGTATGTTTGAAAGAAATTTTCAAAAGCCCTCAGATAGGGACGAGAGTTCTCAAGAAGCACTTACAGCAAGAACAGAAAAGAAAGATCAAAGAAAAGTAAAGAACAACTGGTCAAAAAATCAAGATACGTGCAATTACTGCAAGAAAAAAGGACATTGGCTGCGTGATTGCAGAAAATGGATATCTGATGGACGTCCAAATAAAAATAAATCACTATATGCCACCAAGAGTGATTCGGTTGACGTAAATGCTTCGCTCGTTTCAGTATGCAACGAAATACTAACATATGAAGAAAAATTGAATGATTGGTGGATTGACAATGGAGCGACAAGACATGTTACAAATTCACCAGATTATTTCTACGAATTTCAAGAATTTGAGAGTCCCTGTAGTATTCAGGCAGCTGGAAAGGAAATTCTACATGCAGTTGGCAAAGGAAGTATTCGGGTTATTTGCAAAGTAAATAACAGAGAGTTGAAAACTACACTCAAGGATGTTTGGTATGTGCCTAATGTATCAAGAAATTTATTTTCTGTTTTAGCAGCTCAGGACAAAAATAAAAATAGTGTGTTCAAGTCATCGGCCACCAAATGCTGGCTTCAAGTAAATGGAAAAATATTGCTGTGTGGTTATCGTAAGACGAATGGCTCATTATACAAAGCAGATTTAAGAACACTTGTCAATGATGAAGGGTCTTGTGTACATGTTGCAGTTGCAGAAAGCACAACGTTACAACTTTATCATGAGCGATGGGGACATCAAGACAAACGACATGTAAAAGAAATGCTGGAAAGAGAACTAGGAATACAAGTTAAACTAGATAACAATATTTGTGAGCCGTGTATTTATGGAAAAATGCACCGATTGCCTTTTGGAACTCGGAGAAAAGCAACCCAACCAGGAGATCTTATATCAACTGATGTGTGTGGACCATTTAGTTTTTCTTTCAAGAAAAAGCGATATTTAGTTGTGTTCAAGGACAGTTTCACAAAATTTCGATATGGATTTGCAATCGAACACAAATCAGACGTTAAGGACGCTTTGATAGAAGTTATCGCACATACAAAAGGATTGGGTCACACAATTAAGGAGATATTAAGCGACAATGGTGGTGAGTTTGACAATACCGAAATAAAAAGGATACTTCGAGAAAATGGAATCATACAAAGGCTAACAGCACCATATACACCTCAGCAGAATGGTGGCAGTGAACGAGAGAACCGAACTATTATAGAGATGTCAAGGACCTTCAAATATTCAAATTCGGATATCAAGTTTCCAGAAAATATTTGGGCAGAACTAGTAAATTCTGCTATATATATATTAAATAGAACCGGAAAGTCATCAATCGATGGAAAAAGTCCATACGAACTTTGGATGAATAAGAAACCAAGGATAAAACATCTCCGAATAATTGGATCTACCTGCTATACTCATATACCTGTACAAAAGAGAAAGAAAATGGATAAAAAGGCTGTAAAAGGTTATCTGGTTGGATATGATGGTGATGAACGCTACAGGATTTTTGTCAAGGAAGATAATATGGTTATATTATCTAGAGATGTGAAATTTCAAGAAAAACCTATAAATTGCAAAAATACTGTACAATTACCACTACATGATATAGAAGAAGAAACACATGACAATACTGAACCTCCTGGAAATACCTTTGCAGAAGAAAAACCAATTTTTACAGAAGAAAGAGAACAATTTAATCCCAGCCATGACTTATTTATTGAAAATGAAGAAGAGAATTTCGAACAGCCATTAACAACTGAACGTCTCCGAGATCGTTCACAATTAACAAAACCAAAAAAGTACGATAATTTTGTAATGGCAGCTGAAAATTTTTTGAATGCTTTGGAAAATCCTGAAACATACCAGGAAGCAACAACCAACAAAAACCAAAAAGAATGGAAGAATGCAATGGAAAAAGAAATTGCATCACTGAAGGAAAACCAGACATGGAAACTTTCAGATTTACCTAAAGGATCTAAAGCGATACCCTGCAAGTGGGTATACAACTTGAAGAAAAATCCCGATGGAAGCATTGATAAATATAAAGCCAGGTTAGTAGCAAAAGGTTTCAGCCAACGTTTTGGTATAGACTACTGTCAAACGTTCAGTCCAGTGGCAAAGATGGGAACGATACGTTCAATTTTAAGCATTGCAGCAAGTGAGCAGTTGCATATTACACAATTTGACGTATCAACAGCTTTTCTTTATGGAGAACTTGAAGAAGTTATATATATGAAACAACCGGAGGGATATAGTGATGGTACAAACAAGGTTTGTAAACTTAACAGGAGTCTATATGGTCTCAAACAATCATCGAGGTGCTGGAATAAACGTTTTGGGTCTTTTATTTCGAAATTAGGATTCAAAACAAGTGAAGCTGACCCATGCTTGTTTATCCGAGAGCGAAACGAAAAAAAACTCATACTTGTTTTGTATGTTGATGATGGTTTGGTTGCAGCTACAGATAAAAAGGACTTAGATTTTTTCATCAATGAACTTAAGCAAGAATTTAAAATCATTGAAAAAGAAGCTGTGTATTTTCTGGGACTAGAAATTGAGATAAAAGATAAAAACATACAAATTAAACAGACAGCACATGCGAACAAAATTCTCGAGAGATTCAACTTTTCCGAATGCAAGGCTATATCAACACCTATGATTAAGACAACCGAAACTTCTAAAAGAGGGAAAGAAACAATTGAAAAACATAATTTCCCTTACAGACAAGCTGTTGGTGCATTGATGTACCTTATGCTTGGTACAAGACCAGACATTGCCTACAGCGTCGGTTTTTTTTTTCAAGAACTCTGGAGGATCCGTCCACTGAAGATGTAAGCCGAGTCAAGCGAGTATTCAGATACATAGCAGGAACCTTAGATTATGGAATCATTTATCGTCACGACGCAGAAAAAGGTTTACTTGAATGTTACAGTGATGCTGACTTTGGGGGATGCATTAAAACAGGACGATCAACTTCGGGAGTTGTTTTTAAATATGCTGGTGGAGCTATTTCTTGGCTAAGCCAAAGGCAAGCAATGGTAGCTACATCAACAACGGAGGCAGAAATTGTAGCGGCGAATGAAGCTGCTAAAGAAGCAATTTGGCTAAAAAGATTGTTTACTGGCATTATTCAACTAAAAGACATTCCAGTAATCCAAGTTGATAATTCTGCGGCAGTGAGACTTTCTCAAAATCCAGAATTTCACCGAAGGACCAAACATATTGCCATTAAACATTTCTTTATAAGAGAAAAAGTGATTGAAGGACGGATTATTGTTGAACAAATTTCAACTGAAAATCAACTTGCAGACGTAATGACGAAACCATTACCAAGTCCACGTCTTCAAATGTTATGCAAGCAAATGGGACTTCAAACATAACAAAAAACTCAATTTTTCAGGTAACAAGGGAAAGTGTTGAAGTTAATAATAACTTTAGTATGTTACCTTTTATTTTAGTTAATACTTGTTTAAGTTGATACTTGCTAAATTTAATTATTAGGAGTTCTATATTTTTCTTTAAATCAAATAATTAAATTAAGCTTGTTTTTCTCCTCAGTCTAAATTCTTAATTCTTTGTAAATGGTTATTTTAAATAAAATTCCTAATTTAATAATAAAACAAAAACCTACATTTATTATTAAATACAATAAATATCATCAGCATAGCCAAGTAATTGAATGGATTTTAAAAAGATCGTACCGCTGCGCTGGTGTTGACATGTGAGTTGCGTACGATTGCCTCAAGAATGATGTTGAAGAGGTTCCATGACAGCGCGTCACAATCACCATGTCTTAAGCCTTTCTCGACATTAAATGAGTCAGTCGGTGGAGTTCTTAACAACCTTGACGAAGCAGCGCTAGTTCTCCATAGTCATCCTGCACAATCGAACGAGTTTAGCAATGATGCCAAGAAGTGACATGGCTCTGTATAGCTCGTTCCTGTTCACGCTGTCATAGGCGATTTAAAAAAAATAATAATAACACAGAGGTGTTGAGTATCGATCTGGAATTCTTGGGTCATTTCTTTATAAAATCCGTCGAAGTGTGAATATTTGGTCTGAATAGAGATGCTTTCATTTTTAGACCTTCCGGTTGTATAATCGACCCAAAAACAGCTTCCTGAAGTGAACATAAATACATTTATGCAAAAAAATTATCCAACTCTACCTAAACTCGTAACTGAACAATCTTACTAAGTTTTCGACTTTGTTATCAGTTTCAGCTTCAGTATGTATCCCTTTACTCGTCCACATAGTTAAATAGGTATGCATTTCAAAACTACTGGAACACATGTTAAACAAATAATTTATGTATCATACATTGAAATTTCTTAGTAAAATATTATTTAATACGACAATCAGAAAATATTAATAATGCGTGGTATCTAAATTTTTTAATTTATTTGTTTTTGTAAGTGCTTAATATCAAATGACGACGGTGGTTGTGTGTTTTTAGTATCATTTGTATGGTCCCTTCCAAACATTGTTGGCGTTGTTGAAGAATCTATAAAAGTATTCGTCAACGTGATAGGCTTTAATTTAAATTAAAAAAAAGCAAACATCACGATTCTTCAGCTTTGAAAACTGAATAAAACTTTTATAAATAAAAATACAATTCAAAATAATTAAAACGCTACGAAAACACGGCTTGAAAAAGGCGCAAATGTGAACATAATCTCTGCAAAATCGAAGTAAGACGTCATCTGAGGAATGACGTATGTAAGTCAGCTTTTGATATGGTAATATGTACATTCCTTCTTGCTCCCTTTCGGACATGGATTGTTCCAAGTCTGAGCCCAATCATAGGCCAGTTGTAGCTCCTGTTAGATCTCTTCTTCTTCTCCGGAAGCTGCTGCTGGCGGCAATATGTGTGTTGACATCGCGGTTTTTTGTAGTGTATTTTGTTTGATTGTTGTCAACATCTTTTGTTTATCCAGTCCTAAGCCACACTACAAATCTAAGATGGACAAACTTAACCACTTGTCTGGCGACTAAACAGATCTGGCCAAAACGGGATCCAAAACGCACCAAATGTTTGTTATCTCTTGGAAGATAGCATCACAACTGGAAGTTTTCTCAAACGACTTCTGCAGAAGTTGCATGCACGAAGAAGAAGAAGAAGAGAGTACATTAACTCACCTTTCTTCATGCTTTGCTCTCTCACAAAGATAAAAGCTGCATTATGGAGATTTCTTTTACAACGATATAAGTGATCTTAATGATATAGACATCCGGTGTCTCCATCGCTTTATTAAAAGTTCCAAATAGTTTTCAAATTATAGTGAGGTACCTATGTACTCGTATGTGGTATCAAAATGGACCTAGTATTTGGTCTAAGTGTGTCAGTCGTTGCTTGACAGCCACCTTAACCTAACCTAACCCACAGTTTGTTGTCGGAGCTGGTGGGCAAACACCAAATTTTCTAGACGTAACGCAGACAAAAACCTATCCGAGTTGATGGCAGATCATTTCCATGTATTCGGAGAGTTTCAACATAGTCGAAATATTTAGAAACAACATTTTTCTACAGTTCCACAGTTGGCTCTACAAGATTAATTTACACTGAGTATAACTACTCAAAACACCGTCAAGGTCAATACGCTGTGATCAGTGAGCAATCAGCTGAGTTCCAGTCATCAATGTTCCATATGTTTGAAGATTTTGACTGAATTAGCAGAAAGGACATATTTCCGAGCCTTTCGAAGGGCAGCAAGTAATGTGGCAAAGGAATATTCTTTCATCTCGACCTTGCGTTCACTTTGGAAACTTCGTTACGCACTAAGTTAAAACTTTTGAATCGTATGTAATTCGTGTTTTGTGTCTAAGAAATCTTTTCAAACTGCTGTCCACTGTACGTCCTTAACTGACAATTCTCGTTCTAATAAAATTCTCACCGTAGATGACCAAGAATATCATGGAGACCAAAGTCTGAGAGGGTGCCGTCAAACAACTTAATCGGGAAAGTAATTCAAAGGCATACTAAACCACAACTCAGCCCAATAGCAGCCAGCTGATTCGAATTATAATAGATGTCATAATAAGACACATGTCTGAAAGCTAAGCTATAAAGAGCAACTGCGGAAGGATCTTGTCATAAACGTTTTCAAAAACGGATTATGGGGAACATACAGACATTTAGTCATCAAAAACCAGTCTGATATCCCAACCCTGCGGTTCGAACATGCCTATGTAAATGGTTTGGTCAAGGGTGATCTTGACAGTTCGAAGTGGATTGAAGGTCCTGTTCCAAAGCTATCTGCTGGCTCCTCAAGCGCGGATTATGACTTGTGTAGTGTTTATTAAGCGTCGATTAATTTCCGTGATATTATGCTTAGTTCTGGCAAGCTTTCGGTAGATGCTCTTCTCGGTGATTTGGCATAGCAAGATTGTGTTTTGGGCCTTGAATTCTTTGGACGAGATTTCAACTGGTAAAAGAATCATGACTATGGTTCCTGCGAAATCCATTGCATCGACCTGTTTAGCTATCAAACGATGTATCCAATACTGTGTAGTCATCCAAAAATATAAGTGTAATTCACCCTATCCCAGATGATGGGCTGGGTAATAAATTGTTGCATCATGAGGTCACAAGTTGTTTACTATCTTGTATGAATTGGGGTTTGCATAGTCTGCAGTGTTGAATCTGAGGATGCTACCAATAAAATTGTACGCTTGATTGTCCTTTTCTAGGGCCATAGCACTGAGTAATGTGAAGTCTACATCTTCGAACTACCAATAGTGAGCAGGCCTAAAAATAATCCGAACCAATAAAAAGTTCAAGAAGGAACCTTTCTAATACTTGCGGAATTGTCGTAATGTTGGGTGTATTATGAACTGACTGTTCTTCTGCAGCTGCCAACACTACTTAGAACTGTTTTTGTTGGACCAGAATCTCAAAGAATGCTTATCTTTCTATAGTTTGCGGGAAAGTTGTGCGAACACTTGCTTGAACTGCGTCCAGTGGTAACATTGGCATTGAGCTGACTGCCACTCAACAGTTTACACATAAACCCATATTCTTGGCGCTTTTCATTGACAATCCCAGAAATATTTTAAATTATTCTTAATAAAATAAATGTTGTGATGTGAACACCTTTCTCAATTCCTATCGTGCACTTGATAGTTGACATTTGGACATCTATTAGTATCTAGTTCTTAACTACTACACTGTTATAGAGGTTTAACCACCTTTCAAATCAAATACACGCCTATTTGTAACAATAAACGATCAAAACTTCCATAACTCGGCACTAAATTAAGCTATAATTGTATTTGCCATTGGAATTCAAACGGTGCGGTGGCTATTTATTGATGTCTACTTCTTTATTTTGTTGTATCCAAGATTTTCTTGATTTAAGTTCACATGCGGCCAACATATTCAACGTCCCTGAAATAATTAACTTTGGGAAGTAACACGAGATGATGTGTTGTATTTTTTCTTGGAAAAAGTTGATGATTTCTCGGTAATTCTAGGCAGACGCAAAGGAATGAAATACGATTGCTGAATGTGAATTGATTTCTAATGTTCTATAAATAGCGAGAGGTATTTCCCACTTATCAAGAATTGCCTGCGCGGCGGCAGCGGAGGTATAAGGAGTTTCAAAATTTTAAAGAATCCATCTCATGAATTAAAATATGTGTATGCAAGTACTGATAAAATTTTCAATTATTTTTGTTTTCTAAAAGATTATTTAGATTACTTTTTTTAAAATGAGTTTTTGAATTTAACGTGCTAATAGATTATAATGAAATTTTGGTAAATAATAAAAAAAACGTCTTACGAAAGGTCATCAAAGAGTAATTTGAAATTATGGTTTTGATGATGATGGAGACAGGTGACAGATTACTTGACCGATGCGATGGTTTATCATAGACGAAAAGTGACATGTGACAGACCGATGACGGATGAGAGATTACACATGACATGTGGTGCGTTCTTTTTCTAACCATAGCCAACATTTGTTGTTATGTCAAAAAAAAAAAAAAAAAAATTGTTGGAGTGTCATTGTTAGGATTTGTTGGTTTTTTTTTTTTAAAACCATTAAGGAACGTTCCATTTTGGGGTAGTTTTTTTTCTCCAAAAAACTTAATAGGCATTAAATCAAAATTGGGGTGCAGTTAGTTAGGTGACTCAGCATGACCATAATAAAGCTGATATGATCATTAACTTGCGAGATCTAGCCGTTTTTGTGCTCCTGAGAGGCATATGACCAAAGAAACCGTCATTGTATGACAATTTTCTTAAATACATTGTGGTATCTTCTTATAAATGAGAAGTTTACACTTTTGAATTCTAGAGAGAACTAACTTTTATTTATTATTGAAACCTTATTTATATTAAAAGTTTGTTTATATCAGGTAAACAAACTTATTTATATAAAGTAAACAAACTTATTAATTTATTATAATAAATTACTTTGATTAAAATTATTCTTAAAACTAAGTGAAATATAATTATTTTTAAAACTAAGTGATGAATAAATGATCGCCACAGTACTCGCCCTCTAGTGACAACGATATCTGTCTGGAATATGAACTCTTCTGCCAGATTTTGTTGTTTGAGCTGTCATTCGAGGTGGATTGGAACAAAAATTTGGAGACGTATTTCTTTCTTGCTTTCGTTCTTCTTCGTTTAAAAGAAACGCTGGTTTGAGACGGTCGATTGAGATATTTTTTGTATGTCCTTTTATCTCAAGTGTAAAATATTTGTTTGTCTTCGATTTTACTAGGTATGGACCATCATAAGGTTGCTGGAGTGGTTTTCTTACTGTATCGTTACGTAGGAAAACATGACTTGAATTTTGAAGGCTTTTGGCTATGAATGTTTTGTTAGAGCCATGGCGTTCAGGTAGGGTTGGTTGAAAATTTTGCATCGTGTCTCGGAATTTATTCAGGTAATCATGGCTAGATGTAGCATCAGCTGATGTGAATAAATCACCTGGAAGTCTTAATGTGGTACCGTAGACAAGTTCAGCTAAGGTTACTTTGTAGTCTTCTTGTAAGGATGACCTTAGGCCAAGCAGAACGATTGGGAGTTTGGCAACCCAATCTTGTGTTTCATGGCATTTGATAGCTGTCTTCAATGTTCGATGGAACCGCTCTATCATGCCATTTGCCTGTGGATGATAAGGTGATGATCTGTGTCTCTTGATACCCAAAAGTTTTGAAAGTTCGTTGAAAAGTGAAGATTCAAATTGCCTTCCTTGGTCGGTCACAATTTCCTTAGGGATTCCGAACCTCGAGATCCATCCAGAAAGAAACGCTGTTGCAACTGTTTCGGCGGTGATGTCTGTGAGTGGAATAACTTCAGGCCATCTTGTGAAACGATCGATGCAGGTGAGGGCGTAAGTGTATCCATCCGAATATGGCAAAGGTCCAACTAGGTCGAGATGAACATTTTGAAATCTTCCTTCAGGTGGCACAAAATCACCGAATGGAGATTGAATGTGTTGTTGGATCTTGCTTTTTTGGCAGCTGATACATGTTTGTGACCATTTACGACAATCCTTACTAAGGTTTGGCCAAATGAAACGTTCTTTGAGCATTTGAGTTGTTTTCTTAACGCCTGGATGCGACAAGTTGTGAATCGTATCGAAAACTTTGCGCCGCAGATTGAATGGGATATATGGACGTGCCTTGCCTGTCGAAGTATCACAAAAGATTTTATGGTTTGTGTTAGGAAGGGTGATTTGTTTTAGTTGCAAGGATGTTGTTGAACTGAGGAGTTGTCTGAGTTCTTCATCGGTTTGTTGTTCACTTGCCAAATCGTTGTAGTCGATGGGAGATGGTGATGAAATGGCGTTTAATCTTGATAAAGCATCAGCCACAACGTTATCTTTTCCTTTGACATGACGTATGTCTGTGGTAAACTGTCCGATGTAGCTCAAATGTCTGAGTTGACGTGGGCTTGATTTTTCAGGTTTTTGTTGAAAAGCGAAAGTAAGCGGTTTGTGGTCTGTGTAAAGCACAAACTGTCTTCCTTCGAGCATGTGTTGAAAGTGCTTGATTGCCATATAAGCACTCAAAAGCTCACGGTCATAGGCACTGTATTTGGTTTGAGAAGGTGAAAACTTTTTTGAGAAAAACCCAAGAGGCTGCCAATCATTGGAGACAAACTGTTGGACTACTGCGCCTGCAGCAGTATTGGAGGCCCAGTTCCATACCAGTGGAATAACTTCGGATATAACGAAGTATTACACTTTGGTTGGAAACCTAGAAGCGGATGTGCTGACCGAAGTCCGAGATGTGGTTACCAGCCCTCCTGCCACAGAAAAATATAATGGTCTGAAGACTCGTCTTCTGTCAGCGTTCCAGGAATCTGAACAAAAAAGACTTCAGACCCTTCTCAGCGGAATCACTCTGGATGGAAGACGACCAACACAACTGATGACAAAGATGAGGGAGCTTTCATCGTCAACAATTCCAGATGACATTTTCAGAACATTATGGATGAAACAACTACCAAACACTACACAGTCCATTCTGTCATGTAGTACAAATCAAGATCTTAAAACGTTGGCAGAAATGGCCGATAAAATCGCTGAAGTCAACTCCGGTTCAGACATAGCTTCTGTTTCAACGCCCCCCATCGTTTCTGCCATTTCGGAACTACAAAACCAGATAGCTTCTCTCCAAAAGCAAATTGATCAAATAGAAGTCTCAAGAAGCCGAAGTACTTCACGTTCGAGAAATCAGTTCAAGAAGGGATCGAGAGCTAGAGATCCAAATATCTGCTATTACCATCGACGATATGGCAACAAAGCAATAAAATGCCAAGAACCTTGTAAGTTTCAGACGGGAAACTAATTGGTGGACAGCAATCAGCGACTAGCCAGCCCACAGATGTCATAAGTCGCCTTTATGTTAATGAGAAATCTTCAAATCGATGTTTTCTCATAGACACTGGAGCCACAATTTCAGTCCTTCCACCTTCAAGCGTAGATAAACACTACAGTCAAACTAACCGCATTCTCTATGCAGCTAATGGAACTGAAATTCCGACTTATGGAGAACGATTGATGTCACTAAACCTAGGTCTCCGCAGAAATTTTTGCTGGCCTTTTGTCATCGCTCAAGTCACTGAGCCCATCATAGGATCCGATTTTCTGTCATTTTTTGATCTTTTGGTTGATGTAAAAAATAAGAAACTAATTGATCGAAAAACTACCCTTCAAACATCTGGTTTTGGAGCAGCAAAATCATCAAGTGCTACAAATATTCAAACAATAAATCCGTCATCCTTCATTTACGATTTATTAAAAGAATATGAAGATATCACTAAAACAAACCTATTAGCTAAGACCAAGCACAATGTCACGCACCACATTCAAACAAAGGGACCTCCAGTGTTTTCCAAGGCCAGACGACTCTCTCCTGAACAATTTATGACAGCGAAGAAAGAATTCGAATATATGCTCAACCAAGGAATCTGTCGTCCTTCAAAGAGTAGCTGGGCGAGCCCTCTTCACATGGTCAAGAAGAAAAATGGTGATTGGCGACCATGTGGCGACTACAGAAGACTCAACGCTAACACCATCTCAGATCGCTATCCCATACCTCCCATTGGGGATTTTGCTCACTATCTGAAGGGCAAAAAAGTTTTCAGCGTCATAGATCTGACTCGTGCATATCATCAAATTCCTGTGGAACCAGAAGATATCCCAAAAACAGCTATCATAACTCCTTTTGGGCTGTTTGAGTTCATGGTGATGACTTTTGGTCTGTGCAACGCTGCGCAAACTTTCCAGCGATTCGTCCACGAAGTAACAAGAGGCCTGAATTTCTGTTTTCCATACATCGATGACTTCCTTATCGCATCAAACACAGCTGAAGAGCATCGAGAACATCTCAGACTGCTATTCCAGCGTTTTCGAGAATATGGGCTTACCATAAATCCTTCCAAATGCACATTCGAATCGCCATCTGTAAGTTTTTTGGGTTACCTTGTCAGCGAAGAAGGTATCCAACCATTGCCATCCAAAGTTGACGATATCATCTCTTTCAAAAAGCCGTCAACAGTGCAGGAGCTGCGAAGATTTTTGGGCATGCTTAATTTCTATAGACGTTTTGTTCCCAAAGCTGCGCAGATCCAAGCTCCTCTCCATGCGTACCCTTGCGCCAACAGGAAGAATGATAAGACTATTATACATTGGACACATGAGCTGGAGAACGCATTTAAAGCCTGTAAAGAAGGTCTTGCGAATTCGACTCTCCTCGTACATCCAGACAATAACGCTCCTTTGTCAATCATGGTAGATGCATCCAATACTGCTGCAGGCGCAGTAGTCCAACAGTTTGTCTCCAATGATTGGCAGCCTCTTGGGTTTTTCTCAAAAAAGTTTTCACCTTCTCAAACCAAATACAGTGCCTATGACCGTGAGCTTTTGAGTGCTTATATGGCAATCAAGCACTTTCAACACATGCTCGAAGGAAGACAGTTTGTGCTTTACACAGACCACAAACCGCTTACTTTCGCTTTTCAACAAAAACCTGAAAAATCAAGCCCACGTCAACTCAGACATTTGAGCTACATCGGACAGTTTACCACAGACATACGTCATGTCAAAGGAAAAGATAACGTTGTGGCTGATGCTTTATCAAGATTAAACGCCATTTCATCACCATCTCCCATCGACTACAACGATTTGGCAAGTGAACAACAAACCGATGAAGAACTCAGACAACTCCTCAGTTCAACAACATCCTTGCAACTAAAACAAATCACCCTTCCTAACACAAACCATAAAATCTTTTGTGATACTTCGACAGGCAAGGCACGTCCATATATCCCATTCAATCTGCGGCGCAAAGTTTTCGATACGATTCACAACTTGTCGCATCCAGGCGTTAAGAAAACAACTCAAATGCTCAAAGAACGTTTCATTTGGCCAAACCTTAGTAAGGATTGTCGTAAATGGTCACAAACATGTATCAGCTGCCAAAAAAGCAAGATCCAACAACACATTCAATCTCCATTCGGTAATTTTGTGCCACCTGAAGGAAGATTTCAAAATGTTCATCTCGACCTAGTTGGACCTTTGCCATATTCGGATGGATACACTTACGCCCTCACCTGCATCGATCGTTTCACAAGATGGCCTGAAGTTATTCCACTCACAGACATCACCGCCGAAACAGTTGCAACAGCGTTTCTTTCTGGATGGATCTCGAGGTTCGGAATCCCTAAGGAAATTGTGACCGACCAAGGAAGGCAATTTGAATCTTCACTTTTCAACGAACTTTCAAAACTTTTGGGTATCAAGAGACACAGATCATCACCTTATCATCCACAGGCAAATGGCATGATAGAGCGGTTCCATCGAACGTTGAAGACAGCTATCAAATGCCATGAAACACAAGATTGGGTTGCCAAACTCCCAATCGTTCTGCTTGGCCTAAGGTCATCCTTACAAGAAGACTACAAAGTAACCTTAGCTGAACTTGTCTACGGTACCACATTAAGACTTCCAGGTGATTTATTCACATCAGCTGATGCTACATCTAGCCATGATTACCTGAATAAATTCCGAGACACGATGCAAAATTTTCAACCAACCCTACCTGAACGCCATGGCTCTAACAAAACATTCATAGCCAAAAGCCTTCAAAATTCAAGTCATGTTTTCCTACGTAACGATACAGTAAGAAAACCACTCCAGCAACCTTATGATGGTCCATACCTAGTAAAATCGAAGACAAACAAATATTTTACACTTGAGATAAAAGGACATACAAAAAATATCTCAATCGACCGTCTCAAACCAGCGTTTCTTTTAAACGAAGAAGAACGAAAGCAAGAAAGAAATACGTCTCCAAATTTTTGTTCCAATCCACCTCGAATGACAGCTCAAACAACAAAATCTGGCAGAAGAGTTCATATTCCAGACAGATATCGTTGTCACTAGAGGGCGAGTACTGTGGCGATCATTTATTCATCACTTAGTTTTAAAAATAATTATATTTCACTTAGTTTTAAGAATAATTTTAATCAAAGTAATTTATTATAATAAATTAATAAGTTTGTTTACTTTATATAAATAAGTTTGTTTACCTGATATAAACAAACTTTTAATATAAATAAGGTTTCAATAATAAATAAAAGTTAGTTCTCTCTAGAATTCAAAAGTGTAAACTTCTCATTTATAAGAAGATACGATGCAGGTGAGGGCGTAAGTGTATCCATCCGAATATGGCAAAGGTCCAACAACACATTCAATCTCCATTCGGTGATTTTGTGCCACCTGAAGGAAGATTTCAAAATGTTCATCTCGACCTAGTTGGACCTTTGCCATATTCGGATGGATACACTTACGCCCTCACCTGCATCGATCGTTTCACAAGATGGCCTGAAGTTATTCCACTCACAGACATCACCGCCGAAACAGTTGCAACAGCGTTTCTTTCTGGATGGATCTCGAGGTTCGGAATCCCTAAGGAAATTGTGACCGACCAAGGAAGGCAATTTGAATCTTCACTTTTCAACGAACTTTCAAAACTTTTGGGTATCAAGAGACACAGATCATCACCTTATCATCCACAGGCAAATGGCATGATAGAGCGGTTCCATCGAACGTTGAAGACAGCTATCAAATGCCATGAAACACAAGATTGGGTTGCCAAACTCCCAATCGTTCTGCTTGGCCTAAGGTCATCCTTACAAGAAGACTACAAAGTAACCTTAGCTGAACTTGTCTACGGTACCACATTAAGACTTCCAGGTGATTTATTCACATCAGCTGATGCTACATCTAGCCATGATTACCTGAATAAATTCCGAGACACGATGCAAAATTTTCAACCAACCCTACCTGAACGCCATGGCTCTAACAAAACATTCATAGCCAAAAGCCTTCAAAATTCAAGTCATGTTTTCCTACGTAACGATACAGTAAGAAAACCACTCCAGCAACCTTATGATGGTCCATACCTAGTAAAATCGAAGACAAACAAATATTTTACACTTGAGATAAAAGGACATACAAAAAATATCTCAATCGACCGTCTCAAACCAGCGTTTCTTTTAAACGAAGAAGAACGAAAGCAAGAAAGAAATACGTCTCCAAATTTTTGTTCCAATCCACCTCGAATGACAGCTCAAACAACAAAATCTGGCAGAAGAGTTCATATTCCAGACAGATATCGTTGTCACTAGAGAGAACTAACTTTTATTTATTATTGAAACCTTATTTATATTAAAAGTTTGTTTATATCAGGTAAACAAACTTATTTATATAAAGTAAACAAACTTATTAATTTATTATAATAAATTACTTTGATTAAAATTATTCTTAAAACTAAGTGAAATATAATTATTTTTAAAACTAAGTGATGAATAAATGATCGCCACAGTACTCGCCCTCTAGTGACAACGATATCTGTCTGGAATATGAACTCTTCTGCCAGATTTTGTTGTTTGAGCTGTCATTCGAGGTGGATTGGAACAAAAATTTGGAGACGTATTTCTTTCTTGCTTTCGTTCTTCTTCGTTTAAAAGAAACGCTGGTTTGAGACGGTCGATTGAGATATTTTTTGTATGTCCTTTTATCTCAAGTGTAAAATATTTGTTTGTCTTCGATTTTACTAGGTATGGACCATCATAAGATTGCTGGAGTGGTTTTCTTACTGTATCGTTACGTAGGAAAACATGACTTGAATTTTGAAGGCTTTTGGCTATGAATGTTTTGTTAGAGCCATGGCGTTCAGGTAGGGTTGGTTGAAAATTTTGCATCGTGTCTCGGAATTTATTCAGGTAATCATGGCTAGATGTAGCATCAGCTGATGTGAATAAATCACCTGGAAGTCTTAATGTGGTACCGTAGACAAGTTCAGCTAAGGTTACTTTGTAGTCTTCTTGTAAGGATGACCTTAGGCCAAGCAGAACGATTGGGAGTTTGGCAACCCAATCTTGTGTTTCATGGCATTTGATAGCTGTCTTCAACGTTCGATGGAACCGCTCTATCATGCCATTTGCCTGTGGATGATAAGGTGATGATCTGTGTCTCTTGATACCCAAAAGTTTTGAAAGTTCGTTGAAAAGTGAAGATTCAAATTGCCTTCCTTGGTCGGTCACAATTTCCTTAGGGATTCCGAACCTCGAGATCCATCCAGAAAGAAACGCTGTTGCAACTGTTTCGGCGGTGATGTCTGTGAGTGGAATAACTTCAGGCCATCTTGTGAAACGATCGATGCAGGTGAGGGCGTAAGTGTATCCATCCGAATATGGCAAAGGTCCAACTAGGTCGAGATGAACATTTTGAAATCTTCCTTCAGGTGGCACAAAATTACCGAATGGAGATTGAATGTGTTGTTGGATCTTGCTTTTTTGGCAGCTGATACATGTTTGTGACCATTTACGACAATCCTTACTAAGGTTTGGCCAAATGAAACGTTCTTTGAGCATTTGAGTTGTTTTCTTAACGCCTGGATGCGACAAGTTGTGAATCGTATCGAAAACTTTGCGCCGCAGATTGAATGGGATATATGGACGTGCCTTGCCTGTCGAAGTATCACAAAAGATTTTATGGTTTGTGTTAGGAAGGGTGATTTGTTTTAGTTGCAAGGATGTTGTTGAACTGAGGAGTTGTCTGAGTTCTTCATCGGTTTGTTGTTCACTTGCCAAATCGTTGTAGTCGATGGGAGATGGTGATGAAATGGCGTTTAATCTTGATAAAGCATCAGCCACAACGTTATCTTTTCCTTTGACATGACGTATGTCTGTGGTAAACTGTCCGATGTAGCTCAAATGTCTGAGTTGACGTGGGCTTGATTTTTCAGGTTTTTGTTGAAAAGCGAAAGTAAGCGGTTTGTGGTCTGTGTAAAGCACAAACTGTCTTCCTTCGAGCATGTGTTGAAAGTGCTTGATTGCCATATAAGCACTCAAAAGCTCACGGTCATAGGCACTGTATTTGGTTTGAGAAGGTGAAAACTTTTTTGAGAAAAACCCAAGAGGCTGCCAATCATTGGAGACAAACTGTTGGACTACTGCGCCTGCAGCAGTATTGGATGCATCTACCATGATTGACAAAGGAGCGTTATTGTCTGGATGTACGAGGAGAGTCGAATTCGCAAGACCTTCTTTACAGGCTTTAAATGCGTTCTCCAGCTCATGTGTCCAATGTATAATAGTCTTATCATTCTTCCTGTTGGCGCAAGGGTACGCATGGAGAGGAGCTTGGATCTGCGCAGCTTTGGGAACAAAACGTCTATAGAAATTAAGCATGCCCAAAAATCTTCGCAGCTCCTGCACTGTTGACGGCTTTTTGAAAGAGATGATATCGTCAACTTTGGATGGCAATGGTTTGATACCTTCTTCGCTGACAAGGTAACCCAAAAAACTTACAGATGGCGATTCGAATGTGCATTTGGAAGGATTTATGGTAAGCCCATATTCTCGAAAACGCTGGAATAGCAGTCTGAGATGTTCTCGATGCTCTTCAGCTGTGTTTGATGCGATAAGGAAGTCATCGATGTATGGAAAACAGAAATTCAGGCCTCTTGTTACTTCGTGGACGAATCGCTGGAAAGTTTGCGCAGCGTTGCACAGACCAAAAGTCATCACCATGAACTCAAACAGCCCAAAAGGAGTTATGATAGCTGTTTTTGGGATATCTTCTGGTTCCACAGGAATTTGATGATATGCACGAGTCAGATCTATGACGCTGAAAACTTTTTTGCCCTTCAGATAGTGAGCAAAATCCCCAATGGGAGGTATGGGATAGCGATCTGAGATGGTGTTAGCGTTGAGTCTTCTGTAGTCGCCACATGGTCGCCAATCACCATTTTTCTTCTTGACCATGTGAAGAGGGCTCGCCCAGCTACTCTTTGAAGGACGACAGATTCCTTGGTTGAGCATATATTCGAATTCTTTCTTCGCTGTCTTAAATTGTTCAGGAGAGAGTCGTCTGGCCTTGGAAAACACTGGAGGTCCCTTTGTTTGAATGTGGTGCGTGACATTGTGCTTGGTCTTAGCTAATAGGTTTGTTTTAGTGATATCTTCATATTCTTTTAATAAATCGTAAATGAAGGATGACGGATTTATTGTTTGAATATTTGTAGCACTTGATGATTTTGCTGCTCCAAAACCAGATGTTTGAAGGGTAGTTTTTCGATCAATTAGTTTCTTATTTTTTACATCAACCAAAAGATCAAAAAATGACAGAAAATCAGATCCTATGATGGGCTCAGTGACTTGAGCGATGACAAAAGGCCAGCAAAAATTTCTGCGGAGACCTAGGTTTAGTGACATCAATCGTTCTCCATAAGTCGGAATTTCAGTTCCATTAGCTGCATAGAGAATGCGGTTAGTTTGACTGTAGTGTTTATCTACGCTTGAAGGTGGAAGGACTGAAATTGTGGCTCCAGTGTCTATGAGAAAACATCGATTTGAAGATTTCTCATTAACATAAAGGCGACTTATGACATCTGTGGGCTGGCTAGTCGCTGATTGCTGTCCACCAATTAGTTTCCCGTCTGAAACTTACAAGGTTCTTGGCATTTTATTGCTTTGTTGCCATATCGTCGATGGTAATAGCAGATATTTGGATCTCTAGCTCTCGATCCCTTCTTGAACTGATTTCTCGAACGTGAAGTACTTCGGCTTCTTGAGACTTCTATTTGATCAATTTGCTTTTGGAGAGAAGCTATCTGGTTTTGTAGTTCCGAAATGGCAGAAACGATGGGGGGCGTTGAAACAGAAGCTATGTCTGAACCGGAGTTGACTTCAGCGATTTTATCGGCCATTTCTGCCAACGTTTTAAGATCTTGATTTGTACTACATGACAGAATGGACTGTGTAGTGTTTGGTAGTTGTTTCATCCATAATGTTCTGAAAATGTCATCTGGAATTGTTGACGATGAAAGCTCCCTCATCTTTGTCATCAGTTGTGTTGGTCGTCTTCCATCCAGAGTGATTCCGCTGAGAAGGGTCTGAAGTCTTTTTTGTTCAGATTCCTGGAACGCTGACAGAAGACGAGTCTTCAGACCATTATATTTTTCTGTGGCAGGAGGGCTGGTAACCACATCTCGGACTTCGGTCAGCACATCCGCTTCTAGGTTTCCAACCAAAGTGTAATACTTCGTTATATCCGAAGTTATTCCACTGGTATGGAACTGGGCCTCAAGCTGGAGGAACCACAGGTCAGGGCTCCGCTTCCAAAATGGTGGCACTCTTATAGCAACCTTGGCAATTACTCCTCCGTTATTTTCTTCTGGGTTAGTCATTATGTTGGTGTAAGATGTCGTGTTTGGTGTGAAGGTTAATAATGGCACCTTACCGTTGGTCGGGGGATACCTTCTTAACTGTGTGAATGTGAAGTCTAAGGCACCTTACCGTGGGTCGGGGGATACCTCGTTTTGATAGTGTGGTATCTTGTGATGATAACGGGGGATGCAGATAGTTGCGGGGGATCCAGCAGAATTAAGAAACACTAAAATCTTCAACATCGCGGAAAGGGGGATGTAGAAAGTAGCCATTTGAACAAATCGCTTTGCCAATTCAAGGGGAAAATATTAACGTTGACAATTCATTACAATAGCTTTGGATTTATTTTAATTCGAGAACAAATTAAGCAAATTTACCGATAAATTTAAAGTTAATAACTTAAGAGCCTTTTTTTGCCTGCAAAAATTACAAATTTTAGAAAAGTATTTCGTTTGACGTCTCGGAGAGAGAGAAAAGATGTATATTGCCGTTCGCTTAAATGGTCTATTGACAAATCTGCAATAGCAACTCTCATATCATGGATGTGAGTTGGAAATAGTAACAAATCGTAACTATTTGACACTTCAACGTGAGCTTAGGAACGCTGTTATGACGTCGTATACTTACAAATTGTAACTAATTTGGATTAAAGGAACGCCTTTTTGTTGACTTTTGTTAGCATATAATGTCGACTATCGTTAAAAAAGAACGCACCAATGACATGTAGTTTGAGATTTTATGGTTGTAAATCCTTCGAGGTGGTGGCTTTACATTGATCTGCATGCCATCATCTGCAAAAATAGAGGACGCAAGATACAAAAATCATACTAGTGTGATAGAGAGGTAAGACAAAAATGCAGACGTCTGCACGGATGCAGATTATAGGAAATTCGACTCATGCAGATGAAAGTTATGGCGAAGACGAACATGTTCATCTTTTTTATAGCGTTTTCATCTGCACCATAATTTTTTTTCATCTGCACCATAATTTTTTTGTTGAACTGTCAAAACAATCTGTTTTTTTTTTTCATTATATGTTTTGATTTGCAAAAGCATGCTAGGAAAATTAATTTCGAAAATTTAATTATAAAAATATGGACACAGCAGCAGCCAAAAAACAAAAAAGTGAGTACTTAATATATTTATATTTGTATCCACCATCGAACGTATTTGTTACAATTAATTTTACTCCCTTAGAAAATCAAGACTCAATGAATATTCTTGAGGAAGTTGAAGAATACCTCGAAGGCTTTCCAGGTTTTTATAATTGTTTTACTTTTTTGTGTAACGTAAAATGATAATTATAGTAATTTTTTCAGATTATATGGAATTTGAGTTCTTAGATGATGAAGCATCAGATGCCCAGAGTACTGCGCCTTCCCCCATTAATTCCAGCAAAATGGTTAGTGATCAGCTGGTTCCAGAAGAAAAAAATGGCAAGTGTTTAAATTACCAAAGGTAGACGCATTTAATGCCGAATACAAAAATGTATAATTCATTGCTGTGAGTCAAACCTTTTGCAAAAAAAACACAGCCCGATTGATTTTTTTTGTTGAGAAATTCAGTAAAATCTGAAAAAGTTCAATTGGTCTATGCCGATTTTGTCAAAAGGTTTGACTCACAGCAATGAATTATACATTTTTGTATTCTACATTCAATAGTGCTACTGATGGCGTTATTAGTTTTCTTTTTCTCACTCTAGGTGTAGTTCGATGGGGCCTTGTTTATTTGCTTAATGAATCATTCGAAAAAGCTCTTAAGTTTTCGTTCGCTGAACGGCACGTATGGCGGCAATATGGTCGCCGGTAGCGATAAGAATGATTTAGAAAAACAGTCCGACACGATAAGTGTTGTACATGTTCACATTTCTCAAATGCCTGACAAAGATTCAAGTAAGTTGATATAGTAAATCTTAAACGAAACAAAAAATAAATATATGTAAATATTTTGTTTTGGTTCTAGATTCGGTGTATGCTACGTCTTTGGTTCCAGCTAACCGAGTAGAACAGGCATTAACTGAAACGGCCAGTTCATTGAGTTCATTTAGCCCGCGCATGGGGAATCACAGGTCTTGGGTTATTTAGCTGAGGGTGAGACTAAATTCTTAATTAATGCAAATGAGAAAATTATCAAAAACATTGTTTTTGCAACTACAGATTGAAGAACCAAATGAAGCGTTAAACTGCATTCAAGAGGCTGCCAAACTCAATCCACAATATCATCAGATAATGTTTATGGTGATTTTTTTTGTATTTAAACCTAGAATTTAAAATTTTTATTTTTTTTATTTTAGCGGGGTCAAATTTGCATATACCTTCAACAATGGGCTGATGCAAAACAATGCCTAATAAACGCGGTTGCTGATCATCATACTGAATCCTTGCGGGTGCTTGGAGAGATTCTTCATGTTTTAGGTGAACAACGCATTGCAGAAAAGGTTTTAAAAGACGCAACAAAACTTGATCCGAACTGTCCAAAGATATAGTAAGACTAATGGCTGGTGCTTATAAAGGGTTTTCCAATAAGAAGTGTTATTTTGATATTCAAATAAAATAGGGATTTTTTGAGATAAATGATCGGATGTTTATTTCAATGTAAAGAGTAAAATATGCCATTGATAATGGAAATCGCAAATCGCAAAGTGGCTGCTGTATGCTCCAATAGCTTCACGAATTCCATATTTGAGGTCTTAAATCGACGCTGGGCTGTTGGCGTAGAACTTTTCTTTCACTTGGCCCCAAAGGAAGAAGTCGCAAGGTGTTAAATCACAATATCTCGGTGGCCAATTGTGATCACCTCTTAGAGATAACACGGTCCGGAAACTTTTCCCGTAAAAGATCGATGGTTTCATTGCTTGTGTGGCACGTAGCACCGCGCGCCGTATTGGCCAAAAACAACCTCATTAATTTTCTTTTTTTGTCGTCAAACTCTTATATATTTTAATATTTAAAAGCAGAAAATGAACACTTTGTGATATAAATTATCTTTATTACAGCAAAACAGATGACTTTGACATCTGTCACCGGGCTTTAAAAATTATAGCAAGTAAAAACAGGTAGGTATATGTGTACTCTTTCACTCTTGCGTGTTATGTCGTATAGCTCACCCGCTTTACTTTTCTGCAAATTTGCAGATGCAGACGTCGAAGATTACATGTAAATCCACCATTAGTCTTCATAAAAAAAATAAGAAAGTTTGAAGGGATTAAGAAAGAAAAAAGCAACTAGAGTTGAACTTCCCGGGGTTGCTAATAATTGTATATCTAAATGCAACTTAATAAGACTTTTAACACAAATACCTTTTGATTCAATTAGGCTTTCCGGCGGGTGTCCCCTATTCGCTAGTTCTATTTTTATAATTAACATAATAAAAGTAAAAGTTCAGTTCCACAGCTACCTAGTATTTAGTACAATCATAATTGCAAATTTAGTTGATAAATAAATACATTCGTTGGTTTGTAAGATTTATGTCGTGTTCAATTTTGCTATTGATTTATAAATATTATAACTTTTATTGCTGTATCTTTCAATAATATTAATAAATTCATTTGCTGTGTTGAGATTGCATAAATCATCTCTTTAATATTTTTTTTAACGTACTGATGTATACTCCAAGGTTAACTTCTCTTGCCGGAAAGTATGTTGATCTGCTCCGGGTTTGAAACATTTTAGCGTTATAGTTAAATGCATTCAACCTGTGGGAGCTAAGGTTGAGGAACGGTTTCCTTTTCCCAAGACATATTACCGATACTTTGGATAGTTCGATGCTCTTGTAAAATAATCATTGTATCGATGCTTTAAGCAATGAACGTTCGGAAGGTACAGTTTTAGCTACTTTAAACTTATTTTTTATACAAATACATGAATAAAATCGTTGGTTACATATTATGTTATTAAGGGGAAGTGCACAATATCATTTTCATGTTTAAGATAGCTTAAATTCAAGTTTAAGATAGGAACCCACTGTAGCTATATAGGGGATTTGAACAATGACTATCTTAAGGTTTTTGAATGCTTAGCCAAGGCAGCAAATATATATCGCAACATTCCTTCTGCTTCGTTGCAGGACCCTTGGAGCGTTTAGGCAGCGGCATCTTTTCGCCTTTAGGGAACCTACCGGGCTTAGTTTTAACGATATTTTGTAGAGGGCTTCTATACAACCATTACTTCTTTGAAGTGGATTTAGCTCTGAGATAGAAGTTGGAACTTAAGAGAGCATAGACGTGCCTATCCTCCGCCTCCGCGTGACAACCCGTGTAACGTAGACTAAAGAAAATATTATTATTGATTATTTAATAATCAATAATAATATTATAAAAATAATGATAATTTTAAGTAAGAAGAACAGAAAACCGAAACCTCTGCGATATGGCAAACCGAGACATCATTACAAACCATTCCTCCTGCCCATTCTCATAAATTTATTCATCTTCATCTCATCACAGCTCACACGCATCACAGCAGCACTCCACTGACAGTGCACACATTCCACCTAATATCTAAACTCAATAGGTCCAGGAATCGTATGCCACCTGTCAGCTTTGCACTACCATGATGCGTGCAATTGTTTATTAGAGGTTTGGTACACGCAGGTGTTACTATATACCGATCGCCAACACAAAACCGTACGGAACGAAACAAACCCAAAAGCAAAATATTCTTATAGAAATTGTCAATAACTCAAATACTCAAACATGGACGCTGAATATTCAGCTCATCCATCGAACAAACTCAGACTTCATATCTTCAGACACAAACTAAATCTATACCAAACTTGACTTAAACGGGATGTGTACCATTTACAACCTTGAGGGAAATTCACTACGACTGCCAACCATTCTTACGTTTACCTAAGCCGATGCTACTCGCCTTTCCCGGAATATCAATAGGGATATCAGTGTTTAAGTCGTATGAATTTCTCCTCTGAGATGGAAATGTCTCCTGCCGCCGAGGTTCTTATGACTTCTAGCACCAGAGGTATAGTTACCCTCTGGCGCGTCCAAGCCATAATCGCCTCGACGGTGCCTACTCTTCCACAGTCGCTTCGATCCGTTGTGGGGTGCCATCGCTTACGCTCGCCGGGTGGGGAGTGGTCCTTGCTACAGGAAGATATAGGCTTGTGTTACATGTTTAAATAACGGATCTACGGCCAGGGTGGACTTGACCTTGGGGGGGATATTTTAGTTGAGCTGGGGCCCGAAGTATTCAGAGAGCTATAGCAAGTTGTATTTGGGTTGTTGGATCATCTGTCTCGCAACCGAGACCGACGTAAGTACATAGCTGTTTAGAATCCTGTCAAGGAGAAGAAGTGTGGGGACCATAGGTGGTCGTGGCCCCTGAGTATATATAAAAAAAATCATTCAAAGAAAAGGTCCTATAGTATCTACTATTACTCGATTTAGAAGCGTAAAAACTCAGAACAAAAGGGGGGGAGGGAACAAGATGTTGATGTCCCTCAAGCCTTCTATTACCCACCCATGAACAGAGCACGGAACAACTCATGCTCGTTCCTGCGGATTCGCATTGGCTTATGTGCATATTTGGCGAATCCCCCAAAATCAAACAAACGTAAGGAAAACTCCTTACACTACGCTAGACAACATAACTAAACTGAACTCACAAATTCAAAAAACGTACCAAAAATTACCGTACGGGAAACTGGACTTCCATGACCGCTGCTGTTCTTCGGCTCCAGCCGACTCTCCATTGACCTAAAAATCACTCAACAAATCATACTGATGCTTCGTGCATCACTGGCAAAACAATACTCAATAACTCATAAGAATATTCCATATTCTTTAATTATCCGTAAATAACAACACTAAAAAGTTTTCGTGAAACGTTATAAAAATTGTTTTTAATAATCAACAAAAATAATCAACTGTTCTTAAATAATCTAAAGTCTTAATGTAGCTTAAAATTGTACCCTTACCATAGTTCTTAAACCAAAAAGAAAAACTCAATTTAATTTCGATAGGATTATCAAAACTGAACCTCAAAACTTTTTAACATGTCAAATTTTACTGTTACTCGTATTAATACTCATATAATTCGCTCCCAAAAGCGTGTCTCTTTCTTGTGGACACTGGGGGCAGCTACTCAAAACTTGGAAACACAAATTAATTTTCTTATATACTAAAGCTTTTCGTTCGACTCAATTATTCTTTTCAGTCACTGACGTATTTCACAAAAAAAAAAAAAAAAAGGAAGAAAACTCTATAAACACTTGAGACTCTCAAGCGGAGTATGCTACTTATCGTCCCGAATCTGATTCAGAACGATCTTGGATTCAATCCGTAAATAAAAAAAAATCAGTAAATACGGTCGTTTAGGAAAATTCCATAAACAGGACCTCGCTTTTCTTGATGTTGTTCAGTGCCGCTTGTGGCAGGTATTGTAATCTTGATGCTTATGTTTGTATCTAACACAATTATTCACTAGTCTTATCTTTCACTTCATCAAAAAAAAACTTTGTATCTTTACCAATCAGTAATCTTAAACTTTCATCAATCAAATATATATGGTCAAAATATGTAATTTATATAATTTGTAATATGATGGAAAAATATGGAACGAACTCACCCAAAACTTTGCTGCCGAAGTGCACCTCTGGATCAAAGCTGGAACTGCGTTTTCTATACAGATGGTTAAATTATATAGTCATACAATTTTGACGATGTTTGATGATGAATGTCACTGATTCTACTTTACAAGCCTTACTGGCTTCATACCAAAACAAAAGTTAAAAGTTGTACTGATTTACTTGATTCACAAAAAAAACAAAACTAGACTAGGGTAAAGTCTAGTGATCAAAATTACGTTACACTTTACTGGGTTATGGTTTTCACTGATTTGCTTTTTTTCTTGTATTTATAGTGTGCTTCCTGAATCTTGCTTTTCTCTACGTCTTGTGTTATTATAATGCCCCAAATCTTCTCTTTCTCAACTCTTCTTCGTTCGTACTTGTTCAATCTGTACCTTTAAAACGTTTCTTGAGACCTGGAATTTAATGGTTTCCGGAAAAATGACCTTCTACTTATGGACACCCTGTCAGAATTGAAACGTTAAATTCTTATTCAACAAAAGTTATCTAACTACATATAAATCTACATATTCCAAATAAAGATATCTAAAATACTTGATAATTATATGAATGATACGTAGTTAAGATGGTGACGTCAGGGGTGATGATGTTGTTTGTAGGTAATTGTACTGGGACGATACTGCGTTGAACGAAACGCCGCTACTCCGCTCTCTTCAGCGTCTCCCAGAAAAATTCCGTTTACTGACGATAACTCGCATCGAACTGATGAATGTGTGACGGATCTGGTGTATTGTCGTTCGACACAGGCTCTATTTTGTTGATTAGGTTTAGCAGAACGTCCAAAGAGGAATTTTTGGAAGAATGATCATGTGCCGGAGTAGGTTGGAAATGTCGAAGAGCTTTATTCTACCATTCAGAACTTTTAGCGTTACAACCAAAAAGCATTAATGCACCAATATGGAGAAATAAAATTTTTATTTTATTTTTTTAAGAAAAAAAAATCACCGGCGCAACTCCAGGAGAGGTTAACCTGGAAAATGGAGAAACATGCGTTACTCCCGGGTAACTGAGGCAACTTACAGGGTTAATTAACACGCCATACCTTTATCTTTCACACACCAACCTTGCAGGGCAACTTCCTTATTCTTTCACATAGAACGAATTTCTCGACTGCGGAATTCTCCTTCGAACTCATCGATGGGAATTCCTCGCTAATGATGTAAAAATTCAGTATGTTGTGCCTCTGCCGAAAGCGCAATTAAACGGCTGGAGGTTGGGACAACCGCGTGGCGATGACGCCTTTGATTTGGTCGGCCACTCCAGGGGCACGCCGGAATTCTTTTTGGATGTGGAATGGATTGGAAAGTCTTCGCAGCACTCAGTTTTCTTTTATTAATTCACCCACCTAAATTGTCATAATATGTATTATGCTAATGATCTATTATGGCGTTAAGCCAACTAATAGGTTTTGCATTTCAAAAATGCTTCAACCCAAAAAACAATAAAAAAAAACTATTGGACTCACCTGGTTATAAGGGCTGTCTCGCATGCTCCATGCAAGAAATGTGGGTAGAGAAGAACTTCTTCTGGTGACTGGTCGACGGAAAAGACTTTATCATATCCGTCGCCAGTCACAGGAAGCTTCGGAGGAATTCTTTTCTTTTCCTCAGCTTATAATAAAAAAACTTTTTGGTAGGGAGATCAGCCATATTGGCTTATTGCTGATATCGCCCGAACCAAACGAGCGAAGTTGGTACCGGTCGTGGTGCCAAAAATTAAGATTCGGACGCGCTCCGAAAATACCTACGTAAGGTCGGATGAATGTGTTCATACATTTGCCGCAAACGTAAAGTTATGCGTAAGTGGATGTTAACGTAATGGATTGTCTGTGATTTATGCAGAACAATATTTTTAATGTTTGTGCTTGTATGAATAATAAAATTATTATTCATGAAATTTGATGGAATTTCCGTGTAGGATTTACAAATTGTTGAAAAGTAGACATATCTTAGAAAATCAGTGTAATTGGTGGTATGTGAAAATCGAGGGCACGCATTTTGGTGCGGTTCTGCACAGATAGTGTTGGCATGTAAATTCAAAAAAAAGGAACAGCATTGTGGATGATGACATGAAATTTTGCTTTCTAGGTGTCATGTCATTTGTAATGAGTTTGGTGGTGTGTTTGCGGGTTGGTTGGGTGAAGGAGGTGGTGTGTCAGAATATTTTTCATTACAAAACTTGTTTGTTTACGAACAGTTCTCAACTGTTTTCAACAAACAAGAGGCTGAAAATAGATGTTGATCAAAAAAAAAAAAATATTTAACTTGGGGTTTATAAATAATGACTGGGGGTGTTTGGATGGAACTACTTGCCCACCCCTGGAGTCTCATGCACAGCTGACGCCGGGCTTATTTACTCCTAACTGGGTATTCAAGATAAAATCATGTATCACAGAAAAAAACTACCTCTTTAGATCCTTGGTGTGTGCTGTGGATAGGTGACCATTGCTATTCATCACCTCGTAAAGATTATTACCAACTATTTTATGAATTACTACTTTTATAAATTTCGGGCTGAGTTTTGCATTGAAGTGTTTTGTAGCATCACTCAACACCATGTTTCTCTTATACACTGTTTCACCTACATTAAACGAAATTTGCCTACTACGGAGGTTATAGGTATGCTCGTACTTCTCGTGGGCGTTTTCTAGGGTAGATTTCAGATAGTTATGAAGGATGTTCATTTTCGCTACTTTTGGTAGCCAATTTATCTCGGACTGATTTAGTCCGCCCAATTTTCTCAATAATTTGTAATCATGCCCATGCTCAATCATGCGTTGGCCGAAGAGAGCTTCGTATGGTGACATAGTAAGAGCAGAGTGTATGGTGGTTCTTAAGGCACTGCTTATGGAAGACAGATGGATATCCCAGTTTGTTTGCTTTGGGTCGACGTACGACCTGATGGCCGCCAATATTGAGCGGTTAACCCTTTCGCTCGCATTCGGTTGGGGAGAGTAGGCCGCTGTCTTAACGTGGTTTACTCCATAAGTCTCCAGAAGTTTCGAAAATTCGTGTCCGACGAATTGGGTTCCGTTGTCGGACATAATGCTTTCAGGCACACCAAACACTAGAAAAACTTCCTCTTGTAGGAAACGTACTGCGCTTAACGCATTTGCCTTCCGTAGAGGTTTTATTATCACGAATTTGGTCAATTGGTCCAATACAATAATTATGTAAGAATTGCCGCTTTTTGACCGAGGGTAGGGACCAAGGAAGTCAATGTAGAGATGCTGGAAAGGCCTCTCCACGTTGAATCCTTGACCCATCTCGGCTCGTAAAGTTATATTTGATGCTTTGCTAGTCTTGCAGGTTTCGCATTTGTTGATAAAAGACTTGACTTGTGTATACATATTAGGCCAATAAAACTGATTTCTTAATCGATAGAGAGTCTTGGTCAGTCCTCCATGTGCAGCTCGTGGTGGATTGTGCGCGAGGGTTATCAGTTCATCGGTCATCACTGACGGTACCCAGAGCTTCCAGACTAGATCATCCTGTAGGGGATTACCCACTACATGTTTCGTCTGCTTATAGATGTAGCCATCTGAAACTTTAAGCTCTGGTAACCGCTCTTGGTTTGCATTGATGTGGTCGATGAGCTGTTGATATTCGGCAGACTTAAAATGTGGACTGTCCAGGTCGATATGAAGGACTTCGGCTGGTTCGACTTGAGTTGAAACGGATGCTAAGAATTGGTAATCTACCGACTCAGTTTCATAAACTCTAGACAGAGCATCTGGGACCACGTTCAGTGTACCCTTGCGGTGTTCCACCTCGAAGTCGAAGCCTTGAAGCCTCATACTCCACCTGGCTAGTCTACCAGTTGGATCTTTCAGACTCATCAACCACTTCAAACTAGAGTGATCAGTGATGACTCTGAACCGATAACCTTCCACGTATGCACGGAATTTCTCTATACCTTGGAAGGCGGCGAGGCATTCGCGTTCGGTAACGGAATAGTTCCTCTGCGCAGCGTTCAATTTTTGAGAAAAATAATAAATGGGGCGTTCAGCTCCGTTCTCATCCCGCTGGCAGAGAACACATCCGATACCGGACGCGGATGCATCGCACAAAATTATGAACTCTTTCTCGAAATCCGGGTTCACCAGAATTGGAGCGGAGGTCAGGGCTGACTTAATGTCGGCGAATGCTTTATGAGCTTCATCGTTGAAGCTGAAAGGTTTACCCTTCTTTAGAGTGTCGGTTAAAGGAGATGCTAGCGTAGAAAAGTCCTTGACAAATCTTCGGTACCATCCCGCCATTCCAAGAAATCGTCGAACTTGACGTTGGGTTGATGGTACCGGAAAATCTACAATGGCCGCAATCTTTGCTGGGTCGGCTTTTAAACATCCTTGACCTACCTTGTACCCTAAATAATGCAATTCGCTAAAACAAAATTTCGATTTTTCTACATTTATCGTCAGGCCTGCCTCGCTCAATTGGTTACTAACTACTTTAAGGATTTTAATATGCTCATCAAAAGTTTTTGATACAACTAACAAATCGTCCAAATAGACGAAGACTTGTTCTCTGAGGGCTGAAGGAATCACGCGGCTCATCAGATAGGACAGAGATTGAGCTGCGTTACAAAGGCCGAAAGGCATTACCTTGAATTGATAGAGGGGACGCCCAGGTACTGTAAACGCTGTCTTTTCCCTGGATCCCGCCTCCAACGGAATTTGCCAAAATGCGTCTTTCAGGTCTACACTAGAGATAAAATGTGTATCTGAAAGACGCGACAACAGACCCTCGATATGCGCAATTGGGCCCGCATTCTTTTTAGTCACAGAGTTGACTTTACGGAAGTCGAGACATAGCCTGTTCTTACCCGGTTTCCGAACTAGAACTACCGGTGAACTCCAGGAACTATTACTTTCCTCGATGACTCCCAACTCTAACATGCGGTCCAATTCCGCATACATGAGGGCCTGAATTGCTGGAGACACGGGATAATGCCTTTGCTTAATAGGCATTGCGTCTCCCGTATCTATAACGTGTTCAAGCAAGCTCGTTCTCCCTAGTCCTTTGGCCGCAAACGATGGAAATCCGTTGATGACTTCCTTCAGCCTTCTTTCTTCAGATAGAGATAGCTTGCATCTATTTTTGTATTCTTCATTCTCATATGGTGACGGACTCACGCTCATTCCGGAGATTATGTGGGGAGCTAATTGGAACTTGCTCCAAAAATCTACTCCTAGGTAGAGACGTTGCGACAGAGTAGGAACTAAATAAAAGTCCATGGACTTACTCAATCCTCTGTAACTCACGATCGTCGTGATCACTCCAACTATGTCCTGCTTGCTCCCGTCCGCTGTAGAGACTGAGGACGAAACTTTCTTAATGTTGACGTTCTTTGCTTTGAGGTACTCAAGCTTATTTGTGCCGATGCAACTTATGCTCGCTCCTGAATCGAGCAGGCCGAGCCATTCGTCTCCGAAGATTTCTACTGTCACGTACGGTCTTGGATCGCTTGACTTGCTCTTTATGGTGGCTGTTGCTATACTCCTATATGTTCTCCTCTTTGCTTCGAATCGTCTTCTGGTATCGCGGATCTTCTTGGACACGGTTGGAGTGTTCATGATGCGCTTTCTGGCCTCATAATACTCCCTTAGGCGTGTATGGAATGATTTCCGCGGTAACTCAACTTTTGCTTTATTAATTACTTCATTATCAATATTGGAACTTAACTTAGATTTATCTGACTTCATGATGGTGATAGGCTTATTAGATTTCAGAATTTTAATAGGCTTTTCATTATCAGTAGAATTCAGATTTGGGTTTTGTTTACTTATACTATTAGTGGTAATATCATCTTTACGGGGTTCTCGAATCACTGTTCCGGGTTTTGAAGACCCGAACGAATCCCCCCGGAAGAAAGATTGTTCTGCTGGCGGTTTTCCGAACATTTCGGACAGTTCTGGGTGACATAATCTGGCAGACCGCACTTGTAGCAAAACAAGCCGCTTCTCGGGTTTGTACAATCCCTGTGGATATGACCCACGCCCTTACACTTCCAGCATACAACATTCGCAGACTCTCTCCTTAACGCTTCGATCTGTGCTGGAGTAGCTACTGCCTGGGAATCAACTGCTGGTTCCATTTCGCTTACTACACGCTTCGGTTGCGTGTTCCAAGCGCCAGGTACAAATTTTGGTCGTGTAGACTCTCTTTTGTCCATATACTTTTCTATGGTGCGACATACGTAAGCCATTTGAGGAAGGCTGCTCGTATTGAACGTAATGAGCAATTCGCCCATACGCCTATTTACGTTATTCTTGATCGTATCGACCATTTCACTAGGCTGCTTGGGAACACGCATTCTCGAATTGAGAATCATTAGCGCGTCGTAAAACTCGTTAAACGACTCCCCAGGCAGTTGCTTCCGATCGTTAATTTTCCTCGAGAGCTCACCGTCGGTTTCTAAACTCCTGTATTGTTCCAGGAAGGCTGACTTCAAAGTAGTCCAAGGCACGTTCGGGTTGTTCTTTAAATACATCCAGTACCATGTTTCCACAGGTCCAGAGACGAAGTGGTGAAAATTCAGAACTATATCGTCCCATGGGACATTGTAACTACTTCGAATGACTTCTAACCGGAATAAAAAGTCGTCCACTGGAATGTTTCGACCGTCAAAATTGATTCCCCATTTGTGGTACAACGGGTACCTTCCTGGAAAATGCGAGTTCGACGCGGTCGGTGGCCGTGGAGGCGAACTTGCTCCGGAATTATTTTCGTTTTGCATCCCACCCACTCGAGTAAGGAATGCTTCTAAATCGGCCGCTTGAGCCATATCCACCGGGTGCACTACCGGGTCGATCGAATTTCTTTCTTGGTTAGCGTTACCAGAGGTGCCATTTGGCAAGTCACTTCTTTGTGAAACAGATCTCCTGTTTCTTGACAAGATTGGGTTCGTTGGATTCTGAGGTAAATTATTTTCCCTGCTCCTACTGTTAGAGACTCCAGGAATGTTCAAGTTGTTTCTAAGGGGGTCCGCATTATTGAAATGGGATGACGCAGATTGGGTTGGATCAGCAGGCAGGAAGGTGGTTCTAGGCTTATTAATCTGATTTAATGCTGCACGTGAAGTGCTTGCTCCTGAATGAACTTGAGTGTTAGCAGTAGTACTGCGCATTAAGTTAGCCATTTTCTCCAAGAGCTCATTTTGGCTCCTTGCAAGTTCTTGCTGGAAGAATTTCCTTTCTTCCTCTAACTGAGAATTTATTGACGCACTTACTACGTCGTGAACGTAATTTGACCAACCATGCCTGTCTGCTATTAACACGTTTTGAAGGGGTGCATTCGCTGCATTTCCTTCGATTCTTGGGGAGGGTGAATTGTCTCCCAATAAAATATCCATTGCCGCTTGCTCCATTGCTTCGTATTGTGGATCTTCGTTGTTTCCAACTTCAATATCTATATTATCCCCATTCCCAGCCATGATTCAAGGTTAAAAAAAAACTATTGACTTTAAATGTAGTACAAAAAAAAATCGTTCAAGAAAATTCGTTTTATTTCTCAAAAGGGTCGTTTCAGGGTAGGTATGTATATGGTAAAAGAAGGAAATCACTTATATAATAAGAAAACTTAAATCTAATCTTTTGGGTTTTGGCTCAACTTGAAAGCGAGTTTGGTAAACTCCTCTCAACAAACCAACGGTAACCAATAGTAAATAACTTACTAAACTTTCAAAAATAAATGAAATGTTTTATTTTTCTTACTATGAACGTCACCAAAATACTTAAACTTAACCTAATGTTACTTAAACTCGAAAATACCTGAACTCCATAATACTTAAATTCGAAAATATTATATCCAATAAACTTCAAACTTAAACGTACTCAACTTACTAAATCTGATATATCTAAACTTATGGTCGCTAACTTCAACGAAACTTAAACTTAATCTGAAATACTTAGACTCAAAAGAAATTCAAAAATCAAATGCTTAATTTCAGAAACACTTAAGTTTCAACTTAACTTAACTTAACTAACTTACTAAACTTAACTAGACTTAACTAAACTGCACGTCGAAATTCAGAAGTACTCAAACTTCAACTCAACAAAAATTCCAAGAGTCCAAAAAAAAAATTTTCTAGAAGTACTTAAACTTCAACTTAACAAAACGTGTTATAACGACCTGTCGGCACGCAGAACCGGACAGCCACCGTTAAACACACTAACCGTACAGGACTCACAGTCGACAAGCACGCAGAACTTGTCAGCCACCGCTATCCCAAAACCACAAACTAACTAATCTAAACAGTTCTTCGATCGACAGGCACGTATAACCTATCAGCCACCGTTGAACCAAATACTAAATTTCAAAAAGAACTTACGATAACTACACTTAAACTTTCCGCCAACTGGCAATACTTAACTTACTGCAAAAGAAATATACTCAAATTCAAAACTTAACTGAATATGCTTTAACTTCATAAACTAACTCAATACTAACTCGATAATACTTATTAATACTTATTCAAAAATAACTCAATAATATTCGTATATTATCAAAAACTTACTTATCATCAAAACGGTCGGAGAGTCGACCATCATCTTAGGCAGCAGCGCGACAGGACCAATGAATCATTCGCCTTCAGCGACATGGTTCACAAAGTCCAAAAAAAAAAACTTTTAATTTAACTTTAATAAAACTTGCTTCTTCCTTGACGACAACAGACAACTCAAAAATCAAGCTTGGTCAAGTGAATCTTACCACTGCAACAGACGTGCGCCGAGAATACATCATCAGCCACCGGTCAATGTATCAGAATTCACTTGACTTCTACTACACACACGAGAAAATCTAAACTGCAAAACAAAATTATGAGAGGTGTAAAAAGGGGTTTCGAAATCGAAGCGGAGTAATCAAATCAAACTAGCTGCTTCTGCAACAGACGTACATCAGGAATAACATCACTAATTACCGGTCAAAAGGTTCACTAGGCCAACTCTATACTCCTATTCTATTTTTCTAAGTGTGCGTTTCAGCAACTGACGACTGGACGAACAACTTCAAATCCGGCCCGGACAGAAACGTTCCTTAAAAAAAAACTGAGGTTCCGCCAGAGTGTATTAGCTCATAGCGACAGACGAGGATCACGACTCAGTCACAATAATCCCCCGGACAATGATATGCTAGGTTACACTCTGCGGAATTACTCTAGAATAAACTTCGCCGCAAAAACAAATCTGCAAAAAAAAAAATTTTTGCCTAAAACACATAATCAAAAATTCCAAACAACTAATCCAAAATTTATTAATCCAAAATCTTACAGGCTCTAAGTCTTCGGGCCCCACGTTGGGCGCCATCTGTAACGTAGACTAAAGAAAATATTATTATTGATTATTTAATAATCAATAATAATATTATAAAAATAATGATAATTTTAAGTAAGAAGAACAGAAAACCGAAACCTCTGCGATATGGCAAACCGAGACATCATTACAAACCATTCCTCCTGCCCATTCTCATAAATTTATTCATCTTCATCTCATCACAGCTCACACGCATCACAGCAGCACTCCACTGACAGTGCACACATTCCACCTAATATCTAAACTCAATAGGTCCAGGAATCGTATGCCACCTGTCAGCTTTGCACTACCATGATGCGTGCAATTGTTTATTAGAGGTTTGGTACACGCAGGTGTTACTATATACCGATCGCCAACACAAAACCGTACGGAACGAAACAAACCCAAAAGCAAAATATTCTTATAGAAATTGTCAATAACTCAAATACTCAAACATGGACGCTGAATATTCAGCTCATCCATCGAACAAACTCAGACTTCATATCTTCAGACACAAACTAAATCTATACCAAACTTGACTTAAACGGGATGTGTACCATTTACAACCTTGAGGGAAATTCACTACGACTGCCAACCATTCTTACGTTTACCTAAGCCGATGCTACTCGCCTTTCCCGGAATATCAATAGGGATATCAGTGTTTAAGTCGTATGAATTTCTCCTCTGAGATGGAAATGTCTCCTGCCGCCGAGGTTCTTATGACTTCTAGCACCAGAGGTATAGTTACCCTCTGGCGCGTCCAAGCCATAATCGCCTCGACGGTGCCTACTCTTCCACAGTCGCTTCGATCCGTTGTGGGGTGCCATCGCTTACGCTCGCCGGGTGGGGAGTGGTCCTTGCTACAGGAAGATATAGGCTTGTGTTACATGTTTAAATAACGGATCTACGGCCAGGGTGGACTTGACCTTGGGGGGGATATTTTAGTTGAGCTGGGGCCCGAAGTATTCAGAGAGCTATAGCAAGTTGTATTTGGGTTGTTGGATCATCTGTCTCGCAACCGAGACCGACGTAAGTACATAGCTGTTTAGAATCCTGTCAAGGAGAAGAAGTGTGGGGACCATAGGTGGTCGTGGCCCCTGAGTATATATAAAAAAAATCATTCAAAGAAAAGGTCCTATAGTATCTACTATTACTCGATTTAGAAGCGTAAAAACTCAGAACAAAAGGGGGGGAGGGAACAAGATGTTGATGTCCCTCAAGCCTTCTATTACCCACCCATGAACAGAGCACGGAACAACTCATGCTCGTTCCTGCGGATTCGCATTGGCTTATGTGCATATTTGGCGAATCCCCCAAAATCAAACAAACGTAAGGAAAACTCCTTACACTACGCTAGACAACATAACTAAACTGAACTCACAAATTCAAAAAACGTACCAAAAATTACCGTACGGGAAACTGGACTTCCATGACCGCTGCTGTTCTTCGGCTCCAGCCGACTCTCCATTGACCTAAAAATCACTCAACAAATCATACTGATGCTTCGTGCATCACTGGCAAAACAATACTCAATAACTCATAAGAATATTCCATATTCTTTAATTATCCGTAAATAACAACACTAAAAAGTTTTCATGAAACGTTATAAAAATTGTTTTTAATAATCAACAAAAATAATCAACTGTTCTTAAATAATCTAAAGTCTTAATGTAGCTTAAAATTGTACCCTTACCATAGTTCTTAAACCAAAAAGAAAAACTCAATTTAATTTCGATAGGATTATCAAAACTGAACCTCAAAACTTTTTAACATGTCAAATTTTACTGTTACTCGTATTAATACTCATATAATTCGCTCCCAAAAGCGTGTCTCTTTCTTGTGGACACTGGGGGCAGCTACTCAAAACTTGGAAACACAAATTAATTTTCTTATATACTAAAGCTTTTCGTTCGACTCAATTATTCTTTTCAGTCACTGACGTATTTCACAAAAAAAAAAAAAAAAAGGAAGAAAACTCTATAAACACTTGAGACTCTCAAGCGGAGTATGCTACTTATCGTCCCGAATCTGATTCAGAACGATCTTGGATTCAATCCGTAAATAAAAAAAAATCAGTAAATACGGTCGTTTAGGAAAATTCCATAAACAGGACCTCGCTTTTCTTGATGTTGTTCAGTGCCGCTTGTGGCAGGTATTGTAATCTTGATGCTTATGTTTGTATCTAACACAATTATTCACTAGTCTTATCTTTCACTTCATCAAAAAAAAACTTTGTATCTTTACCAATCAGTAATCTTAAACTTTCATCAATCAAATATATATGGTCAAAATATGTAATTTATATAATTTGTAATATGATGGAAAAATATGGAACGAACTCACCCAAAACTTTGCTGCCGAAGTGCACCTCTGGATCAAAGCTGGAACTGCGTTTTCTATACAGATGGTTAAATTATATAGTCATACAATTTTGACGATGTTTGATGATGAATGTCACTGATTCTACTTTACAAGCCTTACTGGCTTCATACCAAAACAAAAGTTAAAAGTTGTACTGATTTACTTGATTCACAAAAAAAACAAAACTAGACTAGGGTAAAGTCTAGTGATCAAAATTACGTTACACTTTACTGGGTTATGGTTTTCACTGATTTGCTTTTTTTCTTGTATTTATAGTGTGCTTCCTGAATCTTGCTTTTCTCTACGTCTTGTGTTATTATAATGCCCCAAATCTTCTCTTTCTCAACTCTTCTTCGTTCGTACTTGTTCAATCTGTACCTTTAAAACGTTTCTTGAGACCTGGAATTTAATGGTTTCCGGAAAAATGACCTTCTACTTATGGACACCCTGTCAGAATTGAAACGTTAAATTCTTATTCAACAAAAGTTATCTAACTACATATAAATCTACATATTCCAAATAAAGATATCTAAAATACTTGATAATTATATGAATGATACGTAGTTAAGATGGTGACGTCAGGGGTGATGATGTTGTTTGTAGGTAATTGTACTGGGACGATACTGCGTTGAACGAAACGCCGCTACTCCGCTCTCTTCAGCGTCTCCCAGAAAAATTCCGTTTACTGACGATAACTCGCATCGAACTGATGAATGTGTGACGGATCTGGTGTATTGTCGTTCGACACAGGCTCTATTTTGTTGATTAGGTTTAGCAGAACGTCCAAAGAGGAATTTTTGGAAGAATGATCATGTGCCGGAGTAGGTTGGAAATGTCGAAGAGCTTTATTCTACCATTCAGAACTTTTAGCGTTACAACCAAAAAGCATTAATGCACCAATATGGAGAAATAAAATTTTTATTTTATTTTTTTAAGAAAAAAAAATCACCGGCGCAACTCCAGGAGAGGTTAACCTGAAAAATGGAGAAACATGCGTTACTCCCGGGTAACTGAGGCAACTTACAGGGTTAATTAACACGCCATACCTTTATCTTTCACACACCAACCTTGCAGGGCAACTTCCTTATTCTTTCACATAGAACGAATTTCTCGACTGCGGAATTCTCCTTCGAACTCATCGATGGGAATTCCTCGCTAATGATGTAAAAATTCAGTATGTTGTGCCTCTGCCGAAAGCGCAATTAAACGGCTGGAGGTTGGGACAACCGCGTGGCGATGACGCCTTTGATTTGGTCGGCCACTCCAGGGGCACGCCGGAATTCTTTTTGGATGTGGAATGGATTGGAAAGTCTTCGCAGCACTCAGTTTTCTTTTATTAATTCACCCACCTAAATTGTCATAATATGTATTATGCTAATGATCTATTATGGCGTTAAGCCAACTAATAGGTTTTGCATTTCAAAAATGCTTCAACCCAAAAAACAATAAAAAAAAACTATTGGACTCACCTGGTTATAAGGGCTGTCTCGCATGCTCCATGCAAGAAATGTGGGTAGAGAAGAACTTCTTCTGGTGACTGGTCGACGGAAAAGACTTTATCATATCCGTCGCCAGTCACAGGAAGCTTCGGAGGAATTCTTTTCTTTTCCTCAGCTTATAATAAAAAAACTTTTTGGTAGGGAGATCAGCCATATTGGCTTATTGCTGATATCGCCCGAACCAAACGAGCGAAGTTGGTACCGGTCGTGGTGCCAAAAATTAAGATTCGGACGCGCTCCGAAAATACCTACGTAAGGTCGGATGAATGTGTTCATACATTTGCCGCAAACGTAAAGTTATGCGTAAGTGGATGTTAACGTAATGGATTGTCTGTGATTTATGCAGAACAATATTTTTAATGTTTGTGCTTGTATGAATAATAAAATTATTATTCATGAAATTTGATGGAATTTCCGTGTAGGATTTACAAATTGTTGAAAAGTAGACATATCTTAGAAAATCAGTGTAATTGGTGGTATGTGAAAATCGAGGGCACGCATTTTGGTGCGGTTCTGCACAGATAGTGTTGGCATGTAAATTCAAAAAAAAGGAACAGCATTGTGGATGATGACATGAAATTTTGCTTTCTAGGTGTCATGTCATTTGTAATGAGTTTGGTGGTGTGTTTGCGGGTTGGTTGGGTGAAGGAGGTGGTGTGTCAGAATATTTTTCATTACACCCGGGAACAATATGAATGGCTGGGTGAGAGTATTTGCAGCTGCATTTCCTTTCCTTGAAGTATTGATTCCTTACCGGTAACGTATGCAGAGTAAAACTTGTATGCGACAAAGAGAGGAAGGTTGGTGTGCGCATTTGGCCATTTGCTTCTACCTAAGCAAGTGGTTAAATGCACATATATTAAGGCTAGCAGGCCTTGAGTATTGATGGTGCTCTTCTGGAAGTGACTTCACGGTTGCGAAGCTCCACCGGGAGCTATATTCTAGTACCACGGGAGATAGGCTCTCCTGGGTCATGAAGTTTTGGCTTCGTCACCTGGGAACTATCTATGAGGTAGGCCCCCTTGTGGGAGTATCGTGTTGGTTGTGGTTAAGCGAATGAGGTAACTTATGGTATCCAAGGATTTTATTCTTGGATGCAAGAGTTGTTAGATAGACCTCGCCCCTCACCAAGGAGTGTGAACATGCCTTAACATGTTCCATAAAATTGTTACTAAGATATCAACCTTAGGGTAGATATTAGGGCTCTGGTCTTCGCCTAATTTGACTGTATGCGAGTAGGCTCGCCATGGAATTAATTTTAGGTGTCCACGTAAAGCTTGCCCTCATACTGTAGTTACATAGGAATTCGTACAGTTCTGTTAATTTTTTTTTGGATTTTGTTGGGTTGATAAGAGCAAAAAAAAGGTGGTTGCCTCGAAGTGTCTATGTGGGTCAATAGCTGGATATTATAGGGCGGAGTCCACACCCTATGAGTGAAATTTAAAACTTACTGATTGTATAAATTCAATTTGATTTTTTTTTTTTTGAAGTCCTGCATCTGACTACTAATCTCTCTAAATCTCATTGAACTATTTGCATGTGATCTTGACTTGGAAAAAAGTGCCCTTAGATGTTTCATTTTTCCAATCCAATCTCAAAATATTCGTTTTTATTGTGTTTAGTCTTTCTATTTTTCGCTCTTTAAATCTTTTAAGGCCAAAGGCATTTTACAAAACAGAACTGTCTTTTGTAGAATTCAAGGCAAGATAGCGTCATGAAATGAAGTTCGCAGTAAGCATTCTATCGAATAAACTTTCCAAGAATATATCTATTTATAATTTTTCTCGGTTTCGCAAGACTTTCATTTAGGAAACACGTGAAATTTTTATAGAATCTTAAATTAACATGTCAAAGAAATACACATACGAGTAGGATTAAGACAAGTTAATAAAAAGAAAGGATGCTAAAAAAAAATAATGCAAAGCAGGAAAAGTATGACGATTGTGTTTCATAATATTTTTTTTTTCTTCTGCTTGCATGGCGGTGGGTAATGAAGCAATTCGTTAAAAATATATCCTTTTCTGTTGTATCCATATATGTATGTATAGACAAGACATGTGAGAAACAGCATGGTATCCATATTTTACGTTATCAAAATTATGTTCAGTCTATTTGCCTGTGAATGCATTTGACAGGTTAGCATAATGATTGCCTACTCATGACGCTAGCTATGGTACTTTGCTGGGTGTGTATAGAGTGAGGGATTACATATTATAAGAATAAGTAGTGTAATGATGATGATGAATTGTAAAGCTGATTTGCGTGAATTCGTGCTTAACTATTTCTTTAAGAACGGAAAGGCGAATATGCGCACTAAGCTTTGTTCGTGTGACATTTTTGCTTTGACAAAGGATTCAGAACTTTATGGAATTTTCTAGATAAATCCTTGTAACAGGTTCAGCCGCGAGCATTGTTTGGTTTATTGTGAACGAGGTATTAAATCAGTCTTTATTGGGACCTTTTCTTGTGAGGATTTCCCTTGAGAACATAATCAGTATTTACATCCGATTTTATGAAAAAGAAAAAAATTGAAAAAAAAAAAAAACAGGAAGTGAAGTGAAAACAACCACAAAAAAAAGCTCATAGACGTTTGATTTAAGTTTTGCTGCTTTTGATAATTTAGGTAATTTTTTGTTTTAAAGTGCATTTCAGGCCATTAGGAATGATGTTATCTCATTTATATCAACTAACAACTATTTACCTCATAGATACTACTTTCGAAGGGAATTTGATCAATTTCGTATACGTGATCGATTTTCAGAAAGAACTGGGTAGTATTGTATTGCCACTATAGTTTGGCTTGACTTTGGATTCCTGTAAAACAAAGTTTGAGGCTTATGGGATTTATAAATACACTCCAAGTTATTGCCTTAAATTCTTAAAAGTGATCTTTGTTTTGCATGACATTTCTCAGAAAATTAAGTGAAATCATTAGAAAATACTGAGTTTCAAAACACTAAGCTGATTTTAAGACATCTCTGAAGACATTATTTTTACTTGCGGTTATAATAGAATCACACTATAAGGCAAGTTATGCATTAGTAAAGAAAAAATTAACAATCCACATAACATAACGATGATGGGGAAGTCGAAAAAAGTGGGTTGGACAATTCTGTCTGTCTGTCCGTCCGTCTGTATCGGCACCTACAGCCTAAACGGCTGGACCGATTTGCTTCAACATACTTGGTACATAGTATTATTTTGACGTCCTACAGAGGGGTTTTTGGAATTAGCATTCTAGCTCTAAAAATAACGGTAACTGCCATACGATTTTTAAGGAGATATTGATTTTTCCCAAAAACGGCTCCTACGATTTTGATAAAACTTTGTGAATGGTGTTTTTTTTGTGTAAACTTTGCGTTTTGGTTGGAATAAATGTTTCAGGAAAAGTCTTATAACGGTAACTCCCATAGTAAAGGGTTTTTGAAATTAAATTTTCTCGTAAACCACTTAGGGTTTCGATGAATTTTTTAATGTAGGCGCCCTTAAATAATGTTAAAAACGGGTTGGATCAATATTTTTTAAATTTCATTTTTCTGATAAAAACTAAAAGCTAGAAGCTGGCATACTCAAAAAATAAAGTGCACGACTGGGTCGGACAAACTTGCTCTAATGTGAGACAGTGATCTTGGGGTTTGAGATTTTGGAAAAAAAACACGGAAAAAATGATTGAAATTTTATTGATCACTTAAAAATCAATAGTTAAAACGTTTTTTGTGAGAAATTGAAATAGGCCATCTTATTTTGTTTCCTGTTAAGAATTTTAAGAAATTTTTTTTTTTCAAAATCGTTCGACCAACTTTTTTTTGAAAAACTTGTCCAAAATATATTCCGAATTGTTTTTCAGTATGCCAACTTCTAGCACTTTGTAGGTTTTATCAAAAAAATAAAATAAAAAAAATTGCTTAAACCGTTAAAAAAAATTACATTTAAAAAAAAAAAAATTAAAAAAACTGTTTTTAAAAAATTTTAAAATTTATATTATTTCGTCTTTAAAAGGGCTTCTACATTAAAAATTTGGGGAGAGTACGATAACTTTGGCGCCAGGATTTGATAAAAGTTTTGTATAGAGGGGTTAAATACAAACATTTTTTACTAGTGGGAGGTGGGTCTATCTCACCCCGTTTAGAAGGTAGGGGTAATTTTCGAAAAAATGTTTTAAATCAAAAAAAAAATATTAAAAGACAACGGCAACACCTAAAATAAAGAACTATACCGGGTTCGAAAGCCAGAATTCTGCTCTTTAATTTTCAATTTCAATTTTTTTTGTTTATGCCAATAGTTTTCAAAAAAAATTGCATTCAAACTCAAAATTCTGATAAAAAAAGAACAAAAAAGTGTAGACCATTTTTTTCCAAATTGTGAAATTAAATGCCGAATTAGTTTTTCATGAAACCAAGTAATTTTGCATCTTTTAGTTTTTGAGAAAATTGAAAATTACTAAAACTTCTTGCTTATGAGGTTTTTGTTTTTTGGTATTTACGGTGATCTGGCTTTGAGGATTGATGTCATCTTTGTTATTAAAGTACAGCAATTCATTTAGCGTTACCCAGAATGCACCACGAGGAGGTAGAATTGCATTGCATTCCACGTCTCAGTCAGTCAGTTTGTAAGTAAGTCAGGTTTTAGCTGAAAATAGTCAAGTCAATTTTTAATGTATAAATCAGGTATTTAAGTCTCGTCAATGAAGTCATCGTCCGTACTGGTGATGTTGCTGTCGAATTCGTTGAGTTCATACTTTGACCATAAAAACTGTTCGAGATATCTAGGTATAATTCTTCATTGTAAACGGTGCGAGATGGGCCCCCCTCCCATAGTAAAAAATGCTTGTATTTAACCCCTCTATAAAAAACCGTTATCAATTCTTAGCGCCAAAGCTATCGTACTCGTGCCAAAAATTTCATCGAAATCCGTCAAGTGGCTTACGATAAATCTGATTAAAAAAAACCGGTCCTAGGGGAGGTATACCGTTATAAGACTTTGTTAAGTCGAATAATGCTTTTTCTTAAAATAATGTTCATCAGGTCAAACGAATGTAGTTTGTGCTGTTCGGCAATATTAACATGGTAGCTGCAGCTATATGAACTCCCACACGCGCCAGGTTAACTAAGCTGAATTGCATAGAGTGCATTGGTTTGGCTTGCTTTAAAAATATTGAATAAAGAAATGAGTGCTATTTTACCAAGCAAAGCGGACGGTTGTTTTAATTCCTTCGGTTCGGTTAGTAAAATAAACAGTTTAAAAATAAACCTTTAACATTTTCCTGAAGAATCTATTCCAACCAAAACATAAAGTTTGCACATATTTGCACTATTCAGAAAGTTTAATCAAAATCGTACGAGCCGTTTTTGAGAAAAATTATTTTTTCACTAAAAATCGTTTTAAAGCTAGAATGCTAATTTCAAAAACCCCTCTGTTAGGACGTCATAATAATACTATGTACCAAGTTTGAAGCAAATCGGTCCAGCCGTTTAGGCCGTAGGTAACTATACAGACAATCAGACATACGGACAGACAGACAGACAGAATTGTCGGACCCACTTTTTGCGTCTTCTCTTTCATCGTTATGTCATGTTTGATTGTCCAATTTTTTACGAATGCATAACTTGCCTTATAAAGTACCTATAATAGCAAGTACAAATTGGAATATGTTTTCGAAAAGTTTAAAAAAAACGTTATTTGAAAAAACCGGTCCGACGATTTTGAAATTCTTTCCTTAAAATTCAAAACAGGAAAAAAACAGTTGGCCTAGTTCATTTTTTCCAAAAAACGTTTTAACTATTGATTTTTAAGTGATCAATAAAATTTCATATCATTTTTTCCATGCTTTTCCCAAAATCTCAAACCATAAGACCACTGTCACACATTAAAGCAAGTTCGCCCGACCCAGTCGTGCACTTAATTTTTTTTTATTATGCAATCACACTCAAAGGGATATGACTACCCTTCTAATGAATTAACATGTGCGAGCGAGGAGAGAAGGATTAGAAAGATAGGAAAGAAAATTACGGTGGATTGAGATTTTAGGTGAAAATTATCTCAAGAAAATCCCACGGGTGGCATCCAGTTTAAACTGGGGGAATAAATAAAAATGCTGCCTATGCTGGGTTTGAACTCAAAACTCTAGGTTAAGCAACCAAGCACTGCATCTACCATTGCCACCCGCTATTCATGCTATTGCTTCCGCCTACATCAGGGTGAGGCGGTCCTCGGTCCTTTGCGGACAGCTTTGTACCTAGGAAAAGCTCGAAGAAACAGAAATAGGCTAGAGTAATTCTCCGGCTGATCTCTGCACTTAATATTATGAGAGGTCATAGTGGAACCCAAATAATCGGAAAATTTGATGTTTCACCTTCGTCTTTTACTGGTATATCACACACGTAGCGCTTTTGGCAGCTCTAGTTCTGCAGAATTGCCTAACAAGGTTTGTTCTCAGCTGTCTGTGCCTTCCGGCTTCCATCACTAAAGCAAGTGTTTCGTAGTGGTCGCCTAGTGAAACCCAAAACATCAGAAACGGCGTTTTTGATGGCCAGTTTGATAATCTTTAGAGTAGTACTTCGGGCAATTATCATACTTCTATTTTCCCAGAAGATATCTGATTGTTGGATCTTTTTCCCAGTTTCCAAGTTGGATGTGGACGCAATTTACCGAGATGATATCAAATCTGGATTAAATGCGTGACACAGCGTTCGCTTATGTAGCAATATCTGCCTTTAACTTTTAATCCAAAGAAACAAAATCAAAATTTAAAAAAATACTAGTTATACTAATTAGTTTATTAGAATTATTAAGATCTCTTTACACAACTCATATTTCGGTTGAAATAAAAAAGGATTTACATTTAATTTTTGATGTTGTGTGTGTGTGTGTGTGCGTGTGTGTACGTGTACGTGTTTGTTGAGAGTGAAAAATAATATCTTGGGAGATAACGGGTGGTTTTTTAAGAGCTTGAGAACTTTAAAAAAAAAAAAAAAACGCATAAAATTTGCAAAATCTCATCGGTTCTTTATTTGAAACGTTAGATTGGTCCATGACATTTACTTTTTGAAGATAATTTCATTTAAATGTTGACCGCGGCTGCGTCTTAGGTGGTCCATTCGGAAAGTCCAATTTTGGGCAACTTTTTCGAGCATTTCGGCCGGAATAGCCCGAATTTCTTCGGAAATGTTGTCTTCCAAAGCTGGAATAGTTGCTGGCTTATTTCTGTAGACTTTAGACTTGACGTAGCCCCACAAAAAGTAGTCTAAAGGCGTCAAATCGCATGATCTTGGTGGCCAGCTTACCGGTCCATTTCTTGAGATGAATTGTTCTCCGAAGTTTTCCCTCAAAATGGCCATAGAATCGCGAGCTGTGTGGCATGTAGCGCCATCTTGTTGAAACCACATGTCAACCAAGTTCAGTTCTTCCATTTTTGGCAACAAAAAGTTTGTTAGCATCGAACGATAGCGATCGCCATTCACCGTAACGTTGCGTCCAACAGCATCTTTGAAAAAATACGGTCCAATGATTCCACCAGCGTACAAACCACACCAAACAGTGCATTTTTCGGGATGCATGGGCAGTTCTTGAACGGCTTCTGGTTGCTCTTCACTCCAAATGCGGCAATTTTGCTTATTTACGTACCCATTCAACCAAAAATGAGCCTCATCGCTGAACACAATTTGAACAATTTGAACATTTCGAACCGAACACTGATTTTGGTAATAAAATTCAATGATTTGCAAGCGTTGCTCGTTAGTAAGTCTATTCATGATGAAATGTCAAAGCATACTGAGCATGTTTCTCTTTGACACCATGTCTGAAATCCCGCGTGATCTGTCAAATACTAATGCATGAAAATCCTAACCTCAAAAAAATCACCCGTTACATTATGCAAAAATGAGGTAGATTCTTAGATACCTACATTTTTAATTAAATGAATGAATGGGAAAAATTATAATTATGGTTTTTAACATTCGTTTGAAGAAGTTGTATATCATGGCTCATTGGATTGTATTATAATGCTAAGTTTTGTGGGAATCCATTATTGTATGTAGGAAAGGAACAGAGGAAGTGCATCTTATGGAGAGTTGACTAATTATGTGCTCGGGAGAATTTTTTAAACGTATTACATTCAAAGGTTTTTTGAGGATTAATCGAGCTCTGACTACTTATTCAAGAGTTGAATATTTTGATCTCAGAAAAAAAGTAAACTTTCAGTTTAAACAATTATAATGTTGTTATAATGTTCCTAAGTATTTCAGAAGTGGGATACTTTCTTATTCTAAAATATTGGTTAGGGAAAAAAGTTAAAAGAGTGTTATATTGATGTCCGGCAAAACGACGAGTACTATTGAAAAAAGTTACATAGCAAAGTTGTAGGTAATAAAAAGATCTACAACTTTTGTATTATACACTTTTTTCACATAATTTCAAATTATATGTCAAAAATTGAAATAACCAAGTTTTTGGTTTATATTTTTCTTTTAAGCGGCATATACACTGGTCAAAATCTCATCAAGCATGTGAGAGTGTGTGCGTCATGATTGATGAAAAATCAAAAAAATTTGATTTTTCTTCAAGCATTCAACGTATACGTATTGCACACACTCTCAAATGTTTGATGAGATTTTGACCTGTGTATATGCCGCTTTACAAAAAAAAAGTTTTCTAAGTTGTGTCGGAAATCGAGATAAAATAATTTGTTTTTACCCTTAAACCCACCTTAACCCCTCCCCCTTCCAATACCCGACCACAGATCGGCCGTCATTTATTTTTCGTTTCATTTTTGTTACAATATTAGCTTTGTTTGTTGAACTTTACCCAGGTCGCCCTGGGTTTTCTTGACAAGAGTTGTCAAAAAAACCTGGGTTTTTCGGTTCTCAAAAAACGCATGACGGGGCTGCTGATGGTATATTTTTCACTACGCACAAAATCAAAAGTTTCCATTTTGCTTTATTTGTTCGATTTGTATTTATTTTCATCAAAATAAATGCATTCACTTGCATTTCATTTAGTTTTATCGAAAAAAAGACATGAAAAATCAAATACAGAAGAAAAATTCACAAGAAATGCTTGACAGCAAAAGTCACTTCAACAGCTGATTCGTTACCTCAACTCGCCCCAGCTAAATAGCAAGATCGACTTCAGGGTGACTTCAGGGCGACCCCATTTTTCAAAAAAACAGAGAATTTTGTATTGAGGGCGAGTTGAGGTAATTCAAAAAACGCGCTGTGGCGACCCCAGGGTGACTTCAGGGCTCAACAAACAAAGCTATTATCTTCCTTTTCCAATAGAAACCCAATCCTACTATTATTTTTTTTGGTTTCAAAAAATATCGACCCTGGTCTAATTGTCACGAATGTAAAATTTTCCCAGGCCCGTGTCATACCAACCAACCTTCAAAAATACGCTTTGAGTTTTCTGATCTGTATATAAAAAATGAATGAGCTGTCAAATGTCAAAGTTTTTACTACTATGGTTATTCTGTTCATCATACTAAAATTTGATTGCAATTTTGACTTCTTCACTCCCATTGTCACTTGTCTTTTTGACGTTTACACACACGCCGTCGTGAAACGCAAAACTCATGCAACAACTGAAATGTCAGAACGATAATATGATGCCTTGAGTCTCGCTGAAATGGCAGCCTAATTACCGCTGTAATATAAAGTTTTTTTTTCTCAAAAGGAATTTAAATCCTGCAGCCAGGAATAATTCCAACATCAAACTTTCTATTAGAAAAATCAAGACTACAACTGGGGTTAAGACCAGAAAAATTATAACTTTAACTCGCTTTCTACATCAGCTGGATTCTGGAGGTGGCAATTCGTTGTCTTTTTCCAAAACAAAACATTGATGTTAAATGTGGGCTTTTCTTATGGATGCAATTAGTTCTTCAAGGACGAAACAACGCTCATCACATGAATGACCGCGGGAATTTAGAAACCCATACAAGAAATTGCTTTTGCAGAGTTTTCCGAAATGTTTGGTGGACAACACAATGGACATCTCAGAATGTTTCATTTCCCTTGGTTTAAACAAGGGCTGGAAATGTTTGTTTACCTGTACGTAGCCCAAAGTTATCTGTAAGTAGTGTGTGTTTTAAAGTGCTTTTTGGTACACATGTACCATGTTACCTATCCTTTCTTGTCTATGTAGGATGGTATCCTTATTTTACTTTACTACAATTATTCTTTTTGCTTCTGATTGCATTTGACAGGAGAGCATGCTCATGAGTCATGATTATGACGCTGACAGGTGCTTTGGGTGTGTGTAATTGTAAATAATGTAAATGATACAGAGAGTTACAGAATTTATAAGTGAACTTTTGCATTTATGTAATTTTTTTTTGATATCTCCTGGTTTCTAAGGAATTTTTAAAATAGATTTTAACAGAATCAAGAGAGTATTATTTATGTTTAAATTAGAACAAGGTACAAATTAATTTGAGGTTTAACTCGGAGGAAAAAAAATGCAAAAAGTATTATTTTTAGTATTATTAAATGAATCGAACTCAATGAAAAGGAGTAAGGTAAGATAAGGAAAGATGGCAACCCTGTGAAATGTAGAACTAAAGTTAAGTAGGCCATCGCCCATCGGTGCTAGTGTTAATGAAATCATAGTGAGTTCAGGGGTTGAAATTGCAACTGATTAAATAAAGAGGAAACCTATTGGAAGATGATAATTCTGGATCTGGATTGGGATTCTGGAAAACATGTTGGAAATCAATAGATATAATCGTTAATGTATGTGTAATGTCGAGCACCGTGACCTTAATGTGCTTAGAATGCCAAATAGCTAAGAAGAATCATAGCAGTTGACAGATACAAGTGCAGTTACAAGTTCTTTGACACCGCTTTGAGCTAGCGTTTATGTACTCACAATTCTCTTAGCATATACGTAGATTGGCAAACAGAATATATGAAATTTGGTCAGTGAGTGTTGCTGACAATTTTAACTTTATTATCGAAGCAAGCAGAGGAGAAAATAATGAATTGAATATTTGGCAAAGGGTAAGCCCGTTAAATGTTTGATAAAGAGTTAGCCACTTGTAAGCAAGGATACTATTTTTTATAAACTAGCGCTTGCCTGTTTTTAAAAAACTTCTTTTATTTTATTTTATTGGAAATAAAACGGCACTTACGCGTTAGGGAATATAGAATATTGAAAAATTACAGTTCAGGCTGGGACTTGAGCAACAACACTGGGAACCTAATTTTGACTAAAAATGACCATAACATTTGAGAGAAAAAGAGTTTTTGTATAGGGCCATTCATTTTTCGGTTTCAAAATTACAAATTTATGCACACAGCGATACATTTTTGATAAACGTTTCATTTCTTTAATGATATTCAGATGAGTTATGCGAGATTTCTTGAGAAAAATGAGCTTAAAATCTATTTCACGAAATTTTACAAATCCCTTAAAAAAACACGGTTCCTGAAGAAATTAAGAACCATGCATTTTTTAGGATAAAAATTAACCTATGTATGTCATTTTCTGATCCCCAAACTGAAAAATTAAAACAAATCTATTCCACGGGAACCGTACATTTTACCGGGATAAAAAGTCTGTACTATTCCAGACTATAATCTATCTCTGTGTTAAATTAATTTTATCCATAGATTCGTTCAGCCGCTATGGTTTGATTGAGCAACAAACACCCATCCAAACTTTCACATTTAAAATATTAGTGTGAAAATAATAAATTCAAATGGACGCCTCGGAAAGATTCGAAACGCGGTGTTTGATTGTTAAGCGATCCATTGTAGTAAATGGCAAACAAATAAATTCAACTAATATTATGACACTTCAGATGACAGTTGAATTTGACAGGTGTCAAATGCCAGCGCTACCAACTTAAAACCACAAAATGAATGGCCCTGTATTTTCCTCCCATTTTTTCGCCAAATTTTAATTTAAAACATTATTGATTCCGAATAAGCAAAAAAAATCTCAAATGAGAAAAAATTCGAAAAGATTATAAAATTTTGTGTTTTTTTTTTTATTTCAGAGTTTGAGTAGAATTGTTCTACGGACAAAGGTACTAACGAAAGACAATTCAAAATGAGTTTGTGGGCAAGTATAAGTAGTGCGCCACAGCCGGAGGCGTATATGAAATCTCATTACGATCAGAAGGGCATGTATGAAATTCGAGTCTTCTGTTCAGCATGGATTGAAGAGCGATTGAGGTAAGTAAAAATAATTTCAAATATTCAAGTCTTAATTTTTTTTATTCGAATTATGCATATTATATATATGGATGTCAGAGCCGAAGCACTTAGTCTAAATGATGTACGTTGTACAGAAAAGTTCAGAAGAATACTAGCTTTATTCAAGTCCAAGTATATTTAGCTTAAGCAATTTGTTACAGGTAGCATTAGGCATTGCATATATAAACTATAGTATTCCCACTTGAGCTGCGCCATCTATCGACGAAAAACTAAGCTCCAGAATACCATGGGAAGCAACAACAACAATTTCCACCATTTTAATTGTTGTTGTTGCTTCCCATGGTATTCTGGAGCTTAGTTTTTCGTCGATAGATGGCGCACCTCAAGTGGTAGTACTATAGTTTATATATACAATGCATTAGGCCAGATCTGTTTTATAATGTTTTTTTTTTTTGAAAATTATTGACACCGGTTCGGGCAAAGGACGGAATTCTAGTTTGTAAAAGAAAGAATATTTCGTACTTATTTTTTAGCTCAAATAAGTTTGAGTAGGTTCCTATTTATTGAATACATAATTTCGAAAAATTTAAATTTTTCAAAATCTCAAACCACAAGACCACTGTCGTCACACGTTAGATCAAGTTCGTGCAACCCATTTGTGTTTATTAATATGTATTTGTCAGGCAAAATTTGCATTTAATTTGTTTTGGTCGGGTGTCATCTTGGTTTCAATTAGTTGAACTGGGCCAGGCAATTCATAAGGAGCGTCCTGGTTGCCATTGTGAGTTCATTACGCTGATCTTATTATTATTTTTGTAAGTTCGTACTTGCTTCCTGCTGAAACAGCTCTGGATCTTTTCTACTTCCGACTTCATTTCTTGCAATGTCACTTTGACGTCACAGAAAATGTGTCCTTGTGCTGTCAGGGAATGCTCATTCTTCAGACAGGGTCTTTGCTAACTAAAATGACTATTACACGAATGAACCAAATCTGTCATTCTTGTCCCAACATACACTGTCCAGCAAATTGGACATTGTTACTTTTGCAATTCGGTTTCCTTGCAAGGATGCATAACAATGACCATTACCCGACATGACCATTTTGACAGTTGGTGGTGAATGAAACCGCGCTGAAAAATGTCATTTTTTGTCTTGACCATCACATGACATGATATAAATTGGTCATTGTTAAAAGTAAATTTGACGTTTCAGGGATGTTCCCATACTGTGATTTTCTACAAATAATCAATATTTAAATCTTCTTAAACTTCTCATCACAAATCTCATCTACCATCCATGAATTTTTTTTATTTTAAAATTATGTCAAATGAATTAAGATTTATTATAAAACTACTACCAGAATCTACAAAAATACACGAAACAACAAAGTAGCAAAATAATGTAGGATAAAATAACGTTAAACGTTTAAAAGTGATTGCAATGTCTTTCATTAATTAATCGCTTACTCCGCGATGGCGATACTTTTATCGTATGGAAAAGTTGACCATTCGGAGGATGTTTGTTGGAACTTTTCTATATGGCGGGCTTACGCATGCATTAATACACTAGCGTCAGTAATCGTGTAAGTAAGTGCAAGTAAATGTTAAATTTCGGTTGATTGTTGCATAATTTTTACCACGTTTAGTGACGTCATCTGTGCACAGCAACATGCAATTTCAGTGAAACTAAATCAGCTGTTTTTTAAACCTCATGATACACAGAAATAATATCAGGTATGCTAAATTAATTCACCCACAACATTTGGTTTTTTTTGACATCACAATCATCATTTTTATTATTAAATTAATAAAAACAACAAAACTACAATGAAAAGTGAACATTTCAAGCAACAATGTCCCGGCATAAATTCCTGCCTTGGCATTGTTGGGACATGGTCTTTGCAAAGACCATTTGTCAAAAAAATTGGTCCCTGCGTCCCATCAACAATGGAAGGGCCATTACACGGTCCTTGTAATTGTTCTTTGCAAGGACCCAAAAATTCGTGACATTGTGTGTGTCCTTGCAAAGACCGCATTTTACAATGTCCATTACAGTACATGACGACTTTAGGACAGATAAATACGTCAGATGGACATTGCAAAGACCATTACAAGGGCCATCTAATGTTAGCTTAAGGCGCATAAGGATTCTGAAGTCATACTTTTGAGTTCTCCGTCTTGCGAATTTGTAGTCGCCCCAATGTTATTTCGTTGGGTACTTGTCAGATGCCAAGCAAGCTCAAGGGATACGCGAAAGGTATTAGGTACAATCTTTTATAAAATATTAACACAAGCAAGGGCTTTTATGATATTTAATTTCTTTACAAACAATCTCAAATTATATTCACATTAACATATGAAAATTTTTGGAATTTTTGATGATAGCAGAGATGAGAAAAATCCGAGCGAGCAGACTGCCCTTCAGTTCCATAAGGATCTTAAAAATCATTTTTTGGAATCAGCAAGCAACGTCCTCAGTGAATACCAATACCAAATCAATGAAATCATACACAAATTGGCCGTAGTTCCGCCCATTGAATTCTATTCTCATCTCCGTGAAGGCATAGCCAAAGAAATGGACTTGATTACAAATGCAATGCCAATAGCTACCAATAGTTTTGCCCCAACTATTGGAGGAATGGACCAACTTGAAGATCTATACAATCGCATACAAGAGCTTGTTAAGACCATTGACATGATTAAACCGAATATTCAAAAAACTTGCGGCGAATTTGATCAGATTCGATCATTCTGCAGCACATTAAATGCCGCCCAGCCACTTGAGATGAAACAGAATCTAGAAGATCGTTATGCTGCTGTTTATTATCAAAGAAATGTTTTGGTTATACAATTGAAGAACATTGTGACTGAATATGAAATTCTGCACAAATCTGTCATCGATGTGGAATTGAAAAACTGGCAGAGGCAGCAAGCGTTGGCCGGCAATGGTGCACCTCTGAACGACAACCTCAATCAAATACAATCGTGCATTGAACTATTGGTCGAGATTATTTGTAAAATGGCTCAGTTAGTTGATATAACGAGGAAAAGCACAACTGCTGAAGGTGGGCTTGATGAATTGCACCAGCGAATCCGGATGCAACAGGAATACTTGATATTGTCTGCGTTTATTGTTGAAAAACAACCACCTCAAGTTATGAAAACTAATACCAGGTAATTTTTTTCTTTCGTAGTGAGATGTTTCAAATTGTATTTGCTTTTTATTTTTGTAGGTTTGCTGCTGCTGTAAGGTGGCTGGTGGGTCCTCAACTGGGAATCAATATGAACAGTCCAAATATTGAATGCATTATTCTATCAGGTATGTTGATATTATTTTATTTTACAGCTACATTTGCGTTTAAATACATATCTGCATTATTTAGAGAAAGTTTTATAAACTATGAAGGCTTTTTTTGTAATATGAATCTTATTTCTCTTCATAGTTCTCCAACGCATTTTTTTTGGTTTTTACTATCTTGATGACTAAAAAATGTCTATATTTCTGCTCTTAACTGCTGCAACAAGTTTGCATGTTATTCTCCCTTTATTTGTTTCTCTTCATTTTCGAAGTTTATCAAAGAAAACATTCCCATGCGCATTTTCAAACACTTACACCAATAAAGAATGTTCGCCTAATTTGGCACCGATTCGTGCCTTCTCCCTGTTAGCTGTTTTGGCTGCATGTTTCATTCAAGTGATTCAGCCTTGAAGCTGACGGATAGCCAATACCATATTGTGGGCTCTTACAACATCCGTTTCAGAAGTACTCACCTCATTAATTCGACCCCTGCGAACTTCTTTAAATGCTCAATATTTAATTTTTTGAATTAATTGTGAAGGCTTCCGATCCATTTCAAGCCAATTTCGTTCTAGACTCAACATCGCCTACGCAATAATGTTTATTTTCAAAACAATCAGCATCTATCTGCCAAATCGGGTATTTTTGGGTATTCGGTATAGCAACGATGCGCTGGCTGTCGCGCAGCTTAAGCGAAGGTTTTCAGACATAAATTCAGCACCTCTAACAAATAAAGAACTAAAAGCGGCTGTTGTAAGCTAATGGGAAGAAAGGTGTTCCATTTTTAAAAATGTTATCGAAATCCGTCAAGTGGTTAACAAGAAAATCTGATTTTTTAAAAAACCGGTCCTATGTTAGGTGCACACACCACGTTATTCTAATTTATCCATGAAAGAGGTTACACAATTTAATTATATAGCACTCGAACAATGTTGAATAAAACAAATACACAAAAGAAACACTCCATCATCGGGCTGGTACTCCAGTACCAGCCCGATGATGGAGTAAACAGCTCCGAAACGCGTCGCTTAATCTCAAAAATTTAGCTAGTGAAAACAATTAATTATAATTTAATAAAATAATAAGCAAAATAAATTACAAAAATTTTTAAAATATTAAAATCTTTGTGTTTCTTTTGTGTATTTGTTTTATTCAACATTGTTCAAAATCTCACTGCTGGAGATAAAAACCACAACATGGATATAGCACTCGATGGTGAAACGGACCTGAATGTCAACAATAGAATAAACAAATGCAAATATTTGTAATCCTTTCTCCTGTTTGGAACTCCAGCAAAATCTCGCTTGAAACTCTTCAAATCCAATGTTAAATCTGTGCTTCTGAAACATGAAAATGTTCTGCCAACATCTCGAGCAAACTGCAGACCTTCGTTAACCGCTGTCTGCAGTACATTCTGAAGATCCAGTGGAAACAAACCATATCAAACGTTTAACTGTGGAACAGGACCATACAGAACAAATTGGTACAGACGTCACGCAATGGAAGTGGTGTTAAATAAGCTAAACACTGAGGAAACCTAACAACATAATAGCGAACCCATCTTTCTGCGAATAGAAAAAACTTGTAGGTCATCTCTTTTAAAGGAAGCTCGGTCTTAAGGTATTTAATCGTGGCCACAGCTTAGGCCAGTTGCGCCGAATCGGGACAGGTGGAGGTGCTGCCCTATTTCTATTGAATTCCAGAAGGAGTTCAATTGCTGCAGTACCTAAGAATGCAGGTTGCCGTTATAAGACTTCTCCTGAAATACTATTCCAACCAAAAGATAAACTTAACATGAGCAACACCATTTCGAAAATTTTATCAAAATCGTAGCATTCGTATTTGAGAAAAATGAGTTTTCACATTCAAAAAAACATACAAAACTAGAAGCAAGCCTTAACCTCTTGGTTAAAAAAAAAAAAGTTGGGTGCATATATGTGCCATATGTTCTCACAAATCCCATTTTGTTCAGAATCTCATATGTGAGCAATTCTTTGAATTGTATGTATACTGATAAGAATCAAAATAAAATTTGGCTTTTTGCTTAAATAGTTAAAGTTTCTGAATAAAGGAAATGTAGCGTATAACTTGTATACAATTTATTCCAAATTAAACTTCCATATCATTATCAAAAATTGAATTGAATACAATTTTAACTAGTTTGTTCTTTAAACTTTTACTTGCTCTTCATTCAGATACATCAAGTAGGTACCTCACCAGTATTACCAAATAAAAATAGTATATTCTATGGATAGAAAAGTATTTACTCGAATATTTGTACTCTGTAGGTTTCTCTCAGATTAAACATCAATAAATTATTGTTCCATGATAACGGTTTTTTTTTTTTTTGTAAGTGGATGATGCACCAGTGTGCGTGCACGTGTAGTGTTATGGTCAAAGTCCGATGTTAGATCAAGCCATATGAACTTACACTTTACTCAGGGCATCGGCCACAGTTCAATGGGAATGTAAGTTTTTGACTTGGTTCTTATAAAATTCTTGATTTTTAATTAAACGTTAAGTAAACACTGTTCCTAAAACTTGGTGTTTGTACTTAAATCCTACGTTATACGGAAGTTTCTGAGGAGAAGTGCGAACTATGATCGTCGCCACTTGCGATTGCATAGTTAAGGGTCTGCCAGACAGCTTAACAGTGTAGCACCAAGCTGAACAGTAGTGGTTCATCCTCGGATCAAAATTTGAAATCGATTTAGCTCAGCTCCTGATGATTGCATAATCAAAGTTTAGACGGTGGTTAAAGATTGGTTTAAGAGTCAAAAGAAAGCTCCTCCAGCCGACTCGATCTCTAGCCTGCCGTCTCCAATCTCGCACTCCAAGTTGTCGGAGGTCTCCCTTTACCTGGTCGCTCCATCGGAAATGAGGTCTACCTTGGCTTCTGACTCCCTCTGGTTTGGCGTTGAAGACTTAACGAGCTGAAGCGTCGATGTCCATTCGTTCTACATGGCCCAGCCATCTTAGTCGTTGGATTCGAATTTTTCTGGCTAGGCTTATGTCGCTGTACAGTTCGTATAGTTCGTCGTTGTATCTTCTTCTCCAGATGTTGTTTTCCCATAAATCGTACGCAGAACTTTTGTCTCGGAGACTCCAAGTGACTTTTCATCCGATTGGGAGAGAGTCCATGCTTTTGCACCATATAGCAGGACCGAGATGATGAGTGTTCTATACAGAGTCTCCTTGGTTCTTCTTATTAAGGTTTTATTCCTCAATATGCTTATTCAGTCCAAAGAAACAGCGATTAGCAAGAGTTAGTCTGCAATGGTTGCGTTCTGACCAAGTCGGTGGTGGGATTGGACTTTTGTTGATGAAAGCATATACTTCGTCTTATTCTCGTTTATTTTCAACCCCATTCTGCTTGCTGCTGACTCCATAGTAGTGAATGCACCGGTTACTGCTCGCTTTGTTCTTTCCATCACGTCAATTTCGTCACCAAACCCAAGTTATTGTGTCGATTTATTGAAAATGGTGCTCTATGTACTGGCATGGGTGCTCCGTATTACATTTTCAAGCACAAAGTTAAAACAGCTGCATGACAGTGCGTCGCCTTGTCTTAGCCCTCTGGCTGTTTCGAAGGTATTGGTAGAATCCCTACCAACTTTGACGGAACAGCGAGCATTATCCAACGTCATCCTGATAAGGCGTATCAGTTTAGCAGGGATTCTAAAGTTAAACATAGCACGATACAGTTCAACTCTATTAACACTGTCGTAGGCGGCTTTAAAATCGACGAACAGGTGGTGGGTGTCGATGTTATATTCTTGAATTTTCTCCAGTATCTTGCGTAATGTGAATATTTGGTTGGTGGTAGATTTTCCAGGTCTGAAGCCGCATTGGTAAGGACCTATCAGATCATCAGCAAACGGCTTGAGACGTTCATATAAAACGCTGGAAAGGATCTTATAGGCGATGTTTAAAAGACTTATGCCTCTATAGTTGGCGCAGAGTAGCCGGTCTCCTTTTTTGTGAATCGGGCAGATGGTACTGAGATTCCACTCATCATGCATATTTTCCTCCGACCATATTTTGCAGATGAGTTGGTGTATGCTCCTGACCAGGTCATCTCCATGATTGTTTAAAAAGCTCCGCTTGTAGGTCATCACACCCAGCTGCTTTATTCATCTTTAGTTTGGTGATGGCTACTTTGATTTCATTTTGGTCGGGCGGGTGTAGTTCGTGGTCGTCATCTAGATTAACTGGAACAAGTTGATCTTGGGCGGAATCTTGGCTGTCATCGCCATTTAGCAACCGGTTAAAGTAATCGCTCCAGATGGCTAACATCCTGATCTTTGCAGGGCCCAGGGCTTTAAAACGAAAAAAGAATAATCAATGCTTTTAGAACTTGAAAAATTAAAGAGGAACAGATTTAGTAATGCTGTGTTCAATTGAAGCACAATGTTTTTTTTTTTTTTTTAATCCAAACATTGTTTTTGCAAGGATATTCTTTATTTCCATGAATTTAAATTTATTATTATAAATTTTGCAGAACAACAAGCACAACGTCATTGTACGCAAAGGCAAATGAGCGAAGCAACACCCCACTCATCCGGAGAAATCCTTAATAATATTGGAACAATGGAATACCAAACACAATCACGAATATTTTCTGCTAGTTTCAGGTAGGTAGTATTATTTTCAACTTATTTCTAAGAATCAAATCAAATTTTAACACTTATCGTTTTAGAAACATGCAATTGAAGAAAATTAAACGAGCCGAGAAAAAAGGCACTGAGAGTGTCATGGATGAAAAGTTTGCCCTGCTATTTTACACATCAGTCATAGTTAATGATTATCGTATTCGTGTAAGTTTTTTTGTTTAAGTTGATGGATTTTCTTCTATACATTATTAAATTTGAATATTTAAATTTATTAACAGGTTTGGACATTGTCACTACCCGTTGTTGTTATTGTTCATGGTAATCAAGAACCACAGTCATGGGCCACCATCACATGGGATAATGCTTTCTCAGAAATTGTGCGAGAACCTTTTCAAGTTCCCGATAGAGTATCATGGGCACGGCTGGCAGATGCTCTGTACACAAAATATCTTTCAGCGACTGGTCGAGGCCCTACTGAAGAAAATAAAAATTTCCTATGTAAGATCTTTTTTTGTATTTTTCATTTTTCGTCCAGAACTGAGCATGACATGGGAGGAATTCCCTGAACAAAGCTTTCTAAGCATTCTGATTTATTTTTATAAAAACTATAATGACTAGTAAGCTGTTAAATATCTTTAAATAACCGCCGAAGTGCGTGTTCTGAAAGAGTGCAATACAGCCGCAGTACTGATAGGAAAGCCATATCGGACAAGTTGACGAAAACTGAAATGCGGGCTCACGAATGTTATTAAATCTGCTTCTTGGGTATAGTCAAGATATATTTATATCCAAAGTTACTTAACTCAGGATTAAGTGACAACAGAGCTTCAAGTCAATTGCCAAACCCGTCGCTCGTTACGCGTCTTCCAAGGGACCGTAAACGATCCTGATGCTTTAAAGTAATAATACCCCAGTTAAAACGGAGCAGATTGCTGCTGAAGAAATGAATGACCTTATAATGTCTCGTGTTTCAACTTGCTCTGAACTCTGAGCTCATTAGTTTAATATCTTTCATCTTTGTCTACTGCTCTGAACGAAAAGAGAAATATCTACTTAACTATGTTTATCTACTATAATATGTTTATCATTTTCAGATGAAAAGTTATTCCGTAATGAATACATGATGGATCAAAAAGACAACATCTCCTGGACACAATTTTGTAAGGTACCCTTACCAGATCGTACATTCACGTTTTGGGATTGGTTCTTCTCAACCATGAAACTAACCAAAGATCAATTGGTTGGCCCATGGAAGGCTGATTTAATTGTAGGTTTTATAAACAAAAGAACCACCGAAGACATCTTAAGACGGTGTACTCCTGGAACTTTTCTGTTGAGATTTTCAGACAGCGAGTTGGGTAAGTTTTTTTTTATTATAAATAAATTCAACAAAACTTATTTTATTTATTTAATAAAAAAAAAAAAAAAAAAGGTGGCATAACAGTAGCATTTGTAAGAGAAGACGGAAACGTGTATATGCTTGCACCTTGGACGGCTAAAGATCTGAACGTTCGAGGCTTAGCGGATCGCATACAAGACTTAGATATGCTCAAATATGTATATCCCAACAACAAGAACAAAGATGAAGCATTTGGTGAATTTTACTCCCGCACAGGTAATATATTTTTTTGAAAAAAAAAAAAAAAAAATCAAGTATGTCCTTACTGTGCTCTGTCTCTGACCATTACCGTATCTTCTGTATTTGTTTTTGTTTCTTCTGTTTTCTTTGCATTATAACTATACTTTCAGAAGAACAAGGAACACGAGATGGTTATGTGCGAAATGTTATTATAACAACTGTTCCCGAAATGAGACAACCCGCCGCTAATACAACACCTAATCATGCACACTCACCAAATCCACATGACATACACATGGTGACAGGGTAAGAACTTTTTTATTTTTATTTGAAACGAATAATAAAACAAAATCCATATACATATTATTCAGCTTTGAAATTTGAAACACCATCTTTCACAATATTATTGTATAAATTTGCTACAAACCAAAACACACGCTTCACAATTTCCAAATGCTAACACACAAGGCAAATCGTTGCAATCATACTTTTCATGAATCATATTTCAGGACATCCACCATCCATCCTCGTATATTGTCATACGAAAGTTGTTAGTTGATATATTTTTTGATTGATCAGAAAATTGAAGACTATGCATTGGAAGGTTTTCTATTGTTGGCAATATTTTCTTGGTTAGTTATAACTCATCCGAAAGCCCAGAATGCTCAAACAATTTGGAAAGATCTGGTTAAATTTTCTCTGATCGAAAATCGGAGTAAAGAATATCCAAAATGTAAGAGAATTTTCGGTCATTTTGAATCATTACAGTTATTCCAACGCTTCTATTGGAAGGAACTTCTTTCAATCCTTATGACTTCTCTGAATTTTTTTTTCGTTCTATTCTTGTTGCACCTGGATGCAAGAAAGGTCTTAAGACAAATCGAATTCCAGCATTTGTCCAGCCCATACTTAGAAAAGACGCACTTGATTCCCCTCAAACTGCCATATATGGCCCAATTGCACTTGCAACGTGTCATAGTAACGCTGATGAATAAAAATTCAGTTTAGTTTACGAAATACAGAGTTTTCCAATAAGAGGTGTTATATTGATATTCAAAGAAAAATTGCATTTTTTGAGATAAATTGTCGAATGTTTATTTCAATGTAAAGAGGAAAGTATGTATGCCATTAATACTGGAAAACAATATCAGCCAAATGGCTGCCTAGGCTACGCTTACACAACAATATCCCTTTTATGAAATTTTCTCTCACCAAATCGCAAAGTGGCTGCTGTATGCCCTCAATAGCTTCACGAATTCATCTCTCGATAGCGCAATCCATTCACTGTAGCTGTTTCGAAAAAAAAGGTCCAACAAACCCACCGGACCATTAACCGCACCAAACAGTTACTTGTTGAGGATTGAGAGGCTTTTCAACAATAAATATTGGGTGTCCGAGCCCCAGATGCGACAATTTTGTTTAATGACGTAGAAACCGAGGTGGAAATCATCAGCAAAGATGATTTTTCGATCAAATTCCGGATCATTTTCATGCATTTCAAGGAATCAATCAGCAAAGACACGACGTTGTTGATAATCGGCCGGCTTGAGTTCTTGTGTTAACTGAACTTTATGAGCCTTAAGACCCAAGGCTTTATGCAAAATACGGTGTAATGACGTTTGTGGAATGCCCAATTCCAAAGAACAACGAGGAATGGACCTGGGCTTTCTTCAACACTTTGGGCTACAGCAGCAATATTCTCAGTTGTTCTTGAGCGACCTGCACGGGTTCTATTCTTCACATCGCTAACTTGTCCCAACAGCTCAAATTTTTCCATCAATTTTTGAATTGCGGTCCGACAAGGTGCTTCACGACGACCAAAAAATGTTTTAGTTTTAAGAAACGTTCGTCTCTGCCAAATTTTCACGATTTTTATAGTGAATTTTAATAATTTCAATGCGTTGTCATTGTATATACATTTTTATAGTAATTTCATGGAACATTGTATTTTAGTTCTGAACTTCGTCGATGGCGGCGCTAGTTGTCTTATCTACTTTACATGCAATGTCTTCTATTGTTGTTTTTGCTTCCCATAACAGTTTAGATAAAAACTACTAAAATTACTCTCCAATCAAAGCTTGTGAACGTCGGCCATAGATGGCGCACAAAACGTTCCGCTTTTTGGGAATACTATAGATTTTAAATACAATTGCGTTGTTGAAGCGTGTATCGTTCCATTTGTATTAATGGCGTAGTTTCTACATACTTGTGAAATGTCATTGTATATTATAAACTATAGTATACTACCACTTGAGGTGCGCCATCTATCGACGAAAAACTAAGCTCTAGAATACCATGGGAAGCAACAACAACAATTAAAATGGTGGAAATGGTTGTTGTTGCTTCCCATGGTATTCTAGAGCTTAGTTTTTCGTCGATAGATGGCGTACCTCAAGTAGGAATACTATAGTTTATATATGCAATGGAAATGTCAAAAAATTACAGCTTCAAAAGTGACAACTACCGAAATAGCGGGTTATTCAAAATAACACCTCTTATTGAGGAACTTAAACCTCACAATGACCTACCCTACAGCATTGTATATGAAATCTCTAGTAGTCTGGGGATCGGTTAAGAGATAACGGGGTTTGGAGATACATAGATGTCGCTGATAATTATCACATATTTAAACCTTTCCACCTACATTTTCTCTCCAAAACGAGAAATTATGAAAAAAAGGTTTGGAGACTCGCGGTGTCGCCACAGTCGATCCTGCTATCCATAATACTATAGATTTCATATACAATGCCTACAGCATTGCATTTATAAACTATAGTACTCCCACTTAAGGTGCGCCATCTATCGACGAAAAACTAAACTGTAGAATACCATGGGAAGCAACAACAACAAATTGTTTTACGTTCCGCCATTTTAATTGTTGTTGTTGCTTCCCATGGTATTCTATAGCTTAGTTTTTCGTCGATAGATGGCGCACCTCAAGTGGTAGTACTATAGTTTATATATACAATGCCTACAGTACAATTTTCGTAGCAATAGGTATAGTAATGAGCTGATCCATTGTGTTTATAATTTATAGTATGTATTCCCAATCAGAGGAACGTTTGGGGCGTCTTCTATGGACGAAGTTCACAAACACTTATTGGAGAGTTATTTGAGTCGTTTTTGTCTAAACTGCCATGGGAAGCAAAAACAACAATAGCAGACATTTGATGTAAAGTAGATAAGATAACTAGCGCCGCCATTGGCGAAGTACTATAAAAATGTATATACAATGGCTATTCTCACGAAGGAGTGGTCAATAATTAGATCGGTTAGGAGAGAAAAAGACTTGTATGCTTGATATAAAAAAAAAAACATTTTATAGAGTTTGGCAATATGATGTCTTTTCAAAAGCGTGCATTAAGTGTCGAGAAACCCCTTTTTCGATGGATACAAAATTACTTTTCGAAATGTCCAATTAAAATCATTTTCTTTTCATCATTATTATAAGACATCCCGTCTGTAACGTCTGATTCAATAATCTGTTTCGCAGACTATAGTACTCCTAGCTTCTCTTTTTCGTTTCTAGATTCACATATGTATATCTGTTCTTTGAAACTATCGCATTTAATTCTAATATTGATAGTACTTTCCATTGGACACCATGAACAGTGGTTCTGTTATCGAATTCTATTCTATAAAGCCACATACATCCTTTCTACACTATGTTAACAAAATTCTTCTGAAATAGAAGCCAGCAGAATTTTTCCACTAACATTTTTCCAATTCTAGGAATTCACATCAAGCCTTTCCGATATACTGTCAAGTTCAGAGATTCCTTCATTTCTCATACCACGTGAATGTGAATTCTGTCTTTATAATTACCCTCCCTTTTTTAGAAACAAAGATCCACAAAAAACTTTACTTAAAAAATAGCACCCTAAAAATTAAATAAACAGAATTGACTTTGATTTTCAAAGCTACGTTCAAAGAAAGAAGTATCTAGCATTAAAAAAGTATTAATAACTGATATGCCTGACAAAGTTTTTTTTTTTTATTGAAGGGGGAGAGTCAATCATGCCCTTTTTTGTCTGCATTGCATTAATTTTTTTTTTTATATTTTTAAATCGGCAGGTTCTGCTTCTCTCCTGACAGCAATTATGGTTAATTGTAACAAAGTATAGTAGCTCATCGATTGAGGTAATTTATTTGAGCTGGAGTAAAAAAATAATAATGATAAGAATCGTTTCGTTTTTGTTTTTTTGTTATATGTTTAATAATTATTGATCGTTTTCGTTGATTGAAATTGCTAGTAGTACCCGGTAGCGAAATGGTTAGTGTGTCAGACTGCCATGCCGAAGGTTCTAGGTTCTATCCCTGACTCTACTAAAATTCTTTTCTAGGGTACTGCCTCTTGTGGGAGAAGTGACAAATTCTCCAAGAGTAAATCATGTCATGGAAAGTGCTTCTCTGGTAGCCGTTCGCATTCGGCGATAAATTGTAGGTCCCTTCCATTCCTGCAGAATATCAAATCACGCACAGGAATGGTTGATAGTGTAAGTCACAGGCCCCGGCCCCGCTTGGAGCTGTTTTGCCAAGTATTTATTTTTAATTATCACAATGCTACGAAAACTAACTAAACTAAATACATCTCTGACGCTCTAGAAACTTGCAACCCCTTTGCACGATTTATCTGCAAGGCTTTTACGCTTTTTTCTGAACTCTGTCGAGCAGGTGAAGAAAAGTTTGAGAAGCACCTGCCCAGTGATGGGAGTTATACTCGAGTTTAGGGCGTATAAACGCTTTGTAAATTGTAGCCAGATCAGAAGGGGTGAAAAACTTCTTAAGAAAGCCTAAGCATCTTGCAGCATTCTTGGCAATCTCAAGTATAAGATCATTCCAACGAAGGTTGTCCCTGATACAAATACCGAGTACTGATAGCTTTTCGGCCTCCTCGATGCAAGTACCATTCATGGATAATGGCATAGGGGGTATGTTTAGCTTTAACGACAAAAGACAGCATTGAGTTTTCGGCGCATTAAACTCCGCACGATTTCTAATACCCCAGTTCACAATGCTGTTTAAATCGGAGTTTAATGAGCTTATCATACGATGTCGTTGAATAACACGTCCGAAGGCGAAGGCCGTGAATTATCAAACGTAAAGCTGAGGGTTGAGTTGTCAGCAAAACAATTTAATGGATTAGAAGTCACAGACAAGAGATCATTATCAAATAATCATGAAACGTTGTTGTTGTTATGGTTCCTCGTTAAAATCACCAAATTTCCACACTCCCCACACTTGCCCACCAGGTGTCAGGTCATACCCATTTTATACGTCGGGTATTTAGAGGTAGAAATAGATCGGAACTTAATGAAATTGTCGATGTTGTTCAGGGGTAGTTAATTAACGTTTGACGAAGTTTCGGACCTCCAGGGCCCTGTGGAAAAAGAGGAGGAGTGGGAAATGCAAAATGTTCGACCTTGCTTCGGTTTTCCCTCAATAACTGTTTGTTCCTTACGTCCTACGGCAAAAGCATATACCTAGCGTGCATTAAGTGTCGAGAAACCCCTTTTTCGATGGATACAAAATTACTTTTCGAAATGTCCAATTAAAATCATTTTCTTTTCATCATTATTATAAGACATCCCGTCTGTAACGTCTGATTCAATAATCTGTTTCGCAGACTATAGTACTCCTAGCTTCTCTTTTTCGTTTCTAGATTCACATATGTATATCTGTTCTTTGAAACTATCGCATTTAATTCTAATATTGATAGTACTTTCCATTGGACACCATGAACAGTGGTTCTGTTATCGAATTCTATTCTATAAAGCCACATACATCCTTTCTACACTATGTTAACAAAATTCTTCTGAAATAGAAGCCAGCAGAATTTTTCCACTAACATTTTTCCAATTCTAGGAATTCACATCAAGCCTTTCCGATATACTGTCAAGTTCAGAGATTCCTTCATTTCTCATACCACGTGAATGTGAATTCTGTCTTTATAATTACCCTCCCTTTTTTAGAAACAAAGATCCACAAAAAACTTTACTTAAAAAATAGCACCCTAAAAATTAAATAAACAGAAGCAAAAGCATATACCTATTTTTTGGAGCGTTAAATATATTGCGATTTTTAATAAGATGAAGATTTTTCCACAGGACTCTCGAGGTCAAAAACTTAGCAAAATTTTAGTCTACCCCTGCACAAAATCCCCAAGTTTCATATACTTCCGACCTTTTTCCACCTAAAAGTACCTGTCCACTGGACTTTAAACTGTAGGGAAAACTTTGTCACCGCAACACTAGTGCCACCTTGCGGCAATTTTAGGAATTTAGATTTGTCCATTTACCTAATGACATTTCCCTCTGAAAAATCGGGAAATTTCGAAAATTTCAAGAATGACATTAGTTGCTCAATTCCTACACCAGGAAACAAAATTCGGTAAGGAATTATCTTATACCCGAACCACTTTGTCATATTTCTTACTGAACACCACCTGAAATGAAAAATCCTGATAGATAAATATTTGAACCGAGCTCAGACGCACTCTTTCTAGCACATTCGATTGCTACATGACCATGTGCAGAAGGATTATGGCTGACGAACACTTCCGGCATTTTCGTTTTTGCTTTATGGTTACTGTCCGTCCAATTAGACGCTTCGTCTCATCTCTTTTTCACTATCTTTCTGTCTTCTATTGGAAATCCTGTTGGAATGATTTCAAAATGCATGTCCGATGCTGAATTAGAAACCCGTTCCGACCAAACCAACAATTATGGTCTGTTAGATGAAAACCCAGATTATTGAGTTTTGACAGATCGTGACAGTTAGTGATTGTATTGTCCATGTCCATTATGCATTCCATAGGAATCGTGATTTTCATGCACAATACAACCATCTAACAAAGATATGACAGTCTATTTCGATATTCGTAGTCAGATCCTTCATTACATCTTGACTGACAAATTGACATAACTAAAAATTAGTTATTTGAGTGTTTGAAATGAGTTTAATGTCATATGTATGACGATATTTGTGATTGAGAAGCAATTGTGTCAAGTTGGAGTTAATATCCTCCAAAAAAATAGTCAAATGTCAAAAATTGACAGGTACAAAATTTCTCTCATACTTGAGAAAACATGACGCTAATCCATTCTACGAACCTTTACGAACATTACAATGTCAAAATTAAGTGACATAAATAAAGATAAATGTCATAAAAGTCAATTTCCATGATCACATAATTGTCAGTGCGAAGTAGCTTTACTTTGCTACGTAATATTAGACGCACTTCGTATCGTTAACTTTTACGAACGCAAATCTATTGGTAACAAAAAGAACGCGGTAAAAGTCATGTTCAGTCATTGTAATTGCTATTGGAAACCAGACAGAGGCGTGGCTTCAGATTTTTGTCTGTGCCACAGTCATTATAATTTCAACCCTCGTTCGCTAAACTTCAATTTTAAGAAAAAGTCATTATTTTACGCAGCAGATGAATTTTTTTTTATTAAAATTAAAAACTTTGCTCGCGTGTGTTATATTACTTAAATATATATAGAAATCCTTTTATTAAGGATAAATATAATTGCTCATAGCAATTATTTGAAGCGCTACATCAAGAATATACCCTGAATAGGTGAGTTTTTTTTCTTTGGTAATTTTTTTTTGTGTCGGCCACATTGCATGGCGGCCATTAAATTTTTCGTTGAATATGTTTCTTCAATTTTGAAGAACATATCTAATTATTCTATACTAGTGACTTATTAGATTCTTTTTGGTCACTAGGGTTCAAGGATGAGGCAGGATTTACGCCCATAAAGACGTACAACTTTAATTCCATGACAAAACAGAGTCATGGCAACGTGGGAATCATCTTATAGATTATCTGCAGACACTTCGCTGGAATATTCACCAGCATAGCTGTGAGTTTTAAGACACTCAACGCCGTCATTTTCTTCGTGTCGAACAAGACACGTTTTCGAAGCATCCGATTCACCATTTGCTCCAACATTCCGGAGACACGTGAGGAATCTTGAGCCACGTTATATCGAACCACATGGTTCTCTGGTCATTTAGACCCAACTTGCTGTACATCACGTCCATAAGCGACACATATTCCTGTTGCTTAAAGGAAAAATAAAGTTAAAACAAAAAAACGTCTTAGCCACCATTATAGTTGGCCCTCCAGGTAACTTTTGTAATTTTTATTTTACTGGTACCTATTCGCCGTGCACCTTGGAATCCTGAAATTCATGAAAAGAAACATTTCATCGAGAACGTGACGTCATATAACGCCTCGTTCGTCGTTCATATATCCCTAAATTGGAAAACATATACGTTTTGCGAAATAATTTTCAACGCCCATACGCACACGGACGGTGGTGCTGAACATTATTGGCGTGTACAAGAAGCGCCCCGATTATTTCAATGAATATCCATATACATCTATATATATATATATCAGTATATTATCTTTATTATTAGTGAATATCTTATATTATTATTGAGTTGAAAGCATATTACTAAAAGTGAAATTTTCAATATGTGTGTGTTTTGTGTAAATTTGTGTTGTCGTCCTTTTTCTGAATAGAAAAGTTAAAGTTAATTTTCGAAAGTTTAATTTTTTTTTACTTGTATCTTCACTGCCTTAACGGCGATACTTTCTCGCGGATTTTTAAGCTGGATTTTATGTTCCTAGCGAATTCCTATCGAGATACAGAAGTGAATTATACTTCGACACTGGTGTTTTAGAAACTTTTTATTTGTGTTTCAATATACTAGATACTGTACGTATCCACTTACTTGTTGCCTTAGTTGCAATCCTTACTGTCCTTGTGGACCCTTTCTTTCACTGTTCCATGACGAAATCTTTAGTCTGTCCTGTCCTGTATCTGAGTCTAATCGATACCACTTCTTTTCAGCTTCATTTTCTTCATTCTTTAATGAAATTACTTTTTGTCTAACAGATATTTTCTGTAGTCCTTAGACAACTTTTTGTTTTGAACTTGTCAGTTCACATTCTATCCCGGTTTAACTTAACTTGTTACGTATCCATTTGGAAGTCCTTTGGAGTTACCTGCCGATACTTTTTGAAAGAATTTCTTTTTCTTTCGGTAGAGATTGAAGGTTTTATCCTTGCATCTACTGTGTGTACATTGTGTATATGTGTTTGCATATCGTGACTATTTGTCCCGATTGGAACCCAACATTTTAGCTACGTTTATAGTCAAGTGACAGTTTGGTCACTCAGTTCAAGATACATCATCTTTGAGATAGTATCTTAAGATAGCAAAGATAGTGCTATATCTCTGATAAGAGAAAGATACTGTTGACGACGAAGAGTTGAGTCGTATATGTGTATAGACATACCTATGGTTAAAGTTTTTTTTTTGAATCTTAGTTATACTTAATACTTTTTAACATTTCAGCGACTGGTATCCAGAGTGCACTCCCGATCCTTTACGACTGTATTTTAATGATATTTTGAAAACTATATTTTTTTGATTATATTGAATTAACCATATTTATTTTATATATATATAACATATAACTTGATACTCTTTATCACTTACTATCTCCCTGGTCTGTTTCAACAACATAAACCCTTGGGCTAACGTCCCATGTTTGCTTTTGTTTTCTTTTGGGATTCGTTTAGAATTTGTTCCTTGTAAATCACCGTTTAGTGTTTCGAAGATATTCATACTTTTTGTATTTTGTTAGAATATCGTTTTGTAACTCGGTTTATCCAAGTTTACATTTCCAAAGTTTCAACAACTTTTTTTTTGAATAGAATTTTTAACAACTTGAAACTTGAAAGATACATAAAGACAGTCGAGTCAAATAACTTTTTTTTTATTCCACTCCAAGGAGAGTGATGAAACGAGCTAAGTCTAATGATACGTAAAGTACATTTTTCTTCAGCGCATTAACTTTTTTTTTTGAAAGACAAAAATAACTATTTAAAATTCGTATGAAGCCAAGAAGTTGCTTCTACATACGATCAAATCATTGATAGTTCAACGCAATTTGATATCAAGAAAAATAATTTAACTTTTCTACGATATTATCGATAGTTAATTAAGAAATATTTTAGGTTTAATAATACTAAATACTTTTGGTTTAGGTTTACTTACATTCAATATTGTTAGTTTTAAGATAAAGTTTAATAAACAACGACTTTATAACGTTTTTGAAGAATAAGAATCTTGATAGTGTTTTTAATGCTGTCTAATAGACAGTGTGTTTGGATATCTAGCAGCTTAAGCTTTATTTCAGATACAATGGTATTTAAGTAAGTACGTTGGGAGGGGTGGACAGACTTTTTGTGCGGATGGAAACTTAGGTTAACATATCATGTTGTGTGTAGGTGTGGTGTAGTTTCTTTTTGGTTGAAGACCTTTAGTAACGATTAGGTCGTTATTGGTATGTAGTGTGATGGTATAGGCAAGTCTTTTTGCTTGGCTTCTATCATGTTTAGGGGATCCTAAATATCTTATAGTAACACTTTTTTTTGTGTATACTTGGCACCGTGGATCAATGGTGGAGAAAGCTTCCGAGTTGATGGAACTTTTCCTCATGGGTGGGTACAGATGCCAGAAGGAGGAATTTACAACATCTTCTCCTCCTTCCCCATTTATAAGAGTGTGTGTAGGTGTTGATCTACACTCCCTAGTCAGCGGTTTTAATAGCCATTTGCGCGTAATATGTTGACTGAGCCTTTAGCGCTGTATTCTCTGTCAACTAAGAATACCTTTTGTATAGCGGCTCGCTATTTTGTGCGGTTCTCTAAACAATCTTTTACAATACACTTTCTAAGGTTGAGTCGGCCATCCTACTCAATTATATCTCGGACTTAGTTATATCTCAGCGTTTGTTGATCAGGCCCCCCAGCAAGGAATATTTATTTTTGTTTTTCTGAGTTTTTAACATCTAAACTTCAGTAGGTTCGCACTGGTTAAAAGAGGTAACAACGTTGTCGATCCCTGAGCAAGAATGCACGACCCTTGTGAGCTAGTTGAGGGCGTGCGTGCGAACCGGATGCGAAGGTCGATCACAACCCAATTGTTTCTCTGTCTCTACCAAGTGGACCTGTGGTCATAGAGAGAGTTCTCTATGGGACAGTCTTGTGGTTTGAACAGAGTTACAGCCTTTCCACTTTTGGATTCTTTAAGGAATCTCATTGGGACTAGTGTCCAAGGCGACCGAACCAGTGCCTGTTTCTTAAAGAGTCTGGTATGTAGTGAGTTTTATTAGGTTTTATCTTGGGTTTTGTTGTAGTATAGTAGTAGAATGGCAAGCTAGTTCATCTATGGTTTGTAGTAGTGAGTTTTACTTGACGATCAGAATAAAGGCTTTTAAGATTCGATCGAAGAGAGTAAGTTTCTGTGAGTGGAAAGGGGGATGAAGATATATTAGAGAAATGAGCCGATGTTTAGAGGAAGATAGATCAGCTGTTGGTATGAGTAAAGGTACCGCAGGTCTTTGGTATAAACCAGGGAGGTCTTTAGCAGTCACTGTAGTAAACGTCATCCAGCACAAGAGGGCACTGTCTATAGGAGACAGTGACTTATTCCTCTAAAGTCTTTCTACTTGTAAGCATTGCTGGCGTCCGCTGATGGAGGCTGTGGTCTCTCATCAGTAGGTTAGTTTGGTAAAGTATATCTCATTTTTCATTTGTATATTTCTTTCATTCCAGGTTAAAACGTCATTGTTGACGTTACTTAAGGGTGTCTAATATGAGATCACTGTGCGGGATCTTATAGGAGGTTCCCTGTGGTATCGTGAATGATGATCGATTTGATTTTTCATTATTCGTTACAGAATGGCGCCCAACGTGGTGGCCTGAAGAACGTTTTGAGATTAAAGTTTTTGAAGGTTTAGATTTTGTATTGTATTAAGTTGATTCGAAAAGTTTTTGGGGAAATTAATTTTTCTTTTGGAAATTTTTCATTTTTTTTGAAATTTGTTTTGATGAAGTTTTTTTTTTGAAGTAGTACTTTTCTTTTGCTAGAGGAACGTCATCGGAGTTTAGTAATGAAGACTATATGTCCGGGAAGTTGGTCGATAGATTCCTGACTTCTGTCTGTTGCGTTAGCTTCACTATTATTTCTCTACCTCTCGTGATAGGTACATTTGAGTCATTTGTCCGGACCGAAGAGTTATTATTCTTGGTTGACTGTTGCTAATGATCACTTTGCTTAAAGCGATAGCATAGAAAGGGTTAGGAAGTGGTAGATAATTGAGTCTTTTGACCGGTGGTGGATGATTTTAGTCTCTACGCACGTCAGCTGCAAAAGCTACTTTATCGTCACGGAATAATCCAAGTTTTCTACTCAAACAATACTTTTTCACTTTTTACTTTTTTTTGTAGAGAATTTTTATGAAGATTTTTGAAGGTTAGATTTGATGAATGGTTGATGATTCATTTTATGAAGTGCTAACCGGTGGTGGGTGATCAATAGTCCCTACGCACGTCTGCAGTAGCATAATGAAATGAGGATTCACTATCTATTGAATTTAGCAGATTTAGTTTTTGTGTTGAGCACGAATAGTTTAAAGACACACACACTAAGTTTTTTTTTGTTAGTTGATTGTCGTGGTACAATCAAGCTAACGTCTTTTTTTTGATATGTTGTTAATCCATTACGCACGGGGGGAATGTCCACTCCCAAACGTGAATGAGTTATTGTTGAGATTTAAGAAATTTAATTTTGAGTATTAAATAAATTTTGTAAGAAGTTATTACAAGGTTTATAGAAAGTTTTGCAGTTTTCAGATAATTTTGAGTATAGTTTTGGAATTATTTTTCAGGGACGTAACTGAAAAAGGAATTCTGGGTTTTTGGTAGGGATTTTTCTTTTAGAGACGTTAACTAAAAGGAAATCCTGAGTTTTTTTTTTTTTGTGAGTTTGGAATTTGTCTTAGAGACGTTAACTAAGATAAATTCTGGTAATTTTTGCGGTGTCGCAGTTTTTTTGAGATTTTTAGTGGCAGTGTTGCCCAGTTTTTGAGATAATTTTTGATAGAGTTCATAGTTAAGAATTTTTTTTGGCGGTGTCGCCACCCAAATAATATTTACTTTATTTTTAAGTTTAGTAACTTTCAGGATAGTTTCTGACAAAGTTAGTTTAGTTAGTATTACATAGGTTTAGTTTGATTAGAGTCAGTAATTTTTGAAATTAAATTACGATTCAAAAACAAGTTAAGAATAGTTTAGTATATCGTTAAGTACTTTTTGACTTTGAAGAAATCTTGAAGAATTTTCTTTAAGAGTCAAACTTTTTTTTGTAGGATCTTTTCTAGTCTACAAGGAGCCTTCTCTTTGTAGGACTATATTTTTGATTGAATTACTAAGTGATCCGTTTCACTACAAATACTTTAATTTTAAGCACTATTTAATTTTTTTTTGTCACTTCGATTGTGTTTCATTAGTTTTGTGTTTGTACAAGAGTTTCACAATCTCAGTTGAATGAGTAGTGGAAATAGAAGACTAATCCGTCCGAGCACTTATAATTCAAGGTTTTTAGACGTTATAATTATGGCTGACCCACAAGCTGCAGGTAGCGGTGAAGATCAAAGAAGACAAGAAGTGAGACTCGAAGATGAATCTAGTCCTATAGGTATTAACGATGGAACTATGCCTCTCGGTAATGTCAATGGTCGTGTCGTCAACGATAGTTTTGACAATAGACGAAATGTAACCGAAGATTCTCTTACTCTTCAAGAGATGATTACAGCGACAGTTGAATTACATAGAGAAGAGGATAGGCGAGTCATGAAAGAGGAGATAAAACAAAGTCAAGCTCTACTTCTTGAGCAATTGACAAATTTATTTCAGACCATACCTCCTTCTTCAAGCAATCAACCCTCTACTTCTCAAAATCTTGCACCTAGACAAGCAGTTAGTCAAGCGACGAATAGAGCTAGAATAGCTAACGCTCCAAACGGAACAAATTCCGGCAATCCTACAAATCAAAACAATAATTTTAATAGGAATTTGGAAAACTATCCAACCCCAAACAATGAACCAGGTCTTACTCGGAATGCTCCTTCAGGACCTCCAGTAGAAATGGCTAACGGTTCTAATCTTGATGATTTTCTTACGCAAATGAATGCGATTAATTTAGATAATTCTCCGGAAGCTTCATCACCCAGGAGACAAGTACCCTCTAACGCCACGTCATATAGTAAATTTCCACAGTTTCATAAGTGGGGAATTAGATTTGACGGTCGCAACATGTCTGTTGACGATTTTCTATTTCGTTTAGAACGCGTTAGGTACAGTTATGGTGTTCCATGGGATGAGCTGACGGTGAATTTTCACCATTTTGTTGCAGGACAAGCGGAGTCATGGTACTGGATGTACTTGAAGAGTAATCCACACACTTCTTGGAGTTCGCTTCAGTCCGGTTTAATCGAACAATTTCGAAGTCTCGAAACAGACTCCGAATTGTCTCGAAAGCTTTCAGACCGAAAGCAGCAGTCGAATGAATCATTCAATGATTTCTACGATGCTTTAATGTTGATAAATTCTAGGATGCGTGTTCCAAAGTCTGAGAGAGAACTTATAGAGATTATCAAGACGAATGTGAAAAGACGTATGGGTGAACTACTCATTACTTTCAGCACTCACAGTCTTAGACAGATGGCATATGTATGCCGAACAATCGAAAAGTTTCTCGATCGACAGGAGAGCACGCGATCTTCTTTTGTGCCGAACACGCACCGAATTCCAACAAAACGTTTCGTAAACGAAGTTGTGGAAGAATCAAATGATTTAGCTGTAGCTTTAACTTCAAGTGTAGAAGCAGTACATAACGTACATAGAGATAAGAACACTTGGAAGTGTTGGAATTGCTTAAGTGTAGGGCATGGGTTCAGGGAATGCAATAAACCTGTCGATAGGAAGTTTTGTTTCCGATGTGGTTTGGAGAACGTTATTTTTCCTACGTGTCCAAAATGTCAGGGAAACTTAAGGAGGAACAACCCAATATCCGGGGGGGTTCGCTCCAAACAGATAAACCCGGAGTTTTAAGTGCCGAAGAATCTTCAACTCTCAAAACTCCTGTTACAATTTTAAAACCAGTTAATAAACTTGTTGTTAATGCAACAACACCAAATAATTTAAATACTAATATTAAGAAAAATGAATTTATAAGAAAGCCATTTCATGAAAGGCTTAGAAATTATTATGAAGTCCGTAAGCGTATAATGAATTATCCTGAATTGTCTAATCGTATTAGACGTACTCGAATCAGATTTAAAGAAAAACGACTATTATATAAGAATATAGCTTCAACGACATTAGAAAGAGAATCTGGAGATCCTCGCCCTTATGTCAACGTTGAAATTTTTGGAGACAAGATATTGGGTCTATTAGACTCTGGCGCAAGTATCAGTTGCCTTGGCGCTGATGTTTTAACTTACTTGTCCAACAAAAATATTACAATTAAAAAGGTTAATTCAAGTGTTTCAACCGCTGACGGGCAGAAACAAAAAATTTGTGGATTAATTACCACTGACGTTAAGTATAAAGATGCTACTCGTAGCATGAGTTTTTATGTCGTTCCGACATTAGCTCAACGTTTATACTTAGGTGTCGATTTTTGGTCGAAATTTCAAATAGCACCAAACGTAATTTCCAGTTTGTCATTTCAACATGATGTTGAAGTAAAAGATAAATTAGTCAATAAGTGTAAGTTGACGAATGTAGAGAATGCTAAACTCGAAGATGTGATACGAAGTTTTCCGTCATTCACACTAAAGGGTTTAGGCAAAACAGATTGGGTAAAACACGGTATTGATACGGGGGATGCTCCTCCAATCAAGCAAAGGTATTATCCGGTCTCCCCAGTGGTGCAGTCTCTGATGTACGCAGAAGTAGACCGCATGCTTTCACTAGGGGTTATTGAAGAGAGCAATAGTCCATGGTCCTCACCTGTTGTGCTTGTACGCAAGCCTGGCAAGGATCGACTTTGTTTGGACTTCAGAAAAGTCAATATGGTTACTAAGAAAGATGCGCGACCTATTGCGCACATTGAGGGACTGCTGTCACGTCTTTCAGAGACACGTTTCATATCGAGCGTGGATTTGAAAGATGCGTACTGGCAGATACCACTGGAGAAGAGCGCGAAGGAAAAGACAGCCTTTACGGTTCCAGGAAGGCCGTTGTACCAATTCAACGTGATGCCTTTCGGTCTTTGCAACGCCGCTCAAAGCCTGACATATTTGATGAATTTAGTTGTTCCACGCGAGTTACAGGACCGAGTCTTCGTTTATTTAGATGACCTTTTGGTGGTGACGAAAACTTTCGAGGAGCACCTATCAGTTTTGAAAATCATTAGTAGAGAGTTGGATAGAGCAGGACTCACTATTAATGTCGAGAAATCGAAATTTTGTTACGAGGAATTACAATACTTAGGATACAAAGTGGGACAAGGATGTTTGAAAGCAGATCCTGATAAGGTTGCTGCTATTATCAACTTCCCGATGCCGACAACCACTCGCCAAGTTAGGCGTTTCTTAGTAATGGCTGGTTGGTATCGGAGGTTCGTGGAAAATTTTTCAACCTTGGCTGCCCCACTCACTGACACTCTTAAGAAAGGTAAGGCTTTTGATTTCAATTCCGAAGCTCAGATAGCATTCGAAAACATTAAGAAAGCACTTACTACAACACCTGTTCTGATAAACCCTGATTTCGAGAAGGAGTTTATAATTTTGTGCGATGCATCTGCATCCGGTATCGGATGTGTACTTTGCCAGCGAGATGAGAACGGAGCTGAACGCCCCATCTATTACTTTTCTCAGAAATTAAATGCTGCGCAGAGGAACTACACCGTTACCGAACGCGAATGCCTTGCTGCGTTTTTAGGAATTCAGAAATTCCGTTCGTATATCGAAGGATATAAGTTTAAGGTGATCACTGATCATTCAAGCCTGAAATGGTTGATGAACATGAAGGACCCCGCCGGTCGTCTGGCCAGGTGGAGTATGAGACTTCAAGGGTTCGATTTCGTGGTTGAACACAGGAAAGGAACACTTAACGTGGTACCCGACGCTCTTTCTAGAGTGTACGAAGCCGATGCTTTAACGGCAGAAAGCTACATATCCAGTGTTGCACAAGTCGAAACCGAGGAGGTGCTCCACATTGACCTTGACGATCCGGGATTCAAGTCCGAAGAATACTTACAACTCATCAGTCATATCAGCAAAGAGCAGGAACGATTACCAGACTTGAAGATATCTGAGGGATATATATATAAGAGAACCAAACATGCAGTTGGGAATCCTCTATTGGATGATCTGGCATGGAAGTTATGGTTACCGTCTAGTATGACAGAATCCATAATTGCCATGGCGCATAATCCACCCAGAGCTTCTCATGGTGGTGTCGTTAAGACATTATACAGGTTAAGGGAAAGATTGTATTGGCCTGGTATGTTTTCGCAGGTGAAACAATTTGTTGATCGTTGTGAAACATGCAAGACAACAAAAGCTTCCAATCAGACTTTACGAGCTGAAATGGGAGAGAGTTTTAAGGTTGAAAGGCCCTTCCAACATTTATATGTAGATTTCCTTGGTCCTTATCCAAGATCCAGGAATGGGAAGGCATTCATCGTTATTGCTCTAGACCAACTCACAAAGTTTGTGTTTATTAAACCCCTTAAGAGAGCCACAGCTGCAGAAGTTATTAAGTTTTTGAGAGAAGACATTTTTCTTTTATATGGTGTACCTGAGAGTATCCTATCCGATAACGGATCGCAATTTATTTCTAAGGATTTTAAAGAAATGTTGAAAATGTTTGGTGTCAAACATTATAAGACGGCGATTTATGCACCTCAAGCTAATGCTAGCGAGAGAGTTAATAGGTCTATCTTAGCAGCGATAAGATCATACGTGGATCCGAAACAGACTAATTGGGATGTACATTTGTCATCCATTAGTAGTGCTTTACGCACAACTGTCCATTCAGCTTTGACAATGTCGCCATATGAGGCTTTATACGGTCAAAGGATGATTGAACACGGAGCGGATTACAAATTATTGCGCGAGTTAGGAGGACTTAATAACTCTGAAATCGATTGGTTGCCCAAGGTGGCAAAGATGAATATTCTTCATACATATCTGAAGACAACACTTGAAAAGACACACGATGCTTATGAGAAAGTTTATAATCTCAGAAGTCGTGCGGTCGATTTTAAGGTGGGGGATATCATTTACAAACGAAATATAGTTTTGAGTGATGCTAATAAACATTTCAACGCTAAGTTATCGCCGAAGTTTATTAAGGTAACAGTTGTTAAGACTAGAGGTAACAACTTATATGATGTTGAAGATGAGAAAGGTTACGTGACCACTTCTCATACGAAAGATTTGAAGAAGTAAATCTTACTGTGATAAAAATAGTTTTATTTATTTTTTTTTATGCCCGGCTACCCAGCTGTGCATGAGACTCTTGTATAGTTTCGTGAATATTTGTTTTATGTATTTCACTTTTTAGTAAAGAGGTAATACAGGTTAGCTTTGAGATAGATAGAAGAAGAAGTTGAGAGAGGCAATAGTTGTGACGAGTAATTGGAAGTTTCAAAATTTTTTTTTAGGAAGAAGATTGATCAGAGTAGCAAAGGTATAGGTAGATACAAGTTGTCCTTTTTCACAAGCATCTAGTCAAGTGATACTTGTCTCGATCCTTGAGATTTGTAGGGAAAACTTTGTCACCGCAACACTAGTGCCACCTTGCGGCAATTTTAGGAATTTAGATTTGTCCATTTACCTAATGACATTTCCCTCTGAAAAATCGGGAAATTTCGAAAATTTCAAGAATGACATTAGTTGCTCAATTCCTACACCAGGAAACAAAATTCGGTAAGGAATTATCTTATACCCGAACCACTTTGTCATATTTCTTACTGAACACCACCTGAAATGAAAAATCCTGATAGATAAATATTTGAACCGAGCTCAGACGCACTCTTTCTAGCACATTCGATTGCTACATGACCATGTGCAGAAGGATTATGGCTGACGAACACTTCCGGCATTTTCGTTTTTGCTTTATGGTTACTGTCCGTCCAATTAGACGCTTCGTCTCATCTCTTTTTCACTATCTTTCTGTCTTCTATTGGAAATCCTGTTGGAATGATTTCAAAATGCATGTCCGATGCTGAATTAGAAACCCGTTCCGACCAAACCAACAATTATGGTCTGTTAGATGAAAACCCAGATTATTGAGTTTTGACAGATCGTGACAGTTAGTGATTGTATTGTCCATGTCCATTATGCATTCCATAGGAATCGTGATTTTCATGCACAATACAACCATCTAACAAAGATATGACAGTCTATTTCGATATTCGTAGTCAGATCCTTCATTACATCTTGACTGACAAATTGACATAACTAAAAATTAGTTATTTGAGTGTTTGAAATGAGTTTAATGTCATATGTATGACGATATTTGTGATTGAGAAGCAATTGTGTCAAGTTGGAGTTAATATCCTCCAAAAAAATAGTCAAATGTCAAAAATTGACAGGTACAAAATTTCTCTCATACTTGAGAAAACATGACGCTAATCCATTCTACGAACCTTTACGAACATTACAATGTCAAAATTAAGTGACATAAATAAAGATAAATGTCATAAAAGTCAATTTCCATGATCACATAATTGTCAGTGCGAAGTAGCTTTACTTTGCTACGTAATATTAGACGCACTTCGTATCGTTAACTTTTACGAACGCAAATCTATTGGTAACAAAAAGAACGCGGTAAAAGTCATGTTCAGTCATTGTAATTGCTATTGGAAACCAGACAGAGGCGTGGCTTCAGATTTTTGTCTGTGCCACAGTCATTATAATTTCAACCCTCGTTCGCTAAACTTCAATTTTAAGAAAAAGTCATTATTTTACGCAGCAGATGAATTTTTTTTTATTAAAATTAAAAACTTTGCTCGCGTGTGTTATATTACTTAAATATATATAGAAATCCTTTTATTAAGGATAAATATAATTGCTCATAGCAATTATTTGAAGCGCTACATCAAGAATATACCCTGAATAGGTGAGTTTTTTTTCTTTGGTAATTTTTTTTTGTGTCGGCCACATTGCATGGCGGCCATTAAATTTTTCGTTGAATATGTTTCTTCAATTTTGAAGAACATATCTAATTATTCTATACTAGTGACTTATTAGATTCTTTTTGGTCACTAGGGTTCAAGGATGAGGCAGGATTTACGCCCATAAAGACGTACAACTTTAATTCCATGACAAAACAGAGTCATGGCAACGTGGGAATCATCTTATAGATTATCTGCAGACACTTCGCTGGAATATTCACCAGCATAGCTGTGAGTTTTAAGACACTCAACGCCGTCATTTTCTTCGTGTCGAACAAGACACGTTTTCGAAGCATCCGATTCACCATTTGCTCCAACATTCCGGAGACACGTGAGGAATCTTGAGCCACGTTATATCGAACCACATGGTTCTCTGGTCATTTAGACCCAACTTGCTGTACATCACGTCCATAAGCGACACATATTCCTGTTGCTTAAAGGAAAAATAAAGTTAAAACAAAAAAACGTCTTAGCCACCATTATAGTTGGCCCTCCAGGTAACTTTTGTAATTTTTATTTTACTGGTACCTATTCGCCGTGCACCTTGGAATCCTGAAATTCATGAAAAGAAACATTTCATCGAGAACGTGACGTCATATAACGCCTCGTTCGTCGTTCATATATCCCTAAATTGGAAAACATATACGTTTTGCGAAATAATTTTCAACGCCCATACGCACACGGACGGTGGTGCTGAACATTATTGGCGTGTACAAGAAGCGCCCCGATTATTTCAATGAATATCCATATACATCTATATATATATATATCAGTATATTATCTTTATTATTAGTGAATATCTTATATTATTATTGAGTTGAAAGCATATTACTAAAAGTGAAATTTTCAATATATGTGTGTTTTGTGTAAATTTGTGTTGTCGTCCTTTTTCTGAATAGAAAAGTTAAAGTTAATTTTCGAAAGTTTAATTTTTTTTTACTTGTATCTTCACTGCCTTAACGGCGATACTTTCTCGCGGATTTTTAAGCTGGATTTTATGTTCCTAGCGAATTCCTATCGAGATACAGAAGTGAATTATACTTCGACACTGGTGTTTTAGAAACTTTTTATTTGTGTTTCAATATACTAGATACTGTACGTATCCACTTACTTGTTGCCTTAGTTGCAATCCTTACTGTCCTTGTGGACCCTTTCTTTCACTGTTCCATGACGAAATCTTTAGTCTGTCCTGTCCTGTATCTGAGTCTAATCGATACCACTTCTTTTCAGCTTCATTTTCTTCATTCTTTAATGAAATTACTTTTTGTCTAACAGATATTTTCTGTAGTCCTTAGACAACTTTTTGTTTTGAACTTGTCAGTTCACATTCTATCCCGGTTTAACTTAACTTGTTACGTATCCATTTGGAAGTCCTTTGGAGTTACCTGCCGATACTTTTTGAAAGAATTTCTTTTTCTTTCGGTAGAGATTGAAGGTTTTATCCTTGCATCTACTGTGTGTACATTGTGTATATGTGTTTGCATATCGTGACTATTTGTCCCGATTGGAACCCAACATTTTAGCTACGTTTATAGTCAAGTGACAGTTTGGTCACTCAGTTCAAGATACATCATCTTTGAGATAGTATCTTAAGATAGCAAAGATAGTGCTATATCTCTGATAAGAGAAAGATACTGTTGACGACGAAGAGTTGAGTCGTATATGTGTATAGACATACCTATGGTTAAAGTTTTTTTTTTGAATCTTAGTTATACTTAATACTTTTTAACATTTCAGCGACTGGTATCCAGAGTGCACTCCCGATCCTTTACGACTGTATTTTAATGATATTTTGAAAACTATATTTTTTTGATTATATTGAATTAACCATATTTATTTTATATATATATAACATATAACTTGATACTCTTTATCACTTACTATCTCCCTGGTCTGTTTCAACAACATAAACCCTTGGGCTAACGTCCCATGTTTGCTTTTGTTTTCTTTTGGGATTCGTTTAGAATTTGTTCCTTGTAAATCACCGTTTAGTGTTTCGAAGATATTCATACTTTTTGTATTTTGTTAGAATATCGTTTTGTAACTCGGTTTATCCAAGTTTACATTTCCAAAGTTTCAACAACTTTTTTTTTGAATAGAATTTTTAACAACTTGAAACATGAAAGATACATAAAGACAGTCGAGTCAAATAACTTTTTTTTTATTCCACTCCAAGGAGAGTGATGAAACGAGCTAAGTCTAATGATACGTAAAGTACATTTTTCTTCAGCGCATTAACTTTTTTTTTTGAAAGACAAAAATAACTATTTAAAATTCGTATGAAGCCAAGAAGTTGCTTCTACATACGATCAAATCATTGATAGTTCAACGCAATTTGATATCAAGAAAAATAATTTAACTTTTCTACGATATTATCGATAGTTAATTAAGAAATATTTTAGGTTTAATAATACTAAATACTTTTGGTTTAGGTTTACTTACATTCAATATTGTTAGTTTTAAGATAAAGTTTAATAAACAACGACTTTATAACGTTTTTGAAGAATAAGAATCTTGATAGTGTTTTTAATGCTGTCTAATAGACAGTGTGTTTGGATATCTAGCAGCTTAAGCTTTATTTCAGATACAATGGTATTTAAGTAAGTACGTTGGGAGGGGTGGACAGACTTTTTGTGCGGATGGAAACTTAGGTTAACATATCATGTTGTGTGTAGGTGTGGTGTAGTTTCTTTTTGGTTGAAGACCTTTAGTAACGATTAGGTCGTTATTGGTATGTAGTGTGATGGTATAGGCAAGTCTTTTTGCTTGGCTTCTATCATGTTTAGGGGATCCTAAATATCTTATAGTAACACTTTTTTTTGTGTATACTTGGCACCGTGGATCAATGGTGGAGAAAGCTTCCGAGTTGATGGAACTTTTCCTCATGGGTGGGTACAGATGCCAGAAGGAGGAATTTACAACATCTTCTCCTCCTTCCCCATTTATAAGAGTGTGTGTAGGTGTTGATCTACACTCCCTAGTCAGCGGTTTTAATAGCCATTTGCGCGTAATATGTTGACTGAGCCTTTAGCGCTGTATTCTCTGTCAACTAAGAATACCTTTTGTATAGCGGCTCGCTATTTTGTGCGGTTCTCTAAACAATCTTTTACAATACACTTTCTAAGGTTGAGTCGGCCATCCTACTCAATTATATCTCGGACTTAGTTATATCTCAGCGTTTGTTGATCAGGCCCCCCAGCAAGGAATATTTATTTTTGTTTTTCTGAGTTTTTAACATCTAAACTTCAGTAGGTTCGCACTGGTTAAAAGAGGTAACAACGTTGTCGATCCCTGAGCAAGAATGCACGACCCTTGTGAGCTAGTTGAGGGCGTGCGTGCGAACCGGATGCGAAGGTCGATCACAACCCAATTGTTTCTCTGTCTCTACCAAGTGGACCTGTGGTCATAGAGAGAGTTCTCTATGGGACAGTCTTGTGGTTTGAACAGAGTTACAGCCTTTCCACTTTTGGATTCTTTAAGGAATCTCATTGGGACTAGTGTCCAAGGCGACCGAACCAGTGCCTGTTTCTTAAAGAGTCTGGTATGTAGTGAGTTTTATTAGGTTTTATCTTGGGTTTTGTTGTAGTATAGTAGTAGAATGGCAAGCTAGTTCATCTATGGTTTGTAGTAGTGAGTTTTACTTGACGATCAGAATAAAGGCTTTTAAGATTCGATCGAAGAGAGTAAGTTTCTGTGAGTGGAAAGGGGGATGAAGATATATTAGAGAAATGAGCCGATGTTTAGAGGAAGATAGATCAGCTGTTGGTATGAGTAAAGGTACCGCAGGTCTTTGGTATAAACCAGGGAGGTCTTTAGCAGTCACTGTAGTAAACGTCATCCAGCACAAGAGGGCACTGTCTATAGGAGACAGTGACTTATTCCTCTAAAGTCTTTCTACTTGTAAGCATTGCTGGCGTCCGCTGATGGAGGCTGTGGTCTCTCATCAGTAGGTTAGTTTGGTAAAGTATATCTCATTTTTCATTTGTATATTTCTTTCATTCCAGGTTAAAACGTCATTGTTGACGTTACTTAAGGGTGTCTAATATGAGATCACTGTGCGGGATCTTATAGGAGGTTCCCTGTGGTATCGTGAATGATGATCGATTTGATTTTTCATTATTCGTTACAAAACATACTATTAAATTAAACATTAGTAGGTTTCAAGCTGGAAGGTAAAATCAGAAAACCACGTCCGTCGATTACAGTTAGCTGTTCTTTTTTTATGCTGCCAACACCACCCAATTTTTCTAAACTCCGTCCCTTCACTTTTTGTTGTGCCACTTATAAAACATTATTGTGCTGTCTTTAAGGGGCCAGGTATAGCGATCAGAAAAACCAAACCGAACAAATTTTCAAATGGAAAATTTAGTATGTTATGGATCGATTTAAAACACAAATGCTACCAGCTCAGAGATTTTTTTTTTGCTAACAAAAGTTTCAATTGAACATTTTTTGTTAAAAATGTATTTATTTATTTTTATGATTAAATTTCGTCTTCCGCACCAGCTGATTGACAATTCCACGAAAATGGAACAAATAGTTTTTCTTTTTTCGTTCCAATTTTTTTCACGTACCTTTGGCAGATGAGCTGTCAAAACATTTTTTTCGTTGCAATTCTGTCATGAAAAGTTTTTTCGTCATGCAATTCAATCGTACAAAATGGTGCCAGGTGGTTGTTGATTCGCACGCACCGAGCCAACAGTGTCGCCAGCAACGCAATATGGCAATAAATTCTAAATGTGATTTTTTTGGTAAATTCAGATTTGATCTGATTTCCCGCCCAATAGAAATTAAAAAAGATTTTATCTGATTTTTTAATTGCGTGTGTCTTTCTTTAGACGTTCTTAATTTATAAACTAAAAGAAATATAAGACAATTGCAATTATTATTATATGTAAATTGTAAAAAATTATTTGATTTCATTTTTTTTTATCTTTATTGGTAATTTGATTTTTAAACAATACCGAAAAGTAATACACTGTGTGCGTGTAGATAAACGCCTGTTTTGTGAAATGTCTGAGAGAATTTTTTTTTCTTATATCGTTTTTGTGCTTGCTATAAACGCTTCTAACGACAAAAAAATCTTATTTTCATCCCGTTCCACCTTTTTCGGTTTGGTTTTCCGTATCGTTATAATTGGCCCCTTAAACCAAATTTCACCACCCATAAGCCATAAAACATTTCTGTAAGAATAAACTTGAAAATACTTTCAAACATTCTTCGGAACCAGCAAATTTAATTTTTTTTTTTTTTAATACAAAAACTTTCAATATTTCGGCGTTTCTTGCAAAGAACTCATACAAAACTCATATCCAATAAAAAAAAAAACTACGATCAGCGATTCATCATTTCCTATAACATCATGAAAAGTATACTAACGATTGCATAAAGTATATATTCCTGTTTAAGAACAAAAAAAAGTCAAAAAATCCTAATCACGCCTTTATATTCTCTATTTTTCTTTCTTTAACTTGCAGCTTCCAGAATAGCACCATAATGCATCTGTAATTTTCTTATTAGTACAGTATTTTGGTTGTTTGAATATAGTGATGAAAAGATCTACATTTTGTATAAAATTATATGGAAGATCAAACAAACACAAAACATCCAAGAATTAACAAAATAATGTTTTTTTTTTTTATTAATTGTGTTGGCAAAAAAAATGTTTTACCAAAAAAAAAATAATAATATTCACTAAATGTCAAATGTCACAAACAATAACCCACACATTGGTCATTTTGATTTTTGTTTTCATATAAAATAATTATAAGTAAATTTTTTTTAAATTTTTTGTGGATTTTTTTTTTGTCCACAATATTGGCTAGATTAATGTTTTATATTGTCAAGTCGTTAATTAAAACAAAACGACACAACTTTAGCTAATACTTATGTATACTTGTACAAGTATTTTAATGTGCTTTTTGTTTTGTGTTGTTGTTTTTGAAGGTGCTTAAATATTGTTTCGTGTGTTGTATATTGTATGTTGATTTGTTATAGTGTTATAGAAGTTTGCTTTGTGTTTTGTATTACGTAGCATGTTGTTATATTTTTTTTGTTTGTTTTGTTTTTATTTTGTTATAATTTTTGTTTTTTGTTTTTATTATTTTAATTTTAATTTTTTTCTTTTCAATGTTTTTAGAGATAACTTGTTATACCAACAAGAAAACAATATGGAAGATATACTTAGTCAGTTCGTAACTCAAACCAGTTATGCTGATGGGATTTAAATAAAATATTGCAAAAACAAAAAAAAAGGGGTAAAAATCGATACTGAAACGTCCAAAAATTGAACTTTAAGTTAAAAAAAAAAAGAATGATACAATTTTACAACGACGTATAATATTTACAAAAAAAAATTAAACATAATATACACCTATAGATTTGCATATAAAACAAAAAATGGTCTTTGCATGTATCTATACATGTACTATTTTTGAAAGTCAATTGTTAAATTATATTCGAGAGACAGATTAATAATTAAAAGAAGGTTTGAGCAACATAAAACGGAGAAAAATGAAAAAAAGGGAGAACGAGAAGCAAAAACTATTTAGATAATACACATACATACATACTTTCAGTGGTGATATAAAATTTGTGAGAGACTTAATTATTAAAAAGAAAAAAAAGTAGATGAAAGGACGAAGAAGAATATACCAGCTGACAGCGCATTATGTATGTTAATTAAATATGATTCACATACATAAAAAAAAACTAAACAGGTTAGTATATTTATTATGTTTAATTGAATAAAATATATATCTATGCCTATTTTTAAGTGTAAGTTGGTGTTTTTTAAAGATAAATCCTTCTATGTTGTTGTTGTTGATTTCTCAATGTGAATAAAGAAAAACCAAATAGCAACAATATATTATTATCTCTGATTAAATATAGGTAAAAATATTATTAAATAAAAAAATTTGGAAATTTTATTAGGTAAAATATTCATAAAAATATATACATACATATTTGTATGTATAAACATATATTTATTTATATACAAAACTGTAAGCATTCAATTAGTCAAAACACGTTTTGATTTTCTCGAAACATCGAACACATAATTTTATTTTACTTTATATTATATACCTACCTAATATATAATATGTGTATGAAGGTGTTTAGAATATGTGGCGAGAGATATGATATACTAATAAGTTAAGGTGCTTAGCTCTATTTATTGTTTACAGACTATTGTTTGTGTCCTAATTGGGGTTTCAATTAAAACAAACAAAAAACAATTAAAAGATAATTCATTGACTTTATTTTTTTGAAGTGAAACTTCTTTAGTATTGGTTTGATTTGAAATTCGATGAAACGGAAATGCGCCATGACTCTTTTAAGCAAATTAATCAAACAAATAAATGTATCGCAATTGGCAACAAGCCTGAGAGAAAATGAATAAAAAAAAAAAACAATTCATGAGATGAGACAGTCATATTTTATATTCTAGCTCTCATTTTTCTGACATACTATGTAGCCTCCCACTCTGGTCCACTAATTGTACATAATATGCAGAGTTACCACGGGGACTCATATGAGCCAAAAAGACTCATTTTTTTTTAGGTTGACCCAAGTACTCATCTTTTTAAGATTTGGCTCAATTTTTAAGTATAAAAATAAACAGTTTTACATGTTCAAGTTGCAAGTCCAAAGACTTCAATATCAATTTTCAGAACAAAAAATAATTTTCAAACATTGATGCAAAGTGTGAACTACGTTTCTATATTTACTTTCTTTGATGCTTACATTTAAAAAATTGAAACCTTCAAAGACAAACTACAACTAATACATTGATTCACTTCTAATAGAGTCGCATTTATTGATGGTTTATGAAATCATTTCAAAAGGACTCATTTTTTTTTCCAAAAAGACTCATTTTTCTAGCCTCTGGGACTCATAAAAATTTTACCCTGCGGTAACACTGATTATTAGAATTTATCAAAATTATGGAATTCTTCTTAATCCTCTGTCCAACAGGACAAGCTTTAGAAAAAGATTTCAATGAGCTTAGTTCCAGAAGAATGAAAATGCAAATGTACAAAAAAGGATTTAAATTAAAATTCTCAAAAGGAGTCCTGAACTTTTGAAAGGAGTCCCTTTTCGATTATTTTTAAATAGTGTCATCCTGAAATCCAGGCTTAAAAAAGGAGAACGCAAAGGATCCAAAAAGTCAACTCTGCTCTACAGATCTAAAGCTAAAGATCATCAAGCGTGTCGATACGTTTTTATGCTAGAATGTGTTTCTTTGCGTATTGCAAGCATTTAGCCATTAATAAAGTTTGAAAGAAAGCCGAAAAGTGTTGTTGGAAGGAGTTTTTCATCTCATTCTCTCGTAGGTTACTTCTCTGAAGTTTCACTTCGACCGAGCGTGAATTACACACCCACATTTTTTTTTATTGAAAAATTGTAAACTAAAAATTCGAAAGGATAAAAATTGAAAACAAAATTAAGTTAAGTGTTTTGGGTTGCCACGCCAAAGGTTCTAGATTCAACCCCTGATTTCTGATCACGCTTTGGTTTTCTTTCTAAAATTAAAACTATTCTCTAAAACATGCAATTTTGCTAGCTAGTTTGATCCTGTGATAAATCGCAGGGTTCTTAAATTTCTGCAGATTATCAAAACACACACAGCAATGGTTGAGCTTTTGAGTCACTAGGCTCTTGGCTTCTCCTCGAGCTATTCGTGCCACAATATAAGAGAAGCTACATAAGACCATACGTAACTGAGTAAAGTGATCACAACAAATACCATAACGTTCGTTTGATGTGCCTTGCCATATGGAGCATTGAGAATTGTAAGTGGGTTTTCTTAATATTGGTACTTCGTGCTACACATTGAACACTTCAGTGCATTGTCATAACTTTTTAGCCAACAAAATAAAACCCTGGTAAAGTTAATTCAACAAAAAAAGGTGATATTTAAAGCACTGTTCCAAACAGCAAGTATAGACTAGACCATGCACTTGCAGCCTCGTTACACTTTGCTTTAATTTATGAATAAGTAGTACATGTTGTATTGTAGTGGTTCAGCACTGAACATCACTTTTAAATTCTTGATACGCCTCGCCGATCAAGTTTATTTGATTAATGGAAATCTCTGGGTTTACTCTTAAACTACTCTTTACTTTGATTATACTAACACGATCCGAGGTTGAACCACTACTAACGGTTACTAATTTATTATTCAGTGTACTTTCAAAAATATTTGAATAAAATGTTCAGTTTCAATATACAGTAATGGCTCAAATATAACTCCTTTTTGATGTTGCGAAAAAAAAAGCTTTTAAAATAATGACATGGATGGGGTTGTGGTATCGGCTTAGATGATTTGCGTTGGATAATAGCCACAATCATTATTGAAGTTACATTTTTGACAGCTTAATGAATATCCCTACGAAAATAAAAGAACGATTTCATATAAACATGGCTTCCATTATTTTGTTTTACTAACATAATGGAAAGAGTTGCCGCATGACTACAAACTCATAAATGAAAATATCTCAGAAGTATTTTCTGTTTTATTGAATTTTTTCACCATATCAACAATTCATATGCCATTCTATCTTATTTCATTAAAAATCTAAGAAACACAATGACTAAACAAAAATAACATTCATTTTGTGATTACGGATGATCACACTGAAAATTAGCAATGTTTTCGGCAAAATGTCAGTGAAAATCGAAAGGAATTGGATCAAACTTTGAAAGAATTTGTGATCACCTTGACCAGACGCAAAATCGAGTTTAAATCAAATGCGATGATTAAAATTGTGACAATCGACTATCACCTACATAAGCCGATTCCACCCCTGAATTATTGCCCTGATAAAAAAAAATTGATAACTGTCAGTTGGACAAACACAATAATAAAACACTAGACCGGCTACAATCTACAATGTCACAAAGAACGTTTTTGTGTGCTGGTTGCCAGGACACATCGTTTATTTTTGTTTACAATTTTCAAGTTAAAATGTTCTTACGATTGTAGTTTTAACAAGTAGCTGAAAAAGCATTTAATTATTTATTTTTTTTAACTAATTTTACTGCATACTGCCCCGTATCATTGATTTTATGTATTAAATATTACTTAAACCCTTCGTCTTCAAGGATTTCAAGACTTTTTTTCCTCTGTTTTGTTTGTTTTTGTAACATAAACTAATTATTGTTGGTTATGTTGTAAAGTGCATAACCAACAGATAAAGTCATATTCCGTCCAAGCTAACCAAGTTTGCTGTTTAATCTTAGACTGTAACGAATAATGTTAAAAATGAAAGAAAAGACCATTATCCACGGTACTACAGGCAATCTCATATAAGATCCCACATAGTAACGTCAACGATGACTTTTATTCCTGGAATGAAAGAAATATACAAATGAAAAATGAGATATACTTTACCAATCTAACCCACTGATGAGAGACCACAGCCTCTATCAGTGGATGCCAGCAATGCTTACAAGTAGAAAGACTTTAGAGGGATAAGTCACTGTCTCCTATAGACAGTGCCCTCTTGTGATGGATGATGCTTACCACAGTGATTGCTCAAGACCTCCCTGGCTTACACCAAAGACCTGCAGTACCTTCACTCATACCAGCAGCTGATCTATCTTCCTCTAAACATCGGCTCATTTCTCTAATATATCTTCATCCCCCTTTCCACTTACAGAAACTTACTCTCTTCGATTGAATCTTAAAAGTCTTTATTTCAACCGTCAAGTAAAACTCACTACTACAAACCATAGATGACCTAGTTTGCCACTCTACTACTATATCACAACAAAACCCAAGATGAAAACCTAATAAAACTCACTACATACCAGACTCTTTAAGAAACAGGCACTGGTTCGGTCGCCTTGGACACTAGTCCCAATGAGATTCCTTAAAGAATCCAAAAGTGGAAAGGCTGTAACCCTGTTCAAACCACAAGACTGTCCCATAGAGAACTCTCTCCATGACCACAGATCCACTTGGTAGAGACAGAGAAACAATTGGGTTGTGATCGACCTTCGCATCCGGTTCGCACGCACGCCCTCAACTAGCTCACAAGGGTCGTGCATTCTTGCTCAGGGATCGACAACGTTGTTACCTCTTTTAACCAGTGCGAACCTACTGAAGTTTAGATGTTGAAAACTTAGAAAAACAAAATTACATATTCCTTGCTGGGGGGCCTGATCAACAAACGCTGAGATATAACTAAGTCCGAGGTATAATTGAGCTGGAAGGCCGACTCAACCTTAGAAAGTGTATTGTAAAAGATTGTTTAGAGAACCGCACCAAAATAGCGAGCCGCTATACATAAGGTATTCTTAGCTGACAGAGAATACAGCGCTAAAGGCTCAGTCAGCATATTACGCGCAAACGACGATTAAAACCGCTGACTAGTGAGTGTAGATCAACACCTACGCACACTCTTATAAATGGGGAAGGAGGAGAAGATGTTGTAAATTCCCCCTTCTGGCTTCTGTACCCTCCCATGAGGAAAAGTTCCATCAACTCGGAAGCTTTTTCCACCATTGATCCACGGTGCCAAGTATACACTACGAAAGTGTTACTATAAGATATTTAGGATCCCCTAAACATGATAAAAGACAAGTATAAAGGCTTGCCTATACCATCACACTACATACCAATAACAACCTAATCGTTACCAAAAAACTTCAACCAAAAGAAACTACACTACACTTCCACACAACATGATATGTCAATCCACCTTTTCCATCCGCATAAGAGGCATGTCCACCCCTCCCAACGTACTTACTTAAATACCATTGTATCTAAAAAAGAATTCCGAAGTAACCAAAGAAATTGACCACTGTCCATATGACAGCATTGAAAACACTAACAAAATTCTTGTTCTTCAAAAACGTTATAAAGTCGTTATTTATTAAACTTTATCTTAAAACTAACAATATTGAATGTATGTAAACCTAAACCAAAAGTATCTAAAATTAATAAATCTAAAATATTTCTTAATTAACTATCGATAATATCGTAGAAAAGTTAAATTATTTTCCTTGATATCAAATTGCGTTGAACTATCAATGATTTGATCGTATGTAGAAGCAACTTCTTGGCTTCATACGAATTTCAAATAGTTATTCTTGTCTTCAAAAAAAAAGTTAATGCGCTGAAGAAAAATGTACTTTACGTATCATTAGACTTAGCTCGTTTCATCACTCTCCTTGGAGTGGAATAAAAAAAAGTTATTTGACTCAATTGTCTTTATGTATCTTTCAAGTTTCAAATTGTTAAAAATTCTATTCAAAAAAAAAAGGTTGTTGAAACTTTGTAAATGTAAACTTGGATAAACCGAGTTACAAAACGATATTCTAACAAAATACACAGTATGAATATCTACGAAACACTAAACGGTGATTTACAAGGAAATAAACTCTAAACGAATCCCAAAAGAAAACAAAAGAAAACATGGGACGTTAGCCCAAGGGTTTATGTTGTTGAAACAGACCAGGGAGATAGTAAGAGGTAAAGAGTATCAAGATATATGTTATATATATATAAAATAAATATGGTTAATTCAATATAATCAAAAAATATAGTTTTCAAAATATTATTAAAATACAGTCGTAAAGGATCGGGAGTGCACTCTGGATACCAGTCGCTGAAATGTTAAAAAGTATTAAGTATAACTAAGATTCTAAAACTTTAACCATAGGTATGTCTATACACATATATGACTCAACTCTTCGTCGTCAACAGTATCTTTCTCTTATCAGAGATATAGCACTATCTTTGCTATCTTAAGATACTATCTCGAAGATAATGTATCTTGGACTGAGTGACACAGTGTCACTTGGCTATAAACGTAGCTGAGATTCGTTGGGTTCCGATCGAGACAAATAGTCACGACGTACAAACATATATACACAATGTACACACAGTGGATGCAAGGATACAACCTTCAATCTCCACCGAAAGAAAAAGAAATTCTTTCAAAAAGTATCGGCAGGTAACTCCAAAGGACTTCCAAATGGATACGTAACAAGTTAAGTTAAACCGGGATGAAATGTGAACTGACAAGTTCAAAACAAAAAGTTGTCTAAAGAGTACAGAAAATATCTGTTAGACAAAAAAAGTAATTTCATTAAAGAATGAAGAAAATGAAGCTGAAAAGAAGTGGTATCGATTAGACTCAGATACAGGACAGGACAGACTAGAGATTTCGTTCATGGAACAGTGAAAGAAAGGGTCCACAAGGACAGTAAGGATTGCAACTAAGGCAACAAGTAAGTGGATACGTACAGTATCTAGTATATTGAAACAGAAATAAAAAGTTTCTAAAACACCAGTGTCGAAGTATAATTCACTTCTGTATCTCGATAGGAATTCGCTAGGAATATAAAATCCAGCTTAAAAATCCGCGAGAAAGTATCGCCGTTAAGGCAGTGAAGATACAGGTAAAAAAAATAAACTTTCGAAAATTATTTTAACTTTTCTATTCAGAAAAAGGACGAAAACACAAATTTACACAAAACACACATATATTGAAATTTCACTTTTAGTAATATGCTCTCAACTCAATAATAATATAGGATATTCACTAATAATAAAGATAATATACTGATATATATATATGTAAGGATGTATATGGATATTTATCGAAAATAATCGGGGCGCTTCTGGTACACGCCAATAATGTTCAGCACCACCGTCCGTGGGCGTATGGGCGTTGAAAATTATTTCGCAAAAATGTATGTTTTCCAATTTAGGGATATATGAACGACGAACGAGGCGTTATATGACGTCACGTTCTCAATGAAATGTTTCTTTTCATGAATTGCAGGATTCCAAGGTGCACGTGGAATAGGTATCAGTAAATAAAAGTACAAAATTTACCTGGAGGGCCAACTATAATGGTGGCTAAGATGTTTTTGTTTTTAACTTTATTTTTCCTTTAAGCAACAGGAATATGTGTCGCTTATGGACGTGATGTACAGCAAGTTGGGTCTAAATGACCAGAGAACCATGTGGTTCGATGTAACGTGGCTCAAGATTCCTCACGTGTCTCCGGAATGTTGGAGCAAATGGTGAATCGGATGCTTCGAAAACGTGTCTTGTTCGACACGAAGAAAATGACGGCGTTGAGTGCCTTAAAACTCACTGCTATGCTGGTGAATATTCCAGCGAAGTGTCTGCAGATAATCTATGAAATGATTCCCGCGTTGCCATGACTCTGCTTTTGTCATGGAATAAAAGTTGTACGTCTTTATAGGCGTAAATCCTGCCTCATCTTTGAACCCTAGTGACCAAAAAGAATCTAATAAGTCACCAGTATATCATAATTAGATATGTTCTCCAAAATTGAAGAAACATATTCAAGAAAAATTTAATGGCCGCCATGCAATGTGGCCGACACAAAAAAAAATTACCAAAGAAAAAAAACTCACCTATTCAGGGTATATTCTTGATGTAGCGCTTCAAATAATTGCTATGAGCAATTATATTTATCCTTTATAAAAAAAAGGATTTCTATATATATTTAAGTATTTTATCACACGCGAGCAAGGTTTAATTTTATTCAAGAATTAATTTTATTCAGCTGCGTAAAATAATGACTTTTCTTAAAATTGATGTTTAGCGAACGAGGGTTGAAATTATAATGACTGTGGCACAGACAAAAATCTGAAGCCACGCCTCTGTCTGGTTTCTAATAACAATTACAAAGACTGAACATGACTTTTACCGCGTTCTTTTTGTTACCAATAGATTTGCGTTCGTAAAAGTTAACGATACGAAGTGCGTCTAATGTTACGTAGCAATGTAAAGCTACTTCGCACTGACAATTATGTGTTCGTGAAAATTGACTTTTATGACATTTATCTTTATTTATGTCACTTAATTTTGACATCATAATGTTCGTAGAGGTTTGTAGAACAGATTAGCGTCATGTTTTCTCAAGTATGAGAGAAATTTTGTACATGTCAATTTTTGACATTTGACTTATTTTTGGAGAAAATTAACTCCAAATTGACACAATCGCTTCTCAATCACAAATATCGTCCTACATATGACGTTAAACTCATTTCAAACACTCAAATAACTAACTCTTAGTTATGTCAATTTGTCAGTCAAGATGTAATGAAGGAACTGACTACGAATATCGAAATAGACTGTCATATCTTTGTAAGATGGTTGTATCGTGCATGAAAATTAGGATTCCTATGGAATGCATAATGGACATGGACAACACAATCACTAACTGTCACGATCTGTCAAAACTCAATAATCTGGGTTTTCATCAAACAGACCATAATTGTTTGTTTGGTCGGAACGGGTTTCTAATTCAGCATTGGACATGCATTTTGAAATCATTCCAACAGGATTTCCAATAGAAGACAGAAAGATAGTGAAAAAGAGATGAGACGAAGCGTCTGGTTGGACGGACAGTAACCATAAAGCAAAAACGAAAATGCCGGACGTGTTTGTCAGCCATAATCCTTCTGCACATGGTCATGTAGCAATCGAATGTGCTAGAAAGAGTGCGTCTGAGCTCAGTACAAAAATTTGTCTATCAGGATTTTTCATTTTAGGTGGTGTTCAGTAAGAAATATGACAAAGTGGTTCGGGTATAAGATAATTCCTTACCGAATTTTGTTTCCTGGTGTAGGAATTGAGCAACTAATGTCATTCTTGAATTTTTCGAAATTTCCCGACTTTTCAGAGGGAAATGTCATTAGGTAAATGGACAAATCTAAATTCCTAAAATTGCCGCAAGGTGGCACTAGTGTTGCGGTGACAAAGTTTTCCCTACAAATCTCAAGGATCGAGACAAGTACTACTTGACTAGATGCTTGTGAAAAAGGACAACTTGTATCTACCTATACCTTTGCTACTCTGATTAATCTTCTTCCTGAAAAAAAAAAAAAATTTGAAACTTCAAATTACTCATCACAACTATTGACTCTCTCAACTTCTTCTTCTATCTATCTCAAAGCTAACCTGTATTACCTCTTTACTAAAAAGTGAAATACATAAAACAAATATTCACAAAACTATACAAGAGTCTCATGCACAGCTGGGTAGCCGGGCATAAAAATAAATAAAACTATTTTTATCACAGTATGATTTACTTCTTCAAATCTTTCGTATGAGAAGTGGTCACGTAACCTTTCTCATCTTCAACATCATATAAGTTGTTACCTCTAGTCTTAACAACTGTTACTTTAATAAACTTCGGCGATAGCTTAGCATTGAAATGTTTATTCGCATCACTCAAAACTATATTTCTTTTGTAAATGATATCCCCCACCTTAAAATCGACCGCACGACTTCTGAGATTATAAACTTTCTCATAAGCATCGTGTGTCTTTTCAAGTGTTGTCTTCAGATATGTATGAAGAATATTCATCTTTGCCACCTTGGGCAACCAATCGATTTCTGAGTTATTAAGTCCTCCTAACTCGCGCAATAATCTGTAATCCGCTCCGTGTTCAATCATCCTTTGGCCGTATAAAGCCTCATATGGCGACATTGTCAAAGCTGAATGGACAGTTGTGCGTAAAGCGCTACTAATGGATGACAAATGTACATCCCAATTAGTCTGTTTCGGATCCACGTATGATCTTATCGCTGCTAATATAGACCTATTAACTCTCTCGCTAGCATTAGCTTGAGGTGCATAAATCGCCGTCTTATAATGTTTGACACCAAACATTTTCAACATTTCTTTAAAATCCTTAGAAATAAATTGCGATCCGTTATCGGATAGGATACTCTCAGGTACACCATATAAAAGAAAAATATCATCACGTAAAAACTTGGTAACTTCTGCAGCTGTGGCTCTCTTAAGGGGTTTAATAAACACAAACTTTGTGAGTTGATCTAGAGCAATAACTATGAAAGCATTCCCATTCCTGGATCTTGGATAAGGACCAAGGAAATCCACATATAAATGTTGGAAGGGCCTTTCAACTTTAAAACTCTCTCCCATTTCAGCTCGTAAAGTCTGGTTGGAAGCTTTCGTTGTCTTGCATGTTTCACAACGATCAACATATTGTTTCACCTGCGAAAACATACCAGGCCAATACAATCTTTCCCTTAACCTATACAATGTCTTAACGACACCACCATGAGAAGCTCTGGGCGGATTATGCGCCATGGCAATTATGGATTCTGTCATACTAGACGGTAACCACAACTTCCATGCCAGATCATCCAATAGAGGATTCCCAACTGCATGTTTGGTTCTCTTATATATATATCCCTCAGATATCTTCAAGTCTGGTAATCGATCCTGCTCTTTGCTGATATGACTGATGAGTTGTGAGTATTCCTCGGACTTGAATCCCGGATCGTCAAGGTCAATGTGGAGCACCTCCTCGGTTTCGACTTGTGCAACACTGGATATGTAGCTCTCTGCCGTTAAAGCATCGGCTTCGTACACTCTAAAAAGAGCGTCGGGTACCACGTTAAGTGTTCCTTTCCTGTGTTCAACCACGAAGTCGAACCCTTGAAGTCTCATACTCCACCTGGCCAGACGACCGGTAGGGTCCTTCATGTTCATCAGCCATTTCAGGCTTGAATGATCAGTGATCACCTTAAACTTATATCCTTCGATATACGAACGGAATTTCTGAATTCCTAAAAACGCAGCAAGGCATTCACGTTCGGTAACGGTGTAGTTCCTCTGCGCAGCATTTAATTTCTGAGAGAAGTAATAAATGGGGCGTTCAGCTTCGTTCTCATCTCGCTGGCAAAGTACACATCCGATACCGGACGCAGATGCATCGCACAAAATAATAAACTCCTTCTCGAAATCAGGGTTTATCAGAACAGGTGTTGTAGTAAGTGCTTTCTTAATGTTTTCGAATGCTGTCTGTGCTTCGGAATTGAAATCAAAAGCCTTACCTTTCTTAAGAGTGTCAGTGAGTGGGGCAGCCAAGGTTGAAAAATTCTCCACAAACCTCCGATACCAACCAGCCATTCCTAAGAAACGCCTAACTTGGCGAGTGGTTGTCGGCATCGGGAAGTTGATAATAGCAGCAACCTTATCAGGATCTGCCTTCAAACATCCTTGTCCCACTTTGTATCCTAAGTATTGTAATTCCTCGTAACAAAATTTCGATTTCTCGACATTAATAGTGAGTCCTGCTCTGTCCAACTCTCTACTAATGATTTTCAAAACTGCTAAATGTTCCTCGAAAGTTTCCGTCACCACCAAAAGGTCGTCTAAATAGACAAAGACTCGGTCCTGCAACTCGCGTGGAACAACTAAATTCATCAAATATGTTAGGCTTTGAGCGGCGTTGCAAAGACCGAAAGGCATCACGTTGAATTGGTACAACGGCCTCCCTGGAACCGTAAAGGCTGTCTTTTCCTTCGCGCTCTCCTCCAGTGGTATCTGCCAGTACGCATCTTTCAAATCCACGCTCGATATGAAACGTGTCTCCGAAAGACGTGACAGCAGTCCCTCAATGTGCGCAATAGGTCGCGCATCTTTCTTAGTAACCATATTGACTTTTCTGAAGTCCAAACAAAGTCGATCCTTGCCAGGCTTGCGTACAAGCACAACAGGTGAGGACCATGGACTATTGCTCTCTTCAATAACCCCTAGTGAAAGCATGCGGTCTACTTCTGCGTACATCAGAGACTGCACCACTGGGGAGACCGGATAATACCTTTGCTTGATTAAAGGAGCATCCCCCGTATCAATACCGTGTTTTACCCAATCTGTTTTGCCTAAACCCTTTAGTGTGAATGACGGAAAACTTCGTATCACATCTTCAAGTTTAGCATTCTCTACATTCGTCAACTTACACTTATTGACTAACTTATCTTTAACTTCAACATCATGTTGAAATGACAAACTGGAAATTACGTTTGGTGCTATTTGGAATTTCGACCAAAAATCGACACCTAAGTATAAACGTTGAGCTAATGTCGGAACGACATAAAAACTCATGCTATGAGTAGCACCTTTATACTTAACGTCAGTGGTAATTAATCCACAAATTTTTTGTTTCTGCCCGTCAGCGGTTGAAACACTTGAATTAACCTTTTTAATTGTAATATTTTTGTTGGACAAGTAAGTTAAAACATCAGCGCCAAGGCAACTGATACTTGCGCCAGAGTCTAATAGACCCAATATCTTGTCTCTAAAAATTTCAACGTTGACATAAGGGCGAGGATCTCCAGATTCTCTTTCTAATGTCGTTGAAGCTATATTCTTATATAATAGTCGTTTTTCCTTAAATCTGATTCGAGTACGTCTAATGCGATTAGACAATTCAGGGTAATTCATAATACGCTTACGGACTTCATAATAATTTCTAAGCCTTTCATGAAATGGCTTTCTTATAAATTCATTTTTCTTAATATTAGTATTTAAAACATTTGGTGTTGTTGCATTAACAACAAGTTTATTAATTGGTTTTAAAATTGTAACAGGAGTTTTGAGAGTTGAAGATTCTTCGGCACTTAAAACTCCGGGTTTATCTGCTCGGAGCGAACCCCCCCGGATATTGGGTTGTTCCTCCTTAAGTTTCCCTGGCATTTTGGACACGTAGGAAAAATAACGTTCTCCAAACCACATCGGAAACAAAACTTTCTATCTACAGGTTTATCACATTCCCTGAACCCATGCCCTACACTTAAGCAATTCCAACACTTCCAAGTGTTCCTATCTCTATGTACGTTATGTACTGCTTCTACACTTGAAGTTAAAGCTACAGCTAAATCATTTGATTCTTCCACAACTTCGTTTACGAAACGTTTTGTTGGAATTCGGTGCGTGTTCGGCACAAAAGAAGATCGCGTGCTCTCCTGTCGATCGAGAAACTTTTCGATTGTTCGGCATACATATGCCATCTGTCTAAGACTGTGAGTGCTGAAAGTAATGAGTAGTTCACCCATTCGTCTCTTTACATTCGTCTTGATAATCTCTATAAGTTCTCTTTCAGACTTCGGAACACGCATCCTAGAATTTATCAACATTAAAGCATCGTAGAAATCATTGAATGATTCATTCGACTGCTGCTTTCGGTCTGAAAGCTTTCGAGACAATTCGGAGTCTGTTTCGAGACTTCGGAATTGTTCGATTAAACCGGACTGAAGCGAACTCCAAGAAGTGTGTGGATTACTCTTCAAGTACATCCAGTACCATGACTCCGCTTGTCCTGACACAAAATGGTGGAAATTCACCGTCAACTCATCCCATGGAACACCATAACTGTACCTAACGCGTTCTAATCGAAATAGAAAGTCGTCAACAGACATGTTGCGACCGTCAAATCGAATTCCCCACTTATGAAACTGTGGAAATTTACTATATGACGTGGCGTTAGAGGGTACTTGTCTCCTGGGTGATGAAGCTTCCGGAGAATTATCTAAATTAATCGCATTCATTTGCGTAAGAAAATCGTCTAGGTTAGAACCGTTAGCCATCTCTACTGGATGTCCTGAAGGAGCATTCCGAGTAAGACCTGGTTCATTGTTTGGGGTTGGATAGTTTTCCAAATTCCTATTAAAATTATTATTTTGATTTGTAGGATTGCCGGTAGTTGTTCTGTTCGGAGCGTTAGCTATTCTAGCTCTATTTGTCGCTTGACTAACTGCTTGTCTGGGTGCAAGATTTTGAGAAGTAGAAGGTTGATGGCTTGAAGAAGGAGGTATGGTCTGAAATAAATTTGTCAATTGCTCAAGAAGTAGAGCTTGACTTTGTTTTATCTCCTCTTTCATGACTCGCCTATCCTCTTCTCTGTGTAATTCAACTGTCGCTGTAATCATCTCTTGAAGAGTAAGAGAATCTTCAGTTACATTTCGTCTATTGTCAAAACTATCGTTGACGACACGACCATTGACATTACCGAGAGGCATAGTACCATCATTAATACCTATGGGACTAGATTCATCTTCAATTCGCATTTCTTGTCTTCTTTGATCTTCACCGCTACCTGCAGCTTGTGGATCTGCCATAATTATAACGTCTAAAAACCTTGAATTATAAGTGCTCGGACGGATTAATCTCCTATTTCCACTACTCATTCAACTGAGATTGTGAAACTCTTGTATAAACACAAAACTAATGAAACACAATCGAAGTGACAAAAAAAAAATTAAACAGTGCTTAAAATTAAAGTAGTTGTAGTGAATCGGATCACTTAGTAATTCAATCAAAAATATAGTCCTACAAAGAGAAGGCTCCTTGTAGACTAGAAAAGATCCTACAAAAAAAAAGTTTGACTCTTAAAGAAAATATTTCAAGATTTCTTAAAAGTCAAAAGGTACTTAACGATATACTAAACTATTCTTAACTTGTTTTTGAATCGTAATCTAAATTCACAAATTACTGACTCTAATCAAACTAAACGTATGTTCTAATAACTAAACTAACTTCTCAGAAACTATCCTGAAAGTTACTAAACTTAAAAATAAAGTAATTATTATATGAGAGGCGACACCGCCAAAAATTCTAAACTATAAACTCTATCAAAAAAATTATCTCAAAAACTGGGCAACACTGCCACTAAAAATCTCAAAAAACTGCGACACCGCAAAAATTACCAGAATTTATCTTAGTTAACGTCTCTAAGACAAATTCCAAACTCACAAAAAACTCAGGACTTCCTTTTAGTTAACGTCTCTAAAAGAAAAATCCCTACCAAAAACCAGAATTCCTTTTTCAGTTACGTCCCTGAAAAATAATTCCAAAACTATACTCAAAAAAAATTATCTGAAAACTACAAAACTTCCTATAAATCTTGTAATAACTTCTTACAAAATTTATTTTATACTCCAAAATTAAATTTTTATATCTCAACAATAACTCATTCACGTTTGGGAGTGGACATTCCCCCCGTGCGTAATGGATTAACAACATATCGAAAAAAAGACGTTAGCTTGACTGTACCACGACAATCAACTAACAAAAAAAAACTTAGTTTGTGTGTCTTTAAACTATTCGTGCTCAACACAAAAACTAAATCTGCTAAATTCAACGGATAGTGACTCCTCATTTCATTATGCTACTGCAGACGTGCGTAGGGACTATTGATCACCCACCACCGGTTAGCACTTCATAAAATGAATCATCAACCATTCATTAAATCTAACCTTCAAAAATCTTCATAACATTCTCTACAATAAAAAGTGAAAAATGAAAAAGTATTGTTTGGAGTAGAAAACATGGATTATTCCGTGACGATAAAGTAGCTTTTGCAGCTGACGTGCGTAGAGACTTAAATCATCCACCACCGGTCAAAAGACTCAATTATCTACCACTTCCTAACCCTTTCTATGCTATCGCTTTAAGTAAAGTGATCATTAGCAACAGTCAACCAAGAATACAACTCTTCGGTCCGGACAAATGACTCAAATGTACCTATCACGAGAGGTAGAGAAATAATAGTGAAGCTAACGCAACAGACAGAAGTCAGGACTCTATCGACCAACTTCCCGGACATATAGTCTTCATTACTAAACTCCGATGACGTTCCTCTAGCAAAAGAAAAGTACTACTTAAAAAAAAAACTTCCTCAAAACAAATTTCAAAAATGAAAAATTTCCAAAAGAAAAATTAATTTCCCCAAAAACTTTTCGAACCAACTTAATACAATACAAAATCTAAACCTTCAAAAACCTAATCTCAAAACGTTCTTCAGGCCCCACGTTGGGCGCCATTCTGTAACGAATAATGTTAAAAATGAAAGAAAAGACCATTATCCACGGTACTACAGGCAATCTCATATAAGATCCCACATAGTAACGTCAACGATGACTTTTATTCCTGGAATGAAAGAAATATACAAATGAAAAATGAGATATACTTTACCAATCTAACCCACTGATGAGAGACCACAGCCTCTATCAGTGGATGCCAGCAATGCTTACAAGTAGAAAGACTTTAGAGGGATAAGTCACTGTCTCCTATAGACAGTGCCCTCTTGTGATGGATGATGCTTACCACAGTGATTGCTCAAGACCTCCCTGGCTTACACCAAAGACCTGCAGTACCTTCACTCATACCAGCAGCTGATCTATCTTCCTCTAAACATCGGCTCATTTCTCTAATATATCTTCATCCCCCTTTCCACTTACAGAAACTTACTCTCTTCGATTGAATCTTAAAAGTCTTTATTTCAACCGTCAAGTAAAACTCACTACTACAAACCATAGATGACCTAGTTTGCCACTCTACTACTATATCACAACAAAACCCAAGATGAAAACCTAATAAAACTCACTACATACCAGACTCTTTAAGAAACAGGCACTGGTTCGGTCGCCTTGGACACTAGTCCCAATGAGATTCCTTAAAGAATCCAAAAGTGGAAAGGCTGCAACCCTGTTCAAACCACAAGACTGTCCCATAGAGAACTCTCTCCATGACCACAGATCCACTTGGTAGAGACAGAGAAACAATTGGGTTGTGATCGACCTTCGCATCCGGTTCGCACGCACGCCCTCAACTAGCTCACAAGGGTCGTGCATTCTTGCTCAGGGATCGACAACGTTGTTACCTCTTTTAACCAGTGCGAACCTACTGAAGTTTAGATGTTGAAAACTTAGAAAAACAAAATTACATATTCCTTGCTGGGGGGCCTGATCAACAAACGCTGAGATATAACTAAGTCCGAGGTATAATTGAGCTGGAAGGCCGACTCAACCTTAGAAAGTGTATTGTAAAAGATTGTTTAGAGAACCGCACCAAAATAGCGAGCCGCTATACATAAGGTATTCTTAGCTGACAGAGAATACAGCGCTAAAGGCTCAGTCAGCATATTACGCGCAAACGACGATTAAAACCGCTGACTAGTGAGTGTAGATCAACACCTACGCACACTCTTATAAATGGGGAAGGAGGAGAAGATGTTGTAAATTCCCCCCTTCTGGCTTCTGTACCCTCCCATGAGGAAAAGTTCCATCAACTCGGAAGCTTTTTCCACCATTGATCCACGGTGCCAAGTATACACTACGAAAGTGTTACTATAAGATATTTAGGATCCCCTAAACATGATAAAAGACAAGTATAAAGGCTTGCCTATACCATCACACTACATACCAATAACAACCTAATCGTTACCAAAAAACTTCAACCAAAAGAAACTACACTACACTTCCACACAACATGATATGTCAATCCACCTTTTCCATCCGCATAAGAGGCATGTCCACCCCTCCCAACGTACTTACTTAAATACCATTGTATCTAAAAAAGAATTCCGAAGTAACCAAAGAAATTGACCACTGTCCATATGACAGCATTGAAAACACTAACAAAATTCTTGTTCTTCAAAAACGTTATAAAGTCGTTATTTATTAAACTTTATCTTAAAACTAACAATATTGAATGTATGTAAACCTAAACCAAAAGTATCTAAAATTAATAAATCTAAAATATTTCTTAATTAACTATCGATAATATCGTAGAAAAGTTAAATTATTTTCCTTGATATCAAATTGCGTTGAACTATCAATGATTTGATCGTATGTAGAAGCAACTTCTTGGCTTCATACGAATTTCAAATAGTTATTCTTGTCTTCAAAAAAAAAGTTAATGCGCTGAAGAAAAATGTACTTTACGTATCATTAGACTTAGCTCGTTTCATCACTCTCCTTGGAGTGGAATAAAAAAAAGTTATTTGACTCAATTGTCTTTATGTATCTTTCAAGTTTCAAATTGTTAAAAATTCTATTCAAAAAAAAAAGGTTGTTGAAACTTTGTAAATGTAAACTTGGATAAACCGAGTTACAAAACGATATTCTAACAAAATACACAGTATGAATATCTACGAAACACTAAACGGTGATTTACAAGGAAATAAACTCTAAACGAATCCCAAAAGAAAACAAAAGAAAACATGGGACGTTAGCCCAAGGGTTTATGTTGTTGAAACAGACCAGGGAGATAGTAAGAGGTAAAGAGTATCAAGATATATGTTATATATATATAAAATAAATATGGTTAATTCAATATAATCAAAAAATATAGTTTTCAAAATATTATTAAAATACAGTCGTAAAGGATCGGGAGTGCACTCTGGATACCAGTCGCTGAAATGTTAAAAAGTATTAAGTATAACTAAGATTCTAAAACTTTAACCATAGGTATGTCTATACACATATATGACTCAACTCTTCGTCGTCAACAGTATCTTTCTCTTATCAGAGATATAGCACTATCTTTGCTATCTTAAGATACTATCTCGAAGATAATGTATCTTGGACTGAGTGACACAGTGTCACTTGGCTATAAACGTAGCTGAGATTCGTTGGGTTCCGATCGAGACAAATAGTCACGACGTACAAACATATATACACAATGTACACACAGTGGATGCAAGGATACAACCTTCAATCTCCACCGAAAGAAAAAGAAATTCTTTCAAAAAGTATCGGCAGGTAACTCCAAAGGACTTCCAAATGGATACGTAACAAGTTAAGTTAAACCGGGATGAAATGTGAACTGACAAGTTCAAAACAAAAAGTTGTCTAAAGAGTACAGAAAATATCTGTTAGACAAAAAAAGTAATTTCATTAAAGAATGAAGAAAATGAAGCTGAAAAGAAGTGGTATCGATTAGACTCAGATACAGGACAGGACAGACTAGAGATTTCGTTCATGGAACAGTGAAAGAAAGGGTCCACAAGGACAGTAAGGATTGCAACTAAGGCAACAAGTAAGTGGATACGTACAGTATCTAGTATATTGAAACAGAAATAAAAAGTTTCTAAAACACCAGTGTCGAAGTATAATTCACTTCTGTATCTCGATAGGAATTCGCTAGGAATATAAAATCCAGCTTAAAAATCCGCGAGAAAGTATCGCCGTTAAGGCAGTGAAGATACAGGTAAAAAAAATAAACTTTCGAAAATTATTTTAACTTTTCTATTCAGAAAAAGGACGAAAACACAAATTTACACAAAACACACATATATTGAAATTTCACTTTTAGTAATATGCTCTCAACTCAATAATAATATAGGATATTCACTAATAATAAAGATAATATACTGATATATATATATGTAAGGATGTATATGGATATTTATCGAAAATAATCGGGGCGCTTCTGGTACACGCCAATAATGTTCAGCACCACCGTCCGTGGGCGTATGGGCGTTGAAAATTATTTCGCAAAAATGTATGTTTTCCAATTTAGGGATATATGAACGACGAACGAGGCGTTATATGACGTCACGTTCTCAATGAAATGTTTCTTTTCATGAATTGCAGGATTCCAAGGTGCACGTGGAATAGGTATCAGTAAATAAAAGTACAAAATTTACCTGGAGGGCCAACTATAATGGTGGCTAAGATGTTTTTGTTTTTAACTTTATTTTTCCTTTAAGCAACAGGAATATGTGTCGCTTATGGACGTGATGTACAGCAAGTTGGGTCTAAATGACCAGAGAACCATGTGGTTCGATGTAACGTGGCTCAAGATTCCTCACGTGTCTCCGGAATGTTGGAGCAAATGGTGAATCGGATGCTTCGAAAACGTGTCTTGTTCGACACGAAGAAAATGACGGCGTTGAGTGCCTTAAAACTCACTGCTATGCTGGTGAATATTCCAGCGAAGTGTCTGCAGATAATCTATGAAATGATTCCCGCGTTGCCATGACTCTGCTTTTGTCATGGAATAAAAGTTGTACGTCTTTATAGGCGTAAATCCTGCCTCATCTTTGAACCCTAGTGACCAAAAAGAATCTAATAAGTCACCAGTATATCATAATTAGATATGTTCTCCAAAATTGAAGAAACATATTCAAGAAAAATTTAATGGCCGCCATGCAATGTGGCCGACACAAAAAAAAATTACCAAAGAAAAAAAACTCACCTATTCAGGGTATATTCTTGATGTAGCGCTTCAAATAATTGCTATGAGCAATTATATTTATCCTTTATAAAAAAAAGGATTTCTATATATATTTAAGTATTTTATCACACGCGAGCAAGGTTTAATTTTATTCAAGAATTAATTTTATTCAGCTGCGTAAAATAATGACTTTTCTTAAAATTGATGTTTAGCGAACGAGGGTTGAAATTATAATGACTGTGGCACAGACAAAAATCTGAAGCCACGCCTCTGTCTGGTTTCTAATAACAATTACAAAGACTGAACATGACTTTTACCGCGTTCTTTTTGTTACCAATAGATTTGCGTTCGTAAAAGTTAACGATACGAAGTGCGTCTAATGTTACGTAGCAATGTAAAGCTACTTCGCACTGACAATTATGTGTTCGTGAAAATTGACTTTTATGACATTTATCTTTATTTATGTCACTTAATTTTGACATCATAATGTTCGTAGAGGTTTGTAGAACAGATTAGCGTCATGTTTTCTCAAGTATGAGAGAAATTTTGTACATGTCAATTTTTGACATTTGACTTATTTTTGGAGAAAATTAACTCCAAATTGACACAATCGCTTCTCAATCACAAATATCGTCCTACATATGACGTTAAACTCATTTCAAACACTCAAATAACTAACTCTTAGTTATGTCAATTTGTCAGTCAAGATGTAATGAAGGAACTGACTACGAATATCGAAATAGACTGTCATATCTTTGTAAGATGGTTGTATCGTGCATGAAAATTAGGATTCCTATGGAATGCATAATGGACATGGACAACACAATCACTAACTGTCACGATCTGTCAAAACTCAATAATCTGGGTTTTCATCAAACAGACCATAATTGTTTGTTTGGTCGGAACGGGTTTCTAATTCAGCATTGGACATGCATTTTGAAATCATTCCAACAGGATTTCCAATAGAAGACAGAAAGATAGTGAAAAAGAGATGAGACGAAGCGTCTGGTTGGACGGACAGTAACCATAAAGCAAAAACGAAAATGCCGGACGTGTTTGTCAGCCATAATCCTTCTGCACATGGTCATGTAGCAATCGAATGTGCTAGAAAGAGTGCGTCTGAGCTCAGTACAAAAATTTGTCTATCAGGATTTTTCATTTTAGGTGGTGTTCAGTAAGAAATATGACAAAGTGGTTCGGGTATAAGATAATTCCTTACCGAATTTTGTTTCCTGGTGTAGGAATTGAGCAACTAATGTCATTCTTGAATTTTTCGAAATTTCCCGACTTTTCAGAGGGAAATGTCATTAGGTAAATGGACAAATCTAAATTCCTAAAATTGCCGCAAGGTGGCACTAGTGTTGCGGTGACAAAGTTTTCCCTACAAGACAATGCGGCGCGACTTTTAGCTGGTCGATTTAATCGAATATAATGAAGTTTCCAATTAATTTTGGTACATAATTTTTTTTGTTTAAACAAATTTATTAAACAACGAAAAATATTGAATGCTACACCAAAAAGGCTATTCTAAACACTGGTTTCTAAATAAAAATATTATTCACCAAAAAAATAAACTCCCCATTCCTTACTTTTACTATTAAATTATACAAAAAGAAGAGAGCTGATCCAGTTATAAGTAATGTGGTTGTGATGTTGTTTCTTCTTCTTAAAACAAAATAATAATAATAATAATAATGATAAAGTATTTCTGCAGTGTACCTACATATATCTTTACATGTTGTTATGATATTCTACTCTTGAATGTCCTAATGAAAAAAAAAGAACTTTTTAAAGACCATCTATTTCGAAAAAACACAATTTTCAAAAAAAAAAAGTGTTTATTTCCTTCTTCCTCTAGTTCCTCAAAAAAGAAAATCTATCTTGCTTATAACTCTTTAATGTGTTACCACCACGTTAAGATTTTGCCAAAATATAAAAAAAAAAATATAATAAAACAAATTACAAAAATACCATACAAGAAAAAAACACGAATTTATTTTACAAAATCTATGTCAGTTGATCTAAAGATATTGACGTTGTCTGACTATTATTAGGAAGTAATTAAAAATTATATTTACATAAATTTAAAAATAATATTTACCTATACTAAATATTTGTTGTGATTGTTGTACTGAATTTAAAAAATTAATGCATACTTTTAGGATAATTAATATACCTAAATAAATATATAAATATATACATATTATATAAAATATATAATATAGAACAATTCTGGATTGAATGCACGGACTTTATTTGAATGTTTATATTAATAAATATACATTTAGGATATATTGTAGTGAATTATTTTTATTTTAATATTTGAAATCTATTTTTATAGAGATTTAATTTTTTTTTAGATTATTTCTGTTTTAATTCATTTCACTTCCTTTCAACTTTCTACTTGGCACGATAAATTGGTTTCAAGAAGAGATTAATAGTGTACTACTATTAGTCCCTCGAACATTGTCCTGCAACGACAAGCGTGCATCCGTCCTTTTCCCCGGGGAAGCCTAGCTCATTTCAATAACATTGGTTGCTATCACTGCATTTGTTCGATCATCAGTAGCTCCCACTCACAGTTTCATAAGTGTGGATATCTTTTCACGAAAAAAATCGTCTTAGATTTGTTGTAAAACAATCAGTTTGGAACCTATGAAAGATTTGTAAAACTTGAAATCCCATCTTTCTAGCAATGAACTTGTCTAGTCCTGGTCATATATTTGGAATCGCGTATTGCTTGCAGAGTGTTTGGTTAATCACCTTTCGTGAACTTTTCAGTCAGCCTTAGCCATCACTCACCTTATATTTCGTCTTTGTTAAAAACATGTGTGAGGATGATATGTCAAAACCTATTTTTATCTTCTACAACAATTCTTCTAACAATTCCGGCACATAAGAGATATATTGCCGATGAAAACAAAAACGAACAGAGAAGGTTGGAGAATGCAATAAAAACTGCCAATTTTCTTTGAAAAAATATATCTACAACATGAGACAATCAAAAGAACCCATTTGCAGTAAGCATCTCTGGATATCTTTACGAACTGTCTAGCTTCTATCACTTCCCCGCTTTAGATGATCACTTTTGGTGAAGATAGCGTTCCCTTCGAACGACTCAACAAATCAAAGCCACAGTCGGAGTAAAATAAATGCTCAAGACTAGGATGACATAATAGGTAGCGCCTTGATATCGCAGTTCCTAATCTGCATAAAGTCACGCTACCAAAACTTTCTAGGTGATTTTAAGACTAGGTCATCAGCAGTACAACTTTGTGAACTTAAGCTTCAGTGCCTTTGAACAGTATGTCCTGGGTTTTGTAAATGGTGTTTTTCTTAGACGTGTGGTTTTCAATTTGGCAATGCCTTTTTCGGAGTTGGTCTTTTTGACAGCTGTCACTTGATTTATGCTCAGTTTGGTTTGCCATTCATAATTAATAGACTTCTGAACAACGTTTGCAAATCGCGCAAATTTATTACTAAAAAATGGTTCGGTTCGCGCGACGAATCGAGCGCTGCGTCCAATTATCGGCCGACATAATCGCCCAGGAAGTTATTCGAGCCAGCGGCGGCGGCCACTTGCCCGAAATCATTTTTAAAAAATAATGACAAACCCTTATCTTTATAATAAAGCTAAATTTATTTCTTCTTGAAAACCACACGTCTTAAAAAAAACACTCTTTATTACTCCTTCTCAATATAAAGACGTTAGAACGAATGTCACAAGTGTCATATTGGAAAACAAAAACTTCTTTCAAAGCCTGATTGCATATCGCGACTTTGACAAAAGCCAGTGTTAAATTAAATAATTATTATAATCAAATCTTTAATAATCAACACAATTAAGTAAACATAAATATAAATTGTCCATAATGGCCGGAAGTGCAAGGGAACGTCTACTGAAAAAAAATACCTATTTTGCACCAAGGGTAAAAATGTATCGTAAACCTTTCGCCGAAATTCAAACGACACTCGAGGCAATAATTCACTGTCCTTGACGTTTGAAATTAAAATGTTCAGGCCAGCTCGCAAGTGAAGTCTTCAAAATTACGTAAGGTTGCGCACATTGTTTACGCAACTTTCCCACCTTTCTACACGCTCAAAAATAGGTGATGCTGATTTGAAAACATTCCCCTGACATTCAGAAAAAAACTATTTTTAATATCGAAAAGTTTTTCTTCTGAAGAAAACAGCTAGAAATTCTAGATTATGATTTGCTAAGAAAAACATTTTTTTTAAATTATATTATTATTTTTATTATTAGATATTTGTATGTCGAAATTTTTTTCTTATTTTTTAAATCATTATATTTAAAATTTAGATACTTATGTGTTTTACTTTTTCAGCCATCATTTTCTTAGGAACCATTTGCTTGCTGCACGAATGGCTATACGAAATTATTCGTTAGCCTTGATGTTTCGATATTTTAAAAATTATTTTATTTCGTACGTTTTCTCTATTTTTATATATTTACACATACATATATGTAGAAAAAGTGAATGTTATTTTGCATGTAAGTTTTAATGATAATAGATATTGATGTTGAAAAACTAAAGTATATAATTTTTAATTTTTTTTGTTACTTTAAATTTGTATACATATTTTATTTTAAATATAATTTTATATTAAATTTGGATAAAAATTACAAAAAAAAACCTATACAAACACGTTTTTACTGTCTTTTTCACACAAATCTTATTTATGTATTGTGTTTAGTGAAAGAATGGTATATTTTTAAAGCATACCTAACTAAGTTTTTTTTTTTATATACACAAAATAAAATATATATGTATGTCTACATAAAGTGTTAATGTTACTGCAATAATAAAAAAAAACAACAACTTCATTTAATCAGGCTTCCATTCTGTTTAACAAGATAAAAAACGATATAAAATCGGCATAAAATATGAGTATTGAATTTAATTTAAAATTTAAGGTAAAGAGCAACAAAAGCTGAAATTTTATTTTTTATAATTTTAATTGTAATAAAGCTAATTTTAATAAATGTTTAAATTGATTTTAGTATTATTTTTAATTGCAATTCGTATTGAAATACATATAAGAATATTGTGTATGAGTATTTTTTTTTTTATTTTTATTTCTGTTATTTTTATTTTATAATTTAAAAAATTAAAAAATTCATGCAAAACAAAAATGAAAACAAAGAGAAATGTTTACATTTAAACAGGTTTACACACCACCTAGATTTAAAAAGAAATCGATTGTTACGTTTTTATTTTTAATAAAACGTAGCAAAAACAAAAATTATTATATTTAACGAAAAATGTATGTCAATGTTAAAACTAATAAATATTACATAAACAATTCTTGTCAGTATGGCCAATAAACACAAAATAAAAATAAATCTTCAAAATCTTATTGTTTTTTCATTTACCATAGGTTATTGTATATTGTTGGGTTTTGCAGACATACGAAAAAAAAAAACCAATCGTCCAGGGAAGTTGAAGACTGAATGGAGTTCGAAGAGAATCTATTGCCACCTTGTTATCCAAAGCGAATTTAAAATAGCATTTTGTTTTTGAGGTTTTTGGGTGGACTTTCAAATCCAAAGAAAGCGTTAATTGTTTGTTGGTGGTACTTGTCATTCAAAAGAAATCTTTGATTCGAAAAGATAGTAAATTAAAAAATAAGTAGGTATTGTGTACTAAGTACCAATGTAGGTACCTATGCATTATATTGCTTTAATATTGCCAGCTTTTTGAAGAATCTCAAAAGGCACTGTCTCCAGAGAGTAATGATCGTCACTCATTATGTATTATTTTACAATTTTTCCGATAAGATCTATCTATTTACACAATATTATATTATATTCAAATGTATTTTTTTTTTCGATATTGTAGGGTTTTGGTTAGATCTATGCCTTACATCGGATCGGTATAAGGTGCACCAAAAAGATAGAGCGAGTAGGTTAAGTTAAGTATAATAGGCTTTTCACACTGCATTAAAAACTCGGTTTTCGTCTAAAACCACAAACCTACACCAAAACCACAAGGTTTCCCATTCATTTTTCTCTTTCATAAACTAGTAGTTTATGATAAAACTCCTCAAAACCTACTTGCAACCGCAAGTATGTGAAAACAAACTGATCTTTTGACACCATCAACTTGTCGATAAAACAGTGTAGTGTTCTCAGAGTATGGGATTTTTACCGACAAAATAGAGAAAAAGCGAGGTGTATTTCTTATTTGAGTGTGTTTTGGAAAAAGTACCTTCAAACACTCACATATTCATGAAACGTCAAAGAAAACCTAGTTTTTGTTCAGTGTGAATGCTCCAACTAGGTTTCGTAAACTTTTTGAGTTTTTGGTCCAGTGTGAAAAGTGAAAACTCTATAAGACAAGAAAAAAAAATCGCCATTGAGAGCGGGGTCTATTTAAATTGTACGTGATAACCAGTTGACAAAACAGTTCACGTGTTCACAAGCCCAACGCTTAGGCCGATCGTGCCTCTATCGCTTGTTCCGCGCTCAGCACACGCGGAATGTGACAATTTTTCGTGCGTGCAGCCAGTGTTCATCGATTTTTAAGGCGTTATCACTTGAAAAAAATAAATAAATTTTCAAACTAATTTTTTTCAAAATTTTACTATTTTTGTTGTCAAAATTCAACTAAGTCTAACACAGAAAACCTTAGGGGAGAAGAGGGAGACTTGATCCCACTGGCAGTTTTTGTATTATAACTTTATCCCTCCTATCATGGTAACCGGTCGGAGAGAAAGTTATTCCGATTCGGACTAAATGTACGAATTTTGTATCATGGTAGCCGTTCCGATTGAATAATCTGACAATCTTCCGAAAAAAATTGAAGTAAGCGTTTAAATGTCAAAATCATAGCGATGCACATTGAATTTATGCGATACAATGAGTTTTTTTTATGTGTTTTTGTCGAATAAACCTTTTGCCTGTATGCGCGTCGGTACGCATTTTTATTTCTCTTCCGATTCGGATACCATAAACACAATAAATGCTCCGATCTTAACTTTTCTCCGATCGGATGATTTTTCGAACGGATACCATCATAGGGGCTATATTTAAGTTTTCTAGAATATCCGTGCCTTTATTAAAATAAAGATAAATTTATCAACTTCCTTTTTTGCAAGACTAGACTAAGTCTAGTTGCTAAGTAAAAACATCATTAATTTTTTTTAACGAGTAAATAATTTTTTTTTCAACGAAAGAAAAAAAAAACATAAATAAAAACAATGAATTTTTGGTAAAAAAAAAAAAATAAAGTTTACGACTGGGTCGGACAAACTTGCTCTAATGTGAGACAGTGGTCTTGGGGTTTGAGATTTTTGAAAACAAGGAGGGAAAAATCTAAGTACATAGGTATATGAAATTTTATTGATCACTTAAAAATCAATAGTTAAAACGTTTTTTGAAAAAAAAAATGAAGTAAGCCATATAATTTTGTTTATTATTAAAAATTTTAAGAATTTTTTTTTTCAAAATTGTTCGACCAGTTTTTTCAAAAAACAGTTTTTCTTGAAAAACTTTTCCAAAATATATTTCAAATTTTTTTTGAGTGTGACAACTTTTAGCACTTTGTGGTTTTTATCAGAAAAATTAAATTTAAGAAAAATAGCTTGAACCGTTCCTGAAAAAAAAAAACAAAAAAAAAAAAAAATTTTTTTTTTTTTAATTTAAAAATTTATATTATATCGTCTTTAAAAGGGCTTCTACATTAAAAATTCCATCGAAATCCGTCAAGTGGCTTAAGAGAAAATCTGATTTTAAAAAACCGGTCCCATGGGAGGAACCGTTATAAGACTTCCTGAAAAATCTATTCCAACCAAAACATAAGGTTTGCACAGAAAACACTATTCAGAAAGTTTTATCAAAATCGTAGGAGCCGTTTTTGAGAAAAATTAATTTTTCACTAAAAATCGTATGACAGGTACCGTTAGTTTTGGAATGCTAATTCCAAAAACCCCTATGTAGGACGTCATAATAATATACTATGTACCAAGTTTGAAGCAAATCGATCCAGCCGTTTAGGCTTTAGGTAACTATACAGACAGACAGACACACGGAGAGACAGACAGAATTGTCGGACCCACTTTTTTCGACTTCTCTATCATCGTAATGTCATGTTTGATTGTTAGAATATTTCCACTGTTGGAATAAGAACTAATAAGAGCATTGAATTTTGACAAAGTAGCTAATTTTTATAAAGTTGCCCCTTCCAACTAAACGTAAGGGAATAGACTCCCCCTCCCATATTTCTTGTCTTAACCAAACCTACTCGGTCTAGCTTTTTGGTGCGACTTAACATTAAATTAACAAATCAGTTTTGATTATATTGCGGTTTCTCGTTTTAGATCCCTTGTTTGTATTAAACGCTTATGTGCATTTTGAGGTATGCCAGCGGGCTCCAGTGTGTACATAGAACAATCATTACAGCTTATTTATGAAGACCTGTGCTTGGGAAAAGTGAAGAGTTGCGTTAAGCAAAGATAACCTCTAGTAAAATTTTTAAAAACAAATGTTATTTTCTATTTCATTCAAATTTACTATTTTATTTTTATACATAGATCATTTAAGCCACGTAAGCATTTTATTTCAGCCCATCATTGATAGCTTTCAGTAGAGGGTACGATCCATTCGAACAAAAACCTTGAAAGTCATCTGTATCTATTGACCAGAGCATCATTCCACCCAGCTGTTCCTTCATTACATACTCGGCTTTCTGTTTTACTGTTCGCTCGTCGTCGTAGCTCATCCACATCTTCCCATTAAATGCATAAACAGCAGCGTTCTTATCAAGATACTTTTTCTTCCAACCCGTTTGCTTCTTTTGCATCTCACAAATTTCATTGTATCCCAATAATCCACTTTCCCGTGTAAAAGCGCCCTCTTTGCCTTTCGCAGAAATTGGAGATCCCAATTTTGTCAAACGAGCGTCTCTAAGTGTGTAGGTTCTTCCATAAGCTGGAACTCCTAAAAGGATCTTTTCCGCCTTACATCCATTCTTCTTGTAGTAGTCGATAGTAGTAGAGATCGTTGGGCGGTTTTCATTCGGTTCAGGTTTTAAAGGGGAATGAATGCTTGTCACATTGCTCTCATGGAAATCATAGCCCATAATCGATATGAAATCTAGTTCGTTGCATATTAAACTAGTCTCGTAAGAAGTTTTAGTAGCTTCAAGGGAACCAGTCACTGCTGCTGATAATGTTCGGTTTCTTGGAGCAAGTTTCTTTCGTAAAGCTTTAAGAAGTTCGGTAAAACTCTCACGATCAGTTTGAAGTCCTCCACGCTGTGCTGGATACTCCCAGTCAATATCGATTCCATCGAATCCATAAAATACGAGCCAATGCAAAACACTTTCGGCGAAATTCTCACGATTAGCTGATGACTCTGACATCTATTGGAATGTGTTAGAAACATAGCTCGGAAAGTGTAAGTAAATTTGTTACCAAAGAATATTTTTCTGAGCCTTCTCCCCATCCGCCAACAGCTAAAATTACCTTCAAGCAACCAGAAGAATCTCGTTTCTTTAATGCAATAAAGTCCTTGAATCCTCCTGGACAAAGTTAAATAATGCAGTTACTTAATACAAACATTTTAAACTAAGCCTAAAATTGCTCACCGGCCTTTATATCGATTTCAGGATTTAAACTTGATATTTCTCCTTTTATGTCCAAACCAACAAACGTGAATATAACGTGGGTACAATATTCAGGGACAATGTTGCCAATGTTATGACATCCTTTTCCTGGTCGATATGAAGCCCAACTTGCCCAATAACAGAATAATGTCTTGCGATCTAAGAATAAAACAAATTATAAGTATTTTTTATCAATTCTTATGATTTTTTAAGCCCGAATTACCAGGACATTTGGACACAGTAAAAGCACTGTCACTTATTGAAATCAATAAAAGTACCGTTATTTGAAATATCGACAGAAAAGACTGAGAAGTAACCATCTCTTCAAATAGGTACATAAATCGGGACTGAATGGTAAAAAAAAAATTGAGTGTTTTTAATTGTAGAATTATTTTTTACAATTTATTTGACGTTATCAAAACAAGGAGTGGTATAAATTCTACAGTACGTTGTGATAATAGGAAATCGCAGAGAGCAAAGATAAAAAACAACTCTATTGCCAAGATGATAATAGCTGTTGCGATCCTTATTATCAATTAGTCCCTACCCCTAAAATAGTGAGTACAAAAAGATGTTGCTTCAGTATACAAACATAACAACACGAACTCCGTCAACAATGAGCAATCTTTTAAAAATAAAAGCCTTTTTTTTTTGGTCTTCTTACAGTTGAGTAAAGTTAGCTGTCAGCATTTTTAGTTTCAAATTCTAAAAATTCTTCCCCAACTGGGAAGTTAGACATAATTTCGAATTGTCAAAACTAGAATGAAGAAAAAATGCTCCAAAATTTAAAGTAAACCATAAACCAACATTAATACAGACGTCCCCCCCCCCCCCACGATTAAACTTTAGGCAATCTGTCATAGCGGCAATCATTGACCATGATCATAGATACATCTATTATAATAGTCATTATGGCCGCCATTTTCTTTCTGTTTGCTACAACTTTACCTTAAATATGTGTTGTCTTTGCTATATAGTCTAGTCAGTTGTCAGGAGCATAAGCATACACCAACTCATTGAATCTGTCCGATCCAAACAAATGGAGGCCGCCAAACCCAAGAATTTAACATCTATCACATCGAAATCCTCAGCTAAAACAAGTGGTAACGTGAAGGAATAGTTTCGGCTGCAGCTTAAGGCTACTTACATTTTTACTTGCGAAGGAAAGTTATAGACTCGTTTAAGAGAAAAAAATTCAGATAACAAATACAAGACATTACGGTAATGGAAAAAAAAGTGGGTCTGCAAACTCCGTCAGGGTCGATTTGCTTTATGTTTGGTAGGTATTTGATATTGATTTGGTCGTCTCTAGGAAAATATTTTTAATTTTTACTCTAGGCCCAAATATACATAACGGACGGCACCTGCCATATAAAGGGTGTTTTTTTTAGACGTGCAGTTTTCAATCTGGCAATACTTTTTGGGAGTTGGTTTTTTTGAAAGCTGTCATTTAATTTATGCTCAGTTTTGTTTGCTTTTATATAATAAAGAGACTTACTCCTGAACAATGTTTGAAAATTGTGCAAATTTATTTTGAAAATTGTGAAACGATTTTCAATTTTCACAAGAAAATTTTGTTCAGCGATAAAGCTAACTTTTGGTTGAATGGATACGTCAATAAGCAAAACTGTCGCATTTGGAGTGATGATAATCCTCAAGTGTATGTTGAGACTCCGTTAGTCCTGTGGCGTTGTGAAGGGAGCACACTAGCGACCACTTAATTAATTGTTTCATATCAAACCGTCCTTCGATACTTGACTCCTACTTCCCAGCATAATGCATTGCTTTAAGCACCAGATACATAGCAATCAAAATACAATGCAAAGCATTGTTCCACCTTCTACTTTAGGGTAATAAAAAGATACACAATATCCGACTCGTAGTCAATGAATTTCAAAAAAGAATCATAAGTATCATATTACCCTGATGGCACGAACGGCATATATAAACAAAGTGCATACACAAAAATAGTAATGGGTTGATCAGTGTCAGTGGTCATCGGCTTAGGCTACCATAATATGTCATTATGCCGAGTGAACTATGCCACTTAAGATAGCTGGACGTTTACCCTTAGCCCGTGTCATAAGAATTACTGCTGGAACACAATGGAGCCGGAGCCGGATCCGCAATCGCATCCGTATCGCATGTCAAAATATTGAATACACACGAATTCAATGTTGTGAACACAACGAGACGGATCCGCAAACGCAGCCGCAAACGGCGACGGACGAGTTGGTCCAACTTTTAATAAATACGTGCGTTTTTTTTGACATTCCATACAAAAAAAAAAAAAAAAAGCAACGTGCTAATAAAATCCTTTTAGAAATTAGGTCAGGTAATTACAAATTTATAGAAAAGACTATACATTATGCGATATATGTTGTATCATCTTTTATGGATATAGTTCACATTAGGGTTTTGTCAAAAATTCTATGTAAGTTGTACTAGAAAAATTTAAAAATTGCGTTTTGACAAGGTTTCTTTCACTGTATGTCAACTGATGATTCCAAAGTGAGATTCCTGGATGAAACGCCAATTTTTTGTTGGACTAAAGGCCATAAAAAGCTATTTTGAATCGATATTTAGTTTTGAAATTTTATTGCATAGATAGAAAACTCTTAAACTAATTAAAAAATTAAAGGATTTTCGAAGTACATGGTTTAATTTTTTTTTAATACATAATTATGTAACCCCTAAGCAATTTTAGCAGTAATCTAGCATTATAGCAAGTTAGTTCGACCCAGTCGTGCATTTTATTTCTTAGTTCTTTAGATTTAACTAGATTCCAGGCAATTCCCTGAATAATTATACCCGTTTCTGCTGAATCCCGAAGAAGAAGACATCAGCTTCAGCACGTTCTGAAAGTTGTTGAACGCTTATTTTTTGCATCAGTTGACCGCAATACATGCCGAATAAAGTTTAAATATTAATCTCTCAGTGTTTTGTACAACCATCTCAAAGTTATTGATATACCCCCATTTTTTTCAACATGCCCGTTAAGTTACCAAACTGTTTATTTAAATACGATTGTCTTCAATTTAAGCGCGAATTTATTCATTGACCACAACTCAACGCTTCTTGACCGCAAAAGAAAAACTCATCACACTACCAAATTGCGTCATAAATATGAACAAACCAATGATTTCATTTTTTCTTGACTTTCTTCTTTTTTGTTTACATTCTTATTCGTTTAATGACCTATCTCAATATTTTTGTATCCAAATACGAGCGTACTATATCTACAACATTAAAGAAGGCACAAACATGTATCTGAGTTTTGTAACCCATTGTATATGGAATATCTTTATCAAAAGAAAGTCAGCGCTGGGCATTTTGGCATACCTTATTTACTTGTATTTGTATCTTTATTTTTACGGTCAAACGTAAATTTCTAATATATTTCAGAAGAATAAATTGAAAGGATCTATTTTCCAAGCCAATTTGACATTAAATAGAAGAACAAACAATAGACAGGTCTAGTTTCGTTGTGTACTTAATATTCTCCGACTCCATTGTGGTAAGACTAAGAGTAGGTAGAAAAATAGATACATATTGCAATATATAGCCCATTGTGATTTATAAGATGTGTTGTTGCAGTTTCCTCACGTCACAATAAGCTGCTTTAATATTTCATTACAGGGCTGTATTCACAGTTAATGGCGCCCGGCGCGAAACCTGAGTGTTTAACGGACAAGTAATATTGAATTATGCTATATAAAGTGTGGTTTTGTTTTGAATAAGTTTTAGGTTTCCTTCGATTTTCTGATTTTTTGAATCTTTTGAAATCATTCGAGCAAAGGCATTTTTTGCAACGTATTCTAGACAATCTGAAATTCTGTTTGAAATAAAACCTAAGTATATTTAATATGTTCTTCTCCGGTGGTTGTGCATCCTTCTCCGCTTCATTAATTTAAGTTACTACTCAGCAACACTGGTGGAGGTGCGCGTTGGTATGCCATGAAAGTTTTTCAGGAACGAAATTAGAGCTGTCACTATATTCTGTTGACAAGTAGAAAATTAAGTTTAGTAAATGATTTAGTTAAGTACATTAACTGGGAAACTAAAATCAGAATAAGTTTGTTTTGGACTAAAAATGATTTTTATCTGAAACATATTACCATCATTTTGTACTAGAACAGTGCTTATCGAATGAAACCGTATAGGTACCTACGAACATAACCAAAAAGAAGGTTACCCTTACCCGGACACCACACATGATAGCTACTGGCAAGACAATTGCAATACACTCACACAGACAAACTTCCAGCCAACTGGAACCAGACGATAGGTATCTGACAGTTAATACATGTAGTAACTTGCTTGCCAGTAGCTGGCATGTGTGGCGTCAGGGTTACATAAGTTGAGCGTTCAATATGAAACTGAAAACTCGATCAGAACATATTGGAATAGTGCATCTATCTAACATACATACATGTAACTGTCAGAACAAGTTGCAACAGAAAAAAACAGCTTTTTTTCGGTGAATGTAAGAGTTGGTATTGATAATTCATTCAAAAGCTTTTTAAAAAATCTATTATTATGTACTTAGGTACATATTTCCAATTAAAAACAAATTATTCTTCCATGTTGGGCTACGTTGATCAGAATATATGTCCTTTTTATATGAAAAGTTTGCTTTTAAAACTGTCCTCCAGTAATGCAATCCAAAATGGACCCTTCTTTTATCGATCGAAATCCTGTGTAATAGGTACTCATTTTTAAGCACAAGTACAAAGTTCTGAACTCAACATGTTCATTGAACACAACGTGATACATTGTGGAACAGGTAAGCCGAACTTTTGTTCAAGGAACACCAAAATCTGGGTTTTTATAAATATAATTTCAGCGACACTCGAGTTTATTAAACACATTTTCACATTTTACTATTTTATTTTTTAGGATGAATTCTCTATCAATAAAAGGAAATAAAAACATTTGCGCCCTCTTGTTTTGCGCCTCTTTGGACATTTAGGTACAGCAACGCATGTCTGTGATGCAGGCCGCTACAGCGCTGTCTCTACTCTACCCTGAAATGTGTGCATTTTCAATCAGCTGCTGGGTGTGAAGTAACCACAAACGAAATAGAGACGGCCGAAGAAGGAAAAGGAACGAAGCGAAGAAGCCACAGCACAGCACAGCTGACACAGATTATAGAAGCGCATGGTGGCTAAACAAGTTGTAAATTCTGTGAGCCTTGGGAGAATTGTCTGATATTTTGGTGCATGAAGACGGGTTGTGTTTTATGTGTTGTTTAGAAAAAAAAAGTGCCTTCCAATTACCTATTGTGTTTCTAAAAATTTGGTGATATCATTTTGTTTACAACTTAATTACAGTTTTATTATTTGTATCTGACAACAAAACATTTTCAACTGTCAGTGTTTGGTTTTTGACAATTCATATGGCAAAATCGATTTTTTCCTTTTTCCGCCGACAGTTGGATGACATTTTGTTTTCGTAAGTATAGCAGCAACAATAATATACATTATCTACATTTTTCTTTTGTTTAAAAGAACTTCTTTAAAAAACAACTTTTTTAACGATGTGATGCAAAAAACAGGGAACAGTGTTAATTGCTACTTTCTAGTTTGTCAATATTTGACAGTCCTAAGTTCAAGTTCAAATAGAATTCCTTAGATGCATATGCATAGGTAACATTTCTGTCAGCTACTTGTTTCTTTTTTTTTTTTTTTTTTTAATTGCATAAGAGCAATATGAAAATAATGTAAATTAAAATTCTATTAATGATTGTAGTCACTAATTAATTATGCATTTTTAAGATTTTTGTGTTGTATCCAGTTCCAGTGAAACACACAATTCTTTAATGTATCCGTATAGATATTATAAATATATCTGCCGAATGCAAATTTTATTTAAAATTGCAAAGATAAACATTTAGCTTTCAATATCATGGTTCAGTGTAGAAGTGTACCTAATGTTTATTACTGTTCCGTATTTTGAATTATTATCATTAAGGAAAATATTGCAACAGAAATATTGTGATGATGTATTTGATTAAACAATTTTAAAGTTGATTCTTGAGTACAAGCGCATGTATCATCTAGACTCAAGAGTCATGTGGAACTAAAGATGTTTACAGGAAATTGTATTATTTTGAAAAATGTTCACGTACAAAGTAAAATTGACTATATTTAAGGGGACAATTGGGTTCTTTATAAAATAGAAATGGTGGAAGGAATATGACAAAAGATTTGAAAAAAATATCAGGATGAAAGGTAGATTTGGTGAATTCTTTTGGCCCACCTTGTATATGTAAATATATTTTTAATTAAGTGTGAAATGTGCATGCAAATTTTTAAATGAAACTTTGCGTTGATTGCAGAGTGACGTCTGTCGGAAGGAATCCCATCCCAATCCCAGAATAACTTTTATAGGGTGTTTTGCTTAGACGTGTGGTTTTCAAGAAGAAATAAAACGAATATAATTTAATGTTATGGCTAAGAATTTGGCTTTATTATAAGGATAAGGGTTTGACATTATGTTTTAAAAATTATTTCGGGGCAAGTGGCCGCCGCGGCTGGCTCGAATAAATCGCAGGCGAGAGGCCCAATTTTCGACCACTTTTTGCAGCAATTGGGGCCGTATCCCGTATGTCAGCAATAACGCGCCGAGTATTCTCTTCCAAGGCGTCAATTGTCTTGGTCTTATCTGCGTAAACAAGCGACTTCATATAACCCCACAAAATATAGTCCAGCGGTGTTAAATCGCACGATCTTGGAGGCAACGCCACGAGCCACGTGAGATAATGCACTCACCAAAAGTTTTCTTCAATAAATTTATTGTTTCGTTGCCTGTATGGCATGTAGCGCTTTCACATCAACATACTCCAATTCAGGAGCGAAAAAGTCTTTAATCATGGCTCTATAGCATTCCCCATTGACTGTAACATTAGAGTCGGCTTCATTTTTGAAGAAATATGGACCAATGATTCCCTCTGCCCATATAAAGCACACCAAACTGTCAGTTTTTGTGCATGTAACGGTGTCTCAACATACACTTGAGGATTATCACCACTCCAAATACGACAGTTATGTTTATTGACCAAAAGTGAGCTGCATCGCTAAACACCGTAAAATGGACGTAGTGCGTGATATACGTGCTTCGAACAGAACCATGATTTTAAAAATAAATTTGCACGATTTGCAAACGTTGTTCGGGAGTAAGTCTATTCATTATGAAATGGCAAACCAAACTGAGCACAAATCAAGTGACAGCTGTCAAAAAGACCAACTCCGAAAAAAGTATTGCCAGATTGAAAACCACTTGTCTAAAAAAAAAACAACCTTTAGATGCAAGTGCAATAGACTGTCTGAAAATTGATACCCAATTATACACAAAACTAGTAAGATGGGAGCGTATGTTATATCGATTAAATTCGAAAAACTTTGATTTTTCAAGAAAAATAACATTTGTTCTAAGTCGGCCGTAGGGACAGTAAGTATCAAATAAAAACAGCAGTTTATTGAGAAAGTCAATATATATTTAAGATTACATTCTTTCATTTTTAAGAGTGAATCGCTCTGAAACACCTTTATTTGACAGTTTGAAACAACAACACTTAAAGCTATTAATAGAAAATATGTAATTTTTTTCAAGTCCACTTAGTACATTGGAAGTTGTAAAATAATCAGCACAGCCCTATTTTATTCAAACACCTGGGGGTTTGTTCCCGAAAGAGAAAAAGGGGAACAAAGGAAAAATCCATAGATGCAGATAGGGTCTCTACAATTGCTCTAAACTCTAAAGAGGTGGCCATCTGTTCTATTCAATAGGATTCTTTCTGGGTAAATGGAAAACAGCATTTCTCCATGTATCTACATAACAAAGGGATAATTTATTTACGTACATCAAAAAATCTACTGATCGCCTAAAACAAAATGCTTCCACAGCTCAAGCTGACAGACATTCAAAACGAATGTAGGAGTGGCACTTTATTCTCTTTACTTTTATAATCGTTCATACTGTAAGGAATCAAGTGAGGGTGTTGGCCTTGGCATATCTTATGTTGTTGATTTCAATGATGACACAGCCATATTGAATTTGCTGGAAAGAGGTAACTTTTTATCCCTCCATGTGCTAGGCAGTGTTGCCAATTTATTCTTCTTCTTCGTATTACCAAGTCCTAAATATTCACTCAGACTGCAGATGTCAATTTATGCGATGCTAGGAGATCGATAGATGTACACGAATTTCTTTTTTTTTTATTTATATTTATAAATGGAACCTAAATGTGTCGGAAGTTAAATTTATTTGAATACTCCAAACTTACATACAAATAATTTTGATATTAAAACGACCACCTAGACAAATTATATGGCGCCCAAAACAAATCCCAATCATATTTTTTTTTTTTTGTCTAATCAATCATCCATTAAAAAAAAAAAACAGCAATATAACACAAAAGTTATCACCCTATCGGAAGATGCAAAATTCAGTTCTAGATAAAAATATCAGTTCTACTTTGACAGAAGAAAACAGACACAAAATACACATGTCAAGTTAGTTAGTTAGTTAGTTAGTTATATAAACTTTATTTCAAAGCATAAATAATTTGTTTACAATTTAGTATCTTAAGTTTAATTGGTTTGGCCCAAGGCCGTCTACCAGATTGACATTTCTTAAACAAAAACAAATTTATATTCATATTTTAGCTCTTTAGAAGTCTCCTTCAACTATGCGTGTTCTGTAATTAAGTGCGATTGATGCATAACTATATAATACTTCCCAGCCCAGATTGCCATTCAATATGTTTAAGACATCACTCATATCCATATTTTTTTTTTTTTTTTTTTTTTTTATAATGCACTCGCACTCAAAGGGTTATTAATACCTTTATAATGAATTAACATCCATTGAAGTAACACCGAAATATCTCACACGAAATTCCGTCAAGATAATACATCTGGCGATAAAATGACATGTCAACAAGATATGAATCAAGAATCACTCTACCTATTCTTTCAGACGTGTAATTGTTTAACTTTGACATTTGCCGTCATTTACAAGAACTATATAGCATCTTCCAATAGGTTGACAGCTTTTGCCTGACATTATTTATTAGTTTCAAATATTTTTAAGCGCCTCTACCGACCCCATAAAAACCTGCGAGAACTACCGAAGTTTTGCCAAACAACTCAAAAAGTTAGTTTCAATTATTGTCATTTTCAAAACAAAATAAAAAATATGAATATTTCAAGAGGGTTAGTTTAATAAAGTAACGCCTTATTACAGAATTGAACTTATCCTATTAAGTTTTAATTGAACAGTGAACAAAGTATCCCATGGAGTGAAAGACCAAGAAGCGAAAAAAGAAAGATAATTGGTGGAGTTTTGCTTATTGTGTTCGTCCTGGCAAAAGTCATTGCATTGGTTGTGTATTTTGGAGTAATAAGAAGAGGCAATAACTAGGATCGTCCTATAACCTATAATTCAAAAGTAACTACAAAAGACTTTCTTTTATATTTCTTGAAAGTTGCTAGTGTTGTCAATTTGCCAAAATAACTGAAGAAGAAATAAATAAATGAGAATAACTATGTACCTACCTATATGTAAATTTTTCATAGTCCCAAGACGGTTCCCTGTCATGAAGATCTTCAGCTTTCCCTAGTTCATCAAGGTTGCAGAAAAAGGACCCCTCTTAACTTTTTTTAGTTCTCCAAAAAAAGGCGTGTAGATAGATAGATAGACATAGATGGCTTCTTTATTTTTTTTTCATCATAAAGTTTAACAATTTGTATACTTAAGAATAAGAACATGACAATACGGCCGTCTGCCTGAAAAAGGCGTGTATCTTGAAGCTGCAATGCAAATGCAAAAGCTATTCACAAATGATTGAAAAAAATAGTGTAAAGATTTTTTCAACAGCATATTTATTTACATATGTACCTATACCTACTATCATAAGTTCTTAAATGCATATTTTATTTCTTTAACTTCAAATATTTAAATTAAATGTCATTATAATGTTGAAATAATTTATTCCGTTGGCATTGCTTCATACTACCTAAAGGTAGTTCCACACTATCCCACAGTGTAATACGACATGTCAAAAATGTGTGATGAAACAGATGTATAATAGTGTGGAAACAGAATATGACAGCGCAGATCTCATACGATTTGACATGTGTTTAGATCTGAAATATTTTTTTTGACATGTCGTAATACACTGTGGGATAGTTTGGAACTACCTTAAGTGACATTGCTGCCTTCTCTGTAATTCACAGATATTTGGTAGAATTCTTGGCCACCAGAGGGCATCAAGGTCAAATGCCACAGCAACAGCGAGTTGAATTTTAAATTTTAATATTGCAAATTGTTCGATATCACATAATAATTTTCTCACGCCTCAACTCTTCAATATCAGAATTCGAGTAATTAAGAACATTCATCAAAACCTCATCGGTGTGCTGACCCAAACATGGCGGTGCCGTGCGTGCATCATTCGCAGCTCCACTGAATTTCACTGGAGGCCCTACAACTTTGACAGTCCCATCTAATGGATGTGGCAATGTCTTTACTAACCCGATCTCTTGAATATGCTTATCAGCAAACACCTCTGGTATACTATTGACTGGTCCAACTGGAAAGGGGGCTCCTTCAAATTTCTCCATCCAAAATTGTGAAGAGTTTTGAACAAACTTTGCTGACAGAAGTGCAAGAAGTTCTTTTCGATTACACACTCGATCTCGATTGGTTTTGAACTTCGGATTATCACTCAATTCATCCAATGACATAAGACGACAAAGCACTCTGAATTGCTCATCGCTACCAGCTCCAACGGTAAGATAACCTGTTGTTGTCTTGAACGCCTGATACGGCACAATACTAGAATGTGCTGTTCCCCAACGCCCTCCATCGACTCCGCCATTTAAATAATTGCTCGCAACATTTATTAGCATGGCGACTTGGGTGGAGAATAAATTAACATCGATTTTCTGTCCAACACCAGTGCGCTGTCGTTGGAAGAGTGCGGCTAAAATTGCTCCATGAGCGTAAAGCCCTGTGGCTACATCAGTCACCGCGACGCCAACTTTGCTTGGTGGTCCGTCTTTTTCTCCGGTTATGTGCAAAAGTCCACCCATAGACGCTGCAATCACATCATAACCAGGGCGATTTTTATAAGGGCCTTCCGATCCGTAACCAGTGAGTGAACAGTACACCAAACCAGGGGCCACTTTCTTGATACTATCATAATCCAAGCCATATTGCGATAGCTTGCCGGGTACGTAATTCTCAACTAATACGTCACATTTGACAGCTAAATCTCGTATTATGTGAGCACCCTTCTTAATGTCAATACAAGCGCTCTTTTTGTTGCGATTAGATGCCAAAAAATATACAGCATCTTTGGAATTGGGTAAAAAAGGCGGACCCCATTTGCGAGACTCATCACCACTGCCAGGTTTTTCGATTTTGATAACGTCAGCACCTAGATCGGCCAAAATCATCGTACAAAATGGACCGGCAATGATTCGAGTCAGATCGAGTATACGAATGCCCTTGAGGGGGTGTGTATCACTAACTACGTCATCAGTTGTAGTTGAGCTGTCATAAGAAATTGATTGAACTTGACGCCAGAATTGTGAACGCTGCAAAGGCGAAAAGATACGTGAGCGAACAACAAGCATAGTGGTATTTTAATAAGTTTTTAAGCAATTTCTGATTGTAAACAAAGTTTCTTTTTTTTATTATTAAAACACACGCACGTCTGAATACTCTCAAGTTATTAAGATTACTGAATGAATCGGATTCACAATAAAGAAAGACTGACAATAACGAGAACGACGTTAAAAGTGAACTCAAGTGAAAAGTCAATATATACTACTCAAAACAAAATAGGGCCCATCCAAGATTTATTTTTAATTTGTACGGCTTGTTGTGATCACATTTTCACAGAGTGTGAAATTTAAAAGTTCGTCTTGTGAGTAGATATAATAAAGTTAACATTTTTCACTAAAGATTATGTAAACTCAATTTCTTAACTCTTAGCTAAAATTATTCCTAAAAAAAAAATGAAATTAACATTCATATTAAATTAAGAACCCTGTGGGCCCTATTTTGTTTTGAGTAGTTTATAATGTATCTGTATAGCATTGTATCTGTATCTTTTGCTTATCATAATATTGTGGAGAATTGTGTTCTTTCTATCAGCTTGAACCAACAAGTTGTTTATGTTTGCGAGTAGGTGATTTGGAAGACAAGTTTGTATAGCACATTTGAAATTCTTATATTAGAAGTGTGCTTGACTTTAGTGACTTGTTTATGACTTTTAAGTTGTATCTGTTATGAATAAGTTTAAGACAAATGAAAATAGAATGTACGAATGCCTTATAATTTCTTCGGGGATATGTACCTACAAAATTATTTAGAAAATCTTTTATTTATTTTTTAATTGTTTCAATAGTTTTCTTGGAAAAATTGAGCATAGACAATAATATTTTAATTGTTAAATTAAACAAACAAACAATTGTTAAAACAAACTTTGGATTTATAAACTTTTCCAACAAAAATGTTTTTGAATAGGTAGGGTGGCGTGGTCATAAATGCACCAGTGGTGTAAAATGCACCACAGCTATATCCGGCAAACCGGTTACTGTATTGGTGTATACCTCATTTATATGTGTCCGTTACAGTAACCAATTGCGTAAGACTTTAGTTTGGTCGTGTCCGTACTTATTGGCTCACGTGCAAAAAGTCATTTGTAAATTTTGAGTGAAAAACAAAATAAAATGCACGACTTGGTCGCACGAACTTGCTCTAATGTGTGACAGTGGTCTAAGGGTTTGAGATTTTGATAAAAATAAATTTTTCAAAATTCTTAAATAAATACTTAAACTAATTTGACCTGAAAAAAAAGTACGCCATTTTATTTCTTGGGTAAATTTGAATTTATGAGAATAAATTTATAAAAATCTGTGGAGCGGTTTTTGAGAAAGTTTTTTTTGAAAAACTTTTTGAAAAAAATTTTAAAAAAAAATTTAAAAACGCCAATTTATAGGTATTCAGCAAATACATTTATTTAAAATTTTTAGAAAAAAATTTAATAAGCAGTTTTCAAAATATTAATTTTTAAAATTTTTTTTTTTAAAATGCTTTTAAAAATACAAAAAAATATTTTTCAAAAATATTGGTATGCAATACAAATTGAGCTACCTACAGCTATATGTGTGTGATTTCGAAAGAATCGGTTGAGTCGTTTTCGAGTTAGTCGAAAGCAAAAAAAACGGTCCTATGGAAAGTACCGTTCTTAGCCATTTTTTAAAATTTTTTTTTCAGCCATATGATTGGTCGTACCTAAAAACCAACACTGATTTTTTTAAATCGAAATCGTTAGAGCCGTTTTTGAGAAAAATAAGCTTTAACGTAACGGTTGTATGGCAGGTACCGTTATTTTTTGAGCTAAAAAAAAATTTCAATTTCCCCTCTGTACAATACCTAAAAAAGTCTATATACCAAGTTTGAAGCAATTCGGCCCACCCGTTTGGGCTGTAGGTCTCTATACATACAGACAGACAGACAGACAGACAGACAGACATACAGACGGACAGAATTTTTAGACCATCTTTTTTCGTCTTCGCTGTCATCGTAATGTCATGTTTGATTGTTATCTCAAAACTTTTTTTTTCGACGAATGCATAACTTGCCTTATAGTACCTATAATCGCAAGTAAAAATCGAGGTGAGTTTACTTTTTTAACATTTTCCCGGAAATATAGTTTTTCTTTGTTTAAAATTAATAAGTTGCTTATTTGGACATTTATTTATATTTTAAAATAAGAATCTTATAGTTTGGTTATTTTTTTTACGAAATATCTTAATTTTTATTCAAAATTTCACGGTGGTGCACAATGCTCAAAGTAAGCATAGTGCTAAATGCACCATGGATATGATGATATTAAATATGTCTTGGAGGATCCTCATGTGTTGGCACCAACAATCTTAATACGAATTTGTCGAATATTTCGGCAATTTAAATATTCGTTGATTTTATATGTTTTTAAGGATTTTTTATGTTTAAATAATAAATTTTCGTTAGTTTTTTTCTTTGTGATATGGTATCTTTTTACTTATTTTGTTTGTTTTGTTTTTGAACAATTTATTTTTGTTAATTTTATGTTATTGTTTCAAGAATCTCATATATTTTATTTTCATTATAATAAAACTGAATATATTAATTGAAATTATGTTTTTAATTCTTTAAATCAATCCGCGGTGCATTGTGCACACACCAGTGGTGCGCATTTAGTACATACCATACTGCACCATGCACCATTTGACATTTTTCAAAAAATTAACTTAAAGAAGACAGGTGCTATCAGAAATTCAAGTTTGTACGTATCTACTAAAATAACCCATCGAATGGATATAAAAAAACCGAGCACAAAGAGTTCATTTTGAAAGAATTATGATCTTTTGAAAAAAGGGTGGTGCATCTATGACCACGTCACCCTATAAGTTTACACATGGGAAAATAATTTATAAAAAAATCATTCACCCGTTTCAAAAACATTTCGAAAACCAAAAATGTGCTTCTTTTTACTTGCGATTATAGATACAGTAGAAGGCAAGTCATGGATGAAAAAATTGATAATATACAGTCCGTAACAATTGGATAGAGTCAGATATTGTTTTTACTTCAACTATCTGTTTTGGGAGTTTTAGGTAAGAGCGAGAGTTTCTGAGATTAAGAGAGCTTTTTGTTAAGGTAAAGTGACTTTTTTATAGTTTTGTATTTACTATAAAATGCATTTTTTTGTTATACTAGAATAGCACCACTGTGTTTACTTTAGTTAAAATAAAAACCAAATAATTTTTGTCTGAAATAGGTTTTTTATTCAATAAATACAGCTTACACAATTATTTCAGTACTTTTTACAATCTCCCCTATTTTAAATAACTTCAAAAATGCGGACTTTCAATGAATCATATACAATATTTTAATAGATCAAGAAAAATACTGGCCCAGGCCTCTTTGATACCTTCAATAAGATCCTCTTTGTTGGTGTACTGCTTTCCACCTTCATACACCTTTCGTGTCAAACAAACCCACACATTTGAGTTGGGTGGCCAGAAAAGTTGTTCAATTTTTTGACCTTGTAACCACATTTTAATTATTCCAGCTGTGTAAATCCCATCATTGTCCTGCTGAAAAATAATCGGCACCGGTCCAACAATATCATGGAACTTAGGCAGAGCCGTTTCCAGTACAGTTTTGTAATACGATAAACGATGCTGTCATTCTGCAGTTCACAAAAACCAAATCGATAGTTCCATAATATGAAATGGCGCCCCAAACCGTAACGCCTCCCTCGCGCGGCTGTGGTGATGGCCCAAAAACAATTTTTCGTTTCTTAAATCAAAGTAATAGTTGCACCCGTCGGGCCCATCGAGGTTGAACTTCTTTTTATCAGAAAATATCACTTTCCGGCAATCGTTTGAGTGACTGCTACCTTCAGTGTTTCAAGACGTGTGCGATCTTGCGAAACTCTGCCGCTGTTGTTTTTGCGCTTTGTTAAGTGGTGGTTTTTTTTTAAGTTTAAGGAGCTTTAGGTGTCTGGCACTCTTAATTACTCTACTTATGGTCATACGGCTCACTTCTAGCCCAGCTTCGTGTCTAATCTTACTTAGAAAATGAGTTGAATTGGAAGCCAACCTTCTATATTGTTACAAAACAAAATTCGTTGTATAATAAATACATAAAGAACTAGCCAAAAAAGTCGCCGTATGATAAAAAACAAATATTAAAAGCTCTTAATCTCAGAAACTCTCGCTCTTACCTTGTCACTCAATGCATAATTCTTTGCATACACTTCACAGAACTCCCAAAACAGTTATAGGCCCCATACACTACACATGCCTGCATGCGCAAGCACAAAAATGCGCAAACACTCTTTCCCTATACACTACACATGCAAACTGTACAATATTCAGTTGTGTGTTCACCGCTGAACAGAAAACTTTAAAAAATGTCAAGCTCCGACACCGCTGCTGCGGCAATTTTCATTGCTTCTTTCAAAATCAACCCTTGACTGAGCAAATGTAGCACACACACCACACATGCTTGCATGCACAAGCAAGAAAATATCAAAATTTTTTGATATTGCTCATGCCGCTTGCACCAACACACAGTTCACACCATACACTGGCAGTTTGCATGCGCAAGCACTGTATGCGCATGCAGGCATGTGTAGTGTATGGGCCCTATTAGTTAAAAAAAAAAAACAATATGTGAGGCTATCCAATTGTAACGGTCTGTATGCATGATACAACTAATAAAGATATGGCATTGCGCATGGTGCCATACAAAACGTCAAACCATTGTCAATCTCCGTGTGTTCTTACGTGCACATAGTAGAACGAAACAAAAGTTAAACGGGAAGGCGAAAACGAGAAGGCGTGAACTTCAGGTGTTCTTATGACGTAGATGCGCAGAACAAATCAAAAAAGAAAATGGGAAGGCGTTATCTCTAGTACATGTATCATGGGCTGTATGTATATACATAAATGACATTACGATGATAGGGAAGTCGAAAAAAGTGAGTCTGAGAATTCTGTCCGTCCGTTTGTTTGTCTGTCTAGGCCGATTTGCTTCAAATTTATTTGCTTTAAATTGTATATTTCTTATGTATTTGGGGTTCCCTCGGAATGTATTTTAAATGTTTACTCTAGGCCCAAAAATAACGGTACCTAACACACCTGTCATACTATTGTGAAGAAGAAGTTTAGTATTTTCGAAAACGGTTATAACAATTCTGATAAAATTTAAACAGTGCTGTTTTGTTATACAGTCTATATTGTTGTTATTCATTCAATTTGAATAAAATTTATGACACAGGCAGTAGATAAACTTTTAGTAATGAAATATTGCATTCTCTGTTTTTCCAACAAAACTACTAAGACCAATATACATTTATGTAATTTTATAGTTTCTTTGTTCAAAATATTAAGCCCCAAAAGCAATTATCCAGCATAAGAGCAAGTTCGTGCGACCCAGTTGTGCATTATAAGTTATTCGGTTTCAATATCTATTTGTGCTAACTTCAAAAAGATTCAATTCAGGGAGTTTTTTTAGAATCCTTTATTGTAAAAATAAAGATTTCAGAAAAGCTTGTCAAAGAAGCCTTGGGCTCTTCTAAAAGCTTCAAATAAGAACTTTAGATCTTATCAAAAATGTCTTGTTGCCAAGATAATACTCGGCCAGATCAAACATTCAGACCTGATCTTTCACAATCTTTTGTGTGATTTGGCACTGCATGGAAAGTAGCTATCGTTTAAAGAGCCTTATAACACTCTTTTAATTAGGTGAATTTTTAAATAATTAAATCAATTTTTGTCTTGAACTGCTATCACCACTGACCCAATGGATCGTGTTTGAAAAAGATTAGACCAATTATTGTTGAAGCTTTTAAATGTTAATGAGGCTGACAGAGCAGACTCAACAGAAAAATAAATATTTTAATTATGTATATTTTATTCAATAATTAAAATGTAATTCAAAAAAGTAAATATAATGAGGTTACTCATGCAGTCCCATGGTTCAAAGGTAATAAAAACGGAAGCTGACAAAACCTGTTTAGTACATATTAGAAACTGTTTTAATTAAAACATTAAATTAACTTTTATTAACAAAGTTCATCATTTACGTAAGACATACTGAAGCACTATTGCAGATGCTCGTAATTGTCCTTACGTTATGAAGCACCATGCACCATGATTAAAACAAATTTTCCGGAAAATCTGGAATTTATATTGTAATAAGATTGCGGTTAATGTGATGCGCATTGCAGTGTTTCGTTAAGTTTTCGATGAGTTTTGCCTACCTATGTAATTGAGCAAATGCACAAAACACAAATATTTTGTTGTGACTTAAGGCCCAACCATAATACGCGAAAGAAAAAGGGATCAAGTGTCTAAACCCAAACGAAAACTTTCTTTCCGATCTGTAAAATACATATGTTGCCCATAATAGCCTTTAGAAATAAGAAGAAAAAGAGAGAAGAAGAATATCAAGCCATCAGAGAAAAAGAAATGTCCGTCTTTTCAGGTTGGGTATACAAATCACATGTACAGGGTGGGCTAAAAGAAGTCATCCATCCGATGTTGTTTTTCTCTCTTTTTTTTTTGATTATGTTTATTTGAACCTTAAGAATTGTATTGGTCAAGTCGAGAAGATGATATCGGCCAAATGGGCGCCGTCACAATTGATTGCTCATTTTATGCCATTTTTCATCACTTCAGTGAGAACTTCGGGCTACAGATTCTCGCACTCGTTTTGTATGTTGTCCTTGAGGGCTTCAAGAGTCTCGGGCTTGTTCACGTAAACACGGGACTTCAAAAAACCCCACAAAAAAATTCTGAAACGGTTAAATCGGGCGATCTTGCGGGCCAGTGCAAATCACCAAAACGAGAGATGAGGCGATCCGGGAACGCCGCCTTCAGAATATCGGTTCATGTCGGTTCATGTATCGCTCCATGGCTTGTTCACTTGTATTCTGCATTTGTCTAGTCCACAAATTTCAAAACAGATTTGACCTTGGCGGCCATTTGCAAAAATGAGAGCATGCGGGTGGCAATGGTACAGTGGATGTAGTGCTTGGTTGCTTAACCTGAGAGCTGTGAGTTCAAACCCAGCCTGGGCAGCAATTTTTATTTACTCCCCCAGTTTCAACTGAACGCCACCCGTGGGATTTTCGTGCGATATTTATCACCTATAATCTCAATCCACTGTACCAACTTTCTTTCCTATCTTTCTATTCCTTCTCTCTCCTCGCTCGCACATGTTAATTCATTATAAAGGTACAGTGGACGCTCACAAATTAGAACATTCGTTAATTCGAATCTTCCAGAAATTCGAACCTGAGTTTTTAATGTATTGAATAAATAAAATAAAAAGTGGAATCACCAAATTATGTATGTGATATGTATGTATGTATGGAGATTCCCTTCACGTTTTACTTGTCATACTTTAGGTTATACGCCTGCGAATATTTGATTCGCATATACAAATTTGGCTCAGTTTTGTTCAAAAACGAAACGTGATTTATTAAAAATGTCAAATAAACTTAAAAAACACTTTGTCTATGGAAACCAAAGTAAAGATTTTAATAAAGCTTGATTAAGGCGTACAAGGGAATCGTTTAGCTTTAGATTTTAATGTGAAAATATCTGCCATCAGCTATATGTATATAAAATCGAAGAAAAAAGTGATATTAGATGTTGTTTCCAACTCCTGTCAACAATTACCAATCGTTTCACACTCCGTAACGAAATCGTTGTATCAAGTTTAATTAAACCAAAAAAAAAACAAACAAGCATTACTGAATTGAATATATTCTACAAAAAGATTAATTGTTTATTAATAAAAGAGATTTGTGTGAAAATAATAAATTGTGGATGTGGTTTCACTCGTTTTTTACTATACCAGCGAATTAAAAAAAACGTCCAGAAATTTGAACATTTCGGAAATTAGAATTACCTCAGGAACAAAGTGGTTCTAATTTCTGAGTGTCCGCTGTATTAATATCCCTTTGAGTGCGAGTGCATTATAAAAAAAAAAAATCTTCCAATAGGGTGATTTCTTTTTGCCCACCTTGTACATATATGCGAAACCAATTCGCTCAGTTGTTACTTATGCATCTATTTTAGTTCCCGATTAACACTTTCAGACTATATTTTTAGTTTTTTAGTTCAAGTTGATTAATAGCCATTATAATTATATCCGCAATATAACATATAAACTTTTATTTCTTTGATATCAAAATGATGATCGGCAGAACAAAAAATACTCTGTAGGAAGCTGCACCCAAGCATCTATACATATAATAAAATTGTAACGGGTCGATGTCTGTACATTGAAGATATAGATGCAAAACTAATATGGGAAGTCTCTATTAGACCCACAGAAGCCAAAACAACCGTTTTTAGAATTTTTGTCTGTCTGTCTGTCTGTCTATCTGTCTGTCTGTCTGTCTGTCTGTATGTTTGTACGCGCATCACGCAAAAACTACTGCATGGAATTGAATGCGGTTTTCGCAGATTTATGGGTAGTACGCCAACTTAAAATATAGGCTACATTTTATCGCAGGAAAATATATAATTCTGGTCGTTTTTTTAATATTGCTGCAATCGAACGGTATTCAATGAACTTAACGCAAAATTTAAAGATTTTAAAGAAGTTAGCGTCTCACTTATATAATGGCGCTGGAAATCATAAAAGTAGCGCCACACTTACCTACATATACATGAATAGAAATAAGTTAGTCGTTCTGAATAGAAGTTACATCAAAAACATCATAGATGGCGCTATTTACCACCATATAGAAAATGTCTCATTCAGCGAAAGCAGAAATCGAAAAATAATGTAACCATAAAGAACGGTGAACGAGCAATATTTACGCCCAAAACTGATGAAGCGGAGCTGCCATAAATAGCAGTATCGGCGCGGAGCATCGTTTTGAAAGTGGGCATTCCAATTAGGTATAGCTTCAGAACTTAAATCTTCAACTTTGCAATTTAAACCGTTATGATACTTCGAAATAATATTATACAGAAGCCAAAAATCTTACAGCTGTAGAGCTGGTAAGCTATGTAGCTTTCATACCACGCATACCCCCCATTTTGAACCGGTTGTGCAAAAACAAAAATATACTGAGATACCTATTTTATTCTAAAATCCACGCGTACGAAGTAGCGGGCAAAAGCTAGTAATATAATAAAGAACATACGAGCAAGTTCGTGTGACCTTCGCAAGACCTTCTGACAACTGTTAAGACCCCGACCCATAGAATCCGTTGCGTCCGTGCGTCAGGCAAATCAACTGACAGCTCGATTAAAAACACGCGTTCTTATGAAAAGTGGTCCATAGACAACGCATGCGGCAACGCAACGGACAGAAGTAGCCGAACTTTTAACTTTTTCTTCTCCGGCAATCCGTTGACAGCTGGTTGACAGCAATTTTTTTTCGATTTGAAGTGGTTTCGTTTTGGCATTGAACAAGAGAAATATATTTCTTCTTCTAAGGGTTTTGGTTGCAGTTGTAATTATGTAAAGCATAATTTTTTGCAGCATGTTCAAAGAAAAAAAAGAGAAAAAAATGGAACGTCAACGCATTCATTGGGTCACCCCCAATCCGGCGATCTGGCAAACGTCAACGGATGCGTTGCCGCAACGGACCAACGGATTCTATGGGTCGGGGCCTTTAGAATTTATCTTGTGAAATAATGTGTTTTACATTCTTTCGCAAGCTAAATTTTGTGGAGACTTTTTTTCTTAGCCGTTAGCCTGACACCTGGAATTTAGCTTGAAGTGTGTACTACTCAGCTAAAAACATAAGCTAAAATTTATCTTGGGTGGAAATTTGTATGGAAGATAAATTTAAGCGTGATCTTAGTACTAGGCTTAAGTTGTGATATAAGTTTTATAATAAATACAAAGTAAATTGATTTAAGTTTTAATTAACATAACCTCTTTTTTTTCTCACATTAACCACGCAACTCCCACCACAAAATGAAAATAAAACTGTTGCCGAGTTACTTGTAAGCGTAAACTAACTCTTCAAGTAGTATACACAAATGTAGCACTGAACTCAAACAAAAATGTTTTATGCCATTTCGTTTGTTCTTGTTTTGTTAATAATCATAATAATATCTTCTTATGTAATTGAACGCAATAGAATAAAGCCGCAGTAACGCGCGGCCGGGACTGCTAGTTATTATATATATATTAAACAATATAGTAATAAAATTATATACATATCGATCAAATCAAAGCGCGCTAGAATTAGTTTAATTCTTTTCCAGACTTAAAATCCTTGGCTTTTCATGTGGCTCCTCTTCCTCTCCTGCTTTGAACATCTCCTAAAAGTGTCTGTTGTTAATGCTGTTTTATAAATTTGTATTATCTAACTTACCGGATCATAAACGATTTTAACAATAAGAGAACAGCTAGGACATGTGGCTACTTCCTCACCTTCAACTAACTCGCCCTGAATACAATACATAAAACTTTATTTGTAAACATATCATAGAATCCGTTGCGTGCGACAGCTCGACTAAATACGTGTTTTGTTAGCCATGACCACGGACCAATAAGATACAGACCGCCAACTCACTGTATGGTCTCTCTTTTTGCCAACAAGCTAAAAATCAGCTGATATGCCATTTATTTTGAGAGTGCGACGCTCTCCCTTGCTTTTAAAACCCATTAAGCAAACACACAGCTAAAAAATAAATGGCATACGCAGGTATAGTTGCCAATTGCCATTACAAAATGCACAGAGAGAGATGTACACGTATTCACAGACTGGAAAAATATTTCGAGGGTGTTTCAGGCAAGAGGAGTACGAGTTGGCGGTCTGTATATTGGTCTGTGGCCATGACCATCATACAACTAATAAAGATAATATGGCATTGCGCATGATGCCATACAAAACGCCAAACTATTGTCAAACTCCGTGTGTTCTTATGACGTAGAGCGCACAAAAACATAGACATACTATATACATGTAAAAGTAATTGTATCATGCGTGTTGGCAGTCGATACGCGTCAACGGACAAAGTACCCGAAATTTTAACTTCAAAAATTTCCCTTCGTTTTGAGACAACGGATTTTATTGGCTGGGCCTTTAGAGCAGAGAGAAGATACTAATAGAGAGAGGCAACTTCGTCGATGGCTCTCTTTTAGCCTCAAGCTGCGATTCGGCCAACAACTTGCATCTGTATTAAACTCCATATAAAAAAAATGTGAGGACAACAGATGCAAGTTGCTGTCCATAGACCTTTAAATAAGAGAGAAAGACACACATTTTTTTTTTGATTTTGTTTGTTCTGGACAAGGATAAAACATGTATATACCGATAGAAATTCAACTCATTATAAAAATGTAAACAAAAATCTTTGCGGGGACGGAGGCGAGGAAAGTTGTTTCTCTCTATTAGTATCTTCTCTCTGCTTTAGAGTTGCATGTACTTACCTTCGATATTTGGAATCTATCGCCGCACGGACAAGGATAGTAATACATTTCATCTTCTTCATCATATTCAAAGTCTTCAATTTCAACTTCGTCATGGTATATACTCATATTATTTTTAATTCTCATGCGAACATAAATAACACAAATTGAATTTAGGAGTATTGATGAACCCGTAGTCGTTAGCGTTTTTGACCCGGCCGCCCAGCCAGAAAGAAAGAACTAATAGAGAGAGATAACTTTCCTCGCCTCCGTCCCGCTAAAGCTTTTTGATTACATTTTTTATAATGAGTTGAATTCCTATCGGTCATCAAAGAGGATATATACATAGAGTCCAATCTTTCCTACGTTCCATCCTCCTCTGCTAAAATTTTCGTGGTCTCTTTCCTATTGTATTCAATAATCGTGTGAAACAACAACAAGAAACGATGTAAGTAAGTAGTAAGGTGTGAACGCACACATGTTTAACAAAAAGAACAATATGACAGTTGTAGCACACACACATGTTTAACAAAAAGAACAATATGACAGCTGTAGCTTGTAGGCAAAATCAAAACAAGGCACAAGATTGGACTCTATGTATATATCCTCTTTGATCCAGACCAGTGATCCAGACGCACAACGAAAGATGGGATGTTCACAACTTGCTTGCGGACACTAAAACATTAAAAAAAAAAATCAACAATTAAGAAACAAGTTCCAGCTCTAAAAAACATCTAAAATTATTAAAAACAACCAAGTTCAGTAACTTACGATCGATTTGCTTCTTGAGAAGGCAAATACCAAAGGACGTTGAGAGCCGGTACAGCGTTGATATCAACAAATGAAATGTCAAAATAGTAGTTCTACCTTTTTGCCGTGTTTGAGTTAGTGGCGCTGGCGTATAAGTGGAACCATCGTGAAGTTGGCAACTAGCAGTCCATGTATAGTATGTCAATGATTAGGGGTATTCACGATCTGGTGAATATACAAGTCTTGTAATGGATAAAACAAAATTTAACAAAGACAAAGCCAAAAAATAAACGATCGAAGAACCCATGTTAAGGACATCTATAGTTTGCTGCAGGTTTAAGGTTTTTAAAGTTTAACCTAATCGTCAGTAAATTGACTACAACTTTAATCACAAATTAAAAGTTACTAATACATTACTTTCATAAAGCAATACATTGTACGCAGACTTTTTTGATACACTGTTTAACTAGTTTCCTATTGGGGAATTCCCAAATGGAAAAATCTTAATTACATTCTTTTATAGTTGTTATATACGTGAATTTCTTTGGGTAGTTTTCCATCCATTCTTCGATGTAATTAGTTTCTGCATTATGACTCAAAAACCAAGGCTCTGATTCTCTAGAAAAAGCCAATCGCGAACCGTGTCGATTAAATCAACTTGCGATACTTTACTTCATGCAGTCATAAATGAATCCAACGGATGATGAGTATTTTTTGTTTTTGTTTTATTTGATTGGTCTTCGAAATGGGGGAAACAAAAAAAAAACGTGAAGACCTTATTACGTTGCTTTTTTTTGTCGAGTTCATCGACTTTTTGTGCATACAAGTCCTTCACATGCCTTCAATTTGGAAAATACGCAGAAATAGCCAAACAAGTTATAAAATTTAAATCGACATATCTGTGCAGCGGCAATCACTTCATCATAAATATCATCTACGGATCTACCGCAGTTACACGGGTTTGTCAATTACTTTAATTGGATATCGCCACATACTAGACTTAAATAATTGTATTAAATTATTTTTTTTTTTTTTCAGAAACAGTTTTTTTATAAAGGTTAAAATAAAGACTGATTGTAGATAGAAGATGTATAAATGATTTAATACTATTTTTGTTTGCTTGAAAGACGATATATGTAGAACTTTGTAGTTTCCTGGTTGAGTTTAAATTTTGGGATGAATTTTCGTTTGTGACCAAAAACAAATTAAAGTCAGTTGCGATAAATTTCGCCCCCAATTAAAATTCAAATGATCATTTAATTGGAATTACCATGAGGAAAGAAGAATACCAAGCATTTTATCTTCGGTCCTTCGGTGTGCTGACGACAAGGTGGTATGGCCTTACATTGTCAATCGCCCTCTATACTTCAAACAAGGTAGCTGATATAACTAGTGTAGACCCTGTTGCAAGCTAAAATTAGCAGAAGAGCCTCCTTAGGCTCCACCGAACACGGTAAAATATCCGGCAGGCAAAAACTAAAGTCTTCGATTTATTATCTTCCCCAGTAGATGGGCCTTAATGGTTTCATTGAATTTATTTCATTATCGATGCGTGACGCATCTACAAAAAACTCGTCTTTTTCGCTACTTAACGTTCACTGTATGTACGTGTGCTGAACTAGACTGCATTCTTATTGATTTATAGACAGGTTGGTCGAAACCTAAGTTCAGGTTCCAGTATCGAAGGCTTTCCTACTATATTTTCTATCCAGCTTATGCAGGCTAAAAATTTCTTTGGTTAAGTTCCCTAATACTAATAACATTTGTCCTTGACAAACCTAGAAGAGTTCTGTATTTGTTTTTTTATTTTAATTCTTATTTTGACAACGTTCTCTCCAAAACCGCAGTAGATTTGTGATATAATTAGAGTTGTTTCTGGCGCTTTAGTTTGCCTAGTTAGAATGTGCGATTGTACATGAGATAGGTTATGATAAGTTTCTAGCGGGATTTGAAATACTTCGCGAGTCAGCCATTCCATCAGTCCGCCTATTTTGAGTTGTTTATTGAATGCAACTGTGTTCTGGAATCCAGATCAGAATGACCTTAAAGTTGATGTCAACACCAGCTAGCTCATCTTTTTTAAGCTAGTCCACTTTGTAACATCTGGAATCCAATAAATGACAGTACTTCCACTTAAAACAGAAAAGACGTCAAATGAAACGCCTTATTAATAAAAGCTTGTCTTTGATGAATCCGTAAAACCATTTTTTTCAAAACTCTTTCATGACATCTGCATCAAGTCGCACGATACAATGTTTTTTATTTAAAGAAGAAGTAATCGGCAGCTACCTATGACTTTGTAGTTATTAGTCAGGTTCTGGGTCCAATACCTCACTCCAAATAATTTTTGGTGTTCTGCTTGACAAATCCTTCAAGAGTAAGACTTGTCACAAAAAAGCAGTGCATCTCTGCTAGTAGTATATAGATCTGGTGGGAATTTATTGGTCAATTCAATTCATGCATAGTTTCAAAGCACATACATTAATATTCTTCTTGGTTATATCACAAGGTCTTAAGGCTCCTTTTGTGACGATGCTAGTCGATTTTGAAACCTCAATTTTAAAAGGAAATGATTAGGTCTGTTTGATGTTCCCTGCCCCAGTGCGCACTGGGGAATGTCAGTGCAATTCGTTCAATTGTCAAAAAACTGCATAGCTGCTCCGGTTTTGATTTAACATCGAACAGCCCAGTGCAACATAACGAATTTTCCTGCGAGCATTCTATTTCCACAACCTCCCCATTATCATCAGAAAGCGTATATTTTGGCATTTCGACTATAAACATTTTAATAAATTACAAAATAATCTACAAATTATTTAATATTTACCAGATATAGTATATACTAAATTATTTCTTCTTAGAAATTGAACATCTGCTAACAGCTGATTTAAATTTTGACAGCTCTGATTTCTTACCCCAAGTAAAAACTTGGAGCGTGTGAGAGCGCATTCAGTGCGCGCCCCGTGTTCACATCAAACACAGTGCAAAAACACTGGGGTGAAAAAAGTTTGGTGCAGGGAAATAAGTCCCCGGGTACTAAGTCCACCGAGGGACTTTATTCCCACTTAGTGGGAACTTAGTCCACTTAAGAGAAGTGGACTTATATCCCATGCAAGGTGGGAACGTGCTCCACTTTCTTGTGGGAACTTAGTACACACTTCGAATCATGAAGAGGGAACTAACTTCCAACAATAATAGTTTAGAATCTTACAAACTGAACTATGTGCAAAGTTTTTTGTTATCTATAAGCAGTTTTGCATACACCCAGCTTCGCACCTACTTCAAATCTAACAGTGAGCCCAAGCAGGGGGGTTGCAGGGGGGCAGCATACCCCCTTTTCCGATGTAAGCTTCGTATGCCATTTTTGCATATTTCTTAATTCTCTTGTTTTGGAAAAGGAAAAGGGAACGTATTTCACATCAAAGTGGAATTAAATTCACACGATTTTCTTGGGATTAAATTTTCACCATTCATGGGAAATAAGTCCACTTCTCTTAAGTGGACTAAGTTCCCACTAAGTGGGAACAAAGTCCCTCGGTGGACTTAGTACCCGGGGGCATATTTCCCTGCACCAAAAAGTTTCACATCAAACGTTTCAGTGCGTGTTGAGTGTGCACCAAGGCGCCCCAGTGTCGAAATCAAACAGACCTATTATTATTAATTTAAACGTCAGACAGTTTTTTTTTTAAACTCGGATTAGTACGAGTAAGTCTAATTTTATTTGTTCATGTACATAATTAAATTCAATAAAAATTTTAAAAATTTGATACTTTTATAATCTTTCTAGGGAACGATCGTTAAATCCGACTCTACTTGAACTAGAGAACATTTGGGTTCATAGAGTTTAATATTAAGCCCCGAAAACAAAAATATATTTCGTATTAATTTATTTAATCACCGAACTAATGATGTGACTGCGTGTTGGTTGATGTCATTTATTTACCTTTAACTTTCGTTAAACAAACACAAATTAAAAGTCACGTTTCTTACTTACAAAACATGTAAAGATTAATCTTATAGCCACAATCATGGGGTTATTCGTTCTTGTGGAAAGTTTTTGGTTTTTAACAATGCACAAATGGAAGTGCCTTAGCCTTGAATTCTTTAGAAAATATAAAGACGTCACTTTTGCTTCTTCTTCTTCTGAGATTCTTTTAAAAGTTATTAAGATGAGGTTCTGAGAGACTTGATATTTAAGAAAAATAACAATTACCATGCCTAATGATACGACTTTCTTTAAACTTAATATATATAACAAGAACAAATTATTTACAAAAATTAATTTGTTAATGTTGTTTAGAAATGTTCTTATCTCGAGCTCAAGCCAAATTTCAAAGTTCGTAATAAAATGCATGGCCTTTATGTACCTTACATGCTTAAAAATAAACCAACGCATGCACAACAAATTAAAAAGTATTGTTTTTTAAAGATATTTATCTTTTTGCAATTTTGAGATGCCTTGCCATATGAGATTTTATTAAAATCGGTTTTGCCATTAAGGATTTGAAAACATTTGGTTTTATGGTGGCACATTGAAAGCATGCAACACGACACACGCCCTTCCAAAAGTAATTTTTTATGACTATGAAGTATTTGCTTTAGAAACTGCAGATAGTATCTAATATAGAGAATTCGCTTTTTAACCCTTTTTCCGGAAGTAATTGGGTTTTTTTTTTAAGCCCAAGAATTTAGCTTTATTATAAAGGTGAGGGTTTGAAAATGTTTTCGGGCAAGTGGCCGCCGCGGTTGGCTCGAATAAATTCCATTTGAGAGGCTAAATTTCGACCACTTTTTGCAGCAATTGGGGCCGTATGTCAGCAATAACGCTCCGAATATTCTATTGCAAAGCGTCAATCGTCTCGGGGTTATCTGCGTAGACAACTGACTTCACATAACCCCAATCGCACAATCTTGTAGGCCACGCCATAGGTCCACGGAGCGAGATAATGCGCTCCCCGAAAGTTTCCTTCAATAAATTGATTGTTTCGTTGGTTATATGGTATGAATCGCCGTCTTGTTGGAACCAAAGGTTGTCCATATCAACATCCTCCAATTCAGACACGAAAAAGTCATTAAACATGGCTCTATAGCGTTTCCCATTGACTTTAACATTATGGCCGGTTTCATTTTTAAAGAAATAAGGACCAATGATTCCACTCACCCATAAAGCACATCAAATATCAGTCAGTCAGTTTTTGTGGATGTAACGGTTTCTCAAAATACACTCCGAATGCGGCAGTTTTGCTTATTGACGTATCCATTCAACCAAAAATGAGCTTCATCTCTGAACAAAATTTTCGTGTGATAATCAAAATTCGTTTCACGAGTATAATGTTTTTCAAAATTAATTTTGCACAATTTGCAAACTTTGTTCAGGAGTAAGTCTATTCATTATGAAATGGCAAACCAAACTTAACTTAATCAAGTGACAGCTGTCAAAAAGACCAGCTCCGAAAAAATATTGCCAGATTTCTAAAAATAAACACCCTTTATAAAAAACAAAGTGTACATTTCTTTATGTGATGTGGGTGCCATGAACTAAGGCCATACGAATTAAGGCCATAATGGCGTTAATTCACATTTAAGTGTGTACTAGCATCATATCCAAGATATGGCTTTAATTCACTTTTAAATGAGAACTATAGCCATAAGTATAATGTGAACTAATGCCATAAAATGTTTTGATCTCTGGTGTACAGTTAGTACAAGAAAACAACGGACGTTAGGTGGGTGAGGAGATAGACGAGGAGGCAGTTGAGGAGGCAGATGAGGAGGCAGGCGAGGAGACAGACGAGGAGGCAGACGAGGAGCCCGCGAGGGGGCAGACGAGGAGGCAGACGAGGAGGCAGACGAGGAGGCAGATGAGGAGGCAGGCGAGGAGACAGACGAGGAGGCAGACGAGCAGGCGGCCTGCTCGTCTGCCTCCTCGTCTGTCTCCTCGCCTGCCTCCTCATCTGCCTCCTCGTCTGTCTCCTCGCCTGCCTCCTCATCTGCCTCCTAGTCTGCACCCTCATCTGCCCCATCGTCTGCCTCCTCGTCTATCTCCTCACCCACCTAACGTCTGTCTCCTCGTCTGCCTCCTTGTCCATCTCCTCACCCACCTAACGTCCATTTTTCAAAATGAACTAACGCCATACGGATTAAGTTCTCCTTTTAAGTTGAATTGAGGCCATATCCTGATTATGGCACTAATTCGTACTTAGATGTGAATTTACGCCATTATGGCCTTAATTCGTATGGTCTTCGTGCATGGCACCTGTGATGTGTGACTAAGGTTTGAAGATGATTGTTAAATACGCCATTATAAGTTGGATGACAGGGTTCACTAAGAATTCGAAGCAAAACCATGAAAAATGGCTAATATTTGAAATTTGTCCACAAGTCTTAAGAAATGAAATAGTGACCCATCTCTTTTGGGCGCGATTCCACAGATTGTAGCATTTTTCACATTCCTTACCTCCTCGAACTCAAAATTATGCGATCCTGATTCATAAATTAAACAGTTAGCAGCTGATTTGAAAAATGTCACAAATCATGTCTCAATTATCATTGGAATGACAGTAAATATCTCATGGTATCTTAATGTGTCAAAATGTTTAACTTAAAAACAAACGTAATGATTTAAATGAGTTTTTTAAGAAAAGTTCATTTTGTCAAGCCCAAGCAACGCCTGAAAACATTGTTGAGCGCTAAAAGTTTGCGCGCATTAAAATAACCTCTCAATCTGTCAGCCTAAAAAGCTGATTATTATCTTTAAAGGTATGCAAAGTCAAAATGAGTTTGCAAATAATTTTGACATCGTTAAAAGTCTGTGTAAAGATGTTGTGGGTACTGTACTTGTAGGAACGTACAGCAATACTCACCCATGAAGCATGTTTAATGCCACTTACCTTTAAAAAAAAAAGAAAACACTGCACGTCACGAGCACGGCCGACATGATGTGGACGCACCTTTTACTTAACAACATCGAGGTCAAGGTCATTGAAGAGCGTTGATATTAACCTCGATGTGGCAGAGCATACATAGGTATATACTAAAATGCCAGACAAGCATTAAGTTATATTTGTGGTCTTCGCTTAATTGTTTGTAAACAAATCTACGTCAACGTTCTTATTGCAATTGCATTGCAATTGTCTGACTTGTTTCAGAAAAAAAAAACTAAAATTAAATAATTGTTGTTATGCAAAAGTTTCTAGTTGATTTTGCAACAATAATGACGCATGTTATGGATTTTTTTACAACCAAAGTTTTCAATCTTTCGTTCAATTAAAATGTCAATAAATATTTTAATTTTTTATCAGATATACCTACTATAAAGCTTGTTGCTTGTTCATTCTAATTTTGCAATCAATCTTTGCTATGTATACATTACATCAGAGTGATGGTTAAAAAATGAAATAAAATGTAAATCTAAAGAATCCTGTTACCTTGCAAATAAAGTAGAGTCTTTAGTAAATTAAATACAGTTGGAGCTAGATGAGACAAGAATGTTTAAGATTTGGGCACAAAAATTGGCATTAGGTCCAACCATTACGCCCAAATTAAAAATGTCACAACGCTCAATTTTTTGTTTAATAAATTTGTCGTTGAAAGATGTACCGCAATTTTTGTGAATTGACATTGGTATTGGGCATTTTAACATTACTTACGTGTTACACGGCTTTGGGCTAATGGCCCTAGATAAAAATGGGCAAATCACAAAATGTCATATCGCCTAAAAACTCACACATATCCCAAAATTTCCTAAAAAAAAACATCGGGAGACCCAAATGGATTGTCATATCGCCCAAAATTAAGTATTTTAAATCTGAGAATGCCCAATTCTTATAATGTTGTAACACCCAAAAATATTCTTGTGTGTAAATTTGGGCACTATGGACGTACTATTTGGGCGTTATGACGATTTTAGAGAAATAAAACTTAAAGACATTTTTAACGGGAGACAATTAAACAATAATTTATTGTTATTTCTGTCAAAAATTACGTTTGCTTTTCAAAACACTGCGATCTGCGATACACGCGTAGAGATCACATCCGCTGGGGTTTGCTCAAAATCTCATAACTGAGCTCATATTAATCATAGTGAACAATAAAGTTTTTATAATGAACTTTAAAAACAGTTAAAACAACAAAAAATAATATTCCAGTCCTGCAGTTCTGTTGAGTGACACCTATTCGTAAAGTGGCATTAGAAAAATGTTTCAAAATGCTTGTGCAAAGTTATACCATTGAGTTTTGAAATACAACCGCCGGGGGGGGGGGAGGATGGCGCGTTGGCGGCAATGTTACCCGTCCGCTACCCGGGCGGTGGCATTGTGACATTTCTTTTGGTTTTTTGTCGCTTTCTTGCTTTAAATTTTCAAAAAAGTTCTGTTTTTGGGAGATATGACATTTTGAGAATTGGGCGTTATTACCTTGGGCGATAAGACCTAACGCACAAAAATCTTTCAGTAATTTTTCTATCATAACAAACAAAATTTAGATAATTCCTTTGTTTTATTTGAAATAAACATCGTGCGTTATGATTGCACCGCCCTTTATAATAAACATTTATCTCAGAGAATGACAGCCATTTTCGATTTTGAGTTTTTTTGACAGTTGACTTATAATTGTCAAAACAACTCAAAATCGAAAATGGCTGACATTTTCCTGACATCTAAGTATCAAAGCTCTAAAGAGTTAAGTGTTGCCATGCTTGAGATTTTCTTTCCTACTAATTTCCTTTCATCGAAGAGGCTGAAAAAAACTTTTGTTTCCTGCAATGTGGAGCGATGCTATTATTAGATATTGTTAAAAACATACCAAAATCTGTCAACCTGATCTAGCAATTAAGCGTAGATACGTCCAAAGCTAGAGTAAAAATCTGAAATCTGGTCTGGAGCAATTAAATACTCATTTTCTTTTCTAGGCAGCATCCAGAACAGAGCCATAAAACTCAGATGTATTGAATCAATTTCGGAAAGTTTTGTTTCATTGAAACGTCGTAGAAATATCTCTTGCCTTTCATCGACCCTTAATTTTTCTAGTCAATGCTAATTAAACAGCAATTAACATTCCTAAACTCAAACGTTTTCTTCGTAATAACGGCTCCGACAGGAATTTATGCAAGGTGGGCCAAAAGAAATCACCCTATTGGAAGATGCTCTTATTTTTGCAAATGGACGCCAATGCAAATTACCATTTGTGGACTAGACAGATGCAAAATACAAGTGAATAAGCCATGGAGCGATACATGAACTGACATGAACCGATATTCTGAAGGCGGCGTTCCCGGGTCGCCTCATCTCTCGTTTTGGCGATTTGCACTGCAATATCGCCCGATTTAACAGTTTCAGACTTTTTTTTTTTGGGGTTTTTTGGAGTCCCGTGTTTACGTGAACAAACCCGATACTCTGGAACCCTCAAGGACAACATTCGAGACGAGTGCGAGAATCTGTCGCCCAAAGTTCTTGCTGAAGTGATGAAAAATGCCATAAAACGAACAATCAATTGTGACGGCCGGCGCCCATTTGGCCGATATCATCTTCTCGACTCGACCAATACAAAGGTTCAAATAAACATAATCAAAAAACAGAATCGAAGTTTTTCATTTAGAAAAAAAAAGAGAGCCAAACAACATCGGATGGATGACTTCTGTTGGCCCACCCTCTATATAACCTTGAGCGAAACTTCGGGTGAACCATCAAGCACAGAGATTCTTTTTTAAGCAGTAATTCACGAACGTGGTATTTTTCATTTTTAACTAATTTTCGAAGCACTTATTCCACTCGGTTATTTTTGCTAATTTTGTTTGACAGCTGACTTTCATCCTTCTTTTTAGTTCGTACTTCTTTCGTTATACATATCTTAAACTCTTCAAAAGGAAACTATCGAAACTATTCGAAGTTTGCTAATTCTTCGGAAAACCTAAATGCAGCTTAATATCTTTGCCATCTTGAATCTCAAATCATAAAGATGTTGTATCAAGTCTTCTTGAAATGACATATTATTTCGACTTTCGATTCGAGTCTCGTTACAATGACATTAATGATATCGCTGTTATTCACATGCTCGCAAGCATGGACCTAATAAGTATGGACTGCTAGGAGCCAACTTCACGTTGGTTCCAAATTAGCGCCCAATTTTCAAGGTGGTCAAATATGGAAACTAAATTATTTTGACAGATGAAAAACAGCTGACTGAGGAATTGCGCTTTTTTATTTTCATTATAATTTTTTTCAAGAGCATCATCCCAGCATTTCTAGAAAGATTAAAAATTAGGCAATTATTTGAAGAGTACTTAGAACAAACCTCAACAGGTTCAACAATGTCTTGGAGTTTAAGTTTATCTCTAATATAATACTCCAAATCACCTTTCTGAAAAAAACCTTCTGCACGTATTCTAGAAAAAAAACTGTATTAATAATTATTCCATCGGAACAAGATCAAATGTCTACTTAATGGAAACCTCCTTGTCATCCGCAGTAAGTGGGAATGCTTACATATTCAAAAGCAGAGGTCCACCAATAAGCTTCTCGACTTCTGGATTTGCGATAAGGTTGGAAGACATTCTGTTTAGAACCTCTCCAAAGTTTTTTGCCGTGATAAAATCTGATATTTCAATATGATAACCTTTTTCACGTAACATCATTACGGTGGTAATAGAGCAGAGAATTGCCACCAATCTCATAAAAATTACTTTCGGCCGTTAAAGTTGCACGTGAAGAACGCCCTATAACACTGCTGACGATATTAAAAAGGTCACTTGCAATGAGTTTTATATCGTCTGGGACATGGCCAAAATGAAATGCAAGCATTTTCTTATCATTTGTGGTTTCGCATAGTTTAAACAATGCTTGTAGATCAACCTTTCCATTGACCAAAAGTGGGACATGATCAATGATCACAATTTGAATCATATAATCTGCCAATTTACTCTTCAAAATTGCTTCTAACTGAAGTCCAGTAAACTGTAAACTGGTAAACTAGGAAGCCCTGAAAGATTAGAATCGTTATAACTCTTAGAGCTAAAGATCTCTCTTGATAAGGTGTACAAACGAACCAATGGGAACTTTCTCAAATCTGATGAGATTGAGTGGCTTCCTGGAGCTCCTGCAGGAGTTTCTTTCCTGTACGCTTCATGCCAGCGTTCACTTCAAGAACGGCGAAATTCATCTCATTGGCTAAGGCAAACACTGCGTTGGTTTTCCCACTAGAAGTTGGTCCTAGCAGAACAACCGAATTACAAGAGGCACTATTGCTATTGCTTGAATCATTCAGGTCGGAGAAGAAAGAAATTCTTTTAATTGATTAACTGGGGCGACATTGGCCAACACTTGATCGGAGGACATCGCTTTGCATTTTTCGGTGAACAGGAGTTCTCCATTCGGTGCTAACGGAGGTGAGGTGGCTTTTCCTACTCGGCATCTGGATCGAATTTTGCTTTCGAAAGCGAACGTCGACTCCTGCTGCAGGTCACGGCAAAAGAATCAGTCACTTTAATATTTATTATATAATATTTTATTTAAAATAACTTTTTAAAACAACTAATTAATTAACAAACTTAATTCGCGCGTTTTTAAATAAAAAAAAAACCATTAAAACCATGGGCAATAACTTATGTTGTTAGTTCCACGCGTATTATTATCAAACTAAAAAAAATATTCTGTCAAAAATTGCAATACGTTTCTTGTAGGGAAATATTTCACAACTTGAAAAGTAAGGCGCTATTTTGGCGACACAGATTTCTCACATATTGTATGGAAAGGAAAATCAACTAGCAGTCCATACTTATTAGGTCCATGCTCGCAAGATACAATGCACACATGGATACATGTTTAAAAAAAGCTTAAATTATGATCCTTCCTGTTTTTTATGTAAGATTATGTACATACATATATGTATTTACATACATACATACATAAAAAGTTATTTTCAACGTTTCAAACATGGTTTGTCAATTTTTTTTTAGATACATATACATAGGTACCCATGTAAATAAAAATGCAATTTTTATAACAACGTTTCATTTATAGTGCTCATTTACATCCTACATCTATAATACGAGACAAGATAAACTATCAGACAATTTATTTTTTAACAAATTCCCACTGACGGTACTTTTGCTGACGATATTTTCAAAGCTAATTTATCGACAAGTCAAAAATGACGAATAACAAGTTATTTATTCGTTCACAAGCCGTAAGTCACTCTACCTGCAAGCAAGTGAAATCATACTGCTTCCAAGTCATTAAGTATATAGTTTGGCTTTACACAAAGTCCAACAACAACGAAAAACCATGGCAGATACTATACCTACATATTTGTAAAACAAAAAAAAAAAAGCAAAGCGATAAACTTTGATGTCTACATAACAATGATGATCGTCGTCGTCGACCGTTTTCGTTGATTTCAGCTTATATCTACACCACAAGCCGACCATATATCCCACCATTGCACTAGTCCATCCATCCAAGAGCTCCATTAGCTATAGTGGAGAGATGCAAAAAGTTTGTTTCAAGCCCACAAAGAGGCTATATTGCGCAAAAAGATCGTTTTTTTTTTGTCTTGAAAATCCAGTGCGTTTTGGGTTGTTTTCTATGCTCACACGACTTGTAGATACTTTGAATCAGCTGCTGCTTGCTGCTCACTTGGCCTGTGCAAGTGTATCTCATGAATACTTTACCAACTTGAAGTCTCACAAGTATGGCTTGTGCTTTTGTAAATAAAGACTAAAAAAAATCGGATCAGTTCGATTCGGACTCGCGTCGTGGATATCTCGCGTATCGGCAGTTTATAGATATTGTATCTTTTTTGGTTGTTGTTTGTTTCTTTTTTTTTCAAATTAAATTTTACGAAATGGGTGTATTTTGTGAGATGAATACTAGTTAAAGAGCACAACTTCTATACCCGTCCGCCCCTCCCAACAAAAATAAAATAGTCAAGTTGTGCAATATATAATTTTTGGCGTGGTTTTTGCATCACTTCGAAGAAAGAAAGAAAAAATAAAAAAAAAGTTGTTCAAAGAAGAAATTTTTTTCTGTGTACTGTGTGAAAGAAAATTCGTCAAAATAGCGGTGTTACTTTGTTCCAGGATTGTGGGGTACATCATGCGGAGGTTCCTGCGATCCGCTATGATTGTCTTCAGTTGGTTTGTTGTGCCCTATAGCCGATTTACCAATATGAAAACTGCCCGCCAGAAGCTGCCACCCATCAAGAGTCACCTGCTCGAAATACCTGCTGTCGATTTGGCCAAACTTATTCGCACTAAAAAGGTGAGTTATGTTTTATTTTTTTTTTTGTTATTATTATTTAATTTTTTTTTTCAAACAAAAGAGAAGAAAACAATTAAACAAAGATGCAGCCAGCAGCATACCGTGTGGCTGTGCGCAGCTGATGTGCAATGCAGGAAAGTGTTGCATAAATATCACGGTGTGCTGCATAGTATCTGTTGGGTAACTATCTTAAGCGTGCAACTAGTTTGGGACTTGCAGATTCGTTGCCATTTTTTTCTTAGATTGATTTTTCCTTTTTTTTCATCAAAGCCTATTACATTTTAGAAAATTAAAAATTGCCACACATTTTTATAGTATTTTTCTTTTTTGTTGTTTTGTTTTTTTTTTTTTTTTTCTTGTTAAAGTCTTTTTTTTGAGAAAGATACTTCCACGATATTTATTCACGTTGAAAGTTTCGTATGTAAACAATCATAAAAGAAAGAGGGACTGAATGGGAGGTTGTGACGACATGTGCTTGGAGGCGTGCGGTTCGGTTCAATTTGATCTCTAAGTTTTTAGGTCGTTAGCCCACATTTTGTGAGATATTTAGTTTGAGGTCAGATAAAAATTGTCATACATTGTGATTGCAGCTTTTAAATGAAGAAATCTTTGTTGTTGCAAGCCTTAAAGTCTGGCTCTTGCTGACAATTATTAGTATTTATTTTGCAAAAGATCATTTAAAAAGTGTATCTACATACATGAAGAATTTCATAAGTTCAATTGTTTCATTTTATCCATCAGATGGAATTTTCCTGTAAATGGAAACTTGTGTGGTTGTTTTTGTTAAGACTTGTTAAAGGTTTTGACAAATGACAAGTTGTGATGAAAGCTTGGTTCCATGTTTAAAGATTTGGAAAAAAAAAACTATCAATCTTATAAGGCAGAGGATGGTGTTGACACATCCGATATGTATACCCACTTGATATGGACAATGGACTCAAGTATAATACCTTTTAGGTATTTAAATGAGATGGGTTTGCTTGAAACATCCGGGAAAGAAGTAGAGGTTTTTACACATGAACAGGAAATATGTTCTGGTTTTAATGATTGTTTTAGAAAAGTGTTTTAAATGCTTACTAAATTTAAAGACGATTTTTCAATTTAAAATGAAACAATTATAGAAAGAAATTAGTTTGTTTGTTTCTATATAACACTGCAGTTTGAACCTGATTTCATCGAAACACAATACCTAAATATAAAATAAAATTTAGGGACAACTTTTTTTTTTTTTTTTGAGGCAAGACCTAACTTAAGAAATGCGATTGAGGCACCCATTTGTTGAACTAAATCCCAATATGTTTTTGATATACATATTTGGAAGGGTAGACGCCTGTCGACTCATTTCATGCATTGAGAATTATTATTGTGACAAACACGCTCTTGAAATCCTTCATTCTTTATAAAATTACAGAAAAATTAATAAAAAGTACAAAAAATAACTTTATTACCTTATTCAAAGAAATCGCATGTCGTCACGAAGATATACATAAATGTACATACGTAGAAACTAAAAACGTTTTCAATTAATTTTTTATTACGTATACGCCACAGTGTACCACTTTGCGCAATGTTTAAATTCCTCGCAAAATATCTCTTGTTTTAAAGATTTGAATAAATATTTTATTTCATATAGCAAAAATTCTCACGTGCTTTGTAAAGGGTGTTTTTTTTAGACTTGTCGTTTTCAAAAAGAAATAAAACGCATATAATTTAATTTTTATGTCCAAGAATTTAGCTTTATTATAAAGATAAGGGTTCGCCACTATGTTTTAAAAATGGTTTCGAGCAAGTGGCCGCCGAGGCTGGCTCGAATAAATTCCTGAGCGATAACGTAGAACGAATATTGGATGCAGCGCGTGATGCGTCGAGCGAACCGAACCGAATCATTATTTTGCTAATAAATTTGCACAATTTGCAAACGTTGTTCAGGAGAAAATCTATTAATTATTAAGTGGCAAACAAAACTGAGCATAAATCAAGTGACAGCTGTCAAAAAGACCAACTACGAAAAAAGTATTGCCAAATTGAAAACCACACATTTAAAAAAAAACACCCCTTTTAATAAAGTTCACAGATAAGGCACATGAAGTTGCTCTGTGTGCTAAGAAGTCTTTTCAATACAGCACTTTGAAAAAAAAAGATGATAACTTAGTTTCATATTCTTTCAAAGAATGCAGAACTTCCCATTCAGTATCAATACTGGCAAAAAGGCTGACTCAAAATATTTTTGCAAATAATATCTTCTCTTCTTTTAACCAGATCTTAGCATTCAAATATTAAAACTTTATTAACCAATTATTTTCATGAATACGGAAGTTTGTGCTTTTACGTCAGAGTACATGAAAGAATATTTTACAGATTGATTTATTCGGATCACGGCAAAGTAATTATATTTATTAGGGTCTTATAATGGATTACTGTCGTCACCTAGACGTTTGAGTTGAGTGTCATTTCTATTGTTTTCTCAATTGATGCGTGTGTTTCTTCGTTCGTATATGTGTTAGATTGAGGACGAAAGTTGAAAACCCTCTTATTTTCTTACTTCACATTCACAGTAGCGACTATGTTAACATAAATATATAAAGAGGCCATGGCCTTGTGACTTACACTTTGGACCATTTCGCATGTGCGTTGTACTATATCAAATGGGAGAGTTTTTATAATTGAAAACGGCTTTACCAAATTCCCTTACAGTTTTTTGATTTCCGGTTCTTATAATCCGATTTCCCGAAATGGTTTGAAAACAATAATTGTGAAAAAGATGGTTAACGCAGTGTCTTTCATAATATCTTTTTTTTACTCGGACTTACTTCTAAACTGATGAACCAAGTTTGATGAAATTGAATGTTTGAGTTGTCCGTTGTTGAAGTGAAAAAGGAAGAAAGTTAAATCCATACTTGTGGCTTATGTGAAACCGTGTGGGTCATCGAGACATTAAGATGAGTGAATGTTGTGTCGCCGCCATACTTTTTTTATAAGTTACAGATATCGGTCTTAGTCTCTCAGTTGTCTTTCTTTATCAAAATTCAATATTTACTTCTGCGTGTATTTTGATTTTAAATGATTTATTAAAGATTGCAAGATGTTTATTTCAAAGTGGCTTCTACCTGAATCTTCAAATGTTTAACATTTCAAATCAAAAGTGTTCAAGGCATCATTGTTGCGTTGCTTTTGTATTAATCGAATTTTTGACAGCTTGCACCTCACACTGTAACTTTGCCTTTTCCAATGATTTTCTATTCTGATCAGACTCTAATCTTATCAGCAAATTACGTGTAGGTACTGACTTTATTGAAATCCCAGATTAAGCTTATGTTGCCATTTTGCAGACAACAAAGGGAGTTTTTTTTCGGAGTGTCGGTATTTGCCAGAATATCAGCCTAAATATCAATACTTTGTTTGAGAAATTCAATCTTGGATACCAACCACCTGTTTGTCGATTTTGAAGTAGCTTAGGACAGTGTTAATAGAGTTGGACTATATTGTGCCATGTCCAACTAGAATCCCTGCTAAACTCATACGCGCGCCGCATCAGGATAACGTTAGAAAATGCTCGCTTTTCCGTTGGTAAAGACTCTACTGAAACCTTTGACATCGACAGATGGCTTAGGCAAGGTGCTTGAAAATGTAATACGGAACTCTCATGCGAGCACATCTTGCAACATTTTCAATAAATCAACGCATTAAATTAGGTTTGCGGACAACATTGACGTGATAGGAAGAGCAGAGTGAGCAGTAACCGGTGGTGACTTCAATTTCCGCGCTCCAAATATCGGCGTCAAAATATCCTCGAAAAAATATCCGCATACACCCAACCTCGCACCTACCACAGCCCAAGTCCTATAGGGTGCCCAAGAAGTTGGTTACAGGGGGCAGAATCCTCCCTCCCCCCCCCTTATATAGGTCATTTTATACATCGTAATTGTAATGCTGGGCGCTAGCACTGTATTTATGTATCTATATCATTGTCTGCGGATATTATATTGCGGATATTTTGTCCGCGAATATTGAGGCATGCAGCCGTTTGCGAATATTTTGTCAGCTGATATGGAGGCGTGCAGCCGCCTTCACAACAATGGAGTCAGCAGAGTGGGACTGAAAATAAACGAGGACAAGACGAAGTATGTACCTATGTACATATGTTTTATCAACAAAAGTCCAATCATACATCAGGCTTGGTAAGGACGTGCCAATTGATAGGCATAACTTTGAGGTGCAGTGCCCACTGTTAATAAATGCAACAACATCTACTCTGAAATCAAACTTATGTTAACTCTTGATAATCGCTGTTTCTTTGGGCTGAACAGCAATTGAGGAATAAATCCCTATCGAGAAGAACCAAGGAGACACTTACAACAGACATCATCCCGGTCCTGCAATATAGTGCAGAAGCATATTCACGACTTATAGTCTTGTCCGTGTTGATATCCATTCGCTCTACACAGCCTAGTTACAAAAATTCGAATTGAACGGCTAAGATGGCTGAGCCATGTAGAGCGAATGGACATCAACGATCCAGCTCGCAAAGTCTTCAACGCCAAACCATCAGAGGGAGTCAGAAGCCAAGGTAGACCTCATCTTCGATGGAGCGACCAAGTAGAGGGCGATCTCCGCATACTAAGGAAGTAAGTCTGGAATCCAAGGCATCGTGAATTTGAAAAGAATTGCTCATAAATACAAATATCGATCTTATACTTTTCTACGTGGTACAGTGAGACCAAAGACAAGGGTTATTTCAGTGTCATTTCAAAAAACATCAGACCATTACATTTAAAGTGGTTTGGTACTAAAGAACGATTTTAATGAGAGGAAAGATAAATCTTCATAAGCTAACCCATTAACTGTGCAAGCATTTTTTTAAAACACCGGTTCACTAATATCCAAAAGAATTCTAGGTTTATAAGTGTCATCACTCATCACGCAATAAATTGATTGTATAGTGACCTCTTTATGAAGAAAAGGGTTTAAAACTTGAAATTTTTGAATCACATAAGTTTTACTTTAAGAAAAATATATATAGTAAGACTATGTACAATTAGCTATGTTTGTAAAAAGTGTCCAAGTTTTGACTACATTACAGAATTACTCTCGTTGTGTTACAAAGCTACTTGATAAAGTATCATTAGTAAAATTATTACTGAAAGTAAAATGTACTTCTTCGACTTTTAGGGTAAATCAACACACAGTTTCTTCTTTGCGCGATTGTTGTTCTCCTTTGATTCACCAAATATTTTAAACGAAAAAATGGATACCAATCGACTTTGGCGTAGCTTTCAATGGGAAGCGGATGTTTATCGGTACAAGTAAGCGAGGGTTAAAACGAAACGCTGCAGCTACAGCACATAACGCACGTTTAAAAGCCGATTCCAGGCTTATTATAATTATCCCGGAGTCTGAAGTGCGCCCTAAGTCTTACAAAACCGAACTTGTCAGAGTTTTGTTTTAAGGCCCAAGGTTCACACACACAAAGAGCATTTTTTGAAGTCAATATCATGATTTTTTCATGGTCAGTAATGAGTCCCGAACTTATATTCAATAACGCAATTCAATAAAGCAATAACGGATTCACTCAAAGAGAAGCCTAGAGGAGTGCCAGATCGAAATGTGAAAATAGTGACCTCCATCATAGAAAGTGTACACTGTACAAGATAAACTCAGAGAGTGCGTACGAAGGGGAGCACTTCTCTTTATTAAGCTCAACATAATGATAACAGAAAATTAATAGTAGGTGGAGATTTGTTCATCCTTCAATTCGCTTAATTTCCGAAGCTTTGGATAGGTTATAACTCGAATAAAAATATCAAATTTAAGTCAGAACCTCATATAACTTTTGTGATTGTAAATTTCACCAAACAGCAAATACCTGGAAAATGTATTTAAGGTCAATAGTGCAATACAAAATAAAAACAAAGTAATTAACAATACATTTAGTATTGTTTTTGATAGTTAAACAACGTTTTTTTTTCTTTCTTCTTTTTTTTTTTTATTTTAATGTATTTTTAATTTCCAATTCAATGAATTCGACAGTCACTATAGTGTAATTCGAAACGCCAAACGTATGTATGGAGTTAATTGTTCAATTCCAATGTTTAATGCCTACCTACATACATACGTGCCTTGGATTTCTAGTTTTCAAGACGTAAAACGATTATCTGAATCATTCCGGCACAATACTCGAAGCATTTTACTTTCTGTTTGATTCATTATGACAGCCAAATGCTGTGCACGTGATGGACTTGCATACAAAAAGTAAACATTAAGTTTAATCAAACTCCTATTTCACGTTTGATTTCCCTTCTTTCTTCTGGAAATAAAATTATTATGGTAACGCCTTAATCTATGTTACATTGAAAACAATATTGCAGTTGTACCGACTGTAGTTTGAAAATTTTAGATATTTTCTATAGGTTAAAGAAATGATTTATGAATTTTAGATATCAATCAAACAAAATCCTGACTTTAGATGATAAGATAATCGAAATAATAATTAAATTCCGTCTTTCGATCGTGTTTTCCTAAAATTCGAATATGTACATACATAAGTTACATATTTATACTTTATACGAAAGGTGTTGTTCGAATCTTATGCAAAACCCATTTTTGAACAAATTAGGGTTTTAAACGGTTCTTAAATCTACCCTATACATTAAAAGGATGGTCCGACCATAACGCACGATGTTAATTGTAAATAAAACAAAAAGTTTTCAGGGAATTATCTTAATGTTTTTATTTATTATGATAGAAAAATCTATGACAATTATGAGTAAAACAAAACATTGGCTTCGTCGGCAAACCTCTATCCGATGGTCCATATTTTCAAAGACGGTGAGACATAATTTTGATTCAATGTAGTTAATGTGCCAAATTTGCTCATTCCTTAGGCTTTTGGGTTATTGACGTACAATAACTAATAACTGCGAGATGTTGGCATATGTTTGTGTGTTTCTCTCTCTTCTTCTCTGTCTGTCTCTTTCTGTCGTGTTTGTGTTGTCTTGAGCCGAAGGCCTTAGTTGCCAGCGCTTGTAAGTGTGTCTACTCCGATTGATTCATCGACGGAGTAGATTGTAATGTAATGTAATATGTAATGTACTTTTGAAGAAGTACGGAAGAAGACACAGCCAGCCCATATACCACCAAACAGTCACTCTCTGTGGATGCATCGGCCTTACAACAATCACTCGTGGACCCGGTTAGCTGGAAATCTGTGCATTATTCTCCAGATTTTTAACAAGTTTGGTCGATTATGCTGACCAATCAAAATCACGAAGTGCACGAAATGCATTTTGATTTGAACACCCAGTTTCATAAAACACTTCAACATTCTTAACAGTTAACGCGCTGCTTAATAATTGTGTATTTCCCATGGTTGAATTTGCCAAAGACTGAAACAAAGAAATGTCAAATGAAATTGTGCAAAAAACATGACATTAATGTTGGACTCATGATTATTAACATCGTGCTTTAATTGGACCACTATTTAAAAATGTATTTGCTACACCATTTTTCACTTTAGTTGTGTTTAAGACTGATACTGTGTTTTTTTACTAATTGTGTACATGTTTTCAGCATAATCTACTACAATTTTTTTGAACATCAGCAGGCCCAAACGATAAAACTTTATTATCAAAATGATTGTTCGTCAGTGTAAACGTTGCACGCACACATTCGAGTCTTCAACGTTTGTGAGACGGCAGGTTCGGTAATCAAGCAGCCAACATTCATAATGTCAAAGGATCGCAAGATCGGCCGAGAACAAAGTTGATACCTCAGCGTGCACAAGGACTCGGCATTTTACATACTTCTGGGCTTAAGCCCAGACCGGTACAAAATCTAACTGACCCAGGAGCTTAAATTTCATGATCACAGACGATACCATTTTTGTTCGTTGACTAAGCTCCGGAGGGTTTGGAATAGAACAATAATTATAGTCGGAAAATTCATCTTTACAAGAGAACCACAGGTTTATTAAAATTTATTATCAAAGAATCACATACATAAAGAACTTTTCGTTTCGATTAATTAAAAAGTCACATGAAGAAAGATGATTGTTAAAAGAATTATTTTCTAAGAACAAACTCCGAGAAGAGTATTAATTCTAAACTGAAATAAATGAAGTCCTTATAAACACCCCATTATAATGTCTGCGATGCTTGCATAAAGAGGGAAAAAACCATTTAATTATCTTATTAAAATGCACTAATTATATAAATAAAATTCTAGGTTAGTTATTTTTTCTCTTCTAAATAATTAAAATTCATAAACAGAGATACTTGAAATATTTTTTTCGACACATTTTCCAACTGTTTATTTTGAACTCCAAGTGAATCAAACAAAGCATTTTTTTAAATTCTAAACTAGCTGACCCGGCGAACTCCGTACCAGCTTTTTTTTAATTTTTTTTTTTTTTTAGAAATTCCTGAATTTTTTGTTTAACTATTTATGCCCTCATTTGCTTCCCACGTGCGACAGTAGCAGGGTGAGGAAATCTAACACTTCAGTTAATTAAATTCAAAAATTCCAGATATTGACGCGTTTGATGTACTAAAAGTGATTAACCTTTAAACACAATTTTTCATAAATTTTCTTCAGAACTACAATAATTGACTCCTACAGAAAAGTAGGCTTAACATTTATGAACACAAAAACTTTCTACCTACGGGATACAACCATTGCCAACTTATAGACCGAGAGCCAACGACATAATGAATCAATTCATTAATATAATGTTGTAAGGCCTATCAATAGAAAGCGTTAGGGGAGTTAGACAAGAAAAAAAATTGTCTGGCAGTTTTTTGGTGTGATGAACATGGGGTAAATTCGACACAAAGTATGACAAAATTTCAAAAATTAACTTATTTGGGTAGTTTTGTAACAGAACGAATAAATTGTGTTAAGACAAGAAAAAAATCTTGACGGATGGGGGGTCTATCCCCCTCCCCTGGGCCGAAAGAAATCACCTTATTGGAAGATGCTCTTATTTTTGCAAATGGCCGCCAATGTCAAATCTGTTTTGATATTTGTGGACTAGATAGATGCAGAATACAAGTGCACAAGCTATTGAGCGATACATGAACCGATATTCTGAAGCCGGCGTTCCCGTTTCGCCTCATCTCTCGTTTTGGCGATTTGCACTGGTCCGCAAGATCGCCCGATTTAACCGTTTCAGACTTTTTTGTAGGGTTTTCTGAAGTCCCGTGTTAACGTGAACAAGCCCGAGACTCTGGAAGCCCTCAAGGACAACATTTGACACGAGTAAACGAGCAATCAATTGTGACGGCGCCCATTTGGCCGATATCATCTTCTCGACTTGACCAATACAATTCTTAAGGTTCAAATAAACATAATCAAAAAACAGAATCGAAGTTTTTCATTTAGAACAAAAAAAAGAGCCAAACAACATCGGATGGATGACTTCTTTTGGCCCACCCTGTACTTGCCATATATAGAGCTAGTAAAAAAAAAGATATACCAAGAATAAAATAGATTACAATTATTCTGATCGAAGTTACGTGAGCTGGTGAGACCCAGAAGATGGAAGTTGAACGCTTTCACATGCCAGTAACTCATTGGTCCCAAATTTTCCAGGAATATAAAATGTTTTGGAAGGGAGTTGTAGAGCCTCGTGGTGTAGTGGTTAGTGTCAGAATTCTTACCAAAGATTCTGTGTTCGATTGCTGATTCCACCTAAGTTTTTTTTTCTGGGGTACTGCCTCTTGCGAGGCAGTCACAAAATCTTTACGAGTAATGATTAATCCCGTGATAAACTGTAAGTTATTCCTTAAGTTCCAGATTACCCCCACACACACAGCACACAGACATTTTTGAGAATGTAAGCCGTTAGGCCTAGTCTCCTCATTAGTTCATTAAAATTCTATTCCTACATAGTGTGAAAGTGATTATTAGTGACTGATTATAGCTGTTGCACCAACAATTTATTTTTTTTTTATATAATTAATTAAAAAAAGGGAAGTGATGTTTCAATTTCTGTGTTCATGTTAGGAAATTACATTTAAAAAAATATTCCAAGCTCAATTTTCATTACATTTTCATGCAATTTTGAGTTTGCTTATAAGTGAAACACAGCTCTTTGATTTGAACTCAAAATTAGGGAGTCGGATTATGGGTTCAAAAAATAATTCAAAATTGTTGCCACTCTAGAAAAGTAAAACTTTTTTCTTTTTTATAATATTAAACTTATAACTCCGCTTGTCCTTCATGGAAGAGAAGAGTCCTCTCCCTCTCTTCTCTCTTTCTTCTTTTAGTTGCAAACAAATCTTCGTGCTAAAATAAGTTTTAATGCTAAAAAAAACAAGAATTATACAGTTTGCGTTTTTTTTTCAAAAACTGCAATATCTATTAGTGAACGGGTGATCCAAAATCAATCTGAATTTTGTTTAAAAAGAAATTAAAATTAACGACTTGTTCTAAAAGCACTGACAAAACCCGCTTGAACCATCAATTTTGAATTTCTTTCAGTGTTTAGAATAATAAAAAATTTAATTTGGTAAAAACCAATTTTACAAAAATTCATGCAAACTTTAAAAATTTAGTATTATAAGTAACTAGTTTTTATTTACTTGACAATTTTGTTCCTTAATTTAAGCCTATCTGCCGTAATCCATTGACCTGTTTTATTTTTGTATATTATACATCAAATTCAAAGCATTGCTTAATAAATCTTGCTGTTTGTCAAGTTAAATTGCAATACAAATATTTTGTCTAACAATTTTGTTGACTCTAAACTTAATTTATATTTGTTTCCTTTTCCTTTGCATTGGCTCTAAAGCCAGTAGTTTTTAATAGATATTTTAATTTCTTGAAGGCTTCTTCAATTATGATGACATGTTCATTTGTTCCTAGATACTTTTTTGGACTCTGATAATAAAAAATTATAATTGTTGTCAGTTTCTATTACGGATGTTAATTATGAAAACAACATTTTGATGGTTTTCATTCATTGAGTTTTTTTTTTTTGTAATTGCCTTTATTTGCACAACATTTTAACATCTCGTTTACAATACGACATGGGAAAACCTACACTAAATGAAATATTATTGTATTTAATTGCTACTATTAAGTTGCTGCGTTGAAGTGATTTTTTTGGTCTAAGAAAAAAAAAATATAACAAACGTGCTTTTTAATTGACAAACACTTAAATTTATAAACATTTATGAATTTCTAGAAATAAAACTTAAAATGCTAAGTCATCTGAAATCTTTGTCTTTATAAAATTATTGTAATAGTTTCTATTTTTAAATTTCACTTGACAATATCATAAACCAGCTGAATTGAGATACATTTTTTCTTTGAAGAATTTAAACAAAACGATAGATAAGTTGCACTTTTCTGTAGTTTTTTTTTTTTTTTGCGGAGTTTGTTAAAACCTTTTATGTCATTGTGTTGTAGAATTCTAAGGATAATTGCCCTATTAAATAAAAATATTACTATTAACCCTGTAATTAACCCGCAGGCAGGTTATCTGTTGGCCAACGTTGTATACAGTATTTCCAGTGTGGCTCTGTTGACGAGAGCGACGAGAGGTTTGTAACTTTGTAAATGGTACCAACATAACCGCCAGACTCAAGACATTACAGACCAACACTCTACCTACTGGAACGGACAAAATAATTCTTCAGAATCGAACAAAATGGATTGATTTGTGATTTTCGAGGTATGAAATATCTTCACTTTTATTAATCTTGTCGACTGCTTCCTGATTTTCACTTTTTAAACGTTTGAGCTATGAATTATTATTTTTTTTTTAATTAATTATGGCGATTTTTATTGATAATCCCAGTTTTACTCTCAGATGTCTGATTTTTGTGCACAATTTTTTTTGTAACTGTGTGTGTGTGTCAAAATGACAATGTCACAAAAACAAAAGTGGAATTTATTTTCAATTACTCATGCGCGGGTGCGGCGGGCGCGACGGGTGCGACGGACGCGAAGAACGCGCCACCACGCGGCGCGACGCCCCCCCCCCCCGCGGACTCCCGAGAAGATATATTTTTTAATCATGTTTTTCATTTCTATATAGGTATTTCCTTTTTTATTTATCCTTCTAAACAAGAAGTCAAGGAAATGTTACTCAACGGCGGGTGCGGCGGGCGCGACGGGTGCGACGGACGCGAAGAACGCGCCACCACGCGGCGCGACGCCCCCCCCCCCCCCGCGGACTCCCGAGAAGATATATTTTTTAATCATGTTTTTCATTTCTATATAGGTATTTCCTTTTTTATTTATCCTTCTAAACAAGAAGTCAAGGAAATGTTACTCAACTATGCTAACATACACTATTTTCTAAAAAAAATATTGAACGCAACTTATAAAATGCAATTTTAAGCGAAATGAAATAAGTCCTAACATTAATGAAATAACTCCTAACATAAATTTTTAGTGCAATATTTCCTAATTAGTATTTATTTCATTTCCATGGTTTTAGGGGTTATTTCATCATGAAATAACTCCTAAGTATAAACAATGCAACAAGTCCTAATTTTGATGAAAATAAACCTAACATTTAGGTGTTCCTTCATTTGTAATAACACCTAAATTTGTATGGGAATGTTAGGTTTTTTTTCATATTTTTTTGTTAGGAGTTAATACCTTAGGAGCTATTGCATAGAGCCGATGTCGGAGAATATTAATTAAAAAGAATTTTCTCTTACCAAAACAATTGAATTCTCGCATAATCTCGCAATGCCAAAAACAAAACTTCAAAATCTGCTGTTCGAGAAATGTCAAAAAGTATTGTGGTGTGTGTGCAAATATGTGTTCAATCTCAATTGGAAATGAGATTTCAGATTGTGATCTGAGATCGAAAAAAAAATGATTTGTTCACCAAAGGAAATTAAAATTTTGCTGTCAGATCAAAAAAAAAAATTGATCTCAGATCAAAAAAATATTGATCTCACGTGAGCAATAAAAATCGCCATTACTCTTTATTTTATTAACTGAACTCTTGTCCGTTTAACACTTCGTTTACATTAAATCCGTATTGGGCTAATTTTGAAATATGCAAAAAAACGGTTTTTATTTAAGAGACTAGTTATAACGGTTAGAAAAACCAATCATACAGTTGGAACAGCAAAACAACTGGAATTTTTTCGTGATAAGCATTTATAGTGATCAGAAATGCCGACATTGTCGATATCGATGTCAACCAGACGACTAAACAGACGTTTTGTGGAGAATTGAAGTTGCATGAGTGAGACTGGACAAGAAAAGGATTTTAAATCCATTATTGGCGCCAAGCAATTCACTTAAATTATTACAACATTGCATTGCTGGTGACACTGGTGACACAAAGCGTGCGTATAAACAATCTGTCACCGGATTTTCTGGTTGAATTGCACGAACAAAATTTCTGACAGAAATGCGTACGAAAATTTTGTCTGATGTAACCGTCTTTCAATTTTATCGAATAAACGAGTTCATAGATCTGATTTATTATTTTTAAACAAGAATAAAGTTTGCTTAAAATCTGATTAAATAATAAATAAAATGCACGACTGGGTCGCACGAACTTGCTCTTATGCTAAGCAATTTATTTGTGGCTGCAAATTTATGTATATTAAAAAAATTTAAAATAATTTCGGAAATTCTTTTATTTTTTAATTAGTTTAAGAGTTTTCTCAGAAAAACTAAGTATGCAATAAAATTTCAACACTATATGTCTATCTAGGAAAAAAAAATATTGAAAATCGTTCGACCAGTTTTTTTTAAAAAAGGTTATTTTTGAAAAACTTTTCCAAAAAATATTTTGAAATTTATTTGAGTATGTAAATATATGGAAATCTGTAGTTTACACCTGCAAAAATAATGTTAAAATAAATAAATGTACCCGTTTCCAACATATTTCGAAAACCAAAAATTTTTTTGAAAAAATTATTAAAAATCAAAAAAAAAAGTTTTTGAAAATTTTCAAATTCCATATTATTAAAATTATTAATGACTTCCTGTGACCAAAATTTTATTGAAATTATATATATATATACATTTGTATAATACGATAAAAATTAAATAAGTTCAAATTATAAGTTCCTTACAAGGCATATTAAACTTACACTGACATAATCTGACAGAGGAACAGAAACGAAACAGGTGAAACTCGATTCATTTTGATCGAAATGACAATCAGCTGGTATGAAATATTAAATCATTCCATCAGAAAAATAAATAAACACATTTTAAACAAAAAGTTTTGATTTAATTGAAATTTTTTCTAAAGCTAATAAAATTCTCAGATTTGGTTTCCATTGATCAGTGTTAGCATTTTTTGTATTTTAAATCGATAGTAGTTTCTTTTGAAATTTGTTTTCTGATTGTTTTTGCTGATACCTAGCTAGAACTGGCCCCTAAGTTTATTGATTTCATTTCGCAGTTGTCATTCTTAATTTTTTCTTCATTTTTTGCTGTAAGCACTTTCCATTGGTTTCACTCATTGTGAAATGAAAACTGAAAACCAATGACAAAAGTAAAATCACGTCTGCTCAACTTTAATATAATGTGTATGCGCACTGCGCATCCACCATTTTCACAAATTTTGTCAATCTCAAACTGGTGTTCGTAGCCCGGTTCCCAGAGCAAAGCACTCAGTCAACTTTGCTGCTGGGCTTTGACGATTATATCATCAGATTAAGATTCAACAATATGCCATGTCTTGACATTACCAAAACTCTCTGCTATGCTGCATGCGATTGGACACACTCTCCAATGAATATTTTGTGTCTGACATTAGAAAAACTAGTAAAATTCTCTTCTCAGAATCGTCAAAAGTGTCAGTTTTGTGTCAATGAAACGGTTTTAGAAGACTTCCGGATGATTCTGGACGGTTCTTGCCAATAGAAATCGGAAAGTTCTATTGTTCAAAATAAATTGAAGTGATTTTTCACGAAGAAACGAATTATATAATTTTAGATTTTATTAAAAGTTTGACAGAAGGTTGCTGAAACTTGTATTTTTTAATATAATGCACTCAAAGGGATATGAATACATACCCTCATAATGAATTGACATGTGCGAGCGAGGAGAAAAAGAATAGAAAGATAGGAAAGAAAGGTGGTACAGTGGATTAGGATTTTAGGTGATAATCATCTCAAGTAAATCCCACGGGTGGCATCCAGTTGAAACTTGAAACTGGAGGAATAAATATAAATTGCTGTGCAGGCTGAGTTTGAACTCACAACCCTAGGTTTAGCAAGCAAGCAATACATCCACTTCACTATTGGTATCTAAAGGGCATCATTTTTAGATCACGTATTTTTTAACTTGGCATCTAGTGCCTCTTGTATATAAATGCCTGGGGGTCGCTATGCTAGAGTGCATCTAAAATATCGGAAGAAAGACGATAACTAGTTGCATTGGAAGGTAGGAACCTACTAAATTCTTTAAGTACTTCTTCACTATCCCACAGTTGTTGACAAATTACGATTTGTCAAAAATGTGTGACGAAACAAATGTATGTACCTACATATAACATTGTTGAAACAGAATTGGACAGAGCATCACACACGTTCTGGCAAACAATATCATACGTTTTGAACATTGGCTTGTATGTTAAAGTAGAACTACGTCCGTGCTTCGCTGTTCATTGTACTATGCTACCAACATATATTTTTTATAAAAGTCTGTTTTTGCATTTTTTGCTTGCGCTCTTTTAAATCCAAATCTTTAAAGAAACATTTCTCGCATTTGCGCTTTCTGGCTTCAAAAAAATTTAGTTTTTCCGTGAAAATCAGCCTCATTATCAATTATCCATTGTTTGTCTATGAGCCGAAATTTTTAAATAAACTTTATTTTAATCATGTGTTCTTCATCATCTCAACAATTTCCTTTTTCTTCAATTCCAGATCAAAAGCGAAGAAGTGGTACAAGCCTACATCGAAAGATGCCAACAGGTAAACCCGCTCATCAATGCCATCGTTCAGGATCGTTTCGAAGAGGCGTTGGATGAAGCACGTGAGGTTGATCGAGTCATCGCAATGGGCATCAATACAGTTGATGTGATGGAAGAGCTCACACCACTTTTGGGAGTTCCAGTGACAGTTAAAGAGAGTATAGCTGTCAAAGGTCTTACCAATCAAGCTGGGCGTGTTTTCAAGACACCACAGATTGCCAAGTCAGATGCTCCTGTTGTTGAACAAATTAAGAAGTTTGGTGGTATTATCATGCTTGTGAGCAACACCCCTGAACTGTGTCTGCTTTGGGAAACTTACAATAATGTTACGGGGCAAACAAAAAATCCTTACGATTTAAAGCGAACTCCGGGTGGATCTTCTGGAGGAGAAGCCGCGTTATTAGCAAGTGGAGCATCTCTGCTTGGTCTCACTTCTGACATTGGAGGATCTTCACGGCTGCCAGCTATGTTTAGTGGAATTTGGGGTCACAAACCTACCCCATATGCGGTATCATTCAAGGGCCACCATCCGACCAGTGACTTTCCGAAATGGGGAGATTTCTTCACAATTGCTCCAATGACACGCTACGCCAAAGATCTTCCACTTCTTTTAAAATGTATGGCAGATCCAACTGGCCCCAAATTGACACTGGACAAAGAAGTCAACGTCAGTGGTATACGCTTCTTCTTCATGGATAACGACGGCCCATCTGGCATGATGCGTCCACTCAGCAAAGATCTGCATGCAGCCATCAATAGAGTTGCTGGAGATTTCAATGCGAAACGCGTTAATATTCGCAAAATGAAATGGTCCCTGGACATATCCTTGTCAGCTATGCTGACTATGAAAAATATCGAAACAATTTATCACAAGACCGAAGAAGGCGAACGACCGAAGACCGTTTGCACTGAAACCGTTAAATATTTCTTCGGTTGTTCGGATAGTATTTTGCCGTCTGTCATTTTCGGGCACTTGCAGAATTTCATGAAGATCATACCCAATTCCAGACATAAGCATCTGGCCACCATTATCGAAGCTCTTAAGACTGAATTCAAAGAACTCTTGGGAACAGATGGTGTTTTCCTATATCCCACGTTCCCCAACACTGCTCATCAGCATTATCAAATATATCACAAGCTCCTTGAGCCAATGTACATGGCTATTTTTAATACTCTCGGTCTGCCCGTTACCAATTGCATGATTGGGTTAGATCGCCGAAACCTGCCTATGGGCATACAAGTTGTAGCGAATCCGGGCCAAGATCATCTTTGTCTGGCCGTTGCTAGAGAAATGGAACGAAGGTACGGTGGATGGGTGCGGCCACCCACAGAGGAATCTTCGAATAAAATAGCGTAAGCACCGGGATCCACATCACACATGAGGAATTTTTTTATGTATATAAATGCAACTTAATAGGGTATAGTTTGACGAAAATCACATTAGGCTATGTTAAAAAAAAAAACAACATTACATTAAATCATTTTTTTATTTTAAAATCGTATTTTGTTTTTGTTTTAGATTAAGAATTTTTACTTTGAGGTATTCAGCCATTTTGTTGTATCATGCAAAAATACATTGTATTATCTATTATTTTTTAACTGCATATGAACAAAATATTTTTCATAAAAAAAACTAAATTAATAAACATAACATATTGTATTATAAAATCCAATTAGAATATTGTTTGAATTTAAAATTTCTTCTACGTAATGCACGTACAATACCTACATAATGTACAATGTACAGTACATTATATTTTACATAGATTTATACATATATATTATTCCATCGATGTCAGAGAAACAGACTCTTTGACATTCTTTCAAGTGTGAACACCGCTTTAAACCATGCTATGCGAAAAAAACGTCTCGAAAAAGTTCTGTCATTTTGACTTAATATGGTTTTAAAAAAATGTGTTACATAACTTTGAATGTAGAATAGGAATCATAAATCAACTCGGTTTCCCTCAGACCTTGATATTGATAGACCAAAATTTCCCATTTCCTAAACGTACATATACATATACATGAAGAAAAACGCACCTTTTCACACAATCAAATCAGCTCGTGTCGTGTCGGTAAGACAGTAAAGTATACTAAGAGTAGATTATGTTGTTTTACCGACAACTTAGAAAAGTGTGTTTTATAAAATGTAAAATTCAGTTTTGTTTGGTGTAAACCCTCCGGCGAGGAACCTTAAGTGCTTGGAGCTAGGGCCTCAGTGGAGAAAGTTAAAAAACACATCAAGCAAGAATACACCGTCCAATATAAAATTTGGAACTAGTAAAGGTTTACACTTACACACTTTTGATATGTGAGAGTTGAAAAGATGACATTTCAGAGTAAAGAGTTCGTTAGCGGTTAGCCTCCATCTTATTAAACTTGGACTTATTTTGAAAACCGGCGCCCAATCGTGCGCTTACACTATCTGAGTACTGGCACTAATAGATTTATGCATGTATTAACTTTCCATTAATCTAACAAATTTGATGAGCTAACTATTGGGCTGAAATAATGACACTGACAGATACTGAAATAGCAAACTTTAGTTTGTTTGTCTTACTGCGCTTGAGATTTAATTAAATGTTATTGAAACCAATTTATTTGCAACACATTCAGCGCACATACATAAATCGAAAATGGAACTTCATTTAGTGACTTTCTTTTGATAACTATGATTTCAATAAATGTTTACAGATCAAATGATAAATTATGATTTTCTGCCATAAACCTAATTCGAAACATTGAATCTTCAAGCTCGGCATTTAGCCTGCTGACTTTAATTTCACACTCGATGTAGTCCGAGATCTCCTCCTAACCGGTCGCTTTGTTGAAGATGAGGCCTACCTTGGCTTTTGACTCAATATTGGAAAGCGTTGAAGACTAAAAAACACCGATAGAACAAAATAAGTTGCAAGTTGTGAAACTTTTGCAACACCAACCTTGAATCTGCTGCAATTTCAAGACCAAAGCATCATACACCAACCTAAACTGCCGGGGCACTTGTGCTTCAGATACTTTCTAAGCTACAGCTACAACTTTACATTGTAGCCGTGCAATACGAATTACGTACATTTAACTTTGGCAGTACTACGTACTACTGAAAAATGGAAATGAGGTTAAAATGAAGGAGAAGAAGGAAGAAAGGAAGCTTACAAAATTATCAAGTTTAAATGAAAATTGTGAAGGTCATTAACACTGAAATTACACAACTTTTTAAAAAATGTGTAAACAGCATCATTGAAATGTAAAAACATCATTAAAGGCTTGTTATCCTTATGAAGTGCAGTAATAAATTGCACAGTCGCTGATCTACCTATGAAAATCTAAAATGGGCTGAGAAATCTTGATTAAATCTAAAAATAATTTCTTCCCCAATGGAAGCGCACATCAAAAATTTAGGAGTAAATACAAAGCATTTTCCATTCGATTTGGTGCTCTAGCTAAATTTCTTCAGGCTCCTTTCTAAGATTTTTTCTCTAAGCTCACATTGAGGCTTGTATTTAATAGTGGTGCTGGTGGCACTCAATCGACCTTGCGCTCAAATTTGCAGGTGCAACCAGTTAAATTCCTTACCAATGATTTTGGACGCACTTACCAAAACAAAAATGAAAATGAAACTACTATCCACCAAAACACTACTTAAGCAAACGTCTAGCGGCCAGAGCCCCGATGGTGGTGTTCTTAATAGGCAACTAAAGTTTACCTTGCCAAAACCAGTTAGTTCTTCGAACTTAAAGCCTTTGTGCAACATTTTGGGGAATAAACAAGAAAAACCACATGCGGAATAAAGCATGCATATAATATAGGTACGGCGGCGGCGTTCGAGTAAGTTAATATGCGACTTTTCCTTCAGTTCCGTTGTTGACTTGACACAGATACCAACTTCTGCACCTCCAAACTACTTCATCACTCTGCATCTGCAGTTATTCTTTACACCGAGCAAGTATTGTCGTAAATCTTGATGGTTGATGCAATCGTACGGTTGATGTCCCCAAAGATCAAAGTCATCGACCAAGTTGTTGAAGCACTTCTTGCACAATTTTTGGACAGGTTGACCTGGTGTCGTTGGATCTTATTCAATTAAATGTGCCTCTAGAAGTGGCATGGATATATAGTTGAATATGGGATATGGCGTTAGTGCGCAGCACTGCAGATACATTCTAAAGCATTTTTGGTTTCGCAATATCTACAATAACGCTGAGCTATCGTATTAGGTGGACAGCAATTTTCATGACACAGTTAATAAGTAGTTATGGTGTTGAAATGCTGCAGGAGCTGTTGGAATGGCATTCTTGAATTTTTGTTTTTTTTTTTAAGTTTTAACATTAGCTTTAAGCGTGTGCCAAATTATGTGATTTAGATACGCATTTCGGTACGACCTTCTTGCAGAATACTCTAGCAAGAAAAAACCCATTTTGTAAGTTCCCAAATTTGGGACGATGCATTGCTTGCTTACATTTAATTTGGCTAAAGTCTAGGTTTTGACCCGATTTTTTCACTAGAGACAGATTTGATTCGGATTTGTCAAAGAAAGGAGACCCAATGGAAGACAGTTTCTGAAATAGGAATTTTTTTACATAGTTTTCTATGCACAAAAAAGCACGAAGGCTGTCGAAATCGAATCGAAATGTCAGGGGCTTGCGAGTGCGAGTAAATTGTGTTCAAATAAAGTGAAATTCTCCATAAGAATCTACTACAATTATCCATTTAAGAAATCGGAACTTTTTGAGATCCGGTAAAGAGGAACATTTGATAATACAAGAAATTGTATAAACAATTGAATCAGCTGCAAACAAACATAAAACCCACACGAAACATATAAATCCATGCTTTAATGTAATTACAAAACATTAAGTTTGAAGATATCACAAGTAATCAATTGTGTGAGAAAAAAAACTTTACAAAGCAATATTCATATTACAATTAGACATCTCAGAATCACTTTTTTTCATATTTATATGTTTAAGCATGGTACGCAGCTCAAGCTTAGTTTTATTTCACAGTTTTCTCTCCAAATATTAGCTTTGGAGCTAAATTTTGACAGAAGAGTGTTGTGTGACACTTTCAGTTACCACAAAAAGCTGTTCTCTAAAAATTGATGTCAAAGATTTTGAATTGAATTTTAAAAAGTGCTCTTGCCGCAAACAGGATCATGAGCCCAAGGCGATAATCGCATTACTTTGGAGTTGGAGTTTGACTGTGTCGCCAAACCAAAACACTTCTCCATTTTTGTTGCAAACCAAACACAAAATTATTCGATTTTATTTATTCGATGACAGAAGCTTTAAAAGAAATGAAAATGAAAATACAGCTGTTCTCTTCATGAACGTGCTCACAGAAAAGATAAAGAGGGGCATTGAAATATCGTCGTTCTGGGACTATTTTGTAAAAAACACTATTTAAAATATGTGTTTGAATTTCTTTTAACGGAATAATTATTATTTGTATTTGTATCTCTACTGGAAATAACATTTTGATCCCTTAAACAAATCTTCGGACTAGATTTAACCTGTGCCATTCACCCTTTTAGCTACGCTCTAAAGCCGAGCAATTTATCAGTCCGCTAAATTTTGAAAGCTAAAAAATGTGCACTGCAAAACAAAAATGTGAAATTTTAGCTGGAGCTGCGTACCACTCCGCTGAAATGGTTTGCTTAATTTAAGCTTGGCTTAATTTTGGAGAGAATTTTGTAACGGAGATAAATTTTAGCTCGAGTTGCGTACTATGCTTTAAGTTCAGACGATATTTGGGGTCCAAACTATTTCGTTCTCTGATCTCATCCTGATGTCGCACTGGATACTGCTGACTTTGAGGATAAAGCTAGTCTTACGTTACAATGAAGTCAGAGGTACTTGGAGTTTAAACGTGAAGCTATCCTATCTTAATTGTTAAAATCTGTTAAAACAAAAATAGATCATAAGTCTGTTAAAATAATAACTGGCTTAGAAGGCTGGAACGTGAATTTTATCAACAAAAAAATTTATTTATATATTTATTTACATAGCTAAAGACTAGCTTCAGATATAAATACTAATGTCTATTATAAAAAGAGTACAATTATATAATTGAATACAAATTTGACTGAAATTTAGATGAAAAATTTAACGATTGGTCAAATAAGTTGTTACATCTATTATTGAGAAGATTAAATAATTCAAACATTTTGTTTAAGGGAGAAAATCGTTCATAATTAGTAACGACAGTTTGGGACATTTATGCAGCTAGGTTGATTCCTTAAGTTTCTTTGAGGAATATTAAAATTTATTCGAGACAAAAGGTACAAAGAGTCTATGTTACCATTTATTAATTTAACAATAAAAACAAAACTTAAATAAGAACGTCTATTCACAAGGGATGGCAAATTAATTAGTCTCAGTCGACTGATGTATGCAGGAAGCTCGTAAGGATTTTCCCAACCTAAGCCCCGCAAGGCAAATCGCAGAAATCTTTTTTGAACACGTTCTAACCTTAATATATGGCATTCGTAATGGGGTGACCAAACCTGGCAAGCATATTCAAGAATGGGACGAACAATAATGTTATAAAAAGCTGTTTTGTAACAAAAGGATCTGAAAATTGCCGTGACTCTCTCTTAATCCAGCCTAGAATTGAATTGGCTTTATTTGATATGGAGTTGATGTGCTGAATAAATTCAAGCTTTCGATCTAATATGACGCCAAGAACATTTACGTTTTCCATACATGATAGGGAAATTCCATTTAACGAATAATTAAATGGAGTTACTAAAAGTTTTCTTGTGAGGCTCATAAAGTTACATTTATTTATATTAAGAGCAGTGCCGGATTAAGCAAGCGCGGGGCCCGTAGCAAATTCTTTCAAAGAGCCCTCGATCTACTACCTATGGGGTCTTAAGTATAAAGTGGTAAAAAAACAATTCAATACTCAATACTCAATACGTTTATTTGCTATCTATAGGTTACAATTTTGTGGGTAATTAATAGTGTAGTAAATTACTATAGGCGCTGTTAGGCTCTGACAAGTTCAAAAAGCCTGAGATGAAATTTCCTGGCAATTTAGAATAATTTTGATAGGAAACTAACAATTGAAAACTGATGATACTACACAAATTATTTTTTTCAATACATATTTCAGAGTTTAAGTTTAATACAAAGTATATTATATTTTTAGGAATAGCTAATGTTATATTTTATCAATGGTATACTTTAAATAATGCTTATATTTTATATTTTTTTTTCTGTTCCCTTATTATTTTTTAAACTTTTACAAAGTAGCTTTTCTAGATTTCATGTGGGCAAATTTAGAAATAATACTACCAATTCGTATCAATTTTTTTGAGCAAATCATATTCTATATTCATCAAAGCGAGATAATTCAGACGTTCTTGACTCATAGTATTCCTTAACTCATTTTTTATGCGCTTTAATGTCGAAAATGAACGTTCGCCACTGCAGTTAGTGATCACGAGAGATAAATAAATGCGCAAAGCAATTTCTAAATTGGGGAAACATGATTCTAATGACTTGTCCATTAGGAATTTATAATATTGAATTTCCAGAGCTTCGTTTTTCGTACTGTCAATCGCACTAGCCACATCCGTTTTGAGCAGCTCGGCAAACTGCACTAATTCGTTGTCTAGGCTGTCTTTAAAATCATTTTCATAAGCACTGACTATAATTGGTGTTTTTTTTAAATCTCGTCTGCTGTAATAGATTTTAACTGTCGAAATATTCCAAAAACAGTAGTTAGTTTTTGATATGCTTTCATGCGTTTGTCTAAAGCAGATAGTGTGTTATCAATAATGACAACAAACACCTCAATTTCAAACTTTTTACCAGGTGTTTCTTTCTCAACAAATTCGTCAAGTGTACTAGAACAGCTAAAATTGTTGTACTTTGTGTTCCGCTTGCGTCGTCTTGAAGTCTGTTGCTGATATTCATGACAGCCTGTCAGCTCTTTGGCTTGTGCTTCAATATTTGAAAATGTAGATCGCATTGTTTGGACATATCCATGTAATGATTCATAAAGGCTGTATTTTAGATCTATTTTAGGTCTATTTTAGACGATTGCAGCGACGCACTAGTTGCTTGCATGCGTTCTAGGATTCCATTCCACGTAATTGTCATTATTCCCGTTTCCAACTTATTCATCTTTGAAACAAGTCCGTAAGCTTGATTACGACACTCTGACTTTTGATCTATATTATTGGAAATGGCATCCAAAACTTGCTTGATAGTGGTAAAACCACATAAAAGTGCCTTCGTAGCATCAGCTCTGGCGGACCACCTAGTATCCAACAACCTTTTCAAAATCGGAATTTTCGAAGTAAGAGCTTCCGTAAGAAGACTCCAACGATGTTTAGAAGCGGAAAAAAAAATTATAGAGACTCTCGCGTCTAGAATTTCAACTTCTTTGGTTCTGGAAATAGTTTATTGAATGCATTGCTCTTTATGAATTTGGTAATGATCTTACTATATCAGGATTACGAAATGGTTATGGAAAATTCAATTTGAGGAAATCTCTCTTTTAAGATTAATATTAATAAGTTATATTTTATAATTAATATTTTAAACCAATTTATTACTTTAGTAATAAAATATTTTTTTTCGGTCATAACTTCTATAACCCAATATACTTATATTCTAGAAAGTAGATTTTTGGTATATGGTTACTAAATTATAATAAAAATAATGTAGTCTGTTAATCTTACAAATAAAGAGATAATTTTAACAATTAAAATCGACCCATTTCAATTCTGCTACACATCCACACTAAGTGTCGGGTAAGAGTGCTTGCATACGTCAGACTTTTTGTAGAGCTGATTATCAGGCCGACTGAAATTCTACACATTTATGCAAGCAACTTTTTGCAGAACTTGTGCGTTTACCGTATGAAATTCGTTGATTTATTTACGCCAAGGAAATAGTCGGGTACCGAGTGTCTGACGTGGATTGTCTTAATACGAAAAGTTGTAACGTTTCACGTTCTTGTGACATCAAAAAATTCAATATACCACATCTTAATAAGTTTCACTAAAAAAAATTACGCTCAGGCAGAGATGAGTGGATTTAAATATGCGGGGCCCCCTTTCGCGCGGGGCCCGTAGCAATTGCTACTCTTGCTACGTGGTTAATCCGGCACTGATTAAGAGACAAGCAATTACGAACACACCAGTCAAAAAACGAATTAAGGTCGGATTGCAACATTTCACAATCACTAATACTAGAAATAGTTTTAAAAATTTTCACATCATCCGCGTAAATGAGGCATTTAGAATACTTCAAGATAGATGGTAAGTCATTAATAAATAAAATAAAAAGTAGAGGTCCTAAATGGCTACCTTGTGGTATTCCAGAGTTAACTGTAAAATAATTTGATGGACAATCGCTAAGCAACACTGCATAAGATCTGTTTAATAAATAAGATTGAAGCCACATAACAAAATTTTCGCTAAAACCAAGATTTCTTAGCTTTTTTAGCAAGATCTTATGAGAGAGTTTATCAAATGCCTTACTAAAGTCCGTAAAGACGCAGTCAATTACTTTCTTTTTCTTAAATGCATCAATGCAAAGATCGGTTAGCTCCATAAGAAACGTTACAGTAGAGCGACCTTTTGTAAAGCCATGTTGATTCGGAACAATGACTGATTTGACATAGAAACACAGAGATTCACAAATAATAGCTTCAAAAAGCTTCGGAATAACCGATAGTTTGGCTATAGGCCTATAGTTTTGAATTTCGTCTTTTTTACCTTTTTTGTGTAAAGGGATTATGAAGGATTTTATCCAAATACACGGAAATTGACAAGAAAACAGAGAACAATTAAAGAGAGTGGATAAGGGTAAAAGCAAATTATTTGCGCATTTTTTTAAAATAATAGAAGGTATACCATCCGGACCTGGTTTACAATTCTCGTCAAGATTAGGTATGAACTTAGCAATGTTATCAGAATTAATATTGAAGTTTATATCAGTCAAGTAAGAGAATGATTTCAAAAAGCCAAAATTTTGGCTATTTTCGTCAAGTATATCACAGTTCGAAGTATCACAGTTTAAAGTATCACAGATGTTAGTATCACAGTTAAAGGCATTTTGAAAAAAGTCTGCAAACAATTATGTAATAACACGAGGGTCATGACTAGATATATCGTTTGATTTAAGAACAGACGGATATGGACAAGACTTCCTTTTACTATTTATAAAGTTCCAAAAATATTTTGGATTCATTTTAAGTACCTTCTGCAGATAATTCAAATATTTTAAACTTGAGGCTCTATTGAAATTTTCACGAGCACGGCAAAAGTTTTCAAAGTCGGCTTCACTTCGAGATAATTTATAAACTGACCAAAACTTGTTTCTGAGGTTCTTAAGGCTTTTAATTTCACTATCATACCAATCTGGAACTGATGATCTCGATTTTACAGAAGTTAGAGGTACACATTTTAAAAAAGAATCAAACAAGACATTATAAAATTCAAAGACCATAGTGTTCACAGTTAAACAATTATTGAGATATGACCAATCAACTTGTGACAGCAGCAAATTTAATTTGTTAAAATCTGTCTTTTTAAAATTAAAAGATTTTTTGATGAGGTGGAGGTTTATGGGATGAGAAAAAAGCTGTTACCGAGGAGGACGGGATGAGCTAGAACTACATACACTGGACGTCCAGTATTACGAATGCCGATATAACGAATGTCCAGTATAACGAATCACCATTTGAAGTCCATTGATATCTCTAAATAACGAATAATGTTACATTTTACTACTCTATATAACGAACGCTGTTCAATCTCAAGGAAAACAAACAAAACAAAAAATGAAAATCGTTATTTTTTTCTTTCAGATCTCAATAGTTTTTTTGTGCGTTTGAAATCATGCAAATTGATAGTTTTTTTCTTACAGATCTCAGTAGGTAGTATTTTTCTGCGTTGAATTTGTTTGCATAAAAAAACTTTTCAATTTTTGCTTTTTATTGCGTAGATGCAGTTAAAATTTGTTTTAAAATAAGTTTTTTGGTTATCATAATCAAATATTTCATTTCAAAATGAGTGCTTCGTTAAGTTTATCTGCATCTAAAATGAAGGTAGCTCGGAAGCGCTTGTCTATAACTGAAAAAATTAAGATCATTGATGAATGCAGTGCTGAAGTTTTCCTTAAAACAATTTCTGAGAAATACAAAATTCCGAAGTCCAGCATCTGTACAATAAGGACGCAAAAAAGATTGCTTTTGAGGAGTCTCAATGCAACCAAAAGTGGAACCTCTGAAAGGCGGTCACTAAGAAAAGGCGCGTATCCACGAATGGAAAAAGAAATTTTCGCATGGTTTCTCCAGCATCGTGAAAATCATATTCCTATAAACGGCTCCATACTAAAGGCTAAGGCTCAAGCCATACACAAAGAGTATTCGACCGTTAATTTCATCGCAAGCGATGGATGGCTTTCTAAATTTAAAAAGAGATTTGGAGTTCGTTTGCTCAAGACAACGGGAGAAAAGTTGTCTTCACAGGCTGAGCTTTTTGAACCCTTTAAAAAGTCTTTCGCAGAAATAATTGAGCAACATCAACTTTCTTTGGATGCAGTTTTTAATACTGACGAAACAGCGCTTTACTGGAAAATGCTGCCGGATTCCACCTATGTACACTCTAAGGAAGATACAGCTCCAGGACGAAAAACTTCCAAGGAACGGATAACGTTTTTAGCATGTTCCAATGCCACGGGATCCAAGAAAATTAAGCCATTCATTATTGGCAAATCCAAGAACCCGCGTTCTTTTAAAAACAAACAGTTGCCAGTCAACTATGGCCATACTAAATTTGCTTGGATGACGGTCACCTTTTTTAAAGATTGGTTTTGTATGCGTTTTGTTCCAGAGGTATGTTAAAGAAGACAATTCACCATCACCATACATACTTTTTTTCTTCTCAAAATTGATTCATTTTGTAAAATTGTAAAACCGTTGATGATATTATAAAAACTTATTAAATTATCTGAAAATAAATACTTTTTTTTAAGCTGAAACTGGTTTCGATACAACGAATCTTTCGATATAACGAATTGGCTGAACATTATATCTTTCGTTATACTGGACGTCCAGTGTACTTTCTTTTGTCTTTAAAAGACCCATCAAAATCCACTTTCAATCGGAAGGAAGTATGTGAATTTAAACGCTTTGACCAACCGACAACTGATAAAGTAGTGAAGTTTGCCCCTCATATCGGATTTTGTATCTTAAAATTGTGATTCATAGTAGACAATATTTTAAGGGATTTTTTGTAAATCAGCTCTTAAACACTCACTTATTCATGGAACTTCAAATAAAACCCAGCCTTTGTTCAGTTATGTGCGAGTGTGAACACTCTCAGGCATTCTTCTTAAAGCTCTTTGTATTTTTGGTTCAGTGCGAATGGCCTATTATTAGGCATCAGTACAAAAAAAAAATACTTTAAAAACTATTAAAAAAATTTGGTTGTCTGTAATGTCGGTTTACGGACGATAAATTTACGTAATAATCAGTTTACAGAACAGTTCATGTGTAGGTTGTATCTCTCCAACCACCAACCACTCACCCCCTTCCCCCCACATCAAATCACCACTCCACAGCCACAACCACCTTTAATAACCACAACCGCCAACCGCACCTACCCCAATTTTTTGACAATTCCCCCACCACTCCAAATCCCTCCCCAAATCCAACCACCCACTACACCTGCCACTCACCCACCATTTTTTACATCCCCCAAAACCTAATCACCCCTCCCCCACCACCGCCAACCACCCATCCCACCTACAGCCACCAACCTACCACACACCATTCCTGACCATTTTTCCTCTTAACGACACTACCCCCCCACACACACACCCATCATCACCACCCACCCAACCACCACCATTTACAATTACCAACCACCCAACACCCTCCCCTCCCCCTTAATCGACTTTCTATGCCATCAAAGCAGATATGGAACGTGACTGTGACACTTTTTCGTGCGATTTATTAGACGTTATCACGTCAAAATTTGGAGTGAACTGAAGATCTTTAGTTTAATTAGAAATGTCAAAACTTATTTGTTATAATTATAACAATATTTTTTATTTTTACCATGATATCAACCACAAAGTACCTACTGTCGTACTGGAAAACAATTGAAATAAAGAAAAAAGATAATATGTATTTTTAAATAAACTTCTCGAAATGTTTTGAATGAGCGATAAAGGTGAGCACTGTATTTTGCTTTCATTGCTCCAAACCTAATAAGTTCGTGTTCGTACTACAGCATCGTAAAACTGTGTTCATTTTTTTACGCCCTTACTGTCCGATGGTTAAAATAAAACAATAATTGATTCCTTATACTGGTGTGTATCTTTTATTGAGCAACTTATATGATGGTTTGTTCTTTTCTTTCTATTGAAGACAGAGAAGGAAACAGGTAGATATTTAAGTGTACCCTGTACCTATTAAAAGATCTAAAGATACAAATGATTGTTAGATGAGGGTTTTTCATATCATACATTGTAAATACAATTTATTCCGATTGTTTTTTTTTTTTTTAAGTTTCTTTTGTTCCAACATTTGATAGCACACACAGTTGTTCTCAAATCCATAAACACGTTTCTAAGAAGTCAAAACGAAAATTGGAATGTATCTCACGTAAATTTCCAAGCCAAGATTTGTATAAAAAAGATCTTCAGTTCCACGAAACGTTCATTTGAATTGGAGCTCTTCAGTGGCTTTGACTAAATTTTGATTATTATTTTGATATTTATTTTACTTGAATTTGGATTTTTATTTTTTGATTATTTAAATTACTTAAAAATTTCTTTTACTAAAAAATAAAATAAAAACATTCTGCGCATTTGTGGAGGCAAAGATACCATATTATTTGTCCACCGAGATCACGCAGATAAATTAAATAAACGTGTCGATTTACCGTGTTGAATCAGCAGAATTAAAACAATTTATTGTGTTTCAACCCCGTAAGACTCGAACAAAATTCATACTAAGTTAAATGATTAACAATAATTAATAAATAGTTTTTTAATGTAATTCAGCGCTCATTATATTGTGATTTTCAATTTGCAGCATGATGAGGCTAGTTATATTTTAATATTTTAAAATGCAACCTTTTTTCCAGAAAAAAAAACTAAGTATAATTTTCGAAATTAAGTGATTAGTGGAAATCTCGGATTAATATATTTCAAACAGTTTAGTGATATTTATAACTAGGTGCTTTCGATTTATAATTTTAAGATCTATATTTGCTAAAGCAAACTTCAATCCTAATTTTTTTACAATTTCCAGCTCTATCATTGAAAAATGGTGGTACATAGGTAGCTTTGATTCAGACACGTGTAGAGGTAGATGGGTACATAATATACCTATGTAGATACAAGCTATGAGAAAAATAATGTGCACTTTGAGCCTAACTTAATTTGTGAGTTTGCGTTCGAATTCTACATTTTAATGAATATTAATTATTTAAATATTAGTGAAACGCGTTTTTTAGATTAATCTTTAGACCTTAATTGTTTAGCCAGAAAAACTCAATGGTCTTATAAGTACCCGCCCAGGCGTGTAATTATTTTTAATTTATTTTAAAGCAATTTGATCGGCCCAATATAGTTTGATTGCTTCCTTTTTTTTTTACCATGACTGATATTGATTATAATAGTTAGGTAGGTTCTTCATTATGTATCAACATTTGGGCAGTTGAGCTTTATCGTATTTGAAATGGTTTAATGACGTTATATTAAGATATAACTTTATATCAGTACGTATCTATAATTGGTTTATGTCATAACGTCTGTCATTTTGCATGCTTATGGAATATGATCACTGAAGCCACGTTCAACTTGCTTAGTTTGTTATAGATTTAGCTTTTAATAGAACAAAGATACAATTTAGGAGTATTAACTGAAGCATATTTTTTGGCACGTGTTGTGTTCTGTGTAAATCTATTCCGATTGACATGGAACACGAATACAGAATTTTATATAAAAATGTCGATCGGCCCGAAATGCTGACAACACCTATACAGTCCGCCAGCTTGGGCAAACTAGATACAATTGTGGTTGTTTGAAACGCACGAACTTGTTCTCGTGGTGGATAATTTCTTCAGAGCTTTGTTAATAAAGAAAAGAAAATTCACGACTAGGTCGCACGAACTTGCGCTTATGCTGGATATTTGCTTATTAGAGGCTATGTATTTTGGAAAAAAAAAAAGAAATATTTTGAAAAAACTTTACTTTTTTAAAGTTTTTTTGGAAAAACTATAAGTTTTTACGCAATAATGTGATTGCATCTGGGAAAATAATGTAAACAAAACTCAATATTTTTACTTGCGATTATAGGAACTAAAAGTAGGTTATGCATTTGTCGAAAAAAAAGTTTTGAGATAACAATCAAACATGACACTACGATGATAGCGGAGACGAAAAAAGATGGTCTAAAAATTCTGTCCGTCTGTATGTCTGTCTGTCTGTTTATCTGTCTGTCTGTCTGTATGTTAAGCCACCTACAGTTCAAACGGGGCCGAATTGCTTCAAACTTGGTATGTAGAGTTTTTTAGGTATTGTATAGAGAGGAAATTGAAATTTGTTTTGGCTCAAAAATAACGGTATTCCTATTTGCCATATAACCAATAACCGTTACGGTAAAACTTATTTTTATCGATAACGGCTCTAACGATTTTGATTTAAAAAATCAATGTAGATTTTTAGGTACGACCAATCATAAGGCTGAATTTTTTTTATGTCTAAAAACAGTACTTTCCATAGGACCGTATTTTTTTGCCTTCGACTATCTCGAAAACGACTCAACCGATACTTTCGAAATTTCATTCATATATAGGTGCAGGTATAGCTCAACTTATACTAAATACCAATATTTTAAAAAAATGTTTTTTTTTTAATTTAAGAAAAAAATAATATTTTGAAAACTGCTCGTTTAATTTTCTTCAAATGTATTTACTGAATCCCTATGAACTGGCGTTTTTGAATTTTTTTTGAAAACTGTTTTCAAACATTCTTTTCAAAAAAAAAACTTATTTTTCAAAAACTGCTCCACTGATTTTCATAAATTTATTCTCATAAATTCAAATTTATCCAAGAAATAAAATGGCGTTCTTATTTTTCAGCGCAAATTAGTTTAAGTATTTACTTAAGAATTTTGAAAAATGTATTTTTATCAAAATCTCAAGCCCCAAGACCACTGTCCACTGAGTCGTGCGACCCAGTTGTGCATTTTATTTTATTATTATTAAAAACAAAAAAAATTGTTTTGAGAACTTTGAAATTCCATACCTATCAATAGAGTTCGTATAAATGACTTCATGTGCTTGAATTGCAATCGGATGTAAAGAAGAAGAGAAAACTTGATCTGAAAATACCGCTTCTATGAGAGGTACCGTTATAAGACAAATTCCGAAAAACCAAAAGATGTACTGTCTTAGAAAAATAACATTCGGAAAGTTTTATCAAAATCTTTAGAGCCGTTTTCAAGAAAATCAATTTTCTTCTTATCAATTGTATGGCAGGTACCCTTATTTTTGGGCCTAGAGCAAAATTTAAAATACTTTCCGAGGGACGTCCAAATCAATACTAAATACCAGATTTGAAGCAAATCCGCCCAGGCTGTAGAGGTGCCATCAGACAGACAGACGGACGAAATTTTCAGACCCGCTTTTCGACTTCTCCATCATCGTAGGGTCATTTGTGATTGTTATATACCTGTTTTTGCACAAATCCATAACTTGTTCATTTCATTTCTGTTCTACAGTTTATCATTTTTCAATAATTAGTACCTACTGATCCAAGTTCATAAAAATATAAATAACTTTATCAATATTGGATACATAAAAATAAATAATAATTTTTGGGAAAGACTAAGTTTCATAAATACTTAGGTACCTGTCATAAGAAAAATTCATTGAAATAAATTTATTACACACAAATTATAAACAGTCATTGAAATGCCTTATGCTCGTTATGGGTTGGGGTCAAAATTCTGCCGGGGTCAAAACTCTTTTTACAAAATTCTGCTTTCAAAATTCTGCTTTACATTATTCTGCTTTTCAAAATTCTGCCAATTATAAGGAAAAAGAAAGTTTGGAAAATGTTAAAAAGCGCGCGCTTTTTAATATTTTCCAAACCTACTTTTTTTTAATAATTATTGGCAGAAATTTGATAATCGTTGCAAACTCTTACTTTTTTTTTGACAAATTAAAAAAGTAAATATACAAAAAAAAGCAGCAGAATTTTTTTTTCTTTTTTAATAGCCAGAATTTTGAAAAGTAGTATTTTGAAAAAAGAATTTTGACCCGCTCGTTATCTCAAAAATTACAAAATGTCACTTTTATTTATTCTCTTCTTAACTAGCCTCTATAAAAATAGGTACAGTATTTAAAAAAAAATTTTACTAAAATATTTAAAAATTTCTTGTTACCTTATAAATATAAAATTAAAATTAGGTATTCAAAAAACTTAAAATTTATCGAATCTCAAAAATGCTTTTTGACTTTTGAAATAAAATATCAATAATAAAATTTTATTGAAATCGTTGAAGCCGTTTTCGAGATGATTCTTATGATTTTTCTTGTATATTGAAAATTAAAAAAATTTAAACAAATTAGCTATAATTAAAATAAAATATAATAGCGATAAAAATTACTGGAATAATTTTGTTCTACCTTTTTTTCATGGATGACACTGGTATTTTCATATTTTTAATGAAATTTAATTTCCTTTATTTTTCAAATCAAACAGGAAGAATTTCTTACTGTAAGTTGAACTATATAGTGTATACCCTTCCTGTTTTTTACGTATTTTTTTTTTGTTTTGTTTTTACAAGAACAATTTTTGTGGAAGTTGATCTCCTGTATCGAACAAGTATAATCTAAACATATAATAAAATTGTAACGGGTCGATGTCTGTACATTGAAGATATAGATGCAAAACTAATATGGGGAGTCTCTATTAGACCCACAGAAGCCAAAACAACCGTTTTTAGAATTTTTGTCTGTCTGTATGTTTGTACGCGCATCACGCAAAAACTACTGCATGGCATGGAATTGAATGCGGTTTTCGCAGATTTGTTGGTAGTACGCCAACTTAAAATATAGGCTTTATTTTATCGCAGGAAAATATCTAATTCTTGTTGTTTTTTTAATATTGCTGCAATCGAACGTTATTCATTTCCGCAAACGCAAATTTTAAGGAAGTTATCGTCTCACTTACATAATGGCGCTGGAAATCATAAAAATAGCGCCACACTTACCTACATATACATGAATAGAAATAAGTTAGTCGTTCTGATTAGAAGTTACATCAAAATCATCGTAGATGGCGCTATTTACCACCATATATACAATGTCTCTTTTAGCGAAAGCAGAAATCGAAAAATAATTTAACCATAAAGAACGGTGAACGAGCAATACTTACGCCCAAAACTGATGAAGCGGAGCTGCCATAAGTAGCAGTATCGGCGCGTTACATTGTTTCGAAAGAGGGCATTCCAATTAGGTATATTGCTTCAGAACTTAACCATCCAACTTTACAATTTAAACCGTTATGATACTTCGAAATAATATTAGGATAGAAGCCAAAAATCTTACGGCTGTAGAGCTGGTAAAGTATGTAACTTTCATACCACGCATACCCCCCATTTTGAACCGGTTGTGCAAAAACAAAAATGTACTGACATACCTACTTTATTCTAAAATCCACGCATACGAAGCAGCTTGTATCAAAATACACAGCTTGTAAGCGAAAAGAGAGAAAAAAGTTTGGTCACCGTGCACAGTGGAAATTATGTTTGTTGCAATCAGTGTTTACTATCTGCAGGTTGTTATAAAGCTATTAGACACAAACTTTTGAGGCACTAGAGGGCGACACAGTAAAACGTTATGTCCAGAGTGCTATATCATTACTGAATGCGTTCACTATTAAGGTGCATTCACAAAAATGACAAATGTCAAGTATGTCAAATGTCACTCTTTCACGTGCAGTTCCCGGTAGATTTGATATAAAAAATAAATTAAAAATTGTTTACATTTAACAAAAACAGATTTATTTAAACTTCCAATTGAAAAATGTCAATTAACTATGGAAAACTATGTTCCGTAATAATAAAACAATGTTTCGGTGTAACTGTTCAAAAAGTGTGCGATTGTTTATTCGAGGCAATATCACGAAGTCTGTCGAATATCGTGAAGTCAACAAAGTTGACTCGAAGAGAAGTATGTATTCTATTTCAAAAATAAACAATAAATGGATAGTTTAAAACATTCTCCAAATAGGTTACAAATGCTTTATCAGTTCTTATAAAATTTCAATTGGTGACATTCAAAGCATCGGAAACAAATCCAACTATTGCGGAGTACTCCGTCCGGCGTGATGAAATTCTTTACATTTTGAGATATTCCAGGTAATTACAAGACACTATTATCAATCTCTTTTAATATTTTCAATCTTTTAGATATGTCCACCTAGCTCAAACTAAATACGGCACTATCGGAGCTTCCATAGTAGAAGAACTCTTACAATCTGGCAGCCAAACTGGGTCTCATGTGATCCTGCGATGCTTCTCAAACACCGATAACAAAGATAAACTAGAGACATATCGCGAGGCCTTTATAACCATGATTGGAGATAATTATTTGATCAAATTGCCTCTTCTACAAGAGCAGCCAGGTGAAACGGATCCAATTCCCAAACTACACATCGAACCTTATGATGTGTTCATCCCGCCAGATATTGACTTGTCTGCGATTCAACAACTCCATTCGGGACAAACTGTTCCACTCAAAGATGCAGGTAAGATCCTCCGTGTTAGTCGTTACTATTATTGACTTAATTTGTCTCCTCCAGGAATTTTTTGGCAAGTTAACTTTGCCCGCTTTCATCAAGACTTCCGAGATACCATAATGGTGTCGGCAATAGAACGAAAACATGGTCCCAGTGCTGGAGAATGCTTTAGATATGTCTTGAAGCAGATGTACGAGCGAACAGATCCTTGGCAAAAGGTTTTAAATTGATTGTAGTCGACGCGACGTTACCCTTGCTCAAGTCATTTTTTTTTCTTTAAGCAATCATCGAACCCATTCACTTTTGTTGAAATAAAACAAGCAATTGAGAAGAAGTCCAACAATTTGGAGCTGATGAAATACCTCGATCAATATGTCATGTTAATAGGTGAACTTAAAGTTCCTAGCCTTAATCCAAGATCATTATTCATTGCTTCTTTACAGCCGATGACAGTTTGGGATTCATTCGAAGAATCGGTGAAATGGGTGGTGGTCAGTATATCGTCGAAATGGAAAACGCTTTTCAACAGCTTGCATTGGCTTGTATTGAGAATGTCATTACTGAGCGATTTGGCTCGAAGGCGTCGAGAATATTTCGTGTGATAAAGATAAAGAAGTTCATTGAACAAGAGGAAATACAAAAGGAAGCAATGATTCCGGCTAAAGAGGCGAAACTTCTCGCCTATAATCTCTTCCAAGAGCAGTTTACTCAAATTAAAACTATTCGTAAAGCTGGTGGGGGTGGTGCTGGGCCAGCTAAAGCTTTTTACCTCTTCCATGTGAAGCATAAGCAGGTATGTGTGTGGGATTGTCATAACGAGGGTCTTTTAAGAATGTTGTATTTTTATTGCAGGTTGTTAAAATGCTTCTTGACATTTGCTTTAAGGCTCTGTACAACGCGATAACTCGATCGAATTATGAAAAAACCGAAAACAAACGGCTTATAGAAAAGTCACAAAAGCTGGACAGCATTGTTGAAACTATGAAGGAACGAGGCGAATCAGAGGAATATATTGCCGAGGTAAGTCATCAAGGTTTGCGAGATAGAAAAGTTAAAGTTTGAAACAAATGAAAAAAAAGGACGTTTATACTAAAATTCTTGATCATGCTTCTAAACCACAGCTGAAGAATATGGTATCCACTTGTCTTCTTCACCCTCAAAACGCTGCAGCCTGTTATTTCAACTGTACCATATTTTTCTCGAAAATTTGATTTTGTTAGGACTGTTGATATCCATGTTCTTTTTGGTCGTCCACTCGGAGCACTGCCTTGCAATGTGTGTACCAATCCATCCCCATTTTCGACTTTGTATACCATCTTCCATTCGTACAGCGTCATAATTTCTGGTTTGATATAACTTGTGTCGTATGAACCTTAAAAATAGAGCAGAGACAGCGATTTACAAGATTGTGGACCAGCCTCAACCAATAATCCTCGCCAGCTAGGCCGGTCCCTAGCCATTGGCCTCCAGTTGCGCACACCAAGTTGGTTGATGTCCTTCTCCACTTGATCGCGTCACCTTAGATGGGGTCTTCCAGAACTGCGTCGGCCCTCCGGGTTGAAATTGAAGACTCGTCGGGCAGGAGCGTTTTCGTCCATACGCTCCACATGGCCCAGCCATCTAAGTCACTGTATTTTCAGCTTCTTAACTAGGTCAATGTAGCTGCATAGCCCGTACAGTTCGTCATTGAATCTTCTCATCAATACTCTATTGATACATACAAGACAGAATATCACCCGAAGAATCTTTCTCTCAAAGCACCCCAGCATGTATTCTTCCGATTGTGTCAGTGTCCACGCTTCTGCCCCATACAGCAGGACTAGGATGATTAAGGTCTTGATTTTGTATAGTGTCTCCTTGGTACTTTGAGAGAGGGTTTGCTAATAAGATGACATCTAAGCCCAAGGAAACAGTGATTGGCAAGAATGTTTCTTCGACTGATCTCTTCACTGTGATGTTGTTCTGAGAGGTTATAGTGGAACCCAAATAGACAAAGTCCTTGACAACCTCAAAGTTATATCTGTCTATTGTGACGTTTTTCCCGAGTCTACGGTGATGATGTTCTGCACCCGAGGACAGCATATACTTTGTTTTCATTTACAGTCATACCCATTTTCGCCGCCTCCACTTAAATACTTGCGAATGCTCCACTGACAGCGCGCATCGTTCTTCCAATAATGCCAATATCATCAGCATAGCCAAGTAATTGAAGGGATTTTAAAAAAATCGTACTGCTCGCTGTTGACATGCGAGTTGCGTACGATTGCTTCAAAAATGATGTTGAAGAGGTTACATGCTAGCGCGTCACCTGGTCTTAAGCTTCGGTGGTGTTCTTACCAACCTTGACGGAGCAGCGCGAGTTCTCCATAGTCATCCTGCACAATCGAACGAGTTTAGTTTATTTTTTGTATTCTCTGTTCAACTCTGAAAGAATTGGAGTGTCAATCAATCGATTCCAGCTGCTTTATTGTTTTTTCCAAAGGTCACCACTACTTGAAACCCCTGCCTACTGGAATATTCGATAGAAATTTTCTCAGCCCTAATGCCTCGGAGAGGTCTTCAATTTTCCCACAAAAAGTCTGCTTTCCAAATCCATCTATTTCGTAGACTTTTGGCTTAATTAAAGGGTTTCCTACCATTATTGTTATACTGGCGCGTCAAAGTTTCAGAGTTTCTCTGCGTTATGGCCAGTTACCTTTCCTGGGGTAAATTAAAACTTCATGGCAAGGAAAAATAATGAACTAGTCCAAATTAAATACATCGGTGGTCTTAAATTAGTGTTTAGGTCTTCAAAGGCTTTACTATAGGATTGTTGAAATCAGAGAAGTTAGAACAAAGAATTTGATGGATTTCATTTCATAACACAATATGCTGCTTATGAAAAGGTTCAAACTCATACCTTTAAGCAAGCAATTAAACACTCCATCCACTATTCTAACATTAAAAACTTAGGCACTTAGGTCTAATGCTATCTATGATCAATTGATTTCCTTCATTTTGATAATAATCAGCCATCACTTCGGAATAGGTTTATTTTAAAAAGGAAACACGTTCCCCTAATAATACATACATACCTAAGTGTTTTTAATTAACATAATGTATTATACTTTTTACTTCAGATTCTAGAAACTCTTACACCTCCAGAACGCGAAATCCTCGAGAAGGTAAAAGCTCGCATTAAAACGCTTTCAAACGCAGAACTCGCACTAGATGACACTATTTTCTTGTTGCAAATGTATCTTTTTCATTCATCTGTGCCAAAGTACACAACAACAAAGACAAAATAAAATTATTATTTTTCTTATTAACACTTTATTTTAAATTTAAATAGTATATGTATGTATATGCAAGTATGTAAATACGTATGTATAAAGACTGATTTAAAGCATCTATAAGATTTATGTAGCTTATGGATATGGATTTAAATAATTGTTTTTTTTTCTTTTCTTTTAATGAACAAAGAACAAAATGCAGGTAAGTTTAAATGCAACACAATATTGGATCTCAGATCAAATCTTATAATAATAATGAACCTACTTAAAAATTAATTAAAAAAACAAAAAAAGAAACAGAAATAAAAATAAAAAATTAAAACACACAGTGCTAAAGCAAACTTATATCTTAAAAATATTCAAAACAACAAAACAATGAATTAATTATTTTTTGGTGGTTCGATAAACAGTAGGGATATCGATATAAAATAATATTAAATTATATAAATTTAAATATTAAAAAATGGCATGATACTGTGTTTTTGTGTTTAAAAAAAAATTATAATAATTATTAACAGCATGTAGGTGATGTGTGTAGGATGAGATTTCAATGCGCGACAGCAATGATGAATTAAATTAAATTGCCTTTTTTTTAAAGTATAAATAAAACTACATAACATGTCCATTGTAATGTGTGTACATTTTGTCCCAAAATGAGAGGCGTTCCGATTCGGGATTAGATCGCATATGAAGTGTTGATGTGATGTCCAGGTATTTGAGATCTTGTAACGCATTTTCTCCGTCGATGGGTTCCCATGTTGATAGCAGGGTATCGTTTGAATTAGCAGGAGTTGGATTTCTACAGAAAAAAAAACATTAATTTTTTTAAAATGAAATACAATAGTTAGTGGTATTTTTGCTTTCAGATTTCTTAAGCATACATATATACACAGTTCCTAGGACGATGGATTAAGAGGGTTCAATATGAACTCGCTCTTATGCTCAATATTTGCTTGATAAAATAGATCACACAATTATTAGGAAAAATGCTTTTTTAGTAAAGAAAACAAGGAAATCTGTAACTTTTATCTTAGAGGCAAAATATGAGAATAAGAAGAAAGCTAAGAATGATTTTTTAAAAAATTACAAAACCACAAACCAGCTTTTATTGAACATTTTGAAATGCAATATCACTTGACTTAAAATGCCTTCATTTGAAATTTCATTGAAATCGGTTTTGTGGTATTCGAAAAACAGTTTTTTTCAAAAAACCCGATTTCATGGAAAAACCGTCTCAAGACGAATCCCGGAAATCCATAAAAATAAAGTGCACACTGGCACTGGGTCGCACGTGCTCTAATGTGTCACAGTATGGTCTTAGGACTTGAGATTTTGGAAAAAAGCATTAGAAAAATTATACAAAATTTTATTTATCACTTAAAAATCACAAGCTTAAGGGTTTGTTGGAGAAAATGAAGTAAACCATCTGTTTTGTTTTACTGTTTTGAATTTTAAAGAAAACTATTTTCAAAATCATCCGGCCATTTTTTTCAAAATTTTTTAAAAAACGGTTTTTTTAAACTTTTCGAAAACGTATTCCAAATTTTTTTTGAGTATGCCAACATCTAGCAATTTGTAGTTTTTATCAGAAAACAATTTTTTTAAATTTTCTGAACAAACTGTTTTTGAAAAACAAAAAAATTAAATAAAAAAAAAAATACCTAAACTTTTTTTTTTAAACTATTTCGAAAAATTTTAGAACTAATATTATTTCTTTTATAAAAGAGGTTTTACATTAAAAATTTCATCGAAATTGTGGTTTACCAGAAAAAAACCGGTATGGGAGTTGCCGTTATAAGACTTTTCCTGAAAAATCTATTCCAACCAAAACATAAAGTTTACAAAGAAAACACTATTCAGAAAGTTTTATCAAAATCGTAGGAGCCGTTTTTGAGAAAAATTAATTTTTCACTAAAAATTATATGGCAAGTACCGTTAGTTTGTAGAGCAGTTTTAGAATGCTTTTTTCCAAAAACCCCTCTGTAAGACGTCATAATAATACGATCTACCAAGTTTAAAGCAAATCGGTCCAACCGCTTAGGCTGTAGGTGCCGATACAGACAGACGGACAGACAAACAGACGGACCCACTTTTTTCGACTTCTCTATCATCGTAATGTCATGTTTGATTGTTAGATTTTTTTTTACGAATGCATAACTTTCCTTATAGTGCCTATAATCGCAAGTAAAAGTTACCATACAAAAAAAATTATGGTAACCTTAAATACTATTCTATCTGATTTTCGCTCATTTGAATGCCTAATACGGAAACCCTGTTAGAGATTTTGTTAATATATAACCTTACATCCCTATCTTCCCTGTTCTGCCTATTTATGTTGGACAGCGTATAGCTGCCTTTTTCTGTTCTTACTTGTTTTGACAGTTTTCACTCACTTGTGCTGTTTCAATCTATGTCTCTAGATAAGATATAGCTTTATTATTTGAACTTTACATAGGGCTGACTCAGATTTCCTTGATACTTGTTTTAAAAAATTGTTTCATTTATTCAAATTTCTTAACTTAACGAACTTAACGTACGAACTTAGGCTTATGAAACACAATTTCACTGAGCGCAGCTTCAAATATTTTTTAAAAACGCTAAACCTACGTTTATACTCTTAATCTAACTTTATCTCTATGAAGTTAAATTAAATTCGTAACAGTAATTATTAAACATGCAAGATCTCAAAGGAGTCACGAACAATTACAAAAAACCTCGCCTTTTTTTCTTAGACACAAACTTACCCATACTTAGCGAAATTCGTCCACATTTTCACCATACGATTTTTCACCAAAACCTCCATTGACGATGGTTCGAGACTCAAATTGAAAAATCCAAACTTGAATAGATATCCCAGTTCATCTCCATGACAAACACCCGGTCTAGAAATGCCCAACATCCTTTTGTATAGACCCAACGCACCATCAAAAGCAAACCTATAAAAATACACAGGGGCTGTTCCATGCATCGCATGACTTCTGGCCGACTTTGTTATTCCATGTAAAAACATCAAATCTGTAAGGAGCTAGAAAACGAACAGTTTTAGTCAAGTCCGCATGAGAAATATAAAATTGAAAATCCTTACAAATATCATTTGGTCGATAGATTCTGAACCTACAGCCAACGATCCCAAATAGAATTCCCTTATCTCATCCGAAACTTGGTACGCTTCTTCGGAGAAGCTCGACACATTCAGTGTGTGAGGAACAAGCCTCACGAAATCACGATCAATAATTTCCAAAAGATGAGGATTTTTTCGCAATCCTTTAATTACAAGTTAGAGGTTATACATAACTCACTTTAACCAAAACTGAATTAATGGAAATAACTTACTTCGAATAAAAAGCATTGCTTCATGGGTGTTATATCCAACCATATAGGGAACACTATTGAAACGTCCTTTATGATAGATTGTATCGGGATCGTCTGTGAAGAAAGGTTCTTCTAAATAGGTAACGTTGCCATCGTAAGGAGGATCGTTCCAAAAGCCCTCAACACTTGGTACAAATGGCAGACCAATATTGTTCCGGAAGTCATTGTCATTGAGTGTTAGAGGTGCCGCTTCTACAAGTTTCATCGCTGGAACCTTTCTAAGATAAGCAATTACATCATTCATGTCCCCACTACCGGTATAGCCAGTAACTTCAGCCAATCTTATAGCCCGGTCAGAAGTATTGTAAGCCATTGACCAAGGATTTAGCGCCGATCCACTTTCAGATATTGCTCGATGGAAAAGTCCATCGGCAAGGGGTGATAGCATTAGAAATTGAACAGAAGCTGCTCCCGCTGACTCGCCAAATATCGTCACCAAATTAGGATCTCCGCCGAACGCTTCGATATTGTCACGAACCCATTTCAAAGCCAACACTTGATCCTTTGCAAAAGAAAACATTTATTGAACAAAAATTTCGAACCGAAAAAAAGAGGCTATTTACTTTTAAACCCATGTTTCCAGGAGCGTCAGGTCCAGCAGCTAAGAAACCCAAAGGTCCTAGGCGGTAGTTGAGAGTTACCAATATAACGTCTTCTGCAACTAAAAAGTCTGGTCCATACAAAAAGGTGTTTCCAGATCCAAAGGAGAAACCACCACCATGAAGCCATACCATGACCGGAAGTTTCGGGTTGCTAAAGGGACATTTATTCTTATTATATTTGCTTTTAAACTCGATTAAAAAATATTACAAATCTCCTTTCGGTAGCTTTGTTGTGAACACATTAAGGAACAGACAATCCTCGTTGCCCTTAAATGTGTCCAAAATCATATTTTTGTGTGGGCAACTGTTTCCTTCTCGAAGTGCATCACGGACACCAAGCCATGGTTTTTCAGCTATTGCTACACGGAAACTAAATAACGGAGTTTTTAAATTAATTTCATGTAATATTTTTGAAAAATTCAGAATAATACCGTCGGTTTCCAATTGGTGGCTGTCCGTATCGAATACCCTTAAAGCTGTAATATCCACCACGATCTCCGGATCGGTAGCGTTGAAATCTGCCTCTAATTTTTCCTTGTGTCGTTGTTACTATCATTTGAGACTCTTTCTGTGGATTTAAGAAAAAAAAAAAGACTTTACAATATGAGTGTACCATGACATTTTATTTTAAATTTAAATTAAGAGATTCTTCTATAAATGGCACCATTTTAAGATTCAAAAAGGAATTGAAAATAAATTATTATTAATCAAAGGGTTACTAGTCGGACAGCCCTGGTGTAATGCAAACTAGCTATACCGGTTATCTGCATCAACATTTAAAAAAAAGTTCATATTTGTTGTAATAGAAAATTTAAAATGTTAAAAGGCAACATTATTTCGTTTATTAGGGCTTCCACATTAAAAATTTCATCGAAATCCGTCAAGTGGCTTACGAGAGAAAATCTAATTTAAAAAAACACATCCTATGGGAGGTACCGTAAGACTTTTCCTGAAGAATCTATTAAAACCAAAACATTAAGTTAACAAGTTATAAAGTTTAAGGACGTCATAAAAATACTGTGTAGCAAGTTTGAAGCAAATCGGTTCATCCGTATAGGCTAAAGGTGCCAATACAGACATACAGACGGAAGGACAAACAGACAGAATTGTCCGCACCATATCGTAATATCCTGTTTCATTTTTACTTGCGATTTACTATGAGGCAAGTTATGCATAAGTACAAAATATTTTGGACAATCAAACATAACATTACGATGATAGAGAATCCTAAAAAAGTAGGTCCGCCAAAAAAAAGGACGACTGCTTATATCTGCAATTGCTTTTGATGGTGTGCTGTGTGCCACATTTAGAGAAGCCTGTCAGCGGATGAATTTGCTTGCCAACGACAATCATTGTGACGCAACACTTCCCGATGCTATAGTTTCTGCGCCTGCGACTCAAATTTGTACATTGTTTGCCATCATCATCTCGACATGTTTTCCATCGAACCCCCTCATTTTGTGGGACAAATACAAGGACAACATGGCTGACGATATTTTGCATCGAGTTCGAAGAACAACATCAAATCCCGAACTTCAAATGAACGATGAGATCCGCAAGGAGCGCTGATATTGATCGAAGACATTTGTATGCTCATGTGCAGCAACCTGTTAAGTAAACTGGGAATGCCAACCCCCACTCGCTCAATGAACGATGCATTTAATCGAGAATTGCAACGGGAGCGAAAATTCGATCGAGACGCTTTGACAGAAACAGTTAGCACAGATGTCCCACTGCTCAATCTCGAGCAAAAGAAAGTGTACGACTCTTTGACGAAGGCGGTTGACGACGGTAACGGTGGCATATTCTTCCTGGATGCACCTGGTGGAACTGGCAAAACGTTTCTCCTTTCGTTGATTTTGGCTTCAATTCGGTCAAGATCCGACATCGCGCTTGCGGTTGCGTCTTCTGGAATAGCGGCCACGTTGTTGGAAAGTGGTCGCACAGCACATTCAGCGTTAAAATTGCCACTGAATCTGCAGTTGAATAACGAACCAACATGCAATATTTCAAGAAATTCTGCTATCGCACAAGTGTTGAAAACTTTCAAAATTGTCATCTGGGATGAATGCACAATGGCACACAAGCGAGCATTGGAGGCTCTTTATCGAACAATGAAAGATTTACGGAACAATATGAGACGCTTTGGAGGAGCAATGATATTGCTAGCCGGTGATTTCCGTCAAATTTTACCAGTAATCCCGCGATCAACGCCTGCAGATGAACTCAACGCTTGCCTAAAATTATAGTATTTCTGGCGATACGTAAAGAAGCTGGAGTTGACGACGAGCATGCGAGTTGCGTTGCAGAACGATCCATCAGCCGATGATTTTGCAAAAAACAATTGGCAATTGGAAATGGTCGAATTACCGTTGATGCTGCAACTTGCCTGATTTCGTTCCCGCTGAATATTTGTGAATTCACATCATAGAAGGAAGAACTCATCAGTAAAGTGTTCCCTAAAATCGGTCGGTCACAATTATTTGAACCACGATTGGCTCAGTGAACGTGCGAAAAGTAAGGACGTCGATGATTTGAATTTCATCATTCAAAATAAAATCGCAGCTCCACTGCATTCGTTCGTGGATCGCGTAACAAATGATGACGAGACAACAAACTATCCAATTGAATTTTTGAATTCGTTGGATGTTCCTGGTCTACCACCGCACAATTTGCAACTCAAAGTCGGTTCTGTCTTCATAATGCTGCGAAATCTGAACCAACCAAAACTATGCAATGGAACTAGGTTGACAGTGAAGAAACTCATGAACAACATCATCCAAGCGACAATAATCAAAAGCAAGTTTAAAGGCGAAGAAGTTCGCAGTGACTTAATCATTCCTGTTTAAATAAAAGTAATTTTAATCGATTTAATATCAATTGCTTAATTCTTTCTTAAGAGAGGCTCGACTTTCGAAAGGGACATTCAATCAATTAAAGGCGGAACAAAGTTCGCCGGGTCAGCTAATATAAATAAAAAAAATAATTTAATATTGTAAGTGTACATACAAAATTATGAATCATTATAAAGTAATACAGTCAAAAAAATAAATCGTCAAAATAAAAAATAATGCATTGCACATTAATTAATAAAGCTTTACATGACTTTCATTTTCAAAAACAAAATTAATACAAATTTTTCCGTTCTTAAGCATTAATTTCGAAAGTTTGTAAGGTTGGCTAAAACTTGTTGCTAAACAAGTTGGTTAAGGTATATTTAGTATTTTATTTTACATAAAAACATAAAACCTTTCAATTTGGATTTTTTTTTCTGAATCTATGTCACTAAGCTTTGCTATCGCCATTTTGATTAACGACCATTTCTGATGGTGCTTAATCCACTTGATAATATTGCAAACAAGCAAAAGCGCCAAGAGTGAACAACCGAACGACCTTACCCCATCATTACCAGTTGCAACTTGCTAAGTAATTTGCAACTTCTTGTGGTATGGTTGTTGCCCAAAAAACTTATCATGGTCCATGGGCCACTTCAAAACACACCAAACATGTCTCTAAGAACAACTTTTCCTTGGAGTTGGACCAGAATGGCTTGAGTGACTTTGGTTGCATTGCAACAGTTGCACTCCACTGCAACTATTGCCTCTGGTGGATACTTAGCCGAAGCCAAAGTCACAGCTTAGAGATCATGAGCATTTGATAGCCGCCCACCTGAAATTACCAAACATGGATTGGCTAGGGTAGATTTATACTGGGAGTTCGATTCGCTTCAATCGTCTTTGACTTTAATTTTAATTGAGTATATACCGTTCTTAACTGAGGCGCTACACGCTACGCTAAGAAAAGGCATTTGTCTTCACGAAACAGTGCCATGGTTGGGAAGAACATTTCGAAATCCAAATATGCATGACGTGACGGCTCAATTGATTAGTGTTTGGATGTTAAATTCTTGACACAAAAAGACATCTGCATTTTTGCTGGCAGGTGCGAATTAAGTAGATATTTGCCTAAGAATTAAAATTGAAGCCGCACACGGAGAATCACTTTTAGGCTGAGGTCAGTTTTGTTTTAAGAGCTAGAGTGGTTGATTTAATTAACGAGTTGTCATATATTAAAATCTTAAGTGTCACCATAGTTGCATTTTAGTTTTAAAACATCAAAACATGGTAGGGTAGCCTTAAAAGCTTTGATTTGGTCGATTTTTCGTTCTGCTTTGCTATTTTTTAGATTTTGCGTTTTCATCGAGGTTTTGTAATTGAGTGTTACGTTTTTGGGTCTTTTTAACATAGCGGAGCGTAAAAATGAATCATCATAAATAATAACCGTTACTTTTTCGTTTTTTTTTTTTTGAAAGAATTTTAGATTAAAAGGGTGTTTTAAACTTACCCTCAAGGACCGTACGACTTCTTGAACAACCTCCATTGCACGGGCCGGCAAAGACTGGACGATTGAATTTGGATGTGATGTCAATGTCTTCCATGCTGTTGACTCCTGAAAAATTAAATACGAACAGAAAAATAGACTTTAAATCCTTCTTGATCATAACAACAAAACAAGAATTAATATTTTCATTTTAAATGAAAACATTTTATATTGCTAAAAAATGTTCCACATACGCCACAGTTAACCGAGGAAAACCAAAATGTTAAGGGCAAAGGTTGGCAAAAGGTACAACATTGTATAGCTTGTTCTTCTCAATTTAGTTTATTTAAATATAATAAGGGGCTATAACTTTTTCTTACACCGTTCTTTCGGAGTTATCTTATTCTGGGCATGAATTATTATTTATCTTCGATTGATCAAAGAAAAATTAAAATTATAAAAAAAAGTTGGGTAAAAAGTATGAAGAAAACCCCACAAATTTAACCAAATCGAAGAGAAGAGGGTAAAAATATACGAATATACATTTTTTGACTTTCTACTTAGTTTTAAAAAAAATCGTTTTTTTTTTCATTAAAAATTATATACAAAATACATTGTTGGCACAACAGCTCCGAGCGGAGGCCCCGGCTCCCGGTATGACTTACACTCTCAACCATTAATGTGTGTGTTGAGATTATGCAGGAATGGAAAGGACCTACAGTTTACCGTCGAATCCGAACGGCTAAGCACTTTCCATGACATTAATTACTCTTCAAAGATTTGTCACTTCCTCGCAAGAGGCAGTGCCATTGTGTATATATTTTTATACAGTACCTAATTTCATGGAACATGTTTTTTTTTAGTTGTGAACTACGTCAATGGCGGCGCTAGTTGTTTTAATTACCTTACATCAACTGTCTTCCATTGTTGTTTTTGCTTCCCATGGCAATCTAGACAAAAACCACTCAAAACTCTCCAATCAAGTGTTTGTGAACTTCGTCCATAGTTGGCAGTGCCTCGGAAAGGAACTTAGGTGTAGTCAGAGATCCAACCCAGAACCTTTGGCGTGGCAGTCCGAAACACTAACAACTAGGCCCCTACAACTATAACATTAATTTAGGAGCTAGAACGTTAATTTCAAAAACCTCTCTGTAAAACATCATGCACCAAAGTTTGAAGCAAATGCGGTTCAGTCGTTTAGCCTGTAGGTGTCGATACAGACAGGCGCACAGAATTGTCTGTCCGAATTTTTTTTAAGTTTCCTATTATCGAAATGTCATATTTAATTGGTAGAATCGTGTTGAAAAATCAGGCAGTATTCAACTGCCAAAATGGCTGTCCCATGTAAGCCGAATTATAATTAGTATGTATATTTTTTCTTACAACAAAATAGCAAAGCTTAGTTCAATGATCTTTCTCAAAAAAATAACAAATCGATGTAAAAGAAAGGAAAAGTTTTTTTTTTTAACTAAGAAAAACAAAACAAAAACAATAGGCAATTGAAAATGACCTTGAATATTTTCACAGACATCTAGTCAAACGTGTACAGAGTAAACAAATAGTTACATATTTAATTAAATACCGGCTTACTTTGATTACTAACCACATTCAAGTCATGTAGTGTGACTATCTAAGCCTAAATATCTTCACCAGAAATTCATGGTTCAAAAAGATAAAAAAATGTAAAAAACAGAAGCACGGAGCATTTAAGTATCTTTCTGCTTATATCTTTACAGCTTTACATGACTGACATTGAAAATTTGATGTAAAGAAGATTATGGTTGTGTTTATTACTGGAAAAAAAGATTTGCTTTTACGCTTAAAGGTCTCTCTAATTCGAGAATGCTTTTGAAAAAGAAGATACATAATGTTATTGAAATTGAAAATATTAATTTTATTTTATTTATAGAGGAGTATGAAGATGGAAATAAAAATAAAACCTCAGTACGCTTAAGATGCATCAAACTGATTGTTGAACATAATTATTTCTCCAAACTACAGAGGAATCAGCTATATCCATTTTACTTTACTATACGTTTAAGCACCCAAATTGAATTCTCTGGAAGATCTAAGATATATTGTAGAAGATAATAATAACTTTGTTTTTGGTCTGTTATGGAATAGAGGTTCTTGCCTTTATTAAACATTTTTGCAATTAAAAATATCTTTCCGACGAATTTGAACTTGCGATTTCGAAATTCCTTCAAGCTTGACAGAAGGGAAAAAAATAAAGGTACCTGCCATATATTTTATTCTCGAAAATGGATCTTACAATTTTGAATTTAAAAATCAGTTTAGCTTTTTATGTATGACTGGAAAACAATAGAACAGACTTGTTTCGACTCTCTCATAAACGACTTCAACTATTCTTTCGAAATTTTACACATAAACATGTACATACATAGGTTTAGGTAGATGAATTGATGTACTTTTTTTTATATTTTTAGCTTTTTTCAAAACTTGCTTTAATAAATTATTAATATTTTAAAATAGCTCCTTATATTTTTTTTCAAAAACGATAAAAATTATGTGCAGTGTTGAACCATGAAATTTTTTCGAAAAATTATTTCAAAAAGTTTTTCAAATAAAACTTTTTTCCTTAAAATCCGCTGCACAGATTTTGATAATTTTATTCTCATAAATTGAAATTCATCCAAGAAATAAAATGGAGTGCTACTCACTTTTTTTCAGCTCTATAATCAGCTTAAGTATTTATTTAATAATCTTATATCTTAATTCGTGAGACCCTGTCACAATCCGTGTACACTGTACTGTACATAGTAATATACACACCACAAAGAGAAAGCTGATCAGTCATCAGTTTCCATTCTCGTAAGTGTCAGTTTGTATCGTATCGCATGAGTCCTGGCAACTCTGCATTCGATGGTCACATAAGTATAAGAAGATATAATTAAACGTAAATAAAACTTAACGTAAGAACTTAACGAAAGAGTGCTTGTTCTGTGAACAAGCACGAATGAGACTTAGTCTTAAGCAGGATTTTGAACTGTGAAGGAATAAATGTGCTAGTGCTAAGTGGTTTTTTTATAACATTTTTTCCACTATAAATTATCGTGTTTTATTTCTTTCCACATATTTATTAATTGAGATGGTTATACAGTCCATTGAGCTACGATACACAGTTATTTAGAAGCGTTAAGTTATTTAAAGCTCAAAGGACTTTGTCCTCGTAATTCAATTAAAAAATGAAAATTGCTGTCAAAAATAGAATTTAATGTACCTATATGTATGTATATGTATGTAAATTCAAAGATTATGGTCGTCAACTAAAACGAATATGTAAAGCGAAGGGTATATTGTCCTTAGACTAAGCTTTGGAGCCTGACTTCCTTTCTTCAATCAAAATTTTCCAGGTCAATTTTAACACTGCAATAATAGGATCGATTATTACAAACAGAAGAAAATAGCAATCTATGGTTAAGCTAGGAAGTCTAAAAATCTTTTATAAATACGGGTGCCTTTTCCGAATTGGTATATATCAATGCTCTGAGAATAACATTAGCTACGCCCTACATTTTTATATCGTCTTTCGATTGAAATTTAATAAATTTAAACTGTCATTGACCTTTAGCCTCTCTGCTTCTAGCAAACGTAAAATATAGAAAAGTTATCCCAAACAACAGATTCTTGCAGATTTTCAAAAGAGACCTAGTGTCTGAAAACCCAGAAAGGTACTTAAAATGTTGGAATTGGTTTACTCACAGATGGGTCAGCACAACATTTCTTAAACAAATGTTAGTCCAAAAACTGATAAAAGCTGAATGACAGAATTTTAAACCAAACTTCTAAACTTCAAAACTTCACACAGTCATGTATATGTTAGTGCATTTTAATTTGGAACAAGCGCTTGACTTCTTTATATTGTAAGTGTGTCGGACTAAAGGTTCAATTCATGATTCCACCTAATTTTGTCGGGTATATTGATTTCAACGCACATGTAAAATTGTAAAGGTGGCTTTACATGGAGCTGCAAGTCATAATCTGCAAAAAAAAAGAGGATGGAAAATATATAAATCATACTTGTGTGATAGAGAGTGATGGCCAAAATGCAGACGTCTTCATGGATGCATATAATTTGTTGCAGCTCCATGTAAAGCCACCATAAAAGAGAGTGTAAATCACTTTATTACTTTTTTGTTTATTTCAAATCTTATTTTTCTTACAAAATTAAAATGGGCTGTTTGGCACCAATTTTGTAAGTACATTTATACAAGCGATTAAAATTTTTTTTCGAGGTTCTTTACTGACTTTTCTTGGTTGGAACGCATTCAATGCCCTATTTTACCCCACCCTTCATTTTCATTATAATGATCATTTCTGGTAAGAAGGTTAATGTTATACTTCATTAAAGCCACAAAATTAAACGATAAAGTTTTTATTCCAATTCACAAGAAAAAAAAAAAATAAAAAAATAATGTAAGGTCTCTTTCGAATTCAGTCCTCTGGTCTTCGTAATGATAAAAATTGTATAGTCACATTAAATTCAATTTTAAAGCTTATACTGTAGGGAAGACTTTTGCCACCATAAGAATTGATAATGAAATACTTACCTATATCTGAAAACCAAAAATAAAATGATTACTTACCATCGTCGCAATACCAAAAACTCATTTTATTTCACCACATCCTACGACAGCATCAGCAAATATAAATCATACTGATGTAAACCGCCCTTAAGGCGCATAAAAATTCACCTAATGATTGAATGACGTAAACCTAAATTCCTCAAACTGTCGTTATACCAAATGACAGCTGACTCCTTTTCGCTATTCGAATACTTCCTGGCAGACAAACCTCCATCATTATTTCTCTTTGCCATTCAACCACCGAGCAGACAACATCTGCTACTTTGTTCATCACGGGTTATTAACAAAAAAATATAATCCGACTGCCCAACATCTACATTGGGTAATCTCAAAATATTTGAGGAATCAGCATCCATCAACACCAGGAAAGCCGATAGAAGGTAAGAAGAATGAATATTGGATACAGTGGAGTAGTTATTTAGGATTTATCAAGTTGGATTAGTGGTGTAAAAACCCCAATTCTTAAAGATTAGGTAGTCTTCTTGTGGTTTGGCAAAAATTCTTCCACCCCATCTTCTTTGTCCTTTTAGGTATGTTTAACAAGGGAAATCTGTAAAGCGGGACGAGCCGCGCCGATAATAGAATCCAAATTGTAATCAGAGATCACCGTGGGAGCATCAGACGCCAATCTTGGAAGCGTCCAACGCGGGAGCAACCCAACAAGATGTGCAAAAACGCATATCCAACGCGGGAGCATCACACCAATAATGTGTAATAAGAATTCACATTCAACGCGGGAGCACCTTTTAAATCGATCTACATTTGTGTTCTGGAGCACCTAATAATAAAATTAAAGAAACAGCATTTGCGAGGACAGGATTTATTTGTGTTGGTATTTTTGACCAGGAGTCAAATAAAGGATTTGGTTTTGGAAAAGTATTTATAACCAGTGGTAATCTACACGCTGGAATACCAGGTAACTGAGATATATACCTTTTTTTTTGCAATCTAAATACCTAAATCAGTGGAAGTGCTCCGAACGACAAAAAAATCTGTGCCAAAGTGTGTGTGTAGTGCTCCCTACGCTTCGACCCTACGCTTCAAATTTTATGCATCGAAAGTTTTCTTCAATCCCTACGCTTCAAAGTTTATGCTTCGAATTTTCGATTTTTGTGATTTTATTCTGCAATTTTTCGAATTTTATTTATCCTTACGATTTTATTTTATTAATTAGTGATCTACATATATATGATTACGTCGTCATTATCGCCTTTTTGTGCGCCTTACGATTCTGTTCTGTAAGACCCATACGTTATATAGAACCCTACGGAACTTTTGGATGGTAATTTCCAGAATTTAACCTTGTGGGATCCTAAGGAACGTTTCAGAATTACCGCATAAGAAAAGATATAACAAAAAGAAAGTAAAACGCCACCGCAGACGGTTAACGTCAACGCGGCATTTTTGGAATTCTTTTTTTTGTCAACGCCCTAACCCTACGCACGAATTGGTTTCAAATTTTGTTCTGCATATTACAACCATCATCCTAATAGCAGAATCATATTCGACAAGCACGATAAGATACTACGCAAACGATACCTACCTGGATTTACCCATCCCGATACATTGGGGATAATAATATTGAGTGGATATACCTACAGTTTTTTTTGTTTTGTCCCTTCGATTACGCACAAATATGCACACCGACACCACGCACAATTCAAGAGCACATAATAAATAAACGCATAACATACACATGCGTATGAAACCTTATCGAGCGCACATTCAGCGCAACCAAATCTACGAGAGATAAAGATACTGTTCGCCGCAACAAACATATTCTGGTTCGTGCAGCGTTATTCGTCGAAAAGCAAATCTCTCCAGTGGAGTTATTTTGTGAATGCCGACCAAATCCCTGTTTGTATTTCGTCATCGTCGTCGTCGAATCTACGCAGTAAATCTTCTGAGATTAAGTTAGTTTTAAGATAGGATTTCCTTCTTATTTTAGCATCTAAGTTTCTTTTTCCTCTTTATGGATGTAAATGTGGTCATTTTTATTGAAAAGCCTAATCAATCAAATCAAATATCAGTGCGAACTATTAGTGCCTAATTTTGAGAAACATTTTATTTTCGAATCGAATCAAGAACAATTTTGTTGAACACGAGAACGACAGAGATCGCATAAATAAACAATTATTTAACCAAAAGAGAAGAATCGCAACGAAAAGAAGTAACGAAAGTCATATCGAAACCAAACATCAATGACCTACCCCAACTTTTTTTTTATTGCCCATACATTTTCATTTGACATATACATAATATAATACCTTTCATTTAACAGCAATTGCTTTTCAGCTAGTACCTGGACGAGAGCAGTGCACTACCCTCCGGAAGGTCTGGTTTAGTTTTTTTTTATTAAATTTCATTTCCATACATAATTACATTAATCATATACATATATATTTATTGAACATATATATTTCATCCTCATTTTTATACCTTTCCCTTCCCATCCTACTACATCTGAGTGACGGTGCCGAATTGGAATCGTACACGGAATCCTAAATAACGTACCCTTGGACAAACGGTCCATAATTTTTTTTTGAGGGTGCTTGGGTTTCATTTGGTTTTGTTGTTGGAATTTTTGATCGCGTAGCTATACGTTAAAGTTTCATTCGTTTTGCTTCGGGTTTTTGAGAAAAGATTCTTTTCGTTTGTTTTTGAAGAAGTATATGCATACATATATGCAACAGTCGTATGTAAATAAAGTAAATTCGGTAAATAAATGAATATAAGTCAATGTGATTAGCTTTGGTAGATAATTATATTATTATCAGTCACATTATTGAATGGAATCGGACGGAATCCGATATTTTTATTTTCAAAGAGACAATACGTGTTTGAAACAATTAATTTTTTTTTGTATTGAGTAAATTTCCGCTACATAATAATTACCTATCGGTCGCGAACAGTAAGGTTAGAAAGTAGTGATACTTTTTCGTGTCCTTGATAGTTTTTTTTTTATGACAGTTCGCTTAGTTCAGTTTTATATGAAGTTTAGTTATTCATATACTTTTTAATTAACAAGATTAAAGTTCTTTCAGACCATATTAGATTTAATTACGAATATAGTATTTCATGATTATATTTCTTTTTAGAAGTAGCGTATGTAAGATTTTTAGAGTTAAGTTAAGTAAAAATAATTAAGTTTCTTTTTAAGAATTTTGTTATTTAGATGAATAAATAAGTTAATTAATACGTTTTATTTTATAACGTTGATGAAAATTTTGCTTTTCATTTTCTTTTTGAAGTTTTGAGTCGTGGACTTCCTGTTATTGAGACAGGACGTTTGGAATTTATTATCCTTGGTTGTACATAGTTATTTCTGATGGACTAAGGTAATATTTTCGTGGGGGATGGGACATTTCGCTGAGTGAACAACGTAGGAACGGACAGTTTAGGATGGTAGCAGTACGCAACGGAGTTATGTGAGCTAATGAGTTTACATTGCTTGAGTTAGATTGGAGTTAGGAGTTTATAGGATGTTTTGGAGTTAAAGTAACTCGCTTCGGCGGGTTTTCTTTGGTTGAAGGGGTTTCGTAAACATTAATTTAGATTAGGGTCATACACGGAACCATGGATCCAGTGGTGAAGGAGTTGGTATAATTCCCTCTTCATTGGATATGGGTGGGTTTAGAGACCTTGGGGGTTACATTTCCATCTTCAGTATCCCCCCCCCTCTTTGGACAAATTCAGTCACCCTGTCCAGGAGATCTTCCTATATTAACCGATACTAGGGAAGAATAGATAAATAGGGTATCGCACTATTAATTACATCATTATAGTGCACAATGGTAGCTGAAGGGGCCATGTAGATAGAGATTGTTTATTCGAAAGAGACGTCATTTAGGGTGTTTAAGCTTCAACCGGTAGACTTGATACCTGTCGCCACAAGCGGTGTTTGTATGGGCAGCCCTAGGATTCATAGAAGTAAAGGAGGTTCGGAACATCAGAACCATATGGTCTGCGATATCAAAACGAGGTAACAACCGTCGTGATCGCATTGCAAGTTTCCACCCCTGGACTGAGCATGGCAGGGTGAAGCGCAGGCCAGCCGCGGTGCTAGATCCACGACACCCTTTCGCTGTCCGACGACTTTATAGACCTTCGATTGAGGAAGCTACTCTTGAGATGAGTGTTCTATGTTGTCGTGGGATTGAAGGGGCATGATTAAATGGAATGTAAGGATGCAGCTTCGGGACTCTTTCGGACTACGAACGGGACATGTACGTACTAACCTCGTCTCTATAATTGCCTATTTGGTCGGGAGGATACGTAGGTATGTCTCCTAGGTGTTCACAGGACTAGGCGTGGTTCGAGTTAGGAAAGTATATGATCTTGTTTAAAGTTCGTGGAGGTTTGTTAGTGGTTTTTCCAGTTCAGTTTAGTTATGGTTTAGTAAGAATTAAGGATACCTGAACATCGGAGGTATAGGAGAGAGTGTGGTCTGGGGGCTAGCCTTCGCCTAGTTATACGATTCTAGTAGCTTGATCGGGTGTATGACAGGTGGGACTAGGTCTCAGCCCGCTCGAAACATTTCGGTAGTGAGATAATTCTTGAGTTAAATTTTAGTTTGAGGTTTGATGCCCTTGGTCCGAGGTGACTTCGGGATCAGTTTTAGTGCTTTGGTCTATGTCTGGTCACATTAGTCACAGGTATGGTGGTCTGCCGTACACGTGATTGAATGGGACCGTCCTCTTACATTTGTATTCTGTTTATTATCTACGTTACAGGTGGCGCTCAACTTGGGCATAAGATTTATATGCCCTACCAGCCCTATTTGTGCGCTCAGATATAATTATCTTAGTTACAGATGGCGCTCAAGGTGAGGCTAAGTTTTCAAGTCTCATGGGCCCCGATTGTGCGTTGGATGATGGATAGAAGCATCTGTTCTGTTCATAATTTCAATTTCCATTTATTATCTTAGTTACAGATGGCGCCCAACGTGGGGCACGAGATTTATGTGCCCTACCAGCCCCATTTGTGTGCTAAGATATTATTATCATTCTCTCATTTCATTATCTTAGTTACAGATGGCGCTCAAGGTGAGGCTAAGTTTTCAAGTCTCATGGGCCCCGATTGTGCGTTGGATGATGGATAGAAGCATCTGTTCTGTGCATAATTTCAATTTCCATTTATTATCTTAGTTACAGATGGCGCCCAACGTGGGGCTGCCTAACAATTACATTAAGGTTTCAAGTTTTGAGATCTACCAATATCATTTTAATCGAGTTTTGAAGTTATGAAGTTTTTTTTTGAGTAAACAATTTTTGGGTGATTTGAGCGATTTTCGCTTTGATCAATAGTAGTTGAAGTTTTGTTGTGGAGTTTTGTGATTTTCATTTGCTAGAGGTAGCACATCGAAGTCTGTGCAGAGGATGCCATTTTGTCCGGAAGATTGGTGACTATTCCCGATCTTTGTCTGTTGCATTGGATCCACTCGCAGTCTCTCAGCCTCTCGAGTAGGAACTTCTCTTCCCTTGTCCGGATTTAGACGCATTGGTTTTAAATTGTCTGTTGCTAGGTCAGTGAGTTCCGATTCGTTAGCAGAAAATAGGTTTCCGTGTGAAGAAGTGTTTTGTCGTTCGACCGGTGGTTGGTGATATTTTCCTGACGCACGTCTGTTGCGAAGACAATACGTCTCTTCCACAATTCCTTACTCCAAATTCACTTTCAATTCTTCAGAGATGAAGTATATTTAAGTATTACTCCAGTAGTACAAGAATACAATAATCCTTAATCTACATATTTATGGAATTAGTTTGTTCAAGTTTTTTTTTGAGTTGATGGAAGTAGAGTAGTAGTCATGAAGTGCTATCCGGTGGTTGGGGACGTTTACCCGACGCACGTCTGCAGTAGCATAATGACCTATTCTCTTTCCTACAAAGTCAAACGATTTGAGTTATAGTATTTCTGTCCTGTTTAGTGAAGACGTATTTTTTTTTCTTTTGGGCTAAGTAGTTGCCTTAGTCCGCCGTTCCTTCGAAGTTGCTTAGGGGAGTGTCCGTCCCCCGGTATTTTTGATGAAATTTTTGAGATTTTTGAGTTATTTTTGAGTATTTTTGAGATTATAGTTATTTATGAGATTTTTGAGATTTTTGAGTTATTCATGAGTACATTTTTGGGATAGTGCCCGCCTATATTTTTGAGTTTTGAGTTCATTACATTTTTGGGATAGTGCCCGCCTATATTGAGTTTTTTTTTTGAAGTAAAGTTCAAGTTTAAGTATCTTTAAGTAAGTTTTTGAATTATTATTTTTGAGTAAAGAGTTAAGTTTTTGGTTGAAGTATTTTGAAGGATAGTGTAGTTTTTTTTTGATTTATTTTAGCTATTTTTAGTTTTTTTTTGAAGTTTAAGTTTAGAGTTTAGTTATTCAGTTTGAGTTTTTTTTTTGCTATAGTTTAGATCTTCTTTCATTAAGTTAAGTATTGTATTGAGAGTTAGTAATCTATCTTTAGAGTTTTGGAGTATATAGTTAGGAAGTTCATTTTGAGTTATTAAGTCTATAGTTAAGTTTAAATTCAATTTTTTTTTAAGGAATTATTTCTGGTTTAGGTTCTTACAATTTTTTTTTATATATATTAAGTCGCAGAGTCTCTAAGCACAGCTGAGATATGGTGCGACCACCAAATAGAAAACAAATTGCCGCTGGGGTGCAAGGCCAGGCAATAGACGTTGTTATTTCATCACCACCTGTACCACCAGAAAGGGGGGAAGATAATGCGCCCGCACAGGTAATAATTCCAGTCGATCCTGTTACTGATAGGTCGGCGGACGAAGACTCTGAAGGTCAAGTTTTAGACGAAGGAGGCACTGCTGGACGCGATGAAGATCGTCAAGCAGCCATACGAATGGTCGCCGAAAATTCTTCGTACATACAAAATGTAGTTTCTGCTTCCATCGAACTTCATCGTGTCGATGAACGTAGGTTCATCCAAGAACAATTGGCTCTTAGCCAGAAGGCTCTGTACGAGCAAGTCGCTAAATTGTTCAAAGCAAATAGCAACAAACCAGAACTTCCGTCTACTTCAAAAGGCATTCAGCCTAGATCGAATGCTGCATTTCATGGACCCCAGGGTCGCCCTAGTGGCGTTCCACAGAGAACAGTAGCTCGAGACATTACAATCTCTGTACCTAAAACTCAAGCGCCAGGTCAGCCTGACCTTGCTGATTTACTGACACCAACGTATGATCCAATACCGCCTAGGCCCACGGAACATTTTCTTCCTCCGGCGGCTATGGAACAAGGAGCTAGCGTTGATGATTTCTTGAAGCAACTAAGTGATTTCAATTTCAATGACCATCCTTCTTCATCGCCACTTCGACCAACACCATCCAACTCCAATTCCAATTCAAGGTTACTGTAATACCACAAGTGGGGAATCAAATTCGACAGTAAAGGTATGTCTGTCGATGATTTCCTATTTCGATTAGACCGAATACGATCTAGTTATGGCGTAACTTGGGATGAAGTAGTTGGAAATTTTCACCACTTTGTGGGAGGCAACGCGGAGTCTTGGTACTGGATGTACGTGAAAAGTAATCCAGACGCTCCTTGGAGAGCACTCAAATCGGCTTTAATTGAACAGTACCGAAGCCTTGAGACCGACTCAGAGTTGTCTCGTAAGATTGCTGATAGGAAGCAGTTGCCAGGAGAGTCGTTTTCTGACTTCTATGACGCATTGATGCTTCTTAACAGTCGTATGCGTGTTCCAAAGTCGGAGAAGGAACTTATCGAAACCATCAAGCTCAACGTTAGACGTAAAATGGGAGAGTTACTGATCACTTATAGTACCCATAGCCTTAGGCAGCTGGCCTATATTTGTCGCTTGATCGAGAAGTCCCTTGACCGACCGGAGAGCACGCGTGGCCCTTTTGTGCCGAACACGCAACGACCACCAGTGAGACGTTACGTAAACGAAGTAAATGATGAACCGAATATTGAATTGGCTGTTGCCACTCCAACTCAAATCGAAGCGCTCAAACGAGATCCGAGCCAAAATAAGTGCTGGAATTGCCAGGGCGTGGGTCATGGTTTCCGGGATTGTAGAGAGCCTAGAGACAAAGACAAGATTTTCTGTTTCCGTTGTGGTCTCGCTGATGTCTACAGTCCAGATTGTCCTCGTTGTGCGGGAAACGCATATCGGAACAATCCACCATCCGGGGGGATTCGTTCCGTGAAGACCGAACCGGAGTTTTAAAAGCGGACGAACCGTCATCTAAAACTCCTATATCCATATTAAGTAGAGATAAGAATAAGTTACCAGTTGTAAATGCTACAACAACACGTTTTATGAATTCTAACAAACCAACTAATGAAATTTTAAGAAAACCTTTCCACGAAAGGTTACAAAACTATTATGAAGTCCGAAAACGCATAGTGACGTTTCCGGAAATATCCAAACGCATTAGGCGCACTAGAGATCGATTTATTGAGAAACGAATTTTATATCGTAATATAGCTTCGACGACATTGGGCGATTCTGGTGATCCCCGTCCCTATGTCACCGTCGAGCTTTTGGGGGACAAAATACTAGGTCTATTAGATTCGGGGGCCAGTATTAGTTGTATAGGCAACGACGCCTTAGAATATTTATCTGGTAAAGGTGTTTCTCTTAAAACGATCGAATCAAGTGTGTCCACCGCGGATGGCAAGAAACAAAAGATCTGCGGAATGATTACGACCGACGTTAAGTACAAGGGTGTCATTCACAAAATGAATTTTTATGTCGTTCCGACATTGGCACAGAGACTGTACTTAGGCGTAGATTTCTGGCAGAAATTTAAGATTGCACCGAACATTATTTCGGGATTGTCACTAGACGTGACAGATAAATTGAACGATAGACTAGTCAACCAGGTTAAGCTGACTAGTGATGAGTACACCAAACTCGATCGAGTGATCCGAAGTTTCCCTTCGTTCACTGCCAAAGGGCTAGGTAAAACGAGTTTGGTTGAACATTATATAGATACAGGTGATGCCACTCCTATCAAACAGCGGTATTATCCTGTCTCTCCGGCGATTCAAACCCTGATGTATGCGGAATTGGATCGCATGCTTTCTTTGGGAGTAATCGAGGAAAGTACAAGCGCGTGGAGTTCCCCGGTTGTGCTAGTGCGCAAACCCGGTAAGAACCGCCTGTGCTTGGACTTTCGCAAGGTGAATAGTGTGACCAAGAAAGATGCGAGGCCAATTGCGCATATAGAGGGGTTGCTGGCGCGCCTTTCAGAAACACGCTTCATTTCAAGCGTGGATCTGAAGGACGCGTTTTGGCAAATACCGCTGGAGAGGAGTTCTCGGGAGAAGACTGCCTTCACGGTACCAGGGCGTCCCCTGTATCAATTTAAGGTGATGCCATTTGGTCTCTGCAACGCTCCGCAAAGTTTGACTTATCTGATGAACTTGGTAGTTCCTTCGGAGTTGCGAGACCAGGTTTTCGTCTACCTAGACGACCTTTTGGTAGTGTCGAAGACCTTCGACGATCACTTAAGAGTTTTAGATATTGTAAGTCGACGGTTGAGTCATGCAGGACTCACCATCAATGTCGAGAAATCTAAGTTTTGTTTTAGCGAGCTTCAGTATCTCGGCTATAAGGTAGGACAAGGTTGTCTGAAGGCGGATCCAGACAAAGTCGCCGCCATCATTGACTTCCCGGTGCCAACAACCACCCGCCAGGTGAGGCGATTCTTAGGAATGGCAGGTTGGTACCGGCGATTCGTCAAGGACTTCTCCACCTTGGCCGCTCCTTTGACCGATACGCTGAAGAAAGGCAAAACTTTCGCACTCAACGAAGATGCAAAGACTGCTTTCAATAGTATCAAGCAGGCTCTAACTACTGCACCTGTGTTGACTAATCCTGACTTCAATAAAGAATTTGTCATTTTATGCGATGCATCCGCGTCCGGTATCGGATGTGTTCTCTGCCAGCGGGACGAAGACGGGGCTGAACGCCCGATCTATTACTTCTCCCAGAAGCTGAACGCTGCGCAGAGAAACTATTCGGTCACCGAACGCGAATGCCTCGCTGCATTTTTGGGGATTCATAAGTTCCGTTCCTATGTGGAAGGGTATCACTTCAAGGTAATAACCGATCACTCCTCATTGAAGTGGTTGATGAGCCTGAAGGACCCTACTGGTAGACTGGCCAGGTGGAGTATGAGACTCCAAGGTTTCGATTTCGAGGTAGAGCACAGAAAGGGAACACTTAATGTGGTCCCTGACGCTCTTTCGAGGGTGTACGAATCTGATGCCTTAACGGCCGAAAGCTACATGGCATGTATTGCTCAAGTCGAAACCGAGGAGGTGCTCCACATTGACCTGGAGGACCCAGCGTTCAAGTCTGAAGAGTACCTTCAGCTCATCAGCCGCATCAAAGAGGAGCAGGAGAGATTACCCGACCTCAAAATTTCTGAGGGTTTCATATATAAGAGAATCAAACATTCAGTGGGAAATCCGTTGTTGGACGATCTGTCATGGAAGTTATGGATTCCGACAAAGTTGACGGAATCCTTGATTTCCTTGGCACACCGTCCACCAAGAGCTTCGCACGGGGGAGTGGTTAAGACCATTTATAGGCTCAGGCAGCAGTTTTATTGGCCAGGCTTGTATTCGCAGGTCAAGCAGTTTGTGGACAGATGCGAAACATGCAAGACAACGAAAGCCTCCAATATGACTTTGCGAGCGGAGATGGGGGAGAGCTTTAAGGTAGAACGTCCATTCCAACACCTCTACGTGGACTTCCTCGGCCCCTATCCCAGATCCAGAAGCGGGAATGTGTATATTGTCATAGTTGTAGACCAACTCACAAAATTTGTGTTCATAAAACCCCTTCGGAAGGCCACTGCTGTAAATGTTATTAAATTCCTCCGGGACGAGATCTTCCTAATCTATGGAGTACCCGAGAGTTTACTCTCGGACAATGGTTCTCAGTTTCTGAGCCACGATTTCAAACAGTTGTTGGAAAAGTTTGGAGTAAAGCATTACCGAACTGCAGTATATGCTCCACAATCTAACGCCAGCGAGAGGGTGAACCGATCAATTTTGGCTGCGATTAGAGCATATATCGACCCTCGACAAACAAATTGGGATGCCCATTTGTCGTCGATTAGCAGCGCGTTAAGGACCACGGTACATTCGACTTTAACAATGTCCCCATATGAGGCTCTTTTCGGCCAAAGGATGATAGAGCATGGTGCAGACTATCGCCTACTAAAAGACCTGGGTGGTTTGAACCATTCAGAAATCGATTGGTTGCCGAAAGTGGCCAAGATGAATATCTTGCACACATATCTGAAAACCGCTCTCGAAAAGACTCATGACGCATACGAAAAAACTTATAACCTTCGTAGTCGCAAGGTTGATTTTAAAGTGGGAGATATAATTTATAAACGTAACACTGTGTTGAGCGACGCCACTAAGCATTTTAATGCTAAGTTGGGGCCGAAATTTGTGAAAGTCACCGTAACAAATGTAATTGGTAATAACTTATTTGAAGTTGAAGATAATACGGGGTATAGGACGACGTCCCATACAAAAGATTTAAAAAGATAGTAAAGTGTGATATAAGCAGAGGTAGTTATGCCCGGCGCTCAGCTGTGCATGAGACTCTGTTTCCATTTATAGAAATTAAGTAGGTTAAGTTAATATTAAGTTATAAATAGGTATTAGCTCATATCATATATTGGGTATACCTAAGTCTATGTATATTATTTTATCAGTCTTCGTTTTCTTGTGTTTTTGTCACGAGCGGGGCTCATGTCAAAGTCACAAGCTTTGTAGGGAAGACTTTTGCCACCATAAGAATTGATAATGAAATACTTACCTATATCTGAAAACCAAAAATAAAATGATTACTTACCATCGTCGCAATACCAAAAACTCATTTTATTTCACCACATCCTACGACAGCATCAGCAAATATAAATCATACTGATGTAAACCGCCCTTAAGGCGCATAAAAATTCACCTAATGATTGAATGACGTAAACCTAAATTCCTCAAACTGTCGTTATACCAAATGACAGCTGACTCCTTTTCGCTATTCGAATACTTCCTGGCAGACAAACCTCCATCATTATTTCTCTTTGCCATTCAACCACCGAGCAGACAACATCTGCTACTTTGTTCATCACGGGTTATTAACAAAAAAATATAATCCGACTGCCCAACATCTACATTGGGTAATCTCAAAATATTTGAGGAATCAGCATCCATCAACACCAGGAAAGCCGATAGAAGGTAAGAAGAATGAATATTGGATACAGTGGAGTAGTTATTTAGGATTTATCAAGTTGGATTAGTGGTGTAAAAACCCCAATTCTTAAAGATTAGGTAGTCTTCTTGTGGTTTGGCAAAAATTCTTCCACCCCATCTTCTTTGTCCTTTTAGGTATGTTTAACAAGGGAAATCTGTAAAGCGGGACGAGCCGCGCCGATAATAGAATCCAAATTGTAATCAGAGATCACCGTGGGAGCATCAGACGCCAATCTTGGAAGCGTCCAACGCGGGAGCAACCCAACAAGATGTGCAAAAACGCATATCCAACGCGGGAGCATCACACCAATAATGTGTAATAAGAATTCACATTCAACGCGGGAGCACCTTTTAAATCGATCTACATTTGTGTTCTGGAGCACCTAATAATAAAATTAAAGAAACAGCATTTGCGAGGACAGGATTTATTTGTGTTGGTATTTTTGACCAGGAGTCAAATAAAGGATTTGGTTTTGGAAAAGTATTTATAACCAGTGGTAATCTACACGCTGGAATACCAGGTAACTGAGATATATACCTTTTTTTTTGCAATCTAAATACCTAAATCAGTGGAAGTGCTCCGAACGACAAAAAATCTGTGCCAAAGTGTGTGTGTAGTGCTCCCTACGCTTCGACCCTACGCTTCAAATTTTATGCATCGAAAGTTTTCTTCAATCCCTACGCTTCAAAGTTTATGCTTCGAATTTTCGATTTTTGTGATTTTATTCTGCAATTTTTCGAATTTTATTTATCCTTACGATTTTATTTTATTAATTAGTGATCTACATATATATGATTACGTCGTCATTATCGCCTTTTTGTGCGCCTTACGATTCTGTTCTGTAAGACCCATACGTTATATAGAACCCTACGGAACTTTTGGATGGTAATTTCCAGAATTTAACCTTGTGGGATCCTAAGGAACGTTTCAGAATTACCGCATAAGAAAAGATATAACAAAAAGAAAGTAAAACGCCACCGCAGACGGTTAACGTCAACGCGGCATTTTTGGAATTCTTTTTTTTGTCAACGCCCTAACCCTACGCACGAATTGGTTTCAAATTTTGTTCTGCATATTACAACCATCATCCTAATAGCAGAATCATATTCGACAAGCACGATAAGATACTACGCAAACGATACCTACCTGGATTTACCCATCCCGATACATTGGGGATAATAATATTGAGTGGATATACCTACAGTTTTTTTTGTTTTGTCCCTTCGATTACGCACAAATATGCACACCGACACCACGCACAATTCAAGAGCACATAATAAATAAACGCATAACATACACATGCGTATGAAACCTTATCGAGCGCACATTCAGCGCAACCAAATCTACGAGAGATAAAGATACTGTTCGCCGCAACAAACATATTCTGGTTCGTGCAGCGTTATTCGTCGAAAAGCAAATCTCTCCAGTGGAGTTATTTTGTGAATGCCGACCAAATCCCTGTTTGTATTTCGTCATCGTCGTCGTCGAATCTACGCAGTAAATCTTCTGAGATTAAGTTAGTTTTAAGATAGGATTTCCTTCTTATTTTAGCATCTAAGTTTCTTTTTCCTCTTTATGGATGTAAATGTGGTCATTTTTATTGAAAAGCCTAATCAATCAAATCAAATATCAGTGCGAACTATTAGTGCCTAATTTTGAGAAACATTTTATTTTCGAATCGAATCAAGAACAATTTTGTTGAACACGAGAACGACAGAGATCGCATAAATAAACAATTATTTAACCAAAAGAGAAGAATCGCAACGAAAAGAAGTAACGAAAGTCATATCGAAACCAAACATCAATGACCTACCCCAACTTTTTTTTTATTGCCCATACATTTTCATTTGACATATACATAATATAATACCTTTCATTTAACAGCAATTGCTTTTCAGCTAGTACCTGGACGAGAGCAGTGCACTACCCTCCGGAAGGTCTGGTTTAGTTTTTTTTTATTAAATTTCATTTCCATACATAATTACATTAATCATATACATATATATTTATTGAACATATATATTTCATCCTCATTTTTATACCTTTCCCTTCCCATCCTACTACATCTGAGTGACGGTGCCGAATTGGAATCGTACACGGAATCCTAAATAACGTACCCTTGGACAAACGGTCCATAATTTTTTTTTGAGGGTGCTTGGGTTTCATTTGGTTTTGTTGTTGGAATTTTTGATCGCGTAGCTATACGTTAAAGTTTCATTCGTTTTGCTTCGGGTTTTTGAGAAAAGATTCTTTTCGTTTGTTTTTGAAGAAGTATATGCATACATATATGCAACAGTCGTATGTAAATAAAGTAAATTCGGTAAATAAATGAATATAAGTCAATGTGATTAGCTTTGGTAGATAATTATATTATTATCAGTCACATTATTGAATGGAATCGGACGGAATCCGATATTTTTATTTTCAAAGAGACAATACGTGTTTGAAACAATTAATTTTTTTTTGTATTGAGTAAATTTCCGCTACATAATAATTACCTATCGGTCGCGAACAGTAAGGTTAGAAAGTAGTGATACTTTTTCGTGTCCTTGATAGTTTTTTTTTTATGACAGTTCGCTTAGTTCAGTTTTATATGAAGTTTAGTTATTCATATACTTTTTAATTAACAAGATTAAAGTTCTTTCAGACCATATTAGATTTAATTACGAATATAGTATTTCATGATTATATTTCTTTTTAGAAGTAGCGTATGTAAGATTTTTAGAGTTAAGTTAAGTAAAAATAATTAAGTTTCTTTTTAAGAATTTTGTTATTTAGATGAATAAATAAGTTAATTAATACGTTTTATTTTATAACGTTGATGAAAATTTTGCTTTTCATTTTCTTTTTGAAGTTTTGAGTCGTGGACTTCCTGTTATTGAGACAGGACGTTTGGAATTTATTATCCTTGGTTGTACATAGTTATTTCTGATGGACTAAGGTAATATTTTCGTGGGGGATGGGACATTTCGCTGAGTGAACAACGTAGGAACGGACAGTTTAGGATGGTAGCAGTACGCAACGGAGTTATGTGAGCTAATGAGTTTACATTGCTTGAGTTAGATTGGAGTTAGGAGTTTATAGGATGTTTTGGAGTTAAAGTAACTCGCTTCGGCGGGTTTTCTTTGGTTGAAGGGGTTTCGTAAACATTAATTTAGATTAGGGTCATACACGGAACCATGGATCCAGTGGTGAAGGAGTTGGTATAATTCCCTCTTCATTGGATATGGGTGGGTTTAGAGACCTTGGGGGTTACATTTCCATCTTCAGTATCCCCCCCCCTCTTTGGACAAATTCAGTCACCCTGTCCAGGAGATCTTCCTATATTAACCGATACTAGGGAAGAATAGATAAATAGGGTATCGCACTATTAATTACATCATTATAGTGCACAATGGTAGCTGAAGGGGCCATGTAGATAGAGATTGTTTATTCGAAAGAGACGTCATTTAGGGTGTTTAAGCTTCAACCGGTAGACTTGATACCTGTCGCCACAAGCGGTGTTTGTATGGGCAGCCCTAGGATTCATAGAAGTAAAGGAGGTTCGGAACATCAGAACCATATGGTCTGCGATATCAAAACGAGGTAACAACCGTCGTGATCGCATTGCAAGTTTCCACCCCTGGACTGAGCATGGCAGGGTGAAGCGCAGGCCAGCCGCGGTGCTAGATCCACGACACCCTTTCGCTGTCCGACGACTTTATAGACCTTCGATTGAGGAAGCTACTCTTGAGATGAGTGTTCTATGTTGTCGTGGGATTGAAGGGGCATGATTAAATGGAATGTAAGGATGCAGCTTCGGGACTCTTTCGGACTACGAACGGGACATGTACGTACTAACCTCGTCTCTATAATTGCCTATTTGGTCGGGAGGATACGTAGGTATGTCTCCTAGGTGTTCACAGGACTAGGCGTGGTTCGAGTTAGGAAAGTATATGATCTTGTTTAAAGTTCGTGGAGGTTTGTTAGTGGTTTTTCCAGTTCAGTTTAGTTATGGTTTAGTAAGAATTAAGGATACCTGAACATCGGAGGTATAGGAGAGAGTGTGGTCTGGGGGCTAGCCTTCGCCTAGTTATACGATTCTAGTAGCTTGATCGGGTGTATGACAGGTGGGACTAGGTCTCAGCCCGCTCGAAACATTTCGGTAGTGAGATAATTCTTGAGTTAAATTTTAGTTTGAGGTTTGATGCCCTTGGTCCGAGGTGACTTCGGGATCAGTTTTAGTGCTTTGGTCTATGTCTGGTCACATTAGTCACAGGTATGGTGGTCTGCCGTACACGTGATTGAATGGGACCGTCCTCTTACATTTGTATTCTGTTTATTATCTACGTTACAGGTGGCGCTCAACTTGGGCATAAGATTTATATGCCCTACCAGCCCTATTTGTGCGCTCAGATATAATTATCTTAGTTACAGATGGCGCTCAAGGTGAGGCTAAGTTTTCAAGTCTCATGGGCCCCGATTGTGCGTTGGATGATGGATAGAAGCATCTGTTCTGTGCATAATTTCAATTTCCATTTATTATCTTAGTTACAATACGGATGGATATCACATAATAAATTGAACAATTTTAAACTTCATACAAAAACATACCTCCTCCAAATCAGGAAATTCAACGATGGAATCTATTAATTCCTGCGATGCATTAAATTTTTCATCAGCGTTGTTCGAAGAATAATGAAAATGATTTATCAGTGAAATTGCCAGAACAATACATCCAATAAGCAAAATGCACGCTAAAGTGCATAGAAATACAATTCGTCTCATTACGATGGTTTTTTATTGTTTGCAGGAAAAAAAATTTAACTTTTTGTTGGACTAGATAGATACTTTTGTATATCCACATCAACTGACCGTTGAGCGACAAAAACGTTTTCCCTAGTGAACCACTGAACAAAGTTGGAGCTAGCGAAATATAAGTGTACTTATAACTCCTCTATATCGGACGGTCAGGTAACTGATGTCTTTTACCATGGATGTTAATATGGATATGGTTAAACAGTTTGCTTTATTTTAAAATTGCGCAAGAACAACTTGCACTTTTTTTTTCTTTTTTTTTTTTGTTGTTGTTGAATCCGGAAATGCAAAAGTTCCATTTTTTCATCGATGCAAAAAAAAAATTGGTTCAGTCAATTACAGATTCAGACTGAAAATGAAAAGCATCTGTCGTGTTAGATTGCGCGATACAAAAAGTACTGATTCACGGAAATATTTTGTGAATTGACGTTTGAAATTGTGTTGCATTTGATTTGATATTTGATAGAGTTTTTGTTGTAATGTTGTCAATATTATCGTCATCAAATAATTAAGGGGCTTGAAGGAAAAAAAAACTACCAACAGTGCAGAGGAACTAAATGATCAAACGAGCGGAACAAGTACACGTAAAAGACTTGTCGATTGAAAAGCGATTGTCAAAAGATTTACTGTCGACAGAATAATTTGCATATGGTTATTGGTAAAGCGCGTGTTTCTTAACAGCTTAAGCTTTTAGATGAAGTAAGATTGGAAAAAGATGAAAGATGAAAATGTGATTTAACAAACAATATTTCACAATCAATCACCGTCATTTGTGTTAAGGCATACTTAGCAAAATTAGTATAATTATTGTTACATATTCAAATTAATTTGAAAAAAATAAAAAATTATAATTAATATTAACACTATGCTGGCGCTGGGTTGAAGTTTTTGTACGTAACGGACTTGACTTTGTATAGCTAGAGGCTTTTGTTAATCAATTCTTTTTGCCTTTTTTTGGCAAACAATATTTTTTTTCAATTTTTAGTTTATAGATATGGCTATATCGTATACATTTTCCAAGTTGTAATATGACTTTAGGGGTTACAATCTTTGTATGTGAGGTTTTACAGTTGAATTAAAAATAAAATACACGACTGCGTTCCTACTTTCTCTGTCGATGCGATTTTTACTTGATCTATAGGGCAAGTATTGGTTTCATGCAGAAAAAAAATCGAGGTTTTAATCAAACATGGCATAACGATGATAGAGAAACCCAATAAAGTAGTTTTTGCCATACCGTCCGTCGGTCTGTCTGTGCGGATGTGCGTCTGTGCGGATGTGCGCTTTTTCACGTCATTCTACAAGCTAAACGACTTGACGGATTTTCTTCAAACTTGATATTTAGCAGTTTGAAGAAAAGCGATTGTCGAGGTTTTTTTTTATTTCGTTTTAGCCCGGCTCAAACTAGTACCTTTCAAGTAACGGATTTTTTCATTTGAGTTTTGCTCGAAAACGGCTCTTAAGATTTTAATTAAACTCGAAATTTAACTTACCTAAGATATTTCTAACAAAACTGCGTTTTTTGTTTTTGGGTCAAATGGTCGTAACGAAAATCAGTTTTAAACTGCTTTTTTTAAATGGCCGTTTGACGTAGTTCTTCATAGTTTTCTTTAGGATGGCATTGCAATTTTTTCAGTGAAGCCTTTCTAAACGGTGGCTCCCATACAAAGAACCGTTGAGTTTTAGCTAACTTTGTTTGGTTTTTTCTAATTTGCTCGAAAATGGCTCAAACGATTTTGATTAAACTTTGCGTGTAATATTCTTTTAGTGTTCTTAAAAGAACAGTGTTTTTAGTTTTTGGCTAAAAATACAAATAACGGGGATCTCGTCTTAACGGCTTTTTTCAAATGGCCATAAGTTGCCAACGGTTGTATCGAAGTCACTCAAACTTTGTTTTGTAGAATTAATTACAACTTCTTATTAGATGGCATTGCATTTCTCAGTTACTCTTTTTTGAAACCACTAGATTTTGGCCAATTTTTTTCGTTTTTTTTTTTATTTGAATAGAATAGAATATAGAATGCTTCGAAGAAAGCTGCATTTTTATAGTTTTTGACTTCAAATGATAATAGCGGAAATTTTAACAGTTTTATTAATTTGGCCATAAGTGGACATTTATATCATTTATAGTACCGTAAAGACGACATCTTAATTGTTAATATTAAAGATTTCTTTACGTTAGCTCCCGGTTATCAGGTTTTCCAGGTTTAGCAAAAAAATTTTTGGTTTTTACCAAATTTTTCAGAAATTATAGTTTTTCAAATTGCTCGAAAAGATTGTTTTCATCTTAATTTTGCACCCACAGAGAAAGTACGTTCTACCCAGTCGTGCTTTTTATTTTGATAATGAGCCCAAACACATTAATACACCCTTAACATGAGTTAACACATTACGAAAGCTTAGGAAGTTTGAATGGAAGATAAAAGGAGACACCGATATGCATATTGGTTTTGAATATCTGTAAATCACAATGAGAGAGAAAAATTGAGCCGGTTAAAGCATTTCAAACATTTGTAGCGCGGCAAAAAAAATAGTCTCTATTCTTAACAATACGTCCGAAGCTAGGCTCGAGATTAAACTGATTGGCTTTCCTTGCGATGTTTTGTTACGGGAACATCGTTTAAGAGGAGGAGTGCATCTGGCTATTTCGCTGGCGCACTGTTTATAGAAGTAGCGATAAAACAAGGTGAGACAATACACACTATGGCGATGTTCGAGTGAAGCAAGGGTTTCGGGAATGGTTCTTTCACCTATTAATTTTAAGGATCTTTTTTGAGTCCTATCCAGATCCAGGAGGCACAAAGGATCACTTTCCTAGGTATCGAGCGATGATATGCTTTGTAGACTGTAGTCAGACCAGAAGGGGGAAAATATTTCTTAGGAAACCTAATCATTTTGCGGCATTTTTGGCGACGTCAAATACGTTATCGTTCCACAAAAGAAGGTTTGTAATTCATATAACCAAGAATGAAAATCTGTTCTGTTTCTTTGATGCAAGTGCCACTCATGAATAGTGGCATCGGGAGTAGGTTATGCTTTAAAATCGCAAATGACAGCATTGAGTTTGAAAAAACCGTTAAAACCCAATTTTGCGTTATGCGTATTAGAATTCAAATCTTAAAACTTTCTGAAAACATATATTTTATTACTTTTTTGTAATTTTTATCAGAATGCAAGAATTTGAAAAAAAAAACTAAAAAAAACTTTGAAATATTCCAAAATTTAAAAAAAATTAGGTCAAAGTTACATAGTATCTTCACTTGCCAGACCACTAGATATACCTGAGTGAAGCAAAGTTGCTTCAACGGTTCTACGAAGAAGGAATTTAAGTCAATTTAATTTAATTTTGCATGTTCCATCGGATAAAAGAATGAGTGGCTCAAGGAGAAAAACCAATAGAAAGTTGTGGTTCTACCCAGCGAAACTGCAAAACAGTTTCAAGGTAGAAAACACATCGTTTGCTTACAAAGTTGGCCAAAAACTGTGGCTGTCTGGAAAAAAGAAGTTATCATCTTCACTGCACAAACAAGAAAAAAAGAGCATTTTTCAATATTTGAATATAACGTTGGGCGCCAGTTAACGAACTATTTTGAATTGAAATAACTTTTTTGAAGGGATTATTACTATTTATTTGGTTTCTTTTTTAGTTTTGTTTATTGAGATCAATAACGTAAATGTTGTCTTCAAAAGTGTTCCAATACAAAATTGTGGGTAGAAACTTACAATATGCTGGCAACTTGGCAATACAATTCAAGCGCTACTTCAAGAATGCTTTTTATTTAAAGCTTGTTTTAATATTATTTTGCAAAATCATATACCTAAAGAAATGATGACATCAATTCTATGGTAAATCTAACTTCCCTGACCTACACAAAACTTTCGTAGGCTTGTAGCGGAACAAATTTTGCGATCTGTCCTTCTTCTTTTTTTTCAAGTTAATTTCGTTCGGCGGCAAACTAGGCTACCGGTTTAAAAACTTTAAACATTTTAATTGCACACTGGCTCAATGTCAACAAAGATAATATAAACTAATTTGCATAAAAATAGTAAAAGAAACATAAGGAAGTTTACTTACTTTTAAGGTGTTTGAGATCTTTCCTGCTCTTGCAACAGCTCCACCCAGTGTTGACGGTGCTATAGCAAAACAATTACTATTTGCAATTAACACTCCAAAAATTGTTAACAACACTTTAAACAATAACATAGTCACTTTACACATTTTTTTTTCTCAATATTTTTAAACCACAATGGGATCACTTCAAGATGAGTCGTAAAGGTAAACAAATAAATTGGGCGGGCAACAAAGGTGATGCGTCAACATAAACACACGCGGCTCGGCTATAGTAAATAAATAGATATTGAAATTAGATAAGTTAGTCTTATTAAAGCCTCTCTCTGTGGAAACAAAACGATGGACCTAACGGATACGTAACTATTGGATAATAAAAATACAAATCTGTGTTTGATTAATTGATACTTTTTGTATTGATGGATTAGGTTACAAAACACAAAGTATCAAGCGTTATCTGGACTCGTCAGTCGTAATCTATGAATGAAGGCTTGACAAAGTGGCGGCTATGGGCTTAGATGCATTTATAGCTGTGCCCTTGCATCTTTTATGCCGGCATGACAATTGTTAAATCCAAAACACGCATGTCTTGGGTAACATCATTATCGTGTTTGTGTTTGGGTTTATGTTATGCCTATAGCTTGAGCTTGATTGATATGCTCAGCTCGGAGCAAGACTTGTTTTTTATCGAAGCTTATTGAACAATTTTAAATCTCTGAGCGAAGAAAAGTTATTAAGGGTTTTTGGGGATGCATATTATTTTGTAGAAACTTTTTACATAACATACGAACTTGATTGAAAATCTGAAATCAAATGAAATTACAAAATTTATTGATCGATTGTTGCAAGTAAAATTTTGGATATATATGTATGTTTATGTATAAGTTTTAACTAAGATTTGGGCTTTCAAAAGTGAACAAAATTAAAGTTTTTATCAATTAAATTCTTAGTTAGTTAGTTCCTTTATAGTTCTATCGAAGACTTTTGGGAGATCTAAGATGTACTTCACCTTCCTATTTTACTGAAAAGGACCTACTATCTCAAACTGGTGATTCAAACTTCAGAGGTCAGAAAAAAGTTCCTTTCCCGCTGTTGTATGTATGGTTTGCACTTTTCGAAAAAATATTTTCATGTGAGTTTCGAAAAGGTGGTACTGTTGTACAATAATCAGTAGTTTAAATCTTAACTTTGAGATACGTCCTAAAATATATTATCTCTATGAATTCAAATCACTTCTTGTGGGATTTTTAAACACAGGTGTTACAGGCACTGGCAACTCCTTACTATCTAACTATAATCTATACTACACTAAATAATAAGTTATCTGTTCTTTTCCTTTTCTATTACAACGAATGTCAATAAATTAAAGATTTCCGGAAGCCATCTGCTTCTTTAAGGTGGCTTTACATGCAGCTGCAAGTGCAGACAAAAATGCAACAACAACAATCATAGTGCAGACGATGAAGATGAACATGTTCGTCTTCACTATAATTTTCAAGCTGCATCAATAATTTTCTTATAATCTGCATCCATGAAGACTTCTGCATTTTAGCCTTCCCTTTCTATCACACAAATAGGATTTATTATATTTTGCATCCTCTTTTTTTCCAGATCATGGCTTGCAGCTCCATGTAAAGCCGCCTTTAATTCTATCTTTCATTCTTTAACCATAATACGCGAAAGAAAAAGTAAGCAAGTGTCAAAACCGAACGAAAAGTTTCCTTCCGATTTGTAAAGTACATCAGTTGCACATAAAAGCCTTTAAAAATAAGAAGAAAGAAAGAAGAAGAATACCCTTTAGAAAAGAAGGAATGTCAGATTTTCGTACGTAATGTAATGTACGACTCAAAGCGTACATCACGTACGAAAAGGCAAGTGAACGAAACTTGCCGAAACTGAAAAAAATTATTATTATTATTATTATTATTACATAATATTATCTCTTGGTTTCGACACCATAAAGTAAGTCTAATTTTTATAACAACAAAGATACTCTTAGGAATTTTAACCACGATTTTGTCAATTAAAAAAACCAATAAAGATGTATTCACCGAACTGAAGTTTATTTTAATTGAGAAGGGTTACAAATCTTATAGATCCAAGGGATCGGCCACTACCACCTGTAATGGACACAAATAATAACAGGAAAGATTAAAAAAGGATAACCCCTTTAACATCTATCTTCAGCCGTTAGCCGACTCGCAATTCGTTTCAAAAACAAATTAAAATACGTTTTTGATATTCTTAAGAATATATTTATTGTGAAAAATGATCGGATGCTGTTATACAAAATGTTGACGCAAGGTTTAATTTTCTCAGAATCGACTTCCACTATGCCGATAAAAAAGTCATTTTAAACTTTAGAAGTTCTTTCAAAAGGAACAATTGAGTTTGGCATAATTATTGAAAAAATCATTGCATTGAATTTATTTTTATTTAATTCTATTATAACTTTCTTAAATTTTTAATCGAAAAATAGATTAAGAGGTACCCAATCACAAAATCTTTTACTTCAATTTTGAGGCAGACGTTACATAAAGATAACTTTCTGTCATAAACCTAATTTTCTTACTTTTTTACTTTTCATTTTTAATATAGACTTTTTGATGAGTTTTTTTTTTTTTTTTTTTGATTATCAAATCAAAAGGGCACTTTATAAGCGAATTCATTTGACCCACTCACAAAAGCGACCACTTATGTATTTTATCTTCGAAAATTCGAAATATAAGTTGATATTATGCATTCCTTTCGAATCTTCTACAAAATAAACCTGTTGTTCGCATCACTTCCCCATTGTCCATAACAACACTCAATACTAAGCTTAGTAGCCCCACTATAATAACTGATAGCCATCGAGATGAAAAAGAAAGTAGTAGATCATTATGTAAACGATCTGTCAGTGTTTATGGTAAATATTTATCGTTAATCAATGGGTCATTGAAAGCGAAATCAGGAGAATGTAACGGTCAATTACTTAATAACACAATATGCAACCGGCAAACGTGCCCACGCAATTAAGACCCAGTTTACACTTTATTGCTTTGCTATATGATAAGTGTAACAATAATTTTATTAAAAAACACGCAGTGTAAACACGAATGAGACAACAATTAATAATGACAGAAACTAGATCGTGCATAATGATGTTAGCACTCTGTAACATCCAACATAAGAAAAATGGCACTAATTTAAAATACAAATTTGACACCCGGAAACACCAACAATGACCCTTAAATCTACTTTTTACCGTTCGTTTGATTATGTAAACAAAAAGTGTAAAATATCAAAATATTTGTAATTCCACAGAAAGCATTAAGACATGTAATATTTATACAAAGATTCAAAAATAAAAAGTGCCCAATAAGCTAATAACTTTTTTTTCGTTTTTGAATTTGACGTTTGTTCACATTAAGTCACAGACTTACGAAAAAAAATGTACTGTTACACGAGCTCGGTTGGAGCAGTCTTTTACGTTTGGCAGTTATCGATTGACTGAGGAGGTAATTTGAAGCAATCCGGCTATGTTGATCATGGTTTTGATCTTACGGCTTGCAGGTCATTCCCACCACACCACACACCGTAAGTTATATCATTGATGTTTTGGAGCGCGCAAGTCAAGTGTGATGGGCTTTTCTGCATTGGAAGCTTGCAAAGTCGTGAGTTTACGACTTCATATTCGTATGCAGTCAAGTTGAGTATGCAGTTTATTCTGGCTTTATCGTTTACTCGTAAAAAAGTTTTGGATCAAGGATTTTCTGTAGATTCTGGTCTCGGCATTAGTACGGGTACGGGCAGCACATGGTGATGGCCGGTCAATATGAGGCGTATGCATGCACATTATTTGGCTATGAAATGTGTAATAAAAGTTGAGAAGCTTTTTTTAAACTCTGGCACTGGCACACGCCACTATGCTGCAGTTCTTCTTCTTGGTGGTGCCTCAAGTCAAAGTCATTACCACGAAGTCGGTGGTATTGTGAACCTGGTGTCTATGATAATTTATAGACTTAGAGAAGAGCCGGTTTATTTTGTATTCCCAATCTGTTTGTTTTCAGAAGATGGGCTTCTTTGGCAAGCTATGACCTCTGGCGATGTTGTGTAGTATTTGGTTTTGATGGTAAGCAATTTTTATAAATTATTATGCCACATCGTGAATGGGTTGAATGTTACATTTATGCAATAATATTGTGTGATTGAACTTATTTTTATAAATTAGTTTGAGCAATGCAATTTAGAAAACTGTAAAGTGTATTTATTGTTAAGTCTTAGCACGAATTGTGCTATCAATTGATAATTTAAAATGATAAGTTAGGGTAAATTGAGGGTCAAGGCAGAGTTTTTGGAATAAGGGCATCTCTAACTTTATATTGTTTGATGGACAAGACTTGTTTGCTGTTTCAATCACTTCCGCATGATACTTTTATTTATTAAATTTGCAAAATGTAAATAAAAACAACCTTGCTAAAAATTTTGGAATAATTAATAACTTTCGAGATTAAGTTGTGTATTTATTTATTCAAAAATATTTTATTATAAATCTATCTAATTAATTATGCATTTTGTTGATGACATTTTTCAGGTTATGTATATTTTTTTTAACTTATGGAAGCCCATGCAATTTATGTTTATGTAAATAATAACGGACTTTTAGAAAAAAATTAATATATGTATGCATCTTAAATTTGTTGAACGAATTCGCGCTTAAAAAAGTGTACCTAATCAACTTTAAGCAAAGAGTACAAAGACAATGTTTTCACTTCTTTTCTGGCGCAATTTTAATATTTGATCGGTCGAAGAATTCTTAGTTTTAAAATTGCGTTGGTAAGAAACAATTAAATGGCCAGGAAACAGTAAGTGCAGGTGTATAGAGTAGGTGATCCCTCAATAGTAAGCATAAAATAATGGAACTGATAATAAACCAGGACAAGACGAAGTACCTATGTATACACATATGTATGCACTTTCTAAAATAAAATGAATCCCACCACCGACTTGGTCCGAATCTGAATATTGACTATGCATGTAGTTACCTACAGATGATTGATCTACAAACCGTCACTTTGTGCTAAATAAAGTTGTCCAATTCAGTTTATCCTACCAAAAAATGTTCAATTAATTGGAAATTTTGAATTTCTCAGGTGATAATGAGCTGTCAATAACTATATGTACATACATAGCTGCCTTTAAGTCTATGTTTTAATTTTTCCCAGAGTCAACCATGGTTTTCTTGACGAATCCAAAATAGTTGTTTAAAAATGGGGTTTTCGGTTCTGGAAAAAGCACATTAGGGCTGCTGATTGTTTATTTGTCACAACCCAAAATATCAAAAGTTTTCGTTTTGCTTCAAATTTCTATTGACATTTTGAACACTCAGAAAATAGTTATAAGTCCATGGACATTATGTCTTTATCTATTTGAAAGTGGACATAACGTCTGTATTGAAATTTTGGACTTTAAGTCTAGTTCTATTTATGAACATTGTGTCCATTTTGAGCTTAGCTGAAAAATTGATTGAAATCATAGCGTGTATGCTGGATTTTTAATATATTAATTTATTTTATTCGTGCGAATTGTTTGCTTTTATTTTTTACATTATGTCAAATGCTTTTGTTTATGTTTATTTTTAATATAAATCGCATTATTAAATAATAAGCAGAAACATTTGTTAAATAAGAAAATATATATTAAATATTAAAAATAATAATAATATATTAAAAATAAAGCATTTGATATATGAGGCGTTCAGAATGATAATGGCCTTAAACCACTTTTAAATAAAGTGCACGACTGGGTCGGACAAACTTGCTCTAATGTGAGACAGTGATCTTGGAGTTTGAGATTTTGGAAAAAAAGCAGGGAAAAAACTATATTAAATTTTATTGATCACTTAAAAATCACTAGCTAAAACGTTTTTTGGAAAAAATCAAGCAAACCATATGATTTTGTTTCTTGTTAAGAATTTTAAGAAATTTTTTTTCAAAATCGTTCGACCAGTTTTTTCAAAAAACAGTTTTTTTTTCAAAAACTTTTCCAAAATATACATACATATATATTCCAAATTTTTTGTGAGTACTCCCACTTCTAGCACTTTGTAGTTTTTTATCAGAAAAATAAAATTAAAAAAAATAGACTAAACCATTTTTGGGAAAAATAAAAATAAAAAAAAATTTTAATTTTTTTCAAAAAACTCAATACAACCTTTTTTTGGAAAATCTAAGAATTTATATTATTTCGTCTATAAATGGGTTTCTACATTAAAAATTTCATCGAAATCCGTCAAGTGGCTTACGAGAAAATCTGATTTTAAAAAAACCGGTTCCTGACATATCTATTATAATCAAAACATTAAGTTTGCAGAGAAAACATTATTCAACAAGTTTTATCAAAATCGTAGGAGCCGTTTTTGATAAAAATTAATTTTTCACTAAAAATCGTATGGCATGTACCGTTAGTTTTAGAGTTAGAATGCTAATTCCAAAAACCCCTCTGTATAACGTCATAAAAATACTATGTACCAACTACCAAGTTTGAAGCAAATCGGTCCAGCCGTTTAGGCTGTAGGTAACTATACAGACAGACAGACATACGGACAGATAGACAGACAGACAGACAAACAGACAGACAGAATTGTCGGACCTACTTTTTTAGGCTTCCCTATCATCGTAATGTTATGTTTGATTGTCCAAAACAAATTTTTTTTTTACGAATGTATAACTTGCTTTATAGTACCTATAATCGCAAGTAAAAATTAAGTCTTGTTAACAATGTGTACGTACATTCTTTATCATTTGGACTAGTTTTTATAAAATTTGTAGCCTTGGAAATAATATTAAATCCCAATAAATCTCATGTGAACATTATGTAATGGTATACCTGTCATACGATTTTCGTGAAAAATTAATTTTTCTCAGATTTTTCTCGTTAACCACTTGACAGATTTTGATGACATTTTTAATGTAGAAGCCCTTTTATAAACGAAATAATATGAATTTTTAAATTTTTTAAAAAAAGATTTTGAGTTTAAAAAAAAAATGTCCTTTTATTTTTGGTATTTTTTCAAAAACGGTTTAATCAATTTTTTTTTTAATTTTATATTTCTGGCATACTCAAAGTAGTGCACTTCTTTTTTTCCAAAATGAACTTAAAGAAAAAAGGGTAAATGCATTCATTCATTTTGATAAAAGTAGATCATAATCAAACAAACAAAGCAAAATGAAAACTTTTGGGGTATGTTTTGACTAATACACAATCAACAGCCCCCGAACCAAAAAAAAAAAAAGATTGTCCTTGGTTAAACTTTAAAGAACAAAGCTAGTGGAAAAGCTTATAACACCCAACACCGGAAAAGAAATATGGAAACAAATAAAATATTAATACTACACTATTTTTATTAAATAAAAAGTATTTAAAATTATTTATACATATATTTTTACTAAATAAATTACTGTTAAGACAAAATGTAAAAAGTTAAGGAATAAAAATTGACATAAAATTGAGATATAACTATAGTTTTATGGCCATTCATCGTGCAATAAAAACTCGTCTTTTACAGTATGAAATGCCAAACCATTGCCCTCGGGGTTGTGTATTGATGGTAGCAGGACATTTCTCCAAAAAGACCTTTAAATTAACAAAAATAATAAACCTTATGTAGAAAATGTATTTAAGAAATATTATTAAAACAATAAAATACCTCCCCCTGACTAGTCCAAGAAATAGTTTCCAATTCTTTTTGGCTCCGAAATCATAAGGATTCACATAAACTTTGTTTTCTTTCAAAAAACGCTTCCTTTCCGATTCGTTAATGTGCGATTCAATGCTCGTCTCTCCTTTCGTAACTAATTTTGCGTGCCAAATGGTAAGAGATCCCAATGCAATAACCACTGCCACATTGATGAATGCCATGAAAATTACACCACGTCTTTTACTCAAGCCATCGGCAGAAATTGGTGGCGGTGTGGGAAGATTATGTTGTGCTGGCCGCAATCCATCAATGCTATCGTCATATTCGCTTATGTGTGTCTAAATGTTAGATTGGAATAAAATAATATACATTTTGCGATTTAATATGTTAATTGTTTACTCACGACTGGAATGATGTGACCACTTAAGTTAAATTTCACTGGCTGACCAAGAAGAGGCTCCACTTCTGACCAACTTTCCTCTTGTTCCAGCCACAAGTAGTTATATCCAATCTCCAGGCCAAGTATGATTATGAACAAACAACCGATCGTTGTGTAGACCATGTATAAGAAGAAATAACGGTGATTTGCATATCCAACACAATTATTTAGCCAGGCTGTAATGGAATTTTGGGAAACGATTAATGGAATTTCAGAGGATTGCTTAAGAAATCATTATTTTATTGATGAAAATTAGTTTTGAAAGAGTTAACAATCATAAAAAAAATGCACAATCCTAGGGAAAGGATTTAAATTTTTTGAAGCCGCTGTCGAAGAGTTTTGCAATGTGTGCCAAAGCGAGCCTTAATTTTTTTTATTGTTTTTAAATGGAATTTTAAATGAAAAACCTTAACTTAGCTTAAATAATTTAACAAAACAGGTTAAATAAATGTTTGAATGTACATGATACACATTAGCAAATAATAATTAATAATTAATTGTCTGTCGACTAGTATTGGGAAATGAGATCTTAAAAAAGTGTTGAACGGACGTGCTTCCTCTTAATGTTTACCATTAGACGATGAATATTAAACGCAATAATTAAAACTAGTTTTGCTGTGAGGTTGTTTATACAGCAGCGGCGGAAATTGGGGAAGGAAACAAGATTCACAAGAAACAAGTCTAATTGCGTTTACAACGGTTTTATTTTATTTTTTTTTTTTTTTGTATCGGTCATTGTCACTAAATAAAGCATCAGATGAGTAGGTAAAGGTTGAATTACGTCACTTCCTTTTGACCTTGCTCGAAAAAAGTTTTTATTAGTTAAAGGTTGTTTATACAAGGCTAGAGAACAAACCCTTGTACACAATTATTAACGACTATTTACAGTTGGTATCATGCTGTATGGTGTACCAATTGTAAATTGTAGTCGTATGCATTGTTTATTTGGACTAAAAAAAGGTTTCCAATGGGACCTACTTCAGAAGTCAAGTCATTTAGACATCTGTTTAATGCTAAACGGTACTGGTGCTTTTTACCAAATTTGTCTCTCGTTTCAACAAAATAGAGAAGCGGCTGGTTAAAGGATTAACGTAAAAAAAAACCAGCCAGCCAACAACAACAGTAGTGAGACAGGAGACAAAAGGGGAGGGCACTCAGTTAAACTATCTGGGAAGTTATTTGGTGTCAACAATAGAATAATAAAAGCTGGTAGTTTATTTGGTATCCTTTTTAAAATGTAGAAATCAGGAAAAAATTCGTTATTTGAAACTATTTGAATATAACGTGAAATTCTGTGCTTCTATTAGCTTGTAAACGTAAAAATGCGTATGAGCTGCGATATCAAGGAATAGAGAGAAGGTAACTGATTTCCCAGAATGGTTTTCTTAAACGACACTTGCAGGAAGAAACAAGGAGAGCCAACCACCCTTTATATCAAATCTTAAAAAAATTTGACACATTTCTGTTAGAAAACTGTGGAAAAAAAAATCACAAATTCAAGAAAACTGGAACGAGTTCCGAAATTATGTCAAGCCGCCTTTGGCAATATGAAACAAAGTACAATCGTGCAAGGCAAAAAATTCATACATTGATAAAGAGATACGCCGCAAAAAGCTGAGATTTCGGGAAGGTGCTTCAACCACCAAAAAAACGTCTTCAGATATGTCTCACGTCTTTCAAAAGAGTTATCGTACGAGCTCCAACAGTTGCAGATACTTAAACTTCTAACAACCTTTCAAAACCAACAAAGCCATTGGAATTTACACCAGCACCGTTTCTGTTTGAAACGGATTGTTTACTTCATCGTTAATAAAGGTGATCTTCTTTTTGCGTTACGGCAGCTACTCTTCGCAGCAAACCTACTAATCTGATAGCATAGGGCGGCAACCAACCATACTACATATGTGAGGAAGATTGCAAACTCTGGAAGAAGGACTTTGGATACACTAGAAGTTTTGTTTTTTCTGATACTTAATTCTAATTTCGTTCCACCATCGACTGACACATAGTAAGTTGATCTTACTAAACTCTATCGTCTCCTGCTTCGCAATAAATGGATGTTTTCATAGAAAAAAGTACTTACGGCAGTGGTGGTCCATCTTTAAAACACATTTCCTGCACACTGAGCAATGATGAGCTCTTGGAGGTTTCGGAGCAATGCATTTCTTGCACATGCTCACTGATTCAACCAAAACAGAATCCTACAAAAGAAAACAGATACTTGAACTAAGAATTGAATAGATTGAATAACTCAGAGTAACTCGACCTCTGGGGGATTCCCTGCAGGTGTTATTACAGCCATAACATAATGGAAAATTACATTGATTAACAGCCAATTGCCAATAATCACAACAGCTATTGAAAAGTTCTGGCTCCTCTCCCACCAGAAAGGCAAACCAATCCAGTAAGAAATGTATACAACGGCAGAAGTTAGGAGAGCCACTCCAACGACAAAGAACTGGATAAAAGGTTAGAAACTGTGTAAAAGGATAAAATAGAATCAAATTGAATAATTTTATCTTACCGGCCCTAATAAATAAGTGTAGTTATCGACGAACCAAAAAACTGGTTCCATCAAAACATCACTAGCATAGCTGGCATTCATATGATGGTTGTAGGTCAAGGAATGTAGACATGTTTTTATATAATTCCATCGATTTCTAAGACCAGATCTGCAAGGATTTATAAAATGTATGATGATTAGATACACCCCATATAAAAAGATGCGTTTTTATGATCATTTACATTAAGGATTTAGGAAGTCCTCGAAAGCGCCACTGTATTCTCCCCATATTTGCTAGAATAATGTTTTATTTTATGCTTCACACATGTTAATATTTTTAATTTGTTTACAAGTTTTAATTCAACAACAAATCTTAAAACTAAAACATATATTTTAAAAAAGAAATTTGTTTTTTGTTTTGATCCAACTGTTTTTGACAGTCATATGACAGTTTGATGACATACCATGATTTTATATTCACCATAGTTGTATAGGGTGGTTTCTTAAATTTTTTTTTTATTTTTTTTTTATTTTAAATCTATGCCTGTAATGGAGAATCTACTTTGTTCTGCATCTTGATTTCTGGAAAAAAGAAGGATACAACACATTGTTCGATAGAGAAGGGAGATAAAAATGCAGAATGATAAATCAAGATTATATCAAGAAGGAGAAATCAACATCAAGTCGAAAATGTTCATCTTGACAAGTAGTACGCATAATGTGTTTATTTTTTCACTCTTCTGTATAATGACAAATAGCTCTCTCCCGCTTTACTTTTGTAAAGCAGAACAATGTAAATCCACCATAAGACCAAACCTGCAAGCCAAACCGCAATCGTTTTCTAGAAAACACTACTACAAATAAAAATATATCCTTCGGACGTGTGTGTTTTTATTTACCACCTCGGCAACCATAGAATGTACCCCTTTAGAAAAAAAATACATTAATCAGCAATTACAAAATGTACTTCAAAGGAAGTAGTTTGGCTTTCCCTGAAAAAACAAAAACAATTAAGAACTTTTTTTTAACTGTGCGAAGAAGAAATCCAGGATGAATTGCAATCTTAGAAAATGAAAAAGAGGAAGCATATCAAGGAAAAAGTGAAGCCGCTTTCAAAATTGTGTGAGTTACACAGACAAAATCATACTTGTGTGATAAAGAGGGAAGGCAAAAATGCAGACGTCTTCATGGATGCAGATTATAGGAAAATTATAGATGCATCTTGAAAATTATAGTGAAGACGAACATGTTCATCTTCATCGTCTGCACCACAGACCATATACAGACCGCCAACTCGTACTCCTCTTGTCTGAAACGCCCTCGAAATATTTTTTCCTGTCTGTGAATACGTGTACATCTCTCTCTGTGCATTTTGTAATGGCAACTATACCTGTGTATGCCATTTATTTTTTAGGTGTGTTTGCTAAATGGGTTTTAAAGCAAGGGAGAGCGTCACACTCTCAAAATAAATGGCATATCAGCTGATTTTTAGCTTGGTGGCAAAAAGAGAGACCATATGGTGAGTTGGCGGTCTGTATCTTCTTGGTCCGTGGTCTGCACTATGATTGTTGTTGTTGCGTTTTCGTCTGCATTTGCAGCTCCATATAAAGCCACCTTTATACTACGTTTTCAGTAGGGCCGAAATTAGGATATTTGAAAATTTGCTAAAAAAAAGTGTTTTCATCTAGGTTTGCACATTTGATTTGACAACAGACTATCTTCATTCTTGTTCTTTTGTATAACCTTTTCATTTTTCGTTCTTGTTTTGATTTTTTTACTTCTGCCGTTGCCCTGGATTTTATTTCAAAATTGTTATTTTGTATTGTTTACTTCTGCCGTTGCTTTGCATGTTGGTTTGTTTACTTTCTCCGTTGCCTTGGATTTTGTTTCAAAATGAAATTTTAGAAAATATCTATTCAATTTTTTTCAAATTGATTGCGTTTGATTTCTTTTCACATAATTTGCAACCTTGATTTCTTCCAAATCAAAAAAAAAATTTTATTTTATTTTGCATGGGAAGTGGAGTCAAATTTGGAAATTTTCTACGAAATCACCTTTTTTGTTCTAATGAAAACGTATTAAAAGCCAGAATGTTTTTCATTGCTTATGATTTATGAGGTAATGTTAAAGAAAAGAGAGAGAGAGAACTGATTGTATTTTTTTAAAATAATATTTTTTGTGAATTGTGATGCGAATCATTTTTTCGATCACTTACATTGTTGGTTCATAAAATAAAAATATTAGTAATAAAAAAATCAACAATCAACACAAGTAAAAATTGAACTTATGGCCCTTTGTTCTGGTCACCCTTTTTAAATTCATTTCTTCAGTGTGGTGAAATGTTAGAAGAGGTTAACAAGCAAAAAAAGGATAAAAAGAGAACGCTTTTACGAACGACAACGAAAGTCCACGGCAAAAAATCAAAATAAAGTAAAGGGATTTATTTTTCTTCCAATTTATTAAAAGGAAACCGTGAGTATTTTTCAGGAATACTATCAGAAAGAAATCAAATCAAATTAAAGAAGAAGAATGGATATCGATACTGAAGGTATACAAATAAAATTCTAATGCGTCTTTAAATATCTTTATTACCTTAAAATGTTAAACCAATCTAATTACCCATCGAAAGCGGACAGCAATGCAAATGAAAATATTGAGGTCGCAGGACCTGCAGTCGCTGCTGCAGGATCTCAAGATGCCATTGAAATTGTAGAACCGGCCGGATCTGTAGAAGCCTCCGGATCCGAAAATAACATTGGAAGGAGAGCTGTACTATCAGCTCCCAGTAGAATCAGAGAACCAATTTCAAATGATGCCAGCTCCGAGGATGACGGAGAACCAAGTTAGACGATTCGCATAACTCCTTTGAATCATTATCATTAATTATTCCTTTATCCTTATTGATACAGTAAGTGCTTACATCATTGCTCCATGGGAACCTGATGAAGCTGTTCACATTTCTGATTCAGAATTTGACATCGAAATAGGTTTGCTTCTCTATTTTATTTAGTTTAAAGTCCTTCGAAGGGTAATGTTTAATTCTTATCCAGAACCAGACGAACGTGACCTAACTGAACTTGTTACTTTGGAACGTTTTTCTAATATAGACGAAGATGGTTCAGAAGTTGACACCGAAGATCGTGCCGCATCAAATGAAATACGTTTCGATACAAATCTACCTGCCGAACACACTTATTTGGGAAACAACATGAATCGTGTATCGGGAGTTGAGTATTTGGAAACGGGAAGAGTACATAGAATAATGCTATTTATGCATCAACACATTGTATTTCCCGGCGAGGTGCTGCCGTTCATGATTCCAGGTTTAATAATTGACTCAGACATTGACTCGGACAATGGTTTGTTGTTTGGAGTAGCGTTTGCCCATGTGCGATGTCCTTCGACACAAGCCATGTACGGGGTAACATGTCAAATATATGAGAAAGGAACTGACGAACGCGGAAATACGCTGATTAAATCCAGGGCATTGCAGAGATTTGTCACTGCCAACGATACCAGAAGAGAGTAAGTTGTGAACCTATTTTATAAAAAAAATGACGTCAACAATATGCAAGAGGTGCTAGGAACGTCTGCAAACTTTTTCCTTTTTCACAGCATTGTACCTAATCTGTACTTTTTCTAATTTTTGAACTGTTAAGAAGACCATTTTAGTGTCAAGTTTTAAAACAGTTTTCAAACAAGACTGAAGAATACCCAAGGCAGCCCGGACTTTATTCATTCTGTTTTGAACTTTAAGAATCAAACAACCACCATTAGGTATAACACACCAGTCATGCACAACAAAACAATGGAAGACAGAGCTTTTCATGTGTCTCTTTTCGAAGCATTAAAGATCAGCTCTGACCACGACACCAAATTCTTATACTCAGCTTCCTTCTTAAACACGAATGTTCACCGTTTGACCAATGCAGCGCCACGCTTTAATATCTACTCTTGTTTGTGGCAACCTGTTCTTTAGATTGAGACGTAGACAACGATTAATAAAAGACTTCTAGATATTTGTTAGATCGTTTTCACGTATATTTCAATAAGCCAGCGATATTTTTCTATAGTTTCGCACTGGACCAAGTGTTCCCAATACTCTACGAGCTTTTTTTCATTCTAGAACTGTATGCATCTGTTTTATCATTGACGACACATGACAGGATTAAACTGAGTAACCCCTTCTATGGCCATCTGTCTCACAATTACTTCCTGTTTTTTGATATTTTAAATTGTGAATTACTCTTCACTTCCCCATTTTATTGTGAACGACTGGGCAAGTACACCATTTTTGTAGGTTACAAAACTCATGTCAGCATAGTCAAAATAGCTTGTGAAAGGGTACTCCAGCTGCCTTACTGATTTATAGCAATTTGATTAGAATTCTGTTGTGTGAACTGTAATACTCCTGAAAAATCTACCCGTTCTCAGCCCGACTACATCTTCAATTACTTAAGGTGGCGCAAACAGTCCATTGTGAACCATGCCCTCAACCAACAATCCTCGCCAGCTAGCCCGGTCCCTAGCCAGTGGCCTCCAATTGCGCACAGCAAGTTGGTTGAGGTCGTTCTCCACTTGACCACTTGTGCCACCTTAGATGGGGTCTTTTAGAACTGCGTTGGCCTTCCGGGTTGGAATTGAAGACTCGTTGGGCTGGTGCGTTTTCGTCGATACGCTCTATGGCTCAGCCATCTAAGTCACTGTATTATCAGCTTCTTAACCAGTTCAATGTCGCTGTATAGCCCGTACAGTTCGCCATTGAATCTTCTTCTCCATACTCCATTGATACATACAGGACCGAATATCACCCGAAGAATCTTTCTCTCAAAGCAACCTAGCCTGTATTCATTCGATTGTGTCAGTGTCCACACTTCTGCCCCATACAGCAGGACTAGGATGATTAAGGTCTTGGTTTTGTATAGTGTTTGCTTGGTACTTTGAGAGAGGGCTTTGCTACTAAGATGACTTCTAAGCCCGAAGAAACAGTGATTGGCAAGAGTGTTTCTTCGACTGATCTCTTCACTGATGTTGTTCTGAGAGGTTATAGTGGAACCCAAATAAACAAAGTCCTTAACCTCAAAGTTATATCTGTCCATTGTGACGTTTTGTCCGAGCCTACGGTGATGATGTTCTGCACCCGGGAACAGCGCATATACTTAGTTTTGTCTTCATTTACAGCCATACCCATTTTCGCCGCCTCCATTTCAATACTTCCGAATGCTCCACTGACAGCTCGCTTCGTTCTTCAATATCATCAGCATATCCAAGTAATTGAACGGATTTAAAAAAAAAAATCGTACTGCTCGGTGTTGACATGTGAGTTGCATACGATTGTCTTAAACTTCGGTGTTGTTTTTACCAACCTTGACGGAGCAGCGCGAGTTCTCCATAGTCATCCTGCACAATCGAACGAGTTTAGCAGGGATGCCAAGAAGTGACATGGCTCTGTATAGCTCCTTCCTGTTCACGCTGTCATAGGCGACTTTAAAATCGATAAAAAGGTGGTGAGTATCGATCTGGAATTCTTGGGTCTTTTCCAAAATCTGCCGAAGTGTGAAAATTCGGTCGACGGTTGACTTACCGGGCCTGAAACCACACTGATAGGGGCCAATCAGTTCACGTAGGAAAGGGTTCAAAATCTCAGCAACGACTGCGTATTTACTACATTCCCACCTTCGTCTCTACAGGCTTCCGCTCGGGCTTTGTTACACTTGGACGAATGTTTTACCCTTTGGTAGAACTTTCGAACATTGCTTCTGCCGTAGCACCCCTCAATAGATTTAACCATTTGTTTTTCAAGTTCTTTCTTTTTCTTTCTGAAAAGCCGATGTTCCCCCTTTCTCTTTTGCTGGTATACCGCACGGGAAGCGGTCTTGGCAGCTCTGGTTCTGGCCGAGCCTGGTAGGCTTCGTTTTTGGCCACGTGTGCGATAACCGCTGTCCACTGGTAAGAAATCCACGAACATGACTTGATAACCACAATAAAATCCCACTTGGTGCCTCTTGAAAGTTGACTCGAATTTGAATTGTTTACAGTCCGTCTGCCTTATAGCGCCAAACAAATAATAACCTTGATTGTAACAGTGGCTGCTTAAGCAATTAAGCTTACACTGATACATCTTGCTTTCCCAAATCCGTTGCATGTATTAGGTTAAGTCAATTCTATGTAAAAATCGCACATAACATGTCTACCACTTGCAAGCTCTATTTTATTTGAAATGACCTACTTTTTACAAACAGACGAAGCAGCCGTCTTACGATAAACACAACCTACTTTTGCCTCCCACCACCTAAAAGAACACCTTTCTCCCAGAATATTTATTAATTTCACTTGCTTCCATCCTGCAGGCATTTGGAATACATAACATCGGGACCTCATGTCAAAACCTTTGGTCATGTCAAGATTCTACCTGAGATCAGTTTACCAGACCCTCTGGCTTCGATAAATATAGGAAGCATGAACCGATTCCGTGATATACCTTCACTCGAAGGTTACTTAACAGATTTCCGTGCCACAACAACTATTTGGCCAAAACATGTCTTCAATCAGTACACAATCAGTACAATCATTGAAAAAGTACTCAAATCTTTGGAAACACACAAAGTGCAATCAATGCCAGCAGATCCCACAAGACTCTCTTTTTGGCTAAGTCGAAATGCTCATATTTCCGAAGATCAACTAAGTAAGATTTTCATGACTGATTGTGTAAATATTCGAATGAGGATGATTGCTGATTCATTTAGTGATGTGAGTTTCAAAGATATTTTTGTTTGTTTTAATAACCATATTTCAAAACTTTTCTTTTATAGGGTTCCATATTTGTTTGTCGAGTTTGTCGCAATCCAATTGCACATTGTCGGGAATTGTTTGCAATGTCAAAACATGGCGTGCAGTCACAGTATTGTAATTCATGTAAGATTATGATGTTTTGAACTTTGTGTATGTTTTAACTTATAATTTTAAATCTTCCTAGCCGGATATATTCATGAGACAAATACTGTTTATAAAGTTTTTCCAAACGCTATCACCTTTAGTGGCGAGCCGTCGAGTGAATTCAGCTGGTTTCCTGGGTAAGTATCGGTCTTAGAGATTGACTTTGACTTCAAAAAATCATTCCTTTCAGATACGAATGGCATATAATTGTGTGTAAAATGTGCAATCGCCATATCGGCTGGCAGTTCCGAGCAAATGGAGAGCATCTGAGTCCAGTTTTATTTTATGGAATAACAGGTGCCAGTGTTAAGGTTTCCAAGAAAACCGAAACAAGAATAATGCGAAATAATCTCTTCAGCAATTTGTTTCAATTAATTGATTTGTAGGTGGTACGCCTACGGTCTACGTTAATATTTATTAAATTAAAAATTAAATTGATTTGGCAATTGTTAATTAATTAATATGTAATAACAACACCATACATACATTATGTAATTATACATTTTAAGAGATTATTTTTTAACTAATTTTATTAATATTGTACATAGTTTGGTTATAAGTTTGATTTATAAAAATATTTTTTTTATTACGAATATATAATATACATTGAAGGATATATCAGGTTTTGAAAAATCTGCATTTAATGTTATAAAAAGAATATAAAAACAATGAGAAATATATATATATAAATATATGTCAGACAAAAAACAAAGTGTTTAAAGTGAAAATTAGCATTTTATCAAAATCCGTTGGCAAGGGGTTGGCATTTATATAGCAGCTTCAAAAATGTACGTTTTTTCAGGTTCATACACGAAACAGGACCGATTTTAATTTGTCTCTTCATAAATGATCTTCCTAATGTTTGCTCTAATGTTTCTTTCCACCTTTATGCTGACGATGCCCAGATATACTTGTCCCGTCCAATAGGACTGATTGAAGATCTCATTGCTAGGATAAATGAGGATCTGTTGAGTATTTATAAGTGGTCAATTTCCAATGGACTGAGTGTTGAGAATTATGTAGGATTTTAGAGACTTGAAATTAAGTACTAACAAACACAAGTATATTTGAACAAACAATTAGGTATCTTTCTTTATTAATTGAAAGTTTGTATTTTAATAGAAAAAATTAAATGAACGTCTTTTATTTGTAGCAAGCAAAAATATAATGGAGTTGAAAAAACAAAAAGAACGCACAAAAATTATCAAATTACAGACTACTAGATTTAACGAAAGAAAAAACTACAAGCTACTAAACTTAACGACAATGAATTTCAAAAATCAATTAAAGAAACAACAAAACTCAATACTGAGTCTTAATTCCGAAAAATCTCAACTGATTCTTATATCCAGGAAGCACTTTGATGAAAATGATCTTCCACCAGTTCTATTGAACGACAGACAAATAAAGTTTTATAACGTAGCGACGAACCTTGGTTTCAAGATAAATCGATCGTTCTCCGGGACTGACCACACAAACTACGTGATAAGCCGAATTTATGCAGGTTTGCGAAAGCTATGGTTATCTTCCAACTTTACCCCAGTGAACACAAAGCTAAGTCTTGTCAAAACCCTGTTTCTCCCTATCTTTGATTTTTCATGTACAGTGTACTGCAAACTTGACTCGCACTCTCAACATAAACTACTTGTTGCGTTTAACGATACAATAAGGTATGTTTTTGGGCTGCGTAGACACGATCATATAAAGCACTACCACAAATTAGTACTTGGGTGCACTTTTCAACAGTTTCTGAACGTCAGATGTTGTCAATTCATGCACAGACTTGTTAATAGTCAAAATCCAGAATATCTTTTCGATAAAATTCAATTTGCCCAATCCGCTAGAACACAAAATATTATAATACCCCGTTTTACCTACTTAAACTCTTCCAGCCTTTTCTTCATTTACGTTACCAGGCTTTGGAACTCGCTTCCCACTTCCGTTAAGCAAATAATTGGCGCAAGCAAATTCAAAGGATCTGCTTTAGAATATTATGTACAAAATTTAACTCAATAACAACTATTTTCCTTCTCCCTCTCTCTCTCTCTGTCTCTCTCCTTCTCTTCTCTCTCTCTCTTTCTCTCACTCTCTCTTTTCTTTCCTTTACTAATTATTTCTCAATACATATACTTTTATCTTCTATTTTTTAAACCTTTTTGATTTTCTTTTTAATTTTGCTATTAATATTTTTTTATTTTATCATTGTTTATTAGTATATTATCTTTTTAAATTGTATAATTTTTCATTTGCTATCATTGCCATGAATAATGTACCAATAACTTGTACTATAAAAGACTACGTCTTATTTGTACTCACCTATACATACCATAAATAAATTGAAATTGAAATTGAACAGAAACTTTAACATAAAGAGTTTGATAGACGGGTTCAGTAAACATAGTTATAGTTTCAAATAAGGCTGGCTTTTAAACTATGTATCACTAAAGATGTCCGATGTTTCTTGTTCATCATTCAAAAGCATCAGCAAATGTCGTAGAAAGTTTCTGGAAAAAATGAGATAAAAAATATTAAAACAACAAAATTCAGCGTATAGCACTTTTAATTGGAACATATCGCACCTCCGGTGTAATATCGACACAATTGCAGTTTTTTTTTCTGAAATTGAGTTAAAAACGCCATAATTCCCCAAATGTCAAGTTTTATATGTTATCTGGTAAAATCGACTGAATAGTCAGCTATTTTTAGGACTCTTGAAGTCGATCCTGTTGGCTTATTTTAGGACGTTTTTTGTATTTTGAATAAGCAAGCAAACTTTAAACGTGATTCCTCAACATTTCAGAAAATTGCATTTACGTCGTTATTACACCGGAGGTGCGATATGTAAATGGAACCAGCAAGCCTCTATTCACGACCATTATTGAACAATATGCGCAGGTTTTTTAGGGGTATTGACACCAGCCCCCAAGTACACCTATAAGTAATGCGATCCATCTAATAAAAGCAAACAAAGCAACTGGACTTGACGGTATATCTGCAGAATTCCTCAAAGGGGACCCTGAAGTAGCTTCTGGTGTTTTAACTAGTTCGATCTGTTTGGGAGACGGAAAGTTACCGAATGGACTATAGTTATTGTAAAGCTATCTAAAAAAAAAAACCTCAAAACCTAGACCTTTCGGTCCGTTTTTCTTTCCGAATTTAATGGCAACTGTTATTCTCGAGAGAATAAAGTTCAGGATCGAATATACGCCCAGTAGGCATCAAGCGGGTCGATCATGACGACCACATCAACACCTTGCGAATCACCCTTGAACAACAAACGTCAAGGAGTGAGACAAGGAGATGTCTTTTCACCAATTTTGTCATTACAAGCAATTGATGATGTGATGACTGCCACGTTGAGTACAAATGTACAAATGAAAGACATGGTATCCAATGGAGACTATTTGACAAACTAATTCATATAGATTATGCTAACGATATAATGTCTCATGGCAAACAACACGGCAGGTTTGTAAAAATACATCAGTCGCTGTAACTGAAAGGAGAAGTGTCTGGCTTAAGGATCAATACTTAAAGGACAAAAAAAAAAAAAAACAATGTTAACAATGGTTAAAACAAAGCCCGCTGTGCACTTGGAATCCTTTCTCCTGTGTTGAACTCCAACAAAATATCGATAGGCACTAAGTTGAAACTGTTAGAATCCAACGTTAAGTGCTGTTATAGGCTTCTGAAACATGGAAATGCTCTGCAAACATTTCGAGCTGGGTGCAAGCCTTCGTTAACCGTTGTCTGCGGTACATTCTAAAAACCTGACGAATGGAGAACAACTTGGAGGTCGCAAAACTTTTCGGGATCCTTAATGAAGCTGTCACTCATGGGGAAGTACATTTTTAGTGATAGAAGACAGCATTGAGTTCTTGAAGCACCAAATTCCACAAGGTTGATAGTTCCTTATTGGACAAAACTGTCAAGATCGGAATTTACTGAGCTTATCATATGCTGCAGTTACAGCGAATAAGAGAGTTGTAAATCTGGAAACGAATATGGGAAGATGAGGGTAATGTTCTCAGCAAAACAATAATTTAGTGGATAAGAAGTCTTAGAAAAGAGATCATTTATAATGAGTCGGAGGCAGAAGGAAGCCTTGGGAATAAAACTTATTAAATTACTATGAAATTTTTTCTCGAGAGGATAAAGTCGAAATTCGATTCTGCGCTCATGAAGCAGCAAGTGGTGATTGACATCGGTTGATTATATGTCGATCACGTCAACACCTTACAAATAATCCCTGAACAATCCTCGGAGTATCAAACGCCGCTCTACCTTATGTTTGTCAATATCGAAAAAGCTTTTAATTGCGTAAATCCTGATGTTTGCTCAAGATCTCTTGATGCTAGAGCCATGATAAATTTTATTTTATAATGAACCCACACAAAAGGGGTTATAATTTCCTAATATGAGTTATCAGAGTGCGAGCATTTAGAAAGTGTGGGATAGGAGATAAAAGGAGGTACCAGAATAATATTTGGACTATGCTAATGACATCAAGAAGATTCAATGGCGAACTGTACGGGCTATACAGCGACATTGACTTGGTTAAGAAGCTGAAAATACAGCGGCTTAGATGGCTGGGTCATGTGGAGCGTATGGATGAAAACGCACCAGCCCGACGAGTCTTCAATTCCAATCCGGAGGGCCGAAGCAGTTCTGGAAGACCTTATCTAAGGTGGCGCGATCAAGTAGAGAACGACCTCAACCAACTTGGTGTGCGCAACTGGAGGCCACTGGTTAGGGACCGGCCGAGCTGGCGAGGATTGTTGGTGGAGGCCGTGGTCCACAATGGACTGTCTGTGCCACCTTAAGTAAGTAATGACATCTGATTAATGACAAACTGCACTGGTGCCAAATATGTCACTAGCTTCAGCAAAGTATGGAAGGCTCTGGCTTAAGGATTGACTCCGAAAGACGAAAATAAAGCACACCTGCCGGAACCAACAAAAGCAGACTATTGTGAGAGAGGAAACAATACAGTAAGTCACTCTGGGAACTTTTTTTTTAGTCGATGGTAAACGTCAACAACAAAATCTGTGCTGCTGTGGAATTTTCAAGATCCGGTGGCAACAAAGTATATCCGACAATGAATTGGAGCTTAGGACTGAACAAACAAAAGTAGAGCTGGATTTCTCAAAGCCTGCTAAGCTAAGCACTAGAATTTGTGGTCTTGGTCACAGCTGAGGTATCGTGCAAGGAAGGAGAGAAGGACCAGCATGAGTCGATAAAGAGTGAAAATTCGAAACCAAGACAAGCCCAAGTTTTGAAGAAAAAAAGTCCTACTTACCGTTTTACAAAATGGACAAGCCAAGAATGCAATATCCAGAAACACCTTCTCATCAGCTAGTGTGGTGAACCATTCCCTTATACAAATCGTATGATATACAAGGTTGCAATTTCGATTATCGCACGATATAAATGGAACTTGGTCATCCAACTGATAACAATAGCAAATATTGCAAGATTCTTCTGTTTCCTCGTTGGCCATGGGAAAGTAGGTCAATTCAAAAGTTCTCAACAAATTGGCATGAACATCCATTTCGGTGTCCCAATTCTTAAGTCCTTCACTAAGAACTGTACGAAGACATTCTACTTCACAGGTCGGTCCATAGAGATTCAAATGGACCGGTGACGATGTAAACGGATCGAGTACCATTTTCACGTATACTCTGTCTTTCAGTTTGAAAATTCTATAGCAGTCCTTGGTGGTGGGGTTTGCAGGTTGTACAACATAGCAGAGTTCATCGATGTCAGCTAAATTGGTATAGAAGTCTTTGAGTTCTTCAAGATACTTGATGAATTGCTCCAAAAAGTTCTTAATTGATGAACTGGAGGAGCTGAATAGTTCTTCCCATTGCACGCCTCTTGGAAAGCTATGATCAAAGAGTGTGTAGTTATTCTTATCGTCCAACCCCAGTTGAAAATAGTGCCCTTTGAATCGATCAAAATCGGTGAATCTGATGGTACTGCATTGGACGTTATTGAAGATTCGGTAGGATTCAGATTTTAGTTTGAGAATTTCATGTTGTGCCTCGTAGATAGACAAGGAATCGTCTATTTTGGAACTATTGGAGTTCTGCAAGAGATTTGGTAATTCTTCTAGAACTTGGATGACTGTCCAGGAAGGATCAAAACTATGATTGTCAAGGACAGTCACAGTAAGCCCATCACAGACACTGAGTTTAAGTTTGTTTACAGATGGGAAGTTTGGACAAATTATGTTGACACGATATCTATTGTTCTGGAAGGCCAATGTATTTCTTATTTGACTAAGAATTTTGTTATTTACTTCGTTACCTTGATTTTAATGTTACCGATGATTTCGAATTTGTTGGCGGTGGACTGCAAAAGGCCGGGGTATTTCAGCATCAGGTCTTTAAGAGGTTCGGAGTTCTGGGAACAATGATGGAATAAATAAGCTTTATTTTTTGTTAATAAATATGAAAACACACCATATTCAACAATATTGTACTTATAACATAACTTAAATTTGAAATGTTTCGAAGGGCAAACGACAATTATTTTTAAAATCAACTTGTAGCTGTCTAAAAAAAAACAATAAGTATGTGTGTTCAGAAATCAAAGGTCTTAGGAAATTCCAATTTGACATAATAGTACAATTTAGCTATGTTCCACATGTCTTACTCTGTGTTTTCATTTGGCCACAGGAAGTAATTTCGAAACAAATTTCAAAATTCGATTCCAGATTACCTCATTTCCCATAAAAATGCTCATTTCAATATTATCTCATTTCAACACAATTTCGGGGGAATTAAATTATTAATAAGGTGAAATTTCAACTGAATGAAATATAAGGGCAGCTGAAAAATCCAGTTATGAAACGAAATTACCAAACTGAAATAAAAACAATTTTTCTTATAACTTCGAAATGAGCTAGTTTCGACAGAAGTGAATACGATGATACAACTCAACTTAGATCAATTTTTGCGAATCTGGATTTAGAGGCAGATTTACACACAGTTACAAAATTGACATTCACTAAACGTCAACGTCAAGTGGAAATATATTTTTCTCATTGTGGTGGTGTGTAAAGAATTAGAATATTATTTATTTTCATTTTATAATTAATTTAAAAACAGAGCATCAACTATTAATTATATTTCAGTATCATCCGATAACTAATGAAAAATTTTACAAAATTGAATTTTTTTTTAAAGAAAAGCGAAAGGCTTTCCTTCAAAGATTTTGTGGAAGATGTTGTCGCATATCATTCAGACGAGTGACAAATTCGTTTAAAATATTACAAACCAGCTGTTAATGATACACACACAATAAAAAAAACAATCTCTTTTTGTTTTTTCATGCAACCAGAAAAATCGTGAAATCTAGATCAAATCTGAAAATGTCATTGAATTCACCATTAGTTGATGTATCGTGAATTAAAACAAGTAAAAAAAAACAACAAAGTAAAATATGCACATGAATCAATAAAATTTTCAAGGAGGTACATTTTTTAACTGTCAATTTTCACTTCCAACAGAACTCACATTTTTGCACTATGAAAAGATTTTATTCTCTCTTGATCTCTCTTTTCTGTCTAAACTACAAAATTTGTGTGTTATTGAACATAATTTGGTTGAAATTCGTAGAAATATGATGTTTTGGGAAGTAAACGAACGCAACTATAGCAAACCTTAGCTTTGTTCCACATGTTGAAAACAGGAAATTTCTACGAATGTATACGGAAGCATTGTATATGAAATCTATAGTAGTCTGGGGAACGCGGAAGAGATAACGGGGTTTGGAGACACATAGATGTCGCTGATAATTATCACATATTTAAACCTTTCCACCTTAATTTTCTCTCCAAAATGAGAAATTTGAAAAAAAGGTTTGGAGGCTCACGGTGTCGCCACAGTCGATCCTGCTATCCATATTACTATAGATTTCATATACAATGACGGAAGTCAATTATTATTAGCTTTGTTTGTTGAACTTTACCCAGGGTCGCCCCAGGTTTTCTTGACAACTCTTGTCAACAAACCTGAGTTTTCCCGTTCTCAAAAAACGCATTAGGGCTGCTGATTGTATATTTTTCACAACGCACAAAATTAAAAGTTTCCGTTTTGCTTTATTTGTTCGATTTGTATTTACTTTCATCAAAATAAATACATTCACTTGCATTTCATTTACTTTTTTTTCGAAAAAAAGATATGAAAAATTAAATACAAAAAAAAAAATACACAAGAAATGCTTGACAGCAAAAGTCACTTCAACAGCTGATTCGTTACCTCAACTCGCCCCAGCTAAATACCAGGATCGACTTCAGGGCGACCCCAGGTTTAAAAAAAAAGAGAATTTTGTATTGAGGGCGAGTTGAGGCATTGTATATATAAACTATAGTACTATCACCTTAGTTGCGCCATCTATCGACGAAAAACTAAGCTCGAGAATAATATGGGAAGCAACAACAACAATTAAAATGGTGGAAATTGTTGTTGTTGCTTCCCATGTTATTCTCGAGCTTAGTTTTTCGTCGATAGATGGCGCACCTCAAGTGGGAATACTATAGTTTATATATACAATGGTTGAGGTAATTCAAAAAACGCGCTGTGGCTACCCCAGGGTGACTTCAGGGCTCAACAAACAAAGCTATTGTCGTTGAAGTTGACGAATGAATGCAGTTCTTAGGCAAATGGCTATATTACTTCTGTTTTTTATTTAACTCGAAAACAAACCGATATTTGTGATTTTTGCAAGCAGTACCTAATAATTATTGCTATTAAGCAATATTTCAAATAGTATCGAAGAGTTTTAGTACCAATATTGTACAATAGTGGTTCAGCACTGAACCTCGTTTTAAAAGTCTTGATCCGTGAATCAGCTTTATTTAACCCGTGGAAATCGGTGGATTTACTCTTAAACTTAGATTTTGCAAACCGAGGTAAATTTTGGATGAAACACTGTTTTACAATTAATTAAAAAATTATAGGTATGAAATTTTAAACCTAGATATTTTTTCTTTATAATGTATTTTGTGGAAGTCCGATCTCCTTTGCAGGCAGAAATCACAAGTAGGTATTGGTTTGTTTTTCTACAAAGAATTTCGTTTGACGTCTCGGAGTGAGAGAGACGAAAGTATACATAGGCGTTCGCTTTAAAACTCTTGACCTATTCGGATACTTTCCTATTGTAGTTCAGAAAAATAATTTTTACTTGAATATATGAGTTCAGTAGTACTCAATATTGTTTGGGAGTGTTTATTCGCACGTTGCATTTTGATAGTATCGACACGTGACATATTGTTAAATACCACCCTGATGATGTAAGCGCGTCGAAGCCGGACAACGAAGCTGAGTGAAATATGGGAAATAGTTAAAACGACGATATTTTTATTTTTTCCTTTAAGGGTAGTACGCAGCTCGAGCTAAATTTTAGTTCAGGGTTTTCTCTCCAAACCTTAGCTAAAACCCTAGCTAAATTTTTGACATAGGAGAGTTGTGGGGAATATGTGATTGAAATGGCGACTTTGTGTAGAAAATGTCAAAACAAAGTTTGTTTGACAAATAAATTATTATTTTTTTGAAAGTTTTGGACGTTTACCTTCTCGTTAAGGTAAGTTTCTAAGGCCGCAACTGATGCCAATGGTGATGATTCAATTACAGCTTCAACCAACACAACAACAACATCTAGTGGTGCAGGACGAGGCAGAGGAGCTACTCGTGGAAGTAGGGCACGCGGGGCAACTACTTCTGGAAGAACCATGCCTTCACTGGATATTTCAGTGGGATCGGTAAGGAAACCTTAGACATTTCATAGAGAAGAATGAGGCAAAAAATTTGTGTTAATCCCTAGAAAACAAGCAACAGGCAACCCACTCTCCTTGATGCCATGAATCAGAAGCCATCAAGAACAAGAGCTGCTGCATCTAAAGTCGTCTACGACATTTCTTCAGATTCTGAGTGAATTATATATTCTTTTTTTGTTTTCATTTGTATATATTTTTTTTTTTAAATAAAAAGTTGCCATTCCATTGATAGAACTTAGTCATCTCTCCAAGTCAATCTCTGTGTTACCGATGAATCTTAAAACTTCATGTGTCCCAGCGCTGAAATCTTCAGCTCCTGCATGAGCAATCATGGGACCATTGTCAATGCAGTACGTTTCATCGATTTCGATAGCAAAGAGCTTGCCATTGCGTTCTTCACACATGATACACGGAAAGAATTTTTAGATCAGATCAAGAAAAATGAGCTGCAAATCACGAAAATCTTATGCAGTTTCTCACCCTAGCTCGGGGTTTTGTAAATTACGACTCCTTGTTCGCAATTTTCAAAATTGAACGAAATGAAGATATTGACACTCAAAAATAGCAAATTACCACTTTTTTGGGTCAATAATTCGATCCTGAGAAATAAAACATTGCCATCGCGAATCGAAAATTGATCCAAATTTGTATCAATTTTATATTTACTCGATTGTAAATTGCAAAAAAGCGAGTCGTAGATTTCCATCTCTTTGTTTTGAATCAAAAATATGTTTTTGAAAAAATGAGTGGTAAAGTCGTAAATTGCAACCCCATTTTACTCAATTTGTAACAAATTATATTGCTTTGAGAGTAGCAACGTTTTCTATTTATTGAAAAGCATTTATTATTTTTTATTGAAAAATGTAAATTTTACTTACTTGGCTGATTCTAGGAATCGAACTCGAGACCCTCTGCATACCCAAGGTACATAAAGACAAGGTAATATATTCACGCTCATTTTTTTTTGACATCTGTCAAAACTTTTCAAAATGGCTGGTGCATGTGACCCTCATACATTTATTGTATCCTGATTCTTAATAATTGTGTGCGGATTATTTTCTTCCTAATCCATTAAAACTTTTATAAAAATTATAAATATGCGGTGTGCTATGTTCGGGTGTTGCGTAAATAATAAAAAAAATAATAATGCTGACATTTCTTTCCACGCGTTCCCAAAAAAACAGAAAATGTGCAAACAGTGGGTGTTCTTGTGCCATAGAAAGGATAAATTAAATACTAATACGGCTAGAATTTGCTCTAAGCATTTTAAGGAAAGTGATTTTGTTCCGTTAAATCCAGCTTATGAACAATGTGCATTAATAAAAAAAAACAAAGCGCCTCAAGGAAAACACGGTCCCATCACTTTTGTTGCCATTACAAAAACAGGAAAACCACTCAAGTTCGCGCTGTTTAAGACTTGAAAAGAGATCGTCCAGACCAAGGTATCACTATAGAAAATATCAAACAAAATAAATACAAAAATTACGTAGATGATTTGGAATCTCTACAATACGATGGACTCGAACATTTGGCGGGGTATATTTGTCATAGGATTAAAAAGCCGGATCTTGTTGTTTAAAGCAATCAGCAGGAATCTTCGTTTTCTTGGACGAATCACCTCACTGAAGGATTTCTTCAAAAACCAACAGACAAAATGATGGCAGAAATGATAAAGTTGGAGTCAATCTTTAAGGAATTAAACAAGGATGCTATCGTTTATTCACGCCATTATATAAAAAATTTCATTGGTGTATCTAATCACATTCTTTTGGACATAAAAGTTAAACAAATCTTTTTTCGATCCAGGATGTACCTATTTCCGTATCAAACATCTTAACACTGTTCAACAAGAAAATTCCAGAAAAAGAAAGAGAAAAATCAATAAAACGATTTTATTAAATTATATGATGATTTTTTTATTCAATTTGGGAAAAAATATATTAAACCTTAATTTCTTCTTAGATATTGTCGACTAGCAATAAAAGTATGTCTTTTAAAAATAGTCCATACGAAACCTTAGGCACTTTCATACAAAATATTTGATATGGTCCCTACCAGGATTTATAATAAATAAAAGGAAGAACTCCTTGACGACTACCGCATCGAATCACCTTTCACATAATGCTGTGTGATGGTACCTTTATTTGCCCATTTGAGCATCATTACCGATTTCACTGTGTCACTGTGAGATTGTTGTAAGTATCGATGAAGTGCTCTTGAATTAGATCATCGTATTGGTCTGCTTCTTGTTTGAGACGGACTTTGCTTTCGTTGCCTAAATGTTGTTCGAACTCACTGCGTCCGATAAGGAAGACCACTTGCACGGGATATATATAATTGGAAGTGTCCTATGTGTAATGAATTTTGAATTAATCTTACAAATTGTAATTGGTGAACAACAAAGCTCTTACATTGAAATACTCTTTGTAACGATTAAAACTATCTGTTCTCTTGTCTAGGTAATGGCCATCCATTTCAGCATGCATCGCTCCAACCATGTTATAGTTGAATTCCGATTCATTTCCAAATGTTTCTCGTATGTTTTGCCTAGAAATAGAACGATGTTTAACTCTTAAAAATTTAGTTTTTGTGTTCTTTAACGGAAATACAGTGGTCCCTCGGTCATTTCTGCTGGATTCATGGAAAAACTTACGTCTACAAGGATCCATCGGTAAGATTTAACCAGAAGTTATTCGTAAGATCACATTTTTCACACTTCTAGCCAGTGGGCGAAATTTTTCTATCATTATTATATTGCCTGCTTCTCTATCTTTGCTATGCGTATGGCTGACTCGGCCGCAAGAATACCATCCACCGGCTGTTGAACAATTAATGGTTATTCAATACTTGAATAATAAAAGATTTCAGCCACCTTTGGCACCACAATAACATGGTATAATATGTCCTTGTTGGAACTATGCAGGCTTTTATTGTCAACGCCACCTTTGACACCGATAGCCAGAAGTGTTATCAGTTTTCAGCTCCTGAAACAAAAAAAAACTGAATTGAGAAACTTTATACATACTTTATATACTTACCACTGCATACAACTATGCATAGAAGCATTTATAAGCTCAATTCAGTTCATTATTTTCTTTTAAAACAATTAAATTTGGTAAAATCAATATAATGTGTACTGGCGACAGTGCCTTGGGTCACATGAAGACGCCATTTTGATTTTTTTGTTTGTTTACTTTTTTGACAGATGCGGAATATATTACCTTGTCTTTATGTACCTTGCTGCATACCAACCTAGCACACATCTACTAGGCCATGGTGATGCATCCAAGTCGGATATCAAAATTAATAATAAGAAGCAACCTGAATATGAGTTACATTTTAGGGGTGTTTTGAATTAAGACTATGTTTTATTGGCGAGAAAAATATAGTCGTCTTATTTTGGACGTCTAACCTCTAATGTACAAATTTTGTGATGATCATTTAAATAAAGGTAAGAAATTGTATATAATGTGTAGTTGAAATTCAACCTTGTACTCCCTATGTACATAATAGAACTACAAAAAAGGCATTATTGGAGACACAAGCGGGGCCAGGGCCTAATGACTTATATTCTGAACGATTCCTGTATGTGCGTTGATATTCTGGTGGAATATCATTTCCCGCTGAATCCGAATGGCTTACAAAGATCCACTTTTAATATTAACCAGATTTATTTTTCGAGGATTTTACATTTCCTCAAAAGAGACAGTACCAAAAAAAAAAGATAATTATTAGTTCGAGGCAGGGATCGAACTCCGGACCTTCGACGTAGCCGTCAGACACACTTGAGTTGATTTTAATACTCAGAGTTTGTAAATCATGAAAAAAATGTAGCAAATCCAGATTGGTAAAAAGTATAAATGGAATTATTCCCTTGAAGTAGTAAATTGCGACAACAAGGTTGTAATTTACTTTGAAGGGCACAAGCTTGAATTATAACTTTTAATTGTAAATCTCAACTTAGGAATTGTTGTAATTTGAGATGAATTGAAAGTTAAATTGCCAATTTTTCTATCCGTTTCGAATCAAAGCGCCGTGATTTACAAAAAAAACATGTTTTGTAAATTGAAACTGAATATTTCGCAATTGGTGATTTTTCAATTCTCTCCGTGTACCCATCATCTCTTGGAGTCCCAAATTGCCGTTGAAATCTATATAAAAAAAAATATTTTTTAAGGACTTTTGAATTGTATTTTAGAAACTTACTTTTTTACTTTTGTTAGTCTGAAAGATGTACCTACTGTTCATCTTTGATTTCTATGGAAAGAGTAGTCTCTAATACGAGAACTTGGCCCAAGCAGTCTTTAAAATTAAATTTTGATCCACTAACAGCAACATCTTCATGTAAATATTTTTTTTTTAACTCACATGTTCCTACTCGATGACAAAAGCTTTAAAGAAATGCAAATAAAAATACAGCTGTTCTCTTATTCATAAGCGTACCCAGAGAAAAGTTAAAGAGGGGCATCAAAATATCATCGCTTATAGACTCTTTTTGTACAAAACTCTATTTAAAAATTCGTTCTTTTGTTTTAGCAGAACACACTTGTTATTTTGATTTGCATTCTCTACCCGAAATAGCTTTTTTATGCCTTAAAACAAATTTTCGGTTAAGATTCAACCCCTAAGTTGCCCCTTTTTAGCTACGACCCGAAAAGATCTGTCAAAATTTAGCTCGCAGAAAATGTGCCGAGCAATTAATTAGTCAGCTAAATTCTGACAGTACACTGGGAAACAAAAGTTTGAAATTTTAGCTAGAGCTGCGTACCACTCGGCTTAAATGCTTTGCTTAATTTTAGCTTGGCTAAATTTTGGAGAGAATTTTGTATGGGAGCTAAATTTTAGCTTGAGCTGCATACTATGCTTTAATAACGGATATAATAAAATTATAAACCAACAATTCAGTTTAAAACTTTCAAACTTAGCTTCGAAAAGTAGCGCATTTTGTTAACCCTATTTTTTCCAATACCTTGTTGATGGTTTCGGGCTGTAGCTCGTGGATTGCTTTGATGGCATTAGCCTTAAGTGATTGAATCGTTTTCGGATTGTTGGCATGACATCGATCCTTCACGGTTTCCCACCAAAAAATATCCAAACGGGTTTGGGATACACAGCCTTCACTTTGGAAATAAATGTTTATATTTCCCAACGTTGGTCAACCGAACAGCTACTCGTTTTGTTCCGCGGAGGTTTAATACTGAAATTCTGTCAAGATTTTAAGCGGGAAACAGTTTTTAGCGTCAAAATAGACTATGATTTAAAATGAAATTTCTAGATAGCCCACCCTAACATGTATAGAAGGTATACACATACAGAAATATCATCAGATCAGATAGCAGTAGCAACGGCTGCGTGAGATTTTAAATTTGGAGATTTTACAAAACACGGAGCTTTTAAGGTTTGGGGATTTTGTGCCTGGATATTTCGTGGGGTTCCCCTCAGGTAAGTATACCATGTTAAATTACTGCACATGTTTTCAAGGAAGGAAACAAATATTTTAAGGGTGTTTAATACAACGTTTTCTTTCATTAGGGCCGAAATTATAGGATATTTGAAAATTTTGTAGAAGTTTCGCTCAGAACATTTAGGACATGTGTCATCATTGCGTTAAAATGCTGGCTTAAAATTTGATTGTGAATTCGGATTATTCTTATTAAATTCAAGATTCAGTTTTTGTTTGCATGCACTGAGGGAAAAAAGCGCAACGTTAAATTTTATAGATCGTATTTGATTTTACGTTTTATAATAATAGTACCTACACAAACATCTTTAATTTTACGTTGAAAATGCTTTAAATTAACAAAGCAACGTTAGTATAAGGAGGTTATTTCTTGTTTTAAAGTTGTTTTAAAGTAAATCGTAATCGATTTAACATTGAATTATAATGAGACATAAGTCAAATTAAGAATGTTCCTCTTTGATTTTAAAATTTTCGGCTCCAACCCCAAATCATTTCGAAATCTGCTTAAATCATAGTGGTTTTCTTCGATTTTACGCTGGCTTTTCTCTGATCCTCTTATTCTAACATAATAGTGTTATGTATGTACATTTATTATAGTGTACATACCTTACATCCCAATAATTAAGCTGATTGCAGAAAGTTCAAATTCATTGATTAAAACTAGATAAAACGGCATGAAAAAAATTCTTTAGATTATTGGGAAGCTTATTTTCAAAATACATAGTTTCCAAATCAAGAGTTATTAAAGGAATTGTATTAAATAATATTAAATATTATCGTCTGAGGAATTTTCTTTAACATTTTTTGTTGAATTTTAACTCACCTACGCATTATCAGGGACCTATATTGGTTTTTTTTAGCCGCACGATATAATGAAATGACCTAACAATTTGGCAAACAATTTTTTTTGTTAATCATTATAGCTCAGTTCCTTACCCACTTACAATCTACTGCTAAAAAATGTGTATCTCACTAATCACAAGAACAAAATAAACAAAATTACTATCGGAGATTGATAAGAAAATATCGAACACCTGCGTTTAGCACCTGGCTGTTCAAGTGTTGTTGGATTAAAGCACGGATGTTGCAACTTTTAACAAGTTCTTCAACAATTTATCATTCGATAGCCAATAAAGGCTCTTCCAATCTTGACTTTATAAATATTGTTTCGGTTAAGAAAACTTTCACTTTAGGTTTTGCTGCCAAGCTGTGAAGTGTGTTTTTTTATTACCTCAAAATGTTGCGTGCGGTTGTATTATTTGGGGTTATTTGTGCTGTGTCAGTTTCTGCGACAAATGTAAAAAAATGTAAGTAAATTTTTTTTATACCTAACTACCAACTCTATGGATTCTTAAGTTTATCTTCAAGTGAATGAATGTTTTGAATAATACGTTCAAGATAATTTACGTATCCCAACAGTGATCATCCTGAAATGTTTGACGTGAAGCGGGCCTATCACCGGTGAAACTGATACGTATGATTAGACCCTGTAGAGGAAAACATTGTGAAATGAAATTTGTTCTTTGAGCCCTGAAGTTGCTTGGGGTCCCTGCAAATGGGTTTTTTCTTAATCTCATTTTTTGAGATATTCCAAGCATATATGAATTTAGCTTTAGATTTGAAGGACTTTAGATAACAATAGACAGCTCGAGCTTTATCTGTCCTATACCCATCATTAGCTTATACAAAATGTTTCCGCGGTACGGTGATACTGTTTTCTATATTTGTATCATTAGACCTACTGAAGGAAAAGGATTGGCAACAAACATCGCCTACATTTATATGTTTTTTTATCATCTCACATCCTACATTTCAAAATTTAGTGTAAGTCACTTACAGAGCCGTTTACAATAGTATTATTTTCAAAACTTGCTTAAGTGAGTTACTTACATTAGTAAAACTTACAATAGTTTTGTAATCCCAGCCTTAAGGACTATTCACATGAGAGCGACCAGCGAATGAACGAAATGAACGAATAAATGAGATTTTTCATACTTCCAAACAATATTTTGCAACAAAATCTAGGTATTTCAAAATGATAGAAACTCATTAAATCTAATGTTGAGATGCTAAAATTTCCATTTTAATTAAAGAAAAAGAAATTTTAATGAAAACAAGTTGTTCGTGGCTAATTTCAATCTGACTGTTACGAATTGTCATACCCTATTCGCGTTCAACATACCATCCACATAGCAACGAATAACTTATTCGTGCGCGACTAACCTCAAAATAACTAAATTTTATTCAGGTTTTAATTTGTGGGATTTTTTTTAAAGATGGGATTTTTTTTTAAATTCTAAAGATTTGTTTATACAAAGATCCTGGTAAGGGCAGGCGCACACTAGATGCGCTCTCATATAAAATCTGTCCGCTGGCGCTGCGGCCTGACCCCCCGACTTGATATCTGCCCTCGGTAAAGTAAAAGGTTTGTCTACTTTGTCTCTTGTGTTGCTTATGGGCCGCTTCTCATAAACAATCGGGCATATTGAATCGAGCTGTCAGCTTAATCCGTTATTTCAACGGATGAATCACCATTATAATATGGGAGTAATTTTATATTCAACAAGAACGTTGTAGAGGTCTTGCGGCTCTGACTCCAGCTAGCTCTACGCGCAGTGAACTATTTATAAAAAAGAGTGCGTACAAAGATCAGATTACTCACATAAGAACTGTCTGTATGTTTGGGAAATCTTTGGATTTTAATATCGGATATCTTACGCTAAAACAGTGTTTTTTGTCAAACCAAAGGTTTTTTTGTTACCTAGGTGGTGCTGTTGTTTTGACAAAGTCGACCTGAGAAAAAAAGACTCAATACTTAACATCAAAAATCGCATTTAGAAAATAACTAGAAAAAAAAAATATTAATCAAATATTTTTTCCATCGGAAAATAATTGTGGTAAATTCGGAATTTATTTCGGGATATCTTTTTCCTCTGGTGAAATAAAATATATTTAAATAAATTCAACTTCTGACGTTTTTACTTTTATCCTCCTTTTTACAAAAATCGTATTTATTTTACTTTTTTGCTATAAAACAATGAAATTTGAATTTCTCACCTCATTTAAATTTCACCATTTTGTAAGACTAAAGTATACCTACAGGCTGCATTGAAAGAATTTAGTCATAAGAATTCATTGCATATTTTTAGTATGCTGATTTTGAATTTTAAAATTTATTTCTCAGGTTCCAAGGACAGGCCACTTCCAATTTCTGTTGATATCGAAGGATGCACAACCATGCCATGTGATGTAATCAAAGGAACTACTGCTATCATGAATGCTCAATTTGTTGGAAGTAAGGAATTTTACATAAAATCTTTTTTTCGACAACATGCTTAACACATATAATTCCAAAATTTCAGCTCGCGATGGTATTAAGTCAATAAGCACTAAGGTTAGGGCAACAACTCTTGGCATTACAATTCCTTATCCTCTGCCAGAAGATGTTGCTGATGTCTGTGCCAACTTACTAAATGGAGCATCATGTCCAATTGACGAAGGCGAAGATGCAATCTATAGTTTCAAATTCCCCATTGACAATTCATATCCTGAGATTTCGGTTAAAGTAGAAGTTTCATTAGTTGATGATGATACTTCAGAATCGGTTGCTTGCTTCCAGGTTGATATCAAAGTTAAGAAAGGCAACTCCGGTGGCTCCCTTCTAGCATAATCGAATAAAGTCAAATACTAATACAAAAATTATGTCACTAGTACCTTTGCATACAGCTGATTAAAAGTTATAATATTCCAATGAACTAAAAAAAGTGGTTTAATTATAAAGGCACGTACTATCGGTATAAAGTGATTAGCCTTAAGTGGTAATTAAGTAGGTACTTGACTAATTAAAGAAAGCAGTTGGTAAGTAAATTCAGATTTGTCACTACTTAGGCTATAATGCTAAAACACTTCCGTCAAGGACGAACGAGTGCAGAGTTTAAATCGGCCGGCGTGAGTGAGAATCGGCATAGGTTAAACAAATAGCGACTGATATTCCATAATATTACAGTCATCTTTAAATTTTATTAAGACTGATTATCGATTTAATAACAGCTATGCCAGGTGCAAAGTTATATTGAGAATGGTTTTATTGTATTCGATTAATTTTATAAGAATGCAATAAAAACAATGCACTTAGATGTGATTGAAATTCTTGAAAAGGGACGCGTACTGATAAGTTAATGATCGTAATAAGTTATATAGTGTTAATGAAATTTTTTGAAACATTTTGCATCTATAATATTGCTTCCTGTATTTTTATAGTGACTTTGAATCTTATACCGATTTTATAAGACATTAATTAAGGTCTTACGAATTGGGAACAGGAACAGTTACTGAGTATGAAGGAAATAAAAAGATATTAAGAGGTTATGCCGTTATCTATTTTCGTAAGATTCAAACCATGATTATGGAACATGCAAATTTAGTTTAAGTGCATTCAGCGCATCAGAAACATTATATTGCCCTTATATCATCCGACTGGGAAGGGGCTCTGAGCTATACATTATTTTCTTCTAGTACGTCAAATGTATGGGGTATGACTCTTGGATGTTTTCTTAGCTGAATTCGCTAACTTGGCCGGCCGCTTTGACGAATTCAATGTGAACTTACCAACCAGCACCCTACCTGGGTGGCATAAGGTCTGGTTACTTGAAATCGGCTTTGGAGTGCCTTGGCAGTTTATGATCGTCTTTCCTCACCCTTTCGACTTAAAGAATCAAAGGCTTGTGGTGGTGCGTTCTTTTTCTAAACAAAGTCAACAATTGTTAACAACAATAACAAAAAAAAAGGTTTGTAACTATATAACGTCCTAACAGCGTTCCTAAACTCACGTTGAAGTGTCAAATAGTTTCAATTTGTTACTATTTCCAACTCACCTCCATGATATGAGTTGAGATTGTTGGTCTGTCAAATTGGACGTTTTGTATTAAGCAATTCAAAGTCTTTATTAAAAATCAAACCAAAAAATTACAAGTTCACGATTTGAGCAATAAGAACGTCCACTAAAGGAGTCTGATGATCGGGTTGGTCCCCTTGAAATAGCTATAACTCCAGCCTATGAACTTGGTGGTAGCACACACAAGTTGTTGTTGTTTCATTCTAAATTTTCAATTGTAAATTCGGCAAGCAGCTGCCTTAAACTGCGAGTATAAAATTTCATACAAAAACCTCCTTAAGAACGTCTTTATTTTCTTTGACTGATCAACAACAAATAATTGAATAGATTTTTTTGAGAGATGAAGGAGAATAATTTAATTAGTTCCTCAATATTCAAAAAATGTTAAAAGTGGTCATTTGACAGTTTAATAAATTCTAACAACGTATCGTTCCTAAATGGTTTGTAAAAACCCCAACAAATCCTAACAATGACACTTCAACAAATTTTTTTGACATAACAACAATTGTTGACTATGGTTAGAAAAAGAACGTACCATTGGCATAGGAACCGTTTGAGAACCATACACCGGGCTATGTTTCTTGGAGAATTCCTAAGCTCAACCCGCTTACTGAACCAACTCTGACAGAATCAGCTCAAATGAGAACCGCCGCGCCGTTCCTACCTACATATACATATGTAGCTACCGCGATAAGGATAAAGTTTGAAATTAAATTTTTCTTTTCCTAGTTGATGTGCTTGTTTTGATGGTCATTCCAGGTTTTGTTTTGGCTCCTTACCACGAATGTTTTTTGTGGGAAATCTTTTCCAATTTTATTTGGGATTTTGTTAAAACGGTCGTCTCAGGTTGAGGATATTGTTACATGAATAGTGTTTGTCTCAACTACAGTCTTATGAATGGTTTTTGTTTCTACTACAGAAATATTACTATATGGTTTTTGTCTATACTACAGTAAAATTCTGAACAATTCTGCTGAATGATTCTGCTGAATAACAATGTTGAATTTGAAAGCTCTGAAAGCTTTTAAAGCATCTTGACAATTCCGAAAGGTTCGAGACTTAGACTGTTCGGGAAACTTGATCCCAAGTATAAATAGGACATTTTATTCGGAAATGGACACAGTTTCATTTTAACCGTGGTAGCGAATAAATGGTGAATAATTAGTGGTGCTAAGATAAGGAAATAAATAAAGAGTTTGAACTAAGATAAAAGTGAGTTTCATTTATAGAGATAGTAGTGGTAAATTAAAAGTAAAAGAAAATAAGTTTTATTTTCGAACCCAAGACTAAAAAACATTACAGTGGTGTCAGAAGTGAAATAAAACTTAAGTGCATAATTCATTTGGACAAATAAAAGTGAAAAGTGATAAAGTGACTATGGGTAAACTTGTAAATGCCCTTAACTTGATTGAACTTAGAGCAGTGTTAAAGAATCGGGGTCTTCCTACTGCTGGAACCAAAAATGACCTCATTATTAGACTGCAGGAAAATATGACTCAGCAAAATGAAAATCCAGAAACATTTCTTCTGGATGTTGAAATACAAGACGAACAAGAGCAAGTAAGTACAAGCTCCGACATATCTAATATGATGTCTTTCCTTCTCGAACGTTTTCAAGAACAAAAGAATCTTCTAGAAGACCAAAGAAACGAGCAAAAGAATCTTTTAGAAGAGCAGAGAAGTGAACAAAAAGATGAACAAGCGAAACTTCTAGAACGCCTTGAAGACCAGAAAAACCTCCTCGAAGGCAAGTTTGCTGCATTTGAAAGCAAGTTTGGTGCTGCTGAAGAGCGTCTCAACAGTATCGAAAAACAAATTGCAACCGTAGACGAAAGATTCGAGAAAGTTGAAGAGAAATTCGCAAAGGAATTGGAAAAGGTTAGAAAAATTAAAGTAAGAGAAAGTTCTGGGGACTGCATGCGAAGAAAGGAAATGCATCCGCCAACCTTTGATGGACAAACTTCTTGGACGATCTACAAAAGACAATTTGAAGCAGCTGCGACAACAAACGGCTGGGACGACGAAGAAAAGTTTGTTGCACTGACACTTGCTCTCAGAGGACCTGCTGCAGAACTACTGCAAACAATACCAGCAGAGTTACATGGCAACTTCAAAGCTCTTACTCAGGCGATTGAAAAACGCTTTGGAGATGGCCATATGCAAGAAGTTTTCCGGGTCCAACTTAACACCAGGGTTCAGAAAAGAGGTGAGACTCTTCAACAGCTCCAAGCAGACATCGAACGCCTGGCTCACCTGGCATATCCAACGGCGGGTGAGGAAATTATCAACCAATTTGCTGCTGAAGCATTTGTCCGTGGATTAGCTGACATCAACCTCCAGCGAGCAGTACGAACGGCCGGAAAACGGACGCTTCCTGAAGCATTGGCGTTTGCCCTCACCATGGAAGCAGCGGAACAGGCTTCTCAAAGCATTCATCGGGTAAGAGAAGTAACTGTAGAGGAGTGCGCTTGCCAGAGAACGACATTTCCGAGCAACCACCGTGATGGACCTCTCCGATGCTGGAACTGCAACAGGACCGGACATCTCCAGCGCCAGTGTCGTATGCCATTAAGAAAAGGAGTTTGCCAACATTGCGGCAGCAGGAAGAACAGCCAAGAGAAGGCTCACAAAACCCCTGCTGGACCTGTTTCCCACTCGGGGAAACGAGTAAGGACCAACTTCACGGGGCAGAAGCTGGTTCCGGGTATCGATGGCCCCAGAACTACGATCCAGGTCTCGCAGACTAAACGAGACAATAAAAGTCTGACAATGGAAGCAGCTATAAACGACAAGAAATATGTGGCAACTATCGATACCGGTGCCACCGCCTCCATTGTAAGAAGAGACGTGGTGAAGATGACATGGCTACACAACACCAATAGCTACTGTCTGAAGACGGCAACAGGTGAGTCAGCTAAAGTATATGGGGAAGTACAACTAGTGATCGGATTGGCAGAACTGGAGTTTTCACATAAATTCCTAGTGGCAGATATTTGCGATGAGTGCATCATCGGAATTGACTTCATGAAAGCACATGGAGTAATTCTGGACATCGGTAACCAGGTTCTGAAATTTAGAAATGTCGAGATTCCGATGATCTATGGTAACGAAAACTCGTCAACCCTGAGAACTGTCGTCAAAGAAGACCTACGCCTGCCTCCCTCTTCAGAAGTCTTTGTTTGGACAAATATAAAAGGCGATTCAGGGAACCATCGATACCTTTTTGTAGAACCGGACTCTGAACAACGTTCCCAAAACTATATCGTGGGAAAAACGCTTGCCGCACCTAAGAACAACATGGTGCCTGTAAGAATAGTGAACATCAAACCTTATGAAGTCAACCTTAAAGCAGGAGAAGTTATTGGACAATGTGGTCCAGTGGCAGCAATAACAAGAATCACCGATGAAGAAGTACGAAATCCTGTAGAAGTCAACTTTTTAAGGTCCAAAATTCTAAAATCCTGCAAGCTAAGTCAACAACAACAACAACAGGTTGCTGGAAGCCTTATTCATGAGTTTGCTGATATTTTCGCTTCAAAGGATAAACCATACGGAAGAACACAATTGGTGCAACATCGCATCGATACTGGTGATGCAAGGCCAATCCGTCAACCTGCAAGGCGCCTTCCACTAGCCAAACAGGCGGAGGTTACGGATATGATCTCGACGATGCAGAAAGAAGGTTTGATCGAGAATTCCAAAAGCCCTTGGGCATCACCAGTGGTCCTAGTCAAAAAGAAGGATGGAAGCACCCGGTTCTGCGTGGATTACCGAAGGCTGAACGATGTCACAAAGAAAGACAGTTACCCTCTGCCCAGGATCAGCGACACCCTGGATGCAATGGCAGGAGCTCAATGGTTTTCAACTTTGGACCTGAAAAGTGGGTACTGGCAGGTGGAAATTCACCCAGAAGATCGAGAGAAAACCGCATTTTCGACAGGTAATGGTCTGTGGCAATTCAAAGTTATGCCCTTTGGCCTGTGCAACGCTCCGGCAACATTTGAGCGTTTGATGGAATGCGTTTTACAAGGGCTTACTTGGAAGACATGCCTGGTTTATTTGGATGATGTCATCGTTTTTGGGAAAACATTTGACGAACACTGCAGGAACTTGAGAGAAGTTTTCCGGAGGCTTCGAGAAGCTCATCTTAGGTTGAACCCAGACAAATGCACCTTTTTCAAGACTGCAGTGAAATATTTAGGGCATATTGTCTCGTCTCAAGGGGTACAAACCGATCCAGAGAAAGTGGAGGCTGTGAAGAACTGGCCAACTCCACAAGATAAACATCAGCTGAGAAGTTTCCTTGGGTTAGCCACATATTACCGGCGATTCGTGAAAGACTTTGCTGGAGTTGCGAAAAGCCTGCACCAACTTACAGAGAAAGGAAAACAGTTCAAATGGTCAGGTGATTGCGAGAAAAGCTTCAAGGAACTAAAAACACGCCTCTGTAACGCTCCCGTTCTGGCATATGCTACTCCTGGGAAACAGTTCATCATCGATGCAGACGCAAGCAATGTTGGAATTGGGGCTGTTTTGTCGCAAGTTCATGATGGCCAAGAAAAGGTAGTAGCCTATTACAGCAAAGTGCTCTCGAAGGCAGAAAGGAACTATTGCGTGACCAGGAGGGAACTTCTAGCTCTGGTACTAGCTACGAAACATTTTCATAAGTACATCTATGGGCAGAAATTCCTCCTTAGAACAGACCATGGAGCGCTAAGGTGGCTTTTGAACTTTAAAAATCCCGAAGGACAAGTAGCAAGGTGGATTGAGAGGTTGCAGACATACCACTACGAGATTCAACATCGAAAAGGAAAACTACACTCCAACGCAGATGCATTATCCCGACGACCATGTAAATCAAACTGCAAGCATTGTTCACGTCAGGAAGAAAAGGAGTCCCTAGTCACTCAACGAGTGAGAGTCGAGCCCATTGCCGGCTGGAGTAACGAGGAAATTAGGAATGCTCAACAAGAAGATTCTGACATTGAACCCATCCTTGCATGGAAAGAGCACGAGGAGAAACCACAATGGGTTGACATTTCCGATAGAAGCCCGGTGTTAAAAGCCTATTGGGCTCAATGGAACTCTCTCCATGTACAAGAAGGTGTACTCAAACGGAAGTGGGAATCCGCAGATGGCAAGTCCTATGTGATGCAGGTAGTTGTGCCTCGGTCCAAAGTCAATGAAGTTCTCCGTGAGATGCATGATGGCACTTCTGGAGGCCATTTAGGAATCAACAAAACGCTGGAAAAGATCCGAGATCGTTTCTACTGGCTTCATGCAAAAGAAGACGTCGAAAGATGGTGCAGGAAATGTGACACTTGTTCTGCTACAAAAGGACCAGGCAGAAAAATTCAAAGTGTGATGCAGCAGTACAACGTTGGAGCACCCTTCGAAAGAATTGCAATGGATATTGCAGGTCCTTTTCCTGAAACCAACGATGGAAACCGATATATTCTCGTGATCATGGATTACTTCAGCAAGTGGCCTGAAGCGTTTGCCATTCCAAACCAAGAAGCAAAAACGGTTGTGGATCAGATTGTCTTCAATTGGATAAGTAGATTTGGTGTACCTAAAGAACTCCATTCTGACCAAGGGAGGAACTTCGAGTCAAATATCTTCCAACAGGTTTGCTCACTCCTTGGCATTCATAAGACAAGGACAACACCGCTGCATCCACAATCAGATGGAATGGTAGAACGGTTTAACAGAACGCTCAAAGAACACCTTTCCAAAGTAGTGGAAGACTGTCAACGAGACTGGGACCGATGCATTCCACTGTTTTTAATGAGCTATCGGAGCGCAGTTCATAGCACTACAGGACATACTCCTTATGAAATCTTGTTTGGTTCAACAATGCGACTACCAAGTGAAGTGAAATTTGGATGCCCTCCAAATGAGCCACAAAGCCAAGAAGAATATGTGGAGGATCTCAAAAAGAGACTCATGTACATTCATGAAAGGACCAGAACAAAGATAAAGGATGCCAGTGATCGCATGAAAACACGTTATGATGCACATGCAACGACGACAGGGTTTCAAGTGGAAGATCGTGTGTGGTTATACAACCCCCATCGGAAAAAGGGACTGTCACCGAAGCTCCAGCAAAATTGGGAAGGCCCTTACAAAGTTGTCACCAGAATCAATGATGTTGTTTACCGCATTCAGAGAGGTGTTAGAGGCAAAATGAAAGTTGTTCACAGGGACCGACTATGCCGCTACAATGGCCAGGGAAGTGATAGACTTGTTCGGGACGAACAATCTTAAGAAGGGGGCAATGTTACATGAATAGTGTTTGTCTCAACTACAGTCTTATGAATGGTTTTTGTTTCTACTACAGAAATATTACTATATGGTTTTTGTCTATACTACAGTAAAATTCTGAACAATTCTGCTGAATGATTCTGCTGAATAACAATGTTGAATTTGAAAGCTCTGAAAGCTTTTAAAGCATCTTGACAATTCCGAAAGGTTCGAGACTTAGACTGTTCGGGAAACTTGATCCCAAGTATAAATAGGACATTTTATTCGGAAATGGACACAGTTTCATTTTAACCGTGGTAGCGAATAAATGGTGAATAATTAGTGGTGCTAAGATAAGGAAATAAATAAAGAGTTTGAACTAAGATAAAAGTGAGTTTCATTTATAGAGATAGTAGTGGTAAATTAAAAGTAAAAGAAAATAAGTTTTATTTTCGAACCCAAGACTAAAAACATTACAATATGTATCCTTGCTATCTGAGCTCCTTATAGTAAATCTTTTACATAACAAAATTTTAAGTATAGGAAATAATCGTTTTTCATAAACGGTAAATAACTCACTTTTTAACATGCTACTTCCAAAATACCACATTGAAGATTATCCAGCATTGTAGAATTTAAAAAAGAATTAAAAGAATTTATTTTTATGGCTGGTACCGCGCATTTTTTACTAAGAATATCGATTCCCTATTGCAATCTCTTTCCATATACGAACGAAGCTTGTAGCAAACCGGGTCTGACCACTCACGTGCTATAATTACCGATACCGACCCAATTGAATGTCTTTTCTGTCACGTTATTGCCAATATACTTGTGTCTTATAATGCTATGAAGCAGATTGAAAGGAGCAAGTACCTATGAGGATAATTGTCTGCCTGGCCCCCAGAAGAAGAGATCCATAGAGTTGCGCATATTAACCTAGAATAAGACATTAGTTTCCTAAATTTAACCATACCCACACAACGACGACGAGCTCTCGGTGAATAGTTTTTTAACTGAATGAACTGGAATGTCTCGAACATCCTTGAGCTCATTCAATACTCATGGGGTTCAAAAACTAACGTTCCACTAATATCCTTCGTCACCACTTTCTTTTATGCCCTACCTTTACCTTATTCTGGGGAGCGCAGCGCAATAGATCCATTGAGATCCGGTTGAGATGATGCGGTAATCGATTCACCACACCTTCGAATCTTAGCGCATTTCCAAATTTTATTGTATGATCATCATTCCAATAACACAAGGAATAATATAATTTTGTTTGAATGGAATCGTCAGAGTGTTGTCTAATTCTAAGTGTTGTCTAATATAGTGCAGCCGAAATCGATAAGATAAATGAAAAACAGTATAAATAAGCGGCTTCGAATTCTTAACTACTCAGTCTCTCAACAAACAAACAGCAGGACTATTGTTGAAAATAAAAAATGTTTTTTAAATTATTTATCCTTTTGGTGCTAACGTCCAGTGCATTCGGAGCTGGGACAGCTGTGAAGAAATGTAAGATTGCATTAATCTTTAAATTCAAACTAATTTGATTGCTTTTGATTAAGGTTCAGGAAATAAGCCATTTCCGTTGGAAGTTCGAATTTTAAACTGTGACGTTCCACCATGCAATGTTGTCAAAGGCAAGGATATGGAATTCGAAATTGATTTTGTTGTTTGTAAGTAAAATTCTATCCTCAAAAAGTTAAATAAATTGCAAATTTAATAAATTTATTCTTTTAACTTTTAGTTAACTACACTACTGATATGAAAGCACTAGCAAGAGCTACAACGATAGGTATTACAGTGCCATATGAACTGCCAGAAGATGTTAGCAACGTCTGTAAGAACTTAAAGTATGGAGCATATTGTCCTTTGTATCCTGAAGAAGATGCCACGTACAAATTCATATTTCCAATTAGTAACGTTTATCCGGAGATTGGTGTGAAAGTCGAAATTTCTATTGTTGATCAGAAAAAAAGGATTGTGACGTGCTTCTCGTGTGATATCAAAGTGAGAAAAGGACCATCAAATACGAAAAAAGGATTCAGTTGGAAATCTTTTATTAAGCTTTGAAATATGTCAATAAAGAGCAAAGAATTTTGCTAAATCTCTAATTTTTTCTGGTGTGAAAATAGCTTAAGACCCATCGTGGTGTCAGTGTCAAAGTAGACAAGTTGACATCTGGTTGTCAAAATTTTAATTAGGGTATTGTTTAGTTACCATCAATATGCTGTTTCCTTTACTTGTGTGTATAAAAAAAATCAATAGTTTTCAAAAATACAATATGTTTCCAGAGATTTTGGAGGGATCCTTTTTGTGGTTCAATGTATAGGACTCCCTTTATTTCCTATTGCTCGCGTTGTGAGTAATCATTAAAGAAACCCTTAAATGCGTGTGCCATATATAAAAAAAGGCAGAAGTAAACACCAAACTAGTTTCAAAATTCTTGATCGCGCCACTTTAGGTGGGGTCTCCCAGAACTGCGTCGGCTCTCCGGGTTGGAATTGACGACTCGTCGGGCAGGAGCGTTTTCGTCCATACGCTCCACATGGCTTCTATATTTTCATCTAAGCCGCTGTATTTTCAGCTTCTTAACCAGATCAATGTCGCTGTATAGCCCGTATAGTTCGTCATTGAATCTTCTTCTCCATACTCCATTGATACATACAGGACCGAATATCACCCGAAGAATCATTCGCTCAAAGTACCCTAGCCTGTATTCATCCGATTGTGTCAGTGTCCACGATTCTGCCCAATAGAGCAAGATTGGGATGATTAGGGTCTTGTATAGTGTCTCCTTCGTCCTTTGAAAGAAGGCTTTGCTACAAAAATGCCTTCTAAGACCGAAGAAACAGCGATTAGAAAGACTGATTCTTCGACTGATCTCTTCACTGATGTTGTTCTGAGAGGTTATAGTGGAACCCAAATAAACATAGTCCTTGACCGCCTCAAAGTTATATCTGTGCATTGTGACGTTTTGTCCGAGCCTACGGTGATGATGTTCTGCACCCGGGGACAGCGCATATACTTTGTTTTGTCTTCATTTACAGCCAGACCCATTTTCGCCGCTTCCACTTCAATACTTGCGAATGCTCCACTGACAGCGAGCTTCGTTCTTCCAATAATGTCAATATCATCAGCATAAAGTAATTGAACGGATTTTAAAAAAATCGTACCGCTGGTGTTGACATGCGGGTTGCGTACGATTGCCTCAAGAATGATATCGAAGAGGTGGTTACATAAAATGAGTCGGTGTTGTTCTAACCAACAATGACCGAGCAGCGCGAGTTCTGTATAGTCATCCTGCCCAATCGAACGAGTTTAGCAGGGATGCCAAGAAGTGACATGGCTCTGTATAACTCGTTCCTGTTCACGCTGTCATAAGCGACTTTAAAGTCGATAAAGAGGTGGTGAGTATCGATCTGGAATTCTGGGGTCTATTCTAAAATCAGTCGAAGTGTGAAACTAGTTTCACACACGTTACCTTAATAGATGACAGAAGGAATTTTCTGTAAAAAATGAATCTATTTCTATTGTGCTCATTTCTAGTCAGTTAACGAACTTATCGAAAGCTTGAAGAAACAGAGCTTAGTTAAGGCGAAGGCCCAACCATAATTCTCGAAAGAAAAAGTAAACAAGTGTCAAAATCAAACGAAAAGTTTCCTCCCGATTTGTAAAGTACATAAGTTGCCCATAATAGCCTTTAGAAATAAGAAGAAAGGAAGAAAAAAAGGAATGTCAGATTTTCGTACGTAATGTACGACTCAAAGCGTACATTACGTACGGAAATGCAAGTGGACGAAACTTGCCGAAACTTATCAAAAAGTCATTTCGGGTTGGGTATACAAATCACATGTATTTTTACTGTTTCGTAAGGCAACGTACGTACCATTCTTCAATTATTTTTAGCCCGTTACGGTTTCTGGACGTCTCCATAAAAACAATTTCTTCCATTATCGTTCTGTATTTACAACATACAAAGATATATTGATAGTTACGTCATACCAACGAAAAGTAAAAATTAAAAACAACTTTTCACTTTCATGTGAAGATTATAAGCGCCATATAACATAGATAAGACTTTAAGGAAGTTTACAATACATCAGCAAAAATCCCTTACTATCGCTGAAAAAAAAATGAAAAAAAAAAAAACAAGAATATAATAAAAATAATAATAATAATGGAATCACCCTCAAATAAGCTGGAAGATTCTTTCTAATATCTCATTCCGATTCTTTCGCACCCACAATCGACAGCCAGATAAATATTACGAAATCCTGTACCACCTACTCTTGGGACAAGGACGATGCCATAATATTATATATAGCGAAGGCGTCCTTTGTAATAAAGTTCAAAAAATCATCGGTGTGGGTAATTTGTCACATTTTTCTTTTCATTCCTCACCTGAAGCTGAAATGGAAGCTGAGCTGCCACACATGTCAAACGAATGGGGATTAGGTAAATTCCATTTAGTCCCCTCACATCCAACCTCAGCAGATATGTATGTGTGTGCTTACTATAAGGATTCAGGACCCCTTAGCGAGATAGAGTGATGAAATCTTGTAATTTTGTACCACAAATAGTGCGCCAGGACTTAGTGCGAAATCTCTAAGTTCCACCAAAAATAGTTCGCCCTTTTTGTGGTGATTAAGCAACTAATTCTTCACAAGACTATAATATGCCGGCATCTATTGTCAGTGTCACAACATTCATGCAGCAGCCGCAAAGGGGAATCGGATAAGGAATATTCATTGAATAAAAAAAAAAATTGCAACATGATATTGTCATGAACTAAGAATATCCCATGTGCAAAAAAAAGAAAGGGATTATTGAGATGTTCATTTTCAAATCGGATTTTCGGTGAAATCGATAATTCCTTCAAAGGTTAAAATCGAATATTAAAAGAATGTTTTTTTTTTTTCTTTGAAATATATGTACGTATAATATTGGCATGTGGGCTGCTGTAAGTTATAGGTGAGTCTTGTTGTGTAAGTATAATGTCTACCGGATTCGTGATTCACAAATATAAGTCTCAAGGGTGATGGTAAAAGGAAGGAGCAACAAGTTCAAAGGGAATTCAATAACATTTACAGCACATTTTTTTAGGAACGAATCCGTTGACATATACATAAAAGATTTGTCTAAAAATATATTGAGGTGGTTTTGAACTTTGAAATGCTGTAAGTCCGTCTGGGGCTAAGCTACTCATATCATGCCGACAGTCAATGCAGCATTATTTACTAGGACTTATCGTTATGTTACCTAGTTCAAAACTTAACGTTACATTTTTAAAGTATTTACGTTAACATAAAAAGTCGACCATTTCAACTTCTTTGATAAGTTTTTATCTTTGGTTCATTGAATGAAACTGCGAAAAGTAATAAAAACCAACCGAACTACCCACGAAAAAAAACACACAAAAAAATAAGACTACACTGTACCCGCTATACAAAAGAATTAATAATGTGTTGTGAATTGTGATACCACGGTAAATTGTGACCTCGTACGTCCTATTGGGTAAGGAGTCATAAAATTTCTTTATATAATCAAAGTGAACTAGTCTCCCATGAAATTTTCACTCCTTCAATGAGTTCCGATTCAGTTGGGTATTGCATTCCAGACTCGTATACTTCATTGTATTTATAATCTATAGTATTCCCAATAAGAGGAACGTTTGGTGCGCCATCTATGGACGAAGTTCACAAACACTTGATTGGTGAGTTAGGAGTGGTTTTTGCCTAGATTGCCATGGGAAGCAAAAACAAAAATATAAGACATTTGATGTAAAGTAGATAAGGCAACTAGCGCCGCCATTGACGAAGTTCGGAACTAAAATAACATGTTCCATGAAATTACTATAAAAATGTATATACAATGGTATACTTTGCGTGCTAACCATCTTCTGTGATTACAGCAGCGAACAAGCGAATTATTTTGAGGCACGCGTCAAATTCGCACTACTCTGCAGGCAAAATTTAAGAAAAAACCGTTGTAAAAGTATACGTGCGGATTGAGCAAAGAATGATTTTAAATGCTAAACACTCAAAAGCCTAAAAAAAAAAAACAGAAACCACCTCTTAACCAACTTCAAAAGATGATTTATCGACTTTAATAGCTTATAGGTTTAGATAGGGGTATTAGCCTGCTAGAACTTCCATTCAAATGTCCAAATGACTATGCAAACTTCTTTCATGAATGCCACAGCATACAATAGCGTATTATAACGGCTTTCCCTGCAATCAGGGATATTTTTAGAACCTTGGAATGGAAGTTCCAGCAAGCTAAGGAAGTATAGTCAAGAAATCAAGGTGTTTTTTCATTGGTAAAAAATTCGTTTCAAAAAGTTGATTTGATTAACTGATATTAAGCTCCAAAAACAAGAAGCATTGGGGCGCTAATCGGTTGTCGTTCAGTGTATCTCTCGTAGCACCTTCAAGATGGCTGCTTACGTTTTAAAGGTACAAGTTTTCTTAACGGTAGATTCCATATATGCATCAAGCTGTTCTGTTGTAGCCATAACATTTTTTAAGTTATTAACAAACTTCAAAAAAATCGCTTAGCCAATTAAACTTAGTAAATATATCGAAATAACGGGAAAATCAACCTATCTTATAAACCTGTCAATATCAAGTACACGCGACCAAGTCGTGCATTTTATTTAAACCCATATAATGGGTTAAAATAGAGCTCACCTCTCATAGAATAGTATATATTTGTGATTAAACCAAGCCATCCAAATCTATGAACCTTTTGCATGATGGGTTCCAAGGTGTTGCCCAGTTGTAAGAAAAATTCTGTTGGTAAGGGTATCATCGGCTCCGGGCTTGGCTTTGTTATAAAAAATACATAGTGAAAAGCAACGGACGAATGGCTAGCACTGGTGTTGCATCATTGAATGCGAGATTTTCAAAACTTCTAGAAGAAAAAATGTTAATGGCATATTAATGAAAACGTCTACTTTACCCACTTGTCAAAATTTGGTGTGCCCCACACTGCTGTATCGTGGTAATATTGAAGTTGTTTAATATAATGAATTTTTTTGCTTCCAATCAAAAATGACATAACATGATGGCAAAATCGAAATAAACAATGGTCCGGATAACTATTACAGTTCTGACTGTCCGAATCGATCCTTACAGCCTTAAGCGGTAGGCTAATCCAGCTTCAAACTTGGCATATGATGTTTTGAGAGTATTCTAGTTCCTTAATCAACTGGGCCTACCTACCATACCATCGTTAGTAAAAAGCAAATTGTTCTCGAAAACGGCTGCAATTATTTTAATGAAACTTTCTGTTAGTGTTTAGTAAGTGTAGTACATTTTTGGATAGAATTAATTCGTCAGAAAAATTCTTATAATGGTGCCTCCCTTAGAACCGGTTTTATCATATCAGTCTTTCTAGTAGACCACTAGATTAATTTCTTAAAAACCGTTTGATCGATTTTTTGTTTAATTTTCTTTTTCTGCTTAGAACAACAATTAAAGAAAAAGCGAAAATAAAAACAGATAGGATTATATGTAGGAGGGAGATAAAATATAGACATGTAATCCTTTGTTATTGTCTCCTAGTTGCCCAACCAAGCACCAAGCATACTCTCATTCTCTCGCAATTTTGTTCCTAATGGCTGCGTTCCTACCAGGTACGATGTGTACACAGCGACTTGGCTTTGGATCTTGATTTTGGATCTAGGTTTCCCCGTGAGCTATACAAAAATTAAATTTAAAAGACACGTTATTTCTAAAGAGCTTCAAAAAAGAGTAAAGGTAGAGTTTTTCAACTTTGTGTAATTTGGATAATGTATTTTCATCAATGACCACTACCTACTTTGATTCATGATGAACCAATCTTACGAGTATTTCATTTTAAAAAGAGTTGAAACTTTAAACTTAAACTTATAAAAACTTAGGATGAAAATTTCTCTGGAAAATAAAATGGAGTAACATCAAAAAGAGACACTCTTTTTTTTTATTAAAAGCTGTCCCAGAAAAACATTAACAACAACGTTGATGTTGAACACATGTAAACCTTCCAACTCCAGCAAAATCTGAATTATTCGAGGACAGAAATACCTTTGTAATGCTTTTAAAAATACATTAAATATTTAAATGTTTTGGGATTATGAAATGTACAGAATTCTGGTAGGTATATACTGTTGGCAAAACGAAATATGAACATCCACAAGTAGATTATAACTTGCACACACACACATATTGACTTTTAAAGCTAAGCCAAATGGACTGCTTTCGATGTAAAGGCGGCAGTTTAAGGGGATAAATACTTTGCAAAATTTTTTGTTTTGCATTAAAGGACATGAATGCATCCTTTCTTTTTGTTGATGCTTCAATTTTAGTTTTTAAAACCTTTCAATGAGGATAAACTATTAATTTTATTTTAAATCTTTGTTTCTAAATAAATTAAACAAAAATGGTTAATAACACTATATTTAGATATGTATGTATGTATTTAAATTTAAGTTCAAAGTACATGTACAGGGTCAATCATTTCGTGGTTTCAAGTTGGTAGCGCTGGAATTTGACAACTGGCAAACTCAGCTGTCATTTGAAGTTAAAGGTTGAATGTTTGCCGATGGATCCAGACAAAGTCACAGTTTGGTGTGCTCTATGGTCTTAAGATGTAATTGGTGTATGTATTTCTTCGAAGCCGCTAATAGGCAAAAGGTACCGTTATATTTTTTCTATATGGGGCTACGCATAAGACTGTGCTATCGCGGATAATCTTCTTCTTTCTGGTCATATGCCTGGACTATTTTTGTTACTAAGGTAACAATACTTGAACCAACCTTCCAAACGTTATAGGGGTTTCGCACCGAGCCGGTTTTCAGCAAAAAGTTTACAAAAACCTGAAAATCATTCAGACCAAACATTTAAAGTTTAAGATTGACATTTTACATATTTTTGACAGCCGATTGTCAAATTTTGTATTTTTACATTTTCTTAACTTGAAAATTGGAGTCGTTTTATTTGTGAATTTCTTGAAGGACTTCAGATCGGCCAATCCCAATGACTCCTTCGATGCAAGCACATACCTGATTGGTAAGTAAAAAAAAGAAAATTGGTGGTACCCCTTAAATGACGGTGCTTCCTTAGGTCCCGACGAAGAACAGTCACGAAAGCTATTCTGCCTAGAGTTTGTAATACATGCACCCAGCAATTACTACCACGACAACACGACACCCTTCCCACTGCCAGATTCAATGGACTATGACACCCAATAAAAAAAAAAAAGAAATGCAACACATAATCCGGCGGACGATTTATTAGTTTATATCTTAGTATAATGTACGCTGACTTAAATAAATTGACTTTGAAAACCTCAATCTCAGTAAAAAATCATCCTCGAGATCCTTGGATGAGTGTTTTTTTGATTCTTAATTTGGTCTTCATTGGAATACATGTCCGCTACTTGCTGGGCGGAGGTGGCATCTTCAGGGGTTTTGTTATCTTGTATCCGAATAAATCGGGGAAATACCTTTCTCTGGGTTGGCAATTGATTTGGCCGTTTTGTGGACTGAGAGACAGATCGGCACACTTTGTTTCCCAAACTTGAACAGCGTCGAACAATTCATCTGGCTCGAGTTGACGGTCATAGCGATATTAGTAGGACTTGGGTGTTTCGACTACGTGCTGCTTATAAAGACCTCGGAATGTGTAGGAGGTCTTCATTGCAGAAACCTGAAACAAGAGGATGGAATATTTCAATGTAAGGGGAATTGGGTAACTGTGGATGTGGTGCTTTGCAGACTTACCTGTCCCAATTTTACATAATTCTGGTTCTCTTATTCGTTGTCGGCATTCTTACGTTTCCTTCAAGTGAAATAGAATTTTAGGTTATCCAGTTCAAACTAGAAGTCAATTCTACAACAACAAAAATTAATAATTATTCATAAGAGCTTATTTTCATATAATTATGTATTTATTGGAGCAGCTTGTATTCTGTAAATCATCAAAAAATAATCTTTCTGGGAATAAAAGAAAGATAAATAATATGGCATGCATGAATCATTTAGGAATTCAATTAAGCTAATCACAAGGAGCACAACAAAATTATATTATGTTTTATATTAATTAGAAAAGAAACCACAAACAAAGTGGCTGCTTTTATTCCGCAGTCACGAATAAGTCCACATAAGTCTATTGTATGTATCAGTAATATGAATAGAATATGGCTTCCTGTGGTATCCCAAGAGATTTCGTTGGTCTTTCATCCCATTTTCGATCGGGAATTACCTTAATCACAAATGAAACCTAAACAAAAATCACCTTTAATCGGTTTCCAATATACGATTGGTGGTCACTTAAGCATGACACAATCCGCTTATAGTTGAGGCATATCCCCTTGTGATGATGCAACTATTACACATCATACTATTAGTATACCTCCTGTCCCGTTATAGAATTTGTTTCATCATTATCGTCATTAAAGCTGAGGACAATAATTGAACAAAGGAATAGATTACGATTTTCCTATTTCGATATTGGAAATCCACCTTTGCCTTGGTTGTGCTACTTAAATACTCTTAAAACAAAATTTGCACCCAACTAAGGGGTACGAAAAATTCCATTTCATTTTAAGGACGAATTCCCTTGCTTTTGGAATCACTTCTCAAAAATCAATAACACCACATAAGCCGTATCAAGTGTGACCTTTCTAAATTAGATTGTTCCATTTTTATCAGATAAAATTCCTATTAGTCTCACAAGTACACTTATCTCTCATATAGGTGTGAGTTATATGTACAACATAGAATTCTTTCGATACATTTTTGTATCTGAATTCCTGAATCTAAAAAAATATATATGTAGCTATATCCAATCTTAAGAGGTCTCTTCAGATCACACAGCCAGGCGGATGGGGATGTCTGTAATATTGTCTACTTTCGTAAAGAAAATGAAGAAAAATTGAATCAATCAAAATCTATTTTGCACTTGCACGTCGGCAAATTGGATTTTCACACAAAGGAAAATTTAAAATGAGTTGTGTGAAGTGGAAAAACTTTCATGCAGATTTTCATGCACACACATTTATGTAGGTAGGTAAAGGTATACGAATATGACATTATGAGAGGTACTCGAAAGTGTGGATATTTTGGAAAGGAATTATAGAATTTTTCTTGGAGAATGAATTTCTTTTTGTGGGTTATTTATAGAAGTCAAGTAGTTTAATATTTTAAATTGAGAAAATTAATTTCTCTTTGAGAAATCCGGTCAGTGTATTTTAGAAAATAATCGAATAATAAACAAATAATCTTATAGAATAGCGCATTTTATTTGGGATTTGGGGCCTATTTTAAAGGTTTCAAGTCCGACAATATAAATTCTTGAAACAATTTAAATTATTTATTTAAAAAGTTTAAATGTCCCCCAATCGCCATTTGTAGAACATCCGATTTTAATTTCCTTTCTGTCATTCTGTTACAATTCTTAGATTTTTAATTGAATTATGTATGAAATATTTAAGGAATTTGGATCTACAAAATCAAGATGCTTTCTTGTAACAAATCCTTTATATGCACATGGTATACTTGTTTAATCTAACTGTTAAAAACACATTTGAGTTATTTGCATTTTTATCCAAAAACTAAATTAGCAGTTAACTTAAAAATACTACCAATATCAACACAAAACTGCAATTGGTAAAATAATTTGAAAATCATTTTCTAAATTTTCATGCATTCGTGGAACATTGACTATCCTGTAAAGAAATATCAAGGTTATGTAGGTTAGGTTAGGTGGGGTAGTGTTATGGCAAGCCGAACCTTCTCACTCGGATCTCGTTGGATACATTGTGCTCCCCGGGTTGGGTGTGATGATAAGAAAGAGGGGTTAAGAAATGAGGGGGAGTGGATGGGTTAGGTGTTGGGGGCCTCCCTGAACCAACCAGAGTTCTGAATGAATTTCAGGATGTTTCTTGGTGGCATGTTAGAGATATCGACCAACTCGTTAAAAAAATATTCACCGACGGTAATTTTCCTAGTTCGAGCTAAGCTGGGGCATTCACAGAGGAAGTGAAAAGAGTCTACTTTATGCTTCTTCGTCCTGGCATTCTATGAATAAGTCAGATGTGCTGACCGCAACCAGGAGGGATAGTTGAGGTCTGCTTAGCATGAGAGGGATTCAGTTTTCCTCTTTGAAATTTCTAGCCATAGATTCCTTGATATCCAACAAGTGTCGATTGATGACCATCTGTCTTTAGCAGTTTTGAGGAAACTATGGTCGATTCTAATTTTTTCCCTTTCCAGTGGCATACAAATTGAGGTTATAATTTGGCTCGGTTCGAGATGAACCAATTTGGCCATTTCGTTTCCGTGTATGTAAAGATGTCCCGGAACCCATCGAAGGGTGACTGGATTCGTTGCGTTGAGTGGTCTCAACTCATTGCGACAACGATCGACCAGTTTGGATTTTGTCTGGCTGTAAATAAAAATATCAATATTCTTATTTGCTAATTCAGGTGGTAAGCAGCTTCACAGACTGCAAGTACTTCCGCTTGGAAAACGCTACAAAAGTATGTAAGCCTTATAGTGACTTGTTGATGGGTGGGTTATCTGAGAAGATGCCTGACCCTACTCCATCTTCCATTTTGGAGCCGTCTGTGAAGACCGAAACGTGATTTTCATTGATGAACCTGTTCTTCATCCAGCAAAGTTGTTATACAGTGAACGATAAAAAGAAAAAAAGGCCTCTAAGCCAGTCCCAGAGCGAAACAATTTCTTTCATATTGGCTGAAATCTTAACCTTGTTGGACACAGTTCACATTAGAGTTTTCTCAAAAATTCGAAGAATTCGAAAGTTGTAGATAATAGAAAAATACAAAGAAATTAACAAAATGTTTCTTTCACTTTATGATAACTGATAATAATTCGAAAGTGAGATTCCTGGCCAAATTTTAGTTAAACTAAAGGCCATCTCTCGTGGAGATTGCAGAAAAGTTTAACATTCACCTCTATTGGGTGCCGGGACATAGAGATATTCCAAGAAAGTGCAAGGCCGTTGAACTCGCCACAAATAGAACTACTTCACAAATTTCACCGAACAGGATGAATATTGGTATACCTATCGCTACATGTAAACTCATGCTAAGACACGATGCAATTAATAAAACAAATCTAAGATATGGTGAAACTTAACCACCTGTCAGGCGACAAAACAGATCTGGCCAAAACTAGATACAAAACGTTCCGAATGTTTGTAACCTCTTGGTAGATCTCACCTTAGCTCCTTAATTGGTGTCATAACTGTACACTCTGTTATTAGACTCATGACATGTTATTAGACTCAGGGTCTTTTCGAACGACTTCTGCAGAAGTTGCATGGACGAGGAAGAAGAAAAGACTATAACTCATCTTCTTTGTTCATGCCCTGCTCTCTCACAAAGACGAAAGTTGCATCTGGGAGAATTCTTCTTCAACGATATTAATGATCTAACTCAGACAGACATACACTGTCTATATCGCTTTATACAATTAGTTTTCAAATAAGTAAGGTAGTGCCTTAAGCCTTACTTCTATACCTATGTGGTATCACAATGGCAATGGACCTAGTATCTGGTCTAAGTGTGTCAGTCATTATGCCTGGCAGCCACCTTAACCTAACCTTACCTAAATGCCATTAAAAGCTAAGTCTATAATAATTGCTGACTTTTGACATTTCGTTTAGAAATGAAGTTTGAAAAGATATTAAGGGTGCGTCCAGGAGCAAGGAAAAAGCCATTTTTCAAAAAATTTAATTAAAGGTAATTTTGAAAATAAGAATGTGATGCATGACATAGAAACCGTCTTGAGAATAAGCTGAACTTACTGAGCCCCATTGCAACTAAAATTGAAAAGTCCTAGTAAGTATACTATTTTTTCACCCCTTGACTGACATATATAAATCATCTCAAAAACGTGTTAACTAAAGTGGCCGATTTTCAAATCGACTTGAAGTTTTCCCCAGCATGCCATAATAGCCCATGGCCACTTGTACTGCGCTACGAGAGAAGAAATTCAAATGCACGTCTACTGATATGCTGATACGACCAGTACCAATATAAAAAAAAATGTTAATCAAAATTAGCATGAATTTATTTTCTCCAATCTCAATAAATTTTGTTCAAAATCTCAAGTTTATAAGAGTCACATGCATTCCCCCAGTCCACTTGAAGCAAACATATAAATGTCACCAGGTTTGTCAAGAAGTTAATTGTCTTATTACCCTAAACCATACGTCACTCGCTTAATTTGCATATAAAATACTTTAAAATGTTGTCAAAATAAATGTTATTGAAAATCACTTAGCACTTTCGAAACCAATTCACCTTAAGCATAACGACCAGATCATCCCTTTTTTTGGTATTTCGGTTTACAGATGAAACAACAACAAATCCTTAATATATGACAAAAATATATTTTCTTCCATCCCTGAGACCTTCCTGAGAGTCAAGTGGCGTAATAAATTCTATAAAACTTCAACAGATTGGCTATGAATATAAATTGAGCCTAATGGAATCCTTGATAGAAAACCAAGTTAGTGTAGTTAGCATATTTTTGCATCAAGTGTTCAGGCGACAGGCCGAGGCGCGGCGCCGTCGTTGAATGCAGTGCGATCCCTTCTTACTAATTCATATTTTGATATTAATTTTTATTCAACCCTCTTGTTTTATTCTAAAATATTTTTGAAACAGGATAACCCAGCAGCACCACATTTTTCAGCAGCAACCCCTTGGGTTTCCTGCTGCACATACCAACTACCGCATGTATCGGAAGTAAAATGTTTTACAATCAATTAGTGAAAAGGAGCGAAAATTAAGGACTTTATTAGCTAGATTTTAAGGGTGGATTTATGTTCTCTGAGCTATGGGTTGGGTCAGTGAGCAATCAATTAATATATGATTTTTAATTTCTTTTTTAAGTAGAAAATTATTCTTTATTTTTAATAACTTACACTACACAAAAAAAAATAAATTTGCCATACTTGTTCAAGTTGAGATTCGTAATATTATATGAACTAAAGTCCGATAATGACGATAGAAGGATACAACAAAAAAAATCCTTTGAAGAATCTTAGAGAACAAAGCAAAGATTAAAGATTATTTCTTTGTATTGTCCTTGACATGAAATAACAGGTTTCAGTACCTACTCATCTTGATCCTTTTTCATATTAAACGAAACACAAGAAACAAAAATGTATCTTATCTAAAAAAAAGGTCTTCAAAATTTCAACAATGATAATGAAATGATGAGATGATGGGGGTGTCAAATTTGTATTTTATTATTGTTTTGAATTTTCAGGAAAAGAAATTAAACTTTAAAAAAAAAAAAAATTAAAAAAAAGTTTTTTGAAAAATTAAAGAATTAATATTACTTCGTTAATAAAAGAGCTTTTACATTAAAAATTTCATCGAAGTCCGTTTTATGGTTTACGAGAAAACCTGATATGAAAAAACCGGTCCTATTTTGTCTTTTATTGAAAAATCTATTCCAACCAAAAAATAAAGTTTAATTAAAATACACTATTCAGAAAGTTTTATCGAATTCTAGGAACCGTTTTTGAGATAAATGAGTTTTTCATTAAAAATCATATGGCAAAAACCCCTCTGTAGGACATCATAATAATACTATGTACCAAGTTTGAAGCAAATCGGTCCAGCCGTTTAGGCTGTAGGTGCCGATACAGACAGACAGAATTGTCGGACCTACTTTTTTCGGCTTCTCTATCATCTTAGTGTTATGTTTGAAGTTTGATTGTCCAAAAATATTTTTTTTACGAATGCATAACTTGCCTTATAGTATAGTACATACCTATAATCGCAAGTAAAAATAATGACAGCTCTAATTTGTACCTCTAGCAAAAAAACATGGCTTCCAAACCCAGTGCAAAATTTCAGTGTGTGTTAGCACCAATGCGCTCTGGTGTCGACATTAAACAAACATAATTCAGGGTTTTTCAATAAGAGGTGTTATTTTGATATTCAAAGAAAAAAAGGCATTTTTTGAGATAAATTATCTGATGTTTATTTCAATGTAAAGAAGAAAATATGCCATTAAAAATGAAAAACAATATAAGCCGAATGGCCGCCACGACTACGCTTACACAATATCCTTTTCCTGAAATTTTATATCACCAAATTGCAAAGTGGCTGCTGTATGCCCTCATAAGCTTCACGAATTACATCTTTGAGGTCTTGAATCGACGCTGATGTGTTGGCGTAGACCTTATGGGAAATGGGCCTCATCATTCAAGATGATTTTTCGATGAAATTCCGGATCATTTTCATGTTAATTCCAAACATCGATGAGGAATGGACAAACCTGTGTTTTCTTCAACACTTTGGGCTACAGCTCAAATTTTTCCACTAATTTCTGAATTGCGGTCTGACAAGGAGCTTCACGACGACCAAAAATTGTTTTAGTTTTACGAACCATCTCAGACAAATTTTCACCATTTTATAGTGAATTTGAATAATTTTAATGCGTTGTTGAAGCGTGTTTTTAGTCAAAAAATTACATCTTTTAAAAGTGACAACTACCGAAATAGCGGGCTATTCAAAATAATACCTCTTATTGGAAAACCCTTTACCTGATTGAAAATGCTCTTCCAGTGATCAAGGCATTTTGACTCCCTCTTCTTAAGCAAGTCGGCTCTTTTTAAATTAAATTTTTGCATTCAAGTTTGGGCTTTTGATTAAACATTTTCTGATATCGACTTTTCATAGTTTCAGATTTTGTGGCCTTAAACGAGTCCCTCTATGTATTTTACATTAAACTTTTAAATGTGACACAAATCCTGTTTCGTCTTTCTTGAATCGTACAATCAATTCCAGTTATTGTTTTTTATTTTTTCTTTTTTTTTCAAAGTAAAAAGATTAAAACTAAAATATCTTTATATCTTCGAGTGAATCTAAAAAAGACAAATTCACTACACGTGTCTAGTAATTTCATTCTTATTTAAATCCAATTTTCGAGGTAAAATCATATAACAAAGGATGGAAAAAGAAAAGTGGTCACTAGACCGCATTGTTAAAATAATACCACTTGACTTAACTTCCTTTATGTTTACACCTGTCCTGTCCTTTTTCTGTAATCATAGAACACAGTGAATTTTTTTTTGTATAATAATAATAACGATATTGTTACCTACACGCATTATTTTCACTTTGAAACACACGACAAAAGGACATAAACAATTATTATACAAAAGAATCATTTTATAAAGTTCCTGACCGCTCCAATTCATGTGTGTCCTTTTTTCAAATTACATATCTATTTATTAATAAATTCATTTGGTGCGTTCACGGATGTCTCAATTTCGACACATGAGTTGTATGTGTAACGTGAACGTGATACAATCTCCACCGCATCAATAGCACCCTTCTATATCCTGTCACCATGCATGTCCTTTTTTAGGGTAATTATCTTGTCAATGTTATGACCGTATACTTGTTGACGAATTCCGGCTTTTGTTGTCTGCCTTTGCCCTTACTTCCATTTAGATTCCGATTCTGGTGTGAGAGTGAGTGTGCGAAGACCAAAACTCCAGTTCGCAGAAACCAGAGTTACCAACAACATGTTCATCAGAGAGAGAGAGAGTGGAGGGTGAATTCCATGCTTCAGAATTCCTTTATTAATTGACCCGCCATGATAATGAAATGAATTCCTGTCTTAATTGTTGGATATTGCGCTAAAGGGCATGGCAGCTGGTCTGGTAGTTGGCAGTGCAGTGGTGTGTCCTCGTTTGTGATATTTGTCACTTTGTCACATTTAATAGGTGTTTGATTGTTTTGCATGGGATTGAGATATTGAATTTCAGAAAATTGTGACTTTGATTTGTGGGGTGTGGTAATTAACTTTTAACTCACATAGCTTGTTTTTGAATGCTACAAACATTTAATTTATTAATTAAGCATTCATCCAAAAAATATACCCTCAATTAACCATTCTTCCGTAAATGCTTTAGACATTACAAGAAATAGACTTAGAATAAATAGAAAACAAGTAACTACCCCATTCTCCAAGGGGGGCTCGAGCCAAGAGAATAGATGGGCCTTGCACAGAGATATTCTTTTTGAATAAACCTCGCAAGAGCAGGAGGTACCCGAGACTAAAAAAAACTAATGTGGAATCAGGAATTGAAAACAAAGGAACCTCCGGCATGGCTAACAGACGCTGCAACGTTTAACCACTACGACACGGGTACTACATTTTCGTACTTGGATGCAACACATAAATTTACAGAATACAGTTTTGGTCCTTGCGTTGGTAACATTGCATCTTGATGATAGGAAAGTAAGTCGGAAAGTTCTGTCTGTTTTTTCCGTATCGATTTCTAGTTTTGTGTAGCATATTCTATGGAATGGGTATATTGTTTTTGGTGTGGAGTTTGTAAGATAGTGAAATAATACCGTTAGGTATAGGGTATAGAAAAGTATATATATTCTGACTGACAATCAAAAGCTTAGTCGATTTAGAAATGTCCGTCCGTCCCTCCGTATGTATACATATATCTAGAAGTCACCATTTTCAGCTAGAAAGCTGAAATTTGGTATATATAATCTTTGGTTCAAGAGTAAGGCTAAGTTTTTGAAACAGTGAAATCCGCCCACAATCGCCGTTCTTGTTCAACAACCTCTATTTGCCAAAATTAAATTGTGATTTTTGTCCAAAGCACAACGCTTAAATGCACAAATTCGCACGAATTTTTCACAATTACTTTGTATTATGTATATAAAAAAAAAAAAAAATTTAAATATAAAGTATGTGCGGATCATTACATGAAAATAATAAGTATACTTACATGTTCGGAGTAAGCAAAATGAATAATTAACAATTGCTTAAAGCCACAAGATACTGGGACAACATATTTTACTAGCACGAGCTGTTTGCAAAGAAAATGGGATTGTAACTTAGCAACATGAATAATTGCAACAACTTTGATGGAATCTTCAAAACTTAGGTTGGAGTAAAGTTATTCCCCACTTAAAGTGGGAAATAACTTCACCAACAAAAGTTAAGTTACTTCCCACTCAAAGTGGGAAATAACTGCACATCAAAAAAGTGAAGTTATTTCCCAGTGAAGTTATTTCCCTGCACCACGTAAAACAGAATACTTTGTAAACATAACATACAAAACTTAAAATAAAAATAAATTGTTATTGCTAGTGATAATGGCGTGGTGGAAGCGGCAAAAATCTAAAAGCAAAAAGTTAGTCCCATTTTGATACCTGATTGAATGCCCCATGGTTGCCTTCATCAATAATGCACTACGGAAGAGTCGTCGCTGGAGCAGACAGCTGGTTCATTGATCTCCGAACTCCTGGAAAGGATCTTATCAATTTTCTCAAAGTGCTCAAAATACTTTGGGCTATTGCTATTGGGGTTTTTGAGCCCTTCCATTTTCCAATACACTTATCCGGCCCAATGTTTTTTTTCTTGTTTGCCGACAACTCTTGGGCGATGTTTTGCCAAACTTTTGATTTTTTAGAGTTGTTGAAATCATTTTGATGGGCTTCATACAGTCCCATGAGACATTTAATATCTCATGGGGACCACTTTGAAAAAAAAATTCAATATTTAAAGATACAAAAATTATAATAAATACTCACCCATTTGCATTTTATTATTGTTTACCTTTTTTTCGTAGGTAATGCACAAACAACAGCTGACAGTGAACTGCATCTGTGAAACTAGAGCATATTTTATTTAATCCACCTCTTCACTAAGAATGAAAAGAATGCATTCCAAATATTCCAGATTTAATAAAGAAACAAGGAAAAAGTTTATCCGGAATATTCCATTGAATAACGCAAAAAGGGCGTTCCATATATTCCGATTATACGGAATGAATAAAGAAACTCACTCATGTCTCGTTTTGTTCAAATCGAGCTGCAAGCTTAAAATTGAATGTCACTTACCTCATAGTAAGTGAAATAGCTATGTGTGTCTTTGCTTTTAATTGTTTGCAAAGTTAATGGCATTTTAAGATATAAAGAATTTTCTTTATTCTGCTGAAAATAACCAGTTTTTGGAATATGATAAAATACATGTAATTTTTTTTGTTGACAACATCATTTAAGAAACTGTTCTCATTTACCACAAATTCATGTTTTCATTTACCCTCGACGTTAATTCTACTGGGGTAAATAAGAACACTTTTAATATAAAAAACTTAGGTACTACTTATTACGAGAAACTGTTTAAACAGATAGGATTATTGATATTCACTACACTTGAAAAAATACAATATTACTCACATCTTTATTTAAACACACTATAAACAAAAATAAGAACATACTTAATTAATTGACTTTTTTTGAGACACGTTGACTTTGAAACAGAAATTTGAAATAAAAACTAAAAGAAAGGAACCCGAGGTATAATACACCAGTTGCACGAAAATTCAAAATTTATGGCTATTATGTTTCTTGAATTAATTATGATTTTATCGGCAAAAAAAGCTGACGTTTCCACTTACCCCATGTTACCATTTACCCCAACTGACCCTAATCCACTTAATGTTGAGTGAGTCGTCTGGTTGGCGCCTATGTCCATAGTACAGTATTTTTACTTGCGATTATAGATACCTACTATAAGGCAAGTTATGCATTCGTAAAAAAATAAAATTTTTTGAACAATCAAACATAAACGATGATAGAGAAGTCGAAAAAAGTGGGTCCGACAATAATTCTTTCTGTCTGTCCGCCTGTCTGTACTCTGTATCGGCACCTACAGTCTAAACGGCTGGACCGATTTGCTTCAAACTTGGTACATAGTATTATTTTGACGTCTTAAAGAGGGGCTTTTGGAATTAGTATTCTAGCTTTAAAACTAACGGTACCTGTCATACGATTTTTATTGACAAAATAATTTTTCTCGAAAATGGCTCCTACGATTTTAATAAAACTATCTGAATAATGTTTTCTGTACAAATTGTATGTTTTGATTGGAATAGATTTTTCAGGAAAAGTCTTATAACGGTACCTCCAATAGAACCGGTTTTTTCTATGAAATTTTTAATGTAGAAGCCCTATTATAAACGAAAAAATAAAAATTCTTAAATTTGTCAAAAAAAATTTTGTGAGTTTTTTAAAAAAGTTTTAATTTTTTTTTTATTTTTTTTTTTCTAAAAATGGTTTAATCAATTTTTTTTTATTTTTATTTTTCTGATAAAAACTACAAAGAAGTTGGCATACTCAAAAAAAAATTGGAATATGTTTTCGAAAAGTTTTTCAAAAAACCGTTTTTTTAAAGTTCGTACGCACCAGTCTTGCACTTTATTTTTTTCGACAATGCCGAGACTGGATTTAATGCTGCGTGTTGATAAACGTTTGTTTTGTGAAACGTCAAATAGATATGTATATTATTTTTCCTGATCAATATAAACGCTTATCGGGAAAAATTCTAGTTTTGATCTACTTCAACTCTTCTTGATTGCTATACATGGCTCCTGTCCTAAAGCAATGTTTGGTACTCAGATGATTGTTCAAGGATGGTAAATCAAGTTTCTTATCAAAGTAGTTGTTGGGGGTTTGGAATCAACACCCCAAGAAAACCTGCTCAGGTTCATCTGTAGACATCACACTGTGAGTGATACAGCAGAAGTAAGAACTGACCTAAGCTCTACCACAAGGTAGTGTTATGTGGGGAAAAGTGTATTTTTACGGTCGAATCTTCAATATTTCACCAATAAAATAATCATCACCCAACGTTTGTACGTCAAAGGGACGCAAGATCGCACGAGAATAAGTTTCCCCAGCTCGTGAAAGTGAACAAGCAAAACCCGAGGCACAGTCGATTCCTCACAGTGCACAAGAACTCTGACTTTCACAGACTTAAACTTATTGAATTTCGCGTCAGGACTTGAGCCTTCACCCTTACAAGATACAACTGACCCAGGAGATCTAGGACCATGGCCATACTCAACTAAGTACCAGTTATACATTGCGGTTCAGCACTGAACCTCGTTTTTAAATTCTTGATCCGTGGGTCAACTTTATTTAATCCACCGAAATCGGTGGGTTAACTCTTGAACCACTCAGGAACCGAGGTAAATTGTTTTTAAATTTTGATCCGAGGATGAACCAGGATTGTACAACTGGCCCTAAGTTTGTTTGCTGACTGAGTTTTAAAGCGGTTGAAAGAGGACCCCGGTTTTGGTAAAAAAATCATCTATATAGAGACTAGGCTAAGTACAACACAACGACGTTGACTAGGTGACATTGCATCCTCAAAAAAAGAAAAATCCGTGAAGTGTGAGTTGGTGATGCGGTCACCATCAATTAAGGTAGTTCCACACTATCCCACAGTGTAATACGACATTTCAAAAATGTGTGATGAAACAGATGTATAATAGTGTGGAAACAGAATATGACAGCGCAGATCTCATACGATTTGACATGTGTTTAGATCTGAAATATTTTTTTAGGATTGAATGTAAAACCATCACACATTCCATCACACTTTTTTTTGACATGTCGTAATACACTGTGAGATAGTGTGGAACTACCTTTAACGATATAGACCTACACGAAATGTGGTTCCAACAGGACGGTGGCTAGCGTTAGCGTATGTGCCACACAGTGAACACTTTGATTGAAATTCTGCATGCACGATTTAAGATTTAGGTTTGCCCACCAAGGTCATGTAATTTGAACCCGATAGACTTTTCTTGTAAGGTTTCTTAAAGTCGAACATCTATGCGGGTAAAGCTCAATCGACCGAGGCCTCATGGCGAACATTTTACAGGCCATTGCTCAAATACATTCGGATCAATACGAAAGGTTAATGAAAATTGAACCATTCGGATCCATGCCACCGTAAAAGCCGAGGGGCAATTAAGCGATGATATATTCCACAAATTTAATAAATTGTTCATGCCATTATTTTCAAACCTTTTAGAAGACTATAATGAAGACTCAACAAGTCATCCTTTTGAGACAATTCGTTTGGTGAGGAGGGGCCAAAAATTTCCCACACCAAAGCCTTTTCCGCTTTAACCCGATGAAATAGATAGACCTTTTTTCATAAAATGACGAGAACCGAGTTTTTTGAAAGAATGTAAATGTATTTCAGATTTGCACTTGCTTTATCGGAATAAAGGAGTAATTCGTGAAGCTCGGAAAGAATTTTGCCAAACATAAACTTAATGCTTCATTTCATCATCACGCACCATTTCATGTTTAACTGATGTTTTTTTTTTAGGTCAGTGTGCAATTCTATTAAGAATTTTTTTAGCTAAAATATTCTTCATTTCATGCCTATTCATTTAGTTGCACCGATTTATAATTTATACAACTATGGCTTATAATTATGTCAACGAATCGCAATGCTTTCATTAAACGCAAGGAGCACAAGGTTCGATTGAAATATGCAAATGAAATTGATTGCACCATGTGCTTGTATGTCCTAGCGCCATGAAACAACGTACCTTCACACACTTGCTTGTAGCGGTAATTAAAAAACGACCGGTTATGTTATTATAAACAATTCCATTTGCATATTTTTTTCATGAAATAAATTTTATTGTTAAATACATTTTGCGTATATGTAATTTTAATTGATTCGTGTAGCACAAAACACTTGCACGGGCGCTACACTACGGCCCGACAAAATAAAGACACATGCAATATTTTTTTTTTACGAAGGCACATAGACTGCATCGATTTTTAAACTAAACATTTTTACAGCATCACCTATCATTTGGGATATTTCCAAAAAGAATCTGTATTGTGCCCTTGGAATGATAGGTGGAATTGTTGAAGCATCCAAATAAGCATCTTTAACTGAAAAATTTCCTTTTCTAAATGGACAATGCAGAGCTGATGAATCTTTCAGAGCGTGCTCGAACATATAATTTAGAATGGGATCGCGCTTTTCGTGGTTCAGAAATTGACATAGATCGACGTTTTTCCATCGCTGTAGAGTTATGAATCTATTTTTGATTTTCGCCTTCAAGTGAATGTTGACGAACAAATTATGTCCGACAAGATCTTGGTGCATTGTGAAGTTCACATCAAACCATGAACGATTATGAATGGCGACATAGGTAGTGACGAAATTCTTATCGCTGCTCGTTCGAATGTTGAGGATCTCAATAAAAGCTTTCTGTTTGAAAAAATTATCTGAAATATTATTTCACAAATAAAAGAAAATTCAAACCATCATACCGGAGAACAAACGGAGAGCATGAAGGCAATAATCAAAAATCCCACAACCAAGGTGGTCAACACACTACAACGATCGTGGGTAGACATTTGAAGTATGTTTCGGAGGCAATTTTTCATTTTTGTAAGCTCAATGCTTATGGTCGACAGTCGGTACTCATTAGAAGCTTAAAGAGCGGAAAAAATCAGCTTAAGTTTTTCAATCCCATAAATGATTGTAATTAATTTTTGAATGTTCAAATTAATATTCTTACAATTCAATGTTCAATCGGAAAGGTGTACAATGTACAATGTACATTCGTAAACAAACATTTAAATAGCAATGCATTAAACATGGCGTAGTGATGATGAGGAAGTTAAAAATGTGTTGGAAATTCTGTTTTTTAAAATCTGAATTCAACCGTGATAGCCATATACCTAAACGGAAACGAAACATTTAGTTCATAATACACTAATTTTTATAAATGCCATTTTGGAAGTCTCAAATTGGCTCAATGGAGGCCAATTTTTTTTAAATACACTTCTAGCGATTTTGATTAAACTTCATCTGTTATACTCGTTTAATTGAAAATTGGCTAAAATGCAAATGGGCTGCAATAAAATCACATTTTTACTTTCACGGAATAATGGGAGATATGTAAGCAGGTCTGATGAAATTTACAGTTAATTTAAAATGACCCAAACTTAATAGTTTTATGTATATCTATATAATTCAATTATCAAACTCAAAATTCCTTTAATTAAAATCTATCTTAGCCTGTGTTAGCAATCAATAATTGATCAACTGTAAATATTACCAACTGCCTTCTTTCTCCAGAAGAAGAATAAACAGAGAAAACATAGCCTGGGCTATAATGAGTTTCGATACGTATAAGTCCACCGGTCTGGATGGAGTTCTGCCAATTGTACTGCAGAAAACAATAGAAATGACTATTCCATGGCTGGAGGCAATCTCAATAAGATGCCTTATGCACTTAACCATATTCCAAAGACTTGGTGGCAGCTTAGAGCAGTTTTCATCCCCAAGGTTGGTAGGATAGGTTACGAATCCGCAAAGAATTTCCGTTCAGAAGTTTCTTAAGGATTAAGATTTAATGTCATAATAATGTCCCGAAAATTCCATGGGTGGCATCCAGTTGAAGCTGGGGGAATGAATATAAATTGCTGCCCAGACTGGGCTTGAGCTCACAACTCTAAGTTTAGCAAACAAGCACTACATCCACTGTACCATGCCACCAGCATTACCCGCATCGGTTATTGGATATTCGAGCATCTTTAGGCAATGTACAAACGATAAAATACTTTAATACAAATACCGTAATGAGTTATTTCCCCTCTGCCACACCATAGTAGAGCTTCCAGGTATTGACAAAATTGTTGTTGGAATGGAGGACAGTGGAGTAAAGGTAGTAGCACATGCTGATGGATCTGGTTGTTTTGGTATCGATAAAGTTTTTATCAGTAATCAGTGAAATAACAGAAGGGATTAAAGGAAAGTTTAGCAACTGTGACACCAGCTGTGGTCTTGGAGTTAATCAAAGCTAAACAAAAGTGGTGCTCGTTACAAAAAAAAAAAAAAAAAAAAAAAATACCAACTTCATTCTACCGCTCCTCAATGGACAAGTGTTATCGTTATCCACCCGTGCCAAACATATAGGCGTAGTTCTTGATCCCAAACTCAGCTAGAATATGAACATTGAATGTCTAAAAAGCCTTTTATGCCAGCAGCAAAACATTTGGTAACAAATAGGGCCTTCAATCAAATATGATTCTTTGACCGTACACTGCCATGGTACGACCAATTCTCACCTACGGATCGATTGTTTGGTGGCCCGATCTTAGCAAAACCTACAACACTGACGAAGTTAAAAAGGATTAAAAGAACGGCTAGCATCTGTGTCACGAAGGCTCTTAGATCTTGCCCAACAGATTACCTAACTGCTATTTTGAACCTTCTACCGCACGACATTCAAATTAAATACTTAGTGTCCTGTAGTTTAATCAGACTAACGAAGGCTGGGTGTTGGACAGAAAGACTAAACGGTCATAGCAACATCTCAAATCATTTACCTGCCGATTAAGTTCCCTAAAACGTTTTAAAATAGGTTTCATATCCAGCACAGAATATGGGAAAACGAAGATTTGACAAGAGATACAACTATCTTCACAGATGGCTTCAAATTTTAGAAAGCTCAATGTGTGCATGCCCTTTTGACTCCCTGATTTCGCTTACATCCATATCTTGTTACAGGTGGAGCAATTTGACTAATTGCACCATATCTAGGAAGATGTTGCCTGCCTACAATGAATCTGGAATAAACGGACTACTTTCAAATAACTTCGCAAAAACCGGTCAGACATAGCCAAGTTGGAAGCAATAAGCCCGGGCCACTAGCCAGTAGGTGTGCAATAATGTAAGTTAATGTATTCCCTTTAACGAGTTTTTGTGAAGACCTGGGGGCACTTTCCAATTAAAGGATCAAAGATCCGATCAGCTTCCTCGATGCTACGAAATGTCTATGAATAAATCGCTATCCTGACTAATTACTTCCACAAGTACTTTCCAGCCCAAACAATAAAAGGATTGGGAGAGGACCCATCTGATTATCATACTTCGACGGATTCAATGTAACCTTATCAACCAGCACCCTGCCTTGGTAGCACAAAGTCTGGAGTGTTTGCATGAAATCGATTAAGGTGTACCTGGGCAGTTTATGATGGCCTTCCGTCCCCCCTTTTGACTTAAACAATCAAAGGCTAGGCAGAGAAACCGCCTGAGAACCATACACCTTGCCTAGGTAACGGACTTTGTTTCCTGGAGAACTCTTACGCTGAACCCGCTTACTGAGCCAACTCTTTAACAGACCAAGTTTACCCTCACCAACCAGCAACCTGCCTAGGTGGCATAAAGTCTATAGTCTGGTCACTTTGTTTTCATCTGGGAGATCGTCCGGCAGATTAAATAGCTGCAACCTTACCAATCGCCTATTAAAATTATCATATTACATCTTCCAAATCCTTCGTTAAGTTATTGCAACAAAACGGCGCGCGCACATCACAAACGCTAATTGCGTTCTTCTTAGGAGCTTTTTCCGCTCAATGAAAACCGCCATTTCTACCTTCCTGCCCAGGACATCAGTGCCATAATATCGATTGTGCTCTAACTCTGATGTTTGGTTCAATCCTTTATTGATAATTTATATCAAGATCCTGGCAGGTATGAGCTATATCAACAGTTTCTGAATTCCAAATTGTCAAGTGTCAACACTGGAGAAATTTTTTAAATTGGCGTGCGGACAGATACTCCTCTCAAACTTCCTGTCAAAATAATTATCTTGTGCTATTATAGGCTCGTCATTCAACCCCGTTCAAGAAGCTTGGTCCAGACAATTGAATTTTGTCCAATTATCTTGTACCCGTGTGAACGCTGCTTAGTTATTAAATTTCATACCCATGAATATGTCATTGTTCATTTTATGCATTGAACTTAATTGCCGACACCTAAAAATAAACTTATGTTTGTGTGAATATTTCCACTCCCCTTCATTTAAAATAACATTAAGCTACATATATATCCTTTGGTTCAACGGTTCGTCAAGCTAATTCATTTTAATTGTCAAAAACAAAACACACCGTTAACCTTTTGCTCATGTAAATATTAATAACATTTTTGACAAGCAATCAACACCTCACAGAACATAAACGTCAGCGTATCGTCTTTTAAATTGTCATCAACTTTTTCCAACGCAGACGTAGTTAGGTATAATGGACGTAGCTCAGTGTACAAAATTACTGCAAACCATGTTCAAACTCAATCAGTGCCTTGCTCGTTCGCACTTTGTACTGCTTGGCATGCACATTGTTTCTTAATTTTCATATTCGACTAATTAAATTTGCCTGCTTCCGTCCATGCCTTTGATTCCATTCACCGCCTGCCTCCGGCCCGCCATTGCCGACGTCATGTCATTCCATGATGAAAAGAGCTAAACGGGCTCTGTTGCGCGGGCTTTGCACGAAAAGGCGGATGGTGTCGTCCTTGCAACTATAACGCAGCGCTTCATTTGTAAGTCGCCAGCAATGCGACAATATCGCTTATTAAAACTCAAATTAACACACATTGGGAGCAATTAACGTCACTAAATTTGCATATTGAAGCGGTCCAGCACTGGCGGTCCCTTTATTCCTTTCATGGGCCATGAGGGCGTTTGTTTTCGGGGTCAATTACTCAGCTAAAAGGCGAAAGTTCATCGAGCATTTGGGTGCACACACAATGCGAATAATTAAGCACAAAAATGGTTACACTGGTTCGGTTTAATTTGTTGTGTAACATGAGCTTGTATATTTTATAAGCATAAGGAAGAGCAACCAGTGAATTCTGACGTTCTGACGTTCTGAAGTTCTCAGTGCCTAGCAGTGCCTGGGGGCGTTGGAGAATGCATAAAGTAATTTTCTGCGTCATTTAATTAAGCTTCAACGTATAAATGTTACGAGTGGTTGCATGGTGGCGGCCGGCGCGGCGGTATAAAAGTTTCACATATAAAATCATTTATTTCAAAAATATACATACAACATTATTTACATTTGTAAGGTACGAGAATGAAGCCTGTGCTCACACTCGAATGTTTCTCATCTTTTGTGTGTAGATATGTGGTTTATTGGGGTTGAGTTTTGGTAGATGGGAAAATGGGATCGAATTTCCTTTCAGGATTTGTGTATTTCCATAGTTTTGTTTCTGAATTATTGAACAAAAGCCAAGAACTGTGCGATAATCTGATTACATAAAAAAGGAATGAAAAATTTAGTGTTCCCAGCAACATATATGTACGTATATTGTGAACACTGAATACGTACATATATTATGTTAGGTATCAAGTTATGGAATTGGATATAGTAGGTATAGGTATTATATATTTTAAGCAGAAAATATAAAATTATCCTTGACATTATCAGGAAAATGTCTGTTTAAAATTTATTATTTTATCCAAAGTTAAGACTTAACTAACAAAATAAACTTGTGTTTTTCTTTATAAGTGTACCTTATGAATCAGTTATTAAAAATTTAACAACTTATTGTTGTAAACGAACGTACACAATACAGAGTGCGCTGAAATAAATTCTCAATTTAAACTGCGACCATTGCATTTATTTGCGTTCTCTGGGTTTTTGAAAGAACAAACATAATGACACCCTATTAACTGAAGCATATTTTTAGGAGTTTGAGTGTAAAATGTTCTTCAATGGTTATAGTTTGGAGACAATTTTTTTAAAACAATCTTTTGAGTTTTCACTTGACTCTCATTGATTAATAAGGTATTTATACTTTATACACTTTGAATAGTGAAAAGTGCTTGCTTTTGCTTACAACCCAAATGCATCGGTCAATTACGATTCCTTTGTTGCTATGAAGGTTGAATTTTGGATAACATACATTTTGAAATAACCACTGGAAACCCCAAAATGGATATCAGAAAGCCGGATATGTATCTACCATTTTCTGGCGAGTCACACCAGTCAGTTTCTCGTTAAAGACATAGGAAAGGAGAAATGTTGATTTCATCGCGTAGCTTTACAAGCGATTGAAATATCCATCTACTATCTATTATTTAATTTTTTAGTTTTATTTATTGGTTTTTAGAGAAATATTGAACATCGTTCCACAAGTTTAAAAAACAAAATTTGCATGCAAAAACTTTAAAAAAAAAAAAAATACATTGCATAACATTTTAATCTAATCCGTAGAATCTACGGCATAGATGAATTTACGAAGTAGACATACTACTTACAAGCACTGGCAACTGACGCCATCTGCTTAAATCTTAAGACAACACAAGATAATAGCACAACAGTTTTAGTTTTTGACGGTCGGACATTTAAAAACGCGCAATATAAAAAAAAAGCTTCGAAGCGAAATTTTAATAGCGTTTTAAATGACTTCTTTTTTTAGCGCTTTAAATGACTTCTTTTGTTCAAAAGCTTATTGAAATCGGAAAAATATCTTACAAGGATTTCTGATTTGATACCGATGACTCCGAAAAATTCATTCTAACCAAAAGATAGATCCTTGTGATAAATTGGCACTCAGCACGTTTTATCAAATTAAACTTTTCATGTGAAACATCTATAGGAGCACCTAGTCAGTAAAATCGATCGTAATCGTCACGCAAAATGGCATGACGCTCGGACGCCATCCGGCCAATCAAATCTTTGATAGCTTGGAGAGGGGTGGTGAGGCAAACTTTACGAACATGGTGGGTGGTAGGTTGATAGTTGGTGGTAGGTTGGGAATTGGTAGTAAAGGTTGAGAGATGGTGGAAGGAGGGAAAATTTGTAAAAAAAAAAATGGTGGGTGGTTGGTTGTAGGTGGGGTGGGTTGGTGTGTATTTTTCTGTTGGGGATTTATTGTGCGGGCGGTGAAGAGAAAACATTGCCGAAAATGGTGGATGGTAAGTTGGTGGTTGTAAGTGGTGGTGGGGAGGGGGACTTGGTTTGTAAGAGGGAGGAAAAAGGCACAAAAATGGTGGGTGGTTGGTTGCAGGTGGGGTGGGGGGCTACTGCCGGCGGAGATTTGGTGTGGGGAGTGAGAAAAAAATTATCAAACATTTATGGATGGTTGGTTGGTGGTGGTAGGTGGGCTGCGTATGTGGTAGGGGTGGATAGATTTGGTGTGGGGATGTTGTTGAAGAAAAATGTTTTCCTATTTATGCATAAATATTATATAATCTGTAATAATTGCTATTATACTCAAAATAATAAGACAAATATATTGATTTTATTATCGAAACACTAAATTATTAGAAATTATTTCACTAGGCATTTTCTTTGATGGTTTCTATTAATTATGAATTTTAATGTAAACTTGAATGTTTCACATCTGCCGGGTGTCCCATGAGCCATGACGGCTGTAACTTTTTGTTTTAACGATTGTTTCTAATTCAGATGATTGATGATTAAGTTAAGTTAAGTTAGCCAACTCGGGATACAAGTGTATCTCCAATTATCCGAAAAGTGGCAGATCATCAGTTAAGGATGTATGTATATGAAAGGACTTAGGAAACAAATTATTCCAAAGCTAACTCAAAAAATTCGGTGAGGCATACATTTTCTTAAAATCTGACACTAAAAAACTGGATCTCTTCATTAAACATGAAACTCACCAACATCGTCTTTAAGCACAGGTAGGTAACTTTAAAAAGTCCTGCATCAAAATAAATCTCAACATTTTTTAATGACAATAAACGGGATAGCCCCGAACAACGAAAGCTTTTCTTAAACTCATTCCTTGTTCTGTAAATTTGTCTTTTGTCCAGTAAAGAAGATTTTTGTAGGTACAAAGTAAAATATTTAATCAAAAATGAAGATTCGCACGCGTTTTTTTAAAAATAGTCGTTAAAATAATCACTATCAAGATCGGATAAGGGTTTCTTCAGTAAATACGCATCTTTAAAGAATCTAAACAAAAAACAATATTATTTGGCTGCTTGTAGGTAAGTATTTCAGTTAAAATTATTTGTTTATAAACAAAACAGAAAGTGCTTGAGCACCTATTATCGTTGTTATTATGAATTTTAAATCAGAGACTTCCCCAACGATATTGTTGGCAATACACGTAGGTATAAGTAGGTGTGTATGCCACTTAAAGATATTTTTGGTTATCTGTTTTGAGAAGGGTGTCTGTATAGTTGAGGCATAGCCTAGGTATAATTTACGGAATATCATTGATAGTCGTAATCTAGTTACTAACATTGCATGTAGTATACATTATCAATAATTTAAAATGCGTTTTTTAATAATTATTTGTTGAAAACATTCAAGTGCAGGTGAACTCATGACGTAGTGATGATTTTTTTTGTATTATAAGAACATTGAAGAGGGCTCTTGAATTTGAGTTTAAATACTAATCATATAATTTTATTAAATAACATGCTTGGGAGAAAGATAGCTTTATACTTAGTTGATAACGACTTAAAAGATGTAGTTAATGCAGCATAATTAAAGAAAATGGAAAGTTCATTGATATTTGATCCCAATAGTTTCTGTGAGTTTATAAACTCGAGGAAGAAATCCGATGGATATATCTATAGTGAATTTCGTTTGTAAAGATAAAGTAGCTCTTTGAGAGTTTCGTTCATTTCAATTGAGAATAGTCTCCTGTAATTTCCCCCAAGCCTATATTTAAACAATATTATACTTTAAGAGAAAATACAGTGCTGCCCTATTTTACAGCTCCACTTCAGTTTATTTTTTGCTGATCCTAAGGTTTGATAAATTTCCCGATTTATGGAAAGAGTCATTTATGAAGGGTAGTAAATTTGACATCTTCAACTACAGGCCGATCTCAAGACCTCCATCTATTCCAAAAATATTTTTAAAGAATTAGTTTGAAGTAGTATGACGTTTTTTGGCACGACGACGGTTTGGTTTTTGAGCATTAACACCGCCTTAGTTATTTTTTCCGGGGTATTGAGAAAATATAAATCCTCGAAAAGGAAATCTGGAAAAAGTGCATCTCTTGAATATAAGTCTTTATAGTTCCAATATAAATCCTAGCTAATCATGTTCAGAAAATCAATTCCAAACCATTTCACAGCAAAATCATGAATCTCACAAGGTAGATTCGCAGATTGCTGGGTCCGATTCTTTTTATACTCGGTATGAACGTAACATCGTGGATTCGCATTGGTAACAATTATTGTGTTCATAGACGATATAAGCATTTTAAAATCTATTTATTACGCTAATGTTGTGGATACCGAAGATGACATTGACAGTTTTTACTTGTGATTATAGGTACTATAAGACAAGTTATGCATTCGTAAAGAAATTTTTTTTTTGGCAATCAAACATTACATTACGACGATAGAGAAGCCTAAAAAAGTGGGCCCGACAATTCTGTCTGTCTGTCTGTCTTTCCGTCTGTCTGTATCGGCACCTACAGCCTAAACGGCTGGACCGATTTGCTTCAAACTTGGTACATAGTATTATTATGACGTCCTGCAGAGGGGTTTTTGGAATTAGCATTCTAGCTTCAAAACTAACGGTACCTGCCATATGATTTTTAATGAAAAACTCATTTATCTCAAAAACGGCTCCTACAATTTTGATAAAACTTTCTGAATGGTATTTTTTAAGTTAACTTTAGTTTTGGCTGAAAACAGATTTTTGAGGAAAAGTCTAATAACGGTACCTCCCATAGGACCGGCTTTTTTTAAATCAGATTTTCTCGTAAACAACTTCACGGATTTCGATAAAATTTTAATATAAAAATTCTGTTGTAAACGAAATAATATAAATTCTTTAATTTTTCAAAAAAAAATTTGTTGAGTTTTTTAAAAAAAAGTTAAATTTTTTTTTGACTTTTGGTTTTTTCAAAAACGGTTTGTTCAAAATTTTTAAAATTTGTGTTTTCTGATAAGAACTTTAAACTTTGATATCTCTTAATAAATTTGGAATATGTTTCCGAAAAGTTTAAAAAAACCGTTTTTTGAAAAAACGGCTCCAACGATTTTGAAAAAAAATTCCTTAAAATTCAAAAAAGTAAAAGAAATCTAATGGCTTACTTCATTTTCTCCAAAAACCGATTTAACGTTGATTTTTAAATGATTAATAAAATTCCATATAATTTTTCATTGCATTTTTTTCCAAAATCTCAAGCCCCAAGATCACTGTAACACATTAGAGCAAGTTCGTACGACCCAGTCGTGCACTTTAATTTATTTAGTGCAGCAAGAATTGTTAAAACCTGATTCGGGGTGAAACGTCAGACAATGACCAGTTCAAGGAAAAGGGTGCCACTTACATATGGCTTCATTATTTTGCAACCAATTTTGCAACACGTTTTTAGTTTAATGACTTTTATTCCTAAAAAAGTTTCTACAATATTATATTATGTTAAAAGATTATCTAAAAATTTCAGAATCCATATTCATTGTTTTTTTCAACCCCATCGCCAATTTGGTCTTATTTCTTTGATGTTCATGAGTCTAGTCCCAGTGTAAATTTATTCGGGTTCCTTTGAAAGGCCTCTTCTAGACATATTCTAACATCCTTCCACTTCATTGACACTGGATTCAAACTATGTCACAAAAGCACATTTATTATAATATTGTGTTTATTCACCAACTTTTAGCCACAAAAGTGTTTGATCGAAAGCTAATAGTTGTTTTTTGCTCATTCCTTTGAAGACCTGCGAACTTATAGGTTTTTTAAGTTATAATTCTAAGTGCACTGCATGTTTAGACTTGAGACCATATTGGAAAGTCAGTTGTGTGATTTCTTCAGCCTTGTTGTCACCTAAGAACTTAATTTCTCTTGTGATTCATTAAAATATTCAATGTTTCGTAAATCAATCTAAACAAAACTCCCGCACCACTAAAAATATCAACACAAAATGGTTCGTCAGATTCGTTCACTTTGACACAAATACGCAATATCGCAATGAAAATCACCCATGTTTTCTTGCGCTAAATTTAACCCTTAAAACTTATAAGCTTAGTTGAATTTTAAAAGGAAAAGCGAAATGATGATAGGGATATGAGAAACTTTGCCAAATTTTGCGGTAAATACTTTAGATTATGTGAAATTCAATACGATAATGGATTTTATCAAAGAATGCTTTTACTTAGGGTTGGTATATCCACAATTTTCATTACATAAGACTAATAATTTACAATTATTTCATGCTACTGGTATAATGTAGTTGGCCAGGCATTGTATTGAATATTCAAAGAGGAACACGAATATGTTCGTTGGCGTAATAGGTTTAGTTAAGGCATTTGTGAACATAACTATTAAGTTACCGTAAAATAATCTAGAACAAAATATCAATTGTTCTACAACTGGATATGGAATTGACTGAAAATTGTAAGAGAAGCATTTTTTCGATGTATGTATTGAGTTTGACAATTTTTTGGACATCTAAGTTTTTCAGTTTGTTATCTTTATATTTTCTTTACACTTTGGCTAATTCAAATTGAGCCAACATTTTTGTTGAAGAATAGGCAAAGGCCAATAAAGAACTTAAATATTAATGTTGTATTGAAGTTAAGTTATTTAAATTTTGTTAAATTATAAAAAGCGTTTAACATAACTTTAAGCATGGTTAATTTGACATTGATCATTTGTATACTCACTTAGAAATGAAACTATTAAATTTGGTGCACAAAATGTGAAACTAGAAGGCTGTGTAACAAAATTAAGAAATGACATTTTTTTAAAGAGGGTAAACCACACTTCGAACAAAAACACCTCGAAAACAAGAACTTCAGACACTAAAGAAACTTAAATTGGTATTCATTATCATTATAATATTACCTTCTCTGCTCTTCTCTGAAATAATTTCTACGTTATGATTTCTGCGGTTGTTTTTTCTTTAATTAATACGAAAATTAGAGTTTAATATAAGCTAATTTCGAAATTAGAAGAAAAAGTGTTTTCATTTGATTTTACTAATTTCGTTTAACACCAGGCTGTTTTCGATCTTTTCTTTTTAACTTCCTTTTCATTCTTTCTTCTTGTCTTGTTTGGCTTACTAGGTGCTGCCATTGCCTTGGACTTTGATTACAAGTTGTTATTTTGTTTTGTTTACTTCTGCCGTTGCCTTGGATTTCGTTTCCAAATTGACATTTTGTAAAATAACTGTTCAATTGAAGTTCAATTGTTTTCAATGTACGTGACTACGATTGGTTTTCACATAATTTGCAAGCTAATTTCATCTAAATGAGATTATTTCGAAATGAGAATTCGTATTTGAAATGATGTAATTTGAAATCTAGTACTGCATTTTCACTACAGCAAATGAGGTAATTTCGAAGCAAATTTCCAAATTATCTCATTTTCCATAAAATATCAAATTTTGAAGGTATATCATTTCTTCATAATTTTACGTTGCAAATTATGAAAACAAAATTCGAACATTCCTAATTTTAATACCAATTTGGGCGAGTCTCGTGAAAAATGCAAATTCAGAAAGAAAATCCAACGCAACGGCAAAAGTAAACAAGACACTATAATAATTTCGAAATAAAATAAAATGTTACGGCAGTAGTAAACAAAACAAAACAAGAGCTAGGAATGAAAAGGAAAGTAAGATAGAAAAAGATGGAAGATAGCCTGGTGTCAAACGAAATTAGCAAACTCAAATGAAAACACTTTCTTCTTATTTCGAAATGAGCTTATTTCGGCCCTAATGAAAACGTAGTATTGTTTGGAAATTTGCTACGAAATTACCTCATTTGCCCTTATGAAAACGTAGTATGTACAAGATTCAAATATTATAATCATTTGTTCTCACTGCTTTCATCAACCATTTTTCCATTGTTTTCGAGGACACTGTTTATGAACTTTTTCGTAGTAGGTAGTAGGTATCTTAATTTGTGTCTAAGTATCATCAGGCTCACAAATTAGCATTCTTGGCAATTATAGGAGATGATACAATAAATTATCAATTAATAGCATATTTTTGTGTTCATTCGATTTGGGAAACGACGATATCGAAATCCATAAAAATACAGTTTAGTTCAACTGAATGAATCACCAAAATCAATAAATATATCTGTGAATCACAATAGCAGCAACTTTGTTTCTATTATAAATGATTGACTGATATTAAACCATGAAGACACAAAGTTATGTTTCAACAGCTCGTATTCCCGAAAAAAGAAGGATATTTCAGGTTTCCCTTAAACAATCACCCATATACTTGTGTCGAAGTCGAAGGTTGAACTTAAAATTTTTTAACGATGATTCTTTATTATACTTTTTATGTCGAATCTCCAAAGGATCATGTAATTCCAAGAAGTTTGCAACTATATTGTGGTTGTGTATTAATGAACGTCCCTTTGACCTGTTGATTTATATCGAAGTTATATCTATACAATAAATATCTATATCCTGAATATCATCAATTCATCTATAGAATTTTGGTTTATAATGTGCTTTTAATTATCAAATCTAGAATATTTGCATCCACAGTTAACATTAGATAAATGAATAGTTTCAAAATTTTGAGTCATCAAGTTTTTGTTTTGTTCTTATCTTTGCAATTTATTTCAACTATCACACTACGGCAGCCTATTACGCACGTGCCATCAAATGATTCATATTTCAATCTCTACTAAGTACTTATATTAAAATTTAATTTATTATGTTCTTGAGTCATCAAGCTCCCAAGTTCCCAAGCACTCAATTATTTTGATTCATTAATAAAAATTTAGATCTTATCTAACTGTCCCAAAACAAAAAAACAACAGAAATCTAGTGGCCACAATGTCCGAACACAATGCTTTCTAGCTTCTTATGCACCTTTCTTATCTTCAAGAAATACCTTTAACCTGTTCGTAATCACAAGCCAGTGCAAATGCACTACTCAATGAGTCTAATTACCATGAAGATAGACTTTTTTTTTGTGATAAGATTATAAAGTTTCAAGTGGACGTTAACTTCCTATAAAAGCGATTCCAAAAATTTAACTAAATCATTCCATACTGTTTGCTTGTGAAGTGCTTTTGAAAGATAATACATACATTTGAAGCCATATTTCGTCAAAATGAGTTGTCAAAGGGTTTCGATAATTAGTTTTTGTTTGTTGATGCTTTGCGCAGGATGCAATTCAAAAACACCCGTTCTAAGATGTAAGTTCGAGCTATTACATGGTAGCGTCAACTCACAATTTTGTTTAAGTTAAACAATTTGCTATTCATAAAATTAAATTAGCTTATCTTGAAAGATAGTTGACTTAAATAATTTATTGTTTTCCAGGTTCCGAAGACCTTCCGTTTCCATTAAACGTTCAAATCGATGAATGCGAAGAGCTGCCTTGTCCTGTAACAAAAGGAACATCATTAAAAATGGAAGTCCAATTTGTCGCAAGTAATAATTTAACTACAATTTTAATTAAAAAAATTTCTAGAAAAAAAAAATTATTTTTTTGGTCAAAGACGAAACTCACCACATCGAGACTGAGGTACTTCTTACTATTCGAGGCATAAGGATTCCATATCAACTACCAGCAGAAAATGGAATTGTCTGTAAAAATTTAATGTTCGGAGCTAACTGCCCACTGTATGCGGAAGAAGATGTCACTTTCAGTTTGGATTTCCCAATTGACAATGATCTCGTAGAAACAAATGTCAAAACCGAAGTAAGATTAAGAGACACAGAGAAAGATGTCGTTGCATGTTATATTTTTGACATGAAAGTCAGAAGATAGTATTGACGTTATGAAGATAAGATATTGTTAAAAATAATTTTTATTTTGTATATACAATTGACACCTGCCATATTTTTAAGGATCTTATAAAATAAGTTTTAATTGTGTTAAACATTGAATTAAGTATATTTTCTAAGTTTTATTGTTAGTGACTTAATTTTACAAAGACAAAATTATATGTGAAATCAACTGAAATAAAAACGAAAATTATTATCATAGTATAAATTGAATCCTTTTATCAAATCATACTCTAACATACACAGTTCAGTATAAATCACAAGCAAAACAATGGTGTGTTAGGCTAGAACTAGAAAGATCGGAACGCAAAGTATAAAAAGTAGGTAGGTACATAAAAGTGCAAAGTAATAAAAACGTCAAAAACACTCGTATAGTGGTGTGACATCTATGAAGAAATTCTGAACTAAGAAAGCTCTTTTTCAATTAAATAACCATTTTTAGAACTATATTGTTTCAGACAACTTGATCAAAATATAATTTTTTTAGAATACCAAAAAAGAACGGAGAAAAAAGTATCTCAAATATCGATGTGAGAGAAGTATGGTTCCGATTTTACAAAGCAAACCCTTCTGAGGAAAAGCAGAATGAGTTCAAACAAACTAGAAAGACCTGTTATGCCCATATTCAAAGTACCAAATGTTTACATGAACAAAAATTAAGGCAAAAAATACAACAATGTCAAAAGGTAGTACAATTGTTAGGTCTACGTTCTCGGTTCCCACGCTTGTTAATAATGTTAAAACTCCTGTGGTAAGCTCTCAAGCGAAAGCTGACTTATTCGCTGCACAGTTTGCTGCCAATTCGACATCTCTTTCCGCACTAGAGCAGTACGTTCGAAAAGATCTCGATACACACAAATCCACTGGCATGCATAGTATCTCCCCCATAGTTTTGAAGAGGTGTGCTTCCTCGCAAAACAACTGCGTAAACTTTTCCATCAGTCTATTCTACAGGTCTCTTTCCGAGTGGATGGAATACACCATTTGTCCAGACCGTTCCACAAAAAGGCCTCAAACTACCGACTAATTGCAATATCGTCCCTAAAAAGGTTATTAAAACTCTGATAATTCATCAGATAAAGAAGCTTCTTAATGACCGGCGAGGTACGGTTTTAAAAAAAAAAAAAAAAAATAGGTCCACTGGTGATATGATTACTGAAACAAATCCTTAGACCTTTTTGGAGAAGGTTAGATAATTGCATGCGATGAATACTTCAAAAGCAGTTTGATAGAGTTTGCCATCAAGCTCTCTAATCGACAATGCGTGCATTTGGTATATCGACGATTAGAAGTTACTTTTCGGACCGTTCAATTCGCGTTGTTATGTACGGTTTTCAGTATACTATTCACAAAATAAATGCTGGTGTGCCCCAATGCTCCGTCCTGTCACCGAATCTCTTTCTAGTCTTTGGATTTTTGAAGCATTAAACCTACCATCTATGCAACTATCCATGAGTGGCACTTAAATTGAGGAAACCGAACAGGTATGTGCATTACGAACCACCTTTTGTGGAACGATCACATAGTCGCCAAAAATCAAAAGTACCTCAAAATGCTTAGGTTTCTTAAATCGATATAAGAAATATCTGTCCCCTTCTGATCTGGCTCGATATACAAGGCATACATTCACCCGAAGCTTGAGTATAATTCTCAAATCGGGGCAGGTGCTTCTGTCACTAACTAGCGCTTGCTGGATAGGAATCAAAAAGGAGCCTTAAAACTGATATGTCAAAGAACCACCTACCATTTTTAACAATACATTCTTCCGTCCCCCCCACCACCCATCGCACCTACAACCACCGAATCCCCCCACCAGTAACCACCCACCCCACCTAGAACCACCGACCAACCATTCACCATTTTTGTCAATTTTTCCTCTCCCCCCAGCCCAAACCAAATCCCCCTACCAGTAGCCACCTACCCCACCTACAACCAACCACCCACCATTTTCGTCACTTTTTTCCTCACCAACTTCCCCACCTCCACTTCAACCCCCCACCAGTAACCACCCACCCCACCTACAACCAACCATCCACCATTTTTGACAATTCGCCCCCTCACTAACCGTCCAGCCAACCATCTACAATTTTTGACAATTTTTCACCCCCATAACCCCCCATACCCCATCCTCCACTACCACCCACACCAACGACCACCCAACCTTCAACCACCCAACATGCTCCAGTCACACTTTGAAAAATTTTATAGAGCGTCATGCCATTTTTGGTGACGATTACGATCGATTTTACTGCCTAGGTGCGCCAATAGATGCTTCACATCAAAAAAAAAAAAAAAAAATGTGGAAATGAAAACAATGATACTGAAACTCATTATTCAATGATTTTGAAATGCTATCCACCATTTCCTTGCCAAAACATTAGTGGGTTTTGCAACGTGTCAAATGAACGGAGTGTTCACGCCTTTTTTATCATTCTTTGGGATGCTCTCCAAACTCCACTGCAGTCTTGAACAGCTGCTGCAGATCTTTTAGAATATTGTTCTCTTGACAATGATCAAGTTGTTTCTTCATAATTCCAATGAAGTATATTTGTAAGAATTTATGCTGCGCATCTTCAAGGGTTGGTAATGATACAATTTGGTTATGAAGCTATTCATTTAAAAGCAGCCATTTTTTTTTTTTTTTTTTTTGTTGAGTGTTCGCTAGAAAATGTCGTGATTCTGGTCAGGAAGTAATGAATGCAATAAATCAGGTTGCGAATTCAGTAAAGGGCATTATTTCCAAAAGACCATAATGCTCTCAAACAATTTTCATTGCACCAATGCAATCTTTCTAGATTATAATTTGCTAATTTCTTTCCGTGAATTTTTCCCATCTTATGATAGTTAATCTGCTATTCGAGATCTAGACAAATTCAACAAATAAGCTATCATTAAAATCAGTTCAGCCGTTCTTGAGTTCAAATGCCGTAACTACCCGGACTTGGTTAAGATTAAATAAAAATGCATCAAAATTGTATGATTGATACTTCCAACCCTTTAAAAGTCTCAAAACGTATCACTATTCTTAAACAATTTTTTCATTTCAATTATTATAAGAATGAACAAGGCACTTTTACTCTTTGGGATACAAAAATTAATCATATAGCTAGCAATATGTAAAGCTTAACACATAATCGTATTCGAAAAACTATACTCAAAATAAAAAATGTCCTTCAGCTTTTAAAGTCTTTCAATTCCTTAACTTCAAAGGACTTACAATTTTTAACTTTAATTAAAAAGACTCACTGTCCACTAAACTGATTCGATTATCATAAAAATGGACGTAATATACTGTATAGTCCGAACTACTGCAATGTTGTGCTTAGACTATCATTTGTTTCTTATCCTTGGATGACTTTCAAGCAATTCACTTGCAATCTTGTACAAAATTAAATTTTTAACATCATCATTTTGGTCTTCTTTATTAGAGTCAGAAGGAAAAAAAAAAGTAAAAAATTCGCAATTTTGTTCACAACGAAAGAATTTTCATTATCATTACTACACTACAGCTCGGCTCGGATGTGAAATATAAAAGTTCTCCCTAATGCGCCGTACAAGTACGTGCCTCAAACACTCCTCCCACTATACCAAGATGTTCAAGGATAACTTGGCGATGAAATTTCATAAAAGAAGCTGCATCCTTAGTTTCTTATTAAGGCAAATTGTGAGAGGTTAAAAAGTGTTGCTAATTGGCACAAGAGGCAATTGCTGAAGCCCTATTAACTCCATGATTATGATTATCCAAGGTGAATGGTGAATAATGGTGGATGAAGAAGTGTTGGTGAGGTAAGGGTGAAATAAGGAATATCCTTAAAAATTGCATGATACTGGGATTATCCCGGCAATGGTCGGTCATGCTGTGAATATTGTGGTATGACTAGATAAGCGAAACGTGTATTTTTTTTTTTAAGAAATATTTCTTGGAGTCTAATTAAGAGTGCAAACTGATTTTTCAAACGCGGAGTTAATAAGCACCTTTGTGCTCCGCAAAACATATAATATGAATATTTTTGAACTTATAATGATTTCTGTTTTTGACAGATGGAAGATGATAATACTCTTGTAAAAGCGATTTGTTTATACAGTTATGAGTGCAAGATTGTTGATTAAAGTAACAGCGCATGACATGACAGTTTATCAATTTTTAATGAGAAATAAGGAGAAATTAAATTTAAGCTAAGACTTTTGAGCACAATTAAAAAACAAAAATCTGACATTTACATACATAAATACGTAGATGTACCTATTTGCTAACAGAAAAGGCACTTCTATAATAGGCTGATGCAAATGGAAGCTAATGTCAGAACCCAATGATACGTTACCTTCCGTTCTGTCAGATGAAAACGTTACACATAACGAACGGAAGTACTGTAAAATCGTTATTAGTACTTCGCTCATTGATATTTGTAGCCAACTGTCAATTTTTTTTTTTTCAAAATGTGGAATTGAGCTCAGTTTACGTCCGTAAGTAGAACTCATCCAAAAAATGGACGATAAAATTCAAACCGCTATTTTAGATAGTGTAAGATAATGATGAAACATAAAATTCACACTTTTGAAGGGGAGATATGAATGAGTATACAATAATACAATCTTAATTGTTTGATTTAATTTTAATTTTTTATTTTGGTGGGGGCAATACCCCATTTATTTAGCTTAGTACAAGCCTTAAATCTTATACTCTAACTTAAAAACTATACAGGTAAAACTTAAAACTAATTGGGAGGGCTATTCCAGAGTAGGAGTTCAAGGCATGGAGTGCTGAGGTTAAAGTTGAACAAGTCTTGGTTAGAATTTACCCTCCGCAGCATTCGAGTTAAGGGTTCGTTGGAGCCATATGAGGTACGGTGTGGAGGAAAATAGAAGAGGCGAGAGTAGAATTGTAAAGGGTTTCACAATCAACGGAACCGGAGAGGAGTCGATGAATAAAGAGAATCTTGGATATTTCGATGTGTGCCAGGAAGTTGAGTTCTAGGTCGCATAATATGCCATGCTTGAGAATCGCCTCCACGGAGGATATGGGTTGGTTATGGAGAAAGTAGGTCTAGGGAGGAGGTTTAATGCGCTTACGTGAAAAAGTGATTCATTGGCATATGGTAATATTGAGCTCTAAGCAGTTTTTAAGGCACTAGATTGAGAATCTGTTGAGATCAAGTTGAATAAGAGAAGAGTCATGATATAGTCTTTTATAACTTAGTATCGTCAGCGTAGAGCGAGATATGGGAATATTTAATTACCATTTCTATATCGTTAATGGTAAGAATGAAAAGGAGTATGGGCCTAAATGACTACCTTCGGGAACCTCTGATGTAGCCAATAAAGGATTGAAAAGGGCAGATCTGAAACGGACACTGTAATAACGGTTTTCTAGATAAGAAGAAATCCATTTCAAGAAGGCGGACTCAAAGCCAAAGGAGGATAATTTGAAAAGTATTAGTCTATGCGAAAGTTTATCAAAAGCCTTATTGCTAAAGTCTGAGAGCGTAAACTAGACAAATTCAACAAGGTTGGTGGTTGTAGACCTTCACTTTAGAAAGCCATGTTGAGAGACTTGCATCAAAAACTTAAAATTTCGTATAAAATGCTTTCAAATAGTTTAGGGATATGTGAAAGTTTGGCAATTGGACGATAGTTTTTAACATCGCTCTTTGGCCCTTTTTGTGTAAAGGGGTTATAAAAGAGGTTTTCCATATCTCAGGAAATTCTCCTTGAGAAAACGAAAGGCTGAAGATTTTGGAGAGAGGGATAAAGAGAGCTGAGGAGCATTTTTTCAGGAAAATCGCGGGGAGACCATTAGGGCCGGGGAGAAATTCTTCATTGAGTTGATTTAACTTGTTCTCAACGATATTGGGGTCGACAGTACGAGGAAGGAATGAACCAAGTGGGAAATTTGGCAAATAATCGAAATAACCTGAGTCAGGTACAAAAGAATCGCCGGTAGAAGATTCCTTAAAAAAAGTTAGCAAAAAAGTTAGCTATAGCTTCCCGATTATTCAAGGTTTCGGTATTGAAAGAGAGAGAGGTAGGATATCCATCGGATTTTCTTTTATAATTGACGAGTTCGAAGAACGACTTGGGATCATTTACAAGGTTTGTGTTTCTATTAAGTAACGTTGATAAAGAGAGTTGTTAAGCTCGGATAGTTTAGAATCATGATAAAATGAGAGAATGATAGTTGTCGATGGTAGACACGTGTAGAGGAGATAGTGACACAGAGGAGCTATCAGGATCGGTGGTGAAAATAAGATCAAGTTGCCTATCTATATAGTTTCGGATACCGCTAGCTTGGTAAAGGCTAGAATCGGCTAGGCGATCTATAAATAGACATTCCTTGGCAGAGGTGGGATTGGAAGCAATAAAATGAGATTGACTTCTGATGGACTTCATTTAAGATAAGGAAGGTTAAAGTCACCAAACAAAAGGATATCATCATTGGGGTCACATAAAGATATTATGTGGTCGATTGTGTCAATGGCGAGCTTGTAAGATTCAATAGGTTGTGACGGTAGAATATAACAACACATTCAATTAGTTATGAGCATCTTTCCCAGTCGGAACACATCATCAGTATGGGAGCAAAAAAGCCATTCGTATTTAGATGAAAACTTAATTTTGAAGTTGCTATGATGTCTGTAGCGAGGCGGGGTCAAGAAAAAGCTAATATGGAAAATCAATAACATAATTGGGAAACACGAAATATTATTGCGGAGCGAAAAGAAAATGCAACTTCACTTGTTGAGGTTCACGCAATGTTTGGCATCCAATCCTCTTTAAAAAAAACTTGGATATGAGAATCATGAACCAGTTTCAGCCATTGGAACGTCATGGGCGTTGATGAAAGCGTATCAATGATCTCCTTTGGTCCCCTGCTCAAAAAACTCGACATAAAACGACCAATAGCGCTTTTCCGGTTGTTGGCACGTTGCGTTAACACTATACTGAACGCCTATTTTCAATATACGTGTCTATTCAAGAGAACCGGTTGAAAAGAAATGGTTTGCCGACACGCGAACACATGACGTACATGTCTTCCACGCTAGAAAAAAAAAAAAAAAATCTGAGTTAATCCCGCAAACTTCCAATGTCACGCCTTGTATGGATAGCCATACCAAAGGCCAGTCGCACCGGGAATCGAAGCCATTTGAATTCGAATATTAAGTTCATTGGAATCATAGAGATGCCGCAAAGACATGATCTCCTATGTACATTCTCTACTTATGGTAATCATCGTTTCAATGAAGTTGTTAACAAACTTTTTTACAGCTATGCCAAATTATGATGACATAGTTTTTTTTATACCCTATTCCATAGAATGGGTATATTGTATTTGGTGTGGAGTTTGTAACATAGAGAAAAAATACCGTTAGGTATAGAAAACTATATATATTCTGACTCAGAATCAAAAGCTTAGTCGATTTAGCCATGTTCGTCCGTCCGTCCGTATGTATACTCTCTAGAGGTCGCAATTTTCGAGCTAGAAAGCTGAAATTTGGTATATACATATAATCTTTGGTTCAAGGCTAAGTTCTTGAACCGGTGAAATCCGCCCACAAACACGCCCACAATCGCCATTTTTGTTGAACAACTTCAATTTGGTAAAATTAAATTATGTTTTTTGTGCAGTTACGACAAAAGCATAACGCTAAAATTTTGCACGCGAAAGCTTCAGGTAAACCTTCTTCCAATTAAATAAAAAAATTTCAGTTTGGGCGTGGCTGACGCCAATTTTTCATACAAAACCATCAATATTGTTTTTGAAAGAAACCAATTGTTATATTAATGCGAAAAACATTAAATTTTGTGGGTATTGCTTGCACATAAACATTTTGAATATGAAATCAAAGAAAATTGATTTTGGGCGTGGCTGACGCCCACTTTTCACTAGAAAATATAAAAAAATAGTTTTTGCAAATAACCGGTATTTATAATGAATCCGAAGGCCAAAATTTTGTGTCTCTTATTAGAAACTAAAAAGTTTGTGAAGAAAAAGAAATTTTTTAATTTTTTGCGTGGCTTACTCCCACTTTTCATGAAAGAACGAAAAAAGTAGTTTTAAAAATTTAAGGTACTACCAATATTAAATTTAAACCTTTTTCCCTTCCGTTCGTTTATGAAAAATATATCTCTACATTTTCTTGTGTAAATTTTTTCAATACGGCCACTTTTAAAGGCGTGATATTGATAAAATACCTTTGTTCAGGTAAGATCGTTTAAAAACTACTCGATTCAGCTGTAGTTTTACACATATGCCTTAATACTGACTAGTGATCAAAGCTTAGTTAGTGCTTTAAATTTTTTTTCAAAATTTTTTAGGGCACGCCCACTTTTAAGGGGCGTTTCCATCAAAAGTCGTAATATGCATTAATTGTTTAATGTTTTTTAATTATCGGTCGCAGTTTTGAAGTAAGAATATGAACACTTCGGTTTGTATACCTTGGTTACGTAGCAGAGTCCAGAGTGTAGTTCAAAAATTGTTAAAAACACCCATAATCGCTATTTCCAATCAATATCTAATTTGTAAAAATTTTAGTTTTGTCTTGTTTTGTTCAAATCGATCTGCAAGCTTAAAATTGAATGATGAGCTCATATAGTGATTACCCTGGCAATAAAAAGTCTCAGCTGTAGGCTTGGCACTCGCCTTTTTTACTTGCGATTATAGGTACTATAAGGCAAGTTATGCATTCGTAAAAAAAAAAAATTTATTTTTGACAATCAAGCATAACATTACGATGATAGAGAAGTCGAAAAAAGTGGGTCCGACAATTCTGTCTGTCTGTCTGTCTGTCTGTCCGTCGGTCTGTATCAGCACCTACAGCCTAAACGGCTGGACCGATTTGCTTCAAACTTGGTACATAGTATTATTATGACGTCCTACAGAGGGGTTTTTGGAATTGGTATTCTAGCTCCAAAACTAACGGTACCTGCCATACGATTTTTTGTGAAAAATAATTTTTTCTCAAAAACGGCTCCTACGATTTTGATAAAACTTTCTGAAATGTGTTTTCTGTGCAAACTTTATGTTTCGGTTGGAATAGATTTTTCAGGAAAAGTCTTATAACGGTACCTCCCATAGGACCGGTTTTTTTAAATCCGTTTTTCTCGTAAGCCACTTGACGGATTTCGATGAAATTTTTAATGTAGAAGCAATTTTATAAAAGAAATAATATTCATTCTTAAATTTTTCAAAAAAAGTTTTTTTTGAGTTTTTTAAAAAAGTTCCAAAGTTTTTTTTTAATTTTTGTTTTTTCCAAAAACGGCTTAATCTATATTTTTTTAATTTTATTTTTCTGAAAAAAACTACAAAGTACTAGAAGTTGGCATACTCAAAAAAAATTTGGAATATATTTTCGAAAAGTTTTTCAAAAAAAACTGTTTTTTGAAAAAACTGGTCGAACGATTTTGAAAAAAAATTTCGTAAAAATTCAAAAACATAAAAGAAACCTGATGGCTTACTTCATTTTCTCCAAAAAACATTTTAGGTATTGATTTTTAAGTGATTTATAAAATTTTATATGATTTTTTCAACGCTTTTTTCCCAAAATCTCTAGCACCCAAGACCATTTTAACACATTAGAGCAAGTTCGTACGACCCAGTCGTGCACTTTATTTATTGTGACAGCAGTTATTGTACATCGGCCAAACAAAATTTATTTTATTGAATTTTTCCCTGCCTGCTAAAGAAGAATTTTGTTTCCGATACTGGAACAGCGGCTGGCTACAAAGGAGGCGAGCGCATATGCATATACATAAGCAAAGTTTTGGGGAATAGGGTATCCAACAGTTCGTAGCAAACGTACTTTATAGGTCAACCGAAACTAGACTCGAAGATCCGGAGATAGAACGGGTTGAAGGAGACAAAACTAGTTGGTGCTGGCCACATGATATACATATTACCAGTGGTAAGAGCTGATGATTGGCATGGCAGTCTTGGTTAAAATAATAGCCAATCAAAAAAGAAGTTAATACCAATATGATTCCACCAGCCCATAAAGTACACCAAAGTTTCATTTTTTCTGCATGTAACGGTGACTCAACAATGGCTTGAGGATTATTCAGATGCGAAAACGTTCATCGTTAATCGAAATAAATTGCGCTATGATAGGAGATTGTGTTTACCATAAAATGGACCAAGTGTGCGATGCGTTTTACGGACAGAACCAGGTTTTTCGAAATAGATCTGCACAATTTAAATGCTTTGTTCAGGTGTCGTCTGTCAATTCATGATGAAAAAAAAGTTTGAATAATCAACAAAGGTTTGATTGAACCAAAAAAACTGCAAAACAACTCCTTTCTTTCAAAACGTTTCCTCTGTGCCGTGCTTCGTTGGTACAGCTTGGAAACTAATAGCTTGGTTAAGGGGCATCTACCGAGAGGAGATATTGATATATGCGAAATGATGAATTACAATGAATCCTTTTAGAACAACTGGTTTTAGGCAATGGGATAAAGTGCATGTAAAGAAATAGACGAATTCAGTTAGAGCTGGAAAGAGTTCCAATTTAAGTATACAACCAACATCCAGAGGCACCTCACAAAATGGTGCCCTCTATTCCCTCCTCTAGGTACTAGTGGTTAACAAGATTCTTATTAGCCTTAGATATATATATATATATATATATATATATATATATATATATATATATATATATATATATATATATATATATATATATTCTTGAGATAAATATCATCTTATTCTCAAAATCCATCGTACCAACAACAATTCTTTCCTATCTTTCTATTCCTTCTTACTAATACCGTGCAGTTTGCATTTAAAAGACCTTGGGTCTTACAGGTATATAGTTAAAATTATTATTATTATAGTGATTCAGAGAAGTAGCTTATGCAGGTATGCTTGTAATAGGAACACTTCTCTGCATTATTAGTAAGAGAGAAGAAGGTGACTTATTCAAAGTTAATACCTTTCCAAGTAGATGAGGGCTAGCGGACAGAACTGGTCCTCCATTTCAACATAAAAAACTACCAGATTTTATTTCTCCTTCTATAGAAAGAATTCTACTTGGCATAGTGCCAATAAAGGAATGAAAGGATTCTATGTCTGAAATAGGATATTTTGGAAAGAACTCGGAAAATATAGCCCCCAAATTATAATATGGATGTACACGTTAATAGTAAAATATTAAGTTGGTCTGTTGACAAGCGAAAGAAAACCATTGCAACGATACAACGTTTAGCAGATACTGGGATCACCGGTGCAATTAGAATTACAGCAGGACTGGAAGATTTTCTGAATTTTTGATCCCTTGAATCCAGGCAGGCCATGCACAGATTCTACAGAGGAATACTTGCTATATTGTTTGCATACAACAGCACCCCGTTGGGATTTCCCTAACGGAGGAGATGGCTCGACAGCCAAACACCAATCAGCTAAACAGCTTTAAGATGGCTCCAAAATCGAACTCTAGACTCTTGTTCAATAATCAGGCAATTGTGGCCTTGCGTTAACAAACAAATGAACTGTGAGTATACTGACTTTTTCATACCAGGAAATCGGAATATGGAAAATGGAATATAAGGATGTCCTTTTACTTTAAAAAGTTTAAGAACAATTGTAGAGTAAATACAAAATTTCAAGACGTACACTTGCGTAAAAACAGATTGAACCCAAGATTAGACTTTTGCTACTAACGGGTGTTTTTTTTAAGAGCTTAAGCACTTTTAAATAATAATACAAGACAGAAATATTGTTGGAATGAATCCTTTATTATTATAATCTGGTAGATAAATTCGTGGGGCCACGTTTACGAGTTACACAGTCCATTCGATAAGTCCAATTATGCACCATCTAGCTGTATAACATCAATGGTGGCTTGAATATTGGCTTTCCAATGCTTCAAGAGTTGCTGGTTTGTCAGCATAAACCCATGTCTTAACGTATAGAACCAAAAAAGTAATTGAGTGGCATTAAGTCGCCCGAACGAGGGGGCCAGTTAACAGGACCACTTCTGGAAATAAAGTTGTTGTTGTATAAACCGCACCAAACAGTCAATTTTAATGGACGTGTTGTGATTCGATAATGGATTAAAGATTGTCTTCGCTCCATCTCCGTATACGGCAATTTTCTTTCATCACTAAACATATAAAATGTACGAAGTTCTCTTTGAACTTTGCGAACAGATTAATTTGTTTCAAAGTTAATATCCAAAATTTGGAAGCGTTATTCCGGCGTTAAACGATTCATGATGTATTGCAAAATCTTACTTAGTATGAATGTCAACACAGTTTGAAATGCTCAACTGTCAAACCATAGACTACAACCATCGAAACTTCTCATGCAGAGGTCTTTTGTTATACCTAAAGAGTTTTCCAATGATAGGTGTTATTTTAAATAAACCGCTATTTCGGTTGTTGTCACTTTTGAAGATGTAATTTTTTGACATTTGACAAGTAGAAACTACGCCATTAATACAAATGGAACGATACACGCTTCAACAACGCATTCAAATTATTAAAATTCACTACACAAATAATGAATATTTGGCAGAGACGGTTCGTAAAACTAAAACATTTTTTGGTCGTCGTCGTGAAGTACCTTGTCGGACCGCAATTCATATATTGATGGAAAAATTTGAGCTGTTAGCACAAGTTAGCGATGTAAAGAATAAGATCCTTGCACGTCGCTCAAGAACAACTAAGAATATTGCTGCTGTAGCCCAAGGTGTAGAAGAAAACCCAGGTTTGTCCATTCCTCGTCGTTCTTTGGAATTGGGCATTCCACAAGGTTTTACACCGTATTTTGCATAAAGACTTAGGTCTTACGGCTTATTAAGTTCAGTTAACACAAGAACTCAAGCCGGTCGATCATCAGCAACGTCGTGTCTTCGCTGATTGGGTCCTTGACATGAAAGTGATCCGGAATTTCATCGAATAATCATCTTGACTGATGAGGCCCATTTAACAAGCAAAATTGTTGCACCTGGGGCTCAGAAAACCCAAAATTTTTTGTTGAAAAGATTCTCCATCCTCAACGAGTAACTGTTTGGTGCGGTTTATCGTCCGGCAATTCGTAAAGCTATTGAGGGCATACAGCAGCCACTTTGCCATTTGGTAGTGGAAAATTTCATCAAAAGGATATTGTTGTGTAAGCGTAGCCGTGGCGGCCATTTGGCTAATATTGTTTTTCAGGGTTGGGTCCGATTTCTCGATTTTTAAAATGTCGATTTAAAATAATCGATCGTCATAATTTCGACTTTGGAAAAGTCGATTGGTAAAAATACCGACTGATTAAGATTTCGACTCTTATAAAGTCGATTTTGAAAATATCGACTCGAAAAAAGGTCGACACCGGCAAAGTGGGTGATGTTGACATGCATGTGGCGACGCCGCTGTGTTGCGCCCCTGCTTCTATGATTTAAAAAATTTAAAAATTTTAAATGTCGATTCAATCCAAAGAACTTTATTTTGTATCAGGATAAAAGCCGACATTATTACCGACACTTTTCCAGTCGACATTTTCACAGTCTGGATTCTAAACTGTCAATCTTTTTTTTTGTCGATCAAACATCAGTCCACATTTTGCCAGTCGATGAAATTTGTATTTATCCAGTCGACCATTCGTATGCTTCCTTATTCTTCATCATTAATGGCATATTTTCTTTTAACATTGAAATAAACATCCGATCATTTATCTCAAAAAATGCCATTTTTCTTTGAATATCAAAATAACACCTCTTATTGGAAAACAATGTTTAATGCACTTGGCATTTTAATGGGCTTAAAACTGGGTCTGATCTCACTTTGATAATACGCAACAGTATTGTCATGGCAACAATTTTCCCAACCTTAGGCTGGTGATCTACTCGTACTTCCAACTTCCAGTGTTTTCCGAATTCTAATTATCGAGATTAAAGCTTTTGGGAGCTTAAAACGATCCCTGCTCGGCATATCCCATACATCAAATATTAAATGTGACTCCTGCTGTTTCAACTGTGACTTTTTACTTTTAGGAATGAGCACACGCCCATATTAAATTAAAATAAGTAAACCCATGAAACCAATGAAATATACTTAAAATGTCAAAATCAATTTTACTTCAAATTGGTAACATTTTCATTGTCCTTTCTAGTTAAAGACCTACAACAACAATTCTGTCTGTCTATCATCCTCTGAAATTTAAAGCCCCACACAATAAATTGAAAGGATTTCATTTTTCCATTTTCTAACATAAGAATTCATTATAGTTCTCACAATACCCTACAATAACCATTCCATCTTTTCCATTTCACTCCTCATCCAAGTCCTTTCCCAACTTCGTTTCCATTTAAGCTTAAAAATAGAAGGCAGGACCATCTATCAGACTATAGTATAGAACTTGCAATCATGGGAAATTTTATTGCTTGAAAAAACCACAAAAGGTTATAAAAAGTTCCACTACCAAGCTGGCTTTTGTTCGCTTTTATTAAATAACGGTATGTTCAGTTCAGCTCATATGGATGGCGGCAGCAACAGCAGAAGCAACAATAGTTGTAGTTCATCGATATGGGGGCGTTCCTACAGGGCATTCCAATGGGACTTGTTGCTTTATCAGTTATCCTAAATCCTTGGGCGAAAAAAAAACGAAGAAGCCCAGTAGAAATTTCGACAAAATAACTGTAGGCGTTGACGAACATGCGCACAGAAAGCTTAGTACATCCCAGCACAGCGGGTGGTTAGATATGGTTCTGCGAAATATAAAAAAATAATAAACCTTAAAGCACTCCGATGCAGTTACCCGGTTGGGGGATGAAGCTATGCTAGTGTATGGAATGGATCTTGAGCATGGCGACGGACATGGCAATTCGTCAAAAATGCACATATAAAGGATTTTTTCGCTCTATTGTCGTCATCGTCTCTCTTTCAGTTTTCTATTGGACGATAGAGAAAGGGAGAGACATAGCTTTAGATGGATAAAATTCCCTGCATACGTTGCGGGTGAATATAGACGAGTCCTACATTGGTGTGAACTTTGGCTAAGGATGGTACGGTAAAGGTTTGTCTGGCACATTGATTCAAAAGGAATTCATTTGTTGTGCGACAGGTGTGCCTTGAACAAGGGTTGTTGGTTCAGTTGCTTTCGAACAGCTGTCAGGATAACTTCACGGCCGTGCGTTGTTCCTTTTGTAAAACTATACTGTCTTGCTTCTAGTTTTGATTATATTTCCTTGGGAAAACATCTTTATTTGAAAAAAAATGATTTTCAAAAAATCCTGGTGCAAATTCTAATATGAAAAGTTTAAAGTCTGTTGAGGATTAAGAAAAGATAAATTTATTTTAAAAAATCTCACAAAAGTATGCAACATTTTTTTCGAAAAATATTCAAGACAAATTTTGAATTTAATAGTTAAAGAATGTATAAAAAATTAACTTCAGTGTGTTTTGGTTCATTAATATATTAACTTTAGTGCCTAAATCGAATGCCAAACGCACTCAGCGACACAATAAAATACCCACCTTAATTTGAAATATATTTTATTTAAAAAAAATTGTCCACTTAAATTAAAACCAAAATACCAGTTGGAAAAACATTTGAGAATTTAGCATATAAACAGGTCAGTTAATTTTATTTCAGACACAATTTAAAAAAAAATAAGGCGTTTAAATTTCAGATTGTTAGATCACTAAAAAATACTTTAAAAAAAAATAAAATAATCGATAACAACAAAATTAATTAGAAATTTAAAAAATTTAATTTCAATTCGTAAAAATTTGAAAATTTGATTAAGTCAACAAAATAGAAGTCGAAAACCGCTTACAGCCATTTCCCAATCGCCGGGATTTTCGGTTAGTTGAAAATGGGAGAGTGTAAAAGAATGCTCCGGCTATGCTCAAAGCTGAAGTGCTAACTGAAAATATGTAAATCATACAAGCGGGTAATCAATTATTTTTAGGAAATTCGTTTTCAAGTTTTTGTACCATAAATAAAAATCACATCTGCAAAATCATACATCAGACCTTTCCCACGGGAACCATAGGAGAAAAAGTAGCCTTTGTGCAGTAATTATTCTGGTATAAATTTCATCTTAATCAGTTCATGTTTTGATGCGGACGGATATAAGGACAATGATACCAAAAACACAACGAAAAAACTGAATATATTTTAAAATTTAAATAATTTATGTTTGTTCGGAAAACATCTGAATTTTCTAATGTCAAAACATTTACTACCTTTACGGGACAAAAATTGGTTTCGTGTACAAAAATAATCGAGATTTTAATCAAATCTAACATTTCGATGATAGCGAAGTTCAAAAAAGTAGTTTTCGTCATACCGTGTCGTCCGTCGGCCTGTCTGTATGAGCTACAGCCTAAGCAAATAAACGGATTAACATCAAACTTTGTAAGCAGACTTTTTTGTTGAGTCATTTGGGAGGAATTCGATACAGGTTTAGGCCCGGCTATAAAGTGTATCACCCATAAAACGGTTTTAGTTTTTGCTGATATTCTCGAAAATCGCAACAATGATTTTGATTAATCTTAATTTATGAGTTACTGTTTCTTAGTTTTTGACTTAAAATACAAATATCGAAAATCCAGTTTTAACGGTTGTATTTAACAGACCAAAAGTTGAAAGGGCCATTTTTGAAATTGACAAAACACTGTTATTTGTGTATCCTTCGTCTTTCCAGCATAAAATACTCTTGTAATAAAAGTCTAGCATTAACTGTCGGTTAATTTATTAAAAGAAAAACAGTTGTCAAGATTTTTATAGGTACTACATATAAAGCAAGTTATGCATTCGACGAAATAAAAAGTTGTGAGATAACAATCAAGCATGACATTACGATGATAGCGAAAACGAAAAAAGATGGTCTAAAAATTCTGTCCGTCTGTCTGTCTGTCTGTCTGTCTGTATGCATAGAGACATACAGCCCAAACAGGTGGGCCGCATTGCTTCAAGCTTGGTATATAGAGTTTTTTAGTTATTGTACAGAGGGGAAATTGAAATTTTTTGTTTAGCTCAAAAAATAACGGTACCTGCCATATAACAGTTATGTTAAAGCTTATTTTTCTCAAAAACGGCTCTAACGATTTCGATTTAAGAAAATCAGTGTTGCTTTTTATGGCTGAAAAAAAAGTTTTAAAAAATATTTAAGAACGGTAGGTACCTACTTTCCATAGGACCGTTTTTTTTTTTTGCTTTCGACTATCTCAAAAACGACTCTTTCGAAATTTCACACATATATAGTTGTAGGTAGTTCAATTTGTACTACATACCAATATTTTTAAAAAATATTTGTTTGTGTTTTTAAAAGCATTAAAAAAAGCAAAAAATTAATATTTTGAAAACTGCTTATTAAATTTCTTTCTAAAAATTATGAATAAATGTATTTGGTCTATACCTATAAACTGGCGCTTTTGAATTTTTTTTTCAAAAAGTTTTTCAAAAAAAACTTTTTTTCTCAAAAGCCGCTCCACAGATTTTTATAAATTTATTCTCATAAATTCAAATTTATCCAAGAAATAAAATGGCGTACTTTTTTTCAGCTCAAATTAGTTTAAGTATTTATTTAAGAATTTTGAAAAATGTATTTTCATCAAAATCTCAAGCCCCTAGACCACTGTCACACATTAGAGCAAGTTCGTGCGACCCAGTTGTGCATTTTATTTATTTCGCTTAAGCCCGACTCAAGCTGGTATACCTTTCAAGTAGGTAACGTTTTTTTATCGTTTTGGATTTGCACGAAAATGGCTCTAACAATGTAACTCATAATTGAACTAACCTAGGACATTTTAACAAAACTGCGTTTCTTTTTTTTTTTTTTTTGGTTAAAATGGTCTTAACGAAAATTAGGTTTAAACTGCTTGTTTTCTAGTGGCCATAAGTTGGATACGGAAGCAGTTGGCATAGTTATTCTTTTTTTTTTTTTGATTTAGCATTGCAATTTTTTCAATGAATTTTTAAACGGTGGCTCCCATACAACAAGTCGAATTTTCTAAAATTTTGTATGGCAAATAGGTACTAAGGGTATTTTTGATACAAGGTGTTGGATAGAAATGCAAATAATGGAAATCTTGTCTTAACCGTTTTTTTTAAATGGCCATTAGTTTTTATTTCATCAAAATACTTATGCCGACTAGTGTATATGTACTTTCAAAAATATTTCTCAGCAAAACTATCATTGTTTACTTGTTGAAAATAATGAAATACATATAGTCCGGTCAAAATAGACAAAAAAGTAGTGCTAGGTTTGCAAAAATTCGCATAAAGGTGAAAATTGGTACAGACGTTGGGAACACCCTTTCAAATAAAGTAAGCAACATCCCCATCGATCCGACTGGTGCGTTAAAAGTTATTCAAGGTCAAAAGGTCAACTAAACGCTTTTTTCAATTTTTCTGGTAAACGGTAGGATTTATCATAAAAATACAGGAGACAAAGTTGTAGACCATAAAATTATCTACAAAACTTGTTATTATTATTTTTTTGTTAGAATAACCATTTCGGAGATATCGTGATTTTAAAACTTGAAGGAGTCACGTTCTATATGATATGCACATGTATGCCACATGCATACATTTAGTCCAGTCGACAGGTTGGAAAAAGTTGGTCGAAGGTGGAAAAAGGTTGGAAGCTAATGAAACTATCAGATATTGTTGAAAGATAGTTAATAAATATTTTAAGAAGTTTTGGACCTCGAGAGCCCTATTAAAAAAGAGGTGGGGGAGGGGGAAGGGGTAACCGCAAAGTTTTCGACCTTGCAATGGTTTTTCCTCAGTAACTTATTTTCCTTACGTTCTATAGCAAAAGCATTTCCATTTTATAGTAGAACGTCAAATTTCCTACAATTTTCATGGTACCAAAGTTGTTGTATATTTATTCTTTACCGAGATATAGCTCTTCGAAAACAGGTTATTTTTCAGAATTTGCTAAAAAATGCCAAAAAAATTCAGCTTATTTCTTCTAATAGACGAAAACTAGTGCGAGGTTTTTGTTTGACGAGATTTTCATACGAAATTTTTTAGAAACTATTAAACAGCACAAATCGTAGTATGAAAATCTCGTCATACAAAAACCTCGCACCAGTTTTCGTCTATTAGAAGAAATAAGCTGAATTTTTTGGAATTTTTTTTAGCAAATTCTGAAAAATTACCTGTTTTTCGAAGAGCTATATCTCGGTAAAGAATAAACATACAACCATTTTGGTACTAACACAATTGTAGAAAATTTGACGTTCTACTATAATATGGAAATGCTTTTGCTATAGAACGTACGAAAAAAAAGTAAGTGAAGAAAAACCATTGCAAGGTCAAAAATTTTGCAGTTACCCCTTCAACCTCCCCCTTCTCTTTTTTCATAGGGCCCTCGAGATCCAAAACTTCGTAAAATTTTTATTAACTATCCTTCAACAATATTTGATAGTTTCATTAGCTTCCGTCCTTTTTCCACCTTTCACCCACTTTTTCCAACCTGTGGACTGGACTAAATTTATGCATGTGGCATATATGAGCATATCATGAAGAACGTGACTCCTTCAAGTTTTAAAATCACGATATCTCCGAAATGATTATTCTTACAAAAAAATGATTTTAACAAGTTTTGTAGATAATTTCATGGTCTACAACTTTGTCTCATGTATTTTTCTGATAAATCCTACCGTTTACCAGAAAAATTGTAAAAACCGTTTATTTGACCCTTTGACCTTGAATAACTTCTAACGCACCAGTCGGATCGATGGGGATGTTGCTTAGTTTATTTGAAATGGTGTTCCCAACGCCTATACCAATTTTCAGCTTTATGCGAATTTTTGCAAACCGAAATGTCTATTTTGACCGGACTAATATGTATATTAAAATTTATTAGTTTGGAGTGAACATTATTAAATCTTCGCTTGCGTCTGGCACGCTTTTGGCCCCGAGCAAAAATATCTGGGAATAGGTAAATCATATTACTAATTACCTCTACTGCTAGTATACAAAAATTCAGCTTTGCACTAATGACGTTAATGCATCATTTTTTTGCCGCCTTTGAGGCTTAGCCACGCCCAAACGCCCCAGCTGGTAGCTGCCAGATGTTGATTTTATTGATTTTCAACTCAAGCTTAACAATATAGACGTTCACCAGCTCTTAGACTATTATAAGGTATTGCAAAGTTAAATTAAGAAAATAGTTTTACATGCAAATAACTCAAAGAGCTAATTAAGCATTCAAACTCAATAAAAAAATAAAATGCACGACTGGGTCGCACGTACTTGCTCTGTTGGTGCAAAAGTACGACGAAAACAAACTTTTCGATCAATAAGAACAACTCATTTTTGAAAAATTTGGTAAAAACCAAAAAAAATTGGCTAAAACTGGAAAACTCGATATACGGAAGCTAACGTTAAGAAACCTTTAATATTTAAAATTAAGACGTTATCTTTTGGGTCCACTATTATCAGGTATAGCCAAAAACTAAAAACGCAGTTTTGTTTGAAGTATTCTATGTATGTTACATACAAAGTTTCATAAAAATCGGGGAGCCTTTTTTGAGTAAATTAGAAAAAATGAAAAAAATGGCCAAAATCTAGTGGCTCTTTGTATAGGAGCCACCATTTAAAAAAGCGAAACTGAAAAAAAATCAATTCCATCTGATAGGAAGCTGTAAGGAACTATAACAAACAAAGTTTGAGTGAATTCGATGCAACCGTTGACAACTTATGGCCATTTGAAAAGGTGTTGAAAACACTAAAAGAATATAACACACAAAGTTTAATCAAAATCGTTAGAGCCATTTTCGAGAAAATTAGAAAAAACCAAAAAAAGTTGGCTAAAACTCAACGGCTCGTTGTATGGAAGCCACCGTTTAGAAAGGATTCAGTGAAAAATTTACTAAACCATCCTATAGAACACTATGAAAAACTATGTCAAACAATATTTGAGTTGATTCAATCAAGCCGTTGTGAACTTATGGCAATTTGAAAAAAAGCCGTTAAAACCTGATTTTCGTTACGACCATTTGAGCCAAAAACAAAAAACGCAGTTTTGTTAGAAATGCTTAAAGTTAGCTAAATTTTAAATTTAATCAAAATCGTTAGAGCCGTTTTCGAAAAAATCCAAATTGAAAAAAACCGTTACTTGAAAGGTACCAGTTTGAGCTGGGCTAAAACAAAATAAAAAAAACCTCGACAATGGTTTTTCTTCAAACTGCTATATACCAAGTTTGAAGAAAATCCGTCAAGCCGTTTAGGCTGTAGCATGACGTGAAAAAGCGCACATCCGCACATCCACACAGACGCACAGACAGACCGACGGACGGTGTGGCGAAAACCACTTTTTTGGGCTTCTCTATCATCGTAATGTCATGTTTGATTAAAACCTCGATTTTTTTTTCTGCAGGAAACCAATACTTGCCCTATAGAGCAAGTAATAAATTGCACTACTGTGTCGTACGACCTTGCTCTAATGTATAACAGACCACTGTGCTTGAGATTTAAAAAAAAAACATTGAAAAAATCATAGGAAATTTTATTAATCACTTAAAAATCACTAGTTTAAATGTTTTTTTCTTTTTTTTTGAGAAAGTGAAGTAAGCCATCTGATTTCTTTCAAAGTTTTGAATTTTAGGAAATTTTTTTTCAAAATCGTCTTACCAGTTCTTTTCAAAAAACAGTTTTCTTTTGAAAAACTTTTCGAAAACTCATTCTAAATTTTTTTTGAGTATGCAAACATCTAGCAGTTTGTAGTTCTTATCAGAAAACAAAAAATTTTAAAATTTTGAACAAACCATTTCTGAAAAAAACAAAAATTAAAAAGAATTTAACTTTTTTTTTAAATAAAAAAAAATTGTTTAGAAAAATTTAAGAATTAATATTATTTTGTCCATTAAAGGGCTTCTACATTAAAAATTTCATCGAAATGTGTCTAGTGGTATACGAGAAAATCTAATTTAAAAAAAAAAAACCGGTCCTATGGGAGTTACTGTTATAAGATTTTCCTGAAATATCTTTTTCAACCAAAACAACGTAAAAAACACCATTCAGAAAGTTTTATCAAAATCGTAGGAGAAAAATTAATTTTTCACAAAAATCGTATGGCAGGTACCGTTAGTTTTAGAGCTAGAACGCTAATTCTAAAAACCCCTCTGTAGGACATCATAATAATACTATGTACCAAGTTTGAAGGAAATCGGTATAGCCGCTTAGGCTGTAGGTGCCGATACAGACAGACAGAATTGCCGGACCTACTTTTTTCGGCTTCTCTATCATCGTAATGTAATGTTTGACTGTCCAAAAAAAAAAAAATCATTTTTTTTTACTAATGCATAACTTTCCTTTCCTTAACCTATAATCGCAAGTAAAAGGACCAGTGAAATAAATAGTTACCAATTTAAAAAGTTAATTAAATAAAATGCATTAAGTTCCTTCTGAAATCCCTTCCTATATCACTAATGTTCTTATGGATAGGCCAATCAGAATTCTGCATAGTTTGCAGTAATTGCTCAACGTCTCTATTCCTAAATGACATGCTTCGTGATACAAATAATTGCTATCAGGCAATACTTATTTGTTTTGACACTACCTGTCTTTTTAAAGTAAAGATACCGTGTTTTCAAGCGCACCAGTGTCGACAATTACAACAGTTTATCTTTTTGAGCAAAAAAACTGTTGAATAAGGTATACTAGCCTGATAACCTTAAATACATACTTAAGTAGAGTAACAATGTTTGTCCACCCACATAAGAGTATACCCCTTTTTAAAGGTATCACGACGTTGTCCAGAGTGACAGAGTCTAGATAGGACAAAATCTATACAAAACATATAGAAAGACAAAATCTAGAAAGATGGAAATCTAGAATAATCTAGAAAAAAAGTGTTCTAGATTTTTTTTGAGGAATTCTAAATCTAGAATTAAAATTAAGTTTTGAGACAATGGTAACAATTCGCGCGCGCGAAGTTGGAACCGAAGAAACAAAATTTTAGTAGTATTTTTTTGCCTTAATTTTTGTTCATCTTAGACTTTGGTTCTTTAAATGTCGCAATGATCTTTCTAGCTTGTCTGAGCTTTTTCCGATTTTTCTTCTGAAGGGTCAAATGGTTTGCCTTGAAGCATCTAAACAGACTTCTCTCAACTCGATAGCTTCTTTACAACTTGTCAAAACCTTTTTGTCTTCTTCGGAACAAAATATCTCATATAGGAGAAAGTCATGTTGGTATCATCTTTTTTTGAAAGAGAAAGAAGAAAACTAGGCAAAACCTATGGATACATTTTTAAAGTAAAGTTTATCCTGACCATCCTCAAACTCTTAAGCGACTTATTCCAAACATTTTTCACATTTCACCCTTTTTATATGTATTCTAAATTTTTCTTATAAATTCCAGAAACCACCCCATACAACAAGAAATGGAAAACCTCATCGAATACCGCATGCTTCCCGCAATCAGTACATTTCCCCAATTCAATCGACCTATGTCAATCTTGTCCCCCTTGGATTTATCCTTACGTTCATCTTCTATACCAATTACACCACCATCAACACCCTCACCCCCAAGGAAACGAACAAAAATGTTTGAAGAGCAAAATATTTGGCGACCACACACATTAAACTATTTCGATGGAACACCATTCTTGGGTCACCGTGCTGCGGCGGCGGTGGAAAATCCCACCAACATTAACCGGCAAATATCTACTTCAACTTCATGCACAAAGGCAGACGGGGACGAATGTGCCTTCAAGGATAAATCACAAAATGTAGCCACCATTGGCGGCGGTGGTGGTGGTGGTTGTGGCGGGGACAGTGAAGGTGATGGTCAATCGATAAATATTTCCGAAGATGAAACAATTATTTTGACCGAAGATGAAAACGAAGCAGTATCGGACTCCGACGACGATGAGGAATATGTTGATGTGTTAGGCAATGATGACGAAGAGTCTACATCATCACCAAGGAAACAACTATTGCTCCCCAATTTAGAGGAAGAACATATAAATCTCCCCAAGGCACTCACACGGGACAAATTAGTCTACGAGGATGAGGAATTGCACAAGAAGGCGATGGACGGTTTCGCTAAGCTCTTTGTAAGGGATTTCAAGAATGAATTGTCACCACCAGCACAAACAGAACCTAAGACAAGTGAAGGAGGACAGCCAGCCAATATTGTGCCAGAGTTCATCAGGAGTACAAAAACAGAGAAGAAAAGATTTAAAATGCGGAAGCAGCTTTCGCTGGATGAGGACAATACGAGTCCTGTTTCGGGTACAATCATTCGAAAGCTCCGTGAGGACGAAGAACTCGTAGTGAGAAAAGGTGACATTGATCCGGCCTTCAATGTGGTCGAAATCACCGAGGAAGCAAAGGCGATTTTGGCCAGCATAGACAACAAAATTGGAGCGTACTTATGTCAGCTTTGTCGAACACTCTATGACGATGCCTTCCAGCTGGCTCAGCATCGTTGTCCACGCATCGTCCACATTGAATACAAGTGTTCCGAGTGCGAAAAGGTTTGTATTTTTTTTTCCTCCATACGAGGGTGGTTTATATCTTGTTTTTTTTTTTTGCAGGTATTCAATTGTCCGGCTAATTTGGCATCCCATCGACGATGGCATAAACCTAAAACGGAAGCAATGGGTAATGCACAGTATCGAAAGCGAAGTTCGGTGGAAGGAGACACAGTCAAGAGGACAGATGCTGAAGAATCAGCCTCAGAGGGTATATTCAATTGTAACCAGTGTGGGAAATCATTTAGAAGGTTAGTTGGGCTATTGTGTTGTTGTTGTTTTTTTTTTTTTTTGAAACATTATTTGAAGTGTTAAAGAAAAACTGTAACAAGGTGTTCATTAATGAATTATGTCTTAAAATAAGAGCTCTATTATGTCATGCTGTGCTTTCCCCATTTTGTTTTCAATATTTATTATTTTTAGTTGCAATTATACACGTGACAAAAAATGTTTGAGAAAACACACACTTGACATTTCGATAATGCAGAAGTCAAAAAAGGGCTTGACTCCATCGGTCTGTTTCCATATTTGAATTTGTGCGCACCTCCTTTACAGCCTTAACGGATGGGCCGATTTGCCACAAACTTAAAACTTAGGAATTATTTGCTAGTCTCCCGGAACCGGAGGGTGGGTGGTATTTTTCATTTTTTTCCCTAGGTAAAAAATAACGGTGCCTGCCATACAATCGTTAGCGAAAAATTGGGGTTTCTCAAACGGCTCAAAGGATTTCAATAAAACTTTTAGGGATCTGAAAGTTAGAAAAGATCTTCGCATTTTTCTTATAAGGGTACCCTTCATAGAGCCTTAATTATCAAATCAGGTTTTATCGTAAGTCATTTATATCTTAATCAATGTAACTTACTAACTAACTTAACGTGGAAAAGACATTCCATTGTGGACCACGGCCTCAACCAACTTACCCCACCAGCAAGTCCTGTCCATAGCCACTTCCCTTCAGTTACACACCTTCTCTTTCTCACCCGAAGAATCTTTCTCTCAAAGCACCCCAGCCTGTATTCATCCGATTGTGTCAGTGTCCACGTTTCTGCACCAAACAGCGGGGCCTGGATGATAACGGTCTTGTATAGTGTCTTCTTGGTCCTTTGAGAGAGGGCTTTACTGCTAAGACGCCTTCTAAGCCCGAAGAAACAGCGATTGGCAAGAGTGATTCTTCGACTGTTTATTTCAATAATATCATTTTGAGAGGTTATAGTGGAACCCAAATAGACAAAGAGCTTGACTACTTCAAAGTTTTATCTGTCCATTGTGACGTTTGCCCAAGAACTTAATTAATGTTTAATTAATGTTGCATTTCGAAACTCTCAAAAACTTTTTAAAGTGAAACTTCTTTAGGCGCATGAGGGTAAAATATTTGCGGATGAAGCGGAAATTAGCGCGACGTCCATCCCAGAAGAGGGAAAGAGCGATTGAGACCGATTGACAGAGAGTGAGAAAGAGCGAACGTAGCATCAAGCACATAGCCATGGAGCGAGAGTAGTGAGCAAGCGAGTGAGAAAGATAGAGAGAGAGAAAGAGAGAGAGGGAGAGAGAGAGAGAGAGACAGAGAGAGAGATAGAGCGAACGTTGCATCACGCATAGTGCCATGGGGAGAGAGAGCTGTAGGTTAGGTTAGGTTTATTTTAAAATAGCACAAACGGTTCTGCATATCAACTGTGGGTAGGTCGGCGCGCGGCTGATGGTTAAAAATAGCAGGGACGGTATGCATTATGTGTGCCTTAGCATAAAAAAGTGTTCCGTATATCCACTGTAGGCAGTCAGGAGGTTAATGAATTTTAATAGATTGGCGGGTAGCAGGGATGTGACTTGGTATGTGGTTAAATGAGCGCTGGAAAGTTGATATGAAAAATGTGATGTGTATAATATTTAATGTGTTAGGTGGGTAAGCGGCCTTAAGAAGCTACACTGGTCCATTGACCAGGTCAATGTCACTGTATAACCTGTACAATTCGTCATCGAATCTTACGTTCAGGACCAATTATAACCCGAAGAATCTTTCTTTCAAAGCACCCCAGCCGCATTTCATCCGATTGTGTCAGGGTCCACGCTTCTGCCCCAAAGAGCAGGATTGATCCTTTGAGATAAGCCCGAGGAAATAGCGATGGACACGAATGATTCTTCGACGTTCGACTGGTCTCTTCACTGACGTTTATTTTGAGAGTTTATCATAGAACCCAAATAAAAAAGGCTTTGACCACTTTCAAAGTTACATAAAATCTGTCCACCGCGACGTTTTGTCCCTTAATTTTGTAAACTTAATTAATGTTGCTATTCGAAATTCTCGAAAACTATATATTTTTTTTTTTAATTTTCGAATATACTCGCATTTTTTGAAAACGATTGAGTGCCTTATTTTAATTTCTTCAGTTTTTAATTGCAATAAGTAGCATTCGTAAGTAAAAATAATTGTATGTTTGGTCGGTCAAACATAACATTTCGATAGATATAGAAGCCGAAAAAAATTGATTAGACAATTCTGTCTGTCTGTCTGCATCGGCACCTACAGCCTCAACGGCTGGACCGATTTGCTTCAAACTTTGGTACATAGTATTATTATGACGTCCTACAGTGGGGTTTTTGGAATTAGCATTCTAGCTCTAAGACTAAACGGTACCTGTAATGCGATTTTTAATGAAAAATTCATTTTTCCCAAAAACAGCTCCAACGATTTTAATAAAACTTCCTGAATAACGATTTTTGTGTAAACTTTATGTTTTTAACGGTACCTCAAATAGGACCGGTTTTTTGAAATCAGATTTTCTCGTAACCCACTTGACAGATTTCGATGAAACTCAATGTACCAGCCTGTTTATAAACTAAATAACACGAATTCTTACATTTTTCAAAAAAAGCTTTTTTGAGATTTAAAAAAAAAAAGTTAAAGTTTTTTTAATATTTGGTTTTTTCAAAAACGGTTTGATCAATTTTTTTTTAATTTTATTTTCCTTATTAAAACTACACAGTGCTAAAAGTTGGCATACTCAAAAAAATTGGGAATGTGTTTTCGAAGTTTTCCAAAAAAAAAACCGTTTTTTGAAAACAACTTTTCCAACGATTTGAATCTTTTTCCCTAAAATTCAAAACAGTAAAAGAAAACAGATGGCTTACTTCATTTTTTTCCTAAAAACACTTAAGCTAGTGATTTTTAAGCGATTAATTAAATTTCATATGATTTTTTCCCTGCTTTTTTTTCCAAAATTTCCAGCCCCAAGACCACTGTCACACATTATTTTTTTTAATTTTCTGGTTGCATTACATATTTTTTTTTTCCAGAAAATCATTTTAAGTACTGTTTTTTATATCTATCTAGATAGCTTTGTGAACTAGAATAAAAGATACCTAAAAATAACCATTAAATCACAATATTTTTGAAAAAGTTGAAGAAGACATAAGTCTAGACCAAACTGATGCTAACTTATCCAGTAAAGATGTTTCTCTTTCTTCCCGCGCATTTCATTGCTATGCAATGGAACCCCGCCTTAGAGTAATGTCGCTTCGTTCGAAATAATATTATTGAAGCTGAAATTGTCAATGTGGAACTGGTGAAGTAGTTTTCATGGCTCCCGGAAATTACGCTAGAATTTTTTTTTGGAAAAAACACCTGATTTTTTTTTTTCTGACCTAAAATTGGAAAAAACGCCAGTTTGTTTTTTGTGGAAAATAAGCCAGAAATGTGGAAATTTTGCCAGATATCTATGGAAAAAAAAGCCAGGAAAAACTAAATTATGAACAATTCGGAACCAGTTTCGATCTCAGGACGAACTGTTTCACTCACATGCAACTAAATGTTGCTTTCACTCGTGTCACCAAGTTCAGATCCCATATAATTTGTTTATAATGGCTCCTATTAGTAGAACATCAAAAATATTGTAATGAAGAAATTCTTTTGTTTTTGCACACAAATAAACACAGTTTATCTTCCCGTTCGAATTCCATTTTATGTCTCTGTCTCTGCAAAAACAAAAATGCAGATATTTGATTCCAAATTCCAAGCGTATGATAGTCGCGGGAAAAGCTAGTTTAGAAATATCTCAGCCATTTTGACCAAACTGAAAAAAGACCCAATGAGTTATACTGTTTTGTTCAAAAAATACATGTGGAAGGTTCCTAGGACATGAAAGAAATCATAAACATAATTATCTTTTTTTTTCTAATTAACATTAAACTCAGCTCTTAACCATAATTTTATCTTTTTTTTAGACAAGCTTATCTAAAGAAGCACCTTGCTTCCCACCAAATGTTGGACGAACTCAAGGCGATGGATTCATACAAACAATCTACGAACGCGTTCCCCCATGGTTCTTCTAGCTACACTTTTCACCAAGTCAACCAAGCTCATCATCAAGCACAAAATCATCTAATTCAACCACCAAAGGCATATCCAAATCATCCACCTGGAGTTCGTTTTCCAAATTTGTTCACAACTTTCGACCATCGAAGATTCCACGTTCTCAGTGATCTCTATCTATCTCATCAGCTTGACCGGTCATCCGCATTTCAATACGTGCAAAATCAAAACCTTCGTGGATTGCCTATGACTCCGATGATTTCGCCACTAATGCAAATGCCTGTGAAATGACAGGTCTTGAGGCCAGTGCCAAGGATAGCACTGATCAATAGTACGACCACCAGCACCACCACCACCGCAACAAAAGTAACGTGTCATGAGCAAAGACCATCAGCCGCAGCAGTTACTGCTACAGCCACATCTGCACCATGGACAAATACTTCGATTGAATTTACAAATTTATGAATGGCTTGAGATGAGCGGAATCAATCAGTGAATGTGGGGATAGAATTGAATGGGGAGTCAGTGTAAAGGCTTCAAAAGGAACTTATAAATGTTTTAGCATCATTAAATTATATTTCCATCTTTCAAAAGTACCTATAGAATTATTAGGAATAAAATTGTTATCAATAATAAATGCATTGTGTTTTTTTTTTTTTACTTCGATATATTTATGAAGAATTTTATATTACCCAAACACTACGCTAGACTATTCACTTTGCGTACTTACGGAACGAAGTTGCTACTTATGAGATTGAGGGCTTAGAAGAGTTTTTTAATATACAATATAGCCCGGCTGCAAATACTGCTGCTCTTGAACTCCTCCTGGAGCATGGGTACCAACAAGAAATTTCTACTTATTCACTGCGTCAGGCACAGCTTACTTACTTACTTACTTAAGGTGGCGAAGACAGTTCATTGTGGACCTCAACCAACAATACTCGCCAGCTAGGCCGGTCCCTAGCCAGTGGCCTCCAGTTGCGCACACAAAGTTGTTTGAGGTCGTTTACCACTTGATCGCGCCACCTTAGATGGGGTCTTCCAGAACTGCGTCGGCCCTCCGGGTTGGAATTGAAGAATCGTCGGGCAGGAGCGTTTTCGTCCATATGCTTCACATGTCCCAGCCATCTAAGCCGCTGTATTTTCAGCTTCTTCAACAAGTCAATGTCACTGTATAGCCCGTACAGTTCGCCATTGAATCTTCTCTTCCATACTCCATTGATACATACAGAATATCACCCAAAGAATCTTTCTCTCAAAGCACCCCAGCCTGTATTCATCCGATTGTGTCAGTGTCAACGCTTCTGCCCCATACAGCAGGACTGGGATGATAAGGGTATTGTATAGTGTCTCCTTGGTCCTTTGATAGAGGGCTTTACTACTAAGATGCCTTCTTAGCCCGAAGAAACAGCGATTGGCAAGAGTGATTCTTCGACTGATCTCTTCACTGATGTTGTTCTGAGAGGTTATAGTGGAACCCAAATAGACAAAGTCCTTGACAACCTCAAAGTTATATCTGTCCATTGTGACATTTTGTCCGAGCCTACGGTGATGATCTACTTCACCCGAGGACAGCATATACTTTGTTTTATCTTCATTTACAGCCAGACCCATTCGAGCCGCTTCCACTTCAATACTTGCGAATGCTCCACTGACAGTGCGCTTCGTTCTTCCAATAATGTCAATATCATCAGCATAGCCAAGTAATTGAACGGATCTAAAAATAAAAATCGTACCGCTGGTGTTGACATGGGAGTTGCGTACGATTGCCTCAAGAATGATGTTGAAGAGGTTACAAGACAGCGCGTCACCCTGTCGTAAGCCTTTCTCGACATTAAATGAGTCGGTGGTGTTCTTACCAACCTTGAAGGAGCAGCGCGAGTTCTCCATAGTCATCCTGCACAATCGAACGAGTTTGGCAGGGATGCGAAGAAGTGACATGGCTCTGTATAGCTCATTCCTGTTTACGCTGTCATAGGCGACTTTAAAAACGATAAAGAGGTGGTGAGTATCGATCTGGAATTCTTGAGTCTTTTCCAAAATCTGACGAAGTGTGAACATTTGGTCGACGGTTGACTTACCGGGCCTGAAACCACACTGATAGGGGCCAATCAGTTGACGTGCGATAGGGTTCAGACGTTCACACAGAATGGCCGACAAGATTTTATAGGCGACATTAAGGAGACTTATACCTCTGTAGTTGGCGCAGCTTAGAGTATCTCCTTTCTTGTGGATAGGGCACACAATGCAGAGGTTCCATTCATCAGGCATACTTTCATCCGACCAGATTGTACAGATGAGTTGGTGTATGCTCCTCACCAAGTCATCTCCCGCTGCTTTGAAGAGTTCAGCCGTAAGGCCATCAGCTCCAGCAGCCTTGTTGGACATTAGTTTAGATGTTGCTATCCGAACTTCTTCTTGGTCGGGAGGATGGAAATTTTATTCATCATCATCCAAATCGAATGGATCATTCTGCCTGACAGCGATTAGTTGGTTGTCTTCGCCGTTTAACAGTCTGCAGAAGTGTTCTTTCCAAATTCTCAGCACCGACTGTGTATCGACAACGACATTCCCACCCTCGTCTCTACATGCTTCCGCTCGGGCTTTGTAACCCTTGGACGAATGCTTTACCCTTTGGTAGAACTTTCGAGCATTGCTTCTGCCGTAGCACCCCTCAATAGATTCAACCATTCGTTTTTCCAGTTCTCTTTTTTTTCTTCTGAAAAGCCAATGTTCCTCTTTCCTCTTTTGCTGGTAAACTGCACGGGAAGCGCTCTTGGCAGCTCTAGTTCTGGCATTCAGAACTGCATGATAGGCTTCGTCTTTATCCAAGTGTGCGAGCCTGCACTCATCATCGAACCAGGCGTTTCGTTGTGGTCGCCTAATGAAACCCAAAACATCCGTGGCAGCGGTTTTGATGGCCATTTTGCAATGTTGCCAATGGGCCTCTGGGTTTGGCGCAGGAGCCGGGCTTGTCAAGAGATAAGAGGAGACATGATTGGCAAAGGTTGTAATGGTCTCTTGCGATTGTAACTTCGCAACATCAAACTTTCTCACAGTGGATGTTCGATTCTGCGGTCTGGTGGAGATCCGCATTCGCACTTTAGCTACAACAAGGTCCGAGTCTATGTTGGCCCCTCGTAAAGTGCGGACATCCATGACACTGGAGGCATGTCTGCTATCAATCGCAATGCGATCAATTTGGCTGACGGTATTTTGATCAGGAGACCACCAGGTCCCCTTGTGTATATTGAGGTGTGGGAAGTATGTGCTAGCTAAGATGTGTCAGTTACCGGAAGTGTTGTCGTGCAAGCTATGCTTTCCGACTGTCGAGCCAAAGCTACCCTCCTTTCCGATTTTGGCGTTGAAGTCACCAAGAATAATCTTAGTGTCGTACTTCGGGCATTCACGTCTTCTCGAGAAGATCGTAGAATTCTTCTTTGGTCGTGTCATCTTTTTCCTCCGTGGGGGCGTGGACGCAGATCAGCGAAATGTTGCTGAATTTGGATTTAATGCGGATTGTGACAATGCGTTCGCTTATGCCACGAAACCCCAAGACTTCTTGCCTAAGCCTTCCTCTTATCACAAATCCGCATCCAAATAGACGCTGTTTTCTTGTCCTGTAGCACTTGCCGTAGTAGATGTCACAGTTTTTCATCCTCCTTGTGCCTTCACCATCCCATCGCACTTCTTGGATGGCTGTGATGTCGGCTTTGACACCATCTAGGGCTTCCACTACCTACCCTGCCCTACAAAAATATCCAAGGTGAACACTGAACAGCTTGATGCAGTAATTTATTGCGTCGGCTTTGATCATGACACAGGTATGCAATTGGCCAGATTACAATTATGAAGAAGACTCCAAAGTAATGGTTTAGTACAAAACTGCTGAATTTGGTAAGCTTTCAAACTTTAATATGGTGGTGTTTTTTTTTTTAATGGCGCAAGGCCATATATCTTTTGGTTCTGAATATGGGCATTTTTTAACATTACATTAATTTAATAAAATTTGATCTGGGTCGAAACCTTAATCTTCTTTTCTTGATTTATCGAGACTTCTGTTGGCATCTGATGATGTATCTCTTTTTTTTTGACGCCACTTTAGCTGTGACCACGACTCAAAATGCTGGAACTCAGCTTTCCATCATAACAATTCAAATCAAATTTTCCTGTGGTCTAGGAGACTATCCTTTCACAGTGGCACTGATTTGTCATAGTGTAATCGGGCTTCCTTAGTGTATGACCAATGTTTCAATGGGAGGCTTCCCTTTAATAAGCATGTAGTCTTCGAATACATTGAGATTTAACGGCCATTTTATAGTCATTCGAAAACAGTTTATCGCTACCTACCGACAATGAGGCAGATCTTAAATAGGCTTTGTCGGACAACACCTCTGCTTTACAGTGGTGTTCTTTCAAGGCTTTGAATGAGGTATCTTTTACTTCATCTGTATATATGAAGTCGTGGGCTTCATAAAAGCACCATACTAAGGAATGAACCCGATTAGTGCAAAGTGGTGGGAAACACAGCATGACCACAACATTGGGCCTTACTACATAAGTAACTTCAATGCTTATGAAGTTGTTGGCATGGTCCATCTAAACATTACGAAGAGGGGTGATCTTCAGATGTCCGCGACCATTTGATACACCTTTTGAACTACTTAAAAAAAATTCTTTTGTAATCTATCCATTTTCAAAAACAGGTTGCATATATGCACTATCAGCGCTCGTACCAACATCACAGTAAGAAGATGTCTTCGTTCAAGTGAAGAAAAGAATCCAACTTCTGTTCATTCTTTTATTACCAACATTTTCCAGGGACACTTTGCGACCGTTGTGACTCCTGTTTCGATGCACTCTTCCAGCGGTTAAACGAAATGTTCAACAACGACACGGTTGACGCCACAGCTCGAGCTACATTATTTATGTTCCTTTTGGATTATTAAATGAAATCGTTGCTTTTCGTGTTAGAAAGTTTTCTGCTACAGCAAGCTGAGTCTAAGCTTCAAAACAATTGGCAAGTTCATTCTTTTAAAGTAGTTTGAAGGACTTTGTAGTTTTAGAAAAGAAGACAGCATTGCATTAAGAAAATCTTGCTCAGTAAGTTTCATGGAAATCGTAGGAGCAGTTTTTTTTTATTAGGAAAAGTGAGTTTTTCATTTTAAGTTACATGGAAGCTACCGGGACTTTGTGAGCAAGAATGCCAACTCCGAAAACACACCCTGATGGATGTCCTAAAATTAATGGTAACAAGTTTCAAGGACAAACAGACAGACCGAAGAGTCTGACCCACTCTGTATGGTATCTCTACTGTTATGTCGTAATTTCATGTTTGATAGTTTTCTACAAATAATGCATAACTTGCTTTTAAATACCCATAATCGCAAGTTAAAACGACAGAAGGGAAGAGACCCATCGGATCGGATTATGCTGAGGTGCTTCGAGAGAAACTTTCATCGGGTGATATTCTATCCAATATGTTTCGACGAAGTAAAGAGTGACCTTAACCAACTTGGTGTACTCAAGCAAAGGCCACCATAACTTAAAGTAAAGTCGAGTTATTGAGTTGATGTCGATGTTAAAAAAAGGTTGTCTGTAAAGTCGGTTTTCGTGCGTGCAGCCGGTGGTCATCGATTTATACGACGTTATCACGTCAAAAAACTCATCTTCGATCCATCCGGTGCTTAAACTTACTCAGTTTAAATTTAGTCTAATGACTGGGTTAATAGGTCACTTCCAACAAATAGGAGCAAGTTAGTCCATTACAGTTGTGCAAATTACTTTACTTGCATAGTATAATGTTAAAACAAATATTGTTAAAGCATTCAATACAATTGATTAAATGCTTTTTATATCAAAGAAATATTGTACACAATGTTTTGAAATGCTTGAAAATATAAATGCCTTCTGTGTCTATGGCAATTTAAAAAAAAATGCCTTTGACATTAATTGTTCCATTTATCCTATACTTACCATCATACTTGTCACTACAAAAATATGCCCACTTCCGGCGTGGACTATTGGTTTTTGCTGTCAAGAAAAAAACATACTCCCACTCTCCTTGCGTCTGTATATGAACTTCAAAGGATTCGATTGCTGTGTCACAAAAAATGTCATTGACAATATTGATACTTATATAATGGCAAATGCAATGAACAAAAAAAAAAACGTAAAAACAATCGAATGACCGATATGACCGTTGTCTATTATTTCCAACCCTCAATCTCCATCTCCACCCCATTGTGGTACAACAAATCGTAAATATAGAACTTTCATTTCCTATTTATTTGGTTGTGACATTTTTAAAGAAGGAAATATCTAAGGACATGAAACATTTAAAATGCTTTTTCAATTTCTTGATTGACCACTGAAGACATCATTGGTGTTCCTTATTGATTGAATATGTGCCTGGCACAAACTATAGCTGCAACAGTTAATTACAAAGTATAGGTCCTCCTTAATAGAAATGTCCCTTTTGGATGGGGTGGTAGGTATAGGTTGACATTATAATAGCTACTAAATCCTGTTCTGTGATTTTGGTATGGGAACGCAATAAGCCAACTAAATATGCAAGTTCCAAACAAGATTTTGTGCGTACATAATACATATATGTGAATTATGCACGCACACCAGACAGCTGTGTGTGTATTTTATGTTTAAATAATTTATTTCTTGTATTTGCCAATTGACGATGTGGTGAAAAGGACAATTGCACAGTTAATTATTTCGTTTAGTAATTAGCCTTTGCAAGGACTATTTGCCTTTTAATATTCAATTAAAATAGTCATATACCCGCAGCAAATGATTGTGGGAACCACAACCTCCTTGTGTAGTGTGGTTGTTGTAAATAATTTATAAGTTTTCTGTTACGTTAAATAACTTATGTTTTGAAAGAGGATTATTGACAGTTTTTTTCTTGTAATGCGTTAGTTTTTTGTTGCAAACCGTTACACACATTAACTACAAACAAATACAGACATTTTTTATCGGCATACGGCAACATTTTAAAGATTAAACTTGAAGACCAAAGAATAAATTTTTTATTAAAAAACCATTCATTCCCAGGAAGGTTTCCCATTCCAGGCAGAGTAGGTACTAGATATAATAATATGTTCATCTTTATCTTACATCTTTTGCCTTCAGGAGCATTAGTTTTACTTTTTTTTTATTGAAATAGTTACCTACCAGACCACTTATTCTTTCACAAATTTTTCAAAGACCATAAGCAACTGTCGGAAGAAGAATTTGGGTAAAACCTAAACCAAAAAGGCACCTATGTCAACAGTTTTCCTAAAAGAAAAACGATTATGTGTACGCATCCAAATCATGGCACCTTCTTGTTTCACAAAATGTTCTTTTAAATTATTTTTTTTTTTTTTGTGAAAAATCTTCACTCGTCTACAAAAAAAAATGTCTCCTCAATAAAACTCTAAATTTCGAGAAGAAGTAGTGACACCACGGGGTTTTGTGAATACTGTGAAGAGAAATAAGCCCCGGGTAATAAGATCACCGAGGAACTTATTTCTGATTTAGTGGAAACTAAATGCGCACTTTAGTGAAGAAGACTTAGTTCCCATGTATACTGCTGGCCAAAAAAAAAGGTGTGATTCAATTTTATATCTTAGCCATATAAGTTGGAGTGGACGTGAAGGAGCAAAAAAATGGCGCAATATCCTCTGGAGTGACGAAACAAAAAATTATTTGTTCTAATCAGATTCTGGGCGTAATGTCAGGCGACCAAAAGGAAAGGACTATCACCTTCGCTATATCCGGAAGACGATTAAGCACGGAGGAGGAAATATTATGGTCTGGGCTGTTTTTCCTGGTATGGTGTGGGTCCTATTTCCTACATTCCGTATAAGTAACATCTTGACTATATACGGTTAAAGAGATATTTTGGAAGGTGTCATGCTTCCATTTCCATTTCCATTCCATTTCCAACTTTCAGCAGGATATAACGATCCGAAACATACGGAGAAACATATTAAAAAATTAAGTTTACATGAAAAAAACAATAATTTTTTGACCAGCTATGTATATATTTGTGTTTGTATTTGTATTTATTAAAAAATTGTTTCACATTAAGATTAAGATCTTATAGCTTGTGAAGGCTTTACAAAATAATTTCAAGAGTTTTAAATTAAACATGAGTATTAAGATTAGTGAAGCGAAAACATGTTGCATACAATGTAAAGTAAAGTTATGTATGCAATAAATCAAAAAGAAAAATAATTTATTTAAAACAAATTTATTTTAAAAATTATTATATATCACTGGCCAAGTGATTGAAAAGAAGGGTTTTAAAAGTGCTTGTGCTTCTGATTCTATTAAGTGCGATAGGTAAATAGTTCCATAAGAGCGTGGCATGGACAAAAAAAGGTGCGTTCAGATTGCACACAAGAATCTGAGCTGGATTAAGATAGCTGTTCGCTGGTTGTTCTGTCTGCATAATACTGTGCAAGAGAGTTAATGTTCTAAACTTATTGAGGTTTTCGAAGCTAAGGCCCATTATTTGTAGAGAGTAACTTGATATGTGATCGAAACGACGCTTATTAAAGACATATCTTGCTAAATTATTGTATATATTTTTCAATTTACGCCTAGTGTTTGAAGTCAATATGGCATATGACCTCACACCCATATAGCAAGACAGGAAGTAGAAGGGATTTAACTAGCAGCATCTTAGTTTTATCACGCAATGCTCTTTGAGTAGTACATAGTAATCGGAGACCGTTGTAAACATTCCCAATTGCGACTGCAGCATGATCGGACCAAGTGAGAGTGTTATTAAAAACGATCCCCAAATTTCGAGCCTTAGCAACATATTCGATAGCAGATTGACCTACTTTTATTGGTGGAAATGTTGAAGTACTTAATTTTTGCTTATAAATGCAAAGATTTTTAGACTTCACTGGATTTAGCGATAAATTGTGTTTGATTGTCCACTGTTGTATGATCTTTAAATCTTCATTTATCATTTCAATGGTACTTGGAATCATATCCAGTTGGCAGCTCAAAAACAATTGTCGTCAGCAAACATATGAATAGTGCAATGTCTTGTAAGTTGGGGTAGTTCATTCACATAGAGTGAAAAAAGTATAGGCCCAAGAATTGATACTTGGGGAACTCCTGCTGGTACTTCAAGAAATTTGGACGTATTATTTCCAACAGCTACAAATTGCCGACGACCAGTTAAGTAAGAATGAAGGAGTTTGACCGCCAGGGAAGAAAACAAAAAAGTAAGTAGCAGCTTTTTACAGAGAATTGAATGGTTCACCGTGTCGAACGCTTTTGAGAAGTCTAATAAAGTCAAAAACGTAGCACGGTTAGCATCCATGTCTTGACGAATATCATCGACAACGAGTAAGAGGGCAGTTTTACAACTACGTTCCGCGATTTTGAGATTCAGGTATTGGAATGATTTTAGCCTTTTTCCACGAGAGGGGGTATTCACAAGTGGTTAGTATTTGGTTAAAAATATGAGTGATGCATTTAGGAAGGATAGGAAGGAGTAACTTTAAGAATTTTGGATTAATTTCGTCCAGACCTATTGCATTTGATTTAACTGACAGCAAAGCTTCTACAACGTCTTCATCTGTTAAACGAGAAAAGTTAAAATTTAGTAATTTAACAATAAAAAAACCGCGTGGTTTTAATTCACTTTAATCTTAAAATAAGCTTACACTTAAACCAAGAAGAAGTGAAACAAGTATTTTCAACACCTTGGAAAGTGGTGAGGTGAAATAACGACGAACAAAACAAGCCAAATTAAAAATAAAAATTGGCCAAATTTTTTTTTCAAAAATGGAATTAACACTAAATGTAGATTTTGGTTTTATTTGATTTAAGATATTGAAATAATCCTAATTTGGCACTGTTTCGTTTTCAATTATCGTCATATTCCACCATCATCACATAGAAAATCTGGTTTCGTGACTTAAGGGAAAGGTGACATAAGGCGTAGGCCAATTTTGCCCTATGTGACTTTGAACTTTTTTCTTCTTACATATATAAATTTCTTGCTGGTGATTATTCTTATTTGAAATTTGTTCCCTCTTCATGCCTCGAATTATGTATACAATTTCCCATAAGAAAGTGGAGTACCTACCCACGTTCCCATTTAACATGGAAACAAGGTCCACTTGACTTATTTGGTTTTAGTTCTTACTAAAGGTGGCTTTACATGGAGTTGCAAATGCAGACAAAAACGCAACAACAACAATCATAGTGCAGGCGATGAAAACGAACATGTTCATCTTCACTATAATTTTCAAGCTGCATCTATAATTTTCCTATAATCTGCATCCATGAAGACCGTCTGCATTTTTGCCTTCCCTCTCTATCACACAAGTATGATTTATTTATTTTGCATCCTCTTTTTTTGCAACTCAGGGCTTGCAGCTCCATGAAAAAGCACATTAAGTGATTGGACCAAGCATTAATTTTGCTGTACCTTGTCACACGGCATTTCGTGATTTTTATAATTCTGAAAGAAAACACAGAAAAAAAACATAAGCGAGAGCTACAGTACGTTTGCAGCGAACTGTTGGATACCCTATTCCCTATATTTTTGTATGTGTATGCGTCTGCCTCCCGCAGGCCGCAGCCAGCCGATATTTCAGTTTCAGAAACAAAATTCTTTTTTAGCAGACAGAAAAAAATTCAATAACATTAATTTTGTGTGGTGTGATGTTCAATTAGTGCTGGCACAGTAAAAAAGGCGTGCGCCACGCCCAAAGTTAAAACTTTTTATTGCCAAGGCAATATGTATGAGCTCAGTGACATTCAATTTTATTCTTGCAGATCGATTTGAACAAAACAAGGGAAAACTTAAATTTTTAAAAATTAGATTTTGAATGGAAATAGCGTTTATGGGTGTTTTTAACAATTCTTGAACCACACTCTACTACGTAACAAAGAAATATAAATCTAAGTGTTCATCTTTTTACTTCAAAACTGCGACCGATAGTTAAAAAACGTTAAAAAATTAATGCATTATACGATTTTTGACGGAAACGCCCCTTAAAAGTGGGCGTGTCTGAAAAATTTGAAGCACTCACTGAGCTTTGATCAGTATTTAGGCATATGTGTAAAACTACAGCTTAATCGAAAAGCTTTTAAAGAATCTTACCTGAACAAAGGTATTTTATCAAAATCCCGCCTTCAAAAGTGGGCGTATTGAAAAAATGTACACAAGAAAATGTAGAGACATATTTCTCAAATAACGAACGGAAGGAAAAAGGTTTAAATTGAATATTGGAAGTACCTTAAATATTTGAGACTACGTTTTTCGTTCTTTCATGAAAAGTAGGCGTAAGCCACACCCAAAATTCAAAAATTTCTTTTCATACACAAACTTTTTAGTTTCTATTAAGAGACGCAAAATTTTGGCTTGCGGAATCATTATAAATACCGTTTATTTACAAAAACAATTTTTTAATAGTTTCTAGTGAAAAGTGGGCGGTCAGCCACGCCCAAAATCAATTTTTTTGATTTCATACACAAGATGTTTATGGGCAAGTAATACCCACAAAATTTAATGTTTTTCGCATTAATATAACAATTGTTATTTTATAAAAACAATATTGATGGTTTTGTATGAAAAATGGGCGTCAGCCACGCCTAAACTAAAATATTTTTATTTAATTGGAAGAAAGTTTACCTTACGCTTACGTGTGCAAAATTTTAGGGTAATGCTTTTATCGTAACTGTACAAAAAACATAATTTAATTTTACCAAATTGAGGTTGCTCAACAAAAAAGGCGATTGTGGGCGGATTTTACCGGTTCACGAACTTAGCCTTACTCTTGAACCAAAGATTATTATACCAAATTTCAGCTTTCTAGCTCAAAAATTGCGATCTCTAGAGAGTATACATACGGACGGACGGACGGACGGACGGACGGACGGACGGACGGACGGTCGGACGGACGGACGGACGGACGGACATGGCTAAATCGACTAGGCTTTTGATTCTGAGTCAGAATATATATACTTTTCTATACCTAACGGTATTATTTCTCTATGTTACAAACTCCACACCAAATACAATATACCCATTCTATGGAATAGGGTATAAAAAATCAATATATTAAGTAAGCTATAAAATATAAAATTACATATCTCAATTAAAATAAAACTTAATTAAAATATCTCAAATAAAATAAAAAACAATGAAATGCTGGAAACGCATTCTAAATTTTAATCGAATTAATGACAATTATAAAACTTTAATAATCAATTATTGTATTTTTATTGCAGAATTATCAATTAAGTTAGGTTCACCCTTTAATTCTGCTTTGAAATAAAAGAGCTTTTCGCGTAAGCTTTTAAATGTTTCCTATAAAAGCTTTTATATACTTTAGTATTTTCCTAAACCATTTCGTTATATTAGCTAAGGTATAAACCTTGACAAATAAAACCAAATACACACATCCTATAAATCCAGAACAAGTTCAAATAAAAAAAATACAAACTGTCCAAATTCAAGAACACACTCATTTGTTACTTTTTTATCTGAAATTCTCCCAAGCAAAGAAAAAAGAAATTCTAAGCAAGTTTTTTACATCCTGTTTAATCTGACAAAAAAAAAAAGGAAAGAAAAATGACATACCCATCCATCCAGTTTACTTAGCTCATTCTTCTTTGTTAGCTATTTACTCCCCACCCAATCTTAGCCAGAGTGCATTGCATAAAGACAAATACATACCCATTTGGAGGCCAAGGTCACAACTACATTGCCATCCTATCTATTTTCACAATTTTTGTGTGAACGTTGAACATTGCCCGTGGAGAGCTGCATTTTGTCGTATGTGTTTTGTATGCTCTTTTTGAATCTATAAAAGCGCATGGTCCGCCCGAAGGCAAACACTGAAATATCTACTTCTTCCTTGCAACAACCACCTACGCATCCATGTGTGACGTACGGACGGCACGGGTACCGGGTTCCCTCAAATGGAACCGCTCCTATTATTTTTCTCCTGTCTTATAGCATTACTGCGAGCAAGGTATATAGGAGTAGGCACCTATATCTAGTAGATAGTAGATACACACAGAAGTAATAAGAACATGGAACAATTTGTATATAAGAGCTTATATAGAGGAACCTACTTGTGATATTTACATAATGGTGTAACTACTATTATTGCAAGTAAATGAGTGCCCTTGTCAGGTGATGTTTTTTTTTAAATTGTGTATAGGTACCTACATTTTTTTACAACATATTACTAGGTTATTACATTTCTGCTTAAAGTAAATTTAAAAAATAAAAATATAGAAAACTGCTTACAAGGTTGTATACGTAACAATTGCTTTCAAGGACTTGTTGTAGTAGGCAGTAGCTTAACTTCAAACAATTAAATAATAATGAACCTATTGTGTAAGGAAAACTTGAGTGGAGTTGATAACTCCACACCGGAATGCATTCCGCAAAATTTCATATATGTACCGTAACATGGGGTTACTTTGCTCCGTTTTTTGCACTTTTTTTTAGAAAACCTCTTAAAAATTGTAGGAAGGAATATTTGTATCTTCTTTTTTTTATTTCTTTGCTATATCTTAAATTTGTACACTATATTGCATAAGAGCTGGAGCAAAGTTAGTATTGTATTTCAATAGCACTGGATTAAATTTGTAATGCTATACGGTTTCTCCGGGGTACCTAATATTTGTCCCTCAAATGTAAAGGCAACAAACTTCCCTACCTCTGGGACTTCTTTCTCTAAGATTGATTCGTTGCGATCGCCTTTAGTTCTGCCTTCTAAAAAATCGATTAATCGGTTTACATCTTCGTTCTAGTTAGCAACATCCTTGAAATATAATTATGTCTTCAGAAGAGTCATTACCGAAAATCATGACTTCTTCCGGTGCCATGACATAAGGCCATAGTGTCATGAGGCCATATTTCGAAATATGGCCTTATGACGCATTACCAAAGTGTCATAACGCCATTATGGCCTTATGACAGCATTTTATAGGGAGAATGTTATGGAACAAAGATTTTCTTACACGGTATTTATATCGCCCACAATAGCAACTGCTATTCAGAACTTGGGGATAGGTTCCACCAGAAACAGAAACTAAATATTTATTAGATGGAACTTTTAATATTGTGCCAACTTGCGGATATAAGCAATTATTAATTGTTCACTTTACACATGATAATCATGTAAGTTATTTTAGTTTAAAGTTTTTTTTTATAATTGTAAAAAGCAATAGCTTAATTTTTTCCGCTTGATTGAATCCTTTTTGGGATATATTTAAATTTATTTAGTTGTTCAAAGTATTATATTTATTTGTATAGCTATAATATTTTCTTTGCATCGAAATTTAAAATTCGCACGAATTTTGAGCTATTATTTTTTCTTTATTTAATTTCGATATAAAGAAAATATTATAGCTAGAAATATAATATTTTGAACAACTAAAAAAATATATCCCAAAAAGGATTCAATTAATAAAAGCGCGAAGTTGGAGCTATTATATTTTCTTTCTATAGAAATTTTTATAACTGAGATCATCTTACAATTGTTTATCCATTATTCTAACGGCAAAAAACTTTATTTTGTTGTTTTCAGTAATTTCATAGTAATTCTTTAAATGGCATATATGGCCTTATGACACTTTGTCAAAGCGTCATAAGGCCATATGAAATATGGTCTTATGACTCAAAAAAAATATGGTCTCATGACGCTTTCGCAAAGTGCCATTAGGCCATAACGTAAATTATGGTCTTATGACACTACTTTTGAATGCGTCATAAGGCCGTATTTCGCGGGCGTCCATAATAATGATAAAATGAATATGTACAAAAAGAGAGCATTTGAGCTCAGTCGATGCTATCAGAAAAGTTGGGTGTCAGTAAAGTGCACCAGTGTTGTATTTAATAAGTTTTATACAAAAATTTATCACTGTTTCTAAAAAACATCAATTTTAAGGTTAAGTAAAATAGGAACCGGAATTTTCATACTTGAGTGCCTTGTAGGTAGTGTAACTTAAATAAAATGCACGACTGGGTCGCACGTACTTGCTCTGTGGATGCAATAGTACGAAGAAAACAAACTTTTCGAGCAAGAACAACTCATTTGGCTAAAACTTGAAAAACCGATATACGGGAGCTAACGTTAAGAAACCTTTAATATTTGAATTTGAAACTTAGATATCATCTTTTGGGTGCTATAAATGATATAAATGTCCACTTATAGCCAAATTAATTAAACTGTTAAAACCAACTTCCGTTATTATTTGTGTAGCCAAAAACTTAAAATGCAGTTTGCTTTGAAGCATCTATACACACAAAGTTTCATACAAATCAGGGGAACCTTTTTTGAGTAAATAAGAAAAACCGAAAAAATTGGCCAAAAACCTAGTGGCTCTTTAAATGGGAGCCTCCATTTAAAAAAGAGAAACTGAAAAAAATGCAATGCCATCTGATAGAGAGTTGTAAGGAACTATACCTACCAAACAAAGTTTGATTGAATTCGATACAACCGTTGACAACTTATGGCCATTTGAAAAAAGACTAAAAAATATATGAAAAAATCAAAAAAAAAAAAAAAAAAACCGAAAAATTTTAAAAGCCTGCATTTTATTTTTGTCTTCCATCCTTCGAAAATTTCATTAAATTCCGTTCGGCGGTTAATGAGTCCATACATGACATACATACATACACACATCCAATTTTATATATATAGAAGTATACTCAATATCATTTGAGCCATTTTTGATCAAATTAGAAAAAACCAAAGCAAGGCTAAAACTGAACGGCTCATGGTATGGAAGCCACCGTTTAGAAATGCTTTACTGACAAAATTGCAATTCCATCTTATAGAACACTTAAAGAACTATGCCAAACGAAGTTTGAGTCCATTCAATCAAGCCGTTGTGAACTTATGGCCACTTGAAATAAAGCCGTTTAAACCTGATTTTCGTAACGACCATTTAGGTAAGCCAAAAACGAAGAACGCATTAGTTTTGTTAGAAATATTTATGTAATTTAAATTTTGAGTTAAATCAAAATCGTTTGAGCTGATTTCGAGCTAATTCAAAATGAAAAAAACCGTCACTTGAAAGGTACCAGTTTGAGCAGGGCTAAAACGAAATAAAAAAATTTCGAACATCGTTTTTTTTTTCAAACTGCTATGTATATCAATTTTGAAGAAAATCCGTCAAGCCGTTTAGGCTGTAGCATGACGTGAAAAAGCGCACATCCGCACAGACAGACCGACCGACGGTATGGCGAAAAACACTTTTTTGGGCTTCTCTATCATCGTAATGTCATGTTTGATTAAAACCTCGATTTTTTTTTCTGCATGAAACCAATACATACTTGCCCATACAGTCTCGTAATTTGAGAAACTTATCCATAATAACTCCAAAAAGTGTTTAATCGGATTCCAAAATCATATTTATTTAATAGTTTTTCTTGCATGGTTCAGGCTGATCTGGAAGATGGAGAGGAACATGCTAAGATTAAGAAAATAAAAATCATAATTCTAGGCCACATGCGAATTTTGGAAAAGTTATTTTGGTCGTTTTTATTTTGAATTTCGGACACACATTTTATTTTCATAAGGAAACCGTTGTCACCGCCAAGTGAAGAGAACATTTGAATTTATATTCCATACCAACTTAATTGGTATACCTGCCTTGTGTCACATTAACAGTTAAACGGAGTCGACTGTATATTTTGCAAGTAAAAAGTGAGTAAACGTCAACTTTATTTGAGCGATCAACGTGAAAAACGAATAAATCCATAAATGAGATTTATATATACATATCTACATGTATGTAGGTACAAATTTTAAAAGCAACAAAACTTTGGATTTTCTATTAGTTCAAATGATAGAGAATGTGGTACCTACATATATACTTACACAAACTCATATATTAAGGAATATGTAGATATGTACTAAAATAAGGCTTAGCATTTTTATAAAAAAAACGATTTGCTCGTCACGATCACGAATGGCCAAACCAATTTTGTCAAAACTGACTAACAATTGAAGTGGCTATAATTTCAAGATTTTTAGCCATTTTCTCCATTATTTGTTAAGCACAGAGTGTTTTTTAGACTTGTGGCTTTCAAGAAGAAATAAAACGCATATAATTTAATGTTATGGTCAAGAATTAAGCTTTATTATAAAGATAAGGGTTTGCCATAATGTTTTAAAAATTATTCCTTGGCGACTACATTTATGTCGACCGAATACTGGACGCAGCGCGCGAACCAAACCATTATTTTGGTAATAAATTTGCACGATTTGCAAACGTTGTTCAGGAGTAAGTCTATGCATTATGAATGAAATGGCAAACCAAACGAAGCAGAAATCAAGTGACAGCTGTCAAAAAGACCAACTCCGAAAAAAGTATTGCCAGATTGAAAACCACACGTCTAAACAAAACACCCTTTATACATATACCTACACTAGTCAGCATAAGTATTTTGACAAAACCATTTTGAAACTATTGAACCTAGCTTTTCTTAGTATCGTTAAAAGACGGTGCGAAAATGATGCGCAAAACAAAGCTTCTATTTTTAAGCTCTATGCATGCCAAATTTTAAATTGTTTACCGTTCGCATTCTCTTTCTGCTGATAAGAATACATGCAGACAACGAATTTCGGGGTGGCATAAGTAAAGGGTGTTTTTTTTATACGTGTGGTTTTCAATCTGGCAATACTTTTTTCGGAGTTGGTCTTTTTGGTGCGGCGACGGCGGCCACTTGCCCAAAATCATTTTTAAAACATAATAGCAAACCCTCTGCTGCAGGTCAATGGAATTTGATGGCCAAATATCCAAAAAGTGAGCACACTGTGCGACAAAGCTAAGAACATATCAAAGAAAAACGAGCTAAAAAAAACTGGTAGGTATTTGCAAAAGAACATCTGCACAAGCCAAAGGAGTTCTGGAGAAGCGTTCTAGGAAGAGATGAACGCTTTTTTGAATACCTATAACGCATCAAAAAACAACCTCCAAAGTCTAAGAATTCTTTATAAAGCATAAGATTTGAGAATTTATAAATCATGTTAAACCTTATAACTTCTGCAGACTGTTAAGCGTCGAAGACAAAGAACTATTCGCTGTCAGGTAGAATGATCCATTCAATTTGGACGATGATGAACCAAACCTACATCCACCCGACATAGAAGACGTTCGGGTAGCAATATCAAAACTAAAGTCCAACAAGGCTGCTGGAGCGGATGACCTTACGGCTGAACTCTTCGAAGCAGCGGGAGATGACTTGGTCAGGACTCAGGAGCATACAGCAACTCATCTGTACAATCTGGTCGGATGAAAGAATGTCTGACGAATGGAACCTCATCATTGTGTGCCCTATCTACAAGAAGAGAGATACTCTAAACTGCGCCAACTATAGAGGTATAAGACTCCTAAATGTCGCCTATAGAATCTTGTCGCCCATTCTGTGTGAACGTCTGAACCCTTTCGCACGTGAACTGATTGGCCCATGGCCCCTATCAGTTTGGTTTCAGACGCGGTAAGTGAACCGTCGAGCAAATTTTCACACTTCGGCAAATTTTGAAAAAAAATTCCAGATCGATACTCACCACCTCTTTATCGATTTTAAAGTCGCCTATGACAGCGTGAAGAGGAACTATCTATACAGAGCCACGTCACTTCTTGGTATCCCTGCTAAACTCGTTCGATTGTGCAGGATGACTATGGAGAACTCGCGCTGCTCCGTCAAGGTTGGTAAGAACACCACCAACTCATTTAATGTCGAGAAAGGCTTACGACAGGGTGACGCGCTGTCATGTAACCTCTTCAACATCATTCTTGAGGCAATCGTACGTAATTCGCATGTCAACACCAGCGGTACGATTTTTTTAAAATCCGTTCAATTACTTGGATATGCTGATGATATTGACATTATTGAAAGAACGAAGCGAGCTGTCAGTGGAGCATTCGCAAGTATTGAAATAAGGCGGCGAAAATGGGTATGGCTGTAAATGAAGACAAAACAAAGTATATGCGCTGTTCCCGGGTGCAGAACATCATCACCGTAGGCTCGGACAAAACGTCACAATGGACAGATATAACTTTGAGGTTGTCAAAGACTTTGTCTATTTGGGTTCCACTATAACCTCTCAGAGCAACATTAGTGAAGAGATCAGTCGAAGAATCACTCTTGCCAATCGCTGTTTCTTCGGGCTTAGAAGTTCTGGAAGACCCAATCTAAGGTGGCGCGATCAAGTGCGGAAAGCGACTTCAACCCACATGGTGTGCGCAACTGTAGGCCACTGGCTAGGGACCAGCCTAGCTGGCGAGGATTGTTGGTTGAGGCCGTGGTCCACAATGGACTGTCTGCGCCACCTTAAGTAAGTAAGTAAGTTAAATTTTATAAGAAAAGCTTGAGAAATGAGAACCTACATAATGTAGATATAAAAGAAATCAAAAATTAATGACTAAAGAAGGGAGTGTGAAAAGATCAGAAATAAATAGTAAAAGAGAAGTATCAGATACCCTACCTAACTATACATATATACTTTTATGTAGATATAGATTTTGAAACTTAAATATTTATAACTTTGTTATGTAGGTACAAGTACATATATAAAAGATTAAGGGACGACGACGACCACTTATAGGTATGTAGGTATCAATATTTATATTTAATATTAAGTCTAAGTGCTCTCAACCTTTGTTTATTGCATGACTAAGCTAGTCACGCGATAAACATAGCCTCTTGGATGCACCCTACATAGATTAGATAGATAAATGTATGGGTAGGAACCTACCTACATAATTCGTAAAAAAGAAAGACGCTTGAACGTGTTTTCTTGATTTAATTATCAACAATGTTGCAAAAGCCATCAATAGAATTAAGTTCTTTAGAAACCAAGCAGACAGTCATTTAGATTATTTATATAAAAACAAATCCAATAGGAATACAAAATAAAAAGAAAGACGCGTTATGTACCTATACATTATATATTCCCATAATGGTTTTTCTTTTTCCACATACGCCTCGGCTTCAGCAATAGTCAGATTGCAATTTAAAAACTTAAAAGCAAATGAAAAAAAAAAAACTTAAATTGAAAAGAAAAATGAAAAACTCTCTTATTGGATTTATTAATAACGACGATTCTTGCCCGGCAGCGGCAGCTAGCAACTATAAAGTACCCACACATCCATCAAACAAAACTACACAAAATGTATATAATATAGATATTTAAGTATATATTTATACAAGCCAGGCAAACAGCAGATAGATAGATCCAATCCACACAAACCTTACTTACATACATACAAACATATAAAAATGTATCTATATGGAAATAAAATTCGTATCTAACGCTTGCATGTGCATTCGACAGAAACGAAAAGCTAAAGCTATAGCTCTGGCTTTGGCTATATCACCAGCTGTTTGTATCTCCTGGCCTTGAACATGAACTGCATTCGAAAATGAAATGCAAAATGCTGGATACATGGATACACACAAGCCACAAGGCAAGCCAAGAAAAACCCCAAGAAGGGGAAATGGCCGCTTGCTATATATTGCTATTGCCACTGCCAATGCAAAAGACGTGGGGATCGGGAATCGGGATATGGACACGTTAGTGTATATATTCTTCATAAAGTTGCAACTACAAATGCATTTTGTTGGAGCTTTCTGGGATAAGCTCGCTCTTAGACGCAGATATAAATGTATCTGACGCTTGGGGAGCCTCAGTTTGATGGTGTGTCCCGTAAATGAGTGCAATTGTGTGCAGCCTAAGTGCTGATGCACGTAAAGAGCTTTTTAGCAGGTCGTCCTCCCCTCTCCTTGGACTATAATGGCCCCACAAAACCAGCTCTATTATCGACGGCCGTACCACCAGATATATAGCTGACGATAGCGATGATGCATTTTGAAAAAAAAAAAAAAAAAAAAAACTACATCGACAGTATAGGTACGGGAGATCCAATAAAATATCAGAAATTTGTTTTTGCGGGGGGTGGTCGGTCGGGCATTCAGTATGGGGGGCGAGTGAAGTAATATGAAAACCTAATTCGAAAGGAAGCTGAGCAAAACCTTACACATAAAAGGCATCATTATCATTATTTGTTGTTATGGCAACGAACTAGTTACTTGGAAGCCACAGAAAAGATTCTCCCTGAAAGTTCTCGGAATTTAATTCTAAAAACATTTTATACATGCATTTCATGATGGAAAACATTTTTTAATATAAATTACTTCAGAACAAGTTTTTTATCAGCACAGATTCAGAATTAGGTTACGAGACCCTGGGAGAAAGTTAAGTCATGGAAATAGGTTGAATAAGAATTTAATATTCCTTTTTCACAAGAATTATTTAATAAATATGCCATTCTAAAAATAAATAATCTACAAAAAATAAGAGCACAGGAAGATGTTTGTATTTGTATTTTATAATGATTTTCTATTTCTTATGAACACATTGTGGGTAGATTATCGTTCCTAGCCTTTTACTACTCCTTGTAATTCTTCTTTTATTTTTAATGAAAGACCTTGCTTATGTTATCTTAGCATTTTAAAATTTAAAATTTAAAATCTTGAAACAATTCAAATAAAATAACTTTCAAAATAATAACCTAGTTTGTGTTGGCAACTATGTCCAGAATTTCTAAAAACATTTAATTTTAAGGCACTTCGAGACTCGAAATCAAATTATAACATTACTTAAACGCAACATCAGAACGATTTGAGATTTTTCAAATTTTAAAACCATATTTATATTTGCAAAAGCTTCAAAGCAAGCAATACGAACACAGCCATTTTGTTTTATTTTTATTTTATTAACAAAAATATTAACACATCGCTTATTTACTTCTCTATACTTGTTGTGTTAATACTAAACATTACCTATGTATATTTAATAATACAAAATTCAATAAGTATTAAAAATAAAATGCACGACTGGGTCGCACGAACTTGCTAATATGTTACAGTGGTCTTGGGGCTTGAGATTTTGATAAAAATAAGTTTTTCAAAATTCCTAAATATATACCAACTTGGACTAATTTGAGCTGAAAAAAGGACGCCATTTTATTTCTTGAATAGATTTGAATTTATGAAAATAAATTTATAAAAAAACCCTAGAGAGCGGTTTTTGAGAAAATAAGTTTTTTTTTTTTAACTTTTTGAAAACATTTTTCAAAAATAATTCTAAAACGGCAGTTCATACATAGGTATTCAGAAATTACATTTATTTATATTAAAAAAAATTATAAGCAGTTTTCAAAATATAATTTTTTTTAATGTTTTTAAAAATACAAGTATGCAGTATAAATTGAGCTACCTACACCTTCATATGCGTGAAATTTAAACCGTTTTCGAGATAGTTGAAAGCAAAAAAAAAAAAAACAGCGATATGGAAAGTACCATTTTAGACATTTAAAAAAAAATTGCCAACATTAGCCCAGCAGATGTGAAACATTCAAGTTTACATTAAAATTCATAGAACTCACAGATTATATTCATCTATGAATAGGAACACAATTTTCTTTAATCCACCCATGAAATCCCCCCACCACCGCCATACACCCAGCCCACCTACAACTACTAACCAACTATCCACAATTTTTGACAATTTTTCAGCCCCTCCCCCCCAACAACCCCCTCCACCACTACCGCCCCACCCCCTCCAACACTATCACCCCACACCCACCAACGCACGACCACCCAACACGCTACAGTCACACTTTGAAAAATTTTATCGAGCGTCATGCCATTTTTCGTGACGATTACGATCGATTTTACTACCTAGGTGCGCCAATAGATGGTTCACATCAAAAAAATTTCAGCCACTTAATTGGTCCTACCTAAAAAGCTGCACTGATTTTTAAAAATCAAAATCGTTCCAGCCATTTTCGAGAAAAATAAGCTTTAACGTAACGGTTATATGGCAGGTATTTGGTATCGATGATACTCTTATTCGTTGGATTAGAAGCTATCTTCTGGACCGTTCAATACAAGTTGTATTAGACGGTTTCAAGTCTGATCTCCACAAAATAAATGCTGGTGTGCCCCAGGGCTCCGTTCTGTCTCCGACTCTCTTTCTCATTTTTATAAATGATCTCTTGTCTGTGACTTCTAATCCATTAAATTGTTTTGCTGACGACTCAACCCTCAGCTTTTCATATACGTTTGATAATTCACGGCCTTTGCCTTCGGACGTGTTATTACAACGACACCGTATGATAAGCTCATTAAACTCCGATTTAAACAGCATTGTGAATTGGGGTATTAGAAATCGTGTGGAGTTTAATGCGTCGAAAACTCAATGCTGTCTTTTGTCGTTGAAGCTAAACATACCCCCTATGCCATTATCTATGAATGCTACTTGCATCGAAGAGGCCGAAAAGCTATCAGTACTCGGTATGTGTATCAGTGACAACCTTCGTTGGAATGATCATATACTTGAGATTGCTAAGAATGCTGCAAGATGCTTAGGCTTTCTTAATAGATGCAAGAAGTTTTTCACCCCTTCTGATCTGGCTACAATTTACAAGGCGTTTATACGCCCTAAACTCGAGTATAATTCCCATCTCTGGGCAGGTGCTTCTCAAACTTTTCTTCACCTGCTCGACAGAGTTCAGAAAAAAGCGTTAAAATTGATAGGAGAGAGAAACATTATTAAAAGATTTCCATCACTCGAACATCGTCGAAATGTTTCATGTCTTTCTTTATTTTACAGGTTCTTTTATAAAAAATGCTCACTCGAGGTAGCCAGCTGCGTTCCACCCCTTAAACATTTCCCCAGTAACACTCGTCTTGCTAGGAACGCTCATCAGTTTACACTTGAGCCCAATTTCGGACGTACCGTGAAATATAGGGATTCTTTCTTTAGCCGTACAACACGAATGTGGAATGGATTGCCTGGCACAATTTTTCCTTACCATTTTGATCTGCAGACATTCAAGATCAATGTTAATCGACACCTCCTTTCCCTTCCTCCCTAAATTCCTATCGCTCGTGCTGTGAATTATCATTAAAAGGGCTATAACAAACCCCTTGAGCGCGTGTGCATTATAAAAAAAAAAAAAAAAAAAAAAAAAAAAGGTACCGTTATTTTTTGGGCTAAGAGAAAATTAAATTTCCCTTCTGTACAATACCTAAAAAAAAACTCTATAAACCAAGTTTGAAGCTATTCGGCTCACCCATTTTGGCTGTAGGTGCCTATACATATGTACATACAGACTGACGGACATACAGACCAGACAGACAGAATTTTGAGACCATCTTTTTTCGTCTTCGCTATCACCGTAATGTCATGTTTGATTGTTATCTCAATTTGTCTGGCATCTATGTACATACTAGGCTCTACTGCTGATCCTTATGGCAGTCATAACATCTTCAATCGATAGAAGAAACTTAATCTCGCTCCCTGTTACACTTCAAAATGCATCGAAAAGCTTTTCACTGTGCAAAATGAAACACCTTCCTATCCAGATAACATCGTGATTAACGCTATCAAAGTGCTTTTTGGAAACGATGAACATAATACGGAGCGGATACTCTGATGATTGTTCAAGGATATTTCCCAAATTATTTATGTGACCGAGAGTTGACGCGATGTGAAACAAAAGTTGCCATTAACTTCGGTGATATGGAGTGATTGGGTATACCACGGTTTTTACTGTTCTTGATATCACCTTTTTCGGAAGCTTGACGATAACTTTAACTTTCCATTTCCTGGTTAAAGTTTGATTTTCCCAAACAGACAAAACGGGTGGCAATACAAAAATATGCTGCCAAAGTTGCGGTCTGTATTCAAAAATTCGCCAGGTATACCTTCAAGTCCAGCTATTTTTTTCCTTTTTATACCAGTAGCAGTAAGAACACATTTCTTATTTCTGCACTTGTCGGGATCAACAATAAAGCTTCTGGAAGATTAACGTTTACACGGCAGTTAATAATTTTAGCAAAGGCAAGATTATTTCACATTTGAAACTGGAATTTTAAAAGACTACCTTTCATGTTGTTCTACAAGCCTGTCTTCTTGCAGGGCCTTCAGCGGTCTTCGTCATCATGAGCATCATGTTTATTATTGTTTTTATACCTACTTATTTTGAGTTCTCTTTTAAACATTATCAAAACGATTTCTCTTTTACAACATAACTGTTGTTTTTTAGAGATATTTATAGAACTTCAACTTGGCCATTTTTTCAGCTGTCAAGTGATTTATTTTTAGTTTGGTTAGGCATTTCAACATGATAGACTGACGTCTGAGCAAAATCGTGCAAATTTATTTTGAAAATCATGGTTCTGTTCGAAATACGTATCGCTCACTACGTCCATTTTACGGTGTTTAGCGATGAAGCTCACTTTTGGTTGAATGGATACGTCAATATATAAAACTGTCGTATTTGGAGTGGTGATAATCCTCAAGTTTATGTTGAGACACCGTTACATCCACAAAAACTGACTTGGGGTGCTTTATGGGTTCGTGGAATAATTGTTTCGTACTTCTTTAAAAACGATGCTGGTCAGAACGTTACAGTCAATGGTGACCACTTATAGAGCCATGACTACTGACGATCATCAATTGAGCAACCATGATGTACAGGAGCTGGGGTTTTAACAAGATGGTGCAACATATCACACAGCTCGTGACACAATTGAATTGTTGAAGGAAACGTTCGGTGAGCGCATAATTCCGCGTTTTGGTCTTGTGAATTGGCCTCCAAGATCGTGCGATTTAACACCGCTTGACTATTTTCTGTGAGGATATGTGAAGTCACTAGTCGATAAGCCTAAATCGATTGACCATTTGAATAACAACATTCACCCGATATTGCCGATATACGGCCACAAATGTTGGAAATAGTCATCGAAAATTGGACCTCCAGATTAGACTACGTCCCAGCCAGCCGTGGCTGTCATATGCCAGAAATCATATTTAAATTATAATTTCACAAGATTATCTTTCGAATAAAGTTCAATTAAAAAAAATCATCTTTGTTTTATTCCATTTCAAAGTTTAATACCTCTAAAAAACACCCTTTATATTTAAAGAATTTTTAAAAACCGAATATTTGTGATGTGAAAAACAAAATTTGGCTCGAGTAGAAACGATAACTATGGCGCCAAGAATAAATAACTGTTTTTGTGTAGAGGGAATAAATACAATTATTTGTTTTACTATGGGGGGGGGGGGGGGTTATCTAAACCCGTTTGGGAGGTAGGGGTGATTTTCAAAAAAATATTTCTTGAATGGAAAAATAAATTCAAAAACAACAGTAACACTTAAAATACATTACTATATTGGTTCAGAAATCTGTTCTTTAATCCTACATTTAAATTAAATTATTTGTGTTAATAGTTTTCAAAATATTCAAATTGAAACTCGAAATTTTGATAAAAAAAAAAAAAAAAAAACAAAATTTCTTTGTACCAATCTTCTTCGAAATTGTGAAATGGAAAATAAAATTTTCTTTCTGTGTTCAGTGCTCATATCAATTTTTAATCCATAGCAAAAAACGAAAGCTTTAATGTCTTTTAGTTCTGAAAAAAACTGAAAGTACCCTACCATAGTAAAAAAATACTTGTATTAAACCCTTCTACAAAAAATCGTTATTAATTCTTGGCACCCGCAGTAGTTATCGTATTCTCCCCCATAAATTAAACAAACTTATACGTATGTATAGATACAATTAAAACGATTTTAATTTTACTTCCACTAAGACTATTACAAAGTACTACAAAATTTCAATATTGCATATTCATCAAGCTTAGAATGAAATCATATCATTTAGATAAAATTTGTTATGTCAAATTGATTGTGAAAATACTGTTTTCCGTTTTCATTAAATAAATCTTTAATAAACCCACGCAAAATTTTGTACGGAAATGGTTATTTTTCTTAGATAGAATTTCAGTGTTCAGAAGTTGAAATACAGAATTTTGAATTTACAGAATTTTGTTATACAGATTTTTGGGCAAACAAAATTTTGAGCATACGGAATTTTTATAAAAACACAGAATTTTGACCTACACAACAGATTTTTGAAAACCAGAATTACGATCCGCTCCCTGACAAATGTCTTGGGTTTTCCAAAGTTTGTTATCTCCAGATAGACTCGGTACTGTTTAAGATCTAGCTTCTACACAAATCTTCTTAATCCTGCCCCGCATCATCTTGTCAAAACTGAACATACATTTGGAATTTCTAAAAGCGTCTGCAATATACTTTGGTTTGGTCTGCTGTATTTTTGGAACATCGCGTCGCTGGATAGCAGCCTCTTGTAAATAATTTGTTGCTAGAAGCTGATCTATTTTTACATCCGCACTTCAGCAAAATGATTTTCTCTATCGTTGTTGGATTAAAGCTAGGTACGTGAACACAATTGTCCAGGTCTGCAATTATTGCCGGATCTGTCAGTGAAAAATTTTTCTCGAATTGCTGACAATCGTGCAGACACCAAATTAATTTGCAGACAAATTGTACAGCTCCTAATTTGTAGACAAATATCTGCCAATTAATTTGTAGATATCTGGCAATCGTGTACGCGCAAGCTGACAACCGGGTACACATCAAATTAATTTGCAGAAAAATTTGTTCATGAATCACAAAATTCATTGGGAGATCACCAAATTTTTTTCATTTTCTGACGTTTCTGCAAATGTCTGCCAATGAATCAATTTAAAGATGCAGTTTAAAGAACATTTTTAATTTGGTGTATACACGGTTGACAGAAAATCTACAAATGTTTTCAAATCTATTGCCAGCTATTTGGCCAAACTAGATTGTCGACATTGTCAGCCAAATATTTGGCAACAGATTTGCAGACATTTGTAGATTTTTTGCAAACCGTGTACACACAAATTTAATTTTCAGCTCATTGTCAAACATTGTCAGACGTTTGCTGATCTGACAAAGATTGTCAAACCTGGCAATCCTGTACACGTAGCTTAAGGAGTGGTCGATTTGTCGATGATTTTGTATAAAACTCGATGTTGTGTTGTGCATTAAATCAACATTTACCCTAAGTTAAAAGATATTCCCTGTGTACGGAGGATGGAGGGTTCTAACTTACAAAAAATCACATGAAAAAACTAACGCTTGATGTTTATTATACAAATTAGAAAAATCACATCCGAATTTATTGCTCCCTGATGCATCAAACAGTTATGATATAAATACATTAGAGCAATTATGGTAATGACCTCATTTGCGCTGTGTGTATACTGTATACTCCATGACTGCACCCATCCAAAAGCCATATAATTAGGTTTCAGTTCACTGAATTTTCACAAACTGCTGCTGCTGCTTATACTCTCTTAGGTTCTTGCTCGAAGTAAAATGAGGAAAATTGATTTTTCCAAACCCAAGTTATAGCTAAATCTACTCGTCTTCGTATCCGTGCATCGTACTCAATCGTGTTGTTGGTATACGCCTGTTAAATGCGGGAGCTAATAGGAAGGTGCCTTGGGTTCTTCTTTTTTGTCATGACCTTGAACTAAACGGTTTTGCAATAGCAGGGTTGCACTTGCAATATGAAAAGCCACCAAATAAAATGGAAAAATGAATATTGCTCGCAGGAGTCTGCGTTCGGTGATATAAAAGTGGAACGGAAATATACAGATGTAGGTACACAAACACAGATACAGGATATGCATCTTTCTACAGGATGCAGTTCGAACGAACTCTGAACGAGTTGTTTAACATTTAATTTCAAGGTGACGACGCGACGACGACGATGGCGGTGAATTGTGATGATGATGACTATTGTAGAAGATTGACTTTGTATTGATGACCTTCCAAGCATACTACCCTCAGTTGGGGGATTGGGAATCTCAAAGCCAATTTATAAATCCATTTTGAGTAACACAACCAAGTGCTTTTGGTTATTCAATCTTTTAATTTATCCAAAGAAATTGATTTCGCGAAGAAAAAGTTAAAATGTGTATATCTACATTTTGTGTCTCTTGAAAACCTTGTGCTTCTAGTGAATGTGCATCATTTTTATTTAACTGTGTGAGTTAGGGGCTGTGGGTGGCGGCGTCCATCGAGATTGAAAAATGAACTTGTCATCCCTTTCTTTAATAAGGTCAGAGGTAATGTCAACCCCCATGTAGTGTCGGAGTGTATTAGATCATTTCCATTTTGTGCAAGAAACGTTGTAGAAGAAGTTTTTACTTTAATTTAAGGAAAGGTCAGAAGTGTTGGATGTTTGTTGTTTTTTATGTGATTTGTGTTGTCCTTTGCATTTAAGCTTCAGTAAGTTAAAAGTATAAAAAAAGTAGATAAATTAAACGAGGATTTTCGCGAGAGTAATTTTTAGTATACAGGCACAAGGTGATTGGTATAAATTGCACCAAAAAGCAAGAGCATGTAGTTTGGGTCCAAACAAGAAAAAAATCGTACAGGAGATGGGGTCTATTTCCCTCCATTCAGTCAGGAGGGGCAATTTAAAAAAAAATGACTTAAATTGGAAAAAAAAATTACGTCATTTACAATGCCATGCTATACCTTTTGTAAAGTCAAAGTTGTCTTCTTTTATTGTGTTTTAAATAAAGTTATTTGAGTGAAATGTTTTCAAAATATTAACTTTCAAGCTCAAAATTGTGAAAAAAAGTTAAAAAAAAATTTGTTAAACAATTTTTTTTTCAAAATTTTCCGTTCTTAAGTATTACATTTGTTGTCAAAATTCAATACCTTTATTATTTCTTAGTCCAACACTGAAAACCGTATGGCTCTAGGACTTTTTGTTGCCAAGCTATTCAAAAATAACCGATCTTACTTCTATAAACTTAAAACCACAAGAAAACTTGCAACAGCACAATGTCGATTATTCTACAGAGATGAGATACAAACTGATCGTTTGGGACACATGCACTTATGCCTCAGCCACAAAAGGTGACTGGATGTGCTGAACAGAATTTTAAAAGATCTCCGGTGATTTTCGTTAGACTATTCGACGACTCACATGCGATCTCACATGCGATCATTTTTGCAGCAAATCAAACGGCAGGTGTATTTTCAAAACAATTGTTGGACACTGGTTATGAGAAAATCTTTATGCTTTTCACAGAATTGAAATTCTACTTCATATAATGCAATTCCCTGTGAGAGTTTAAAAAAACCACAAGTCCAGTCAATGGAAGCTTGTAAATTAAACGAGCTTCCCCGTCACGTGCGTAGACAATTGTGTAACGCGTGTTCGCGTGTCGTCATGTCATTATTTCTGAAAACAAAACATTGAGATAATTATCATCTAAAATCTCAAACCACTGTACCACCTTTCTTTCCTATCTTTCTATTTCTTCTCTACTTGCTTGCACATGTTAAATCATTATAAGGGTATTCATATCCCCTTGAGTGCGAGTGCATTATAAAAAAAAAATCAAAACTAAATTGCAAAAAGTTTTTCTACAACTAGAAAAGATTCTATGCCATACTTCCAATTGAAATTTTCTGTAAAATCTTGTCGGCCATTTTGAAGATACCTATATCTCTATACAGGATGATCGGTATAAGGTACATCAAAAAATTTGATTTTGAATGGAAATAGTGATTATGCGGGTGCATTTAACAATTCTTGAACCACAATCAAGGAATACAAACCAAAATGTTCATATTCTCACTTCAAAACTATGACCGATAGTTTTAAGACTTTTAACGGAAATGCCCTTTAAAAGTGAGTGTGTCCTAAAAATTTTAAAACAAAATTAAATCACTAACTGGGCTTTGATTTTTAGCAAATTTTTTTTGGCATATGTGTAAAACTAAAGCTGAATTAGTAGTTTCTTAACGGTTTTACCCGAATAAAGCTATTTTATAAAAATCACACCCTTTAAAAGTAGGCGTATTGAAAAAAATTTCACAAAAATAAATTAGAGATAACGGGTGATTTTTTAAGAGGCTTAGAACTTTTTTTTTTTTAAAAACACAAAAATTCGAAAAAATGAATGAAATATTTATTTGAATCGATAGTTTGAACCTTGCAATTTAATGCTTAAAGATAATTTCATACAAATGTTGACCGCGGCTGCGTCTCAGGTAGCCCATCCGCTGAGTCCAATTTTGGCATACTCTTTCACACATATCGGCCGGTATCTCACGAATGAATGCATGGATGTTGGCTTCCAGTGCGTCAATCGAAGCGGGCTTGTCCCTATAGACATTAGCCTTGACAAACCCCCACAAAAAATAGTCTAATGGTGTCAAATCGCACGATCTATGCGGCCAATTGACCGGCCCGAAACGTGAAATTAACTGTTCACCAAACTCGCCTCGCAATTGCGCCATTGTTTCGCGTGCTGTGTGGCATGTGGCACCGTCTTGTTGAAACCACATATCATGCAAGTCAAGAACTTCCATTTCGGGCAAAAAAAAGTTTGTTATTATCGCTCGGTAGCGTTCACCATTGACAGTAACGCTGCGATTCGCATCATCTTTGAAGAAATATGGCCCAATAATGCCGCCGGCCCATAAACCGCACCAAACAGTGGCTTTTTCGGGATGCATTGGTAGCTGTTGCAATGCTTCTGGCTGATCTTCACCCCAAATGCGGCAATTTTGCTTATTTACGTACCCATTCAACCAAAAATGAGCCTCATCGCTGAACACAATTTTTCGATATTTCAACATTTCGAACCGAGCACGAATTTTGATAGTAAAATTCAATAATTTGCAAGCGTTGTTCATTTGTAAGACGATCCATGGTTAAATTGCAAACCAAACTGAAGCTGTTTGACAGTGACACAAGGTACTAAGCACACGTCAGCTGTCAAAACCAGTGTTGCCAAAACCAAACCAGCTAAAAAATCACCCGTTACATACATAGTATATTTTTTTTATAACGAAAAAAAAAAATTTTAATTTAATATGTACATACATTTAAATAAAATTTTTAAAACTCTTTTTTTTTCATGAAAAGTGGGCGCAAGCCACGCCTGACATTAAAAAAATTCTTTTCATACACAAGCTTCCTGGTTTCAACTAACACAACAACGCACAAATTGGAGCTTGTGGATTTATTATAAGTAGGTATACCGTTTATATGCAAAAATAAACTTATTATATAGTTTCTAATGAAAAATGGGTGTCAGCCCCACCCGATTTCAATAACTTTTTATTTTATACAAGATGTTTGCGGACAACTAACACCCACAAAATTTAAGGTTTTTTGATCGAATATAAGCTTTATTATTTTAAAAAAATAATATTGATGGTTTTGTGTGAAAAGTGGGCGTCAGAAATATTTTTATTTAATTTAGAGAATATTTATCTATATAGCAATCTGTAACTGTTCAAAAAACACAATTAAATTTTGCCAAATAGAGATTTTTGAACGAAAATGGCGATGATGGGGGTTATGTTGGGTGGATTTCACCGGTTCAAGAATTAAGCCTTATACTTTCGAAGTAAAGATTACATACCCACAGTTTTCTGGCTCAAAAATTGCGACCAATAGAGAAACATGGCGGTTTTTTTTTAATAACGGAAATCTGTTTATAAACGACTGGCTGGTGAAATTTACGAATTTGATAACACTGTCATATGGTCAAAATGGTTGACATAAACATTTCTAAAACAAAGAATTTGAACTTTTTTGCTCGGAAACTGTGTTATTATCGTATTCCACTCACAGATTAAGTGCGACTCAGTCGTGCATTTTATTTTTGAATTTAAATTCAAAACCATTCATTATTAATTAATCACATTCCCAGTATGTTAAGTACCTATGAAATATGTAAACTAATGAAAGCATTGAAGTTAAAAGAAAATTTGCTGCAATTGTCTATTTTTCAACCTAAAAACAAAGTTAAAACAGTATGGTACACTGGGGCGTATGCGCACTTTTCTGAGTTTAATTAATTTAATTTAAATTTAATTTAAAAAATCATCCATATTCTCATATTTTAGACAAACTAATTGAACGGCATGAATATTTTGTTCAAAATACTTATAGTTACCTACATACGTATCTATCATCGCGCTATCTGCTCGGAAGGGCAGACCAACGTCTGGCGGGGGCAGCTAGTTTTTAATCAAAGTAGGTACATATTTTCAATTGGACTTTTAAAAAGCGAAAAATTCTGTGAGTACTAAAAACATAGGTAGGAAGGTAAACCTACTAAATTTTCCATTAGAAACTTTTTTCTGATTGGTTTTTCTGATTTCCATAACTGGCAATCCAATGAAGCAACATTTTAAAATTTCCTTTAAGCTCAAAGGATGCTTACGTTCTTATATCCGTTTTTCTTGGTAGCTTAAATATTTACAAGCTTGGTAAAAACACCCAAAAATAACCTATCACAGCAACACCGAACCTAATTACTTATTTGTGTTTCAAATAAAGCTTTTTCTTTTGCTAAAGCTTAAAGCTTTGTAGCTATCTACTGCTGGCTGGCTGTACCTATCAGTGAATTTCTAAGTAGTAACAAACACAAAACCAGCTTACTTACTTAAAGCTCTCTTATGTCATCTTAATGACTGCGAGCTTTTACACGGTGTCTGTTAAATTTAATTTAATATGCGTGCCGTCAGCAAGCAGTACACTCTACACACATCCTTTTTTTAGAGTTTTCAAATAAAATAATCTTAGAAAATAAAAGCTCCATACAACGAAAATGGAAAGAAAAAGCACAAAACCTCTCCATTCTCCAAAACTATCTCAACGTACCGAACCGACTTTTTTCTTTAAACGTGTGTACAACGTGTGGTGTGTTTAGTGCAAGGTGTTAGTTTACCATACATACATGTATGAATTTGAAAATTAAATTTCACATAGATACAAAACACACAGAGTCACGTGTACAGACACAATGTCTCCCCATTCCAATCGCAATGGCAATCGCAACCGAGAACCGAAACAGTGTGTACTGTGCTGTGTTCCCAAAGTACATGACTCGTAGAGTGAAAAATCCTTGTAGAAAATTTTCAAGTTCACTGTCAAGGTCGCTTTTAGTAAGCATGCGCTCGCCCTGCAATGCAGAAGCACAAGGCAAAGCAAATATACCTAATATACAAAAAGATAGATAGATACATATAAATGGTGGATAGAAAGAGAAAACAAGGGAAACTAAGTGAATGTTTTTTTTTTTGTATTGTTTGTTGGTGTTCGTTGTTGCATTTTTTCATTATATTTATCGCGTCGTACTTTTTTGTAAGCCCAGCAGGCAGCGCTAGCAGCGCACTTGTTTTCGTTTTCATTGTTCTTCAAACTTGCATGGGGCGGTGTTTTGTGTGTTTGTATGTTTGGAGATGGGTCGGAGACGAAGATTGGAGGGTATAAAAGATATTATATTTCGAAATCGATAGTGTATCTTTTTAAAAGTATGCCCCATAATCGACAAAAGGAAAGGAAATTCTAAAGTTTTTTATACTTAGATATACAATTTAAGATAGAAGAATAGCTACAAATTTGGATATAATTATTGATGAGAAAAAATTGTATCTTATGGATATAGGTACCTATCATCTATATAAGCTTCAAGCAGTGCTTAGTCATGTTTTGTAGATAGGTATAATTTTTCCTCTTTCGTTTTACCTAAAAAAAAAGGAACAAAGTTACGAATGTATCTCAACTCAAACCGTCATTCCAATAGAAGATTGTGTAAGAACTCATCATCACATCTGGTTGTGCTTGTGGTTCTGCTGGTTGTGTCGTAGCTCGTAGGTATAGGTTTAGGTACCTACATACAAATAAGAAGCAATTTACACTTTGTTTAGTTCCAACCAATACAACACACCTTTTGAAAGGCACAGGCGACAGGCATACAGATGGGCTCGCTAGTCTTCTTCGCCTTTGCTTTTGCTTTTGCCTCTATGCCAATGCCATTAGAAAAAGGCAAAGCGCTAACTACAAAATCGAAAACACGAAGTAAAAAAAAAAATAACAAAAATAGTTTGTATACATTAACAACAACTAGGTTTAGAGTATGTCTCCTTACATTATATACATACAAAGCCAGGGCGTCCAAGCACAAATAAGGGTAGCAATAGCAAAGCAAAACTCATTCTTCCAGCTTCAAGTCACTGCCGCGACGTCGCAACCTACCTCCTCCTAGAGCTCTCAGTACATAATAATTATGCACGAAAAAAAAAACGGCAAATAAAGTTTATTTAATTGTTTTGTGTGCCTGTACCTGCGCCTCTGACTGTGCCCTCTCCGCTCCAGCCGGGACAATCGACGTACGAATGACAACGACAACGACGACGAACACGAAGACGACGACTAACAGAAGGCCTTTGGAAGAATACCTATCTAACATGGCAATGGCATAGCATTTATGTCGAAGAGGCTTCAGATACATGGGGCGACCATCGCAGTTCGAATTCAACGGTCCACAGAACTGAACGTGCTTAGAACTAGGTACATATAATACCTACCTACCTAGCCTAGTCGAGGGAATTAAATTCTTTCAAAAATTACCTTTAATTTTTAATTGACAATAATTTTGTGTATCTTTTGGATTAAATTGATTGAGTGAAAAAAAAATTGTACCTATCTAATGGTTTTTTTTTTTTTTTTTTTGTGGAAAACTAATTAAAAAAAAAAAACGAACAAGTAGTAGAGTGCATACGTACAACCTTTTAGATTTAGTTTTTACAAATACTTGTTCAAATTTGTACTTTTATTATTTATTTTTGTTGTTGTTTTCCAATACATTTGTAATAAATACATTTTTGCCCATGTAAATGTGAGTTGCAATTATAAAATGCAAACAAACAACAAAAATGCGCGTAACACGAAAAAAAAAACTGACTGGTTGGTTGGTTGCCTGGTTACATAATATCCTTGAACTTGAAGTGGTACAGTTGATGCAGTCGTAGCAGTATGATTGTTGGTTGGTTTGGAAGGTTGGTCGTGGCTCTTGGCTCCTGGGTCTTGATCCTCCACAACCAGCCAGCAAACAGCAGAAGCAGGAGCAACGTATATATTGTAGGCCAAGACGAACTACGTTAAGTGTTGTTTCCTAAAGTTCTAATTTTGTAAAACAATTGTTTATTTATTTTTGAAAAAAAAAAACAAAAACAAAAAAATTAAGTAAACTACATACGTGCAAAAAACATGACCTCATCGGAACAAAAAAAATATTTCAACACAAATTTTTTTGTATCTACATATCTATCTGTGCGCAATTAACAATAAAGTGGAGTGTTTTGATCAAATGCTGTTTGGAAAAAAAAACGAGTTTCCACTGTTTGAATGATGGCAGCTGAAGGATAGTACCTAACCTACCTAACGGAAGAAAAGAGGTAATTTATTTTTGTATATAAAAATTAAAAACTTTGGGTACAGCACTTTTGTATCTACAAAATTGAATTTGTATACATATATTTTGGTTTAATTTTGTATATGGAATATTTTTTTTCCGATCAATATTGCGTCACCAAAAAAAAAAAAAAAAACAGTGATAAGATGCACTAAAAGGAACCAGATGTTCTGGTTTGTTAATTTTTTTTAATATTTTTAACATGATAATTTTTATTAGTTAATATTCGGTTTGTAAAAAATTAATCAAAAAATGTAGATTTATTTATTCGGAGATGTGGTACCTAATTAACTAGTTTTTGTTCAGACAATTTTCTTGAATTTTTTTAGTTAATACTGTAGACAGTAGGGTCAAAAAGTTTCATTGTTCAAAACATAAAAGCTTTTCTGAAAAGGTAAAAGATTAGCACGGCTTAAATTGAAGTTGTCCCTGTAATCGGTACAAAAAGTAAACTCAACTTTAGCTGCAGCTACAGTTACACACTATTGTGCCGTGCACAGAAAAATGTGTTTTAGATGAAAATTTGCTTGTAGTATAAATCAGAAATAATTTATTATTCCAAAGCTTTGGTAATTTTTAAACTACCACCAACTGAACAGAACGATGCAATTCTTAAAAAAAATCCATTTATTAGATAATTAAACAGGCTTTACGTTGGGCGCCATTTGTCTTCAATTACTATTTTGTTATTTGGATAGATAATTTATGTTTTATTTTAATCTCTGACTCTGAGTACATCTATTCTCTTCAGTCACACTCACAACTCAGGTGTTTTCCATTCACAAGCGATCGAGTACCAATATTGGATAAAATATTAAAGTTTGAAGGCTGGCTCTGAAAATAAAATTACTTGATAGTTCAGTCAGCCACCATAAAAAAAAATTATTTCTGGCCCTTTCGGTATTGAGATTGTACCTACCAGAAAATGTTAATTTTATTTTAGTAAGTTGTAGGTACTAACTTTTAACAGAAAAGTGATAATTCTCGCCTTAATTTCCAACAGTTCAAAGATATTTTCGAAAGTAAGATATGCCCAAATAACTCCAAATCCCAATATCTCCCAAGACGATTCTGGCATTATCCATAGTTATTTCTAGGTCACAAAATTAAAAAAGTTCTTTCTCTTCCCCCATGAAAATTCCACCAAATATCCTGTAATATTTTCCATTTCCACAAGTCTTGAGAATTTTAGTTGATGAGCAAAATTCTTATTTTTTGTTGCACAGAGAAATAAAATAAATAAAGTGGTCTTTGGAACTTGCACTAATGTGTGAGAGTGGTAATGGGGCTTTAGATTTCGGAAACAAAAATTATAAAGAAAAAATCAATTTAAAAATCTTGCTGTTGTTGATCTTAAACCTTTTCCGGGGAAGGCTACAACTTTTTGAAAATACACTTTTAAATTTTTTTAAGTAGGTATACGTGAATTTATAGAACTTTGTAGTTTTATCAAAAATATTAAAAAAAAAAAAATGCAATCAAACAGTTTTTTAAAATATAGTACATAGTGTCACCTCCAAAACCCAACTCATTTTGACTACCTTCAGTACTTCACTGATATAGCATTTCAAACAAACGGGCCCAAGTATTCTGCCTATATGTACTCAAAACACATTCAGTTTAAATTATTATCTTGCTATGTGTTCTAAAAGTATTAGGTACACATCTTGGAATAGATGTGATTTTGAGGGTGTTTTTTTTTATAGACGAGTTTTTTTCAATCTGGCAATACTTTTTTCGTAGTTTCTTTTTGACAGCTGTCACTTGATTTAAGGTGGCTTTACATGAAGCTGCAAGCTATGATCTGCAAAAAAAAGAGGATGCAAAATACATAAAACATACTTGTGCTTGTGTGCTAGAGACGGAAGGCCAAAATGCAGACGTCTTCATGGATGCAGATTATAGGAAAATTATGGATGCAGCTTGAAAATTATATTGAATACGAACATGTTCATTTTCATCGTCTGCGCTGTTGTTGTTGTTGTTGCTTTTTCGTCTGCACTATAATTTGTTGCAGCTCCATGATGTAAAGCCACTTTTGAGTTTGGTCTGCCATTTCATGATGAATAGATTTACTCCTGAACAACGTTTGCAAATCGTGCAAATTTAGTATTTATTCAAGCCAGCCGCAGCTGCCACTTGCCCGAAATCATTTTTAAAACATAATGGCAAATCCTTAATCTTTATAATAAAGCTAAATTCTTAACCAAAACATTAAATTATATGCGTTTGATTTCTTCTTGAAAACCATATACGCCTAAAAAAAACACCCTTTAAAAGGAAGCTTATTTTTCCCCACAAAATTTTGCTTACAAAAATTACGTCGAAATAATATCTTCTTGCATAAAACACACGCTCAGAAATGTTCCCAAAAGTACGAGGCCGTGCTTCTGTATTCGAAGAAATATAAGGTTGATTAATTTTTTGAGTAGAACAAAAACAACCTAGCTGTATGTTATTATATTAATGCTTATTTTAAGGCAGAAACTTAAAACGAATCTCCAGAATTATAACGCTTAAAAATCTTAATAGAAAAGAACAAAAATGTCCTAATTTATAAGGGGGAAGAGGAAAAAACAATTATAGAAATAAATCAAAAAAAGATTTTATTAATTTCCATAAAAATTTGCTTTATCCATAAAATTGTTAGGCTTTTTTTCTAGAATTAATAAAACAAATTAAAATAAAATGCACGACTGGGTCGCACGAACTTGCTCTAATGTGTGACAGTGGTTTGGGGCTTGAGATTTTGATAAAAATAAATTTTTCAAAATTCTTAAATAAATAGGTACTTTAACTAATTTGAGCTGAAAAAAAAGTACGCCATTTTATTTCTTGAATAAATTTGAATTTATGAGAATAAATTTATAAAAATCTGTGGAGCGGTTTTGAGAAAAAAAGTTTTTTTTCGAAAAACTTTTTGAAAAAAATTTTCAAAAAAAATTCGAAAACGCCAGTTCATAGGTATTCAGCAAATACATTTATTTAAAATTTTTAGAAAAAAATTTAATAAGCAGTTTTCAAAATATTAATTTTTTAAACTTTTTTTTTTAAAATGCTTTTAAAAATATACAAACAAATATTTTTCAAAATTATTGGTATGCAATACAAATTGAGCTACCTACAGCTATATATGTGTAAGATTTCAAAGAATCGATTGAGTCGTTTCCGAGATAGTCGAAAGCAAAAAAAACGGTCCTATGGAAAGTACCGTTCTTAGCCATTTTTTAAAACTTTTTTTTCAGCCATATGATTGGTCTTACCTAAAAAGCAACACAGATTTTTTTAAATAGAAATCGTTAGAGCCGTTTTTGAGAAAAATAAGCTTTAACGTAACGGTTGTATGGCAGGTACCGTTATTTTTTGAGCTAAAAAAAAAAATTTCAATTTCCCCTCTGTACAATACCTAAAAAAGTCTATATACCAAGTTTGAAGCAATTCGGCTAACCCGTTTGGGCTGTAGGTCTCTATACATACAGACTGAGAGACAGACAGACAGACAGACAGACAGACAGACAGACAGACAGACAGACAGACATACAGACGGACAGAATTTTTAGACCATCGTTTTTCGTCTTCGCTATCATCGTAATGTCATGTTTGATTGTTATCTCAAAACTTTTTTTTTCGACGAATGCATAACTTGCCTTATAGTACCTATAATCGCAAGTAAAAAATAAACTACCAGAATGAATTTTTTTTTTTTTTTTTTTTTTTTTTTAAGGAGCAATATAATACGTGCTGTAAAAAATAGCTAAGTGCCTGAAAAAATGCCAAGTAAAACAAATTGTCTAAATTTTCCCTCATTTCGGTCTTTAAATGGTTAATTTATGCATTCAAAGGCTTTGCTTAATGTTGTGGTTCAATTTTTTCAAAAAGAATTGATATAATTTCGATAAATCTCGTTTGGTTGGGAAGCTATACCTGTTGAAATTAGTTGAAACTTGTTGATGGTTTTGGCTATAGCTCACGGATTACTTGAATGATATTGGCCTAAAGTACTTGGATCATTTCCATATTTTTGGGATATCGTCGGTTCTTCACGGTTCCAGACAAAAAAGTCCAAAGGGGCAAATTGCATCTCCGAGGCTGCCAAATTACCATGTCTTCAAATTCTGTAAAATAAAAAAGTCGGTTGACATGGATCTATATCGCCCACCGCTGATCGAAACGTTGCTTCCAGCGTCATTTTACAATCTGCACCAAACTGTCACTCTCTGTAGATGTTCGTAGTACGAACAACTACGGGGACCATGAGTGTAGTCCACTATACTCTATTCCACATAAACAAGCAGTACACGTCTTATGGGGAAGCTTTTTTTAAATCAGTTGCGTGCAATATTTTTGCACTATACTAAATTGAAGGAAACCCTCCATAAGGATTGTTGACCCGCCAGTGAATTTCCAATCGCATCTGAAATTAATCCTACGTCTTATTCAGTGCACATCGAAAAAGTTTATTTGCGTTGGTTTTCGTAGCGCGCTGTCAATTTTTTCGTTAAAAAGGTGAACTTGTTTTTGAGTTTTGTGCAATCTGTGTTTTACAGACGGGTGTTTTTTAAGAATTGGGAGAGGTGTATTTAATTAAGTTCTGTGTTATTTATATTTTTAAGTTTAAAAAAAAAAAAGATGAATCAAAATTTATGTTTGTTATATTCGTTATTTAATGTTAAAATGTATATTTTAATCATAACGAATAAAATGTTTGTTTTTGTTAGTTTTTTACTTAAAAGGGATTATGCCTACTGTACTACCCTTCAAAACACACACCTTTTATCTTACCTTCTGGTGGTGTGGGAAAAGAAAAATTTGTTTTATTTTTTTAAGTAGGTACCTACTCGTATTACCTAAATGAAAATATCAATCTTAAAAAAAGGACGCTAACCCTACATACAATTTTTTAAGATTGTTACTTATTTGAAATGCTTACTACGAAAACCCTGCAAGAGCTTTTGTATGAAAAGCCCTTACAGAAAACAAAAGAGTGCGAATGAGAGACAAATATCCCTATCTTCCCTGTACCGCCGATTTATGTGGAACAGAGTATAGTTTTCTAGCATACCAGTATCACGAACTTTTTGCACAAACATGCGTACAGCAGGGTTCATTTCCGCGTAAAATTCTTTTCAAAAAACGCACTGTTTGGGCTACACAGCTGTTACTGTGGAAATAAGTTTTTAATATTTCCCAACTTTGTTTAAGCGTAAAGCAACTCATTTTGTTCTGTCAAGACTTCTAGCGGAAAACAGTTGTCAAATCAAAATAACCTATATGATTTAAAAGTATAGTTACCTACAGCCTAGACGGCTGGAACGAATTGCTTCCAACTTGGTACACAGCATTATTATGACGTCCTACAAAGGGATTTTGGAATTAGCATTCTAGCTCTAAAATGTACGGTACCTGTCATATGATTTTGAATGAAAGTCACTTTTCTCAAAAACGGATCCAACGATTTTGACAAAACTTTCTGAATGAAATTTTTTTTGTAATCTTTATATTTTCTCGTAAACCACTTGTTGGATTTCGATACAAAATTTTAGTGTGAAAGCCCTAATAATAACAAACAAAATCATATTAATTCTTAAATTAAAAAAAAAAAAAAAAAAATTTGTTCAAAAAAAAAAGGTAAATTTTTTTTAACTATAGGTGCCTAATGTATTTGTTTTTTTTTTTCGAAAATTTTAAAATTTGTGTTTTCTTATAAAAACTACAAACTGCTAGATGTTGGGATACTAAAAAAAAAATTTGGAACACGTTTTAGAAAAGTTTTTCAAAAAAACCGTTTTTGAAAAAAAAAACTGGACAGTTTTGAAATTTTTGTTCCTAAAATTTAAAACAGTGAAAGAAATCAGATGACTTTGCTTCATTTTTTTCCAAAAAAACGTTTTAACTAGTCATTTTTAAAAGATTGATACAATTTCATATGATTTTTCCCAAAATCTCTAGTCCCAAGACCACTATTACAAATGAGAGCAGGTTTGTGCGACCCAGTCATATTTTGTTTTTTAATAATTTATAAAAAAAAAGTTTTTGAGATATTTTGAGACGATAGAAATCAATTTTTTCGAAATCATATTCTAAAATAGAAACGTAATATTACTCCATTTTTAAAAATACTCAAACAATTTCAAAATATTTCTTCGAAAATTTTGCCCAAATGAAAACCTGTTTTTAAAAACTGGTCAAACCCTTTTTTCCTACATAAACATTAAATCATGACATTTACTCGTAATTGTCTTAATTTTGTTTGTCAAATTAAATATAGCCCAAAGTGGTTCATTATATTTAAATTTTTTGGTCCTATCCCGAAAATAACATGAAATAATAGCTAACAAAGTATGTAGGTATGGACTAGATTTATTAGCAATAAAAGCCCCATCGATTGGGTTGCCTTTGGTCAGTGGCGTAACTATACCTTCTGAGGCCCGTGTCAAATTCTTCAAATGGGTCCCTCCCAATATTTTTACTTTTTTGAATTTTAAGAAATTTTTTTCGAAATCGTTGAACCAGTTTTTTCAAAAAACGGTTTAAAAAAAAAACTTTTCGAAAACGTATTCCAAATTTATTTTGAGTATGTCAACGTCTAACGGTTTAAAGTTCTTATCAGAAAACAAAAATTTTAAAATTTTGAACAAACCGTTTTTGAAAAAAACTCAAAAATTCTTTTGAAAAATTAAAGAATTTATATTATTTCGTCTATAAAAGAGCTTTTATATTAAAATTTTCATCCAAATCCGTGAACTGGTTTACGATAAAATCTGATTTCAAAAACAGGTCCTATGGGAGGAACCGTTATGACTTTTCTTGAAAAATCTGTTCCAACCAAAACTCTATCATCGTAATGTTATTTTTGATTGTCCAAAAAAGATAACTTACCATAAAGTACCTGTAATTGCAAGTAAAAAGTAGTAAAATTAAGCCTTTTACGTTCAGGTGTCACGCCAGACTTACAATACAGTAATGGTTTTCTAGAAAGGATCTATTGTCACTATATTTAAAGAAAGAGCTTTTAGGTATCCAATGTTTTCGATCACGAACCGATTCACTTGATGTAACTAATATTTAAAATTACCCTTATCAATAACATATGGTGAAGATGTAATATTGTCATCGATAAAATATGATTGACTTTGATTTTTGTAAGTACCTTCATGTGGTTGTTCTGGATCTACACTAGTGTCGGGTGCTGCATATAATATTCTGTTACTTTTAGTAAGATGCAATTCTTCACTTTCCGAGCACTGTTCACTAGCGTTTTTATCAATAAAGTCATCATTTTTAAGGTACTGGATAATTTAAAGTACCTAATTTTTTTTCAGTCTCCCTCGTTCTCTTTCGTTTTTCAATCCCACTTATTTTCTATTCTTATTAACTAGACATGTTGGAATCTAATTTTCACAATTAACTTTACTTTGCCGTCCCATTTGCATCAAATTCAATATAATAATAATTACGAAAAATAAAAGATACAAAGGATCAATTTTGATATAACAATCAAAAAAGAATGCGCAGTAGAGCTCTCAGAAATAAAAATAGAAATCAGGGATTCCCCTAACACTGAGAGCGATGTTTGCTTGCCCCAACGAGCGGCAGTGCTCAGAAAAAATGACATTCTTGGTTAACAAAATAAGTCACTAGCTGTCCCATTCCACCAATTTACCGGGATAAAAAAAGGAAGCAACCAATGGATGCGTTCTAAAATTGATCGACATCTTTATGTTTTGAATGTGTTGAAATCTTCATGATTTCGTGCGTCATTTTAATTGATTTTAATAACATAAACAAATTATTATTTTTAATTTATAAAGTTTAGCACTTGGTGGAAAAATATTTTGACATTTAAAAAAAATTTGTAGTAAAACACTTGTTTTTCAACAATTTAAATGTGGAAAAACAGGTGCTTTATTTAATCATTTCTAAAATGTATAATTTTTAAGTACTTAGCTACAAAATTTTGTTAAACATTTTAAGTTATTTCTGAGCTCGCAGTCCCTTAGGCAGTGGCCTTCTCGGGTCGGGCGCCCCCTGAGATTTTTCCAGCCCTGCCACCCTATAGTTACGCCACTGCTTTTGGTATGTCCCATAAAAACAGGATGATGCAAATTGTTAGAAGCGTAAATGCTAGGTAAGTTTTTGACGTTTTCCTTTCATCATGATGTTATGATTGATTCAAATATCGATTTTCGATGGAAATATGATTGCGAGTGACAGTATGAATGTCAATTTTCAATCCCAGGAGAACAATGAGTTCCCTTATAAAATATAAGATTTCGATGATGTAATTTTTAATTTTATAAGTTATTTAGAAAAAAAAATTGTAAACTCACCACCACGCCATATCAATATCCCAATCCAAGTTGTACTCAAACTAAATTATTGTATAACTTCCATTCACCTTACACATGCAATATATAAATTCGTGTTATAACACGAGCAGAAATAAAACCTTTGTATTTTATCCCACCTAGGAAAACCTATATACTTTTTTTTCCTTTCAAAATTAAGTTAAATAACCATTGCATCAAATCAAGTTATATACAAAAACAACAACAACAAAAAACCTATTTCACAGTCGTTGGAGACTTCACAAAATGTAATTATCGAAAAATAATTAGTTTGCGATTTTAAATGTGCACTTTTTTTTTTGCAAACTTTGAAAATTATATCTCTGTCTGTAGAATTTCAACCTTCCTATACGCTATACCTAACTGATGATATAAACAAATTACACAATATCTATCTACATTGTTTATTCTAATCTGCTTTAGTTTTTGTGTTTGTTTTTGTTTGCGATGAATGTATTGGATGAAGTGTTTGAGTCATTCTAGATTCTAGAAGCGTCTTTTCAACCCCTTCTCTCGTAATTCCTTCTCAGACTGGGATTTTGTTTTGTAATAATTTATAAAATAATTCAATACAAAATAAATACAAAACGAAAATTGAAATTTTCATTCGAAAAAAAAAAATGTATCCACAACCCCTCAAAAAAAAAATAATATAACCTACTTATGAAAATGGTGTATGTGGTTGCGGGTAGATAGATATTCGCTCTTTTCAATTTTATTTCCGGCACCCATTTTTTTTTTCAAAATCAAAATAGGTAAATAAACAAAAACATCAATAGATTTTGTTTTTATTTTTTTTATTTATCAGCAATTCAACAATCTTTCCACAAAAAAAAAAAAAAAAAAAAAAAAAACAACACAAAGAAGTTCTTTTCAGGGAGGTGCGGGGTAGAACAAAAATGGGAGAGAAAGCTCTTTGGGAGCTTTGAAGTTGGGATAGGGCAGGCAGGCAGCCATTAAAAGGCAGGATAGTTTTTTTTTTGATTTTTTTTTTTGCTAAAACAAACGCGTAGGTATACATAAATGCAAATCTGGAATAAAGGGGGTGTTTTTTTTTTAACTATTGGTTTTTATTTGAGGATGACGTGCGGATTAGGAGGGGGTCGATGAATGTTTATAGTTTCGTCGCGTCTAACTGCTTTTTTTTCTGTTCCTATCATTTATCTACGTTATTGATAAAAAATAAAACTTGAGTGATTTAAGGGTTGTTTGCTCACTTAAGGCAATTTGCACCAAAACTTGACATTTGAAGGCTTTTCTTTGTCTCCTAATTGAATTTTGCAAGTTTCAAGCCTTCCTTCTCGTCTAAGGTGACGGACGGGGAAGGGTTATGGAACCTACCAGAACCTATTTCATGTCCCAAACATATGGGTCGTATAGTCCATTATTTGTTGCTAACATTTGAGTTAGTGTGTGTGTCTATGATCTTTTGTAGCTTGTGCAACTATAGATACTTTAATATTTTTGTATTTGTGTATTTTTTTTTACTTAAGAACTGGAGAGTATCTATATCCTCCGTCCCTTTCTGGCAATGTTTACATCTCCGGGTGGTACTGGTACTGGTACTGGTACATAAGAGCGTCCATGATGCAACAAAAACTCACACTGACATCTCTCACTGCCCCTTTTTGCACCAACACATCGAAGCTTAACACCACCACACATGCACTTGCCCCTCGTAGTCCATATATTTACACAGTAAGTGAAATTGTGTGCTTGAAAGAACTTTTTTTTGTGTGTCATGTGTGTCGCTGTCGACACTACTGCTGTTTTCTATGTCTCTCGGCATTGAGAACTTATACTTTTGATCGCTCGAGCCGAGGACCATCACTCGCTTGAGAATATAGGCCGATTGTGACTTTCCTGGTGATTGGACTTGTTCATAATTCAAGTTCAAGAATATGTTCAATTTTTATTCATTGTGATTAAAAATAAAAAAGAAGAAGATAAATGAAAAGATACTTTCTTTCTGAATTAATTGAAAGTGATAATAAGAAAAAAAAATTTAAAAAAATTTAGGCAGATGATGTATCTGCGAGATACATAGGTACAATATTGTTAAACAATTAAAGTGGATTTTTTTTTTTTGTTATTGTTTGTTTTTGTTTTACGGATTGATGATGATGCTCATCAATATAATGATGATGGATATGTGACTTTATTTTTATATTTTGTAAAAAAAAAAAAAAACAGTGCCTTGCGTGATGTAAAATTTGGTGGTTGAAAACGGATGAGAACACACAACAAAAAAACAAACAACACAGCAAAATCACTAATTGCGTCGTAGAAGGAAATTTTCGAAAATTCATTTTTCTAATACGCAATCCGAGAACTTTAGAGAAATAAAATATATACAAAATGGCCTTGAGGCTTTTGCAGCACAATATGGACAAAAATTCTTGTTTTTTTTTTTTCAATTGAACTTGAACAATTTTCCAAAAATAGTGATTTGATCAGTATTTGAAAAAGTTTTTTGCAGCATTTATAAATCAGGTGAGTTTATATTTTATATGCTTGTTTTATAAAAAAATAAAATTAATTTTCCAAGCAATGTACACACATAAAACACCTATTAACAAATTTTGTTCCTTAAATGTTTAGATACAAATATCGTATCTATCTATAACTAACAATATGTAACTTTATTTGCGTCGTAAATATTATGAACGCTGATTCATATAAGGAATGAAGATTTTTTTTTGTACTAATAGGAAGCTAAAGAGTACCTATATAATTTTTAGACAGGTAGGAACATTTATCTTTTCCTATAGATACTTTAGTATCTACGTATACTCTTTGAAAAAAAAAAAAATACAACAATGTACAGGTTTTGAGAATATTGTATGTGGGTTGGGTTGGTTAGTTAATTAAATTTGTGAGAAATATCTTTTGCTTGCATTTTGAGTTTGATGCAATGCATAGGGAAGGGATGGAATATAGGCTAGGTACACCTCTACCTACTTATCTTATTGGTGGGATTGGGAAATCGATATGAAAATAAGTTGGAAAATTAAATCACAGTTTATTTTATTTTGTACACATACGTAACTTATTTCTAAAGTATTGATTTTAATTTCGAATTGATACCTTTGTATTAAGAATAGTAAATGGAACATTCAAGCTTGTTTAAATAATTTTTGTTTAACTTTTCAAATACGTATTGGAAGTTGGTGGAGTTAACAAGTTTTATTTCAAAACTTTCAGAGATAAATGAAAGTATTTTGCTGTTTAGTATGAACATGGTATTTCAAGGGAAAATTTACTTTTGATCCAAAAGCTTGCTCAAGCAAATTCAAAGACTTGATCAGTAAAATATTTAAATTTCTACCAACAGCAATAAGCAATCTATTTGATTTTTTGCTGGAATTAGCTTAATTTTACGCCCCTAGATGTACTTTACAATTTTTTGACCGCACCCATAAGCACAGTTTAAAGTTTATGAGTAAAACCAATTTTTATTTTTATAGCATTATTTTGAACCTTTTATAAAAAAAACCCAAAAATAAGTTTCGTTCAAGAAAATGATACAGAACATCTCAAACTTCAACACATATTTTCGACAAATCAATATAAGTTGGTTTTAATCTTTCTAAGAACAAAAATTTGCAAAACAAAAAAACGCTTCCAAATATGACTTCGCTCATTCAAATATGTTGTTTCTGGGTTCTGGCTCTTGCACTGAACCCCTTAACTCTAAAAGTGGTCATCAATCGATAACATTAACGTATTTCAACAAAAGTTTCAGAGTTGAAACATTTTGGAAGCGTACGAATGGTCGACTGGATAAATACAAATTTCGTCTAATGTCAAAATGTCGACTGATATTTGATCGACAAAAAAAAGTTGACAGTTTAAAATACAGACCATAAAAAAGTTGACTGAAAAAGTGTCGGTAATAATGTAGACTTTTATCCTGTTAAAAAATATAGTTCTTTGGATTGCATCGACAGTAAGTTGAAATTTTTAAATTATTTTTAAATCATAGTAATAGAAACACTGATTTTCACATGCATGTGATCATCACTCACTTTGCCACTGCCGACCTTTTTTTTGAGTTGATATTTTCAAAATTGACTATAAGATTCGACATTTTGATCAGTCTGTATTTTTACCAAACAACTTTTTGAAAGTCGGCATTTTGACGATCGATTTTTTAAAACGACATTTTACAAATCGACAAATCATACCCAACCCGAAACATTTATGTATTTGTGTGAGAATAAAAAAGAATAAGTATTTTTTGTTTACCAATTTCTAAAAAACATTAAAAAACACTGTTGTTTTTGAGTGCGCCAACCCTGTTTCAGGATATCTGATATGAAAATCTTCGACAACTTTTTTCTCTTGATCCTTAGCACAATAAATACTCTTAAAGCCTTAATTTTTCTGGACTTTAGTAGTTTTCGTTAGATCCTCCTCAAAGAGTATCAATACTGACCCTTTGCAGTGCTCCCCATCCAGATGCAGAACTCTCGCACACAAAGTTGGATTATTGGAAAATTTACTTACAGACACGGCCGACTAAACGATTAACAAATAAAGTCAACAAAATGTTGTCTCCAAACTAAGCTTTAAGGCAGCATTCAGTCAGCAATATTCGTGTTTTACTCGTCGACAACATATAAAAGTGGATTATTAAATTACTTCGACCACTTAAAACCTGAAAAAGAATATACCGTGGGATTGTTCGTAACTGCTACGTGAAGGTTTAAGAAAAAATAAAATTAGAAAATTTTTAACAGGTGGCGCTGCAGGCGCAAATTTCGTTTTTCAGTTCATATTCATTGATTTTTCGAGTGAAATAGTTTACATTTACGAAATATATCATTTCGAATTCATTCCGTTTGACAGCTTAGCATATTGTAAGTTTGGAATTACAAATGACCGATGACGTTTTGGAAACGTCATTAGTGCACAGAAAATTTTAAACCTATATTATAAAGCTTGTCAATAAAATCAACATCTGGTAGCTACCAGCTGGGGCGTTTGGGAGTGGCTAAGCCTCGAAGGCGTCAAAAAAATGATGCAGTTACGTTACTAGTCAAAAGCTGATTTTATGTATACCACCAGTGGTGGGGTGCAAGGCGCAAGCGAAGATTAAATGAATACTCCAAATAACTAAATACAAAAGTATACAATGATATTTTTGCTGGGATATATTTTTGTAAGTACATATTTACAATTAGTATTTACAATTACCTACATTTAATCTTCACTTGCGTCTGGCACCTTTTTGGCCCCGACTAAAATGTCTGGCAATAGGTAAACCATATAAATATTTACCTCAACTGCTGGTATACAAAAAATCAGATTTGGAGTAGTAAAGTAACTGAAGAAGCTGCTGCCAGATGTTGATTTTATTGATTTTCAACTCATGCCTTACAATATAACTTAAAATTTTTCCATTTTTGGTTATTTTTCAACGGTCTTTAGGTCAAAAATGCGTTAAGATATAAAACAAAGTCTTTTTTTTTACGACGTTTCGTCCATGTTTATGGACATCACCAGGTGAAAAGTTTAGGTCTTATTAATTATACATTAAAAAGCACAATGTTTTTTCTACCGGTGGCGGTGACACAAAGTAGAATTGACACTTAACCATCTCACGTCTCACAAACAAAAGTTGTTTGACGTGGCAATAAATACTTGTTTTTATTAAATTTTCACTAAATATTTGACGGGGCGAAGTCCGTCGGTCAGCTAGTCGTTTATATAATTTGGATGATTTCAACTGCTTAAGTAATTTTGATAAGTTTTATAATATACTTTATCAAAACTAAGTCCGGAATTATTATTTTATGTGCACTGTGGCGTATGCGCACTATTTTATTTAAATAATTTGTTTAAAAACCATAGTGATTATTGCTTCGATTTAAACATGTCCAGATATACTTGTTTGAACAGTCAAACAAGTAAAACACAAAATTAATACAAAGGACGTCAGATTTATTTGCGTATAAAATAAAATGCACGACTGGGTCGCACGAACTTGCTCTAATGAGTGACAGTGGTTTATGGGCTTGAGATTTTGATAAAAATAAAATTTTCAAAATTCTTAAATAAATACTTAAACTAATTTGAGCTGAAAAAAAAGTACGCCATTTTATTTCTTGGATAAATTTGAATTTATGAGAATAAATTTAGAAAAATCTGTGGAGCGGTTTTTGAGAAAAAAAGTTTTTTTTGAAAAACTTTTTGAAAAAAATTTTCAAAAAAAATTCAAAAACGCCAGTTCATAGGTATTCAGCAAATACATTTATTTAAAATTTTAAAAAAAAAATTTAATAAGCAGTTTTCAAAATATTAATTTTTTAAATTTTTTTTTAAAAAATGCTTTTAAAAATACAAAAAAATATTTTTCAAAAATATTGGTATGCAATACAAATTCAGCTACCTACAGCTATATGTGTGTGAAATTTCGAAAGAATCGGTTGAGTCGTTTTCGAGATAGTCGAAAGCAAAAAAAAACGGTCCTATGGAAAGTACCGTTCTTAGCCATTTTTTAAAACTTTTTTTTCAGCCATATGATTGGTCGTACCTAAAAAGCAACACTGATTTTTTTAATTAAAAATCGTTAGAGCCGTTTTTGAGAAAAATAAACTTTAACGTAACGGTTGTATGGCAGGTACCGTTATTTTTTGAGCTAAAAAAAAAATTTCAATTTCCTTTCTGTACAATACCTAAAAAAGTCTATATACCAAGTTTGAAGCAATTCGGCCCACCCGTTTGGGTTTAGGTCTACATACAGACAGACAGACAGACAGACAGACATACAGACGGACAGAATTTTTAGACCATCTTTTTTCGTCTTCGCTATCATCGTAATGTCATGTTTGATTGTTATCTCAAAACTTTTTTTTTCGACGAATGCATAACTTGCCTTATAGTACCTATAATCGCAAGTAAAAAGTACAGGTGCTGTAATAATTTACACTACACATTGCACTCAACAGTTTTTATTACTTCGCTTTTTTTTAATTTTTCAGAAGACACCTACTATTGTTTTTTTTTTTTTTTTTTTTTTTTTTTTTTTTTTTTTTTTTTTTTTTTTTTTTCAAAAACAAGACTTTGAATTCGTGTTATAATACATACTCTTACCTAATGATGTGTGTTCTAACACCAAAACGTGACAGTTTTTACTCACATTTAATGGAATAACAATTTTCAGCACAATCATATGTATTCAAGGTCATACATTATACAAACAAAGTGCCCACAAAGGCAATCCTTATACTCGTAAAATGAAAAATCCACAGAATTCGGGAATTCCTCTAAGAAATACGATTTATCGAAGGTGGCCAAATAATATCTTCGAGTTATAGAAGTTCGATTTATCGAAGTTCGAATGTACCAAATACCAATACAAAAGATCACATCAAAAGGTACTTTTCTGGGACTCAAAAATGTCCTTGAGTTGCAAATAAATATTCGTAGGAATGAAAGCGATATATTTTGAAGTTTTATTAATACAAAACAGTAAAAGACACAAAAGTAAACCTTTTCCAAAAAAATTTTGTGGTTTAATGAAACCACGATGCAAGTGAAACTTTTTTCGAATCTTTGGCATTTCACACAATTCTTAGTTTATTGGACTCACTTGCTGTATCGGTGTCAATCAAGTGAACAACAGAAAAATTTACGTTAATGCACTGATCAAAACACGCAAGTACCGCAGAGCACGTGCACGAATGAGTGAGAATATAAATGCTACACGGTCAGTTGACCATCGGCACCGCCATATTGCGACATGCGACAGATGAGCGAAACAATTTGGGGCCATAGAAAAAAAGTTTCACTTTAAAATTTTGAAACCGTAATTTTTCTATGAATAATAAATTAATATAACAATCGTTCACTTAAATCGCTTATATTATCCACACCCTTTTTTACATACCATTCCTCCTTACTTCAAAATTTTACTCTTACCAAAACGTCCAATTATTCAAAAGTTATTTAGTAGAAATAGGCGGATACTACGCCCCAATAATAATATTTTATTCCTTTGCCACTCTAAATTCTACAATTTCAAGATTCTACGATGCTCAGAAGAGTATCCTAAATTATTGTGTAAACTCCAACGCTGTGAAGGGATGATTCTATGGTGATAAGAAGTCCTCTCCCATTTGCAAGGACCTTCAATTAATTTCTTGGTTTGGTTTTTTGGTGCAAAAGTAAAATATTGTGAGGGGCGTGGGACCTCAGTTAGTATAAGGATGATGCATCGAAATTATATGTAAAAGCAATTCGCTACGCCTCTTGGCAAATTTATGATTAATTTTTTTTTTTGTTAAAATCATATTTCTCCACCCTCAAAAAGAAATTTATTTCGATAATCGATAATCGTTAGTTAAAGAAAAAAAATAGTTTTCATCAACTTTAACATTTTAAAAGCTCAAGGTTTTGTCTATCTTTCATTTTTCTGCTCTGAATACAAACTCCTATTGCCTTAAAGGCTCGATGACTATTTCTTCAAGTTTGGTATGTAATTCATTTGGCTAAAACTTAAGCCAGATTTGTGTGTTTTTAATACTAAAACTATCGAGCAGAAAGTTGACTTTATGAAAAAAAATATTACACTGAATTTGAAACTGTTTTTGATCGAATTTTCGTTTTTAAATGACTTAAAATAAAAAAACAATTCAAACCAAAAGCCAGTCATTTGTTTTGATTCAATAAAAAAATTCGCATCCGAGCCTTGTTGTTGTTCATTTTCACTAAACCTAGGTTCATTATCCTAACACCAAAGTAAATGATTGTGAATAGAAATTTTGTTAGTCCTTTACATTTTTGAAGTAAATGTTAGTCGGCACATGTTGTATACATATTTATGTATTTCTTTGAAAAAAGTTCTATATATATTTTTAAACAGTAATTTTCTCAAGCTCAACCAGCTTCAGAGAAAAAGTCTTATTTGCGTTATTTAGAATAAAAAAACAATCCAGATATATTGGTATTTCTGGATTTCAACGGAAAAAAAAAGAAAATTTAATTCCTAGTAAAACTAATTGTACACAAAACTCCTTTTAACAGTGTTTTGTGTTTTTATTCTTAACAAGTACAAATGAAATGCACAAGTGGGACTGACGTCCTCTCCAAGTGCGTGGTGTGATAGTCGAAAATAACTCTTGGGCGTACATATTCTGTTTTACGTTTTTTGAGACTAAAGTCGATAGAATTGTAAAAAAAAATATTTTGAGAGTCAAAAAGAAGAAAGTTAATTTTTTTGTTGAAGTTTTGTTAGTTTATTAAGTTTATAACTAATAGTGGATAAGGTTGCAAAGCACTATTAAAATTTTGAGAAAAAGTAAATTCATCTTCTCTTGCAAGGACAATTGCAATGAAAACAAATTGTCTTTTTAGGAATGAAAAAAAAAATGAAACTAATACCAAAACGACCTTACTAAAAATTAAGACTAAATCAAAATTATATATAATAAAACCTTAAACCGGGTTTGACGGATTCATTTTTTTTCGTCGTTGAATTGAGAATGTTCAAGTTGATTCGAAAACACTACAAAGTATCAGAAAATCTTACGAAGGCTTGATAGAAGCATAATTCTATTTCAGTTACTCATTTAAAAATTTATCAGAAAATTGCTTAGAAACGTCATTATAATGACGTTCATGAAATCTTTTGCGTTGTTCCGCTAGTTTTTCAGTCCGATTCTTCACTTTGATCCCAAAATTTTACCACAAAGGAAGAAAAACACGTGCGTCGGTCGGGTCCGTGGAAAGCTTCTACAGGGTTTTCCAATAAGTGGTGTTATTTTGAAATTGAAATGTAATGTAAATGATCCGATGTTTATTTTAATGTAAAGAGAAAAATATGCCATTATAAATGAAAAACAATATCAGCCAAATGGCCGCCACAGCTACGGCGCTTACTGGGCTGTTGGTGTAGACCTTATTTTTCACGTCGACCCAAAGGAAGAAGTCACAAGGTGTTAAATGACAAGATCCCGGTGGCCAATTGTGATCACCTCTTCGAGAGATAACTCGGCCCGGAAATTTTTTCCGTAAAAGATCGATGGTTTCGTTGCTTGTGTGGCACGTAGCGCCGTTTTGTTGAAAGTAAACGTTATCCAGATCAATACCATCCAATTCCGGCCACACAAAATTATTAATCATCTCTCGATAGCGCAATCTATTGACCTTAGTTGTTGCTCCAGCCTCATTTTTGAAAAGTTAAGGTCCAATGACCCCGCCGGGACCATAAACCTCAATAAACAGTAAGGTACTCGTTGAGGATGGAGAGGTTTTTCAACAATAAATCTTGGGTTTTCCGAGCCCTAGATGCGACAATTTTGCTTGTTGATGTAGCCACCGAGGTGGAAATGAGTCAAGATGATTTTTCGATGAAATTCCGGATCATTTTCAAGCATTTTCAAGGAACCAATCAGCAACGACACGAAGTTGTTGATGATCGGCCGGCTTGAGTTGTTTTGTTATCTGATCTTTATAAGCCTTAAGACCCAAGTCCTTATGCAAAATAGACTCTGTAATGACGTTTGTGGAATGCCCAATTCCAAAGAACGACAAGGAATGGACACACCTGAGTTTTTTTCAACACTTTGGGTTACAGCAGCAATATTCTCAGTTGTTCTTGAGCGACGTGCACGGGTTTCATTCTTCACATCGCTAACTTGTCCCAAAAGCTTAAATTTTTCCACCAATTTCTGAATTGCGGTCCGACAAGGTGCTTCCCGACGACCGAAAAATGTTTTAGTTTTTCGAACCGTCTCTGCCAAATGTTCATAACATATTTTTATAGTGAATTTTAATAATCAATGCGTTGTTGAAGCGTGTATCGTTCCATTTGTATTAATGGCGTAGTTTCTATTTGTCAAATGTCAAAAGTGACAAATACCGAAATAGCAGGCTATTCAAAATATCACCTCTTGTTGGAAAACCCTATATTAGAAAGAGTGTTTTTTTTAGACGTGTGGTTTTCAAGAAGAAATAAAACGCATATAATTTAATGTTATGGCCAAGAATTTAGCTTTATTATAAAGATATGAAGGTTTGCCAATATGTTTTGAAAATGAATTTTGGCAAGTGGCCTACGCGGCTGGCTCGAATAAATTCCTGGCCCATTAAGTCGACCGAATATTGGAAGCGGCGCGTGAACCGAACAATTATTTTTGTAATAAATTTGCACGATTTGCAAACTTTGTTCAAGAGTAAATCTATTCATTAAGAAATGGCAAACCAAACTGAGCATAAACCAATTGCAGCTGTCAAAAGACCAACTCCGAAAAAGTATTGCCAGATTGAAAACCACACGTCTAAAAAAACACCCTCTATTAGTTTGTTTGCTAAGACTAAACTTAGAAACCACTCCTCTAATTTAAAAAATTCTTTTTATTTTGAAAGGTTGTATAAGTTGTGGCTACATTGTTTTAGTCTTAACAAATTTTTCAAAAATGACTAACAATTTTCTTTCAATTCTTAGGGTTTATTTTTTTAATATTTCATTAATAACTGTGTTCTTCAAGTTTTGGCTTAAAACACAAATAACGGACATCTGTATAGAAGGAACTTAATTCCATTGGAGGTCGTAGATTAACGAAATATTTTAAACACTTCTTAAACATGTATCATTGTGACATTGGACCCACAGATCAAGTACGTGCGACCTAGTCGTGCATTTTTTATGGTAAAACCATTCAATATTAATTACTCACATTCCCAATATGTTAAGTATGAAAAATTCAAACTAATGAGCTCATTGAAGTTAAAAGAAAATTTGCTGCAATTGTTCATTTTCGACCTCAAAACAAAGATAAAACAGTATAGTACACTGGGGCGTATGCGTACTTTTCTGATTTTAATTAAGTTAATTAAAATTTACTTTAAAAAATCATCCATGTTCTCATAAATGTAAGACAAACTAATTGGAAAATATAAATATACTTAAGGAGTCAAACTTATCGCTTAATGTTCAAAATGTTTATATATCTACTATCACGCTATCTGCTCGGAAGGGCAGAACAACGTCTGCCGGGTCAGCTAGTATGTTCATAAATATCTTGGAAAACTTAATCCTTTACAGTTCTATCTAAAAGCTGTAGTATTGTGATGAAACAGTAACTTTTTACTGTCGTCATCCCTGCCTACAAGAAAACACCAACGACCCTTTGAATTTCGCACTGAAACAATATTTTCTGTACAAAACACACGATATTAACTAAAAACTGATTTGAATGAAAATTCCCTGCCCGAAGAATTTCTTCCTAATAGATATAATTTGATAATTTTCATGAAACTCATGTCACAGTTGGAGCTTATATTATATTTTAGTTGTAATTTCCTTTCACCGTATTTTGAATTGCAACGACATCATCAAAAAAGTCTGCTATGCAACCAACGCTCATTTTCCACACTGTGTTTCCCAGGCAATGATTGCGTCATTCCAGAAAATGAAAGATAGAACCAAGTCAGCAAGGGCTTTCTGTAAATGATAGCATAAAGAAAATCTGTTAATTTTTTTTTTTTTTTATATCTTAACATATAGGTTAGCAACCCTAGATAGTATATATTTGTGTACAAGTTTGTGAGTCATTGTATCTATTATGCACAACAAGGACAGTACAGCACGTCACTGGACGGACGGGGTGGCATGGCATGGCATAGTGGCAGTGGCAGCGCACTGTGAAAACCTTGGAGAAGGGCAATTACTTACCTAATCGCTAATGACGTTGACGCTTTTCAACCACCATCACCACCACTATACTTAGTCTATACAATACACTACACAGACACACATTTAGTGTTCGAGTATAAACTGTCACAACAATGTAAAAAGGTTTCTACGTGCCAATAAGATACTTTTGTATCTAAGTATCTATATGGTCTGTCGAACTTAATCTATTTATGGCAAATGCTCTATTGCTTTGACAGAGAGCACACATTAATAGCTCACATATCGGCCCACACGTAATGGAATTATAAATTAGAATTCACTCTGTGTGGTCGGGCTTTTGTATATATTTTCCGCGAATCGCTTGCACTTACGTAAATATCTCACCATAATTTCTATAAAGATACAGATAAAGATATAGATACTCAGCAGATTCACTTACAGCACACGTTTCAAAGTACAAAAACAGGATGGATGTAACTATAATCTTTATAAGCAAAATTAAACGCCCAATCGATTTGTGAGTGCACATTGCACTTTTCGGTGCATTGACAGCCTACTATAGGACTTGGACTTGGGAAGCTGTTCAATATGAAGCTTTCTGACACAAGTTACAGATAGATACTTCCCAGAGTGTGTAGATGCAATTTGGGGCTGTTTGAAAGTGGAAAATTGAAAAGCTTCTATATTGTATCGAGAAGTGTTTTTCTCTCCTACAATTTGTGTGTTTTATTGTTTTCGTCATATTTGTTGGCAGTTTTTTTTTTTTTTTTGTTCACTCTTCCACTTTTTTGTACCCAGAAACTGCAAAATAATGCATTTTTTTTTATTTTTTTCATACAAAAAAGATGAATTTTCCATTAGCTTTATATTCGTACACGAGTATAATAGGTATACTATACAGTGCTTACGTAGGTAGATTAATTATATATTGAATAGAGGTGCAACGAAGCATGAATGGAACAAGCACTTACGTGATGTGATGCTGCTGACGTAGCTTCCAACTATACATACCATCTGGGTTGAAAATCAATGCCTTGACAACTTTTTTTTTTTCTTTTTAAATAATATTTACACTTAAGAATACAGCAAATGTTTTCATCTTTGTGAAATGCGTCATGTTCATTTCATATGGCACGTGCTTACTCGACATAATGAACTTTCAAGAGAAATACATTAAAGAACTATATTTTTAACCTTTGAACTTATTTATTATAGAATTTTGGTGATTTTTAAATAAAGTTTAAAGCACCAACAATTTTGTATTACAGTCGAACCTTGGAGGGAACACAAAAATTCCTTAGTTACACAGACGTTGTTTTTTTTTTTAATAAAATTTGTTTTAAAGAACTTTTTTCAACACTGCATCCGTTCTGTTATATTTTCACACACAAACTTTTTTATCTTTTTATTGTTTAGCCAAAAACAAATTGATTTTCGATTGCAGTAACAGATGTCTGTTTTGTTTTACTAAAAAACATTTAGAAAAGTGAAATATGCCTCATTTAAAGTTTTGTCTCCTTTTTCACCAACAATAATTTTTTTTTCGAATAAATAAATGCGATTCATCAGATGCAATTCGAAATGAAAATCAAAACTTTTTCCTTTCAAGGAAGTTCCATCGGTTATGGATACATATATGTACCTTTAAGAACTGTCTGTAAGACACGATGACGTTCATTTTCAAGCTTTGAATAAAGCTTTGGTCCATTATTTCTCTTCAAAGAGCGATTTAATCGCATGGTTCACTACTTGAACACATGTATGTACTCGTTTCGGAGATATTGGCGTAGGGGTTTGAGCCCTTGGTAATTTATTGTTTCTTCAGGACAGTCACCAACCCTTTTTTCATGACAGCTTTAAGTTCTTGGGGCTAGAGATTTTCAAAAGAATTAATTAGAAAGGAAGAATTCAATTCAATTTCATTATTAACCCTTAAAAATCACTAGTCGAAAAGTTTTCCTGGAAAAAATAAGTAAGCCGATTAATATCTTACTGTTTAGTATTAAAAAACAATAAAGTGAATGACTGAGTTGTACAAACTTGCTCAACTGTGTCACAATGGTCTTGGGCTTTGAGATTTTGGAAAAAAAAACATTGAAACAATCATAACGACATTTTATTAATCATTTAAAAAATCACTAGTTAAAACGTTTTTTGGAGAAAATGAAGTAAGCCATATGTTCTTTTACTGTTTTTAATTTTAAGGAATTTTTTCTTTCAAAATCGTTGGACCAGTTTTTCAAAAAGCGGTTTTTTTTTTAAACTTTTCGAAAACATATTAAAAATTTTTCGGAGTATGCCAACATCTAGCAGTTTATAGTTGTTACCAGAAAACAAACATTTTAAAAATGTTGAGGAACCGTTTTTTGAATAAACCAAAAATAAAAAAAAAAAAATAACTTTTTTTTTAACTCAAAAAAACTTTTTTTGAAAAATTAAAGAATTAATATCAATTCGTTTATAAAAGAGATTTTACAATAACAATTTCATCTAAATCCGTTAAGTGGTTTACGAGAAAATCTGATATAAAAAAAATGGTTCTACATATGAAGTGCCGTTTTAAGGCATTTCCTGAAAAATTAATTCCAACCAAAAGAAAGTTTTATCAAAATCGTAGGAGCCGTTTTTGAGATAAATGAGTTTTTCATTAAGAATCGTATGACAGCATGGCAGGTACCGTTAGCTTTAGAGCTGGAGTTCTAATTCCAAAAACCCCTTTGTACGATGTCATAGAAATACTGTGTACGAAGTTTGAAGCAAATGGGTTCAGCCATTTAGGCTGTAGGTGCCGATACAGACAGACAGGCATAATTGTCGGATCCACATTTTTAGGTTTCTCTATCATCGTAATGCTATGTTTGATGGCCAAAAAAATTTCTTGCCTTATAGTACCTATAACCGCAAGTTAAAACATTTCCAAATAGTTCTCGTTCGAATAATAGATCGAAAATAAGTTTTTTGAAAAACTTGAAATCAGCACTAGCTATTTTGTTGATTTAAAGTTTTCGCATATAAAAATTAAGCGAAATCCGTGAAGTGGCTTAAGAGAAAATTGTATCTAAAAAAAAAATTTGGAAGGTTCTGTTAAAAGACCATTCCGCAAAAATATTTTTAGACCAGAAGATAATAATTTGCATTAAAAACATCATTCAGAAAGTTAAATTAATTTTTAATTAACTGTCAATTGGCAGGTTAGTTCAAAAACTACATAATGTGCACATAATAGGTAATGCTAATTCCAAATTCTCTTATAAAAAATATCTTTAAAATACGGTGTACTTAGCAAATCTGTTACGCCATTCAGGCCTTAGGTGCCGATACTGACAGACTGAATTGTGTGACCAACTTGAAAGTAAAAAAAAAAAAACTTGGATTAACAACAACAATTTATTGAACTTTTTTATGTTTAAAAGATTTCTCCGAGATTTGTTTTCAAAAAATAAATCACTATTTTGTGCTCTTTAATTGAACTGCTTCTCTCATTAGAAGTTAATTGTTGAATAAAAATCAGTAAGTTGTATCAGAGAATTTTGTCTCAACTTTGATTACTGAACACAGGTGTCCCACAGGGTTCAATTTCATGCCCTTTTCTTTTTTGTATATTTACTGATTGTTGTTGGTGAAAATGTTTCTTTCCACTTAATGCATATGATATAAGGATTTATCTTTTAACGCCTGTTTGATGGCTTAATTTTAAGTATTAATGAAAACTTTCTTTTGACCAATAAATGGTCTGATATAAAATTCTGGAAAAAACAAAGGTATTGGTGATATCGAAGAAATAATTTTAAAGGGTAGTATATTGTTCCTGTATATATATTGCTTCGTTTTAACATTCAAAAAATAGTATGGCCGACACTATGTTTATGGTCTCAGCAGTGATTCCATGACTAAGGTGCTGAAAAAAAAAAAAAGAAAAACTGGCACTTTTTCATTAAATGAAAAGCACTGGCATGACAGAAGAATTAAGTCATTATCATTTTTCCCCTGTAAAGCCGGAATTTCGGGAGTGTTTTTTTTTTTTAAAGCTAGATTCATTGCAGCATTGCTCTGTTCTCTTAGCCGACCATTCTTAAATATCCGCAATCTCTACAAGCTAGAACTTATAGAAAAAAACTGTATTAGAAAAGTTGATCTCATGTCCAGCACAAATTTTGATACATCTTACTTTCCGCAAATTGTTTTAAGCAACATACCAAAAGATTTTGTTGACACGGCTTAGAACTAGGGCATTACATTTAACAAAACCCTTAGTTGGGATAATCATATCAGTTTAGCTCTTGGTAAAGTGAATGTTGGACTTCGCACACTTTGTACAGCTCAATGTATCACTCCAATTAAAGCGAGAAAAATATTTGCCAAGACTTTGCTAGTTCCTATAATTCTTTTTGGCTGTGAAATATTGTGATTTTAAGCACAAGCGCAGACTAACTGTTGCTTTTAATAACATTACCCGTTGCGTGAATGGCTTGCGATGGTATGACCATGTCTCAGAGTATTCAAAATCGATACCTGAACTCACCTTTCAAAACTTGATGGATTTTAAGACAATATCTCTGCTGCATAATACTATGCAAACTCAACAGCAACCATACCTTTGTAATGAAATCCCTTCCTCGCGGTCTACAAGTTAATCTTTCTCTGTATCCAGACGGCAATTCTTTGTAAATGCATTCCAGCTGTGGAATTTGCTCCTTAGATGTATCAGATTGCTAGGTGGGACATGTCAATTTAGGCAGACGCTCCGACAGCACTCGTAGGCGCTGCGATAATGGTTTTGTCTTCTTTATTTGCTTTCAATAATAATAATTTATTTTCCTTTCTTTTAAATTTAAAAAAGTTACTTTTTTTAGTAAAATTTAATCATTATATACATACATTAATTTTCACATCTTTTAAATAATTTCATATAGTCATATGTATTAATTTTTGTTACTCAGTAATCACATCATGAACTTTTATAAAAATGGTATTTCATACCGAAGCTTACACTAACTTAAAAGATATTATATCCTCCGGTGTTAAGACTTATAATATAAATACATTGAAAAAATTGAAAAAAAAATAAACAAAAACTAATAAAAAACTCTATCTCATTCTCTTGCTGGCTTAATTCTAAAAATTTATGTGTTTGACTCTTTGCCGTGACGCATTTTCATTTCATCGAATTTCAAATTACAACGCTTCTTAAGAAGTTTCTCTTCGAAAATTGTGAAAATTAACATGATGCCCTGATTAATTTTTGTAGCATTGATTACAAGGAAATATCACTAATAAATTACTGTTCAGTTTTGATTTCAAATTTTGCTCTTGCTTAAAAGAATTTGGCTGAAAGTTTCTTTTAAAGCAAATTGGGTTTAAGTAGAAAGCTCAGTTCAAAATCTAGCAAAAATGTTTTCTATAACAAATATTACCAACAATGTAAAATTTTTTTCAAATCGCCCATCGTCTTTGTCACATTTTAAACCAAACTAAAGATAAATCACATGTCAGATAACAAAATGGCTGTCAATGAAAACAGTGCTGCCAACTCAAAGTACCATGCCTCGAAAAAAACCCATTTTCTCTAAATCAAATATATGTTCAAGTAGCGAATCATGCGATTAAATCGCGCTTAAAAATATTTCTTTTGGAGGTAATGGCTTAGGGACTTTTGTGCTGGTGATATCTTGGGAAAAATATTACCAACCTTTTGTATTATTATAACCTTAAAGTATTTTCACATTCGAGAGTACTTCGCATTACTACAAAAATCGAACCAATAAACTAATTCCCAATGTTCTATTTTTGGGTTAGCAAATGTAAGCCAAGTTTTTTCATTACTTTAAGCTTTTTTTTCTTGGTTTGAATTGACAAGAAAAATATCTCTGTGCCACCATTTAAGCTCCTTACCCTGTCAAAAATGACTAATGTATTTAAAATTATGTAACTTTGTATATCTTCTTACAACATCAAGCTGCACTTTGTCCACTTCGAGCACAGCCAAGCAAAAGTGAAATACATAAGTGAAGCCAGAGCGGTATCAAAGATACAATCAAACACAAAAAGAACAAGAAAAAAAAAAAAAGTGAAAACGAAAGAGGTGGACACATAAAACTACAAAAATGCCACAAGAGCCTAGGTAGGTAAGTTGGTTCAAGTTCAAGGTAAAGAAGCATTTTTCAACTCGCCTGACCGAAACAGCTCTTGCTCCCTTGCTCCCTTGAGTCCGTAAGCCCCTAAGCCCCTGAATCACCCAGCTTAATCAAAACTGAAACGAGTTTTGACTTTTAAGTGGTTGGTTTTTTTTTTTTTATAAAAAGTTGTTTTTTTTTTATCAAACACTTTTTTATTTATAACCTTTTTGAGATTGTATTTATGAATGTTTTTTTTTATAGCGCCAGCTGGTTTTGTTGTGGATTGAAGTAATGGTGTGTGGAGTGCAGACTCATGGTGTTGGCTTGGCTTTGTTTAAATTCGAACTTCAGAGATGTAATTCTGCTTACAAAAATGAATTTGCGATTTTTGTTTATTTATTTATTTTGCAATTCAGGTATTTTGTAGTAGGTACACTGTTCTTAACAACATTCATTAGCCGGTTAACTCGTTTATGGCATCTTTTTGTTGGATATTTAAGTGGTGTGAGTGTGAAGTTGGTTTCATAATCGAATTATGCTGTTTGATGAAGTAGAAGTAATAGAATATTAATTTATGAAGAAGGATTTAATTCTTGAGGCAGGTACACCACTATAACTCAACGATGAAAAATTTCGGAAACAGGTTCATCATGTTAATAGTGATTTTATAATGAATTCAGTACCTAGGTATAATAACTTATAAAAAAATGCTGTTCATGTTTTTCACCAGATTTTGTCATTTTTTTGGCAGATACCAGACACGAAATAAAAATATTTATATCAAGATTATTTTTTATTTTCGGAGTCACCAAAACCGGACGTTTTGAAAAATATCAATTGCGGCTTGCAAGTTGCAACTAATGACTTCAATTAATACCATTACCATAATATCGACATCATTACGTTTTGCGACAAAGTTGGCTGCAACAGAAAAATGTCTGTTAACTAGCAGAAAAACAAATTCGGTTTCCGCCAACGTGCTGAATCTAAAGAATTCTTTATTATAAATGCTTTTTCCAAAGGTGACACAAATTGTGATTCTTGTGGAAGAAGCTATAATTTTTGCGGAAGGTGACAGATGTCAAATTGAAACATTTATTTTGCGTCATTTTTTCTTGTTGACATGTATTTTGTATTAGTAAACTTAAAAAATGTCGACGCTGAATTGACATTTGCCGGCTTTTTCTAACGTTGTAGCATCTTCTGATAGGTTAAAAACTCTTGTGCCACTTTCTTTAACAAAAAAAAAGGCTTCTTATCTTATCTTCAAATTGTAAACCTGGTAGAATACTAAAAATTAAGAAGTACCGCAAGGAAGAGCCTTATATGTTTCTACATTTTGGGAAAAAAAGTGATGGATAGACCTTATCAAAATGTTGCTTTATTGTGACTTCACCCTTTTTCATCAATGGTTTCGGTTGACAGGTCTTTTTTTGTGTTGTGGTTTAGTTTAGTTTTATGGTAGATTTACATTGTTCTGCAACGTCTTGATCTGTAAACTTCAAGAAAAGAAAAGCATGAGATAGTTATACGTCATTATACAGAAGAGCGAAAAGATAAACACATTATATAAACGTACCTACTCTTCTAGAAGATGTCTTGATCTTGATTTTGACTATTTCCAACAATCTTGTTCTGCGTTTGTACCTCCTCCCTATCGAACGAGTATGATTTTTATTTATATTTTTATTTTTTTATTTTTATTTTTTAAAAAACACAATTGTTATTTTATAAAATCGAAATCTGAGATTAACGTTAATTGTTACCTAAGGGAAAAGACCATAAAAGTTCTTTAAGTCAACTTGCCCATATACTGTCAACAAAACCTGCTTGACAGTTGTACGGGATGTTATCAAAAGTTTGAATGTTTGAGTGGAAAATTATGAGTGTATTGCAACTTGCTTCCCAGTAACTGGCGTGTGACGCCTCCGAATAAAGCTTACGAAACAGCAGAGGAACTTCAATTCACCAGAACGTGGTGGCATATGGTTTGTTAGGTTTCCAGCTTCGCATTTATCTGACCGCTTAGTGCAATTAAACTCATACAATTACAAAGAAAGAAAATGTGCAGTACAGTTACGGTGAAGTGCAGTTCCGTCTTGTGCATGTTTAATTTTATTAAAATATTGAAGTTTCAACATTATTGCGAAAAATCACTATTCTACCATATTTCCTGGCATGTGTGAACACAATTTTTATTTAAATAGAAGACAATTACCGTAAAATATTCTCCATATACATTTTGATAGTTCGTATACGAAGTCGGAAACATTCCATTAATTATGACGTTTAAAATGTTTGTTTGACGTTGCACGAACACTGCTTTTATATTTTGTCGAATGGTGTCTCACCGATCTGCTGATGATGTGGCCGATGGTGCAGAAAGTAGTGGGATTCCTCCTTAAGCAAAATGTTTTTGTTTTACTTGTTTTATTTTACCTGTTTCCACGTCTTGGACTAGGGCATTGTATAAAAATTTTTATAGTAATTTCATGGAACATGTTTTTTAGTTCCGAACTTCGTCAATGGAGGCGCTGGTTGTCTTATCTATTTTCCATCAAATGTCTTGTATTGTTGTTTTTGCTTCCCATAGCAATCTAGACAAAAACCACTTCTAACTCACCAATCAAGTGTTTATGAACTTCGTCCATAGATGGCACACCAAACGTTCCTCTTATTGGGAGTATTATAGATTATAAATACAATGGACCCATTCGAACTTCAAAATGTTTCCCGAAAGGTAGTATCATTTTCTGTATTTGGTCTTTTCCGTTTTCCCTTATCTCTAATCGCCTAAATTAACATCCGTAAATTCGAACATTCAAACTAAGATCCGAAAGTTAACAATGTCTAATGTCTAACAAAGTTTGAAAGTTCGGAGTAATTTCGGAATTTTTGAGACACCTCAAACTGGAAGCTAAGATGTTTACACATCAAAAATTATTGTGATTGCTTTTATAGAATTCATAAGAAATTTTCAAATGTGTATATTATTACGAAAAGAAGGAACAAGAGGAACAAAACCACAGTTTCTGTAAATCTTATTGTCAAAGTTGATACAAGTTTAGTATAGTAAAAAGAGAGATCACTTTAAAAATAAAATGCACGACTGGGTCGCACGTACTTGCTCTGTGGGTGCAATAGTACGATGAAAACAAACTTTTCGATCAATAAGAACCACTAATTTTTGAAAAATTTGGTAAAACCTAAAAAATATTGACTGAAACTGGAAAAACCGATATACGGGAGCTAACGTTAAGTAACCTTTAGTATATCAAATTTAGATGTCGTCTTTTGGGTGATTTAAATGATATAAATTTCCGCTTATGGTCAAATTAATAATACTGTTAAAACCAATTTCCGCTGTTATCATGTGTAGCCAAAAACAAAAAATGCAGTTTTCTTTGAAGTATTCTATGTATGTTACATACAAAGTTTCATAAAAATCGGCTGAGTAAATTAGAAAAAACGAAAAAATTGGACAGAATCTAGTGGCTCTTTGTATGGGAACCACCATTTAAAAAAGAGAAGTTGAAAAAAAAATTAATACCATCTGATAGGAAGCTTTAAGGAACTATACCAAACAAAGTTTGAGTGAATCCGATCCAACCGTTGACAACTTCTCCTAAAAACACTAAAAGAATATAACACACAAAGTTTAATCAAAATCATTTGAGCCATTTTCGAGCAAATTAGAACAAACCAAAAAAGTTGGCTAAAACTCAACGGTTTGTTGTATGGAAGCCACCGTTTAGAAATGCTTTACTGAAAAGTTTACTAAACCATCCTATAGAATACTATGAAAAACTAAGTTAAAGGAAATTTGATTCGATTCAATCAAGCCGTTGTTAACTTATGGCTATTTGAAAAAAAAAGCCGTTAAAACCTGATTTTCGTTACGACCATTTGAGCCAAAAACGAAAAACGCAGTTTTGTTAGAAATTTTTAAAGTTAGCTTAATTTTGAGTTTAATCAAAATCGTTAGAGCCGTTTTCAAGAAAATCCAAAATGAAAAAAACCGTTACATAAAATGTACCAGTTAGAGCCTGACTAAAACGAAATAAAAAAACCTCGACAACCGTTTTTCTTCAAACTGCTAAATATTAAGTTTGAAGAAAATCCGTCAGGCCGTTTAGGCTGTAGCATGACGTGAAAAAGCGCACATCCGCACAGACGCACAGACAGACCGACGACGGTATGGCGAAAACCACTTTTTTGGGCTTCTCTATCATCTTTATGTCATGTTTGATTAAAACCTCCATTTTATTTTCTTCACGAATCCAATACTTGCCCTATAGAGCAAGTAAAACCCCTGATATGAATTGGGGAGAGTATCATATAAGCAAACATTTAATACGATTTAATGCACGATTATTGGAAATAGGCAGTCTTTAGCACTCTCCTAGTCCGGATTTGGTTTATCCTCAAATAGAGACAACCAAGAGGCACTCTCTCGAAGTCCTTGACGCGAATTCAAGCAGATCACTACAATGTCAATCAGTGAAGTGTAACTTTTTTGATTCCTAAATCCCAACAAAGCAATCCGTAAAATTGTGAAGAAAATTGAAGAGAGTGGAAGAGTTACTGAGTTAGGACTTACGACAGTTCTGTGCATCATCGCAATGCACGTACAGTGGAAAATATTGCAAGTGTTGCTGATGATCCGAATTTATCGATTTCCCAGCGTTCGCAGCAATTGAACGTTTCGTACACTTTACTTTTGAGTTTTGACTGGCGGCTGAAGATCATGACTTGGACGATATGTGGTTCCAACTCCAACCTTCCAACAACACGGGAAAAGAAGTCACATAACACGTCCAGTTATGGCTTTATTATGCGTGAAAAATCTCCTGGTAGCGTTATTTCACGTTTTGCCAACGTCAATTTGACACCGTTAAAAACCAAAATGTTTCAAGTTATGGCCAAGATAATACCCAAAATGTGCAAAGAAGAATCGAGGCGTCCATTTAAATGATATTGTTTTTCACTTAATGGTAAAGTCAAAACTTTATAATGAAATAAAATGTTCAACAAAAATGTATCGCTTGTGTGATTTATTTAGCTTTATTATAATATCGAAATTGGAAAATAAATGAGCCTATATTGAGTTGTTAAAAAAAGAATGATAATAAACAAAAAAATATTTTGTTGAAGGCCCCAGAGCCCCGGTGCATATCCAGGTTGTTGTTTTGTTGTCCTTCGAAAAGGAAAAAAACACTAAACTTTCCTGATTTCAACTCTTTGTTCCTAAGGAGTATATGTACATACCATCCTCTTCCTGCACTTTCTCTACCAATAACTTTATTGTTTTATTTTATAAAGCTCTGTCATACTCTGAGACTATTGTATTTGTTCTCAAAAATAGGTAGGCCAACACTTTTGACAGGTAATTCTTTCGATTTCTTCAAAAATCAAACTATAAGATACAAATTCCTTAAATTACTTTGAATATCCAATACCTTTAAAAGATCAGAACATGTAGGTAGGTTTGGGAAAAAGTCGTCAATACCTATGGAATTCTAAAAAAAAAAACAATTTTTTTCCTAAGCTAAGTATACCTGCAAATTATGTAGGTACATATATGTACGTACTTGAACTTTACAATTAATTGTCTGTTCGGCAGAAAAAAAAACGAAAATCGTCACATTCTAGGTACCTATCTTGATGGTGCATATCTTCAAGGTATTCAAAGAATTCTCTCGAACTATTGAATAAAAACATGTAGGGTGGAACTTTGTCTAACATGGCGAGGAAAAAATCCTAAATCCTAAATGTCTGCATTGAACAAAAACTATTTTTATATCAAACCAAAATAAATAAATCTATCAATTTGTATGCAACATTGTTGCAAGAAATTAAACAAAAAAATAACTAGATATTTATTTATACCAATCATGCTATATTTTATCTCATTTCAGATCAAAAAACATACAGCAAAACCAACAAAAACATCAACTCAAGGCTGCTTCTCACGTCAAAGGATGCATGCACCCAATATTGTGCAGGCAGCAGGCAAACAAATGATGACGCGTATCTCAAAAGCGCCCTCTTTGCACAAGCGGAAGTAGGTGGCAGTCGTATCGTTTTGTGGGTGGTGAATGTGGATGAATGGTGTTGGGTGGTAGTTTGGTATTGAGACCGTACCACGAAAACGAATTATTTCTCAGCACATTCCAACTTGCCAAACTCAATGAAATTCAATTTCGATTTCAAAGCATTTCTCTTTGGCAAACAGTAAAATGAAAAAAAAAAATTATGTGACACAAATGGCCAAACAGCGGCGCGGCGCAGTTGCTTGCTTTTCAACTAGAAAATGGAAACATGAAAAATGTGCCTCATCAGCGGAACTCATGCGCACCAACGTTCAACTTGAACTTGAAAATTCCATTCTTGATGTATGGTGGTAGGTAAGTGAGGCTACAAAATTAAAATCAATAAAACGCTTCACTTTCAGGTTATAACTTTTTTTTTTTTGTTGTATTGTCAAAATGAGTATCTACTATGTATTTCAATGAGTTTATGTATGAGTTTATATCTAAAAAAAAATTGTTTATGTGTGATTGGTGGGACAGCGGACAGAGCAGAATAAATATACTCAGCTGAGCGACTTTAGTGGAGAATGACGACGTGTTGGTGTGTCATTTTGAAAAGAGCTTTCACATTACTGAGGCTTGATGGTGTGCGTTTTAAATTGAGCTTTTGAAGAGAATTAAGCCCCCAAGATCCCACACACACATACAAGTACATCGCAAGCAAAGTGAGAGTAAATTTCTTTCGCAATCGCAATACATAAAATATACTTTTTCTGTTCATTTAAGTGTGAACAACACCCACACTTTTGTGCATCTTGAAAGCTTTTTTTCAAAAGCTCAAAGCTCTCCATATTCTGGCCAAAAAATGTATGTCATATCTTAAACTTTAATAAAAAAGCAGAGCTTTCATCTTCGTTCTAGGAGCTGCTGATACTTTCATCATTTTGTACACACAAAAATCATAGTGAAAGATATATACTTACCTATCTCTAACAACAACTAAAAACGACCAAATTGCGTAGGTGGTTTGACTCTCCAAAGTTGTATATCACACTGTGATACTGATTCATTTGGCTGCTTTGTCCTTAACATCTTTCATCTTTCGGTCGGTCGGTCTGGAGAAGAGAGTTTTTCAAATGTGTTATTCATCTGTGCTATCGAAATCAATTGCACGAAAACGAAACCTAATTGAAATGAGAATTTCATATATAGTATAAAAAAAAAATACAACAAAAAACCCTACAAGTTGGGTCTGAAGTAGGTACCCCTTTTCGTATGAGAGGAGCACACGAAGGAAGAAAATTACCAGGCAAAAGTTGATTTATGTAGATACATTTTTACAAAGCTGCCTGGTTGCGTTTCCTTTCTCTATCATCGTCGCAAGTTTGAATTGCACTTTTATGTCTGCACAAGTGTCTATTTTTACTTCCGGATGAAAGTGTCTGAAGAACGAACGAACGCGTGCGGAAAAGTGCTGATATCTGATAAAAAAATTAACAATTAAGAAGTGTTTTTTATTTAATTATTTTATTTAAATCGCCTATATGATATTTAGTTGTGGTAAGTTTTTTTTTTTTAAATTGTTGTGAAAACTTGAAATCAAACGATGTTAGATACATTTTTAGATGGACAAAAGAAAAACACATATGTTTTGAGTTTAATGGTTTTTGGTTCTATTGATTTGGATTTGTTAAAGTCGATCATGGTGGGTAGTTTTTTTTCACTATTTTTAAAAAAGGAGATTATTTGCTGTTGCTGTGTCAGCTCATTTTCCTGCCAGAACCTATTGAGGTATAATTCAAAAAAGCGTTTTACAATTCCAAGAAATAAGCCGCAAGCAAAACTAAGTGCTTTTAAGTTTTCTATATATTGATATAGATAGGTTATGCTACGCGTAGATACAGGTTGTTCAAATCATCTGTTGATAACCCTCCTCGTGAAGTTTTTTGATTAAAATTCGGTTAATTTAAAGTTATTTGAAACTCTTATGGGGAAAGAGTTTTTTTTTTTCTTAAGATATAGTAAATACAAGTAAAAAAATATGTGAATTGAGGAATTATTTTTTGATATCCTTTTTATATTGGTTCTTTAAATCGTATAGATACATAAACCTACGAAAATCCATAGTTGGCAAAGTTAAGCAGTTTAAAAGTTTATTTATTTTAGCTGAAGTAGGTATCTGTCCAGATTCGTATGGTTGTGATTTTGATAGAAAATAGTGAAGAGGCCTTCAAGTTATATCACTGAAAGGTAGGTTTTGTTATTTCCTTTATTTTTAAATCCAAATAAATTTCCTGTACCTCACAAAATTGAACCAAAAAGCTTTATTTTTAAAAATATTATCCATATCCACCATGCAACAATTTTTAATTTGATGTTTTAGTTCTATGATAAACAGTCTTCATAATGATAAGGTAGGTATATTGGTAAATTTATTTCTATAGTATACATATTGTAGTTTGGTATATACATTATAATTCAATTTTTGGCTATAGTTCTATGAAAATATCAACCTCAGGCTTTAAGACAAAAGCTGCAGTACCTAGTTTATTTTTAGTACAAATTTTGAATATCCTTAAAAACAAGCATACTCGGACCATACATAAGATTAGTTTGGAATACATATAAGAATATTGTACACCTATGACCTATGTACCTAGCTTCTAATACATATTTATACTTCAGCACAGTTGAGCATAAAAACAGTAATTTAAACGAAAAATGTGAATTAATTATATACCTACCAACGTACCTATTTTAAACATTGTTTTCCCTTTTCCTCCAAAACTTAAAATTTGGACAGGAAATGTGACTTCTTAACTTCTAAACTCTTTTCGTGTCCTCAACAGTTTGAAATTTAATGCGAAAAATGAAGATACATTATTGCTTAAACTTAATAATTTTGATTGTAAAATGCAAATCCTTGAGTAACTTCAGAAGTCACAAAGGCTTTCGAGTGTACCTAAGAAGTGCCTAATTTTTATTTGTATGCATTAATAAATTGAAATCCTGTTTTGTAAAATGTCGTCAAATATTTTCCAAATTCAAATTTCCATATTTCACATAAAAATTCTCATTTGAAAATTATATCATTTAAAACTCATTTCGGGGAAATATGGTTCCAAACTATATTCTAGGTTCAACACCAAACTACATTATATTCTAGTACAACTTTAAGTGAATAAAAACAAGGGAAGCGAGTTGTCAAACGAAATCAGCAAACTCAAATGAAAACACTTTTTCTTCTAATTCCAAATTGACCTAATTTCGGCCAAAATGAAAACGTAGCATTTACTTCTCGTCTCATTTTCCGTAAAAATTGACTTTTTCGAAAATATCTCATTGTATCTCATTTGTGCGAAATACTCGTATCAAATCAATATCAAACTTTATTCTACTACAATTCTAAATGATTGAAGAGCCGGGAAATTAAAAAAAAAGAAGATAAAAGAAAAAAAAATAAAATACGTTTGTTAAATGAAATAAATTTTTCATTAATTTCGAAATGAGGTAATTTTGGCCAATTTAAAAACGTAACGTATTAACTACATTCTAAAGTTGCAAAAAATGTCTTCTTAATATTTTATTAATTTAACAATTGGCTTTTGTTCAAATATGTTTGAAATCAGTGAACGGTGATTTTTTTTTTAGCAAACGAGAATAAATTTTGAGTTGATATTCCAAATAGGTATGCCGTATGCATAACCAATGAATAAATGGTAAAGAGTTCACAAAATTTGATACACGCCTTTTAACCATATCATAAGAAAACTAGAAAAAAATCCGAGGAGAACAAAAAAGAAATTCTAGGTTTTTAGCTGTGGCGAGTTGAGTTAACGAATCAGCTGTTGGAATCACTTTTGATTTCAAGAAGCATTTCTTGTGTATTCTTCTTCTGTATTTGATTTTTCATATGATTTTTTCAAAAAAAAAAAAAACTAAAAGAAATGCACGTGAATGCATTTATTTTGATAAAAACAAATACAAATCAAACAAATAAAGCAAAATAAAAACTTTTGATTTTGACAAATACATGTATTTTTTGAGAACCGAAAAACACATTTTTTTTTTGACAACTTTTGGAGTTGCCAAGAAAACCTGGGGTGACCCTGGTTAAAGTTCAATAACCAAAGCTATTATTAAAAAAAAAATCGTACACGGCAATTTTTATAATATGATGCACTCGATAAAACAAAAATTAATATGTGAGGCTTTTTCCGTATCGCTTACAAATGAGGGGCAATTCCCTTGCAAAATTAGGAAACTAGGAAACAAAATTATTACATACATAATTAAGTTAAACATGTACAAGCCTTTGCTATAGCTTTTTAAACACGTTTTTCCCTTAATTCTTGTTAAACCAAAATATTTTAATGAATAGTTTTTGAAAAATTATTTCTCAAGCAAAAAATTTGGAAAAGAAATTTAAAACTAAGTTTTAAATTAAAGAGTTTAATGCAGATTTTAATCTAACACTGAAAACGAAAAAGTTGTCTGATTTCTAGTTTCTTCTAAAATATCGAAACTACCTCTTCATTAAAATATAAGGAACTTCAAACTACGTTTTCATTAGGGCAAAAAATGTAATTTCGTAGCAAATTTCGAAATTCGACTCGATTTCCCATACAAAATAAAATTTCGAAATTTTTTTCTTTGGACGAAATTGAGGTTGCGTAGTACCCCGTGGCGTAGTGGTTAGAGTGTTGGACTGCCACGCCGAATGTTCTCGGTTCGATCCCTGACGACTCCACCTAAAATATTTTTTCCGGGGTACTGCCTCTTGCGAGGAAGTGACAAATCCTCCAAGAGTAATTAATGTCATGCTTCTCTGTTAGATGTTCGGATTCGCCGGTAATTTGTAGGTCCCTTCCATTCCTGCAGAATATCAACGCACACTGAGGAATGGTTGAGAGTGTAAGTCACAGGCTTCGGCCCTGCTTTGATCTGTTGTATCAACAATTTATTTATTTTTTAAATTGAGGTTGCAATATATGTGAAAACAAATCCAACTAAATTGAAAACAATTGAACAGATATTTTCCAAAGTGTCAATTTGGAAACAAAATCCAAGGCAACGGCAGAAGTAAACAAAACGAAAAAAAAAATTTGAAACAAAATCCTGGACACACTTTCTTCCAAATACAATACCCTTTACCCTGAATTGCAAAAGTTGCAATCCAAACATTGTTTCGAGCAAAATCTTCCAGTATATTGTTTAGAACTTCATATTTTTCAAAAAATTAACCTTTTCAATAGTGGTAAAGTTATTTCTTATTTTTAAAATTTTTTATCAGAACAGCGATATTATTAACTATGTTAAATTAAAAAATAATTATGGTTTTTTTAAAAGATAATCTAAAAATGTTGTTTGCAAATTTTTATTTTAAACTTGCCCTAATAAAATTTGAAAAGGAAAAATTCATATTTCGATTTTTTAGGCCACTTTTAAAATGCTTCTATTCTGTACAGCATAATTTAGGTGATAGAAAGAACTTCAAACCCCTTTTTTTAAAATAACATCATTATTTTCTACAAATTGCGAATGCAACATTCATTAATTCAAAGAAGAAATATGAATAACCATTATTTTCAACTTGACCAATTTTTATATAATAGACATCTCTTGAGCAATAAGTCAACAAAATGTTTTTTTTGATAGAATTTAAAAGTAAGTATCTACAAGAACCAAAGTTTTCGTCATTTATTAAAGAAAAATTAGTAACTCGGGAATAATTGAGTTTCTGGGAATTTTAGTATATTATTTAAATATGTGCCTATAAGAACTAAGGTCTTTTAAATTCAACTTTCACTATACTTGATACCAGGAGTTGGTGATAATTACTCACAAAATTTAGATTCCAATGGCATCCAACGACGAGTGGGGACGAGTGCAAAAAAAAATGCCTCCTCGAGTGGAATTTGAACCCAAGAATCTTAGTTTGCAATCGAGCACATCCACCCAAATTGAAACAAAATCGATAATCACTTTCTACGGCAAAAATTGTAATTGGGAATTTGATTTGGAAGTTTTCGAAATTTCAACGAAGTGAAATAAAAAATAAACTTTGCCCCTTTTTGTGAAATAAACAAATATGAAATACAATTACGTAGGTACTTGGAGTTCAAAGTCAAAACCATATACATAATGTACAAGTGCAGGAAATCATTTCGCTCTAAAATGGTAAAGCAAAGCACATTTTTGAAGTCAGTTTGGCTTGCAACACAACTTTTGTTATAGACTGTACAAGAAAAATCTTTAAGTACATTTATAAACATCTTTCCAAAAAAATCTAATTCTCCTCCCAGCTTTTGTAAGATTCAAACACCCCTTCAAAATAGTTAATATAGAGGGTAGCTATTAATACTAAAATAAATGAATTATTTTTATATTTTACTCTACTCAATCCTAAATTTGATGACGTTACTGATTCTTTAAGAATTTTTACCAAAATATTTCAATTTTATAAAAAAATTTCTTACTAACATTTAAATAGAATTGCTACCAATCAATAGAACCAAAAATAGTATTTTATTTTTTATAACTAAATTTTGTGCAATTAAATAAAATGAAAATTTTATACATTACTGTTATTTATTTTGTATGTATTAATTTGCAATTGGTGAGGTTCTATGCTAGATGAAAAAAACTGAAAAAAGCTTAATTAAGCTTCATCCAAAGAACACAACCAATTTAGTGTGCATACAAAAAAAAAAAAAAGATGGAAAACTTCAACGAATAAAAGTGCATCTCTGGCCGGGATACACCCTGTGGTCACTTTGCTTTTTTCTAGTGAACACAGCTGGTGGTATCTCAGTTGCAGTTGCATACAAATCTTCAAGGCCATCTGAAAGCTGCAATTCGTAAAGGTGAGCAGAGCAAAAAAAAGCTTCTTTTTTTTTCTTGCAAACGGGGTAAGTTATGTATGTATCTTATTCTTAGTATATATATAAAAAATATTTTGTTCATTTTTTTTTTTAATTTATTATTGCTTAAGCTGAAACATTATTGCAGCGATGAAAGAGAAGGACTATGCAAAAGAAATCAATCATCTAGATGTGTTTCCGTTTATTTTAATTATGTAAATTTTTGTCGAATTAAATTTAAATTGCTTTGTTCTGTTTTTAGCTTTTCAGCTGCGAAATGAAAATATCTTTGAGATATTAATTGGACAAAGGATACAGAATTACATAAAAAAAAAACTATGTATTCAAAAAGAACCGAATTATTTATACCTAGTTAAACATAATTTTAAATTATTCTGCGATTAAAAAAAAAAAAAAAAAAACTGTAGTACATTTTTTTTTAAATTTAATTTTTGTTGTTGTTAATTTTTAAGCAAATACTTTCACATATATCGTACTTTTAAAAATTCTTAACAACTTGATTTATTGATATTTCATGCAATTTTCGGGGATGATAGCGCACAATAATTTTATTTTTATATAATGTAGTGACATTACAGTTGAGTTGGCAGGTGACTTTTTATTTTAAGATACAAAAGTGGAATTCTTTTGTTGAAAATTGTTTGCAGGGTGACCTTGAGCTTTGGTATAATTCTTAGTTTTCGGTTAACATTTTATGTTTGTAGAGAATGTTAATGACAGTATTTTTTTTATTTAACAGCTGTTGTAGGAATATAAGCCTTAAAATTGAAATTCATATTGATTATTAAAAAATGTCTCGTTAATGGGTACCAGTAATAAACATTGCTTTGACAAAGTTGTATGACATAGAATTTTCTAAAATCTTTCTTTTGGTAATTTTATTAAGATCTTAATAATATGTAGGTATTTTGATGATAAATTGATATAAAAAAGACCATTAACCATTCGTTTTGTAACGAATGGAGTATTCTCTGAGAAAAAAAATTATCTAAAATAAAGTCTTTTAACGAAGCAACACTCCACATAAAACTTTGCAGCCAGATTAATAACCAATCTTATTTCTTGCATCTTTTAAGCATATTTTGAACTTTTCTCTACTTCTTCTAAACGAAGCACGTTTTTTGAAATTGAAAGAATTGAAAAATGTTCACTTGTTGTTCACTGTGTTGGTTTTGCGCGCAAACATGACATTACAATGAAATGGAAGTCTAAAAATTTTACCTTGCATCTAATGGTTAGAAAGAATTTTAAATATTTTAAAAAACACATTTTTTATTAAATTTCAGGAACATTCTTGGGTTTTGTCAGAACAAACTTGGTCCACCTTCTGGTTAGAATGAATTTTTCGGGATTCGTCTAATTACAATTTCTTCCACAGAACCAGATTTCTAAGATTGAAATTCGTCGTAAAGACTACACAACCGATTTCAATAAGGTTTCGAACAAAGAAAGGTTTTTCTGAATTCTTTTTCTAAATATAGTGGCATGATGTAAGTTGTTTTAAAGGTCTTTGAAAATGGATCGATTTTTAATAAGAGTACCAAACTCTAAGCAATGGGAGTGCTGAGATATTGCACATAGTTAAATACATACCCTCAAAAGTGACTCTGAGCTTTAGTTTGGATACATCTTACAATTCAAATATTTAGAGTCGAAAAATATGTCAAACGCTGATACAATTGATCGATGAGCTCACTGCGGACGAAATGTGAAGTTCGGTCGTCTTATTTGCTTGAAATATTAATCCGTCATCTATTCTGTCTTAATTGTACTTTTTTTGTTTTTAACAACTGTCAATTCTTGACAGTGAGAACATAAGGGCCAACCAAAAAAGACGGAAAGACGGAAGACAATGGAGCGCACTTTGACTCCGTGCGCCCAGGGCAAAAGTGTGACCAATCGAATATCACGGTATAACAATTTAATTTGTTTGATACTTTGAAATGAATTTCAAGGTTGGAAATAGTATTTTCTTTGCTTGCGTTACAAGATAGAAACAAATAAAATAAGCCACATATCCCCATATGAACTTCATCTGTTGCAGTAGTTCGAGGAATGATTCTCTTGCTTATTGCGAATTATACAACGTCATTAATTTTGTTGGTTTCGAAAGTAAAACTAAATAAAACACACACAGCGATACAATTTTAATGAACATTTTATTACATTATTAAGTTTAAACTTCGCTATAGTGTTAAAAACAATATCATTCAAATGACTGCCTCGGGATGATTCGAAGCATGCGATTCCTTAGAGTCAATTTTGAATCACTTTTGCGTACATTTTGGTTGCTATCTCGGTCATAACCTAAAAAGTGTTGTGTTTGAATATGTCAAGAGTTCAAGGATCATTTGCTAAAGCACGGTCTTTTGCGTAGCTTCACATAAATGAATCTAACGGTGTCAAATCGCATGAGCTTAGTGATGGCTAATTTACGTCGCCAAAACGTGAAATCACGCGACCAGAAAACTTCTCACGCAATAAAGCCATAATTTTTCGTTTTTTGTGACTTGTTTCCCTATCTTTTTGAAACCACAAGTCATGATCTTAAATCGCTGGCCAAAAAAACTTGGTTTTCATTCGACCATATTTCTCCGAATCGACTGTAACCATCTGCCCATTGGCATCTTACAGGTGACAGCTGAGCTTGACAAGTGTCAAACGCCAGTTCTAATAACTTGAAACCACGAAATAAATGATGTGTCGTTTTCAAGAAAAAATTAAACGCATATAATTTAATGTTATGGCCAAGAATTTAGCTTTATTAAAAAGATAAGGGTTTGTCATTATGTTTTAAAAATGACTTCGGGCAAGTGGCAGCAGCGGCTGGCTCGAAAAAATTTCAGCCGAAAAGCCCATATTTTTCTACCACTTTTGCAGCAATTTTGGCCGTATGTCAGCAATAACGCACCAAATATTCTCTTCCAAGTCGTCAATCGTCTTGGGCTTATCTGCGTAGACACATAACCCCACAAAAATTAGTCCAGCGGTGTTAAAATGCGCGATCTTGAAGGCCACGTTACAAGGGCACTACGCGAAATAATGCGCTCACCAAAAGTTTCCTGCAATAAATTGATTGTGCGATGCGTCGCACGAACCAAACCATTATTTTGGTAATAAATTTGCACGATTTGCAAACGTTGTTCAGGAGTAAATCTATTCATTATGAAATGGTAAACCAAAGTGAGCATAAATCAAGTGACAGCTGTCAAAAAGACTAAATCAAAAAAAAAAAGTATTGCCAGATTGAAAACCACACGTCTAAAAACAATACCCTTTAGAACTAATCGCTTTTATAAATAGACTTGAGGCAATCTAAGTTTTCCTAGCTTATTGTCTTTAATAATAGCAAGTATTCGGCTAAATAGGCCATTATATGATCACTTTTTGCAGCTGGTATGAAAAAATTGACAATAAAAAAGGGAAGAGACTGCAAATTTGTTTTGGAAAAACGCAGTGTAGTAAGATCACTCAAAACACCATACAAATTACCATTGACTTATTTTCGAATAAGTTAAGCAAAAGTTCTTTAAACACCTTAATAAGACTTGTTCCAAATGCTCATACTGTAAAGTATGTTTTCCCATTATAATGAGCGTGATCATCGATCGACACAAATGCTTATCAGATCACCTAAAAAATTTTCTGATTCAAAATGCTTGCGTTTTCTTTTTTTTTATTTTTAATTAAATGCAATAAAGAGAAATGAAAAAAGTGTTAAATAAAAAATGAAAACTCGGTCAAACTGAACCGATCCGATGCTGTCAGACTCTTAGGCATTGCGATCACAAGATTCGCATTCACGATACCGATGCACACATATAGAAGAATCTTAATTAATTGGCAGATCGGTACTTTGGTGATTTGGATATGTGTGCTGCGTTTTAATTTTTTTTTTTTCTCATTTTATTAAAGGGGCATAAGTAATTAGAGATGCAGTTAATTGCCCCAACAACCAACCAAATACATGTTTGCTATAATCTCGCATCTGTGAATCTTAAAGGTTTCATTTCCGAATGAAGATAAAACGTCTTCTTCTTTTCTTCGAAGTTGTCGCATCGTGTTGTTGGCGTTGGCAGGCATCATCAGGCATGATGATCTTTCGATATGTTGTTCTCTCACGTTTTCACTCTTCTATTCCATCTTATTCTGGGTTGCACTTTAAAGTATCTATCTATTTGAACATTAGTGCAACGATCTAAAAATAAAGCCGTAAATTATTGGCTAGCAATCAAATTGGCGTCGTACTTTTGGCATTCATTTGGTATTAAATCTTGCAGTTTATTTCGGGTAGATTGAATAGTTTTTTCCGATCTATTTTGTCACCTTTTTCTCTTTAAGTTCTTCGCGTATCTGCGGATGCAGTTTTCTTTTGGTGCAAAAAACTAGCCCCCAAAATGACCGCCAATATAATCATTTGGCTCGTCCGTCGTATGGGAGTTTTTATAGTTTTATTTATTTCGCTAATATATATTGAGTTGATGATATTATTTCAAATGTAATTAGATTTACGATCCTCTTTGTCTTTCACTTGTGAAAACAGTGACAAATGTGCAATTTCAAATATGCAGTTTGTATAACGTCAGTTAGTGCTGATAGTGTGTGTAAGTGTAGGTATGAAATATACACACGTATGTGTTTTCCTTTTTGTTTCTTATTTCTATGATTTTAAGTTGGCATCGAATTTATTTTACTTGCATAACGTAGGTATATCTGAAGCTACAAAATGCACATAAGGTGTAATAATTGCAATCGGATTTGGATTTCTGTTAGTTGTTTCACCTAGAAAAAAAGAACATAAGTGTGTAACCTTGAAATAAGCTATTATGTCAGACTTGGACTAACAGTTGCTCATTTCTTTTGTAAGAAAAATATTCAGTTGAGAATAACGTATCTGAACAAATCATTGGTGGATTCTATAACCATATGCTGAATCTGAAATGAGATTCTTAAGAAGCAGGTTTAATATAGCTTTGTAGTTTGATTTGATTTTTTTAAATTATTTCTAAGAGAATTATCGATTATAATCAAAAATGTTCACATCATTAAACACCTCCGGATGTCTATTGATTCCTACAAATATTTGTCAAATGTTCCATATTTTGAAACGCACAATTAAACCCAGATCAAAGAAGTTTTAAACTTCACAAGGCCCTGATAGTACTTCAACAGTTCTTCTAAAGAGTTTCTAATTGATATTTAAAAAACAAATACAACAATGATTCCAAAACAAGACTAGAAGAAGCTTTGTTTTTGTGAAATACAATTTCAACCATTATTGTATCTTCGTTCTGCTTTTCTCCAGGAAAACGGACTTCCAACCTCTCTAAACATCCTGATTTTCAAAACTTTTACAATCTTCGATAAGTAATTAATTTATGTCTTGAGAAACGAAACCTCTCCTTTGTGGACAAATAATATCTTCTTCATTGAACTGAATGGTTTTCAGGCTGATCCTGAAAATAAATCTGTGGTAATAAGTTAAAAGAGCTTAAGTCAACGTAAGTGAAAACTTTTATTTTAATTTCACACTTTCCCGTTTGCTTACCTTTATTTGAGTCTGGGTCCCATAGCTTAACGACAAAATATAGCCGTTAAATTGAAAAACAAAAATCATAGTAGCTTATGTTCATAAGAACAAAAAATGCAATTTTTGTAATGGCTTAAGTCCTGAGATAAACTCTTATTCCTTGTAAAACCCAAATGAAAAGATATACTAACGCAATATCCAATCATTTGACTGCTTATATCGACATAAGCCGTTGTAAGAAATTGATTTTTAATAAAAGCCAGTTTTCTTAAGCTTAAGCTCATAAAACACCTTTTTTTTATTAGATTTGTGTTTATTTTATAACAAAAAAGTGATATGCATTTTAAGTCTAACACCAAAATTTTCTTAGTAATTACCAAAAAAGTTTTCAAAAACCAATTCGCAAAACTTTATTTGATCATACTGAAAAATGATACAAATTTACTTAAGCTGTTTTAACTTAATGGCACAGAAATATTGGTGTGTAGGAGGGACCCGTTTCGTTTCTCTACTTTTTTTCTATCTGCTGTAGGGACTTCTGTGGTCAAAATTTTTAATTCACTTATTTGGTGACTATATTAAACCAGCTTGAGTCAAAATAGCATTTTTGTCTGTGTATCTTTCCAAATTAAACAACAAGAATGCGTACAAAACAGATAATGTGTGTGACTTATGTACTTACTTATTTTAACAGTAGAGAAGCCAAATCCCTCTTCAGTTGCTGCATAAAATCAAATAACACAGTTTGGCAATCATCGCTTTCAGCCACAAATTGGTAAAATGATCACTCTGCCCAAACCAATTTATTGGTTGAACATGCATTTTGAGATAAAGAAACTTTCAAGTACCTGGATGTACAGGTACATATTCTAGAGTTTGTTCCTTCGGAAAGCTGATCTGTAATGATATTTAATAGTAAGGGTGGGTAGATCTGCAAAAGAACATTCATATTGATAATAAACTCGTACCATTTGGGCGTGCTGTTCAAAATTGTAACTTTCCATCGTGGTTTGGCATGAGAGTGCATTAATAATGAACAAAATATTTCACTCGAACGTCGTCTTAATGTTTCTTGCCTCACCGTGTTTTATCACTATTTTAATAAACAGTGCTCCAGCGAAATAGCCTGTTGCATTCCTCCCCTGAATTTCCACGTAACACACGCACCGCAAGGAATGCCCATCCATCAATATACCCTCGAACTCTAAAAAAATGTGGAGTGCTTTATCCGGCCCCATTTTTGTGCACCGGCATCTCCTTTTATCTCCTATCCACACTTCCTAAACGCTCGCACTGTGCTAACTCATATTAAGGGTATTAATAACCCCTTGTATGCGGACTCATCATAACAAAAAAAAAATATTTGACAGATGTCACTAAAACAAAATGGCCACCACAGACAGCCAAAAGCTACTAACATCAATTGAAAAACCCGCGCCAATTGAAACATTCTATAGATCAGGGGATATGGCATGGTCATACCTACTTACAAACAGTCCATAGTGGACCTCGGCCTCAATCAACAAACCCCGCCAGATAGGCCGGTCCCGAGCCAGTAGCCTCCAGTTGCGCACACTAAGTTGGTTGAGATCGCCCTCCACATGAACGCGCCACCTTAGATGGGGTCCTTCATTACTGCGTCGGGTTTCAGGTTTCGAATTGAAAACTTGGCAGCACGCCGCACCGTTTTGATCAGGTCATCATTGAACCAAATATCACCCGAAGAATCTTTCTCTCAAAGCACCCCAGCTTATTTTCATCTGATTGTGTCCGGTCCACGCTTCTGTCCAATAGAGCAGGACTTTTGCTTGGTCCCTTGAGAGATGGCTTTGCTTCTTAGATGCCTTCTAAGGCCGAAGAAAGTTCTGGCAAGAGTGATTTTTCGACGATTTGGACCCTTGGGTCTTTTCTAAAATCTGTCAAAGTGTGATAATTTGGACGACGGTTGACTACTCGCCTAAAACCACACTGATAGGGTCCAATCAGTCAGCATGATCATAATGCGCTCTTTAAACTGGGAATAAAATTATGAACACAGAACCAATTATAATTTCAAGGACAAAACACGCATGCAACTCATAACAAGTGTGTTTCTTTATTAGTTCACACCATAGTCTGAATTGTCAGAAAAAAATGTCTTGTGGTCGTGTTAAAAAATAATAAGAAGCGCACAGCATAAGCTCGGTTCAAAGATCCTTCAGACTGTCCTCGATATGCTTGAGGTATGTGCAAAGCTGTTCTCTTAATGCACAAATAAAAGGCCCAAATGAAAATCCAGAAAGGACATAAATATTAAAAATGCCCTTTACCACTGCTTGGACTGTGTTAGAAAGCTTAAAAAATAACGGCAATTATAAAATAGTCGCATTTATTGGAAAATCAAAGGACGAAATACCAAGCATTTTTGTGGGCTATATATTTAAGGAATAAGGGAATTTTGTTCTATAATTCTTTAATCCAAGCCACACATTATAGTGTTATCCTTTCTAATTGAATAAAATTCACCAGGCTACCGAATTTTGAGTGAACTTTAAAAACTCTTTTAAAACCCACATACACTCGAATAATTTATTCCTTAAAATTTATTATGTATGTAAATTTGTTCCAATAAAAAAAAAAAAAATAACAGCATGTGCAGTGCATCGCATCGTACATACATGTTCACGCTATTTTATCTGTACATGGGAAATAGAAAATAAAATAAATTGCATTTTACTTATACATGTCCGTATGTATAAGTCATATCTAGAGTTGTTTAAACAAACACGTTGACATGATACGTTGCCAAAGAAAATTGGGTCTCTGTGTTTCAATTATATTGTTTGTTTTTAGATATGTACATATTTTTTTTTTATCTTTTTTTATTTTCTTTTGTTGCACATTTTAATTATATAAAAAAAACACATAAGCAAGTTTTACCTTTGATCTTTTCGCTGAATTCATACACATGCAAACATTTAAATACTACCATACGTGTATGACAAATCCAATAAAATAATTTAACTCAAGCATTTTTTTTTTCAATGTCAAGGGGTGTTACAGCTATAAGTTACGAGTAGGTACTATGGAGGCTGACTTAAAAGCTAATTAAATGTTTTCATGGAATGATGATTTCCTTTAAGTGGAGTTCAAGTTAATTTACGTTTAATGTGCAGAAATCGTTTTATGTATGACATCAGAAGCAGGTTGAATAAATGGAAAATGAAAATTTAAAAAAAGCCCACATACGCCACAGTGACTCGATTTTTTTTTTTTAAGAAAATTACAAACAACACATTTTTTAGAAGGATGCGATAAATTAAAGAAACTTAACAAACGTTCAGTATTTGCAAGAGGGTATGCTTTTTTTTAAATGAACACTTCTTCACAACTAATTCAAGCGTTGCACTTAACTATCAAATTTTCATAGTCAAACCGTACCACAGGGCTTATGAACTGCACTCTGATCATGCTCTGAACGAACGAAAAAATTCAAATTCTTTGCTAACAAGTCGCAGACAAACAAGTAATGTCTTATATTTTATTTGTTCTTTTATAAAAGTATCTATCTAGAAAACTTTAAAGAAGAAAGAACAAATGTTATTAACTTTTAAACATGATAAATTAATGTTGTTGCAAATTTAACTCCAACTGGTTGCGTTTGAGTCAACCCAATTGACCTTATTTTCACATAAAAAGATTACAAACGGTTACGATTGAAGCAGAATTACTAGGGAGAAAGTCTTGTATATATTTAAATAACATACAATGCCCATCCATTTACAAAATCTTACTTCAGAAGCAAAATAGGCTTAAAAAAAACTACCTGTAACCTAGCCTGGACTGCAATTTTTCTATATTCCTATAATCCTTGGGATTTTTGTGATAAATATCACCCAAAACTTAATTCACTGTATCACCAAAATAACTATCCTTTCTTACTATTAATTCGATCCTTAACACTCGCACAGTGTTAATTCACGATAAGGGTATTAAAAACCCTTTGAGTGCTAGTACAATGGATAAAAAAAAACTATTTGATCATTATTTTAACCTTTAAAATTTATAAAAATAAAAGTTTCATATACGCCCGAGTGTCCCGAAAGCCAGAAAAGGAATTAATTTTGTTGAAATAAAAAAATATGCTCTTTTCAAGCTAATACCGAACGCTTATTTTAATGTAGACACAATTGACAAGGGGTAAACAAAAAACAAGCCAAGATGGAACAATTGAATAAGTTTCTATTATTTCATAATTAAGGTTTTGAATGTTGTTTGCCTTAACTCCTCTTGGGGCGCATTAAAATTCTCTCATCTATCCCGATTTGACTCAACTGGAATCAATTTAACGGACTTGTTCCCTATACTGTCGTCAGTTTTCCTCAGTGTATGGCCTATGAAACGCCATTTCTGTTTGATAACGGAATATCATCTTTCAGTTTATATTTCAAAATGCATACTTTCAAATAAAATTCTTTAGCTTATATGCCAAAGCACATTCTTCGCCTTGACATTCATTCTTTACAATTTATATAAGATAGAAGACAACACTTTCAAGCCCTACTGTTTAAAAATGTCACTATTATAAAGTTCTATACAACTTTCTTCTCGTGACATTTGAATCCATAAAAACACCCCGCTCCCTGATATGGGAAGTATGGTGGTGCAGGTGCATTTTGAGTGTTAAATTCGAAAAAGCTCTCGGCCAAATCACGCAATTTTCATTGAGAAAGAGAGAGAGAGGGAGAGTAGGCCGAAAAAAAGCTTGCCATATGAACTTTTTTTTAAATAAAAATAAAATAATAATAAAAAAAACTGCACCAATGGAATTGGAATTGAGTGACTCAACGAGTAACACACTACACAATGAGTGAAAATAAAAAATTAAAAAAAAAAATATCGAAAATTATTTAGAGTGGGACGGAGACTCAAGAGTGTAATTACAACACACACAACTCTAAACTGAACATGAGTGTACTTTCCTAGTCACTCTAGCCTAGAGTGTGTCGTCCAGATGTTGTGTAGTCTTTCATATTCTTTTGCTAAACCATTCTATCAAGTCATTTATCAGTCGTTTTGTTGAACGCAATGTTACGCGGTATAAAAATTCGAATTCGGAAAAACCAAAAACAGCGAAACGAAAAAATTTTTTTTTTCATTTTTGGTGTCGGATTCGTGTTTTGATTCTCACCTTTCTTTTCACGCGACAACTTCGACAGGAATTTTTGTTCTTCATTTTTTTTTTACTGTTCCGAATAGAAAAAAAATCGACTTAAAGAATTAGTAAATATGTAGTTTATTTTTTCTTTCTTCAAGCAAAGAAGAGGAACAGAGTTAAGATGGTTTTTGCCGTAAGACCAACGAACAAACGGAACTATATCATAGCCAACGTTTAGACCATCAGTGCTAATTTATTCATTGGATCAACAACAGCTCTTGAGATACTTCTTTCTACTACCTTAAGGCGAAAGGATTACTTAAAAAAAAGAAAAGATTTTCTTTTGGATTACAATTTACAATCCTTTCGCATGGAAACAATACTATAAAACGTGTGATGTAAAGTGGAAGTTTTTTTTTTTAATTTTTACTTTTAAATTCAAATTTGGTAACGGTTTTCCATGATTTATTTATATTTTAAAACCAAGCATTAACAGTGAAGCATTACAAACCTACGTTTAACGATTTTTTTTAAATTATATTTTTTGTAATAAGAAACATTACATCATGATTCATGACAGAAATAGTGTGATTCTAATAGCCCACTTCGTTTTGTCGTCGTCTCTCTATCGAATTCAATTATGCAACTCTTGAGAAATATTTTCAGTTTCAGTTGCAGTGTGATATTTTTGTGTTATGCACACGCACAGTAATGAACAAAAATAATGTAACGGTATACCTATATCTATTTGAATTACAAACACATTCAAATGCGCGTATATTGCAATATATGTATGCAACGAAATTGGTGGAAAAAGATTCTATTTAAAACAAAAAAAAAATCTTTTACCGTGTGTCTTATTGTTCGCGTAGTTTATTTTTTCTATCACCAGGGGGTGAACGCAAAGGGTGATGGTGGGCGCATCTATTTGCAAATTGCATAGTGTAAAATATACATGCAAAATAAATTCAAAAAGAAAAAAAAAACCTTCATCCAATAATAGTGTGGCATAAAGAGGGCATATTGGATAAAACACATGCACATGACAGAAGCTTTAACAAACCAAAAAAAATAAAAAAAAAAAAAAAACTGCCTCTAGTTAGTAACCACTTCTGTGAGGATGATGGTGACTAATATGGCAGAGCAGAGACAGTATAGTTGACGTTTGGGTGGTATGGTGTAGTGTGGTTTTGGTTTGGTGTGGTGAGGTGAGGTGAAATGTATTATCTGACAGGCAGTACTTACTAACCTACTATTTATCTATGTTTGAGGACGACATTGGGGTATAAAAAAAACAACTCGAGTCATATTTGTACAATGTACACTCACTACAGACAACAGGCCAGGCAGGCAGGCAGTTGTTGTTTAGGAGGAGGAAGTGTAATTGTGAATTTTTTAATATCTTAAATGTCAACTACATAGAAATAAATAATGTGTGACTGATGCAAAATATATTATAAAAAGGGGTCTTGCTCTCTCTCAAATAAATACTTTAGATAGATGGATTTTTTTTTTTTGTGGTGTGTGTTTTCCTCTAGACAAGTGGGAAGATAGGTAATATAATTTGTGAGTGACAACATTTAGGCTGGAGTTACATAGTTTCCCTGTTTTTTCAAACTGCATTACCATAACATGACACTTAATTTGTATTGTGTGCCGCCCTCGTTTTTTCATTTCTTTTGTGCAATCTGAGTTGTCACACCATAAAATAGTGTTGTAATGACAATTCCACCATAAAATTGAAGGCCGTTTCGGGTGACCTTGATTGAATGAAATATAAACTTGGGGGATTTTGCGGAAATTTACTATACACACGTGCATTGGAGTGTCTTTTTTTTTGTACGAGCATGTATTTGAGTGTGCAGTAAAATGCAGTCATAATGATTGCAATATTGCATAACAATATGATTCATATTGGAATGATGAGAGAGATGATTTGTTCGTTTTGTTTTTGTGATCTCTAACAAGTAACAAAAATTATTAAATTCGATATTAATCGGGAAATATGTTGGCACATACAGTTTTTTCTTTTTTATTTTATAAAAGTGTGTCATGGAAATTTTTGTGGCTAGATGCTCATACTCAGAGTATTTTTAAAGTAAAGTAGATGTAAAGTTCTTTGGGAGAGTGTTTGACATTTAAAATTTATATGTGATTTAATTCTGTTTTTTTTTTTTCACAAAATATGGGGTTTTCTAAAGTGTTGGTGCAGCCTATTGACGGGATAAGTGTTGCCAAGAGTCACAAATCTATATGAAAAATCATAAATTTAATTGAATTAATGCAGCTTTTCTTTTGGTCATCATCGTTGCACAATATTATTCGATGGCTAGGTTTTACTTGAGGTGTCACTTTATTTTAAAGTACCTATGCTGCTTCCAGAAAGAACTTATGGTTGTTTAGATTATTATGGAAAATCGTTCTATATTAATCTAAGAACCCTAATTAATCTAAGTGCTTTCTGCCAATAAACTAGAAAAAATTTAAACGTTTAACGTTACTTTTTGTCCTTTATTTCAACTCGAGTGAACAATAATTTGACAAGTCTTACAAATTACTTTATTTTCTTCTAGTTATATTTATTTTTTTCCATATCATACACATAAATGTATGAATTCGTTTTCAAAACATCCTCACTAACAAATTTCTTACACTTCATGTGTCGTATATTGGCACCCGACGTGGGGCAGCAACTAGGTATTTTTAAACCCAATCATCTTTGGTTGACGTTTTCATTAAAACCATTGCAACTGCAGAAATGTGTGTATTGGTACACCTTGATAGGATTTTATATTCAAAAAGACAATAGTATCTGGTCTAAGTCCTCTCGAACTTAATTGTAACCCATTCTATAGAAAAATATCTAGAAAGTTAAACCAAGCTAATTTTTATCTAAAGATTTAAGTCAATTAGTACGCAGCTCTAGTAAAGAAATCGTTTATCGCTTGGCACATTATTCCAGCTTGGTACAGTTTTCGACAGTTCGTTCAAGGGCTTAGCTTAAATGAGGAATCACGTGCATTGGGGTTAAGCTGCTCGTCTGATAATTTGTTTAAATTAACTAAATTTTAATAGCATTTTCAAGATTTTCGGACCACGCTCAATTGAGCTTTTGTTTGTCAAATGCCACAGATTACTTGATTTCAAAATTGAACTTGGAATCGAGTTAGGTTTTGGAGAGGTAAACTAAATTTAAGCTTCAATTCTGTACATGGTTTAGTTTATGAAATCTTATCTTTATAAGATATAAAAGCAATTAAATACCCATTCAAAATATAAAGTAGAGCAAGTATTTCAGTTCGTATTTGTAAAAATTCCTATTTCTGAAAATTGCTTCAAACTTTTATCAATGTAAAATTGCAAGTCACAATAAAAATAATAACCTTATAATTTATTACTATTACTTCTGCTGCAAAATATTAAAATAGTTCCAATAACATTTCATTTTTAGCAATGCCTTTATCCACACAAAAATTATAATTATCATGTGACACACTACATTCCACTACATATTTCTAAATTTTTGTTTTTGTAGTCTAAAATCATTTGCCCACGAAAAATCGTAGATAATAGTTTTGAAAATAAATAGTTAAACTTTATTTTGATTAATTAAATTTGTGTCAAAGAACTATATTGTCCTAACTCTTTTTAAATCGATTTGTAATCCTATGTTATGTATGTACATATTCGAGTATTTTTCCCTCCACTCTCACACAATATTCGATGTACTCGTAACAAGAACTATCAACACTATCATTTCTGGGTTGTGGAAATTTTTGAAAGCTGGCTGAAAGCCAACATCGAATAAGGACAAAAATGTCATTTTACTTTATAGAAAAGAAGAACTCATAAAAATACATTATTTGGTTCTATTCTATTCGGTCATGCTATTGACGTTATATTATAGTCACTTCACTATATGTGTGTGTGTATCTATAGTTATAGCAGGATATATGACTATTCTATTTAAATGCAGTGCAGATACTTTTGCCAAAAAGGGCATTTTATAACATTGAGCAATAGGTTGCCAAAACAAAACAAAACAAAATAAAGCATCAAAAAAGTTTTTGTTTTGTCTTTATTGGTTTTGAAATTTTTATTATTGTTAAACAGTATTTGTGTTCAACGTGGATATATATTCTTGTTCCAATATACTGAACATCATACTGCCACGTGGCGAAATGTTTTCAAAATATTTTGGTAAACAAAAAAAAAAAAACAAAAAAAAATTCAACAATAAATTGCTATTTAGGTGAATTTTGAATTGAATTGTTTCAGTTGAGCCCAGTCAATAATGTTTTGAGGATGCATTGACAAGAGATAGTTTTTTGTTTTCAATATAAATTATCAAGTGCCTGTAAATCAAATAGAAGATTTAAACAAACAATTTAGAAATACATAGTGAGTCTTTTTTTTATAAATATTTTTTAAATAATAAATAAATGATGTGAAATAGTCTCTTTATTGAATTCAATCAGTTTTTGTTGTGCTTGAAAAAGAACTTAAACCCATAACGCTTTATTTAAATAAAAATAGTTTGAACATTATGAAGAGTGTGCAAAACCCAAAAACCTTAATCGATGAACATGTATTAACGATTATTTTTAACGTTAAAGATTATTATTTAAAAGTCTGATATTTGTTTGCTAAAATATCACATGAAGCAAACAAGAATTTATGGATATGTGTTCTTTGTGTTTAAAAATCTAGAAATGCATTCATTTCACTACTTCTGCCTTTACAGTAGGGTAGTTTGCAATCAACTTACATAGGTACAAAATATTTTGAAGAATTTCAACTGTGTGTTCTCTTTTTTTTAATTAAATAAATTTTTTCATTGACTCATTGTGAAATTAATATAATTATTTACTACCAAGTTGCAAATACTAAAAAAGAAAATTATTTTATGTTAAAAGTGAAAAATGTATCGACTTATTTGATTGGTTTTAAAAGCCAATTCCGCGTTTACCTTTTAATGTGACAGTGCCTCAAATATTAACGCTTACCTTTGTTTTAACTTAGTTTTTACAAACGGTGTTCTTAATATTATTATTGGCATTACTTTGACTTAATACTTTTGGCTTCTGTTCACTTCGTGTGCAATCAAACAAATAATACGTTCCACAATATCTTCCACGAAATATTTTTCATTTCTCAACTTACTTCACATGGAAGCGACCAACGACACGAATGAACGAATATTCGTCTATTTTGAAGTTGAAGTTTATTCGTTGCGAACAACGAACGTCATGTCTTTCCATCACAATGTGGATGGTATGTGGAACGCGTATAGGGTTTCAAAATTCGTTAAAGTCAGATTGAAATTAGCGACGAACAACTTGTATTCATTAAAATTTCTTTTTTCTTCAATTAAAATGAAAATTTAAGCATCTCAACATTAGATTTAATGAGTTTCTATCATGTTGAAATAGTTTTTGTTGTAAAATATTGTTTAGAAGTATGAAAAATCTAATTTATTCGTCCATTCGTTGGTCGCTCTTATGTGAATAGTCCTTTAGAGCAGAAAAAGTTTTATGCAGAATGGAAACATCTGACTATTTTTATTTCTATAGTTTCAGAATAATAAGTGTGCAATGTTCACTTCATTTAAGTCCAATCTGTTTTCTGGGCTGTACGGAGGTGAATACAAAATGCGAAGAGAGAAACACTTTAAACATGAAAAATTTTATTGTGTACTTCTTCTCCAAATTACCATTTCAATGATATGACATTTATGCATAGATTTCACATTTAAACCAAATGAAATGATACCGAAAGTCATTCGCTTCACTCATGAATACTGTGAACTAACCAAAGTGGAACCCACAAAATGAATCAGATTTAATGCTTTCGATTAACTTAACAAAAAAAAAACTTATCAAGATAAGGACTAAAAAGTTCTTCAATAAAAGTTGTGATATCTTTTCAAGATTTCTTAGGAAATCGTATCAGTAAGTCTGTAAGCTGGCGATTAAAAAAACAAGAAGTTCTGATTAATTTTTGACAGAAACAAAGTGACAAAACATTTTTTTAACGGATGTCATTTGCACTAGATTTGTTGATTCATGTTAACAGTTGGCTGGCTGCTGGTTGACATTTCCGAAGTAGTTCGGATATATTCCGAATGATTAATCCAATAAATTGTTGAATTAATGGTGGAAGCCATTTTCTAATAAATAAATATTGTTTGTTTTACATACATACATAACCTACAAATAAGTATGTACAGACATATTTTCATACTTATTTTATCAAAAATAATCTCCTAATGTCCGAAATAATTTTGTATACCCATTATTTATAACTGTCGTCTGGGAGATATGATAACCCACCAAACGTACTTGAAAATGGAAATGGAAAAAAAATCCAATAATAAAATATAACTACAATAAAACCCAGCGTCCAAATTACTCATATGCAGCCACTGAATTGGTCACATAGATACTATATAATTTGTTATAGAAGGTAGTGTAGTTTAACCCAGTTTCTTAATTTAGAGCAATAGTATGACACACTATAAAAAGATAGATAAAGTCAAAAATATAAAATTAAATGAATCCACCACGCATACGAATGTTGTATGACGTTATAAAAATAATAAAAAAAAATTAGAGTTCAAATTCGGTCATTGGACTTTTTAAAAAAAGCATTCACAATAACCACATTCGTTGCGCTGCGTAAATGTGTTGGAGTTGGAACAGGTGATACATTCTTTTTATTTAAACAAATAAAAATGTTGATATGTTCGGCAACACGTGCTTTTTGAATTCGTTAATTTTTTTTTTATTCGATATCAACAGAAATGTTAAAGAACTGCGAATAAAGTTATTGTAAATTATATTAACCCTTTTATTATGTCTTCGTAGAATGACACAGTCGGTACAGAAGTTTTAATAACCCAAAATGGCTGTAACTTATACAGCATTATGACATTTCAAAACTTCAACTCTTAATGCATAATTTTGATTGATATTTTTAAGCTTCCTAAGTCGATACATTCTTTTTTTTTTTAAGTGATATTAACTTTCAGTTAGTTCATGGTAAACCACTTTAATGTTTGTAATTAAGATGTACGAATTAGTGTTGTTAGAAAAACCTGCGTGTAGCACACTATTTAGTGTTCAAGTCATGTTTGTAGGATTTTAATTATTGTTTTAGCTCTGGCATCTTTGAACGCTGTAATTGAATGAACATGTGTGTCGGGCTAGATATTTTTATAAAGAAAATATAACTTCAACGTGCACTTGTAGCATAGTGTAGTTGATACTAGTATACTTATGTCGCACGATGAACTTATTCTTTTGAACTAAATTCCAATGTTTGTGTTAATTCATATGTAATTGCCGACATTTTAGCCTAATTTTTGAGTAATGTTGTGTGACATGGGCTTATTTCACAATTTCCTTTTTTTTTTTTTTTTTTTTGCTTTTTTGTAGAGAAGGTAATTTTATGTCGTTAAGAAAATATGTAGGTGAAAGTGAAGTACAGAGAGAGTCGACTCAACCCTTCAACATTTCTGCATTTAGAAAAAAAAAATGTGTAAAGGACATTACAAATTAAGTCATTGCAACAGTTGTTTCTTGCAGAATAATGCCATTTACTGGTTATTCTTGGAAAAGGTAATTTTAATGTCCTTGAAGAAATATTTGTTCTGCAGCTAGAGTGATTGAGTTTGAATGAAATTATTTTTTTTTTTTTGCATTTTTTGAGTTGTTGTGCAAAACATCATAAATGAAATTACTTACGCCTCATGACTCATTCAGATACTAAAAACGTTTTATTTAATATATTTAAAATTTATATCTTGTAAAAATAAGTGAACTTCTCTTTCAAAACAAAATTCCATTACAAAAGTGGACATGTCAAATTTATTCCACAACTTTAATTAAAAAAAAACTATCTCTCCCGCTTCTCAAAACTGTTTACTAGTGGCGTAGTCCACCTAACCTACTGGCTCAAGCCTAGTGCACAGGTTGAATAAAAATTAAATTTAAATAAAATAATTTCAAAAAAGGAGACATTTTCCAACTGATTTTTTCCTGGTTTTCAAAGTCTATGGCGACAAAAATTTGTGGGACGTGTTCTTACTTTATCTAAGACTTACATTTACAGAGGAAAACGTGAAAAAGTATGCGAAAAATTTTAATAAAATAGAACCGTTTAATCTCAAAAAAGATCATACAAAATGAGGAGTTATTTTAAAGTGTAGTTGCATGGTGTGAAAAAAATATGAAGTGGAAGATGTTGTGGAACGTATTCGTTTTCATTTGTCTGAAAGTTAGTGCAGTAAGCAAAAGTACCAAAGCGATATTTAAATCTTAATGTTCTTTTTATAGACATTAATTCACAATTGAGTTTCTTGAGGTGTACATTATAGCAGAATCTACATTACATATTTAATTTTCCATTATTACTTTACTTCTTCATCGGCAGCTTAATTCTGTCTCCAGTTTTCATTTTAAAATGTTTACAAAACTGTCATGACAAAAGGTTTGTTCGATGTAGACACTATCCAAACACTTACTGAAGCATTTAATGTGACAGCTTGATATTCTTCCACAGTTTCATCGCATTGCGTTCAATGACGGATCACTTGTTAGGCACAAACTCACTAAAGTTTTGTTCATAGGGAGGAAGCAGAACTGTCACTTAAATGAAACACAGTTGACAAATAAGAAAAATATTGGGTTGAAGTCAGAAAAAATGAATTTTTAAATATAATACTTTTGTAGATAAGTATTTTTTCTTAAAATCAGTCAATTCCTTAATCAATATAAAAGGATTAAAAAACAAACAAAAATTAATAGAAGAACACAAAGAACGCATTAACAATAGTGTAAGAAGCAGTTTAATGAATTACCAAAAAAAAACCAAAGAAAAGCGAATTTTGAAAAAATCTATTTTCAGAATTTTGTTCTACTGTCAGTTTGGTTTTGAAAGTAGTTATGTATGTTTTATAACAGATCACATTGTTTCGTCAAGTTTTTAATTAGTTTTGCTTACGGATGGAATTTAAACACAATCTCTCCCCTTTTCATGGATGAAACTTTGACAGCTAATGCACAAACCAAAATGACGTTCAGCTTTGACAGATACTTCCGTGCACTTCCCTTCACTAAGTTTAACGTATTCATTTGACAGGATCGTTTTATTTGCTTTTAACCAACATCCATTTGCTTACATGCATACATTATTATCCACAAAAATGTATTTGGTTTAATTGCATAACTCTCAGCAGAGATAACAATAAAACAAAACTTATACGTGATGTAGTGTCAAATCCGAGAACTGTGTCGATTGTGATTGATGCCTTTTAAAATACTTACTTCATAGCTCATAATTGATTTGGGTACTTTTTTAAATAAAACACAAGCTTCATAATGTCTGTGTGTATTAAATTACATTGGAACTTTTCATCAAACGCTTTTTTGACATCCAGGTGTGCACTATCTACTCCATTCCAGTCGACCTATATATATGCATTTCAAAAACAAAACCATCTGTTCTTTGTTCTAATAATAAAGTTTTGTTAATCTATCACTTTGACATGGCTTTGCTATTTGGGGCTTCCATTTCTGTTCTTAGCTGATTTAAATATTATAATTATTATCGAATGGCATCAATCGGTCATAAAATAATAGAAACATTTTAAAATACAAAACAAAAAAGTTCAACGTCCATGAAAAGAAGAGACGTCAAAATGTCATTTGTCTTATCGCTCTTAGACGAGACGCGTCAAAGATGCGTTGTAGAATTTTGTAGAATGAAAACCTTGTGGGATTTTTCACCCCGCAAAATTTTAATTGTTTCTATTTTTAATGTTGAATATCATTCATATTGTGTTATAAAAATAAGACAAACAAAACTCTCATTATCTTCCTACTTCACATAATGCTTCTCTTAGAATCAATCATTAAGCTGGAAACACAATCATATTCACTTATTGATAGATAGAAAAAAGAAAACATGTCTTTCCGTTTCGTTTCAATGCACATTTTTCTTCCACTTTTCGCGGTTTAAGTTAAAATATAGTTTTAACAATAGCAATTATTATGTTATATATGAAAAATGCTTCACTGTTTTTGCTTGAAAAAAAAGTTACATAGATTTCCATACGATAATAAAAATCAAGAGCTGTTGTTGAAAGGTTAGTAAATTTTTAAATTAAAAGTTTGTAGTCTTCGAAACGTTGTGATATATCTAATATCTGTGTCTTCAAGAGAAACAACAAAATCAATAACAACAACAACAACAATTTTCGAAGTTTTGGAGTGCGTGTCAGGTGTGCATTTACATTGTTTAATTTGTATAGGTTGTAAATGCACTATCTGGTACGACATTCCATGACACACAATCTTCTATAAAATAATATACTTAAATGAAACAACAACAAAAATAAAAATTAAATCATTTTAAAGTGAAAATATACCTACTAAGTTTTAATCGCAGAATTTTTTATTTTTATTATTTTAATTAAGTGATTTTTGTATACATATTTTTAAGTTTAAAGATTTTATATGTACTGACTTGATTTATGATGATAAATAAAATAAATATGATATGGAAAAGTGTTTTCTGTTTTAATATAATTCTTATTTATATTAACTTTAGTACTATTTTTAGCATTGCCGATTTTTGTAAGGAAACCAGTTTTATTGGCACTTTTTTCGACTGGTATCACAACTCTCCGCCTTTGGACTGCTTATTTTGCATTGAAAACTTAAATGTTAGTGAGTGGAAAGACTGAATGCAGTTCGTAATATCCTACAACTAAAACGTCATTTCTTGAAATACTACATAACCTGCAAAATTATCGACTTCGCTCACACTTCATAATTTTCAATTTTCACCAAAAAATAATTAACATTCCACAGCTTTTAATAGTCAAACAGAAAACTTAGTTAACAAATTACTGTCATAAGTTTCCACTTCATGGAGTATTTTCCCCAAGAGGTTGCAATAAAATTGTGGAAACAAAAGTTAAGTGTGAAAAACATTGTGGAACGTTAATTCGTGGAACGCGTTCCAATTCACTGTAACTTAGTACGTGTGAAAATTAAACCTTCATGTAAAATTTTCTTTTTCTCTATCGACGCACAATGCGCTACTTAAAATCTGGCGTTAAAAAACTTGTCGAACATAAGTGTTCATTTTCCTTCTCATAAATGAGTACTAAGCCTTAAGCTTAATATACAAAAATTATATAAGTGAATTTAATAAAATTATTGAATTAATGTCATCTCTATTGCGCTACTAATCCCCGCAATGCCGTTTATTGTTCGTGACAAATAAAAGAAAATTCCATGTGAACGAAACTGGAATCAAACTTCAAACGTCAAACGTCAAACGTCATTCGTGAAACGGTGGATCGTCGCTCTTAAAAACTAACAGACCTGAAATTTCTGAACTTTAATCCCATTTATGTAACAAGCATTTTTTTTGTGCAAAGAGAAGGGCAACTTTACTTTTAAGAAACTTTTTATTTTGTGTAATTGCAACAAAATATTCATTCTGAGCACATTTGGAAAAAAAAACTATTGGCATCTAAAGTAGCTTAGTTAGTAGGAAGATTGACTTAAAATGTTCGGAGGGGTAGGACCATATAATAGCATTATCTCGAAGTCATCAACGAAAAATGATTTGCTGAGGTTTATAGAGAGGCCTTCAATTGGATCTCACCAGTTCTGCTCCCTAGAAAACAAGACAGGCAATGAGTGGAATATTGGCTATGTGGTACTTTCATTTTGTGTCTTATATGAAATTCACGATGCTTCTCACTAGCATGCTCGAGACATTTTTCACTTCATTAAAAAAAACTCTTTACTTCTGCGGGAGAAGTGCTCTTCTTGTGTAGGCAATAACTCAGTTTTCACATTTGTGACGCTTTACAATATTAAAAAGTTTAATTGTTAATTGTGGGTCCTGAACTGCTTCGATCTGCTTTTCCAAGAGAAAATCAATGATCCTCCTTAATTTGGACAGAACTGAATTATCTATGTTGTATATATTAATTGAAAGGATAATGGATACCAACTTAGTAAGGGCTCACATACGAAAAATGTGCAACTTGCCAAAGCTTCATCCTTTTTAGCCGATTGTTTTGATCTCTTAAAATAAAAAAAAACTAACATTTTTTTAATCCAATTCTTTGATTCTCAAAAACTGTTCCGTCAATTTCTATAAATTTTTCGAAGTACCACTGAAGTAATTTTATTTCATTAATTAAACAAATTGTTTCTTGTGATAGTTTTGGCTGACCGTAAGTCAAATGTCATACAAAGCAACATCTAATATTTTAAGCCTAAAACTCACCCTTAGCGAAATGAAAATCGAATACGTTCCATTATGTTTTCCACTCAATGTATAACCAAATATGAAAATCTCAAGGGTCGTGAAAAAATTTTACATTTTACAACCCTACAACTAGTGATTTTATATTTCACGGCTGGTGTACGCCAAAAGAAAATTAATAGTCATCGGCAAGGAATCGCTGAACATCTGATTTGGAGTGAATGTTCCAAAATGAAGTGGAAAAGTTGACTTTGCCGATTGTATGCACAATAGTAGGTCATCCTCGGATCCAAATTTGTTCGTGTTTTGCATAAACAAATCTAAGGCGTGGTACAAGAGTGGTTTAAGAGTTAATCCACCGATTTCCACTAAACCGCTGCTGCGCAAATGGTACTTAGTTGCAAGAACAACTTAAATGCTATATCTTAAGCTGACTGACGGATGGGAAAATATAAAGGAGTATTTAGATGAAGCGACCAGCGAATGCACGATTTAATGTAATTTTAAGCCCTTATACAGCTTATTTCTTTTCTAAATCCAAGTCAACCGACAAAGATTGAATTTTAAAATGTGATTGTGTAATACAATATGCAATTCAATTTTTTAAATAAGTTAAATTGTTTAAAATTAACTGTTCACCGCGAACTACAAAATATTTGCTACTAACTGTCAAACACTCACATAAAGAAGTCACTTATGTTTTCTCCCATGGGATGCGTTCATTTTAGATCAAAACTAAAACTAAGTTTAGATGGTTGTTGTCAATGATTTCAACGTCGTTTCATTTGCATTAATACCCAATGTTATATTCGGCCTTAAAATAACAGTTCCATTTTCTTACCAGTCTTTGTTTTAAATTGTCTACACTTCCATATTTATGTCAGTTTTAAAGACCTGGTAAAATTCGACCAACATTTTTGTAATGTTAACTTAAAATATGACCTACTGACGTTTTCCTAATCAATGCGAAGGGTCTACATTCAGTTCAATGTTTCATCACCTTTAGAATGACATTACAGTTCAGTTCTTCAATCTTAATACTGATTAATCAACCTAAGAAAATTTTATTTATTCAAGGCTTAAGCCACGTCATTGGACTGCATAACTCTGCCATATTATTTGGTCTGTACAAACTGTTTTAAAACTTCAAATTTTAGAGACTAATTCGTAAATATAAGGTCGGATAAATTTCCTCTTCACATTTGAAAAGAGTATATAGGTGCGTAAATTATTTAATCAAACGAATTTTAATAACATTTTTAAAAATACATGTTACGTTAATCAAACGTTTAGACATTTCAAAATGGCCAACAATACTGAGTAAAATGCAAAATGACAGACGTCACTCTCAATTATAACAATGGAAAATCCAATGCATTTCTTGATGGACCTTTTTAAAAATGCACTTAGAAGATTCTGAAACTCGACCAAAACCCATTTTAATACCTCTGAGGTGACAATATATCAAAAGGTCCTACTACGGTACATCTTCAATAAGAAAAAAGATTAACTTCTCAGTCAGTCTTGTTTACTACAAATAATGAGCTTATTAAAAATATCGACAAATACTACCTGGTCAAGTCGTATAGAAACTTAAAAATTGATTTGGAAATGCGATTCTAATTAAAAAGTAAACTAGGTCACCAGCTGGCATATTGGCAGGAGAGTTCCATGGCGGTGATATCTAGGTTGAACAAATAAACAAAAATCAATAACCCTGCTTAAATTTAAGAAATTCAGCTGGTATATGTAGGTAAAAAAAGCTCAAATCAAAACAAAAACAAATATGAAAGGGTGGTTCACAAAAGCAAACTTATCATATAAGGGCTTTAGACGAAGGACAAGACAGTAATTTGTTGTCATACCTGTCAGAATAATGGGACAGGACAATCAAATATTTGATTCAGGCAACTGACGATTTCTTAGAAATTATTATAAGATTTTTGCTTACCAAGTTTATATATAAAAAATTGTCTAAGTGGTTTTGTACAACACAAAATTTTTATGTTCAATCAGCCCATTAAGATCCTATCGATTGCAACTCTAACTTTCCACCTTCATTAATCGAGCGTTTGCGCCACCTTGCCGATTATTTGTACTTGCAAGAAAAACATATTTAATTCCAACCTGAACTACTGTTACCTTTTCAGTAATTCAGGTCCGGAATTTATTTTTAGGGCCATGGAGCCTGTGTCTTGCTGATCGTGCCTTATTGAGAATATGTTTAAAGTCTTTTTATTTGTGGGAAGACTTGTGCCTCAAGAAACAAATAACTCAAGCAAAACGAAATCGAACGATCTAACAATAATGTCGATTTTTGTTTGTCTCTTTTTTTCCGGCCCTGGATGGTATTTTGTAAACATTTTTTTAATTTGGATGGAACTATGTATAAAAAAGTCAAAGCAAAGTTTTTCACTGTAAAACCACTCACTGATTGCCTGACACTGTGGCCTGTCGAGACTTAATCGGGTTCTGGATGATCTCAATCATAGATTTATCAGCTAAAGACTCTATTGAAAGTTTGTCATACTGCATTCGTTAACAGATAAGCTTGGCTCACTTGAAAATTTATAAAAAGGATATTCTCTAATTCCTCAAAGATACCTGGAAAAATCTACCAATACCTACTACTAACAGAGTGATTTCTGAGAACATAGGGCATTTATTTTACACCAATAGTTATCCTTTCCTTCAATCGACGATATAGGATAAAAACATTGGACATACCAAAAACCTTACTGTAGAAAGATTCGTATTCCAAATTATAGTTGACAAATAAGGGGCCACCCTGTAGAGCAACATAAATTTATTGTTTGTATTGAAAGCTGCGGAATTCGCGATTTAGATGAATTTTTGGTAAGTATGTATGTATGTGTAACTTTGAACATCAAGATCTTTAAATCATTTATAAGCTTTTACAATTCGGAAACGATCAATCCACAAAACAAAACAAAACTTTAATAAATTTTATTTGGATATTATTTGAATATATTGGCTATGCGCTTTGGCAGTGTGGTTAGCTGGTTGTGTGGAAATAAATTCACAGCCACTATCTACCCTGCCGCGGCGATAAGCTCTATCAACACTGCACAATATTAAAAGAAGTATTATAATTTATTACAGGCCTATTGTTTTTATTAATATATTTGCAAACAAACTTAAGCCACAAGGGGTGAGTATGAGTAACACTGTTATCCTCATATATCAGTTAGAGTATTTCTGCACATTTTCCCCCACCTACGGAATAAATACATAAATAATGTAGACTGACGTAAATTGGGTTTTTGAAAGGATATTTACAAATTGTTATTAATTAACTTACCCATATTATACTAATTTTCATCAGGTGGAAATGAGATAATTTCGAAATTTGAAATGGGATATGAGATAATTTGAAATCGAATTTTGAAATTTGTGACATAATCACCACATTTGCCCTAATGGAAACTTAGTATTACTGATTATTTTAATGCTTATGGGCCTGAATCAAAAAAGTGTTTTAACCGCTCTTCCAACGTAAATTTGTTGCAGGTATACGCAAATAAAGTCAGAAGAGTTAGTTTGTTTTTAATAAAGAATGCAGCACGATTGACGCAGAAAAATCAACTTCAAAACAAAAACAAAATTTAAAGTATTTGTTTAACTCTGTGTTGTGTTGTTTGGAGAAAATACATTATTTTGATTTTGAGTTTTTTTTAGTTTAGTAGTCCTTAAAATCTTGGAAATAGTATTCCCTTTAGAAAATAAATAATGATATAATGTTAGTTGATCATGCCGTTATAAAATACAATGCACTCAGTATACCTGTTAGTTCTGTGCATTATGAAACCAATTGAATGTCAAGAAATTCTTACAGCTACGTTGTGATCACTGCACAAATAGAACTAAACTTTTCATTGGCCCCTCAGGTCAGACTGACTGCACAAGACTTTTTTGTATAGGGTTATGTCAAGCAGAAGATGTACAAAACGAAACCCAGAAATTTTACTGAATTGAAGCAGTCCATTAAGACAATAATTGAGGCGATCCCAATAAACAATTTTCTGATCAGGTGCCACATATGAATGGGAATTTTTTGATCTTTGATTTGAAGTCAAATAAACGTTAAATACAAAAACAAAGTATGTGTATATGTTGATTTTGTTTCATCGTTTAGTATTTTAAATTTGTGAACGCTAGTCCGGACAAAATAGACAAAAAAATAGTGCTAGGTTTGCAAAAATTCGCATAAAGCTGAAAATTGGTACAGACGTATACAAACACCTCGCACTAGTTTCCGTCTATAAGAAGAAATAAGCTGAATTTTTTTGGAATTTTTTTTAGCAAATTCTGAAAAATTACCTGTTTTTCGAAGAGCTATATCTCGGTAAAGAATAAACATACAAAAATTTTGGTACCGACAAGATTGTAGAAAATTTGACGTTCTACTATAAAATGGAAATTTTTTTGCTATAGAACGTAAGGAAAAAAAGTTACTGAGGAAAAACCGTTGCAAGGTCGAACATTTTGCAGTGACCCCTTTCCCCTCCCCCACCTCTTTTTCCGTAAGGCCCTCGAGGTCCAAAACTTCGTAAAACATTTATTAACTATCCTTGAACAATATTTGATAGTTTCATTAGCTTCCGACCTTTTTCCACCTTCCACCCACTTTTCCAACCTGTCGACTAAATTTATGCATTGTGGCATATATGAGCATATCATGAAGAACATGACTCCTTCAAGTTTTAAAATCACGATGTCTTCGTTATTCGTTATTCTTACAAAAAAATGATTTTAACAAGTTTTGTAGATAATTTCATGGTCTACAACTTTGTCTCATGTATTTTTATGATAAAACCTACCGTTTGCCAGAAAATTGTAAAAACCATTTATTTGACCTTTTGACCTTGAATAACTTCTAACGCACCAGTCGGATCGATGGGGATGTTGCTTAATTTATTTGAAATGGTGTTCCCAACGTCTGTATCAATTTTCAGCTTTATGCGAATTTTTGCAAACCGAAATGTCTATTTTGACCGGACTACGCTATAGATTTCATTTATATGAAGTACTGCATACGTACATATGTGTAGGTAGGTATTCCAAAAATATTTACTTCGAAAAGCTTTTGCAAAATAACACTTTTTGATAGAATTGGGGGTAGAAGGTGGAAGATGGAACATGGTAGATGGTAGAAGATGGTAGACGGTAGATATGGTAGATGGAAGATGACAGGAGATGGTAGGTGGTATATGGTGAATGGTAGAAGATGGTAGAAGACGATAATTTTGAATGATAACCAACCCTCAACCTCCCAACCACCACCGCAATGACAAAACCAAACACCCACAATTTTTGATGAAATGGGCTAAAAGAAAAAAGATTGGATCCGGTTTTAAAACATCTTAATGTTTTGATAAGTTTAACGTACTTCAATGCTTTATAACAAGCTGTTATAAACAGGTATTCTATTTTTTTAGTATAATACACTCGGGCGTATTTAAAATAAACTATCTATCATCGTTTATATCACAGCGATATCTGCTCGGAAGGGCAGAACAACGTCTGCCGAGACAGCTTGTTTAAAATAAAATTTAATTTTCTATCCAATAAAAAAAAATTAAATACATCGATTAAGAAAAAGTTATTTAAATTTTCTTATTGTAGCACAATTAGTTCGCCACCCTGTACAACAGTTGCAGAAAGATGAATTATACTCTATGTCGCAACTATAGCTTCACTATTTAATTAATTATAAAATTTCCGAGCGGAAAACATAATTATTGTATTATACATATAATGAACAAATGTTTAAGAATATATTATAGCACATAAATTTCATTTTGTCATACATTATGTTCCATTCTTTCTGCACCATATTTTTGTATAATGGATATAAATGAGGGTTTTCGTTTCGGAATTAATTTTACTTGCGATTATTGGTGCAAACAAAAATTGAGGTAACAACAACATTATTACATTACAATGATGGAGAACTCGAAAAACTTGGGTCTGGAAATTCCGTTCGTATGTCTGTCTGTCTGTTCGCACCTCTAAAGCCTGAACGGATGGGCCGATTCGTTTAAAATTTATTATTTAGTAATTATTTGGACGTATTTTTAATTTTTCCTCTAGGCCCAAAAATAACGGTACCTGCCATACAGTCGTGAAGAGGAAAATTGATTTTATCGAAAACGGCTCCAACAATTTTGATAGAACTTTTTTTTAAGTCAGTCTATCTTTTGGTTAGAAAAGATTTTTCGGAATTTGTTTTATAACGTTACCTCTCAAATCAAGTTTCCTGGTAAACTATACATCCGAGTTCAATAAAATTTTTGGACACTGGAAGTCATTTATGGACCTATTGATATAGAAAAATTTCCCAAAACATTTTTTTTAATTTGTAATAATGTTTTTTTTTTCTTTAATTTTAGTTTTCGAAATATGTTGGAACGGGTAGGTGTATTGAATTTTGTTTACATTATTTTCTCAGATGCACTGTACAAATTGCCATATAACTCGAACAAATTTCAAAATATATTTTCTAATTTTTTTTTGAAAAATAACCTTTTTTAAAAAAAAAACTAGAACAATTTATATCGATTTTATTACGATTTTTTTTTTCCTTGCAATGAAATATTATTGCATACGTAGTTTTTGCAAAGAAAACTTTTTAAATCTTAAAAGAAATTATAGACTTTACATACCTGTATATTTTTTTCTTTTTTTCAAAAATATATACCGATTATCTAGCATAAGAGCAAGATCGTGCGACCCAGTCGTGCATTTTATTTTTATTGTATTTACTTTTAATTAAATTTAAAAAAAAAACTACGACTTTTTTCATGTAACAGATTGATACATCCTGATGCTGCAATGGACATAATTACTGTACTGTACCTAATTCAATGTGTGGTAGGTACTTCAAAACTAAGAAAAATAACGACGTAATGGCTTTCATATTTGTTCCCCAGGATTAAATATTTGGATTGGAAAAACGTAAATGTAATTAATAAGGCTATAGTGACCAGACGTCCCGCACTTGAAATGATGACCACATCATCAATTGTCACACAGATACCCACATATTCGAGTTCGCCACGCGAATTCCCTCAAGTTAAAACGCAAAACGGCAAATTAGGACTTTAATAGACATGTTAAAATTTTGCATTTAGTTTTTTCCAGCATTGGCGCGAAACATGGACTTTAAAGATGATATAAAACTAAGCCTTTTAGAATTTGTGTCTGGAGAAATCGCCTTTAACGACAATGTCTATATAAACTTAAATACACATCTGATAACAGTATTTATATTTTTAATTTTAATGCAAATTTTAAATACAAAACTAAATAAAATATTTTTGTTATAAATCTTATAATATAATTTTATAATAAATAAAAAAATAGAGTTAATTTCTACTTTCAATTTAATACGAATGAATCCGTAAAAAGGAGAAAGTAAATAAGGAAGGTTTGTATGTTATGTACAATATATAAGTTCTAATACAAAAATAAATTGCTAAATGTGCTTCTACCCGCAAAACTCGAGAGCGCCTGGACCAATTTGGGATATTCTTTTTTTCAAACATTCGTTTTAGTCCGACGCAGGCTCCAATAAAGAGAAAAATTGAAAAAAACCCATAATTTATGTCCGTCTGTCAAAAAAGTTTTTTCCAAATAGTTAAATAGGTAGATAATTGAAAACTGGCCCTTCATTATCGTGTAAGCTGTATGGTATCATTGAAAAGGCGAAACAATAACATATTAAAACCCATTGGTGTTGATGATAAAGCTAAAAATGTGCAAACAAAATGCAAAAAAAAAAAAATGCACGACTGGGTCGCACGTACTTGCTCTTTTGGTGCAATAAAAACAACTCATTTTTGAAAAATTTGGTAAAACCTAAAAAATGTTGACTAAAACTGGAAAAACCGATATACGGGAGCTAACGTGAAGAAACCTTTAATATTTAAAATTAAGATGTCGTCTTTTGGGAGTTATAAATGATACAAATGTCCACTTATGGCCAGATTAATAATACTGTTAAAACCAATTTCCGCTATTATCATGTGTAGCCAAAAACTAAAAATGCAGTTTTCTTTGAAGTGAAGTATTCTATGTATGTTAAGTACAAAGTTTCATAAAAATCATAGGAGTTTTTTTTTGAGTAAATTATAAAACCGAAAAAATTGGCCAAAACCTAGTGGCTCTTTGTATTCACGACTGGGTCGCACGAACTTGCTCGAATGTGTGACAGTGGTTTAGGGGCTTGAGATTTTGATAAAAATAAAAAATTTGAGATGAAAAAAAAGTACGCCATTTTATTTCTTGGATAAATTTATAAAAATCTGTGGAGCGGTTTTTGAGAAAAAAAGTTTTTTTTGAAAAACTTTTTGAAAATTTTTTTTTAAAAAAATTCAAAAACCCCAGTTTATAGGTATTCAGCAAATACATTTATTTAAAATTTTTAGAAAAAAATGTAATAAGCAGTTTTCAAAATATTAATTTTTTTAAATTTTTTTTTAAATGCTTGTAAAAATACAAAAAAATATTTTTCAAAAATATTGGTATGCAATACAAATTGACCTACCTACAGCTATATGTGTGTAAAATTTCAAAGAATCGATTGAGTCGTTTCCGAGATAGTCGAAAGCAAAAAAAACGGTCCTATGGAAAGTACCGTTCTTATCCATTTTTTAAAACTTTTTTTCAGCCATATGATTGGTCGTACCTAAAAAGCAACACTGGTTTTTTTAAATCGAAATCGTTAGAGCCGTTTTTGAGAAAAATAAGATTTAACGTAACGGTTGTATGGCAGGTACCGTTATTTTTTGAGCTAAAAAAAAAAAAATGAAATTTCCCCTCTGTACAATACCTAAAAAAGTCTATATACCAAGTTTGAAGCAATTCATCTTTTTTCGTCTTCGCTATCATCGTAATGTCATGTTTGATTGTTATCTCAAAACGTTTTTTTTTTCGACGAATGCATAACTCAAGTAAAAATCTTCGACTGCAATATATCAAGTTTGAAGAAAATCCGTCAAGCGGTTTAGGCACATCCGCACACCCGCACAGACAGACCGACGGACGGTATGGCGAAAACTACTTTTTTGGGCTTCTCTATCATCGTTATGTCATGTTTGGTTAAAACCTCGATTTTTTTTCTCCACGAAACCAATACTTGTCCTATAGAGCAAGTAGAAATATGAATATCGCTTAAATTGATCTATTAATTAACTACATTAAATAAATTTTTTAATCGCGGTTTGAATATTTTTCGAAGCCAACATTTTGAATGGAAAATTCCGTTGCGAAAATTTTTTGCTCATCCTTAAATGCATTGTGTGTATATTGTATTGCATATGTAAAACTTGGCTTGATCACACAATGCCCAATCAAATCCAATTCAATCAATTTTCCGACCAGTAACTATGCAGTTTATTATTTGGTTTTAGATTCTTTAAGAGTAAATGTTGTTATGAAAGAAAATTTACTTCGTGGACACTCCTGGTCTGGTGGCACAGACCAATTTGTTTGATATCTTTGATTTTAGTATCAATTCGCTCACACAACTAAATTGCACTCGCACTTGCTTCATCTAGCATTGCAGCGACATTGCTTGCCCATTTAAGCGCTAAAGTTGCCGTTGAATATGCAAAACATTGAGACTCAAATCTGCAACATTTCGAACAATTCTGCAGTGGCAAAGGTTTTGCAGCAGTCTAAATTGCTTGTGATCCCACACTGCACGATGGCACAGAAAAAAATTTTGCAGGCTTTAAAAAGAACCATGCAAGATCTGAGAAACAATCGATGATTTTGTTAGCTGGAGAATTTCGTCAAGCATTGCCAGTGATTCCACGATCAACGGCAGCTGATTAACTTAATGCAAGCTTAAGGTCCCCGTTTTGCTGAAACACGTCAAGATACTAAGTTTAAGTAAGAATATGAGTATTGAGTTCTAGAATGATCCATCTGGAAAAATATTTTCAAAACAACTTACTGACATAGAGAATGGCAAATTTCGTCTATATAAAGGCGTTACAATAAAACTATGTACATATACAGTGGACATCCAGTTTAACGAATACCTGATAGGTATAGCGATATAACGAACGCTTTTTAAATTTACATTAACATCCCTAAATAGCGAACGATAGTCAATAATTTTCTATCCGATATAACGAACGCATAAACAAATTGACTTAAAATGTGTTCTTGTTGCGATTGTGATTTGTACATCTGTTCTTATGTCAACACGAAAGTTTATTCTTGTACATATGTGTGTGGCCGAAAGGGTTCAGGAGTTTTTTTTTACAAAATAAGTCAATTTTTCAGAAAAGTGCCCCTCCTGGCTAAACGGGGGGGAATAGACCCCCCCCTCCTATACGATTTTTTTCTTGTCTCAACTCAACCTACACGCTCTAGCTTTTTGGCACAACGCTCGTGAATCACCCTGTATCCGGTCAAAATAGCCAAAAATAAAATGTACGACTGGGTCGCACGAACTTGCTCTAATGAGTGACAGTGGTTTAAGGGCTTGAGATTTTGATAAAAATAAAATTTTCAAAATTCTTAAATAAATACTTAAACTAATTTCAGCTTAAAAAAAAGTACGCCATTTTATTTCTCGGATAAATTTGAATTTATGAGAATAAATTTATAAAAATCTGTGGAGCGGTTTTTGAGAAAAAAAGTTTTTTTGAAAAACTTTTTGAAAAAATTTTCAAAAAATATTCAAAAACGCCAGTTCATAGGTATTCAGCAAATACATTTATTTAAAATTTTTAGAAAAAAATTTAATAAGCAGTTTTTAAAATATTAACTTTTTAATTTTTTTTTTAAATGCTTTTAAAAATACAAAAAAATATTTTTCAAAAATATTGGTATGCAGTACAAATTGAGCTATCTACAGCTATATGTGTGTGAAATTTCGAAAGAATCGGTTGAGTCGTTTTCGAGATAGTGGAAAGCAAAAAAAACGGTCCTATGGAAAGTACCGTTCTTAGCCATTTTTTAAAACTTTTTTTTCAGCCATATGATTAGTCGTACCTAAAAAGCAACACTGATTTTTTTAATTCGAAATCGTTGGAGCCGTTTTTGAGAAAAATAAGCTTTAAGGTAACGGTTGCATAGCAGGTACCGTTATTTTTTGAGCTAAAAAAAAATTTCAATTTCCCCTCTGTACAATACCTAAAAAAGTCTTTATACCAAGTTTAAAGCAATTCGGCCCACCCGTTTGGGCTGTAGGTGTCTATACATACAGACAGACAGACAGACAGACAGACAGACAGACAGACAGACAGACATACAGACATACAGACGGACAGAATTTTTAGACCATCTTTTTTCGTCTTCGCTATCATCGTAATGTCATGTTTGATTGTTATCTCAAATTTTTTTTTTTTCGACGAATGCATAACTTGCCTTATAGTACCTATAATCGCAAGTAAATAAAGTGCACGACTGGGTCGTACAAACTTTCTCTTATGTGTTCAAATGGTTTTGGGTGCTTGAGATTTTGGGAAAAAAGCGTTGAAAAAATCATATGAAATTTTATAAATCACTTTAAAATCAATACCTTAAACGTTTTTTGTGGAAAAAGGAATTAAGCCATCAGGTTTCTTTTACGTTTTTGAATTTTGACGAAAATTTTTTTCAAAATCGTTGGACCAGTTTTTTCAAAAAACAGTTTTTTTTGAAAAACTTTTCGAAAATATATTCCAAATTTTTTTTGAGTATGCCAACTTCAAGCACTATGAAGTTTTTATCAGAAAAATAAAATTAAAAAAATAAAGATTAAACCGTTTTTGGAAAAAACAAAAGTTAAAAAAAAATTTTGAAACTTTTTTTAAAAACTCAAAAAATTTTTTTTTGGAAAAATTAACAATTTATATTATTTCGTTTATAAAAGGTCTTATACATTAAAAATTTCATCGAAATCCGTCAAGTGGCTTACGAGAAAATCGGATTTCAAAAAACCGGTCCTTTGGGAGGTACCGTTATAAGACTTTTCCTGAAAAATCTATTCCAACCAAAACATAAAGTTTGCACAGAAAACATCATTCAGAAAGTTTTATCAAAATCGTAGGAGCCGATTTTGAGAAAATTTAATTTTTCACAAAAAATCGTATGGCAGGTACCGTTAGTTTTGGAGCTAGGATGCTAATTCCAAAAACCCCTCTGTAGGACGTCAAATTAATACTATGTACCAAGTTTGAAGCAAATCGGTCGAGCCGTTTAGGCTGTAGGTAACTATACAGACAGACATACGGACAGACAGACAGACAGACAGAATTGTCGGACCCACTTTTTTCGACTTCTCTATCATCGTAATGTCATGTTTGATTGTTAGAATTTTTTTTTTTTTTTTTTACGAATGCATAACTTGCCTTATAGTACCTATAATCGCAAGTAAAAAAGTGCTAGGTTTGCAGAAATTCGCATAAAACTGAAAATTGATACAGACCATAGTTGCAAAAAGGCTTACTATTGTACTGAATTCGGTACTATTGGACTTTCCCGAGTACGCAAGTACCACTTCTCAATTTTCAGTACGATTTCTACTATTTTTAATTTTTGAAAAGGTTAACTATGTTCGCGCTTGTTTTTATTGTAATTTTGAATGCATTTATTACTCATTGTGATCGAGTTTATGAATTGTGTTTACTAGTTCGAAAATTAAGCTTTTGATCAATGTAACTGGCAAAATACGTTTGAAATCAAATGTAGCTTTGTCTTTTGAACTTTTACTATTTATGTTATATGAAAATATTTATTCATCTTTACTGTCAATATGGCTGACGGCTTTTGCCAATGCTCTAATGAATTGTTCAAACAAATTGTAGATAATAATATCTAATGATGAAATAAAATTCAATTACTCACTTACTTACTTACTTACTTACTTACTTACTTACTTACTTACTTACTTACTCTTTTGAACTTTAACCATGGTCTCCGTGGTTTTTCTTGACAACTCCATAAGTTGTCAAACAAACCTGGGGTGGAATAGGCTAATCTGATTCGTGATTATCACATTTCTTACAATAACATGTGATAAAATAATTTTGTGAGTTTGCTCAAAGTGATCACCGGAATACTGTCGCATTTTGGCATCACTTTCAGAGAAAACCAATGACGTTTAGTTATTTTCATTATGTCATTTTCCGTTGGACAATCGGAGAGAACTCCGAAAACAAATCGTTTCTCTTCGGGGTTGTGTTTTGCGAGTCTTACCTCTTCTGCTTTTTATGAAATATGCGGTCTGCAAAACGCATATATACGAATGTCACAGTTTCTATATATTTTGTATTTCAATTTGAACAATTCGAAAAATTTTAATATATAATTTACTGTTTTTTGATAATTACTTTTTGGTTCTTTTGAAAATTGATACTTTTAAAAGTAGATAGTCTTCAATTTCATATAAACTCATACATACTAAATAATTTATTTTGTTTTTCAACTTTTTGACATTTTGCTCAGATGCTATAGGCAAATCTGAACTTTATATAAATATTTCGATTATGGCGTTTCAGCCCGCTTTCAAACAAAACTTTAAATATTTTGTTTATATTCTAGCCAAACAGCATTTTAAAATATAGTTTCCGGCATTTTTAAGGGACTTGATAATTATGCCTTTATTAAGAAAAGATTAATTTAGTTGTCTTTTCACGTGTATGCTTAGAACATATACGCGTTTCAGAAAAATATCACAATTAAAAACATGTACCTTTCTGTTTTTTCTTATAGTGTTTTTATTTTTATCTTTGATCATAAGGAGAAGCTAATTTCTCCCATTCGAAAACAACATTAGTGTAGATCTTTGACTGCAAAAGCAAATTATTTTGTTTTTTAAGTCAGCGTGAGCGGTTTATTATTTATTTATTATTATTTTTGTATGCAAGTGGCACCTAAATAGCTGTCACAAGAAAAAGTAACAAAAATGTGATTGTCACATGTGACAATCACCTTAGCCAGACGAAATTTGTAGATTGTGACTATCACATATCACAAATCACCTTAGCCGATTCCACCCCTGGGTTTTTGGTTCTCAAAAAACAAATAAGGGATTCTGATTGATTAAAGTTTCCAGTTTGCTTTATTTGTTTGATTTTGATTAACTTGTATTAGAATAAAAGCATTCACTTGAATCTCTTTTCGTTTCTTCAAAAAAAAACATATGAAAAAGTAGATATAGCTACAGAAAAAAATAAAAAATAAATATTTGACAGCAAACGTCACTTCAACAGCTGATTCGTTACCTCAACTCGCCCCAGCAAAATATCAAGATCGACTTCAGGGTGACTTCCGGCCGGTTTTTAAAAACAGAGAATTTTTTCGTTAGGCGAGTTGAAATTTTTCAAAAAACTAGTTATGGCGACCCCAGGCGGTAGATGGCTCAACAAACAAAGTTTAAGTAAGAACTTTGACGTATTTCTGACAGCCAAATAATTGCCTGTTAGTTAACATCGATGATTTCAATATATGTACATCGATATCGGTAATTTCTTAAACAATAAAACGATGTTTCTTAACTTTTGTTACAGTTTTGTTCTTCAGCAATGGCACCCTCTCTGATACTACACATAACTAGATATTTATGTACATTTTCTCGATTTAATAGAATATTTATTTTCACTGTTTGCGTTGATTTATAATTTTAAAAAGTTCAGTACCATTTTGTCTATCTCAGTACTATTTGTTTCTCAGTTTTCAGTACAATCGACAAAAGTGAATTTTCATCACTGATACAGACGTTGGGAACACCATTTCAAATAAATTAAGCAACATCCCCATCGATCCGACTGGTGCGTAAGAAGTTATTCAAGGTCAAAAGGTCAAATCCAATTTTTCTGGTAAACGGTATGTTTTAGACAAAGTTGTAAACCATGAAATTATCTTCAAAAGTTAATATTTAAGCTGAATTTTTTGCCTTTTCTTAGCATTATTTAGCAAATCCTGAAAAATTACCTGTTTATTGAAGCGCCATATCTCGGTAACAAATCGACATACAAAGATGATTGTATTAACAAAATTTTATGTTCTACAAAGAACTGAAATATGTTTTTGCCATAGGACGTAAGGAAAAAAAGTTATTGAGGAAAAACCGGAGCAACGTCGAAAAATTTCCAGTTCCCCCCCCCCTCCCTCTTTTAGCACAGGGCCCTCGAGGTCAAAAACTTAGCAAAATGTTAGTTTACTATCCTTGAACAAAATCTCTAAGTTTCATTAACTTTTGACCTTTTCCACCTAAAAGTACCTGTCGACTGGACTAAATGGCAAGGGAAAACTGTGCCAGGCAATTCATTCCACATTCTTGTTGTACGTCTAAAGAAAGAATCCCTATATTTACGAAGAATACGTCCGAAACTGGGCTCAAGTGTAAACTGATGAGCGTTCCTAGCAAGACGAGTGTTACGGGAGAAATGTTTAAAGGGTGGAACGCAGCTGGCTACCTCTCGAGTGAGCATTTTTTGTAAGAGAATCTGTAAAATAAGGAAAGACATGAGACATTTCGACGATGTTCGAGTGAAGGAAATGTTTCCATAATGTTTCTCTCTCCTATCAATTTTAACGCTTTTTTCTGAACTCTGTCGAGCAGGTGAAAAAAAGTTTGAGAAGCACCTGCCCAGAGATGGGAGTTATACTCGGCCTTGGCTTCCCGATAGATCATCGAAATCAAGCATCGTTGCTCGTGGTTAGTAATTAGATGGTGGACCGTCAAAACTAATAACTGCAAGCTGTTGGCATATGTTTGTGTGTTCTCCCCTCTTCTGTTCTCTCTGTCTCTTTCGGTCGTGTTTGTGTTGTCTTGAGCCGAGGCATTGTATTTAAAATCTATAGTATTCCCAAGAAGCGGAACGTTTTGTGCGGCATCTATGGAAGACGTTCACAAGCTTTGATTGTAGAGTAATTTTAGTGGTTTTTGTCTAAACTGCCATGGGAAGCAAAAACAACAATAGAAGACATTTGATGTAAAGTAGATAAGACAACTAGTGCCGCCATTGACGACGTTCAGAACTAATATAAAATGTTCCATGAAATTACTATAAAATATAAATACAATGGCCGAGGGCCTAAGTTGCCAGTGCTTGTAGTTGTGTCTACTCCGATTCGGAGTAGACACACTTACTAGCACTCCGATTGATTCATCGACGGAGTAGATTGTTATTTAATGTAATGTACATATGTAAAAAACGATTTTTTTCGGGCTTGGGTAATTTTTATTTTATGTGTACCTATACCTACTAATACTGGAAATACCCATAGGTTTTATGAAACGTAGATAATTGGACAAACCTGCTGCAGATACTTTTTTAAGGCAACTTTGATGGAATAAAGGTACAGAAAAAGAATTTTGTTGAGCATTTTTCAGGAGCGAATCGGATTTTTGTAAGCTGATAAAATAGCGGTAATGTATGGTTTAAAAGTTGTATTAAAAGTTGAATGCGTAGAAAAGCTACTGTGAAAACGAAAATTGTGCGAGTTTTTGAAATATTGCCTCCAATAGAACGTTTTAATAAACGAAAACTCCAATTTTGTATGAAAATTTTTGGAACGAAATATGTAGTTAGATGTAGGAATCTGAAATCTCAAATCCAGGAATCTTTTGCAAAGCGAAATGTAAGAAAGATACCAGAAAAATAATCTTGATTTTACTTGAAATAAAGGCGAGGTATGCACTCGCAAAAAAGTACACAAATGGGTCGCACGAACTTGCTCTGATGTGTGACAGTGGGCATGAGGCTTGAGATTTTGAACCAAAAAATAAAGAAATTAAAAAACAAGAAATTTAATTAATCGAATTTTTCAAAAAAAAAAAATAAGTTAGCCATCTGATTTATTTTATTGTTTGTATTTAAAGAAAAACATAAGCGAGAACTACAGTACATTTGCAATTTGTGGGTACCTATGTCATGTTAACGTTCACTTTATTGCATAGCCATCATCGAAGCTAAAATAAGCAAAAGACCCCACATCCGTATCGCGATAACATAAACAAAAAGACCCCATGTCCGATTCAAGAATGCTAACATAAGCAAAGCATCCCTTCGGACAATAAAATCAATTCCCACGAAATCTGCGACAAACTCTATTTCGTCGTTAGATTTAGATCCCATTTGCAGAAAATGACGATGAAGCATTATCTCGTCATCAGGAAATTCACACCATCTCTTATTGGCTGCCGATCACATCATCATACTATGATAAATGTATCTGATGGTTGATCAATAAGAATCCGAGATGAAGTTGGATTCATTCTTTCTTCGCAGCTCGACCGTATTCGTTCGTTTCGTAACTCGACCGAGAATTGGATCACTCTTGGACCGCAGTTTTAAAAAATAAAATGCACGACTGGGTCGCACGAACTTGCTCTAATGTGTGACAGTGGTCTAAGGGTTTGAGATTTTGATAAAAATAAATTTTTCAAAATTCTTAAATAAATACTTAAACTAATTTGAGCTGAAAAAAAAGTACGCCATTTTATTTCTTGGATAAATTTGAATTTATGAGAATAAATTTATAAAAATATGTGGAGCGGTTTTTGAGAAAAAGTTTTTTTTGAAAATTTTTTTTAAAAAAAATCAAAAACGCCAGTTTATAGGTATTCAGCAAATACATTTATATAAAATTTTTAGAGAAAAATTTAATAAGCAGTTTTCAAAATATTAATTATTTAAATTTTTTTTTTTAAATGCTTTTAAAAATACAAGAAAATATTTTTCAAAAACATTGGTATGCAATACGAATTGAGCTACTTACAGCTATATGTGTGTGAAATCTCGAAAGAATCGGTTGAGTCGTTTTCGAGTTAGTCGAAAGCAAAAAAAACGGTCCTATGGAAAGTACCGTTCTTAGCCATTTTTTAAAAAAAATTTTTTCAGCCATATGATTGGTCGTACCTAAAAACCAACACTGATTTTTTTAAATCGAAATCGTTAGAGCCGTTTTTGAGAAAAATAAGCTTTAACGTAACGGTTGTATGGCAGGTACCGTTATTTTTTGAGCTAAAAAAAAATTTCAATTTCCCCTCTGTACAATACCTAAAAAAGTCTATATACCAAGTTTGAAGCAATTCGGACCACCCGTTTGGGCTGTAGGTCTCTATACATACAGACAGACAGACAGACAGACAGACAGACAGACAGACAAACAGACAGACAGACAGACAGACATACAGACGGACAGAATTTTTAGACCATCTTTTTTCGTCTTCGCTATCATCGTAATGCCATGTTTGATTGTTATCTCAAAACTTTTTTTTTCTACGAATGCATAACTTGCCTTATAGTACCTAATCGCAAGTAAAAATACCTACCTACTAACTTTATAATTAAGTGAATGGAAAAATAAAATAAATTTTTTTTAAAACGTAAACCGGTAACCAAGTTTATTAATTTGTCATACATACTCTTAAATAATTTTTCATGAAAGACAAAAGTTAACGACAGTGATATAAGGATGATTTTGATGCATTTCAAAATAAATTGGTTTTTGATTAAAACTTGTGCAGTTTCATGGTTCACAGAAAATTAAAATTTTTTTTAAATTAATTCATTGTGACCCTTATTTTTGATAAGTTTTTACTTGCGATTATAAGTAGGTAGTAGGTACCTATACTTTAAGGCAATAATTATGTATTTACAGTCCAAACGGCTGGCTGGCCTGATTTGGTTCAAAACTTGGTAGACAGTCCCCTATCATCGTAACCCATCGGAGAAAAATTTCCTCTGATTCGGACCATGGTAACCGTTCTGATTGATCATGATCAATCGGACATTCTTTCGAAAAAAAATTGAAGTTTGCATTAAATCATGGCTACGCACATTGAATTCATGCGATACCTCGCGTCTATTTGATTTGTGTTTCTTCCGATTGTCTCCGACAGCAAATCACACGCGGAACTTTGTCCGACGGTAACAAAAAATTCACATTTTATTTGATTTGCTATTCTTTTTTCTTCATTTGAGGCTCTCTGCTTCTGTTCTGTAATTCATACTTATCCTTAATCGTAATCCTATCCTATCCTAAAAATGATACTGTGCTTGCCTTTTTTTGAAAAACTTTTTGAAAACATTTTTCAAAATACTTCAAAAACTCCAGTTCATAGCATGAAGTTCATAGGTATTCAGCATAAACATTTGTTTTTAATTTTTGAAAAAAATTTCATAAGCAGTTTTCAAAATATTAATTTAAATTTTTTTTTTTTTAATGCTTTTAAAAATATTTTTTTTGCAAATATTGGTATGCAGTATAAATTGAGCTACCTACCTACACCTATATATGTGTAGTTTTGAAAGTATCTGTTGAGCCGTTTTCGAGATAGTCGAAAGCAAACAAAGGTCCTATATAGAAAGTACCGTTCTTAGACATTTTTAAAACTTAAAAAAGCAACACTGATGTTTTTTAAATCAAAATCGTTAGAGCCAATTGGGGTAGGGTTGGTGACAGGAGGAGGAGGAGTAGTCATAGAAAGTCGATAAAGTGTGAGGGGGGTTGTTGAGTGGTTGGTGATTGCAGGTGGGGGTTGGGTGGTTGGATTTTGGTGGACTTGGTGTGTGGGGGTGGGGGAAGAATAAAAATTCAAAAATAGTGGGTGGGTAGTTTATAGTGGTTAGGAAGGGGGATTTATTGTGGGTCGTTGGTTGATGTTTGGGGGGAAGAGGTGAGGAGAAACAATTCAAAAATTATGGGAGGTTGGCTGGTGGTTGTAAGTGGATGGGTGGTTGATGTTTGGGTGGAAGGGGTGAGGAGAAAAAATTCAAAAATTATGGGAGGTTGGCTGGTGGTTGTTAGTGGGTGGGTGGTTGATGTTTGGGGGAAGGGGTGAGGAGAAAAAATTCAAAAATTATCGGAGGTTGGCTGGTGGTTGTAAGTGGGTGGGTGGTTGGTGTTTGGGGGGAAGGGGTGAGGAGACAAAATTCAAAAATTATGGGAGGTTAGCTGGTGGTTGTAAGTGGGTGGGTGGTTGATGTTTGGGGGAAGGGGTGAGGAGAAAAAATTCAAAAATTATGGGAGGTGGGCTGGTGGTTGTAAGTGGGTGGGTGGTTGGTGTTTGGGGGGAAGGGGTGAGGAGAAAAAATTCAAAAATTATGGGTTGTTGGCTGGTGGTTGTAGGTGGGATGGGTGGCTGGTGGTAGGGGATGTACAACCTACACGTGAACTGTTTTGTGAAATGGTTATAACGTAAAATTATCGTCCGTAAACCGACTTTGGACACAACCAAGTTTTTTTTCAATTTATAAAAATTTTATTTAATAATGCATACATACATATTTCTATAATTGTAATTATAATAAAAAATAAATACGAAAAAATAAAGGCTAAATATTTTATCAAATAAGAATTTTTCTTGTTAACTTCTCCGCCTATTTGTATGAAACTTTAAATGTACGAAGCGTTTTATGATTGAATTAGCGTAGCGTTTAAAAATAAAAATAAAATTCATACAAAGAACCATTTTAGTTTTACTTGATCTATATGACAATTATTGGTTTCGTTCTGAAAAAAATCCGTCGGTCTGCTACGGCCTAAACGGTCTGACAGATTTTCTTCAAACTTCATACATACATACATACATCGTAATATAATAAGATTAACTTTGTAGGTATGGTACCTACCGGGAGTATTAAAAAGTAAACTCCGCTTATAGTTTTATTTATGTGTGCATTGTTAGCATAGAATTTCTCATTGTCATATATTTAAAATGGAACAAAGTAGGATATGAATTCAATGATGACTTCGTTCATCTTTGGATTCCATCTTCTGCTTCGTTTTTGATTTCTATGATGTTCTTGGTCTTCTCAACTCAAAACAAAGCTCTCCACTCTTCATAACTTTAGTCCTGAAGGCTTTTCTTAAGCTCATTCAAAGTGATTTAAATTTGATTGCAATTACTTCTTAAGGTAGTTCCACACTATCCCACAGTGTAATACGACATGTCAAAAATGTGTGATGAAACAGATGTATAATAGTGTAGGTATAATAGAAACAGAATATTTTTTTTTGATGTGAAACATCTATTGGCGCACCTAGGCAGTAAAATCGATCGTAATTGTAACGAAAAAATGGCGCGACCCTTGATACAATTTTTCAAAGTGGAAAGTGTTGGGTGGTTGGTGGTTGTAGGTTGGGTGGTCGCTGGTGATGCTGGGGCGGTAGTGGTGGAGTGAAAAGATTGTTGGTTGGTGGTTGTAGGTGGGCTGGATGGCTGGTGAGGGGGAGGGTTGTGGAAAAAATTGTCAAAAATGGTAGGTAGTTGGTTGGAGGGAAAAATTGACTAAAATGGTATGTGGTTGGTGGTAGGTGGGGTGAGTGGTACTGGTGGGGGTTGATGTGGGGTGGGGTGTGGGGAAGTTGGTGAAGAAAAAAATGATGAAAATGGTGGGTGGGTGGGTGGTTGGCTGTTGGTTCTAGGTGGGGTCGGGGGGAACTGAGTGTTGATGGGGAGGGGGTTTGGAGGAATTACGTTTTTCATTCTTTTCACCAATCAGAAAAAAATTGTTAAAAATGGCGGGTGGTTGGTTGGTGGTGGAAGGTTGTGTTGGTGGTGAAGTGGATTTTGAGGAGGATGTTTGGGGGTGGGTGAGACAAAATTTATAAACATGGTGGGTAGATGGCGTTTGGGGTTGGGGGTTGGTAGGGGGGAAAAATTGACAAAAATGGTAGGTGGTTAGTTGTAGGTGGGGTGGATGGTTGCTGCTTGGGGGTTTTGTTGTGGGGGGTGAGGAAAAAATTGTCAAAAATGGCGGATGCTTGGTTGGTGGTTGTAAATGGGCTGGGTAAATGGTGGTGGTAGGGAGACTTGCTCTGGGGAGGGAATCGACAAAAATGGAAGGTGGTAGGTTGGTGGTTGCAGGTCGATTGGGTGGTTACTGGTGGTAGGTATTAGGTGATGAAAAACTTATAAAAAATGGTGGATGGTTGGTTGCTAGTTGTAGGTGGGCTGGAAGTATGGCGGTGATGGCGGTATCTGATGGGTGGGTTGAGGAAAATTTTGTTCCTGTGTTTATAAGCAGTGAATATAATCTGTAATAATTGATATTTTAATAAAATGATAAGACAAATTTATTGATTTAATTAACGAAACCCTAAATTACTAAAAATTATTTCACTCCATATTTGTTTATGGTTTTTTAAAATTACGAATTTTAATGTAAACTTGAATGTTTTACATCTGCCGGGCGTCCCGAGACGCCTAATTTTTTTTTTTTTTAAGTTTAACTCCGTAGATAAATCTACGGAGTAAGCACACTCACAGGCACGGGTGACAGAGACCATAGGCCCAGACAAACAGAGACACAGAGACAGAGAGAGACAGACAGAACAGAAGAGAGAACAAACATATGCCAACAGCTTCGTGGTTTTGTTGTTGTACGGTCCTTCATCCAATTACTAACCATGCGCAGTGATGCTTGATTTCGCTGATCGATCGGGAAGCGATGATTTATCAAAGCCAAAGCCGTTGACGGGAACAGAATATGACAGCGCAGATCTCATACGATTTAACATGTGTTTAGATCTGACATATTTTTTAGGATTGAATGTAAAACCATCACACATTCCTTCACATTTTTTTTTGACATGTCGTACTACACTGTGGGATAGTGTGGAACTACCTTCAGCTTAGGCCTAGCAGGCAGGCACTTCACTCATGTTAAATTTTTTATACTTACTCAATACTCCAATAGTTCAATACTCGTTCGATTGATTTGCTCTTTTTGTTAAATTCATTGGGTCCTATCGGCAATCACCCAAAGAATTTCGTTTCCCAGGGAACATTCCCCGCCATCGTGAATCTCCCAAGGAATGAATTTCCCACGGAATTTCGAAGATAGTTTTCGAATTCGTTTTGTAGTGCTCTAATAAGCATTAAGTAGAAATTTCCCTGGATTATAATAAAAATTCCATTTTCATTGATATGATTGAACAAAATATTGCAAGCAAATCCAGCAAGACCACATTAGGCGCAACTGCGCTTCAGCGAAACGACACAGACTCGCAGTTTCGCTGCCGCTTAGTGCGGCTTAAGTCTTTTAATTCCAGACGAAGATTCAGTTGCAATGAAATTCCGCTGCACAGCAGCTCTGGCAATTGAAGTCTTTGCTTTACAGCACAAAATATTAATAAAGTATAAAAAAATCTTGGACATGCATGCTCTAGCTCCCGTCCGTAACAACTTTCGTGAAATCCAGAAAATATTACTAAGCCGTATGGTATTGGAGCGTTAAGAAATGCATGAATCTGCTTTCACCAGTAACCGTACAAAAAAATTACTGTTCGATTTCGAAACCTTGCCCATTATATACCTATACCGACGGGAAACTAAACTATTGAATTTAGAGGTTCTTGTCTAGATTACCATGCTTTTTCCCAAAATCTCAAGCCCCAAGACCATTTTAACACATTAGAGCAAGTTCGTACGACCCAGTCGTGCACTTTATTTTTTTTTTTTTTTTTTATGTTCAACCATACCTTTTCAAACAAAAATTATATACGACCAGTGTTATAATGAAATAAATTACAAACTTTTTTCCATTCTGATATGCATTATCGATGTTTTTTTCATAGCAACCAATAACTGAAATTGTTTTGGGTTTACTGAACTCGCCCTTGAATAAGAAAATGCAAACGAATGTTTTATAAATATAATTATCAAAATAAAAAAATAAACAAATTGTTTGTGTTTATTTTATCTCCCATTCATCTCCCTACAAAAATATATGGGAAACAAATCAAGCAAAATGACAGATGATTTCACATGGGAAATTCATTCACGATCGCTAAAATTCCGCACGGATTTTCGAACATTGTTCCCGATACCAATTATCCGAATATAGAAAATATTTCCCACGGAATTTTAATCCCGATAGGGCCCATTTTATCCAACTCGGTTGTTAAAAAAAATACATACCTTTGGAATGGAAAAGAATTTTCAAACAAAAAATTCTTGTAATCAAGCTGAAAACCTTCGACCTAGAAAAGTACACCCGTAAAGTCAACGATAAACAGAATCTATTTTTTCAACTCCCACGTACATAATTCGAAAAAATGCATTGCCATCTCTGTGAAAAAAAATAAAATCTTCAATTCCAAAAGTGCAAACCACAAAAGCAACAAGAACAACAACAAAAATAGAAAAGATTCCAAGCTTATATATTATGTACAAGAAACAAAAAATAAAATAAAAGAAATTGCTTAATTTAAAATTAATTCTCAATTAATTCAATATTATTTTTTTTTAGTTTTGTTTATTGTTTTTTCTCCGTTTTTTGTTTTATTTTATTTAATTATTTTTGTTTGTTTTATTTTAATAATTTTACATACATCGTTTTTCTGTTTTTTTTTTTTTTGTTTTGTTTAATTTCTATCTCAATACAAAATAATAATAATAGAAATAATGAGAGAAAGCGCATTAATTGAAAACTAAAATTAATCAATAAATTACATAAAATTAACAAAAAAAAAATATATAATAATAATCATTAAAATAATATATGTAATAGTAATTATAAAATCATTTTTAAAAATCTAACTCAAAGAATATTTTAGGTTTTTTTTTCCATATAGGTATTTTTTTTTCTTTTTAATTCTTGTCTGTTATATGTATGTGTATTGTGTGTGTGTGTGTGTTAAGTGGAAGTGTGAGTGTGAGTGTATTTTAAAATAAATTGAAGTAATTTATTATCATTTCTTCTCTTGCAATTAAAAATGTTAAACAAAAAAATTGCAAGTCGATTATTTCAATCAATTTATAAATTATATATATTTTTTCTTTATATAACGTTAATATATATATATTTGTTATAAACACAAAAAAAAATAATATTAAAAAAGAAAAGAGTACATGTTTGTTTCAACCAATTTAAAAATGGTAAGACAAGAAATTTTTTTTCTTTTTTTAAATATATTTATGTGATTTAATGAAGATGCCATTTTTTTTTTTTTTTTAATGAAAACTAAAGAGAAGAGTTATGAGATGAGAACGATACTAGCGGTTTTCAAACATAAAAAAAAAATAGGACCAGCTTAAGCTGAGAAACACATTTAAAGCTTTTTGTTCATGTGATGGAACGAAAAAAAGAAGCAAACTTAAAAAAAAAAATAATGTTTAAATAACAAACTTAGCGAAGTTACGAATTTTTTAACGATATTCGAAAATGCAAATAGAAAAAAAAAGAAAACGTTTTCGTTGAATTTCTACGCTTTTTTTTTGGCGGCAAAATGCCTCCGAAAATATTTTTGATGTATGCATGTGGGTGATTTTTTTTTTTTTAATTTTTTATTTTTAATTTATTACTTATGTTTTCATTTCTTTTTTTTTAAATACTTTGTTTGTTCTAACATCATATTATACATTTAAATATATATATATATTTATTTATATAAAAAATGAAAATCGTTAACGCAAACGTTTTAAATTTTTGTTTTCAATTTAAAAATAAGAAATCGTTTGCAGCTTGAATTGATTGTATGTAGAAGTATTTTTTTCTTTTTTTTAATTATTTTATTATTACTATTTATATATAACTTTATTAATGTCGTTCGATTGGCTCATTGACATGGAGGTGAATTTATTTTTAATAAATGAGTGATGATGATGAATATTTTTTAATAATTTTTTTTTTTTTTTTATGGTGGCAATGCAGACCGAAGGCGAGATGACGTTGTTAACGAAAACGGCGCCGATAACGATTACGATTACGATTTCGATAATGAAGTAATGGCTTTGCATTTAGAAAATGCATAGTTTTTGAGATACGCGCTCCTACAGATTTGTTGTATGTGTTTTAATGTGTGGGAGTGTTTTTGAATTTTAAACACCAGATCATCATACATCAATTACTGTTCTTTTGATTTGCTGTGTTTTCATTATTTATTACCGGAACTAAGTGTGTTAGTTTTGTTTTTTTGTTGTTGATTTGAAAAATGTTTTCCCTTTTTTTTCTATTTTAAAATAAGAGCTAGTATTTTTATTTTTTTTAATATGAATTAATGGACTCAGTATTTTAATTGTTCTCTGAATAGTTTATTTTTTTTTTAATAAATTAGGATGTTCCATTCACTAATGCCTCTTTCTTTAATTCAATATTATCGGGATTGTTTCTGTTGCTTTTATTGCGACGACCCTTTGGCGCTTGTTGATGCTGTTGTTGTTGTTGTTGTTGTGGTAGTGGCGGTTGTTGGTTAAGTTGCGGTTGTTGTAATGGTTGTTGTTGGGGCTGTTGGTGTTGTGGGATTTTATCGTTTTTATTCGGAACACTGTTAACCACAATAACATCTTTGTTTGGAGCATTTATCTGTTGTTGTTGCTGCTGCTGATGTGGATGTTGCTGTTGTTGTTGGTGTTGTGGTGGAGGCACCTGTTGTTTTGATCTTTCCAGCGATGTAGCAGTTTTATCAAGATTTTGATTCTTTTGCGGTTTATTATTTGCTACGCCACCATTTGCTGCAATATTGTTAAATTGAAAAAATATAAAAAAATTGTTTAGTTTTAGGATTTTGTGATTATTAATCATACTCACTATTGTTAGTGCTTGGAGCTGTGCTCCTTTGCCTTCGTCGCCTTCGCGTACTGCCTTCATTCGATGAATGGCTTTCCGCTGGAGGAAAACAAGAATATGACATGGATGTTGAGTTAAATAAATTCACTGTTGCGCGGAATCATATTCTTTGAAGGCAAAACTAAACTTAAAAAATGTTGAAATTGAGAAATTCAGGTATTTGGCATTTGGTGAAACAATTCGCACACTACTCTGAAGGATTTCGAACCATTAAAGATTTACCTTCTTATCAGACGATATGTAAGCATCGCCCAAAAACATATTGGTAGATGGTTAGCTTTTAACAATTTTTGAACGTTTTTTCCTAAAACTAGCGAATAATGCTCTTGGTTGACAACCTTCGAAACAAGCACAATTTTATCTTTGATGAAGTGAGTATTCACTTCAGCTCTGCAAATTGGCATACGAGACACTGGTGTGCCATCTGTCCAAAGTATGTTGTTAACATCTTTTAGCAGAATCAAGTTGCTTTTTTTTTTGAATATGCAAAAACTATCTCTAATCACATTATCAAACATCTGATATCTACATAGTTTAGTTGCGAAGCAACTTAATTTGACGACAACAATTATCACGTAAGACAGTTGGACAGGCCCGACAGGTTAAAGGAAAGACTGAATATCGTGATTGTGCACAAAGAAATCACATCCAATGTACAAAGCGAATGAGATTGCAGGACGTATGAGATTTTTCAAAGTTAAAAGAGAATAAGACATTTAAAAACCTAGCCACCTAATAAGACATTGAGCCTTCGTATTTGACATTTTTAATATGGCGTTGCTATGGGCCTACCTTTGACTCCTTTAATTGCAGACCTCTGGATGGAGAATTTTGAGAAAAAGGTTCTAAACAGCTCAAAAGAAAAACCAAAAGTGTGGCTGAGATACGTAAATGATACATTTTGTATTCTTAAAACTTCCGCCATTTTGAATTTCCTAGAGCATCTAAACTCACAGCACCCAAAAATTAAGTTTACGATGGAAAAATATGAATCCATTGCATTTTTGGATGTGAAAGTGATGCGGAAACCGAATGGCAAATAAGCACATACAGTTTACAGTGCCTGTATATTGGCACACACACAAACAGATATCTACACGCTAATTCCCATTACCATCCGGCAAATTTGAGATCTCCTGTATCTACACTTGTTCAGCGTGCCCACAGGATATGTGATAGCGACCACCTTGCCACTGAACAACGTACTCAAAGCAAATGGCTATTCCAAAAAACAAAGATCATGGAAGCCTACTTTGTCAATTAAAAAGGAAGATAGCAAACTAAGCAAAAACGCTTTTCTGCCATATGTAAGAGGTGTAACAGACAGAGTAGGAAATGTCTTAAAACGATATGGTATGAAATCCATATTTTTACCACCCAAAGGTGATTAATTACCTCTAGTCACCAAAAGACAAATTTCCTCTGCAAACACCTGGAGTATATGCGTTACCCTGGAGCTGTGGGTCATCATATGTAGGACAAACTCAGAGGAGCATTGATACACGGTCGAAAAAACACATAAACGCTGTCAGCAAAAAGCATAGAGAGAAGTCTGCCATATGCGAGCATATACTTCATCATCCAAATGAACACCACTGGATACATTTCGATCAAGCCAAGGTTTTCGCAAACGAGCGAAGCGATTGAAAGTTTCAAGTTGTCCCATCACCAACCAAACCAACAGGGATACAGTGAGCACTGCTTGCTCCCAACTACAAAAGCTGTTGGATTATACATTATATGGATATTAAAAGGCCCTTAAGAGGTCAGAGTTGATTTATATGATTATCGGTCTAAGTGGGTTTGAATGGCAGCTATTATCTTAGAGAAATAAATGCTATTAGAATAACAGTTCCAGGTGAAGCCAAAGTCAAGAGCTAAACACTCTCACCCTAGTGCGATGCAATTTTTTCGACAAGATGTTTTCATGGTGGATTAACCTTTCCAGCCAGAGAATGTACCGTGAAAAAAGGGCGGAATCAGGGATATAACCATAGTAAAAAAATATTCCTTTAATTTACCTCTTTCAACACTGCTAACTTCACGATTCTCCCGAATGTCCTCGTGATTATTATACGGTTCTCTGCCATTCGGTTCGTTTCGATTAGGCCTTCGATTGCCACGCCTATCGTTGCCCCTATAGCCGCCACCACCACCACCACCACTTCGATCGGAGTATCTTTCTCTGGGGTGATCGTTCCGGACATACTCATCGTCGTCTCGTCGACCTAAAAGGATTTTAACGAAATTTAAAAAAAAATTTTTTGTATGTATTTACTTTAAGATAGAAAATTAGTTACCTTGATGGTAACGCTGACTCCCGCCAACTCCACCGCCTCCACCCCGGCCTCGACCACGTCCACGTCCTCTTGATCCACCTCCTCTCCCCGACCGCACTGACTCAATATCACTACTATAACCGCGTTCGGATCTCCGATTTACTGGGAAGTTTTGCATAGAACCCATGCTTGTTTCTTGTATGGCTCGCAGTTGTTGATCGATTTCTAATTTTTCCTGGCGTAGCTGTTCCACTTCCTTGATACGTTTCAAAAAAAAAAAAAAGAATTAGAACCAAAAAAAGCAATTTGAAATTAGAAAACAAAAATAAATCACTTTTAGATGCGCCAAATGGTATTCCAGGAGTACTTTTGCATTCGAAATACTTTCAACTGTTCCTATAAATACAAACGGTACATGTCCATGTTCTCGTGGTATGTTTTGATCCTGTTCGTTATCGCCAGCGATCTGAAAACCAAACATCTCCGACTGTAAAACTTACGAACCAATCGCATCAATTGAAAAACTAACAAAAGATTGTACCTTGATTCGAAACACGCCACTTTTATCAACAATCTCCTGTATAATACGTCCATTTTTACCAATCACCTTGCCAACCAGCTCACGTGGAACTTGAAAGAATTCCTCTGCATATTCCAACATTGATCTGGCTCGACGCACAGAATCTTCTGTTTCGCCGGTGATTTTAAATGTGCAACTCTTTTCTTCGAGTTCGATATTTGTAACGCCATCAAGGAGGCGTGCAGCTTGAATATTACTACCATGCGATCCGATAGCTAAACCCATGAGGTCATCACGAACGTGAAACTCATCTGTGAATCTAGAAGTAGATAAGAGCGGCGTGGCCCTTTTAGTTTTAACAATTAATCGCCGATCAATAAATGGTTTCCTTTTTGGGTTTCTTATTTATTCTTAACTAGGGTTTTTTTTTTATATTACATATAAGAATTTTTGGGCAGAGTTGGCTAATTTTGCAAAAGGCAGCAATATTTCAAAGAAAACTATACAAATAACAGACGAAATAGCTGTTAGCAAAAAAAAGAAGCAGAAGCGGTGTTCTGATGTTAGATATTTTGTTTCAAATATAAAAGTTAAAAGCAGTTTTGTGGCTGGTTTGTCCAAAGCATTTCATCACAGCCAAAAAGGTTTCCCAATAGGGAAATATAGATGTTGACTCTAAATGGGGGTAGTGTTTATTTGGCGACGTAAATGAAGCGATGTGCGATGTTTTAAGTCTATGTAATGCTTAGTAATTCTTACTCACTGATCTGGTGTAATGACTCTAAATTTTCTTTACCATCGACTGTCTTTACGACATACACCTTTCCTTAGCCTTTTAAAGACGACAAGAGATGCAACAATGGAAATGTTCTGTCGTACGACCTTCCCACCATCATTTTTAAATACATTTCTCAAATCATCGTCTTCGTGGTAAATGAGGGTACAAAAGTGTATGTTGGTAACTAAAATCTGGAGGATGGAGGGCTTCCTTTCATTTCGTTCTGCTCTGCTGTCAGTCCTAAAAGCAAACAATAAATGGTCCCTGCCAAATGCTTTTAAGTTTAGAAACCAAAATAGTAAATATTACTCGAAGGACCAAACTATCGTTATAAATTTAAAACATTGGTCCCTATCATGGTAACCGATCGGAGAATCCTCCGACCGGGGAAATGTTCCGATCGGAGCATTTATTGTGTTCATGGTAACCGAATCGGAAGAGAAATACAAATGCGTACCGACGCGCATACCATGGCATGAGGAAAACAAAAAAATAAAGTATGAACCTCCTTTTAAGTCGAATAAAACTGCACAGCGCAGCTGTATTTTTAGGGGATGAAATAAATACATAACACAAGCAGAAAGCCTTAAACAAAGGAAAAAGAATAAAAAAATAAATACAAAAATACGGACAAAGGTCCGCAAGTAATTTGCTGCCGGAGACAATCGAGAGAAATACAAATATAAAAAAACCATGCATCGCATGAATTCGCTGTGCGTCATTGTCATTTTGACATTTTCAACGCATGCTTTATTATTTTTCGGATGTGTGTCCGATTTATCAATCGGAGAGGTACCATGATACAAAATTCGTACATTTCGTCCGAATTAGAGACAATTTTTCTCCGATCGGTTACGATGATAGGGCCTATTATTACAGCTCTTCTTTCTCGTGCAGAGATGTACCAATTTTCCAGATCATTTCAGGAAGTAGCTCTAAATGAAAAATCCATCGAATACTTTTATTGCAAAATGTAAAGCGACATAGATGTAGCCAGAAGAAGGATACAATTTCAATGACTACGATGGTTTGTACTTGACTTTGTATCTGTTAGCCCGAAAAGAATTGACTGGAGAACTTGGTTGGGTGTAATCGTAAAGAACGATGATGTGACCAATCTCAATAAAACATAACATGTAGTACTTTAAACAGATTCCACTGCAACGGCTATCATTTGTGTTCACACTTTACAGAAGCTAAAAATATCAACTGTTATTCTCGAGAGGAAATTCCAGGATCGAGTCTAATCTCAAGAAACGCCAAGAGGGGCGTCGAATTGGTAGATCACGCCTTGACTTCATTTACGATTCCTAACAGAAAATTAAAGTTTGTTAATTCATTATGGGCTGCTCTTAGACTCTTTCGAAGAGCAGCAAAATTTGCCAATCATTAAATAAATCAACTAAAGATTATAATTACCCCGAAATAGTATTAAAATCATTCGAAGATCAACTATGATGGGGCGCACAATGCAATTTTCTGTGGCCTTATCAATGATGATCCGATCTTGGTCGGCAGATGGCCGATATGAACCTGAACCCCTAGTTGAAGCCAATTGTAGCCAGAAAGGCTAATGTTCAATTTCCTTTGTTACTTAACAGTTTGGTACCACGAAACCTATCCCAAGGACTGGAAAGATTTAGTTATTGTTAAGTTCCTAAAAATGGCGATCTTAAGAACTGCAATTAATTGCACTGACAATACTACCGTATTGTATAAAATCAAGTATACACTTAAAGTGATAGACCATTCGTCGACAATATCAACACTCTGAGAATCATTTTCGATTAGTCACCCCTTCAAGTCATGTTCGTATATTTCGAGAAGGAGATCAGTTCTCTGGAGAAAGATGTTACTCTTGTAAAAGAGTATTACAAATAATGCAAGCTATTTCATCATGAACAATGTTCTCTGAATTTTTCGAAGATCAACAAGTTTGTGTTTGAAAAACCTGCAGACTATTTGTAAATCGAAGATGGTTTGAAGTCGTTAAACAATGTGGAAATCCACAGTCCTATCAGAACCAAAATTCCAGGGAAAAACATGTGGAAATTTGTCTTTAAACCGTTAAAGAAGGAGAAGACAAGTCGATATCATATGCCCCAATTGAAGGCATGAGATGATGTCATCGATGATTATAAGGTCATGAAACAACGAAAAATGGATTAAATTCGGCAATGAATGAATTACATGATACACTAAAATAAATAATTTGCCACCTATAATATTAAATGATATCGTTACGTAGTCAAAGTTGCCAAAGCGCTAAATTTAAAGAAAGTAGCCAACGCTAAAGCAATAATTAAACAGTTGATTAGCAGTCACCAAAATAAATGTACATATTCATTTATATGCTTCGTTCAAAACTTACCCACGACTATTCAACTTTGTCGATTCAAGCTGACGAACAGCTTCTTCAGTTCGTTTCAAAAGAATAACCTGGAATACAACATTAGAAGAAGTCTTTATATAAAAAAAAAAAACAAAACTATGCATACCTTTTGAGATAAATTTCGAAAATGCATATCCTGTAGCATGGTCGCCCGTTTTTGTGAGAAATCACATTTTGAAACAACTGTTAATATCCCACGTTCGGGATTATAACGGCAAATTCCAGCTCCTATTGATCGTTGAAACTCCCTATGAATGCCTTCTTCCTTAGCCCTGCAAAAATATAGATACAAATGAGTTAATTTTTAAAGGATTCTTTAAAAAAAAAAAAAAAACTTACTCTTCTTGAAGCTCTGCAGGCACATTAATTTCAAACTTATGAAAAGTCTTAGGTCCAATAGGAGGATTGGGATTTTTTACTCTAAGTCGCTTTAATTCAACAATTTCCGTATATTGGTTTTCGAAGCCTACATAACAAACAGCACAAAATTCAGCCTTAAGAAGTTTTATTACAGCGGTCCACCATCCACATGTTTGACGTTCAAGGGATCGTGTGAACACTTCGACTTCCATACCCTCTTCATACACAGCAGGTTGTTCATTTTCTTCGGGCGGGAAGCGAACTTGAGAGAAAGGAAATCTCTGTTCTTCTTGGCATCTAAAAAAGTATTTTAATAAACATTATTATCAAATATATTATGGCATAAACAGCTTAAGGAGGATTCAGTCCCTCAATCACCACAATCTCAACCATTCCCGTGTGTCTGGGATTCTACTGAGAACAAGTGGGTTGAGACAATGCATGTAATGGAGGTGTTTCGTTGAAGAGTTACTATCAAACGTACAGTTCTATGTGATGTACATACGTTCGTACATCAGGCACTACCTTTAAAAATAAATGCTATTACTTGGGTTTGCTAGATATGAAGAACAAAGTAAATAGTAACCGGCTTACATCACTACCAATGAGGCAGCATAAAACAGAACGGGATTGAGTATTACTAACACCGACGAGAAGTATATGGTCTCATAAAGAAACGTCGAGTGTCACCGCAAACTTGGTGACAACAACAACAACTAACAAAATGAAGACATACGATAATGCAAATAACTAAAAATCTGAAGAGATACTGGTCAATCATTCATTAATAACCAAAACCCCATGTTCAACAACAACTACACTTGATAAATATATTTATGATTTTATGAAGGACCTGGCGAAAACAGCGAAACAATCCTAAGAATGGGATCATCAGGGTAATACACGCGTTGGAAAAACAAAAGCAATTGGGAAGTCTGTTAACAAAAAGAAACTTGGCTTATTCAATCGTGGTCATAACTATAGCCAGTTGCGACGAACAAGTTAAGAGATTTTTTATTCTTGTTTTCCGGAAGCTGCTGTTGGCAGCAAGACTTTAACACCTCCTGGAGCATAGAGCGGCAACCAGGTAATAAAGGGGGATTCAACAACACGTGTATATTTTTAGTGTAGAAAAGATTTCTGAATCTGTTATTGAGCTAACTGTTTGACAACGGGGCATACTTAGAAGAAAGGAAATAAATGTTAGCTGGAAGCGATGCTTTCTTTTTTCTAAGGCCGCTGGAGCTGACGAGAACACAGGCCAAAGTTAAGTTTTTACCGACCCATAGCACAACTCGACAAAAGGCGAAAAGTTGACGGATTAGAAACAAGAGTGTATCATTAGTCTCTTTAACATTTTGAAAATCGATAGTATCGGAGTTCGGAGCTATGAAGGAACTAGACGTGAGGGCGAGAGAAGTATTTAGTTATATGGCATCATAAACTGGAGAACAGACATCTACGGGTAATTTCCAATAAATATCCGTTATGTACATAAAAAAAGATAATAAAAAATATCGAACACACACTTTTACTGTCTTAAACATTCTATTTTCCCCGCGATATATTTTTGGCTGGCAATTTGTTAGAACATTGACTTTTACTTCCTCACTTCCTAAGATTTATCTTCTTACGTATTTTCGGTAAATCAATTTTCCAACATTTGTTTTCTTTTGTTATATTAAATTTGTCGCTCTTTGACAAATTTGTGCCCAAGTCCTCTTTCTTCTTTAATCTTCAGGCCCTGCCTAAGTGAGAATCGATTAGCCAGATATAGCTTCGATGGGCCTATACAAATAAAGTCAGACTAAGACTTGTTCAACTGGAATTTGCTTGATTCAGACAGTTTCGGAGACAAAAAAAAAAGTAGGTACAAAAGAGTCCCCTCTGTTTCGTAACATTGAAGGCAAACCGAACACTGATTTTTCCGTGCTTTGCAATATAGGGGCCAAAACCAAAAAAAGCATAAGTTAATAAACTCAGTTCCCTGTACCATCTTTTTAGGTAGTCCGTGAGAAATATCAAGTCTCAGATCGTTTGCAATATAAAAAAATTAAGACTATTCAAAACAGAATGGAAGAATAGAAATTAAATCAAAAAAAGGTCACACTTATAGAACAGTGCCTTTGTTAAATTTAACAAAAAAAAATTGTTTCCCATAAAAAGGATTCTGTTTCCGAATTTCACACATAGGGGCTGGCAACAGGTCGTAAGGTCAGAAGCGAAGGTAGATCTCATCTTCGATGGAGCGACCAAGTAGAGGGAGACCTCCGACAACTTGGAGTGCAAAATTGGAGACGGCAGGCTAGAGCACCACGCTCGAGTGGAGCCAACATAAGTAAAGTAAGTAAAGGGGCTGGCAACAGAGGTGCATTTGACACTGTACCTTAATCTATGTACGTGTTGTAAAAGTAATTGGCATAGCTCTATCCAAGCTATCAAATATCCAGGTTTTCCGCAAGGCTATCGCTCGTGGTTAAATTGTTATGCATCAGAAGCAAAACGAGAACTTACGCAGTGGTATGCGTAGAGCATTGTCCGCCAGAGATGTCAGAAGGAAAAGTCTGAAGGAATTCCGAAAGAGGTCAATCTGTCCAATGAGGAACAGAACGCTCTCTAAATACTAGAAAATAGTTTTCGGTTGGAATACATTTTTTAGTGTATAATTTTTAAGATTAAGTGAAGTAACATTATGTAAGTTTGGACGGCGTAAAAGAAAACTAAAATGACCTTATGAACACGAAGTACCAAAACCCATGTGTTCAAAATCACTTGAAGAACATTTTGAAAACGAACCTTAGTTATCAGAAGGTGAATTCATTGCACTCCTAAATTCTGAATCAGAAAGCGAACAATTTAAAGATCTCGGCTACATTCCAAGCTCGTCAAAACAGATGATTTTAAATAATTTGCGCGCACTCAAGGATTAATTAATACCCTTAACATGAATAAACACAATGCGAGGGTTAAGGAAAGTTTGATTGGAGATAAGATGTACATTGGTTTTAAATGTCTGTAAATCACAATGGGAATGAAAATCGAGCCGGGTAAAGCATTCCACATTCTTGTAGTGCGGCTAAAAAAAAAAGTATCTATACTTTGCAATACGTCCGATGTTAGGCTCGAGAGTGAATTGACGGGCATTCCTATCGATGCTAGTGTTACAGGCAAATTGTTAAAGGGGGGAATTATTCTGGCTATGGGGCCAGTTATAGCTATCATTGAAATTCATCCGTGAAAATATTGATTGCTGATTTTAAGACGATTTAGCAAACAGAATTGGACCTTTATTGGTATCAAAATAAAACTCGTGAATTCTAGAATTGTTTTAATGTAAAAAATAGTTAAATCTGATTAATACTGTGTTCCAAGTACCAAAAACGAAAATCAGTTGTACGTTGAAATCGATTTCTATCAGTGAAATAATAAAAATAAAAATAGATTTAAAGAAAAGTATTAATCAGATTAAAGTATTTTTTACATTAAAACAATTCTAGAATTCACGAGCTTTATTTTGATAGCAATAAAGGTCCAGTTCTGTTTGCTAAATCGTCTTAAAATCAGCAATCAATATTTTCACGGATGCATTTCAATGATAGTTATAACTGGGCCCTATTTCGCTGGCGTACTGTTTATAGGAGTAGCAATAAAACAATGTTAGAAACGAAACATTACGGTGATGTTCGTGTGAAACAGATGTTTCGGTAATGGTTCTGTGACCTATCTCAGGAGGCGCGTAACTGGGTGCCCAGATATGACAATTATAATCAAGCTTCGGGCTAATGTATGCTTTGTAGATTGTTGCAAGATGAGAAGGAGAAAAATAATTCTTTCATCCATTTAGGAAACCTAAGCATTTTGCGGAATTTTGCCGAAGTCAAATATGTGATCGTTCCACGGAAGGTGGGTGTGTTATAATACACATACTTAACACGCAAAACTGTTAGGTTTCCTCAATGCAAGTGTCAGTCATGTATTCTGACATAGGGGATGGAAGATTATGCTTGAACGACAGAAGACAGCATTGAGTTATTGAAGCATTAAATTTCACACGGTTGGTAATTCCCCATTGGACAATGCTGTCTATATCGTAATTAAATGAAATTATCATACGCTGCCGCTGCATTTCCACATCCGAATAACATGGATGTGAATCTGCAATCGAATATGAAAAGCTGAGAGTACTGTCGTCTTATTACATACTACGCATGAAATAGATGACGATCCTTGTTTTCTATAGGGTTTTCCAATAAGAGGTGTTATTTTGAATAGCCCGTTTTTTCGGTAGTTGTTTCTTTTGACATTTGACAAGTAGAAACCACGCCATTAATAATAAAACGCACGACTGGGTCGCACGAACTTGATCTTATGATAAGCAATTACGTAGTGGCTGCATATATGGATATTAAAAAAAAATTAAATAATTTCGTAAATTCTTTTATTTTTTAAATTAGTTTAAGAGTTTCTCGGAAAAACTAAGTATACAATAAAATTTCAAAGCTATACGTGAATCTAGGAAAAAAAAAATATTGAAAATCGTTCGACCAGTTTTTTTTTAAAAAGGTTATTTTTGAAAAACTTTTCCAAAAAATATTTTGAAATTTATTTGGGTATGCAAATATATGGCAACCTGTAGTTTACATTTGAAAAAATAATTTAAAAAAAAATCAATATACCCGTTTCCAACATATTTCGAAAACCAAAAAATTTTTTGAAAAAATTATAAAAATTCAAAAAAAAAAGTTTTTGAAAAATTTGAAATGCCATATTAATAAAATTATAAATGACTTCCTGTGGCCAAAATTTTATTGAAATCGAATGTATAGTTAACGAGAAAATTTGATTTGAAAATACTGGTTCTATGAGAGGTACCGTTATTAGACAAATTTTGAAAAAAAAAAAATTCTAACCAAAAGATAGATTTTCTTGCAAAAATAGCATTCTGAAAGTTTTATCAAAATCGTTAGAGCCGTTTTTGAGAAAATCAATTTGTTCCGAGGGACGGCCAAATAAATCCTAAATACCAAATTTGAAGCAAATCGGCCCACCCGTTCAGCCTCCAGAGGCGCGAACAGACAGACAGACAGACAGACAGACAGACGGACGGAATTCCCAGACCCACTTTTATCGACTTCTCCATCATCGTAATGTCATGTGTGATTGTTATCTCAAAATTTTTTTTTCTGCACGAATCCTATATCACCTATAATCGCAAGTAAAAATGGAACGATAGACTCTTCAACGAGGCATTGAAATTATTAAAATTCACAATAAAAATGGTGAAAATTTGGCAGAGACGACGGTTCGTAAAACTAAAACATTTTTTTGGTCGTCGTGAAGCACCTTGTCGAACCGCAATTCAGAAATTGATGTACAAAATTTGAGCTGTTGGGACAAGTTAACGATGTGAAGAATAAAACCCGTGCATGTCGCTCAAGAACAACTGAGAATATTGCTGCTGTAGCCCAAAGTGTTGAAGAAAACCCAAGTTTGCCCATTCCTCGTCGTTCTTTGGAATTGGGCATTCCACAAACATCATTACATAGTATTCAGATCAGTTAACACAGAACCTCAAGCCGGTCCTTGAAATGCATGAAAATGATCCGGAATTTAATCGAAAAATCTTCTTGACTGATGAGGCCCATTTCCACCTCGGTGGCTAAATCAACAAGCACAATTCTAGCATTTGTAATGACGGCTCGGAAAACCCAAGATTTATTGTTGAAAAACCTCTCCGGTTTTTGGTCCGGCGGGGTCATTGAACCTTACTTTTTCGAAAATGAGGCTGGAGCAACAGCTAAGGTGAATGGATTACGCTATCGAGACATGATTAATAATTTTGTATGGCTAGAATTGGATGGTATTGATCTGGACAACGTTTACTTTCAACAAGACGGCGCTACGTGTCACACAAGCAACGAAACCATCGATCTTTTACGGGAAAAGTTTCCGAACCGTGTTGTCTCTCGAAGAGGTGATTGAAATCGGCCACCGAGATCTTGTGATTTAACACCTTATGACTTCTTCCTTTGGGGCCACGTGAACGCCAACAGCATAGCGTCGATTCAAGACCTCAAAGATGGATTTCGTGAATCTATTGAGGGCATAGGTAGGTAGGTAGGTAGAGATGGCGGTTCTAATTTGAGTTGAAAAACTCCTTAAAAGAACCCAATTAGCGCTGGTGTGCGCCGTTTTGTTACCATTAACCAAACAACTTAACGAAGGATTAGACGGATGTGATGGTATGTGTTCCACGGAGAAGGACGGGAAGAACTAGTTTTCTCTTGGAAAGGTGACTCAATCTACCAGACCAAACCATAGGACAGTTCGATGCAACCCAACGCCACCTAGGCAGGTTGCTGGTTGGTAAAGGTACACTTGTTCTGTCCAGGATTGGTCCAGTACGCGGGCTTGGCGCAGAAGAACCCCCAAAACCTGATTAATTAGAGGGATTTTGAGAAAAGGACTACGAGAGGGAAGGGAGGGAGGGGAGACAATTATAAGCCGCCCAGTCACCCTTAAGTCGGCTTCAAGCAACCAAACTCCAGACTATATGCCACCTAGGCAGGGTGCTGGTTGGTAAGGTTATATTGAATCCGTCAAAAGGGCTGGCCGAGAAGGGGGGAGGTAAGATAATTATAAGCTGCCAGGACACTCCCTGGTCGACTTCAAGCAGCCAGACTCCAGACTATATGCCACCTAGGCAGGGTGCTGGTTGGTAAGGGAACATTGAAATCGTGCAGGGAGTTGTCCTTGTAAAAGGGTCCAGCATAGGAACCACCCAGATCATACCCCACCACCTAGGTGAGATGTATGACTCTCAGATGGGTCCCATGCTGATCCCTGATTGCTTGATTAGGGGGACTAGAAAGATTTTAAGAAGAGGGATGGGATGAACTAGTTGAGGATGTGATTATCGGGATAGACGATTTATTTATAGCCTTTGATTTTTTTATTTGACAATTCCCCAAGATCTTCGTAAAAATCTCCACCCAGGGTTCGCATCCTGATGCGAGATAAAGCTGGGCATTTGCACAGTAAGTGGAAAACAGTTTCCTTCTCTCCTTCGTCTCTACAGGATCGGCAGTAGTCGTTGAAAGGAATACCAATCCTTGCAGCATGCACCCCCACTGGCCAGTGGCCCGTGCTTATTGCTACCACCCTGGCTATATCTGACCGGTCTTTGCAGAGCAATGCGTTTGTTAGTGATTTATTGTAGGCAGGCCACATCTTCCTGGATATGATGCAATTGGTCAAATTGATCCACCTTTGATTAGATACGGATGTAAAGTGTGATAAGACAATGCCCTTCACAGCCCCCAGCGGAATGTTGACGGCTTCGGCGAGTGAGCTGTGAAGGGCTGATCCTTGCCTGGCAGGCTCATCTGCTTTTTCGTTCCCCTGAAAACCACTGTGCCCTGGAACCCAGAGCAGAGTGACTTTCAGGTTTGAGCCAAGATCATCCAGTTCTTCCTGGCATTGCCTGACTAATTTGGAGGAAGTGGATGTCGAATTCAATGCCTTGATAGCGGCCTGACTATCGATTAATATAGCAACATTTCGGTTTAGATGCGAGTATTGTTGCAGTAATTTGCAAGCCTCCCTGATTGCAAGAACTTCTGCCTGGAAGACGCTAGCAAAGCCAGGGAGTCGAAAGGACTTGGATACATTGAGCATTTCTGAAAAAACGCCCGCACCTACTCTACACTCCATCTTGGAACCATCAGTGAAGATCGTTATGTCAAAGTCTCCCATAACATCATCGTTTTCCCGTTCTGTTCTAGAAGGGAAACCTGTTTTGAAACTTTTATGGAGGCTAAGAGATGGTTTGCAGTAGTCAGTGGGGTACAGGGTTAAATCGGCAGGTAAAAGAGTTGAGATATTGCTATGACCGTATGGTCTTTCGGTCCAGCAACCGGTCTCCTTTAGTCTAATTGAACTACAGGACACCAAGTATTTAGTGTGAAGGTCGGGAAGAGGGCATACAAGCAGCCACTTTGCGATTTGGTGATGGAAAATTTCATGAAAAGGATATTGTTGTGTAAGCCTAGCCGTGGAGCCCATTTGGCTGATATTGTTTTCCAATAACGACGAGGAAGCTCGAGTGGAGCGTTCAAAAGCTGTAAGGTTCGTCCAGTTATAAAAGGATGACAGCAGATAATAAGAATTGACTATGAAAGGACTTTCTCACCAGTTGTCGTCCGTTGTTCTTTACCTTGTCTAATATCCTTTGGAGTCAAGTATTTATAAGAACTATAGTTTTATCAAAAGGAAGCTATTAGTTTCGCAAAGGCTGCCTACATAGACCGCTGTTATTTTCAGAGTGTATTACAAGTGTAACAAAGTGTAGTGCAATAGTGAGCAAGGCAATCAGAATAACATACATCTGTTACACAATGGTGACAATTTGATTAAAGCAAAAGCTCCCTTTTGCTTTAAATAAATTAATTAAAATATTAAAATAAACAAACAACCTATTTACAAACTAATTATGTTTTTGGAGTGGATTAAAAGAAAACTAAAATGTCTTAATGCTCGCCCACTGTAAATAATAAAATAATAATAAAAAGTAAAAAAATAAATACAGATTTATTCAAATTCCAAAGATCCGATGTATGCTTTTTTAATAACTTGACTATCGACTGCATGGAGAAGAGCGAAGCAGCGGCTTTTTCTTATTCCTATCCCGCATTATCAAGAAGAATATCATCACCACAAGAAATGCTACTGTCAATTCGTTAATGAGATACCTACGATATAAATAGATAACGAAAATAGACGAAGCAGAGGAGACATAGACGAGAGTCGTCAGCGCGACGACACGCTCCAACTAAAATTAATGTTATCGTTTTTTAATCAGCTGTTCTCTTTTTTCTATTTTTTTTTTGTACAAAGATTAGACTAAAAAATAAATAAAGATACTTACTCATCCAAACTGACCATAACACCATCCTCAAAAACATCTGTTACGATTCCCTGAAATGAGAAAGACCAAGAAAAGTAGCTTTAGATTATATTTGAAGACATGAAGGGCATAAACCATAAAGTGCATCCAAATCCAATTAAACTAAGAAAAACTTAAGTAGCTAGGTAATAAATAAATCTCTAGAAATGCATCACCAACGTCATCGTTTCGTGATCTTCATCTTTTACACAAAAAAAAGATTTAGTTTCTTTTTTTTTTGTAATTTAATTTTTCAGGTGTGGCCAGGCATTTAGAGATTCAAGACATCTGTCTGAAGATGTCATCCGCCCTGTCGCTGTCAGTCTCAGTCACGCACATACCCTGAGGCAATTCTCTGATTTTGATTTTGATTTATTCTTCGTCGTGTTGCCTTAGCCTAGCCCGACGCCAGACGCCCGCGGTCTTCTTAGATTACTCGACCGCAGCCGAGGAGAAGTAGTAACATAGCCAAAACCAAACAATAATCAAAACTTAAACCAGAGGTCGACGAACGATGACAGAAAGTCGCTGCAACTTGCAACTGAATTTCTTCCCTACTCCCAATCCCAACTAATTGGGCATGGGCTTTCCGGTTTCCCAGTTTGTCCAGTTCTTATTGTCAGGGCCAGACTGCATATATTTGAATGAGTGTCAAAATTTGCGATGCGACTCTGCCTAGATAAAATTCCAGGAACATAACTAGCCAAAAAGTTTCGCGGAATCCTCACAATTTTTTTCAGGGCCAATTTAAAATTAAAATACAATTGGAAGGAATATAGGAACGTGGTAGTGTATACAAACCTTGTAGTAGGCATCATTCTCGCCGCAGACCTCCACCGTCAGATCGTCGTCCATTTTGTTGAATTAGAATATTCCTGTTGGTATTTTTGTTCCGGCGATTCTTTTTGCAGCGAATTGTTTTTTTTATTTTTTTTTTTCTGCTCTTACTTTTGACGTAAAAACCAAATTTTGCGAGAAAAAAAAATTTACTAATTTCCCAACCCGAAAGGTGTGGAATTTTTCAATTTTTTTCTTATTTGCTTGTGGTGGCTTTGAGCAGCCCCGACCCGAGCCAGTGGTGTTGAAGTTGAAGTGTAGTTCAGTTTAGGTTGGCCGAATCTGCTGCTTTTTTTTCTTGGTCTTCTTTTTTTTCTCGCTTCTCGGTTCTTTTCTTGTATTTTTTTTTTCTTTTTTTTTTTTTGCGTGGATGGTAAGAAGTGATTTTTTTGTTAAACTACGATAAAGTAGAGTTTATTGGGGAATTGATAATATTATCGAGTATTTTGGGGGAATTTAATTTGATATATTATTGTGTGTGATTAGAGATTAAATTGAATTGGATAATTTTTTTTTTCTATTGAACTGAAAAATCGCGTGCAGACTTTATTGGTTGGAAATTCAATGAACAAAAAAAATGAAGAAAAAGAAAGAAAAAAGAAGATAGAATTATATTTTTTTGTGTGCGAAAAAATAGAATTTATCTCTCTTGCACTTGTGGTTGGGGCGAGTTCTGTATTTTTATTTATATTCGGCTTTTTCACACTCGCATGCATTTTTCGAAATTCGAAAATGCATATGGTTGCCGGTATTTCAAATGGCAACTCACTTCGTGGTTATTTTACAGGGATGTGTTGATCATGGGAATGAGAACTCTGGTGGCAAATTAATGAAACCCTATATTATTATTTGAAATTAAAAAGTTTTGAAATCAAATTAGTTTTTGTTTGTTTAGAATAAAGCGGATAAAAATAAAACTTAACCCTAAAGAATCCATCAAAAAATATAAAATTAATTTATGGATTTGTATGTGCTTAAACCTATAAACGATTTTTTTGTAGTGTTTTTCAGTAATGGCGGGTAAATGTTGAAATTAACACTCATTCTTATAATAAAACCTTATCATTCGGACGTGTTGATCAAAAGTGTAACTCAAACTAGTATTATATTTCGTTTTCATTAGGGCAAAAAAGGTGGCTTTGAAGAAAACTTCCAAATTTGACTCCACTTCCCATAAAAAAAAAATTAATATTTTTTTTTATTTGGACGAAATCAAGGTTGCAAATTATGTGAAAAGAAATCAAACGCAACTAAATTGAAAACAATTGCGAGATATTTTCTAAAATGTAAATTTGAAACAAAATCCAAGACAACGGCAAATGTTTACAAACCAACATGCAAAGCAAAAGCAGAAGTAAACAATACAAAATAACAATTTTGAAAAAAAAATCCAGGACAACGGCAGTATTAAACAAAACAAAACAAAACAAAACAAGGAGAAAAGGTTGTAAAAAAAAACTTGGCTGTTTGTAAAGTCGGTTTACGGACGATAATTTTACGTGATAACCAGTTGACAAAACAGTTCATGTGTAGGTTGAATCTCTTTAATTACCAACAACCCACCCCACTTTTACAACCACCACCTTTTTTTATTTTTTTTTTCTCACCCCTTTCCCCCAAACATCAACCTGTTACCCCAACATACAACCAACAGCCCACCATTTTTGACAATTGTTTCCATCCCCCCCCCCCACACACAGTAAATACCCCCTTCCTTAATACCAACAACCACCAACACCACCTTTAACCACCACCAACCATCCACACCGCCTACAACCATCATCAACCAACCACCCACTATTTTTGACAATTCCCTCCCAAACACCAAATCCAACTCACCCACCATTTCTTATCATATTTTCTTCCCTCTCCCCCCCCCCCACAACCACCTTCACCAACCACTACCGCCACCCACCCAACCCAACAATTTTTGACAATCCCCCCACCCATCCTCGAAATCCAACCTACTCCAAACTCCACCTACAACCACCAGCCACTCACCCACCATTTTTTTACACTTTTGGCCTCCCCCCAACACCAAATCATCCCCATCCCCAACATCACCGCCAACTATACCCATCCCACCTACAGCAACCAACCAACCATCTACATAATGTTTGACAATTTTTTAATCATTCCTTCCCAACACCAAATCCAACAACCCACCCCATCTAAAACCACCTTCAGCTCACCCACCACTTTTGACAATTTTTTCATCGCCCCCAATCAAATCCACTATCCCCACCACCTAAACCACCGACAGGGCCGTCGAGAGGGGGGTGGTAAGGGGGGGAATCCCCCCGGGCCCGGGATTTTTAAGGGGCCCGGAAATCTGAAACAAAAAGTTGAATTGTAATTTTTTTTGTAGTTTTTTTTATTTGAGATAGATTTTTCATGCATCTTGGGGCCCTGATCCGCAAGCATTAATATATTTTCGTGATTTTCTAGCAGCTCGGAAACTTGAAAAATCAATCACGCTTTCAAAATCGGGGCCCTATGTGAACGTTATCTTTTAAGAAAAACTCACGCTTGCGGATTTGGGCCCCTGACTAATGTTGACATGTTTTTTTAAATATCTAGAGACAAATCGACCGACTCCGGCGATTTAAAGAAAATGATAGAAAATCGCTTAGCTTTTATATTAGTGAGCACAAACAATTTTGTAATTTAAAGTAAATTTTGAAATTTTGTATCAGCCTCAGTCTTAATAAGGGGCCCGGAATTTCGAAAAACACAAAATATATTTTTTTTTATTCGGATTTTTCTTCATATCTATTTAATTTCTGTTTGTTACTTAGAAATATTTGTTTTTATCGAGAAAGGGTTTTTGCGAGGATCGTTATTTGCAAATCTCTATAAAATATCGCTGATTTGACTTTAAGACTTCGAAGTTAATATTGAATATTCTAGTGTAGAAAACCTAACTAGGTAGATTCCGCGGAATGTTGTACTGCGGCAATCACATTTTTCGGAGTTGTTCAAAAGTGTTTCAACTTGTTAAGCAGCAGTGGACAACGTTGGGAAATTCTTAAGGAAAATGTGCCGGGATTCCTTCACAAACTGTCCGACACAAGATGGTCAGCTAGAATTGAAGCAGTGAAACCATTTGCAAATCATCTCAATAAACTAAGAAAATCACTAGAAGGACTAAGTGATCTCACTTTAACTGCTGAAGCTAGAAGAGATGTACATGGCGTATTAAAATATATGCACAAATTTGAATGTGTCCTGATGTCTTCAATTTGGTACAAGGTTCTGAGAGCTATAAATGAAATAAGCATCATTCTTCAAGCCAGCGATATCACTATTGACGTTGAAATTCGAAACCTCGATAGTTTGATCTCCGATTTGCAGCTTTGCAAAGAAGTTGCGGCTGGATTGGGAGATATTTCAGAATCGTTCACATCGACCCGAAAAAGACAATTAAAGAGACATTTCGGAGAAAGTCAAGGTGAAGAACAAACTGATACAGACGAAGGAACAAACTTCAAAAGAAACACCTTTTACGTCATAGTTGATTCTATTATATCTGGAATTTCTCGTCGGTTCGATGCCATGAACATTTTTAATTCAACCTTTTCACTTTTATGGCAATTTTCAACAATGGACGAAACTGAGATTCGAATTTCGCTACAAGCTTTATTCAAAAGTACAAATCGCATGTATCTCAAGAATAGGAGGAAGAATTAATTCATCTGAAACGAAGCCAATTTCGAAGCAGAACTTCCACCATTGAGTTTGCTGAATGCAATTTTTTCCCAGAACTTGGAGACGATTTTCCTAAACGTTTGTGTTGCTCTGCGTGTGTTTTGCACCATACCTGTCACCGTAGCTAGTGCCGAACGTTCCTTTAGCGTCCTTGCCAGAGTAAAAAATTCTCATCGCTCGTGCTCATAGCAATATCGTGTTTCGGGACTTGCTACACTATGCATAGAAGCACCTTTGGCAAAGTAATTGAATTTCGATGTAAATATAAGTAGTTTTGCTGCTCAGAAATATAGGAAAGCTCGTATTCAATAAGGAAATATTTCGTCGAATACAAACCAACTCTAAAAGCAATATTTTGATAATATTTTGAATGTAAAAAAAAGAATGCAAAAGTTGAAATGAAAACTTACAAGGATGCGGTTGGCAATAACGCACTGAATGCAGAGCTTGATTGATAGCTTCTAGATGTGGATTCAAACCGCTCTACTCGTATGCCGAATTATTTTCTTTACATCCCCTGTTTCAACTGGACGAAACCCGTGGGAATGATCAGATAATGGACACTTTTTTTCGGTCCACTGTGCTAACAAAAAATATTTCATCCTTTCTTCTCATTGTTACTAGTGCCATGCTATTAGCAATAGGTATTTGGCCGTAGCAGGAGTAGGCATGTAGTAAAAAAAAGAGTATATATGAGGGGCCCGGGATTTGTCCGTCCCGGGCCCGGAATTCCTCTCGACGGCCCTGACCACCGACCACCTAACCCACCTACAACCGCCAACCAACCACCCACCATATTTGCCAATTCAACCCCCCCCCCCCCACTTGTCTTTGCAAAGTCTCAGAACAATGGCACGGCAGGGATAGCAAAGGCGACGTTTTTGAATAGTTTCACAGGTTTTTGGTTCCCAATGTAAAGGCTATCAAGATATGAAACATAAATGGCCCTATTTTGATTAATCATTGTTAAAAATAACGATAATTATCGAAGACAAACAGATACTTTTAACATACTTATACATTATATTATGGATTTCAGACTTGTAGCAGACGTTCGTCGAAGATAAATTTACGCATTTCGATTTATGAACTTTCTTATAGCCCCATGACTTAACACTGGAAATCTGCCGAAAACGTAGTGAACACATTTTTCGAAAGGAATCCTCAGGGTAAAAGACACGTTGGAAGACAAAAAACAAATTTGTGGTTATCAGTTTCAAAAGATGCCCCGTCAAAAGGTATTAAATCGTGGCCACAGATCAATACAGACCGCCACGTACTCCTTTTGCCGAAAAAACCCTCGAAATATTTGTTCGTGTCTGTGAATACGTTTACAACACTATCTGTGCATTTTGTGATGGCAACCATCCCTGCGTATGCCTTTTATTTTGTTATTTTGTTGGTGTTTACTGCTCCCATTTAAAAAGCAAGGTAGAGCCGGAGAGCGTCATACTCTCAAAATAAATGGCAGATGTCACCAAAACAACGATGGGCCCCAAAATGTTTGCGTGGCTATTGAAAACCACTAGCTATAGCTATATCATTTGATTTTGGATTTTAAGACGATTTTTTATATTAGCTATTAAAATCATGTTATGGGTTATGGCACACTAGAGATCACCCCTATCAAACGCCACCTAATGAGAGTAATGTAGAGTCTACACACAATCAGTTTGTGTAGACTTCATCAACAAATAAATGTATGGTCATGGTCATCTATATCAAAACAAATTGTTCGTATTGGTTTCATCGACAAGAGTTTATATTTGTATGTAGAATTGATATGTAGGATTTGAAATAAAAATAGTTTAGCAGACGCCCATAAACAGCGACCTGGGTGAAGGACACTTTTCTCTAACTGATGGTTGTTGCTTATTGCGGATAAAAACTTTAAATGGTTCTGCTGCGTTGTCGATTTCTTCACTCTCCGAGGACGATGTTGTATGATTTTCATGATCGTTTCGATTCTTTTCTATCCTTGAGGTCAGCTGGGGATCCTTATTATTATTCAAAAAGTTGTCACCAATATTCTTCTCGAATATTAAGTTTGTTTGGCGATCCTGGGAGAGAAAATTTGTATTGAATGCATTTTTTTGTATGTACATATGTATGTCTTATAAACTTACAGTGTTGTTAAATTTATAGTCGGATTTCGATATTTTGTTGGCGATCGCTTCTTTCTTGTACTTGACCTCACTCTTGACTTTTCTTATTTTGCTGATTTTATTAAGGTAAGTTTTAGTTTTTGACAATTTTGCCAGAGATGCTTCATTGTACAAGTCATTTCGCCTAAGAAAGAATAAAGGTTCAATATTAAAATACTATCGAAATTGCAGTTTTCTCAGTATACTCACTCGTTTATAATGGATTCTAATGAGTCATTCTTAACAAAAACATACCCTTCTGGGATTTCTATTTCTTTACTTTCTGCCAATGCTAATTGGTTTTCGTAGGCAACAATTTGACTGTGAAGCTTTTCATTTATAAGTTCTGCTTGTTTCCTTAAAACTTTTTCCGAAGCAAGTTGTTCCTCGAGAAATTTTAAGCGTTCTTTAAGTTGTGACATTGATACTTTCTTTGATGTTTTTTCCTCGTTTTCGTCTGCATTGTCAATATCCTTCCCAAGTTGCTGACGAATGTTTTTGTAGGTAAATTTGCTGACTTCAATATTATTTCTTATATTGAAGTCAATTATAGAATTATTGATTGCAAGGCAGTCTGAAATTAAGTTTGCTCCAATGTCAGTAATGCCACAATTTTCCATGTCGACAACTGGAAAAAAGAAATGATCACAGCTAGGTTTATCGCACTTAACTCTCACATCGTGTAGGTACTTTTAATCCAAGCATCTTCTTTAAGTATATCTGCAATAATCTTTACCCCTTCATCAGTTATGTTCGGATTCCCAGCTAAAAGAATGACCCTCAAGCCTGACATCGTATTTGGGTCGACTTCTCGATATCGCAAAGATTTTTGCCAGCCTTCAGAGAATCTACAAATCTTTTGAAACTATGAACGAAAATGTTATATTTGTGGTAATATGTAGTTCTTAACACCGTTCTCTCATCATTAAACCTTTATCATATCACCAATGTGACCAGCAGCTTGAACGGTTAAGTTGCACTCAGAAAAATTAAGGGTTTCGATAGTGGTTAGACATTTAATGGAAGAACAAATCGCTTCGCAGCCCTTATCACCAACAGGAGAGCGTTGAAAACTTATTTGCCTCAGTTGTGCGTTGCTTGAAAGGGCCTTTCGAAAAAATAAATATGTAGGTACATATGCTTAAACGAAAACAAAAAGCATTGGGTTTCCAATTGGGCGCCATTTCTTATATCAAATCTTATAAGCATATTTGTATAGCTTTTTATTGGAAATCAAACCTTATGTTTTTTTATGATCGTTTAATTAAACGTAGGTACCTTTGCTATAGACACCGCATATTTCTCATTTAGTGGCAGTGCCTCCAAACTAAGGCTTGTTAGATTCTTATTGAATTGAATGCAATAAGTAACTGCGTCCACGATTCCCCCAAATATGTACTTGGTGTATACAGCTGGCTTCTGTTTGAAAACTTTGGCTTTCTTTTCACTGTCTATATGTTCAATAACTGAAAACAACAAATTAAAACCAATGTATTATCCCAACAAAATAAAACCATTTACTATTTCCATTATTTTTTCTTAATCGAATTGCTAAGTTCTGCAAAATCTTATCATAGCGCAATGATTCAATTACGAAAAGCCAGTCATCAACTTTAAGCTTGTCTCCAAAGAAATCTAGAACCGATGTTACGTTGTTCTTGGCTTTAATATCTGTATTGGAGGGATAGTTTTTAGCCCGACATAATTCTAAATAGCGAACGTGAAAGCTTCCGCACCGGTTTATTTTTTTCTCCATTTTTTAAAAGTCCCCCCAAAAAATTTGTTAAATTATAAAAATAGAGATATGACAGTGTATGTTGTTTATTTATTGAAAACTTAATTTATGATTTGATTTAATTCAGAGTGATTTGTATGATTCTTTCCACTTTGTCAAACAAATTTTACAATGAGGTCCGATGTATGTCCTACTCAACACTTGTGGCATGATATGTCATATAACAAATCCCAGATTTTTCTCAGTGTAAGAGTTATGTCTGAAGTGGACAATTTAAGTTTTGGTTGAGATTGTACATAAAAATGGTTTGAATTTGCAGGGTACTTATTAAATTAACTTTGTTTTATTCACTCAGACTATAATTGGATACATTTTAATTTTTTTCTCATGAAGGAAATATGAAAACTGAACATCAACTAGCTAGGGAAGGTACCACATTAAATTGGAGAAGTCCTGAAGGAATAGCATGTATTACCTGCTCAAATCAGATCTCCAGACTCCAGAGTACCTTTTACAGTAACCTTATCGTAGCAGTTAAAAGTTGTTATTGTTACTTATGTTATGTTACCGTTACGTTAATAATAAAAAATTAAATTAAAAAACACAGATGATTCTTTTTTCCACCTTAGGTGACTTTGCCAAATTTTAATTTTTAATATTAATAAAGTACCATTTAATAATAATTAAAAATTAGGTTGCGGATGCATTTCGACGTTAGTCATCCTCAGCGAGCACGTTTGTACTACTCTCAATGTGTAATAAAGTACAGAGATGCTTGATTTGAGAAACAAAAATGACAGTTTAAGTAAATTTACAACAAAAACAAAGACAAAAAACGTTATTTAAAAATCAGATCGATTGATTTGAAAAGTGGGGATCGTATTGGTGGCTCCAATGTATTCATAGCTACGTTTCTATTCAGGTACATATAAACACTTTCATATGCATCCAGTTTGTAAGCATCGTTTACTTGTTTTTTTAGCTTAACATTTGAGATATCCCAATTTGTGCGGTGGTCTCGTTCGAGCGCGTGGGTTATATCAAGGTCAGGGAACCAAACCACAACGGATGTTCCCACCGTTGCAACCAACAATAATGGCACGTCAGCGTCTACGAACATGACGAAATCCAACACTCACATTGGATTGCCAATCGATTGGACTCGTTAAGGGTTCCAGGAAAACGTTAACTTGATGACCCAGCATTATTATGCATAGGCATAATGCTTCAACATAGAATAGATACAAATGAAAAGTCAGTCTAAAAGTCTGAGATCGCGAGCTAAGTTCATCCATAAAATATATTGTAAATTAATTTAAGTTGTGAAATTTTAAATAAAGTTTTTTTTAACAAAAATCCTTTCATACGAACTTTAATGGCGCAGTCGGTAGGATTTTAATCCGAAGATTAGAATTGCAATACACATAGATACATAAATATTAAAAAGTGCATAGTGACATACAAAACTAAACTTAAATTAATTTTGTGTCGCCGGAATCAAATTGTGAAATCCGTAATCACTTGAATATAGTATCATAAAAGAAAGGAAAAGAACATTATTAGTGAAAAGTGAAAATAAAAAGACTCAAGTCTGCGGAATAAAATTAAAATTGTTTATCCGTTTTAAATTCACCACAAAAAAAAAAAATATATAAAAAAAATGGACGCAGTAGAACAAGCGCTAGCTCAAGCTCAGGCTCTAGCTCAGCAGCAGCAACAACAACAGCAGCAACAACAACAACAACAACAACAACAACAGCAACAACAACAAGCTCCTCCTCAGGTTCCTATAACAATTACTCTGACTGAGTTAATGAAAGAGTCCTCTAAAATACGAGAATATTGGGGTACATCAGAATATGCGTTGACATCCTTCATAAGAGAAGTAGAGATCTTTCTACCTTTTTTCAATGGAACACCGTTGGAACAATACGTTTTACAACGAAACATAATCAATAAAATACAAGGACCAGCACTTCAGGCGATCATCAGGAATTTCGGAGTCCGAGAAACATACTATAACTTGCACCACCAGGCCATCAGCACCAGAAATAATAATGATGTTAGTGAGTATTTTAACAAACTAAAAGAAATATTAGATAAACTTAACACAAAATATGAGTTCGATGTTGAAAAACCTTTCGAGTTTTCGCCTTCAGCGAATGAAACAATGATTCTAAAAACTTTTATTAATGGCCTTGACGCAAATCTTGCTAGTATAGTAATAAGTAGGCAGGTAGATAATTTAAGAGATGCCTACTACACCCTTGAGGAAACAGGGATGATCCAAATTAATAGGCAGAAAGCTAGTAAACAGATCCCAACTCACAAAAACATTACCACCAATAATAATTTTAATCAAAATAGAAACAATTATTCGGGACAGTATAGAAATAATTTTAATCAAAATAGGAACAATTATTCGGGACAGTATAGAAATAATTTTAATCAAAATAGGAACAATTATTCGGGACAGTATAGAAATAATTTTAATCAAGCTAGGAATAATAATTCAGGTCAGTATAGAAATAATAATAATTTAAATCAAAGGACTTTAGGGCATAATAATCATACGCCAATGGAATGTGAAAATCTGCAACAAAAAGTAGAGGAAGTAAATTTTCAATCACAGCCTCCAAATCGGATTTACCGATAATAGAGTTGACCATAGGAGATACAAAAATTAAATGCTTGATAGATACAGGTTCTACGACTACATTGCTTGATAAGTCAAAATTACAAAATTATAAACGAATTCCTTTAAAAGAAAAAATTACGTTTAACACCCTGAACGGGAACACAAAAATAGATTCTGAAATAATTACAGAGCTTCCAAAAGAATTTAGCGAAAAAGCTCACATGTGTTGGAAGCTTACATCCTTTAAAGATAAACATTTCGACGGTTTAATTGGTCAAAATTTACTTAAACCGTTACAAGCAAAAATTAATTTAGAAAAAGAGTTCATTGAAATAAACGGGAATAAAATTAAATTCATAAATTCATGCCCACATAATTATGACGAAATATATGTTTTAGAGGGAATCAAAGAAGACCAAGACGTTCCGAATTGTCTCCTTGGTAACCATCTTAATAATGAGGAAAAAGAAACTTTAAAGACTCTTCTCAAAAAAATAGGGATTTATTCTTTCATGAAGGACAGCATTTAAGCAGTACCCATGATATCCAACATGAAATTGTTACTACAACAGATAGGCCTATTTATGCGAAAATTTACAGATATCCCCAAATCCACGAACAGGAGATCAATAAACAAATTAAAGAGATGCTCATGCAAGGTATAATACAAGAGAGCAATTCTCCTTACAATAGTCCTTTGTGGGTTGTGCCCAAAAAGCTAGACAATTCCGGGCAAAAGAAATGGAGAATAGTGGTCGACTATAGAAAGTTGAACGAGGCCACTATTGACGATAAATTTCCTATTCCTAATATAGAAACTATATTAGATAAGCTAGGAAGATCCCAATACTTTACAACTTTAGACCTAGCTAAAGGCTTTCACCAAGTCCTAGTTAGGGAAGAGGATAGAAAGAAAACAGCCTTTTCGACTCCTCTTGGGCACTATGAGTTCACAAGAATGCCTTTTGGACTTAAAAATGCCCCTGCGACTTTTCAGAGATTGATAAACTCAGTTCTAAGAGAATGCATAAATCAAATATGCGTCGTCTACCTTGACGATATTCTCATATTTAGTTCATCTCTGAAAGAACACATTATAAGTGTTCAAAAAGTTCTAGATAAATTAAGGCAGCACAACCTTAAAATTCAAATAGACAAGTGCAAATTCTTTGCGAAAGAAACAGAATATCTGGGACACGTCTTAACGACGGAAGGAGTTAAACCAAATCAAAACAAAATAGAAAGCATACAAAAACTTCTGTTACCAGAAAGTACGAAACAAATAAAATCGTTTTTAGGCATAACTGGTTATTTTAGAAAATTTATTAAAGATTACGCAAAAATTGCGCAACCAATGACCAGATATTTAAAGAAAAATTCAAAGATCAACTTAAATGATCCAAACTATATAAGTGCTTTTGAAAAACTCAAAATTATCCTCACAGATTCACCGGTTTTGAAGTATCCAGACTTCAACAAAAAATTCCAACTTACGACCGATGCGAGTGATTTCGCTATTGGGTCCGTACTTACACAGGACGGTCACCCAGTTTGTTATGCAAGCCGCACTTTAAACGATCATGAACGGAATTATTCCGTGACTGAAAAAGAACTTCTTGCAATAGTTTGGTCTGTAAACTATTTTAGGCCATATATTTATGGTAGACCCTTTGATCTGCTAACAGACCACCAACCACTTAAATGGCTGCAAACAAAACATAAGGGTAAAGATATAAATCAACGACTTCAGAGATGGTTGTTACAGCTAGGAGAATATAATATTAATATTGATTACATAAAAGGAAAAGAAAACAAAGCTGCAGATTTTTTGAGTAGAATTAATTGCGAAACTGGCGAAATAAATGTGATCGAGACGTTCACAACTGAGGAGGGAGAGAAAGCACCCCATTTAAATTTTGAAATTGATAATATGAGTGTAGAAAATACGATCCATTCACAACAAGAGGATCAAAATGATCATTTCCCCATATTAGATACAGTAGTTAACAGATTCTATACACAAATTATGCTTACAAACAATAAAAGCAAAGAAATTGAAATAGTTAATAATAAAAGAATTATATATATTAACTCCGAAGATATTCAAGAAGAAAGACTTATAGATATATTTAGAAGGTTTATAAAAAGAAAAGGTAGAATAGGCATCTTCTCAGATTTAACAGAACACGAGTACAACTTAGTACAATTAAAGCTCATTGAATTATTTGACCCCACAAAACAAATAAAGTTTTATAAATGTATGTATCACGCACAAAATATGAAAAATGAAGATGATACCTATAAACAGATAGCGAAATATCATAAAAATGAAACAGGTCATGCTGGCATAAACGAAAATTATGCAGGTCTAAGAAAACTCATATACTTCAAAAATTTAAAAGAGTTGATTCAAAAATACATAAATAACTGCGATACATGTAATCAGGCTAAGTATGATAGAAAACCAATAAAACCGAAGCTTCACTACACAGAAACTCCAACAGATAACAATCAGATAGTACATGCAGATATTTACATTAACACCAAAAATAACTTCTTAACCTTTATAGACAAGTTCTCTAAGCATGGCATAATATTTGATTTAGAAGATAGAAACAGTATCACGATTAAAGAGAAATTACGACTATACTTTTCCATTAAAGGCAAACCTAATAAAATAGTTTTAGATAATGAATTTCAAAACACAAATGTAAAAGATTTCTTAAGACAGGAAGATATAGAAGTACACTTTACGAAGCCAAATAGCCATACTGGCAATTCCGACATTGAGAGATTTCATAACACCATAAGCGAAAAAATGAGAGTACTCACTACAGAAAAATCCAAGCTAACAACGAAAGAAAGAATATATCAGTGTGTAGAGTGGTACAATAAATCAGTGCATTCCTCAATTAAATTTAAACCAATAGATGTTTTAGAAGGTAGAGTAGATAAAGAAAAGGTCCTGGAAAATATGCAAAATATGAAAGATAGGGTTATTAGCAAGCTTAACAAAGATAGGGAAGAATACAATGAAGAAAGAGAAGAAGGATTAGTGAAAAATTACAAGGCTCTTAGACACAAACAGGAACCTAGATATAGAAAACTTAAATTAAAGAACATCCATCCTACAAATATAAAAAGACCAAATAAATTTTCAGATCAAATGGATATGGATAGTGTTAGTCCTTCTACTCAGAACAGCTAATACAACATTGACGATAGAAAAAATAGATACAAACAGTGGATTCATAGAAATAAAACTTGGAAACGTTGAAATAGTAAGAACTTATGATATTATACTACATATTATTAACCCAGCAGAAATTTTGAAGATAATTGCATGCCTAGAAGAAAATATTTCAAAATTACAAATCGAAAAAGAAGGAAGAGACATTTTATTTCATGAGTTAGATTCACTTAAATATAAAATACATACTATTATTCCACACAGGCAAAAAAGAGGGCTTATTAACATAGTAGGTACAGGTATGAAATGGTTATATGGAACAATGGATGAAGATGATAGACAAAACATTGAAGAACACTTGAAAATCATCGACGAAAATAACCATAATATAATAACTCAAAATAATAAACAAGTATTTATTAATAATAGCTTTAATCAAACCTTTTTGACTTTAAAAGAAACAATTGAAAAAGATAGAACTAAAATATCCTATCAACTCGTTAATAGTAAAAAAGATATTGTTAGAATAAATAATAAATTTTTGTACCTAGAATCATTGTTAAAAATCGGAATTATAAAAGACAATGTCGAACACATTCAAAATAACATTGCTTCAAGTAGAACAGGAATAATGGGAAACAATATTTTAAGTAAAGAAGAAATAATAAAATATGACGTAAGTTTTGAAAAATTAAAAAATATAAAAATTGGAACAGCCCTATATGAAAATGAAAAAATTGTTTTTGTAATTAAAATACCGAGTGAACTTATAGAGACAAGAAAATATTTAGTTACCTCTTTAACAAATATGAATTCTGAAGAATTAATAATAGATGATGAAGAAATTGTAAAAATAAATGAAACTGTATATAAATATGAATTAAATATAGACTTCAAAAATTTAAGGAAATCCAATTTATGTTTATATAATAGCGTTTGTATGAAAACAAAGAATTCCCAAATGAAAATTCATGAAATTGAAAATGGTTTGTTATTGTTAAAGAATGTTAAGAATATAAATTTATCAAGTACTTGTGATGAAAGAACCACACATTTAAATGGAAACTTTTTATTAAATTTTAATAGCTGTGAGTTAAAAATCCAAAATGAAACCTTTGTGAACAGAAAAAATATATTTGAAGAAAGATTTATTATACCTTACGAAATAAATTTAAATACAACTCAAGAACAACTCAGCTTCAATGATATTGTAATAAAACAAATAGAAAATATTGAAAATATTAACGAATTAAATTTTAATCATAAAAATCATGTAATGTTTAATATATGTATTGGAATTATAATTCTACTGTTAATTATTAATTTAATAATTTACGTTTATATAAAATCAAAAAAGCTCAGACGTACATTCTATATAACTCAGGAGAGTTTTCATCCTAAGGAGGGAGAGGTTATATCAAGGTCAGGGAACCAAACCACAACGGATGTTCCCACCGTTGCAACCAACAATAATGGCACGTCAGCGTCTACGAACATGACGAAATCCAACACTCACATTGGATTGCCAATCGATTGGACTCGTTAAGGGTTCCAGGAAAACGTTAACTTGATGACCCAGCATTATTATGCATAGGCATAATGCTTCAACATAGAATAGATACAAATGAAAAGTCAGTCTAAAAGTCTGAGATCGCGAGCTAAGTTCATCCATAAAATATATTGTAAATTAATTTAAGTTGTGAAATTTTAAATAAAGTTTTTTTTAACAAAAATCCTTTCATACGAACTTTAATCGTGCAGTGCGACAGCTGATTTTGTTGCCTGTTGGTTTTGTATGCTCGATAAATGTTCTTTAAATCGAGTTTCTACACTCCTTTTTGTTTGTCCGATATATTTTTCTTCACATTCATTGCATGAGATTTCGTAAATACCCGATTTGTGTAAAAACTCCGTTTTGTCTTTTAAACTGACAAGTAAATTGCTTAATTTATAGCTGCTGCTGTGAACTATTTCAAAATTATGTTTTTTAAAAATATTTTTTAACTTGTTTGTGAAATCGGGTATATATGGTAGGGAAATTCTCTTTCGTTGTTCTTTTTCAGAAGGTAGCGTAGTGATGTTTCGTCTGAAAATCTTTTTTGAATGTAACGAAACTAAATTGTCAATCATTTGCTCAGTATAACCATTCAACAGTGCAGCATACTTGATGTATTTCAATTCGTCCATGTAATTTTTTATGTTGAGTGGAAGTCTACAAAGCCGATGAACCATACTGTGAAACGCTGCTTGTTTGTGAGTCATTGGGCAATGTGAATCGGATGGTATATAGCAAGGTGTGTTAGATGGTTTTCTGTAAACGGAAAAATCGATGGTTCCATCTTTTTTTCGGGTCAAACGTACGTCTAGAAACGGCAAAGATGCGTTTTTCTCCATTTCCATCGTAAAATTGATTGTTGGCCATTGTGAGTTTAATTTAGCCAAAACTTCCATTTCTTCTCCTTTTTCAATGATTGCTGTGACATCGTCAACGTATCTTGTAACGAAGAAATATCTCATTTCATTTCTGTAACGAGAAATGTTTCTAAAATGAAATATTAATTTGGGAATAGACAGGAAGTAAGGAAATGCAACGAAACTTCAGGCAACCTACTATAAGATCCCATAAATGACATCATCAAGTAATGTCAAACGATGACCTTAAATCCTAGAATACAAAGAATAAAACAATTGTGAAAAGAACCATACTTTACCCTCATACCTGCTGACGAGAGATCACGGCCTCTATCAGTGGACGCCTACAACGCTTACAAGGGAATATACCTAAGAGGAACCAACTACCGTCTCCAATAGACAATGTCCTCTTGTGCTGAGTGTAACTTACCACAGTATCAAATGATGCCCTCCCTGGTTTCTGCCAGAGACCTGTGACACTTTTACTCACACACACAACTGATCTATTTCCTCATAAGCATCCCTCTTTTTCCTCTGCATTCTTGTTATTCCCCCTTTCCACTCACAGAAAATTACTCTCTCCGATCTGTTCAGCAAACTTTTTACAGATCGTCAAGTAAAACTCACTGTTGCAAACTATAGCTGGTGCAGTTTGCCTCCTCATTAATATACCAACAACAAAACCCAAAACCAAGACCTAATAACTCACTACATTACCAAATTCTCCAAGGAATGTTCACTGGTTCGGTCGCCTTGGACACTAGTTCCAATGAGACTCCTTAAAGGATTCACGAGTGGAAAGGTGGTTACTAAGTTCAGACTACAAGACTGCTCCTAGAGAACTCTCTCTAAGACAACAGATCCACTTAGCTGAGACAAAGTAACACTTGGGTTGTGATCGACCTTCGCATCCGGTTCGCACGCACGCCCTCAACTAGCTCACAAGGGTCGTGCATTCTTGCTCAGGGATCGACAACGTTGTTACCTCTTTTTAACCAGTGCGAACCTACTGAAGTTTTAGATGTTTGAAAACTCAGAAAAACTAATTCAAATATTCTTTGCTAGGGCCTGATCAACAAATGCTGAGACATAAACAAGTTTGAAAGTATAATCGAGCTGGAAGGCCGACTCGACCTCAGAAAATGTATGTAAAAGACGTAAGAGAGAACAGCACTAATAGTGAGCCGCTATACAAAAAGTATCTTTAGATATTTGAAGATAATGCGCTATGGCTCAGTCAGCTTATCTGGCGCAAATGATTAAAGAATGAAACTGACTAGTGGAGTAGGTCAGCACCTACACACACTCTTATAAACTGGGAAGGAGGAGAAGATGTTGTAATTTCCCCCTTCTGGCTTCTATACCCACCCAAGAGGAATCAGTTCATCATCTCGAACTGGTTTCCACCATTGACCCACGGTGCCAAGTGACCAGTAAAACCTGTCACTACAAAAATGTTTAGGGTCCCCATACATGATAAACGACAAGCACAAATACTTGCCTAAACCATTATACTAAATCTCCACAACGACCTATTCGTTAACCAAAAACCTAAACACTATAAACCACACTACACTTTCATGATATGTTAATCCACCTTTCCATCCGCACAAGAGATATGTCCACCCCTCCCAACGTACTTACACTAATATCGCCATATCTGAAATAAAGCTTAAGCAGCTAGATATCCAAATCCACTGTCCACTGGACAGCATTAAAAACACTATAAAGTTTCTTTATCAAACGTTATAAACCGAATTATTTTATTAAATTTTTCTTAAAACTATTGAATTTCTTAACAAAGTCTAAATTATTCAAAAACTAAACTGATAAACTTATAAATCCTAAACTATTTATATAAAATCTAAATAAACTTCCAGATATTAACTCGATATCTAAACAAAGAAAGTTAAGCTGAAGTTTTTCTTAACGACCAATTATATAAATGTCTGTACGCTTTAACTGTACGCGAAGCAACTTTTAGCTTCGTACAGATTATGTTTGGTTGTCTTTATATAAAAAAAAAGATACGCTGAAGAGAAATGTACCGATGGTATCATTAATCTTAGCTCGCTTGTACTCTCGACGAGTAATAAAAAAAAAGTTTTAGTTGTTCTTTATCAACTGTTAAATCTCTTAGAAATCTTTTGAAATGTATTTTATCTGAGTTGTTTCAAAAGTAATTCGTCATTAAACGACGTCAAATTGTATTTAAAAACAAAAAAAAAAACTATAACGACACGAAAACTGACTTAACGTTTGGATATTGTACACGAAAAAAAAAGTATGTGATGATGTAAAAATTCTAACGAACCCAAAAAGTAAACCAGAGAACATGGGACGTTAGCCCAAGGGTTTATGCTTTGGAAATGAGACAAGGGAGATAGAAAGAGAGATAGATTGTAATAATATAGTAATATGATTGAAAATATGGTTTATCAAAATATGAATCAATATAATATTAAACAATATAGTAAACAGACGTTGATGGACCGGGAGAGCTCTCTGGAACCAGACGCTGAAAAGTTTAAAAGTTATTATTTTAAAGGGATGTTATTACGTTAACCATATGTAAGATCATACTCATATAGCACTACTCTATAATCTTGTGTTGTATCGTTTCCTTTCTCGAAAACAATGATGAGTGTCTTTTACCCATCCAATAATTTTCACACAAAAGTTGAATTATTTTTAAATGACCAGTATAGCGTCACCGTACTGTAGTTGAAACTTCTAACTACCAATGATATCCAAGACAAACAGATATTATACAATATGTACACATAAAGACTGCGAAATGACCAGTTGAGGTAGGTCAGCACAAATGTACTTTAAGATTCCGTGAAGGAAGAAGAAAATCTTCTATGACCTCTTCAATGAGACTTCAAAAGTCTTCCAGCTGGACACGAAACAAAGTCAAAGCTGAAGTAAGTAAAGTAATGAGCGGGAAACTGTAAAGTTCCAAAACTAAAAATAAAGTGTCTAGGGAGTTACATATTCCACTAGAACAATGATAAAAACAAAAGAAAATACCGAAGAATGAAGAAAGTGGTGTTGTATAGACACAAACACGGACAGGATAGTTCAAAAGAGATGGATCTGGAGAATTAGTCTCGAAGGACAGTGAATAGTATGCTTGGTACTATAACCGATGGAATGCGTTACATACGATCTATAGGAAACGTTGCAAATTCCAAGTATAGATACTGATGTAACATATGTTCACACAAATCAGACCGGTAACCTACAGGAAGTTCGAAAACGAAATCAATCCTGGGAATCTGATTGCGTTTGGAGACACCATAAAAAAAAAGTAAAAGAGCCGTGAAGGCAGTAAAAAAAATAAAAAAAAAATTACGTTATGTTCGGTGAGAAAACTTCAACTTCTTCAATAGACACCACAAAAACACAAATTTACACAAAGTTAAATTATTATTTTTCAAAATTTCACTTGTCATATGATCTTTTCTAAATTAGATAAGTATAGGTATAATTCACTATGATAAGTATAATATAGGATAAGGTAAGTATAAATGCAGGTAAGTAGATTATATTTTAATCGCAGAGTATTTCAGGGTGCTCTTCGTGACACTATTTATAGGTAGCTCCACCGTCCGTGGGCTTATGGACGATAGTTTGAGTGTTCCACACTCGTAGAGTAATGATTGTAGCAGGAAAATTGGCTGGTTTGGATGTGTTATATCTCACACCAAACGTAAGCTCTCGTATGTTGTAGCCAGTGGCTTTTGGGTGCATATAAATCAAGGACAAAAATAACAAAAATGTTACCTGGATGTATGGCCAAAAAAAATGTGGCGAGAAATGTTTGCTTTAATTTTTATTCAATGTTGCAGGATATACGATGTTTCGTAGAGAATGATGCATTGCATGCTCGGTTGAACAAACCGAGTACCATGCGGTTCGAAGATACGTTCCGTAGAACCATGTGGTTCAACCCAAAAAAAAACGTGCTGGAGTCTCTCGTGTCTCCAGTATGTGAAGGAAATACATTGATGAGTAAGAAGTGGTTTATTCGTTGTTTCAACTGCATAAATTAATGCTTCACAAGGATGTAATCTCCTTACAGATACGAAAATAATCCCGCGTTGCTCCAATTGGAGATTGAAAATATTGCTCCCGCGTTGCCATGAACGGAAATTTTCATGGATATGCAAAAGACATCAATTAATTCAAGGGTCGGTCCTTGCCCTGCACAAGAACCCTAGTAATTATAAGAAAAGAACTTCTATAAATCCCTAGTTATGAAAACTTCAGATGCTTCCTTGAAAATTCAAGAAAAAGCATCGACGACGAAGACAAATGTCCGCCATGATGCTGGCAGACGAAAAAAAAATCAAAAAAAAAAAAAAAACTCACCTATATAGGGTTTTTCTTCTTGGTGGTTGCTCAATTTTAATTGTAATTTACAATTAAGTAAATTCCTCAAAAGGATGTAATATATTTATATTGAATTTATTCACTCGCGAACAAAGTATAAAAATCTTAATTTATTCTGCTGCGTATAAAATACTTCTCAAATTTTTCTTAAAACGAAGTTGATGATATGAGGGTTGAAAACTTAATGAACTGGCACAGACAATATTTCTGAAGCCACGCCTCTGTCTGGTTTCCAATAGCAACAATAATGACTGGACGAGACTTTTCTTGCGTTCTTTTAGTTAACAATAGATTTGCGTTCTGAAAAGTTAACAATGCAAAGTGTGTTTAGTGTTACGTAATACGTAAGGCTACTTCACACTGACAATTGCGCAAGTATAAAAATTGACTTTATTGACCTTTAATTACATTCCTGTCATTTTATTTTGATGTCATAATGTTCGTGAAGGTTGGTAGAATGAATTTGTGTCATATTTTCTCAAGTATGAGAGCATTTTTGTAAATGTCAAATTTTGACATTTGACTTATTTTGGACTGAAATTGATTCTAATTTGACACATTCACTTCTCAATCATAAATAATGTCATATGGATGACGTTAAACTCATTTTAAGCGAACAAATAACTGGTTATAGTTATATCAAAATGTCAGTCAAGGTGTGATGACTGTACTGACTACGAATTATTGAAATAAACTGAAATTCTTCTTTGGACGGTTGTAATGTACATATAAATCATGATTCCTATGGAATGCATAATGGATATAGACATTTCAATTGCCAACTGTCATAATCTGTCAAAACGAAATAAATTGAATTTCAACAAATTAACCATAATTGTACTTTTGGTCGGAACGGGCTTCTGTCTTAGCATTGGACATGTATTTTGAAGTTCATTCCAATAGGTTTTCCCAGAGAAACAGAAAGATAGCGTAAAAGAGAAGAGACGAAGCGTCTAATTGGACGGACAGTAATCACAAAGCAGAAACGAAAATGCCGGAAGTGTTCGTCAGCCATAATCCTTCTGCACGTTGGCATGTAGCAAAAGAATGTGCCAGAAAGAGTGCGTCTGAGCTCACTTCAAATTTTCTCGCTTCGGATTTTTCCACCTTTGATGGAGTTCAGCGAAGATTATGACAGAATGGTTCTGACATAGGATAATTCCTTATCGAATTTTGTGTTCTGGTGAGGAAATTGTGCCACTGATGTCATTCTCAAAATTTTCGAAATTTCCTGATTTTTCTAAAGGGAAATGTCATCTGTTGGATGGACAAATTGAGTTTCCTAAAATTGCCGCAAGGTGACACCAGTGTTGCGGTGACAAAGTTTTCCCTACAAATCTCAAGGATCGAGACAAGTGTCAACTTGGCTAGGTACTTGTGAAAAAGGACAACTTGTGTCTACCTATATCTCTATCACTCTAAACAATCTCTTTACTGACTACCAAAGAAAAGAAAAGAAAAATTCTGAAGCTACAAATTACTTGTCGCAACTATGGACTCTCTCAACTTCTTCCTCCATCTATCTACTTCATTGTTATGCTATACTACCTTTTTATAAAAGTGAAATAACATGAAACAATTATACACAAAAAAAAATTACACAAGAGTCTCGTGCACAGCTGAGTAGCCGGGCATGAGAAAAATAAAACTATTTTTATCACAGTATGATCTATTTTTTTAAATCCTTGGTATGAGAAGTGGTCACATACCCTTTCTCATCTTCTACATCATATAAGTTGTTACCTCGTGTCTTAACAACTGTTACTTTAACAAACTTTGGCGAAAGCTTAGCACTAAAATGTTTATTAGCATCACTCAAAACTATGTTCCTTTTATAGATGACATCCCCCACCTGAAAATCAACTGCACGACTTCTGAGATTATACACTTTCTCATAAGCATCGTGTGTCTTTTCTAACGCTGTCTTCAAATAGGTATGAAGAATATTCATCTTTGCCACCTTGGGCAACCAATCGATTTCGGAATTATTAAGTCCTCCCAACTCACGTAATAGCTTGTAGTCCGCTCCATGTTCAATCATCCTTTGACCGAATAAAGCCTCATATGGCGACATTGTCAAAGCTGAATGGACAGTTGTGCGTAAAGCACTACTAATGGATGACAAATGCACATCCCAATTAGTTTGTTTTGGATCTACATAGGATCTTACTGCAGCTAAAATAGACCTATTAACCCTCTCGCTGGCATTAGCTTGAGGTGCATAAATCGCCGTTTTATAATGTTTGACACCAAACATTTTCAACATTTCTTTAAAATCCTTAGAAATAAATTGCGTTCCATTATCGGATAAGATACTTTCGGGTACACCATATAAAAGAAAAATATCTTCTCGTAAGAATTTGATAACTGATGCAGCTGTGGCTCGTTTAAGGGGTTTGATAAACACAAACTTCGTGAGTTGGTCTAAAGCAATAACGATGAAAGCATTCCCATTCCTGGATCTTGGATAAGGACCAAGGAAATCCACATATAAATGTTGGAAGGGCCTTTCAACTTTAAAACTCTCTCCCATTTCAGCTCGTAAAGTCTGGTTGGAAGCTTTGGTTGTCTTGCATGTTTCACAACGATCAACATATTGCTTTACCTGTGAAAACATACCAGGCCAATATAACCTTTCCCTTAACCTATACAAAGTCTTAACGACACCACCATGAGAAGCTCTGGGCGGATTATGCGCCATGGCAATTACGGCTTCTGTCATACTTGACGGTAACCATAACTTCCATGCCAGATCATCCAATAGAGGATTCCCAATTGCATGTTTTGTCCTTTTATAAATGTATCCTTCAGATACCTTCAAGTCTGGTAATCGATCTTGCTCTTTAATGATATGACTAATGAGTTGTACGTATTCATCGGACTTGAATCCCGGATCGTCAAGGTCAATGTGGAGCACCTCCTCGGTTTCGACTTGTGCAACACTGGATATATAGCTCTCTGCCGTTAAAGCATCGGCTTCGTACACTCTAGAAAGAGCATCGGGTACCACGTTAAGTGTTCCTTTCCTGTGTTCAACCACGAAATCGAACCCTTGAAGTCTCATACTCCACCTGGCCAGACGACCGGTAGGGTCCTTCATGTTCATCAACCATTTAAGGCTTGAGTGATCAGTAATTACCTTGAATTTATATCCTTCGATATATGAACGGAATTTCTGAATTCCTAAAAACGCAGCGAGGCATTCGCGTTCGGTAACGGTGTAGTTCCTTTGCGCAGCATTCAATTTCTGAGAGAAATAATAAATGGGGCGTTCAGCTCCGTTCTCATCTCGCTGGCAAAGTACACATCCGATACCGGACGCAGATGCATCGCACAAAATAATAAACTCCTTCTCGAAATCAGGGTTTATCAGAACAGGTGTAGTTGTAAGTGCTTTCTTGATGTTTTCGAATGCTGTCTGAGCTTCGGAATTGAAATCGAAAGCCTTACCTTTCTTAAGAGTATCAGTGAGCGGGGCAGCCAAGGTTGAAAAATTTTCCACAAACCTCCGATACCAACCAGCCATTCCTAAGAAACGCCTAACTTGGCGAGTGGTTGTCGGCATCGGGAAGTTGATGATAGCAGCAACCTTATCTGGGTCTGCTTTCAAACATCCTTGTCCCACTTTGTATCCTAAGTACTGTAATTCTTCGAAACAAAATTTCGATTTTTCAACATTAATAGTGAGTCCTGCTCTATCTAACTCTCTACTAATGATCTTCAAAACTGCTAAATGTTCCTCGAAAGTTTTCGTCACCACCAAAAGGTCGTCTAAATAGACAAAGACTCGGTCCTGTAACTCGCGTGGAACAACTAAATTCATCAAATACGTTAAACTTTGAGCGGCGTTGCAAAGACCGAAAGGCATCACGTTGAATTGATACAACGGCCTTCCTGGAACCGTAAAGGCTGTCTTCTCCTTCGCGCTCTCCTCCAGTGGTATCTGCCAGTACGCATCTTTCAAATCCACGCTTGATATGAAACGTGTCTCCGAAAGACGTGACAGCAGTCCCTCGATGTGCGCAATAGGTCGCGCATCCTTCTTAGTAACCATATTGACTTTTCTGAAGTCCAAGCAAAGTCGATCCTTGCCAGGCTTGCGTACAAGCACAACCGGTGAGGACCATGGACTATTGCTTTCCTCAATAACCCCTAGTGAAAGCATGCGGTCTACTTCTGCGTACATAAGAGACTGCACCACTGGGGAGACCGGATAATACCTTTGCTTGATTGGAGGAGCATCCCCCGTATCAATACCGTGTTTTACCCAATCTGTTTTGCCTAAACCCTTTAGTGTGAATGACGGAAAACTTCGTATCACATCTTCGAGTTTAGCATTCTCAACATTCGTCAACTTACACTTATTGACTAATTTTTCTTTAACTTCAACATCATGTTGAAATGACAAACTGGAAATTACATTTGGCGCTATTTGAAATTTCGACCAAAAATCGACACCTAAGTATAATCGTTGGGCTAATGTCGGAACGACATAAAAACTCATGCTATGAGTAGCACCTTTATACTTGACGTCCGTGGTAATTAATCCACAAATCTGTTGTTTCTGCCCGTCAGCGGTTGAAACACTTGAATTAACCTTTTTAACTTTAACATTTTTGCTGGACAAGTAAGTTAAAACATCAGCGCCAAGGCAACTGATACTTGCGCCAGAGTCTAATAGACCCAATATCTTGTCTCCAAAAATTTCAACGTTGACATAAGGGCGAGGATCTCCAGATTCTCTTTCTAATGTCGTTGAAGCTATATTCTTATATAATAGTCTTTTTTCCTTAAATCTGATTCGAGTTCGTCTAATACGATTAGACAATTCAGGATAATTCATTATTCGCTTACGGACTTCATAATAATTTCTAAGCCTTTCATGAAATGGCTTTCTTATAAATTCATTTTTCTTAACATTACAATTCAAATTATTTGGTGTTGTTGTATTAACAACAAGTTTATTAATTGGTTTTAAAATAGTAACAGGAGTTTTGAGAGTAGAAGATTCTTTGGCACTTAAAACTCCGGGCTCATCTGTTCGGAGCGAACCCCCCCGGATATTGGGTTGTTCCTCCTTAAGTTTCCCTGACATTTTGGACAAGTAGGAAAAATAACGTTTTCCAATCCACAACGGAAACAAAACTTTCTATCTACAGGTTTATTACATTCCCTGAACCCATGCCCTACACTTAAGCAATTCCAACACTTCCAAGTGTTCTTATCTCTGTGTACGTTGTGTACAGCTTCTACACTTGTCGGTAAAGCTACAGTTAAATCATCTGATTCTTCCACCACTTCGTTTACGAAACGTTTTGTCGGAATTCGGTGCGTGTTCGGCACAAAAGAAGATCGCGTGCTCTCCTGTCGATCGAGAAACTTTTCGATGGTTCGGCATACATATGCCATCTGTCTAAGACTGTGAGTGCTAAAAGTAATGAGTAGCTCACCCATGCGTCTCTTTACATTCGTCTTAATAATCTCAATAAGTTCTCTCTCTGACTTCGGAACACGCATCCTCGAATTAATCAACATTAAAGCGTCGTAGAAATCATTAAATGATTCATTGGACTGCTGCTTTCGGTCTGAAAGCTTCCTCGACAATTCGGAGTCTGTTTCGAGACTTCGAAATTGTTCGATTAACCCGGACTGAAGCGAACTCCAAGAAGTGTGTGGATTACTCTTCAAGTACATCCAGTACCATGACTCCGCTTGTCCTGACACAAAATGATGAAAATTCACCGTTAGCTCATCCCATGGAACACCATAACTGTACCTAACGCGTTCTAATCTGAATAGAAAGTCGTCAATCGACATATTGCGACCGTCAAATCTAATTCCCCACTTATGGTATTGTGGAAATTTGCTATATGACGTGGCGTTAGAGGGTACTTGTCTCCTGGGTGATGAAGCTTCCGGAGAATTATCTAAATTAATCGCATTCATTTGCGTAAGAAAATCGTCTAAGTTAGAACCGTTAGCCATATCTACTGGATGTCCTGAAGGAGCATTCCGAGTAAGACCTGGTTCATTGTTTGGGGTTGGATAGTTTTCCAAATTTCTAGATAGATTACGTATCTGTTCTGTAGGATTGCCTGTATTTGTTCGGTTAGGAGCGTCAGTTATTCTGACTCTATTTGTCGCTTGACTAACTGCTTGTCTAGGTGCGAGATTTTGAGAAGTAGAGGGTTGATTGCTTGAAGAAGGAGGTATTGTTTGAAATAGATTAGTCAATTGCTCGAGAAGTTGAGCTTGACTTAGTCTTATTTCCTCTTTCATGACTCGCCTATCCTCTTCCCTGTGTAAGTCAACTGTCGCTGTAATCATCTCTTGAAGAGTAAGAGAATCTTCGGTTACATTGCGTCTATTGTCAAAACTATCGTTGACGACACGACCATTGACATTACCAAGAGGCATAGTACCATCATTAATCCCTAAAGGACTAGATTCATCTTCAATTCTCATATCACCTCTTCTCTGATCTTCCCCGCTACCTGCAGCTTGTGGGTCAGCCATAATTATAACGTCTAAAAACCTTGAATTATAAGTGCTCGGACGGATTAGTCTCCTATTCCCACTACTCATTCAACTGTGCTAGTAAAACTCTTGTATAACGCAAAACTAACGGAACACAATCGAAGTGACAAAAAAAAAAATTAAACAGAGCTTAAAATTAAAGTATTTGTAGTGAAACGGATCACTTAATAATTCAAATCAAAAATATAGTCCTACAAAGAGAAGGCTCTTTGTAGACTAGAAAAAGATCCTACAAAAAAAAAGGTTTGACTTCTAAAGAAAATATTTCAAAATTTCTTCAAAGTCAAAAAGGTAAAAATTTTAATTAATGATATACTAAACTATTCTTATCTTGTTTTTGAATCGTAATCTGAATTCAATAATTACTGATTCAAATCCAAACTAAACGTATGTACTAACAACTAAACTAACTTCTCAGAAACTAGCCTGAAAGTTACTAAACTTAAAAATAAAGTAAATATTGTTTGGGTAGCGACACCGCCAAAAATTCTAAACTATAACGATTGCAACACTGCAAAAATATCTCAAAAACTTGGGCAACACTGCCACTAAAAAAAATCTCACAAAACCGCGACACCGCGAAAAATTACCAGAATTTATCTTAGTTAACGTCTCTAAGACATACTCCAAACTCACAAAAAACTCAGGATTTCCTCTTAGTTAACGTCTCTAAAAGAAAAATCCCTACCAAAACCAGAACTCCTTTTTCAGTTACGTCCCTGAAAAACAATTCCAAAACTATACTCAAAATATCGAAAACTGCAAAACTTACTATAAATCTTGTAATGACTTCTTACAAAATCTATTTTATACTCAAAATTAAATTTTTAAATCTCAATAATAATTCATTCACGTTTGGGAGTGGACATTTCCCCCGCGCGTAATGGATTAAACAACATATCAAAAAAAAAAAGACGTTAGCTTGATTGTACCATGCCAATCAACTAACAAAAAAAAACTTAGTTTGTGTGTCTTTAAACTATTCGTGCTCAACACAAAAACTAAATCTGCTAAATTCAATGGATAGTGACTCCTCATTTCATTATGCTACTGCAGACGTGCGTAGGGACTATTGATCACCCACCACCGGTTAGCACTTCATAAAATGAATTATCAACCATACACCAAATCTAACCGTCAAAAATCTTCATAAAATTCTCTACAAAAAAAGTAAAAATGAAAAAGTATTATTGAAGTAGAAAACATGGATTATTCAGTGACGATAAAGTAGCTTTTGCAGCTGACGTGCGTAGAGACTAAAATCATCCACCACCGGTCAAAAGACTCAATTATCTACCACCTCCTAACCCTTTCCTTGCTATCGCTATAAGTAAAGTGATCATTAGCAACAGTCAACCAAGAATACAACTCTTCGGTCCGGACAAATGACTCAAATATACCTATCACGAGAGGTAGAGAACTAATAGTGAAGCTAACGCGACAGACAGAAGTCAGGAATCTATCGACCAACTTCCCGGACATATAGTCTTCATTACTAAACTCCGATGACGTTCCTCTAGCAAAAGAAAAGTACTACTTAAAAAAAAACTTCCTCAAAACAAATTCCAATAATGAAAAAATTTCCAAAAGAAAAATTAATTTCCCAAAAAAAAAATTTCGAATCAACTTAATACAATACAAATTCTGAACTTTCTAAAACTTATCTCAAGACATTCTTCAGGCCCCACGTTGGGCGCCATTTCTGTAACGAAGAAATATCTCATTTCATTTCTGTAACGAGAAATGTTTCTAAAATGAAATATTAATTTGGGAATAGACAGGAAGTAAGGAAATGCAACGAAACTTCAGGCAACCTACTATAAGATCCCATAAATGACATCATCAAGTAATGTCAAACGATGACCTTAAATCCTAGAATACAAAGAATAAAACAATTGTGAAAAGAACCATACTTTACCCTCATACCTGCTGACGAGAGATCACGGCCTCTATCAGTGGACGCCTACAACGCTTACAAGGGAATATACCTAAGAGGAACCAACTACCGTCTCCAATAGACAATGTCCTCTTGTGCTGAGTGTAACTTACCACAGTATCAAATGATGCCCTCCCTGGTTTCTGCCAGAGACCTGTGACACTTTTACTCACACACACAACTGATCTATTTCCTCATAAGCATCCCTCTTTTTCCTCTGCATTCTTGTTATTCCCCCTTTCCACTCACAGAAAATTACTCTCTCCGATCTGTTCAGCAAACTTTTTACAGATCGTCAAGTAAAACTCACTGTTGCAAACTATAGCTGGTGCAGTTTGCCTCCTCATTAATATACCAACAACAAAACCCAAAACCAAGACCTAATAACTCACTACATTACCAAATTCTCCAAGGAATGTTCACTGGTTCGGTCGCCTTGGACACTAGTTCCAATGAGACTCCTTAAAGGATTCACGAGTGGAAAGGTGGTTACTAAGTTCAGACTACAAGACTGCTCCTAGAGAACTCTCTCTAAGACAACAGATCCACTTAGCTGAGACAAAGTAACACTTGGGTTGTGATCGACCTTCGCATCCGGTTCGCACGCACGCCCTCAACTAGCTCACAAGGGTCGTGCATTCTTGCTCAGGGATCGACAACGTTGTTACCTCTTTTTAACCAGTGCGAACCTACTGAAGTTTTAGATGTTTGAAAACTCAGAAAAACTAATTCAAATATTCTTTGCTAGGGCCTGATCAACAAATGCTGAGACATAAACAAGTTTGAAAGTATAATCGAGCTGGAAGGCCGACTCGACCTCAGAAAATGTATGTAAAAGACGTAAGAGAGAACAGCACTAATAGTGAGCCGCTATACAAAAAGTATCTTTAGATATTTGAAGATAATGCGCTATGGCTCAGTCAGCTTATCTGGCGCAAATGATTAAAGAATGAAACTGACTAGTGGAGTAGGTCAGCACCTACACACACTCTTATAAACTGGGAAGGAGGAGAAGATGTTGTAATTTCCCCCTTCTGGCTTCTATACCCACCCAAGAGGAATCAGTTCATCATCTCGAACTGGTTTCCACCATTGACCCACGGTGCCAAGTGACCAGTAAAACCTGTCACTACAAAAATGTTTAGGGTCCCCATACATGATAAACGACAAGCACAAATACTTGCCTAAACCATTATACTAAATCTCCACAACGACCTATTCGTTAACCAAAAACCTAAACACTATAAACCACACTACACTTTCATGATATGTTAATCCACCTTTCCATCCGCACAAGAGATATGTCCACCCCTCCCAACGTACTTACACTAATATCGCCATATCTGAAATAAAGCTTAAGCAGCTAGATATCCAAATCCACTGTCCACTGGACAGCATTAAAAACACTATAAAGTTTCTTTATCAAACGTTATAAACCGAATTATTTTATTAAATTTTTCTTAAAACTATTGAATTTCTTAACAAAGTCTAAATTATTCAAAAACTAAACTGATAAACTTATAAATCCTAAACTATTTATATAAAATCTAAATAAACTTCCAGATATTAACTCGATATCTAAACAAAGAAAGTTAAGCTGAAGTTTTTCTTAACGACCAATTATATAAATGTCTGTACGCTTTAACTGTACGCGAAGCAACTTTTAGCTTCGTACAGATTATGTTTGGTTGTCTTTATATAAAAAAAAAGATACGCTGAAGAGAAATGTACCGATGGTATCATTAATCTTAGCTCGCTTGTACTCTCGACGAGTAATAAAAAAAAAGTTTTAGTTGTTCTTTATCAACTGTTAAATCTCTTAGAAATCTTTTGAAATGTATTTTATCTGAGTTGTTTCAAAAGTAATTCGTCATTAAACGACGTCAAATTGTATTTAAAAACAAAAAAAAAAACTATAACGACACGAAAACTGACTTAACGTTTGGATATTGTACACGAAAAAAAAAGTATGTGATGATGTAAAAATTCTAACGAACCCAAAAAGTAAACCAGAGAACATGGGACGTTAGCCCAAGGGTTTATGCTTTGGAAATGAGACAAGGGAGATAGAAAGAGAGATAGATTGTAATAATATAGTAATATGATTGAAAATATGGTTTATCAAAATATGAATCAATATAATATTAAACAATATAGTAAACAGACGTTGATGGACCGGGAGAGCTCTCTGGAACCAGACGCTGAAAAGTTTAAAAGTTATTATTTTAAAGGGATGTTATTACGTTAACCATATGTAAGATCATACTCATATAGCACTACTCTATAATCTTGTGTTGTATCGTTTCCTTTCTCGAAAACAATGATGAGTGTCTTTTACCCATCCAATAATTTTCACACAAAAGTTGAATTATTTTTAAATGACCAGTATAGCGTCACCGTACTGTAGTTGAAACTTCTAACTACCAATGATATCCAAGACAAACAGATATTATACAATATGTACACATAAAGACTGCGAAATGACCAGTTGAGGTAGGTCAGCACAAATGTACTTTAAGATTCCGTGAAGGAAGAAGAAAATCTTCTATGACCTCTTCAATGAGACTTCAAAAGTCTTCCAGCTGGACACGAAACAAAGTCAAAGCTGAAGTAAGTAAAGTAATGAGCGGGAAACTGTAAAGTTCCAAAACTAAAAATAAAGTGTCTAGGGAGTTACATATTCCACTAGAACAATGATAAAAACAAAAGAAAATACCGAAGAATGAAGAAAGTGGTGTTGTATAGACACAAACACGGACAGGATAGTTCAAAAGAGATGGATCTGGAGAATTAGTCTCGAAGGACAGTGAATAGTATGCTTGGTACTATAACCGATGGAATGCGTTACATACGATCTATAGGAAACGTTGCAAATTCCAAGTATAGATACTGATGTAACATATGTTCACACAAATCAGACCGGTAACCTACAGGAAGTTCGAAAACGAAATCAATCCTGGGAATCTGATTGCGTTTGGAGACACCATAAAAAAAAAGTAAAAGAGCCGTGAAGGCAGTAAAAAAAATAAAAAAAAAATTACGTTATGTTCGGTGAGAAAACTTCAACTTCTTCAATAGACACCACAAAAACACAAATTTACACAAAGTTAAATTATTATTTTTCAAAATTTCACTTGTCATATGATCTTTTCTAAATTAGATAAGTATAGGTATAATTCACTATGATAAGTATAATATAGGATAAGGTAAGTATAAATGCAGGTAAGTAGATTATATTTTAATCGCAGAGTATTTCAGGGTGCTCTTCGTGACACTATTTATAGGTAGCTCCACCGTCCGTGGGCTTATGGACGATAGTTTGAGTGTTCCACACTCGTAGAGTAATGATTGTAGCAGGAAAATTGGCTGGTTTGGATGTGTTATATCTCACACCAAACGTAAGCTCTCGTATGTTGTAGCCAGTGGCTTTTGGGTGCATATAAATCAAGGACAAAAATAACAAAAATGTTACCTGGATGTATGGCCAAAAAAAATGTGGCGAGAAATGTTTGCTTTAATTTTTATTCAATGTTGCAGGATATACGATGTTTCGTAGAGAATGATGCATTGCATGCTCGGTTGAACAAACCGAGTACCATGCGGTTCGAAGATACGTTCCGTAGAACCATGTGGTTCAACCCAAAAAAAAACGTGCTGGAGTCTCTCGTGTCTCCAGTATGTGAAGGAAATACATTGATGAGTAAGAAGTGGTTTATTCGTTGTTTCAACTGCATAAATTAATGCTTCACAAGGATGTAATCTCCTTACAGATACGAAAATAATCCCGCGTTGCTCCAATTGGAGATTGAAAATATTGCTCCCGCGTTGCCATGAACGGAAATTTTCATGGATATGCAAAAGACATCAATTAATTCAAGGGTCGGTCCTTGCCCTGCACAAGAACCCTAGTAATTATAAGAAAAGAACTTCTATAAATCCCTAGTTATGAAAACTTCAGATGCTTCCTTGAAAATTCAAGAAAAAGCATCGACGACGAAGACAAATGTCCGCCATGATGCTGGCAGACGAAAAAAAAATCAAAAAAAAAAAAAAAACTCACCTATATAGGGTTTTTCTTCTTGGTGGTTGCTCAATTTTAATTGTAATTTACAATTAAGTAAATTCCTCAAAAGGATGTAATATATTTATATTGAATTTATTCACTCGCGAACAAAGTATAAAAATCTTAATTTATTCTGCTGCGTATAAAATACTTCTCAAATTTTTCTTAAAACGAAGTTGATGATATGAGGGTTGAAAACTTAATGAACTGGCACAGACAATATTTCTGAAGCCACGCCTCTGTCTGGTTTCCAATAGCAACAATAATGACTGGACGAGACTTTTCTTGCGTTCTTTTAGTTAACAATAGATTTGCGTTCTGAAAAGTTAACAATGCAAAGTGTGTTTAGTGTTACGTAATACGTAAGGCTACTTCACACTGACAATTGCGCAAGTATAAAAATTGACTTTATTGACCTTTAATTACATTCCTGTCATTTTATTTTGATGTCATAATGTTCGTGAAGGTTGGTAGAATGAATTTGTGTCATATTTTCTCAAGTATGAGAGCATTTTTGTAAATGTCAAATTTTGACATTTGACTTATTTTGGACTGAAATTGATTCTAATTTGACACATTCACTTCTCAATCATAAATAATGTCATATGGATGACGTTAAACTCATTTTAAGCGAACAAATAACTGGTTATAGTTATATCAAAATGTCAGTCAAGGTGTGATGACTGTACTGACTACGAATTATTGAAATAAACTGAAATTCTTCTTTGGACGGTTGTAATGTACATATAAATCATGATTCCTATGGAATGCATAATGGATATAGACATTTCAATTGCCAACTGTCATAATCTGTCAAAACGAAATAAATTGAATTTCAACAAATTAACCATAATTGTACTTTTGGTCGGAACGGGCTTCTGTCTTAGCATTGGACATGTATTTTGAAGTTCATTCCAATAGGTTTTCCCAGAGAAACAGAAAGATAGCGTAAAAGAGAAGAGACGAAGCGTCTAATTGGACGGACAGTAATCACAAAGCAGAAACGAAAATGCCGGAAGTGTTCGTCAGCCATAATCCTTCTGCACGTTGGCATGTAGCAAAAGAATGTGCCAGAAAGAGTGCGTCTGAGCTCACTTCAAATTTTCTCGCTTCGGATTTTTCCACCTTTGATGGAGTTCAGCGAAGATTATGACAGAATGGTTCTGACATAGGATAATTCCTTATCGAATTTTGTGTTCTGGTGAGGAAATTGTGCCACTGATGTCATTCTCAAAATTTTCGAAATTTCCTGATTTTTCTAAAGGGAAATGTCATCTGTTGGATGGACAAATTGAGTTTCCTAAAATTGCCGCAAGGTGACACCAGTGTTGCGGTGACAAAGTTTTCCCTACAATCTCCACCATGTTTTTGGTAATGTTCCTGCTTCTTTCATTCTGGTTTCAAAACTTGACATAAATAAATTTGCAATGAACGGTGAAAGAGCATTTCCCATACAAGTGCCATTTGTGATTTTGTAGAAATTTCCACCAAATTGGCATATGTTTTGGTCCATGCACAGTTTTGTTAAGTTAATATATAACTGTCTCTTCTCTTCGGATGGTTCATGTTCCATAAGCCAATTTTCAAGGATGGTAACAGTTTCTGGGATCGGTATGCTTGGGAAAAGGGACTCCACATCAAAAGACACTAAAAGTTCAGTTTCTTTTATTATAACGTTTTTTATTTTGTCACAAAACTCATAGCTGTTTTCAATGTATAAGCCTTTCGGTTTTGGATAATCGTTAAATTTTGTTACCAGCCATTTTGAAATTTTTTTTCGGTTGGTGCATTGCAGTTAGACACTATTGGTCTCATTTTAAGGTTTTTAGTTTCTTTGTGAGTCTTTGGTAAACAATACATTTTTGGTATGGAAGGATTTGGTGTTGAAAGATTCCATTTTGTTCTTGAATCAAACACCTTTTCAATTTCTTTCAAAGACATGGTTGTATTGCGTACCATTTTTGGTAAAGGATTCTTCTTAAGCAATTGAAAATTTCCCGACTCGATCGTTTCCATTACTTTTTCTCTATATTGTGATTTGTCCATAATAACAATATCTCTTCCTTTATCTGATTTCATGTATAAGCAATCTTTCTTTTTCAGATCGGTTGCAATTTTTTCATATTCTGCTAGTGCTCCGAAACTTAATTTCAAATAACTGTATAATACAATGCAATTTTAAGATAGCAGCGACGCCTAGTACCCACTGATTGCAACAGTAATTACTTCATATCACTGAAGTGCGTTCTGTTTCTAACCATATTCGACAATTGTTTTGTCAAAAAAATTGTTGAAGGATTTGATAGGTTTTTTTACAAATCATTTAGGAACGATATGTTGTTAGATATTAGGTTCGTTTGTTTACTGTTGTGGGCTAAAATGGGAAGTCTGTCAAATATTGAAAAGTGGAGATGAAATTCTCTCAAATTCTCTCAAATAAATATTTAACTTGGTTTTTTGTCGTGATTTTCCGAATTTTAAATTTGAAAAATGAATAAAACAATATAAATTTCAATTAAATACACACAGGACGCAAAAACCACGTGATGAAACGCAAAACCGCAAATGATAAAATTTTTTTTTTTTTTAATTGTCAAATTCTAGTTTTGACAGAACTCACATTTCTACCCGAAGAAATTTCTTGGGCTGAAATCGGCAGGAAGGGGAAATGTTTGTCTCTTTCGTGAGCGCTCTCTTCTGCCTAAAACTACCGAATTTGTGAGTTATCGAACAGGATTCGGCAGAAATTGGCTGTTTTCGGAGGTAAGCAAACAGACCTAATTTCATGGAACATTTTATTTTAGTTCCGAACGTCGTCAATGGCGGCGCTAGGTGTCTTATCTAAAAATAAAAAAAATTGTATTGTAAAAGTGCGAAATTGTTTGTTTTTCTTGTACATCGTGAACTCACTTCTTCCAATCTGTAGCAAAACCCACACAAATGTCAAAATCTGGTTGACACAAATGACAAAATCAAAAGTACAAATTTTGCACCGTTGTATTTTCCTGTTGCAATGGGGTTGAGGTATAGATAAAGTGCAAAAGTGTAACAAAATGACAGCCAGTATATTTGTTGTTGTATTGCAAGAAAACGTAGCACTTCTACACTTTTGCAATGATGCAAGACAAGTTACACCAGATCGTGAATATCCCTAATATTTTTTTTTATCTCAACAAGTAACGGTAGGTATACCTGCCATATAACTGTTATATAATAATGTTAAAGCTTATTTTTTATCGAAAACGTTAACGAAAAAATAAATCAGTGTAGATTTTTAAGTTTGAAAACAAACTGAACACAAATGTTTTTCAAAACATCTTTTTTTTCTCTCAAAAACGCTCCACAGATTCTTACTTGCGATTATAGGTACTATAAGGCAAGTCATGCATTCGTACCTATACATTTTTTGGACAGTCAAACATAACATAACGATGATAAAGAAGCCTAAAAAAGTGGGTCCGACTATTCTGTTTGTCCGTCTGTCTGTATCGGCACCTACAGCCTAAACAGCTGGACCGATTTGCTTCAAACTTGGTACATAGTTATACATACAAAAAATTACGATTTTGAAAAAAAAATTCTTAAAATATAAAACAGTAAAAGAAATCAGATGGCACTGTTCATTTTCTCCAAAAAAAAGTTTTAACTATTGATTTTTAAGTTTTTAATAAAATTTCATTTTCTTTAATTTTTTTTTTCCAAAATCTAAAGCCCCAAGACCACTGTCACACTTAAGAGCAAGTTCGTGCGACCCAGTCGTGCACTTTATTTGTTATTTTTTTCTCATAAATTGAACTTTATACAAGAAATAAGATGACAAGAAAATTATAAATAATTTCAGATATTGCAGGAAAAAAGGTAGGCAAGAAGGCAGAACACAGTGTGTGGTTCATGCCTTGAGTTCTGTAATATCTGCTTTCATCATAGCAGATGGGTTATAATGAAAAAAATCACACTACACCATAACCAAGCTTGTGTGTCGCAAGAAGTGCTTATTAGAAAGGTCCTTCAGAGTGTCAAGCTGACATATAAACCAATCCTAGCACTTTCGATTCGTAATAAATTAAATATATTTAAATGGGTTTCAGCATAAAGTCACTCTAGACATTAAAGAAGGATTCAGAATTTATTAGCTGGTTTAAAAAGTTCAACTAAAATGTAAGTTTGGACTAGGAAACTTTTTTACTTGAAATCTTGATATAATGATCATTATAATGATAAGAGAATGTTAAACTTCCTCATAACATATTATGGAACTGCTTCCAGCTGAAGTAAGTATTGTGTGAAGTTTATTGTAATTGCATTGCTGGACCATTCTTTTGTGAAGAAGTTCATGGCAGAACAAAGTAGGTACGTTGTTTCACGATGTTGAAATAATAGCCCTTGCCACAAAAAGGCGTCGAGAAAGCCTTCCGATTATGTAGCTTCAGAAAGTATATGTCAGGCCTTAAATGGGCCATACTGCGAATGTTCCACATCCAGCTTCTTCACATTCAGCAGCCGACTGATAGTTAAAGGCAGTCCCAGCGGTATTCCCAATAATCATTAAAAGACAAATCTACACAGAGATACAATTTTTATTGACGAAAAAACAATACAAAACATAAAATTCTTGCATGCAAGTTGACGCAATTGTTAAAATGGAATAAGGTTTCATTTTATATCATCCAGCTGTGGGTTGCTTCCATGACGAAGCCGCGGTGAAATCAAAATAGCTGGGCTTCTTTTAATTGATGGATCAAAAGAGCTGATCTAGCTTAGCCACCAAAACCGTACAAAGTACGTCCTTGGCGCTTCAAGGCGTAAACCACATCCATTGCAGTTACTGTCTTGCGCTTAGCATGCTCAGTGTAGGTAACAGCATCACGAATAACGTTCTCAAGGAACACCTAAAGTAACGACTCGTTTGTATGAAGAAATATGAATTATAAATTTTCTTGCAAATCGATTACCTTTAGGACACCACGAGTTTCTTCATAAATGAGTCCAGAAATACGTTTGACACCACCACGGCGAGCCAGACGACGAATTGCAGGCTTCGTTATACCTTGAATATTATCACGCAAAACTTTCCTGTGACGCTTAGCGCCTCCTTTGCCCAAACCTTTTCCTCCCTTACCGCGTCCAGTCATTGTTTAGATAAGATTGATTTCGTTTAAGTAAAAAACAGAAGAGTATACTTTTGTGCCTGTGGAAATATAAAACTTTATTGAATCTGAATGATACGATACCGAAATTTAATTTTGGAAAAAAGTTTCGCTCAAACTTGAACCTTACTTCTTTGCTGCCTGAAATGTTTTCAGAAAATGGCGTCGCAATTTGTTGAGGAATAGAAGAAGGAGTAAGGAAGAGCAATTTGTTGTTTTTTATTTACCTTTTGTTTTGTAGTTCTCCTTTGTCTGGGGGAAAGAGACAGATATGTTAGTGAAACAAGTTTGTGGCGCTTTATGAGCCGTTATGCGGTTAATAGGAATAGCTCAAATTGGCACAGTTCAGCCGTAGCTAATTAAATACTTCAGTGAACATAAAGGTTGCATTTTTAATAATTGTGCCATCTTTTCATTGGGTTATGATTAACATACAGAAAAGAAACGAAATATTCATTTTGCATCTGTATCGAGTGGTTTTGTTGTAATATAACTTAGTAATATTTTCATTTCTAAAGCTATCCTGATAGCTCAGCGTCAATTTTTAATTTCTATATATCGTTTTTAATAGCAAATTGAACTACAGCTTTTGCTATACAAACTATAGTACCATATAAAATAGAAAGTAATTTCTGTTCAGTAGGTACAAGGTGCCGCTGCTATCTTCAGGTTGTATTGTATAAAACTTTTCGAAACGAAAAGTGTTGAGGCACAAGATGGCGACACTGGCAAACGCAATCTCCAGATTACTATAGATTTTATATACCATGACGACAGACAAAATAGCAGAGATACCCAATATGCGACAAAAAATACTGCTCCATTAATATACTGTAGTTTCTGTAACAAAGGTTATTCTAAACTTGCTCCATAATGTTATTTTTTCGATTTCTATTTGAGTATTTACTGTGAATTTCAACAAATTGATTTTTTACTGAATAGACTTATATATTGAAATCAAACTTGAATATTTGAATACCTAGAACTTTATAGAGTACACAAAAAGTAGTACAGAGTAAAATGGCATATATATAACCCGGACGCGACAATCCCAGCAATATAAAAACTCATATTTTCCACTCACACAGAAAAACTTTGGTAAACAAAACGGTATATTGTTGTCAGCACTGCTAGTTGATTTGACATTTTTTGCAAGTTTTGGAGCCTTAATCCCGTATTATCAAATATATATGTTTAGTTGTATCATAGTTGTAATTTATTCTACGCTTTCTATGGGTCGAAATAAGGTAATTTGGAAAATTGCTAAAAAAGTGTTTTCATCTAGGTTTACGCATTTGGTTTCTTTTTGACAACCTTTACATTCTTTCTCCTTGTTTTGCTTTGTTTACTATGTTGCCCTGGATTTTATTTCAAAATTGCTATTTTGTTTTGTTTACTTTTTGCCTTGGATTTTGTTTCTGAATTGACATTTTAGAAAATATCTCTTCAATTTTCAATTGTTTTCAATTCAGTTGCGTTTGATTTTTCATTTATGATTACAACCTCAATTTCGTCCAAATAAATCAATTTCGAATTTTGATTTTGTATGGAAAATGGAGTCGAATTATGATATTTGCTACGAAATTACATCTTTTGCCCTAATAATAATGTTAGTATATTACAGTATATTGAGATTATATTTACTGTTATAAAACCTTTCATTTTAATTTTGTTTTTATAAAATTTCTTTATACCCTTTAAAATTTCCATTGATTTCATTAATTTTAATTCATACTTTGATACTATGTTGTTACCAAGTTTCTTAGAGCCGTAAAATAAAACGCTGTTGTTTCTTTTTATGCGGTTTTAAACATTCTTCAATTTTATTTAGTTTTAATGGTGGATTTACATTATTCTGCAACGTCTTCATCTTCAAATTTCAAGAAAAGTAAAGCGGGGGAGATATACGTGATTATACAGAAGAGTGAAAGAATACACAATATACGTACTCATTTTTCCTTGCTATAATTTTTTATAGCCCTTTGACAGAAGTCAAAGTCATATTATTTTGCTGTCAAAAATATTACAGATTTCAATTGAAATAATAAATAATAATAAGATGAGTTTAAATTAAAATGATTTTTTGTCTAAAATTTGTTTACAAAAAATGTTTCGTTGAATTAATTCTGGAATAGGACAATATAGTTTTATATATCCTAGTTAATCGCGATCGCAGAAGAATGGTCGTCAACATTTTCTCTATTCCAAAACTATTCGTTGGTCGTCGTGTTGTGTTCGGCGGTGATGATCAATTCATAAATCTGAATCCGTCGTGGTTGTTGTCGTCGTCGATTACGTTGTCGTCCGGGGATTGTTTGCGTTGGGCGAGTATGCTTTCCGGGAATTCATACCTTTCATGGAGAAGATGAACATCTTGGAAAATGATGCTATCCCGGACAGTCTTAGGGTTGAATTCGCTGTAAGTAATGATGAAATGAGGTCGTGGGAATGGGAGATTCACTCTAAGCTTTTGAAATTTGGTTTCAAAGATTCGGGGAAGTTTTTTTTGTGTTAAGGGATGGGTTTTGCAATTATTTAGGGTTAGAATTGGGCTAAAATGCATGTCAAAAAAAATATATCAAGCGGCTGACAAAGGTGCTGTCATTCATAGACTCTGTGAAACAGTAGCTTTGAAAAGATCTAAACGTTCCTCTTTGCAATAATAAATTTAATCAATTTCTTTTAGCGCTGTGCCATCTTCCTACGCGGCCATGATGACATTTTCCTCTACGAATGGCTCAACGAACTCTGCTCAAATAGACTCCTGCCTTTCGTGACCCACTATGCACGTAAGTACACCCCAACAACACAATTTTAAAACATCGCGTCAATGATTCTTCATCATTCCCCTGTTAACAGATTACCATCAAAAGCTCATACGCCTTCGCCATCTCAAACGACGCGCAGCCACCTTTAAAATCATACCTAAGGTCTTAGCAAAGCGAATTATCATCTCGTCATCGTCTAGGTCGCCTCCTGAAAAGAAACACACACCAATCGACAACTACTTCCCAGATCTAGAGATTCCTGCCAAATCACGTGTTGCGATCCGTTTTAAATTCTCTGGCTGCCGACAAATTCCCGTTAAAGTCAAACCTACCACCAATGTGGTGGATACAAACGGCTCAAAAGCTACCGACTCATCCAAAGAGATTGTCATCGCGAGAAGAAAACTCTTCAAACCCCTAACTGATGAACAAAAGTGTGTCCATCTAAGTAACTATCATCTCTTAAGGATCTAAGAGTGTTTCTTGGAATAAAAGTCTTTGTTTTTTTTTGTCTTAAACTTTTGCTGTTTCTATTTTGTATCACTAAAAGGCCGGCTCGTCGATTCCATACTTCTTCATGTCGCCAATTATGCGGGTTTGAATGATGTTTGTGATATTCGCATTGACATTGGGCAGGAGAGTGCCGGTTCGTGCTGCATGCTCGATCTTCTGCACCAGATTGATTTCACGCTGGCTTGAAACGAAATTCGTGACTAGACACTTTTGTTGGCTACCCACACGTCCTATTCGTCCACAGCGATGGATATAGTCAGCCACATGGAGGGGAAAATCAAAATTGATGACCTGTCGCGCGCGAGTTGTGTCCAGACCACGAGAGCCAACGTCTGTCGTAGAGAGAACATCGACATTGCCCTGTTGGAACTGTTCAAATCTTCCCATTCGGATTTTCATCAACATATCGCCGTGTGTTTGTGGGCATTGTCGCCGAGGCGAGAATAATTTGGCTACCCACAACTTTGTCATCTTGAATGTGGTTCTTGTGGAACTGGTAGCAAAGAAAAGATCTATTAGTTCATTAGTAAAATGAGATTTGCTTTTCACTTACCGGAAATCTTTTCAAGAAATAACACAGCTTATCAGAGAAGCTATCATCCAGCAGAGTATCTGCTTCATCCAGAACTACATGCCGAGCTTTGTCCATGCGATATATGCCTGTAGTGACGAGTTTACTTATCGCTCCTATACTGCCCACGAGAATATCGACATGCTCGAACTCTGGGTTTACCATCTTTTGTTTCGTGTTCCCTCCCAGAATACACTTGACACTCAACCCAGTGGATTTGGTTAGTTTTTGTGCAACATCTGCAATTTGTAGGGCCAGTTCCCTTCCCGGGGTGAGAATCAGCACAAGCGGACTGTTTAGTTGTCTCTCTTCAAATCGATTATTTCTTTCAAGGATTTGTTGGACAATTGGCAACAGATAGGCGAGTGTCTTGCCGCAGCCAGTCTCAGCGGCAATGAGTGCATGATTGCAGTCACGAATGATCGGAATAGCATCGGATTGGATTTTTGTTAGTTGAGTTATTTCCTACTCGGAACTCAAGTTATTAATTAAATCCTCAGATAGTTGAAGAGATCCTTGAAGTGTTTTTATATCTTGCATCTGGCTCAGGATATCATCTTCATTCACTGAAGGATGAACTATGGAATAATCACCTTTTGATCTGCGGTGCATCCAGCCTTTTGAAGCCAGTGGGATTGTTCCAAATTTGGCTTCAACTAAGGGCCTTCCGAAAGGGACATTTAGCTCGCGTTTTTTGCACTCTATCAGAGGGATTTTCTTTGGTTTGGGTGATTTTGTGAGCTTGGCAGCTGGAGCTACGACAGTGTATGCTCGGGTTGAAGAGTTTTGGATAAAATTTGATAAATTTCGTAACATTTTATTTTACTTTTATCTAATAAATAACTTAACAACTTCAGAGTGATACAAAATGCGGCATCAGACGTTTATTATTTTCTGAAATAAAAAAAAAGGTTGTGAATATTGAATAATAGTTAATAATTATAATTTATTATTACTTACATTTTAACATTTTCGAATTTTTTTTTTTTTTTTTGCTTTTTGCAGCTGGCTATTTCCTTGTTGTTTGGCAAATGACATTTAATAAAAAAAAAATGACAGAAGAATTTTTGACTTCTGTTGCGTTCAGGTAATTAGGATTCAGAGGCGAAGTTTTCAATTTGGAACAAAAAAATTCAAAAATTGGTGTCAAAACGAGAAAAACTGTTGGCCTGAACTATAGAAATTATAGGAACCTCGATATGCAGAAGAACATGCTATAATGAAGATGAACATGTTTGTCTTCACCATAATCTTCATCTTCATTTCTCCTATTTCCTATAATCTTGATTTATGAAGATGTTCTTCATTTTTATCTCCCCTCTCTATCACACGCGTATGACTTTTATATGTTGTATCCTTCTTTTTTGAAGAAGTAAGGATGCAGATTAGTGTAAATCCACCATTATTTAGAAAAAATAGTTCATTAACATTGTTTTCTTTTTTTTTCTACCTTGGTCAACAATTAAAATAAAAACGATATAAGTGCAATAGAAAAGAAAAGAAAAGAAAATTTTAATCTTTTACAAAAAGAAGTTTTACAGAGAATGGCTGTAAGAAAAATGCAATTTAAAGGTTAAGGCTGGTGTGTCAATTGCGTTAAAATGCTGGCTAAATTTGATCCTATGGCTAAATTTTGACGTCTTCCTTGCTTATGAAGGTTTAAGAGAGATGGAGATAAATATGAACCTTCTTTCCTTACTTTCGCTTACTCCCACTTCACGAATGTCTCCTTTTCCATTAAATCGAATGACTTCTGATACAACGTTAATATTGTAAAAGAATTAAAAGAACTATTATAAGATACTTCCTTTAATTATTGTTCATTTTGCAAACCGAATTGATTGTTTGTTTTGAAATTATTATTTTTCTCAAATCACCTTTTTAAAAACTTAGGCCCATATTTATCGAACAATATCAAACCGCTCGTAACTTTAAGAGCCTCTTAACTTAAGTTCGAAAAGTGCTATTCATCGAACACTATTAACTCTAATTTGTATATTCGAAAAATGGCGGATTCCTTCTATCAGGAACGCACCCTAAACTTATTTATTCTATTTCCACGCTGATTCTTCGAAAGCGAATGTCAAAACAAAACAAACAAAATGAGTCAGACAAAAAGTTAGAATACACAATAGAAATTCAAAGCACAAAGCAGGTCTTGGATTAGAGGTAATGCTGCTTAAATATAAATTATTAGTTTTTACAAAATGATAAAAAATATTTTTCATTTTCCAGGCTAAGGTTCAAGATATATTTACAACGTTTTCTTTAGGATAATTTCGATGTTCAAGTGGGAAATAAAGGCGAAATGTGGATGAAAAATATCCTTTTTAATCCAATTCACACAGCAAACAGCTAAAATTGTGTCCATTTCGATCTAAACGCCAAAATTTAGCCAGGGTATCAAATTTTGCCAGCATTTTAACGCAATTGGCAGAGCCCAAGTTAAATTCAAGATTTGCACAAATGCACATGTGTGGTAGATTGAATAATTGCAGGGTAGACATAGAGTAGTAAATGTTCATTATCTGCCAGCAGGAGGCGTTAACAAATACAGCAACCGACTTTTTGTGAAATGGATGCAGACAAAAAAATATTTTGAATATTATATAAGTATAGTATCAGAAAAAAAAGTACAACTTCCTCAAATTTAATAAAAACATTGTCAGTTCATTTTGCACGTCATGTAGAAACACTAATTTCTTGTACATCCAATAAATAATTGTCAGCGATTTGTTTGTACCTTAATGACATTGGATTGGTTCAGGTGAAAACGAACCCTTAACAAAACAGATGTCAAATTTGGATAATCGCATGCCATCGCTCTTCTCATGCGTTCACCAGCAATCAACCATCGCAACTAAATACTGTCGCAAGGCAACGCTCCTGTAAAAATAGAGAATCCAAATCCAAAATGTCCCCTCAATAAATTCGAAAAGAATATCGCGGACTACGATTTCCATTCATTATTTGGTCAAAACTCAAAAAATATCAACCAAAATAAATCAAGAATAAATAAAATAAAATAGAAATATGAGTGCGTTAAAGACGATAATTATGTGCAAAGTGTAAAAAAATTGAATTCTTATTGTGCACTCTTCCCCCAAGTGCTCCCAGGAATGTTTTTGTTTTTATTTTTTTTTCGTGGCGACTGGCGACAACAAAAGAACTTTTCCTAGTGCAACATATTTAAATTAAAAATTCATTTAATCAGATAATAAAAAAAGTTCAAATCCGCCCCCAAAATAATAATAAAAATAAAAAAAGAAAATCAACATGTTACAGACGACGACGACGACAGAGCATCGAAGAAAAAATAGTCAAGTCCACCTAACGAATCCAGCAGCAGCAGCAGAAGCAGCAGCAGTTTCAAAAAATTATAAATAGATTTTTGTATTCTTCGTGTTGCTGCCATCTGTCTGCTTTAAGGAAGAGTCCTCTTCCTTTCTACAAGCTGGACAATTAAACATCATCATACTGTGACTCCCACTCAAGTGTCCATCAAAACAAGCTCGAGAAGAATAATTAGAGATTTCACAAGGAAGGAGTCCCTCTCCATAGTCCCCGCGCGCTTTTGACCTGCTGCCCTTTTTATTCATAATTATAAATATTTGTCAATTCTATTCCCTTCGTAGTGTATCCTGTATCTTTCAATAAATTCTCTACTATATTCTGCGCGAGTTGTAAGTTTTGATTTTGTAAAACAAAACAAAAATGGGAAAAATCGATTGCCTGGTTGTAACGCTGTTGTTGGTGTTTCTGTTTGTGGGTAAGTAGTGTAGGATTACATGAATTGCGCCATTGGGTTTCTTTCTGCTGAGCACTGAGCAGCAGCAGCAACAGCAATTGTATGTGTGTAACTTGAATCTTTTCCCTTTTTGCAGCTCAAATAGTATGCGGATCAATAATAAACAGTCCCAAAGTAGAATGCGAGCAGTACAATGAAAGGAATTGCACCAGATCGCCAACACAGTGCTCGCCAGTTGTGGAAACATGCAAAATAGACTCGGATAAGTCGCCCAGTTGTTATGTCCTCTGGTCGACAGATCCTGCGACAGGTATGTTGATTATTCTAAACGATATGATTTCAAACATTTCTATTTCTATTTGGATTTGGGGTAGGTTTGACTTTGAAGAGCTGGCACTTGCCACGTCTTTCCGCCCTTACCCACTCACTGTTCACTGTGTACACCCTCGTAGCATTACCATTACCATACTGCTACCCCTTAAAAACTTCCGCAGGTTACTGTAACTTGGATGAGTTGCATTGTTCTTGGAGGAGCACACTTGTGGGGGACTTAACATGCATCTGTGTATTGTATTTAGTATCGACCCACTTGTTTTTTTTACTTCATATTGCACGAAGATGGTATATACAAGCATAATTTTCTTGTAACAAGAAGTAACGAAAAAAGAAAACATGTAATCCAAAACTGTTGTTAGTTCATTTGCGAAATAACAAAGAATTAACACAGTTTGCTGTTGTTGCTGGTGGCCTTATACCTAGTGGGATTCTAAGGGCTCTTTGATGTTACAAAAAAAAAAAAACAATATTTTTTTTAGTGAGGTAGGGTGGTGGGTGGGTGGGTAGTTGAAGACGTGTCACCCTTTTTATTTTTTTTAAACCTTGATTTAAGCTCTTCAAAGAAACATTTTTTAGTTTTTTTTTTTACAAGTTTGAGATAATTTTGATTTACATTCAAACGTTGTTGTTATGATGGCTCAACTAGAGCGTGGTGTTCCTAGGCCTGGCTAAATATGACCCTCCAGTAGGCTCGATCTCTAGCCTTACTTACTTACTTAAGGTGGCGCAGACAGTCCATTATGGACCACGGCCTCAACCAATAATCCTCGCCAGCTAGGCCGGTCCCTAGCCAGTGGCCTCCAGTTGCGTACACCAATTTGGTTCAGGCCGTTCTCCACTTGATCGCTCCGACGTTGGGCTGCTCCACACAACCCAGCCATCTAAGCCGCTGTATTTTCAGCTTCTGTGTCGCTGTATAGCCCGTACAGTTCGTCATTGAATCTTCTCCTCCATACTCCGTTGATACATACAGGCCCGAATATCACCCGAAGAATCTTTCTCTCAAAGCACCCCAGCCTGTATTCATCCGATTGTGTCATTGTCCACGCTACTGCAACATACAGCAGGACTGGGATGATAAGGGTCTTGTATAGGGTCTCCTTGGTTCTTCTCGATAGGGCTTTATTCCTCAGTTGCTTATTCAGTCCAAAGAAACAGCGATTAGCAAGAGTTAGTCTGCGTTTGATTTCAGCGCTGATGTTGTTGCCTGTGTTTACAGCAGTGTCCAGGTAGATCAATGGTCACGTATTGGCCAAGGTGGTTGTTGGATTGGACTTTTTTCGATGAAAGCATATACTTCGTCTTGTCCTCAGTCCCATTTCACTTGCAGCTGACTCCATAGTAGTGAAGGCACCGGTTACTGCTCCCTTTGTTTTTCCTAAACCAAACCTCTTGGTGTCGATTTATTAAAGATGGTGCCCTATGTACTGGCATGGGTGTTCCGTATGACATTTTGAAGCACAATGTTAAAACAGGTACATGAGAGAGTGTTGTCGAATGTTTCCGTAGAGTGCCTACCAACTTTGACGGAACAGCAAACATTTTCCAACGTCATCCTGATAAGGCATATTAGTTAAGCAGGAATTCTAAAGTTTGAAATTGTTTCGATATAGTTCGAATCTATTAACACTGTCAAAGTCTGCATTAAAATCGACGAACAGGTGGTGGGCATCGATGTTAGATTCTTGGATCAGGAATAAAACACTGCGCATCGCCAGATTTATGCCAATCAGAGCTACCCTACCATCGCGTTAAGAAGTTTCAAATATCAACAATTATCAGCGTTTCCATAAATTATACTGAGTCATTGGTCAGTATTTTAAAGGGGAACGGGTGCGACGAATTCTTTTTTACTTGCGATTATAGGTACTATAAGGCAAGTTATGGATTCGTGCAGAAAAAAAAATTTGAGATAACAATCACACATGACATTACGATGATGGAGAAGTCGAAAAAAGTGGGTCTGGGAATTCCGTCCGTCTGTCTGTCTGTCTGTCTGTCTGTCTGTCTGTCTGTCTGTCTGTCTGTATGTCTGTTCGCGCCTCTGGAGGCTGAACGGGTGGGCCGATTTGCTTCAAATTTGGTATTTAGGATTTATTTGGCCGTCCCTCGGAACAAATTTTTTATTTTTGCTCTAGGTCCAAAAATAACGGCACCTGCCATACAATCTTGAACACAAAAATTGATTTTCTCAAAAACGGCTCTAACGATTTTGATAAAACTTTCAGAATGCTATTTTTGCAAAAAACTCTATCTTTTGGTTTGAAATTTTTTTTCAAAATTTGTCTAATAACGGTACCTCTCATAGAACCAGTATTTTCAAATCAAATTTTTTCGTAAACTATACATTCGATTTCAATAAAATTTTTACCACAGGAAGTCATTCATAATTTTATTAATATGGCACTTCAAAATTTTCAAAAACTTTTTTTTTTGATTTTTTATAATTTTTTCAAAAAAATTTTTGGTTTTCGAAATATGTTGGAAACGGGTACATTGATTTTTTTTTAAATTATTTTTCAAATGTAAACTACGGATTGCCATATATTTGCATACTCAAATAAATTTCAAAATATTTTTTGAAAAAGTTTTTCTAAAATAACCTTTTTAAAAAAAAACTGGTCCAACGATTTTCAATATTTTTTTTTCCTAGATTGACGTATAGCTTTGAAATTTTATTGCATACTTAGTTTTTCCGAGAAAACTCTTAAACTAATTTAAAAAATAAAAGAATTTTCGAAATTATTTAATTTTTTTAATATCCATATATGCAGCCACTACGCAATTGCTTATCATAAGAGCAAGTTCGTGCGACCCAGTCGTGCATTTTATTTCATCCACTCTTAAGGCGACCTGTAGAACATAACAGATGGGAAAGCTAACACAGTGGCTTGGTCATACCTCTTCATAACTATGTGGGGAAGGGGGATACTATCCGGGAGGAGTTGTGTATATGTATTCTTGCAACGGAAGAGTGAACGGAAACTTGTCCCATAAAACGATATAACTACGTTCGGAAATACGTGAATAGCCAAGACATTTTATGATGGCTTTAAATTAGCAACAAACTGCAAATAAATCAGCTACTGGAGTTTTGTACGTTTTAACGTATGATCAAACATTTGTATGACCAATGACCAATACAATGCAATAATTAGAGTATTTTAACTTGCTCTTAAAGGAACGTATTAGTTTTGTGCAGAAAACGGATATTCTTGAAACATAGTAATTGAAAGAAACGCGTTTGTCAAGTTTTTTTTACATCATTTAAGTTGGAACCCGGGTCCAACTGATGCCTTTTTTAAGCAACTTATTTTTTTTTTTTTTTTGGATTTGCTTAGAAATTATATCAAAGCCAGGGCACTTGTGACAAAACTGCTTTTTTTTTTGGCTCAAATGGTCATTAACATAAGCTGACAGCAAACCATTGTTTTTTGACAAGTCCCAGTTGCTATATTGTCAAAAGTTGTTTTGTCTTTTTTTTCTAAATAGTGAAACATGAACTATCTCAAGGCACAATTCTCTAATTTTCAAAACGAATGGCCTGTTTCGTTGTAGTTAAGACTTAAGGTTGTCCATCTTCTAAAATCTTCCCGGTTTCCCATCGGTGTCAGTGAATCTGAGTGAATTTGAAAACGTTCACTTTTTAATTTTTGGCATAAGAAATTTTTGTTGTGCAATAAGTACGTTGAATCTACAAAAATCTGTTCCACTTTCTTTCCTTAATAACTGCGGTTACTTTCACACACAATTATATGTAGGGTAGGTGGTGTGACTTAAGTGGTAGCACTTATTTCATCCACCGTTTCCAAGCATTCACACCCTTAGATATTACAAGTATACCACATAATAACTTTCTTGGGTTACTGTAACATTGATGAGTTGCATTGTTTTTCTTGGAGCTTCCATAGCTTAGACCTGAAATGTATCCGTATGTGTTCTGTGTTTATATAATATATCGTCCTACTTGCCTGCTTTTGTTCAGTTTACGTGAAAGTAAATTTTTGGAATAGAAAGATGATGATATTCTAGTTGTTGGTTATCGACAATTTATTCAAACTTATACTGTTCTAAATCTGATTTTTGTAAAGCCAAATATCTTTTACTTTTGAGATAGTTTTGAATTTAAAAAGGCTTTTTTGTGTATCAATAAAGAACAATAGGTAATTATGAAGTTTGGAAATATTTTTTGCTGCTAGTTCTTTTGTGGTAGTACCAAGATTTCCCAGCCATATGATTGATGTATTGAGCATTTGGACTAGGGTAACATTGCTTAAAGTTCTTGATGCAATCTTGTTCTACACACTCTATTCATACATACAGGACCTAATGTCATTCGAAGATTCTATCTACCACCCCTGGGAATATCCATCAGATTGTAACTTCTGGAAAAAAGAAGACATTTTTTTTTAACCTGGCGGAATGTAAAAATTCGTGTTTGTGGTTGACTTAACCTGGCCTGAAACCAAACTTATAGGACTCATGATGATCAAGTTGATGGCGATGGCGTTCACACAAAATAGTTGATACATTTTTTATATGACACCTCGGCCAGCAGCTTTGTTGTACGTAGGCTGAATATCGCTAGTCTAAATTCTCATTTAATGCTTTGGTTATCATCGTCTAAATCGAATGGACCATTCTGCGCTTCAGAAATCAGAAGTTTGTGTAAAATTCTTAAAAAAAACTTTGTTCTCCTGCATCGCATGGTTTAAATCCGTATTGTTCTGTCGTAGCACCCATTAACACACTCTATGTTTCACTTTTCTTTACCTCTCGCACAGGCAGGAATGTACTGCTAGCAAAGATTACGCTTCTCGGCGCAGTAAATTCGATCGGCTAGAGTAAATTACCGTAAGGCTGTGCATTCCGGCCGCCAAACCAAAGAGATACCATTTTCCCTTTTTCAATCTTATTGTCTTCGCCAAGAACAATCTTACCCATGATGTGATCTTTTGGAAAGGTCCTAAAATTTTTCTTTCGTTTGGTCCTTCTTTTTTTTTATGAGGACCTGCAAGCAGATCAGCGAAGTATTTTTGAAACTTGCCTTCATTCGTATCGTGAGCAGGCCCAGCCTAAATAAGTCTTCCCTCTATCACAAAACTGCATCAAAATCATCGCTGTCGTTGTAAAACTTGTCTTAGTACAAGGATAGTTCAGGTTTTTTTTAAGCAAAGGGACATACCTACAAATGATTCCAATAATAAATTTCAAACATAATTCTTTTGCTTTCAGCTGAAGTCAAAATAACAATGAAGGGTTGTTTCACTGATAGCCACGAGTGCAATCAAACGGAATGCATCTCCACAGCTGAGCCCCGAAACAACATGAACTTTTGCTGTTGCAAAGGTTCGCTCTGTAATCGGGATCATAAATGGATTCCCACATCTACAGAGGCTACAACTCAAGGTATTTCTATTATTTGCACTAATCCCATTGCTTTAGTTGCTCATGCTCGCTCATGATTAATCTTTGTATTTTCTTCACCACAGTGCCGAAAGAAAAAACATCAGACGAAAATGTTTTGTACATTTTACTAGCCGTCCTGATTCTTACGGTTCTTATTGGAATATTCTTTGCTGGACTATTTGTCTACAAGAAAAGAAAACAGGGAATGTTTAATGAAATACCAAGTGTATGTTAATTACACAACAAAAAAAAGTATAAGCATTTTATGTAAAAAAATCCCATCTTCTCTAGATCGAAGCTGAAGTAACAAGTTCATCGCCCTGTCTAGCATTGAGGCCGATAGAGTTGCTTGAGCTTAAAGCAAGAGGACGCTTTGGCGATGTTTGGCAGGGAAAACTACGTAGCGAAGATGTAGCTGTTAAAATATTCTCCATGCAAGAAAAAGATTCATGGAATACAGAAATTGAAATTTACAAGGTACATTTTGTGTTGAAAGAGCCAATTTAGAACAAAAGGCTTCAATGTATTTTTTTTCTTTAAGCTTCCACGCATGAAACACCCAAATATCTTGGAGTTCCTTGGAGGTGAAAAACATTTGGAAAAGATGAAACCCGAGTTGTGGCTGATTACAGTTTATCATACAAATGGTTCGCTTTGTGACTATCTAAAAGCTCACACTCTCACCTGGCCGGAGCTGTGTAAAATAGCCGAGTCCATGGCAAGAGGTCTGATGCATTTGCATGAAGAAATCCTGCCATCAAAAACAGAAGGTCTTAAACCAGCCATTGCCCACCGAGACTTCAAGTCTAAGAATGTTTTGCTTAAGAGCGATTTGACTGCATGCGTTGCAGATTTTGGTTTAGCTATGATTTTCCAACCAGGTTAGTTCACACAATGTATAAGAAATTGATTGAAAAATCTAAACAAAATAAAAAATGTTTGTGTGTACAGGAAAATCTTGTGGAGACACTCACGGCCAAGTAGGCACCAGACGATACATGGCCCCAGAAGTTCTTGAAGGGGCCATCAATTTCAATCGAGACGCGTTTTTACGTATCGATGTTTATGCATGTGGCTTGGTCTTGTGGGAAATGGTTTCTAGGTGTGATGTTATTGGACCTGCCGCAGAATACGCCCTGCCGTTTGAAGCAGAGGTAAATATATTAAAAGTGGCTCCTCTTCTTATACGATTAACTTCTTATTCTTTACTTTTTTTTTAGCTTGGCCAGCGGCCGTCGCTCGAAGAAGTTCAAGACAAAGTTGTAGGGAAGAAGCTTCGTCCCCGCATTTTAGATTCTTGGAGGTTGCACCCAGTGAGTAATTGAAAAAGCTTATAGTTTTTTTTTTGTATTTATTTATAACTGGATTTTAATATTCCCTATGTTCTGAAACTGATCCGATTTGCAATGAGAGATTAAATGGCAACGAAAAAGATTTGGGTTTGATTGCAAATCAGGTTTCAGATCATAGCACAATCATCATACAATTCTGATTTTATACAATTTGTGACTAATGAATCCTATTCTCTTGTTTGGCTAGACTTTCCATGTTTTGTTATCAAACCGAAATATGTATCATCAACGGCAATAACACATCGGTTATTGCAGTTCTTGAGACCGTTTTCTTGACAACTTAACAATAACTCCCTCGTTCATGTATCTCGACTATCAGCGCTCTTAGTAGCTCTGGGCTCACTAACAACGATACTTTGAATCTGTCATCTAGCTCCTCTGTAGGGCCATATGAGTGAATCAGCGAAATGCTTTGTCTTTTATGCGTTATTATTAGATTAGATTTTCTTTATTTTTTCATTTAAAGGTTACATAAGTTATTTTCCATAAAGTATTACAAGCATGGCTTTTAAAGCCGTCAGCCGGATACTAAAATAAAATATAATATTTTTTTTTCTTACAAAAATTTAAGCTTTAATATGTATATAAAATTTATTTTTTCAGCATTAGCAAGAAAACATAAAAAGAAATAGTAAACAAATATTAGAGCAGTTTAGTTTTCAAGCATTTGATACTAAAGTATTTAAAAATATAAAGTTGGCTTTTGGTTTAGCTAAAACAAAAAATAAAAATGAGAAAAAACAGGTGAGAAACTGCAATGTTTTTTGGAAGAGCTTTAAGTTTAGCTAAAACAAAAGGGTAAGGCATTTTGATTTTTGGATTCAAAACATATGCACATAAGTATTCCCCTAATTCCTGGCATGGAATACAAATTGTAACAGCAACTTCCAACCACAATCTCCTTTCAAGACTTTGGGGCATTCTTCAAAAGTCAAGAAACTTTTATTGAAATATAGTCTACGGAACTCTTGCAGAATAGAAGAAACTCCAATAAAGTTAAGATTGCAGAGTGAACAAATAAGGCCTAAGTCGTTTCTATGTTTCCTGTAATTTAGGTCAATCATTTCCGTTCGAAATTTAAAAATCAAGCTCAGTTATTAAACCCCAGACTTAGATTTAGGCGGCTATAGTTAGTTCTTGAAGCTGACAAGCTATCAAGGCAGAACTGAAAAATGTTTTCACCTGCAATTGAAATGAAGTTATAAAGATGGGTCTTCCATTCATCCGTATTGCCAGGACTCAGTTGCAGAACCATGCCAATTTTTGAAAGGTGTATACCCACATCTAAGAGATATTAGGAGTATTTTCCTATTAAGGTAAGTCTCGGGCCTCTGTATGACTTTGATTAGAAGATCTGCATTTGCCTTTAATTTTCTAACAAATATATAAGCAAACCATGATTCTACATGGATGGCATAGTTTGGAGTATTTGATGGAAATTTGAAAATGCGTTTAAAAAAGTATCTTTGGATAGATTCAATCTCTTCTAACTGCTGGAAAACATAAACTTCATTTGCATAGCAAAAACAGCTTTTGACTGTGGCGTCAAATACCTTAGATCTATAAATTGGTTATTAAAAAATGACGACCACATCATATTGATAGCTTTTTTCGCATCTGCTAGTTTAGTCCTTATATGGGGCCAGATATTAAGGTTATGTGTTATAACAACCTCAATATCTGCACCATCCAGAGTCCAGTTATGAGCAGTACTTTCAGAATGAGCTTGGGGTTTAAACACCATGATTTTTGATTTTGATATGTTTATTTTAAGGTCCCAAGTATCACAAAATTGTTTTATTTTGTTGATTTGTAACTGCAGGGATTATCTGGATATCAAGATCATCTGCGTAAAGTAACACCTTAATAAATAAATCACAAAAAAAAAAAAAAACCCCACCGGGTAGATGATTTTCCATGTCATTACTGAAAAGGGAGAAAATCAGTGGGCTCAAAATGCACCCCTGGGGGACACCTGTTTCAGAGCAAAATGTTTGTGATGTTTTATTGCCATTCCGTACGACTGAAGTCATATTAAAAAGAAGCCTTTGGTAAATCCATATGAATTTCGTTGATAGACCTGTTGCTGCGAGCTCCAAAGGAAAAGATCTTCTGTTCACAGTGTCGAAAGCAGCCTTAACATCTACAAAAAATACATACAAAGGCTTCTTTTTTTCAATAATCCGTCTTGCCACTGTTGTCAAGGCGAATATGTGGTCGACAGTCGAAAGGCCAGCACGAAAACCTGCTTGAAAGCAACTGATGATGTTGTTACGCTTCAACCCAACTGTTAAGCCTTTTATATAATATTTGCGCAAACAGTTTTCTTAAAGAGCTTAGCATCGCAATGCCTCTATAGTTTTCAGGAAGATTTGGGTTTCCTTTTTTGAAAATCGGAGTTATATTTGATGAGAGAAAACTTTCTGGGAAAGTCTGTTCATTGAACATTTTATTGAAAAGGCCAAGAATAAATTCCAAAAGTTCGGGAGTTGCGTTTCTAAAAAAATTTATTATAATACCATCGGTGCCTGAAACTTTATTATTTTTATTTTTGTCAACGCGGCTAAAAGTTTTTGCATAGTTAAATCACAATCTAACTCTGGAATAGTTGCATATGGTATTGCAAAACTAATTTGAAGCTGGTTGGGGACGGGAAGCAGAAGTTCTTGAAAAAAAGCTGCCAACACATCTATTAAATGCAGCTATTAAATGCAGCAGATTTGTCGCCACCGCTTAGCACTTGAACGTTCTGCCAGAAAGATTTAGAGACCCTGCAATTTATAAGTTAAGTCGCCGTTTTTCTTTAAAATTGATTCTTTTTCATACTGCAGAGGTCTTTATATACCTTGTTTGATTGCAAATAAAGTTGTTTAAAGGATTCATTATTTGTGTCTCTGAAAAGTTTTAAGAACTTGACTTGAAGTTTTATGCGTTATAGTGACCAGGCGTTAGGTTATCCGGGGCAGTGGTTTATCATGGGTACAGGTATCTAGTTCTATAAGGATTCCCTTTGCACAGTTGCACATCCAGTTGCAACAAACAATAACCTCTTTAAGCAGTTCAGATTTGACAGAAAGTTGTAGGTCCGCTAAATTCCTGCCAATTCAAAGCGCAGCACACACTCAAAAATAGTATCTCCTATTACTGTGGTGCCAAAGATTTACATATTTATTTGATGTGCCTTATATTTTGTATGTTTTGTTTTATTTCTTGTACTAAATAGTATTTATATTTTTTCACCCAGGGTCTAAGTGTGATCTGCGATACAATGGAAGAATGCTGGGATCATGATGCCGAAGCGCGGCTCTCTTCATCATGTGTGATGGAACGTTTCACCCAGTTCAACAAATACCCGCAAATGCCACTTTTAATAGAGACTAACAGTGACACCACAATAAAAGATACGACGAATTGTTTATAAAATTCAATGATGCATCCAATTAGATTTTAAATTTGGATGCTTAGTGAAAGAGACAAAAAAAGAAAAAATAATCAAAATGAAAAACAAAACTATAAGAAAACGCATAGTTTCATGTAAGTAGATCCATACCCTTAGATTTATCGCACATCCGTTTTTGGTGTACAGAACGAAAGATGTAATCTTTCAAAAACCAATATTGTGTAATTAACGCGCGTACATTTGTAGGTAGCTATAAATAGTTAAGAAAAGAAAAAAAGAAAATTATAATAATAATAATTATATTATTATAGAAAAAAAAAAGTTGTTGACAATTTCAAAAGTTGACAATCGAAAATCGCGTAAGTTGAAATTCATGATATACGACTGATTGAACATTAGTTTTATGGAGTTTTTTAAGGAGAAAAAAAAAAATAAGAAACAGAAAACAAAAAACAATATCAAATTTTTTTCGAATTAAGATTTCAAGCCAATATACTAGTTTAAAAAAAAATAACAATATTGATTTTAGGAACTTTTATTTTTTTGTTTGTTTTTATTTGATTTTTGATTAAGTGCAGCTCAAGGTAAATGTTAGTTGTTTTAGTTTAGAATTAATCTCACATAAGTATTGTTTTTTTTTTTATTATTATATAATATTTTTTGTTTGTGCTTCTTTGTATTTTAGATACATATTTTTATTTTTATAATAATGTAAAGCCTGTTAAATTATAAGTCACGGTTTCAACTTGTCTAGTTATAAATACTAAACTATCTTTATTTTTTTTTTAAAGAGGCAATATATTAAAAGAGGTTTTCTCAATCTTAAGCTGTGAACTGAAATGTGGTCTTCCAAATTTAACAACTCTTATCGTCATATTTAATTAAAAAGAATTTATTCAAGCTTTTTCGTAGTTCTCAAAAAAAGTCTTGATTTCTTGTCAGTTAATTTTTAAAGTTAACTTCCTTACACGATTTAGAGACACACAATTTTCATTTCAACGAGACTGGAGCCATTATGTAATTTCAACCTTTAAGCTATTTTATGAGATCTGTTAAGGCTGGCTCAACATATTACATATGTGATAACTTTTTGTGTTTAAGTTTTAATTTGCTTTTTACATATAAATTCAAACATTCTAGTTCTCGACGAAAGTAAATGGCTTTTTTAAAACAGTTTCTTAAACTCTTTCGTAAACATTAGTTTTTGAACGTTTATAGATTTGTTTACGTATACCAGTCCCTTCAAGTTACTCGCTACAAAAGTCATCTGAGGAATGCGGTGGCCAAGCGAAATGTCTTCTTTTTTTCCAAAATGATTCGATATTCAAACATTTTTTCATCTACGAGTTATAAGGACATAATAAATTTTTCTATCAGCTGAAGATCCTTACACTGCCAATTTTAATTACATACAAAAAAAGCACAACATAAATTATCAAATTCCCGGTGAAAAAGATACACTGTTAAATGTACAATATTTTGTATTCCTCGAAATGCCAATGACACATTTTTTTTCTTAACCTACATATACTAAATTTACGATGTACAATATACATATATTCAATAAATGGTATTTATGACTGGACAATGTATAAATCAAGTTAAGCAATGTATAATTTTTTCCTAACTGTTTGGTTTGTTTATAAAGAAATTTTAATTTTTGTTTAATTTTATTTCAAACTAATGATGTTAACAAATAAAGTAAAAAAAAAAACATATATATTTACATTACATATTTTTAATAAAAACTATTTGTTTGTTTTATTTCTTCCTTTAATTTTTTTTTTTGTAGATTATGTACTTTTTTGTTGTTGAAAATGTTGCGTCGGCTTCCACATCTCACTAGATCGGAAAACAAGTTAAGGATATTGGGTATCAAGTCTTCAGAAAATCATGTCTGGACTCTGGAATAGACATGATATATGCTCACATTTGAAATTCCTAATTTCTGCCTACAAAAAATGAGTCAAAGTACTACAATGTCCCAAAAGTTGTCAATCACATACGAGATTCCACTTCTTCATCAGTTTTAACAAGTTTAAAAAAGCCGATCTTCAAGCCTCCTAGTAATTGCACCTAAAAGGTCATGGAACATAGGTTAAGGTAAACCTTCAGAACAAGAAATATCTAGAAGTGAAATATTTTTAATGACCAGCAAACGATTTTGTTGCATTAGTTTCACTACAAAAGTAGTAATGGTACAACCCACTGAGCAGTAGAACAGCGCTTGATGTTTCAAAAGCATATGATAGAGTGACTAACTCTATAATCGTTGAATATTAATTAATTAAAAATTGAACGTTGCAATCCATGTTGCTTTGGCTGTTCCTGAAGTTACTGCTCATGTGCCCAAAGGCTCCGTTCTCACTCGGACCCCTTTGTATCTATGATCTCTTGTTAAAGACTTCTTTACCCTGTTCCTGTTCTGTTGAGCTGCATATTATTCCCTCGTAGATATGGCTATAATTTGAATTTTATTCCCGTATCTAAGGAGTTTTCTTGTATCAAACATTGAAATTCCTGGATATAATTCAGAAAACATCATCAAAGCTTTTAAAGTGAAAGAACTTAATGTTTTTGCATTTTGAAAATAATTGACAATGCCATGCCGAATACCAATGGTGATCACTGATCAGTCTAGATAAAATGTCTATCATTACTGTAATTGGTCAGTGGCAGCTTTGTTTGATGACTATGGTTTAAGCTACACTTTTATGCTAAGACTGTCTTCAAAAAACGAAACAATTTGGAAAGTCAATTTCTAAGTTTTATTCTGGGCAGGTGCACACTTTGCGTCACCGACGTAAACAAAACTTCAGAGAACTTGATGAATTGAAGCCATTCAATATTGAAGGCACAAGATCTTGTATTTTTGCATTCTCACACTAACCGGTTGGTTTATCAGAGTTCTGTCTTCAAGCGCCAAACGTGCTTAACAGCCAATAATTTTTGACTAATTTTTCAGTACAATGTTTTAAATATTTTTTTAAGCTGCAACCTGCAATGCTCCTCACAGCTACGCAATTTATTTTAATAATTGAAAGATACAATGCCTAAACTTTTTTTTAATATATTCAGTTTTATTTTTCTACATAGTACCGCCTTTATAGTCTACACACACTTCTAATAGCGATGCTTCCATCTCTTTAACCCTTTCAAATAGTAACTGGGGTCTTTCCCCACATTTACTCACTTGACGTACATTTCTATCATCCAAAGCAGGATTTTTTTCTGTAATCAACAAGCGGCTCTCCCAGAAAAATCAACCCATTTTTTTTTCTGAAAATCTTTAGAAAATTATATACAGTGGTGGAAAACTAATCAGAAACGATAAAACAAACCTTTATTTTGTCTCTACTATTTTAATAATAATAAACAAACTACCAATGCACGGCGAAACCAGTTACATATTAATGCATTATATGTACTTACTTCTTGTTTATCGTTCAATGTCAAGTTCAAGTAACGGAAAATTGTATAAAACTTATAAAAATAAAATTATAAGCCTTAGATCGAAGGACAAGAGTTTGTTTCTTATTAGCTTTCCACCACTGTATGTGCATATGTACAGTGACGCTTATCTGAATATGTTCAACTTTTGTTCGCCTTACTGTTTGCCTCTCTTCATTAAAATATAATGGTGTATCTTTGTTATACAGGGTAATTCACCTTAGGTGTGCCAAAAAGCTAGAGCGTGTAGGTTGGGTCGACATAAGAAATTAAAGTGCACGACTGGGTCGTACGAACTTGCTCTAATGTGTCTTGGTTTTGGTCTTGGGGCTTGAGATTTTCGAAAAAAAAGCATTAAAAAAATCATATGAAATGTTATTAATCACTTAAAATTCAATAGCTAAAACGTTTTTTGGAGAAAATGAAGTAAGCCATCAGATTTCTTTTGCTTTTTTAAAATTTAAGGAAATTTTGTTTCAAAATCGTTCGACCAGTTTTTTCAAAAAACGGTTTTTTTTTGAAAACTTTTCGAAAACATATTCCAAATTTTTTTTGAGTATGCTTACTTCTAGAACTTTGTAGTTTTTATCAGACAAATAAAACTAAAAAAAATTGATTAAACCGTTTTTGGAAAAAACAAAAAATAAAAACAAAATTTAAAACTTTTTTAAAAAACTCAAAAAAACTTTTTTTGAAAAGTTTAAGAATTTTTATTATTGCGTTTATAATAGGGCTTCTACATTAAAAATCGAAATTCGTCGAGTGGCTTACGAGAAAATCGGATTTCAAAAAACCGGTCCTATGGGAGGTACCGTTATAAGACTTTTCCTGAAAAATCTATTCCAACCAAAACATTTAGAAAGTTTCATCAAAATCGTAGGAGCCGTTTTTGAGAAAAATTAATTTTTCATAAGAAATCGTATGGCAGGTACCGTTAGTTTTGGAGCTAGAATGCTAATTCCAAAAACCCCTCTGTAGGACGTCATAATAATACTATCTACCAAGTTTGAAGCAAATCGGTCCAGCCGTTTAGGCTGTAGGTGCCGATACAGACCGACGGACAGACAGACAGACAGACAGACAGACAGAATTTGTCGGACCCACTTTTTTCGACTTCTCTATCATCGTAATGTTATGTTTGATTTTTTTTACGAATGCATAACTTGCCTTATAGTACCTATAATCGCAAGTAAAAAAGTCCTATGAGAGATGGGAGTCTTTTAAAGAAACGGTAACTTCTACAATACCATGCCATACCTTTTTGTAAAGCCAAACATTTCTTTCTTTATTGTATTTTTAAATAAAGTTATTTTAGTGAGCCGTTTATAAAAAAATGATTTTCAAACTCAAAATTTAAAAAAAATTAAATTAAATTTTCAAAATTGTACGTAATAATGTAGGGTCAGAGGGGGTAATTGTAAACGATTTTGCATTTTTTATTTTTTTTTCACTTGTAATGTTTGTAAGAGCTTAACTATGCCATGTCGAACATTTTTGTTTATGCTACTTACGTTTGGATTATATAATCTAATAAAGAGGAGTAATCTTAATGGCGTTTGTTTATTAGTTTTCATAAAATTTGATGTTTACATTTACCCCCCTCGTTTTTTACGTAAACGAGAAAAATGGGGTAAACGAAAACAAAGAACTCGGTATCTAAAGCATGTAGAACAAAAACTTTTGGTACAAAAGTGAACAAAAGGAAACCTTAATCATATGATGAAGAAAAGAAATCAAAATAAGGATGTTTACATTTACCCCAATAATAGTAGTCCTTGATAGCGAACTGCAAAGTGATTGCTACGATACGAACTGTCAGTCTTTTCGAGTTCCACATACCATCCACCCCAAAATCTAAAATAATCGGTCATTCGTTGTTGCTTGGTCGCTCTCATGTTAGTCCTTATTAAGTTGGAACAAACAAACAGACAGACGTTTTAAAAATTGCTTTTTTTGTTATAATATTTAGATTTTACAAACAGAGACACTCCATTTTTATTTATGTGTATATGTAAATAGATGTTTATTCATCGTGTTCAATATCATCCAATTAAAGTAATTCTGGTGAAGAATTTTTCAAAATTATACATTTTTTTTTAAAGAAAAGCAATGAAATCGTCGTGGATAACAGCATTAGAAATCAACTGCCGAATATAGCTTTATTTGACCTTAATTTTCTTATTTCTTGCGGCCGTGGTTGATCGCTCTTCTTCATCCTCGGATCAAAATTTAAAAAATATTTACCCATCAGTTCCTGTGTACATAATTAAAGTTTAGACGGTTTTTCAAGAGTTAGTTAACCCACCGATTTCCGTGGATTAAATAAAGTTGACCCACGGATCAAAAATTTAAAAAACGAGGTTCAGTGCTGAACCGCTATTGTACAACTGGTACTCACCTACTCATGCTTTTATGCTATTCAAAAAAACACGGTGAAAAATGACCATGCACTGACAGCACAAGGACACATTTTCTGTGACGTCAGAGTGTCATTGCAATGAACATTTACAAGGACCGTCTAATGTCCTTTGTTATTACCAAAATAAAAATAAAACCTGGCTATTTAATAAAGTTATAATTTTGTTTTCATCAGTATTTCTCAGAGAAAAATATTAAATTTTCTATCAGTCCTAAATTAAAAATATATGTAGTTTTGTATCATTTCTTAAATATATAGTTACAAATAAATATATATAACAAACTTATCTTGTTCTAACGCTTCACTTAATAGTTTAACTCCAGAATGGATAAGCGAAAAAAGCAAACATCCATCAACCAATACCTTATGTACATAAAATTGCTGGAAAAAGATCCAATTTTTCATTCTGGAATTGCTCCATGCGATGCAGAACCCAATTATTTGAATAACAAATGGAAAGATCTATCTGCTAGACTCAATACCTGCCCCAATGGACCACAGCTTTCGCCCGAAGAATGGAAAAAGGTTAGAAATAAGAAGTCTTTAAAGAAAATTGTAAACATAACATTGGCTGGTTTATTTTAAGCGCTTAAATGATTGGAAAAGCCGCACTCGCTACAAGTACCGTCAAAGTATATCTGGCGAAAAAGATATCGCAATGTCACCTCTAGAAGTTAGAGCCCTAATTCTGTTTGGTAAAACTCCAGTTTTTAATATTCTAGTTAAATCATTTTCACCCAAAAGTGTGCTTTCAGCGAGCACCCCGCAGGCTTTGGCTATTGCTTCGGTAGAAAGTACACGGAATATTCCACCAGCTGTAACGCCAGACGAACCGCCACCAATCGTAGAAGTAGAACCACCAATAGAAGCACAACCTGCTCCTGCTGAACAGCCGCCACAAATTAACTTTGACACAAGTGCGTTAGAGTTGCAATTAAAGCGTATTGCCGACATAAAAGCGGCAAAGCTAAGATTCAAAATTGCAAAGTATAAGTTCAACAATCCAGGTTTTGAATATTCGACTGACGTTTTATAGTAGTACTATTTTTTGAGTTGAAATTCAATTTTTTTTTTTAAATTTTCATCCAAAAACAGAAAACCATATGCTATGTCTTGTAATTTTTGAGTTCTTATGTGACTTAGGTCAATTTATGAATTACATGACTTAACTTTCCTTTTATTATTTCTATATAGCCTGAATTAGAAATATAATAGTACCTACTGGATTAACCCTATTCGACCTTTTTTTCATTAATAACAATTTAATAATATAACGCTGTAGATGGGGACGATGAGTCCTGCCTGTTTTTAACTAAAATACTAAAGACCCATGTTTGTCAAAAACTGTTCAAAATACCTTTATTTAAATATACAATAAAATAAGTTATTTCTTTCCTTACAAAAAGGTATGACATGGCATTGTAGTAGTTACCGTTATTTTTTAATAATTTTTTTCCAATGTAAGTAATTTTTTTTTGGAAAATTGACGCTCTCGGCTAAACGGAGGAGGGAAAAAAACCCCCCTCACAAAGGTTTTTTGTTTCTCGACCCAACCAACCAGAAAATCCGCTTAGAGTGGAACTCTTTCTAAGCTACCTTTCAAGCAATACATTGCAATAGCCACAAGCTTTGATTAACATTTCTGATGTTTTTTTCTTAAACCAAAATTCTGCTATTTTTACCGAAATGATATCGTCATAAACAAAAAAAATAGTACCTATCGTGAAATTTTCAGGAAAAGTATAGTTTTAGATGTTTATGGTGAAGGTTTCGTGCCGATCGGGTGGAAGAAAAAAAAGTTTTCAGGTTTTAGGTAAATTGCCAAAATTTTGTTGGTAGGTACATTTAAACACCAACCAGAACGACAAAAAAGCCTTCGGAAGAACTTTAGATAACCACAACCACCCCATAGACTAATGAATTATTATTGCAACATTTTTATTTAGAAAATTAAAAAAAAAAAAAGATTCCACATACGCCACAGTGAACGAATATCTAATGGAAGTCTTTTATTAAAAAAAATAACAAATTGTTAGCTTTAATCCACAGTTAAACTAAAGAGAGTAGAGGGCCTCATAATTCGATTAAAGGGCATGCTAGTGACCAGCCAAGTTCTCTAGCATGGCACGACGTCTTTTTTAAAAGATCAAACTCAGGATGATTCGTAGCCCCTCTTACTTCTGACCCAATAACTCTTTCATACAAACCAAGATATTTGATATCAAACTTTTAAGTATTAAGTGCGTGGCGTTCACTTCGATCTCTGTTTTCTGCATACAATGACTTGACAAACCGGAAAAGTTAATTACATTGAGTGTTTTTTTAAATAAATTATTAATATTGTGGCAAGAACATACACTCTTGAATATATGTGTCATTTCATCCAGATCCGTTCAGCCATTCTGGGGTGATTCGAAAAATTAAAACATCTATCCACGGTAAACATAAATATGACCGTAATAAAAAGTGGCCTATGTGTACGAGACAGACTATAGTAAGTCTCTCTCTGTTCGAATCCAGATACCTTCAGCCATCCTGACGTGATTGAGCAACAAACATCCATCCATCCAAACTTTCACATTTATAATATTAGTGTGATAACAAAAAAATTCATTAAAATAATAATATCCAATCTACTCCTTTAAATAACCCTCCCCAAAATTTGAAGTGTGCATAATTTTTCAATTTGTTTTTAAATAACCGTGCGAAGACAGGGTGTGCCGCTAGTAATTATAATAATTACATTTAAAATTTTTTTTTAAATTAAAACCTTTGTTAAGATTTTATTTTTTTGTATATGTTATTTAACTAGTTTCTGGTCGAGCTTTGAGATTTAAATAAAAAACATTGTAAAAAGTGAAGATATTCATACATATATTCGAAAGAAGTAAAAAATTATATAGATTGTAGGTTAAAACTTTTTAAACATATAACTCATAAAACATAATAATGTAAGACGTTGTAAGTAAATTTGTAATTAAATCATTGAATAGGATTGAGTAACAAAAAACACATAATCCATAATAAATTAGGTACGCACTATGAATAGAATGTACATAATAAATTTATCCATTTTTAATTGGCCAAATATCAAAACTAAGTATTAATTAATAGAGTCTTCAATTTTGTATTAAAAAAATAAATAAAAAATCATATTAGAGACTAGATTTAAACAAAGTTTTAAATAAATGTGTTTTATAATAAAAAAGAATAATATAATTAATTATATGTAATACATTTATAAAACAAAAGTTTCAAACATTATAAAAAAGTAATAGATCAATGTTTTCATAGATAACAATAATAAGGGAATGGTTTAACATGGAGAATTGTATATTATGAATTAATAGGGTAAATAACAACTTCTAATTAATAAGATATTTTCTTAATTTTTTAATCGTTTTTATATAATCTTATTTTGTAAAAAAAATATAGGTATGTATATTATTTTATTTATTTACATTCAATGTTGAAGATGAAAGAAAATATCTTATTAATAGATTATTTTTTTCTGAAAAGTACAATATACCTGAAAGTTTTCAAAATAGTTTTGTTTAATAATTTAAATATAAAAATAAATACAATATTATTACATATTATTATGAAACAGGAAAAGCAGAGTAATAGGTTCTATTTATTATTATAAGCAAATGAAATAGTATTCAACGAGAATTGTATGATTCCGTAAAGATAAATAATTTATATTGATATTATTGTATACCTGACTTTTTTAATTTTAATTTATTTTTGAAAATATTTTCAATCAAGTCTAGGATGTGTGGTATGTATTGAATTTTAATGTTACCTGAATAGGAAAATTTTATTTAAGGGAATTGTTTAGGGACTGCCAAGAGTGTTGCAATAAATTTCACTTCATAATCTATTACTTTGAGTCTTATGAAGTTTTCTAGACGCTCGCTGGTTACGTTTAAAAAAAAGCTTTGTTCTTGCGAAATACTTTTTTTCAGTTTTGTTTGTTTCATAAGCAAGAAGAAGATCAAATCCATATCAAATCTCAAAGTGAAAGATTTGATCGCTCATTCCTTTTCTTGTTTTCTTGTTTTTCCTGGAGCAAAGAATGGCAACCAGATGCTTTTATCTCTCTGTTCCTACCCTCTGGGCAAATTCTGGGACTGGGCTTCATTCATGACTGTAGAAGTCAATGTTTCCTTTGGTCTTCCAACCCGCTTTGCACCTTGAAGATCCCATCGAATTGATCTCTGAAAGGGTAATTGATTTGTTTTGACTGCGCACTAATACATTTTAAATTTTAATAGTTTTTCCTGCCAAAAGTCAAATACATTTTTTTTTTTGTTTCTTGAGAACTTTTGTCATCCCCAGTTCTTACTTCAAATACACAGCTGATAAAAGCTCTCAACAACTTGCTTCCTTTTTTTTAACCTGTTATGACAGCTTCCGCACGTTTGTGTTGTTCCGATCACTTCTGAAAGGCATCTATGTTGTTTTTGTTAACAAAAGTATTGGGGTTTCATGATATGGTGTGTAGAAACACTATGAAAAAATTAAATACAGAAGAAAAATACATAAAAAATGCTTGACAGCAAAATTCACTTCAACAGCTGATTCGTTACCTAAACTTGCCCCAGCAAAAAACCAAGATCAACTCAGGGTATGACTTCGGGGAGACCCCAGGTTTCAAAAAACAAAGAATTTTCTCGTTAGGGCGAGTTGTTGGTTTTCAAAACAGGAGTCGTTCAGGGCTATTCACAAACAAAAGCTGACAATAAGAATGGCTTAATGTTGATCGAGCTGTCAAATACAAAAGAGCATATTTTAATTTGTGTTGCAATAGTTTGTGCATTTCTATAAAACGTCAGTTCATTTCTTAAAGATGGCAAAAAACGATTTATTTTCTACTACTAAATAGTCTCATATATTTTGATTAAGGTAACCACAAAAATCCTTCGAATATAGTTAATTCAAACAAAAACGCATACAAAACATTTGATTTTTTTTTCACTTAACGCATTTAGTGCCTACTTTAAGATCATCACCGTACATCAAAAATATGTATTAGTTTAAAATAATAATAAGGGTGTTGTTGACGCATGGTCGTAGGTATATTTTCCGACTTCTGAAAATTATAAAGTCTTTGACATAACATTTCATGAACAATGAACACCCTTATGAAATTCTTTTAAGCCAGCTGTCCTTGAAAATAAAAATTTGATCTATGTACATATATACCTATCTGCTAAGATAATCGGAACAAAAAACATTATTCATTCATCTGACATGTCCCCTGTGAACACAACTTATGTGTCATTGTAGCCGTTTATGGGTCTTGTAATCGTAGGCCAAATTTTGCGATTTGTTGTTAAGTATTCATCATACCCACTCTGACAGTTGGCTAGCGATGTTGAGAGTTCTCAGACAATATTGACGTCCCTGGCCTTTCGATGTTGAATAAATTGGGTATTGTCGAAATTCGTCTTTTGTCTTTCTATCACCAACATCAAAACAGAATAATAAATAAATAATTTACTTGAGTTCCAAGTTCCAACCATGGAGTGTTTGCTGTCAGATTATTATTTTTTTTTAATCTGTCACTGACACTTTTGACATACTTTTGAAAATGTCCATAAGTTTTGTTTGCGTTTATAACTACGAATTTACAACGAAAAAAGGAAAACATTCTGGTTACATAAAGTCTAACACTGTTAGGTAGTATTGAGGCATACATTTCACTATTGTGACGTTCCACGCATTTTCAGTATCAAAATAGTTGAAAACACAAGATAATATTTGGCATTGTATAAAACTATAGTACTACCACTTGAGATGCGCCATCTATCGACGAAAAACTAAGCTCTATAATACCATGGGAAGCAACAACAACAATTAAAATAAAAAAATTGTTGTTGCTTCCCATGGTATTATAAAGCTTAGTTTTTCGTCGTCAGATAGCGCACCTCAAGTGGGAATACTATAGTTTATATAATATGCAATGCATTTGGTTAGACAAACTTTACTAAAAATTTTTTTTAGGCTCGTTCCCTTACTTTCCGTTTTGACCAATTAATTTTCAGCAAAGGAATAGGACTGGTAAGGACTTTAATATAAATTAGTAGCCGAATAGACAGAGACAATTCTTTTAACATATTAATTGGTGCTTAAATCTAAGAAAAAAAAAGTATGAACAAATCCAAAGGTTTCAAAAATATTGGGGCAATCTCCAATTTGAGTTTTAATTGAGAAAATTGTAATTTTTTCGTCAAACACCAAACATTTCTGTCTTTGAGTAGGATTCATAATGAATGCCAAAATACACAGGCATAACTAGTAGCACGTATTTTTTTGGTCTAAAAATTCGTGTAAAGTGAAAATTTCATAAGCTCTTCATGCACTCTTGTATTATCTGGTCAGTTTTTAGTTTTTGTATGGGTACAAGTAAATGTCTAAAGCTTTTTAAAAATTCTCTTTCCAATGTATAATGTTCAATAAAACACACATCTTGCATTAACCAAAACTGAGCTTAACACTACTTGCGACAATATTTTCAAACATTTTCACAAAAGTTCATACAAATTGTATACTTTTAAACACAACTTACCTGCTTTTTTCATGATTTAAATTTTATATTCATATTAAGTGGTGGTAACTTTCCAAAAAAAAGGTAAAATAATGGTGCTAAAAAAAATAAAAAAAATAATAAGGTACTTTAAAAGAATAATAATTTTGTATAATTGTTTACGAACTTATATGATATAAGTTTGAATAATTTTATAACGTCAAACAAAAATAAAATTTATAAAAAAGAGTTTCGAGAATTTCTGTTGACGATTATATGCAAAAGTTATTATGTTGTTAAAATATAAAACTATAAAAAAAAGAAAATTGTAGCACTTTTTAACATATCATTCGGAAATTTGTATATTAAAAATTTTAAAACAGAACTAAAGAATTTATAAAAAATAAAACAAAACAAAAGTCTATTTAATGTTAAATGAGTTTTCTATGTTCTATATGAACTGGTATCTATCTATCAAATGATTTACAAATTGCTATTATATAATACATATATATATATTATTTTTCTAATCCCATTGAAAGATTTTTAAAAAACGAAAACAAATTCAAGTGAAGATTATAAAATAAATATTTTTAAGTAAAACTACATATATACAAATTAAATAATAAAACAAAACAAAAATTAATGTAAAAGTAATAAAATTGAAAATAAATATTAATATTATTGTTTTTATTTAAAAATATAATGTTTTCCAAAAAAAGCAGAAATTAGATTAATCATGTTTTAACGCTTGATTACGCCAGAATAACTTCAAACTGCTTTATCATCGTTTAAAAGCACGGAAGTTTCGAGGACTGGCAACTATTAATTTGTCGAATTTTTTTTAAGCGATCACGCGCTCAAAGGGTTTGTATAGCCCTTTTAATGATTAATCACATCGCGAGCCGTTGGAAACTAGGGAGGAAGGGAAAGGAGGTAGGTATCGATGAAAATTAATCTTGAATGTTTGAAGATCAAAATGGCAAGGGAATATTGTACCAGGCAATTCATTCCACATTCGTGTTGTACGACTAAAGAAAGAATCCCTATATTTCACGGTACGTCCGAAATTGAGCTCAAGTGTAAACTGATGAGCGTTCCTAGCAAGACGAGTGTTACGGGAAATGTTTAATTGGTGGATCGCAGCTGGCTGCCACGAGTGAGAATTTTTTGTAGAAGAACTGGTAAAATATGGAAAGACATGGAAATAAATGGAAATGTTTCCATAATACTTCTCTCTTTTATCAATTTTAGATCTTTTTTTTGAACTGTGTTGAGCAGGTGTAAGAAAGTTTGAGAAGCACCTGCCCAGAGACGGGAGTTATACTCGAGTTTAGGGCGTATAAACGCTTTGTAAATTGTAGCCAGATCAGAAGGGGTGAAAAACTTGTTGCATCTATTAAGGAAGCCTGAATTCTTGACAATCTCAAGTTAATGATCATTCCAACGAAGGTTGTCACTGATACACATGCCGAGTACTGATAGCTTTTCGGCCTCCTCGATGCAAGTAACATTCATGGACAATGGCATAGGGGGTATGCTTTAACGACAAAAGACAGCATCGGAGTTTAATGAGCTTATCATACGATGTCGTTTTAATAACACGTCCGAAGGCGAAGGCCGTGGATTATCAAAAGTATATCAAAAGCTGAGGGTTGAGTTGCCAGCAAAACAATTTAATGGATTTGAAGTCATATTCGCCTTCTCTAAAGAGCTGGCGATTGGTTTATCGTCGACGATGAGCGTAGGAACGGCTCCCTAAAATAACTCCCCAAGAAATAACTAAAAAAAAAAAAAAATGAAATAACCCCCCAAAAATTTGTATGAGATTGGGAACTTATTTCATGATGAAATAACTCCCCAAATTGAATTATGAAATAAGTCCCCAAAAAAATAGTGAAAAATTAAATTTGAGAAAAAGAAAAGAAAGCAGAATAAGAATTTGTTTCTGAGATCTAAGAAAAATAAAAGTGAAAACTGCCGTAAATCTTGAATTTAATGAAAATCGGTTTTTATTAAATAACTCGCTTATTTTTAACTTTTAACACAAAATTCTTATAAGGAAAGTTGTTCGACATTTGGTTTTCAACAACTTTGGCCATAACAACTTTTTGTCTACAGTTAATCTTGTTCGATTTAAGTCTGAAAATGGGATTGATTGTGGTGCCCTAGGTAAAGAATTTATAGAAATATCATGGGACATTCATTCCGTTGCATTTGCTGCTTGGTAGATAACGTTGGTGTCTTCTTTGTGCATTATTCACTAGCTATTCGAAAAAAATAATTCAGGTGCACCTAAGGCACCACAATCAATCGACAGCATGAGAGTAGGTGCTATACATAGATTCTTTATATATAATAGCGGCATGTAGCAAGATGCAATTACCGCAGATAGGTATTAATCCTTTATGATAATACTAGAGTTTTGAATTATAAAGGGTTTTTTTTTTTTTTTAAGATATAAAACTTTGAGTTGGCAGCACCGTTTTCATGGACAGCGATTTTGTCATCTGTCATATAGTTTATCTTTATAGTTTGCTTTACTATCTCATCATTGATCGACTGGAACCTGAAGAACGCATACAAATTTTGCAGATTTATTTCGAAAAACATGGTTTTGTTCGTGAAACGCATCGCGTACTACGTCCTTTTTATGACCGACACAATCGTCCATCAGAGCATTGTATATAAAATCTATAGTAGTCTGGAGAGCGACTAAAAAATAATGCGGTTGTTGGGCTATGGATGTTGCTGGTAATTATCATTTATCACATACTTTTACCTTTTGACCTATGTTTTCTCTCCAAAATGAGACGTTTGGGGAGATATGGTTTGGAAGGTCAGTAGTTAGTTTTGGCGGGTTCTGTAATGTATGGAGATTCGGGCGGATGCGCGGATGTGCGGAGTAAATCCTCAATATTGATGAGACAGACCGTTCTATGCTTGCTGGGAAACGTAAGATGGCTTGGGACAGGTACCTTTTTTACTTGCGATTATAGGTACTATAAGGCAAGTTATGGATTCGTGCAGAAAAAAAATTTCGAGATAACAATCACACATGACATTACGATGATGGAGAAGTCGAAAAAAGTGGGTCTGGGAATTCCGTCCGTCCGTCTGTCTGTCTGTCTGTCTGTCTGTCTGTCTGTCTGTTCGCGCTTCTAGAGCCTGAACGGATGGGCCGATTTGCTTCAAATTTGGTATCTAGGATTTATTTGGCCGTCCCTCGGAACGTATTTTTTATTTTTGCTCTAGGCCCAAAAATAACGGCACCTGCCATACAATCGTGAAGAAAAAAATTGATTTTCTCAAAAACGGCTCTAACGATTTTGATAAAACTTTCAGGATGCTATTTTTGTAAGACAATCTATCTTTTGGTTAAAAAATATTTTTCAAAATTTGTCTTATAACGGTACCTCTCATAGAACCAGTATTTTCATATCAAATTTTCTCGTAAACTATACATTCGATTTCAATAAAATTTTGGCCACAGGAAGTCATTTATAATTTTATTAATATGGCATTTCAAATTTTTCAAAAACTTTTTTTTTTGATTTTTTATAATTTTTTCAAAAAATTTTTTGGTTTTCGAAATATGTTGGAAACGGGTATAATGATTTTTTTTTTAAATTATTTTTTCAAATGTAAACTACAGGTTGCCATATATTTGCATACCCAAATAAATTTCAAAATATTTTTTGGAAAAGTTTTTCAAAAATAACCTTTTTAAAAAAAAACTGGTCGAACGATTTTCAATATTTTTTTTTCCTAGATTCACGTATAGCTTTGAAATTTTATTGTATACTTAGTTTTTCCGAGAAAACTCTTAAACTAATTTAAAAAATAAAAGAATTTTCGAAATTATTTAATTTTTTTTTAATATCCATATATGCAGCCACTACGCAATTATTGAACATAAGAGCAAGTTCGTGCGACCCAGTCGTGCATTTTATTTTTTGTTGGTGTTGCTTTGAGTTTTTTAAAATGTTTGGTAGGTATAATAAAAATTGATTGATTTATAGCAATGTGAAGTGTCCTTTTAGAATGAATGTTTTTGGTTTAAGATAGGTATCTTTTTATTTTTTTTATTGTTGGTGTTGCTTTGAATTTATAAAAATGTTTGGTAGGTAGGTAATAAAAATGGATTAATTTATAGCGGTATGGACTAAAAATGCATTTTTGTGAAGTGTCCTTTTTTCGATCTGATGTGTTTTTTTTTTTGATTTGAAACAGGTAATTTTTTGGGGGTTGGTTTGACGGAATCAGGTTTGGTTTGGTTGTTTGGTGGATATTTATGAATCAATAAATTAGATAAGTAGATAAGAATTAAGTTAAACCGAAACGATTGAAAAAAAAAAATCAGATATGTAGGTATATGTATGTGTTGAATATGAAGCGTATAACCCACATAAGTTAACGTGTATGTATTTTTTTGATTTTGATATAAATACCATGTTTGTTTATCTCAGATCATCAGTTAATTTCTGAAAATTTAAGAATTAAAACAAAAATATTATTTTTATTGATATAATAATGGTTAACCAAATTTTTCTGGGATGGTTAAATAATTTTGGCAATCAGTGCTGGGAGTTCGACGAACTTCAGAAAATTGCTTTGCAGGAGGTCAGTTCCATGGATGATGACATAAGAAGAATAATAGCAGCAGCATACATCTTGAAGGCGTTAGAATTGAAGGCAGTGAGAGCGGGGTTCGATGTTGAGTCTCTCCCATTATTAACGGATATTTTTATTGGATTAAATGTATAGTTATAAAATAAAATAAACAAAAACAAAACAGACAAACAAAAATAAAATGTTTTTTTTTTTCATTTGAAGTAGATATTTTTTCTTTATTTTTGTCGTGTGATCATAGCTAGTAAAAATATATATTTTATTAAGGTTTGAAGGAGAAAAAAAGAGTGAATATTTTTAATGGAACAACATCTTTATTAAAAAAAAAATATATATACAATTTTTGTTAATCGTTTTGAGGTATAGATGTCCAAGAATTGTGTTCAGATGGGAAACCAAGCCATTTCAAAAATATTTGTCCCTTTTTTGGTTTTAAGTACTTTTTCTATGAGGTAGGTATCTGGAAATTTTGTTTTTTATAATTCAAGTTCATAGGAAAAAATCGTTATTTTCTTAGGGGTTGCTTTGACGGGATCATGACTTTTTAAAATAGTAATAAAAATTTATTGATTTATAACGGTATGGAGAAAATAATAAAAAAAAAATGCATTCATGGAGTAACTACATAATATGTGAGATGTCCTTTTACATTTTTATTTTTATAATATTCTCAAAACATTAAGAAAAATATATACACAGATCTGATTGGTTAAGAAATATCGGAATTTTTATTGTTTTGTTTTTAAGGATTATTCGTTTTTTTTTTTTTAATCTTAAACATTCAGAAAAAAAAATGTATAAAAGGTAAATTTTGAATATGTAGCAGGGCATTCTGTTTTTGTGAATAAGACAATCAAGTTCGCTTTCGTTGAATTTTTCTTTAAAAATCTGTTTTCGGTAGTTATTAAAAAATCAAGTTCGATTTTGTGTTTTTCTGTTTTCTTTTTTGAATTTTATTAAAAAAACTAATTTCTAAAAATGTTTAATTGTGAAAATTGTGGAGTATCATTTACTAAAAAGCAGAATTTGATAAGCCGAGGATGGGAGACCTATTCAGAGGGTTCAACCCACACCTAGGATGGCATGGAAGCCCATCAAAGATGGAGAGGAAGAAGTACCACCAGCCCCAAGACCGATATTTCACCCACCACCACCATTTTTTCCAAGACCAATGGTGGAAATTTTACCAGAGGTGGAGGAAGAGGAAGAGGAAGAGGAAGAAGTACCACCAGCCCCAAGGCCGATACTTCACCCACCACCACCATTTCCAAGATCAATGGTGGAAATTTTACCAGAGGTGGAGGAAGAGGAAGAGGAAGAGGAAGAGGAAGAAGTACCACCAGCCCCAAGGTGGATATATGAAGCACCACCAACCTCAAGAAGGATATTTCAAGCACCGCCACCCACATATCTTCTTGAAACAGACGATTTTGATTTTGAACAAGGATATGATGAATCAAGAGCTCCGCCTTTTTCTGAACCGGCATTTGGAGTTCCATCATATTATTATGGTTCATTATTTGGAGATCCACCTTTTCCTTTTTAGAGTTAAGAAAAAATTAAATAAGAAAAAAAGAAAAAACAAAAAAAAAATTATATAAAAAACTGTTTTTATTCAATTAAACATATTTGTCTCTTATTGGCTAATAAAAAAAATAATTTTATATTTCAAAAGAAAAAACCAAATTTTGTATTCATTTCGCTCTTATTCGCTAATTTTTCTTATTTCTAGTTTAACAGATCTTCCCATTGGACCTTTGTATATGATACAGTACGATCCTGTTTTCATATTGATCATTTCAACTGCCTTTTCAGTTAATTTGTTGTAGCGGGCTGGAAGGAATACCTATGAAAGAAAAATCATATTTAAAATTTGATAGAAAATTAAAAAAAAAATATAATTTACTTACATCGTTTGTACCCAGATCGACAACTAATTGCGTTCCGAATTTAGTTTGGATCCTTCTCATGCTTATTATTGGATAGCAATGATTTTGCTCTAAGTTTTTTATATTAATCACAGTATTAAAACTGCTTCCAACTTCAATTTCTTGAATTTCTTTTTCAAATTCTTGAGACATGGTTTAATAATATTGATTTTTCAGATTATACTAATAAAATTTCATCTCAAACAATTGAATTTATACGGATTTTATTTTTTTTGTTCTCTCTTTTTTTTTAGCTTCTTAGGGGGAGAGTTTATTAGTTTGTTTCTTCTTTTTCATGTTTTAAGTGTTTTTATTTCTGGAAAATTGATTTTTTTTTCGTTCTCCTTTTTTTTTACCTTCTTAGGACAAGTTTATACGTGTTTTGTTTTTTTTTTTTTGTTTTCCTTCATTCTTAATATTTTTTATGTGCTTCTATTCCTAGAAAAACAGATTCTTTTTCTAACAGCTGCAGGTGTTTCTCATAAATCATGTATGTTTTCGAACTTCTCCAGTTAAGGGACTGTACTCAATAATACGATCATGTATGATCATGCAATATATTGAAGTATTTGCTGGTACATCTACGTTTGTTTTGATTTCAAGTTTTACATCTACAGGAGCCGACTTGATGGACTCGTTTTGTCTGGAACAATCAATTACAATAATTGGAGCAGTTTCCTTATATTCTTCACGTGATAAGAGTGGTTGCGATTGTTTGCTGTAAAAGGATTGTTGAAATCGGCTGTACATATCATAGAGAACACCGTATCGGTCAGTGGTAAAATCAACATTCAAATCTTCACGCGGATATGACTCAGAGTTCAAATGTATCTTAACGTTTCTCAACGTGCAGTGATCAAATTTGCTAGCATCCTTATCTTTTTGATTGTTTCTGTTTGTTTGTAGTCCAATTATAATATATCTAGGTTTTTCGAGTTGACTCGAAGTTTTAATGGTCCATATATGATCGGTTGCAGCTGGTAGTGTTGGATATTCATACATTTCCCAGTTTCCAAAATGCATTTGAATGGGTTTTGATTGTATTTGTTTAAGTAAGGTTAGCTTTTCAGCATCGGCCAAAGTGATGTGAGGAACTCTCCATTGCATTTTCAGGATTTTAATTTGTACATCTTCCGACGAAACAAAAGCATTCTCATCAGTTCGAGTACGTATTAAAATCAATTCATGTCTTGCGTTTGCTATAATCCTTTTGTAATCTTCAGCAAATCCTAACAAACTTTTAAGTGGTACGCAAAAGTTGAAAGTACCAGATGAGGTCAAAATGATGTCTTTTCCATATCATGATGCATTTTGAAGATATCTGCTTTGATTCTCATTCAAAGATATATAGTTTTTAAATGTTGTTGTGATACCCACATTTTTATTGTATTCAATATCCACACCATTCAATTCATAATGAATTTCCACAAAAAGAAAGGCCATAGCATTATTGCATAATTTAGCTGAATCAGAATTACTTCCGTCTAATTTTTTGAGGGTTCCTTCAATGTAAATATAACTTTCGCTAGGTAGAATACACAGGTCTTGTTGTTGAATAGAAATACGTATTTCGTCGCTTGTATTGTAAGACTGTAAGAACGGAGAGTAGCTGTGATATTCAAATTTGGAAATGCTATTATCATAACCAGGTGTTTGGGATATATTCAATATTTCACTCATGTTTATTTTTTTTTTAATTTTATTTTTTATTATTTTATATTTTTATTTTAAAACAAATCCTAAAGACTGAAGATAAGATTTATTTTCAGATGTGAGCTTTGGTCTTGTCAGTTTTGCTGCTCTTGTAGAATTAACAGAATCGTCACTTTTGCGGTTGATTATTATTATAAATCAACATTATGAATGTAAACGTATGGTTATTGTTTCTCCTCTAAAATTAATTAAATCTCCATCCTGGTCAACAAGCTTCAATGAAAAAGAACTTAACTCTTTGACGTTCACTGGTAAATAAAGGACATTTCTTGGAACTTCAATGATTTTATATCCAGGTCCTACTTCTGGTGAAAATGCATGTATTGTATGCATTGGTTTGTTATTAAAATATGAACCAGAAATAATATTACACTCAATTCGTATGACATTCACTTTGTTTATGTCAACAGGTAAATCTGAAGTATGCAATAAATCAGCTTTCAAAGATCGTTTACTGAACCCCAATAATTTTCCAATAGATCGATCTTTCTCAAAATGTACAGTCTCTGTACTATCCACTTCACATTGTAATGTATTATTATTAGCTTCAATTTTCATGGAGATAGGAAAATTCATTTCATTTAATTTATAGTTAATAAAAGAATAAATGTCATCGATTTCATATGAGCCTGTTGGAATTTCAATAACATGTGCTCCAATATGCAGCAAATTGTTTCGTTCATCAACATTAGGTATGGAGTTATATGATTGAAAATCTATCAAACCGCAAACATAGTCCCGATCCAACTTTAAAGGTGGAAAATATTCTGCTGTCAAATAAGAAGTATTTTCGCTCAGTGTAAGTGTTAACGCCATGACAATAAAAAAGACAATGAAAATAATTTTACAAAATGTATGTTATTTATTCATAATAGTAGTCATATAAAAACTTTAAACATAAATGGCCACAATTTACTGCGTTATAATCTTGATACTTAATATAATTATATTTAATCTTATCGCCTAAATAATCAATTAATTCTTTCGGTGGTTGAAGGTTTCCAAAACTATCGAAATATTCAATGTGACTGCCTTTCTTATAATACGCTACCCAATGTGTTCCTGGTCCATTTGAGGAATCTAAATTCACTATTGCACATTCATTTCTTAATGGTTTACTTTTCGGTAAATTATCACGCATGAAAACTCCCCGAAAATGAGGTATAAACCTCATGGCAAAAGCTCTCAAATCCAACTCATTCAAGGCACGTTTGGGTAACGACTTTACAAGTTTTTTGAATGCGGATGCAAATAAAGTCCGAGTCCTTTTCTATAAGGTTTTAAATGTAGCCCGTTACCCATTGAAATAGCTTCCAATTTTCGATTATGACGTTTTTTCTCATCTAAATCTTTTTTTAGCATTATTAGCATCATTGACAGCCTTAGCAATACCGGCAGCACCTCCAGATAAAGCTCCGAGAGCTGAAAGCCCTGCAAAAAGAGGAACAAGAAATGGTATAACACCACCAATTTTCGGTACTGAAATAACTCTTGGTGTTTTAATTTTGTGACCATTTTTATGAATTGTTTTCTTAGCAGCTGACAATGCTATTTTGATAGCTTTTTCCAGATTATGTGGTTTTTTTCTTTGAATAGTTTTTCCAAGACTTTTAATTGTTCTACTAAAAGTGATGCTCTTCTTGATTTTGTTTTTTTTGTTTTTTGATTTCGTTTTTTCATTACTGTTTGAGCAACCCATACCTAATTTTAGTTTAGCTTTCATTAGATTGGTAACTAGTACAGCATTTGCTCGTTCACTTAACCCAGTGTCCTTAGATGTCGCTCGTTTCCAAGCTTTCTCAGTTAAGATTTTATCTGCTGTATGACGTTCAGATGTATTTTTAAATTTAGAATAAGATATATCGTGTTGCTTGCATGCCTGATCAAGCAAGTTAATTCCTGGATCTCCTCTTGCTAATCGTTTTTCTAGATTTGTTCCAGGTCCACAATATTGATAACCAGAAAGATGTAGTTCAAGAGGTAATTTGTTGATTATATAGTTTACCAAACCGTCTCCTTTCACGGTGCTTTGTTGACTGATAAGTTTTTTTGAAAAATCCAACATTTTTATAGAAATAAAGTTATGTACTCAATAGGACGGCTTACAATGTTATGACTATTTTGTAATAAAACCTTCACATTTAAAGGAAATTGTTTAGTACCTTTCATCATGCGATTCGTGAAACAACAACAACTTTTACCAATTCAAAATTTTGATTTGACTAAAAGTAATGACAATGAGTCAAGAAAACATGGTCAACTATTACCCAATAGCATAAGAGGTTTAATTACGGGTCCCTCGAATTGCGGAAAAACAAATGCTATGATGAGTTTATTAGAAAACATATAATTTATTCAAAGTCATTACATCAACCAAAGTAACGAAAAGCCGTCAAACCAATCAAAGGAATGGGTTTCTTTACGTTTTCCAATAATAGTGAAGTTATACCACCTGAAGAAGCAAAACCAAATTCGGTTTTTATCTTTGATGATATTGCTTGTGAAAAACAAGATACTATGCGAACCTACTTTAGTATGGGACGACATCATCTTATTGATAGTTTTTATTTATGTCAAACATATACAAGAATTCCAAAACATCTTATACGCGACAATGCAAATTTTTTAATTGTTTTCAAACAAGACGATATGAACTTGAAACATATTCATAATGATCATGTTAATTCTGACATGGCATTTAATATATTTCAAAATGTATGTGCAGAATGCTGGAATGATAAATATGGATTTTTGGTTATTGATAAAGACAGTCCTTTGAAAGAAGGTCGATATAAAAAGGGCTTTGATCATTTCCTTAAACTATAAAAGCAGCTCTTCATAACAGTTTACATCATACGTATAGTAATGTTCTATGAGAACAGTTCAAAAGCATTAAAAAGTAGTAAAAAGCAGTTCAAAAGCAGTTCGAAAGCAGTAAAAAGCAGGTCAAAAGCAGTAAAAAGCGGTTCAAAAGCAGTAAAAACAGGTCAAAAGCAGTAAAAAGCTGTTTTAAAGCAGTAAAAAGCAGTATAAAAGCAGTAAAAACAGGTCAAAAGCAGTAAAAAGCAGTTCAAAAGCAGTAAAACGCAGTTCAAAAGCAGTTCGAAAGCAGTAAAAAACAGGTCAAAAGCAGTAAAAAGCTGTTTTAAAGCAGTAAAAAGCAGTATAAAAGCAGTAAAAAGCAGTTCAAAAGCAGTTCGAAAGCAGTAAAAAGCAGTATAAAAGCAGTAAAAAGCAGTTCAAAAGCAGTAAAAAGCAGTACAAAAGCAGTAAAAAGCAGTATAAAAGTAGTATAAAAGCAGTAAAGAGCAGTTAAAAAGCAGTAAAAAGCAGTTCAAAAGCAGTTCGAAAGCACTAAAAAACAGTAAAAAGCAGTAAAAAGCAGTATAAAAGCAGTATAAAAGCAGTAAAAAAACAGTAAAAAGCAATATAAAAGCACTTCATAAATGAAAACAATAATAAGCACTTCTCCATATCGTTTACAACATACGTAGAGTAATGTTCTATGAGAGCAGCTCAAAGCAGTTCAACGCACAGTCCGTAGAAGTACGAACTCGCTCAACTCGGTTTAAAAATCGATGTTCATCAATCAGAAGCAGTAAATTCAACATAAAAATCAATTTCAAACCGATTGAAAGACTCTTTCATAGTATACGAAGCTTATTTACAATATGTTGTAAAAATAATACAGCTTCATTATGATGAATTTAAATAAGGAATTGACAAGTGAACACATTAAAACTACTGATGCTCTACGAAAGAAATATAAAGCTCTAAGGAATGGAAGAGAAGCATTCGAAACTCAATTGGAGGAAACGTTTAAACCAATCACCAATCCTCTGAAAGAGTTAGTTGAGAAATCAAATGAACAGCAAAATTATTTTGAAGCCCCTCTGTAACTAAATCAAAACAGAATTTTGATGATGATTTTGCTACACCTGCTGCAAGCATCAGTAGTATTACTCCAAAAAACTATTCAGCAACACCCAAAAGCAAGCATTTTAGAGAAAGCAGACAACGAGTACGTGATCGTTACAAAGCTCGTAGTTTAACCGACCAAATAGAAGACACTGCATTCGATGAAATATCACAGAAGTATTTAGATTTATTTTTGAATGAGTCTAGTGCTTTTGACAATATATATATAATATTCACGAAAAGAATGTCAAGTGGTTCATTGGGGATGGAGAGTTTAAGATTCTTGGAAAAAATATACAAATAAAAAATTAAATCTATGAAGGTTCAAACGGCTTATATGAACTTATATTCAAGAAAAAACCCTGTCAAAAAATATACAATGAGAAAGACTTAAAAATATATAAGGATATATTGGAAGATACCAATGCATATAGACGTTCACATGATTCTACAAAACAAGTTTTAGGAAATCGTGGAAGTAAATATAAAGAAATTATATGCAAACTGCTAACAGATACTACTACTCCAGTTTCACATACAGGAAATGGATTAATGCAATTATCTAAGAAAGAAACAGACTATATCTTCTGGGATGATCCCAATGAACTTGTAGTTCGATTAAGACTTCTTGTCGCTTCACATCAAACAGGACATTCCAATGAAATTGTATCAATTATCGAAGAATTAAAAGAATCTAATATTATCGAATAAAAAATGAGTGTAGATAAGTTCGGAAGGTTTTCAAATAGAACTCCTGTCAGAGGCCTAACAGGACCAATTGGACCACGTGGGGAGCGAGGAGAATCAGGACCACCTGGGTTGCAAGGAGTGCCAGGACCACCTGGGTTGCAAGGAGTGCCGGGAACACCTGGTGAGGGATTTCTCAAAACAGAAAACGGCAACTATAATATAAACTGGAAGCTTCTACAAAACCTACAGGACCCACAAGAGAAGGAAGATGCTGCAACAAAAAATTATATTGATGAAAAAATTGAAGAATTAAACAAGAAATTAATTAGTAATATTAGCACAATTACCAAAATTGAAGAATATTTATATTCTAAAGATGAAAAATATTTATATTTTTGAATTCAAGAAATATGTATTTATAACCCTTGGGTGAAATTTCAAACTGGTTGAACCAACATTCTGTCTCTTTCTCCTACTTCCCAGCCCCAAAATTCTTATTTCCTACTAATGTAATTCTAATGATTGAATAAAAAAAAACTAAAAAAAGAAAAATCTACTATTTAACTTAACGAGGAAATTGTTTTTTGATTTCAGTCTTATTTTGAATATCAGTGTGAGAGGACAGTAACCTAATAATGGCAGAAATAAATACTTCTATAATTTGTGATGAAATTTTAACATTTCTTAAAACAAATCAACATACTATACTAGAAGAACACTATGAGTATTTCATAGCAAGTATAAATTTTCTGAGGAAATTTGAAAATATATCCTCTACAACATCTGATTATGGGTGTCACTTTATAAATTGCCCATGGTCTTCTAATAAATGTAAATCAGGGCCAGATACATGTGCGTGCTACATGATTGAAAATAGGCTATTAAAAGTAAAAAAACTCATGTTATTATATAAAAGATTACAATAAATAAAATTATTATAAAAAGAAAAAACATAACATTTTTATTTCAATCAACTGAAAGATGAGTAAGAGAAACATTGTTAACGTGCTGCATAAACCTGCAAGAAGAAATTTCAAAAAAAGACGAGTCATTATAAAGGGACTTGATGAATTATGGCAAGCTGATTTGGTGGAAATGGGTACCTATTCACCAGAAAATGATAATTATCGATATCTTCTTACGATAATAGACACATTTTCTAAATTTGCTTGGAGTATAGCTATCAAAAGTAAAACAGGAGTTGAAGTCACTGCAGCTATGCAAAACATATTTAATGAAGGACGCACCCCAAAGAATCTGCAAACAGATGACGGAAAAGAATTTTATAATACAATTTTTCAACATCTCATGAAAACATATAAAATCAAACATTACTCTACATTTAGTGCACTTAAAGCATCCATTGTTGCACGATTCAATCGCACCTTAAAAAACATGATGTGGAAAGAATTTAGCGCTAATGGCTCATATCGTTAGATTGACATGATAAAATCACTGACTAAATCATATAATACCACGAGACATCGCACTATTAAAATGAGTCCATCTGAAGTTAATTCTGAAATGAAGAACACATACTTTCAACAGCATATAATCATATCAAAATTCATATTACACCTAAGCTTCATATTGGTGACTTTGTAAGAATAAGTAAATATAAGCATGTTTTTGAGAAAGGATACACCCCCAATTGGACAACTGAAATCTTCAAAATAATAAAAGTTCAACACACAAATCCCGTTAAATATTTATTAGAGGACTATCAAGGACATCCCATCAAAGGAGGATTCTATGAACTTGAATTACAAAAAACAAAATTTCCAGATACCTACCTCATAGAAAAAGTACTTAAAACCAAAAAGGGACAAATATTTGTGAAATGGCTTGGTTTCCCATCTGAACACAATTCTTGGACATCTATACCTCAAAACGATTAACAAAAATTGTATAATTTTTTTTTAATAAAGATGCTGTTTCATTAAAAATATTCACTCTGTTTTTTTTCTCCTTCAAACCTTAATAAAATATATATTTTTACTAGCTATGGTCACACGATAAAAATAAAGACAAAATATCTACTTCAAATGAAAAAAAAGAAAAAGATACCTGTCCCAAACCAAAAACATTCATTCTAAAAGGACACTTCACATATGCACCGCAAAAATGCATTTTTAGTCTATACCGCTATAAATTAATCCATTTTTATTACCTACCTACCAAACATTTTATAAATTCAAAGCAACACCAACAATAAAAAAAAAGGTACCTGTCCCAAGCCAAAAACACACATTCTTACATAAAAAAAAACATGAATTGTAAAAGGGCAGTAGGTACACCACCAATGCATTTTTTGTTATCTTATCAATACCGTTATAAATCAATCAATTTATTGTCCACCAAACAACCAAACCAAGCATGATTCCGCCAAACCAACCCCTAAAAAAGTACCTGTTTCAAAAAAAAAAAAAAAAAAAAAACCACATCGGAGCAAGGAAATATAGCGCCGCAGCATCACAAGAGCATAGGTATAGCTCCCCACATAGCTCCGCGCATATTTAAAGCTCCGCACATAGCTCCTCACATAGCACCGAATCTCCATACAAGCCAGAACCCGCTCCCACCGAACGAACATAGCTCCTCCATAGCTCAGTAGCTCCACCCGAATCTCCATACATTACAGAACCCGCCAAAACTAACTACTAAGGTCTAGGTGTCGAAACAGTCGATTCTTTTTTCCAGGCTACAATAGATTTTATATACAATGCATCAGAGTGATTATTTCGATTAACGATGGAACGTTTTCGAGCCGCGTTTACTCAACCAAATGGTAATAAACGTTACTTTTAATAAGCAGGAAGCAAAAACAACAATGGAAGCCATTTGTGATGTAAAGTAGATAAGACAACTAGCGCCGCCATTGACGAAATTCAATTCACAACTAAAAAACATGTTCCATGAAATTACTATCAAAATATATATACAATGAAGTCGCTAGTCTACACCAATAAGCCAGAGACCAGCGAAGACTTAAAAACAACATTCGCTGCGTTATTGCCTATATTCTATATACGACACCCCAAATGCTGCACAGAGTGATGGAAATTTTAACCTCAAGATTGGACAACATCCGAAGCAGTCAATTATATTATTTGAAATAAAGTCAATTTTATGGCAATTCATACAATTTATCTGTGTTTTAACTAGTTTTAAAGTTCTAAAAAAAGCACCCTTTATGTAGTATTATCATATGAGACAGTAATTACTGACACCATTACTGCATAATACCGTCATGTGCTACTTGTGCCACATCTTTGGAAAGATAGTTATATATGTTGTTGCTTCTTCCCGCTGTCCACGGAAACATTTTAGGGGATGTTTATGAAACATGATTCATGATAGGTACCCAAAAAGCAGGCTTTATACGTTAAAAATAATAATAAAAACAAGTTTTTCCTCGTTCTTCTCTTCCGTATAGCTTAGCTTTCATTTTATTAAAAAATAAAATAAATTTCAAACACATTTCGTTTTTATACAAATCAGTTGATAATAAGTCTTTCGTTATATATTCTTAGTACGTTATTTATATAATAATATTAAATTTTAAAAATAGATATAATATTTTTGTTATTGTTGTTTTCTTCGAGTTATTATTGCACAAAATGTTAATTATTATTCTGTCTTGTTTGCAGTTTATACTGTTTTAATTAAAGTCAAGGGTAGGTATATATGTATTATGTATATAATTGAATAAATTAAAAAAGTGTTTTACATAATTTTAATAGAAAATTAAAAAAAAATTAAAAACTAATAAATAGCAAAAAAGGACATTTTGGACCGTCTGTATGTATAGACACATATAAATATGTAGAGGTTAATATAAGACTTATACATAAATCCTAAAGTCTAAATTCCTAATAGGTTTTCATTTTGTTTTGTTTTGTTTTCTCTAAGTTTCGTATATGTTTCAAAAAATTACATTTAACTTACATTTATGTATATATATGAATGTTTTGTGTTTACATTTTTCCTTGTTTTTTAAGTATAAATATATATATATATATATATGTATATATATAGGGTTCTATATGTTTAATGTTTAACAGGGTATATGTGCAATGTATGAGACACATGCCATGCCAACACATTCCAGCTTCTCTATTTAAATTAAATTTAAAATCGTTTGTTTTTTGACAAAACCCTCTTTTCGTTTCATATACCTTTGTACGATATGTTTAACATAGTTTTTTTTTTTTATCCTTCAAAGTCTTAGTTTGTAATAAAAATACAATAGTGTGGTTAGATGTTATTAAGTAAGTAACTTACAATAAACATTAACAACTATTCTTCCCAATGCCTGTATGTATTTTGATTTGACGTTTAAAAAGTGTAGACTTACTTCTTGGAAGTCTACAAAAGGATGACGTTTCGGAATATTAAAAATTACATATGAGTTTGTGTAGGCCTACACTTTGTTCGTTTCCGGATGTTGCCTGAGCATCCTAAGTTTTGAATAATAATATCTAATTCATATGGAAGTCTTTGTTTGATGATGGATCTCTTTTTAATTGCCATCATTTACACCACACTTGGAACGTAAAATGGCTGCCAGACGTTGGGTAAGAGGCTCTGTTGGAGACTCTGAGTCACTGCAGGATGTCGAGTTGACCTTATTGCCTGGAAAGCAAAATTATTATTTGTTTCATTTAGAAAATTGATAATATATTTATGTGGCCATTATACCATTGCTTATGTCCAAATCATGAGCTGAGAGTTCCTTTGAGAGATGCAAAGTATTAGGTACAATGTCGTCTTCCTCTTCCAGTAAGAGACTGGAATAGGAATGTGTTGTGTTATCGCTTCGACTACGACTACCTCCGGTACTGGACGAATTTCGCGAATTCAAAACACACAAATTATTGTCTTCCAAGTCGTCACTGCTGATGACATCTTCTGAATCGCTGATACTTTCTCCAGCAAGGCCACTGCTCCTTGAGCTTGAACGACGACTTCCTTCAGCATTGTCACCTGATGAATTGTCACAATCACCATCAGCGTCGTCGATTTGATTCGATTCACTTGATTCCTCACTTCCGTTAGATACATACTCTTCAGAATTATCCAAAGCCATTTCGGGCGATGATGACTTGTTGTAGTTTTCATCACTATCACTTAAAGCCTCGCCTAAGAAATCATGTATTGAAAAATAATTGTCTTATATTATGCATATCCACCTTCTCTAGCTGATGATATTTTAACCGTTTCAATATATGAACCAAGGTGGGAGAAATATTTATTTAAAAACAAATTCTTAAAGCTAAAACTTTCGGAATACTAATGAAGCGACACCCTTAAACCTTCACATGTTTCCCCCGAACAATAAGGTTAAAAAAAGCGGACTAAGTACACTTAACTTTCATAAAAAGAAAATGTTACTTAAAATATTTATCTACCAAAAGACTTACTTTGTACATAAATACTGTACTTTTTTATACATCCAGTACTCAAATATGTTTCACGATTTCAAACGGGAAAAGGCGGAATCTGGATTGAGCTTCTCGTTAACGTTAAGAAACTTTACACATATTGTAAACTGTCGTGTTATTGATATATTTTCTCCAAATCTTGGAAAAGATAGGACACTATGCTACACTTCTCTCTAACATAAGATTCACTTCACCTGTAATTTTTTTTTCAAAATCGTTCCACCAGTTTAAAAAAAAAACGGTTTTTCGGAAACATAATCCAAATTTTTTTTGAGTATGCCAACACCTAGAAGTTAAAAGTTCTTATCAGAAAACAAAAATTAAAGAAAAATTTAACAAACCATTTTGAGAAAAAAAACAAAAATTTAAAAAAACTTAAAAAATGTTTTTTTGGAAAATTAAAAAATTAATATTATTTTGTTTATAAAAGAGCTTTTAAATTAAAATTTTCATTGAAATCCGTTGAGTGGCTTACGAGAAAATCTTTTATGAAAAAAAAAAAACTGGTCCTATGGGAAGTACCGTTACCAGACTTTTCCTGAAAAATTAATTCCAACCAAAACATAAAGTTTACTCAAAAAAACACCATTCAGAAAGTCTTATCAAAATCGTAGGAGCCGTTTTTGAGATAAATAAGTTTTTCATAAAAAATCATATGTCAGGTACCGTTAGTTTTGGAACTAGAATTCCAAAAACCCCTCTGTAGGACATTATAATAATACTATTTACCAAGTTTGAAGCGAATCAGTACAGCTGTTCAGGATGTAGGTGCCGATACAGGCAGACGGACAGACAGAATTGTCGAACCCACAGTTTTTTAAGTTTTTTTTTTTTATAAATTAACATCGCATCGACGTTAGTTTTTGTAGCTTATATTCATATGTTGAGAGCGTCCATTCTCCCCTTTTTTCTAACTTTTTCGAAAAAAGCAACTATCAACTTAACGTAGCAACAAGTCCATTGGCTATATTATGGTATATCTCACCGAACAGTGCAACCAATCTTTAAATCGTTTTGGAGAAAGAAAGATTATTGCGCTTAATATTTTAGAAGCATTTGATAAAGTTTGGCACAAAGCTTCTGTGAAACGATCACATATTTTACGTCGCCAAAATTGCCGCAAAATGCTTGGGTTTACTAAATCGATGAAAGAAATATTTTTCCCCTTCTGGCTACAATTATATATAAGTATCTGTACAAGGAACACATTCGACCGAAACTTGAGTATTATAATCTCATATCTGGGCAGGTGCCCCTGTTACGCATTTAATTCTCCGTATAGGATCGAGAAGAGAGTTTTAAGATTGATAGGTAAAAAAAAGACCATTACTTATTAAATTGATTTTCTTGAACACTGCCGCCGCGCGCCGTAAATGTCTGTTTTATCGCTACTTTGCTTCTGCCAAATATTCAGATGCATTCCCCCACTTAACCGATTTTCACGTAACACTCCCATCACTAGAACAAAAATTTACCCTTCAGCCTAACTTCGGACGTACTGTTAAGTATAGAGACTCATTTTTTAGCCTCACTACAAGAATGTGGAATGCTTTAACCGGCTCGATTTCGATATACAGACAGTCAAAACCAATGTGCACCGATGTCTCCTTTTATCTCCTATCCGCACTACCTAAACGCTCGCATTGTGCTTACTCATATTAAGATTAGTAATAACCCCTTGTGTACATAAAATAAATAAAAAAGAAAAAAAAAGCCTATCCCAACCCCAGGGTCTCTCATGGGATTCACTCTTACCCAATGATAGAAGTTGTATTACCTATTAGCTTTAGTGGTAGAATAAACCGCAAACATGGAATTTGTCCAATCTAGAATTTCAGAATCTAGAAAAAAGCAGTAAAGTGTGGAAAGATCGAAATCATACCGTTTGTCAAAAACGAAAGACAGTTGTTTTTTCACCAACGACGTGTTTTTGTGACTTATACGAGTTTATTTAGCATCCAAGAGTCTTTTGAAAGAGTTCCAAAAACAACTAATCTGACGGATATCTTTTTAATTTTTTTGAATCTTAATCTTAAGACATAAGATTATACCTACTAAATTAGTTCCTTCATTTTAAATACAGTAATTTAATTTGTTGTATTTTTTCTGCTGACTCGTGTTTTCGGGATATTTTCTTAAAACACCTTATACATACACAAGGTATTTTAACGCTAATGGCTTTCATTTTTTATAGAAAAGAACCAAAAACAACAACACCTTTATAATTGTGTAAGGTCACCAAACAAAAATCTTAGTTAGCGTGACATATCGTTTGACATTAATTTGTCCGTCAATTATAGTTTTTTTTTCAAAGCTACGGAATGTTAAGTTGTTAATTATGCGCTGACATATTTGCATGGACATTTCAATCTACTAAAACTGTGTCCTCAGCCTTGAGAGAATAAGAAGTAAAGGAAATAGGGTTAGCATTTTCATACCTTTTAGTTTTTCCACAATCAAGGGATGGAACTCCTTAGCTGTTGCATTGTTTGGTTCATACTGTAAAACTGAAAAGATAAAATGTACTCAATTCAATTCAATTATTTTATTTCGAATGTACAAGTAAGACTTTAGTTAAAAAAGATAAACGATAAAGGAACAAAATACAGGAAGAAAGTAAGATTGAATTAAAAACTTATATATATGTATGTATATAAAGCATTCGCATATTTAATAAATACACTAGCAAATAAGTTTACAGAAAATCTAATAAATTTAACCCAAACACAAATTAATTAAATCCAAACGTTTAATGTTTAACCTTTTATTAAATCCCTTTGATACAAGAGCAGGTATATAAACCTTCAACGCAAATAGAATTAACCACTTAACAAATATATTTAAACTAAAATTATTTTTCTTAAATACAGCTGATATAAGAGAATTTGCAGTGTTACGCGTAAAAACAAATTATTTAACAAAGCCAAGAGCACACTGCTTTATCTACACTTTTTTCCCTACCAAATCCTCACCAACATTTTGACATCCTGAGACTAATAGAAGCATTTAAGCCGAAGCTTCAGCACCAAATACTTATCATTTTAGAGAACAGCTTGCAAAAAAATCATCAATACACAAGTTCTGATTTTATAAGTTACAACGTAATTGGACTTCACTATATTAATTGAATTATATGAACTTTTGTCCGGGGCATTTACCGTTAAAAAGGTAACGTGCCCTATCTATCTGGTAACTAACTACTTAGAGGATAAGTCTTTTGTGCATTAGTGTTCCACATCTATACCTTTTATGTTGTTTGGTATTTCATATGTGTTAAAATAAAATCGCGTGTTTGTTTCTAAACGTATTCATAACTCTCCTTAAAAACCTATTGTGATAATCGAAAGAAAATGACCCTGATTTAGATTTTATCTTTCAATGTAATTCAAAACAAAATGCAAGCATGCTAAACGACATACCAATATTGTGTTATGGGTAACTGTGGCGTATACTTACTTAATTTGCAGTATTTTAAGGCTTTTTTGTAGTCTTTCAACATTACAGCGGAAAGGAACTAAAAGAATTAAGATAAATATTATTTACTTTTAAAGGTTAACAAAATGAGTCTTAAAATAGTGTTACAGAAATACTAACAATATCCATCAAAGGATTTTGATTGGAATAGGTATGTACTAATACATATAACGGTTTTTTTTAGAGGTATAGTTCTTTAAGTTGTCAACACTATTTTAAATAGCGGCCATTTTGTCAGCTGCCAAGTAATTTATTTTTATTTGGTTTGGCATTTCAACATAAATAAACTGACGTCTGAACAACGCTTCCGAATTGTGCAAATTTATTTTGAAAATCATGGTTCTGTTCGAAATTCGTATCGCGCACTCTGTGTCCATTTTACGATTAAGCTTACTTTTGGTTGGATGCATACGTCAATAAAAAAAACTGCCGTATTTGGAGTGATGAAAATCTTCGAGTGAACATGTTGAGACACCGGTACATCTACTAAAACTGACTGCTTGGTGTGCTTTGTGGGTTGGTCGAATAATTGGTCCGTACTTCTTTAAAAACGATGCTGGCCAGAACGTTACAGTGGTGGTGATTATTCTTTCGAATAAAATAAATGTAAATTTAAAAAATCATCTTGTTTTATTCCATTTCAAAGTTCTATACCTCTAAAAAAACACCTTCTACTTAGAAAAAACTAAAGTAGCTTAAATTATGCTGTTTCTTTGAGTTTATAATTCCAATAATTTAAAAAGCCATTAGATACTGTTTCAAAGAATTGAATTAATGGATACCAGAATCAAAGGCTTGACAGAACTTGTATTTAAAAATTTAAGTAGTAAGCGACTTACCTCTGCCAAAAACTCAGTTGGAGCCGACATACTCTCATCGGCGTCCGTATATTCGGAGAGACTCTGACTAAGGTCCTCATTTGATGTCGATGTAGGTAGGCTGCTGTTAATATTTAAATTTGTTCCTTGTATTTTTCCGGCAAAAAGGCCATTTCCATTTGATTCATCCAAAAATAAAGACTGCAACAACAATAAGAAAAAAAAGATAGTCAGAAAAATAAAATTACTAGGCACTGCTAAAATAAATCTTACGTTTGACATTTTGAATTTGAATTATTTTGAACTCTCACATCGGGCTTGTCAATGTTTGTGAATACAACTGTATCGCGTGGGAAAAGCAGATTGTCTGAAAGAAAATGCAAGAAAACAAGCTGCCTTTATCCGGTGCAAATTTTGCATTATTTTACAAGTCAAGGTTGAAGACATTTAAAACCAAACACAAATCCTGCACACAAAGCCTTTCCTGTTGGTGAAGCATTTTATATAGTTTCCATAGTGAAGCGCATATAAACTAACTCATTCCATTTTTACAATATACCATACTTGCTATTGCTATTCTGTCTAGCCAGCAATCAAGAATTCACCCTTAAAAGGGGGTGCATATCACATCCACTAAACGGATGAATTAAGCAGAAAAAAATAAATACATTCTAGGCAGAAGCCACCTCATACTCTTTATGTCTTTGTGCTGATGATGCCGTTCTTGGATAGCATGGCCTTTAAGAACCTGTAGTTTTCATTAATGTTCACAGGGCCGTATTTGATGTCAACACTAGCTTAAATCAGTGCAATGCCTCTTATTGTTTTGAGTTCACTGAATCACTTTTTTTAATGAAATAAAAATGTTCTTAATTTGAACTTTTCTAACGCATTTTCGTTTTGAGCTGTCCATACTCTTCCAGTGTATGGTGGAGTCATTTACTACTCCCGTCTTTAACAGTATTTAAAAATATCCTTCTATTCATGAAATGAATTTAAACAAGTAGTTTGTGAGAGTTTATAATGTTTTTCTGTGAAAATTGAATCTGCTTCATAAACATGACTTTCTGCAGAAGCACTCGGCTTAGTCCAAATCAAGTGCTTCTTACTTGCTTTTATATGACCAACTATCACAGTGTATCATTATTTCCAAACTAAAAGCATGTCTCCAACATAGAGCCTATAGGTATAGTAAAGTTCAGACATTCATTTTCTACACCATTTCGCAGCAACTTCAGGAGTCCTGCAAGATAGTCAACCCTCTTGGTCCAATTATTTGTATTCTAGCTATCAGAGGCGTAACATTTTGATTTTGTTTTCGTTGAAAACTTCCAAGACTTTTACCTCTGCGTATTCTAGCTATCAGAGGCGTAACATTTTGATTTTGTTTTCATTGAAAACTTCCAAGACTTTTACCTCTGCTAATGATTGCGTGGATCTGTAAGCTGGGATTGACAATTTCGTTTCGCAGGTAGTGCAGGGAGAATGGTTTTTACCTTAATCCAGCAAAATGTCGTTAATGACCTACTTGACTATAATATTAAACAACGATGTTCACGATTTTGTTTTGAAAGATTTGGAAGTTAACTTTAAACCAAAACTCCTTTCTATGATATTCATACGAGTAAGTCTAGAGGATAGAGACTATTCAGAAATTTTTTTATTCAATTTGCTTTAGGGAGTCTTTCCTGAAATGATCCTTACAGCCTTTGAATTTATGAACTCGGGATTCAACATCTATAGACACAAAGCCAACTTTTAATGTTATTCTAAGACGCATCCGATCTTCTATTGGGCTTAGATATTTTCTCAGAGCTATAATATGGTCTTAAATGCCAAACTAACAATAGAACCTCTCTACATTTCTGTGCAAGCTTTATATCCTTAAAACAAAAATGAGCATTGAAATCATTAAAAAGCTATGCACTACGCTAATATAGCTTGTTGTCATTTCTATATTGTTTTCTGAAGTGATAACTTCTTATAGGAGGGTAAACCGCTTTGTTACGTAACGCGTTACGGCACCACTATGTCTGGCTTCCCTTTCTCGCACGCATACGGCACCAGTAGGCAGGCTCCTCCTCTCACTTTCACCCACAGCGTATTTTATAATCAATAAAAGATTTTATTAATAAATAACCTTTCCTCACATTATCATATTAATATATACATAAAGTTTAAGTAATAACCTAACCTTTTTTCAAGTTAAACAATCTCAATATTAAATGGTTCAACTTAGATTAGTGTATACTATCACTTCTGTCGAGCGTTCCGAGACGCACACGTTTTATTTTGTTATTTTTTTTTTGTACTTTATTCATATTTATGTTTTTTCTCGAGTTGATCATACATTTTTCGCTTACTAATACTTAACACCTGCGCACTATAATTATAGTGTGCCATCTACGGACGAAGTTCACAAACACTTGATTGGAGAGTTTCGAGTGGTTTTTGTCTAGATTGCCATGGGAAGCAAAAACATCAATGGAAGACATTTGATGTTAAGTAGATAAGACAACTAGCGCCACCATTGACGAAGTTTAGAACAAAAAACAATTTTATATGAAATTACTATACAAATATATATACAATTAGCGGTACCCGGCACGCGTTGCTACGCCCAAGAAAACACTTATATAATGTGAAATTAAATTTATTTATTTATTTCATCTCAATGCTAGTGGATAAACAATATTTTTGGTTAAAGGCTGCATTTTTTTTGTCTTCGACCCGATCGGCCATTCCGGAATTTTCGCTGATGTTTCAAACCACTAAAAAATTTATGGAAAAATCAAAAAATGGACTAAAAACTGTTAAAAACATGCATTTTATTTTTGTCCTCCACCCGATCGGAACAAAACCTTCACTGGAACCATCCCTGGAGTAAACAATATTTAGCCTGAAAATTTCATAAAATTCCGTTGGGCGGCTTAGGAGTCCATACACGACATACATAAATACATACATACATACATACACACATCCAATTGTATATATATAGAAGATGACAATGCCTACGCTCAAAAGTCAGTATCTTTTACTTTCGAATATTTCTTTTGCTAAGTAGCTTTCAAGGCCTACATCACATTCAATGCGGTCCTGGTCTGAGCACAATGATTATATACCATGTGGGAAATACAACTATTGCTGTTCTTCTTGGCTATAAACTACAACCACGGCGTAATCGATACGAATTTTATGTCTTTAACTATGTACCGTTTGTTTGATTTTAAACAAAGACCAATTGTAAAATACGGTACATTTGTCCAGGAGTCATTTATTATTTAAAACCCAGGAAGAGATTGTTGCATGCAGCCTTAAGTACAAGTTTTTCAGACGGTAAATCAACTTGGGTGGCGATAATAATGCCCAGCAAACATTTTTCTTCACTTAAAATGAAGGTTCACTTTATGTTCAGCAAAAATGAAGAATCAAAATTGTATTCGAATTAAAAAGAGATCTACATTGGATTTTCATTCACAAATATGAACAAAAATGAGTGTGATCAAGAAATATACAAAAATGTAATAAATCTATCTAAATTTCCTTCACTCTTATGAATAAAAGTGAATGTTAACATACAATTGTAAAGAAAAAGCGCTTAAATACATTCATTTTGGTGAATGTTTCTCTAATCATGTATATATCATTTTTAAAGATTCATAAATGAATGCCCATTTCTCAGGAGATTTGATTGGAATTGAATCGTTAGTGAATTCATATCTGAAGGTTTTCTTCATTTAAATGAATCATAATGATTCATTTTTGAAGGAAAATGTTTGCTGGGTGCTCTGTACACACACACACACACACCCTAGCGCCAGGACAAATCCAAAAGGATGGTCGTTTTTTTTTTGAGGTTATTGAACCTGACAGATAAAAAAAAAACAACAGTATAGGTATACCGCAGTTGCAGCCAAATGTCATAATTTCCATGATTGACGTTAACATTTAGTTGAGTGGATAGTGAAGCTTATATTTGGCACCAAATCTGGAAAAGAACATTTTGAAGTGGCACAGCACAGCACAGCACAGCAGTTGAAGTGAATTTATTATGTCAGTTTCATAGTGCTCTCTGACATGGTAGAGATGCGGTCTGTGCGGTTATGAAAATGCATCTTGATTGTGGTATAGAAACACAAAAATGTCAATTTTAATGATTTGACTCTGAGAATACTATTTTCTATTCTTAATTTTGTTCGTGGCAATGGCAAGCCATAGGTAGTTGCGGCGTATATGCAGCTGGTCTCGATGCAGACAATCATCACTCTCATTATAATCGAGGCTTCGAGACAAATGAATGGTGTTCTTTTCTTTGACACATAAGCAGTATTGCAACCGCCAAACGGAAATGAAAAATTGTACTTTTCATTTTTACTACAAAAACAAACAAACGAAACAATATTTTTTGGTAATCCTTATATATTCGATTGGTGTTTTTGAAGTTTCGTTAAGTCCTTATGTATTTATTAATTTTTTGATGTGAAATATCAAAGCTTTGATGACATCACAGCTTGCATACAAAATTCTTTGCTATGGATCTTCTTCTCTTACTATCTTTGCGTCACGTGGAGTAAACTTCATCATTTAGCCTTTTGAATACAAATTGCTTAATAAAGGCAATTCAATATTTATATAAAAACGACCAACAAAGGCATCGTTATGAGGCATTATCCAAAGTAAAAGTGAAGCATCGTTAAGCCCATTTCCACTCGCCCACCTTTGCCAAGAGGTACCCTGTCTGGGGGATTCCAACTACAATAACGTATATTTTTCATTAAAAATTCTGTCTTTGATGGTCTCGTTCCTGTATTCAATTTTTAAAGAGTCTCATACAGCAGTTATGATGATGATGGCATGTGAAATTGGTAGTTATAATTTTGTAATTCAATATCAATTATTTAAAATGATGGGTCTAATTATGATTTATTTATTTTTATCGAAGCTAGGGGAGCATTGTCTAGCTTTCAAAGTTTAAGGATATTATTTTAACTTCATTTGTCATGAAAAATGAAATACATACTACTAATGAATTGCTCTGATGATAGTTGCTTTAAATTGGAATCTATCACTACTAGAACAATCTTGGAACTTTCATATTTCAAACAACAAACAAAGAAAAAAAATTAATAGTTGATGACTTATTGATCTATAAGATAAGTACATCTTGTTTTTGTGCGAGAGAAAAAATCGAGAATTTAAGCTAAAACATTTTTTTTTTTTTTTTTTTTTTGTAATACAGTCCTATGCCGCCTCGCCATCTTTTGTTCATGTTAAACTACAACCTAAACGGTTTAGCAAATTTTCCTTATGGTAGTTCAAAGAAAAATGGTTCCTGATATATTTATATTCACTTTGAGACCAAGTCAAACTTTTATCTTTTAGAGGTAAAGTTTGTATTCCGATAAAAGAAAGATATTGAGTGAGCTTACAATTAAAAAAGAACATTTTTGGCAAACCTGCATTTTCTGTTTTTGGCTAAATCGGTCATAACAATAAATATGTAGGTCTTAACAACTTTTTCCCATGTTAAAAACGGCTTAATCAAATTCATTCAAAATTGGTCTTACATGTTTTCTGTAATAAGAAAACCCATAAACTGACAAACACATCGAATGTGCTAAAAATTCATTTGACAATGTTTTCTATGTGTTTTCATAAAATGGCTTGCAATTATTTGTTTTGTTAATGGTTTTGTTTTTGTATCGGCTATCCCATGGAACAAGCAGTTAAGTTTAAGCCAACGTTTTTTCATAAAATTCTTTTTCCTTACAGTTAAAGACAACTCAAATCAGGCGTTCTCGTTAACCACACGACCGATTTCTATGAAATTTTCGAATGTGAGAAAGCTATAAAAAACCTGAACAGTGATTTTCACGCTTTAAGCTAATTTTGAATGCTTTTTTTTCAAAAACTCCAAGCCCAAAGCAGTCTTGGACGTTACAAAAGGTTTGTGTGTCAGAATTGTTCACTTTATTTTTTTAAAACACTAGGATCTACTTGAGGTTTGTTAAGGTTGGATTTATCTTTGCTTTGAAAGCATACGTAATATGTAGTCGGTCCATATTACTTCGAGAGTCGAGATCCTTTTGCAGACTACCCCAAAATGGACTTACCCCTGGTGACTGGTTAGGCTTTGTTGCATCAATAAGTCCCTGATTCTACCAAAGCTTTTTCTGGGGTACTGCCTCTTGCAAGTCTTCCAAAATTTAAGCTTGTCGAAACATTTGCATCTCCATCATGTACGGCGGTAAATTGCTGATCCCTTCCGTTCCTGCAGAGTTTCAACGCACAAACTAGAATGGTTGAAAGTGTGAGTTACTATAGGCACAAGCTCCGTAGCCAGGATTACTTTTTTTTTAATTTTAAAGCCAAATACACACATAAGCAGGTTCCTGGTTTGCACTGTAAGTTTTCTTTGTGCGAATCAAGCATAGGTTGAATAATATGGATTTTGTATGGAATTTTTGGCGCCTTTTAAGTTTAAGATAAGTTGCAGAAAAGTACATCTTGACAGAAAGCGGCTATCCCTTTTAGGGAATTTGGAACACGAATAAAAGGAGCCAGTTTGTCCGTGGGTCATTAAAGTTGCACGAAGAAACGATTTACCCATTTCTTAAAGAAATGTAAATGCTTACATTTACACAACAAGGGGAGATCCATTTAAAGACCATGAAAAAGGTTACATCACCAGTAGCTTTAATATAGTGAAAAACTTTACAACCATCGCGGAGAACTCAACTGCTCCGAAATCACAATTTTATTTTATTTTTATTTGTTCTTTTGCTATTGAAAGCTTTAGCAATGCACTACCTAATATGCGAAAGTTGAATTACATTAGTAAAGAAATTTTACACTCTCAACTCTGCTCAAACACCTGTGTATACGAAATGGATACGACTATATGTGAAATTTTATTTCATATTAATCATGATAGGGACCAACATAACATACAGAGAGCTTCAGAATCTTCCATTAAACGTGAAGTGCGTCTAAGCCGTGACAGGGATATAGCCATAGACCTTAGAGAACTAAGGCATTGTTTGAACGCAGCTTCTAGTGAGGCTTTAAGTTTTTCAAGAGATGGCTTCTTTAAAAATAAAAAATATATTGTTGCCACAACAGCTCAAAGCGGGCCGGAGCCTGTGACTTACACTCTTTGTGTGTGCGTTGATATTCTGCAGGAATGGAAGGGACATTATTGTGTATTATATAGAAGATCTAACTGAGGAAGTGTTAATCATTTCGTGAGATAAAGTTAATCTATAAAGCTATTTGCATTTTTTTGTGGAGTTTGTAACATAGAGAAATAACACCCTTAGGAATAGAAAATTCTATAAAATATATTATTCTGACTCAGAATCAAAGCCTAGTCGATTTAGCCATGTCCGTCCGTATGTATGCTCTCTAGAGGTCGCAATTTTTTAGCTAGAAAGCTGAAATTCGGTATATATAATCTTTGGTTCAAGAGTAAGGTTAAGTTTTTGAACCGGTTAAATCCACTCACAAACACGCCCACAATCGCAATTTTTGTTAAACAAGCTCAAATTTGGCAAAATTAAATTATGTTTTTAGTACAGTTATGATAAAAACACATTGCTAAAATTTTGCACACGCAAACTTTAGGTGAATAATCTTCCAACTAAATAAAAATATTTTGGTTTGGGCTCGGCTGACGCCCACTTTTCATACAAAACCATCAATATTGTTTTTATAAAATAACAATGCTTACGCGAAACACATTAAATTTTGTACGTATTACGTATACACCATAAACATCTTGTATATAAAATCAATTGATTTTGGGTGTGGCTGTACAAAGCCTGTACAATTTTTTTATAAATTATCAACGACAAATAAACCGTTATATTACTTTATTATATTACTAATCCTACTTCCTTCTTATATTATAAATGTGAAAGTTTCGATATTTGGATGTTTGTTGCTCAATAACTCCAGAACGGTTGAAAAAATGGCACAGAAATAGATTATAGTCTGAAATAGCACATAGGCTACTTTTTATCCCCGTAAAATGGAGGGTTTCTGTGGGATAGATTAGTTTCAATTTTTCCAATCACACCCGAATGTCTGAACGCATCAGGATGAAATTTGGCACGGAGATACATAGATTATAGTCTGGAATAGCACATATTATGTTACAAAGAGCAAAGGATCGACATGTTTTTTTGCAAGGCAGTGGTAGTTTAGAGGTCTGAAAATGACATAGGCTAATTTGTATCCCCCGAAACATCCACGGTTCCTATGGGATAGCATACAGGAACAGTGTTTTTTAAAGGGTTAAAGATTTTTAGCGCATTTTTCTCAAGAAGGCTTGCATAACTCAGCTGAATATTATCCGATTTACATGGTAATTTTGTTAGGTTTGTATCGAACCGGGTAAACAAATTTTTAAAGGAAGGCGAAGTTTGCCGGGCTTGCTAGTTTATAATATTACATAGTAGGATTAGCTAAACTCCATTTGAAGAAAAAAATAAATTATTTGGAGATCGAAACTTCTATTCCTAAATCGACGAGCTAACCTCAGCTTCGATACAAAAAAGCATTCTAAGCTATGGTAAAGAAGTTTACACACAACGCATGAGGGGTATGAAATTTCACGTTTTGAAAGTGTTTCACTATGACCATCTATCCACATATGAAACAAGTCCCAAGTTCCTCACACAGAAAACTATAAGTACCTATCCTGCCCTTGGGCCACAAGTTCAGATAATTTGTTGGTTCCTATGGGTAGAATATACGAAATGTCTTATATACAAATTCTTTTGTTTTTGGTTATTTCGTTTTGCAAAAAAATAAGCACTACCTGTTCCAAGTCAACTTTATTGGTTTTTAATTATTCTAGCTGTAATATAACTAGCTGTGCAAATATAGAAATATTCTTAGATAGGTTCTTGATTCTCAAATCCACGCGTACAAAGTAGCGGGCAAATTCTATAGTCCTACATAAAATTGGCTTAACAAAATTAAATAGAAGTTGCAATGATAAAACAGTATAATACACTGTGGCGTATGCGTACTTTTCTGATTTTATTAAATTTGGAAAAAATCAATTTGGACCAGCTAATTGGCCGGTATAAATATTTTCGACAATTTAATTGGACGATATAAATATAATAAAAAAGTCAATTTTATAGCTTTATATTCAAAATGTTTACATCATCGTGCTATCACTCGGAAGGGCAGAACAACGTCTGCCGGGGCAGATAGTATGTAAATATTTGAAAAGAAGTCACATATTGTGTATACAATAAATAAAAGCACCCTAACTTTATACTCAAAGCATTTGTTTCAAAGGACAGTTTTTATTTTGTATCGAAATAACTTAAATCGTTGTTAAATAACAATATTCTGTGTGCAGGTTAGCCAAGGCTACTTCATTGACATTGCCTATAGTGTATACCTACATATACGAATAACGTGCATTTAGTTCGCTAAACATAAACACCTAAATACGAACATGCCTAAGTCGAAATAGAAGTATCTCAACGTGTCGCCGGCTCTCCCCTATATATAGATATATTTTATTCTAGTTGATGTGGCATTTAAATAAGAAATACCAAATAATTCACCTTAATCTGACGTACGACCAAAGCTACTGCCAGATATAAATTCCATAGCTTTAGAAAGTTGAGCATTGCGCCAACACACGATTTACAACAAAAATATTGTGTACTTACACTGTAATTTAGTGAAGGTACGTCCTCGTATATACACACGTTTTAAAATGGGTATAAAGAAACCATCTCCTTCTTCAAAAAGAAAACCCTGAATTAGCTAATTTCCAACATTGATTTTTCAAGTGCTCATTAGAAATGCTATTTTATGTTTCTTTTACCAAAGGTTAGGTCCTTTTGTTGACTTGACACCTTTTCTCAACTATCGAAAGGACCCTCTTTTTGTGGTGGTGGCGTTTCAATCAAAAGTGCAAAAAAAAAAAACAAAAGAAGAAGAAGGAATTCTAAAAATGTATCCATTCACTGTCATAATAGGTTTTCCTTGACCCACAACTTCAGAATCAGATGCGTTCTTTAGCGATTCTATATGCAACTAACTAACTTTTGTTGTTTTGTTTAGAAAAGAAAAGAAAGATTTTTTTTTTCTATATAAAAAATGTGTCAATTTTTCCACAACATTTCTCGTAAGCACCACACTTTCTACTTTCTAGCACCACTTGTCACTACAACGAGCGGTCGGTCGACTCCAGTCCAAACAATAAAGCCTGAATAAAAAGAAACAGAGATAATCTTGCTCCTGATGCCTGCTGCCACTAGTGACACAATGATGAGACGTCCTTAAGTGGACGCAGCAGCAGGCAAAGAAGGCATTTGTTGTGGTGGCGGGCGGCAGAAGCCAAGGCAAAGGCAGCGGTGGTATAGTTTTGTAGCAACTGCGAGGAAGGCTTATGTTTATATTTATATTTTTTTTTTTTGAACAAACAAATCTGATACATATAGGTCCCCGTATAGAGAGGTAATTAAAATTATTGCAGCACTTGTTTCCTCAACCATAAAACATTCATGGACCCAAAAGATCAAGGACACATTTTTTCTTTTATTTTTCCTACATACTATCTCAAACATAGATTTTTTTTTTTTATTTTGTTGGTTTAGAAGTTCGGTGCCATTGACAGAATGTATAGTGTCTTCTGTGTGTCTATTATGCCTATTATCCTGGCAGCCATTAAGGAATATGTCTATTATAGCAGCACCAACCGTAATGCTGTGTTGTGTTTGCCATTAGGTGACCACAATTTATGGAATTTTCATGAAGAAGGCATTTTTGGCAGGACCAAACATTCTGCGATGCCACATATTGGAGGAAAAAAATGTATAACTTTTGACACTTTAACTTACCTTTGAATTTTTATTCTTTTTGCTATAAGAAGAGTTTTTAGATAAAAGGAGTTTTTTTTTTTTGAAATATGTTTTACACTTAATGTAGATATTTTTTAGTTTGGAATTATATTTATGAAAAAATGCGATTTAAAGCCGTCTATAAAGAGGAATGGAATATTTTTTAATTTTTTTTTTTAAGTTGATATACAGAGATACTACGCGACAGATAGTTCTATCCTTGATAAATTTACGTCTCAGACTACGTTCTACACACTTGTTCGAATGGATGAAAAGTTCATATGCACTCCGATTGTATATTTTCTTAGTAAAAGCTTCAATATTTTTTTTTTCATCATGGAATCCTGCGCAGGTGCTATAGGTAAAAGATCTCTCACACTCTCTATTTATCATACATACGTGATACGTCTCAATCGGAGTCTATAATAATATGATACAACTATAGTGTTGTATAAATTTTGTAATTAAAAGTAAATATCAGCTGGGAAAATTACTTCAAACTTTCGATTATGCTGCAAAGTGTTAATTCATATTTGGCCAATACAATACGTGTGAATCTGGAAATTGTTATTATACCTATATTTTCTTTATGGCTTTTACGGATATAGTTGTGATTTTAAGTACTTATAGTAGGTCCAATATTATGGGATATGAAAATGATTATACGAGTTTATAACCATATTACGTATAGGTTGCAGGTATCCATATTTTTACCCTTTTGATGGAGGATTTTGTTCATAATTGGATTGATAAGGGTAGAAGAAGAGAAGAAGGTCTATATGAGGATACATTATCTTAATTGAATTGGATTGAATAACTAAATTAGAGTAGAAAGCTTGTTTGAAAAAAAAGTTGACATCAACCAAAAGATGAAATATTAGTCTACAATATACCTACTTGTTGTTTTTTAAGAATAATGGCAAGCCGGCTGTAGTGAAAGTCGAAACGAAGGACATGTCAATTTAATTTAAATTTGCATAGTCACATAAAATGTATGTAAGCAATTGCAGGGCTGAGGATATTGACGTTTGTCTCCTCATCTTCTTCGTCCGTATGTAAAACTGATATGAGACAGAGGGTCCTATAATGACACCCATAATGAAGCTAATGTACAGTCTGCTTAGAGATATATATCAGAGCCGTAGAGCATTTCGGATCCAGCTTGTGCTTAATCCAATTCTCGCTAGCCATGTGTACATACATATATACATATAGCATCTTACTTTAGCGGAAAATAACGTTTAACAATGGTAATACCCAAAAAGCTGTTCTAAGTTAAAATGGGTAACGTTGTTCCTTGTTTGGCAAGCTCGTCGGTTTGGCAGTTCTTTGTAATGTAATTTATCTAGATCTACATATGCCCTGGCACCCAAAAGAGATGAATGTTGAACTGTTCATCCATATCTTTAAGCGAAGATCGAGAGACGAAAGCTGTTTTGGAGTTATAGTGGAGATGGTATCCAGAGATTTCAGAACAGCCTGGTTGTCCGAGAAAATGATGGTGTCCTTGGATGATAGCAAATTATTTAAGCTATGATATAACCGTCGTTACTCGCCACTATAGTTCCACATTGAACACTCTACAATGGTTTTGAGGACGGAGGGAGGAACTTAGACTTAGTCCGTTGGAGTTAATACCCCTACCCCATTTGCTTGCTGAAAATATATATTGGGGTTAGATTAAATAATATGTCTAATCTTACACCTGACAGTTTTTTGCACTTTCCTTTAATATCAAGGAAAGCCACCATGTTCCTTTAGTGGAGAGAGTATTGTATAGTGCGGACAAGTGGCAACAATGGTAATTGTTCTTTGTTCGATGAAATGCTGAGTCGTAGCTGTCCATTATATACATACTATAGCTTTTACCCGCAGCTTCACTCGCGTCAAATACAGTGTCTAAGGGATCGCCATAGTAATCTTAATTTTTAAAAATAAAGTCCACTACTGGATCGCACAAATTTGCTCTAATAAGACTTTGGTCGTGGCTTGAGATTTTGAAAAAAAAAATTATTTTTCGAAACTCTTATTCTTTGGATGAGTTTCAATGTGTGGTAGTAAAATTATCAAAATCTGTGGAGTGGTTTCTTAGAAAAAAAGTATTTTTTCTAGAACATTTTTCAAAGAAAAATTAAAGACCCCAATACAAAGGTATTCTGCATTTATCATATAACACTTATCATTTTTGAAAAAAGTTAATGAGCTGTTTTTAAAATATTAAATTATAAAGAGAATTTTTTTTTGAAAAAGCAACAAAATATTTACTAAAAAAATTTATAGGCAGTGTAGGTATTAATTGAGCTACTTTAACTTTTATATCGGTTAAACCGTTTTCGAAAAAGCCGAAAGCAAAAAAACGGTCCTATGGAAGGTAGGTAGGTACTGGTCTTAGAAATTGTTGGTAACTTTGTTTCCAGCCACTTGATAGGTCATACGGTCATACCTAAAAAGCTAACTTATCAAAATCGTTGGAGTCGTTTTCGAGAAAAATGAGCTTCAACATAAGTTTAAAATGGCAGGTACCGTTAGTTTTTGAGCTGCAAAAAAAAAAAACAATTTCACTTCTGTACAATACCTAAAAAACTTGATATACCTAGTTTAAGGAAATTAGGCACACCCGTTTGGAGTGTTGTAGAATAGGCAAACAACAAACATATAAGACAGACAGACGCACAGATTTTTTTGACCAACTTTTTGGTCTTCGCTATCATCGTAATGCATGATCTATGTATATTCGTATGTACAAATATTGACTTTTAAGGGAATATTTTACATTATTTTAATTTTCACAAGGGTCTCTAGTTGGTACTAAAAAATATTAATTAAAAAAAATCTTTAAGAAAATATGGAGTAAACAAAATGTACCCCAAAAACCACCCACCATTTTTAACACTTTTTTAAGCATCCCCAATTCTCATCAACCCCCACCATCAACCACTCACCATACCTACAACCACCCACCATTTTTTGACAATTTTTCTCCTCCCTTCCCTCCCCCAAATCTCTCCTCCACCACCAACACCAATCACCCATTTTATTTTTTCCTCACCTCCCATCTCCCAACGCCCTACCAAATCCCCCACCTCCAACCATATACCATTTTTGCAAAAAATTTCTCAACCAATGGTACAGTGGATAAAGTGCTTGGGAGCTAACTTAAGAGTTGTGGGTTCGAGCACCAGCCTGGGCAGCAACTTTTCAATATTCCCCCAGCTTCAACTGGACGCCACCCGTGAGATTTTCATGAGATTAATATCACCTATTTCTCAATCCACTGTACCAACAAAAAATCTTTCCTATCTCTCTATTCCTTCTAACTATTGCAGTGCAGTTTGCATTCAAAATACCTTGGGTCTTACAGGTCTTATAGTTAAAATTATTAACCCCCCCCCCCCCACACACACACTCAACCACCCACCCCACCAACCAGACACTTACCATTTTTGACAACTTTTTCCTCCCCCCCCCTCCTTATACCATATCCCTCCCACCAATAAGCACGCATCCCACCTGCAATCATCAACCAACCACCCACCATTTTTGTAAATTTTTTTCTCACCTCCCTCCCCTACACACACCAAATCCACCCACCACATCAAATAACTCCCATGAACGACCCACCCCACCTACAACCAACCACACATACTTTTTGTCAATTTTTACCTAAAATTAAAATGGCCCATTAAGGTATTTAAAATGTTAAAAGATACATTTTTAGGTTGTTTCATGTTTTTCAAATGGCATGCGGTAAAGAATAATAACAACTGACCCTGACGCCACACATGCCAGCTACTGGCAAGCAAATTACTACATGTATAAACTGTTAGATTCCAATCTGTATTCCAGTTGGCGGGAAGTTTGTCTGTGTGAGTGTATTCATTGTATATACATTTTTATAGTAATTTCATGGAACATTTTTTCCTAGCTCTGAACTTCTTGATTAATTTTGGTTAATTAGTTCCAGATGGGAATTTAATTTCCGAAACGCTTAGCACATAAAATATAATATAAATTGTGATATAAGTTTTGTAATAAATAAATCTTAAATTGATTTAAGTTTTAATTTACATAACATTGTTAGGTTTTTCTGATAAATGTTCAGTAGTCTCAAAAACAATTATTTGATTTCTCTTGTTAATATAGTGTGTGACAAAAAATATAATACGTGATTAAAAAAAAAAGAAACAAATTATTATCTCGAAATAATGTAATGCAATACTTCGAAGTGTTATCTCAACTTAATAATTCCAGTGTGTACAACCTATGCGTTTTTTACGCACACATGTTTAACAAAAAGAAACCGATGACAGCTGTAGCTTGTAGGCAAAATCAAAACAAGGCACAAGATGGGACTCTTTATATGTATCCTCTTTGGTTGGCGGTCTGTTTCTTATTGGTCCCTGACCAGCACCAGCACCCGGTATCAGTATTGCCGCAAGCCAAAAAAAGAGTCGCTAGATTGACCTTAAAAATCCGATAGATATGCCAAAATTTAACAAAAAAAGTCGCTAGAAAAAAAGTTATTAGTACAAAAATCTATACTTTTGTATATTTTCTTTTTCAACGGAATATCCATATTTGAGTGCGATTAGTATTTATAGTCATAAATTGGAAGGAACTAGCCAGAATAAATAAAATGCCTACCATTTGCTCAAAAGTTAATTTGACGGCTTGCTGGAGAAATATTAGTAGAAAATCTGCAAAATACTAGTAATAAGATTCACATTTTATAGGAAAAACCATTTAAAATCACATAATGTATCATTTCACATGATAAACAGAAATATGAGCTGACTGTACGTGTGACGTCACTATCATTAGATTTTTTTTTTCGAAGTGAAGATTAATAAATGTATTGAGTTGCAGGTTTTTATTATGTTCTTATATTTTTATGGTTCTTATAATCATTTAAGACAATTTGTTTAAATACTGAATTCAAAAATATAGATAGTCTTCACTTGAGAAATAAAATAATTATAAAAGATGATAGTGGCGTCTTAAAATACCAAGATGGAGATTTGTCTGTGTCTAGTCAGCATACTCCTGGTATTCTATGTATCATGATCATTTCATAAGTGCCAAACTCGAACGGCAGGGACGTAATATCTCCAAAAAATATGTTTTTGCAAAAAGTCGCTAGAAAAGTAACTAGAATTATTATCTAGCGACAAAAGTGACAAAATTGCTAAAACGGCAACACTGCCCGGTATCTTCCTTGGCTAAACATCCTTAAGATTATGTGTGTGTTTCATTGAATGCGTGAATGTGTGAGAATTCAACGTTAAAAATATCTCCTTGTGCATTTTTTTTACTACCATCAATAAGGGAGAACCAAACTTCGGACAATGGTCTGTTTCGTCGGTCTTTAGTGTATATACTGGCGAGTGTGAGCACAACTTAAGCAAAACTTCGAACATGCCTGTATTTTCGAACTCTCTTTACTGCACTGAACGCACTCTTTTAAATGTCAGCTGGTGGCTAACCATAACCTGTCAAAGTCAAAAACTCCGGTGAGAAAAATTCGTCATCACAAAGCAAAAGCAACAAAATTAGTTCCAGCAAAGAAAAAAGAAGAAAAAGAAGTTTCTAAAGCCAAAAATTAGATTTTTTTCTTCTCAATTTATTTTATCTCTTCGAATTAATTGTTGCTTGTTAATAACATTTGATAAAAGTGAGATAAAAAAGCAAAAATGTCGAAGTTACTGGGCGTTCCTCTGAAGAAGCCATCCGAAGTAGATATTGTGAAACCACTTACAAATCTCATCCAAAGCACATATAGTGGTCCGGGCGCAGACAAAGTCAACTATTCAGAGGCCGTCAACGAGTTCTCAAAGCAACGAAACACAGCTATTTGGAAATTCTTTGACAAATACGAAACATCGTTGGACACAGTCTATGCGTGAGTTAAAAATTTTCTTTATATCGCATTACCATTCCCGTTCCACATCCACATTCAATTGAATTAAATTTAAAGTGTGATCCACACACTGAGCACTGACTCAAGTTGCGGATGAACAGAAAAGTAACAACAAGTAGTGACTAGTGAGTCATTGGACGAAATTGTATTGTTGCTTGATTTTCTTATAAAAAATTAAAAAAAAAAAAAGATCTTGCCGGAATTTTATGAGCTCCAACATAACAATGCGACGTTCTTTTTCATCTATTTTGCAGGTACTACGACCAAATATGCGCATTAGAAACAAAGATTCCGGTTAATGAACTTCAAGTGCCATTCAAATGGAAGGACGCTTTTGACAAGGGTTCAATCTTTGGTGGAAAAATCAGTCTGAGTAAGTTAAAGTCATCATTACAGATTTGTTTCGTATTCTTTATTTATGAATAACCATCGTGATTATTCTTATACAGCATCCATAGGTTATCTTAAGTGATTAATTAGTTGGGATGAGATGAGTCAATGGCTGGTTGGTAAATTGATAAAAAGTAGATTGTGTGTGAGGAGGAAAGAAATCTTATTTTATGTTTTTAGGGTGCGTAGCGTAGGTATCAAAAATCATTCTTCTATTGTTGTTATCTGTGAATTGTGATAACTGAAGCTTATCGGTTATTATGACGTTAACAAACAAATGAATAGATACTTTGGAAAACGGTACCCAAATGCTGTTGAATGATAGGAAGATGCTTATTCTAATCACATGACTAGATTTTAATGCAGTTGGGTTCTTAGATTTTTATATTTCTTTTGAAACTTAAAAGTAGACTCCTTTTGGTAATCCTGAACTTCCTTTCCGAATTTTCCGACCCGAGAAAAATACAAAATTTAGAAACAATCAAAAATGATTTATTGGTCCTTTAGCTTGCGTGTAATTGTGACATGGAGAATCTGAAATTTTCAAAATGTTAATTTTGTAACTCTTTGTTACTCTTACGATTCATAAACATTAAAGTGCTGAATGTTTAAAATTGCACTTATTTGAACTTATAGCACTTTCCATTGGTTTCACTCGGAAATACACTTATTCTGAAAACCAATGGAACAAGCAAAATCGCTTCTGTTCAATTTTAACACAATGTAGTATTTGCACTCATCAGTTATGACGAGTTTTGCCTATGTCAAAGTTATGTACGTAGCCCAATTCAATGTAAAAAGGGTTTTTTTACTGGTTCCTCGTATTAAATACCACTCACTAAAAATCGAGGTTTTAATCAAACATGACATTACGATCATAGAGAAGCCCAAAAAAGTGGTTTTCGCCATACCGTCCGTCGGTCTGTCTGTGCGTCTGTGCGGATGTGCGGATGTGCGCTTTTTCACGTCATGCTCCAGCCTAAACGGCCTGACGGATTTTCTTCAGACTTGATATTTAGCAGTTTGAAGAAAAACGGTTGTCGAGGTTTTTTATTTCGTTTTAGTTCGGCTCTAACTGGTACCTTTCATGTAACGGTTTTTTTTCATTTCGGATTTCTCGAAAACGGCTCTAACGATTTTCATTAAACTGAAAATTGAGCTAACTTTAAGCATTTCTAACAAAACTGCGTTTTTCGTTTGGCTCAAATGGTCGTAACAAAAATCAGGTTTTAACGGCTTTTTTGAAATGGCCATAAGTTCGCATTGGCTTGATTGAATTGACTAACTTCGTTCGGCATCGTTCTTTATAGTGTTCTATTGGATGGTTTTATACATTTTTCAGTGAAGCCTTTCTAGATGGTAGCTCCCATACAACGAGCCGATAAGTTTTAGCCAACATTTTTTGTGTTTTTTCTAATTTGCTCGAAAATGGCTCTTACGATTTTGATTAAACTTTGTGTGTTACATTTTTTTAGTGTTTTTAAGAGAACTGCGTTTTTAGTTTTTGGCTAAAAATGCAAATAACGGAGATCTGCTTTTAACGGCTTTTTTTTCAAATGGCCATAAGTTGTCAACGGTTGCATCGAATTCACTTAAACTTTTTTTGTTATAGTTCCTTACAGCTTCCTATCAAATGGAATAGATTTTTTTTCAGTTTCTCTTTTTAAAATGGTGGCTCCTATACAAAGAGCCACTAGATTTTGGCCAATTTTTTTATTTTTTCTAATTTACTCAAAAAAGGCTCCCCCGATTTTTATGAAACTTTGTATGTAACATATATAGAATACTTCAAAGAAAACTGCATTTTTAGTTTTTGGCTATACATGATAATAGCGGAAATTGGTTTTAACAGTATTATTAATTTGGCCATAAGTTGACATTTGTATCATTTATAACACTCAAAAGATTACATCTTAATTTTAAATATAAGGTTTCTTAACGTTAGATCCCGTATATCGGTTTTTCCAGTTTCAGTCAACATATTTTAGGTTTTACCAAATTTTTCAAAAATTAGTTGTTCTTATTGATCGAAAAGTTTGTTTTCATCGTACTATCGCACCCACAGAGCAAGTACGTGCGACCCAGTCGTGCATTTTATTTTATGAAGATTTCAACCTTTATACCTACTTCGCTCACTCTGTAGGTATGATAAGTCTTGAACAAATCTATCGATCAGTTCTATATATAGAAGGTAAAATATGGGTGTCCAAAGTCAACTTCCCATTCAGGGTGACTTTGACCAGGAGTACGTTTTCGTCATTTTCATGCGAATTACAAGCAGCAAGTCAGTCTCCCCCAACCCAAATGAAAGAGCAGATTTATTTTTATACCTGTGTATGTTTTTTTGTTTTTAATAAGTTAACATCGAATTTTCTGTTTTTGACATTTAAAAAAAAAATACAAATGCGTTAATATCAATTTATGTTTTGATATCCTTGAAAGAGGCTCCTTGAAATAACTCCCAAGAAATAACAAAAAAAAAAAAAATGAAATAACCCTTCAAAGATGTGTATGAGAACGGGGAGTTTTATTTCAAGCTTTTTTGGGGCTTATTTCATTTTTAATTTGGGAAGTTGATGATGAAATAAATCCCCAAATTGAACTATGAAATATATCCCCAAATTTTGAGACTTATTTTATTCTTCAATTCGGTTTGGTCGGCTTGGTGGGGGCAGGGAGGTCGCCAAAATGCATATTAAAGTCACCCTACCATTTGGCATTAATAAATTATAAACAAAATAAAATTTATTGTTTATAAAATAGTTCCAAGGGTAGAATAAAGAGAATTCAATTTGCCAAACAATACATACATTATGTACATATATCGAAGTTTAAGTCATCATATTTCTGCAACATGTTGAAACCATTCAACATTTTCAGGTGATTTTTTTTACGTTTTTAGGAGAAATAAATTAGTATGATAATTTTTTAATTCATTCAATTATGTAATTACAGTTATAATTACAAATTTATAAAGAAGCTTGTAGTACCCCGTGGCGTAGTGGTTAGTTTGTCGGACTGCTACGCCGAAGGTTCAGGGTTCAATCCCTGACGTTGCCACCTTAAGTTTTTTTTCCGGGGTACTGCCTCTTGCGAGGAAGTGACAAATCCTCCAATAGTAATTAATGTCATCGAAAGTGCTTCTCTGTTAAGCCGTTCGGATTCGGTATATTGTAGGTCCCTTCTATTCCTGCAGAATATCAACGCACACACAGGAATGGTTGAGAGTGTAAGTCACAGGCCCCGGCCCTGCTTGGAGCTGTTGTGCAAACAATTTATTTATTTATTTTTTTAAAGAGGCTTGGACAAAATTAAACAACTATGTAGGTACTTCATATTTTAACAATTTTTTAAAAAAGAATCCATTCAAAAGACAAAGTCACCCAACGAGGCTAACGTCACGGTAGTGTTTTTATACCCTATTCCATAGAATGGGTATATTGTATTTGGTGTGGAGTTTGTAACATAGAGAAATAATACCGTTAGGTATAGAAAAGTATATATATTCTGACTCAGAATCAAAAGCCTAGTCGATTTAGCCATGTCCGTCCGTCCGTCCGTCCGTCCGTATGTATACTCTCGAGAGGTCGCAATTTTTGAGCTAGAAAGCTGAAATTTGGTATATACAATCTTTGGTTCAAGAGTAAGGCTAAGTTCTTGAACCGGTAAAATCCGCCCACAAACACGCCCACAATCGCCATTTTTGTTGAACAACCTCAATTTAATAAAATTAAATTATGTTTTTTTGTACAGTTACGATAAAAGCATAACGCTAAAATTTTGCACACGTAAGCTTTAGGTAAACTTTCTTCCAACCAAATAAAAATATTTCAGTTTGGGCGTGGCTTACGCCTATTTTTCATTCAAAACCATCAATATTGTTTTTATAAAATAACAATTGTTATATTAAAGCGAAAAACATTAAATTTTGTGGGTCTTACTGGCACATAAACATCTTGTGTATGAAATCAAAAAAATTGATTTTGGGCGTGGCTGACGCCCACTTTTCATTAGAAACTATCAAAAAATTGTTTTTGTAAATAAACGGTATTTATAATTAATCCGCAAGCCAAAATTTTGCGTCTCTTAATAGAAACGAAAAGGTTTGTGTATGAAAAGAAATTTTTGAATTTTGGGAGTGGCTTACGCCTACTTTTCATGAAAGAACGAAAAACGTAGCCTTAAGAATTTAAGGCATTTCCAATGTTTAATTTAAACCTTTTTCCTTCCGTTCGTTATTTGAGAAATATATCTCTACATTTTCTTTTGTACATTTTTTCAATACGCCCACTTTTAAAGGCGTGATTTTGGTAAAATACCTTTGTTCAGGTAAGATTGTTTAAAAACTACTCGATTCAGCTGTAGTCTTACACATATGCCTAAATACTGAAAAAAGTGCAGTTAGTGCTTCAAATTTTTAAGACACGCCCACTTTTAAGGGGCGTTTCCGTCAAAAGTCGTATAATGCATTAATTTTTTTAACGTTTTTTAACTATCGGTCGCAGTTTTGAAGTAAACAGATGAACACTTGGATTTATATTCCTTGGTTACGTAGCAGAGTGTGGTCCAATAATTGATAAAAACACCCATAATCACTATTTCCATTTCAAATCTAATTTTTAAAAATTTAAGTTTTGTCTTGTTTTGTTCAAATCGATCTGCAAGAATAAAATTGAATGCCACTGAGCTCATAACAATTGCCTTGGCAATAAAACGTTTTAACTTTGGGCGTGGCGCACTCCTTTTTTTTATTGCGCCAGCACTAATTGAACATCACACCGCATAAAATTAATGTTATTGAACTTTTTTCTGTCTGCTAAAGAAGAATTTTGTTTCTGAAACATCGGCTGTTTGCGGGAGGCAGACGCATGCACATACAAAAATATGGGGAATAGGGTATCCAACAGTTCGTTGCAAACGTACTGTAGCTCTCGCTTATGTTTTTTTTTGCAATTGGATCTCTAAGTCAAAATATATCTAATGGGGCTTTTTTCCAAACGTTAGAGCCTTAAGAGTGTCCAACGGTTTTGATAAAACTTTATGGATGCTGTTTTGTGTGAACAGTCATAGATTTTCCATATTCATATGTCTTATAACGGTACTTTTTATAGAACAAGTTTTTTTTTTTAAATTAGACTCTCATACACCACAGAACTGATTCCAGTGAATTTTGTTCATATAATCGTATTTTTTGTTTGTTTAACAATTTTAAATATCTGATTTTCGGAGATATCCCATATAACCTTTGTACGCCTACTACTTGAATACGCCTGCCAAGTATGACCCATATCAAAAAATGTATATGAGTCTAGAATCGAGAGCATTCAACTTCGTTTCCTTAAATAAATAAATAAAATGAGATTCTCTACATTCATTGTATCCTCTCTGGTTCCATTGACTATGAAAACCTTTGAAATTCAATTTTGTTTAACTCTAACACCCGTAACCTGAAAAACCTTCGCCTCTTCTTTCTTCCTATGCACCATAATTCATATAATATGGCTCCAACGAACCTGTAACACGAATTCTGCGAATTGTAAATTGTAAATTGCACTCCCTGCCTTAAACTCACCTGCACTCACCGAATTCAATCCAATCATAGATATTTGACTTAAAGTTAGATTTAGAAAGGGCACCAAAACTAAAATTAAATATTAAAATTAAATTAAAAATTAGAAAATTTAAAAAACATTTTCATAGTAAATGCCGATTGTACAATTTTCCATTTACCATGTCAGGGTGATCTAATAATATCTATTTGATGCGTTAAAAAAAAAACAAATATCTTTTGATTTTTTGGGTAAGTTACGGATAATATCGTAACGGTTTGAAATGGTTTGGCAGCTGTATTGTTATTTGCAACTTTGTGTCCTCTAAGCAACTCGCTGCTTGGAACAGGAGGCAGTTTAATCCAACACAAGGTGTGTGGTTGTGCGTAGTCATTTGTATACTGATATATTCTTCTTGGAATAATATTCTGCCTCGTATGCAATACCGATCACTCAACTTCTCTGCTGCGCTTCGAACCTTACATCATCAGTTATGGATTAAACAATAATGTTTTGATGAATATTTTCTTTGACCAAATGTGAATTATTGTGGATATTTAAGAATTTAGTAAATATTCTTGTTCGGCTTTTTTGGTCGCAATGTTTTATAAATGAAACAACAATTTCATTTTTTTCCCGACGTTTCGACGGTGGTTGCCATCTTCTTTCAAAAAAATCCCCATAATGTGAGTCTCTTCATGTTCAACTTTCAAATTTTAAGTTTTAATTGTTCTTTATATTTTTGTAAATAAAAGATCCCCTGAAGAAGATGGCAACCACCGTCGAAACGTCGGGAAAAAAATGAAATTGTTGTTTCATTTATAAAACATTGCGACCAAAAAAGCCGAACAAGAATATTTACTAAATTCTTAAATATCCACAATTAAACAATAATGTCACAAGTGTTGACATTACCAAGACAACTACTCAACTAATTGTCTATCCTCTATAGCGACTAATAGCCCAGTCAAATGGTGATCAAAAAGGACTTGAAGTTTAAAGTGTATTCGGTTTTAGTGGCTCAAAATATCCTTTTTTTTTGCCAAAAATGCTAATGCAGTAATAAACATAACAAAATTACCTATAATTGACGTTTAAGCCATTTTTTTGTACGACTTATAGTTTTCTAAAAAATGGGCGTTTAAAAATAACCTGAAATATGCCATTTTTTAAAAGGGAAAAAATAAAATAAAATGCACGACTAAGTCGATTAAGTACTTGCTCTGTGGGTACAAAAGTACAATGATAACAAATTTTTCAACGCAATTTCAACCCAATTTCAATCAAATTTCAACCCAATTTTAACCGAATTTCAACCCAATTTCAACCCAATACACGGCGATGCTGCATGCAAATAAACACTCGCTAGTGCATATTCTGTGGCTGACATTTGAGTTATCTTTGCATGTGTGGTCTTGGGTGAATTCTGAATTCAAATTCAGAAGATTTCCGGATGTTTCTTTTCCTCCAAATGGAAAGTGCTATTACTTCTTAGCCTTGAGCTCCCGTGCAATAATATTTATTTTTCATCTTATTTTTTATTAAATAAAGAACTATGAGTTCTCGAGAACGCTTCATTGTGTTTCGGTAATTTGTCTTAGCACGCACATACGCAAGGCCACTTAGCAACAAAAGTTTACTATATTCAATTCATCATTCTGTTTTGAAGAGTCTGATCATATTTTGACCACCTCATATATTAAAAAATGCACTTGATGCAAGGTAAGAATTGTTAATAAATTTGTTCGCTCATGGTGTTGTTTTGGATGGAAGATTATTTGGACAGTATTTTCATAACCCAACAACTCTTTTTTTCATAAGTAACTGATATTTTATCCCTCGCGAGAAGGCAGTGGAACTAACTTTTGATAAATAAAATTCCTAAATAACGTTCCTCCCAGCTGTAGTTTCTGTATATATGGACTTTACACACTTCTTCTAACGCTCTAAAAATAGCTCAAGTATTTTTCAAACAGTCCTTGTTTCACCCAATTAATTGGAATTTTTATTGTTTTTTGTGTAGCCCATACATCACTCCTCTATGAGAAAGTATGTGTTCTTTTCAACATCGCTGCTCTGCAAAGTAGCATTGCTGCCACACAGGCTCTCGATAATGACGATGGGCTTAAATTGGCGCTTAAATTATTGCAGCAAAGTGCTGGCATCTTTCAATATTTAAAAGGTGCAGTTCCAGCTGCAATACCATCGGAGCCAACACCTGATCTAAGTCAAGATTCTTTGGCTGTTCTGAGTAGCTTAATGTTAGCACAGGCTCAAGAAGTGTTTGTCAACAAAGCAATTAAGGGTAAGTGTTGTAAAGAAACACTAAGAAAAAAGTGCTTTTAATTTCATATGTTTCGTAAATTTAGATGAAATGAAAGATCAAATCATAGCCAAGTTGTGTTGCCAATGTGAGGAGTTCTACGCTGATGTGTTGCGTCTTATGCAAAAAGAATCTCTGCGTAATCTTTGGGATAAAGAGTGGGTTCCATTGATTGCTGGCAAACAAGCAGCATTCCATGCGATGACAAATCTCTACCAGAGTTTGGTGTGCCGTGCTGCCAAGCGTATCGGTGAAGAAATTGCCCGATTACGCAACGCCGTGGACCTCTTCAATTCGGCACAATCACGCTCAAATAATCCTCATTTCTTTGATGAATATGCAAATCGCGCCAAGCGCAATCTCGCCGAATCTACAAAGGACAATGAATTCATCTACAACGAGATGATCCCAGATGTTAAAAGTCTTGCTTCCCCTGGCAAAGCTCAACTAGCTAAAATGTTGCCGTTAGCCAATCCGATGACACCTAAGTTCAAGGATATATTTGTTGAGTTGGTTCCAGTCGAACTACATCGTGCTCTGCATGCATCCGAAGCACGGAAGAATGAGATTGTCAATGTCGAAATAATGAAGTTGCGCGAAGCTACGACCCTTCTTAATGGAGTTTTGTCCAGTTTGAATTTACCAGCTGCTGTTGAAACTGCCGATTCTGGTTCAGGATTACCACCATCGTTGTTGGAAAAGTCCAATGATGTCGGCTCCAAGGGTGGCATCGAAAGTATAAATACTTACTTGAGGGAATTGCCCGAATTGTTGACAAGAAACCGTGAAATTCTTGATGCCACCGAAAGTATGCTCGATGAGGAACGTGATTCGGACAACCAGTTGCGTGCTCAATTTAAGGAACGTTGGTCTAGAATTCCTTCCGACAAGCTAACTGAAATGTTTAGGACAAATGCAAAGAAGTACCGTGAAGTTATAAACAATGCAGTTGAGGCTGACAAAATTGTTCGCCAAAAGTTTGAAAATAATGCCAAGGTAATGGTTTTGGGTTTTTTGGAAATGATTTGATAATGCAAGAAAATATATTTGATTTGATTATAGGGAATCCAACTATTATCGATGCCGGCAGACCAGTTAAATCAGTCGATACCGTCGTCTGGATGCAGTGTTAACCAAAATTGCTCAAGTGTACAGAAACTCAGGACCCTAATGGAAGCTGTAAGTATTTTCAAATTTAAAAAAATTCTTCGGATCGATTCGCAGCTTAGAAGAGTTAACTTAACTATTTTTTTTTGACTTAAACACGTGTACAATTCTCAAAACTTGAAAATTTCAGAAGATTTTGTTTCGCTCTTATGTCTTTATTTAGAAGTTAAGACAGCAATATTGCTAAACCAGTATGAAACCCGAAAACAAGGTTGTCTTAAAATATCGCTGCTGTGTCTTTGAAAACCCAAGGCAGGCCTTTTTTCTCGTGGGTTGGGCTCACAGGCGATGTTGTAAACACAACATTTAAATAAATATAAATCCATTGCGGTACCTCCTTGCGTTTTTGGGCCTCATAACATGTGACCCATGAAACTGTTCAAACTTTTTTTTGAGATTCTAGATATTCGCCTAAATATTTGTTACGGGACCAGTTCTGTAATTTGCTGTTAGCAAATACTCTAATATGCACTCCCCTTAGCTCTGAGTTTATTATATGAATTCCGAAGACATGTGGTTCCAACATTACTTCGCTACGTCCCGCACAGCGCATACCACTATGGACTTTCCGCACAAGACATTTTATTGTCTTTCGCGACAGGGACGAAAAAGCCACCTATCAAACGTCGTTATCAATATTTAAATAATCCAAACTATTAGCTCGTTGCTTTTGCTCATAGCGATTAGGAAAACGAATACACTTACTTTGGGACTTTTTCAAATACCAAGACTTTTACAGTTAACTTCAACCAAGTAATTTCTCAAAATCAAGGTAACGAAAACTATTCAGGAAACTTAGCCAGATTTTTGGTACAGAGTCATCGAGAATCTCCAAAATACGCGACATTTGAACGACGCGACGTTTTATTTTTTTCAAACCGCTTGGATTTTTTTAACAACATTAAATGATCCTTTTACAAAAAGTGTGCTTGTATTATAAAACCATGATTTTTTTTCTAGGTCGAAACAATTAAGGCAGAACGCGATGCTATCGAATCAGATCTGAAATCAGCAACTGTCAACATGAAGGAACAATTCCTGCAAGCCCTTGCTCAAGACGGTGCCATTGATGAGCCCGCATTGTCACTCTCAAGCATTGGTCAAGTTCTTGGTCCACTGCAATCTCAAGTTCAAGAGAGCATTCAACGTCAGACAACACTTATTACTGACATTCAAGAGGCGCACTCTGCTTTCACAGCTGAGAATGGTAGCACTGGCAGCTCTCGTGACGCACTTTTCTCCGAGTTGGCTTTAGCTTACGACAGCTTCATTGAACTCTTGAGCAATCTCAAAGAAGGCACAAAGTTCTATAATGACTTAACTCAATTGTTGGTTGTTTTCCAGAACAAAATCTCAGATTTTTGTTTTGCTCGCAAGACCGAAAAGGAAGAGCTTCTTAAAGATTTGACTACAGAATCCAGCAGGCAAGCACCACCACCAACACCTCAGATGCCATCACATTATGCATCTACCAACGTAACAGGTAAGTTAAATTTTTCAAATTTCTTAATGCTTTTGTATTTTAACCATTTTATTGTTACACATTTAAGATTCTTCTGGTGGATCAGCTCCATCGTTGGGCGCATCAACGGGTAACATTCCATACCCCCAACAAATGCAAGGAATGCCATTGCCGTATGGTGCAACAGCTGGTGCTCCATATCCAACGTATGTTCCACCACCAATGCCACAAGGTTTCAATCCATACGCAACTCTCCCGTATCCATCAAGTAAATCCATTTATTTCGATTAAATTGTAGACTAAAGTCGAATAAAATCATTCCTTCTTTTTTTCCAGATGCATACCAGTACTCTGGGTTTCCACAAGGACCTCAGCCTGGTCATTATGGTACGTACCCAGGCAGTTATGCTAACCAACAAGGAGGATATCCAAACCAGAAACCACCAGGCTGGTGATTGCTCTTAACGTCCGGTGTTGGTTGATTTGTATCGTGTTTTTATATTTCTATATTATGTAGTGTCTAACAAAAATTATTATCCCAATTTTAACTTCAGTTTAGTAGCCCCAAATCATTAGAAATTGTGAGAAGATTTCAAAGCAAAATGTCTTGCACTTATTGCACGTTATTATAATTTTTATTATTTTCTTAGGTTCAGTAAAAGCATGCGATGCAACTATATTTATCATTGTTAACAAAGAAAACAAATTTAATAAAAGTGCTGCAAAGCAATAAAACTAAGCTAAGAAACAAATATTTTGTATTATTTTTTAACGTCAATTCACAGAGAGCATTTGTTCGTTAAACAATTTGCCGCAAACTCCAGCTTACCAAACTTTAGTCCTACTGTACTTGAGAAAGTAGGATCTTCTACATATTGGACAAATACATTCGCTCACTCGCACAGTTGCTAGAACACTGAAAGGTCTCGAAATTATGTACGTTCGGCGAAAGTTGTCGATATTTCTAAGGCTTTCGATAGTGTTAAGCATCAAGCTCTTTCATCTAAGTTATGTGCTTTTGGTATCGATATATTATTGCATCAGTGGATTAACAACTACCTTTCTGACCGTTCAATTCAAGTCCTTTTGGATGTTTTCAAGTCTGAGTTCAATAAATAAATGCTGGTGTACCTCAAGGCTGCGTTCTGTCTCCAACTTGTTAAAAATTATTGTCCAATTCCCAAACTTTCACATATCCCTAAAATATTTGAAAATATTTTGTACGAAATTTTAAACTTTTCGGTGCAAGTCTCTCCGTTATAGTAGTATCCGTTTCAGATCTGTCCTCTCCAATTCATTCTTGGCTATCTCAAGGGTTCCTAAAGTTAGCCACTTAGGCCCTCTCCTTTTTATTATTACCATTAATGATATTGAAATGGTAATTAAATATTTACGTATCTCGCTCGCCTCTTCTATCTTCCCCGATATCGTACCTCATATGGCTCCAACGATCCCATAACGCGAATGCTGCGGAGGGTAAATTTGAATCAATATTTTTTCTGCCTGTCTTTAACTTGTTCTCAGAAATCCCCTACCCTACTAGTTGTGAGTTTGACGTGTAATGTTTTATAGTTTTAAGTTTTATTAAATTATAAAGCTTGTACCTACTTCCGCTTCACATTCCTACATTTTCAAACTACTCCGAATCTAACATCCAAACGACTTGCTAAACTTCATATCGCAGAACATCAATTTCAATACCAGTACTTGCTCGTTGCAAATGAAATGCACGCCACTTTGTTCGCTGTAAGAGGAGGAAATTAACCACCCCTCCCTTACTCTTTACTCCAACTATACATATCTACTCGTTTATATCCAACTTCAAATCAAATAGAAATCAAATGCAAATTCTTTCATAAGTTTCAATTCTTTGGTAAGTTTATTCAGTAAGAAACCTTAAGTACATTCTAACATCATTATAAACATAACTCTAGAATTTCAAAAAAAAAAAATCTTAATTCAAACTCTTAACTGTCTGGTAACTAATCTTATCCCTAACGGTATTATATCAAAATACTTTAATCTTGAAGTATTCACATTTTTGTGTGCCCGTTTAGTTCTTAACAAAAGAATCTCTTTATGTGAAGTTACAAACATACATTGAATTTAATCAAAATTCTTTCTTTGATACTATACTTAACAAAAAGTGAATAGGAATCTTTATTTATTAATTGTATAAGCGTTCAAAACACGTTCAAATCGACGGACCTCAATATTGAACGGACCAATTAATTTTAAGTTTATTTGACAACATAAAATAAAACAATTATTGAACAATAAATTAATCGAACTAGACTAACGTTTGATACAACTAACGATTATCGTCCTACGCGAAAAATTAGGGTCAATTTGCCCGAAGGTTATACAGTATAATGGGTGAGAATTTAGGGAGGCAGACAAAAAAAAATAATTGTCCAAACTCTTAATAATTGTGAATTGTGGATTATGCATTATGGTTCAAATTGTGAACTATGAATCCTGAATCGCCAACGTCGGTGGGATACGTAATCCTTGTATGAAACATCAGCATGCAATTTGGGTAGACGTCGAAACATGATGTCGGGTTCCAAACGTTGTCGTTGTGCACAAACAAATTTAGGTTGTGTTGCTGCTTTCCTCGGGGCCCCCAGTTTTAAAAGATTATGTTGATGAATCTGGTTCTTGTTGCTTCGGATGGAATCTTGGCTGTGTTTCACTTTAATTTATCTTAAACTCCAGGATGGATGCTCCTTATGAGATTAGGTGCTCTAAAGAGGAAAACACAAATTAATTAAAATACAGCCTCCGAGCAGTGGTAAAAAAAAAAATGTTCACAAACAAAATAAGGGAAATCATCTTGGCTGTTATTTATCAAATATAGACATATCATCCTAGATTTTTGTTCACTAATATGAATCGTTACCTTATAAATCCACAAAATGCAAATTTGTATTGCTCTCATCCAATAAATCCTTTTGCTGGCGTTTTCCTTTAAGTTTTTAGCAGCTGCATATAAAAATACTATTACATGTGAAAGGTGGCGTGTGGTGTCTGGTGTGGTTGTTCTCAAATTTCAAAATGAAGTTGGAGTGAGTTCGAAGAATATCAACAACCCTTACACCTTACTACGTCATCCTTTACAAAGTACCTGCGCAGAGACAAGAAGCTCACTTCCTTTTTGGTCATGATAATATTAATAATAATCTAGTACGATCCTGCCATGTCTACATTGAAGTGTGGAATTCCGCAAGTCTTTTGGGCTGCGTTACATGTTTGGATGTGGTGAGCTGAAGAACTAATTGAATAGAAGAAATAATGTTTCGGATAGACAGATCAATATATTATTTAAATATATTCGGACGGGCCCCTTTGTCAAAAACAAACAAAAATATCCAGATTATAAAACCATTTGGTAAGTTTCTTACTTGCTCTATAGGGCAAGTATTGGTTTCGTGCAGAAAAAAAAATCGTACCGTCCGTCGGTCTGTCTGTGCGTCTGTGCGGATGTGCGCTTTTTCACGTCATGCTACAGCCTAAACGGCTTGACGGATTTTCTTAAAACTTGGTATAAAGCAGTTTGAAGAAAAACCATTGTCGAGGTTTTTTTTTGTTTCGTTTTAGCCCGGCTCAAACTGTTACCTTTCATGTAACGGTTTTTTTTCATTTTGGATTTGCTCGAAAACGGCTCTAACGATTTTGATTAAACTTAGAATTTAACTTACCTAAGATATTTCTAACAAAATAGGGTTTTTTGTTTTTTCTTAAATGGTCGTAACGAAAATCAGGTTCAGTGAAGCGTTTCTAAATGGTAGTTCCCATACAACGAGCCGTTCAGTTTTGACCAACTTTTTTTAGTTTTTTCTAATTTGCTCAAAAATGGCTCTAACGATTTTGATTAAACTGTGTGTTATTTTCTTTTAGTGTTCTTAAGAGAACTGCGTTTTTAGTTTTAGGCAAAAAATGCTAATAACGGAGATCTGGTCTTAACGTCTTTTTTTCAAATGGCCATAAGTTGTCAACGGTTGTATCGAATTCAAACAAACTTTGTTTGGTATAGTTCCTTACAACTCTCTATCAGATGGCATTGCATTTTTGTCAGTTACTCTTTTTTAAATGGTGGCTCCCATACAAAAAGCCACTAGGTTTTGGCCAAATTACGTATTTTTTTTTTAATTTACTCAAAAAAGATTCTACCGATTTTTATTATACTTTGTATGTAATATATACAAAATGTTTTGAAGAAAACTGCATTTGAGTTTTTGGCTACAAATGATAATAACGGAAATTTGTTTTAACAATTTTATTAATTTGGCCATAAGCGGACATTTCTATCATTTATAGCACCCAAAAGATGACATCTAAATTTTAAATATTCAAGGGTTTCTTAACGTTAACTTCTGTATATCGGGTTTTCCAGTTTTAGCCAAACTGTTTTGGTTTTTCCCAATTTTGCCAAACATGAGTTCTTCATATTGCTCGAAAACTTTGTTTTCATCGTAGGTACTATTGCACCCTCAGAGCAAGTACGTGCGACCCAGTCGTGCATTTTATTTTGATTGAAAAACAAAATCAGTTGAAGAAGAGGAGATTAAAATATTGCCCAAAAAGGCTCCCTGAAATTACGCCATAGGAAATTACGCCCAAAAGAGTTTTGGAAAAAACGCCCAAAATATTTTTGGAAATTTCGCCCAAAAATTCGAGCGATTTTTACACAGATTACATTATAATAATCGCCTCAATAATTTATTCAAATATGTTTGAAACATTATTTATACTAAAAGTTTGTTTATAGATATTAGGTAAACAAACTTTCCTTACTTGGAAAAAAAGTTAATTTTTTGGTGTTTTTTCCTTGCCAATTTGGAAAAAAGGCCAAAAAGTTTGTTGCCTGACGTTTTTCCCTTTTCAATTTGGAAAAAAAGACAAAAAGTTTTTTTTTGGCTTTTTTTCCTTAATTCAAAAGGGAAACATCACGGAAAAAAGACCCAATTTTTTTGGAAATAAAGCCAAACTTTTTAGGCCTTTTTTCCAAGGAAAAAAAAAACCAAAATATTGTATGGAGATTTTTGGGCGTTTTTTCCATTTTTACTTGCGATTATAGGTACTATAAGGCAAGTTATGCATTCGTACGAAACATTACGATGATAGAGAAGCCTAAAAAAGTGGGTCCGACAATTCTGTCTGTCTGTCTGTCTGTCCGTATGTCTGTCTGTATAGTTACCTACAGCCTAAACGGCTGGACCGATTTGCTTCAAACTTAATACATAGTATTATTATGACGTCCTACAGAGGGGTTTTTGGAATTGGCATTCTAGCTCCAAAACTAACGGTACCTGCCATACGATTTTTTGTGAAAAATTAATTTTTCTCAAAAACGGCTCCTACGATTTTGATAAAACTTTCTGAATTATGTTTTCTGTGCAAACTTTATGATTTGGTTGAAATAGATTTTTCAGGAAAAGTCTTATAACGGTACCTCCCATAGGACCGGTTTTTTGAAATCCGATTTTTTCGTAAGCCACTTGACGGATTTCGATGAAATTTTTAATGTAGAAGCCCTTTTATAAAAGAAATAATTTAAATTCTTAAATTTTCAAAAAAAGTTTTTTTGATTTTTTTAAAAAAGTTTCAATTTTTTTTTTTAATTTTTGTTTTTTTTCAAAAACGGTTTAATCTACATTTTTCAAATTTTATTTTTCTGATAAAAACTACAAAGTGCTAGAAGTTGGCATACTCAAAAAAAATTTGGAATATATTTTCGAAAAGTTTTTCAAAAAAAACTGTTTTTTGAAAAAACTGGTCCAACGATTTTGAAAATTTTTTTCGTAAAAATTCAAAAACGTAAAAAAAACCTGATGGCTTACTTCATTTTCTCCAAAAAACAGTTTAGGTATTGATTTTTAAGTGATTTATAAAATTTCATATGATTTTTTCAACGCTTTTTTCCCAAAATCTCAAGCACCCAAAACCATTTAAACACATTAGAGCAAGTTCGTACGACCCAGTCGTGCACTTTATTTTTTTTTTGCGTAATTTCCTATGGCGTAATTTCAGGGAGCCGTTTATACAGTAAAATGGGGTAAAAGCAAAATATGCTCGTATAAAATTTATGTTTTTCAATTTGTTTCTACATATTTACAGGATGGATGGAATAGCAACATAGTTACGAAAATCAAAGAAATATCTTCAGAACAGGGTTATCTGAAGTTTGCTCAAAATTGCGGTTTGCAATAAATAAATTTTCAGTGCACTTTTTCAAATTAGTTACTAAGAAATATCAAAAATTGTCAGTGATTGGACTGCAAGGACTCCAAAATGGATTTATTTTGATGAAATGTTCAGAAAATCTTCAGATAGGTAAGGCCAGCGGGTGATCCTGTGAAGTTTGGTAGCGTCGTTTTCCCTACAAATTAATGTAAAACTAGATTTAAAAAAAGAAGATTAGATTGTGACGAAACTTTGGAAGGATCTTCTGAGTAAGCCTACGAAGGATTTAAGTGGTTTGCAACAAATGCATTTTTAGTGCACTTTGTCAATCTATATTATATAAAAGTCGATGTTTGTTTGTAGATTATAGGTACATACCAATGGACTCGAAAATGGTTGGGCGGATGTTTGGGCTGGGACATGAACTCACAGCTGTAGGTTAGCAAGCAAGCGCTATACATAATACAGTATACACTGTAACATTGCCCCGCAAACCTAAAAGCTGTATACTTTACGACAAGTACGAACAAATGGCTCTTTGTTTGCTTGGTACTCGTAAGCGCAGAACAGAGAGACTTTTTTTAAAACAAGCATACAAATCAATCAACAAAATACCGAAGAATCAAATAAAATACTAAAAGCAGCAGCATGTTGCCACAATGATAAAAAGACGTTAAAAAAAATATGAGTGCGCCACTTTTTTTGCAACTCAGTGTATATGGAGTGGATACAGGCATGGCCGTCTTAAGCCATACCGGGGCCCTTGGGCACACAAGAATTCGGGGCCCTATTGGAAAGTTAAATAAAATGCACGACTGGGTCGCACGAACTTGCTCTAATGAGTGACAGTGGTTTATGGGCTTGAGATTTTGATAAAAATAAAATTTTCAAAATTCTTAAATAAATACTTAAACTAATTTGAGCTGAAAAAAAAGTACGCCATTTTATTTCTTGGATAAATTTGAATTTATGAGAATAAATTTAGAAAAATCTGTGGAGCGGTTTTTGAGAAAAAAAGTTTTTTTTGAAAAACTTTTTGAAAAAAAATTTCAAAAAAAATTCAAAAACGCCAGTTCATAGGTATTCAGCAAATACATTTATTTAAAATTTTTAAAAAAAAATTTAATAAGCAGTTTTCAAAATATTAATTTTTTAAATTTTTTTTTTAAAAAATGCTTTTAAAAATACAAAAAAATATTTTTCAAAAATATTGGTATGCAATACAAATTGAGCTACCTACAGCTATATGTGTGTGAAATTTCGAAAGAATCGGTTGAGTCGTTTTCGAGATAGTCGAAAGCAAAAAAAACGGTCCTATGGAAAGTACCGTTCTTAGCCATTTTTTAAAACTTTTTTTTCAGCCATATGATTGGTCGTATCTAAAAAGCAACACTGATTTTTTTAATTAAAAATCGTTAGAGCCGTTTTTGAGAAAAATAAGCTTTAACCTAACGGTTGTATGGCAGGTACCGTTATTTTTTGAGCTAAAAAAAAAATTTCAATTTCCTTTCTGTACAATACCTAAAAAAGTCTATATACCAAGTTTGAAGCAATTCGGCCCACCCGTTTGGGCTGTAGGTCTACATACAGACAGACAGACAGACAGACAGACAGACAGACAGACATACAGACGGACAGAATTTTTAGACCATCTTTTTTCGTCTTCGCTATCATCGTAATGTCATGTTTGATTGTTATCTCAAAACTTTTTTTTTCGACGAATGCATAACTTGCCTTATAGTACCTATAATCGCAAGTAAAAAGTGAATGACAAAAATATTTTTTATGTGTAGATCAAATTTCAATGTAATTTATTGGAATGGAATCGAAAAAAGTAGAGATTGATATAGTTAAAAATGTAATTCCGGCGCACGTTTTTCCGTCAAGAACACAGCAAAGACGGTTTGCCGATGGCCTCAGTTGCCAGTGATTGTAAATGGTTCGACTTTGTTAATTCATCGACGGAGTAGATTAAAGTGGAATATAATGCAAAGGCGGACAGGCAACGTACAGCTGACCGTGCGAAAAACAGTTGAATTCGAGATTCATCCCACAGACTCCCAACTATTGGCCTTGCGATTTTTTGATTGTCATCGGCAAAGCCAATATAAAATGGAACTAAATTCGCTTGAATTGGAATGGAAGATCAGTTGGAATAATCGGATTTCGTGGGATAAGGACTTCCACTCCTTTGAACCTTGTCACTTTCAGCTGTAAATTATGCAGCAGAGTTCCTGGCAGATCAAGCGCGTTCAAAAATTCCTTCGGATAGTTGGTCGCTTCATCTTCGTCGGTCACGCTGTCAACGGATTTGTGTGAATCCTGCGATTTGACTTTGAATTATGAAATTTAAGTTATCGACTTTTTTATTCTTTGCTGCTAGTATTACTCGTTCCCTAATCCAATGGAGATTTTTATATTTTTGTGAAATGCCGGGGAACACTTTGTTGACGAGTCCTTCCTTCGAGGAGGATGTGAACTCTCAAAAATTTGCGGGAACGATATCAATCCAGTCAAAACATCAACAGGAATTTGGCCATTGTCAAGCGCCAGCAGTTGTCACGAGAATTCGGCAGTTGGTGGCATTTCAAGACGCCTGAACAACGCTTCCAAATTGTGCAAATTTATTTTGAAAATCATGGTTCTGTTTGAAATACGTATCGTCCCTCTGCAATGTTCTTAGTCAATTTCAACTTCTTGTCTCGATTCACTTAAAAATGTTTTCATAGTTCAGTCAATTGCCTCAAAACTCGTTTATGCGCCATGGTGCATTTATCCCAGATGATGATTTTGCATTCTCGCATCAATTTCGCTTCCGCCGAATTCTTGGTCATTGTGCACGTTGGCTTGTCAATAGTGAGAAGATTCATAGGCAGCTTCAAAGCGAAATGTGCAGTTCGACCGCCTTCCAACAAGGTGGCACAATGCCAGAGGATGAAATAGCCAACGCCATTTGAGATCTTGAACGAATTGTTACCAAAGAAAGTGAATATAGAAGGTTGTTTCATCCACGGACAAACAAACTGAAAAGTGGATTTGATTTATTCTAGAAATCTTATAATTTTCCAGAGAGCCCACTTATTGTAGTGTAATTGAATATATCAGCCTTTCGGGGCCCCCGTCTCGAAAGGGGCCCTGAGCACGGGCCCCGTGTGCCCTTATGGTAAAGACGGTATTGGATACAGGATACTTCATTGTTGGAAGGGAGACTGGAGACGTGTATATCACTAGAGATCGCATTTAGCACACATTGAAAACAAATGATGCAATTTTAAAATTGTATAAACAAATTAAATTCTTAAACGCTTAAAAGAGCAAAATGTATAACTTTATCTACCGATACTGATCCATGAAAATTTATGCGGGGTCATTCAAAAGAAAGTACATAAACTCTGCGTTAAGAAATTCATTACAGTACACTTTAAATCGGTAATAATGCATAAATAATTTTGAATGGTTTATCGTTTTATGAAAAACAAATTTCTTTACTTTCACAAAATTATCAAAATCAGAAATCTGAACAATAAATCATTGTGTGTGCAAAAGTAAGTCATAAGTTACAGTGAAACCAACATGATTGGTATCACTTTAAATGCCGCAATCAAAAGTGAAGCATGAACCTTGTTTAGCTGAAGAAGATCATAAAAAGCTATGAGCAAGATCATAAAGTTCGTTGGAGTCAACGATTTTGCTTTTCTGGGGTCAACAAATGAAGGCACTGTTGCCTGTGTAGCTATACCAACAGGTGTAAGTAAAAGATACGGACATGTATCTACCTACATGCTTGGTAGTAGAGGCACTTATTTTTTTTTTGTTCTCTGAAATTACTGAACCGAGCACGTACCATATAATTAGTTATGCAAGAAGATTTAATTCAAGTTGAAATATCTCCGGTACTATATGCGAGCAGCTAGCTAAGCTATGCAACAATTGAATCTATATAGATTCGCATAAATCAAATTGATCCCGTATAAGAGTAGTTATGTTATCTTGAATTTTGTTTTGTGGATGTTAATTCGATCGAGGAATGAGTGAATATTTCCTAGAGAAATTAAATTCATTTTATGTAAATTTGATGCTATAAACAATAAGCTGAAGGCATAACGCATTGCGTGAAGTAAAGATTTTAAGATGTAAGCAGGTGATAAACCGTTTTAAATTAGGAAGTATTGTAACCTACCGCCGCGAAGCTGCTTTTAATTTTTGGTATTATTTTTTTATTATTAATTATTCCAGGAGTCGTGTTTACTAGGGCAATACCCTTTTCGTTTGAAGTTCTGTATTTGAGCTTTGGGGTTGTTGATCTCAAACTTGATAGTTGATTCCTTTATTGGCTCTAAAAGAATTAGTATATAGGTTAGGTATCTTCTTTAAATTTCTGGGGATTAGAACAAATCGCTATCGGATATTTTCAAAAATGCATTTTCACTGAAATGTGAACTAACTTCTCAGGAACTCAGGAACAGGTTATTAAAAATGTCAGACACAGGCTCTTAAGCCCCGGTCATGCCTCGGAAGCAAAACGAAAATGTAGACGCTTAAGATCCTCGACATTCTCAAAGCTACTGTTACAGCACTCCAGGTGATACAATTGCATAGGACTGGCCCGGGAAAAATAAAAAAACTGTGACTTCTATTATAGAAGTGTCGCCTCAATGGGAAGTAGCGTTCATATCAGATCGGAGTTCATAGCCTACAACATTTCCGGCAACGGACTCTGACTCATTGATTTTGTTAATTGAGAACATAACTGGCTGCACATGCGCACAATGGTGTAGTAGCAGCAGTAGCACGTAGCAATGTCAAAGTAAAATGTACGCAAATTGTATTGCCCGGCTACAATGTGAAGTAGGAGCTGCAGCATAGAGAGTAGCTGAAGTACAAGTCGACTCAACTCCAACTTCACGAACGTGCTGCGCTGCGAAACAACAACAAACCAACAAACCAAAATGGCAGACATGATTTTTGTTTGAGCTCAGTGCTGCACATTGTATTCATGTATGCTGCTTTGTGAGCTACTTTTTTTTAACATTTACTTTGACATTGCTACGTGCTACTGCTGCTACTACACCATTGTGCGCAGATAGTTATGTTCCTTTCAGAGATGCCAACATCGACACTTCTAGTTGGTATAGGTGACACGCTTTGAGTGCGGATATCCATGAACGATGTACCTACCTGTAAAGAAAGGTGGTAGAGTGGGTTGAGATTTTTAACTGATGATTATCTCACGAAAATCTCAATGGTGGCATCCAGTTCAAACTGGAGGAATAAATACAAATTTCTGCGCACAAGCTGGGTTTGAACTCACAACTCTAGGCTTAGCAACCATAAGCACTACATCCACTCTACCATTGCCACTCGCTAATCGGAAGTGACGAGGGCTACACCCTATCCTGACCACGTATATATCTCTCGAGCTAGAAAGTAATCTCACAACTGTTGATATGAATCCGGAGACTGGAGGACTAATGGTATAAGTATACATCAAAGAGTACTTATAAGAAGCGCAGCTACAGAAATGCTGGGCTTCTCACAAGCACCTCCGAGAAATCCTTGGTTTGACTCCGAGTTACCTAATGCAAACAAAGTAAAAACGGAGGCCTATAGGAGGAAAACTAGAGCATCCCGGCAAGCTTTACGATGAGCGAGGGAAGGATGGAAAACGCTTGCTTAGGAGACAAATCTTCAAGCGGAACTTATTTGCAAAATATGTTCGAAAGAATGATAATCTTTCGCATTCGCATGACAGCAGGATTACTAAATACTTCTTACAGAAAGAAGTATGAAGATATGAGAAAGCCTTAAAAAAATATTACAAGGAATTTTAAATCGTCTGCACTACCTACCTATCCACTGTTTTTTCTTTTAATGAGCACGCATACAAGGTGTTATTAATGTCCTTAACATGAGTTATCACAGAGTTAAGAAACTTTGGATAGGAAATTGGGCTAAGAACTTATGAGAAGATATTATTTGATGTCGAACTGATAGAGGGCAATCAATCACCTGTTCGTTCATACATTTTGGGCCAAAATACTGAACTCATACTTTCTATAAGTATATACCACACATAAGTCTACATTAATTCAACATTGCAATTACGAATTTCATTGCAATTTACAACAGAGTAGGTATAGGTATTAAATGCAATCAATTGAAATTGCCGCTGACCGATCCATTATCACGTCAAAGCAATAAATTCCATTAATGTTTGCTTTAATGTTCCTTGTATAACAACACATTTATTATGCTCAGACTCCCAACGAAACCTTTCCGCGCCGAGCCGAAAAGGCCACAAAACCAAACCAATTAATTTGGACATTTTATGCATTCCATTTGTTCCAAGTCCTCTAAATGCCACCAAACAATAATATAAACATGTTCATTATTATCATTCAACATGAATATTTATGTACGTGCGAGTGGTGCATTGTGTGAATTGTTGCACTCATCGGCTGTTGCACATTATAAGGGAACAGCGGAGTCGCAAACAATTTACACGTTGTGGTCGTTTCAGCTATAGCTCTTATGTCCGTTGACGATGCGATGGGAACAAAAGTTCTGTGCACTCCAAATGCAGTCAAATAGCCGCTGAATCTGTCAAACTCCTACTCGTCCCGGGCTCGGCACTCAAATCCAGACGCTAGACTGAAGAATATCTCCGACTCCGCTGTTGTCGACTGTCGACGGTCGCCGGTCGTCGTGGTTGTTGCTTTGGTTTTCATAATTTTTGCCCTTTGAAGAAAGAGTGCTAATTTTTTTAGACCCTATGGCCTATGCCATATTTGCACTTGTGCATTATACCATTATAAGGCGCGTTAGCTTTGTTGCACTAAGTTCGACACATAAAGAAGTCTAAAAACATGTTGTAGGTACCTCAGAAAAATACAAAAATTAGGTAACGACGAGGTTTTTCTTGCATCGTATATGTCAGCTGATGATTCCACAGTGCGATTCATCTTTGAATTTTTTTTTATGTCAACAAATTCCAGTAAAACAAATAAAAGTCCTTACATAGGAGTCAAATATAAAAGTCTTGTGCTGAAATTAAAATACAATAATTTGGAAAAATGTTCTTTAATGGCATACCAAGTCCAAAGTTTTCTTAAGATTTATTCCTAGCTCAGAACATATTCATCAAAACTCCATGAACTTCAGCTCTGATTCAAAGCAGATGTAGAAAACATAATTCCTTTTTTCAGTGTCAATTGAAGTCTCTCTTTAAGGCAATTCAATTTAACATCAGGCACTGAGAAGGTATCCTTGTTTTAATTGATTGTCCTAAACAGTTGTTGCTTTTTACAGGGCATAAATTGCTTGCATCACATGTATTAGTATCGTTAACAGTATAGGTACCTACACTATATAAAACAAAAGTTCATTTCGACTAAATAGATCAAAACCATAGATTCAGAGGCATTGAAGAACGCATACATGGTATTCCTGAATTGGATTCGAATGCCTTACTCTTCGAAAGTTCAAGGGAAAAACATGGTCTACTGCTGAGAAGGTTTTCATGCAACTATAGTTCGAGCATCGAGATACATGATGTCAAAAAAAACTTATATACGTGTCTCATAAGATTCATAAAAGTTATTTGCTTTTGAAGTAAATCGATAGGTCCTATGCATGTACTGTCAACCGAACCCCCAATTTTAAAATTTGATTCAATTCTTTTTTAATTGGACAAAAACAAGGCTTTTACTGTAGATCAAGAAAAGTCTTACATTTAAATAATATACTAAAGAGTTTTATAACTTAACATTTTGTTCTTATCAGTTTCAATTTGTTTTTATGCAATAAAGAAAAAGCGTGAGGTTATGTATATGTTAATATTAAACTAAGGGAAACTTCTGCAAAATAAAACCCTTATGTAATATACTTAATGATTAAATTCTTAATTTTCGAAAGTCATATCTTTTCAAATCTCTTCTGATTCTTTGGTTTGAACCAGTTTTGTGGTTTTCATATTTTGTTTGGTAGTAGGTTTGTATAGTATACAAATATATATTTTCTTTTTTACCAATTTTGTAAATCTTGACAGTTGACAATTTTGGGTTGCTATGTCGAATCACTGAAAATAAGTTTACGACAAAATTTTTCAACTGTCAAGCTAATTCCAGTTCACATTACTACCCTAAGTAATCTTTTCCAAATCTGACAAAGAAATATTCAGGGTAGGGTGGGGCGGATTCGACACTTTTCAGAATATTGTAAATAAGTAGTTTCAAAATGTTTTCAAAGCTCTAACAGTTAAATTTTGCTTTCAAAATTTTACCTAAAAATGAAGATTATGCCCCACATTCCTTTTGAACGCCCTTTCCATTCCTACAGAATATCAGGGTATAGGTGTCATGTAGCCTTATAGGTTCTTCCTAGAGTGTAATGACCCCTTTAACTGTCAAGTAATTCTTTATAAATATGAATATTGCAGCAAATATATTTACTTTGCCGAAAAACTGCTTGAATCGAAGGAGCAGCCAATCAGCATCTTTTGGCAGTCTATGGACGTGTCTAGTAGTTGCTTAGATGAGAGCCACCGACGAATAAACGCAAATCCAAAGCAACTTGTTTTTAATAAACTGTTTTAAAATGATAGAGAATGAAGAGTAAACTTGTCTACAATTTGTAATGATAATGTACACTTGACTTTGGGTGTTTCGAGGCATGCACGGTTTAAGAACTGAAAATTTTAAATTTTTAAAGAAACCTTATTTCATGTTAAGTGTTGGTTTGGAAATAGTGTTAAATGGTATAGACTCGTTTATTTGTCATTTTTTGGACGCCGTTATTTTAACACAACTTAGTGAAAGGCAAGGCTGCCTGAACGATTGAAAATTTGGTCTCACCTTCATATTGTTTGCGGTGCACGAACTTAATTTACGGGAACTGCACCTGGGAATTAACTTCACGGCTAGAGTGAAGTAATTTTTTTTAAGTAAATTTCTAATAAGGGTTAGAAATAATTTCACTTTCGTGCGAAGTTATTTCCCAAGGGGAGAAACTTCAATTCTTAGTACAGTATCATGTTGTGTAGTGCAGTAGTGATGATGTAACATTGATTTTTTGTTTGTTTTCAGTTTATCAATAATGCAATTTGTTCAAAAATAATAACAATAAATGGTAATTTCTTATATATTTAATTGCATAAAGCTTGCATTGAATCCCACTCTGATCTGTAGAAGGTTTTCGAGAATTTTAGCTAATTTTTGAACTTATTAGGAGTAGGTGTATAGCATGTTTAAGAAAAATTGATAAATTGAAAAAAAATTATTTATGTACATACATATATGTTGTATCAAATTATTTTTTTAAAACAAAGCATTTCGAAACAAATATATTATTTATGTTATTACACTGCACTGGTTCAAAAGAAAGTTTTAAATTTCTTTGATTTCTTTCTTTTTCAGGCAAGTGGGAAGTAATTTAACATGATTTTTAAATAAAATTATTTATCACGCTTTGGTGGAAATTTACTTTCATACAAGTGGGTAAATTCCCAAGTGAGGCTAGTTCATTTGGATTAAGTTCCCACTGCACGAATATTCGCTGCTACTTTATAATTGTATATAGGGTACGTGCACGACGAGTATGTTTTTAGTTGAAGATGCCGTCATTTATTGACTCTCCATTGTTTATTTGAGTTGTAAATTGATTGCACTGCCACTGGTGGTGTTTTTGTGTTCAGTATTTAGCTCACGCATCACGCATGTAAAGACTTAAAAAGACCGTAATAATAACAATAGAGACTTAGGGCAGGCGATAAATTTTATGCATGAACTGAACGTTTTTATTCTTTTTATTTAAGTTTATTTCTTTATGGTGTATCTGGAGACTTTACCTATAGCTGCGTCTCAATAATATAGGATAGAAAAGTGCATTAAGGCACAGCAAAGGATGGCGCCTTTTGGAATGAAGGTAGGACACTTTGCTCACTGGGACTATTAAGAGGGAAAATAAAAATCAAGCCCGCAGTAATTTTAAAACTAGTATTTTTTTGTATAATTAAATGAAAATGCTTGACCTAATTGTCATGCATGCGACATCCCATAAGTTGGTGTGTTTATTTTGGTTAATGCAGAGGATGTATTCACCATGCACTGGGAATGTTAATTTAATCGCAGAACAGCGCAAAAAACTGATCGGCGACTGTTATCATGTCTTAAATAGTAGTAAATTAAACCTATTTAAGAAAGGGTGTGTTTGATTGACCGGCATATTCTTCGCATAATATATCGACATTTTTCTGATATTTAATAAAAATAAAAAAGGGAAAATGGAGGTAAAACCCAACCTTGTATCGTCAACGGAAAAATAACTTTAAGCTGAGAGGGGGGATTTTTAATCATAGTTGACGACAGGGCTCTTGAATTCGTGGTGGTCATGGCTCGTGGGATCATGGTCACTGTTTCAATCTCAACTGAGCAATTAACAAAGAATTTACATCAGCTATCTCGTCCAAAGTTTAAAGCCATGGGTATGCAGAAAACTTTTTGGCGTACGGAAAAGATCCAAAAGTTGAAGACGTGAGAATTCTCAATGACTGAGAGTGAAAAATCAACTTCCAGAAATACTTCTGTTTGACTCTTTTGTCTAAGGCTTGAAGTGCTTCTACGGATACAAGGAAGATTTGGAGGAATCTAGTGATTGGTAGACCAAGTGCCTACACATCTAGTGCAAATAAATGATCTGTTACATAAACCTCATCCATAGGAATGCTTCTATGTGATTCAACGTTGCCCCATCTGTAATGGAAAAAATTCTTGTTTGAGATAATTTTACAGAACCTACTTCGGATTGCACAAAACACCATCAGAGTAGAGTTATTAATTTATGCAACGAAGTCACCATTTATTTGTCTTTGGTCCAGTTTACTAACCTTCTATTCAAATATTTGAATAATGGCAACTGCATATGCCAAATATTTAAATATACCCGCAGCCGCATCGCATAAATTGTGTAGGTATTACAAACCGATAACACATTACTTTGAAAAGTCTCAATTTATTAACATAATTTGGTGCTATGTCAATCTCTGGATTGGGTCCCGTCCAAGTTGAATTATCTCTTGCAAATGTTGTTTGGTGCGAGGGCGTGTTATAAGCTTCCGCTGTCAAACAGTTTTAAGAAGTCTTTCCTAGGAAAGGAATTCCTCCTTTATGATTCATGCTTTTCTCTTGCATTCAGGAGTTTAATCTATGGACAACATTTGTGTACCACCTGGTACGGACAAAGGACAGTTGTTGTCTGCATACTAAATCTGTTATACAAAATTAAGAAATAATGGACCACGCCCTTAACCAACTAACACCGACAGCGAGTTGCCTCCGCTCCAGCTAAGAGATTGAGATTGTACTACCACACCAGTCGATCCTTTTGGCCACCATTTATTTATATTTTTCTTCCTAACTTTTTTTTTTTTTAAGTCAAGCTTTGTATAAAACAGAGGCCAAGACCAAGTCACACTCTCAACCATTGATATTGATACTCTAGGTTCTAGAAGAATGGAAGGCACCTTTGATTTACCGCCGCTGAGTAAACAGTAACAGCTTCAGGGGTGCACTTTTCCATGAAAAGATTTACTCTTGCGGAAATGCTCAGTTCCTTGAAAGAGGTAGTACCCATCAGGAAACAAACTAAGGCGGAATAAATACTTTATATCACCTGCCGTTTTAGTAGTTAACTCCGTCTCTTTTACTCTGAATTGACTCCCTCACTGTCAACGATATCCAAAACATTTAATGGAATATGAGTGATAGCTAGTTCTGTAATGATATCCTTTATTCGCCATTCCGTTCGGGAAATACCGATACCGATCAGCTGTCGAAACACCCTCGCTGCCTCAAAATTTGCCTGAATTAGGCACCGAACTTTTAGGTCTTACAGCTGGAACACTAAGCCATGTGAACACAACTTATACTTTACAAAAGCATTATCCACCTGAAGTTTTGAGGTTCCATAGTAGTTTTTGTTGGTCTAATAAGAAGAATCAATTTGAATTCGTGCTCTGAAAATTGAATCTAGGCATTTTACAAAAAAGGTGAGTTGTTAAATACACTAATTATTACAGAGTCAGAGTGCGGAACGATGTGAAGTTTCTGGGGGTCCATCTAAAATGGTATACTTATGTAGCTTGTTGTGGAAATAAATAGCTTACTTAGGTTAGATTTGGATTTCTCCGCCCAAAAAAATGCAATTCCCTCGATCGTTGATCCGCGAATAGTGATGCAAGGGTCTACGACACTTGCGTTAGAAATAATAGCAGAGAAATCAACACATAAAAAGCATGGATAACCACAATTTGTTGGTAATGGAATTACAGTCAGTTACTGCTCGTGGATTTGTTCGATAATTTGTACTAAAAAAACGTCAAACATCGGTCAAATAGCAGAGAAATCAACACATAAAAAGCATGGATAACCACAATTTGTTGGTAATGGAATTACAGTCAGTTACTGCTCGTGGATTTGTTCGATAATTTGTACTAAAAAAACGTCAAACATCGGTCAAAACAAAACCACGCTCGCAAAGTTTGTGATTAGCTAATAAAAATGGTCTCTGACAGAGCATTTTTGGATAAATTTATAGAATGCTATAAATCGGGTCGGCCATTTTAGCACGTTACTTGCGGCGAATATTTGTTACGAGACAAAAAAGAAGGGCTTTACAAAATTCTTCTTGATATTGTGAAAAACTATTAAAAAAGCAGGCATATCGGATGAAAAAAAAATTCCCTACGGAGCAGCGAGCAGCACGCTATCGCCGCGAATTAAAAAAAACTAGCCTCGTTTCGCTTACGTGTTGATTCCTGTAAAAATTTGATTCTAATTGACATTTCAGTGCAACTGACATCAGGATTCGTGAATGAAAACAAACTACATATGTTTGAAAGTGTTTACACGGTACCTTTCCTTCAAAAATGACATAATTCCTTATCGTGCGCTCATGATCGATAATGTGTACCCTGAATAATGCTTTAAGGTTCCGGTTCCTGGTACCTATACCATGAAATAAAAATGCAACTATTTTTTCTTAATGCAAAATGTATAATGTTATATAAATGTATTTATTTATCAGTCATTGTGCTTACATAAGTATTTCTGGACGTACAATACTACAATTAACAAATAAAATAAACCTTCAACTTATTGTTAATATTTGTAGTATACTTCGTTGCAAAATCTACATAAAATTATTATTTGACCCTCTCATATTTGAAATCAAACCTCTTTCAATATAGCTAAATTCATAAATTCATCAACCAAACAACTTACAATCTAAAAATATAAAATATAAATAAATCAGCTAGTTCACTAAAGCCTAGTTTATTTATTTAAATCATCTAAAAGCTCCCTACCATGAATCATGATGATAATATAATATATTATAACTCGTATAAAAGTACAAAAGATTGAAAATTCATCCAAAGAGATTTGTGTGTTTGTAGAGTACCTATATAAAAAAGTAAGTAACGATGTCTTATTTTGTTTCCATTATTATGGACCTTCAAGGAGTTATATTTCTGAAGTATGTCGCCTTTTTATGATTCTTCTTAATAACGTAGAAGCCTTTAGGTTTGCCATTGCCGGCAAAGTACTTGTTGAAACTGTTTTTGTTCACTGAATTTGCCGGAGCATAATATGATGGAGACTTCCTCTTAAGCGACTTCTTCTCTGCCATATTAGACTTGCCGAAAGATTTTTCGATTGTCTCGTTTTCCCATGGTTTCGACCAGGTTGGAGTGTTTTTTATGTCAATCAAGTCGTCCTTGGAACTTAAGGTTGGAAATCGGGATTCATCCGAGAGTATCTTCTTGAGGACAGGTAAATTCCAATGGTAAATGTGACTGGGCTTGCCATTCGAGTTGAAGTTAAATGAAACCTTGAAAGAAATAATATTACAAGATAATAATACGGAGAGAAAAAAACTGAAGTGAGATTTATTTTATGGCAGTTGAAAGTAATAGTTTTATTTTTAGCAAGAGGTGCATATTTGGCTTGCTGGTATGTTTTACAGGGGCGTGAGACATGAACTGATTTGGAAAAGGCGCCATGTTCCTATACCATGTAGCGGATGACTTTCTGTTTTCTGCTATTAAGATACTAATTAGGGGGATGATTGTTTGGTGTTAAATCTCGAAAATCGGTATCGATGCATATTATCTTACTTTTTTGGGGAAAGTGTTCGATCTATCACATTGACTTAAGAGCAATGCGTTACCGCGTGATTAATGACATTGACATTTTGTTTTGAAAAAATGGACTTATCGTGCTTGTGTCAATTTCAATTAAAATTTGTTCAAAATACGCCCTCTTTATAATTAGTGCGTACTCGAGGGGTTGTTAATAAATTATAGATATCACGAATTAAAACTGTAAGGGTACCTAGTATTCACGGATTACTCTTTAAAAAGAGCCTCGTAAGTCTATTCATCAATCAATATATTATTGTGTGTGGTCACGGCGAGTAATCTTCGAAAATTTTTCGAAATCGACTATCTATTCGCATTTTGGCAAGCAGCGGTATATCTAGTCTCACTTTTATCAACTTTATCAGCACTGGTGAAGGCGAGGTTACGCACCTGCTGCTGCCAGATGACTTGACATAGATTGAAGTTGCTTTGGTAAAATGGAGTAGGTAAAAATCTTTTTATTTAACAAAGCGGCACTCTCAAATTCAGACCAGAACGCAGAACAGTAACCGGTGCGATGCCTTCCTAGCTTGAAACCTTTCAAATTTATTTTACTGTCCATAAATAAATTTGAATATACACATATGTATAAACCTGAACGTACATTCTTAGAAGGGTTCATATCACCAGCTATCAAAATGTGGGCATTTTTTTTTTATTTTTTCCTCATAGTGAATCGTTCCCATATGATTGCAAAGTGGAAAAGGTATAAATACTTAAATGAAAGTACCTACAATTGAACTGATTTTCATCGTGTAATCAAAAAGACTGACAAACCTATGCTACGGTTGGTTTTTCGTAATCTTGTTTTTTTTTTTTATAAACGAAAAGAAGTTGAAGAGTTGACCCTGGTAGGAATGCTGCGTGCAAAAAGACACTGGCCAAATATCAATAGGTCCGCTTCCTATATTTTTTTAGGCATTTTGCCATTTGATTTCGAAAGGAAGTTTGGGTTTGTTCGAAATTTCGAATTATATTGAATAGTGATTGATGAATAACACTTTTCGAACTTAAGTTAGTTAGTTAGAGGTTTAAAAGTGTTCCATGAATACCACCCTTAGAGTGCGTTTAAACGCTTTTAATTTGTAATCTGAGGAAGTATTTAACCAAGTTAAGCATTCCACATTCTTGTAGTGCGGCTGAAAAATAGGTTTCTAAACGTAACAGTATAGAGTATAGGTATATGCTCATAGCGAAATTATTGATGTACATTCGTAGCGATGATAGTAATAAGAGAAAATCTTTTGATAGGGCGAGACAAGAAACATTACGATGAACATAGAATTGGTGCACACAACCATTTATTTAAAACCGGAATTAATATTGGCTCACCGTTAATCAAAATGACAATTATTACTGGAAATCTAATTCATGTAAGGTATGTAGTATATGATTTTTGGGATTATAATTGACTTTTTTGGAATACAAAATAAAGAGAAACAAAAAAAAGGGGTGATTCACGCTAATTGCATGACTTAATATGCTTGACGGAAACAAATTTATCCAACGATATAAATACTTGTGAAATTTTCGACTTCAATGTATACATATAATGTCTTTCGTAAAGATCGCGATTTGCAAATATTCACTAATCTTGAACCGGGCGGTGAATGTCTAATAGCAGTAAAAAAAAAAAAAAAAAAATTCACGCTATGAGGTTACCCCAATTAGATTATTGGATCTTGTATTCACTACTTTTTCTCATGAATCATTTTCTGTTGAAGCTTGCACTTATCCATTATCTAAAGTTGATCGTTACCACCCGCCATCATTAATAAAATTTATTATGTCTGTCCCAAGTTATCTACCTGAAACAAATGTTGTGAAACGAAATTTTTTCAAAGCTAACTATAGTGAAATAAGATCTCAATTAAGTGGTACTGACTGGACCTTTCTTAATAATATGAACATTGATGCATCTGTTGAAAGTTTTTATGAAATTTTAAATAATTTAATTTTGTCTTTTGTTCCAGTAAAGAAACAACGATATACTCAATTTCCATGTTGGTACTCGCAAACTCTAATTAAGCTTATTAAAGAAAAGAACCGATTTCATAAAAGAGTTGTAAAATTCAACCGGGATGATGATAGACAAATGTTTAAGTATTTGCGTAGATTGTGTAAGAAGGAGTTAGAACTAACGGGTGATTTTTTAAGAGGTTTAGAACTTTAAAAAAAAAAAAAAACACAAAAAATTCGAAAAAATTAATGAAATATTTATTTGAATCGATAGTTTGAAACTTACAATTTAATGTTTTAAGATAATTTCATGCAAATGTTGACCGCGGCTGCGTCTCAGGTAGCCCATCCGCTGAGTCCAATTTTGGCATACTCTTTCACACATATCGGCCGGTATCTCACGAATGAATGCATGGATGTTGGCTTCCAGTGCGTCAATCGAAGCGGGCTTGTCCCTATAGACATTAGCCTTGACATACCCCCACAAAAAATAGTCTAATGGTGTCAAATCGCACGATCTAGGCGGCCAATTGACCGGCCCGAAACGTGAAATTAACTGTTCACCAAACTCGCCTCGCAATCGCGCCATTGTTTCGCGTGCTGTGTGGCATGTGGCACCGTCTTGTTGAAACCACATATCATGCAAGTCAAGAACTTCCATTTCGGGCAAAAAAAAGTTTGTTATCATCGCTCGGTAGCGTTCACCATTGACAGTAACGCTGCGATTCGCATCATCTTTGAAGAAATATGGCCCAATAATGCCGCCGGCCCATAAACCGCACCAAACAGTGGCTTTTTCGGGATGCATTGGTAGCTGTTGCAATGCTTCTGGCTGATCTTCACTTCAAATGCGGCAATTTTGCTTATTTACGTACCCATTCAACCAAAAAGGAGCCTCATCGCTGAACACAATTTTTCGATAAAAAAGCACGCGATGAACATTTCGAACCGAGCACGAATTTTGAAAGTAAAATTCAATAATTTGCAAGCGTTGTTCATTTGTAAGACGATCCATGGTTAAATTGCAAACCAAACTGACGCTGTTTGACAGTGACACAAGGTACTAAACACACGTCAGCTGTCAAAACCAGTGTTGCCAAAACCAAACCAGCTAAAAAATCACCCGTTATATTATAAGAAGTATGTAGATAAAACTGAAAATAATCTTAAAAATAACGGGAAGTACTTTTGGTCGTATACTAAAAAACTTAGAGCGACTAATTCAATACCTGCAGTAACGACACATAATGGCATAAATCATTCCACACCATCGACCATTTGTGAAGCTTTTTCCATGTTCTTAAAAAATAACTATTCTGACCATGCAGATAACACTTTTTCATTACATGATTCTCACGAAGTGATGAGCAGTGCAATTGTGAGTTTTTCAAATATAAGTCTTAGCAACGTATCTTTATGTGATTGAAAGATTGGACACAAATAAAAATGCCGGACCTGATGGTATTCCAAATATTTTTCTCAAAGCTTGCCAAGAAGTTTTAAAAACACCGATTTGCACTTTGTTTAATAAGTCATTACAAGAAAAAGTATATTCGGAAAAATTTAAAGAAGTGTTCGTAATGTCAATTCATAAAAATGGCAGTACATCAGAAATAGCTAACAACCGTCCGGTCTGTATTTTGAATACTTTAGAATTAATTTTTGAAAAATGTATTCATCATAATTTAATGATTGAACTAAGACCTATTATCAACTCAAAACAGCATGGTTTTATTAAAGGCAGGTCAACAACATCTAACCTAGCAACAATAACGCATGATGTGGCGAGTGCTTTAAGTCGTACACTCCAAGTCGACGTCATTTATGCAGACTTTTCGAAAGCTTTTGATAGAGTTAGTCATCAAATTATTTATAGAAAGATGCAAGTAATGGGTTTTAATGCTGATTTTATCCAATGGCTTGGATCCTATCTGACGAATAAGATCACACAAAATAGTTCTAAACCAAAATGAATCACGTCCTTTTGTTCCTCCTTCTGGTGTGCCACAAGGCATAACGGACATAACATATAAATTTCAAGCTTCCATTCTAATATATGCGGATGATTTAAAAATTTATCGAGAAATTACTTGTATAAGAGATTGCATTCTACTGCAAAAAGATCTAGATACTCTAGAAACATGGTGTTCTACAAACGAGCTTTCTTTAAATACGAACAAATAATGTAGTATTATGTCTTTTTCACGTCAAAGATTTTCCGCAGTTTTTAACTATCGTATAGGTGAAACCGATTTAACCCGTGTTACTGAGCAAAAAGATCTTGGAATTGTATTTTACTCAAAGCTTTTGTTTGATGTACACTATAATCATATAACAAAAAAAGCAGCAAGAACTACAGGTTTTATTTTAAGAACAGGTAAATTCTTTCGAAAAACTGAAACCTTCACGACACTCTATAACTCGTTGGTTCGCAGTCCTCTTGAATACGCATCGACTGTATGGAGTCCAATATATGAGACGCATTCGAACAAAATCGAGAGTGTACAAAGAAAATTTACAAGAACTCTACAATACAAACTTCACCAGAACCACTTCGAATATAATGATAGGTTAAATTTATTCGGAATGGTTTCGTTATTTAAACGCAGAATTACTCTCGATGAGTTATTTCTCTGCAAAATCATTAATAATAAAATAGAATCACCAGACTTACGCAACGCAATAAGTATTTATAATCCGATTCGTATTAGCCGTCATTTTGTTACATTTTATATACCATTCTCGCGTAATAACTTACTTTTTATATCACCCTTGATAAGGATTCAAAAGTACCATAATAAAGTATTCACAACGTTTGATATTTTAAATTCTTCGAACGTAAACCCTAAAAATGTCATACAAAGAATTGTCAATGAATGTGGCTCATCTTTCATTTCCATTTTAAATTAAATCTTTCCATGTTTTGATTTTTTTAAATTAAATCTTTCTACAATTCCTTGTCTCATTTGGTCTGTTTTTGGTTTGGCTCCTGATGAAATCTCTTTTATCATTACTAATATCCAAATAATAAATTCTTTGTTTGAATTAATAATATTTCTTTTTGTATACACCTATAGTTTAAGTTTATGAATTCTTTTTTAACTTGAATTTATGAAGAATATAGCTTATAAAAGGTTTATAAAAGACGTAAGTTTATTAAAAACTGTTAGCTATTCTATACAATAAAAAAAAAATGTAATTAAAATAATTTCAGCAATGTGAAATTAAACTAAAATGTTTCAATTAATTCAATTCCAAGTAAGGCTTTCTTTTGTTTTTGAAACCATACCTTCCCTTAACAGTGACTAGGTGTATAATTGAGAGTTAAGCTTTTTTTGTATCGTATCATTACGGGAAAAAAATACGATTGAAGATTTAAATGCACTTGTTGCAACAATAAACATAATAGGGCCAGTTATACAATAATCAAAGCTTAGAAGTTGGTTCAAGAGTGGTTTAACAGTTAACCTATACCGATTTATGAATTGATGAAAGTTGATAAATGCATCAAGAGTTAAAAAAAGCGGATTTATAGTGCAGAACCACTATTATACAACGGGTTCTTAATGAAACTGTGAGTTAGTTATCTACTTAACTCATAAATTTTAAAAATTCTTCATTTCCTCACATTCCGCGAAATATAACAAAATACCAGACTTTCCATGTTAAACATTTTTGTTCAATGTTAACACTTGTATCTTAAGTCAGAATTCAAGCTATTTTTACGTGATAAAGTATTCCAAAATTATATAAACACATCTTCATCGCCAGGAATCACGTTGCACAACATCGTTTGCATTTATGTTCAATGCGCACGAAATGTGCTTTAACAAGGCACCACAATATTCGCTGAAGAGATAGATCTTTTTCTGATTTATGGTTGCCAACTAAAATTTATTTTATTTATTAACCTTGATTTCTGGCTCTAGAATGCTCTGCAAAAGAAGCAGGAAATAGGAACACTTTGTAGGTAATCTAGAAAATGTTATCAAAGTTATGATAAATACTTTTTTACTAGCTGGCCCAGCAGACGTTGTTTTATTATATGTACATTTTATGTATTTTTAAAGTTTTGAAATATAAATTAGATGTTGCCTGGATTTAAAATCTGAAAAACAAAATTTTCTTGGAGGCTGCAATGTAGGTAGATACGTGAAAACGTAAATTTCGTAGGAAAAGTATTTGAAACATATTCTGGGTCTAGACGACAACAGCGCCAAATACAAGGTCAACCTACCCTACATCTTAGAAATATTTAAGTTACCCTATAAGTACACCCAAAAAAGGCATCAAATATAAATATATACTAAAATATAAAATGCAAATAATATAAAAATCTCTTAAAGTGAAACATAATAGCTTTGTTCGCTTACGATAATCAAACACAAAAAGCGTTAATGTAATATGAGAGATGAACGAAAGAAAATAACAGCTGTTCTAATCTCTCGTTCATTTATTTTCAAGTTTTGACCCAGTGAAATTTCATCTGGTAAAAACTTGAACTCTGTCAAAAGCGAATGACGTAAGCATTTTTTGTTGCAGATGACCCTTACCGGGAAGAGCTAACCAATCAAAAAATTCGAATTAGACGTTTCTTAAGCATTAACACAGAAAGTGTTCGCTTACTTTTCGGTAAATGAGAGAGATTTTTCTGTCATTTGAGAAAATTTGACAGTTTTCATTTTTTGGCACAAAAAGAACCCAAACAAAGCTAAGAACCCAAACAAACAAAGTTAAGTTTCGTTCAACCTCGCGTAAATACGAATGTGAGCGTTTGACTTAGAAGAAAGTTTGACAGCTATGTAAGAAGTGTCTGTTCACTGTACTGGAGTCTCGAATTACATAATAAATTTTGATGTAGACACTATCCACAAAACCGGACGTACTTTAAATTGGTTGACTAAAAAGCAGGCTTGTTGAGATCTATTTTACGTCAGGGGTGCTATACTCACCTAAAATGTGACATGGTGAAACTGGTCACTGCCTGGATACTCAAATTGAGATTTCTTTAAAATAACTGACAGATAGTAACGACTGCTAAATTGCTTCGTTGCGTTTGTTTAAAAACGTATTTCGTATGACTTTTACAAATAGACCTGAAGTGTACCTATCGTGTTTTGCTTGCTAAAGTTACTCATGTAAGAAACTTCTGAAAAAATTAATAATGTTAACGGATCTGTCAGTCTTTTACAGTAAATTTTATCAACTAACGTAAGCTGTAAGTTGAAAGAGAAACTTACAAGTGTAAATGTGTTTTTTTGGCACTTACTGAAATTTCAAAGCTGAATATCCGGCATTGATAAGTTTACAACTTACGGGAAGCATTTCTTATTGTACGCTTATCTATAGTGTAAACCTAACTGTAAGTTACTTTTGTAAGACTTATGTGTGTGGTAAGTAAAATTTACAAGTGTAATCATAGCCTAAGAGGAATAACTCAACCAATCATATCAAATGAAAAACAAAATATATAATATGTCCAATAGTGGCAACCATTTCAAATACATAAACTTGGGGCTCTGCTTTCAAAATAATCACAGGTTCTAAACATGTTTTATGAATTAAGTTAAGTCTTACCTTTTTCCCGTTACCCTGATCCAGAGCGTTGTTCTTTGCGGCGGCGTTGGTGGAGCTGGAGCCTCCTGCTTTGGGGCCCGTATAATAGTATAGGTTTGGTGGCAGCTTAATGATGAACATGTGTGAATCATCGGGCGAAGCGTGACGGCGTGACTCCACGGCCAGACGTTTCCGGTTGTGGCTGTTTGGGGCGCGAACCTTTGCCAGTCCTAATTTGCTATTTGGGGGGAAAAGAAGAGGACGCACGAAAACGCATGTGTGAAATTAAAGCAGACCATCACCGCATCGGAGCGCAATTGAGTTGCAAGAAAATGCAAAAACAAAATGCGCAGACTTTTATGTGCGAAAAATGCTGACTAACTTACTTAAGCAATTTTTTATTCAGTATGTGCGGACTTTTATCGGATTTGATGGACTTCCTGGGCATGGTAGCTGGCCAAGAGTTGGTCGCTTTGAGTTGGTCGCTTTCAAGAGACGATGGTAATAAACTTGTTTTACTGACGTTATCGTTGGTTAATCCATATGCAAGTACGTTGGCCGAGACAAGGTAGTATATGCTGAAGGAAGAAAAAAAAAAAATTAATGTTTATGTTGATTGAAATTTGTTCAATTTGTTGGTAATTAGAAATAAACAAGTTGGTTAAGGATGATGAAGTCTTAATTGGTTCTATTAATATTGACTGATGTAACAGTACCTAGTGAGGGTAAGAAGCTTAAATCATTATCTGGCAACAAAGTATCTTCCATATTCATAATATTTGAAGATTATGTCGATACGTTTCAATTTACAATATTTTATCGGTACATTTTGGAATAAGCTCCTTAAGTTCTGGAAGATATACTTTGTGTTAAGGAAGAAGGAGAGTTTTTTAATGGCCTTTCTTATGCATCCTCTCGTTAAGCTCAATCTCCTAAACTACTCTCGTTTTACTCACAAGATATATACTGGCCCTCAAAGCTCTGATACTGTCCCGAATTGTATGTTTATTGTGTTCTATTCTTGAGTTGATAATATGAAAGATATTTCATGATTGTATTAAATACAAAAATGAACCGATTGTTTCAGGGAAAATAGGTAAATTAAATTAATTTTGATAAGCGAATCCAAAAAACTACAGTTCCTATCGGAGATCAAAGTATTTTGGTCATATACACCAATCTTCTTTACTTCCACCATATAGGTAGGTACATCCCTTTATATGTTTCTTAATATAAACCAAATGGACACATAAAAACAAATCTGAAAGAAATTTTTATGAGCGCAAAACAAAAATAGCATTTGCCGTTGACTTCAATATAGGGAACCACTTACCATTCGTTCTGGAAATCAATGGAACAAGCAACAAAGCTTCTGTTTCACAAGTTTTGCAAAATAAAAATTTCATCGACTGTAAAAATGTCGATTGATGTTTGATCGACAAAAAAAAGTTGTCAGTTTAAAATCGACTATGAAAATGTCGATTTTAAAAGTGTCGTTAAAAATATCGACTTTTATACTGATTAAAAGATGTAGTTAGTTATTTTGATTGCATTTATTTTTAAATCATAGAAGTACGCAAAAATTGATCGATTTTATAAGAGTCGACATTTTGATTAGTATGTATTTTTAGACACTGACGATCGATTTTTTTGAGTAGACATTTTTAAAATCTGCAAATCGTACCCAACCTGTTTTGAAAATGTCAAATTGGTGTGCGCAGACCGATCTGCGGTAAAAAAGGAATTTTACTCGTTCCTTCTAAACATCGCTCACTTTGCCGGGCTTCAACAATATATCACATGTTGTGTCGACTGTCGACATTACCAAAACTTTCGGCATGCTGCATGCGATTAGATACTTCCCGTAGAAATGTGTTCCTCAGTAAAATATATTTTATCTACTTGTACTTATACATATTTCCAAATTATTATTATTCGATTCCTATTTCCTATGACTAAGATATTTCAAATAATTAAATACAAGCGCTCCGCGAAATTAGATCCCATGAAATAAGGCCTCAAAATAAAAAAAAGGCCCCAACGTTTTTTGGATTTATCTGGAAAAATTAAATAAAACCCCAATTGAATAATTATGTTGCATTTATTACAAACCATTAATTTGCTTGCTTAAAAGACAACATGACAATATCTGCCCGCAAATACTTCCAAGTAACGCAAATATTTTCATCAACGGATGGGCTGATTTCCGATTACAACAGCCCGAGTAGCACAGACGGGTTTTGATTTGGTAGATATAATCCTAGTGAAACAATCAAGTTGTTGTCCAAGTATTTTAGGAACATATCCTGATACAATTTTGCAACCCAAATAGCCGCATTTACCCTCTTTATTTGCAACAAATTTGTGGTAATTGGGTTTTATACAGGTTGAACTTTGTCCCTTTTCGGTTGTATTTATGTTGTTTGAACTATATAATGTTGCATGTAACTAAAATTAACAAGTCAGAAACTATAGTTGAACCTGATGATGAGCTCTACTAATGTTGTTGAAATGTTTATTCAAGGATATTTCTGTGCATTTACCATGACTAAAACGAGAAACTAAAGTTTCTAATAAATTACAATAGCCTGAAAAATGTTTCTCTGAAGTTTCTTTTACTGTCACTCTATTTATTTATTTTATTATATGTTATAATTATAATAAAAAACATGTTTCCAAAAACTTTTTAAAAGTTACTGAAAAGTTATTATTTACATTCTTTTAAAATGTTTATACCTTTACGATGTTATAAAAAAGATACATTTCAAAGTATTATTAATAAAAACTACGTCTAATATTGTGATTTAAAATTGTTTTTTTATTTATAAATGAATAGAAAATCTTAAACGAACACTATTTTTATCATAAATATTGACGTTTCACCTCCAGAAAAATCACGCGCCACCCAAAAAACTAAATTAGTTGAAAACTTGAAAAAATGTATTTACGTTCATGTTTGGTCTTAGGCAATATAGTTTCAAATACATTATTGATTCACAATGGGAAATACTAGCTGTATTTATTTATTTCCATGGAAATTATTTTCTGTGGAGAAATTGATAAGAATAAGATAAATATGAGTTTGAAAATTTCGCAAATAAAATTAAATTCTTAAAATGTGTCATTAAATGGTGGACAATAGGCGCTTGTTACAGGAAACACCAATAAAACATAAAGCTTCAACAATAGTATAGTACAAACTGCATGGTAATGAAATACTCTTTTCAAGCCAGAGTTACCGCTGTTCATTTTTTGTTTATATTCTTAAAACCATACAAATCTAAATTTTAAGCTTTTAATTCTATAGCGAGTTTTATTCAAATTTGGAAAATTTGCTATCAAATTCGAGAATTGCTCTTTTCAATGAAACTTGTTTTCATGACTGACAAGCAAACACATTATTTTGACATGACACGCAAAAATACCAGATATGCATAGTTTCAAAACATTCAACGAAGCGAATAAAAACTCCACCAAGTTTATAAAATTCAAATTATTAAGTTCTTCGTTCATTATTTGCACAGACTGGCACAACTTCACAACAAACGACAAAAAATAACAAAATATTTCGCATTTGACGTTTGACAAAAAAGACGATTTTGTGTATTTAGATCAAATCTCCCAACCCATCAGAGATCGAATCCTATACGTACTGAGATTTGATCTAGATTTGCTCTTTTTTTTGCAATGAAACTTGCAAAGTTGAAAAAGATCAAATATTTTGACAAAAAGTGCAAATCCTTTCTTGAATGAAACTCGCTATTATTACTATTATAACGTAGAACGTTCTTTTTAAAAACAAAACCATTAAATGTCAAATTCTTCAAAAAATAGCCATAATCGAATAAAAAACCTCTAAAAACATAAAATTTTGTTGCCTTTTTTAAATGCTTCATTAAAGATCGATTTAAAGGCAACCTTTTGACATTTGGAAATAAATATTCTTTAAACGTCAAAATATGGATTGTCTTCAATACGTCAAGCCGTCATATGTCAAATTCCATCAAAGGATGGCTCCGATTAGAATGGATTAAAAAACCTCTAAAAAGTTAATTTTTTTCGAATTTCTTAAATGCTACGTAAGAGATCGATTTATAGGCAGTGTTTTGACACTTGCAACAAAATATTCATGAAACGTCAAAATATGATTTGTCTTCTACACGTCAAACCGTAAAATGTCAAATTCCATCAAAGGATGGCTCCAATCGCGATTGATTAATGGTGATTTTTATTGGTAATCCTAGATTTTAATGTCAAATGTTTGATTTTTAAACGAGCTTGATTTTTTTTGTAATTGTGTGTGTGTCAAAATGACACGGTCACAAAAGAATTGAATTCTCGCAATGCTAAAAAAGTCTGCTGTTCGAGAAATGTCAAAAAGTATTGTGGTATGCGTTAAATCTCAAAAGGAAATGAGATTTAATATATTGATCTAAGATAAAAAAAAAATTGATTTGTTGACCAAAGGAAATTAAAATTAAGCTGTCAGATCAAAATACATCGATCTTAGATCAACAAATATTGATCAAACGTGACCAATAAAAATCGCCATAAGAAACCTCTAAATTTTTTTTTTTTCGAATTTCTTAAAAGCTACATTAGTGATCTATTCATAGGCAGTGCGTTGACATTTGCAACAAAATATTCATGAAACGTCAAAATATGGTTTGTCTTCTATACGTCAAACCGTAAAATGTCAAATTCCATCAATCAAAGGATGGCTCCAATCGCGATGGATTAAGAAACCTCTAAAAAGTTAATTTTTTTCGAATTTCTTAAATTTCTTATAGGCAGTGCGTTGACATTTGCAACAAAATATTCATGAAACGTCAAAATATGGATTGTCTTCTATATGTTTCAAGTTTCGAATGGCAAATAGAAATCTACAGTTTTTGTGTTCTTACGTGTAGAAATGCACCACTTAACGAGTGGCAACTCTACCCCATAGTAATTTTTCTTTTAGTTTCTGAATGTGTTTTTTTCATTCATGGTTTATTTAAATAAACATATTAAAAGTACCTCAAAAACGTTATTATAACTCATCATAAAACTTGTTACATCCCTGTGCCCTGTAATGCAATGTCAACGTTATTGTAACTTCTTCCCAACTTAAATTGATTTCGATTTAAGTTTTTCATAACAATGTTACAGTTATTTCATGGAAGAGTTGCAAGAAAGTGATTTATTCGGTTTCTTGTCTTGTTATTGTCGGGTTAGTTTTGCAAAAAAAAAAAAAAATGCCGTATTTAGTGTTGGAAGCCAAAAAAAGAGAGACCAAATTTGGAAAAGAGTTCAGTTTTGCTCCAAATGGTTGGATAGATCAAGCAAATGCGATCGTTTACTGGCCAAGGTCGGGACTAATATCAAAACGACAACATGAGGAATTTTCCGTTTTTGAAACAGATTGGATTCCACAACCAACTAACACAACACTCATCAACTTTATAACTAAAGTTAATGTCTGTCAAAGTTTCAATTCAGCATAAATATCCAAAGCTATAGAAACTTAACTGTAACATCACTTGAATCTTGTATAATGTTGCAATTTGGTTCAAGTACAAACAAAACATTGTTTTCTATCAATTCCAGTACTGTGGTTACATATATGTTTTAATCTCATCGCAGCCTTTGTTTTAAATTTGCAAATAACAAACATAAGAAACCAAAACATAACAAAGCTTCCACCCATACAAAATATATAGGCAGTTTAGTTATATTCTAGTTTCACTGATGTATGTTCAAACATTTTGTTTGTTGTATTCCTGTTATGCCTAATATAGCGAAATAACAAGCATGACAGAAACATATTTATAGTTTCATCCTTGTTTTAACTATTGAGTAATAACAAGATGTTGAAATATAATATGAAAATACTATTAGCAGATTTTTTATGAATACAGCTTTCAAAATAAGAAAACGAACTCGTATTTTAACTTTTTTTAAATTTTTTTTTTAAAGTTATTAAGGAATCATATTTTCCGGTTCATATATTTGTTCTGCTATTTTAATTATTATCCTTGTTAATAGAGCACACTATGAAGAAAATGTTATATGTTAATTGTATTTCATTTTACATAAACATCTTAGGTGGAATAATGTTACAAAAATGTTTTTGGTATTTGTTTATCCCTATTTAGTTATGAATTGTATATAAGTTACAGAAAAGTTATAGCAGATTGCTGCAAAAAAGTTATTTTAACATTTGAGTCACAGGTAAAAAAACAGATATTCAATAAAAGTAACTGTAGCTTTCTATCAACTTTCAAATTTTTGACTTGTATATAACTATTTAACAATAATTTAATTTTTTGTGAAACATGCTAAAACTTTTATGAAACAGATTTGTAGCATTTCAGTTGACAAAGTCGCAAATTTTTTTCAATGAACAAATGTAAAACTGAGTAACAACCCATGGTGTTGCAGACTACACTAATAAAACAGAAATACAACCAAATTCTTGTTATAAATCGAATTCTGTGCTACTCGGGAGGGCTTTCATTTTCTTCATTACTGTCCTCCTCACAGGATTGTCAACACTAAAAATGTATTCTTATGGAAGAAACTTTTTTGTTATTCGCTGTTGGTTTTCAACACGATCTTAACATTGAAAGAATAAGTAAGTAACAGAATTTATAATTAATCCTACTAATATAATATGCAAGATATTTGTTATTAAAACTCCGCACTTGTTAAAACACTACGATATTCTTATTTAAACAGAGCGACCATTTGTCTTCAAAATTTTACATAATTTTTGTGAAAGACAATTTTATTTTCATGTAAATTATGAAAATTGAAATAAGGCCCCAAAGAATCAGAAAACAAAATTTTTAATGAAAATAGAGTTTGGGTTTTATTGTTATCAAAATAAACGTACCTACATTATATAATTTTTTTCATTTTGTATTTTTACTGAAAATATACCTCATTCTGATTGAAACTTTTCTTTAAATCCACTTTTAATAAAGAGTGTTATTTTAGTGGTGTGGTTATCAATCTTGCAATATACTTTTTTCGGAGCTAAATTCGTGGCCATAACATTAAATTATATGCATTTTATTTCTTCGTGAAAACCACACGTCTAAAAAAACACCCTTTATCACAATAATTGAAACAACTACGGGCCTTATCTATTATTCTTAATACACTCAGTTATTTATGCGATTCTTGTAGTTTGCTCTTTGCTTCATTGCCTGAACACAATGGTGAAGTTGTAGCTACAGCTGCAGCTGAAGGTGGTTTTGCTTGTACTTCTTTTTGCACTATTACTACATTTTTAACTCTACCTAGTCTTGCTATATGTAGGTAAGATGACGAAGTTTTATCTATTGTGTTCAGTCAGTTAATCGAGTTAAGGTATAGAATTATCTATTACTATTTCTGTATAAAAATAAAAATCAATATCAATACATATAACTCATCAAAGTTAAAATGTAGTAACTTCAGGCAAGAAAAACTTCCCCTTAATTTACATTGATCATTGACCCTAATATATGTATGCACTACTTGTGTTTGTAGGCATGCAGGGTACAGGTATAAGACCGTATTATTTTTGGATTAAAGTCTTCTTCATTTTATACGAAGCAAGCTTATTGAGAACGCTTTATAAATCATAAGCCAGAATGTGATACCCGGCGGCAAAGCACAATAACCCTTAGATATACAAAAGACATGCCTCCAGTCATCGTTTTAATTAATTTTATTAATCACAGTCAATATTTTTCTTAAGAACTCCCTTTAATATTACCACACTTTAACTGCTTTGTCTAATAATTATTATAACCTGGCCTTTGGTCAAATTCAACATAATCGATATCGCAATCAACATAGGTAATATCTGGTTTTGTAAAAGTTTTTCACTAAATTTACTCGTGCTATAGTAACTGTACCAACATAATATAAGTAGGTATATACTATATTGTTATAGAGTTCTGTCTGGATACATTTTCTTCATACTTGGTACACAGCATTTTTACAACGTTCTACAAAGTTTCTTTTTTTTTTTTGTAATTGAAATTCTAGCTGCCATATATGAATTTTAATGAAAAACTCATTTTCCTCAAAAACGGCTCATACGATTGTGATAAAACTTTCTGAGTGGTGTTTTTTCATGTAAAGCTTTGGCTGAAAAAGATTTTTCATGAAAATTCTTATAACGGGACCTCCTAAGGGCCGCTTTTTTCAAAACGGATTTTCTCGTAAGCCACATGACGGAATTCGATGAAAGTTTTGGAAGCCCCGCTTTACACACAAAATAATGCTGTTTCTTGAAATCATCAAAATAAAAAGTTTTTTAAAGTTAGTGATTTTTTTTTTTAATTTTGGATTATTTCAAAAATGGTTCGTTCAATTACTTTTTAATTTTATTTCCCTGATAGGTAACAATTTTACTTCTAGAATTTTGAATCGTCAAAAACAAAACAAAAATTGAATATGTTGTAATGTAAACATTTTTTCTTAACTAGTGGAAGGATTTTCAATTTTTTTTTTAAACAATGAAAGTAATTCGATGGCTTACATCATTTTTAAACTAGGGATTTTATTTCCTACCGTTTTTTTCCCATCTATTTCTTTTATCTCAAGCAGCAATACTGTCACACATTAGAGTAAGTTCGTGTGACCCACCCGTGCACATTATCATGGTGTTGTTTTTGAGATTCCAATCTCTTGTCTTGTACCTAATTTCCCAAAGCCAATATTAAAACCAAAGGTCTTTAAGCAGCCTTACTTTTGTTGTGTTTTAAATGAATTCAAGTTCAAGTTAAGTAAATATGTATAATAAAAGTTAAGAAAGTGTAATAATAAAATCATTAATCCATAATGTTTACATAATCACAAAGCTTATTTGCATAATTTTTGTTAGAAGTGTTTAAGTTAAAATTAACTATTTTTCATAAAAGCCGGGCTCAGCTTAATTTATTCTCACCGAAAAAAAGCAGACGAGGTGGCCGAGTGGTTAAGTTTAATCCATCAAGCTGACACAATTATAACGTATTTCAAAGCTGGTTCTATCATACAAATATGTATGTCTCCGATTGGATCTTCATTACAAATTCTTGAATACATTAAATTATCGTAAGCTTCTCTGGAAAGGTTCTAACGTGGTCTCCTAGAATAATTTCATGTGTGGTGTATCGTATCTATACATAACGGATGAGTCTTAAGTGCAATACCTTTAACCTAGTTTTCTGCTCGCGAATTTAATTACAGTTATTACCTATTCTATGTTGTAAGGAGCGCATTACTTTTATAATGCTTGAGGCACAACAAGTCTTCGATTCGAAATGCCTGTCACCGAGACCGCGTACTCGTTTCGTTGTGTCGGAGAATGTTGTCGTTTTTCTTGAAAATAAGAACAGGCGTGCAGAAATTTAATTAGATCGGGATTTTTGAATCGCAAAACGAGAATGAGAAAGATTAAATTTTAAATATTAAGCTACTTATGAAATGAATAATTAATCTGGAATTGTAATAAGGAAGTAGGTTGCTTGACTGATGAGATAAAAGTACCTACTTGTATAGTGTTGGCTTTACTACGCACAATTTGAGTCTCAAATAGGGAAGCATTGGTTCTACAAAAGGAACGTTTCTATTTTCTACAGTAATTCCTGGGGAAAAGTATAACATTTTCGTAGCTCAAAAACAAACTTGTTTAATGTAAGCGAGCTGCAATGATTATGATAAGAAAAATAAAGTGTACCTACATGCAACTCTGCTTGCCCCCTTTGCCCGCCCCCTAGTTACGCCACTGGTGTCTGGTGAGATCTATCACTAGTGGACCTATTGATTCTTCTTAATTTTATGGCTTATCACAGATTTCATGACCTTGAAAAGAAGGGAAGTAAGTGCAATTTATTGGTCGGTGTCGGTAGGAAGAGGGGGTGATGTAACGACTTTTTTAGGTATGGTCAGGACAAATGAGATCTTTTAGTAATTTTGCAAATGAACGAGTGCGAAAGGATATTTTTTATTTAAGCTCTTAAGAATATGTCACTTTGTGGTAGTTTCGAGCTCGCAGCAAACAGTGCTGTGAATAAATCAGCTTGCGCTTGTGAGCTGACCACAGTCGCACAGGAATGTCATTGTCAACATGCGGCGGAACCTCTTAGACGTAGGGGAGTTTCGTATGCTTTTTATATGACCAACAAATTTAACCACCTTTGTGACATTTCAGAATTGATTCCCTAAATTTTTTTCATACAATTTTTTTTTTAATTTGGGCATTACAAGTCTTTCTTGAATTTATTTCGGTTTACCTTAGGAGGGTTGGCTTTGTAACGTCTGTAATCATATTATATATTAGGAATGATGACACCCTCTAGAGATTATACATATACATACTGCTTAAGACGGATGGCACAAATGTGCAATACCTTGGCCTTTCCAATTATTCCCTCTCAGTGCGAGTGCACCAGTATCTCCTTTTATCTCTCCTTTCCAAACATCTTACACGCTCTTTACTTTATACGTTAAATTATGACAACGGTATCATTAACCTCTAAAGTACACGCTTCGGCCTTTTTATTCACAAAAAAGCCAATAATTATTGTTGCATCACTCACACTCTAAATTATCTGTCGGCCCTAAGAGTATGAAAGCGAAATTTCAAAAACAAGACAATCACAATTTTATAACCCTTAAGCTTCCGTAAGATAACCCAAGTTTCGTTTTAGTCCATGTCTTTTTTTTATATGATGCGGAGCTATTGCTATTGCAACTAAAAAACCGGAAACTGATTTTTCGAAATCCCTATGGTTTCCGGTTCGTCTGTGATGGATTTGAATCATAAAAAATACCTTCTTTTCAACTATTTATAGCAAAAGTTCGACTTCCAGTGAACATTGGAACCTACACAAATACGCCAATATAGAACACGTATAGGTAGGTAACTTATCAAGAACTGTAATAAAACTAAGCGTTTGGAACGAACTGTTGGATACCCTATTGCCTTTTTTATGTGTACGCGTTCTCTAGCGCAATAAAAAAGACGTGTGCAACGCCCAAAGTTGAGACTTATTATTGCCAAGGCGCAACTATTATGAGATTAAGGACATTCAATTTCAGACTTGCAACTGGATTTAAAAAAAAAAAAAATAGCTTGCATTTTAAAAAATTAGATTTTGCATGGAAACAGCAATTATGGGTGATTTAACAATTCTCGGAACAAGAAAATCAAACCGATATGTTCATCTCCTTACTTCAAAACTGCGACCGATAGTTATAAAAAATACAAACATTAATTTATACTAAGACTTTTAACGAAAAAGCCCCTTGAAAGTGGGCGTGTCGTATAAATTTGTAAACAAAATAAAAGCACTATCTGAGCACTGAGCTTTGATCTTTTGTCAATTTTTAGGGATATGTGTAAAACTAGAGCTTAATCGAGTAGTTTCTTAACGATCTTACCCGAATAAAGTTATTTTATAAAAATCAAGCCCTTATAAAGTGGGCGTATTGAAAAAATTACACAAAAAAAAAAAAAATTAAGAGATATTTTTCATATACATACCTTACAAAATAAAAAAATTGTTACAATTGAATATTCAAAATTCAAACATTTCTTTTCATACATCTCTTCTTAGTTTCGACTAAGAGATGCGCTAATTTGGGCTTAAGGTTTTATTATAAGGTTTCATTATAAGTACCATTTTTTTGGCAAAAATAAGTTTTTCATAGTTCATAACAAAAAGTGGGCATCAACCACACCCAAAATCAATTTTTTTGTTTTCATACACAAGATGTTTACGTATACCTACAACTAATACCCACACAATTGAGGAATTTTTTGCTCCAATATAAGCATCGTTATTTTATAAAAATAATATTGATGGTTTTGTATGAAAAGTGGGTGTCAACCACTCCCAAACTGAATTATTTTGCTTTAATTCAGAAAAAATGTTTTTATCGTTTGCGAAATTAAAAAGTTGTGCTTTGATCGTAACTGTACAAACACACACAATTTTGCCAAATAAAGGTTGTTGAACAAAATGGCGACTGAGGGCTTGTTTGTGAATGGATTTCACCGGTTTCAGAACTTATAGCTTGAACCAAAGATTATAATACCAAATTTCAGCTTTCTATAGCTCGAAAATTGCGACCTCTAGAGAGTACATACAGACGGACGGCCTGACATGGCTAAATAGACTAGACTAGTCTGTCCACTTCCGATTGATTCTGAGTCAGAATGTATGGAAGTACCTACTTTTCAATACTTAACGACATTATTTCTCTATGTTACATACTCCACACCAAAAACAATATACCCATTCGATAGAATAAGGGTATAAAAAGAAGCACATTTTCTCCTATTAAAATTAAATAATCCGAAAACAATAAAACCACTATCACGCACATGTTGAATAAAGCATATTGTAATGAGTGACAATGACAACAATATTGTGTCCATGTCTCTCAACCTTTTTTCACTTTCATGACGAGCCAGAGCCCAGAGCCACAAATAAATAATTGAATAACTTCAAAATGCACTTTCTCTTCGTGCATTTAATTGCGAGGCCGATTGAGAACCCTTTCCTCGAATGTCTGGTCCGTCCACACTTCCGATTTTCCATATACATAGGTACATTGTCGTGTTTGCCAATCAAAACTCTACCATGGTTTGTTGTGGGCATATGGGATGAAAGCTGAATTCTGGATGGGATATTATGAGCGTATGGCAGAAATCAAAACAACATAAGGATTTAATTTAAATTCTTGTCAACAACAACAAAACAACAACCACTTGTTTAAATACAAAAATTTAAGAAGGGTAACCTTCAACACAAAGGACCAAAGCAGTCACGCTAAGAGGTCCAATACAAAACCCACCCGCGCACAATGCAAGACGACGGAACACGGAATACAAGGTATATATCCCAAAACAAAGAACTCTACAAAGGACATTCCCCGCAAACAGAGAAAACAAATATCTTGCAAGCCGATGAAATACTTAAAATTCCGCTCTGACATGACAGAAAAGGAATAAAGGGAGAAACTTTGAAAATTTATTTTGGCAAACGGACAAAATCAATATCCGCCGACACCGACTCTGGCTGGCTATATACAGCAATACGACTCCACGTGCTCGTGTGATGTACCTACCTTCCATTCCTACTTCATATATGCAGTTGTCTGCCTTTATATCTAAATTAAATCTCTGGTCGCATTGACTTGCACGCTTTACCATCCAACATCCGGCAATGGGACAGAAGAATAAAACAAAAAGTGAGTGATTGTCCATCCGTCCGTCTGATTTTGCTGGCGAACGAAACGCAGCGCCGTATTTATAGATGGGTTCTGGGTACATTCATATTGCCAAAACAACCCCCGGGTTATGTGTGGCCAGGAATAAAAGGAATACCTTTTAGCGGAGTGTGCACAGTGCAATGCATACAAAAGATCCGACTTGAATCTTCTCGCGCTGAAATATTGCAAAGTCAGGCTGGGCCGCAAGTTTAACGGACAATTCTAGGGCGCCTGTTGGTATTCATTTAATAGTACATACTTAATAGTGAATAATTTGATGAATGATGAATGATAGGATTTCAGGAAAATTAGTCGCCCCTAACCTAGACCTAACATTTTTCGGCTTAACCATATTGAATGTCAAATCTAGGGTGGACAATATTAGTGCACTTTGCATGTCTTTAAAACAGAAAAATGTTTTCCATACGTGACACTATGGTGGACAGATCTTTTTCTGATAGCTTATGACAGAATCGTTAAGTCGCTGAAATACAAAATTGATTTGTTTTAAAATTCATATTGCTTTTGACAATTATTGACGATCCCGATAAGATGCAGCCCTACTGAACCAAAGTCGCTACCGCTATACGTACATTCGAAGAGGTCATTGCTTTCGCAACGTGACCCTGAATAATCTCCAATAAGAAGAAGTTATCTATCATGTTTATGTGACGATTGTGCTCCGAGGAGCAATCCAAGCCAGGTGTACCTAAACAGATAAATGCCATGACTTGTTCTTATAGTAAAGTCTTACAGTCTAAGAGCCAATGACATAATGAATCAAGTCATTCATATAATGTTGTTAAGCATTTTAATAGAAAGCCTTTGAGGATTTAGAAAAGAAAAAGTTTGTCTGGCAGCTTTTCTGTGTGACGAACATGGGGTAAATTCGACACAAAATATGACAAAATTAAAAAAAATTAATTCATTCGGGTACTTTTGTAATAGAGCGGGTAGGATCTGTTAAGACAAGAAAAAAAATCGTATGGGAGGGGGGGGTCTGTTCCCCTTCGTTCAGCCGGGAGAGGCAATTTTCTGGAAAAATTACTTAAATTGAAAAAAAAAACATTTCAAAAATAACAGCAACTCCTACAATGCCATGCTACCTTTTTGTAAAGCCAAAAATATCTTCCCTTATCGTATCTTTAAATAAAGTTAATCTAGACAATATTTTTGGAAAAATTAGTTTTCAAACTTAAAATTTTGAAAAAAAAATTGAAAACAAAAATTCAAACTCAAAATTTTGAAAAAAAAAATTAATAAAAATGTTCAAACTAATTTTTTTTCAAAATTTTGCATAAGTACCTTTTTTCGTTGTCAAAATCTGATGCTCTTATTAGTTTTCAGTTCAAAAACAAAAACACGAAAAAAAATTGGCTAAATGATCACCTGTGCCATCTCGTAAGGCTAGATTTTCTGGTTTTTGTTAAGTAGGTTTGGTTATTTTTGAATAGCTTGGCAACAAAAACTCTTAGTGCCATACGGTTTTCACTGTTGAACTCAAAACAAATAAAAGCATTGAATTTTCATAATAACATAAATACTTAATAACGTAACATTTTGAAATTTTTTTTTTGAAAATTTGTTTAAACTTTTTTTTTCAAAATTTTGAGTTTAAAATATTTTTGTTAATTTTTTTTTTTTTTTTTCAAAATTTTGAGTTTAAAACAAAAAATATTTTGAAAACGGTTCACTAAAAGAAAAAAAACACTATAAAAGAAAAGGTTTCTGACTTTACAAAAAGGTATATCATGCTATTGTCGGATTTACCGTTATTTTTTAATAATTTTTTTTCCAATTTAAGTAAACTTTTTATAAAATTGACGATCCTAAACGGAGGGGAATACACCTCCCCCCTCCCATATGATTTTTTTCTTGTCGACCCAACCTACATGCGCTAGCTTTTTGTAACACCTTATACCAATCAGCCTGTCCCTATGTGTACTTACAAATTAGACCAGGGTCGATAATTTTTGATAATAGTAAGATATAAGATAAAACACATTGGAACAAATTTAACAAAAATGGAAGGAAAAAATTACTGGCGATTTGAGATCGAGAAGTAGATGGGGTGCATGGTAAAAATCCGACACTTTTTTTAATCATTTGTATAATTATTAGCTATTTAAAAAAATTACATTTTTTAATTTTTTACTTGGATTCTTACTTATTTCGAGTTATTTAGTAGGTATGTAAAATTTAACAAATTGCTCCAAATTTTACTAATGATTAATACAAATTTCGGATTCAATTTTTGTTGTTGTTTTTTTTTTCATTTTCTGGAAATATTTTGTTTTTGCACAATCAGAAAGTAGATATATATGTATATCAACGAGAGACGTGAGAATTTCCGATTGAAAATTAGGGTGCTTTTTCGATATTAAGTCAAAATAAGGTGAAAAAATATTTTTTTTAAATCCAAAAAAGTTGTGGATCATTTTTATACCTAAAACTTTGCCAAATTTATTTTAATTAATAGAACTTGTAGTTTTGCCGGAAATCGAGTTAAACCGTTTTTTGCCCTTAACCCCCTCCCCTCCTCCTTGTCGACCTCAGATCGCCCGTAGTTTATTTCTCCTTCATTTTTGTTATATTTTCTTCCTTTTCCAATTGGTTTCATCCTAAAATAGTTTTTTTTTTTCATTTTTCACCATTTTCAAAGGCTTCAGTCCTGTGGTCTAATTTGCAATTTAAGGACAAAGGTTTTATAAAAATCGTTCTACAAGTTACCGCTAGTAAAGACTTAACTGTGCAAAATCGAAATAAAGAAGTGTGTAAACAAGCACCTTAAATGCCGCCCGAAACCATACAACCTGTCAAAATCCGTCTCCGAATCGAAAATTCTTCAGAATAAAAAAAAATTATCAAACCTCCCTGTCCATCAAATTTGCCGCAAGGGAATAATGTTTTCTGTTTTTGTTTCAATATATTTTTTTTTTATTCTTGGTTCATGGATGTCAACTTCACATCATGACACTAATTCATTCATAATTCAGCTAAAGTACATAAATGCCTGCACTCTACTCTCCAGTCAACGAATCCGTGTTAAAACAAAGATGAAAAATGTCACAAAGAATAAAATATAAAAAGTAACTCAATTCAAACGAACCTCATAAGATACATCCTCAGGAAATGCATTGTGTTGCGCGTTGTTCTCACACTTCGTGGTAATTTTTATTTAATTTTTTTTTTTTTTTTTTCAAAATAAGAAACGTAACGTTGAACCGAACAATTATCCAAAGAATGTACTTCTTGCAAGTATACTTCAGCTGTTAGTTGCAGTTGCAGTTTTAAACAAAATAATATATTTCTTTTTCCACCCACACTCCACTACTTGAAAAGGGGATAAATAATTACGTTTCACTTAAAAGTGATTATCCAGTCCAGAACTGGGGACTGAGTAATCAATATCCACGATATCACTTAAATCAACTACGTTACTCGTATGGAACACTTCCTTGTAATATATTTGAATATACGGACAATGTCACCAGAAAATAAAGTCACGTTAACCCAGAATCGTCTTGTACTACAACACCACCGCTATTATATGGCTATATGAGCCCCCCGTGACGAAGACGATGCAGATAACGAGATACTCCTCAAGAATGTTCTTTAAAACGGTTTTTTCTTCGTTTCGCTTCGGTTTCAATTTCAGCTACAGCTCTCAGACTTCCGAAGAAGAAGGGAAATCGACTACGCCTTTCTTGCAGTTCACTAACTAGAACCGAATAAGCCAACCAAACCAATAATCAACGTTAGATACAATTTGTATTTCCTAGATATAGTTTTTTTTAAATTTTTTTATTTGTGTCTACTACTATTGTATGGCTACGAGATACTACAGCGAAGTTCTATAATAAAATTCGCAGTGAGACTATACGAAGCTTACGACCAGTGTTCTAACACGTACGTTCCAGATAAAATCTCGTCGAAGACTGACTCTGGCATGACTGTTGCCTGGTCTTTTGACTTCACCTGCAACAATCCAAAACCAAATCCAACAAACGATGATGACGGACTTCTTTTGCACACATATACCACGGGTTGTGTTATTGTGTATGGCGGGCGCGGTGCTGAATTGAACTTCTTCTTTGGCTCTGGCTCTGGCCACAGGAGAGGCGCACATAAGCATTTCTATCCTACCAAAGTGTATGGAAGTGGTATGGATATGGAAGCCATGAAGGAAGGCTATGAGAAATGAGAGTTGGAAAAGGCCAATAATATCTTAAAAGGCATTATGGGCACTTGTCTCTTGTGATGCTAGGCCGTGTGATTGTGACTACGGTTTCGGGAATCGTACACAACACAACAGCAGCAGTGATGACGAAAATTGTGCTTTTATACACCCCCCCGAATATTCTGGGGTTTATCGTATGGTTGGCAAGTAAAGGCACAGTCGTTATTTTGTTTTGTTTTGTTGTTTGTATTTTTCTTATGATTTATTTTATTTGTATATTCAAGGTTTAAACTGAAAGTTTTTAAGAAATTCAGGGTGTTTTTTGTAATAAAAATGAATCAAATCTTTTTCCTTAAATGGCGCCCAACACAAATCTATTTTAATTTTGTTTGTTTTCATCGAGATATGGATTGTCCACGAGAGAACAACTAACAAATGAGATTGAAAGCAGATGTATGAGCAGCTGATTGCTGGGCTACAACTTGACCGGTTAATAGGAATTGAATTTTGAAATATGTAAGTTAAATTGTATTAAACACCAATTCTCTGTACTTTCAACGTGCAAACCACAATCTTAGGAATAAACTATTCCCGACTGACCTCGAAATGTTAAGGACTATTCACATGAGGGAGACAAACGAAGGAGTATTAATGGAACATTCCCCTGTTTTCCCATGAAATTTTTTGGCGGCAGACTGCGATAAATGAAATTTTTTATGAAAGCCATTTTTAAGATCTCTGTGACATTATAAATTGTTAGAGACCCATCCAACATTTAAATCTTTGTAATCAACAGATAAAAGAGACAAAATGTGGTTTGAATCAACAAACATAAAAGCTCCGTTCACACATGCCAGGATTAATTGCAGGACAGTGATTTGGGATTTCTTTTTTCGGATGTCCACAGAGTTCAATAAGTTTTTATTATTTTTACAAGAACAAGAACAAATAGATTACGATAATAATTCATGAAGTTTGTGTGCGATTCTTTTGAGGGAATTTTAAGCACTTTTTCGCAAATTCAGGCGGTATATCGGCCATTACTTGAGTAATGTTGGTTTTTAATGCGTCTAGGTCTAGTTTGGGTATTATTTGCGTAATAACGGTCTTTTGCAAAGATTCGCAGAAAATCTTAAGGTATCAAATTGTATGGTATTGGTGGCCAATTGACGTTGCCAAAACGTGAAATTACACGACCAGGAAACTTCCAGACAACAAAGCCATTATTGGTCGTATCGTGTAGCTTGTTGCCCCGTCTTATTGAAACCATATTTTGTACAAGTCATGATCTTCAATTGCCGGCCCAAAAAAAGGTTATCTTATCGCTCCGAAGTGGCTGTAGCGGTCTGCCCAAGCCCATTGGCCATTTTTCAACCATAGAGCACACTAAACAGTCAATTTGTCTAGATGCAACGGCGCGGCACCTCTTGGATCACTTGTGGGTTTTCTGAGCCCTATATGCGGCAATTTTGTTTGTTCACATATCCACCGAGTGAGAAATGTGCCTCATCGCTAAAATAAATGTTCTTCTAAGGAAAGGCTTAATAACGGCGGCGGAGCGGCATTGTGAATGGTCAGCAGGCTTCAATTGTTTCGTCATTTGAACATTATAAGGATGGAGATGCAAATCCAATAAATTCGGATCATCAGCAACAGAAACACTTGCACTTGCGGCAGCAATATTTTCGACTGTGCGTGCATCCAGTGATGCTTCCACTCTCTTCAAATTTCTTCTTCGATTGTGAAGACCATAATCAACGGGTAACGCGCGAAAAGTGCCTACGTGATTCACCACTTTTGTAGTAAGTTTTAATAATTTTAAACGCGTTAAAAATTCGATTCCAAAGCGATCCATTATCGTAAATTACAAACATTCAACTTATATTATGACACTCCAGATGGCAGCTGAGTTTGACAGGTGTCAAACGTCAGCTCTATCAATTTCAAACCATGAAATTTATTACCCTGCAAGTAATGCATTCGTAAAAATAAATTCAAGTCTTGCACTTTAGTTCTCTTTAGAAAAAACTCTTAGTTTTTGAATATCAATACCATATTTGATAAATCTGATTTCGTTACACAGGAAGCCAAGCCTAAGAGCTTTCTTATTCGCGTTGTGCAAAATTTAGTTATTCGGCTTCGAAAATGCTGCTCTTTAACACATTGGAACACATTTTTGTTATTATTTTTGAAGTAAAAATAAAAGTGACACTTCCGCCTCACTGGCTGGGCACATTGGTGTAGCTGCATGCAAGAGCACGTAGCAATGTCAAAGTTAATGTCAAAAAAAGTAACGCACTAAGCATCATACACGAATACAAAAATCATGTCTGCCATTTTGGTTTGTTGTTGTTTTGCAGCGCAGCACGTTCGTGAAGTTGGAGTCGAGTCGACTTATACTTCAGCTGCTCTCTATGCTGTAGCTGCTACTTCACATATTGAAGCCGTGCAATACGATTAACGTACATTTAACTTTGACATACGTGCTACTGCTGCAGCTACACCATTGTGCGCAGCCAGTTACTGACAAGTAGAAGAATAAATTAATCGACAAATTCTTTACAACAACAAGTGCATATTAAAACAAAAACTCTTGTTATTGTTATAGAAAGACGAAGAAATAGCAATGCATGTGCATGGTAAAAGGTCTGGCGTTGGGCGCCATTCTTTATTACTGATCATGTGTTTATTGAATACTTGCTCAATAGACTGTATACAACTGAAGTTTATCAACGTCATAGCGTATAATAATTGGAAGCGGGTGGTGTGCACAAGTATACCGTAGCATAGCGTTGCATTGTCAGATATCGAACAAAAGCGGCAGCACCCATATCGTCCTCTTATAGTGCTAGGGTCGTCGATGTTCGTTGCCAAACCACTTCATCAGTTTCATTGAACAGAATTTGGTTATTGTTGTTGCTGCTTTGCTGGTGAGGGCGACTGGTTGTGGGCATTCCCGGCAGTCAGCTCCTAAGCCCCCGAACAATGGTTGATATATCATTATGTGATTTATATAGCTGGTACATGAGCAGTGACCGAACAGTGCAACATATGTTCTGCATGGATCCATGAGTAAATGTATATACACATTTGTATATTTGTACCCGGGAAGTCCTTCCATAACATTGTTGGTGGCATAGAAGGAATATACCGTTTTACGTTTTGATGACGACAAATTGGATTAATAATACCAAACCAAGTGGTTCTTTCGCTCCATAATCCCTTTAAAGCAGAAGAAGCACATCGAACAGAACACACATTGCTATTATGCTGTGGTACCACATGCAAGGATAATTCAAACTCCTTGTGAGTTCAGCCGCCTATATAGGTGTTCATAAACGAGAACATGTGGTTTAAACGCTGTTAAGTATACTCTATAACATTCCTCGAGTTAATTCAAGTAGTGTTGAGCTCTATAAATTGCATGCGGCCACGAGATTGTGGTTTGATGCAGCTAGAGCGGAAGACTGGTGGAGTCACCGCTTAAGTGAAGAAGAGACATTGATAAATGATATGTGTTTGAAGGTATTAAATGTGAAGAGTTTCTTGTTTTTGATATTGGCTTTGGAAGTTGAAGAACAGTAGTCAATTATTGTGGGTGACAAATATGAACTGCTATCGATTAGTGCTTTGTAATAAATCGATTTTATTGGGACACCGTTTTTGTGATTTCATGATATGGCACTATATTCCAGAATTCTAAAAATGTTTCAATTTACTTAGCTTTCCTCGGCATAGACGAATAATTTATTATAATACTTATAGGTTATAACATGGAGAAACACATTCGCAGCCTTTGTTTTTTGATAGCGTGGCATCTTTTAGGGTGCGAGGCACTCTAAACGTCTCGCCTGTCAGGAGTCACACCCATATTAAAATTCTGATAGAATTATTAATTTAAATTGACTCGTCTATAAGTGGTTTTTATCGAAAATGAAAATGAAAGAATATACGAGTAAAGGTGGCATGCTAATTCCAGAACGGAAAATCTTCTTGGGTTATGTTGAAAGACGTAAACTTATATCAAGCTTGCTAATGGTCGGGTGAGAAAAGTAGGTACCTCTCGCGCTATTTGACCAGCCTTTGTAAACAAGGAGTTCTGGTATAGAGTATGGATATGCCGCAACATGCATGTGTGTCAGAATAAATACAAAATTTTCCATAGCGGTCTTATCCATGTCCAAGTCAAAGAAGGTGCGTCCAAAATTGTTGACAATATTTGTTTAAATACTGTCTTTTGGTTTTTTTGGAATTGTTTATTATTTAGTAGATATGTCATGCTAAGTTAGATGAGAACGACATATTTCGGCCCTTCGCAGGTTGATAGAAAACAAATGAGCAGAATAGACATCAGCACATGTGACCTACGCAGGGGACGATAGACAGAGACAATTTGTGCGGTCTATGCCAAATATTTTTCAAAAGATGCACATACCAAATTATATGAAGCCCCTTTCAAACAATTTCAAATATTACCATTTTTCAGTACTTTGACAGTAATAAAGACACCCCTGGACAAATATCGCCCGTAAAAACGATTTCAGTTGGGTATGAATTACGTACTTATGGAGGTTGATTTTGAATCATAACATTATCAATATATATCGTGGTTGAAACTGATGGAAAGCTTAACATACACTTCAGAATTCAGTTTGGAGAAACTCGTCCTAAAACAGGCTTCTTTCTGCTTACTGATAAATCAGGTATCTGTCGTAAGAAGAACATAATTATGTCTCAGTCTTCCACATTGTATGAGCAGGACTGGGATAATAAGGTTTTGTAAAGTGTCTCCTTGGTCCTTTGAGAGAGAGATTTGCTACTAAGATGCCTTCTAAGTCCGAAGAAACTTCTTCGACTGATCTCGTCACTGATGTTGTTTTGAGAGGTTATATATCTAAATAGACAAAGTCTTTGACAACTTTAAAGTTATATCTGTCCATCGTGACGTTTTGTCTGAGCCTGCGATTATTAACAGCCATACCCAATTTTGCTGGCTCTAGAGTGTGCTTCTCCTAGGCCTTGCTTAGTATGCCCCTCCAGCCGGCTTGATCTCTAGCCTGCCGTCTCCAATTTTGCACTCCAAGTTGTCGGAGGTCTCCCTCTACCTGGTCGCTCCATCGAAAATGAGGTATACCTTGGCTCCTGACTCCCTCTGGTTTGGCGTTGAAGCATATACTTTGTATTGTCCTCATTTTATCAGACCCATTTCGGTTGGGTTAGTAGTGAAGGCACCGGTTACTGCTCGCTTTGTTCTTCCTATCACTTCAATGTTGTCGGCAAACCCAAGTAATTTTGTCGATTTATTAAAGATGGTGCCCGAGGTGCTGGCATAGAACTCTTCTTTGACTGTGTCATTCTTTTCTTCAGTGGGGTCGTGGACGCAGATCAGCGAAACGTTATTGAATTTGGACTTAATGCGCATTGTGACAATGTTTACCTCCTATTACAAAACCGCATTCGAATAACCGCTGCTATCTTGTCCTGTAGCACTTGCCGTAGTAGATGTCACAGTTTTCCATCCTCCTTGTGAGTTCACCATCCCATCGCATTGTGATGTCGACTTTGACGCCATTTAGGCTTTCCACTTATTGTTCGGCTGCACAAACATTTCACTTGCAGAATCTAAATTCGTTGTCATTGTTTCGCTTGCTAAAGTCGTTAACCATTGTTGGTTGTTTCGGAACCATTGATTTTTGTACGTGGTATAGGGAAGTTACCCCACGCACAACCCCCCAACTTTGGGACCAGGGCCTATGTTGCTCTCCATGGGAAATAAAGGGCATGACTGGGTCGGACTTGCTTTAATGTGTGACAGTGGTCTAGGGGTTTGAGATTTTGGAAAAAAGCAGGGAAAAAATGATATGAAATCTTATTGATCTTAAAAATCACTAGTTAAAACGATTTTTTAAAAAAATGAAGTAAGCCATCAACTTTCGTTTACTGTTTAGAATTTTAAGAAATTTTTTTTTCAGAATCGTTCGACCAATTTTTTCAAAAAACAGTTTTTTATGAAAAACTTTTCGAAAAAATATTCCAAATACTTTTTGAGTATGCCAACTTCTAGCAGTTTTTATCAGAAAAATAAAATTTTAAAAAAATTGATCAAATCGTTTTAGGAAAAAAACAAAAAATAAAAAAAAAAATTTTTTTTTTAAACTCAAAAAACTTTTTTTGAAAAATTTAAATTTATCATATTTTGTCTATAAAAATGCTCCTATATTAAAAATGTCATCGAAATCTGTCAAGTCTTTTACGAGAAAATCTGATTTAAGAAAAAACTGTCCTATGGGATAGGTACTAGTTATAAGACTTTTTCTGAAAAATCTATTCCAACCAAAACATAAATTTTTCACAGAATACATTATTCAGAAAGTTTTATCAAAATCGTAGGAGCCGTTTTTGAGAAAAAATAATTTTTCAATAAAAATCGTATGGCAGACACACAGACAGACAGAATTGTCGGACCCACTTTTTTAGGCTTCTCTGTCATCGTAATGTTATGTTTGATTGTCCAAAATTTTTTTTTACGAATGCATAACTTGCCTTATAGTAACTATAATCGCAAGTAAAAAGAACTGGAGAAACCTAGAGTCGGTAGCCAAGAGCTACCGTTGGCCTTTAAGGGCTCATCCGCTAGCTTCGCTTTTTTACTACCTTGACCAATAGTGAAAATACCCAATGACCTATACTCCGAATATGTCGTAGTCGTGGTAGTTCATTGGGGTGTCTACCATGGTGCCTGCCGTTGGTTCACTTAATTGGAACTCATCCGCCACTCCTTTACTTTCTGAGGGGTTCATCCATGTTAACTGAGACCCAAATCCAGGGCAATTATAGTATAAATTGTGTGGTTATTTATGGCATCAAATTTTCTGAACACATTTTCACTCTTTTTTGTCTGCACATCTTTGCAGTATTCAAGAAAGGTATTTTTTTTTAGTTTTAATTGAACCTAACCTAACCAATGATCCACTTTCTGAATTATTTGGTTGTTTCTAATAGAAAGCTTTCTTTTTCTTATAATGTAAGATACTGCGGCATCTAAAATGATAATTGCAATCAACTTAATTGAATATGGATGAAAAGTCGAGTAATAGTTCCCACATCCTTAATACAAACTAATTTTAATGAATTAATGATTCCTGGCCCCCTGCCCCTCAAGGTAGCTTATATAAAAAAGTTAAAATACCTGCCAGGCACATCAGGCATGCTGTATGCTGTATCTTAATTCTTAATAGGTACCTTCGTGACTTTTTAAAATTCATGAATCAAGATAATGCATCTGACGCATGGTTAATCCTAAGAAAAAACCATCATGCATTCAAAATCCTCCACTTTTTATATTTTATCCGTAAATAAAACAAAATTAAAACAACAAATTAGAGATAAATCCATACCTACAAAGGTGTATACAGATAGACATACATGTATACATAAATGCTCTTAAAAAATATCCCCATAAAAACTATTAAAAACGACAATAAAACTTAAAAACAGATGCTAACGAACGAATAATAAATAGCCTTTTATCTATTTTTTCGCTAAATTTTTATGGTTGACATGATGTTGGCCGCCACCCATGAGTGCTGGCTCCAGTTCATATGGGGCCGACCGACGCGACTCGAAGCGGCCACCGAAGCACTATCAGACCATACCTATAGACGATATACCTACCATCAAACCAACACAGTAACTTCAGCTCGAATAATTATCGCATTCATAAAAATTATTTCAGGCGCACATCCATATGGAGTTTGGATTTTTGCAAATTATATCAGACGACATCTGAAAAAGAATAAAACCCAGGGAACAGGGAACACTGAACACATTGTTCTCTCTGGCCGAAGTGAGTCACTTTGAAACAAAAAATCCAACCCCCCTTTCGCCACACACATGGTTGGATGACTCTGTTAAACAATGAATAATGGCAGCGATAAAAAATGATTTTTTTTGAAACCAGGATTTATCCAACATTCCCAGCCAGTATCCTGTGGTTTATATGTTTAAAAAATTGCCCTAAAGAGGAGTTAATGTCGATAGTTCAAAAATTGTGTCAGTTATTATTATTGGCCAAAAGAGATATGTCTTTTTGGGAAGAACTTGTGTCGTGTGTCGTGCCCAGGAGAAGGATGACTTGTTATTGCAATTTAATAATGTTTCAATATCTTCTGTGGATCTAGGTTTATCTATGGTAATTCATTTGCAGCAAAAAAAAATTTCGTTTTTAAATTCATGTTTAAAGGATTCAGAAAGTAACTGGCTGGGTTTTGCCAATTCAGTCTTCAGAATTCTGAGCAATGTTTCCTAAAAGTAGCGAGAGTAGCAAATGCTACGGGCTCCGCGCATTTTGGGGCCCCGCGCACCAACGATTTCTGACCATAAAAAAGTATTTAGGTTAGATTGAAGTGTGCAAAAATGTTTCCAATCAATGTAGCCACGATTACTTAAATATTTGCATCAAAATATTCAACTATAATTTAAATTTTTATTTGCTGGTCATACCAAATACTATGTTTTGCAACACACGCAAGTTGGCAACACTGCAAAACTAACAGGGGAATTAACTAAATTTTTGTCGAGCTAATCGTAGTAACCCGACCAATTTGCAAAGGCTTATATCAAAGAATATAATTACCAAGAAGTATTATCTGGCTGGTATTAAGCAAACAAATAAATATGCAGAATACATTCCGTGTCTTACACACTCATTAAATTTGGTTGCTAAATGTGCTTTAGATCGCTGTACAAGCATTAATCTTCTTTGATTGCATTAAAAAATTCTTCTTACGAACGCACTTAAAGAAAATACGTCCAAAATTCCTGTTTTGAAAATGTTGTCGGGCACTAGGTGGTCAGCCCGAGCGGATGCTACGAAGGCGCTTTTTACTACTATCAAGGATACTTTGGAAGACATTTTCAATAACGTGGATCAAAAGCCAGAGAGCCGTAATCAAGCTTACCGACTAATTTCAAAAATGAGTAAGTTGGAAAAGGAAATAATGACGATATTGTGGAATAGAATCCTTGAACGTTTGCAAGCGACTAGTGCTGCGCTGCAACCGGATGATCAAGACCTTAACACTGGATACGCCCTTTATGAATCGTTACGTGGATACGTTCAAGCAATGCGATCTACATTTTCAGATATTAAGGCAAAACCCAAAGATCTAACTAGCTGTGGCATACCAGCCAGAAACTTCTAGACGTAAATAGCGAAATACAAAATACTACAATTATGGCTCAAATACACCCGACGACTTTGTTGAATAAAACACCTGGACAACGATATGAAATTGAGGTGTTTATTGTCATTATTGATAACGTACTCACTGTTTTAGGTAGCTTAAATCTACTCGTTTAGGTCATGCGATGTACACTTGTACACACGTCAATGATTATTGTGCTTACACGTTGATAACAACAAGCGATCAGATTGCAGATCCGACTCCATATTTTCCATCTCGAAAAAAAATCCAAATTAGAAAGCTGTTCTAATTCAATAGAAAAAAAAACATGGCAGACAAATTTAGAAACTCGGATCTTCGGAAAATATCTAAAAAAAAACTGATTGGGCCAGATTGACTGTCTAAAATGCTCGAAAACATAAGAGAAGAGAACAGCAAGTTTTTCAAACTTTTGGCAACTGGAAATCCTAAAAGCCAAAAAATAATTTCTTGCTCGCATTAGTCAACAATTAAATTCTTCGCATAGTCAAATGCATAAGGTATGGATGAACCGAAACGAGCCTGCTCGGAAATTCGAGTTCGCAAATTACTTACTTTTAGGCCTTGCTTAATAGGCCTTACCAGCCTGCCATCTCCAATATGCACTTCAAGTATAGTTACAGATCCCCCTCTCCCTGGTCGCTCCATTGAAGATAAGATACCTATTGGTTTCTAACTCCTTGACTCTGGTTTGGCATTAAAGACTTAACGAGTTGGAGCGTTGATGTTCATTCGCTCTATATCGCCCAGCCATCTTACAATTCGTTCAATTGGACAGGACTCCATAGTAGTTTTAGTGAAGGCGTCAATTACTGCTGGGTTTTCCTTTCTATCACGTAAATGTAGTCCGCAAAACCAAATAATTGTGTCGATTATTAAAGATGGTGCCCAATGTACTAACGTGGGTGTTTCGTACTAAATTTTCAAGCATGATGCTAAAACAGCTGCATGAGAGTTAGTATGCCACCTCATCTTGTATTAACCCTCTGTTTGGTGGTGTCGAAGATTTCCGTAAAGTACCTACCAACTTTGACGGAAAATCTAGCATTCTCCAACATCATCCGGATAATGCTAATCATAGTTAAGCAGGAATTCTAAAGTTTGACATGGCACGATATAGTTCGACTCTATTAAAACTGTCGTAGGCTGCTTTAAAATCGACGAACAGGTGATGAGTATCGATGTAAGATTCTTGAGCTTACTCCATTTCCTAGGTGGTGAACCCGCATATGTAAGGACCTATTAGATCATCAACAAACGGCTTAAGACATAAAACGCTGGACAGGATCTTGTATGCGATATGTTTTAAAGGCGACGAGTACCTATGTGGTCTCCTTTTTACTTGCTCTAGGGCAAGTATTGGTTTCGTAGAGAAAAAAAATCGGTTTTAATCAAACATGACATTACGATGATAGAGAAGCCCAAAAAAGTGGTTTCGCCATACCGTCCGTCGGTCTGTCTGTGCGGATGTGCGTATGTGCGTCTGTGCGCTTTTTCACGTCATGCTACAGTCTAAACCGCTTGACGGATTTTCTTTAAACTTGATATATAGTAGTTTGAAGAAAAACGGTTGTCGAGGTTTTTTTAATTTCGTTCCAGCCCAGCTCAAACTGGTACCTTTCTAATAACGGTTTTTTTCAATTTGGATTTTCTCGAAAACGGCTCTAACGATTTGGATTAAACTCAAAATTTAACTTACTTTAAGCATTTCTAACAAAACTGCGTTTTTCGTTTTTGGCTCAAATAGTCCTAGCGAAAATCAGGTTTTAACGGCTTTTTTTCAAATGGCCATAAGTTCGCATTGGCTTGATTGAATTGACTCAAACTTCGTTCGACATCGTTCTTTATAGTGTTCTATTGGATAGCTTTATAAATTTTTCAGTGAAGCCTTTCTAGATGGTAGCTCCCATACAACGAGCCGTTGAGTTTTAGCCAACTTTTGTTGGTTTTTTCTAATTTGCTCGAAAACGGCTCTAACGATTTTGATTAAACTTTGTGTGTTATATTCTTTTAGTGTTTTTAAGAGAACTGCGTTTTCAGTTTTTTGCTAAAAATGCAAATTAAGGAGATCTGCTCTTAACGGCTTTTTTTTAAATGGCCATAAGTTGTCAACGGTTGCATCGAATTCACTCAAATTTTGCTTAGTATAGTTTCTTTCAGCTTCCTATCAGATGGCATTAATTTTTTTTCAGTTTCTTTTTTTTAAATGGTGGCTCCTATACAAAGAGCCATTAGTTTTAGGCCAATTTTTTCGTTTTTTCTAATTTACTCAAAAAAGGCTCCCCCGATTTTTATGAAACTTTGTATGTAACATATATAGAATACTTCAAGAAAACTGCATTTTTAGTTTTTGGCTACACATGATAATAGCGGAAATTTGATTTAACAGTATTATTAATTTGGCCATAAGTGGACATTTGCATCATTTACAACACCCAAAAGATGACATCATAATTTTAAATATTAAAGGTTTCTTAAAGTTAGCTCCCGTATATCGGTTTTTCCAGTTTCAGTCAACATTTTTTAGGTTTTACCAATTTTTCCAAAAATTAGTTGTTCTCATTGATCGAAAAGTTTGTTTTCATCGTACTATTGCACCCACAGAGCAAATACGTGCGACCCAGTCGTGCATTTTATTTGCAGATGCGGTACTGAGATTCCAATCATCGGGGATACTTTCCTCCTACCATATTTTGCAGATGAGTTGGTGTATGCTCCTGAACAGCGTGTTTAAAAAGTTCCGTTTATAGACAGATCCAGCTGTTCGTTTTTACTCTGTTGATGGCTACTGATTTTAATTAAGTTCGGCGACAGCTTATATCGCTTGCATATCTTCTAAAGTTTCCATCCCCATTTATGCAGGGCCCGGGCGACTTTTGTGAGTCCTGATGTTGATTTCCTGCATGTCCTCGACATGGTGCCGCGAAATATCGCCGAGTTCCGAAATTCGGCGTTATTTTAATTAATGAAAACGAAATAAAGCAGAATTTTGGAGTTCGGCGTTATTTCAAAATCACAAAGTGAAAGCGTGTGCAGAACGAAGCGGGCGAAACTCTGCAAACAATCAAAAAATCGCGCGACAGTTTAAAATATGTGTAAATTCATTGAACGGTACATTTTTAAGGGAAGAAAAGAATCTTTATCTGAATGTCTTGATAAATTAAAAGCGAAATAAGGCCGAGTCGGCTTTATTTCACTTAAGCAAAGTGAAATAACACCGTACAAGGAAATTCGGAGTTATTTCATTTTTATAAAGTGAAATAACGCGGAACTTCGGAATTTGGCGTTATTTCGCTCAGCGTTATTTCACGGCACCCCTCGACATCACGTTATTGATGATCATTTTTCGTTCTCCTGAGTAAGCCGTATTTCATCCTTCCTTCGCTCGATGTAGAGATTTCTGTAATAGGTAAATAGTCAAAAACGCAAAAATCTCAGAATTACCATTTTAAGTGTCCGTCCTAACGTCAAACAAATGTCAACTTTCTGACATCTTTTGAAATAATGACAGCTCCGCTTACCCCGAGAACTGCTTGCACAGTGCCCGGCCCAGATTGGAGTTACATCGAACACAGTGACTAATGTGAAAAACTATTTTATAAAATGCTTAAGTGCGTGTTGAGGGCTTACCAGAGTGCACCCCATTGTTGATATCAAACAAACCATTATGTTAATGTCATCAACATTTTTCGTGTCAGACTTAAATTGACATTTGCATCTTTTGAGATGAGTTTCGAATAAACTATTTACACGTCCACGTTCATGTGCATCGATACACGAATCGCGCAGCTTCTTATCCCTCTCTTGCCCATCAATTCCGTTTAGCATTGTTATTCCCTATTATGACTAAGCCAAATTGTGATGTCATATTGACAGTTTTTTTTTTCTCTATAAACAAAACGAACTTTGAGACCATACGCAGGATGCTATGATTAACGGTTGAATGGTGATTCCAATTCACAAGAATATGGTTAGCACCATCTACGATGACAGAGAAGTTTCTGTTGCACCGACTATAAGAATAACTTCGACAAAGAAGTAATGAAGTCTAACCTAACCAAAATCCATTTAGCTGGTTAGTATGCCTCTTGCCCTACACCATCACTGGAATAACCATGGACCGTGGTCCGTGGACCATGGGTGCGTCAGCTTTATTATTGTTTGTTCAATGGAATCGTGTGCGAGTAAATAAAACATCATCGGAATGGGCCTAAGATAAGACCACTTTTGAAAAGGTTTGTGCCAGATCATGGATCTGTTTGTGAAGAAGATTGTAAAAGAATTTCAACGCTTACTTAGTCATTTCCATTTTCATATTATATTTCCCATCGTGGTCTAGACGTTCTAGAGGTTCTTCTTCAAATAGGAATTACACACTATTTTGTTATATTATTTTAATGGATTTATATTATTTATGTTATGAAACCACACCTGTTGCGGTATTATAAATGGATGCGATTCATGTTAAACGATTTGACTTCATAAATTATAGAAGTCCGGATTTAATGTGAATTGGTGACAAGCGACAGCGATAGTCTCTAATGGTCACATTGACGCTAATGGATGGAGTTAGGCCTTATTTGCTGGATGCGTAATTCCCATTTGGGAATATGAACGGTGTGATGTCTTCGAGAGAGTGCAAAATTATCTTTTCCGGGTCCGGCAGTTGGAAGCAGCCATAAGAAAATATTGCAGCTGTGACATTTATGATTGACAGTTCGAATGAGTGTGATGACAGATGATGGAGAATTCATTGACACCTACCTAAAGAGTGCAATATTTTTTCTGTATATGATTGCAAAGTCTTAAAATACTTGACAAATAGTGTTTTTTTGAACCGGAAAATTAATTTTTACTAACAACATTGAAAATGTTCAAACCTTCCTCATGTTGTAAGAAATAAAACAATAAAAAATGTTTTATTGATAGATGAGGCTCTTTCTTTTTTGGAACAGAAATAAAACCAAAACTCATGGCCGGGCAGATTTTTGGAGATAGATATATCATATATGTATTAATATGTTGTACTCGGGTAACTTTCCCCAAAGCATTCAACCGGGCCCTCCTCTCAGTGGAAATGATTTGGAGCTTGTACCACCAATACAGCTCTTACTTCCCTTTTTTAGAGTAAATGGATGTCGTTATTTACCAGTTCAGCTTTTGCTGGATTTGATGCATTGGCAGTAGTTGCTGTGCGGGCGTGATTGTTGCGTGAACCATTAATTTTTGGAAAGAAAAGTCAATTGAAGACCAATGAAATATAGGTACTAGAAACCCCGAATCACGATATTCCGAAAATAACCATCACGTATGATTAAGTATACCTACTAAATTTTAAGTAGTACCAAGTGGCGTAGTGGTTGGTGTGTAGGAATATGCCACACCAAATTTTTCAGAGCTACATCCCCGGCTATACCTAAATTTTGTTTCGGGGTACAGTGCCCCGAGGAAATGACAAAACTAAGAGTAAATATTGCCATGTACAAAGTTCATCACTTCCAATCGTTCAGACTCGGCAAACAATTGTAAGGTCCAATCCATCCTTGATGAATGTCAACGCACTCATTTATATGAAGACAAAAGGAACAAGCGAAAGTGCTCAATTTTGGAGAAATATTTATTCACAAGCATCAGTTTTAACTTCCTTCGTCATGCCACTTCTATATTCTATTTAAGGTACGTCTAGATAACTCATGTGAGATGATAATGATAAAGGAAATGCCGTTGTCTAAAATCCCTTTGTTACTTGTGACACCAATGAAACTGGTGCGTGCTAATGGACATACCTCGGAAAATATTCAGTGGCGTAAATTTTTGAGTTGTTCAAGTATTTCTACTTCTTAAATGATTCTCACTTCAAATCATGACTCTAAATTCTCTAATCAGAATTATCAAAAGGTTTTATTTTATTTTTTTATTTTATGTAAAAAATAAAATAAAATAAGACTTCCTTTTTAATGAGACTTCATTTTCCAAGATAGTGTAACAACCCACGTCAATTTTATCTGTTAAAAGCCTTATAAGCTGTAACGTTATAAATGCATGGTTAACATCCGTTTATGTAACACCTGGTAGATCTTGAATTTGTGTTGTGTGGAATGCTAAGAAGTGCATAAGGCGTATTTTTTGTTGGCACCGATTACCAGCAACCAGCATGAATTTGCTATAGGCCAGATACAAAGCCGGCTCCGTAATGGTCTTAAGCTTAAAGATATCGACGGTTAATGTGTCGATCTGATCCTGCAAATTATTTTTGATCTTTAAGATCCCAATCACTACGCCTGCATTTCATATTATTTCGACGCAGAATATATTGCAATTTTGAGCCAAATTCCTTTAAAGTCACGTTTGTTCCCAAATGCATGCAATGCTGGATGATTTCACACCAAACCACAGTAATGAATTTAATGGTGTGCCCGATTGATGGTTATAGGAAAGAAACGAAGAACCTAACATTTATGACTTGAAGAGGAGGAAAATCAATAGGCAAATTCTAAGCATATTTGCGCGCGCAGCCTCTTTTACAGATCCCCATATTACCACTTTTATTTCAAGATGCCTGTGGGCTTCTCATTATTCGAGACTACATGTCACGTTTCGAAAGTATGAAATGATTTTCGTGCAGCACGACTACGGCGGTGGCGGCGTGCGGGCGGTGAAGGCGCCGCTCCGCAGCCGACGACGTTCATATAACTTCGAAGAAAAATCATATGCAAATCAATATGAGCATAAAGTATCTATATCTACCTTCTACCACATATTTTCGGATTTGAGGATTTCCCTCGGGTAAAAACAAAAGACCCTTGACTCAAATGTTATTTAGCGTTGGTAAGGCCAAAATGCTAATTCATAAAATTGAAGCAAAACCAACTGCCAACTGGTCAAGAGAGAGCCAAGGCCACAAGGGCTTTTGACTTTTATCTTCAACTACAAGATTAAGGCCACTATTACTTAAGAGAATATTTTGACCTATGAAGCTGTGAACAAACAAAAAGTAGGTAAAATCTTAGAAAAAAATGTTATCATTCAGATTGTTTTTAATATGCATTTCAAATATCATTAGGTATTCATTTGTTTGATTACCATTAATAAAAAATACACGATTCATACGATTATTCTACGAAGCTTCAACATGACCGGCTTTCAAATTGCGCGCATTTGGAGGATTAGCTATTGGCACAGAGAGCCTAAAAATATATTGAAACGAAACACACAGTTTTGTTAACTGTAGTTGACGTTTATAGTAAAGTCCTTTTAAATGTATCTAATGGTGATTTCCATGACAATTTCCGATTTGCTCTTGATTTCACAATTTTTTTGGTTGCAGGGAAAACGAAAAGAAATTGATTTTTATCTTGTAATTCTGTGTGTCGCATTAATACTTAACAGCTCTGGTTTGTAATATTATAAAATGAATGATCACCCACTTCTTCGTCTGAATGATCTAAAAGAAAACACAATTTTCTTTAACGAGCTTTTCTTTGGCAAATTTTTAATTTTCAAATATATTCTCTTCCAGAACTACTTTCATATGATAATTTTGTAAACTACTCGTATTTATTAAGTATCGTTTTTTTTAAATAAATGAGAAAAATAAATTTCCAACAGACGTTTAGGAGTGTCAATTTCGTTAGTATGTGTGAGTCTGGCTCTGAATTATTAACAACACAATTATTATTAACGCAAAAATTGATCTATATCAAATATGAAATCAAATCAAGTTTGCTTTTTTGGCTTCATTTAAAACGAAAAGTGCTCAAGATCAAATCGAGAGCGGTGTTTTTGTGGCATGGAATTCACTATAAAGCTAGTGCTATATTTTCAGGTACTTATGTACTTATTAAGAGCTTTTGATGTGAAACATCTATTGGCGCACCGTGGCAGTAAAATCGATCGTATTTCGTCACGAAAAATGGCATGCCGCTCGATTGCCATCCGGCCAATTAAATCTTTATTTTTTTAATAATTTGAAGAGTTTTCTATGAAAAACTAAGTATGCAATACAATTTCAAAACTAAATGTCTAGCTAGAAAAAAAATTTAGAAACTCGTTCGACCAGTTTCTTTTTTAAAAGGTTATTTTTGCAAAACTTTTCCAAAATATATTTTTAATTTTTTTTTTTAATATATGTATATCAATCTGTAGTTCCATCTGAAAAAATAATGCTAAAAAAATCAATATACCCGTTTCCAACATATATTTCGAAAACCAACACTTTTTTTTGAAAATTTATGTTTTTGAGTATTTTGAAATGCCATATTATAAAGTTATGAATGACTTCCTGTGTCCAAAATTTTGTGGAAATCGTATGAACAGTTTACGAGAAAATTTGATTTGAAAATACTGGTACTGTGAGAGGAACCGTTATAAGACAAATTTTGAAAAATCGACAAAATAGACTGTCTTAAAAAAATAGCATTTATCAAAATTGTTAGTGCCGTTTTTGAGAAAATCAATTTTTTTCTTTACAATTGTATGCACGGAGAGAATTGAAAAATCACCAATTGCGAAATATTCAGTTGCAATTTACAAAACATGTTTTTTTGTAAATCACATCACGGCGCTTTGATTCGAAACTGATAGAAAAATATGGCAATTTAACTTTCAATTCATCTCAAATTACAACAATTCCTAAGTTGAGATTTACAATTAAAAGTTATAATTCAAGCTTGTGCCCTTCAAAGTAAATTACAACCTTTTTGTCGCAATTTACTACTTCAAGGGAATAATTCCATTTATACTTTTTTACCAACCTGGATTTGCTAAAATTTTTTCGTGATTTACAATCACTGAGTATTAAAATCAACTCAAGTGTGTCTGACGGCTACGTCGAAGGTCCGGAGTTCGATCCCTGCCTCGAACTAATAATTATCTTTTTTTTTTTGGTACTGTCTCTTTTGAGGAAATGTAAAATCCTCGAAAAATAAATCTGGTTAATATTAAAAGTGGATCTTTGTAAGCCATTCGGATTCAGCGGGAAATGATATTCCACCAGAATATCAACGCACATACAGGAATCGTTCAGAATATAAGTCATTAGGCCCTGGCCCCGCTTGTGTCTCCAATAATGCCTTTTTTGTAGTTCTATTATGTACATAGGGAGCACAAGGTTGCATTTCAACTACACATTATATACAATTTCTTACCTTTATTTAAATGATCATACAAAAAATTGTACATTAGAGGTTAGACGTCCAAAATAAGACGACTATATTTTTCTCGCCAATAAAACATAATCTTAATTCAAAACACCCCTAAAATGTAACTCATATTCAGGTTGCTTCTTGGATGCATCACCATGGCCTAGTAGATGTGTGCTAGGTTGGTATGCAGAGGGTATCGAGTTCGATTCCTAGCCAAGTAAGTAAAAGTTACATTTTTCAATAAAAAATAATAAATGCTTTTCAATAAATAGAAAACGTTGCTTCTCTCAAAGCGATATAATTTGTTACAAATTGAATAAAATGGGGTTGCAATTTACGACTTTACCACTCATTTTTTCAAAAACATATTTTTGATTCAAAACAAAAAGATGGAAATCTACGACTCGCTTTTTGCAATTTACAATCGAGTAAATATAAAATTGATACAAATTTGGATCAATTTTCGATTCGCGATGGCAATGTTTTATTTCTCAGGATCGAATTATTGACCCAAAAAAGTGATAATTTGCTATTTTTGAGTGTCAATATCTTCATTTCGTTCAATTTTGAAAATTGCCAACAAGGAGTCGTAATTTACAAAACCCCGAGCTAGGGTGAGAAACTGCATAAAATGTTCGTGATTTGCAGCTCATTTTTCTTGATCTGATCTAAAAATTCTTTCCGTGTGGCAGGTACCGTTATTTTTGCACCTAGAGCAAAAGGCTAGGGAATTCCAAATAATTACTAAACACCAAATTTGAAGCAAATCTGTCCATCCGTTGAGGCTCTAGAGGTGCGAACAGACAGACAGACGGCCGGCATTTCCAGACCCACTTTTTTCGACTTCTCCATCATCGTAATGTCATGTGTGATTGTTATCTCAATTTTTACTTGCGATTATAGGTACTATTAGTCCGGGAGCCAGGTACAAATTTCGTCAATCATTTCCTCTCGAATGATAATTGGTGAACAGAATAAGGGAATAATATCATAAAGCCTCGTGAACGTCAGCTGCGGTTCCGTGGGTGGGTTGAGCGGGGGTACCCGCCCAAACACGTCGAAAAAAAAAAATTTTCATTCATTTCCTCCCGACTGAAACTTTGTCAAAGTATAGCTTATCAGGTATCTAAAAGAAAACACAAAGTCAGCTGGCTGTAACGTGGTGGATTATACGTCAGCTGGACGCTTGAACATGCCAATTTATTATTTTTTCGTACACTTAATATGGCACAGCATGACATTTTACCCTACAAAAGGTCGGGTAGTTCTAAATTTTTGATATGTTATATGGTATGGCTGGTAGATGCAAATTCCAAATTTCCACAACCACGCCCCCTCCGCCCCCTTCAAAATCCTGGAAAAACCACACAAAATCGGCACTTTTGTCAGTTTTTTGTCTATAACTTTTTTTCAGTGTATTTTGTCGAAAAAATAAATATGCAAATTTGTAGCTTACAAAATTTCCTATAAATATGATGCGAGAAGTATTTTTGTACAACCAGTACGAACGGTCTTTTACGCTTCCAAAAAAGGATAAAATTTCGTATTTTGAAAGATTTTCAGTTTCCGCCCTCTTTAAAGCGCAATAACTCCTTAACCGTCGAGTTTAGGGCAATTTTTGTGCAAATTAATCTTGTAGATAATTTTATTGGCTACCGATTGCATGCAAGTATTTTTATTTTGTGACCAACACAATCGGGTGAGGATTGAGATAGTGTTTTGTTAAAATATTCTCACTAACTCATTTTTTCTCTGTATGTCTGTTTGGTTGCTGAGATTTTAAACTAACTTTGAGATAAGCCTGAAACCCAAGAGCGTGCAAACAAAAAACAAGACAAAAAACTGACAAAAGTGCCGATTTTGTGTGGTTTTTCCAGGATTTTGAAGGGGGCGGAGGGGGCGTGGTTGTGGAAATTTGGAATTTGCATCTACCAGCCATACCATATAACATATCAAAAATTTAGAACTACCCGACCTTTTGTAGGGTAAAATGTCATGCTGTGCCATATTAAGTGTACGAAAAAATAATAAATTGGCATGTTCAAGCGTGCAGCTGACGTATAATCCACCACGTTACAGCCAGCTGACTTTGTGTTTTCTTTTAGATACCTGATAAGCTATACTTTGACAAAGTTTCAGTCGGGAGGAAATGACTGAAAATTTTTTTTTTTTCGACGTGTTTGGGCGGGTACCCCCGCTCAACCCACCCACGGAACCGCAGCTGACGTTCACGAGGCTGTATGATACAACTCTGTGATGCATTCCACTAAATACCGCTTGAGAGGAAATTGGTCATGAAAATCTGTCGCTGGCTCCCGGACTATATAAGGCAAGTTATGCATTCGTCGAAAAAAAAAGTTTTGAGATAACAATCAAACATGACATTACGATGATAGCGAAGACGAAATAAAATGCACGACTGGGTCGCACGAACTTGCTCTAATGAGTGACAGTGGTTTATGGGCTTGAGATTTTGATAAAAATAAAATTTTCAAAATTCTTAAATAAATACTTAAACTAATTTGAGCTGAAAAAAAAGTACGCCATTTTATTTCTTGGATAAATTTGAATTTATGAGAATAAATTTAGAAAAATCTGTGGAGCGGTTTTTGAGAAAAAAAGTTTTTGTTCATAGGTATTCAGCAAATACATTTATTTAAAATTTTTTAAAAAAAATTTAATAAGCAGTTTTCAAAATATTAATTTTTTAAATTTTTTTTTTAAAAATGCTTTTAAAAATACAAAAAAATATTTTTCAAAAATATTGGTATGCAATACAAATTGAGCTACCTACAGCTATATGTGTGTGAAATTTCGAAAGAATCGGTTGAGTCGTTTTCGAGATAATTTTCTTTCTGTACAATACCTAAAAAAGTCTATATACCAAGTTTGAAGCAATTCGGCCCACCCGTTTGGGTTTAGGTCTACATACAGACAGACAGACAGACAGACAGACATACAGACGGACAGAATTTTTAGACCATCTTTTTTCGTCTTCGCTATCATCGTAATGTCATGTTTGATTGTTATCTCAAAACTTTTTTTTTTCGACGAATGCATAACTTGCCTTATAGTACCTATAATCGCAAGTAAAAAGATGGTCTAAAAATTCTGTCCGTCTGTATGTCTGTCTGTCTGTCTGTCTGTCTGTCTGTATGTAGACCTACAGCCCAAACGGGTGGGCCGAATTGCTTCAAACTTGGTATATAGACTTTTTTAGGTATTATGTACAGAGAGGAAATTGAAATTTTTTTTTAGCTCAAAATATAACGGTACCTGCCATACAACCGTTATTTTAAAGCTTATTTTTCTCAAAAACGGCTCTAACGATTTTTATTTAAAAAAAATCAGTGTTGTTTTTTAGGTACGACCAATCATATGGCTGAAAAAAAAGTTTAAAAAAATGGCTAAGAACGGTACTTTCCATAGGACCGTTTATTTTGCTTTCGACTATCTCGAAAACGACTCAACCGATTCTTTCGAAATTTCACACACATATAGCTGTAGGTAGCTCAATTTGTATTGTATACCAATATTTTTGAAAAATATTTTTTTGTATTTTTAAAAGCATTTTAGAAAAAAAAAATTAAAAAAAAATTAAATTTTTTTCTAAAAATTTTAAATAAATGTATTTGCTGAATACCTATGAACTGGCGCTTTTGAATTTTTTTTGAAAATTTTTTTCTTTCAAAAAAAACTTTTTTTCTCAAAAACCGCTCCACAGATTTTTCTAAATTTATTCTCATAAATTCAAATTTATCCAAGAAACAAAATGGCGTACTTTTTTTTCAGCTCAAATTAGTTTAAGTATTTATTTAAGAATTTTGAAAATTTTATTTTTATCGAAATCTCAAGCCCATAAACCACTGTCACTCATTAGAGCAAGTTCGTGCGACCCAGTCGTGCATTTTATTTTTTTTGCACGAATCCATAACTTGCCTTATAATATGTACCTATAATCGCAAGAATTTTTCAAAGTGTGAGGGGTGGGTGTGGGGTGGTGGTGTTGGTGTTTGAAGGTGTGGGGGGGACAAAATAAATGTCGATGAAGTTTTCAACCCGCATCGTATGGAACCGGGGAAGCCTGGTTCACCTCCGTTTAGCCCAGGAGGGACAATTTCCTAAAAAAAATTGGAAACAAATTATTAAAAAATAACGGTAACTCCTACAATCTCATGCTATTCCTTTTTAGTAAAGCCAGAAATCTTTTCTTTTATTGTATTTTTAAATAAAGTTATTTTTGTGAATTGATTTTGAAAAATTAGTTTTCAAACTAAAAATTAAAAATAGAGTAAGTGTAGCAAATATGGCCCAGGTTGGTAATATGCCCCACTGCAATATTTTATCAATAAAACATACTAGGCACTGAACTAACCGACACATTCAAACTGGCATTGCATCATTGTGTTTTGGAGAGTGGAGACAGTTTAGTTGATTAGAAGTGTTGGGAGTGACGATATTAGTAGGTACATTTTGTTAATTTTATTCGTGTTCGTTATAATTTTTAGGTGAGTTTACTTAAGGATTTTTGTATCAAAATTTTTGGAAATTAAATAAGTTTTTGCGTGTACGTACATACATATGTATAAAGTGTTATATTTAATGTTATCAAATGTGAAATTAAATATTTGATTGCAATTAATTGAGTTTGTTAAAAATTAAAAAAGTGAAATTGTCATAGTGTCGATAATATGGCCCATTCCAGGTTTTGATATTAACCAGTGGGCCATATTTGAAACATGGTTTATACTGGATTTTTTTTTGTTTTGTTTTTAGTAATCACATCATGGCTGGCAATGAAAAGCAATATTTTATATGTGACTTCAGTATGCCTTACAATCACAAAATATTGAAAAACATTTTGTTTCAAATATGTAGCACCCTAGTCCATATTTGAAACTAAGTGGGCCTTATTACCAGCAGTTTTTTTTTAAGTTGTGAAATTATGAATTTTTGTTATATTTGTTTTTTCAATTACAGTTTCTAAAGACTGAAGTAAAAATAATTTGTAAGACTGTTTACGAAAAAAATAAATGAATTAGACTTACTCGTTATGTATAATTTTATTTAAGAAAATGTTAAGAGTGGGCCAAATTTGGCGCACTTACTCATGTTCAAACTAATTTTTTTTTTAATCAAGTACCTACTACCGATTTTGTTTCCGAAATTCAATACTCTTTTTAATTTTCAGTCAAAACAGAAAACAGGATTTTTAAATGTCTTGTCCTTTTTGAAAAAATTAAAATGAAGGAAAACCACTTTTTTCTAAGAAAAACTTTTTTTAGTTCTCAAATGGTTTTTAAATTTCGATACGAGGATGAACCAATATTGTACAACTGGCCCTTAGTGAATTACAGGATTTACTTTCGTTTTCTTATTTTTATTTTTAAATATCCGGCATCTTATCAGCCTACAATAAAGTCAAAAAGTACTGGATTAATCCTTTTCTACCTTTTTTTCGTTCATAACATCTTCAAATTCCCCAGCCAATTTTGTTTTATTACGATGTTGGTGACTACACCGCGTGTCGATGGGTCATTAATATTCGAGTGGCCTTTTATTTTCAGGAATATAGTCACTGGGGGCATTAAATGTATGCTTGTGTAGGCCCGCCATAATGTGTAGATTAAACGGTAAAAGACAATTGACAATCCACATAATTATGTTCTCACCCATAATTGTATATAAAATCTATATTAGTCTGGAAATTGCGTTAGACTGTGTCACCATCTAGTGTGTCAAGACTTACTTCGTTTCGAAAAGCTTTATACCATGCAATTTTAAGACACCAGCGACACCTAGTACCCACTGATTGCAACATAAATTACTTCATATTCATAGTTCTATATAGTTTACATAGCAAAGATGTTTCAGCTACTGGCAAAGATGTGTCAGCTACTGGCAAGACAGTTGAAATACACTCTCATTTTCGACTCACACAGACAAACTTCCAGCCAACTGGAACACAGATAAACTATAGTACTACCACTTGAGGTGCGCCATCTATTGACGAAAAACTAAGCTCTAGAATACAATGGGAAGCAACAACAACAATTTAAATGGTGGGACTTGTTGTTGTTGCTTCCCATGGTATTCTAGAGCTTAGTTTTTCGTCGGTAGATGGCGCACCTCAAGTGGGAATACTATAGTTTATATATGCAATGGTATCTGACAATTAAAACTTGATTGCCAGTAGCTGGCATGTGTGGCGTCATTGTAAAGGCACCATGTTTATATGACTAGTGACCTCTTGCCGTTTACTGTCGCTGAAGTGCAGTTCCGCTGCAGCGTAGTTCGATTTAACTCATACAGTTTCATTAAAAGATTACGTGCAGTTCAATGCAGTGCAGTTCTAACTGGTGTGGTCAGCCCTTGTGCATACTTACAAGTATAAACTGCAAAAACTATAAAACTATGAGTAGTGTAAACAAACCTGAAACAAAATACGTAACTTCTCGTTTCTTTAATCCGTTTTTCCCTATCGCGTACACAAACCTTTCAATGTTACGAAACTGAGCACTCCATGTACAGCGGCTCGCGAAAACCTTAAATTATATTTCTAAACAATATTTAACCAACTACATCCAACTTCAGTGCATAATTTTTTCACTTTTGTTTTCATTTTGACATCGTCTTCATCATCAACATTGAAAAAATTAAGAAAATTTACATTTCGTATCGCTTGTCGCGGAAAATAATTAAAATACTATAAAAAAAAAAAAAAAAAACAATTCATGTTTCAATTTGTCGTTTGAATTACTATGACTACTATGGAACCCCAACAAAACAAAACCTGGGATTTGTCCCTCTACGAATTGCAACGCAAACCACAAGAAATAATCACCGACAGCACAGAAATCGCAGTCTCCCCACGGAGTCTTCATTCTGAACTCATGTGTCCCATATGTTTGGACATGCTAAAGAAAACTATGACCACAAAAGAGTGCTTGCATCGTTTCTGTTCTGATTGCATCATTACAGCTCTGCGTTCTGGCAACAAAGAGTGTCCCACTTGCCGCAAGAAGTTGGTATCCAAACGCTCACTTCGTCCAGATCCCAATTTCGATCTGCTCATCTCGAAGATCTATCCCAGTCGTGAGGAATATGAAGCGATTCAGGAGAAAGTCATGGCCAAGTTCAATCAAACACAATCCCAACAAGCTCTGGTAAATTCAATCAAAGAGGGCATCAAGTTGCAGTCGCAGAATCGACCAACACGCTATCGTAAGGGCGGTGAGAGCGACCGGGATCACAGGGAACACTCCTCACACCACACCTCGAACAGCAACAACAGCAATGCTCAGCAAGTCGGCAACGCAATTGCTCCGTGCAATAATCGTGTGACCGATGAAGCATCTGATAACCGGAACGCATCGAATCCTCCTTCGGTTCGCAGTACTCCTTCTCCTGTTCCATCGAACAGCAGCAGCAGTAAGCCAAAGCGGGCAATGTCGGTGCCGACTTCTGAACGCTCAGAGGAGTCTGAGAGCGACAGTCAGATGGATTGCCGTACCGAAGGTGACTCCACCATCGACACCGAGGGCGAGGGATCCTCGGAATTGGGCATCAATGACGAGATTGAGTTAGTTTTTAAGCCACATCCCACTGAGATGGCTGGCGATAATCAGTTGATGAAGGCACTCAAGGAGAACTGTGTCAGATACATCAAGACAACAGCCAATGCTACAGGTAAGTCTACAAACACAACTCAAGAAGAGTGGGTAGGGTTTAATTTTGGTCTCTTTTAGTTGATCATTTGAGCAAATATTTGGCAACTCGAATGACGTTGGATTTGGGAGCAGATTTGCCCGAGGCATATCGCATGATCAACTTTTGCATTTACATCGCTCCACAGCCGCAGCAGCTGGTCATTCTGAATGGCAATCAGACATTGCATCAGGTTAATGATAAGTTCTGGAAGGTAAGTTGGAATGTTAAGCATGATTTTGAAGCTTTTTTTGTTAGTTTATTTGTTTGCGATGCGTTCCTGACGAAGATGAGGCTTTTTTCTGATACCATGCTTCCAAGACATTGGCCGAGATTGTGGAACTGACAGCAAAACATCTTGACTTTTTGAAATAACATATAGCTCCCAAATGCAATAGCCCGCTGTTAATAGAGTCAGTCTTAGCATATAAGGTCATGTGGTGACTTTGGTTTGGCATTTTTTTCTTTTATTTGCTTAGCGCTTTCCATTCGAGATCCACAAGCATCAGATGAATTCTTGGAACCATTCTATTGGCAAAGAATCTACTCTTCAGGTGGTTTGGCAGAATCCGCTCAAAAAATAGCCAGCTTCGTTCTCTCAACTTTATTCTGTTATGGCTTGGGTATTCTAAACTATTCCAAAACTATTCAAAAAGTCCTATATTTTCGGTTCTCAAATAAATTGAAAGTTCTGAAATATTTTCGGGGCAAATTCTGGTCCGCACTTTTTCCTTACGGCAGTACTTACCTACAGTTGGTCATGGTAGGTTTCAGCATAAAGCAATTTTTCTAGTTCGTTAAAAGTTGCCTTAAGTCAGGCACTCCAACTTGCTCTAGATCTCTCTCAATTTAACGTGCCACCTTAGGTGGAGTATTTCTTTCCTGCTTGTTATTTCAAGGGGGATATTAAACTAGACGGGCTGGTGCATTTCAGCCATCTAAGTCGCTGAATATTCAGCTATTTTATCAGGCAACGTTCGTCATCGAATCTTTCCATTGATAGCAGAAGTTCCATTTCTGCTTCATTTATATAAGTACCGGGTTATTAGTGTGTTGTATATCGTCTCTTCGATTCTTTGGAAGAAAGCTTTTAATTCAAGTTGCCTCTAAACCAAAGAAACAACGATCAGATCCACCGCAGGCTTTTATTATTATTTATTGTTAGGGAGAGCTTATACAGCTCAGGCACTGGGGTATCTCAGAGATTCCTATTGTCAGGCTTTAAAAAATCACAGAATTTTGTGTCCAAGGCGAGTTGTAGTTTTCCAAAAAAAAAAGCTCTACGGCGGCGCAGGGCGACTTCCAGCTCAACAATCAAAGGCACTAATTCATGTACGTAGCTTCACAGCTATGAAAGGCCAAACTTATCCACTTAGTCCAAAGGAAAACTGTTGTGATACCACAAAAGCTAGGAGTGTTTTTCTTTAAAAAACCAAACACTTTGGGATAGCAATAATCCATATTAAGGTTTTCCAACGCCATTGTTAGCAGACATCACGTGTAAACCTCACGTATTGAATATTATTTTATATCCACCCTGTACTAACTATCTTAATATGTATTTCTAAATGTCAATTGCATCAAATGAATAGCTATATCCGGTTCGAGAAGCCATTTTGATATTTTAGTTTAATCTCATGTCTCATTAGATTAGATCAGATCATACAATTGGATAAAAAGACAGATGTAAGTTTAATGAATTATTGTATTATATAAAACAATTATAATAAGTACCTTATATTTAATAAAGGATTTTGTAACTCTTTTTTCCTATTTAACACCTCATTTTGCGTTTGTTCTGTTCTTGTCGTGATATAAGTTTTATTGGCATCTTACTTTAGTCCAGGGCTATCCATCTGGCATTAAGGTACGATAGGATTATTTTTTGATCACATTACTTACTTAAGGTGGCGCAGACAGTTTATTGTGGACCACAGATTCTTTAGTCAATTTCGCTGTATAGCCGGTTCAGTTCGCCATTGAATCTTCTCCTCCATACTCCATTGATACATACAGGCCCGAATATCACCCGAAGAATCTTTCTCTCAAAGCACCCCAGCCTGTATTCATCCGATTGTGTCAGTGTCCACGCTTCTGCCCCATACAGCAGGACTGGGATGATAAGGGTCTTGTATAGTGTCTCCGTGGTCCTTTGAGAGAGGGCTTTGCTACTAAGATGCCTTCTAAGTCCGAAGAAACTTTTTCGACTGATCTCTTCACTGATATTGTTATAGTGAGAGGTTATAGTGCAACCCAAATAGACAAAGTTATATCTGTCCATTGTGAAGTTTTGTCCGAGCCTACGGTGATGATCTTCTGCACCCGAGGACAGCATATACTTTGTTTTATCTTCATTTACAGCCAGACCCAATTTCGCCGACTCCACTTCAATACTTGCGAATGCTCCACTGACAGCGCGCTTCGTTCTTCCAATAATGTCAATATCATCAGCATAGCCAAGTAAATTGAGCGGATTTAAAAAAGTCATACCGCTGGTTCAGTTGACACGCGAGTTGCGTACGATTGCCTCAAGAATGATGTTGAAGAGGTTACATGACAGCGCGTCACCCTGTCGTAAGCCTTTCTCGACATTAAATGAGTCGGTGGTGTTCTTACCAACCTTGACGGAGCAGCGCGAGTTCTCCATAGTCATCCTGCACAATCGAACGAGTTTAGCAGGGATGCCAAGAAGTGACATGGCTCTGTATAGCTCGTTCCTATTCACGCTGTCATAGGAGACTTTAAAATCGATAAAGAGGTGGTGAGTATCGATCGGGAAATCTTGGGTCTTTTATAAAATCTGTCGAAGTGTGAAAATTTGGTCGACGGTTGACTTATCGGGCCTAAAACCACACATAATGGCCGACACTTTTGTATAGGCGACATTTAGGAGACTTATATTTCTGTAATTGGCGCAGTTTCTTGTGGATAGGGCACACAATGCTGAGGTTCCATTCGTCAGGCATACTTTCATCGAACCAGATTGTACAGATGAGTTGGTGTACGTTCCTCACCAAGTCATCTCCCGCTGCTTTGAAGAGTTCAGCCGTAAGGCCATCCGCTCCAGCAGCCTTGTTGGACTTTAGCTTTGATATTGCTACCCGAACTTCGTCTTGATCGGGTGGACGGAGGTTTTGTTGATCACATTACGAGGGTCCAAAGGTGTCCTCCACAAATGCTTTTTCATTTTACTCTGTATCTACATTAGTTCTCGCAAATTATAATTTACTCGGAGTAATTTTGTGGTAGCAGTTACAAACGCAGCTTACTTGCTAACTTTAACTGAGATGCCTAAGCAGTTAATGCTGGTCCAACCGTCCCGATCCCTCGATTTCACGACACATCCATCTTAATCGATAAGTTTCTAATATTTTTTCTCATACTGACTTCGTTGTAAGGCAATTTTAGTTTCTCTTTACTTTTGTCCCCAACAATGAACCAAATATCATCTAAAGAATCTTTCTCATAGAGCATATTCAGTTATGTTTTGACAGGCTCTATGCTTCTGTCCTATACAGGAGACCAGGATGATAACGTCTTATGTAGCGCCATATCGGTTCTCAGAAGATGGCATATGATATTATTATGGACATAAGCCGACATAGCAACTATGTAATTGGTTTAGTTCAGAAGATCGTCTTTCTGATTATTACGTGTCAGTCGGGCATATTTTACAAATCAACTGGTGTGTGATGCTTTTATTCCTGTCACCGCGCAGTCCTTTTAAGACCTCGACCGGAATCCCCTTGCAAATTTTTTGGACTTTCGCATCGCCTTCTCCTGATTTAAGTTTGTTTAAGGCGGCAAATATATGGTCGTTGGAATGCCGCATAGATTTTGTATAATGTTCTCTAAATTTTGAATTTTTTATGAACCGTAACAGAAATATATGCTCTGTTTGTAACAGTGCATTTATATTGTTATTTTTTTCAGAAGGAGTTTGCCTCTTTAAAACAGTGTGGAGTATGAACTTGCAATTTTCTTCTCCTCTCCTGCATCCCTACAGCTTCTAAAAAAAGAGTATATGAGCACGGTAAGTCTCTAGGCGTGTATGTCTATGAGACATTGTCATATAATGAAGACTGTTTTGGAACTAATGTGACGTCGGTTAAGAGTAATCAAAGCCTTAGAGCGTTTTGGATCCAGCTTTGGTCGGATCTGTTGTGTCCCTGTGAGCACGATTGAATTTTTCAAGGAGACATGTCCCGTAATATATTTGACCTCGGGCCCCACTTTTCTCCTTGCACTTTGAGAACTCCATCTGACCTGCTGCTTTCCTATATTTGCAGGTTGTTTCCTCAGTTTTTAGCTAATCAAGCACCGCAGAACTTCGAATGTAGTCCTCGTTTTGTTTACTTTGTTGTTAACATCCAAGTTACATCATGAGTCCTACTGACTCAAAATAATAATGTACTTTCCGACCCATGAGCATCATTTTGGTCTTCTTAGAATTAATTTTTAAGGCAATCTCTACAACCAGTGATTGACAAAATTTCTTTCGAGCATGTTTTGGGATTTGCTTTTGATCTGCATGTCCAAGTTCATCAGAACGTTGTCAGTTCAATAAATGGTAAACCATGTCACTCATCAATTTCCAGTAAAAATTAAATTGGTGACAAACCATCTCATTTTGAAAGCCCTTAATTAACTGAAAGCGAATTGGTTATCATTGTCCAAATCGTAGGACAATTCGTTACTCTAAGATTCCTTCATTAAAACGCCTAACTCCATTGGGACACCTTTGCATAGAAAGAGCTTCGCAATACTATATTCGCTATTATCCAGGTCGAAAGCGTTATGAAATTTTAACAAATACCACCCAGTTCCTGGGATAAGTTTTATTATCTCTACACCTTTTTATATTAAAAACAATAAAACAAACATTTTTAAAAATTCTTTTTCCTTTCAGGTCAACAAACCAATGGAGATGTACTATTCGTGGAAGAAATCCTAGGGACCAGTGAATCACTCTCACTAGAAAAGAGTGCATTTTTATCGTATTTATCCATCTTAAAAATTAGTTTTAATAAAAGAACAAACATGTGTGTAAACAGTAATTGATCAATATTCGATGTAATTTTTCTCTTCTGTTTATAAAAATCATGTAATCAATGTGTTTTAGAATATACACATCATAACAGTATATTATTAAAGAAGACTATTAAAGTGAAACCACATTTTAGGAACCCAACAAATGACTCTTTTTACTTGCGATTATAGGTACTATGTATAAGGCAAGTTATGCATTCGTAAAACAAAAATTTTTTTTGACAATCAAACATAACATTACGATGATAGAGAAGTCGAAAAAAGTGGGTCCGACAATTCTGTATGTCTGTATGTCTGTCCGTCTGTCTGTATCGGCACCTACAGCCTAAACGGCGGAACCGATTTGCTTCAAGCTTGGTAGATAGTATTATGTATTATGAGGGGTTTTTGGAATTAGCATTCTAGCTTCAAAACTAACGGTACCTGCCATACGATTTTTAGAGAAAAATTGATTTTTCTCAAAAACGGCTCCTACGATTTTGATAAAACTTTCTGAATAGTGTTTTCTGTGCAAATTTTATGTTTTGGTTGGAATAGATTTTTCAGGAAAATTCTTATAACGGTACCTCCCATAGGACCGGTTTTTTGAAATCATTTTCTCGTAAGCCATTTGACGAATTTCGATGAAATTTTTAATATAGCAGCCGTTTTATAAACAAAATAATAAACATTTTTAAATTTATCAAAAAAAGTTTTTTTTTAATTTTTTAAAAAAGTTTTAAAATATTTTCTTTATTTTTTGTTTTTTCCAAAAACGGTTTAACCTATTTTTTTTAATTTTAATTTTCTGATAAAAACTACAAAATGCTAGAAGTTGGCATACTCAAAAAAAAAAAATTTGGAATATGTATTCGAAAAGTTTAAAAAAATACCGTTTTTTGAAAAAGCTGGTCGAACGATTTTGAAAAAAAAATTCCTTAAAATTTAGAAAAACAAAATAAATCTGATGGCTTACTTCATTTTCTCCAAAAAACGGTTTAACTATTGATTTTAAAGTGATTAATAAAATTTCATATGACTTTTTCAATGCTTTTTTCGGAAAATCTCAAGCCCCAAGACCATTTTAACACATTAGAGCAAGTTCGTACGACCCAGTCGTGCACTTTATTTTTCAGTGAAATCACTTTTTAAATAAATTGATATAGGTACTTGCTGGTGGATAATAAAGGGTGATTCTTACGACGAATTAATAATGTAAAATAAAATACATACATTTGAAAGTGAACTTAAAATGTTTACTATTGGTTTAAAGAACAATTCATGGCATTTACTTTTTGAAAATGATATCATCTAAATGTTGGTCACGACTACGTCTGAGGTGGTCCATTCGTAAGGTTCGATTTCTGTCGACTCGGTAGAGCATTGCGACTGGTATTTCCCGAATAACACGAGTAATGTTAGCTTCGAAAGCGTCAATCGTAGCTGACTTATTCCTGAAGACCTGAGACTTTACATAACGTGAAATTAAGTGCTCACGAATCTGATTTATCAACATGTCCATTCTATGGCTCGTAGCGCGGTCTTGGTGAAATCAGAGCTCACCGAGACCATGAGGTTGAATTTCACGAAGCACATAGCTCGTTAACATGGCCTCGATAACGGTTACAATTGACGGTAACATTGCTTGCCTCATTTTTGAAAAAATATGGACCAATGACTCCACCAGCCCATGTCGTTGTTTTGTTTTTAATGGATGTAATGGCAGCATTTGGTGCTCTTCGGATAGCTCATCAGCCCAAATACGGCAATTTAGTTAATTAACGTATGCATTGAGCCGGAAATGGTCTTCATCACTGAACAAAATTTCACGATAAAACACCAGATTTTCATTGAGTCTTTCCAATAATACAGCTGAACAATTTGGAGACGCTGTTGTGGTGTGAGTTTTTCCATGATGACTTACCAAACGATACTGAACAAATATGTCAAAAAAAGCACTCACGATGAATCACCCATTATAAACATCGTTATTTGAACCTATCCCAGGACTTACCCAAGTTTCCTTGGCGGTAAATAATTAGCTTACTTAAAAAATCAGGCAAAACATTTTAAGATTCTGCCAAAAATGCCCTGTAATATAAACGCATGTCCACACTATAATAAAGAAAGAACTGGGGTCAGATTAATTTTTTATTTAACTTATACAATAATTAGAAGTAGGGTTTTTAGGACTAGTTGTACAATAGTGGTTCATCCTCGGATCAAAATTTAGAAAACGGTTTACCTTGGTTCGTATGTTTGCATAATCAAAGTTTAGACGGTGGTTTAAGAGTAAGCCCTCCGATTTCCACGGGTTTAATAAAATTTAAAAATTTAAAATCGAGATTCAGTACTGAACAACTATTGTACAAAAACTGGCCCCTTTTGGATACAAAAATATCATAAATGATTTACATATATCGTTGGGCGCTTGTAAAATTTTAAGTCTGCCAACGTTTGAAGCCATGCATTTTGACAAGCAAAAGCTGATTAAAATGATAGAATTCTTTACTTATTCCAATGCCGTTACAGCAATCACTTTGTATTACCAACAGATATCTTTCAAGTTTGGATTTGTCTCCGGTTTCAATACATTTTTTGAGCTCCTGGACTATATCGATTGGTAGTCCCAAAATACCAAGCTTTTCAATTTCTTCATTTGTAGGCAATCGAAAGATTCTTAGGTATTCGTTAGATTTTTCATAAATATCCAGCATCTTTTCGGTTTTCTTTTTTACGCCAACGGTATGGGTTTCAAAATAATCTCTCAGAAGCCTCGTTGCCTGTTGGTCTTTAAGGGTCTCCGTAGCGTTGAGACGATAGAGTCGCTTGACTTCAAGTTTGCTAAGTTCTCCACAGGAATATTTAAGAAAACATCTAGCGGCAACCTGAAACATACAAAGAAGTGGATTAAAAAAAAAATATATATATATATATAGTATTTTATTGAATTTCATGAGCAAATGAAGGTAAGATAATAGAATTTTGTTTCTAAAAAATGGCAACCGTTTTATTGTTAGGTATTAAAAATTTTATCGAAAAAAGTCAATTAATTTACAGAAAGTCTGCTGTACAAATAACCGGCTCTATCAGAGGTACCGTTATGAGACCTTTCCAAATGAAAATATAAACTACTACAAAACCCTGCAAACTTCTTCCCGCCTTCCGACTTAAATTGAATTTCCGTTCAAAATTTGTTTACCTGGTTTAAATGTGTGTAAAGTAAATCATAGATGATATTCAGCTGGGTTATGCAAGCCTTCTTAAGTAAAAATGCGCTAAAAATCTATTACACGAACTTTTACAAAACCCTTTAAAAAACACGGTTTCTGTATGCTATCCCATAGGAACAGTGCATTTTTCGGGATAAAACTTAGTCTATGTGCTGTTCCAGACTACAATCTATCTCAGTGACACAAATTTCATCCAGATCCGTTCAGCCTTTCAGCGCTTCAAACTTGGGTCACAGAATTTTTAGGGCTTTTTGAAACAAGCATTCTAGAGCTAAGGTTTACGGTACCTAACCTGAAATATAACTTTAAAAAAAAAAGAAAGTTTTTTTGAGTTTTTTAAAAAAGTTTTAAATTTCTTTTTTATTTTTTGATTTTTCCAAAATCGGTTTAATCTATTTTTTTTCTATTCTTTTGTTCTGATAGAAGCTTCAAAGTGCTAGAAGTTGGCATACTAAAAAAAATTTGGAATATATTTTCGAAAAGTTTTTCAAAAAAAAAACTGTTTTTGAAAGAAACTGGTCAAAAGATTTTCAAAAAAAAAAAGTTCTTAAAATTCTAAACAACAAACAAAATCATATGGCTTACTTAATTTTTCGAAAAAACGTTTTTTGTTATAAAGATTTCAAAACTCAGAAAAAGATTAAAACCCAATTTTTACTCAAACCTATGTTTGGCTAGCCAATGCAATGTTTAACCAGTAAGGCATCAGTCAAAGCCTGCTTAGTTTTTTGATCGATTTTGCAAGACTTCTATTAAATTTCAGCAAACATCTGAGTTGAAAGTGCACTGGGTGTGGCCTGTGGCTGCTGCTTTTCAACCCTTTTAAATTGATGTGCATTTAGAGTTGCCAATGTCCATTTGGTTTTCTCGTTCAGTTTGATTTTTTTGGGTTTCTTTTGAGGAGCTTTTGGTTGTTGAGCTTTGATGTTCTTTGTTCTTAATGATGAGTGTTATCATCGTGGAGATCTTGTTTTGATCTGTTTCACAACTTTAAATGTGTGGAGTTACAAAATTTTAAACTGTTTTCTTTAAGGAAAAAGTTTATTTCCATAGCTTTTCGTGGCGCTGGGTCAGTTTTTTGATGTTAGGTACCTGTATTTTTCTTAATTTTGATTGTTATAATAATGTGAAATTAAGTGTTTTTATGTAAATTGTAGCTTTTGCGCAGTTTGTATTTTCAAGTCGTGTATTTTGTCCTTAATCTACTGCGGATACCTTTCAAAAACGATACTTTTATCTTACCTCTTGGTGATGTGGAAAAAGAAAAATGTGTTTTATGTATAAATAAAAAAAATGAATGAAAATTTCCATCCAAACAAAAAGGACGGTAACCCTACATACTATATTTTCAGATTTTTGCTAATTTGAAATGCTTACTACTAGAAAAATGTAAGAGCTTTAGTTAGGGTTTCCGGAAAACAAAAAAGTGCGAATGAGAGACAAAAAAAAAATTCGCACGAATTTTTCACAATTACTTTATATTGTTATTATTTTTTTTTAATATAGTTTATATTCTCATATTATGAATCAATGATCAAAAACCTTCAAACTTTAAAAATACAAACTGTGTTTTTTTTATTTTGGAAAATATAAAGTAATTGTAAAAAATTCGCGCGAATTTTTCACAATTACTTAATTTGAACACTTTTCACGTCAAGAACCGATCTCAGACTAAATTTTACACAAGGCCAATTTCAATAGCACGAGCTGTTTGCAAAGAAAACTAACTTGTAACTTAGCAACATGAATAATTGCAACAACTCTGATCGAATCTTAAAAAAACTTACGTAAGAGTGAAGTTATTTCCCACTTAAAGTGAGAAATAACTTCACCAACAAAAGTGAAATTATTTCCCACAAAAAAGGGAAGTTATTTCCCACTGGTGGTGAAGTTATTTCCCAGTGAAGTTATTTCCCTGCACCTTTTTTATATACTACCCAAGAATCATGCCCTTAAATATTATTGACAATTTAAGGGACACCCTGTATAGAGACTCGATGTCTTATTGCAACTTTGGACCTACTTCCAATTCAAAAATGGAAATTTTGAATACTTTCGGAAGGCATATTCAGATTCCTATTACTTTTCAAATATGTAATTATTTCAGCCAGTTCGAAGTGAAATATGACGAATTTGAAACTACTTTGAAAGATGAAGCGTTACAAAAGAATATATTTATGTAAATTAAATATCTGGTAGCTCAAACGCATAACCAAAGCCACTAGTACAAGGAAATGCGAAAATAGGAATTATGAATTTTATTTGAAATGATAACACTGACTTTAGTTTTTATAAACGAGTCGCTTAACCGATGAATGATTTTCAAAACTAGGATGTCTTGCATGCATTGAATCATACATTGAACAACATAACGAATGTGGTTGTAGTTCTAGTGTGCTGTGACGTTCCTCGAACAATTTTACCTTGAAAATTAATCCAGCTAATTTTAGAATGCTTCGGCAATGTCATCGGTTATTTTCCAGTACGGGATCATCAATTCTTTGAAATTTTGTATCTATCGGAAAAAACTTTAATCCGCAGAATGTTATTTTGTACTTTCATATCGCTATAATGACTCAGTTTCGTCAAGTTTTTCAATTTATTCCCTTGACACACCCTTGGAATCATCTTTAAAACTGGTGAGTATAGACTATTTCAGCGTCCTTCAGATTTTCTTTCTGAATCCAGTTACATTTATAATTGTTCCGATCATTTTCAAAAGACATTTAAAGTTAGTTTTATTTAAAAATTTTATTTTATTTTATTTTTTTTACAAAAAACAACGATCACGGTTGAATTCAAAAACTATTTTAATTCAGCAAATAATAATTATAATGTTTTTTTCTTCTCTACTATCAAAGTAGATTCGAATGAAAATAAGATATTAAGATACACGAAACCTTATTGTGACTAAGGATGACAATATCTATTAGGTATTAAGGAACAAATTAAATTCCTGAACGTATATATACTTTTAAGCACTTAAGCGTTGCGAGATATATTTTTGTGATGTAAAGTTATAATATTTGTGAACATATCAGCGCGAAATAATGACATTGGTAAAGAAAGCATTTTACAATTCTGTACACTTAATACAAAAAAAAGGAAGCTAACAATAAAAAAAATTATCTTCTAATATACTCGTCTGACGCCGACGTTTTTCAGCTTAATAAGTATGGCTTCTTTGTATCTGGAATATTCAGGACTAGCCTCGATTTCGTTGCGACATTCACCCTGTATACGTCGGATGCACCTTTCGATGTTGGACTTTTCTCCCGTTTGTATATTCGCCAGGAGTTCTTTTTCCATGTGATATGGAAGGCCTAGGTCACCGAGCTCTTCGAGCTCGTCTTCGGTCAGAAGACGAAAGTCCCTCATGTATTCCTCGCTCTTTTCATAAATGTCTAGCATTTGTTCAGCGACGGATTTTTCACCTCTTCGATTCAATTCCATGTGTTTCCGCAATAGCTTTGCGGCTTGTCGGTTTATGAGGGTTTCTTGGGCATTCAAGCGGTATATTCGCTTTACTTCGTCTTCAGTTAGATCTCCACAGCCACAAAAACATTTTAGAAGAGGTTTTGCTGAAATCTGAAAGTGGAATTTCGTTTAATAAGGATTGGAACATATTGTGAGCTCTTAATGTATTGTTATGTATGGATACAAGGATTAGTGAATGGAACAAGCAACATAGAACTAAAACCACTTTCCATTGGAAGAATAGAAACGTCCAGAAGATCCGGAAGTCTTCTGAAACCGTTCCATTTGTAAACAAATGACACTTCTGATGATTCTGAGAAGAGGATTAGGCTTCTCGATTTAAAGTCAGAATCCACTCAAGAAGCACAAATACAAATGTAACTCAAATGTCAGCCAAAGAATATTCATTGGGAAGTATGTCTATTTGCATGCAGCATTGCCAAATGTTTTTGTAATGTCTCAGCAATTTTGTTCGTCCCATTAGTTTTCAGAATGAGGGGTTTCCCGAGTGAAACCAATTGAAAATTCTGTAAGCAACTGCGAAAATGAGAAAAAGTCACTCGAGTGAGTCCTTAAACTTCTTTCTGCATCTATGAAATGAATACGTTACACTCAATGGACGGACTGGCGCAGAAGCGAAACACTTTATTATACAAAAAATACGTCACAATTAAACGGCAAATGAACAATTTCTTTTTTCATTTTTCCTAATAATTTCTGTGATATCACACTAAATGCATCATACCTTACAATACCATTTACAGTCAGATGGCAATTTTTTGTCCGTAAAATGCGATAGCGAGCGCAATTATTAACGTCCGTAAACAAAACTGATCGAAAACTTAAAGAAAAGAAACAATCTGCCGTTCCATCCATTATAGTTCAGCCTTAATTTAACGGCTGACTTAAGTTTGACAGTGTTGTGATTTTTGTATCTAGGTGCTAGTCTGTTTGCATGGATCAGTGTCGTCAGACGAGCAAGCAACCCAATGTGTCAATAGAGAAAATGACACACACATTTTGCATTATGGCCTTGCCCTTAAAGGCACGTCCATATTATGCCAATCGGTCTATTCCGGTCGGCCAAGTCCAATAAGTATGGATGTGCAAAAAGCCATTGGCCGATCGGCATCATTCGGCTTAATATAGACGGAGACGCGCCTTAAGGTAGCTAGCTTCGTTTAAAAACTTGGAACTATAAACATCCATCAAACTCGCTGCAGCAGATTTGCTCGTACCGTTGAATGTCGATACTGGCGAAACAAGTGACAATTGTATGAGAGTAGACACACTGCCTAAGAAATAAAATCACATTTGACCAACTTGTTGCGATAGCGACAAGTGAACAAAACCTAACGAAACGGATTAATTTAATTGATTGTCTATGCTTGCAAATAAGATAACTTGCATTAAACGCTTGAGTTGAGATGCTTGGAATCCGCGAAATATATGTTTTGTTTTGACAGAAACTTCCATCAGTTTTGAGTACCTAACCTAACACGCGGTTCATTTAACAAAACGAAAGGAACCTTTTCGTTCGGTTATCGTTGTGGCTGTCTTTCTTCTCTTTTTGATTATTTTTTTTCTTTTTCAAGCAGACTATGTATTTCAGCCATTAATTTTGGAGTAAAAGTGAAAATGGCAAGCTAGAGACTTCTTAATTATTTTACAAATGAAGGATATTGCCATTTCCACTGTCGCACGTTATAAAAAAATTGATCATCGTTTTGGACATCGCATCTCCTTTAGCAACACAACACATAGCAGAGAGTTATCAATTTCAATATTTTCTTTTAGCAACAGCTGAAAATTTGAATATGGTGGCTCGAGTATCGTTAAAATAATAGCAAGTCGCTGTAATATAAATTTATTTGTACTTCTTACGCGAGTAAAAACGTATATCTTCAAAAAAAAAAAAAAAAAAAAGGAAAAAGAAAAAATATTGCATGTTATGTGCCAGGTAAAATCTACTTTCCATAAATGCCTTCTTTCTTCAAAGTCTATGATATGCTGTATCATTATAATATTCAAACTTAGCTTTCCGGTAACTGGTTCACGATTCGGTCTATAATTCTTTCAAATCTTGAATCTCATATCTTTGTCGATCTTCATTTTGTAGCGAGATCTGCGTAGACCACAGTGTTTCTAGATGCACGTCACGGGTTATTAAGAATACAAATTCATGATTCATTCATGATCGCCCCAGACCGCCCCATTCATATTGAAAAGGAGAACGCTTTACTTAAATTGCGGTTCCTCAAGCGGAATCATCAGCTACACATACAGCACAACTCCACACAATCAGCGACCAATTTTCCATGAAGTAAATACTGTTTGGGTTTTAACCTACACGAGCACAGAATTTTAGTTTTATAATCGTATTTAAAAACAGTCTTTTGATGTCAAAACTTTACTGCTATGCAGGAATAGCTTAAGAATTCCTAATCAAGGTCGAAGTAGGTACTATAGGGTGTTTTTTTTCGAGATATAGAACATTGAAATGAAATAAAACAAAAAAAGTTAAATTGACATGAAATTTACTTTATTCGAAGGATAATTAAAATAATTATAATTTAAATATGATGTAACGGTGTCTCAACATACACTTGAAGATTATCATCACTCCAAATACGGCAGTTTTGTTTATTGACGTATCCATTCAACCGAAAGTGAGCTTCATCGCTAAACAAAAATCGCTTATGAAAATTGGGATCAACGGCAATATGTATTTCGAACAGAACCATGACTTTCAAAATAAATTTGCACAATTTGAAAGCGTTGTTCAGACGTCAGTCTATATTCATATTCATGTTGTAATGCCAAACCAAACTAAAAGTAAATCATTTGACAGCTGACAAAATGGCAGCCAGTTTAGTGTTGCCAACTTAAAGTTCTTTGACTCTAAAAAATACACCCGTTACAAGAAAGTGCCAGCTGCTCTTTAATTTTTCAGGTACTGAGTCAATGCCATGAATGAGGAGTTTATTTAAAGAGGTTTTATGTAGTTAAGCCCAAATACACAAAGTCTGACTACTTCAAAGTTATATCTATCTTCCGTGACGTTTTATCCAAGCCTACGAAGATGGTGATCTGCACCCGAGTACAGAATATATTTAGTTTTAACTTTGATAATAGCCAGTCCAATGTTCGACGCCTCCACTTCAATACTTGCTAGTGCTCCACTGACAGCGGAGCGATGCGCGTTCTTCAGATGATGTCAATTTTATCAGCTTATCCAAGCATTTGAACCGATCTATAGGTTCGTACCGTTGATGGTTGCTGGTATATGTGAGTTGCACACGATTGCCTCAAAAAGGATTTTGAAGAGGTTAAATGATAGCGCGTCACCTTTTCTTGAATGAGGAGTATCCGATTCAAAATCTAATCTTTACTCCTAAGTAAGATAAAATAAGAGAATATCCTACAACCTGTTTACATATTTACTTTTAGTTTTTCAATTTGCCCATAAAACTTTTATAACTTTGTGTTAGACTTCTTTTTTTTAATGACACCTAAAAAAAAGTTATGTATGGTTTCATAAAAACGCACATATGTACCTTGATTTGTATGAACCAGCTGAAGGTACAAATTAATAGACTTCGCTTTTAGCTTGTCATATTTTTCGGTTACTCATGACAAACCGTGAAGTAATAAAAAGTTTACGAAAAAAAAAAAAAAAAAAAACGTTCAAATTCTTTAGACCCCCAAACTAATTAAGATGGTTAGCCATTTGTCATAGAGCAGATACCTGAATGCTTTGATGACGACGATGATTTATGGGACCTCAAGTTTCGGGACATTTGGTGTGTTTTTCGAAGTTTTATTACTTTGAAGCTGGATTTTCTTGAAATCATATTTTGTGGAACTCCGACCACCTATGTGTGTACAGACTCTTTTGTAGTTCTCAGGTCGATCTATAAAAATTTCAGGTGTGCTTTTGATTCGATTAAATGGAATTTTTATATTATTCCTCAAATGTGTGTCTTTCATATTGTTATAAAATCCAACTTTAAAGCAATTAAATACTGATCCAATGCACAATTTTTATTTTTAGAATAACTTAGATTATATTAAAATGAATACCTATATAGCGATTACGATTATCTGATTGTTCACCATTTTATTTATTGTTTATTTATTTATGTTTTCCTGTGAAGTGTGTTGACTAAATAAATTGATAAAATGTATCTGGTTAAGAAACATACACCTTTTTCTGTTTATTGTATCTAGATATACAAAATATTTGTATGCATGTGAATTGACGAGCAATTTTAACATGTTTTTTCCATTATTTTCCATTCTTCAAGAGAATTCTCACTGCCGACAATTCAAGATAATCAAAGTTAAAAATGCAGCTACGAGATAAAAACAATAAGTACCTAACTAATCTTATCATGAGAATTCACATTCATTAAGTGGCATATAACAAAGTCATTTATGTGTTTATACAGTTGTTGTTATTGTAAGAATTTCATCATTATTTATGATTTGCGGAACGGAAACAAGGGCACATAGTTTTTAATGCTGTTTTAAGTAAAAATAATTTTTTTTTTTTTTTTGGTTTCCAAAGGTTCTTTGAGAAAACGAAATGTCTTGACTTAAAAACTGTGGGAATCTATTTTCGAAAAGCAAACGCTTTTTTTGGAAATTCGTATGAATAATTATGCGAAAACTGACGATATATCGATATATAAATATTTTTCACTCTATAATTTTCGATACCTGCTGTTTGAAATTATCGATATAAATTTTAATCGAAAAAAGTACGTAAATACCTACCAGAAAATCTAGAACTTCATAAATTGTAAACTTGCGATTATATAAACGATTTGATAAAACTTTTTTTTATAGTTTCTAATGAAAAGTGGGCGTCAGCCAATCCCAAAATCAAATTTTTCTGATTTCGTACACAAGATCATTATGTACCTACTAGTAATACTCAAACAATTTAATGTTTTTCGCTCTAATGTAAGCATTGTTATTTTATAAAAACAATATTGATGGTTTTGTATGAAAAGTGGGAGTCAGCCATCCCAAACTGAAATATTTTTTAACTGGAAGAAGATTTACCTAATGCTTGCATGTGTAATGTTTTATCGTTGTGCTTTCATCGTAACTGTACAAAAAACATAATCAAATTTTGCCAAATTGAGGTTGTTTTTAAAATAAAATGCACGACTTGGTCGCACGAGCTTGCTCTAATGTCAATGTCTAATGTGTGACAGTGGTATAGGGGCTTGAAATTTTGATAAAAATTTTTTTTTTCAAAATTCTTAAATAAATACTAAAACTAATTTGAGCTGAAAAAAAACACCATTTTATTTCTTGGAAAAATTTGAATGTATGAGAATAAATTTATACAAATCTGTGGAGCGGTTTTGAGAAATTTTTTTTTTTAAACCCTTTGAAAATTTTTTTCAAAAAAATTTAAAAGCTCCAGTTCATAGGTATTCAGCAAACACATTTATTTTTAATTTTTAGAAAAAATTGAATAAGCAGTTTTTAAAACATTAACTTATTTTTTTTAACGCTTTTGAAAATACAAAAATATATTTTTTTTTAAATATTGGTATGCAGTACAAATTGAGCTACCTACACCTATGTTTATATGTATGTATGTATGTGTGACATTTCGAAAGAATCGGTTGAGTCGTTTTCGAGATAGCCAAAAGCAAAAAAACGGTCCTATGAAAAGTACCGTTCTTAGACATTTTTTAAAACTTTTTTTTCAGCCATATGATTGGTCGTACCTAAAAAGCAAAATTATATGTTTATTTGTTTTCCTAATGGAATTTAATTTTTCGTGCCAGCTGATTGTCATTTTAATCGAAGTAAAACAAATCCAATTGTCTATTTTCAATTTCTTTCTGTTCCCCTCTCAAATTTTTGTCAGAAAAAAAATCTTGTGCAATTCAATCATTAAAATTTGGCACAAGTGTTAATTCGCAGCCACCGGTGTCATCAATAATGCAGTGTGACAATAGTTTGTGTGGATCGTTTCGCAGGATAAATGGAAATTCTCGCTCATGCAACATTGTTGCTCCACTTAACGTTTGTTCAGTCGTCTGTTCTCTGTTTGGCGTATCGACAGTTTCATAATACGACAAAGCCGAAACTGAGTACACTGCAACGTTGTTGTCTTATGAAATGTCAAACAGGCATATATTTCCTGACACAATGTTCCAGATAGCTATTAACGCTAATCCGGAAAAATTACGGTATTCATTTGCTTCAACTTTTCCTGATTGGTTTTCCTTGTCGTTATAACAAGCTCCTTTCGATGCCTACCCGCTCATAAAACGGTTTTTTAAATATTGGAAGTCTCTATTAATAAACATAAACGCAAGTGCATGCGACTCAGTCCTGCATTTCGCTAATTCGTAATAACTTTTCAATAATAAGCAAGCATTCATTACGAGGCTTAATCCATTGAAACTAGTATTGTAAGTTTCCAGGTAACTTTACTTTTATGTAACTCTTTAAAAATTTACTCACTATAGATGTACAAAATATTTAATACCTACAGACAAAAAATTAAAAAAAAAACACATTTAATTAAATTAAATAAAAAAGTGATCACTGATCATTGTCGAAAGAATTTTAAATCTCGGAAATCAAATAAATTATAAAACTGAGCTTCTATCAAAAAGTGCTTACCACCATGTCTAGCAAAAAGTTATTCAACTTTAACAACAATCTCAGATTTTCTTTGCACATATGTATGTAGCTTTAATTCAAATTAATCGAAAGTAATCAATTTATCTCAGAGCCAGAGCGGATGAAGTCCGTAGGAGATGATGGCCGAAGTACTACCGGACCAGACCAGACTGACACTTGATCACGAAGAAGATGCAGAAACAACACTGATAGAGTATGTTTTTATCGTTTTCAAATCACATAATAAAAATAAAATATTATGTATCAATTTAAACAACTTGAAATACTTCTCCTTCTTGGACAGACATACAAACTTAAATTCCTATTGACCATTCTTCTTTTTGATCAACTCTTCTTGAAATTCTAGAAACCAAACATCAAGTTGACCAGCGGCATGAACAAAAACTCACGTCATGCCTTCATTAACATTTATATATGAGGCCAACACTATCATATGAGCTTGCGTGTTTGTCATATGAATATGTCTTGAGTCTACTTAATAAGTTTGATGAATTCAAATAAGTTTTTGTGTGATAATCAATAGATTGTATTCAAGAGATACGTGGCTGAACCTATCGCAACAATGAAAGATGATCTTTTTATGTTGTTGATTGATTTCAAATTCTATCATGCGAATCGAACAGAGCTAGAAGTTTGAGTCTACTGCATCCGAAAATAGGTTATAAAAAAAATTTTAATAGTTTTCAGGTTAACAAGGAACTTTTATGAGGTTACATTTTGACTTTATACTTTCTTAACAATTTTAATTTTTTGTTTTTAGGTCTCGAAGGCAAATAAATAAAAAACGATAAAAAAACAATTTGCCTAGCTGAAAAAAGATGTCAATTCGAATTACCTTATTCAAGCCTCACCACCAATATAGGGTTATCGACTTCACGGTCTTGAGAACTTAACAAGGAAATTATTTATTATTAAAGCCAGCTTGCTAAGCCGAAGAAATTATAGATTCGAAGATAAGAACGTAGAGCTTAGTTGAAAATGTTCAAAACTTCAGTCAATTACTTCCGTCATTGGTCATTTGTTGTTTGTTAGGCTTAATCGTATAATCAGTTTTTTTTTTTAATTGGTTTGAGTTGGGTTTAGGTGAACGAACACGGTATTTTTTTTTTCATAGTATAGGTACCTACATTGCTTGAGGTTTGTCATTACAAATTCTCCACTCCTCCTTCAAGAAACACTTGGGCTTGGGTGTTTGTTATGTTTATTTTAGCTTTCGTACCCGGAAAGACTTGAGCATGGAAGATAAAGTCGCGTTTGCAATTCAACAAAAAGTGTGAGTAGAAAAAGAACGGATTCTATAAGGTTTAAATTTAAGACCCTACGAAATAGCAAGAATGGTACACTAAATTTTAATTTCGTGACAGCCTGCCAATGTTCCATGAATCAGGATGCTTCTAATGCTGTGCATTAATTGGTTTTCTAATTTCGCAAAATATTATTTTATGTAAAGTTACGAAAAAACGCTGCGTGCCAAAAGAAACATTTGATATCAGGAGTGGAATGTTCCGAATAGTAGAGAAAAACTCACATATTCTCTCAGATGTAAGTGCGGACTGATACGCCGAAAATCTGTGTTCAATTCCAGATTTCACATTAGTTTGTTTCAAGGATACTGCCTGTTTGGTGACAAATCCTCCAAGAGGAAATCTTGTCATGAAGAAGTGCATATCTGCTATAGTTGTTCGGATCTGACGGAAAATTATGGGCACCTTGAGCTTTGGCAAGAAAAACGAAACAGGCTTAGAAACTTACAATCTGAAGACTCAAAAAGAAAAAAATATTAAATTTATTTAAAGGCATTTGCTAAGCTTTATGTTAGTTATCTCAAAAAAGCTCCAAACTAAGTTTTTTTTTAATGATTATTACGGAGCTATTTGCATAAACATGGGTCAGGGTACTCCAAAGTAAGCCGTTTTCAAAGTCTCCGTAAATGATGTTAAAATTAGAGATAAAACCTTGCTGTTAAACCTTCTTCATTTTCCAAATTATTGTCATCCAATAAGGAATCACACTGTATAAGAGTGCCGGATTACCTCGTAGAATATCCAGGTTCAATTCCACTAAAAGTATTGTATGAAAAGCGATTGGATTCGAAAGAAAATTGTAGATCCATTCCATTCCTTACACACTCACAATGAACAACACCCTTTTTATCTGAGCAACCATTCGCATTCAGCGGTAAATTATAATAACCTTCCATTCCTGCAGAGTATCAATGCACACACAAGAATGGTTGTGAGTGTAAGTTACTACTATATGCCTTGGATCTTCATCAGAGCAGTGTTTCACTGTGTAAAGGTTTGTTGAGCCCTGAAATCACCTTGGGGTCGCCGCAACTCGATTTTGAAAAACCTCAACTCGATCTTACGAGGAAGTTGCATTTTTGACAAAATTTTAAAAAAGAAAACCTATTATTTCAGCTAAATTTTTGCAGTTTCAAAAATTAGTTTATTGAAAAACAAAAAAAAAATAAAAATAAAATTGTGTGTTATTCACACGCGGTCGAAGTGAAACATGTGGAACATCAGAGAAGTAACCTTGATGAAAATCTCAGCCAGTTTTCGGCTTTCTTTCAAACTTAAAACATTATGTCATGACTAAATGCTTGCAACACGTATCTATACAAACGTTTTAATACACATTCAAGCATACAAACCTACCGACACGCTTGCTCTCTCGCTTAAGATCTGTAGAGCAGGATCTTTGGGAATCCTTTGCCTTCTTTTGAAGAAGTCTGAACTTCAGGACGGCACTATTTAAAAAAAAAAATCATCGAAAACGGACTCTTTTCAAAAAAAAATAAAATGCACGACTGGGTCGCACGAACTTGCTCTTATGATAAGCAATTGCGTAGTGGCTGCATACATATATGGATATTAAAAAAAATTAAATGATTTCGAAAATTCTTTTATTTTTTAAATTAGTTTAAGAGTTTTCTCGGAAAAACTAAGTATGCAATAAAATTTCAAAGCTATACGTCAATCTAGGAAAAAAAAATATTGAAAATCGTTGGACCAGTTTTTTTTTTAAAAGGTTATTTTTGAAAAACTTTTTCAAAAAATATTTTGAAATTTATTTGAGTATGCAAATATATGGCAATCTGTAGTATACATTTGAAAAAATAATTTAAAAAAAAATAAATTTACCCGTTTCCAACATATTTCGAAAACCAAAAATTTTTTTGAAAAAATTATAAAAAATCAAAAAAAAAGTTTTTGAAAATTTTTAAATGTCATATTAATAAAATTATAAATGACTTCCTGTGGCCAAAATTTTATTGAAATCAAATGTATAGTTTACGAGAAAATTTGATTTGAAAATACTTGTTCTATGAGAGGTACCGTTATTAGACAAATTTTGAAAAAAAATTTCAAACCAAAAGATAGATTGTCTTGCAAAAATAGCATTCTGAAAGTTTTGTCAAAATCGTTAGAGCCGTTTTTGAGAAAATCAATTTTTTTCTTCACGATTGTATGGCAGGTGCCGTTATTTTTGGGCCTAGAGCAAAAATAAATAAAATGCACGACTGGGTCGCACGGACTTGCTCTAATGTGTGACAGTGGTCTTGGGGCTTGAGATTTTGATAAAAAAATTTTTTTTCAAAATTCTTAAATAAATACTTAAACTAATTTGAGCTGAAAAAAAAGTACGCCATTTTATTTCTTTTATAAATTTGAATTTATGAGAATAAATTTAGAAAAATCTGTGGAGCGGTTTTTGAGAAAAAAAGTTTTTTTTGAAAAACTTTTTGAAAAAAATTTTCAAAAAAAATTCAAAAACGCCAGTTCATAGGTATTCAGCAAATACATTTATTTAAAATTTTTAGAAAAAAATTTAATAAGCAGTTTTCAAAATATTAATTTTTTAAATTTTTTTTTAAAAAATGCTTTTAAAAATACAAAAAAATATTTTTCAAAAATATTGATATGCAATACAAATTGAGCTACCTACAGCTATATGTGTGTGAAATTTCGGAAGAATCGGTTTAGTCGTTTTCGAGAAAGTCGAAAGCAAAAAAAACGGTCCTATGGAAAGTACCGTTCTTAGCTATTTTTTAAAACTTTTTTTTCAGCCATATGATTGGTCGTACCTAAAAAGCAACACTGATTTTTTTAATTAAAAATCGTTAGAGCCGTTTTTGAGAAAAATAAGCTTTAAAATAACGGTTGTATGGCAGGTACCGTTATTTTTTGAGCTAAAAAAAAAATTCAATTTCCTCTCTGTACAATACCTAAAAAAGTCTATATACCAAGTTTAAATCAATTCGGCCCACCCGTTTGGCTGTAGGTTTACATACAGACAGACAGACAGACAGACAGACAGACAGACAGACAGACAGACAGACATACAGACGGACAGAATTTTTAGACCATCTTTTTTCGTCTTCGCTATCATCGTAATGTCATGTTTGATTGTTATCTCAAAACTTTTTTTTTCGACGAATGCATAACTTGCCTTATAGTACCTATAATCGCAAGTAAAAATACGTTCCGAGGGACGGCCAAATAAATCCTAGATACCAAATTTGAAGCAAATCGGCCCATCCGTTCAGCCTCCAGATGCGCGAACAGACAGACAGACAGACAGACAGACAGACAGACAGACGGACGGAATTTCCAGACCCACTTTTTTCGACTTCTCCATCATCGTAATGTCATGTGTGATTGTTATCTCGAAATTTTTTTTCTGCACGAATCCATAACTTGCCTTATAGTACCTATAATCGCAAGTAAAAACATGTGCATATCGGGACGCTCGACAGAAGTCATAACCTAAATTAATCTAAGTTGAACTATGTATTTAATATTGAAATAGTTTAACTTGAGAAAAGCTTAGGTTATTACTTAAACTTTACATGTATATTAATATGATAATGTAAGGAAAGGTTATTTATTAATAAAATCTTTTATTGATTATAAAATGCGCTGTGGGTTAAAGTGAAAGAGCAGGAGCCTGCCTACTGCTGCCGAATGCGTGAGAGAAAGGGAAGCCAGACAGAGATTGGAGCCGTAACGCGTTACATTCTTAAATGAGATCATTCAAATCTTTTTCTAAAGCTTCTCCTGTTAGACAGCATGCAAATCACGTATATTAACAAACATACTAGCTTACTCGTATCAACGCACCTGTTCACTCACTTAAACTGGATATAATGTACAGGGTGGACCAAGTGAAATGACCCTATTGGAAGATGCTCTCATTTTTGCAAATGGCCGCCAATATCAAATCTGTTTTGACATTTGTGTACTAGACAAATGCAGAATACAAGAAGTGAACAAGCCATGGAGCGATACATGAACCGACATGAACCGATATTCTGAAGGCGGCGCGGCGTTCCCGGGTCGCCACATCTCTCGTTTTGGCGATTTGCACTGGGCCACAAGATCGCCCGATTTAACCGTTTCAGACTTTTTTACTTGCGATTATAGGTACTATAAGGCAAGTTATTCGTAAAAAAAAATTTTTTTTTTTGACAATCAAACATAACATTACGATGATAGAGAAGCCGAAAAAAGTGGGTCCGACAATACTGCCTGCCTGTCTGTCTGTCTGTATCGGTACCTACAGCCTAACCGGCTGTACCGATTTACTTCAAACTTGGTACATTACATAGTATTATTATGACGTCCTACAGAGGTGTTTTTGGAATTAACATTCTAGCTCTAAAACAAACGGTATTATACCATACGATCATACGATTTTTAGGGAAAAATCGATTTTTCTCAAAAACGGCTTCTACGATTTTGACAAAACTTTCTGAATAATATTTTCTGTGCAAACTTTATGTTTTGGTTTTAATAGATTTTTCAGGAAAAGTCTTATAACGGTACCTTCCATAGGACCGGTTTTTTTAAATCAATTTTACTCGTAAACAACTTGACGGATTTCGATGAAATTTTTAATAATAAAAGTGTCATGGCGCATTTCCATTTCATCGAGTTTCAAATAACCCCGATAAAGATGTTTCACTTCAAAAATATTCTTTCAATATTTTTATCTGCGAAATAAAACAAGACACCAATTACACCAATACATTTAATTTAACCAGAAAATAGGTATTGTAATTATGTTACTTCTCAACAGATTGCTTTGTCTTAAAATTAAGCTAGGATTTTAGCTACACACTGCATACACACAAGGCTTTTCATGGACAAAAATGCTCTGAGCTAACTCTTTCCATTGGTTTCAATCGAAGAACCACTGATTCTGAAAACTAATGGAACAAGGCAAATTGCTTTTTCTCAATTTTGACAAAGTTTAGTATTCACACGCATCAGTTTCACAAGTTTTGCCTATGTCAATGTGGTGTGCGTAGCCCGATTCGCGGTATAAAGGTATATTTACTGGTTTCTCGTATTACACCCACTCAACTTCGTTGCTGACCTTCGACCCTTTTTCATCAGATTTGGATTAAACAATAATTCACATGTGTCAACATTACCCAAAATTTTTGGCATTGCTTCCTACGAATAGACACTCCACAATGAATTTTGAATGAGTGACATTTCAGATATATTTGTATTTCTGACTTCAAATCCAGAATCAAAATGTTCTTCCCAGAATCGTCAGAAGTGTAATTTGTTAACCAATGAAACGGTTTCAGAAGACTTCCGGATCTTCTGGACGCTTCTTTTCCACCAAAGGAAAGTGCTATAAATTTTTTAATATTGCAATACTACCATTCAAAATATAGAAAAATCATTTGTCCTCGATAAGTGTCTGGTTTTACTTTAAAAAAATTAACTTTAAACAAGTGTTTCAAAGTTATTTAAGTGAAATACAAATGTGAAGATGAAATTCATATTAAGAATGTTTACATTAACTTAATTTTGTCGTCATAAAAAAGAAACATGTTTTCTCTTTTTTATTTGACTTAACTAACTATAAAAACGTATATAATTGCGGTGAGCTATTATGTATCTTTATCCGTTGGTGTAGCACTTTACTAGGTATATAATTTTCCTTATGTTATTGTTGTCATTATATTCGGTTTTTTTTTATTAAGGTTATAATAAATTTGTTAGTTTTGTACGATCCACTTAAAGTTCAAAACCAGTTGTTAAGCAACAAAAATAAAATTTTTTTATTTCTGGTTTAAGCCACATCTTCGGAACAGACAGACACGATGTCTTCACAAAAAAAATATGTTTTTTTTTTTCAACTATTCATACTTCTTTGAAGAGACCCTAGCTGGACATGCTTCTAAGTTTGCCGAAAGCATGACATCGCTTGATAGATTGTTTGGTTATGACTTATGACTTATCAACGGACCCGGACGAGGGACATTCAAACACAAAAAAAATTTTATAAAATAAATTTAATCGTGAAATCTCTCGCCAACAATATGCTAATGTGTTGGTTGCTATTCTTTTCTGCCACCGAATGCCTGTTCCAATTAAATTAATTGATTTCCATCTACTTCGAGTGCAGATATATAAATATAACTTAGTTCTCAGGAAAAAAAGAGCTGTGATTCTTCTCCATTATCGAGTAAATAACAGTCCCGGTACCTATATTATAAAATATTTTGAGTGTTTTAAAAATGTTCGATTTAATTCAATCAATCTCTTTTTTTTTTTTTTTTTGATTTTACCGAAAAAGATGAGAAGGTAATGGAACAACCGGTTGAAAGACCACATCAATATATTTATGAATCAATTTCATTCACCCGTTAAAAAAAAAAAAAACACACTAATTTTATCTAAAAGTCCACTTGAAAACATTTACACCCTACATTATCGTGGTCCATTAGCGATTGGAGAATGGGAAAAGCTTCATCCTATCGTCAACCGGCACCAATTTATATTTCGAATGAATGAATTTACACAACGAAGTTATCACGAACTCAGCGCTCAGCCAGCTGATTTAGTGTAAACAAAACTGACCTAATGTTTAATTAATTCCGGCTCGTGACAAACTTAATGTAGGTATAGTTAGTAAGTGCGCAAATGGTCACGGCGACTGGCCATACTCATAAATGTTGGCGCTTCAGAATTTATTGCTACGCGTGGAGTTTTAAGTGATGTTATCTATTGTCAACTTGGTGGCAGTGGCAGGGCAGGTGGCATATTTAAGTTAACGTGAGTCAATAAATTGTCTGATAAAGGTGATAATTCTTTTTGAGGTAAAAAAGGGTTGTTCAAAGTGAACTGTTATACAGAGGGTCCGGTTGAGTGAACCAATGTTTTAAGGGCTCATTTGTTGGCTCTTTGGAATTCAACTTAATGACCAACAGTTAGTTTTTCGTAGCAATAGGTTCACTGGTGATATGATGGAATATCTCACTTCGAACAGTGGAAACAATCTTTACATCTTTTTGAAGGAAGTAATATTATTGCGCTTGATATTTCAAAAACATTTGATACAGTTTGGCATCATGCTCGCTGGAAAATGCATTTGGTTTCGAATCGGAGCATACCTTCTTCGACGGATTAGAAGTTACCTTTCGGACCTTTGCATTAGCGTTGTTTTAAAAGGATTTCAGTCTCATATTCACAAAATAATTGAATGATGGTGTGCCTGTTGGAGCTCCTTTATCTTTATCATCTTAAAAGTTGATCCCTGATGACACTACCATTAGTTTTGCATATTCATTTCCAATTTCACAACGTGGAACTGGAACGGCAGTATAAGCTCATTTAATTCCGATCTTGACAGCATTTTACAATGAGGTTTTAAAAACCGTGTAGAATTTAAGGCTTTAAAAACAAAATGGAAATCAAAAAGCTTTTCGTTCTAGGTATATGTATGTTTAACAAAAACCAACTTCTGTGTTTGGGTTTCTTGAGTCAATTCCAGAAATATTTGTCTCCATCTAATCATATAATTTCTACAAGAAGGCATACATTCGGTCAAAGTTTATAGGTGTAGGTTGGGTGGGTTGTTACTGGTGCGGGAATTTGGTGTAGGGGGGGAAGGGGGTGAGGAAAAAATTTCCAAAAATGACGGGTTGTTGGTTGGTGGGAATGGGGTGGTTTTTGAGGAGGATGTTGGAGGATGGGTGAGACAAATTTTACAAACATGGTGGGTTGTTGGTTCAAAGCTGGCGGTTGGGGATGAGGGTTTGTAGGGGGGATATTGATAAAAATGGTGGGTGTTGGTTGTAGGTGAGTGGTTGATAAATTTTTTTTAGCAAAAGAAACCTCGACAAAGCTTTATCTTGAAATTGCTATATTTATGAAGTTTGAAGAAAGCCCATCAATTGATGTTGTATGAAGCAAGCACTTGAACTTGTTCACGGATATGAGTTCCAACTGATTAAATGAAACATTATGATTGATATCTTTATGAATACTAATAAAATTTATTGACTTAATTATTTCTTTTATACTTAAATCTAACTTATGATACGAATATTATATTAAATAAAAGTATAAAAGTAATGTCAACTTAAAAATGATATTACAAATCATAAAAATAAATAATAAAGTTAGCGATCCAGGACAATTAAGTGTTGATACACCGTCAGCACTTGGACTCATTATAAGTTGAACCAGTGCAGTTAATGTGACATAATTATGCAATAGTTGCACTGTGTCACTTAATTTGTTTGCTGGTATGTTGGCTTAGGATTTGGCTTCATGTAGATAACGGATGATCCCATTGATTTTCGTTTGCAGATGAGATAGATGATGAAGTGTTATTATATATCAGAGCTAGATATCCAATTGCAGCGTTGTGATATGTGTGGACTTGGAGTTTATGGGGTAATTCGAGGATTTCTAGATCTGCTTTTATTTTGTGTAGGTCAGTGAAGTTTTTAAGTTGAATCTCGTACTGAGTGCTATTGAAACTCTGAAGAAATGGCTCATGATGCATTGCTGTTGATATATATTAGATGTTTCCGAAGCTTGTATACGATGTCTGTAGCTTTGTAGAGAATACATTATGCCCTTCGGTAGTGATGTCGTCTTGTTTCCATATACACCCTGACTGTAGTGTTAATAATCCGGAACCCTCTAATTCCATTATTGTAGATTTCTTCTTTCGCAAATTGCAGTGAGTCGAGATGGAGTTTTTGTGAAATATAGCCACTGATTTGGATCCAAGTAAAATTTGTTTCTGATTTCTTTAAGGAACACGTAGGCCTTGTGTCGTTGTTAAATAGACACAATTCGTAAGAGCAGACTTCCGCTCCCTTGCTGTATTTAGCTTGCAATTTGAAACATAAGAACTGTTCCGATCTTTAATTGATGATGAGTACACTAGGAATCGGAGCCATTTTGAATAACTCATAGAATTCTTGGTCTACTAATGGCAGTGTGATCCAAAATACCGCTTGCCTCTCTCTAAATCTTCCTTTAACTGTCATTAGTTTGTATAACTGTAAATGAATAATGAAGAAGAACAAAATTTTTTTTCTATTCAAAAACCACGAGTGTTTTAGTTCGTTATAATATAGGGACAGAGACTTTTTATTACACACCTATGTACTGCACCTAATAACCTAAAAAAACCAAAGGCCTTTACTAGTAAATTTCAATGTTGAGCAATGTAAACAATTCTAAATAGAATTTGCGATAAGACTGAGTTTTGAAGACTGTCCACCATACTGAATTTGAATCTTTTTAAAAATGATTTTACATTTGAATTTCAGCCTTCAGTTAACATATTGAATTAATTTGTGAATTGTGATGTGATATAGACTAAAAGTTTATGAAAGGCCATCCAGCATCCAGATTGGGTAGAAGTTTAAGATATTAAAACGGTTATTATGGCAAACTATTGTTAACTTACAAATCCATATGTCAAAAAGATAAACAATTCCTTAACATAACAACGTAGGTATACCTACTTATTTAAGGCAAGTTATGGATTCGTGTAGAAAGAAATATTTTGAGATAACAATCACACACTTCATTACGATGATGGAGAAGTCGAAAAAATTGGTCTGGAAATTCAGTCCGTCTGTCTACTGCCTCTAGAGCCTCAAATTTGGTATTATGGATTTATTTGGCCATCCGTCAGAACATATTTTTAATTTTTGCTATAGGCCCAAAAATAACGGCACCTGCCATACAATCGTGAAGAAAAAAATTGATTTCCTCAAAAACGGCTCTAACGATCTTGATAAAAGTTTCAGAATGCTATTTTTTTTTTTTTTTTAAACAGTCTATCTTTAGGCATTGCATATATAAACTATAGTATTCCCACTTGAGGTGCCCCATCTATCGACGAAAAACTAAGCTCTAGAATACCATGGGAAGCAACAACAACAATTTCCACCATTTTAGTTGTTGTTGTTGCTTCCCATGGTATTCTAGATGATCTTAGTTTTTCGTCGATAGATGGCGCACCTCAAGTGGTAGTGTAGGGAATAACTATTCTCTCTACACAAGTACAAGTCTAAAGTTTATTAAGTTTATTCAACCGGCACGTATATGAAATAATAGTCGACACACAACAATATTTATTTAACAATATTTATTATAGAAAGATACTTAATTATTATAAAAGATATTTATTTTAGTATTCCAAGAATTTCTTTGTCTGGACGCGCACTTTATCAGAAACTGAACATCTGTCTGTCTGGCTGATGTCGGCACCACTCTTCGTTAATTTTGAACGTCTTCCATCTCGCTTCTTTTCAAATCTGACATTACCATTCCTACAGTACTCCCCCCTAAGAATTACAAAATATTGACGTTAATATTTTTTAGAAAATAAACATTTCATTTGACAGTCGAAGAAACAAGTCATATTAAAGGAAAACATTTTTTGGAAATTTCAAAGAGCAAATTATTTCTTAGAGAAGAAAAGAACATTGAATATACATAATATAATTTACTTTAAATTAAATGTGACTGTTTTTTTATTTTTATTGGTATAAGTCTTAATTGGTTGAAAATTTGCAATTGGAGAAGTTGAATTCTCGGGCAAATTTGGTGAATTCGTGTTTTGGTGGTTCTGAGGATTGCTTGGAATAGAATAGTTGTGCTCTCTGATGTGAATTTGTGTTCGAGTTTGTTTTGGCTGCGTATTCTGGGATTGTTGAGAAGTCGACGGAGTTTGTAGACTGTTTTCATTACTACTTGGAAAAGTTGATTGAGTCTCAGCGGTCTGGTCAGGGTAAACGCGTTCCAAATAGGCTGGCTTAAGCCTCTCAATGGAAACGTTGATGATTTTGCCCTTCTGATTGATCTGATATACTCTATCCGAAATGCGTTCAATAATTTGAAAGGGTCCAGTGTAGGGTCTTTCGAGCGAATGTGTAGTCTCACTACGTAAGAAGACATGCGAGCAAGTTGCGAGATCTTTGAAACAAAATGGTTTTCGTTTATAGTTGTGAGTGGTTGGAACTGGTTTAAGTTCTCTCATCTGTTCTCTGAACTCTTCAAGGAAAGGTTGAGGGTTCGGTGAAAAATCATTGTGAGTAAAGAACTCGCCTGGAACACGAAGAGGTATACCGTAGAGATATTCAGCTGGTGATGAGTTCAATCCTTCGCGAATGCAAGTTCGAAGACCAAATAGCACTGTTGGAAGTGTGTCTACCCAATTGAACCCGGAGTTGTGGCACATTAATGCTGACTTTAACGAACGGTGCCATCGTTCAATTAGGCCATTAGAAGCTGGATGGTATGCTGTTGTTCTGCGTCGTTCACAACCTGTAAACTTTAAAAGGGCTTAAAACAAGGTTGACTCAAATTGCGTACCCTGGTCGGTTGTTATGACCTTGGGCGTGCCGAATCTGCAAATCCATCCGGTGTAAAAAGTTTTAGCGACTGTATCTGCGGTTTGTTCTTTGATCGGAAACGCCTCAGCCCATCTTGAGAACCTATCGATGAATGTTAGACAATAACTAAATCCTTGACTAACTGGCATAGGTCCAATGATGTCAATGTGGACGTGGTCGAAACGGCCGTCTGGAGGTGGAATAACTTCGGGTAATTTATGGACATGACGACTTATTTTCGATTGTTGACAATCTGTACATAAGCGAGCTAGGTTGATAATGTCACGTTTCATATTGGGCCAGAAAAATCGTTGTTGAATGATTCGCAGTGTTGCTTGACCACTAGGATGAGACATACGATGGAAAGTATTGAATGCTTGTTGCCTAAAAGACGCCGGGAGGTAAGGTCGACAATTTTCGGTCGAAGTTTCCAAAACAAGTGGAGTCTTGTCGATTCCCACGAGCATTTTAGTGAATTTGCACGAAGTTGTTTTTGATTCGAGTAACTGTTTAAGTTCGTCATCCTCAAATTGTTTTGTTGAAAGTTCTACGAGGTCGAAAGATGTTGGCATGTGAAGAGCGTCTACTCTTGAAAGCGCGTCTGCTACCACGTTGTCTACTCCATTGATATGAATTATTTTCGTTGAGAATTGCGAAATATAATCGAGTTGTCGTTGTTGCGTGGGAGACGCCTTATCAGAACGTTGCATAAAGGCGTAGACTAGAGGCTTGTGATCGGTGTAGATCGAGAAATCACATGCTTCTAGAGAATGTCGAAAATATTTTATGCTTTCGTAAATGGCTGTTAGTTCTCTGTCGTAAGTACTGAACTTTCGTTGTGATGGCGAGAATTTTCGAGAAAAAAATGATAATGGTTCCCAAGGCATTTTTGGCAATCGTTGTTCCAAGGCACCCCCCATAGCTAGGTTCGACGCGTCGGTAACTATTCGGAGTTCTGCGTTCGGTTTCGGATGAGCCAGAAGAGTAGCGTTAGCCAATTCATCCTTGCACTGCTGAAAAGCTTTTTCGGCTTCGGAGTCCCAGCTGACAGGAGAGGTATCGTTCTTTTTTGATTTGACCAGGAATTTGTTGAGTGGCGCTTGCATTGTTGCTGCTTGAGGAAGACAACGATGATAAAAATTGATCATTCCCAGGAAGCGTCGTAGCTCAACTAGTCTTCGGTTTTGGGAAATCTCTAATGGCTTGAACCTTTTCAGGCAGTGGAGAGATGCCTTTGCCAGAAACTAGATAACCAAGAAATTTAACTTCGGAAGTTCCAAAACAGCATTTATCAATGTTGAGTGTTAGGCCATGTTCCTTAAGACGTTGGAAAACAATTTTTAGGTGTTCTTTATGCTCCGCTGGTGATGTTGAAGCGATGAGCAGATCATCGATGTAGGTATATACGAAGTCCAAACCCCTCATGATATCGTCAACGTATCTCTGAAATGTTTGGGCTGCTCCCCGAAGACCAAACTGCATAACCATGCATTCATATAACCCGAATGGAGTTATTAGGGCAGTTTTAGGAATATCATCCTCGGCGACGGGGATTTGTTGATACGCCCTGGTCAAATCCAAAGTGGAAAAAATTGTTTTGCCAAATAAGTTGTTCGTAAAGTCTTGAGAATGCGGAATTGAGTATCGGTCAGGAATGGTGATTGAGTTTAGACGTCTGTAATCGCCACAGACACGCCAGTCGCCAGTTTTCTTTTTTACCAAATGGATTGGGCTGGCCCATGGGCTATTTGATGGTCTGATCCAGCCTAGTTTCATAAGATACTCTATTTCATTCTTGGCGGCATTATATTTTTCAGGATTTAACCTTCGGGCTCGTTCGTACACTGGCTTGCCGGTTGTTGGAATGTGGTGAGTTACTCGCTGATTGGTCAATGGGCGGTTTTGAGCGATACCAGTGATCTCCGGAAAACCTTTCAGTAAATCTGCAAACTGAGAAGATTCCTGAATAGTCGTGATATTCAAAACGTAAACGGGGTTAACGTTGCCTTTTGATGTTACTTGGGTTGTGCCATCAATGAGCAGTTGCCTTTTAAGATCCACAATGATTCCGTGATGTGACAACAGATCAGCTCCCACTAATGCATAGGGAACGTCCGCGATACAAAAAATCCAGTCGATTGAACGGCGAAGTCCCAGATCTAATTTCATCCGTTTGGTTCCATATAGGTTGAAATTTTTGAGTTATTAGCAGCGAATAGTTTGATGCTAGATTCAGATTTACATTTGGCAAATGACTGTGGCAATAGGGAAATCTCAGCGCCGGTATCAATTAGGAATTTGATACCTGATGTGTTGTCGAAAATTGTAAGGCGGTTTTGCTTGGTCGGAACACCATCGTGCACCGCCTTGATGCAAGACGGTATATTTAGTTTTCCGAAGTGTTTGATTTAGTGGTCCAAGAGCATGGGGCCCTACAATTTCGAGCGGCAGCCTTAAATCTTTTGTGGAAATAACAAAATTTGGCTGTAGGATTTACATCGTTGTAATTGTTGTTAACACCACGCTTTTGTTGGAATGGCCGACTACGTGAATGGCTTCGTGACCTGGACTGCAGTTGTCTTACTGTTGCGCTTAGGTCCTTAATCTGTTGACTAAGAGCACATATTGAGGCTTCCATCGATGCTGGTTCTTCACGACGAACGGCGTAAATTTGACAAGGTCTTTGTAAGTCAACTAATTTGTCAGCCAAAATAGCGAGTTTGTCGATGTTTTGTTCCGTATTGGCTATCAAAATCGCGCGCACCTGGTCGGGCATCTGTTGTCGTTGCATTGATCACCTGCAGTATTCTTCATCACTTGTAGTAAGTGTGATGGCTTCTGGTCATTCAATGCGGTGCCTTTTAAAAGTCTTCGAAGTTTCGACTCCTCTGCCTCAGCGAAAACTGAAAGTATTCTTGTTTTTAAGGCATCATACTTTCCAGTTGACGGTGGTGTTTTAATAATGTCAGCTATATGTGGCAAAATGGTGGGATCGGCGTTTGCAACCACTGGTCTTGCGTAATTTGGGCAATACCAAAGGCAGCTTCAACCTGTGTTAGCCACAATTCTACGTCGTCTTTCCAGAATGCCGGCAATTTTGCAATTCGTGACGCTAAGACTTGGTTAGGTGTCGAATCTTCGGGCATTTTTATGTGTATCTCGATATGGTGTCGGTACAGTCAAAAAAGTTTTAACATAAAAATGGCTCACCTGAGAAATCCAGGTTCGTAATTGCTGCTCCCAATATTGCTTCGTTATTTGATGTGCGGTTTGCCGATCACGTCGGGGTCACCAGTTGTAGGGAATAACTATTCTCTCTACACAAGTACAAGTCTAAAGTTTATTAAGTTTATTCAACCGGCACGTATATGAAATAATAGTCGACACACAACAATATTTATTTAACAATATTTATTATAGAAAGATACTTAATTATTATAAAAGATATTTATTTTAGTATTCCAAGAATTTCTTTGTCTGGACGCGCACTTTATCAGAAACTGAACATCTGTCTGTCTGGCTGATGTCGGCACCACTCTTCGTTAATTTTGAACGTCTTCCATCTCGCTTCTTTTCAAATCTGACATTACCATTCCTACAGTAGTACTATAGTTTATATATACAATATTTAGGTTAGGAAAAGATTTTTCAAAATGTGTCTTATACCGGTAGGTACCTCTTATAGAACCGGTATTTGCAAATCAAATTTTCTCGTAAGCTGTACATCCGATTTCAATAAAAATTTGGGCACAGGAAGTCATTCATAATTTTATTAATATGGCATTTCAAAATTCTCAAAAACATTTTTTTTTGATTTTTAATAATTTTTCAAAAAAATGTTTGGTTTTCGAAATACATAATGTTGGAAACGGGTAGGTAGGTATATTGATTTTTCAACATTATTTTTTCAGATTTAAACTACAGATTATCATTTCAACAATTTTCAAAATGTTCTTTGGAAAAGTTTTTTAAAAATAACCTTTTTTAAAAAAAACTGGTCGAATGATTTTCAATAGTTTTTTTTTCCCTAGATAGACATATAGTTTTGAAATGTTATTGCATACTAAGTTTTTCCGAGAAGCAGTTGCTTAGCATAAGGGCAAGTTCGTGCGACCCAGTCGTGCATTTTATTTGTATCGATTTGGGCTCTTCAAACTAACAATATGAGAAAATTCGCATAATAAAACTTTAAAATCCAGCTCAGATAATCTTTAGCCTTCTAAAAAAAAAGCCATTCATTTGCGGCTTAAGCAACGTTGACCCCGTCGATGTCCCCCCAATAAAACACACAATCATCCATGGGATTTCTCACAACAAATCATTTAAATTTGTTCAATTTATTTCCAAAGACTCTTCGGTCTTCGCTCTATTCTCTAGTTTGTAAGACAAACACGCAAACCAATGTTCTACTTGCCATAATATTGAAGATAGATAGCAATTCTTTGTTCCAGCTATTCAATTGTTCATATGGGGCCACTCTGGGCATAGTCGGTATTTGACACACAAACAATAATAATTCATGGGGTGATTTGTAACCCAAATGAAGAAAAAATAGGGAAAATAAAATGACTTGTAATTGCAAATGAGATCGCTTACATATTGTTTCCAAAGTATAAATAGAAATCAACTGCCATCTTGTTGTTGTTTTTCAGCTTTCGAAATAACCATCCAAACTCAAACCTTTTGAATCAAAATTGATTAGTTCCGATTAATATCGGATTTTGTTACTTTTAAAAAACAAAAAAAAAAAAAGGTTCGGAATGATAAAGACCTTCTAGGTTAATAGCTTAAAGTCGAACATATGTATATACAAAAAAAAACTTAATTAAGTCAAAGATTCAGTTCGGAAGCCCAACTCTTGACGTTGTTATAGGTTTTTGATATTTATGGGAGCCTAACTAACAAAGTGAAACAAATTGGAAACCTTTTTTTTCGTTCATCTTGGAAGAAACAATTATGTTGTAAACAATCTTTTATTTCATTTTGATTGCACTTCTTAATTGTTTATGAATTAATTTCATTCATTGATTGGTAATAAGTGTGCAGTTGATGTAACAATCAAAACAATATGGACGGGCCAAATGAGTTTACATTTTACAAATTAATGGGGAAATCCATATAAATGGCAGGATGTTTATTTTGATGTGCACTGCACGCACAGCAGCATAATGATCACAGCTGATTTATAATTGCTAAACAAAACTGACCTTTTTGATGTTATCTGATGGTGATGGTCAAGGGCGATTCATCATCTTTTATCTTTATAAGCAATAATATACTTATCGGTTACAAATAATGAGGTACAAATCTCGTTTCGATGTTTTTTTTTTAAAGAAGTCCAATCCAAGAAAGCATTTATCAATCGTATCAAAAGACGCAGACGCAGAGGACCTTAAGATTGTTCTTGGCGGCTTTAAAGCTGAAATTGTAAGGGATGGTACTTTTGAATAGACTATAAAAATGTATAGCTTCCATAAGCAATAGTTAAAGCAAAGGCACTCAGGCTTCCCGCATCTTAATACAGAAAAGAGAATGCCTACAGATAAACCTAGATTTATTCCAAAAGAATCTATTGCAATGGACAGAAGATTTTGCGGGTGATATTCGGGCTATACAGCGACATCTTGGTAAAGAAGCTGAAAATACTGCGGCTTGGATGGCTGAGTCATGTTCAACGTATGGACGAGAATGTTACAGCCCGACGAGTTTTCAATTATAATCCGGAGGGCCAATACAGTTCTGGAAGACCCAATCTAAGGTGGCGCGATCAAGTGGAGAACGACCTCAACCAATTTGGTGTGCACAACTGAAGGCCACTGGCTAGGGACCGGCCTAGCTGGCGAGGATTGTTGGTTGAGGTTGAGGCCGTGGTCCACAATGAACTGTCTGCGCCACTTTAAGTAAGTAAGTAATGGACAGAACGCACGCTCCAAGGACAAACTGACTTACATCAGTTATTTTTCGAAGATAACGTGAGATTTCAGACAACCATGAAATAGCCGCAACAGTGTGCAGCTATCTGCTATCTCAGAAAACCACACAAAAAAATGTTCCTGACCTCTCAGCAAGAACCACGGAAGGTTAAATGCAGAGGAGCCCCTGCAATACTGCCAAGGAGCCATTTGAAATGCTGCAATTATAGGGCTATGTATCAGTTATTAACCACACCGTCAAAAGCTTCTCTGCTTCGATGAAAAGTTCCAAGGGGCCCCTAAAGCCTGAGGCAATGCTGCAGGCTTTGACCAGAAACCAAACAAATTGGGGACTCCTACGGAAAGAACAGCGAACGCATGCCTTCTAACATGGACACTGAAACAGTAAAATATGATAGCGTAAATAAAGAGAAATTTAAAATCATGGTATTCCTGCAAAGCTCGTTCGGATTTTCAACGTATAACCGTTGATAGTCTTTGCTTTTTGGTCAAGATCGGCATGAACACCACCGACTCCTTTTATGTCACAAAAGGTTTAAAAACAAGGTGCTGTCGTGTAACGTCATAAAAAAATTCTTCGTCAAGCGATTTCACGCAACAACCAGTAATTGAGAATAGGACAAAGTGTAGTTTTTTTCAGGAAGAGAGTAGTAAGCTTCGACAAAAAGATAGAATGCAAACTTTGTCTATTCTTGCTCAACTCTTTCCTCGCAGAATCAAATCGCTTAGACTCTCTCTCTCAAAGTATCAAAAAGGCATTAAGCCCATTATTATCCCAGTCCGCCATAAAGACCCTTATCAACAACGGATCCAAATAAGCTATGTTTGCCTCGAAAGAAGAATTTTCTGGTTGTTATTTTGTCCATTTTGCATAAAAGAAAGAACTGGACTATCTTAATAGCAACGTTGACTTGTTAAAATGTTAAAGCTAGCATTGCACGGCCATCGAAATGCTTCATCGCAATGACATTATGACGTCAGAAAAAAGTAGTTCAGTGCACTGTACTTTTTCACTAGGTCATTGCTAGCTACAATGACGATCACACGAATGGTGTCCCAAAATGCTATGACGGGCACAGCTTGTCAATATGATTTGTGACTCTCATCGCGATTACATGCAAAACAATGACGCTCACACAACTTGACCACTTTCAACACTTAAACAGTTGATTGACCTGAAACCGCGATGGAAGAAGTCATTTTTGGCGATGATGTGTTTGTGAAGCTTAAAACAATAAATCAAACAAGTTATTGATAGGGTGATTACACGGTCATCGTAAACTGCCATTGCGATTACGCAAAAATGTCTGTCATTGTACTTGCCATTCTAGCCGTCAATACAATGACAGTATTCTATGATGGTGGAATGCCATTGCGATGATCGTGTAATACTAGCTGAAGACCCCAGCGGCTAACTGGACACGTTTTAAGTATGGCCGAAACACAGCAGCTCTAATCCGCTTTTTTTGTGTGGAAAAGTTGTATGTAATTAAATCATTGTACAACGCTCCGAACATCATTTTCGGTATTGGGCCGCTTAAAGACGTTTATCTTTTTTCTTCATACACAAAGATGAACACTGCCATTAGGTACCATTTTTTTATGATCACCCCCTCAAAGAAACAAATAACAAAGAAACGTTATCAAATTTATCTACCCACCGCTTATTCGGTCACTCAGATATGCCTGACTGCATCATTTCAAAGGAAGCACTTGCTAACGAACCGAACAATAGACAGTCTGTCTAGCTCAGTTCCCAGCACCAGCATTATAATCAGACACCAGCCGGTGGCGCCGCTGCCGCCAACGCGACGCGCTATGACCAAAATTGTACAATGTACACAGACTCTCCTTTTTTGTAAATTAAAATTGTCATCACTTTTGACCACGCGTTTGAATAAATTAAGCAGGTCAGTTTTGTTTACACTTGATATTCAGCTGTGAGTCTACAGTCTACACTCCAGCCTCAAGAGCTGAGGGTATGATGAATATCCAAATGATTGTAAACAGTTATGCCGGCTTTTGTGAGTATTCAAAGGCTTCCCTTATTTGAAAAGTATAAATTATGAATCACGTGCTGTAGTATCGGCATGTAGTATTTTTGATATTTTTGGAATTCAAGGAGGTACTTATGTATGTTCAGTTCATTTGAATTAATGAATGCATGTGAAAGACATTAGAAATGGTTCGTGGACGTTTCTGATGTTTTTATCAGTGTTCTAGATTGCGACCAGAGATGAGTATTGAGTTTGTAATAATAAAAAAAAAAAAGACCGATCAATTGGATCCATAAAGTCAATCATTTATTTTTCATGAAAATCAAGCGATAGGGTTTTATGTTCTGTCCATTCGTGGATTCTATAAAAAAAAACACCGACTTTGATCTCGATCCGAACGGTTCATATAACATTTACACATGTGCAACTAGATTTGAGGGGTATGCTTATATTCAGCGGGGAGGAACCTTATCTATCTTCTGGACATTCATTTTATCATTTTAGTTAGCTTAGCTATAGAGCTCTGAGTTCTCTGTGTCTTTAATGCTTCAGGGGAATAGAGAGGCTGTTGGCTAATTTCTAGAAGCGCATATAAATGCAAACAAGCTAAGATGTAGGTACGTGGTCGTGAAAAAATTTGTCTAGGTAATCCGGCACAACGCTGACGAGATGGGATACTTGGAACCTCTCTAGAGTTAAAGATTCCTACTACCGAATGGTCAATGGCACTTAAGTTTAAATTTAAAACCGCAGTTTCTTATCTACTTCCGGGTTACTGTCCCTGCGACAAAATGAGAAAGCATTCAAAGAAGCATCTTGTCATACAATAGTGCATCCTTGAGAGTACCAATGCAAACAGGAATAGCTGACACTGTAAGCCAGGAGTACTAGAATGTAAAGACAAAGCTGATATAAATATAGACTGAAATGATATCATTCCTTATACTGTATAGTAAGATAAGACGGGAGGTTCAGTGATTAATATTTCTTATCATCTACAAAGGAAGTGTATATTGCCTCCTCATGATTATTGAAGCATTTACCAGAACGCTATTAGTTTGAAGTGTAAAATTTTTTACAGGAAAAAAGCAATATAAAGAATAATTTAAAGTTGAGAGTAAAAGGCAAATACCTACAAGCCGCAGGCGTTTTGAGGCTTTGACATTTGCGATTCTTTTTCAACACCCTTTCGAGACTGTCCGCAATGGACGCAGAGTTAACGAACCATTTTGCCAATACAAAAATTAGTTTGCGATCACATCGATGACACTGCCACCATAGGAACATCCTCGCATTTGCGATCGAATTAGTTGTTGCCAGTACACATTACTATGATAAGGAATCCCAAAAAGTAGTTTTCGATACACCGTGACCGTCACTCGGTCTGTCTGTGCGTACTTTTTTAAAATTTGCTTAAAGTAGCTTCTTATATTACTTTGATGAAGCTTGTATTTTAAATATAATTAATGTAATTAATTACATTGTAATAAAATAATAATTGTGTTTTAACAAAAAAAAAAAGGCGAAAGCTGGGAACTGGTGACTTACAACCCCGACCATTATTATCTACCCTTAGGTATACAAAAAATTATATATTTTTACTTAAGCTACCATTACACGGTCCTTGTAAATGGTCCTTGCAAGGACAGTCTGACGTCACAGAAAATGTGTCCTTGTGCTGTCAGTAAATGGACATTCTTCACCGTGTCTTTGCTAGTAAGAATGTCCATTACACGAATGAAACAAATTTGGCATTCTTGTCCCAAAGTACAATGTCCACCAAAGTGGACATTGTTACTTTTGCAATTCGGTGTCCTTGCACGACATGACCATTTTGACAGTTGGTAGTGAATGAAACCGCGCTGAAGAATGCAATTTTTTGCAATAACCATTACACGACATTTATAAATTGGTCCTTGTTAAAAGTAAATTTGACGTTTCGGGGACATTTATAAATTGAGTGACTATCGTATTGTCTTTCTTTTCTCTAGAAAATATTCACGAGAGGTATGTGTGTGAAGTTTCTCGATAAAATAATTTCAATTAAATATAATATAATAAAATTATAGTTATAACAGGTAGGGTAGGTATGTCGTACTACAATCGAAAGTTGCAGATGGCGATTCTCGCAGCACATATATTGGAGAGCAGCGACGACGACGACGACGACAACAACCAAGGGCCAACACGAAGAGTTCGTTCTGTGTGGTCCAAAAGAAAGTTCAGAGTGGGAACAGAGCAAATGCACGCAAGGTTATCAAAATCTGATGTCACTTTGGCAGCTCATTGAAATTTAACAACAACAAATCCACCCTGAAAAGTGGACATTCCAAGCAACAATGTCCCGGCAGAAATTCGTGCTGTTGCATTGTTGGGACATGGTCTTTGCAAGGACCAGATGTCAAAAAAATGTGTCCTTGTGTCCCATCAACAATGGAAGGACCATTACACGGTCCTTGTAATTTGTCTTTGCAAGGACACATGACATTGTGACATTGTGGTTGTCCTTGCAAGGACAGCATTTTACAATGTCCATTACACGACATGTCGATTTTAGGACAGATAAATACGTCATAATGACGTCAGACTGTCCTTGCAAGGACCATTACAAGGACCGTCTAATGGTAGCTTTAGAATCAAAAGTCGAGTTGATTTAGCGATCCCCGTCCGTGCGTTCGTCCGTATCTACAGGGTGATTCACGAGCGTTGTGCCAAAAAGCTAGAGCGTGTAGGATGGGTTGAGATAAGAAAAAAATCGTATGGGAGGGGGGTCTATTCCCCTCCGTTTAGCCGGGAGGGGCAATTTTCTAAAAACATGACCTTAATTTGAAAAAAAATTATTAAAAAATAACGGTAACTCCTACAAAGCCATGCTATACCTTTTTGTAAAGCCAAAAATTTACTAATTTATTGTAATTTTAAACGAAGTTCTTCTATTGAACCGTTTTCAAAATATTAATTTTCAAACTCAAAATTTTGAAAAAAAATTAAAAAAAATAATTTTAAAACTAATTTTTTTCAAAATTTTACGTAATTAAGTATTATTTTTATTCTCAAAATTCATTAACTCTAAATCCAACACTGAAAACCGTATGGTTCTATGACTTTTTGTTGCCAAGCTATTGAAAAATACCCGAACCTACTTCTTCACAAAAACACGAAAAATATTGTCTAAGGATCACTTGTGCCGTCCCGTAAGGCTAGATTTTCTTGTTTTTGTGAAGAAGTAGGTTCGGTTATTTTTGAATACCTTGGCAACAAAAAGTCATAGAGCCATACGGTTTTCAGTGTTGGATTTAAAATTTATGAGAGCATTGAATTCTGAGAACAAAAATAATACTTAATTACGTAAAATTTTGAAAAACATAGTTTTTAAATTATTTTTTAAAAAATTTTTTTTTTTCAAAATTTTGAGTTTGAAAATTAATATTTTGAAAACGGTTCAATAGAATAACTTTATTTAAAATTACAATATATTATAAGTCAGTTTTTGGCTTTACAAAAAGGTATAGCACGGCTTTGTAGGAGTTACCGTTATTTTGCAATAATTTTGTTACCAATTTAAGTCAATTTTTTATAAACGGATGGGAATAGACCCCCCTTATAATAATAATAATAATAATTTTAACTATATGTTTGTAAGACCCAATGTCTTTTGAATGCAAACTGCACATACATGCATGTAATACTTAGTCACGTAGCAGTGCTTTGTTACGGAATCGTTAAAATAAGCCCTCCAACACGCCCACAATCGCCATTTACGTTCAAAATCTAATTTTTCAAAATTCAATTTATTTATTGCTTAAATATAAATATTATAGTTTAAATTGTGTAGGTATACACATTTTTAACGCGGATATGGCAAACGTTTTTTATTTTTATAGCGTTAATAGTACAAAGTTTATCAATACACACAATAAATTAATGTCATTATATTTTCTTTATGTGGGCGTGGCAAACGCCTACTTCGTATACAAATATATCAAAAGTTAGGGTGAATTTCAATCAAAAACTGGTTTAATCTTAAAAAATTAACTTTCATTCTCATTAAAAAACATAAGAGAGAGCTACAGTACGTTTGCAACGAACTGTTGGATACCCTATTCCCTATATTTTTGTATGTGTATGCGTCTGCCTGCCGCAGCTAGCCGATGTTTCAGTTTCAGAAACAAAATTCATCTTTTGCAGACAGAAAAAAGTACAATAACATTAATTTTGTGTGGTGTGATGTTCAATCAGTGCTGGCGCAATAAAAAAAAGCCCAAAGTTAAAACTTTTTATTGCCAAGGCAATTGGTATGAGCTCAGTGACATTTAATTTTATTCTTGCCGATCGATTTGAACAAAACAAGACAAAACTTAAATTTTTTAAAATTAGATTTTGAATGGAAATAGCGGTTATGGGTGTTTTTAACAATTCATGGACCACACTCTGCTACGTAACCAAGGAATATAAATCTAAGTGTTCATCTTTTTACTTCAAAACTGCGACCGATAGTTAAAAAACGTTACAAAATTAAAGCCTTATACAACTTTTGACGGAAACGCCCCTTAAAAGTGGGCGTGTCTTAAAAATTTGAAGCACTAACTGAGCTTTGATCAGTATTTAGGCATATCTGTAAAACTACAACTGAATCGAGTAGTTTTTAAACGATCTTTCCTGAACAAAGGTATTTTATCAAAATCACGCCTTTAAAAGTGGGCGTATTGAAAAAATTTACACAAGAAAATGCAGAGATATATTTCTCAAAAAACGAACGGAAGGAAAAAGGTTTAAATTGAATATTGGAAGTACCTTAAATTTTTGAGACTACGTTTTTCGTTCTTTCACGAAAAGTGGGCGTAAGCCACACCCAAAATTCAAAAATTTATTTTCATACACAAACTTTTTAGTTTCTATTAAGAGACGCAAAATTTTGGCTTGCGGATTCATTACAAATACCGTTTATTTACAAAAACAATTTTTTTATAGTTTCTAGTGAAAAGTGGGCGTCAGCCACGCCCGAAATCAATTTTTTTGATTTCATACACAAGATTTTTATGTGCAAGTAATACCCACAAAAATTAATGTTTCTTTCGCTTTATAATATAACAATTGTTATTTTATAAAAACAGTATTGATGGTTTTGTATGAAAAGTGGGTGTCAGCCACGCCCAAACTTAAATATTTTTATTTGATTGGAAGAAGGTTTACCTAGAGCTTACGTGTGCAAAATTTTAGGGTTATGCTTTTATCGTAACTGTACAAAAACATAATTTAATTTTACCAAATTGAGGTTGTTCATCAAAAATGGCGATTGTAGGTGTGTTTGTGGCCGGATTTTACCGGTTCAAGAACTTAGCCTTACTCTTGAACCAAAGATTATACAGGGTGATTCACGAGCGTTGTTCCAAAAAGCTAGAGCGTGTAGGTTGAGTTGAGACAAGAAAAAAATCGTATGGGAGGGGGGGTCTATTCCCCCCATTTAGCCGGGAGGGGCAATTTTCTGAAAAATTGACTTATTTTGTAAAAAAAAAATATTAAAAATCAACGGCTTCGTTTACAAGACAGTGTTATACTTTTTTGAAAAGCCAAAAACTTCTTCTTTCATTTTGTTTTTAAAATAAATTGTTTTAACGAATAGTTTAAGAAATATAAATTTTCAAAACCAAAATTTTGAAAAAAAATTTGAAAAAATAATTTTAAAACTAATTTTTTTCAAAATTTTACGTAATTAAGTATAATTTTTGTTCTCAGAATTCAATGATTCCATTAATCTGTAATCCAACACTGAAAACTGTATGGCTCTACGACTTTTTTTTGCCAAGGTATTCAAAAATAACCGAACCTACATCTTCACAAAAACAAGAAAATCTAGCCTTACGGGATGGCACAAGTGATCATTTATGCAAATTTTTTCGTGTTTTTGTGAAGAAGTAGGTTCGGTTATTTTTCAATAGCTTGGCAACAAAAAGTCATAGAACCATACGGTTTTCAGTGTTGGATTTAGAGTTAATGGGAGCATTGAATTCTGAGAACAAAAATTATACTTAATTACGTAAAATTTTGAAAAAAATTAGTTGTAAAATTATTTTTTCAAATTTTTTTTTCAAAATTTTGAGTTTGAAAATTTATATTTTTTAAACTATTCGTTAAAACAATTTATTTTAAAAACAAAATGAAAGAAGAAGTTTTTGGCTTTCCAAAAAGGTATAACACGGTGTTGTAAACGAATCCGTTGATTTTTAATATTTTTTTTTACAAAATAAGTCAATTTTTCAGAAAATTGCCCCTCCCGGCTAAACGGGGGGGGGGGAATAGACCCCCCTTCTATACGATTTTTTTCTTTTCTCAACTCAACCTACACGCTCTAGCTTTTTGGCACAACGCTCGTGAATCACCCTGTATATACCAAATTTCAGCTTTCTAGCTCAAAAATTGCGACCTCTAGAGAGTATACATACGGACGGACGGACGGACGGACATGGCTAAATCGACTAGGCTTTTGATTCTGAGTCAGAATATATATACTTTTCTATACCTAACGGTATTATTTCTCTATGTTACAAACTCCACACCAAATACAATATACCCATTCTATGGAATAGGGTATACAAATTATTTGAAGGCTTTTGGTATGTATGATACATGACACACCCACTAAAGGCGTGTTTTTTTATAAGAAAAAAAAAATATCTTGTCACAAACGAACACATGTTGGAATCGGATAGGGAAAGGTAGGTATTAAACAGTTCATTGCATTATGTAGGTGGTACTGGAAGATACCTACCTACTACGCCACCTAAAGTCTAATCTTGGGATTTGGACAATAAAGGATTTTGAATGACGCATTTCATGTGATATTCTTTTAACCCTTTTGGTTGATAAATCAGAAATAAAAATTGCTAAAGCAGGTGATCATTTTGACCATTTCAATTAATTGGCACTTCAAAATAATTATTGGAACCTGTTGACACAATGAGGTGTTCGAAGTGAAACAAAGTTCGGAGAAGTGCGCACCCGGCAGGGGACAAAAAAAAAAAGAAACCGAATGACTCAACGTCCTTCGGAAAATTGTTATAAAATGTAAGTTTCGAGAAAGATATGTAGCAAAGTGTAGACATAAAACATTTAATTCAACTTTTGATGGGATCATCTATAAACAAATCTAATTTAATCGATCTTGTCGTAAAAAACAAATAATGAGGTATCGTTTTGAGGAGATTTTAAGATTTAATGTTGTTTACAAAATAAAAAAAAAAAAAAAAACACACAAAAATACATACATTTTATTTGCTTTGCTGCTCTTTTTGCAAACATTAAATAATGAGCCACACCACATTAAAGTGCATTCAATTTGTGTTTAGCCAAGTCAAAAGAAGTGATAACCCCCTCTGAGCTCCAAGTCTCTGATAGATAACAAACAACAACACAACATGGATCATGGACGGACGCATTTTGATCTATTTTTGGATTAAATTTCAACTGAACAAGTCTTGGTTTTTTTTTGGTTTGCTTTAGGGAGGGTTGAATTTTAAAGTTCGTCACTATTTTTAAAATACAAAGGAGCCAGCCGCAACTAGCTACGCCATATGTTTTTGCACAAAAAACACGTTCGTTCATTGAAGCAAAGCAGGTGTACCTACCTACTTATCCTCTTTTTGACCAAGACCAAAGAAGGAACACATCATTTTTATTTTTAAAGAATTCCATTTCAACCCTTTACTTTTGCGATAGAACCCTCTATGACTAGAGCTTTTATAAAAGCTCTTGAATCGCAGCCTTATCACATTTTTTTTCGTGTCTGTCTGGTACTCTCTGGTTGTTGATTTTAAAAACTCTCAACTCTTTGAGACCTATTTAAATGTTCTGCTATGTGGCTTCACACCCTTGTTTTGCTTTTTTTTATTTATCCAAATCACATTGTTGTGTTAATAATAAATTATTATTCACATGCGAAAATAAAGGCAGGTGAGGGGAAGAAACGATTTTTATTCTCACCTTACAGGATGTTTCCATGGTGAAGATTTTTTTGGTTTCCCTGTTGTGCTTCATTAGCGAGGTAGTTTTGAAAACGGCAATAGTATGTAGTTATTTGTATAATTAGAAACACTTAAAAATAATTATTTTATTTTATTTCTAAATTTACATTTTTCTTTGGTATTTTCGTTTCAAATTAAAAAGAAAATAATATTTTTTTCGTTGAAAACAAACACACAGAAAACTCCGCTGAACGAAAATCGAAAAAACCGTATCGATCAATCGATTTGTCAAAAGTTACTGACGTACTGAAGAGACGAGACGAGGCAACAACACAACACGACAGACGACGAAGAAACGAAATGACGGAATGACGACTTTATTTTGATTTGAATTTGACAAACAAAAACAAAACAACAAACAAACAAAGGCTCTCAAACTATTTTATTTGGCCTCGTAGGGTGTTCCGTGTTTGTGTTCGGTTTATTTTCGACTGTTTTTCCCGTTGTATTCACCTAGGATACATTATGCACTTTAGAGTTGTTATGAGAACTTAAAGCTATCCCGCATGCATTACAATTGGGAACGATAAACTACACGAGTAATGCAAAATACAAACTCATTGATATGTAGGTATATGCCTTCGCCGTGTTGAACTCGTAATCACAGACATGAACACAGACCAATACAGACCGCCAACTCGTACTCCTCTTGCCTAAAACACCCTCGAACTATTTTTCCTGTTTGTGAATACGTGTACATCTATGTCTGTGCATTTTGTGATGGCAACCATCCCTGCGTATGCCATTTATTTTTTTGTTTGTAAATGAGTTTAAAAAGCAAGGGAGAGCGTTACACTCCCAAAATAAATGGCATATCAGCTGATTTTCAGCTAGTAGGAGAATAAGTTGGCGGTCTGTATCTTATTGGTGCGTGGACATGGACAAATATTTTGAGGCAAGGGGAGTACAGTTCGCTGGAACGTTTTGTATGTGTCTGTTTTGTAGGAGCTGATGAATCAGAGGCAATTTCGTAAATGTCAGCAATATTTTAGCGAATAAAAAAGTCTCCGCCTTCTGGAGTTTGAAGACCCTTAGGGCCAGTTGTACAATCGTGGTTCATCCTCGGATCAACATTTGAAATCAAGTTAACTCGGTTCCTGTGTACATAATTAAAGTTAAGACGGTGGTTCAAGAGTGGTTCAAGAGTTAACCCACCGATTTCGGTGGATTTAATAAAGTTGACCCACGGATCAAGAATTTAAAAACGAAGTTCAGTGCTGAACCGCTATTGTACAACTAGAACTCAGTAATGAACCGCTATTGTACAACTGGTACTTATAAACGTTTTCATTAGGGCAAAAGAGGTAATTTCGTAACAAATTTCCAAATTAGGCCTCATTTCCTATATACAAATTCTCATTTATAAATTATTTCTCATTTGCACGAATTAAAGTTCCAAATTATTTCAAAAAAATCAAGTACACCTAATACTACAGTTCCATTAGGGCCGAAATTAGGATATTTGAAAATTTGCTAAAAAAGTGTGTTCATCTACGTTTGCACATTTGTTTTGACAACAGACTATCTTTTTTCTTTTTCTTTTTTACAACCTTCTCATTTTTTGTTCTTGTTTTGATTTGTTTACTTCTGCCGTTGCCCTGGATTTTATTTCAAAATTGTTATTTTGTATTGTTTACTTCTGCCGTTGCTTTGCATGTTGGTTTGTTTACTTTGTCCGTTGCCTTGGATTTTGTTTCAAATTGACATTTTAGAAAATATTCTATTCAATTGTTTTCAATTTAGTTGCGTTTCATTTGTTTTCACATAATCAAGGTTGCAACTTGATTTCGTCCAAATCGGAAAAAAAAAATTTAATTTTATTTTGTATGGGAAGTGGAGTCAAATTTGGAAATTTTCTACGAAATCACCTTTTTTGCCGTAATAAAAACGTAGTATAAATTGAAAACAAATTGAACGTATGTCGTAAAATGTCAATTTAGAAGTAAAATCCAATGCAACGGAAAGTTAAGTCAGTGCAAACAAAGCAAAATATACAAGTCAGAAGTAAACAAAACAAAACTAGAGAAAGGAATGAAAAACAAGAAAGAAAGAAAAGACGAAAGTTTCCCTGGAGGTGTTAAACGAAATAAGCAAAATCAAATGAAAAAACTTTTTCTTCTAGTTTCGAAATAAGGTAATTTCATCCATAACGAAGAAATCGATTAACTTTCTTGGTCTAAATATCAAAATCTTAAATATGAATTTGACTGTAATAATTTTATAACTGTTAAATTTCGATAAGAAAAATAAAATTATACAAACACCAGAGGCTTTCAAAGTTGCGAGTTTAATATTTGACCCATCTAGAACTTCTGTTAATACGTCAACTGTAGCAGCTGTCACTTTTCTTAATACATTTTTTGTTTATTTCAAATGAGAAAAGAAATTTAACAAACAACTCGCATTTTATTTTTAATATTAATTTTTAACACTTAAAATACAATGGCTGCAAATAGGGCACGTCGTGCTAATGCAGGAAATAAAATATCCAAACTGATCGAAGAAGAGGAAGAAGATGATTTCTACAAGACTTCCTACGGCGGCTTCCAAGAAGAAGAGGACGACAATGAATATGTGTAAACACAATTTATTCAAGATTAAAATAAAGTGAACAATATTAAAGAAAACTTAAATATTTCCAGCCAAAAAGACGAAGAAGAAGATGTAGTTGATTCTGACTTCAGTATTGATGAAAACGATGAACCCGTATCGGACAACGAAGATGCCCCTGAAAAACGCAAGCAAAGAGGAATCAACACCAAGGCCTACAAGGTTTGGACAAAACATGTGAATGAAAACCTTAAATATAATTATTTTTCTAAAGGAACCCCTGCCACCGAAAAAAGATGCCAAAGCAACTACGCCCAAGAAGAAACTCACAAAAGTCGTAAAGAAGAAATTGCGCCCAAAATTCACCATCCACGATTCGGGACGAAAATCTATTCGTGCATCGACTGCCATCAAAACAGAAGCCACCAAAATTCGACTCAAAGAACTCATAGAAGCGAAAAAGAAGAAAAAGAAGATTATCCGTGTGGAAGAATACATGCCATCTCAAGATGAACTCCTCGAAGAAGCCAAGATTACCGAACAGGAAAATATAAAGTCACTAGGTAAAAGTTTTGTTAAATTCTTTAGACACAAGTCCTAACAAAGAAGCATTTAGAAAAATTCCAAAAAATGGAACTGGAAAAAAAGAAAACTCGACCGACTAAGCGCACGTTCTCTGGAACAATGATCCGTTACCATTCGATGACAATGCCTGTTGTGAAGAAGTCATCAAGGAGCGATAGGAATCTAAGTGATTTGGAAAATGACAACAAATGCGAGAGGACTTTCATAACATTCGACAACGACATCGACGATAAAGTTTTCCAATCCATTTTCAAACCCATCCGCGTAAAGGATAAAGGGGGATACATCTGTGCGATTACAAAGTTGGTTGCCATTCTTTGATTTTACAGCGAGATTATTTGCAATTATTTTCTTTTGTTCTAGACTTCCTGCTAGATACTTTGATCCAATTACACAACTACCATTCTATAGTATTCAGGCGTTTAAAATTCTACGCGAAGCGTATTACTTGCAACTGGAGGAAAGGGGTAATTTGGAGCACCCAGACATGACCAAGTGGGTCGAGTGGCGAAAGATGGTCCGTGAGAATCGTCTCAAGGCTTCGAACAAAACAAATAATTCCTAAATCAGCTGCGAGAGTAATATTTTTTAATATTTTTACTTAGCAAATATAACGATATAAGTCTAAAATGATTTCATCTTCGTTTTTTTGTTTTTTGTTCCTTTGTTTGTTTAAAAAAAAAAAACTACCTGATAAATCTTAACTGATTTCTTTTGTGATTTATTGGGGTCTACGATTTGCAAGTTCCTTTAGAATTCCTTGCATATTAAAAAAAAAAAAAAAAAAAAAACACTTGCAATGCTGGTTCAAACTTTTACTGCGAATTTGGTCGGGATTGTTGGACAATATTTCTGGTTCATCTTTTTTCTATTCCATGTCAAAGTAAAGTTCGAACCTATAATCCCAATTGAAATAAAATACACTAATTACAAAATCCACTTGTCTTAAATATTCTAGATTTTTGTTTAAACGTCCGGAAGCATTCCAAATGGTTCTGAAAGTATTCGTTTGGCATTAGAATTCAATTTTATTTACTATAAGGCATGTTAAGTCATAGAAGTAGGTCAGACAGCTTGCTTGGTAAACGGTATTATCGCTTCTTGCAGAGGGGTTGAAGGAATTGGCATTTTACCTCTGAAACTAAAATTATCTTCCACATAACTTTAAATTAAAAATTTACTTTTCTCAAAAACGATTCCAATAAAACATTTTAAAAGGCGTTTTATGTGCAAATTCTGTACAAAATTATGGATTAGTGCAAACAAGAATTTTTGAGATAACAATCACTCAATGACATTACGATGATAGAGAAGTCGAAAAAGTGGGGTCTGGAAATTCTGTCCGTCCGTCCGTCCGTCTTCGCACCTCTCGAGCCTGGACGGATTTGCTCTTTGGCAGAAAATAATGGTACCTGCCGCTTTTTTTCTATCTTTTTGTTAGAAAAGATTTTTCAAAATTTGTTTTATAACGGTATCTCTGATGAAACCAGTATTTTCAAATCAAATTTTCTCGTAAACTGTACATACGATTTTAACGAAATTTTGGACACAGTCATTCATAAGTTTATAATATGGCATTTTAAAATTCTCAAAAACTCTTTTTTTGATTTTTAATAATTTTTTCAAAAAACTTTTGGTTTTCGAAATATGTATGTTGGAAACGGGTATAGGTATTGATTTTGTTAGCATTATTTTTTCAGATGACAACTACAGATTGCCATATACATACGTACATATGTTCTCGATTAACGCAACTCTCGATTCACGCAACTTCTCGATTTTTGCAACAACTGAATTTATATCATTGTTGACGCAGTAATCTCAACTCTTCAAAAAAAAAAAAAAGCCCGAGGTTGAGATTGAGATTCCTGTTCTTAAAGTAAAGCCTGAAACTGCAATACAAGCTTTCACCAGAGCACTTCGCCCCTATTGAACAAATATTTAAGTCTTCAAAAACTGCGCAAGAAATGGCGATTTTAAAAAGTGTAAAAATCCAAAAAATCCAAACAAAAATGTCCAATTTTTTCCAAAGAAAATAATTATTGCTATAAAGAGAACTAAAAATAATCCCCACTATCATATGGTATCCGTTCGGAGAATTCTCCGATCGGAGAAAAGTTCAGATCGGAGCATTAATTGTGTTCATGGTATCCGAATCGGAAGAGAAATTAAAATATACATGACATAAGACAAACAAAAAATAATATCTTAATGAATTAACTTATTTTATAGGTGCTGTTTTTTCGATTTTCGCTTTGCATTTAGCGTTTAGCTTAAAAAAAATTTACTCTTTAATTGCAACCACCCTTGTTTTGATTAGTTGCGATAATCGAGAATGCACTGTTATTTACATTTTATATACATAGGTACTCACAAAATTTCAAAATTTTTTTTGGAAAAGTTTTTCAAAAATAACCTTTTTTAAATAAAAGTGGTCGAACGGTTTTCAATATTTTTTTTTCCTAGATAGACATTTAATTTTGAAATTTTATTGCATATCTACTTAGTTTTTCCGAGAAACTCTTCAACTAATTAAAAATTAAAAGAATTTTCGATTTAAAAAAATAAAATTTATGCAGCGACTAAGCAATAGCTTAGCATGAGAGCAAGTTCGTGAGACCCAGTCGTGCATTTTTTTTTTCGAATTTAATATTTTTTAAAATAATTCTCGGGCACCACCCAAAAACCATCGCATAAGAGTACTATTTAGGGTATAGGTATACAATGTTAATACCTCGAGTTTTTCTGGACGAAACCAATGTTCTTAGCCTATAGAGCAAGTTAGAATTAAGTCAAAGGTATGTACCTATAATGATAAACAGTATCCACACGTTTGATTCCAAGAAAGAAAACCTGAAAAGAGAGCAAAATTCCATGTTTCAGTAATATTTACTTAATTCATGTTTTCTTTTGTATAAGTTGATGACTCATAAAACTTCTTTGCACATATTTGAGCAAATACGTACGACTCAGGCGTGCATTTTATATATTAGAGGCTGCATTGGTCGTTCTTCGTGCGTTAAGGCAATCGCCATAACCAGATGCCAAACCATTTTATTCATGTCGTTAATATCATCGTAGGGGGTAGGGTATAGCAATTAGATTGTAATCTCGTTTGTTTTTGGAAATAAAAAACTTTATTAATATTCGCAAGTTATACCTATTATTAAAATTAAAATAATTATTTTTCTAAAAAAAATTTAGAATGATGAGAAATAGAGACTTTGACAACAAATGTAACATGACGAGGTGGCCGAGTGGTTAAGGCGTTGGACTGCTAATCCAATGTGCTCTGCACGCGTGGGTTCGAATCCCATCCTCGTCGAACTTTTTTTTTATTTTTAAAGTCGTTTATCGAAACTAAAATAATTTTATAATAATACTAGCTTTCACGAACTTGCTTTGATAAGACATTGGTCGTGGCTTGAGATTTTGAAGAACATTTATTTTTCGAAACTCTTATTCTTTGGATGAATTTGGTATGTATAGTAGTAAAATTATCACAATCTGTGGAGTGGTTTCTCAGAAAATAGGATTTTTTGGAGAACATTTTCAAAAAAAAACATAAGCGAGAACTACAGTACGTTTGGAACGAACTGTTGGATACCCTATTCCCTATATTTTTGTATGTGTATGCGTCTGCCTCTCGCAGCCAGCCTATGTTCCAGTTTCAGAAACAAAATTCTTCTTTAGCAGACAGAACAAAATTCAATAACATTAATTTTGTGTGGTGCGTGCGCCACGCCCAAAGTTAAAACTTTTTATGGCCAAGGCAATTGGTATGAGCTCAGTGACATTCAATTTTATTCTTGCAGATCGATTTGAACAAAACAAGACAAAACTTAAATTTTTAAAAATTAGATTTTGAATGGAAATAGCGGTTATGGGTGTTTTTAACAATTCATGGACCCCACTCTGCTACGTAACCAAGGAATATTAATGTAAGTGTTCATCTTTTTACTTCAAAACTGCGACCGATGGTTAAAAAACGTTTAAAAATTCAAGCCTTTTACAACTTTTGACGGAAACGCCCCTTAAAAGTGGGCGTGTCTTAAAAATTTGAAGCACTAACTGAGCTTTGATCAGTATTTAGGCATATGTGTAAAACTACAGCTGAATCGAGTAGTTTTTAAACAATCTTACATGAACAAAGGTATTTTATCGAAATCACGCCTTCAAAAGTGAGCGTATTGAAAAAAATTACACAAAAAAATGTAGAGATATATTTTTCATAAAACGAACGGAAGGGAAAAAGGTTTAAATTGAATATTGGTAGTACCTTAAATTTTTAAAACTACGCGTTTTTCGTTCTTTCATGAAAAGTGGGCGAAAGCCACGCCCAAAATTCAAAAATTTCTTTTCATACACAAACGATTTAGTTTCTACTAAGAGACGCAAAATTTTGGCTTGCAGATTCATTATAAATACCGTTTATTTACAAAAACAATTTTTTAATAGTTTCTATTGAAAAGTGGGCATCAGCCACGCCCAAAATCAAATTTATTGATTTCATACACAAGATGTTTATGTGCAAGTAATGCCCACAAAATTTAATGTTTTTCTCTTTAATATAACATTTGTTATTTTATAAAAACAATATTGATGGTTTTGTATGAAAAATGGGCGTCCGCCACGCCCAAACTGAAATATTTTTATATATTGGAAGAAGGTTTACCTAAAGCTTGCGTGTGCAAAATTTTAGCGTTATGCTTCTATCGTAACTGTACAAAAAACATAATTTAATTTGACCAAATTGAGGTTGTTCAACAAAAATGGCGATTGTGGGCGTGTTTGTGGGCGGATTTTACTGGTTCAAGAACTTAGCCTTACTCTTGAACCAAAGATTATATATACCAAATTTCAGCTTTCTAGCTCAAAAATTGCGACCTCTAGAGAGTATACATACGGACGGACGGACGGACGGACGGACGGACGGACGGACATGGCTAAATCGACTAGGCTTATGATTCTGAGTCAGAATATATATACTTTTCTATAAATAACGGTATTATTTCTCTATGTTACAAACTCCACACCAAATACAATATACCCATTCTATGGAATAGGGTATAAAAAAAAATTAAATACCTCAGTAAAACATACAAATGCAGAATCATTTATAATATAACTACTTATCATTTTTGAAAAAAGTTAATTAGCTGTTTTCAAAATATTAAATTATTAAGAGAAATTTTGTTAAAAAAACCACAAAATATTTATTAAAAATATTGTTATATGCAGAAGGTATTAATTGAGCTAATTTAACCTATATACATATAATATATGTGCAAATTTTCGGTTAAACCGTTTCCGAAAAAGTTAAAAGCAAAAAAATGGTACCGTTCCTAGGTGGTAACTTCCCATAACCATCCATTTGATAGGTCATACTGTCAAACCTAAAAAGCTAAGCTAATCAAAATCGTTTGAGTTGTTTTCAAGAAAAATAAGAGTTTCAACATAACATTAAGATGGCAGGTGTTTGAGCTGCAAAAAAAACTCGATATAGCTAGTTTGAAGGAATAAGGCACACCCGTTTGGGCTTTTGTAGGTGTCTGTACATTGTACATACATAGTCAGACGGATAGGCAAACAAACAAGACAGACAGACGAACAGATTTGTTTGACCAACTTTTGTTATTCTAAATTCAGTGTGTAATTCACACTCGGTAGAAGTGAAACTTCAGTAAAATAACCTACTAGAGAATGGGATGAAAAACTTCAAAAGCCAGTTTTCGGCATATTTTCAAACCTTATTTTATGTTTTGTTTAACGGTTTATTTAACTCACTGTATTGGTGTCCATATCGATCACGTCAACAACAACATTTATAAATCAATACACTGATCAAAACACACTACCGCGGAGCACGTGCAGGATTGAGTGAGAATGTAAAATGCTACACGGTCAGCTGAGTCCAGTTATCGTCGCCGCCATAATGCGACATGCGACAGATGGACGAACAAATTTGAGGCGATGTAAAAAAAAAAAAAATTCACTTTAAAAAAAAATCATCATTTCAAAAATTCAGGACCTTTTAAAAAAATTAAATAGGTTTTTGAATGCCAATTCCCGTTAAATACTTTTCTTGTGCATTTGTTTGCATAATATGACATTCTTCTTGAACTAAGCTCATTCAAATCTTTTTCTAAAGCTTCTCCTGTAAGGTTTAAAACAACCATTAAAAAATTAATTTTGAAAATAAAGATATTAAAAGGCTTTGCTTCGGAGTTGGTAATTTGAAAAACCTTTTGTAGATGTTTTTGTTCAAGCATAGATAACATCAAACACACGTATTTTAGCATACCCCATAGTTAAATTTTTTTTTTTAATTTTACGGCATTAAGTATTATTTTTGTTATTAAAATTCAATGATTTTATTAGTTTTAAGTTCAACGAGGAAAACCTTATGGCACTAGAAGTTTTTGTTGCCAAGCTATTCGAAAAAAACCGAACCTACGTCTTCATAAAAATAAGAAAAAATTTGCTAAATGATCACCTGTGCCATCTCGTAAGGCTAGATTTTTTTTTTGTTTTTGTGAAGTAGGTTCGGTTATTTTTGAACAACTTTTCAAAAAATATTTCACCCTGCTGTAGAGAAGACATACTTTTCGGTGTAAGCCCCCATAGTCAATTTTAGTGCCTCAAGGTTGGTATTGGATAGAAATGAAAATACTGACTGTATTCCATCTCTCATTTTTATCGCCGGCTTTCTCCTTTCCATTTATTTGCTTAAAAGTGTCGTGGCGCATTTCCGTTTCATCGAGTTTCAAATCACAACGATACTTAAGAAGTTTCACTTCAGAAATTAAGTAACCGCGACATTACAAAGTTATGATTAGACTACATGACTACATAATAATGTACCTCTGTCGTCATTTGACAGTAAGGCAGTTGTGTTCTTTAAGTGTAGGAAATCATCTGAGTGATGTCAGAAGCACGTAATTATGTGAATTTTATATAGGTTTTGTCTTATTTGAGCTTAAGCTCTTCTGACTCCGCAAAATCAAACCTGCTGCTACTGCTACCTCTGGTCCATTGTGTGTTTTCAGGCCTGGACTTAAAGGGAAAAGGCTCCTAGGCACTCGCTTGGTATTTTGCACAGAACAAATAGTTTTCGTAGTCTTTGTAACAATAGTTTACGTTTAACTATTTCATTGAATAATGCGGCTCAACGTACATACAGTAGGGGTTTCAGTTACATAATATTGTAGTAGCGTTTGAATGTGCTGCCCTCTATGAATATAGCAACTGGTCCCCTACCATGCGCCGTTGATAAATTAACTTCAGAAAGGTTGTTTATAAGCTTTATTATATGTGTTTATGTTTACTATTCACGGGATGAGTGACATGAGTGCATGAGTTTAAGCCCGCCAAAATATTAAAACAAAATTTAATAAATATAATAATATTTTTTTGTCCCTTTCTTCAAATCTTTTAGATTTGAGACTGAAAAGAATTAAAGAGTATTGCATTTTTTACTTGCGATTATAGGTACTATAAGGCAAGTTATGCATTCGTAAAAAAACAAACATGGACAATCAAACATAACATTACGATGATAGAGAAGTTGAAAAAAGTGGGTCCGACAATTCTGTCTGTCTGTCTGTCTGTCCGTCTGTCTGTATCGGCACCTACAGCCTAAACGGCTGGACCGATTTGCTTCAAAATTGGTAGATAGTATTATTATGACGTCCTACAGAGGGGTTTTTGGAATTAACATTCTAGCTTTAAGACTAACGGTACCTGCCATACGATTTTTAGTGAAAATTCAATTTTTCTCGAAAACGGCTCCTACGATTTTGATAAAACTTTCTGAATGATGTTTTCTGCGCAAACTTAATGTTTTGGTTGGAATATATTTTTCAGGAAAAGTCTTATAACGGTACCTCCCATAGAACCGGTTTTTTTGAAATCCGATTTTCTCGTAAGCCACTGAACGAGTTTCGATGAAATTTTTAATGTAGAAGCCCTATTACAAACGAAATAATAAAAATTCTTTAATTTTTCAAAAAAAGTTTTTTTGAGATTTTTAAAAAAGTTTTAAAAATTTTTTTTATTTTTTGTTTTTTCCAAAAACGGTTTAATCAATTTTTTTTAATTTTATTTTTCTGATACAAACTGCAAAGTTCTAGAAGTTGGCATACTCAAAAAAAATTTGGAATATGTTTTCGAAAAGTTTTTCAAAAAAAAACCGTTTTTTGAAAAAACTGGTCGAACGATTTTGAAAAAAAATTTCCTTAAATTTTGAAAAAGCAAAAGAAATCTGATGGCTTACTTCATTTTCTCCAAAAAACGTTTTAACTATTAAGTGATTAATAAAATTTCATATGATTTTGTCAATGCTTTTTTTCCGAAAATCTCAAGACTATTTGAACACATTAGAGCAAGTTCGTACGACCCAGTCGTGCACTTTTTTTCATATATTTAAATAAATTATGATTAGGTTAGTTGCGCTCCTTATTTTTGTGTGTAACTACAAATTATGAGGACCACTGTTTTGCTCCTAACTTCTTCACCCTTTGTTCTTTGGAGTTCTTAGCACCTGTGACTGGGCTAAAGCCGGGCCTTGTAGACCTAGCTGGGATATCCGGCTCTGTGTGTTTTCAATATCTACATTATGAATGTGCTTCGGGGTGCAATATGTGTTATGGGATTAAGTGATTAAGTCCATATTCCAATAGGTGAGTACCAAGAGGCAATCATAAGTGCAACAACCGTTCTTCTAAGAAAAAAAAAACCACTTATCAGTTTCAACATTCATGTATAATATAGTAATATTCATATTTTATTCTAGTTTATAACATCGATTCAAAATATTTTTCTATATTTTTTGTAAACAATTAAATTGTGTGCGGAGTTAAATAAATAGTTAATTTAATATGTATGTATATCAATTTGACCTATCAAAGTATATAAACCTAAACCTAAGATAACAACAACAACAATATTACTAACTAATTTACCTAAATATGTTTTGGCAACAACATCGAAGACATTATTTTATTTTTTCTCTTTAAAATTTAACAAAATATTTCCAGGGATGGAATCCGCTAAGGTAATTTGTGATAAGTGATAGTTCTTGTGACTATTTCCTGTGATAATAGTTACCACCAGAAATTGTCACATAAATGTGATCATCATGTAGATTGTGACTGTGACTATCACTTATCACAAATCACTTTCGCCGATTCCTTCCCAGTTTTCTCAGATAATTATCCAGTCAATCGTTCCGAATTATACATTCAGTCATATACAAAACTAAAAAACTAAAATTAATCCTATATAAGCGTATCTTCGTCCTGCGCTTCGAAAAGCATCAAAAGAGAATGCTGCGATGGGGATCGCCCAAGGGTCATTCCCCCCAATGATCCATCGGGTGAGAGCAAACCAGTTTGCAGACTGTTATTGTCTCTATATCCGGAAGTAGAAGATGTCTGGGAGACAGAGTCCCAAGAAATTTCACTCAGTGGCTTTGGACGGTCATCCGGTGGTGGTTGTACCGGACCTGGGTGGGGTGTTGTTTCCTGGTGGCCATGGCGGGATCGTTTCAAACGAAAAGTCTTCCGACTTGAAATCTTTGTCCTTTGCAGACGAGATTTTTGGTGTTCGCCGGAGCTATCATCGGCGGGACTTTCTGGTGAGAGTGGGGTTGTAGATGTTTCTCCAGAAGAATGCTTAAATTCTACCGAAGTAACAAAGCGTAGCTTTGGCGCCTGCGCCTTGAATGGAGCTTGTTGCAATGATTGCGAATGGGACAAATGTGCAGCCATACTAGGTGGAATTCCTGAAATGGTTGTTGTGCTTGCAGATTGTCCTGCAGGAGTCTGACCCAAAGTTGGAGCGGATCCTGCATTTTCGCCACTGTGGCTCTCGCTGGTTACATGTTCACGGTTTGTGCCCGTTGAACCACTCGACAGAGATTCTCTAGGTGGATGAAGTGTTTGCTGAGATAAAGTATCACTTGGTGTTCCAATGACTCCTGAACCACTCCTTGAATCGACTGGAACAGCTGATACGTGTGAATGACTGGCTTGACCTGTGGCACCAGTGAAAATAGAAATTAGAGAAGGCCTCTGTTGAGATTTATGTCCATCTGCAGCAGTAGATGCAGCAGCAGCTGTTTCACGTTTTGTGTGATCGGAGTTGGTTTGCTCTGAAACGGAACCTTTAACCAAATCAATTAGATGATCATCAAAGTATGATAATGTCTTACCATATCGTTTTTCCTCGAGCTCGTCACGTAAATCACGGAGTTCTCGGGCTAGTTCGAGCAAAAGTGCTCCCTTGGATTTGATGCCTCCTTGTGGTGGGGTACCGCGCAAGCGTTCTCTAATGATGAATTGCATGTGACGCTCATGGTCCCCGATGGGTGGTTGGGCAATCTAAAATGAATGAAGTTTATATGAGATATAATTTCAAGAACGTGAAAATTAGAATCGCGTTTTCAAACATACTTTGTGCAAAATAAATGGCATTAGAACAATATACAACGGTGTACGATGGGTAACGACAAATTCCATAAAGCTCCAAAGATCTGGAGCTGCCTCATTGCGTCTGCCCAAATCCCGCATGACTCTAGCAACTCGTGACCATTCCGTTGATAGACGATTCTCAAAGCATATGCAAACAATACGCAGAGCCAAAAATGCTGCCTGATACAATGACCCTGATATCCTTGCCGGTCTTTTTGCGTCTCGACTTCCTGTAAATGTAAGCGAGCCAGCTCGTAAGTCACCGCCGGCTCTATTTATTTGTGCAACAGCTTGTCCAGTTCGACCAGCTGGAGGACTCATTGCATTCAGCACGGCAATTAACAAGAAAGACACATCACTCTGTTTCAGTTCTCCAATATCAGACACGCCACGACCCGAACAGACTTTCAAGCAAAGTGGCATCAACAAATGCATCAGAAAACCCTCGGCCTTCTCTTGAGTGGCGAATTCCGCACTTCCACCGCAGATCTGGACTAATGAGAAAAAGTCAACTGGACTGACCACCTGTAAGGCAACCAGCCGTACAACGGTGGAACAAAAGAACGCCGGTGGATTCTGAGACATAAGAGCAGCTCCTGCACTCGAGAAACCATCTGGAGCTGCACCTGGTTCGTTAACGATAAGATTCTGAACCGTACTAATTAAGGTCTTAATGTGTTGCCAATGAAGAACATATGGGTGACGAACAATAGTTTCGTGGATACCTTTTAGTAGGCCAGCTGCTGCCTCCCAGTCTGTATTGCGTCTAATGGAGGGTTTCTTTGAAATTTTAAGGAAAACTTTGTCAATACGACGAAGAATCGTAACCATGGTATTTCGCAAAGCATCGCTTGACCATTCAGCTCTTGGTAAGATAGCCTGCATATACCGCTGCAAACCTCGACAGGCCATTGACTCTGGATCATAAGGTGAAACCTTAAGCAAGGAATGCGCAATATCTGCTAGGCGAATATGACACTTTACATCTAGAACTTCAGTTGGCTTGGCATCATTTGGCAGCTTCTTTGAGAGCTCTTGTAGACGCGTTGTTGATTTGCTTAAGAAGTCGCCAACAACAGATAGTAGGACATCTCTTGGTCGGCGATATTCAGTTCGAATCATCTCTGAATCTTCTGTAGAGTCGATCAGGTTCTTTGCTCTGGCATCACTTACATACTTCGAATGAGATTCCTCTTCAAACTCTAATCCAGGAGAGCACGGTGGACCTCGGCTGCAATTCCTCTGACTGGAACCTTTGTGCTCTGGGCTGTTGCGATAGGGTCCATTGTAGCTTTTCGCCAGACCTTCACAGTTGTGAACCATTGTTCGGATGGCTACTGCTAGTTGGAGAATGATGTCCCGTTCAGATTTTCCCTGCAGTGGAATATAACTGGGAGACTGGATTTGTTGAAGGTAACAAGGAAGGATTGCTTCCAATATTATCTAAACAAGGGAAGTGTATGTAGTTGTAGTTGTGTGTTTTGGAAAATTTTCAAGCACAACTCACCAGCATTTGATAGCCTCTTGTACTCTCAGCAGAATAAGAAACTACCATCACGCAAAGTGTTATACAGTCGAGAACGGTCACATCTCCGTCTTCATCGTGATAACAGAAATCAATTGCCTTTAGTGGCTTCGGTTCCTTGACCAGTTCGGCGATGTTTAGTGGATCTGGCGAAGGATCTTCTAAGCTGAGAAGCAAATTGAACAGGCAACTTGATTGAACCTTAAAAGATAGCATAAGTAGTTGGAAGTTTAAGATACTGTAACGACGATATGAACAGGAACAAGATTGATGCTTGGAAGCATCACGGAGGGAACAAAATGAGATCTTACCTTGTGGGCTTCGCCATATGCTCCTTCTTCATCTGTGTCCAGAATAGCAGATACTGATCCAAACATTTGTAAAATGAATGGCTTTCGGTTTAGTAAGTAAAACTGCTTTACAGCATACTCTATGGTGGTTGTAATCAATTTATTCGTTTGATGCAGTGAATAAACTTGCAGCAATGTCGGCATTATCATGAAATAACTTAAAAAATATGTTTAAACAATTTCATTTTTTATATTGATGAAGGTTTACCCATTTGTAGAAAAAATATTTTTAAAATTGAAGGCCGCATTGATATAAGTTGCCATCACATATCGCATAATACATGAGTCTTCTGCATGGAGTATAGCTGCTCCCGAAAGAACATTCAAAAACAACTGAATGTCTGCCGAATAGGCAAAGTTCCCAGCCATGGCTTCAAACATTCTTGCAATAAGTCGTACCCACATGAATTTGTGTAGCACATCCAGACCAAGTAGAGCCTTTTTTTTTATTTAAAAGTTAAAAAAAAAAACATTAAAAGAGGGTTCTGCAGGAAAATAGTTTTTATTGAAAACCCCTACCTTTCCATATTCACCACCCTGGTGAAGATCCAGATCAACTTCCAAGGCTTTTCTTGGAAACGAAGGCAGTTTCATGAGTTCCTCGTGGAGAAATACAACTCGCTGTACGACCATGTCGACATTTTTTAAAATCGCCCATGTTAGATGAACTTTACCGATCTCAACGAATTTTTTACTTAGCTCCTGTTTTTGTAATGCTAAGAAGGAGTCTTCCGGTTTCATAGGTATCAATCGAACTTCAGGATATTGTGATCGTTTGAAGAAATATAAATCTCGAATGTACCAATTTGGATTTAAAATTTTACCTGGAAACATAAAAAAGGGAATTTAGAGCGAAACTAAAATAAGTGAACAATTTAAGCTGAAAGATATAAAGTAACACGTCATTTATACCAATACACCTCTCTAAAAGAAACAGTTTAAAACGATCCTATGGTCAGTCTCAAATCGACCAGAACCTTTACTACAGCTGAAATTTAAACACAGCGACATTAAAATATGATGTTTATAGTCTCGATGGATCGACAATCGACATAGTGTCCCGAGTCTTGTTGCAATGTAAGCTGCTTCTAATCCAAAATAAACTTACTGAATTCACCTATTTTTCTTCCCACAATTATTAAAAGCTTGTGTTTCTATCCTACAACCAGTTTTCAATATAACAATAGAAAAACTACGCATTTCCTTTTTTCAAACAACTCCTATAGACTTACGGTGGTATTCACCGAACACTATCAAACAGCTTGTAGTTTACGAGCCTCTTAACTTAAGTTCGAAATTTCCTGCTTCTACGAGAACGCACTCTATCAAACTTCCTTTCCAAATCAATAGCCAATCGTATCGGTATCCTATTTTTAAAAAAAGTGTCTATTCGCACGCAGGGATCTTTTTTTCCGAAGATATCATTAGTAATTTAAGAATGGTCGTCACCACGCATAAGCTTAGCGAGCGCTCATAAATCTTTACGTGCTTGGTGCACTGCATAGACAGAACTACGAGGCTACGTGAATACTAGCGATGATGTAAGCAATTATCAAGCTTTAGCTTTACATCAACAAACGTGGATGATTACATGAGTCCTCGACCTCACCAATGCTATCACTACAAATTCAGTCAGAACCTGACCATTGATATACTCAGATAAAAGTAATTGAAAGAAGAAAGAACATAAAAAAGAATAACTGAAAGAGGGGGAAGTATACAATTTGACTTAACAAAGTAAAACTAGTTGTACATGGCCATTGACAATGTGTCATTGCAGTGACCCTTTGACGTCACAAGAAAATAAGTATTTGCACCGTCAGTTCACGGCCATTGTTCACCGTATCGTATCTACAGTGACCATCACACAAATGACGAGTCTGTCATTGTTGTCCCAAAATGTAGTGTCTAGCGATGTTGATTTGCAATTCGGTGTCGTCGCAATGATATGCATAAAGCTAGCATTAAACTGTATATCTGTAATTGAAATGTTTCATCTCAATGACGTGTTCACGTCACAAAAAAAAAGGTCATTGCACCGTGCACTGTCATTTTTCACCGTGTCATTGACGATCACACGAATGGCGCAAGTCTGTCATTGCATAGGCTTGCCAAAATGCGATGACGGGCAGAGCTTATCATGGTGATTTATTTTATTCGGTGTCATCGTGACAATGGCAATCAAACAACTTGACCCCTTTCAAAACTTAGAAAGTTGATGGTGACCGGAAACCGCGAAATAGAAGTCATTTTTCGCCGTGAAGATCACACGACATTCATAAATTGAGATATCGTGACTGAAAATATTGACTTGAGTTTGTAAAGTTCCTCTATGAAAAACATTTAAATTCAAAACATTAAATAAAATATATATCATCTCAGCAATTAAAGGATAAGTAAAAATGTACAAAAATCGAGGAATGCACCAACGGAGAAGACGAAGACAAAAAAAGACCACCACGAAGAGTTCGTTTTGTGGGGTCTAAAAAAAGGTCGCTATGTCGTGATACAAAAGGCTTCTGTTCTAAATTGCTGCGTGGATTTATGACGCATTCATGTGGATGTTAGCCAAGCAGGAGTAATTGGCTCCACAGCTTACTTTGTTGACAATAAAGTTCTCAAGGGAAAAAAGCTGCGTATAATTGGAATCGTATATTTTGGGCAACTTTAAGACAACTGACTACATCTATACGAGTTAACTGGTATAGTGCAAGATGTAAGTTATAGCAAATAAAAAAGTGACAGCTACCTTGACTAAAATTGTTGGGACACTGCCATTGCAATGACAAGTTAATCAAAAAAATCTGTCATTGTGTCTGTCCATATGACCGTGTAATCATAACCTGTCATCTAAAATTGTCATTTCGATGACCGAAAATGTGATTGTTTTTCTTGCCGTCAGTGCAATGACAGCATCCTACTTCGTTATGACGTCAAAATGCCATTCCGACGAGCGACGACCGATTTCGATGACCGTGTAATACAAGCTTAATCTGACGACAAACCATTTTGAACTGTTTAAACTATGAAGTCAGTTCTAAATAAACTTACTGCTTTTGTAGTCCACTAACACATAATGATGATAACTTTTCTCATCAACTGGATAGAAATCTAGTGCTTCTTTCAAAAGTTGGCTAAATAAAGTATCTTCCTGGACAGGAAACTGAGAAGGGATGTTTCCATCGTCTGAAAATTATAAAAAGTCAAAGTACGACTTCTTTGATATTTCAAAATGCTGTTATTAATTATAGGTACCTTCAAAAGGACCATGAACAACAATTTTCTTCGCAGCTGGTACGTTTGCTGTTAGCAGAATTGACGCATCACATTGTTCCTTACGGAGAATTTGTTTTAAATCCTTGAACATAATTCCATGAACACTGTGTACAACCATCCAAAGAACAGAAAGTGCTGATCCAACAAGCTAAAAAAAACCAAATCAAATTTTGTAAGCTTTAAGGTGATTCTAACTATGTACGAGTATATCTCACTTACCTCTTGCTTATGCTCATTCGAGGATCGAACATAAAACATAATATAGCCTATAATTGAATTATACAACGCAAAGGCAGCCTGCTGCGGCAAACGTGGCACAAAACGAATCAAGTGTCGCAAAAGTTTGAACATTTGATCCTGCCGTTCTCGTGTAAGTCGTTCCAAAACATATCTTAAGAAAAGAGCAGATTCTTCGACCAAACATATCCAAATGACCTGATAGGCGACTTCATAAACCGAATTGCCATCCGATCCGATTGCTGCATCATCTAAGCAAGCAACAATCTGCATGACGGATGAGCAGAGAACAGACGGAAAGAGCGAATGAGCTGCATGTAAATGTGGAGCTATCCGTGCACCCTCAAGTTCTTCTTCACCTTCAGTATGATCTTCTCCTGGAGCGTGATCTAAGCCTGGTTCATGCGAAGCTTGTTGATTAATGGGAATGGTTGTGATTAGGAAACTATGGCGCTCAGCTCGCTGCTTATCGTGCTGCTGGCGTATAGCATTACGGATAGCCTCAGTTTGTTGCATCTTTCTACTTTTTGTTGCAGTCACTAACGAGCGCTGTAAGAGAGTTCAAAAATTATAATATTTAAATTCAATGGATTGTATGATGTTGTACATGTCTGTCTTGATTAAGTGTGACATCCATGTCCTTGGTTTGTTGGGTTGGACTCCATGGTGGATCAACTACCGGAAGACTCTCAATCCCAATCTTTGGAGATGGCAGTGTGAATTCGATACCTCCTGGGGGTACTTTGAAGGTAACATCATGTGCTCCATCTTCCATTCGAGGCCACACTTGAAAGCGACACTTCCATAAAACGTGAAATCTATATGCAATTGAAGAAAGTGGTGTATCGAAAAATTCCATTAACCATTTTTCTTACCTCATAATCGCTCCAATTCTTACATCGGGATCTTTATTCTTTAGTGATCTCTGCATTATATCAAAGGCGAAGTTTTGAGCTTTTACCGAGCCCATAAGGAACAGGGAAGCAGCTACAGCAGCGGTTTCCTTGAAAGATAACAAAAATATTTTTTTGTATCACTTACTGGACCTTTTGTATGTTCCTATCACTTACTTGATTATGCTCAAGAAGTAACTCCCACGCCGCTGGCAGAGCTTCAATTACAAGTTCTTCGGTTAAAATAACTGCCCCTTTAAGCAAAGTTGACATTGGAAAATGGAATAAGCCTCGTATATGGTTCTTGACGAATTTTAAAATCGGTGGAGTTTCTTTTTCTTCCCTCTTTTCTTTTTCGGTATTTAGTGCTTTTGCTAGTTTTTCCACCATTTCTATGTCAGGGTCATCGCTTATTCTTAAAAAAGAAATTTATTTAATTTTTAGTTGTTTTAAAGAGAAAATTAAACGGAAACGTAAAAAGGTTTTCAGATGTTTAACGAACCCTTTAACTATTTAACCCTTTAACAAAGTTTTAATAAATGCATCTTAACATTTTAAGTATATATTTCGTAGTCGCACATCTTCATGTTTATTTTAGAAACCATTTCGCAAAAGAAAAGGAACTTTAAGCTAGGCGCGTTAAAACTCATATAAAGTCTGGCCGCAGACCAGTGGCCGCCTAATGCGAGCATTTGCTTGCTCCCTAGAAGAGCTCATTGGCCGCTGCGAGCTGGCCGCCTAGTGCGCTCCTGGACTAAGTATCTGAAGATATTTTTGGTAGTAGGATCAAAAAAACAGTTCCACACAATGGAGCTTAGGTGTAGTGGAGTTGCTAATTGCTTATTTCATATAAGGACCATCTCTAGGTGGGTGAAGCATTTTTAGGTCTTAAACTGGGACGCCGGTGATGCACAGACTAGATATTCCTTATCTGGCAAACAATGTTCAGACTCAGTGTATAAGGTATGAGATGAGTGGTAGACGAGAATTAGTTTTTAGCTTTTTTAAGGATGTATTATATTTTACGAAAATCGGAAGAGGGATCTGTGTGCTTCTTGCCGTGCCAACCTTAACAGATAAATATAAGCTTTCAAAGACCACATTTATGCCGCCCAAGCAGATTCCAATTTGAAACCTGATGATCAGGATAAGGCAAGCTTAAATTAGAAGGTGGTATGGTGATAAAGGATTTATTGCATTCATAGTTGAGGAAGTTAGGAAGAGCAATAGACTGTTACGCATGTGCCGATGTATCCGACCTTGAACAAACTAAAGCTTTGAATGCACTCAATTACATTCTCCTTAGTGGCTTGTTCGGAACATCACTTTATTCGTTGGAGAAATTCTTTGAGGTTTGTGCTTGGTCCGTACTAGGCTCAATAAGTGGAAAGAAGGCCTGTGTCTGTGACCAACTAGATCTCCAACCCAACAGGGGAAGTAGAACCATTTTAACTAAAGGAAGTATAGGTAATCTTTTTGACTTGCTCAATAGAGAAAGTATTGGTTTCGCACAGAAAAAAATAAAATGCACGACTGGGTCGCACGAACTTGCTCTAATGAGTGACAGTGGTTTATGGGCTTGAGATTTTGATAAAAATAAAATTTTCAAAATTCTTAAATAAATACTTAAACTAATTTGAGCTGAAAAAAAAGTACGCCATTTTATTTCTTGGATAAATTTGAATTTATGAGAATAAATTTAGAAAAATCTGTGGAGCGGTTTTTGAGAAAAAAAGTTTTTTTTGAAAAACTTTTTGAAAAAAATTTTCAAAAAAAATTTAAAAGCGCCAGTTTATAGGTATTCAGCAAATACATTTATTTAAAATTTTTAGAAAAAAATTTAATAAGCAGTTTTCAAAATATTAATTTTTTTAATTTTTTTTCTAAAATGCTTTTAAAAATACAAAAAAATATTTTTCAAAAATATTGGTATACAATACAAATTGAGCTACCTACAGCTATATGTGTGTGAAATTTCGAAAGAATCGGTTGAGTCGTTTTCGAGATAGTCGAAAGCAAAAAAAACGGTCCTATGGAAAGTACCGTTCTTAGCCATTTTTTAAAACTTTTTTTTCAGCCATATGATTGATCGTACCTAAAAACCAACACTGATTTTTTTAAATAAAAATCGTTAGAGCCGTTTTTGAGAAAAATAAGCTTTAAAATAACGGTTGTATGGCAGGTACCGTTATTTTTTGAGCTAAAAAAAAAATTTCAATTTCCTCTCTGTACAATACCTAAAAAAGTCTATATACCAAGTTTGAAGCAATTCGGCCCACCCGTTTGGGCTGTAGGTCTACATACAGACAGACAGACAGACAGACAGACAGACAGACAGACATACAGACGGACAGACATACAGACGGACAGAATTTTTAGACCATCTTTTTTCGTCTTCGCTATCATCGTAATGTCATGTTTGATTGTTATCTCAAAACTTTTTTTTTCGACGAATGCATAACTTGCCTTATAGTACCTATAATCGCAAGTAAAAACAGAGAATCCCAGAAAAATGGTTTTCGCCATACCGTCCGTCGTCAATCTGTCGCAAATGTGCGTCTGTGCTCTTTTTTGACGGAATTTCTTCAAACTTCGTGTATATGTGTTTGCTATATGGCCATAAGTTCCCAACTGCTTAGTTGAATTGACTCAACATTTTTTATTTTGCATAGTTTTTAATAGCTTTCTAAGGGATGGCATTGCAATTTTTCAATAAAACCTTCTAAAGAGTGGCGCCCACGCCCGCATACAACAAATCGTTTAGTTTGAGCCAAATTTTTTTTAATAATTTGCTCAAAAAAGGCTATAACGATTTTGATTAAACTTTGTGTGGTAATATTTTTTGAGTGTTCTTAAGAAATCTTTGTTTTTAGTTTTTGTCTAATAACAGAGATCTGGGGTTAACGGCTTTTTTTTTTACTGGCCATAAATTGGCAACGGTTGTACCATATTCACTCAAACATAGTTTCTTAAAACTTCCTTCAAGATTGTGTCGCATTTTTTTCAGTTACAGGTTTTTGAATGGTGGCTCCCATACAATATTTTTTCGTTTTTTTTTAAATTTTCTGCCTTAAGGGTTTGATAGCCCAACCATATCTTCAATGTAGAAAAACTCATGATTATGTGAAACTATTCGATAAATGTGAAAATAAAATATAAAAAAAGGCAACTGCAAGTTCAGAATTCTTATAACTTCAATTTTTTAAACAACCCTGCCAATAAAAATAAAAACCAAAACCAAAGTCTTTAAAAAAGCCTTTAAGAAATAATTTATTAAACAAAAAAATTGGTAAAGCAACGCCAGCTCGGTGACTCTAGTTGAATACAAAAAATTAATTATTTATGATTAAAAACAAAAAAAAACTGAGCAATTATCTTTTATTTGTTACTAACCTATCCTTTTTCGAAATGCTATCCTTTCTCTTAGACGGAGAAGTTTGAGTGGAACTCTGTTCTGATACCTTTCGCGTTGACCTTTGCCGAGTAGGTTGTTTTGTCGTGCCATAACCCTCTTGTGTTTGATGCTCCATGTCAAATGTAAACCCAAATTCTTCGCCATAAACCTGTGAGAAAATATAAATATTTTTATTCAATCCTTGAAGCCTTTGATTTCCCCCTTCCGTAAAGTCAAAACAATAAAAATAGGACGTTTTAAGTGGGAATCTAAATCTCATCACTTTACTTGTATAATTGCCAAACTTACTTTTCTTACAGCTTTTATAAGCCTCGAAGACGCTCTCATATGCCTCTTGTAGCAATACGGGTGACAGAATCCCTTATGAGTGCAATAAAAGTTGTAACTGTTCATTACTTCAATCACTGCCTTCATCCATGGCATGTTCTTTGCGGTGTCATCGGCTTCATTTGAATCGGTGGGAGATTCTGGTTGTTGGTCATCACTCAAAATTCCCGGAGACTCCTCGCCTCCACTGATAATTCCCGGCTCTGAGGTGTCACTTCTATCAGACAAAGAAGATACTTTTCTCCTTGACTGTATGGAATCTATTCTTTTAACTGGAATGAAAAACAGTTCGATTCAAAGCTATTTAATTGATGAAGGAACTTACAGTCTGCTTCGAGATCCTTTCCATCTTTTGTACCTCGACGAAGTTTTAGTGATCGTCGCTTAAAAGATCCACCAGTTGCAGCTCCAGCTGTACCTCGCCGAAGTAGGAACGGCCGGACAGCAGCAACAGGCCGGCGAAGGGCTCCTTATTATGTAAAATATAGGGTATAAAGCCATGGTATAAGTATAAGCGAAAACCCCTTTTTAACCTACCATCTTCACCCTGAATTGTCAAGGTAGTGTTGCTACTGTTTTCTGATTCGTTGTCTGGCTCGTGAAGTACAAATGATATCTTTCTCTCAGTTGGTGCGCCTAAAATTGGAGAAAAGGAAGTTCAGTCATGATTTTTTCAGTGCAAAGGAACTTTTAGAATGAAACATACCACCATCGTTTCCAGCTATAGATTGGAGGCTTTGTGCTGAGGTCTGAGAATGTCCCATTGAACTAAGGGCCATTGACCATCGCCGATTTGCTTCCCTATTAGCATTGAATTCCAAATCAGTATTAGTATAATTATAAAGTCATTCAAGGAATAACCCATCTTACCTGTAAACCTTTTCCCATGGTGCAGGTTTATCTTTGTGGAGAAGTTTCGAAGCCTTTGGCAAGGTTTGATAGGTGTCTCGTAGGAATGCTGTTATTTCATGTAAAAGAACGCAGGCAATCAGTTTTAAAGCATGTGGACAATCGTTCCCGTGAGGATTTACACTAGCTGTTTAAAAACAAATCATTTGTTTTTGAAAAACACAAATTTCAAAATAAATTAAAATAAACTCTGAACTAACATTCATCTAAGAAATCTTCTTCTTCATCTTGTTGGAGTAGCTCGCGTTGTTTTTCGGGATCATTAAGACAGGAGTTTGCCGACTCAAAGTTCATTCGCTCGGTAAAAAGTAGTTCCTCTAGTCTAGCACCTAACATTTCAGCCCACTGCAAAATGAAAATAATATTTTTGAACTTGTAATAAAACTAAATAATCCAGTAATGTAATAGCTTTGTTCGTTGAACTTTACTCAGGGTTGATCAATGTTTTATTAGTCAGGACTACCTATTGTTTTAGAGTTTTAGGTCCTTTCGGGATTTTTAATCAAATTTTTGTTCATAATTTTGAAAAAATAATACGCTTGATCATGTCAGCGGGCGAAATTCTTAGTCAGCTTATTCCATACTTCAACTTATTCTAGTGAAAAACATAGATCCATTTCAAGTTCTGTTCGTGTTCGGGAGACCACACACAAAAAACAAAAAAATCGCTTGGTGGCAACCCTAGGGCGACTAGACGAATCAACAAATAATGCTAATAAAGGATGTTTTTTTTTGTTTTACATAGCTGCATGAGAAGTTTCGATATTGAACTATTGAGAATATAGACATTGTGTTGACATTTCTATTCAGTAAATTGTGGAAATTTACTTTGAAAAAAATAAATCTGTTCGCGAAGTCCATAGAGAAATTCGTTCATTTTACGGTAAACATAATCGGCCTAGTGATCTTCGTCAATATGCAAAATTGCCGTATATACATATATCGAAGACAATCTTTAAGCCATTAACGAATCACCACTAAATTCATTAAAATTGACTGTTTGCTGCGGTTTACACGCTGGCGTCGCGGCGGCATCATCGGTCGTTATTTCTTTCGTAATGAGGAAGGAGGTGCCGTTACGGTGAATGGCGAGAACTATAGAGCAGTGTTTAGGTACTGACTTATTTTTTGTTTCCAAAAAAATCGTTATTAATATATTTAACGGCCACAAGAGAGGGAGTCGGACGGAAGCCTAAGTAGTCATCTTCGGTGACGGCAGAATAGAGGTCGAACCGGATGGAGGACGATATTATGTGAGGCCCAGGAGCACAATATTTTGTAGAGCCATTGAAAAGAGTAAACCTAACGGCCTGCTATATGGGGGCTAAATTTAAGAAAACTTCGAACTAGACAAATTGCAATCACATCAAGAAGCTAGATGGTAATAAAAGGTTAAAGAACATAAGCAAGAGCTACAATATGTTTCCAATGAACTGTTGGATACCGTATTCCCTTTTTTTATGTGTATGCGTTCGCCTCCCGCAGCCAGCCACATTGTATGTATGAACTATAGTACTACCACTTGTGATGCGCCATCTATCGACGAAAAACTAAGCTCTAGAATACCATGGGAAGCAACAACAACAACTAAAATGGTGGAAATTGTTGTTGTTGCTTTCCATGGTATTCTAGATGAGCTTAGTTTTTCGTCGATCGATGGCGCACCTGGAGTGGGAATACTATAGTTTATATATGCAATGCCAGCCGCTGTTCCAGTTTCAGAAACAAAATTCTCCTTTAGCAGATAGAAAAAAATTTAATGAAATTAATTTCGTGTGGCCAATGTTCAATAACTGCTGGCGCAGTAAAAAAAGGCGTCTGCCACACCCAAAGTTGAGACTTTTTATTGCCAGGGCAATTACTATATGAGCTCAGTGACATTCAATTTAAAGCTTGCAGATCGATTTGAACAAAACAAGACAAAATTTAAATTTTTAAAAATTAGATTTTGAATAGAAATAGGGATTATGGGTGTATACAGGGTGATTCACGAGTGTTGTGCCAATAAGCTAGAGCGTGTAGGTTGGGTTAAGACAAGAAAATAATCATATGGGAGGGGGGTCTATTCCCCTCCGTTTAGCCGGGAGGAGCAATTTTCTAAAAACATGACTTAAATTTGAAAAAAAAATTATTAAAACATAACGGTAACTCCTAAAATGCCATGCTATACCTTTTTGTAAAGCCAAAAACTTATTATTTTATTGTAATTTAAATGAAGTTATTCTATTGAACCGTTTTCAAAATATTAATTTTCAAACTCAAAATTTGGAAAAAAAATTAAAAAAAATATTTTTAAAAACTATTTTTTTTTCAAAATTTTACGTAATTAAGTATTATTTTTGTTCTCAGAATTCAATGACAAAACTCACGAATTTGCGTCGAGGTGTTCTGACCCACAAGATGTTTGTCTTTACCCACCCTGCCATGGTTGCCGTACTTGTCTGTGCAACCCCTTAATTCACTATCTTCATAAAAATCAGTTTCGCAAAAAGCGTGTGGGTCCTTACCACACTAAAATATAATTTTAACGAAAAACTTTTTGATAGCAATTTTGAGGAAATTCAGAAAAACTTGAGCCGTTACTTGGATTCAATTGGACTCATTTGGCTACAGTGATCCTGCCTTACTTCTAAATGTCACCATTAAAAGTCAATTTTCGGTGATATTTTTCATATGGCAACAATGCATACAAATATTTAGCTCCTAAGAACTTTAGCTGCTGAAAATCAGTTTGGTTGTTACCCCTCCCCTTCCCCTTTAAATCTTGAGATTTGTCATTCCTTAACACAGAAAAACCAGGGTTTTTCGAACAAGTTTAATATTAAAATTAAGAAGAAATACCTGATGAAACATTTTCCCAGCTGCCCGTTGTAAAATATGTGTCCTTCGAGTGCCAGTTGTTAATTGTTGCCTTGCATTTATATTCGCTCCAGAAGCTCTATAATTCGTCATATTTTGTTTCATCCAACTGGGCCACATTCCTTTGTTGCACAAATGGACGAAATGTGCACACTCTATGAGAAAAGCTGCCCTTGCTATTAGCGGTGCTTGGGGCTTGAATAAAGATTAAATAAATCATTCAACCAAAACTATAATTTAATAACGCATGGTTCCTTACCAAGTCCAAGACAGCTGCAACCAATTGTGGATCCGGAAATGACCCTGGAGCACACGTTTCTAACAAAAACGCGAATCTTAGCATACCTTCTTGAATTGGTTCAGTAGAAATAAGTTTTCTCTCCTTCAGCACTACAACCTCTGATTCTCGGGGACCCTCGCATAAGTCCGATGAACTGCGTCGACTCAGATCTGCAAAAAACAATAGATTCAAAATCCGCAAACACTATATCTTTATAACACGTACCAGCTGTCTCTTCTGTTCCTCCGATTTTCTTTTTGCCCTTTACAATTCCAAATCTATTTAACCTCCGTTCTACCCTGCGCCGGGCTCTCTGCAGTGATCTACCTATACCATCGCTAGATCTTCCTCGCTGAATTTTAAGTGATGCATGTCGAATGAACGTCCCTGTCATATCGGGATTGAGTGAGCCAATTTCCAAATCAATTGAAGCTGGTTCCTTAGGTGCTCCCCGGAACCAACGCACCAAATTACTCAGGCGGCCCAAAGAGTTTCGCTCTGAGCTTGATGTGGAGTCAGATAAAAGTGCTCTCTCGGAATGTCTGGGAGTAAGTGTTGGACGAATGGTGGTTCCTCGACGACGAATGTTGCTCAAGGGACTTTGACTGGATTTGTAATGATCATCACAGGTTTCAGTTTCTAAGAGGCTCTATAAAAATAAATAAAGTTCTTAAAAGCTCGCTTAGTATCAATGTGTATTACCACGGCACAAGCTGAGGACGTGCTTCGTTTCTTAAGAAGAAGTCTCCTCTGGCTGCGATTGTCATCCATCTGAATGGTGACTGTGGGTTGAGCACACTCTGCCTGTGGGATATGTCTAATGAAGGAAAAAGATGAGTACCATTCTACGAAAATGTATTAGCCAAGCCCATGTCGGAATATAACTTACCTGATAACTCTTGTGGTCTGCAAAACAGGGCCTTTTTTATTAGGCCTTGGTGTCACAGCTAGTATTCCACTCAAGGCTACCCGTCTAAATGGTCCACCGTGTGCACCTTTGACGTAAGTAATCAATTGACGAATATCACAATACAGAGCTGTATTCTCCGAGGACTTAAGCTCCTTCTGGGCTTCGACGAATCGCGTCACCAATGGCTTGAACACAGTGCTAATAACCTGGCTTTCAGGTCCACCAGTTAGTCCGCCACTAAAATTTGTAGCATAGCCACCCTGCCCGCCTGATGATGATATACCGCCAAGATCGGTGTTAAGATTTTTAAATCCGCTCGATCGTTTATGGTCTATGTAGATTAATATACACATTTGTGGGAGTGAAAAGAAATAGCATGCATGCTGCTACTTGTGAAAGCCGCCTATCTATTATATACAGTTATATACATATATTTTTATATACAAAAATGTCAATTTTATGAGCCATATGAGTTGTCTGGTGATTCATGTGTTTATGATTTCTATGGTTCATGAATCCATGATTCAGCACAGCCTACATTAAGCAGAGCATGCATTTTTACAAAAGAAAAATTTCCAATTTCTACACAATGTAAATATTTTTTTATAAAAATTTTAAATTTCGGTTTTAAGTGCGGCTATTTATGCTATTAAATGTTTTTTTTTTATACATTTTATAAGCCGACATATAAAGCTTAAAAACTCACTCAGCGGGGATAGCAAGGAACTAGGATCAACACAAAATGCCACAAATGCATGGAAGAATTCTACCAACTCATGGATTTGGGTCGATTTGACCATTGATTGGAGATAGGTTTTTGTTCGTTTTGAAGCCTGGCGCAGCATCCGCGACAGAATTTTTTGGCATTGACTTCGTAAGAAATCTGCTGGTGGTCCCCGAATACCTGAAAAGAATAAAAAAACTCATGATTTTTAGGCCTTAAAATATTGTTGAAAGAGGTGAAACGCAACGAGTATGCGACATACAAAGTTTCGCTTAGCGGAAAGATTTTAGAATACCTACTTCAAATCTCAAGATGGACACTATTTGCTATGCTTTATGTCACCTTGATTGAGACTATTTGCGAAAAAGTCGATGTTTTAAGTTTTTTTTTTTCTGAATACAAAATGAAACAACTAACTGAGGAAACAAATATTCGATTTTTATCGGATACAATCATGCACTAACATAAAATAGTTCACAATCTTTAAACCTAGAAAATATTTTAAAGGTCAAATAAATCTCAAAATGGAAAGCCATGTTATGTTATCATTATCAGTGTCTCAGTTTCTTAATCCTTACTATTTATTTAATTCTTTAAAAGTTAGCGTTGGCATTTTAATCCACAGTCTGCAAGTCCTTGTAATGTTTTCGAAATTTTCAAGCAATCTTTTTGTCTATGCTTTATAAGCAACCAAACGGCATCGGATCTGAAAAATACTTTTTTTTTACTTGCGATTATAGGTACTATAAGGCAAGTTATGGATTCGTGCAGAAAAAAAATTTGAGATAACAATCACACATGACATTACGATGATGGAGAAGTCGAAAAAAGTGGGTCTGGGAATTCCGTCCATCTGTCTGTCTGTCTGTTCGCGCCTCTGGAGGCTGAACGGGTGGGCCGATTTGCTTCAAATTTGGTATATTTATTTGGCCGTCCCTCGGAACATATTTTTTATTTTTCCTCTAGGTCCAAAAATAACGGCACCTGCCATACAATCTTGAAGACAAAAATTGATTTTCTCAAAAACGGCTCTAACGATTTTGATAAAACTTTCAGAATGCTATTTTTGGAAGAAAATCTATCTTTTGGTTTGAAATTTTTTTTCAAAATTTGTCTAATAACGGTACCTTTCATAGAACCAATATTTTCAAATCAAATTTTCTCGTAAACTATAGATTCGATTGCAATAAAATTTTGACCACAGGAAGTCATTCATAATTTTACTAATATGGCATTTCAAAATTTTAAAAGCTTTTTTTTTTGATTTTTTATAATTTTTTCAAAAAAATTTTTGGTTTTCGAAATATGTTGGAAACGGGTACATTGATATTTTTTTAAATTATTTTTCAAATGTAAATTACAGATTGCCATATATTTGCATACTCAAATAAATTTCAAAATATTTTTTGAAAAAGTTTTTCAAAAATAACCTTTTAAAAAAAACTGGTCCAACGATTTTCAATATTTTTTTTTCCTAGATTGCCGTATAACTTTGAAATTTTATTGCATACTAAGTTTTTCCGAGAAAACTCTTAAACTAATTTAAAAAATAAAAGAATTTTCGAAATTATTTAATTTTTTTTTAATATCCATATATGCAGCCACTACGCAATTGCTTATCATAAGAGCAAGTTCGTGCGACCTAGTCGTGCATTTTATTTAAATTTTCGCGCACTCAAGGGGTTGTTAATACCCTTAACATGAATTAACACATAGTGCGAGCGTTTTTAAGAAAGTTGGATAGAAGATGAAACGAGATACCGATGCACATTGGTTTTGAATGCTTGTAAATCACAATTGGGGGGGGGGGGGGGGGGGGTATCGAGCCGGGTAAAGCATTCCACATTCTTGTAGTGCGACTAAAAAAAAGAGTCTTAATACTTAACAGTACGTCCGAAGTAAGGCTCAAGGTTGAATTGATGAACATTCCTTGCAATGCGGGTGTTACGGGGAAATCGTTTCAGGAGAGGAATGCAACTGGCTATTTCGCTGGAGCATTGTTTATAGAAGTAGCGATAAAACAAGGTGAGGCAAGATACATTATTACGACGATGTTCAAGTGAAACAAATGTTTCCGTATTGGCTCTTTCAAGTTTTAAGGCTCTTTTTTGTATCCAATCCAGGAGGCGCAAGTGAGTGACAGGAGCACCTGCCCAGATATGAGAATTATACTCCAGCTTCGGGCGAATGTATGCCTTGTATATTGTAGCCAGATCAGAAGGGAAACATATTTCTTACATCGATTTAGGAAACCTAAGCATAATTCAATGAACTTATCATACGCTGCCGTTGCAGTTCCACATCCGAAGAACATGGATGGGTGGGTTGGGTGGCAATGGTACAGTGGATGAAGTGCTTAGCTGCTAACCTAAGAGTTGTGGGTTTGAGCCCCAACCAAGGCAGCAATTTTTCAATATTCCCCCAGCTTCAACTGGACGCCACCCGTATGATTTTCGTGAGACAAATTTCACCTAATTCTCAATCCATTGTGCCAACTAAAAATCTTTCCTATATTTCTATTCCTTCTAACTAATGCCGTGCAGTTTGCATTCAAAAAGACCTTGGGTCTTAAAGTCATATAGTTAAAATTATTATTAAGAAAAATTATTGCTAAGTGGAGTTCCGTGCGTTTTTTACGAATGACTAAAAATGTTTACTACCTTTGGGACATTGTAGTATTTTTTGCCTTACTTTTTGTTCATATAAAAACTTGATTCTTTGAATATTGGCATTAGAGGTCTTTCTAGCTTGTTTGAACTTGTTCCGGTTTTCATTCGGAAACTATCTTCTCACCTCGATAGCCTCTTTACATCTCAAACCATGAATTCTCTTTTGGTTTGATACTTTTTGTCCTATTCGGAAAAAAATTTTCATCCCGCAGAGAATAATGTCTGTAATCATTTCAGCCCTGCAGTCTGAGTCCGAAGAAATGCGGTTGAGACCGTCCCAGTTGGCTTTCTCGAATTGCCATACGGTTCTCCTTGGGACAATCTATTGGAATCAGGATTCGTTAGAAGAAGTGTTTTTTCCATTAGAATAGCCATAAGAATATGTCGTTCATTTTAGAAGACCTGATTTATAAAAATCGAAAAGAAGTGCAAAAGTTGGGGGAGCCAAACACTCAAAGTTGGCCTTATTATTAGCGAATACTAACAAATCCCTTGATATTAACTGTGCAAAGTTTCATTTAGTTTCATTAACTTTTGTAAACACAAAAATGGCGCTCGACACAAACGGAAAGACGGCGGTTGTGCACTTTGTTCTGTGTCGTCTTTTCGCACGTGCTAGAGTTGTCAATGTTGACACTGGTGATTTCTAAGTAATATAATTTTTTTTTTTTGAAATATTAGCATATTAGAAATTATTTAGCATACTCAGGTTGCATGACCAAGATAAAGAAGGCGTTTCCACTGGCGAAATTGATGCCGGCAATAAAAGCTGCGCTTTTTGACAGCCATTTCGTTGGATTTTGACATAAGATTATGTTTTAAAGAAAAATTGTATATGTTGGAGTTCGTCCGCCATGGTAAAACGTTCACTCATATTTCGAACAAAGTTTGGAGTGCTTAGCATAATACTCGTCTGAGCTATCAATTTTTATACAAAGCACAATTTTTATCATGGTCCGAAAAAAAGCAAAAAGGAACCACTCTGAGCCGCTCTGAGAAAAAAAAATATCGGTCACCATCACCGCACCTTCCTTAACAAAATTTTCCTTATTCTCATTCCAAATCTTAAAAAAGCAATTCGCTTTTTCCAAAATACTTATATTCAAACATGAAGTTATAGCTTACCATCGTTGCATCCATGTGGACATCCAAGATGCAACAAAGCTCTTTTTATAATTCCCATCGAAATCTCATGAGCATGTTCACCAAGTTTCATAACACCAAGCTCAAGCAGCACCTCGCATATATTCAAACCAGCTTCAAGAACCCTCAGCGAAACAATGTTATAGTCTCTCTTGAACACATTGAATACAGCCAACAGAACAATTTCATAGTCAATGCCTCCATCTCGAGTTATATAAAATGATGATCCTGGTGCTTCTGATTCATCGACGCCAGTATAGTCGATATGAGAATCCGTATGGGACCGCAGCATGTGCCCCCGAAATCCTGCTACTCCACTCAAGCTTCCACCGTTGCTAAGTGCATCGAGTTGGGAGTCAATTGAACCCTTAATTAAATATTTTTTTTTTTTTATCAATAATTAACATTAAAATTAAACTTAAGAAGTCGTTGTTACTTACTTGACGTTTCAAGAAATCCGGCGATGGTGTTGGTGTGTGTTCTGTTACTGTTATTATTGGATTACGAGTAAAAAATGTCGTCCTTGGGCCTGAGGACTGTGATGGACGAATTGTTTTCTGCGGTTCAACGTACCTGTAATACCTTAAGGGTTTTTCACGAGTATTGTGTTATTTTAACAGAATGATTGTGCAGGTTATGAGAGGATTAAGAATTAATTAAATAACTGTGTCTATTTTACAATAATTTATTATTAAAAATAATGGATTCTATTCTACCCACTTTATTTGCAAAAAAAGGACAAAGATGCAGCTTAGTTATGGTTTTCAATTGTAAAGCAATATTGCGGTTGTATATAAAAAGCTTAAAAAAATGTAAAGGATCAGAAAAGGAGAAAAACTTACCCGCTATCAAGAAGACAGCTGGTGTTGAAAAGTATTTGAAAATAAATAAAGTTCAAGAAGAATGTAACTAGAATATTAAAGAAGTTGAAAGGTGCAATATCTAAAGTTATGAGAGTTTAGAAAAGAAAAGTCCTGCTTCGAATGTTTGTAATATATGTATAGTTAAACACCAACTATTCAAAACGCCATATTTGTTGTTATCAAAATATTTTTAAGGCTCACTTCAGTAAGTTGTCTGGAAACTTCGGTGCACATGCACATTGCATATCCTTATCTCCTTATCGAACGCTTGCTTTATCTAACCTATTATTTATTGTCATCGTGACCGTTTTTAATAAGATGTCAATTTTTGCAAAAAAAAAAAAAAAAAAAAAAAAAAAAATAAGAAGCCAAACCTGCATTCTATTTTTAATTCTGAGCGTCTGGGCCTGTGTTGTTCGTTTTCAAAGGGGAGTGGTCTAAGCTTTGTTATAAAAAAAAACTGCTTAACTGCTGGAACACAATAGAAAAACGCAGCCGGAACCGCAGCCGCAACCGTATCGCATGCCGTACGTACCTAATTAGAAGTGCCCATAATGGAGTCGTATGTACTCCACGTTTTTTTTACAATTTCCACTGAGAAACATACATATATATGCATATAAAAGATGATAAGACATACATCGCATCATGTATAGTCTATTTTATACATTTGTACCCTGACCTAATTTCTAAAAGGATTTTATTAGCACGTTGCTCTGTTTTTTTTGTATGGAATGTCAAAAATACGCACGTATTTATTAAAAGTTGGCCAACTCGTCCGTCGCCGTTTGCGGATGCGTTTGCGGATCCGTCTCGTTGTGTTCACAACATTGAATTCGTGTGTATTCAATATTCTGACATGCGATACGGATGCGATTGCGCATCCGGCTCCGGCTCCATTGTGTTCCAGCAGTAATGCAGAATTTCTGATATTGCGCCAAGTTAACGGACTATGTGCTTCCTGAAATTCAAGCCCATGGTCTCGAGCTCTGATTTCAACACGGCTTTACGAGCCATACAGCGAGTGAAAATATGAACTTGTTGAGAAATCATTTTGGTGAGCACTTAATTTCACGTTTTGGTACGGTAAATTAGCCGCCTAGATCGTGCGATGTCACACCTTCGGACTATTTTTTCTGGGGACATGTAAAGTCTCAGGTCTTCAAGAATAAGCCAACGTTACTCGTGTTAATCACGAGATACCAGTCGCTACGCTCTAACAGATTCGCCCAAAATTAGACCTTTTGAATGGACCACCTCAAACGTAGTCGTGGCCAACATTTACATGATATCATTTGCCCTGTAAATGCCCTGAATGTCTGAATTGCTCTTTTAACCGATGATACAAATTTTAAGTTCACTTTCAAATGTATGTTTTATTTTACATTATAGATTAAACCTCACGATGAATCACCCGTTAGTGCGTAAAGCTCGTATAAGCCATGGTAGGGACCGATATATAGTCTTATGAAGCTCTTTCGCGCGTTAGCTCGAAACAAAATTTATTTGTATTTTTTAATGAAAAGTCAGATGTAAAAAGTAATATGATTCTTTCTATAAAGCAGAACACAATTTCTTAAATCTAATAATTGCACCCGCGCATGAAGCCGGATCGCTTGTTCATGATAAAACTTAACGGATTCTGTTTAAAATTCACAACTGATCTAATAACTTTATGTTTATCTATCTGTCTGTATAGGCCCCTTCAGGCTGAACGGCTGCACCGATTTGCTTCAAACCTGATACACAGTATTTTTACGACTTCCTACAGAGGGCTATACGGAATCGGCATATTTGGTCAAAAAGTAACGGATTTTCACTGAAAAATTAATTTTTCTCAAAAATGGCTCCTCCGATTTAAATGAAACTTTCTAAATAGTATATTGAATAGATATTGATTACAAAGTTCTAGAAATACATATTTTTCGAAAAGTTTTCAAAAAAAAAAAAAAAAAAACTGGTGTCGAACGATTTTGAATTTTTTTTTTCTAAACCTCAAAACGGTATTAAAACCCATTGCTTGCTTAATTTTTCCCAAAAAAAACTTGTGATTTTTAAGTGATTAATAAAATTTCATATGATTTTTTTCCTTTCTACAAATATGTATTTTTATTTTGAAAATCTCAAGCCAATAGACCAATGTCACACATGTGAACATTTGTTTGTGAGACCAAGTCTTGCCCTTTGTGGAGAGTGTCATTCGTTATATCATCGTAAGGGCAGTTTAATAACCATGTTTTGTTGGAGTGCTCAGCATTTCACAGCTTGATACCGCTTTAAAACAGCAGATTTTAATTGGAGCCGTTCAAAATCCCGAAAAACCAAAATCCTGAATGTTCAAAAACTTCAATAAATTTGACGGAATAAAGAATGTTCAAGCCTAATAAGCTGACATTCTAGTACGAATAGTAGAATAATAACAATAAAATCCTGAATGATCAAAAGCAAATCCCTAGTGCCAGCCAAAATTACTGCTAATTAAGATTTGAAGTCACGAATAATTTGGGTTTTCAGTACCTATTGATTGCTTTTCGTGATTTTGTTCAAGATTCTCATTTTACCGGATTTGGAATTTTTGGGATTTTGAAACTTCGGGATTTAAAACGTTTGGATCTTTTCGGATTATGATTAATCAGGAATTGGGTTTTCGGAACTTTGAACCACACCCGATAAGGGCAAAGTAAATAAAACACATTATGGTATCAACGAGACAGAGCCACAGATCATGTCACGAAAGTTTCAATAAATCTCTTTAGTAAAAAATTGCAACGACGTGTAATTAACAAAATATTGAAAAACCAGACGGAGAAAAGAAACACGCCTTACAATCTTTAAAAAACAACCAGGTATGTTCTTGAAAGCAGATCTTCTAAAAACGGTTAGTATTCCCCTACAGCTTTGGCAAAATTAAAAAAAAAAAAATTAAAGCTACCCCATATCAGGCCTTGATGAAGGTTTTCATTGAAAGACGATAAGCTTGACCGTTGACCACGTGATCCGATAATGGATATACATATGTGGATGACTTATAAAATTTCCTACAGTATGATTCAATTGTAGATGTTAAGTGCAAAATAAAGAAAGCTTGAGTTGCCTTCATTGAGACGGCTTTAAGTCAAATGACGCTCTGCAGATAAAATGCCGAAGCCCTATTTCAAAATTCGCGATTTGTCCTTGCGCGTCTCTGTCTATATCATAAAGGTCCTCCAGAACTTTGATACAATTATTTAAACTAACGCAAACCAGGAAGCTCTACAGGAAAAGACTACAGGGTGTTTCCGAATTCGTGGACAATAATTTTGGAAACTATTTATGGACATGTTTAAACAAAAAATCTAAAGGAACAATTAATTCTTATCACTAAACGAAGATTTAAGAGGATGCGTAAAGGTACCTACGTTGCCTTACGAAACAGTTGAAATGCATGTGATTTGTATACCCAACCCGAAATGACTTTTTGATAAGTTTCGGCAAGTTTCGTTTACTTGTGTTTCTTTTGAGTCGTACATTACGTACGAAAATCTGACATTCCTTTTTTTCTAAAGGATATTCTTCTTCTTTTTGTCTTCTTATTTCTAAAGGCTATTATGGGCAACTGATGTATTTTACAAATCGGAAAGAAACTTTTCGTTCGGTTTTGACAGTTGCTTCCCTTTTCTTTCGCGTATTATAGTTGGACCTTTAGATTGGCATGCGGTGGCCCATGTTAACGCGAATAGCGCTAACTGCTTTAAGTTAAGTTGACTTTTCAGTTTCTTAGCCTCTTCAAATCTAAAAATTTCACAATACTACGAACAATTTGCAGCAGTTACACATTGTTCCGTTGAAATTATTATCTTCTATAGACAATTTTTCTTTAAAAAATAATTTTTCGAAATGGGCCCTTATTGTACCTTATTGTATCTAAAAACATCTTTTCTAAGAATATATTTAAATCCCATCTACTATCCGCATATACACTATGTACAATATACATATAATGTTGTGATCTGTCAACTGAATGTAGTTTTACTTCTTGTAAACATTATTATTTGGTGTGCTATAATTTGTTAGTACAACCATTGCATGTATAAAACTATAGTATTCCCACTTGAGGTGCGCCATCTATCGACGAAAAACTAAACTCTAGAATACCATGGGAAGCAACAACAACAATTTCCACCATTTTCATTGTTGTTGTTGCTTCCCATGGTACTCTAGAGCTTAGTTTTTCGTCGATAGATGGCACACCTCAAGTGCGTTTGTATACTATAGTTTATATATACAATAGTACAACTAATGTACATATACACGCGTTCTTCGTAGTGATTTTTTGACGTTTCTCCTCGTGTGAACATAGCTTAAAACCATGCGATCGTGAACCTCAAATTGAACAGAACTCATGCAGCAGCTGGTCATTGTATATAGAACCTATAGTAATACCACTTGGGAGTTTTTAGTAATGTCTAGTTTTGCCGTTAAGAGCGCTGTGGATGCAGCAAATGTGTAGAAACAAAATTCATTCTATTTTTTCCTCCCTCGAATACTTGTCACATTTTGAAATTGTATAATGTAGAGCTCTCGTTTCATTATTATTTTCAATGATGACAATATTCTCAGCATGTTCTTTTCTTCACCTACAATCTGAAATGAGTTAATGCCTTGTTCCTCCGTCCGCGGCCAAGCAGTAAAACTCCCAAATCATATTACTATAGGTTCTTTATACAATGAGCTGGTTAACAAAATCTCACAACAACAGTTGAATAATGGTTTTTCGCATCTCCTTAAAATGTCATGATGTTTCGAGTTTCATGAAAATGACAACGTAAAGCTGTTCAACACGTGTTTTCACTAACCCACACGTAAAGACAAACTTTAAAGGGTAAACAAAAAAATATAACTCTCTGAAAACTATAGTGCTGCTCCAAAATGCACGTTTTTCAGTTAAAAATTAGCATAGCAAAAAGTAAACCAAGTGTCTTACCTGAGGCTTGGCATGCTCTTGCCTTTTATTAAATTGCTACTAGGTTCTCGGCTTATCATTGATGCAGAGCGTGATAATTTCTTCTCCCCAGTATCCAAGCTTCGATGGTAGTCCTGTAAAAAGGATTTCAAAAGTTTCATTAAGTTGAAATTGGAAAAGCAAAACTTTAAGAAAATAAAAAGACGGCAATGTGATCTATGTTAAAAAAAAGTTACAAAATTTTTGACAAAATGCGGCCAATTGCATGATTTTATGAATTTATTTCTTGTATTTTGGTGTTTCGGGGGAAAGTTGTAAACGAGCAGGGATTACGCCAAATACAACAATTCAAAAAAATCTTACTAAATGCTGCAGTGGCCTCTTGCCATTTGTATTAGTTTCTATTCCTACTTTTTCCAAATTTTTCTCGGACTTTGAGAACATTTTCGTTTCAACAAATGTCTTTAGATCAGCCATTTTGACACGTTTCTTCTTATCACTTCCTCTACGTTCTACAGATGCGGTTGTATCATCTGAAATTTGTTTTTTCCATTTTAATACTTGGCTGTTAACACATCAAGCAATAAGTATGTTCTTACCAACTTGGCCAGGTAAACCGGACTCAGGAATTTCGATGTAGTCTTTTGCCAGTGAACTATTACTTGGACTGTCTCGACTATATTGGCCGGGTCCCTGATAGAGTGATATCTCTATTTGAGGTATTGGTAGGGAGTTCGAACGCTTTCGAGGCTGATATGTAGGAATGGCAGCTTCTTCAGCGATTTCGGTAAGTCTGTGGAAATATTTCTTTAGCAATCTAATAACATGTTTGAGATAAAAAAAAAGGTGGAACAACCTATTGTATAAATACTGCAAGCTCCAGTAAACACCTTCTTCTTGCCAATGTGAGATGAATAAGCATCGAAGAACTGCAACGTCTAGAAACGTTGCTGCCGAAACATCCGCCTTGGTTTCTTCGGCAAACTTTTCTTCTGATTCTGATTCTTTTTCGGTTGATGTGCTTGCTTTTGGATCTTTTTGAGAAGCTCCTCTTATTAGCTCATGCTGCTCAAAATCAAAACGTGGAGGTTGCTTGTCCTTCGAATGCATCGACTGTCGACTACCTCGCCGACTTAGTGATTGCTGCAGGAGACTTGCATCAGCCTGAAAAAACAAAAATTCAAGCAGTGTTTTATTATTTTTTTAAGTGGTCAAAGGTCTTACTGTATAAAACGAAGGATCAGTTAAATATGGCCCGGTGGGGAGTCGAAATATGACAACTCTTTCCTCCTCGATACTGGAAGCTTCTTCTGGTATTGTTTCAGGAAATACAAAATCTTTCGGTGATGACACCCAAGATCCCTGGTATTAAAAAAAATAGTTTTAGTTTGTTTTTCAAGCATTTATTGATAAACCTTACATCTTCGTCATGTTTTGAGGGGTCGGAGTAGGATATACTTTTTGGTGAGTCTGGTTTTGGTGATAGAACTGCTTCTCCACTTGCCGATGCTTTTCCTGTAACATATAATTATTTTATAAGGCGCACTTGAGGCATTATGACTCTTTAATACATTTGGATTTTAAAATGTTTGAATATCACGATCGATATGGGAGACAAATTAACCCGGGTAAAGTAAATTTAACATTCGTTTCGTGTGCCTAAAGAAGAAATATCTCTGTCTTCAAAGTTCGAATTAAGGGTGACGGTGAGTATGTTTGTATATGTACACGTTGATTGAGGGCCGAGTTTTAAGGAAGATCTTTTTTAAAATAGTGATGATAAAAAGAGCAAACAAAAGTTACCCCACAGGTAGCAAAATTTCTGATAAGAATTGTGGTTGAGCATTGATTCGTCGAAGAAAAAATAAAGGTTTTTTTCTCAGTCTAAGGTCGCATACAAAAATTGCTCCGAGTGTTTTCGTCGAAAAAACTTATTGTATTTTTCCCCTGACTTTTGTTGCCAGCCAATTGTTTTAGAATTTTCAGACGATTTCCTTCGTACTGGCAATAAGTTTTTTCGATACACCGATGGAAATTCGCTTATGATATCATTAGCAAATATTTTAAGTGAGCTCAAAAAAATACGAAGGATTCATTAATAAAGACGAGTAAAAAATTCGTAGACAAATTGGAGCCCTGAGGCATCCCGCTTTTTATTTTGCTAATATTTGACTAAATCCTATCCCAAACACCTTCAATTGAATTCAACTGAAAGATATTTTGGAGTTAACTTTGGTCAATACCAATTGAACTTTTTTAAATGCTTTTTGACTAAATGGCCCTTGGTTATTCCGAAATTGTTTTTTTTGAGAATATTTCTTAAACTGGCACGTTTTTAGAGAAGTTCGTCAGTTCAGTTCAATTAAATAACTAGCATTTTACTAATTGAAACTAGCCCTTTTAAGGCACAAGCTAGACAATTCCTATTATACCCGGCTGTCGTTGGTCAGCCTGTGCGTGTTAGTGTGTCTTTCTGTACATTGAATTGCAGCCTTAACTTGGTTTATAGAACTTTTTTGTGATTCCCTAGAGCCTTAAGGGAAAAATCGAATTTTCGTTTTAACTCCAGTATTCAGTTTCCTAAAAAACTGCTGCAAAGATTTCATTAAAGCCGTTCAAATACTTTAGTGAACGAGTTTCATAGATAGCAAAGTATTCAATTTTGGGTAGGTAGAAAAATACTTAAAAAGACCACTGCATCCTTTAAAAGGTCCATAAAAATCCAACTATATAAGCGAAATATTGAAGGATATTATTTGCTGTTTCAACACCCAAAATTTTGTCTTAACAATTTTTCTTATTCATTTGGAAAATGAATTTTTATAAAATTTAGCTTAAAAGATTTAAATACATATAATTTAAGAAGATAAGTAAATGTATTGCAGCGAAAGCTCTATCTGTTTGAAGAGGAGCAGGATAATTTACTTAATTTAATTTATATATTCCGGACGGCAGCAAAACTAAAAATTGCCAATTTTCGGTAAAAATGGACCACCTCCAAAGAGCCATAGCTTGGTATCTGTAGGGTTAATAGACTCACAAAAAGTATTTCATTTTGTTTGTCGGAAAACGCATAGCTTAGGACTTTTAGAACAAAAGCGCGTGCTGCGCAGCGAGCACAAGTTTTTAGTTTTTTCGATGTTGCAAATTTGAATTTACACTATCCTAACTGGGTCATACAACATATTAAAAAATCAAAACTACATCTTGCTACTTTGGTATTAGTTAGGAAAAATATTATATGTTCAAAATATTCCCAGTTACAAATGCATGCGAGATACAAGCACGTTTTATAAATAATTTGTTAGTAAATTAATATTAAAAATAATTGCATACTTTTGGGAACCACATAAGATAAGTCATATAACTTCTAGGTGGTAAATGGTATGGGAAAACTTTGTTTTGCAATTCTATGTAAAATTAATTAATCTATAAGTTTGTAAAATATTTTGTTTGTCTAAGGCTTACTGTTTTTGAAACAAAAGTGAATATATGCGAAAATCCCATTTGTTTGACGTTTGAATCCTTATAACTAACCTAGCGGTCATGGGATAGTTGTGGATGTTTCTCAGATCTCAGATTGTAAGCCACTTCCGTACGAACCTGTATATGAAAATTGAGCCTTGTACAATTTTTTACTTTCTTTGACAATTTTTCGTTTTTTTTACTGGGCTATAATAAGGCCATACTTCCGAGAACAATTTTTCTCCTAAAATGTGCTCGTAAATAATAAATTTCCCAAATCATTGCCATCAAATAAGGAAGCACCCATTTCCTATTTACATAATATTTAGTAGTTCCTGCAAAAATGTACGCAACTTTTTCGCGTTTTTAGGATATTTGGCTGCTTATAAAATGTTTGTAACATACACTTATGTACACTCTAAGAAATGTTAGTAAAATTACTACAATAAGTGTGTAAATATTTTCAACATCAGTTTAATTTTACTACAATGATTGTAGTAACGAAAAAAAAGTGTAGTAATTCTCAACATTTGCTGGATATTTAACATAAATATGCTGAATTATAAACATATGTTGGAATTTCAACACTTTTTAAGCATATTTGTTGACTATTATATGAGCGTGTTGAATAAAAATCGCCAGTGTTGAAAAGCTCCACAATATTTGCTGAATATTAATCAAAATTTTGCTGAATAACTATTTTCCATGCTCGATTTGGACGTCATTTTGAATTCAACAATCCTGAGTTTTTTCTAGTTATTTAACGTTAAGCAAAAAACGAGAATATTATATGTTTTTACTCAATTCTTAAATCCGGAAAGTTCCAAGTGTTCGAAATTGCTTGGTTATTTCATGTTAATATAATTTTTAGTGTATTTATTAATATATTTGTATATATTTAACACATTTTGTTGAATTTTAAACAATATTTCCTGTATTTACTGAATTTTATTTCATAAGAAATGTTGAAAAAGAATATCTTGTTGAAAATTAATCATTATCTGTTGCATAAAACTTCTTGAAAAATCAATTTTAACAAACATAAAATTATTCAACAACTAACAATAAAAATTTGTATCTGCTTGATGAATAAACAACAATATGTGTGTGATTTCCAGCAATTTGTTGAATTTTTGACATTTTGTTTAATTATTAACATTTACTTGTGGACAAAAATGTGTTTAAAAGTCAACATCGCTTTCATTTTGTTGAAAATTCAACAATTTGTTTAAAATTTACCGTTTTGTGTTTAATAATGAGCATTTTCATAATTTTAATTCACTTTGTTGAAAGTTCATTAAATTGTTCATTTAAAAACTTTCGTTCTTAATATTAAACCAGAACTATGAAAAGTCAACAATTTGTTAAAAAACATAATTATTTGTTGAATATAAAGAATTTTTTAAATGTTTTCATCATTTTTTTGCAAAAAACAATTCAATGTTTATTCAACAAAACGTTTAATATTTGTCTTTGTTTGTTGAATTTCACTATCAGGTCAAAATAAATCAACATATTTTTAAATTTTAAACACTCATCTTAGAATCCAACATTTTGTTTAATACATACTAAGCAATGAATGTCTGTTATTTGACACTTTGCTGAAAATTAAACGAAGTGTTTAAAATTCAACATTTTATATTTACACATTTGCAATAATTTTTTTTAACGTTTGACTTAATAATTCACAGTCTCTCCTTTCAGTGAAATTCCATAAGTAGGAGTGAAATTTGCATGACATATCGGAGTCGAACTCCCAGCAATTGGATATTCAACAATTAACGAATAAAATGCAGCAAATATTATTAATTTTCAACACTAATGCTGATATTTACAGGTTTTTGTGTTTAATTTTAAACACGCCAACTGGGTTTTAAACATTAATGTTGAATATTCCCCAAATATTTTTTTTGGGTGTTGGATATTCAACATTTAAAGAATAAAATTCAGCAAACAATATTACATTTCAACACTAATATTGATAAAGGTTTTTGTAATGAATTTTAAACAGGGTTACTGGGTTTTAAACATTTATGTTGAACATTCAGCAAATATTGGATTTGGGTGTTGGATATTCAACAATTAACGAATACAATTCAGCAAATAATATTAATTTTCAACACTAACGTTGATATTTACAGGTTTTTGTGTTTAATTTTAAACACGCTCATTAGGTTTTAAACATCTGTGTTGAATTTTACTGTTTGTGAGCTGAAATCGTACAATTTTTGTTTGATTCTCTGAAAATTTTTCAACTTTTTTGTTGAGTTTTGTTGTGTAGGTGTTGAAATTTAAGGTTTTTTTTGTTAATTTGTATTATTTTTTAAACATTTCTGATGAGTTTTATTGTCTTTGTGTTGAAATTTAGTGTTTTTGCTTAATTTTTCAGTTTAATTTTAAACTTTTTTGTTGATTTTTGTTGGTTGAAATATAAGATTTTATGTTTAATTGCCTGATTTTTTTGTTGAGTTTTACTGTGTGATTGTTGAATTTTAAAGCTTTTGTTGAATTTTTTGCTAACTTTTACTATGTTTTTGCTTAAATTTTAAAGTTTTGAGTTGAATTTTAAACGTATTTCTCTCCAAAAACAGTCCGAAGGCTTTGTTGAATAACCAACAAATATAGCAGTCAACATCTAACATTCAACTATGCTGAATATTAAGCATTCCATATTCAACACGGTTGTTGAGTTTTCAACTCCGAAATTTTCTGTTTAATTTTACTACAATAATTGTAGGGGACTTGTTGCCTACAATTATTGAAGTAATTTTCAACAAATAATTCTTAGAGTGTACATTGTACACATTGGAACCCTAAGACCATTCGATTGCGATGCTTTTTGAAGTGATAACTTCTTATGGGAGGGAAAACCGCTTTGTTACGTAACGCGTTACGGAGCCACTTCCCTTTCTCTCACGCATACGGCAGCAGTAGGCAGACTCCTCCTCTCTCACTTTAACCCACAGCGCTATCCATGTGATAAATAACCACATTATCATATTAATATACATAAAGTTTGAGTAATAACCTTAGCTTTTCACGAATTAAACAATATTAAATAGATCAACTTAGATTAGTTTAAGTTATCACTTCTGTCGAGCCTCCCGAGACACGCACGTTTTTTTTAAATAACCCTTATTTACATCGTGTCATGCTTGAGTTTGATTTTCTTTAAATTTTTGTATCAAATGTTTTCAATCAAAGTTTTGCCTTACTTGCAGCAAAAACATCGGCTGATCCTTTTGGCGACGACGGGCTTAACAGATTTCTAGCTTTAGGTTTTACTGCAGCCAAAAAACATGGTGCTCCCGGAGCTCGATTGTCCCACATTCCTTGCCATAACCGGATTCCATTCTCCAAGCGAAAGTTTTGAAAATCTGATTCTTTCAAATGATGAATGATTGGGGCGAAGAGATAAACGAAAAGCTGTTTCAATTAGAATAATAAAAAATTATTATACAATTTGAAAGGACAAACTATGAAATTTAATTTTACCGTTATAGTTGGAACTGAAAACAAATAATTTTCAGTTTTTGGCATATCCTTTTTTAAAACAGGATCAAGATCCTCTTCTTCATCGGCACATTCTTCGGAAGCGTATAAAAGTATCCACTGCATGGTGTAAAGTAATTTTGTTTCCACTGCTCCAATTGCTTGCATATCTTTTACCCTGTTCGAATAAATTTAAAAAATATGAGTTATAATTAAAATTTAAAAAAAAGTACTCTACCTGTTGTAAAGTAAGGCTGCAACACAATGCATTACATGAGGCAAAGCAGCTTGTAATAGTCTCCATCTCGGGATAGCAGCCAGAGCCTTAGTCAAAGGTGGTGATAGTCCAAATTGAATATTTTGAACAACAACTTTTTCAAACGACTTTGAAGGAAAAATTAAAAAAGAATTCGAATATAATTTTATCAATTTTATGGAAAAAAAGGGCTTTGGAAAAACAACATATCGAAAGGATGTAACTAGATTACCTTGCACGCTTCCTTGAGCTCCTAATGGCAGCAAATAATTATTTAAAACATACATTTTTATTGTAATACGTTAAAATAATTAAGTTTTTATTTAAAACAAATCTAAATTTGTTTAATATTATACAACAAGTGTTTTTGTGTTTAACAATCAATACATTCCAGAAAACGAAAATAAATTGAGAATGTTAATTTTTACAATCCTAGGCATTCATAGAATTACTTGGAGACGTTTTATGTTTTACTCAGACTTTGAGGTTTTTTAATTGATTTAAATAAAACATTTTCAATTTATTTTCAAAAGATTTTGTAAGTTTTTTTTAATGAAATCTTTTTTGTTTGTTATTTTTAAAAACTTACGTGATGGCCGGGTGCATGTTGACAAAACTACATCAATTTCACACGAAAATACAGATATTTAAAAATATTTTTTTTATTATATTAAATTGCGTTGACGAATGCAGTTATTATTTTTTTACAGGTACATTGGTGTGTAAGCAAAAGACAAAATGCAAACAATTAGACATGAAGACAATATTATAGTACACTTTTATCGTAGCTACAAACATATTTGAGGTGTTTACACTTGATACGCAAATAAAGTTGCAAATTTTAAAAATTTGTAAATGACGCCAAATTAAATTCGTAATTTTATTGAAGAAGTGCAAGAAGCAAGGCAGTTTCAAACATTTTTGTTTTGTTTTTATAGCTACGAGTATCAAGTGTGGATACCTTTGTATTTGTATTTGTGTGGTGAATTTGATTGAGAATTTTTGCTTAAAATTTTATCAATTAATTAACTTTTTGAAGTTGTATTACTCTTTAAGTGCATTAAGGGTCAACATTAGCATTAACATTAACACAGTTCGAGCTTTTAGGATAGTTGGATAAGAGACAAAATGATATACCGATGTAGACTAGTTTTGAATGTGATTGTGTTTTTTTTAGACGTGTGGTTTTCAATCTGGCAATATTTTTTTCGGAGTTGGTCTTTTTGACAGCTGTCAAAAGTTTGGTTTGCCATTTCATAATGAATAGACTTACTACTGAACAACGTTTGCAAATCGTGCCGTAACATCCTCAAAAAGTCACTGTTTGGTGTGCTTTATAATGGGCAGGGGGAATCCACCGATCTATATTTCTTCAAAAATGAAGCCGACCATAACGTTACAGTCAAATGGTTCCAACAAGACGGTGCTACATGCCATACATTCAACGAAACAATGAATTTAGTGAAGGAAACTTTTGGTGAGCGCATTATCTCGCGTCGTGGGCCCGTGGCGTGGCCTCCAAGATTTTGCAATTTAACACCGCTGGACTATTTTTCGTGGGGTTATGTGAAATGGCTTGTCTGCGCAGATAGAAGAGAATATTTGGCGCGTTATTGCAGACCCTGACATACGGCCCCGATTGCAGCAAAAAGTGGTAGAAAATTGGGCCTCTCGGCTGGAATTTATTTGAGCCAGCCGCGGCGGCCACTTACCCGAAATCATTTTTAAAATATAATGACGAACCCTAATCTTTATAACAAAGCTAAATTCTTGGCCATAACATTAAATTATATGCTTTTTATTTCTCCTTGAAAACCAAACGTCTAAAAAAACATCGTTTACAAATCGAGCCACAGGTAAAGCAATCTACATTCTTGTAGTGCTTCTAAAAACTTAAACTCTGTACTTAACAGCAATATAACAGCGACATTGTTTCAGGGCGAAAATAGGTGCGATAAGAAACAATGTTTACTATCGTACCAGAGTCGGAAAGTAAAACGGAGTTTTGGGACACACCAGAATTTAAGGAGCAAACTGGTATCATATTTTTTTGAAATATAAAGCTCAATAATCATATTTTTTTCAAAACTATCCAGGGATTGACTTGACCCCTGTTTGTTCAATTACATCATAATTTTACCTGTGGACCTATTTCTTCGATAACCGTATTGAATTTCATTAAAAGGCTTCCGTTTCTCAAGATATTTCTTTATAAGATCTGACAAAGATGTGGCGTTTGTACAATTGGTTGGTGATTTGAGGACATTAGCTTTTTATTCGATTCACTCGGAAAGAGTCATGTACTTATAATAGAACAGGTGAAACCTGGAACAGTGGTTTTGCCAGCATGGAAGCACACCTCTTCAGAATTATGAGAAAAATATTCCTCTGAAGCTGACTGAATTTTATAGGGGTCCAGAAAGGAACAACTACGTAAATCAATACGTATAGTTTGAACATAGTAGCTCTACGGCTGGTAGGTTGGAATAGTGAAATTTCGACCCAGGCGTCCGGTCCCTATACCAGCTCTATTGGCTTCAAAAACTTTTCGAGATAGCTCGAATCAAACACGTCAAATGATGCTCTATAAACAAAATAAACCCATTATAAATTTTTAATGCTCAAAAAAATTGTAAACAATTCTCAAACAAATTCACGATATTAACGAAGTTTTGTTCTCTGCTGTTGTTTTAAATCCAAATATTCATTTTTAAGACGAAAACAAATTAAAGCAATAAAACGTATTTGCCACATCAGTTACTCACTTTTTCAACAAAATAATAAAAGGTGCACATCTTAGTAAACTTTGTAATATATTTTTGTATCCATGAATAAAAATATATTTTAAGATTTCCAGAATCTGGGCATACAAAATAAAAAAAAAAAAAATATTTAGCACACACTCACATTTTTAAAAATACAAAGATAAGATACAACAGTTAGCAGAGAACAAAGCTTAAACGACTTAACCCTGCAGCCACACAAGTAAGTTCCTGGTACTAGCAAGCAAGTAGCTTCATATTTTATCTGTTAATTTCGGGATCACGCATTAAATAGAGTGACAGAATCTAGGAAGGACAAAATCTATAAAAAAAAAAAATTAGAAAGATTAAATCTAGGAGTAGAAAAAAATATAGAATGTGAGCAAAGCTAGAAAGACCGACATCTAGAATAATCTAGAAGTTCTAGATTCTTTTTTTTTACCTTTTTCGTTTACTTTCATTTTTAATTTGTCTGCTTATGTTGTTCCTTGTGCTAAGAGATCCTGATGCCTAACTGAACGAAATTATATTTAACTGCCTTATCTGTTAACATTTTAGTCACATGGCTTATATTTTTTCCTACATTAACTGGATTCTACTCTAGACAAATTCTTGATCTTGAATTCATATTAATTTTTGAAATAATGGTTAGAATTTGCGAGCGCTTTAGATTTCTGTTTCTAGATTTTGAGTTTTCGAGATTAAGTATTCTAGATTTTTGTGTTTCTAGATTATTTTTCTAGATTTTCACATTCTTGATTTTTGTTCTACATTTTATTTTTCTAGATATCATAGTAAACCTGTGCATTTTCATGTGACGTACGCTGAAGAAGCAAGTTTATTTGCAAGAACATTTAAACTTCATGGTCCCATAGACCCCAGGGCAGTGATAGTGCTAGTGCTTTATGGGATAATTAACATTGTTTGTGTTATTTCTTATGTGCTTTTGAAAATTACGTAAAATCACACAAAAATAAGTAACAAACCCCAAAACGGGGAAGTGGGGAGGTATTGGGTAACTTTGCCGTCAAATTTCCAGGTCCTGCCTCAGGTAGAATGTTGCCGAAATCTTCTTTGTTGCGAATAGTGGCTCTGTGTGCAAAACGTTGTCCCTAGATACTTTCGATCGACAGGCTCGATCAGAGGAAAATGGAATGACAAATGTGTTGACCTGGAAATACTTAGGACAAATATTGTCTTTTCGAATTGTCTTATCATCTGTACTGTCTTTTGTGAACAGTGACTACTTTCATGAAAATATGTAAGCTTGAATAATATGTACACAGTCGAGTTGGGAAAATACATAATGCAAGTAAAACAAAAGTTATTTGGTTGCTCACGTGCAACTTACATGAACATTTAATAGGAAGCACTAGTCTCTAAGTAACACCAACGGTCAAAACCACCATACGAAATTTTTGCAACTTAGAAGCCTTTCATTTTTTAGCTTTTAAATACTATAATTTATAATTCTAAAAACAAAATACCATTAAACTTGCAGAAACCTTTAAAATCAAATTAGACTGCATCTGACCACAATACTTGCTTGTCAGTTAGCCAAACAATTGGCAAAGCTTGTATGTATGAGCTGCTGTGAGTGAAAATTCGAGTGAAACAATTACAACTTGCTTGCCAGTAACTTATTTGTGCGGCTTTGCGGGTTAAATAATGTGTTGTTTATCATGGTTTTGGGTAAAGGAAACGACAAAACAAAAATGCGTGTGAACATTAAATATACTTTTTAGAAAACATCAAATTTTATTTAATATATAAATAAAATCCTTCAGACACAATATCAAAACACTGACAAGGCTCTTTCTTGTCTTTTTGTCACATCAAATACCGAAAGCTTATTTACAGCTTTTCTTTTTGTATTTTGTTTGTTTCTTAAAACTTTTATATGACAAGCGTTTGTTTTATTTTACGATATATAATATATTTAGCAGTGATCATTCCACACATCCATTTTTGTTATTTTAAATAATGAAGTAAGTGGAGTCAAAAATAATGGTTCTGCCGTGAAATACTTACCATACAACTGGCCTCGTGGAGCTTTCCAAGTTTAGGACGTATGAATGGGGCAATTTGACGCCACAAAAATGTTTGTACTGAAACTGGAAGGCCCAAGTCCTGCAATCCATCGTCTTGCTGGAAGTCGTAAAGCTCAGCATTGTTGACGGTAACCATTTTGGTTTTGTTGTTAAACTTTTTTTTAATTTCTTATTTCAATTTAGTTTACATTTCTAGATACCTGTGAAAGATTCAAGTAAGGAGGAGTTAGACAATCATTAATTTTCAAGACAAGGATCTTATAATAACTTAATTTTATAATAAATACGAAGGACAATGGCAACTTTTGTATGGGAGCTGGCATACAGACCAAGAACGATCATACATCGTTGAATAGGTATTTTTGCGTAGATCAATTTTGTATATGGCGGCAAGTCTTAATAATTAGCTGTGGGAAAAAATTTATAGGCATAAATGTAGAACAGTGTAAGAAAGGAAGGAATAAATACGACGAAAGAGAGGTTGGTGGAGGAGGTAAACAAAGAAGCTTTATTTTTAAACCCTATTCCATAGAATGGGTATATTGTATTTGGTGTGGATTTTGTAACATAGAGAAATAATACCGTTAGGTATAGAAAAGTATATATATTCTGACTCAGAATCAAAATCCTAGTCGATGTAGCCATGTCCGTCCGTCCGTATGTGTACTCTCTGGAGGTCGCAATTTTCGAGCTAGAAAGCTGAAATTTGGTGTATATAATCTTTGCTTCAAAAGTAAGGCTATGTTCTTGAACCGATAAAATAAGCCCACAATCGCCATTTTTGTTGAACAACCCCAATTTGGTAAAATTAAATTATGTTTTTTACAGTTACGATAAAAGCATAACGCTAAAATTTTGCCCACACAAGCTTTAGATAAACCTTCTTATAATTAAATACAAATGTTTCAGTTTAGGCGTGGCTAACGCCCATTTTGCATACAAAACCATCAATATTTTTATAAAATAACAATTGTTATATTAAAGCGCAAAACATTGAATTTTGTGGGTACCTATTACTTGCACATGAACATCTTGTGTATGAAATCAAAAAAATTTATTTTGGGCATGGCTGACGCCCACTTTTCACTAGAAACTATAAAGAACGAAAAACGTAGCTTTAAAAATTTATATATACTACCAATATTCAATTGTTACCTTTTTTGCGTTCGTTTTATGCAAAATATATCTCTTCATTTTCTTGTGTAAATATTTTTTTATTACGCCCACTCTTAAGGGCGTGGTTTTTATAAAATACATTTGTTCAGGTAAGATCGTTTAAAAACTTCTCGATTCTGCTGTTGTTTTACACATATGTATTAAAAATTGACTAACGATCAAAGCTCAGTTAGTGCTTTAAATTTATTTTTTAAATTTTTAGGACACGCCTACTCTTAAGGGGTGTTTCTGCCAAAAGTCGTAATATGCTTTAATTTTTTAATTTTTTTTAACTGGGTCGCATTTTTGAAGTAAGAAGATGAACACTTCGGTTTGTTTACCTTGGTTTTGTAGGAGAGTGTGGTTCAAGAATTGTTAAATACACCAATAAAAGCTATTTCCATTCAAAATCAAATTTTTAAAAATTAAAGTTTTGTCTTGTTTTGTTCATATACATCTGCACGCTTTAAAATTCAATGTCACTGATCTCATAGTAATTGCCCTGGCAATACAAAGTCTTTTCTTTGGGCGTGGCACACACCTTTTTTTATTGTGCCAGCAGTTATTGTACATCGACCAAACAAATTTTATTTTATTGAATGTTTTCTTGTCTGCTAAAGAAAAATTTTGTTTCTGAAACTGGAATAATGTATTAATATTATCTTTATAAGAATTTATCAAACAGTTTTACAACAACCATTTTAGTTGTTTTGTTTTTTAAATTTTGTTTTAGTGGTGTGTTGTTCACACCTTCAAAAACGAACTAACAAATCACACCTTAACGTCAAGTTTTTTGACCAACTTTGTTTGGCATTTTTTTTGTTTCATAGTCTTTGACAAATTCAACAATTGAGATGTACACAATAATTAAGCAGCGCGTGATTAAGATTGCTGAAGCGTCGTTTTAAATAAAACGGACGTTCAAATAAAAATGAATCAGAAACGCCGCATTTGGGCATATGAAAATCGACGAGTGATTGTTAAAAAGCCAATACATCCTCAGAGAGTGACTATTTGGTGAGGTTAATAAGCTGGCGCGTCATCGTACTTTTTCGAAAAAAGTGTCAAGTGGCAGTATAGTTAGCACAGTAAAGCTACTATTACTAGTCCTTGGTGTCTTCTTACGCCATATACAGTAAACGTGCATCGGAGGATAAGGGGGGCTTACACTCTATTGTAAACTATTTATTTTTCAAAATAGTACAGTGTTTAGTAACATTTTTATTTTAAAATTCAATGCTCTTAAATGCTAAATAAATGTTTAGTCAAAACAAGAATCCGGATGCTCAAACGCAACAGACTTAATAAAACAAACATTTGGAAACTCAAGTTTTAGGTGTTATCAATGAAAAAATGGTTAGAATAGGACTAATTCAGTGCTTTGTAGCTTCATTGAATGCTAAAAAGATATTGGATATTTAAAGTGGATGGTTATTCCTTTAATTAATTTATTGAAATAGAAGTCAAGTAACGTTAGCACTTTACAACGTGTTTCCATCTATTTTTGATTTCTTCGAAAAGTATGAGTCATTTGAGAATCCGGCTTTCTGTCAAAACTTAATCAAAATCAATAGAGACGTATCCGAATACGTCAAAGTCAAATCAAGAAAAAAATTGACAGCTACTTTGTAGGAAAACAATTAAATTCTCTGTTGAGTTTAGTTTAGTGGAATATTCTTTCTCTGCTTAATAATTCAAATTAAAGTGTTATTTTTATTAAAATCACCTGAAATCAAATTTTAAATAATCAAGAATATAATTCTGTGTGTAAAAAAACTTTACTTTGTTTAACACGTGCTTCGAAGTGTGCAAAACAAATACATACTTTTAAATCGAAGCAATTCGCACCAAAATTTCAAAGAAGAAATAGTTTAGTTTAGTTTTAAAATAATAATAACTAGTCTTTTAACAATAAAACAACTATCTGCATATTGTCCCGGTTCGAAAGCAATAATAAGGTTGCTGTTGGCATTTCTATGATCAATAATTTCATCTGTAAAATAAAAAAGCAACATTCTAGAACAAGAAATATCATCTACCCATACTTGTTTTTTTACTTACTCTGATAATACAAATCATTTACAATTTCTACGTTTGCTAGACTTGAAGGTTTGTTTTCAGCTCTTCTGATAGCCCTTTCACGACGTCTTGGCATTAAAATTGATAATGTATTCGTCCTTATTTGGTATCCCAAATTCAGGGAAGGGACCCAATCTGAGTTAAGCACAATACAATTTTGATTGATACAAAATGCTTGGAACAAACCCGTGCTACTTTTGCATTTAATTTTTTTTATTGATTGCTGCCAAGCAACGTTTCGATCCGGCTTAGAATAATGTTTACATTTTGAGGAGCAGTTTCAAACTCTTGGAAAAGCATAGAAACGCTCTTCTTTGTTCGCGATTGCATTGCTATATTACAGCCGTGTACACATCAATTTGTCGGCACACTTTTTTATTATTTTATTGTTAAAAAACTAGTGAGTATTGTTTTAAAACTAGACTATTTCTTCTTAATATAGCGAATAGCTCCGATTTAAAAGTATTTGTTTGGCACACTTCGAGGCACGTTTTAAACAAAGTAAAGTTTTTTTATACAAAGAAATATATTTTTGATTATTTAAAATCTGATTTCAGGGGATTTTAATGATAACAAAACTTTAAATTGAATTATAATAAATATTCCGCCAAACTGAATTCAATCACGAATTGAATTGTTTTCCTACAAAGTAGGATTTCACATTTGACTTTGAAGTCTCGGAGCGAGAGGGAAAGAAGTATATTGCCGTTTGCTTAAAATCTCTATAGAGCCGGTTTTAATAAAATTATCCTCTCGTTATATAGTTAAGCATAGTACGCAGCTCAAGCTTAAATTTAGCTCCCATACAAAATTCTCTCCAAAATTTAGCCAAGCTAAAATTTAGCAAACCATTTTAGCCGAGTGGTACGCAGCTCCAGCTAATATTTCAAATTTTTGTTTCGCAGTGTACATTTCTCAGCTGTCAAAACTTAGCGGACTGATAAATTGCTCAGCACATTCCGAGCTAAATTTTGACAGATGTTTTCAGAACGTAGCTAAAAGGGGCGGGGGAAATTTGTTCAAGATATATACATAAATACAAATAATAATTATTGTTCTGTTAAAAAAATCAAATACATATTTTAACGTGTTTTTATGCAAATAGTCCCAGAACGACTATATTGTAACGCCTCTCTTAAACTTTTCTGTGGGTACGTTCATGAATTAGAAAACAGCTGTTTTTTCATGTCTTTAAAGCTTCTGTCATCGAATAAATAAAATCGAATAATTTTGTGTTTGGTCCTGCAACAAAAATGCATATTGAAGAATTTTTGTTTGATGAGTGTTTTGGATTTTGGTTTGGTGACACAGCCAAACGCCATCTTCAAACTTCAAAGTAATGCAATTATAGCTTTGGGGTGATTATCCTGTTTGCGGCAAGAGCACTTTTTGAAATTCACTTCAAAATCTTTTTAATATCATCTTAAGTAAGAAAAAAAAATGGGAAATGAATTTGAGTGAAGTAAATTAAGCCGTTTATGGACATTCGGTTTTCCCAACCAGCCGTTAAAAGTCATTCTTCGTTATGACGGTTTGACCCAAAAGTTTTGTCATATTGCTGCCTAATCCATATCCAAAAATAACCTTTACTTGAATTTCTGGCCAGTTTATGGGCTTGTTTTTCAAAAAATAATTATCTATCAGCTGTTGCCGTTTCTGTTCATAAAGTATTTATATCAAAGACGAATAAAGAAAGAGTGATTATAATGTGTTCAAAAACTGATATGTGTTTATCAGATGTAATAATAATTAATGATTTTAAACTAATTTTGAAAATTTGGTATACGCTATTATGCTCGGTATGAATACAGGCATGAAAAAAAAGAAAGTCAATATTTTAAGTAGAAATTCCACTTTTGGACAGTTTTATTTAAATTTATTCGAAGGCAACTTTCACTTCTCCTAGGCCTGGGGGCGATATTATAATCCTCATGGGGGACTTTAATACCAAAATTGGCTAGGACAACATAGGTTTCCGAGGAAGAGAGTCGGAGACATAACAGAGCCTTGGGCACCAGCACTTATTTTTTGAATACCAAAGTGAAAAACTTTGAAAACAACGGCAATCCAAGAAGAGGTTCTTCAAGAGAGCTTGGCGCGAAACTTACAAAATTATCTAGGAAAATCTTTACGAAACTTTTTAATTTTTCTAACTGGGTTGAGAGTTTTCTTGAAAATCGATTTTTTTTATAATATTTCCTTAAAATTGTCTCAGATTGAATAACAAAAAACTTCCTTTATTTGAAATTTCATTGGAATTGCTAAAGTGGTTTAGGAGAATGTCGGAATAAAAAAAGGCGGTTCTATCAAAAGATAGTCTCTTCCAACAAACCAGTTTCCAGGAAGCTTATAAATACTTTGGAGCACTTCTGCTTAAGAAGTGCGAACCGACAAATAGATGGACGGACATAATATCCTGTCCCTCTTTTTCGGCCTTCCTTTCATTGTAATGTTATGTTTGGTTGTAAAATAAATAAAATAAGTACAATTTTTTAGAGAATCTTTTACTTGCCATATGGTTATATTACTTAACCTATAATCTGAAGTAAACACAGTAGAGTATGCTAGACAGTCGGCAGAGCGTTAGGTAAAGCCTTATTAAACATTTCTCTACAAACGCTCCCTAAGTAAAGGGTGTTTTTTTTTAGATGTGCGGTTATCAATCTGGCAATACTTTTTTCGGAGTTAGTCTTTTTGACATATATCACTTGATTTATGCTCAGTTTGGTTTGCCATTTCATAATTAATAGACTTACTCCTGAACAACGTTTGCAAATGGTGCAAATTTATTACCAAAATAATGGTCCGGTTCACGCGACGCATCCCGATTTTCACAAGAAATTTTTTTTCAGCAATGAAGCTCACTTTTGGTTGAATGATAACATTAATAAGCAAAATTGTCGTGTTTGGAGTGATCATAATCCGCAAGCCGTTGTTGAGACGCCGCGCCGGCGCCGTTACATCCTCAAGAAGTCACTGTTTGGTGTGCTCTATGGGCAGAGGGAATCACCGATCTACATATATTTCTTCAAAAATGAAGCCGACCATAATGTTTCAGTCAAATGGTTCCAACAAGACGGCGCTAAACACAATGGCGAACCCTAATCTTTATAATAAAGCTAAATTCTTGGCCATAACATTAAATTATATGAGTTTGATTTCTTCTTAAAAACAACACGTCTAAAAAACACCCTTTGCATATTTCAGATTCTTCATCAAACCGTGACAATGAAAACTGTCATTATTTTTTCTCTGAAAAGACCTCTTATTTCTTGCTCCAAAAATATAAAAAATTCGATTGACAGTTTTGGAAACTTAAATTGACTCCAATCACGAACCCATTTTGATAAAGCACCCTCGTTTCCGGTTGAAAACAACTCAATTAGGAACAATGACAAACCGCTTAGATTTAGTTCAAATGATTCTCAAAGGACACGCGATTAATGTTTATGGTGATTCTTGTTTATTTTCCTATTATTTCCTTAAGTCCTATCGTAAATCGCATGTCTCACAAAAACCCATCCCCGATATATTTTGCATGTCACGGAATTCCTTCTTTCTCTTTCTCTGTTTTTTTTTTTTTTTTACAATCCAAAGCCCAATCCAAAAGTGGATGTAAACATGACCAACAGGTGGCCACTCCATCACTATAGCATGCATTATTGCATGGTTTTTTGAAATGCATCAAGTGTGTTTTTGTTTCGTATCCTTTGTTCATCCTTCACAACATCACCAGATGATGATGTTTATAAATAAGGACAAGTACATTGAATCTTCGCATCTTCTCTCCACCGCACCGGCTCCGTTGACATTTATGAAAATGCCAATGTCAGCTGATTAGTGTTGTGATGGTAAACTGCGTAGATTGACGCAGACTCCGGCCATTTTACAAAAAATGTATCCCAAAAAGTCCTCCATCTTGGTACAGAGACTCGAGAGGATACCGAAAAGAAAACTCACGGATGATTACTAACCAAATAACCTGGTTACATAACTGAAATCCACCATATTTGATTTTTCTTCACTTAATCGAGAAAAAATATTTTTTTACTTTCAAGATTTGTTTCACATTTAATTGGCTTGATTGGCTCACTGATAACAATAATCATCACCTCCTTGTTAGGTATCATAAAAAATAACTCTAGTTGATAGCAAACACTTTATCACGAAAGGTTTTCTACACGAAACAAAGGGGCACACCCAAGATAATAAATTTTCACTCCATTCTACGACTTTACGACAGGAAAAGTGGGTTTTTCTTTCATTTCCACCCAACAAATTGCAAGGCAAACAAATTATCTTATTTACCGCGAAGGATTCCGTGAAATAATCAAGCAATTAACTTGATTATATTACCTTTTTTTCAAAGAAATTTATTAGGGAATTTTTTTTGCAACTTGGAAACCGTTAGAAAAGTTAGATGCAGATATGGCTGCCCTCGATGAAAGACTGATGAAATAAAATGGCGACTATTTCGGTTACAGCTCCAAAACTTAGTGTAGATAAACGTTGGAGGATACTCAGCTGGTGCCTTGTAATCGACGAAGGATGGCGAGGGTGATGGTTGGGATGTGGTTCACTGCTGCGAGGGTGGTTTTGAAATGTAAACAAACATATCCTTTGCTCTGTGTGCACACTCATTTTCGCAAAATCAAAAAGGAACAATGCAAGTAGAATAGAGGATATGGGTCAGCCGCTCCATGTCAAAGTTTGGAGTTATGGAGATTGCGTGTTTGAAAGTTGCGAGCAGTAAATAATATTTACCGGCCTATTTTCGAACTTGTAGATTCAAATTTGTGTTCATTCATAGCCGGCTTACGACAATATGCCGCGCCACCGGTTCGTCAGCTGTGTGAAATTTGCATTGTAAAAGTATGACAACAAATGATTTGTTTGAGAGTGATGGCTGAGTGACACACATAATTTTGAGGTGCTGAAGGACTATCGAATGGATTTTCTTTAAGTATCTCTCGAAGTCTTTTGTTTTGAATTTCAAAACATTGAGTGATAGAAGTGGTTAGGGTGGTTCTTTATATGTTATAGTACTGTTACTGTCGTATATAACTTGAAGGATTGTTTGTAATACAAAAACTATCATTAAATGATAAGAAAAATAATATTTGAATAAAACATAAAATTGATAGATTTTACTGGATGCAATGCGCCTTAAATGATGTGGAAAGGTGTGTGAATAGGGAACAATCCATGTGTTGTTGACGACGAAATCATCTGTTTAAGTTATTTAAAGTTATAAATTACAACGCTGGGCATACTGCCTTTGCATGAAACACTACTTTTGTGTATGGCATTGAATTGCAACGCATGTCGAGAACAGCATAACTGGCATCCGATTTGCATGGTAATTTTTACTTGCTATTATAGGTAGGGGAGAGTAGGGCTTAAAGTAAACAGGGGTAGGAAGTAACAGCTAAAAAAAACAGGGTTCGCCTTAAAATCAAGAATGTGCATCTTTTCCATATCTACATAACAGCATACCTACTTCAGGTGTCAATTGGACGTCAACAAGAAAAACTTTTGTGGTGGTCCCAAAAAATAGCACTTTTCTAACTTTTCACTTGCGATTATAGGTACTATAAAACAAGTTATGTGTTCGTTAAAAAAAAAATCTAACAATCAAACATGACATTATGATAGAGATGTCGAAAAAAGTTTGTCCGACAATTCTGTCTGTCTGACTCCTGACTGTCTGTCTATCCATCCGTATGTATCGGCACCAACAGCCTAAACGGCTGGACCGACTTGCTTCAAACTTGGTGGATAGTATTATTATGACGTCTTACAGAATTGGAATTTGCATTCTAGCTTTAAAACTAACGGTACCTGACATACGATTTTTAGTGAAAAATTAATTTTTCTCAAAAACGCCTCCTACGATTTTGATAAAACTTTCTTAATAGTGTTTTCTGTGCAAACTTTATGTTTTGGTTGGAATAGATTTTTCAGGAAAAGTTTTATAACGGTACCTCCCATAGGACCGGTTTTTCAAAATAAGATTTTCTCGTAATCCACTTGACGGATTTCGATGAAACTTTTAATGAAGAAGCCCTTTTAAAGACAAAATAATATACATTTTTAAATTTAAAAAAAAAAGTTTTTTTTGAGTTTAAAAAAAAAAAAAAAAATTTTTATTTTTTTTTTAAATTGTTCAAGCTATTTTTTTAAATTTTATTTTTCTGATAAAAACTACAAAGTTCTAGAAATTGGTAGACTCAAAAAAAAAATTGGAATATATTTTTTAAAAGTTTAAAAAAAACTGTTTTTTGAAAAAACTGGTCGAACGATTTTGAAAAAAAAAATTCTTATGATTCTTATCAATAAACAAAATCATATGGCTTACTTTATTTTTTCCAAAAAACGTTTTAACTATTGATTTTTAAGTGATCAATAAAATTTCATATACTTAGTTTTTTCCCTGTTATTTTTCTAAAATCTCAAACCCCAAGTCCACTTCTCACATTAGAGCAAGTTTGTCCGACCCAGTCATTGATCGTTGTGAACAACAACGTTTGAAAGCTGTTTTCTTCCTGCGTTTTCTAGATTTTTATTTTGTGGGATGGATAGTTAGAAAAAGGTCCGTAGGTTAGGTATTCTTCAGCCTCTTCATTAGGAATTGATGACCAACAAAATGTATGTCCCGTTCGTTGTGGCTTGTGGTGCATTTTCTGACAGCTTGTCAAGGCAAAATTAGGTTCAGTGCATAATTATGCCAAAAATGGGCCTACACCAAGTGCGTTAAAGGACCTCTTCGTTTATTTGTATATGCTTGAACTTTGACATGGATGAAGATTCTTCTTCGTGCTATATACCTTTTTTTTATGATTGAATTGTGATTTCGATTTTTTTTTACATAATTTATTTAAATAATGTACATTGTACATATATTCTTGTCATAAGTTTGTTATGTTTTTTGTCTTATCAGCTTTTCATAAAATAGTAATTGGCTTAAAATAATATTTTATTGTTTTTTTTTGTAATTCTTGTTACAATTTACCCCTGCCTATGTTACAACTAGCCCTATTGTCGGGGTCAGTTGTAACAAAACTTTTTTTTCTCAATGCAATATCTTGACATCTACTGAGCAGACTTGGGTTTACTGTTTTGGTGGATCTTGTAGGTGAAACATGTTTCTTACTTTTAAAAAGGTTTAGCTGACTTATTTTCAAAATCTTAGGAGCTACATAGGTTTTCGTAAAAAGTTTCACTTTTAGCCCCACTCTCCCCTACTATATAAGGCAAGTTATGCATTCCTTTTTTGGGGACAGTCAAACATAACAATTTGATGATAGAGAAGCCTTAAAAGTGGGTCCGACAATTCTGTCTGTCTTTCTGTTTGTATTATGACGTCTTACTCCTACAGAAGTGTTTGGAGAATGCTTATGCTTACACTACTTTTCAAAAATCAACCCATTCTCTTGTATGTGGAGATGCCATGAATAGGTAGATTTGAATGGGCAGTTAATGGTTCTAATCGCTGCTCGCTTTGGCTGGACTTGCAATTATACAAGGATAACCAAAGCGATGCTTTTAAACACCTCATCATACCATTCCCTTTTTGAATGTTCATTTTGCTTGTTAAAGTCCTGCAAAAGATTAACTGCCGACTTTGTTTAACATTGACAAAGTATAAAGAAAACAACTTTTGGTAAGGAAGATACAATAATATACATGCTAGAGGTAATGTTTGAGAAAACTGCTTCAGGCATAGCGAGTAGACATCGATGCTCAGCTTGAAAAATGTTTAACACCATACTAGAGAGAATCAGAAACAAAGTTTGATTCTTCAATGGCGTAATCAGTTGAAAGTAGATATCAAGCGACTTAAGATTTCCAATCGGAGACTGTAGTCTAAGGACCAAACCACCTCGTCTGTAAGTCAATTATTAGTCTTGAGGCAGCACTAAAGCACCACTTTTTAGTCTCAAAAAGTATGTTTTTATATAATAGGCTCTTGCTTTCCGTTACATATATTTAATGTTTCTGCCAACGTTACGCCATTTTTCCTGTTTCATGTTTATTAAGTTTAATTTTAAAATTCCCCTCATTGCCAGACTTATAAACTTTATCTTAGCTTTGCTAACTCTATAACTTGTATCCATTTGGATTTATTGCAGTGACCACCTAAGACTATAAAACAGTTAAATGAAATATGACCATAGTACGAGCGATACGACTTTAAATTCAAATTCAATTTAAGAAAAAATAAAATGCATCGTCACATTATAGTTTGCTTATTGCACTACGGTCTAAATATTAGCAATCTTTCATTGTAAAACTGTTGGCAAACCATCTTAATAGACTTTAAGACTTGTTCAATGTTCATGACACATCAAGCTTTTATATTTTTTCCTACATGCATTCATTAAAATAAGGTATTTAATTTATTTGTATATTTAAATTTATCTTGTATTATGAGCAAGTGAATTCAAATGTTCTTATACCGGTCCAAAGAGACCGGTACATCTTAGCAGCTGGCAAGTCGCCATGAACTTCCTAATAAACATGGTATTTCAAAATTGTGTGCTCCTATTCACACATCAATCGCAATTTAAATTCGCGTTGGTATTTGTTCAATTTAATTTTAGAAAATTTCTGATACCGTTGCATAAAAAACAAAAAATAGTTTAAGCAGCTTTTTGCATAGAATTGAAATTCTATTGTGGTTTTATGTTTGTTTGGATTGGAATAACTTTTTTGAATAGCTACTTGTTGAAGGTAAAGTGTCCATGTTAAACAATGGAACAAAATACTCGGTATTAACAAAATCATATTTTCATTTTATTCTTTAGTATGTCAGGAAAGCTGGAGATTTATATTTTTAGGTCTTGCCGATTCTTAAATTTATTTATCTGGCGTCTATTAGAAAGTTTTAATGAATTATTTGAACGTTAATTAAATCCATTTCTCCATAGCGATAACATTAAAAACACTATTTAAGCAAGCAATAAAATAAAGAAAGCTTTAAACTATAAAACGCGAATGCACTGGCCTTACAAAGAATTCTTGGACTTTGATGAGTTACTCAAAGAAGCGTTCATCTGTCCATGGAATGCTTCTTCAGACCTCTTTTGGCTTGTGCAGATGTTCTTTTGCAAAGACCAGTCTTTTAATCTTGTTTGTCTTTGATATATACGGCGCGTCCTTAGCTTTAAATGTCTTGAAATCTGCTTTCTTTAAATATCGTAGGACAGTGCACTCTCTTATAAGTTAGATTTGTGTGCTTTTTTAACTTAACATTTTTGTAATGCACAGTTTGACGCGAGAAATTGAATTAATTTCTAATTTCTTTTACTGCATTTATAGCGTTAAACTTTACTACCATTGACGTTTTAATAACCAAACTCAACTCAACTTGACTTTTCATCAAATTTTATTTTTTCTACATTGTTGTTTGTTTCCTTTTCACGTGCTCTAAACTGTTAAAATACTTAGACAAAGATTCCGTGAAAATACTTATGCCACGCAATAATTCGTTGTCCGTTTCACCACTTCAGCTACTAAAAAAAAGATACGTTCAATAGTTACAAAATAGTTTCGTCAAAATACTTAAGCCGACTAGTGTAGGTTGTTTTTTATTGTGAACCACTCTCAGTATATAAGCTTATTGACAGAGCAGTGAACAACCTGTGCGTCAGCCAGTTTTTCTTTTTTTTTTTCCTTTAAGAAAATAAGTTAAAGATAGATTACTCTGGAAACACTGTTGCGAGCGAATAAACACTTACCAAATAACAGTATGAGCGTTGCTTGTATATTTGAAATTTGGCATTTGGTCCGTGAATACCACACTTCGATCAAACGTGGTGCAAAAACGTGCAATCGTTAAACAGCCTTCATAAGCTGACAAGACAATGGGACAATACTCAATTGTCTTGTCCGAGCTTCTTGAACGGGGTTGGACAAGCCAATACCAGCCAGTCTGTATTGTCCTCTGAGAAAGCTCGGCAGGCTAGCTCGGAGGACAATATAATGACAATCGTTTTGCCTGGAAACAGTGGTTTACATGGAACAATTTTTTTTGTCTTGTCTCATTGTCTTGGCCTCTGCTTTGTCCCATACGAACCCCGCTTTAATCGAATTAGCTGCTCTGATGATCGATTGTGTTGATCATAAAATGGATGTAATGCATGCGTTTTACGGACTGATGAAAAAATGGCTGTCAATAAAAACAGTGCTGCCAACTTAAGGTTCTATACTTCTGAACAAAACATCCTTAATTTTTACTTGCGATTATGGATACTATAAGGCAAGTTATGAAAAAAATGAGATAACAATCACACATGACATTACGAAAAAAGTGGGTCTGGAAATTCCGTCCGCCTGTCTGTATGTCTGTTCGTACCTCTAGACTAGAGCCTTAGAGCCTGAACGGATGGGTCAATTTGCTTCAAATTTGGTATTTAGGATTTATTTGGCCGTCTCTCCGAAGTTTTTGTTTTATTTTAGCTCTAGGCTCAAAAATAACGGCACCTGCCATACTATCTTAAAGAAGAAAATTGATTTTCTCTAAAACGGCTCCAACTATTTTGATAAGACTTTCAGAATGCTATTTTTTGTAAGACATTCTATCTTTTGGTTAGGAAAAGATTTTTCAAAATTTGTCATATAACGGTACCTCTCATAGTACCAGTATTTTCAAATCAAATTTTCTCGTAAACTGTACCTACATACGATTTCAACAAAATTTTGGTAACATGAAGTCATTCATAACTTTATAATATGGCATTTCAAAATTCTGAAAAACTCTTTTTTTTTTTATTTTTAATTTTTTTTCAAAAAACTTTTGGTTTTCGAAATATTTTCGAAACGGGTATATTGATTTTTTTTAACCATTATTTTTTCAGATGTTAACTACATTTTTTGGAAAAGTTTTTCAAAAATAACCTTAAAAAAAAAAACTGATCGAACTATTATCAGATCTACTAGAACAACTGGAATTCGAATTGATAATAGTGTCGGTTTAGTCGTATCTTTAAAAGATATCAACTTTAGGTAAAGAGTTCTTTTTAATGGCTTCATTTACTTTATTTTTCAAGCATGTTCAAGGGCATATCAATCATATTTTTATTTTTTAAGAAATACAATAAAATTCAAAATACCGATGAGTACAGATTACTGACACAGATGGCTAGAATATTAAAAACTATTGTGACATTTAAGTTTTGGTCACATAAGTCAGACCTAGGTATCAGTGAACCGTTGTTGCTTTCTCCAGGTAACATCGGAGAATATTTTCTTAACTCAAACAGCTATGTATAAGCTTTCCAATAAAGAAATCTATGAAATCAAAGTACAAACTACGAGAACGTAGAAACTTTTTATAGTTTCGAACTTTGGAGTATTAAGAATTGACTTCTACACCTAGAAATTCAAGACTGTAGGTACTAGACAAACTAAAAATACATCTGAAATATTTTCTTTTCTTTCTGTATTTTTAAAAACACTCCGTTTCTACGAATAAAGTGTGGTAAAGGATCTACCTGCGAAACTCAAGATATATTTTTCATAATTTGCATATAATTTTCAAAATGTATATGGCTTTTTCCACTTCAAAAAGTATAATCAATGTATCAGATTAAACTGTTTCAGAAATTCGATATCGTATAATTCAATTATATGACACCGGAACTGAACTGCAAGGTTGTCAGCCAAAACTAACAATTTAAGCACTAAAAAAAATACTTGGCATCTTATTTAACATATAAATGCGATTTATCATGGGCCCTTTTGGCAATTGTCCAAATTCAAGCTTTCAATCTCCATTCTATTAAAAAAGTGAAAGTTCTATCAAACTTTTTCTAATAAACTTATTTTATGAGGCAGAATTACTTTAAAGCTTTTTCAGGATGAACAAGTAATGGTTTCGTCATTTATAAAAAACAGCTTAACAACAACAAAAAAAAACCAATTTCTGTAACAATTAAGGTGGTTTATATTTTTGGAATTCCTCAAAGCATAGCACAGCCGCCACAACATTCAGCTAAAAAGTGGTATAGTGTTAGATCTCTCCCACTGCTTCGACACCGAAAAAAAATTCGTATCTGTGTCATCGTATCTTAAAATAGAAACAACATTTTGTTAGAAAAAACAAAATGCTTAAAACTCAGGCGTAAAAAAATTTCCGTTTCTGAGAATTAGAACACAAAAATTGCTGTATTTTTGAACAATATATTGCTGAAACTACTCTCTCTCTCTCCCAAGGGGTTGCTGCTTGCTGCTACTGCTGCTGCACACCACTGAGCTTCAAGCGATCATCATCAACAAACGCAAAGTGAAAAATTTTCAAAAATGTTTCTCACCCGATCACAAAACACCCCCATATCGGATAGATTTGAAATACCTATCTAATCTCTTAGAATTTAGAAATGTTTTGCAGGTTGTCAAAAATATCAGGGTCGGATAGTTCTCTATATGTCCTTCATTTCTCTAGCAGCTCATCTTTTCAAATAATAACTAGGAAAATAATACAATGGCCTCTTGACCGAAACCAGCGAAGTAAACTCACGCATACACAGTTTTTTGGCCCATCTAGTGATATTCAACACTAGCTAGAGCTTTACATGTCAATTTTTAAAAATAGAATCGAACCAAGATAGATGTGGCGGGATGGGCTGAAAAGTGTCAGATTGTGTTTTCCGAGCGGGAATATGTATACAAAATATACACACACTTCGTATGAATCTGTCAGTTTGCTATACATGAGTCTACTCGATTGTATTCACCTCTGAAATACCTTTCCGTCTCGTAGTAGCCAAACACTGTTCAGTCGAGACCGAGCTCATCCGCGAGTTAGTTGATTTTCTCATTCAAATTCAAAATGGTGAGTGCTAACGGTTTCCAAAAAGGCAGCCAACGAGGGCCTTTTCTTTTTTATTAAATCATCTAAAATATAAAATCGCTTATTGAACAAACAGAAAAATCAATAATTCCTTCCGTATTTTTTTTCTCGTTTCCTGTAGGCCGATGTACCAAAGCGTGAAGTAGAAAGTAAGTAAAAGAGGAGTTATTCAAGAAAAAAAATTAACATTGAGTTCCAGCCAACTTCAATCTGCCAGAACCAACACAGCCCTGTGGAATAACTTTAAAAAAATAAAAGTGAACTATGCCCTGTGCCCCTTCGGATGTGATTTAAGTGACTTAAGTGATAACAAAAACCGTTAAAAATAATAGAAAACCACCATATTGCATAATCATACAAAAAAAAAAGTGAAACGATTTGAAAAGAAAACCTTATGAACACAGCCCCATTCCATTATAGTGCTCAATGATTATTATATACTTCGGTTATTTATAGATAAAAGAAATTTTGGACGTGTATCTGTGGGATTTCTGGTTCTATTCTCATACTGTGCACATTACGCATGTCTAATTTAGGCAAAGTGAATTTGAAATATTTAAAAAAAAATGTATTTAGAGGTGTCGTCGGCGGCATTCGTATTAAAATATACGGCTCTAAATAAGGACAGTGAAAACAATATCATGTTACACGAAGCAGTGTAGATATTTATGAGTTCTATTTTATCGGTTGCTCAAAAAAAAAAATCTAATGGAATGTGACTTTGAATAATTATTAAGATAATGGATTTTTTTTTCTTTTTATAAATTTGAAACTGGGTTAAGGTTAAGTAATATTAGAACAAGTACTTCCTTTGGTAAGGAAAAAAGTCATAGTTCAAAATTATTCGGATTTATTTTTGGCTAATGTTTACATCGTAACATTTTAGATTGCATATCCTTCATTCATAGTCAATCAACCACTTTCATATGAAAAAATATTTATAGAATGTTATGTTACCTACTCTAAAAGAGTTTCATTTTGAATATTCTCTTGAAACTGAGCTTTTAACTGAGTTTAAGATATTCAATTTTTTCAATGCAAATATTTTTGGAGAAGAAAAATAAAATATTCGATTTTACTGCTTCAAACTCAGATTACATTGCAGAAATACAAAGTATGATGGCAACCCTAACATATGGCCTTATCACTTTAAATGTAAAATTATACATGGACATGCTTTTTAAGTCATGATTCTTATGTTACACATTATCCATCAATTTAGTTTTATGTTGGGACTTTAAGTTTTTCTCCGAACAGTTTTATTAACCTAATAGAAAAACGCACTTCAAGTATAGATGAAACGTCAAGGTGGATAAGCCTTTACCTTCAACAGCTTAAATTGTCCAACCAAGACAAATACTTTGACAATTTCACATCCCCAAAGCTTGTCTTGTGTCGCATCATCATGACGGAGATTGTGGAACGTACCTATACCTATTTACTATTCATTTCACTCAAAGTATATAGTAGGTTTTAGAACCTGGTGCGAAAAATACATTATATGTGTATATTTCCCCTAAAATTGATGAGGTATATTTATGGTATAATTACCTTTACTGCCATACCCTATGGTCTATTTATATTGAAGTTCAACATTTCATTGTTTTGATAGCAACTGTCACTCCGCTCATCAAGCTAGTAGTAACTTGGAAAAAAGCTTGCGTCTACAAAGATTAAAATTAGAAAAACTGTTTCTTTAATGTCATAAAATCACTATGCCCATTTCATTTTGATATAATTTCTAAACATTTAATAAAAGGAACCCTACATCTCATTATTTAAACTAGACATAGTTGGATATACAACATTATATAGCATTCGAAGCAAAACATTTGACTTTTCGATTTAAAAATTTTTTTTTGCTGAACTAGGCCATTCAACTTTTGAAGTTCTTAAGATCTACTACAATTTTCATCAAAGTTATTCTCTATCAAATAAAATGTCAAACTGCAACTGGGTTTGGTTTTCCTTTAATTTCTTTATCAATGCATTTTAATAATGGCCGCATACTATTATTCAGGGCAAATTCAACAAAATGAACTACATACTTTAGTTTAAAGCTTCCAAGTGTTATACTTTCAGTCAAAGGAAATTAAGATGAGATAACTACAAGCAAACTTCATCGCAGTGAATAACTTAGAAGCACTATACTTCACGAAAATAATGAAAAACCAAAGCCGGAGTCATGTAGTCATGATGGCAGTTGCATGATCTGTCAAAATCGTGCTTGCTTTTGAATATGAAATTATTAGCTTTGTTTGATAAACGCAAACTAGATCAGATCAGTACTATTGTATGATAACTGTCAAACATATTAGAACGGATATCAGCTGTTAAAATTGGAATTTTAATTATCAGTTTGCAAAGATTAGCTTTTTATCAGCGTCAACTAACCTTATACGGATTTCAGTTTTGACGTTTACCATTATATTGTGTGTGATAGTTTAACATCACAAATCAGATGGTGCTTCTGTAAATCTCTAGAATAGATGCCCGACTATTTTATGAAACATAAAGTGACGGAATGTAGAACAATATGAGGGGAAACGCTTAACTCATAGAACACCACCTATTTTACTAAGTTATTGCAATGCAGTTCGAGATGTTTGGTGACTTATTGTTCGTTCAAGTCAAAAAAAAAACCTGCACAAATTGTTAAAAAAAGCTTTCGCTGAATCGGAAACCTAAAAGTTTTTTTGTGCACTTTTTGACAGTCATCAAGTCTGTGTATTGTGATGATTATGACATACCGTGTGTAACTTAAACACAAATTATATTAAATTTAGTTCACGATAATAGAAGGCAAGTGATTAATCATTTTAGCCCGAATGCTGCAAAACAAAAGTTTTTCTTCAAGACCGGGGCTTCTATTATAATGAAAATAAATTTTGTTTACTATTTTAAACTGGAATATCAAAAAGAATTTTTGACTCTTACTCACTAGAACCATTAACAATTATTAAATGCTATTAAGACAATTTTTGTCTTTGACATTCTTACAAACGACTGATCCATTAGTATCATATTTCAAACAGTACCTATGAATGTACATCTTTTCTAAGTAGCTCTAGTCAGTCAGTTTACCTACAATTGTACCTACAAGACTATACAATTTTTGTATTTATTATTATAAAAATCATTTCCATCAATATTTATATTATTGCTGTATAACACGGGGCACAGTTCACGATAACCCACAAAGCTACAGAAAAAAAATATAATTTTAATTCTAAAAAAAAAAAAACAAAATCTAATCACTTAATTCTTAAAAAAAAAAAACTAGATGTCGAATTCGTATTCGAGGTTATGGGCTCACCCGGTGAGGGTATCGATGCCATGGATCTTGGTGATGCTCTCCGCTCACTGAATCTTAACCCAACCCTGGCTCTCATTGAGAAAATGGGTGGCACAAAGAAACGTGGCGAGAAGAAGCTCACAATCGAAGAATTCCTCCCAATCTACTCTCAAGTCAAGAAAGAGAAAGATCAAGGCTGCTACGAAGATTTCATTGAATGTTTGAAATTGTACGACAAGGAAGAAAATGGTACCATGCTCCTCGCTGAAATTTCACATGCCCTCCTTTCCCTTGGTAAATTTTATTTATAGTATTCATAATTCTAAACAATTCTAATTGCTTTAATTGTAATTAATACAAAAAATAGGTGAGAACTTAGATGACGAACAGGTTGAAGAACTTTTCGCTGACTGTATGCCCCCAGAGGATGATGATGGCTTCATCAAATATTCCCGTGAGTATTTTTACATAAAACTGAAAAGAATTTTATTTAGAGATTAGAGAAAAAAGAAATACACAAATAGATATATGTTAAATGTTTTCCACATGTTTCCCAATGAAGCACTTATTTTATATTAAAATCGAACACACTTTTATTTTTACATACAACTTTTATGCACTTAAATATTTATAATATATATTAAATTAAATTAGGCATATATTTGTCAAGAAAGATTGATAAAAGAATATTTTAAGCTGTTTAAGCATATATAAATTATTTTTTAGATGAAGATACTTTTATAGAAATTCTTTTCTTATCGTGTTTTTAAACACGGTTAAGCAAAACATTAATTTACGTGAGTCAGTTGAAAAAAAGAGGATCCTTTATAAATATCTGGAAAAACTTTTATCGACGGAACGGATTGCAGATTATTGTTTCGTCAAGTTTTTGATAAGTTTTACCAACAAAGGGGAATTCCGCATCTGATGAAAACTTGACTTGTCAAAAAAAAGTTTTTTTTGACAGGTATACTTGCGTGAACTTTTTGTATAATTACGAGTTCGTTTGACAACATTTCGTTTTTCTCTGACATTAGCTTCTCTTTGCTTCCGCTTTTTTCCTCATTAAATACTTTTACTTTTTCAATTTTGCTTATCAAATGAGATCATTTTAAATCAAATTCGAATATTTTTAAGAGAAAATATCTTTTTTTTATGATAATGTAGTATTTCTATACCCTTTGGGGCCAACTTCTCGGTTAAGAGTTCAGCTTGCTATAATAAGAACTTTTATGTAGCTTTCTTAAAAGGCCTATAATTCAGCCCAGAAGCATTCTTTATGCATTCTGAACGTCATGGTATATTGAATTGTTAAACAAAAGTTGAGGAAGACTTTATCCTTCATTTTGACGCAACATTTATTGCCATCTGCAAATAATACGACCATTAAATTCTAAGATGTCTTGGTTAAACTTTAAACATTTTTGCAAGCAACCGTATCCGTACCAAACTCTCTCGTATTCAGTTGTTCAGAAAATGTAGGTCTATCATAAAGAAAGGGAATATTTATTATTTCGGAAAACCTTCGTTCTTGACAGCAAAATGTAAGAGTTTTAACTAAAATATCCTGTTCAGAAATGGGTTTTGGAGACCCTTGAGACTTTTGATGTTTCTTGAACACATCGATTGCTGGCATTTAATCCATTTTCGTTATTAGAAATGCTCCAATGTTAGATTCTTTTTGTTAATTTTAAGTGCAGATTATATTTTGGACCTGCAGAAAAAGGTACAAAAGATTTGTATGGTCTGCGAAATTAATTATCTTGTCACATTCATTTGTTACAAAAATGTAACATTACTTGCAATATGAAACATCACGGTTTAAAGTTCCTTCATGCGATCTTAGATTTTTCCCTCTTGATTGCGTATTGCAAAGTTCAACTGGAAATCAAGAGAAACAAAATTAAATGTTGCCAGGGTAATATTTTTAGTATGTAAGCGTGAATTTTTTTTTTCTAAATATCTATAAAATCAACTAAAAAAGGACTTTAACACTTATATTTATTAAGCTCTAGAAACAAATAAGTTTTATTTACCAAACAAAAACTAAATTAGTGTGTTTAAAACAAATTAAGAACATTTTCAATGTCAGAATTTGTTGATACAACTGTTATACAATTTATAAATAACTATTATAAACGAAATTTTTGACTATGAATCTTAAATATAATTTTTTATTTTTATAAAAACATTACTAAATTAAATTTTTTTCTGCACTTTTATGTTTATATCACAACACCACTGTCACTGTTTGTCTTTGTGTTAAACTTGCACAAAATTTTCACAAAAAAACATTATTGCACCAAACAAAATCACTATATCCCAAACACACAATCAATCCCTCCAAATCAATCAAATTTGCGCACAAATAAACTCAAATCACAGAATTCGTCGAGAAATTGATGAGCGATCCAATCGTCTTTGAATAAACTGTAAGTTTTAAAGTTAAACAATAATGATAATCTTTGGACTGAGAAAAATTGCTTTCTCTGCTTAAAAAAAGAATAATTATTTAACTCTGCTTTTGCAAAATTCGACAATGAAAAGGATAAGTGTAACTATTCCCCAAATGTCATTTTGTGTTTACTAATATTAATCATAAGCTAAATTGTATATATATTTTCACTTTCCCTATTTCTATGTATATTTATCTCTCTCTCTGTCTATTTAATTAATATTTTCATATTCTTTTTTACTATTAATAAAATTGAAATTTTTTTTATACATATATTTGCATAAAATAAAATTATTTTTAAATATGATTTTAATTAAACCTTAATTTTCCTTATATAGCATTCCTCGCTAAAATGTGCGAAAGAACAGACATAACAGAGTAATAATATATATGTCTCAGCGAAAACAACAACACCAACGACATCAAAAGATAACAATAACAACATCAACAACAAAATTCTCCATCGATGTTATCCATCCATTATTTATTTACTTAATTAATTATTACATCTGCTACTTTTACTTCAGCTTTCATCGAGAAAGAAAACGACATCAACAACTCTTAAAAAAAAAATATATAATTTTATTCAAACAAACACAAGAAAAAAAAAAAGAAATTAAATTAAATATAAATTTTATAAAAACATTTTGTTTTTTGTTGCTACTTCACCAAATACTTACCACTATATAAATATATCTCGAAGGCCATCTTCATGTCAAACATGAAATAACATTTCTGGCTGATAGAGTGTATAATAGATTTTTATGATGCCTTATATAATAAAAAGAAATATATATAGTTTCCAAAGGAATTTGTGTATATATAGGAAACTTTGTGGGATATTTTCATGTTTTTTACAAAATGAAAAAAAAAAAAAAATGAATTTAAATAATCTAAAAAAATGTGTTTTGGTTTCTTCTAAATGTTTTTGTTTAGCTGTAGCAAGTAAACTGTTATAATTTGTTTGTAACTTCAAATATGTAGGTAGTAAAAAGGCCGTTCTGAAAAAAAAAACACTATTATCGTCTTGAATTTGAATATAGTTTGAGTTGTGTTTTAATTTTACCGTTTTTGCTAGAGTATAGAGATAAAATATTTTTGGTTCCATTTGAAATTCCATCATTCACAGTAGAAGTTTTGATATGCACTCTCAATTTAACGGTGAGTTAAATAATTTTTTAAATGTGTCTTTCAAATATGAAGACACATTGTTTTTTTTTTTTGCTTGAGAATTATAATTTTATAGGTTTGTTAACAGTTTGTTTCTTTTTAACTAATTTGTAGGTAAATTATGTATAAATTCGATATTTTGTGAATATATTTTGTTATTATAATGATTTTACTAAAGGAAATAAAATATGCAAAATGACATCTTATGCAAACAATGGTTATATATTTTTTTTCTGTTAATACATTGACAAGATGGATTGCAATTTTAATAGTAATTTTCTGAAGTATAGTATAGCTGAGAAGTTAAAATCACAGTAACAGATCAAAAAGTCTCTTGGGAATATTCAAATGAAAATAAAATGTTTGACTGAGTTGCACGAACTTTCTTTTATGCTAGGTATTGCTTAGGGCTTTGTATTTGAAAAAGAAAAGTATTCAAACAATATTAAGAAAAATATTCTTAAAACTCAGAGATTTCTCGGAAAAACTATAAGACTATTGTATTACCAACTATCATTCTATGACCAAAACAAATATTGAAGATCATTGGAATTGTTTTCTTAAAGAAATGTTCTAATATTTGAGAAATTTTTTATTAATTATTCGAGATCAAACGAAAAAGTTTTAAAAATTTGTTAAGGGGCTTTCAATTGCGACTCACTTTATTCAAAATGTTATTGAGATCGGTTGTATATTACGAGATAGTTTTATCAGATTCGTTGAAGCCGTTTTCGATATGATTAAACTTGTTGTTGACGATTGTATGGTAGGAACCAATATTTTTTGCGCCTATACTGGAAATGAAAAATACTCTTCGGAAGTATCCCAAATAATTACTAACCACCAAGTATTAAGCAAATCGGCCCATCTGTTAAGGCTGCAGAGGAGTGAACAGGCAGACAGACGAATTGAATTTTAAAACTTACTCCTTTCGAGTTCCCTTTGTTATCGTATAATGTGATTTTTGATTGATATCTCAAAAAAATTAAAAATAGTACTTATACGCCATAGTGAACCATTATAAGAATTTGTCTTATTTCCAATAAAAGCGGGTAGTTTTCATGGAACAAAACAAACTGTGCATGAGGTATAAGCAATTCCAAAAATGGGCAATGGTGTAATGTTAACCTCAGGGTCATTGGTCGATTGTGGTCGCACAGACCTGCGACTTCAAGAAACCTAACAAGAAAAAGTCCTGCAGGGTTAAATTTTAACACAACAATTTTTGCTTGTAAACACAGGAAACAACTCCCTCGGGTTCTGCTATATACACTTTCGTGGACTGTGGCGATGTTCTCGTCCGATCTTGATATTGTTTGATTGTTCTTTGAACGTGGTGCCACCAAAATAACATAGCCGCGCTCGCCAATTGAAAAACTCTTTATAATAAGAAAAGTAAATTTTCAAAACGTAAGTTAGCAAATACAGTTTTGCTGCTCTAAGGGGCATTCAACCACTGCGGTTATACTTTGTTTGTCGGAATCAAGGGAGCGCCAATCTTGTCGGTGTGTTTTATTTTATATGTTAGCATTAGCATAATCAAAGCTAAGACGAATTAATTACAGTTGATCCAATGATTAAAAATTTAAAAACCAAGTTTAATGCTGAACAACAATACAATATTGAACCACTTTTGTATAACTGACCCTGAGAGGAGCACAAAGGTATTTTTGCTTTGTTTTCTGCAGAAACAGAACACTTAATTTCTTCGCCTTCAGCACTGAACCTCGTGTTTAAATTCTTGATCCATGGATCAACATTATTTAATCCTTGGAAATTGGTGCGTTAATTCTTAAACTGCTCTTTTGCCAATTTCTTAACTCTGATTATGCAAACACGAACCGAGGTATATTGTTTCTAAATTTTGATCCGAGAATTAACCACTAGTGTCCAGCTGGCCCTTCACTGTTAAGTCGCCTGGCATAAACCAAAAAATCGCGACGACTGGGTCGTACGAACTTGCTCTTATCTTAGAATGCTTAGTGGCTGCATTATGTACCTATATCAAAAAGAATTAAAAAAAAATAATAATAATAATAAAAAAAAAAAATTATATCGAAAATTCTTTTATTTTTTTAATAAGTTGAGTTTTCTCGCAAAAACTAAGTATGCAATAAAATTTCAAAACTTAATGTCTATGAGTACAAAGTAAAAAAAAATTAAAAATCGTTCGGCCAGTTTTTTTAAAAAAGGTTTTTTTTTGAAAAACTTTTTGATATTTGAAAATTTTTTGAGTTCCTCATTTTTGAGAAAATCTGTAGTTTTTATCTGGGAAAATGATTTTAAAAAAATTCAATCTACCCGTTTTTAAAATACTTCGAAATCCATTTTTTTTTAAATAAATGGTGTTTATTAGATGTGTGGTTTTCAATCTGGCAATAATTTTTTTCGGAGTTGTTCTTTTTGACAGCTTTCACTTGATTTATGCTCAATTTGGTTCGCCATTTCACTATTCGCTATTGGTCGCTGGTTTTGTTGTGCAGAGGGAAACATTGGTCCATATTTCTTCAAAAATGGAGTTGATGTGGACCACCTTTGGTTCCAACAAGACTTCGCTACGTGCCATACAGCCAAAGAAACAATCATTTTGTTGAAGGAAACTTTTGGTGAGCGCATTATCTCACGTGCGATTTAACACCACTGGACTATTTGTTGTGGGGTTCTGTGAAATAGCTTGTCTACGCAGATAAGCCCGCGATGATTGACCCCTTGGAAGAGAATATTCTTTGCGTTATTGCTCACATACGGCCCCAATTGCTAAAAAAAGTGGTCGAAAATTGGGCCTCTCGGCTGGAATTTATTCGAGCCAACCGCGGCGGCCACTTGCCCGAAATCATTTTTAAAACGTAATGGCAAACCCATATCTTTATAATAAAGCTAAATTCTTGGCCATTAAATTATATGGGTTTTATTTCTTCTTGAAAACCACACGTCTAAAAAACACCCTTTATAATTATTGAAAATCAAAAAAAAAATTTTAAGGATTTTGAAATTCTATTTCAATAGGGTTAAAAACTACTTCTTGTGTCCAAAATGTTATTGAAACTGGATGCATAGATAACAAGAAAACTGATTTGAAATTTTAATAACCAAAAGATAGATTGTCCTAAAAAAATAGCATTGTTTGGCAGGTACCGTTATTTTTGGGCCTAGAGCAAAACTTAAAAATACTTTCCGAAGGACGTAGAAATAAATGCTAAATACCAAGTTACATCGTAATGTAATGTGTGATTGTTATCTCAAAATTTTTGTTTCCACGAATCCATAACTTGCCTTATAGTACTTATAATCGCAAGTAGAAATGAGACTGGTAACACTGCTGTGTATGAATAGACAGATAGCTTCGATCATATTTTTCGAAAATACCACTCCTACATAAAACTGGGGTCTTAGTTATAAATTTCCTTGAGATTTTTTTTTGCAATTTCGGGTCATTTCTCTACAAATATAATATAAAATTTTAAAATTTTAAATTTTTTTCTGTTTTTCTTCGATTTTTATTTTGTTTGAATATTATGTATTTATTGAATTTGTATAAAAGTATGTTCCCATAATGGACTGCTGCTGGACTAATTTTGATGAAATAAGAGTGCCTCCTTCTGGGAAGGGCAGAAAAACGTCTAGCTAGTATAAAATAAAACAACATATTGCCACTCGTGCAGATGATATTCCTTGCCATGCTTTAAAATTTACTCCTTTAATGCAAATGTAGTATGTGTTTGTGTATAACAGAGTAGTAGCTACATCATAGAAGTTCAATGGTCGGATGAGAAGAATAGGCGATTCAATCTTTGTTATTCTGATTACATTTACTAAACCGGTATCGGTATACGTTAACGCTTATCTTCAAAACTGATGTACCTACCATAAATTCTGTGATCAGACCATACAACTGTTACACTCGGCCAGGGCCCGATCTAGGGGGGGGCGCGCCGGGCATTTGCCCGGGGCGGCAAATTTCAAGGGCGGCAAAATTTGAAAATTGAGGATTATTAAAGCTATGTCTTTCCAAAAAATGTTTACTTGTTTCCTTCTTATTAAGATCATCATTGGAAAAAATATATAAATCAGAAAGAATTTTGATTTTTCTCACACAAGTGTAATGTGTGTGGGGAGCTGAAGTAAATGTAATCTCTCAACTCTCAAGTAACCGAAGAAACACACAAAAAGTTTTATCCGTCATCAGAAATATATTCATCTTTCCCTACTTTCCCAGTCATACATAAATATGTAGGTACAGTAAAACTACTTTATAACGAACTTTCTTATAGCAAATTTCATTTTGTTCAACTTCTTCTTAAAAAATATCCCATATTAAGTTAGGTTCCACCGAATGTATAGATGTATTAAAAATGTACAGTTATCTAGTTTAAGTCCGTATTAAAAATGTACAGTTATCTAGTTTAAGTATGATGAAGACTAAGGTCTATTGTCAGTGATATGATAATAATAAGAATAAGAATGGAGAACAGTAGCAATTTAAAAAGAGTTTACTTCAGACGAGACGAAAAGCCCTACTATAGTGATAAGAGAACTGCATTTAAGAATTTTTGAAGTTTTATTGAAACAAGTGATAAAACTAAAGATAATGCAAATTTTTTATTTTCTAAATTGGAAAATTTGTATAATAAAATAAAAATCAAAATATTAAATGCGCAATCAAAAATTGAATATTTTAACAAAAGATATGAATTTCTTTTTTATACCAATTTTCTTTGAAAATAAAAAGGAAAACGAGGTTTCAAAGCACATTTCACATTTCTTTATAACGAATTTTATAATTTTTTTATTTTTTGTTCCCTTGAAGTTTCGCTATAAAGAATTTTTACTAAAGGTATATGTCCGTCAAAAATATAAAGTCGAAGTATTTTATTAATCACTTAAGAAACGCTAGTTAAAAGGGGAAAAAAATTAAGTAAGCCATCTGATTTCTTGAACAGTTTTGATTTTTTTTAGAAAAAAAAAACTTATTTTTGTTCGACAACTCAGGCTCTGCTGTGAACTAAAAAAGAAAAACGCCTTTTATTGCTTTTTATCAGGAAGACAAAATTAAAAATTATTAAATTGTCTTTGAAATAATCAAAAAAAAAAACTTTATTTTTTTATGAAATTTTAAGTAACAAAGTTAGTTTATAAAAGGCCTTTTGCTTAAAAAATGTCATTGAAATCCTTTAAGCGGCTTAGGAGAAAATCTGATAAACGAAATTCGGCCCTATTGGAATTATTAATCCGTATACATATGAAGAATTTCTCAGACAAATTTATAATAACCAAAACATACATTTTACTCAATTTTTTTTAACAAAATGGTATAGGCCATTTTTGAGATACCTAAATGAGTTTATCAATAAAAACAACATGGCAGGTACCGTTAATTTCGGAGCTAGAATGCTAGGTCCAAAAATCAATCTATCAGATGTTATAGTAATACTGTGTTCTGTGAACCAAGATTGAAGCAAATCGGTCCAGCCGTTAAGGGTGTACGGTCCGATACAAACAGACGGACAAAAAGACAGAATTGTCCGACCTATTTTTTCGGCTCCTCTATGATCGTAATGTCATGTTTAATTGTAAAAAAGAAAATTCACGACAATATTACACTCTTGCGGGTCGGAATGAATACCTCCATTTTTCAAAAGTCGGTCAAAAAATGCACCAACAATTTTATAACTTATATGTTCTCATTGTAAAAGGGCGGCAAATTAAATGTTTGCCCAGGGCGGCGAAAAAGCTGGATCGGGCCCTGCACTCGGCTTAACATGGCTTGCCATGATCTGCAAAAAAGAGGATGCAAAATATATAAATCATATTTGTGTGATAGAGAGGGAAGTCCAAAATGCAGACGTCTTCATGGATGCAGATAATAGGAAATTTATGGTTGCAGCTTGAAAATTGTAGTGAAGACGAACATGTTCATCTTCATTGTCTGCGCTATTATTGTTATTGTTGCATTTTTGTCTGCACTATAATTTGTTGCAGCTCCATGTAAATCCACTTTTACATGGAGCTGATGCAAGCCATGATCTGCAAAAAAAAAGATGCAGAATATGTTGTGGGATGCAGATTATAGAAAAATTATGAATGCAGCTTGAAAATTATAGTGAAGGCGAATATATTCATTTTCATCGTCTGCACTATAATTGTTGTTGTTGCGTTTTCGTCTGCACAATAATTTGTTGCAGCAAAGCCACATTAAAGTACAGCCGCCGAACTGGACAAACAACATACAAATCGGCCACAGCTCTTTTTGTTATTCTCCAGTTTGCGTTTGGTTGTTTTTGTGACATTGATGTGAAGTTGAACGATGACGAACGAGTTAAAATTACGCATAACAATTGTTTTATTAAAAATATTTCTGAAAATCATAAAAATTCTTAGATTTTCAATTCTTAACTTTACTATCATGAAAAATCTTATACATCTTGTGCTTGTCCATATAGCGAAATATCGCGTATAATTTGCAGAAGTTTGTTCTGGTTTCTCTATTTCCAGTTCGCACATTCGTTATTCTGAATGCGTTCATTATTTAGTACAATGGTGCCTGATAACATCCCTGTTTGCCTAACAAAACGTAAACAAGAGAGTGAGATAGATACAGAAATTTCGATTTTGACAGACTTTGCTCTACGTTCAGCTGTCAAATGTTGGTTTTTGTTGATAAAGGAAAACAGCAGCTGATTTGCAAAAATTTATAAAATACGCCTTTTTGTATCTTAAATATAAAATTTATTATAGCTTAACTTGTAAATTCAAAGTTTAATTTACTATGGGTAATCAATTAGTTGGTATAGCACCATCGCAAATCTTTCCCGTGGAGCATTACTTCTCGGGTACATTTGGTACCGAGATAGTTTTTGATTCCAAGTATGTTTTTTTTATAAAATTTCATAAACAAAATAAATTAATTAATGTTTTGTAAATAGCATGGGCAGTACACGCTTTTTTAAAGTTGCCAAAGCCAAATCAGAAGAAGGTCTAATTGTAGTAAAAGTATTCGTTAAACATGACCCAACTTTGCCCCTCGAGGATCACAAGGAAAGCGTCGAGAAAATCAAAAAGACCCTCGCTAATTCTGTGAATTGCCTTCCATTTCAAAGAGTCGAAGTAACTTTTAGAAAATATTTTTCCAAAAACGTGTTTATAATCATTTGTTCTCATTAGATAACCGATAAAGCAGCATACATCATGAGAGAGTTTGTGAAGCACAGTCTCTATGACCGTGTCTCCACACGACCATTCCTCACCACCTTGGAAAAGAAATGGATTACGTTTCAAATTCTATGCGCCTTAAATCAATGCCACAAGCAGAAGATCTGCCATGGTGATATAAAGGTATTGAAAGTTTTTAAAATATCATTTTTTCCCTTCTCTCTTGAAAGTTACTAACCAGTGTCGAATCATTTTTAGTTGGAAAATATCCTAATCACGTCATGGAATTGGATTCTCTTATCTGATTTCGCCTCATTTAAACCTACTTTCCTGCCCGAAGACAATCCAGCTGATTATACATATTTCTTTGATACAAGTCGTCGAAGAACATGCTACATAGCGCCGGAGAGATTTGTCAAAACAAACGATGCTGACGCAAATATGTCGGAATCTATGCTTCCAACAGATTCTTTGGTACGATTAGGATCGCATTACTCGGGGAATACGTTACCATCAATGGATATCTTTTCAGCTGGGTAAGGTCTTAGTTGTTGTATTTGATAGGGAGAACTCTAATTTTGCATCTTAATACACAGTTGTGCTCTGCTTGAGCTATGGACCGAAGGTACAGCTCCATTTGAACTCTCCCAGCTTCTAGCTTATCGTCGAGGTGAACGAGAACTAGTTGAAAAACACTTGTCTGGCATTGAGAATGAGAATCTACGAAATTTGCTCGCATCAATGATTAATTTAAACGCAGTCAATCGTCGCAGTGCAGAAGACTACCTCGACCAAGAGCGTGGTCGCTTGTTTCCCGAATACTTTTACTCCTTCCTTCAGTCATACTTGCAGATGTTCTCATCCGCTCCAATTATGTCACCTGATGACAAAATTCTTCGCTTACATTCAGACATAACACATTGCATCAAAGTTCTTACTTACCGTCCCTTGAGCAACGAAGATGACCCTCAATCGGAGGAGGATGCCGCTGATAGTGACAAGGATTCAACAAAACGTGCAGCACAAGAACAAGATGGACTGATTTTGATTATAACCGTGGTCACATCTTGCATTAGAGGGTTACAATACTCGAACAGCAAGATATGTTGTTTGGAAATATTACAAAAACTGTCCCAATACACAACGTCCGAGACTATCCTTGACAGAATCCTGCCCTATATCGTAAGTAACTGAATTACGTGATTCAACTTGGATACAAATTTTGTTTTTTTCAGCTGCATCTGGCTCAGTTCTCATCCGCCAAAGTACAAGTCCAAGCCGTGGAAACACTAACGACCTGTTTGGGAATGGTCAAGGAAATACCACGAAGCGATGCTAATGTTTTTCCTGAATACATTTTGCCATCAATTGCAAAACTTTCAAGTGAACAAGCAGCGGTGATTGTTCGCGTTGCTTTTGCTAAAAATATTTGTGAGCTTTCGAGTGCCATTTTAAAGTAATTTTGAATTAATTTTGTGATCTTATTTTTCTTTAAGCTAAACTTGCAAAGATTGCAATATATTTCTTGGAGGAAACGCAAAGGAATAACCCAAGTGAAATGCCATTTAGACGATATCAAGCTGAGTTGAATGCATTGCATGAAATAATTCAACAGACTGTTTTGAGTCTGCTAACGGATTCGAAGCCAATTGTGAAGCAAACATTGATGGAGTCTGGTATTTGTGATCTTTGTGCGTTCTTTGGAAAGGAGAAAGGTAAGTTTTGGTGATGTTTAAATATTTGTACATAATCTCTGGACGCTTACATATTTCTATGTTTCAAGTTTGTTTTAGTTTTTAGATAATTTATCATTTATGGCTAAGTCCACTTTATTTCTACCACGAGCAGTTAAAGAGCCACATTAGTCCTGGGTGCTAACAGCCGATACTAGTTTATTTTAGAAATGGTTTAGGTGGTAGACAACAACTTGTGCTTCTGCATCAATCGCTTAAATGGACCTGCGTTTCTCAAGTCGTCTTTCGATAAGAGCCGATTCTGTACATATTACTTGTTAAAGATGGTTCCCCTAATGCTGCCAAGCCCTTGGTAGTATACTTAAACATTCGAATGTTTTCATTCGATCTATAAACCAGCATAACGTGTTTTTGGTTTTTTGGTTTGGTAGTAGTCTAATGGAGTGGGCACACTCTTGTTTGTCTGAAGTTGACATGTAGTGTACAAAGAAATATCTTTGGCCGAACCTCTTCGTGATGTGGTGATGTCAATTTCAAACATTGCAATTCCAACTGGGCCGCTGTATTTTGATTTAATGTTGTCTTTAACGTATATGCTTCCTTGGATCTTCTATCAAGCTTTGTAAGCTCACGCGAAGCACCTTCATTTTTACTGCAGTTATAGATTTGTTCATTTTCAGATTTTGTAAACCGTATAGTGTTGGACGGTGTACTGCATTATTATGACAATTTTCTTACCGCAGAAGATATCTCTGTTTTCACGACACTATATTCACCCAACAGCTACGCTTTGGTGATATAGTTATCACTTCCTTGACCCCAGCTGGATGTACCTACGTTTATCACTCATATATGTCGATGATTGTTCCCAAATTGGTTTCTTTAACACCTCTTAGTCTGTAGGCAACATACGAGCGCCATATGAGATTTCATAGTCTATCGATTACTTACTTACTTAAGGTGGCGCAGACAGTCCATTGTGGACCACGGCCTCGACCAACAATCCTCGCAAGCTAGGCCGGTCCCTAGCCAGTGGCCTTTATTTGCGCACTCCAAATTGGTTGAGGGTGTTCTCCACTTGTTCGCGCCACCTTAGATGGGGTCTTCCAGAACTGCGTCGGCTCTCCGGGTTGAAATTGAAGACTCGTCGGTCTGGAGCGTTTTCGTCCATACGCTCCACATGGCCCAGCCATCTAAGCCGCTGTATTTTCAGCTTCTTAACCAAGTCAATGTTGCTGTATAGGCCATACAGTTCGCCATTGAATCTTCTCCTCCTACAGCAGGACTGGGATGATTAGGGTCTTGTATATAGTGTCTCCTTGGTCCTTTGAGAGAGGGCTTTGCTACTAAGATGCCTTCTTAGCCCGAAGAAACAGCGATTGGCAAGAGTGATTCTTCGACTGATCTCTTCACTGATGTTCTTCTGAGAGGTTATAGTGGAACCCAAATAGAAAAAGTCCTTGACAACCTCAAAGTTATATCTGTCCATTGTGACATTTTGTCCGAGCCTTCGGTGATGATCTTCTGCACCCGAGGACAGCATATACTTTTAAGGCCAGACCCATTTTCGCCGCCTCCACTTCAATACTTGCGAATGCTCCACCGACAGCGCGCTTCGTTCTTTTAATAATGTCAATATTATCAGCATAGCCAAGTAATTGAACGGATTTTAAAAAAATCGTACATGCGAGTTTCGTACGATTGCCTTAAGAATGATGTTGAAGAGGTTACATGACAGCGCGTCAGTTGGTGTATCCTCCTCACCAAATCATCTCCCGCTGCTTTGAAGAGTTCAGCAAGGCCATCCGCTCCAGCAGCCTTGTTGGACTTTAGTTTTGATATTGCTACCCGAACTTCTTGTTTGTCGGGTGGAAGGAGGTTTTGTTCATCTTCGTCCAAATCGAATGGATCATTCTGACAGATAGCGATAAGTTGGTTGTCTTCGCCGTTTAACAGTCTGCATGTTCTTTCCAAATTCTCAGCACCGACTGCGTATATAGTCTATCGATTACCTTCTCAAAATCAAACAAACATTCCTCCCTTCGCGTTTCACATCTCACTTCTTCCATTTTGCGGAAGGTACTTCCATTGATATGGTAGCCGATCACCTCCCATAACCTTGGAGATGAAAATAGCGAGCCATCTTACCCAGACCATACGTTATATTTGTCTAAAACTCGTAAAGTATTTTCATCTGCCCCAAAAGCTATGTAAATCCGCGATTAGTATACATTAAACATTCCAGCACAATAATTTCGCCAAGAAAAAGAAGAATTTTGTCTTCATTCACAAGAAACTAAATGTTGGGGAACTAATCTTTTGAGCATTCCAAACTCTTTTGAAGATGGTTGCGCCTTTGTTTAAGTTTTCTTTTTCGAAGGTCTCAATTTGCATCATCAGTTGGCGTAGGCATGTCTTCCGGCTTCCAATATACCTCTCCCTTCATCTATATTTTTAATCTAATAAGAATTTTGAATCTTTGATTTCAGCAAATGACGTTGTTCTTTCCCATATAATGACATTCCTCAACGATGAAGATAAAAATCTTCGTGGAGCTTTTTACGATAACATTTCCGGCGTCGCTGGATATGTCGGATGGCAGGCCTCCGACATATTAGTTCCTCTTCTTCAACAAGTAAATTTTGTCATCTCCCATTTTCTAAAAAAAATATTGAAATAAAAATAATCAATGCTTGACTATTTCAGGGCTTCACTGATCGTGAAGAATTCGTCATTTCCAAAGCCATTCGAGCCGTTACCATTCTCATTGAATTGGGACATATTCGAAAACCTGCCGTCACTGAAATGATAGCCGAATCCGCTTGCTATTTATGTCATCCAAATTTATGGATCCGCCATGAAATAGCCGGGATGATTTCGACTACCGCAAAAATTCTCCATGACATCGATGTCCAATGCAAAATTATGCCTGCAATTCAGAAATTCCTTCGGATGCCTTTGATTCAAGTTGAGATGCCGGAATTACTCCTAGATAGTCTGTTGCCACCGGTTCCAAGGATCATCTACGATAGTGTATTAAAGTGAGTTTTTCAAAAAAATATTTTACTGAATCAATGCCTAGACAAAGATTTCCTTAGATATTCGGACATTCAAAAGTTCGTGGCCACTTTGGAGGATCGGAAGCATGTGCGGCAAAATACTCCCGAAGGAATGCTGCCTCAATACGATGAAGTTGGGTCTTCTCTTAAGAATGTAAGCAGATTATAGTTTATGTTTCTTTTCAATTTATAAATCGGATGTTTACTTAGCTCTTCCGTCGTCTAATATCGGAAGGATTGAACGAGCAAATCGAAATGCAACTTCTTGAGATGAAAGCCTACATACTCAAAGTAAAACACAAGCATTCGGAACCCGAAGAGCCATCTCAAAATGGCCGAATCGATATAAAACGAAAGGAAGTACTCTGCCATGACTATCCGTTGGCCGACAAGTCATCGAAAATGGATCCAAGGAAGAAAGGCCGCCCAGACGGTGTTGATCCCAATTCCAACTGGCAACATGTTCACAACGATGGACTTTCCACAGCAGCATCACCTTCAGGTGATATGAATGTTTCTCCAGTCCAAGCTGGAAGTCCTTCGTCGGCGGGTATGATTCAGCAAGCTGCTTCAGCTTCTCTGGGCGAGTATACCATTCCAGACCGGAACCTTTGGACAGGTAAGTTTTTAAATAAAAATTAACTGTCGTATTAAAACATTTTTTTTTTTGTTTTTTAAGAACGCCCTTCTGAATGCCGGTACGACGTTGATAAGCTGCGTAATAAAATCAAAGGGCGCTATAACGCTACACAAAATTATTACCACGAAAGAAATTCATCGCCCTATCCACCAGGATGGCGTATGAATGGAACCATTATTGCTCATTTGTATGAGCATCGAGGTTCGGTAATCAAAATGACTTCACTCAAGCCCCATGGTTCTCTGTTTGCTAGTGGAAGCATAGATGGTACCGTTCGTCTATGGGATTGCAACAAACTCTATGGCCATCGAGGTATAAATAAATCTCGGCAAGCGTACTGTGCCAACACACCCATCTACTCACTAGCAGCCTGTGACGGTGGTGAATCCCTAGCCGTGGGTGGAAAGGATGGAAGCTTATTAATTATGAGAATTGATAGGAAATCATCTAAGATGACTTTGCAGCATGCAGTCCACACTGATGAAAAGTAAGTAGAAAATATATTAATAGCTGGATGACAATAATCAATAACTCCTCCTCAGCAGCGAGCACAATGATGGCCCAGTTGTTGATATGCAAACTTACGAACAGTCCTCACCAAGTGTAATCATCTATGCGACTTTGTATGGAGCTATTGTGGCCTGGGATACCCGGATGCAAAACAGCGCTTGGCGTTTACAAAACGAACTGCGACATGGAGTTATAACAGCAATATGTGCTGATCCAACTGGATCATGGCTAGCAGCTGGTACTTCAGGAGGCAAGCACATTTGCTGGGATCTAAGATTTCAGCTTCCGATTGCCGAAATCAAGCATCCATCTGATTCTTGGATTAGAAAGGTTGCATGCCATCCAACTGAGCCATCTTGTTTGATATCAGCTACACAGTCCAACAATGAAGTGTCCATTTGGAATATTGAGACAGGTCATAGACAGACTGTATTATGGGCCAGTAATGCACCTGTTCTATCAAACACAAGTTTGGTAAGAAAATAAATTTGGTTATGCACTCGACTTGGTTGAGTTTCTCTCTCATTTTTCTTTTTTTATTTTTACAGAATGACCCTTCAACAAGTTGTGGAATTTTAGCTGGTGTTGTCGAAAAGTCACCATTTGTTTTGACTGGAAGTTCTGATCAGAGAATTCGTTATTGGGATTTGATGACACCAAAGAACTCGGCATTGATTGTTCCATCGGCAAAGGATAACTTGGCTGATGTTTCATTTACTTACAGGTTCGGATAGTCGAAGGACTTTAAAGATTTACCATTATATTTTATAATTATTTTTCTACAGCTCCCGCCTCACCGATGGAAGTCAGGTTATTGAAGAAAATATTATTTCTTTAGCCACAACTGACTTAGGATCATTACGAGCTTCAACAGAGGAAACACCCCGATCTGGGCCAGAAATGCCATCGCATAGTCATCATGATGCTATTACAGATCTCTTGATGGTTCAAAACGAAAAACACCAGACATTCATTGTATCGGCTGCACGAGATGGTGTGATTAAATTGTGGAAATAGTTTTATTTCAATGAGTTACATATCTTCAAATGTATCTTGGTACCTAGGATTATAAGAATTTTATTTATGTAATATATATCTGTGATTATTTAAGGATAACTAATTCTGTGGTTCGGCATTTCTCAGGGTCCGCAAATTGATGCTTAAATATGCATGGCTCACTAATTCTTTACCTAACAATACTCGAGGTCTCCATTTGCTTAAAGACTTCCCAGTCGTCTTTTTTAAAGTGAAAAATTTAGTAATTGGACTCTAAAACGCGCCTTTACTGTGTCCTCAAGAGTGTTTGCAGAGGCTGGGATAGTGATAGAGGACGTGAATTTGTATCATCATGGCTGTCCCTGTGTTTTTGGCTGATTTTTTTGAATTGATCTTTTAACCCAGCTGGGTTCTAAAACTGTTTTTTCTTCAACTTACTTACTTACTTATGATGGCTCCACTAGAGTGTGGTTTTCCTAGGCCTGCTTAGTATGCCCCTCTAGCCGGCTTGATTTCAATCAATTTTCCAAGCCGTCGTAGGTCTCCCTCTACCTGGTCGCTCCATCGGAGATGAGGTCTACCTTGGCTTCTGACTCCCTCTGGTTTGGCGTTGAAGACTTTATGAGCTGGAGCGTCGATGTCCATTCGCTCTACATGGCCCAACCATCTTAGTCGTTGAATTCCAATTTTTCTTATATCGCTGTACAGCGCGTATAGTTCGTCGTTGTATCTTCTTCGCCAAATGTTGTCTTCTTGGTTTACGCAGGCAGGACCATAAATCGTACGCAGAACTTTTCTCTCGAAGACTCCAAGTGGCTTTTCATCCGATTTGGAGAGAGTCCATGGTTCTGCACCATATATCAGGACCGGGATGATGAGTGTTCTGTACAGTGTCTCCTTGGTTCTTCTCGATAGGGCTTTATTCCTCAAATGCTTATTCAGCCCAAAGAAACAGCGATTAGCAAGAGTTATTCTGCGTTTGATTTCAGCGCTGATGTTGTGGCCTGTGCTTACAGCAGTACCCAGGTAGACAAATTCATTGACTACCTCGAAGCATACCTATCAATGTACACTTTCTGACCAAGTCGGTGGTGAGATTGAACATTTGTTGATGAAAGTATATAGTTCGACTTGTCCTCGTATATTTTCAGTCCCATTCTGCTTGCTGCTGACTCCATGGTAGTGAAAGCACCAGTTACTGCAAACCCAAGTTATTGTGTCGATTTATTAAAGATGGTGCCCGATGTGTTGGCATGGGTGTTCCGTATGGCATTTTCCAGCACAATGTTAAAACAGCTTCGTGCGTCACCTTGTCTTAGCCCTCTGGTGGTTTCGAAAGTTTCAGTAGAGTCCCTCCCAACTTGGACGGAACAGCGTTTCAAGGTAGACATGGCACTATACAATTCAACTCTATTAACACTTTCGTAGGCTGCTATACAATTGACGTACAGGTGGTGGGTGTCCATGTTATATTCTTGGGTTTTCTCCAGGATCTGGCGTAATGTGAAAATTTAGTCGGTCGTAGATTTTCCAGGTCTGAAGCCGCATTGGTAAGGACCTATAAGGCCATCAGCAGACGGCTGACATAAAACGCTGGACAGGATCTTATACGCGATGTTTAAAAGACTTATGCCTCTATAGTTGGCGCAGATTAGGCGGTCTTCTTTTTTGTGGATCGGGCAAAAACTATTTGAATGTAAATTATGGATGTGTGTTTGTCGAATTGAAAGCTGGTTCCATATGTATCTTAGCTCATCTCAGCAAATAACTATGATCTACTTTAAAGCGAGTTAAGGGCCTCAAATTGATTGCTTGCTTTTAGAAACACTTTGACTCCTCATGTAGCATAGGACGGCATTTAGATCTACCATCTCTTCCTTATCGTTTTCCTTTGACCGCAATTCTAAGCTTCACACTTGTTGTAGTTGTTCTTGGCCTACAAACTCCAATCAACTTTCATCTTGAGGATACTATTCCAATCACTGAAATGCTATATCCATCTGATGTTCTTAGTGCATGATTAATCCAGTTCTGAGTTTGTTTGTTGTCGACGGTTTGTGGTCTGTAGGACGTAACATAGACAACAATTACACACATAACATTACGGATGCCTCTTGAGCTTTGACTCGATCTGAAACTTTATCATCTCGAGAATGAAAGCTTTCATTAACTTTTGAAATACGTACAAAACCCTGATACCCACGATATTGTTGACGTTCATGAGCTTGACGATAACTCTGGTAACTGCCTCTTGCTCTCTTGTATGTACCCTTCTTGGAGAGTCGTTGCCTCTAAATTAATCCTCCCCAACTTGCTCGGCTCACATATGCATTGCTTTTATGAGATGCTCTATGATCGTTTTGGAGAACCAATTTCTGATGATCATCAGTTTATAATAATTATAATAATTATTTTGAGTAGATCGCGTCGTGTATTTTTATCGAAAGTCCCTTGGAAACCCCTGTTTTTTTTTAAATAGTGAGAAAGCAAGTCTAATTAATGAACTCACCATTATTCTCATTCCATTTTTTAAATCACAATGAAAAGACATGCAATACAATTACATACAAATGTCTTATTTTTTTCAGTTCTCACTATCATAGTGAAAAATATTGTTTATTGAATATCACCCTTGCAGCGTGCATATTATCAAAAAACATAAATAACATAAATTTAACGCTATTTTTCCTTCTAAACTAGGAATAGTCTAGCCTCGAATCTTTGTTCTCCAAATGAACCAATAGTGCGTTGAGAACATCACCGATTCTACCAAATTGCGCTGTCCGTTCCTTATACGCTTCCAACTTCATTTTTTTAAAGTGCAGCAAATCATTTTTGAACTTGAGCGATTCTTTACGGTAACTTGATATTTCTTTTGTTATTTTATCAACACCTGAAGATCCTGCGGTTTGGTTTAGTTTATTTTTTATGGGTTTCACATCTTCAACAACATGAACTGTATCAATAAAATGTTGCCTAACAGGCTTTACTTCCTCCACTTCATCTGGATAATTACTATCTGTGAAATTAAGAATCTTGTAGGCTTTTCTTATGTCAGCTTGTTTCGACTTACCTGACAGAATTTCGACCTCTGGCAACTGAAGGACTTCTTCGAATTGCAAATGTTCTTCTTCATCCTCATAATGGCTATGATGATCATCGTCGTCATCATCATCATCATCGTCAAATGGTAACTTTTGATCATTGGCAAAACTTATTATCGGAGCTTCGAAGTATTTATTTATATTCCGCATCGATGGCTTTTGAACTTCATACAACTCGGGAAATGCAATCTTACTAGGTGATCTAGGGAAAAGAGAATATTTTAACTAGGATATAAGTTGATGATGATTTAAATACCCCAAGTATCGTCGTTCGCCATTCGGTGTCCTTTCCATATTACTGCGATAGTGCCTCAACAAATTCTTCCATTTTGTATGTGCTTGCGTATATGTCAGTTCGTATCCCATAATTTTCATTCGTCGGATTATTTCCAGCCACATGAGTTTCTTTGTGCGTAACTTTAAACCAAGCAGTGGCCGGTACTCTTCAAGTAGATCGACGAAGACCTTGGTCAATTCCGTTGTCCACATCAGTTTGTTTCTCTCGTTTTCATCTGGTGAGGGATCTTCAATGGGTTGTTTAAAATTAAGTTTGAGTTTTGAATTACGGTTTGATTTAAAAATTAAACTAGGTAAGGATATTTTCTCATGTTAAAAATCTATTGGAATCAATGGGTTTTTAAAAGAAAAGAAAAAAAAAAAAACACTTTCTTAAAAAGACATTCTTACTACCTCCTCAGGAGGCAGTATGGTAGACTAAGTACAAACATTTGAAAGTTTTAAAAACTAGCTTGTATGTGCTTGACTTTCTGCATTTTATGTCTGTTATATGCCTTTACTTTACTTACATTACTATCAGTGGCGCTTACAGTTCATTTCGAACCAAGGCTACAACCAATAACCTCACCATCAAGTTGTGTGGCCCCTTTTGTCAAAATGAAACAACTACTTTAATTAAGGGCTTTTTTCACCTTACGTGGAGTCCTTTTATACTGTATTGTCCCTTTATGGCGAACTGGTGTGTTTTCGTTCTTTCGTAACACTTATCCTCAGCTTTATGACGACGTCAACGTGAGTTTACAGCTACAATACTATATTAAGTTTCTTTTCACTATTTCATCGTAACTTATTATGTTATGTACGTAAATGGGATGGAGGAATAAAGGAAAGTAGACTCATTTTGATACCTATTAGAAAGTTAATCAGTTCCTAACCATACTCGTTTCTCGGAGCCTAATGGAGTTTCTAGCTTTGCTGGCCCAAACATAAAATATGTAGTTTCTTACTAGAGCTTGTTATATTATCAAGTTAATCCTTGTCATTGCAGCTTGTGTAGACGTCTTCTTTAGTCAAACGCTGTTTTTTTTTGGTACACCTACCAACATTGCAACGGCTTTTCTGTTTCAAGTATATTAAGGATTCTGGGTTTTGTGCATAACTATATTTGCTAAGTTTTAATAGTATTTTGGGTCACTTTACGTAGTTTCAGAGTAGTTCATATCCAAGTCCTTCGATTCCCCTGCGAGAGGGTGCGAGACCTAACAGAGTATAATTTTGCTGTTATTCAAGAACCTTAAGCCCTAAGGGACAGTTTTTTTCAACCTTGAAGGTTGTGATTAGGGGGCTGCAAACTAAGCAATCGAAAGTAAGAATCTTCTTGATATTTAAATCACCTGGTACAATCACATATTGACCTTTCACAAAAGTTTTATTTGCTGCTACCGAATATCAACATTTTCATGCGTTGTGATTTATCCATAGCTGTCCCATTTCACATTGACAAGCCGTAAAACGAGTTTTGCGAAGCATCTTCACCCGACATCTCATATCTGTGGTTTTTCTTCAAAATAAGACAAGTTAATCGTCCCTAAAGGAGGCATTAAAAAAAAACGTAGTTTCGAAGACTATTTTTCTCATCGACGCACGTCGAATACAAACATCTTCTTTCGAATTTCCCAGAAATGCTTTATATTACACCATACTTTATCATTGAAGAACACACATGCAACAAATTTAAAAATAAAGACTTAAGTCTACAGGGTTGCATCTTTCTGTTTCACCAGTGCCATAAGTGCATCACCAATCCTACTAAATTGTAGTGTTCTTTCCTTGTACGCTTCCAATCGCATTCTTTTAAGATTCAATGATTCTGTTTGATTTTGTATGACTTGTTTATAAAGCTTTGATGGTCGTGATGGTCTTGGTACTCTTGATGGTTGCGATGTTTTATGCGAATTAAGTTCTTTCATTGTAGGCTTGACATCTTCAACATATACAGGATCCAAGACATCTGAAATAATGAAGAATTGTTTATGAAGGCTTTTTGTAACTTTGTTTCAACATACCTGAAACAATGTTTACTTCAGGTAACGAACAGACTTCTTCGAAATGAAATGCATCTTCATCATCAGAGCCATTATTATCATCTTCATCATCATCATCTTCAAATGGTAAATTCTGATCATTGGCAAAACTTATTTCCGGTTTATTGTTCTCCGTTGAAACTATTGGATCTTCAAAAAGTTCTGGAAAGGCCTTTTTATTGGGTATCCTAATGAAGAGAATATTTTAGGAATTTTTGTATGTCTGGGATAGTGTGGATGAATATGCAAATACCCTTTGCTGATTGATGCTCTCGCTCGTAGAATTTCCTGGCGACCACGATAATGTCTTAATAAAGACTTCCATTTGTTCTCCACTTGTGAGGGTGATAGGTCGAATTCTTGTTGTTTCAAGCGCCTGGATATCGCCTCCCACATTAGTTTCTTTGTGCGGATCTCAAAGCCAAGCTGTGGTCGATACTCTTCAAGGAGCACGAGGAAGCTTACAACGGATTTCTTTGGCCAAAGTGCTTTGTTTGTCTCAGGGTCATAAAGTAGTTCGTCTTGAGTGAATTCTTTAAATTTTAATGGAAATTTATATTAAGTAAGCAAGGCTTAGCCCATTGAAAACACCAGTACATCGCTGCTTCGATTGTTAATTTTAAAAATTTAGTTGAACATGACAGTTTTTTTGTTTGTTTGATTTTGAAATTAAGGCATGAAACATGTTTCGGATCGCGCGGTTTCAAGGATACTGATTTGTGCAGTGCTTTGTAAAATTCACCCGATATGTTTGTGCTACTTTAAATTAATCATCAAGTGTGTTTAATAAAAATTAGTTGAAAACGGTTTAAAGACAAATTGAATGTATTCCAAAGAGTACAGGGTAGAAGCTTCCAAAGTGATACTGTAAAGCAATATCGGCTTCTGCTGACATATATGTTTGTATAGCTAGAACAAAACTTCTAGCAGCAAGTGGTATCGTTTGGGAAAAGAAAAGGGCAGACATTAAATCAGAATTTTCCAAGTATCTGGCTCGCATCATCAACACAAAATGAGGAGAGAACAGCCAAATGTATTGGGGCGTTCCCTGGATAAAACTTGCTTGGAAAGTGCTAAGTAGGTTAGGGTTTCAAAAGCAAACTCAGAAAAAAGCCACGCCGCATTGTTGTCAAGTGATGACACTGGAGCAATAGCTTTGATCATTGAACCCTGAAGTCATACTAGGTTGGATTATCCCGAAGCGCTATTTAGGTTTTTTATAAGTCTAGGGCCTAAAATCGCTTTGAACTAGGCCCAAAGTATTTCCAGGGTTTTTGTTAGGACGAGTTGGGGTAACAATTAAACTCTTAAACTGGAACGTTAACTGAAAATCATTATAAAACATATTTTTTTTAAATTCCCTGGCTCAAAGAACTAGTGATAAGAAGCAAGGAAAAGGCTTTCAAAGCTTGGTTAAATATAGCTTCTATTAACAACAAATGGGTAGGAGTACAGAAGCTACAGTAAAATTCATAAAGACACAAATTTAAGCAATGAAATTGGGAAGGGCCTGTAACGCCAGCTAGAAGAAAATGCTGCCTTAACTGCTGACGCTGATAAAGAGCTGTGTGTAAATAGTATTTTTGGATAGTTTCACTAGAGAACTATTTTTTATTGATATTGCTTAATGACATACTGGTATGTGTAGCCTTCACTGATTGACTTCGTCACTTTCATACACGCGTCAACTGGGTCGACCTCAGCGAAACTAGTGAAGCTGGTCATTCTACTACGCACGAATAGCAACTCTCCAAAAAATATTCTGTGCCATCCAGCGAATTGAGTAGGCTTGTGCTTCTAGAGTTAATTTCGACTTTAAATCAGATCTTCAAGAGTTATTTTAGTGCGAAAGGAACGTTCTGAAAAGACTTCTGGAGGAAAAGCTTTTGGGCCAGATGAACTAACTAATGAGTTTTGGAAAAGATATGAGTCATCGGGTTCAGATGGCTAAGGATTTTTGTCTCTTTGAAGGTGCCTAATCGATTAGGGGAATAAAATAAACGAGACAATAAAACAAAACAAAAAACTACATAACAACGCTCCAGTAAATTTCAGTTTAAAGAAGTGTATAGTATAGGCGAGCATTTTGTATCCTACATTATGAAGCTGCTAGTAGTTGCGGTATTAGAACTTAAAATTAAAAATTGCATTTTATCTCGTGGATCATTGCTGAGTAAATATGTTTGCTTGGGAGGCAGGTACTAGTTAAAATCCGTCCGTATTTAGTGATTTTGTCTACCGCGAACTTTTCCCACTTGAAACATCATTCCATCACCAATGCTGCTACGGGATAAGACATTCAACCATCCCGGTCACATACTATCTTTGCGTGCTTTTATTTAAAAGAAACCATTCAAGACCGGATGTCCAGTCCATTTTCAGTTACACCCATTAAGTTCAAACTGTTTGGTTCCAACTTGTTATTGGTGGTGCTATATCCATTACAAATATCCGGAGGCTACAAATCATCTCCAACAACGAATAATTGTGGCTAAAAACTCGGGAAACAGAAGTGGAATTTGACACAAGCATACAAAGTTGGCCAAAATAATTGAAAGGCGGGTTAATGAGTAAAGAATAACATTGGAGTCGCCTGTTATGGAGGAAGCTTAGTAAATTTAAAATCCCTATCGCTATCACAACGAGAGAGATTAATGGATCTGTTAGGGCCCTGTGCATTAGGAGCAATTAGTCATGATGCCAAAACGAGATACCTGAGAACAGAGTTTAGGAATATGATTTCTACTTACGGTTTTGTGTTGAAGAGTTGTCGTCGACTGAAGTCACTTTACTTTTTTTAACTGACGAATTTAGATCTTCATAATTCTGTCGTTTGGAAGTCGTTGCTGGTGTATCACCAAACAACTTAGCCAGTTCCCTAAATGAAAACATTTTCTTTTTATAAAAACAAGCCCAACGACAAGATTTAACTTACGGCTCAACAGAAAGATTATTTTGTCGTTTGTCCGTGTACATCTTTTTCAGACTATTGTACTTGTTCTGAATCTGTTCCAGAGTAAAAGCGAAATTTCGATGAGACATCTTGTTGGTAACGACTTGAAGCATTTCGCGTTCACTAGCAAATTTGTGTTTTTTAACCATTTTCAACTGCGAAATGAATAGATCTAGAGCTTGTTCTGTCCATGAAGTATACGAGTTTCCATCTGTTTCTTCGACATCACCTGAACATGTTTGAATTAATTTTAAAACAACCTCTTACATGATGGGTTTTTATGTGATTTTACTTACACTCTATAAGGTCTTCCATTAGCATCTCACTGTAGTTGTCCATTTTAATCACAAAAACGAATTGAAGAACATTAAAAAAAAAAAAAAATACAAAGTTCCTAGCTACTCTTACGATTTGGGGCAATTTAACGGTCTAATGGAACAACAGAGTTCTTGAGAGGTTCTGGAGTACAATTTATAAAAGTTGAAACAAACAAATCCCGCGTCTTCGGGTTAACGATTGAATCCGTTTGTTGAGTAGTTGACTTATTTCTTAGATCAGCATGTGTACAATTTTGGAACTGTCTTTGGACAATGTTAAACGAAAGGGGAAATGTTATGCGTAAAAATTATTATTCAGGCAAAAATATTAATGTTTTTATATTGAATAATAGTGCAAAAGATTTATGATATCAATACTTTTGTTTAATTTAGTTGAAACGATGCTTATTTTCACAAAAAAAGAAATAACACTTTAGACTTTTAATAAAAAAGGAATCGCCATCCGCCAACAAAATCAAACGTCAGAACAGGGTTGACAGTTCTTTTTATTTTCACCTTCTGGCATGGTTGATGTTTTGTCTTACTTTGCGTTACGTAACGTAGAGGTGAATTGGTACGCATTTTTAAATTGACAACGATGCCCCGCGGTCGGCCGGCAGCGTTTGGTGGTGAACTGCACGATATGATACAAAATACGATGTAAAGGCTCGTCCACATTATGCCGAATGATGCCGATCGGCCTGTGCCGATCGGCCAAGCCGAATAAGTATGGATGTGCCGAAAACCGTCCCGAACCGAACCGAACTCAAACCGAATCAAATGGATACTTGTTCGGCACGGCCGATCGGCATCATTCGGCATTTGCCGATCGGCATCATTCGGCATAATATGGACGCGCCTTTAGGCTGGAAAAACAAAACGACTCTGCTTTCCTATACAAAAATGGTAGGCTGGTTTATCGTTTAATTTTCAAATTCTAAATTGCACTGAATTACATTGAATTACATTATGAATTTTTATCCATATGTACATTATGCATATTCATTTGCGTTTATACATTTTCGGTGTCCGTGTTCTCGGAACTATTCTCCTCCTTAACGGCTTGACCGATTTTGATAGCAAAATTTTGAGTGTATCTATGGTCCTATGGACTTAACAAGCTAGTTTATAGGTATAGCTGGATCCGGTAGATGGCGCTAAGGTAAAATTATTGAAACTCTTTAAAATTATTCATATTTTTTATATTTTTCTTTCAGTTTCTACAGTTCAATGATTTGATGAATTAACTAAAATGTAGATATACATACTTATTTATTGTATTGAAATTAGGACAGGACAACGTCTGTCAGGGTAGACAATTTTCATTTATACCTATCTTAAATTCTATGTGAACTATGAACTCAATCAAATGATTTCATAAAAATCATAAAATATGACCAATTTCCTTAGAAAGTGTATTTTAGGGTTCAGGTTAGGTATTTCAGGGTGCCAAACGTCCTAGGGTCCTAGTTAATTACGGTGAAATGTAGCTATTACTTTTTTTCAGCGCACACACTTCACACATTTTTGGAGTTGACGGCCAACTGGTAAATCAAGTTTTGTTACCTGTATCTGTAGCGCTGCAATTTATTTTGACATTCTCTGAGTGTTTTACATTGAATAATGAACCTATAGTAGATATACATATCACTTAGGAGTTTTTTTTTGTAATATCTTGTTTTGCCGTTAAGAGCGCTCCGGAAAATATTCTCAACAAGTTCTTTTCTCCCTTCCATCTCTTCCTTCCTCACCGAAAATCTGAAATGAGTTAATGCCTTGTTCTGCCGTCCGCGGCCGCGCAGCAAAACTCCCAAGCGATATTACTAGGTTCTATATAGTCCAGTAAATAGAGACATTTTACCCTACAAAAGGTCGGCTAGTTCTAAATTTTTGATATGTTATATGGTATGGCTGGTAGACAAAAATTTCAAATTTCCACAACCACGCCCCCTCCGCCCCCTTCAAAATCCTGGAAAAACCACAAAAAATCGGCACTTCTGTCAGTTTTTTGCCTATAACTTTTTTTCAGTGTATTTTATGGAAAAAATAAATATGCAAATTTGTAGTTTACAAGATTTCCTAAAAATATGCTGCGGAAAGTATTTTTATACAACCACTACGAACGGCGCTATGAAGCTTCCAAAAAAGGCTAAAATTTCGTATTTTGTAAGATTTTCAGTTTCTTCCATGTTTAAAGCGCAATAACTCCTTAACTGTCGAGTTTAGATCAATTTTGTTTTAATCAATCTTGTAGATAATTTTATTGGCTACCGATTGCATACCAGCATTTTTGTTTTGTGACCAATACAATCGGGTGAGGATGTAGATAGTGTTTTGTTAAAATATTCTCACTAACTCGTTTTTTCTCTGTATGTCTGTTTGGTTGCTGCGATTTTAAACTAACTTTGAGATAAGCCAGAGACCCAAGTGCGTGCATGCCAGTCCTTGCACCCCTTTCTGTAGTCCGTTTCATGCACCCCCGTCAAGGCCGTACTCAGGATGACAATAAGGGGGAGGGGTGCAAAATCATTCAAAAATTAATATTAGTATAAAATTATCCCAATTTCTTTATCAACTTTTATCCAACAGCCACAATTATAAAAAATAGATAAACATAGCTATTGACAAATATGTTCAGTACGTACCTGTATAGCCTAAGTCTTAGAGCTCTATACTTGAGTGGAAGAATGTGTATAGCTAAATAATCTCAAGAAGATCTTAAAGATTACCTGTCTTATGAACTTGCTCCATTTAACATGTCCCTGTTTAATGAGGATGGTATGCGTAAGGGCAACAAATCAACTTTATATGCGGCATTCACTCCACTTTCAGCTGACTTTCAACTGCCCAATCGTCGAATGGTTGTAGTTGATGGTGGATATCTTCTCCACAAAGTGGTTTGGAATCACAATTTAACCTTTGGAGCATTATAGCAGATTACATAAAGTTTATTCATCGGCACTATGGCACTGCTGTGATGGTGGTATTTGATGGCTACCCTGAGGAAACTGCTTTACAAAATACTAAGAGTGCTAAACGGGCAAGAAGGTGTAAAACAAATACTTCAGCTGACGTGATTTTTGACTAAACAACTATCAACCAAGCACCGCAAGAGAAGTTCCTATCCAATGAGCGCAACAAGAAGCGATTTATAGAACTTCTCGTCACTAAACTGGAGGATGCAAACATCAACACCATACAAGCTGAAGTTTTAATAGTCGCACTGCAAAATCCATGGCTTCACAGTATGATGCAGTGATTATTGTTGGGGAAGACATCGACTTGCTCATATTACAGACCGAAACAATACCTAGGGTAGAGAAGGTCTACATCCGAATACCTAGGAGGGCTAATTTGCCTGATATCTTCTAAGAATCTTCATCTTATGACTTTAGTCCACCAAAGAACGTTCTTCTCCTTCATGCTATAAGTGGATGTGAAACCACTTCAAATATCTTTAGTTTTAGAAAAACCAAGTTCTGCCAAATTTTTCAAAAAAAAAAAACCACTTTAACTTGAGGCCGCAGAGAAGTTCAGAGATCCAAATGCCAGGGTTCAGGAAATTACAGAGGCAGGAGAACGTATTTTGGTCTCTGTATATGGTGGGGACCATGGTCAATATCGCTTAGTTTGTTACACTATTACAAGTTTATAAGCAGTTCAACCAAAATGCATTTATCCAAGCTGCCGCCTACAACAAACGCTGCACATTTTCATTTCCTCAGGACTTACCACCAGGCCATGGCGTGGATGGGAGTAAAAAAAATCCTCTGGATTTTTGCTTGACGAAAGGGTTAAAAGGCTTGCAACCCATTAAAACCATACTCAGGATGCTGCACCCAACAAAATGTTGAAAACGGTATCATGTATAAATGTGTGACTGGCTTGTGACTGGAGCTTATGGCTGCAGAAAAGCTGGCTTAAAATACTCTACCTTGTGCAAATTTTGTTGTGGTCTTTCTTGCAAAAACCGGCCTGAAGCCATTTTAAATGAAGATGACAAAGACGAAGATCCTACAATTTCGATGCAGAATGCTGAAGATTAGAGCGACGGAACCTCCCCCCTTATTCCACACCCTTCTACTCAACATCCTATTATTATATCCCCTTCTACTCCACTCCCTTCTACACACTCCTATACTACTCTACTCATACGTAGTGCACCCGATCATAGTCCACCTCCTTCTAAGAGCACGAGAGTGTAAATATTTTACCCTTAGTATTTGATAAGCTCATTTAACTTAACTTTTTCTCAATAATGACATGTTGTCAATACCACTTATGTAATCTTGAGATTTGTTTTAACTTTTCATTATTTATAAAAAATATAAAGAAAATTATTTAATTTATTTAATTATTCAATAAAAAAAAATAATTAATTAATTAATTATTAATTTCAAAATCTGTGGATATCTTAATTTTGTTGATGAATCTTCCCTGGGCGTTTTATATTTTCCACTCAAGTAAAGAGCTCTAAGACTTAAGCTCTACAGATACGTAGTGAACACATTTTTCAAAAGCTATGTATATATCTATTTCTTATAATTGTGGCTGTTGGATAAAAGTTGATAAAGAAATTGGGATAATTTTATACTAATATTAATTTTTGAATGATTTTGCCCCCCTCCCCCTTATTGTCATCCTGAGTACGGCCTTGACGGGGGTGCATGAAACGGACTACAGGAAGGGATGCAAGGACTGGCATGCACGTGCTTGGGTCTCTGGCTTATCTGAAAGTTAGTTTAAAATCGCAGCAACCAAACAGACATTCAGAAAAAAAATGAGTTAGTGAGAATATTTTAACAAAACACTATCTACATCCTCACCCGATTGTGTTGGTCACAAAACACAGATTCTGGCATGTAATCGGTAGCCAATAAAATTATCTACAAGATTGATTAAAAAAAAATTGCTCTAAACTCGACGGTTAAGGAGTTATTGCACTTTAAACATGGAAGAAACTAAAAATCTTACAAAATACGAAATTTTAGCCTTTTTTGGAAGCTTCATAGCGCCATTCGTAGTGGTTGTATAAAAATACTTCTCCCAGCATATTTTTAGGAAATCTTGTAAACTACAAATTTGCATATTTATTTTTTCCATAAAATACACTGACAAAAAGTTATAGGCAAAAAACTGACAGAAGTGCCGATTTTTTGTGGTTTTTCCAGTGTTTTGAAGGGGGCTAAGGGGGCGTGGTTTTGGAAATTTGGAATTTTCATCTACCAACCATACCAAATAACATATCAAAAATTTAGAACTACCCGACCTTTTGTAGGGTAACCCCCCTTTTTTGTCTCTATTTACTGGACTAATATAGAATGGTGTTTAATAGTAGCTTTTCCATTTAAAACAGCCAATTTCGGAATCAGATTTAATTTTTTTTTAATTGTTATTTTATTACATTATACGGGTATTTGAAACTTAAATTTATTTTAAAGATTTAATACCCTCGCCAACTGGAAACCCTATATATAGATATATGTATATGTCACCTATATTGATCTGCAAAATATTTACAAACAAATTAAAAGATGAAAGTCTTCTTTTGGAACTTTTAGAAGCGAAACAAATTTCATAGCCCTTATTAAAACCGAACCGAAACGAAAATCACAAAAGATATTTTTTTTCTTTGACGAAAAATTTAAATTAAACAAGTAATTTTACGAATTCCGGTTCCCAAACGAATTTACATTTCAAGATCAAATCATGAACTTCTCACCACAACGGCCTTCAAAAGATTATCTAGGTCATGATTTATTCCGCTTAATTCAGAGGAACCAAGTAAGCAAGTGGCAAGTGCATTGATCTTTCTGCCAGTCTGTTTCGGATACCTACGTACCTACATTGTAGTAGCAAGCAAGAATTCGTAACAGATGCACTTGTTTGGTTGGGCTTGGTAATTCCATATTAAACTGAAACATTCGTTGCTTAAATGACTAATGGATAGTACCCACCAAAAGGAATAGTCGTTTGGCTAGTTAAGTAGACTTCTTAAGAATAAAATAGAAGTAAGTATCCCACTTGCTCATAACCAAACGTACGTACCTACCTGTTAAACGTTGATTATTTAAGATACACTTGCGGACAAAATAAGAAGAACGGAAGAAAAAAATGAAGATTTTGAGTTCATAAGAAAATGCAAAATGACATAAAGCGCTCCAGCCTTGAAAAAATGCTTATCAATGGAAGCTGATTCGCCCTAAACTTGCTCAAGCAAAATAGCTACCAAGTTCAACTTCAAGGCGTTCACCATTTGGAAACAAAGAATATTCTCATTAGGGTGAATTAAGGTTTCTCAAAAGTGTTTTTAGCGGTGACCCTACATCCCTGGACAAATTCAAATATAAGGTTTGTTCGATGACCATACACAGGCGGTGGAGGTTATCTCTGTGCTCTGATTCATTTAATTTTTTCAGAATAATCAATTTATCATAAATCAAATATCATAATAAAAAATCCTACAAAAAATATTATAGAAATGGAGTTTTTTTTAGTGGGCCGATCGAAAGGGGGAGGGGGCTAAAGAATCGGACGCACCACGTAAATGATGGGCATGGGAGTCAGATATCGGATTTCGGAAATAGCCACTTCGCCAAAACAAAATTTTCAAAACTTTGAAATTAAACTTACATTTAAGTACGTATAGGTACCTAACTGGAAGAATTTTTAAACTTGGCATTAAGGTTCATAATTAGTTACCTAGTAGGATACATTTAAAATTGTGTCAATGTCAATGTCAGTGGTGCTTTCGTTTTCTCCATCTTGTTTGTTGTTATGTCAAAACAAATGTTGAAGTGTGTCATATTAGATATTGTTAGTGTTGTTACAGTTGCATTTATCGTGAACTGAGTGTTAGGATCAAGCAATTAAAAAGAAAATAATCACTGATTTTGATGAAATGTGGCTTAAATGGGGGGCAGTAGGAACACCGAACAAACCTGTTATTTAATAGCACCCAAAATCAAGCTACTTCGCGCACTATAGGCATAACCGAGAAAACTTGAATTGATTTTGTAGGTACGTCGAATTTTTGTCAGCAGTGTACAATGTACATATACCTCTAATCACTGTCGAGATTGAAGACAGTGCAATGCCTTAACGGTAGGTTCTTGTAAAGTTTTGGCGGCAAAAGAAAAGGAATTCATTATATCACCTTGTATCAGGTTTTAAAACAATTCGCCAAAATATGAGAAGCATTATGCAATCCATGCATATTCGTGGATCTATTTTTAGAATAACATATATTTAATTGATTTTAATTGTGATATAATGCTTTTGGTTATGTCTTACAAATATGGATATAAATTTCCCGTGCAGCAGATATCCAGCTGGTACGAATAACCGAATAACTGTGATTGTTTACTTCTTGTCATTTGAATACAAATTGAACAAATAATTATTTTATTGCATAATTTTCATTTGATTATATCTAATGGAAAGTCATTAATCTTCGAAATTGCTTCAATAGTGACATTACGAAATACATGGTGGCCGCAAGATGGTAGATGGCTCTGAAAGAATTGCAAATCTATTTATAGAATGGAACTCGTTACCTACAGTTGTTGCTTGTAATTTAATCAATCAACCTGCCCTCGAACATACTGCATGTATGTACCTATATATGCAGTAGGTTGACTTTGGCCGCCAGAGGTTTTATCAATAAATTTGTGAAAGAGTGACGCAACAGCTTTATCCGCCAGGGTTATGCTGTCAACAATTCTTGTGCTTGTTAGAACTGTCAAAATAGAGATGACTTTCATTTTTCGTACGAATTTAAGCAGTTAAATGAACATATTATATGAGACATTTCTAGAAGTTAAGATAGTACACTGATTGTAAAACGGGTTGAGGGAAGTATTGTTGACACAGTTGGGCGTTGTAGAGAAAGTCTATCGAAGTCAAATAAATGAGTAACAAGTGACGGAAATCACGAAAAGTGCTCATGAAGATAAAAAAAAACGGGCATAAATTACAGCCTATTTTCATCATTTTTGACATCGTCTAATTTATGAAATATGGATTTTGAAAAAAGATTTTTGACAAGTTATTGCCAGAAATGTTGACAAGAAGTCAATCTGACATTCCACAACATTAAAGTGAACTCCAGTTTTTGCGGTCGCATCGGTTAGTTGATGCGGGTGTTAATGAGAGATAAATGGGCCTGCACTAGAGATGACTTCTTGGCCACGAAAACGTGACATTTCTGGTTAATTTCAGTAAAACAACAATAATTAAAATATAAGTATGGAACATATGCCCAGAATACGAAAACCTCACAAAATCACTTTCAAAAATATTTGTGTGATTAATTGGAGCGGAAAATTCTTATACTGCAATGGATTCTCCAACTGCATAAATGATGCAAAATGTTACCTAAATGAGATTTTCTGTCGCTTTATTTCATTCAAGGTCTACGAGTAATTCTCTAGTAGTACCCCGGCGTAGTGGTTAGTGTGTCGGACTGCTACGCCGAAGGTTCAAGGTTCGATCCCTGACGTTGCCACCTTAAGTTTTTTTTTCCGGGGACTGCCTCTTGCAAAGAAGTGACAAATCCTCCAAGAGTAATTAATGTCATGGAAAGTGCTTCTCTGTTAGCCGTTCGGATTCGGCGGTAAATTGTAGGTCCCTTCCATTCCTGCAGAATATCAATGCACACACAGGAATGGTTGAGAGTGTAAGTCACAGGCTCCGGCCCCACTTGGAGCTGTTGTACCAACAATTTATTTTTTTCTAATTCTCCAGTAACTTCATGATACCATATATTTATTTTCCTTACTTCGTTCAAAACATCTTTTCGATTCTTGTAACCAAGCTTAAGCTACGTACAGACGATTGTAAGATCTGTCAGTGAAAAATTGTCCCAAAAGTCTTACAACTGTGTGAACTTACAATTAATTGTCAGAAAATTGTAAGATATTTGCTATTGTCAGCTCATTGGCAGGTCAGGCCATTGTCAGAGGGTTGGTAGACCTGACAATATTGTAAGACCTGACAATCGTCAGTGAATACATAGCTTAACTGTAGGTATAATTTAAACGTTGTTTATCCTTCAGCATACTACTCTCCCTTTGTTTCTAGAGTATGTTCTCTATGCCGGTGTCTTAGTTCTTGATTAAAGACAAGTATTTTGAAGCTTCATGCACAATAATACAATGAATCAACATATTTTATTCATCTTATCAATCATCAATCCCGAAATAAATATCAACTTTAGTTTATTTTTGTGATTCATCCGAAAAGAAGCTTAACCAGCGATTTCGATGTTTATCTTCCACGAGCCACTCAATTATTTATGTAAAGATAAGAAAACATTTTAATTGTTTCTTTATAACTTAAACAATCATTTTCATACACAAGATGATTGACCTTCGAAGAAAATTTAATCTTCGGTGCTTACCATACCTGATGACACGTACAAGCACCTGGTTAACCATGTCCATCCGTACGGTGCCGCGTACCGGGCTATGGCGAGCTAACTCAATCCCTTCGAGAAAAACATTATTTTTTTACTTACATCCGTAGCTAACTTAACTTTGCGTCGCATTGTGGTGAGTAGATACATATAATATGTATATAGAGATATACCTTAATGTGTATATGAAAACGCAAAAGTTATTACCCATAAGCCATAACTCTTGACAAGTACCGCACTTGTTCATCGATCGTCGTCAGCGTCTTGTCTTATTGTGGATTTTGTGATTGTGGCGGACGCGAATACCGCATAGATCTTACTCAAGACTCAAGAGAAAGATGTGATCTGCATAATTCAAAGCATTATTAATTTAACTGACAAAGTGTACATATCTACTCCCGAGGAATCACAGATACTTAATATTTTCCATCTCGATCGTTAAGAACCAATACAGATGTAAACACCAGTCTAACCGCAGCGACTAATGTTACCGATTTTGTTAACGATCACCACAACTCGACGACTCGACGAGATACTATAAAACAGAAAATCATGGAACCAGGAGAACAATTCTTTCATTAACAGTCTAAGTGTCCACTTCGGCAGCGAGGAACGCACTTGCAGATAACGAAATAGTATATACTGAAATGCAGATCACTTTAGTTATTCTAGTCATAATGACATTGCTGATCAGTGTCTCAGAATCTATATTCTTCCCATACCGACGTGGTCGAAGTCCCGGTGGTGTAGGAAGACCGCGTTCTGGAAGAACTTACGCAGACATAGCGAGAGTCGTGAATCCCCAGCCATATGGTGCACCTGGAATCGGCCCATTTCCAGGACAGCCGTTCTGGTCTTATGGATAGACTATAATGTACTATCAAACGTTTGTTTATCTTTTAAGTTACCAAATAACGGTTAAACAGTATTACGAAAATAGTTTAAGAAAAAAAAATAAAGTGCAAATAACAATTTGTGTTAAGTTAGTGTTAAAACTGGTTTGCATTTGTTATTATTAAATTTATATGTGTGTTAAAAGGGAAAGGGAAAATATTACATACATTAATATAACGGTTGCGGTTGCGTTACTTTGGTAACACCGCGACTACGATCGCAACTTGTTTCCGCTCAAAATTTGAGTTATTACATGATTTATTTGCGTGACAGTACAGTATGTTAAATTGGAGTGATCGTGTATGGATTTCGGAGCACGTTTAAATCATTATAAAATGGTCCATTGACGGGGTCAAAATGTTTAAATATGAATTAGCTTCGACTCATCATTTCTGACGTGAGGTGAATTTTATTATGAATAGGCCATAACAGACACAAAAACTCAAGAAAGGTGTAACGAACTCATTTATATTCAACTCACTTACCATAAATTGTGTACTAGGAGTGTGTGGTTTTGTCTGATTGTCTTGTCATGAAATGCATAATAGAAGGTGTTTTTATATTTCGTTTTGTGGAATTCGGAAATAGCTACTTCAGGTGGTTTTTTCACGAATTGGTTGCATTCCTTTTTGTTTTAAGGTAATCTACCAAACGGCAATTTCATTCAATTTGACTATCGTATAAGTATCTATTAGGGAACAACGATGCTTGGGTATTTTCAGTTTAACAGAATTCGTTATTTTAAATGATGAGTCGTGCGTGAATCTTTTAACATATTGTATCCGATTGACTTTTTCAAGGTATGTATATTGAAACGAGATTCTATTTTTGTTTTCTTATAAATAAGCTAGTTGTTGCTTTTCTTGTTCCACGTTATCTAATGTTAACATCAATGCTGGAACTTTCCTTGCCTTTCACATGCCCTATCCAACTATTATGTAGTATTGATCGAGTGATGTCTTTTTTCACATGGTTTAAAAACCTCCTTAACCTTAGTAGTTTCAAACTTCTTGCTTTTTTTTTGCAAGATGGCTTCTTCGAAACCATTTTTACCTTATTTGCGAATATAATAGAGCTGTCATGATGGCTGCATACAAGCATCCTTACGTCAAATATAGGTAATTCATTTTTTTTTTGTAATTCCGAATAGCTGTCGGGAACTACTAAGTAGTACATACGAAAAGAGCAAAAAACCAAAAGTTTTTGATTTTTAAGCTGCGTTGCTTTTTGATGTGAGAAATATGTATGGTTAATAATGGTCTAGATTGTGAAGCCGGTTAAGCATTACAGCAATGACAAGGAAGAAACTCTACATTTTTTTTAAAACCGCTGCACAGATTTTTATAATTTTATTCTAATAAATTAAAATGTATTGAAGGAATAAAATGGCGTCCTTTTTTCAGCTCAAATCAGTTTAAGTGTTTATTTAAAAATTTCGAAAAAATTATTTTTTTCAAAATCTAAATCAACAAGAACATATTGTCACACATAGAGTGAGTTTTGATTGAGCCACTCAGCCGTGCACTTTGATTAATGTAAAACTTCCTTTTTTATAAGAGCCGAACGAGCACGTTTTTAAATTTGCAGAAGCGAATTAAGGTGGCTTTACATGGAGCTGTAAATGCAGGCGAAAACGCAACAACAACATTCATAGTGCAGACGATGATGAAGATGAACATGTTCGTCTTCACTATAATTTTCAAGCTGCATCCATAATTTTCCTATAATTTGCATCCATGAAGACGTCTGCATTTTGGCCTTCCCTCTCTATCACACAAGTATGATTTATTGATTTTGCATCCTCTTTTTTTGGAGATCAGGGCTTGCAGCTCCATGTAAAGGCACCTTTTACCTTGACGCCACACATGCCAGCTACTGGCAAGCAAGTAACTACATGTATTAATTGTCAGATACCTTTATGTGTTCCAGTTGGCTGGAAGTTTGTTTGTGTAAGTTGAAAATGTGAGTGTATTGCAACAACTGTCTTTTGAGTTAGCAATTGTGTGAGAGTCCAGCTAGGAGGAGAAAAGTCTTCGTATTTCCGAAAATATCTTACACATATTTAACTTGTTAATAAATTCAACATCATGCTGTTCTATAAAAATTAATATTTTTATTTTTAAGAAATATCAGAAATTAGCAAATAATGTAAAATAAAGATATTACTCTTAGAAATTTCAAAGTCAGAACAAATAAAATAAATCAGGGGTGGAATCGGCTAAGGTGATTTGTGATAAGTGATAGTCACAATCAACAAATTTGGTCTGGCTAGATGATTGTCACATGTGACAATCACATTTTTGTGACTTTTTCTTGTGACACCTAAATAGCTGTCACAAGAAAAAGTCACAAAAATGTGATTGTCACATGTGATAATCACCTTAGCCAGATGAAATTTGTTGATTGTGACTATCACTTATCACAAATCACCTTAGCCGATTCCACCCCAGGTCAATTTTAAAATAAAAGTTCATACGTATAGCTATGTACATAATATTATAAATTGAAGATTAAAAACTGGCAAAATCGATCTTCACACTTTTTAATTTGAAAGGAAAGTTCTTTACGCATAATAATCGTGATCATGTTTTGATTACAATTATTTATAGTTTTGTTGAGTTTCCTAAAACAGGTCGATGGCGTCACACACTCAAGAGATACATTAACCCATTTATGGCTAACGAAAGTGAAGCTTTTTGAATATAAAACCATGGCATATTTTATATGTATGTATGTACCTGTTATTATATTTATTTGTCGTTAATTTTTTTTATGGACTGAATATCATTACCAAGTCTCGGGCGTATCACCTAGTTTTAAGTTAAGTAAGGCTTTGTGTTAGTAATTTTTTTATGTCACAAATTAAAGTGGATTAAATGTGGCTTTATTTTGGCTATAAAGAAAACATTCTGATTGAATTTTACATTTAAAATTCTAAGATAGTTAGCAAATGAAATACAGCCAGCGATTTTATCAAAACAAGACATTATACAAATAACAAATAAAACTCAAAACCTTGATAGTCCAGGAAAAATAGACAAAAAAATGCCAAAGAAAGGAAAAAATTAGATCCTGGCTGAAAATTGGCACGATCATTGGTAATGGGGCTCTTAATATAATGAGAGAGTTCCTCACCGATCCGATGACCGCTACGTAAGTTATTCAAGGTCAAAGGTCATGAAAATGGGTTTTTTCAAATTTACTCAAAAACGGTTAGTTTTAGAGAAAAAATTTGTTCTACAAACATGTTGCTGAAGCAATTTCCAACAAAAATGGTTATCATAATTTTGTCCCTAGCGTGTACCGTTAAAAAGTTATAGCACTTTAAAGAATCGTAAGTATCGCCCTATTTCGCATTTTCTCCCACATTACTGATAATTACTTAAAACCAGTTTGTTTTAGAGACAAATTTTGTAGTACAAACTTGTAGATGAAGAACGGTTCTAGTATCTTGTTCGTAGCATGTACCGTTAAAAAGTTAGAGCAATTTAAAGAACCGTAAGTATCGCTTTTGCACTTTCTTCCACACCACCTCAGAGGTAGAGTGACAGGCGCGTTTTTTTTATGTGGTATCCCCCGTAGGCCTATTCCACTGTGTTTAGCAAACAAAATTTAGTTTAAATTATGAATTAACATCTGGCATAGGCATGTTAAGTAATGATTCGTCATTATCGTCCTCTGCATATGGATCAATTTGGACTGAGTTTGTACACGACTTTCCATGACATTGACCACAAACTAAAGAACAACTTAATCCCGCTTTTCGACAACCACAATTAGAACCGCAACCCTTACTACAATTACAAAATATTGTTGTAAGAAGTTCATTAGGTGCTGATTGAAGCAGAGTGGTTATAGGCTCCAAAACATTATTTCGTTATGCCCATCCCCAGCTTTCCGGATTAATATTATCTCTTCCCAACCAAGCTTGAACTTGATAGTACACTCTAAAAAGGTGTTGTTGAGCAGCAGCAGATGTTGGAGGAAGGGAAGATAATTGTACAGCCTTATTGAGCCTAGTCAGTCGGACAAATGTAGAATATCTTAATGCATCGTCATTATCTTCTTTTGAATGTGCTTTGTAAGATGCTAGAAGTAGACGTATACCATTTTCAAAAATAATATTTGGAGGACAATCGGCTCTGGCAAACACTTCGGCACATTTTATCAGATCGTCACTATTTTCGAAAAGCTTGAAAATTTTTAATTTGCCTTTGTTGTAGAGAGCAGAAGTTGGATCACAACCGGTAAATGCGTGCAAAAATAAGATGTGGGCTTGACATTTTGGGTAAGCGGCTAAACTGTGAGTACAGTATAATTTATTTTCCATTTTAACTTTACCTGGTTTTCGAAAATAGATCTTTTTGTCTTGAGGAGCGCGTGCTATCAGTATTGCTAGTAGGTCGACATCCTCCCCTACAACAATACTCGTGCGTTTCTCAGCTTTCTCTATGGCTGTTTCGATTATTAAAACATCTGCATCATTTTTGGCTTGCCTCACTAAGATGTTTACAGCCTTAAACTTCTCAGAAAACATAGCATTGAATCGACTTTTGTTGTTTGCATTAGCAAGAAATTGTTGTTGGGAAGTTGGGACTTTCATTGATGCATCGAACAAAATGTCAGCTGATGACGAACCTGAAGCACACCGACGACGCTGCTCTGAAGCTTTTATATTGTTACCTTGATCTTTATAACCATCGAAAACAATGGTGACATCTTTGCCAAAATGTTTTTGTACATAGTAAATGTAGCTATCAAAAATTGCATGAAATGTGTTCTCTCGATTCCATAAAACACGGTGCAGTAAAAATCCTCCATCGATGATGTATGTTACATTATTATAATCGATGTTATCTTCAACTGGCTCTAACAATTCATAAAGGGAAGATTTTTTATTTTTTCGCATACCAACCTCATCAAAAAGTGACAATGGATAAGGAGCCAACTCGTATGTTAAAAATGTCTGCAGTTGGTCTTCAAATTGTTTAGTTATGCTTATTCGTTGAAAAAGTAACAGAGGATCAATTGCAACTTTTTCACCATGCACTTTTATCGAACTGTTGACAGTTAAAAGGGAAGCTACTCTGTTTGATCTTTTCAATTTAATATTACCAACTGTTAGGTTTTTCATACTCTCCATAGAAATAAGACCAATTTCATAAGTTATGTAACAGTTGATACTGTCATCACCGATGATTCCATTCGATATAGACATTATGTGAGAAATTATTATGTTTAGGGAAAGGGTCATGACATGAAAACCATATGAAATTATGCTGCATTTTCGGGTGTAGTTTTTACGACACTGACGATGGACTATAACAGAGGTTCTGTCTTTCAAAAAATCTACTTTGTTATCACCTCTTTCAATACTCGACTCAATTAACGTTTTGATTCACGGTCAACAGTTAAAATTTCACCTTCAGACAACGAATCACTACAAATAAAACAATTTTCATCCATTTTACCTGTTTTTTTTTTTATATTTCCGAATAAAGTTTTAAATAATGCTAAAAAGAACACGTGCGTGCATTAGCAAAAGATTATTTAAACTGATTACCAAAAAATACCGGTTTTGGGTTCAATTTTCTCATCAAATTTTGTGATTGGTTACAAATATTTGGGCCCCAAAAATTAAAATTAAATTAATTTTATGGTCCGTGTATTCATTAAAATACTATAACTTTTTAACGGTACATGCTACGAACAAGATACTAGAACCGTTTTTGTGAAAAAATTCTTCATCTACAAGTTTGTACTACAAAATTTTTCTCTAAAACAAACTGGTTTTAAGTAATTATCAGTAATGTGGGAGAAAGTGCGAAATAGGGCGATACTTACGATTCTTTAAAGTGCTATAACTTTTTAACGGTACACGCTAGGGACAAAATTATGATAACCATTTTTGTTGGAAATTGCTTCAGCAACATGTTTGTAGAACAATTTTTTTCTCTAAAACTAACCGTTTTTGAGTAAATTTGAAAAAAACCCATTTTCATGACCTTTGACCTTGAATAACTTACGTAGCGGTCATCGGATCGGTGAGGAACTCTCTCATTATATTAAGAGCCCCATTACCAATGATCGTGCCAATTTTCAGCCGGGATCTAATTTTTTCCTTGCAAAAAGCTATTTTTCCTGGACTATGACCACTTATCTGCCTTCCTGGATCAACGGATTCCATTCCACTGCATCACATTATTACCAATAACAATAAGACGTGGGACGTGATTGGTGAGACATCGCAAATGAGTAGTTCTGAGTTAAGTGATATCTAACAACTCAAATTTACAAGCAATTACTCTTAACTTTTTGTTTTAATCCCAAATCTTCTCAATGAATTATTATCATTAAATCAAGCTGACGTCCACAGCATATTTCTCGTTTAGCCGATTCTGGGTGGTCACCAACGAAATATAAATTCTTATTATAATCAGTGTTTCAGTGTGAGTTTCGTCGTGAGTAAATCCACCTTAAAAATATATGAATATATTTATACACAAACAGTTCAACGAAGAGCAAAGCTCTAATGGCTTCTTTGCTATATAAACTATAGTATACCTACTATAAAAAGGAAGTTAATGCTTTTATGTTGTTTATAATAGTGCTTGACTATTTGCTTGAACATAAGGTATGTAAGGGTGCAAAAGTGTGAGGTATTGATATAAGGCTACTGTACTCATTTTTAATTTTACATACTTGGCTCAACTATAGAGCATGGTGCTCCTAGACTTTGCTTAATATGCCTCTCCAGCCGACTCCAAAATCGATCTCCCTCCACCAGGTCGCTTCATCGAAGGTGCGAGGTCTACCTTGGCCCAGAAATCTTAGTCGTTGAATTCGAACTTTTCTGGCAAGGGGCAAGGCTTATGTCACTGTAAAGCACGTATAGTTCGTCGTTGTATCTTCTTCGACAGACGTTGTTTTCTCGGTTTACAAAGACAACGAAACATTTGTTCGTGTCTGTGAATACGTGTACCTACATCTCTGAGTGTCTTGTGATGGCTACCATCCCTGTGTATATATAATATTTTTTCCTGGCTGTGAATACGTGTACATCTCTGTCAGTGCATTTTGTTATGGCAACCATCCCTGCATATGCCATTTTTTTTAATGGTGTGTTTGCTAAATGGGTTTAAAAAGCAAGGGAGAGCGTCACACTCTCAAAATAAATGGCATATCAGCTGATTTTCAGCTTGTAGGCAAAAAGAGAGACCATACAGTGAGTTGGCGGTCTGTATCATATTGGTCCGTGGACCATACAGTGATTTGGTAGTCTGTATCTTATTGGTCCGTGGACAGGACCATAAATCGAACGCATACTTTCTCTCGAATACTGCAAGTGACTTTGTATCCGATTGGGCATTGTATATAGAACCTATAGGTATAGTACTTACCATCACTTGGTTGTTTTGATGGTTAGCCACGGAAGGCAAAACCAGGCATTAACTCGTTTCAGATTTTGGGTGAAGAATGATAGGATAGATGGTACGCCTCAGCTGCCTTCTTAGCGGCAAAACAAGGCAATACAAAAAACTCCCAAGTGATATAGTACTATTTATGGTTCGATGTATACACAATGGATTGGGAGAGGGTGTCTATGCTTCTGCACCATAAAGCAGGACCGGGATGATAAGTGTTCTATACAGCTTGGTTCTTCTCAAAATGCTTATTCAGCATAAAGAAACAGCGGACAGCAAGACATTCTACTTTTGATTTCAGCTCTGATGCTTTTGCCTGTGCTTACAGCAATTTGTACAGGTACACAAATTCACTGACTACCTGGATGTAACACCTATCAGAGCAGTGGTCACGTTCTAACCAAGTTAGTAATGAGATTGCATATTATACTTCGTCTTGTCCTCTTTTATTTTCAGTTCTATTCTGGTGCCCGCTGACTCCATAGTAGTGAATGCAAATTTACATACGCAAATTTCATACACACATTAATTTGAAAATTTGAATGGAAAAATGTTTCCTACTACCGCATTTAGCAAAATGCTTTTGTTTAAAACGGTATTAAGATAATTTGGAGTAAATTGCAGTAACACTCTCCTTCTCATTCCCCAAGGCATTGCATATTATATATAAACTATAGTATTCCCACTTGAGGTGTGCCATCTATCGACGAAAAACTGAGCTCTAGAATACCATGGGAAGCAACAACAACAATTTTTGTTACGTTCCACCATTTTAATTGTTATTGTTGCTTCCCATGGTATTCTAGAGCTTAGTTTTTTTTGTCGATAGATGCCGCACCTTAAGTGGTAGTACTATAGTTTATATACAATGCCCAGCCCAAGGTATGCCTATGAAAATAAATTTGTACTGTAGGGAAATCTGGACTTCGTGGGCTTGGTTCATTGAGCCTGTGCCATCTGCTTGGGCCGGTGTAAGCACAGTTTAAATACCACCAAAGGCGCCATTTTTGCTATATAAACTATAGTAGAGGTACTATGAATAGGAAGTAATTTCTGTTGCAATCAGTGGATACTAAATGCCGCTGCTATCTGCAGATTACGATGTTTCGAGGCACTAGATGGCGACACATGCAAACACAAGCTCCAGACTACTATAGATTTTATATACCGTGGTCGCCATTGTATATAATGTACAATGTATAGAACGCTTAAGCTAACGTTCGACTGTGTTGCCCTCTAGTGCCTTAAAAATACTTTTCAAATAAGTAGTATACAACACAATCAGGAGATAGCTGCGGCGCTTACTATCCACTGGTTGCAAAAGTTGTTAATTCATAAATACAATCATATGAGTACCGCAATGAGTTTGTATAGACTTTAATGTGGTGGATTGGTACTATTTTACTTCCATCAGCCCGCAAACCTATTGTATATAATAAATCTATAGTACTCTGGAGATGCCGATTGGCTGTATCGCCTAGTGCCTCAAAACATCGTAACGAATAGCTTCATACAATGCAATCTGATTGTTGACAGTTAATACTTCCTATTCATATTTTATATTCATAATACTATAGCTTATATAGAAAAGGTATTGTAATAAAAATTTTAAAGATTTATTGAAAATAATAGATTGGTATACAAAAATAGTTGCTCTTCCTTGCCACCAGTTATCTCATGTTTACTTTTCTTATTGTCTTTGAACGCGTTCATTATTGAATTGATAAACACACAGCCTTAAGTTGTCAAGTACATGACAATGACATGACTTTTCATTTTTTAGAAATAGAAACCGGGATATCTTTTCGAAAAATTCACTTGAAGTAGAAAGTAACAATTTGTTTAAAACAAAACAAATCACTTAAAACACTTAAAATGTCCTGTTTACTAACACATTTCGGAGAAATAAACTATCCATCATCCAGAGCCTTTTGGGGTGATTTTGATGATGAAGCAGACTGCTGCGAGCCTAAAACAAAGTATGTATCATATTCATTGAAATTGTACAATATATAGTTATTTTGTTCTATATCCAGATTGGAATGGGACCCATCTTTAAACTCGGAACCTATGCCTGTTGATGTTCTCCTTCTTATCGAAGGTCTTAATATTTCAGAATTTGGGAAACAAGTCCTATTAACAGATTCCCATGAGTTGTGTAGCTTGAAAAACAAAACCATCACCTTACACAAAATAAATAACAAAAGCAGGATTATAGGATTGTTAGAAGAAAACCTCGTAAACAGCGGAGAAGTTGCAAACTTATTGTTGCCCTTTTGCAATGTGGCCAAGAACGTTATCACTTTAACTATTCAGCCAAAAGTAGAATACAAAAGCGAGGAAATAGAGGCTGTTAAAGATGAAATTACATTCCTCAGAGGTATCAATTCTGCATTGAAGACAATTAAAGAATTGGAAGCACCCAATTATATTGTTGGTGCTGCAGCTGGAAGTAATTATCGCACAAGAATTTAAATAATATATACAAAATTAATGATTTGCTTTAGTCTCTTCGTTCAGGGAAATCAAAAACTTGCCTGTTAGTTCGTACATTGCTTACACGGACAAATCGGAACTGGACACACTGTCTGCTGCTCCAATATTGAAGCTCTTACGAGAAACTGGAATTGAATGCCTGGCAAATTATTTGCCAAAACAACGCGACAGCTCTCATTTGTACATGTAGTCTTTAAGAATTCTGTTGGTGGGGATTTTGGGGTGGTTAATTAAACGTTTGGTAATTAGAAAACGGTGGTAATTTAATTTATGCGCAAATCTCGACGCAAGAATGTTCTTTGTCCAATGACCTATTTTATTTCATACGAATGTTGCACCAACTTTAAATAAATTTCAACTCGACGCAAAAGAATATAAGGGAAGAGAAAGGTTCGAGGTGGCCGTTGGAGGACGTTTGACTCCTTTTACTTACATGAGAGCAGAAGACAACGAAGCTCCAGTGCGCTAAGCATAATCTGAAAGTTAAGATAAACATGGTAATTAGTTGGGTCAAAAATCTTGCAGCCCAGGATACATTACGCCGGTTAGAAACGTTTTGAGTTTTTACGCGCAGAAAAATCGCACCAATCGGTCTGGTTCAAGGTGATGGAGGGAGCATGGTGCTCCCGATTTTCTATTAGAACCCGTATCTAGCATTCTTTCCCCAATTTCGCACTTCAAGTAGTCGGTGATTTTCCTCTCACTGGTTGCTTCATCGAAGATGAGCGTTGATATTCATTACCTTATCTTTTAGACAAATCCAGCAACAACCAAAGTTCTTTTTTGTCTCATTAATGCAGTTTCAATGAATCTCAACGTTTTCTTTGCCTTACAATAATTGCATGATACAGAATTTATTAATTGACACATTTATTATAATTTTTTTTAAATTAATTTGACTATTGTGAATGGTTTCAATAGACTTACAATTTGTAAGCTTTTTTTTTATAACAAAGCTTTTTATTTGAGACAACAACCAATTATTTTGTTGGTGGGTGTACTTACTTCATACAAGCTCATTCAACCGGAAGTGCAAATTTTTTGACTAAAGATTAAATTTTTTGTCTTTTTTTTTTATAAATAAAAAAAAACATTATTTTACATATATGTGGCTTTATTTATTTATGTTTTTACGCCTACAAATTCATGAGCTTAACACAACTTATTGTGGGTTGCGAGCCATGTTCTCAACAGCGGAAACCAATTGCATAATTTGTCCGGTAACGCGTCCCAAACAAGCTCTCTCTCTGTCATCGATCAAAACCTTGCACTGGTTGAATTTGTCTTCAGCAAGTTGGGTGATTTTCCTACGAACCTCGGGTTTGTCTGCAAGAGCCTTGGAAGTGCTAAGACGAGCCTTGATCTTGGCATCGAATGCAGCTGAATCTGGGTAGGTTGCCCAGTATCCTAGAGATGAATCGTCGTTGTCATTGCTGTTTGGAGCACGTGCACGTTGTCCTGGGCGACCTTGTCTTTGGAAAATAGCTCCAAGATTCTCGGCAGTAAGTCCGTTAACATCTGTGTTACGTCCGTTGAACGAGTTTCCGTTGCGGGATGATGATTCCCATTCGTTGGAGCCTTCGTTTGTTGGGTTGTTGTTGTTGATCTTGAAAGGATAATACAAAATAAATAGTTAAAAGATACGTTTCTAATCAATTCTGTAAGCCTTATTACCTCGTAAGCGAGAGCGCTGGCAAGGACCAAGCTTAAGACAATAAGGAACTTCATGATTAAATAATTGTTAGCTTAGTATGCTTCAATTAGAGACTTCAACTAAAGAATGAATTGATTTGATTTAATTCTTCTATTTATATTGGAACTATAAGCTTGGTTTATGTCTAGCTTTGTTGTTCCAAAGAATAATTGATTGGTTATAATTTCGTATTGGAAATGCGATAAGGCATTGTGATTGACGTTGCGAACTAGCATTTGATAAGGCACAGTATTCAACTGATGAGTCTGCAATGTGGAAGTTGCATTTTTCATTCGATATACCTGATCAATCACGTCTTAACCATTACCGATTGGGTTTTTAGATTCCAAATTTTAAATTAAGGTATTTATAAGATGGGCTGTGGTATAGCCCACTTAATATTTTATAGCCTTGCCATAGCTGGATTTGATGCATCTATTATCTTCCACATAACCCAAACTTCGCCTAGACATTTAGGTAACTTAACCACTTAATTTCACTACAAATAATCGAAGACTCTATTCATACATTGGTTGAAATTCTTGCTCACGATTTTGAGAAGCAAAATTTATTTTGACGCTCCCATAAAAATCGTTAGAGCGTTTTTTGATCAAATTAGTAAAAACGAAAAGATTTTTGGCTGAAACCTAATAGCCACCTACGTAGCCACCATTTAAAAAAGAGTAGGTACCTAACTGAAAAAATGCAATGCCATCTAATAGGAATCAAGTTTGAATTAATTCAATACAGCCGTTGCCAACGTATGGCCACTTAAAAAAAGCCGTTTGAATCTGATTTTCGTTATGAACATTTAAGCCAAAAACAAAAAAACACAGAGTATTATTGAAAATGCCATTGGTTTTATAAATTTTGATTTTAATCAAAATCGTTAGAGCCGTTTTCAGGAAAATCCGACATGAAAAATACGTCTACTTGAAAGACTGCCTCTTTTTTTTGAGGCAGTGCCTATCGCTGAAGCCAAACTCAAAGATTTAAATAAAATGTTCAAAACGATCGATGATAATTTCAAAAGAATATCATCCTTATTATACAAATCTAAAGGAAAGCAGTGCTGTTCGTGATGACTTACCCAGATCAGATTCAGGGGGCGTGGTATCCGCCCATTTATTCGGAAATGTTATCAAATTCTTGGAGCACTTCTAATCGTCGTAGAATATTGAAACGTGGCAGAGTGGTAGACCTTTCAATACATGCAAAATGAAAATAAAAAAAAATTGGATTTTCCATTCAGGGGCGTGGTATCCGCCCATTTTCAAAAAAATTTCTGATTATCGTAGAAACTTGAAATTCGACAGAATGGCAGAAATTGTGTTACATACCAATGAAATAATCTAAAGTTTGATGTTTTCGGTTCGGAGGCGTGGTAACCACCCGTTTAGTCGAAAATGGTATCAAATTTATGGAGCACTTCTTCTTCTCATCTTAGAATCTTGAAATTTAGTATAGTTGGTGCACACAAAGATAAGAATCTAAAGTTTAGGATTTTCCATTCAGAGGGCGTGGCAGCCACACACTACAAAAAATTCCTCGAATGTTTGGAACACTTCTAACTTTTGTAAAAATTTGAAATTTGAGAGGGCGGTACAGTTTATATTGACTACAAATAAAAAATTTAAAATGTTATATTTTTCATTCAGGAGGTGTGGTATCCGCCCATTGAGTCGGAAATGTTATCAAATTGATAAAGTACTTCATATATTTAAAGAATCTCTAGATTTGAAAAAGCGGTAGACTTTTAGATGAATAGGTAGGTACAAGGAAAAATCTAAAAATATAAGATTTTCTAATACGAAGGCGTAGCTGCCACCTACATTTTTAATTTAATACACGTAAATTGTATCCGTTACGATTGTCTTTTGAGATTTTCACCTTATAAAAAAAACTGCAAAAAGTAATGAAATCACAGCAAAAACATAAAAAAAGCCAAGTTCTCCTATGTACCAAAACACTGCGTCAGCCGTGAAAAGTAATGAGATCTAAAAGTACGCCAAGTTTCTAAGACTCAGTACACTTATTATTAAAAATTTTAAGTGCAGCAAGATCAAGAATAAAAACTCTTGGTTATGAAAGCAATTTTTCATTTAAAACATACTTATTTAAATTTTGTTGTTTTACTTGGCAGGTTTTCTTAAGATATTCAAAATTAATTGCGATTCGAAAACTTGCCAAGTAAAACAACAAAATTTTAATCAGTATGTATTAAAATAAAAAAAAAACATAAGCGAGAGCTACAGTACTTTTGCAACGAACTGTTGGATACCCTATTCCCTATATTTTTGTATGTGCATGCGTCTGCCTCCCGCAGATAGCCGATGTTTCAGATTCAGAAACAAAATTCAGAAAATACAGAAAAATGTACAATAACATTCATTTTGTGTGGTGTGATGTTCAATCAGTGCTGGCGCAATAAAAAAGGCCTAAAGTTAAAACTTTGTATTGCCAAGGCAATTGGTATGAGCTCAGTGACATTCAATTTTATTCTTGCCGATCGATTTCTATTTGAACAAAACAAGACAAAACTTAAATTTTTAAAAATTAGATTTTGAATGGAAATAGCGATTATGGGTGTTCTTAACAATTCTTAACCAAGGAATATAAATCAAAGTGTTCATTAAACATTAAAAAATTAATGCATTATACGACTTTTGACGGAAACGCCCCTCAAAAGTGGGCGTGTCTTAAAAAATTGAAGCACTAACTGCACTTTGATCAGTATTTAGGCATATGTGTAAAACTAGCTGAATCGAGTAGTTTTTAAACAATCTTACCTGAACAAAGGTATTTTATCAAAATCACGCCTTTAAAAGTGGGCGTATTGAAAAAATTTACGCAAGAAAATGTAGAGATATATTTTTCAAATAACAAATTTTAAGAACTACGTTTTTCGTTCTTTCATAAAAAGTGGGCGTAAGCCACGCCCAAAATTCAAAAATTTCTTTTCATACACAAACTTTTTAGTTTCTACTAAGAGACGCAAAATTTTGGCTACAGATTCATTATAAATACCGTCTATCTACAAAAACAATTTTTTTATTGTTTCTAGTGAAAAGTGGGCACCAGCCACGCCCGAAATCAATTTTTTTGATTTCATACACAAGATGTTTATGTGAAAGTAATACCCACAAAATTTAATGTTTTTTTCTTTAATATAACAATTGTTATTTAAAAAAAAAACAATATTGATGGTTTTGTATGAAAAATGGGCGTCAGCCACACCCAAACTAAAATATTTTTATTTGATTGGAAGAAGGTTTAACTAGAGCTTACGTGTGCAAAATTTTAGCGTTATGGTTTTATCGTAACTGTACAAAAAACATAATTTAATTTTGCTAAATTGAGGTTGTTCATCAAAAATGGCAATTGTGGGCGTGTTTGTGGGCGGATTTTACCGGTTCAAGAACTTAGCCTTACTCTTAAACCAAAGATTATATATACCAAATTTCAGCTTTCTAGCTCAAAAATTGCGACCTCTAGAGAGTATACATATGGACGGATGGACGGACGAACGGACGGACGGACGGACATGGCTAAATCGACTAGGCTTTTGACTCTGAGTCAGAATATATACTAATATACTTTTCTATACCTAACGGTATTATTTCTCTATGTTACAAACTCCACACCAAATACAATATACCCATTCTATGGAATAGGGTATAAATACACAAGAAATGCTTGACAGCAAAAGTCACTTCAACAGCTGATTCGTTACCTCAACTCGCCCCGGCTAAATACCAAGATCGACTTCAGGGTGACTTCAGGGTGATCCCAGGTTTCAAAACAGAAAATTTTATCTTGAGGGCGAGTTGAGGTTTTTCAAAAAACGAGTTGTGGAGAGGAGACCCCAGAGTGACTTCAGGGCTGAACAAACAAAGCTAATCTTATAATAGCTTTGTTTGTTGAGCCCTGAAGTCACCCTGGGGTCGCCCTGGGGAAACCCTGGAAAACCAAGGTTTTTTTTGACAACTCTTGGAGTTTTCAAGAAAACCTAGGGCGACCTTTGGTAAAGATCAACAAACAAATCTAATAATATAGAATATTACAAAATTTGTTTCGATTAAATAAGTTAAGTACTTTTAAAGATAATTGTTACGTATTTATGTATAATAGTATCTAATAGCATAGAAGTATATATAATCGCAAATAAAAAGACCCATGGATAGTACCTAGTCCTTTATTTTGACCAAACTTTGAAGCCCTTCTTTGTAAGCCTTGACACTGTAAGGAATAAGTTCTTTTGATCCAAAAGAGCATAATTCTATTTCTTCATGTTGACAGAATATTGAAGTTCTTCAGTGAAAGTGTATCAAATTTTTGTTGGTAGGTGTGATTTTTAAAACAAGTCTTTGTGAAATTATGATAATCATAATCACCGCTAAGGGCGCAGCAACTAAAATGAGATTAAACTTCATTTACACGCGCTATTCATTTATCTGACAATCTTAAAAGGGCAACGACTGCATCTTGACATTTCTCATCTAAGCACATATTTAATACTAATTGAATTGCAACATTTTAAAATAATCAATTATTTTTATAGACACTTGAATTTATAATCAATTTTACTGATTAGAATCCATGAAATCAGTTTCACAAGGTTTTTAACCCATTGCAGTTCCGTTGGGAGCATGATAACCAGTGCAATAGTCTTCAAATGACGGTAGCCAAAAGAGGGGACTATATATTAAGTAAGAACATTAATCCAAAGTTTTATAAGAACACCATAAGAAAGTGTTGAGTAGACTTATAAAAAGTATAAATATAAAGTAATATTTTGCTTCGTGTTAGAACCTGTCTAAAATTCTAAAATGAAACATCAGCAAAACTGTCATTCATCTGTTTGGTAAAGATTGTATATTAAAATTGATTACAGCTTCTGAAACAGGGGTATATAACTGAGCGCTTTTGAGTTTACTGCTTTTGAAATCCATTATCATGTTTCAGGTATTTAGTTTTGCCTTTAAGGTCAAAAACAGCTGAAATACTAATTTTGCTATGAGAGGTCTTACTCAAATTGTATTTCTTGCTTATATTGGAAGTGCTTGTTGCTTGGTAAGATTTTCGCACTACTAGTGTCACTTTTTAGCGAGTTTGTATTCTTTTACATTTTCATTGTGCATAATACTTTTAAAACATGGCGAAATATTTCGTTAAGTTTTGACATAAGCGAATATATTTTGGTCAAGTTTCGTTCAGTTATATTATGTGCATTTTGAAAGACACTAATAAAATATAATGTAATGAGATATTTTTTTTGTTAGCAAATTGGTTTATGTTTTGTCTATATTCAAGCCTTACTTACAACTGCTGCCATCGGATCAAACCCCAAGCTTAGGTGACTTGTCCCGACAGCTAGAAAAGCCTGGAGACAATGCTTCACATCACACTCTTGAAGAAACAAATGTTCCGCTTGTTGTTGAGAAAATAAGATCTGTGGATCTTTTCAAATCTAAAATTGCCAACCGGTTAGCTTCGTCCAATATTATAGCTCATTTTCCTGATGTAAAAACAAGACTGATGAGTATCGCAGTCGAAAAGTTCAAAAAGTGCCAAACATCAAGAGGCTCAAATGAAGTTCAAGAAGATGGACGGTCGTGCTTAGGAACTGTCACCGCACAAATGATGGGCCTAATAAATTCTTATGAGAAAAATCCAACCAAAACAATACTTCCACTTTCATATGAGTAATTATACATAGTTCTCATCTATATATAAATGTGATACCACCACTCATAAAATAAAAAAAAAATTCTTTCTCTTTTTTTTTTTTTGGTGCTGCTCCTTCCTGTTCTGAGGAGACAGTTGATTCTGGTTTTGAGATCAAACGGTCAGTACGTGTACATGTACATGTAAGTACATGCTGCAAGGCTATAGGTATTCCTTTTATCGACTACTTCCGAATTCCGATCCTGTAGAAAATTGATTCTGCGAATCTCGTGCATCCAAGAAATTATTTGGCAAGTAGGTATGCGTAGAGCACAAGAGAAAAAGATGCAAGGAAAGGTAATGCAAGGTAACTGTATTGACCAAGGACATTATATGTAAAAGCTTGAACCATTGCCTGTTCTTTTAGTATCCATAGTATAATTAATAATAATAATAATTAATAATTTTAACTATATGTCTGTAAGACCCAAAGTCTTTTGAAAGCAAATTGCACGGCATTAGTTAGAAGGAATAGAAAGATAGGAAAGAATTTTTGTTGGTACAATGGACTAAGAATAAGGTGATATTTATCTCACGAAATACCACGGGTGGCGTCCAGTTGAAGCTGATTGGGAAATATTGAATAATTGCTACCCAGGCTGGGGCTCGAACCCACATCTCTAGGTTAGCAACCAAGCACTACATCCACTTTACCACTACCACCCGCGATAATGACATTATAATGACATTTAATTCAAAGAGAGCAGCGTGAATTTTTATTAAGCGCAACAATAAACGTGAAGTATTATTAAGAGCTTTCTCTACAAGCTGAAAACCTGATGCTGATGTCAGTGATGCCAGATAGTCTGCGAAAACCCTTTTCGTGGGCATTTAAAAAAAAAAGGCCAAAAGGGCGAAAGAGCATTTTCCTCTCAGTTGAAATAAAGAGCATTTTATTTTTAAAACTTTATATTAGGTATAATTTGATATCTGAAGGATGTCACCATTGTATATGAAATCTATAGTAATATGGATAGAAGGATCGACTGTGGCGACACCGTGAGCCTCCAAACCTTTTTTTCCAAATTTCTCGTTTTGGAGAGAAAATGTAGGTGGAAAGGTTTAAATATGTGATAATTATCAGCGACATCTATGTGTCTCCAAACCCCGTTATCTCATACTCGTTCCCCAGACTACTATAGATTTCATATACAATGATGTCACTTAAATTTCAAGTTTAAATGAGTTCAATTTCAAATTTTTGCCGAATTATTTCATTTTAAGTTTTGCTTCGTAAACGTCAAATTCAGTTCTCACATATCTACATACATAATGTTAGTATATAGATAGATGTGTCCCTTTTCTGCCAAAAACAACAATTCAACCAAATCCAGTCTCCTAACGCATAAAATAAGTAGTTTTCTGCAGAAGAGAGAGCTCACCAGAGAATAAAACATTTGCAATTCCTGCCGACTTTAGACCAACAAATTTTTTTGAGCAGAAATTGTGAGTTCTGTCAAAACTTAAATTTACTTGCAAATTTTACTATAGTCCACGTGCGTTTTGTGGTGGCGTCGATAATGAAGTGGAATGCTTAGTTCACTTAGGTACAAGAGCATAAGTCTTGTTGATAGTGATAATTAGCAAATTTTGCAAGTATTTCGCTGCACTTATCCTTTTTAATGGATAAGTTTTTGGAAGATATCAGGAAACTTATATTTTTCAGAGATATTTTAATTTAATTCTAAAATGGGTAACAAACTCTTTTTTCGAATAGGAATGAACTAAGTTCTCGAAATAGTCTGTTTCGAATTTTATGTTGTTCCTTTTCCTCCACTGATGTGAGAAAAAACATCACAATTTCTTTTGTTTGTTAATGCAAACATATCTTTGTATGTCAATTTGTTATCGAGATATGGCGCTTCAAAAAACAGGTACTTTTGCAAAATTCGCCAAAAAATGTCAAAAAAATGAAGAATTCGGGCTTATTTTTTCGGAAATACCCAAATAATCATGAATTTTTTTATAATTATGGTTCCTCGTTAAAATCACTCGTTAAAATCACCAACTTTCTACACCCCCAACCCATCCCCTCTTTCCCAGCAGGTGTCAGGCCATACACATTATTATTGTCATCCCGACGTAATTTTAATTTATTATTTTGTTCTTAGTACAGTAAGCGGGTAGAAAGAGGTCGGAAGTTAATGAAACTTTGGGATGTTGCTTAGGAATAGTTAATTAACATTTGAGGGAGTTTTGGGCTTGTAGAAAAAGAGGAGGAGGGGGAAATGCAAAATGTTCGACCTTGCTCCCGTTTTCCCTCAATAATTTTTTTTCTTAGGTTCTCGGTAAAAGCGTCAAAGACTTTTTTGTAGAGCGTTAAATTTACTACAATTTTGTTGGTACAAAAATTGTTGTATAGCTATGTCATTTCGATACCGAGATACGGAAAAAAAAGAAGGCGGGGAAACTGCAAACTGCTAAAACTAACTCTACATTTTTGTAGAGAGTTAAATTTCCCTCAATTTTAATGGTTCGAAAATTGTTGTATATCAATTATTTACGAAGAAATGGAAAAAGGAGAGGGAGGTGGAACTGCAAAATTTTCGACCTTAATCCGGTTTCTCCCCAATAACTTTTTTTCTTATGTCCTACGGAAAAAATGTTTAGTTTAGTTTTTTGTAGAACGGCATTGTCCTCATTTCATTATACAGTGGTCCCTCGATAATGTGAACTAATTAAAACAAGGCGTTTTCGGATTTTAGAGGTGTTCACATTACTGGAACATTTTCTTCGGTTCTTATTAAGAGTTTGAAACAACTCGTATCCATTTATTACAAACAAAATTACGGGTAAAACACAGTTTCAACATTTATTCAGAAAAAAAAAACACATTACTTATATAGGAGTACCTACCTAATTACTACGCAAAAGAAATCATTAAAAAAAAACATCTGTATCGACATAGTAAATAGCCTTATTCGATCTTACTATTGCAAAACCACAGACCATACACAGACCGCCAACTCGTAATCCTCTTGCCTGAAACACCCTCGAAATATTTTTTCCAGTCTGTGAATACGTGTACATCTCTCTCTGTGCGTTTTGTAATGGCAACTATACCTGCGTATGCCATTTATTTTTTAGGTGTGTTTGCTAAATGGGTTTTAAAGCAAGGGAGAGCGTCACACTCTCAAAATAAATGGCATATCAGCTGATTTTTAGCTTGATGGCAAAAAGAGAGACCATATGGTGAGTTGGCGGTCTGTATCTTCTTGGTCCGTGTTGCAAAACTTCGAAATTTGTTTAGACGAATATCAGTTAGGTTTTCCTTTCTTTTATATTGCATGCAAAACTATCAAGAGAAAAAAAATATGTATGTGGAGGTAGGTACACAAAATTTCCTAACGAATTCACATTTAAGAGTTCCAAAATTTCGGAAGTTCACATTATAGAGATGACAATGTTAAATTTTGGCGATTCACATTTTGGAGAAATTCGCATTATCGGTGATTCACATTATCGAGAGACTACTGTACATACATACTTAATATTTATTATGTTGTTTTCAATGCAAATTTGTTTATAATCTGTAGCTGCCGTCAAAAAAGTGATGCGATTTTGTTGCTTGAACGTTGTTGAAATATAAATTTTTTTATGGAAAAGAAACCTGTGAATGAATCAAATGAGCATACGAGCATATGTTTAAGAAAATCCTATGCATCCTTGCAAGATTAAACGATATGATTTCCCAGGCAAACATAGATAAAACACAAGATAAATAAAACTTGTATCCTTTCCTTATGTTGTGAATATTTAATCATTACTGCCCCTTTAATGTGTCATTCTAAAATCGAGCATTACCCGGGGACTTTTGGAAGTTCAGTTGAAAGTCATAGTCACACATGGATAAACATCCACATTTACTTAAGTTCTACCTTCTGTTTACCCCCTTGAGGCATTAAAACTATAAGTAAGCTTGTGTGGTTGATATAAATCTAACATTTATACATTTGAAACACCATGTACCTATATAGAGATATAGTTTATAAATTGTATCTAATTACTTGTGAGTTGTGACGCATTTGTTGACATCAAGCCCCTGAAGAGCAATTAATGTGTTTTCTTCCCTTATCTAAATCAAATTAAATATGTTTTCACATTCTAGTTTTCCATTGTAAATATTTGTGTTGTACAGAATCTGTAATCAACAAAGATACAAATCTCCTATAAAAGATAAAATTTTTGCAAGATCACCATCAATTAAACGAATCAAGTACTCACCTGAGCTCCATAAAGCATCAGAAGAATAAAATCTAAGTCAATTCCCAGTTAGTATCAAAGAACAGCCCATAGTATGAAGTTTCAAGTAGTTATCATTGCAGTTGTTCTTACCACAATTTGTTCATTCGGAAATGTAAGTATCTTAAATTTTATCTTTCCATTGGATGAAGATCTTTTTATTTTTTTAATTTCAAGGCTCAGGCACTCGGTGTTGGTCCCGTGGGTCCACCTTCATTTTGCCAAATCCACTCGTCAATCCTCGTCTCGGAAGCCACCAAAGTCGACACTCCAGATCTCCCAGAGGACCTCAAACTAAGATTGGCAGAGATCCTTGGAAATTCATCCAAGGGATGTACGGCTTGTGATGGTCTTATTATTTGGCAAAATAAAGTGTGTGTTATAAACAATTTGAAAACGAGTTTGTTGCAAATTCAACAAATTCAAGCTGAAGCTGACGCAAGACTTGCTGCTGCTGCAGTCGCTCCAGCCCAGTAAGGAATGATATTTTAAAATTATTAAACATTAAACATAGATATGTAGTTGCTGATTTATGCTTTTGGTTGTTATAATTTCCCGTATTCAATCTTATAAATTACTATAAAAACATGTTATTTGAAATAAATAAATAAATTTGCATTTAAAATAAGGCTTTATTTGAACACTTTCCCATGTCCTTTGAGCCCAATCTCTCCCGGCGATGTTTGAGCTTGGCTTCTAATGTGTCTCGACGGAGGACATCACGTTTGTTTTCAACAGCCAGTGAAATGTCTTGACAATCTTTAGCAGGATAAACAAAAGTCCATGATCCGAAAATTGTTGGAATACCTCCGCACGTTTTGCATAGACCTGTAAGAATCACATTTGCTTTTTGTTATCTCAAGAATTATTTCCAAATGCAAATTAATGAAAGTTATAATTGAGACTTGAGTGTAAAATTTTGAAGTTAAATAGTTAAAATTGCAAAACTAAACCATAATTTTGAGGTAAGATTTATAAAAACGAATCTTTGAGTGTTGGTGTCTTGGCAACACATTCGCAATCATATAAAAAGTTAAGTTATTGAGGAAACAACAAAGTTAAACTAATATAATTACATAATTATGAAAGACACGTAATGAACACAAAGTTTAAACAATTCCAGTGAAAGTTTGTGTTTTCAAGATTCTTGCAGTTTAAAAACCAAAAATGGTGATATATTAGACATCACGTTAGATAAAGGCAGAACTTAAATGAACAGGACGGCGCGCGCGTACGGAGCCGTAAGTAACTGAGAGATAAAAAGAAAATTGTATCTCTGTTATAACAGCAGATTGATCTGTTTCAAATCTGTTTCGTCCATTTTTTAATATTTTTTGATTGCTGAAACAAACTGCGTTTCTGAAACCATCACCAAAAGGATAATATTTTGACAGCTGACTAGTTATATCTAAAACATAAGCTGGTGTATTGACAGATACTTCTCTCCATTTCCGTAAATTACAATATGTGTTTATTTGACAGAACGGAAGGGCTACAGACAAAATTACGTGATTATGTAATATGAAAAATATGAGCCGAAGGAGAGATTGTGCCAAAAAATAAGCTCGTAAGTTGCTCGAAATTGATTTTGGTAAGTGCATGCTGTAGTCACTATCAAGCAATCAAGATGGTTAAATGGAGCAACTGGCCTAACGGTATTTTTGTTTCCAGTAGCTTGAGGAAGCAATATTTGCAGGTATGGTTATTTCACTTTGTGTTCGTAATACTTACAAGATGATGTTAGAAAATAAAGCTCAGATGCAAATTGTCATGCTCAAAGTGTACGCATGCTCGTAGCTTAAATTATCTTCCGATAAGTGTTATATAAATGGCTAATGAGCACTCGTCACTTCTTTTGAAGGGAAATATAGGGGTGATTTGAAACTCGACGAAACGGAAATGCGCCATGACACTTTTAAACAAAGAAATCAAAGAAATTAATGTTTCACAACAAGCCTGAGAGAACGAATGAAAAAAAAAATTATGACACAGTATTTTATATTCTAGCACTCATTTTCTCCCATGCTATACGTAGCCTCTCACTCTGGTCTACCAGGCAGTATACATTATTTCAAGCTAAAGCGAGTGAGCAGGCGCGTTTATACAAGTAAGCTGTAGTATGTTTGTTAATATACATACGTGATTTGCATGCTGTCTAACAGAAGAAGCTTTAGAAAAAGATTTATATGAGCTTAGTTCAAGAAGAATGCAAAATGCGAACAAATGCATAAGAACAGTATTTATAGAAAATTGGCATTCAAAACATTATTTAAATTATTGAAAAGAGTCCTGAATTTTGGAAAGGAGTCCGTTTTCGATGATAATTTTTTTAAGCTCTCTCTTAAGCTCACCCGTGAATTTTAAACGATTTTAAATGGAAAACAAATACACGAAAAAAAAAGTGCACGACTGGGCCGTACGAACTAGCTCTAATGTGTTAAAATGGTCTTGGGGCTTGAGTTTTGGGAAAAAAGCATTGACAAAATCAAATGAAATTTCATAAATCGCTTAAAATCAATAGCTTAATCTTTTTTTGAAAGAAATAAAGTAAGCCCTCAGATTTCTCTTACTTTTTAGAATTTTGAAGAAAGTTTTTGTCAAAATCGTTCAACAAGTTTTTTTTTAAAAAACGATTTTTTTTTTTGAAAAACTTTTCGATAAGACAATCCAAATTTTTGTCTGAGTATGCCAACATCAAGCAGTTTAAAGTGCTTATCATCCTATGGGGACGTACCGTTACAAGACTTTTCCCGAAAATTTAATTGAAACCAAAACATAAAGTTTACTCATAAAACACCATTCAGAAAGTTTTATCAAAATCGTAGGAGCCGTTTTTGAGAGAAATGAATTTTTCATACAATATCAGGTGGCAGGTGTACCTTTAGTTTTGGAGCTAGAATGCTAATTCCAAAAACCCCTCTGTATGACATCATACTAATACTTTGCACCAAGTTTGAAGCGAATCGGTCCAGCCGTTTAGGCTGTAGGTGCCGATACAGAAAGACGGACAGACAGGCAGAATAATTGTCGGACCCACTTTTTTCGGCTTCTCTATTATCGTAATGTTATGTTTGATTGTCCGAAATTCATACGAATGCATAACTTTCCTTATATGTAGTGCCTATAATCGCAAGTAATAAAATGCACAGGCAGAGATATACAAATACTCAATAAAATATTTTAAAGGCGTTTAAGGCAAGAGGAGTAGGAGTTGGCTCTGTATTGTATGTCTGTGGTACAGTGTGCAGATACGTGTTGCAAGCATTTAGTGTTTAAATAAAGTTTTAAAGTAAGCTGAAAACTGGTGATGGCTGGCTGAGTTTTTCATCTCATTCCCTCGTAGGTTACTTCTCTGAAGTTTCACTTCGACCGAGTGTGACATTTTTTTCTGTTTGTAGCCATTGCCGCATATAGGGCGATGACGCAAATCACCCACTTGGAAGAAAGGGATACCATTTGGACCCTGATGCACAGAGATTCCAGGTAATTAGAGATAGCTTAGTTAAACAGTTACTGGACCCGGTAAGTTTATCTTCATGCATAATGTAAGCCCGCCGTAAATATTTTTAAATTTATCATTTATTATTTTTATTATAATTTTTTATTTATTGCTATTAAAAAAATTATAGCACATGTTTTCACTCGACAAAGTTTCTCAAATTATTGACTTAATAATTTTTTTTGTCTTAAAATATTGACCTTAATTATATTTGGTCTAAACGATTACTTTACTGCTTCAATACCTATCTACTCCAAAATAATTATAAATCAATAGATATTAAAAAATAAACAAAACCTACCGTAAAGCTACTAACTTACCAGCAAAAGTAGCCACAATGAACCTATCAGCCTTCTGAGCAGTCATATAAAACGGTCCTCCAACTTGCTTCACCGTACTTCCTGTCAGAAACCAATCGCAGTCCATTAAATCATGTCGCCTTGGGGGAACCCTTTCTGTTAGTTCAATTTCAATACTTTTTCCTTCCACAAATGTGCGCGATGACGGTGATGGATTTGCTATTGATATATGAAATTGAAGGCCAATTGTTTCAGAATTCCATGAACCGGAAACATCACAAGGCGATCCTTCAAAGAACAGAATTGAAAATATAGATTTGTAATGTATTGTTGTTTAACTTTTGATTTCGGCAGATGGAACAACAAGGAAATAAAAACAAATCGAACTTGGTGCTAAAACAATTTAAAACTACAGAACAAATTGTAAAGTGAACTTGTCATAATTTGCCAACAGATGTCTACTTCAACCTTTTGGTATGACAAGCGGAAATTCTTAGAATTTATTTGTGCGAACTGTTCAATCTTGTATTGCGAACTGTTTCCTTATTAAATTTAGATGTTAATGTTTTTATTGTACTTAACGAGGAAAATAATCTACAAAAAATGTAAATTGTTGCCATCTGTTGGAAGTTTAAAACTAACTTGATGCAAGCGCAATGGAATCAGCAAAGGTTAAAACTATACTCAGGTTGAGGGGGAATGGCTTAAAACTTTATCTAAAAACTTTGTCCTACTGATTTAACGCGAACAAAGCATATAATGCATTTTGTGAGTTGTATAAAATCCTTTGTCATTATAATAATAATGATCTGTAGTGCATCAGAGAGTCGCAATTAATTTTAAAAACTTAAATTTATACAGGCAAATTAGATTTTCAAAGGTGAAAATATTAAGCACGGTTAAAAAAGGGGAACGCGTTACGCGTACATGAATAGAGCAGATTTTTTAGTTGAAATATTTAAGATGCGGGAGTGGTGTGGGCATAAGCAGTTGAACATTTCTAAATTTGAATCAAAATTTTCTATAAATTCCCACAAATTATTGACTTGCTTTTGCAGGTAATTTGGTCGAAAAATAAATAAATAATTGTGATTGTGACATAAAAAGCTCAACTTAGAGCCAAGCTTTACGAACTTATGCTCTTAACCACCATTCTTGTGTGTGCGTTGATTCTCGTAGGAAGAGAAGGATTTTGAAGTACATCGAAAAATTTTTTAGATGCAAGCAATTATCGAGCCGGAATTGTAGTCTATATTACTCTGAAGATGGCGTTGCCCTCTAGTGCCTCATAATTTCGTTTCGAAAAACTTACTTAAAGAAGATAGAAATGGCCCCTAGTAGCCCCTGAGAGTAATAAATTATATTCATTACTTCGTATTCATATATTTCTATCCTTCTAATATTATAAATGTGAAAGTTTGGATATTTGGATGTTTGAATGTTTATTGCTCAATAACACCAGAATGGCAGAACGGATCTGGATGAAATTTGGCACAGAGATAGATTATAGTCTGGAACAGAAATATTGTTTACTTTTTATCCCTGTTAAATATATGGCTCCCGTGGGATAGATTTGTTTTAATTTTTTTCAATCACGCTAGAATGGCTGAACGGATCTGGACGAAATTTAGCACAGAGATAGATTGTAGTCTGGAATAGCACATAAGCAACTTTTTATCCCTGTAAAATAAATGGAATAATAAAGCTCGGGCTATAAAAGTAGCTAGATTACACGACTCCTCAGTCTACAGTCTACTTCTAGATCAGCTAAAAAGGGTAAAGGCTATTAGTTTATAAAGCAAAGGTGTCGGGAATCTTTGGCGTGGTAGTTAATGCTGGTGGGTGAAATAAGGTTACTAATTAGGTGAATCTGTTCAACAGCCATCAAAAATCTACTATAATGTTTGCATTTCTTGCGTCAGACTTAACTGTGAGTCTTAAAATAATAATTATGTACATGTAGGTACTACTGGGTCTCATGAAGTTGGTTTTATGCTTTATAATTAGCTAGGGATGTATTGTGACAAATAAAAATAAAAATAATTACACTTTAAAGTTTTTAAGTCCCTTCAAAATAGAGAGCTCAATCAAGAATAATTCAATTAGAGCTGAAAGTTGGTGGTGATTTTGGGATAACTTTTACATTTTATGATATATGCTCAAGATTCAACTAATTTCCGAAGGACTAGGCCAAAATGGATAATTCTTTATTTTGAGTTTTTGTTATTGTCCAGGAGAAGGTTTGTATAAAAGAATGTTTTATACATGCATGAATTTTAAGTGCATTTTGTCAAATTAAGAACAAATCTTTTGGAAGGAAATTTTGAGGATGCTGCCTACGAAGGTTTCTATTAAGATTGGTCAGAAATCGGTGAAGTAGTTTGTCAGAAATACATTTTTGGTGCATTCTATAACTAATCTTCAAAATTCACCATCAATTGGAATGCATAGTTTTAACATTATGAAAATTAAAATTGATTTAGGTACTTATAACTGGATTGCAATGCACCTTAAATATTTTGGAAAGCTATGTAAATAGGTAAAAATCAAAGTGTTTTCGACAACGGATTAAAGTTATAAATTTGTACGAGCAAAACAATTGCATTGTTTTATTTATTTAGAGGCAATACGTCGCGGGGCTTATTGCCCTTACATTGCACATCAAAGCACCCCAATAATCAGAATATCAACCAAACAATCTCTTTGTGTTAGCATTGAAACGCATGCCGGGAGTTATATATATATATATATATATCTACATATATACACTTAACCAAAACGAATGTGATACTCTGTATCCGATCATCGCAGTTGCATTCGTGGGAACAGACACTACGTCAGCATTTCTGCAGTCGATGTTGTTCCCACTATCATGCCTTGCTTGCATGATCGGCATACAGAGTAGTAACAGAGTAGTATCTATTATCTTTTTATGACACTAATAAAATTATTCTCAAACGAAACGGTCGTGTATATCTATAATTGGCGCAGTCGGTGAAAAAACAAAAACTAAAAGAGCAAGCAAAGAAAAACGCATTGAGACTTGAAATCGTGTAGTAGTGTCCAAAAACTTAACAAATAAAAAAAAAATATATATAAATTTTAAATAGCAAACAAAAAAAAATTCCTGAAACACAAAAAAAATGTGTGCAAAGCTGTAAGTAACTCATGGCAGACGAAAATACTACTCCCATTCCAATAAATATTAATCCCGAGAACAAAAATACAACTCCCGCCTCCGCAAGTAATCCCAATCCCATAGATAATATTCTCAGTGACTTTAGCAATTTATCAATACATAATAAAATGTCGGTTGAGCAATTTCTGAAAGTGCATGCGGAAACCATTCCCGAATTTAATGGTGACTGTAATGAATTAAAATTATTTATTGAAAGCATAGACTCTATTGTGAAGTATTTTTATGATACTGCCAACGCAACAAACTACCAAAACGTTGTTATATATAGAACTATTCTTAGCAAACTTAAAGGTTCTGCAAGAGAAATCGTTTATATTAGTGAAGTCGCCACAATTGATGATATAAAAAAAGTATTAAAAGCAAATTTTAGTGACCATCGCGATGAATATTGTTTATCGTTTGACCTTAATAATCTGAGACAAAATTTTAACGAATCTCCTCAAGAATTTCATGATAAAATAAGGAAAATGTTGAACACGATATCAAATTACTTGGCATTGCACGAAAGTAGTGCTGCAACCCGAAAAATCAAATTAGATATGTATTCAAAACAAGCCTTGCAAGTTTTTCTGGCAGGATTAAAAAACCCGTATGGGATTATGGTTCGAACAAAACAACCAACATCTCTATCAGACGCTTTGAGTTTTATCCAAAAAGAAGAAAACATTCGTTACTTACAAAGAGCTCAAACCAATCAAGCTCGTTCTTTTAGTTATCAACAAAACAATGGCTTGCAAAGTTTTTCCAATAATTTCAAACCTAACACTAGTTCACGAAGGAATTTTAATTCTCAAACAAACAATAACTTACAATATTATCAAAATTCACAACCAAACAATAATTCCCAACGTAATTTTAGTTCGCAACCAAACAATTATTCACAACGTTTTTTTAATTCACAACCAATTAACAGCTTACAGCACAGTCTTAACTCGCAACCGTTCAATAATTCCCGATCAAATTCTAACTTCCCAACTCATACTCAAGTGTTTGGTAGAAGTCGCAATGTTTGGAAACCAAATCCAAATTCAAGAGTTTCGGAACCTATTCCTGTGCCTTTGAGCACATCAACTATTTTAAATACACATGAAGCTTTTTCGTGTACAGAGCCCGGAAAAGAAGAACTTGAATATGAGGATACTGATTTGGATTTTTAGCAAGCTCAGTTAGAAAAACAAACTATCTAACAATAGATTTCAATAGTTCCTTTGATAACAAACAATTGTCTTACCTAACGATAGCAAATCCATCATTAAAACTTTTGATTGACACAGGAGCTACTAAATCATTTCTTGATCCAAATATAATTAATACATTTTTTTCACATTTAAAAACAAAAGAACATTTTGTAGTTACCACCTCTTTTGCATCTTCAGAGCATGATATAACAGTTAAAATTCCAGCTTTCAAGGAATTAAATGAAAATATAAACATTAAATTTTATGCCTATAAATTTCATAATGTATTTGATGGCCTTATAGGATTAGATCTGATAAAGAATTTAAATGTTGTCTTAGATTTTCCAAACTCACGATTTAAAACGCCCAACACTAATCTACCCATTGAATATTTTATCTCAAGCCCACAAGTCTTAGTCAAAAAACTTTTGCCAGCAGGCAACGTTTCAAGAATTAAAATACCAGTTACTACCCAAAACGGGAAGATATTAATTCCTGCACAAGTTGTACAAAATTGTAACATACCTGAAACATTAACTATTTCTAATAATGGATGGGCACATGCAGAAATAAAAAAACAATTCCACTTGCGATGTTAACTTAACAATCTCGTACCCAATTAAATCTACCCTATTTGAAAACAATATCGAACTCTTTCATATGAGTATATTAGAAACCCAAACAACAAAATTTCAGGATATCAAACAGGGTATAAGAACCGATCATATGAATGAAGAAGAAAAAACAAAATTAATTGCCCTTTGTACAAAATTTTCCGATATTTTTTATTCTGATGATACCTATCTCTCTTTTACAAATAAAATAAAACATGAAATTCGAACTTGTGACGAAATACCAGTTCATCAAAAAAACTATCGCTACCCCTTTGTCCATAAAACTGAGGTAAATAAACAAATCCGCAAAATGCTGGAACAAAATATTATAAGACCTAGCAGTTCGCCATGGTCGTCTCCAATTTGGGTAGTTGGGAAAAAGCCCGATGCCTCTGGAAAAAGAAAATGGCGTATCGTCGTCGATTATAGAAAGGTCAACGATAAAACTATAGATGACCGATATCCTATCCCCAATATCTCAGATGTTTTGGATAAACTTGGTAAATGTAATTATTTTTCAACGATAGATTTGGCAAGCGGGTTTCATCAAATTGAGATGCACCCCGAAGATATTCAAAAGACCGCTTTCAACGTTGAAAATGGTCACCATGAGTTCCTTAGAATGCCATTTGGCTTGAAAAATGCGCCCGCTACATTTCAACGTGTAATGGACCACATTTTAGAAGGTCTTCAAGGCATTATCTGTTTCGTCTATCTAGACGATATCATAATTTTTTCTACCTCACTACAAGAGCATTTATTTAACCTGAAAAAAGTATTTGAACGCTTACGAGATGCGAATTTTAAAATACAACTTGACAAATCCGAATTTTTAAAAAAAGAGACTGCATACTTGGGTCATATTATAACAACTTCTGGAATAAAACCCAACCCAGATAAAATTGAATGTATTCAAAATTTTCCGATTCCAAAAACTCCCAAAGAATTGAAGAGCTTTTTGGGACTCCTTGGATACTACAGAAAATTTATACCTAGTTTCGCAAAAATAACAAAGCCACTGACTTCTTGTTTAAAGAAAGGTGCAAAAATAACTCTCGATACTAAATACATCCAGTGTTTCGAAACTTGTAAGAATCTATTAATAAATGAACCGATCCTTCAGTACCCTGATTTTTCTGTTCCATTTAATCTTACTACCGATGCAAGTCAATATGCAATCGGAGCCGTTTTGTCGCAAGGCACCCAAAATTAAGATAGACCTGTTGCTTATGCATCAAGGACTTTAAATGACTCAGAACAACATTACAGCACGATTGAAAGAGAACTTCTTGCAATCGTATGGGCTACGAAATATTTCCGCCCATATTTGTATGGAAAAAAGTTTAATATATATACGGATCATAAGCCGTTACACTGGTTGTTTTCAATGAAAGACCCTAGCTCAAGAGTAATAAGATGGAGATTAAAACTAGATGAGTTTGACTACAATATTATTTATAAAAAAGGTATCCAAAATTTAAATGCTGATGCTTTATCACGAATAAAAACATGTGAGCTTAACATAAATGAAACTTTGACGGATTTTAATAGTGATATTTTTAACCCAGTCACAGATAATAATTCAATAGCTGGTAACATTGATGAAAACCCCGACGCAGATGAAATTGAGTCAAACGTTGACTACAATTTAGATAATTCTGACTCTGAAACTGTTCATAGTAGCCACGAAAACCCCATTTTAGAAATTCCTATATCTGATACACCTATAAATTATTTTAAAACCCAAATTTTTATAAACACAGTACTCCATTTTCCAAAACCACCCAAAATACGTCGATTATTCGGGAGTAAGACTAGAACTACTATTGAAAAGTTACAGAATCAAATTTTGAGAACGAAATAATAGATATTTTTAAAGAATTTTCTACAACCAAAAAAAAATTTGCAATTATCTTGAAACCACCTGAATTTATTCCTAGATTCTCTGTAGTCCTTAAGGAAACATTCAAAAACTATTCAATATCATTGCTTCTTTGTAACAATATTTTAGAAGATGTCCATGATACCCAATGGCAGGAAAATATAATAAAGGAATATCACGAGGGCATTACAAACCACCGTGGTATTATTGAAACAGAAAATGAAATTAAAAAAATGTATTACTGGCCAAACATTAAAAGTAGTGTCATGAAATTTATCAACTTGTGTTCACTATGTCAGAGAATGAAATACGACCGCAACCCTCCAAGACAAAAATTCGAAATAACCCCAACCCCCAGCAAACCTTTCGAAATTGTACACTTGGACACTTTCACTATTAAAACACAAAAATTCTTAACACTTATAGACACGTTTTCAAAATATGCACAGGCATACCCAATAGATGCATTGACTTCAATTCACGTTACAAAAGCGTTAATAACCTTCTTTACACACCATGGATGTCCAAAATTATTCGTTATGGACAATGGCTCCGAATTGAAAAACAATGTCATCAAAGAGTTTGCACTGCTTCACAAAATAAATGTACACTATATTACACCACTCCACCCAAATTCAAACGGAAACATCGAAAGATTTCATTCAACTATAATAGAACATATCAGAATTTTACAAGAAACAAAAAAGAACATGAATATATTAGACCAAATGCCTTATGCACTTCTTGGCTACAATCATTCAATTCATTCTGCTACAAAATATAGTCCAATAAACATAATAAATGGTCACCTTGACCTAAACAATCCTTTTGATATTGATTTGAGCAAAAATCTTTTTACAAATTACATAAAAGAACATAAAGACCTTACTATAGAAATGTATAAGAACATAAGTAATACTATTCTTTCACATAAACAATCTGTAATACAAAATCTAAATAAAAACAGACATGAACCTTTGAACTACGAGCAAAGTCGTGTAGCTTATCATAAAACACTTGCTCGAAATAAAGTTAATCCAAGGTTTAAGCCCCAGCAAGTCACAAACGATAATGGGCTAACTATTCAAACACCCGATACTTTTTATCATAAAAATAATTTAAGACGCCCTTAATTTCCTACAATTTCAGAATCATTTTGCTTCCATTTCTCATCGGTTCTCAAGCTCAAATAAAGGTTACAAACCTTGAAGCAAATCCTGGAATACTTCCGTTTAAACTTGGAAACGCAAGAGTGAGGCAAACATTTCATACTTTCATACACTACTACGACCTAGTCGCGATGGAAGATGAGATGAACAAAATTTTTAACCAATATCAGTTATGGAACAAATCCATTGATATCAATAAAAAACCTTATTCCGATATGAAAAATATGGATAATCTGGTAATTTTTCAACTTAATCTGATTAAACAAAAATTTAGGTCAATAAATTATACTAAACGAATCAAAAGAGGAATTATAGACGGACTAGGTACTGTTTTTAAGAGTATTACGGGAAATCTTGACTCTGAAGATGGCAAACGCTACGATAACGTTATAAATTCTTTGCAAAATAATCAAAGTAATATCGCTTATACTTTAAATAAACAAATTTCAATTTCAACTAAAATTATAGAAGATTTTAATAACGCTATAAATTTAATTAAGCAAAATGAAGATCAATTGTTGACAAAGATTAATCAAATACGAAAAGCAAGCAATCCTAGTACAAACGATTTCTTACTCGCAAAGAATGCTCTCGATGAAATAAGTTATGTTTCAAATATAATGCTACACCTTCTTGACAATTTAGAAAATGCAATTGCGTTCGCAAGATTAAAGATTCTTCACAGTAGCATTCTCAAAATTGAAGACATGCATTTCATGGTTCGTGAGGTTTCCCAAAGCTATAAAGCTAACGAACTGATGTTTGGTTCTTCCATATTAGATCTTCATTATTATTATGAAATATTAGAACTTGAGTCGTATCAGACTAATGAGAGAATAGTATTTATAATACATTTTCCTATCATGTATCCCGACTTATACTCCTTTTACCACCTTTATCCAATTCCTTCAAAAAATAAAACCCTCATTATGCCAAAAAAACCTTTCCTGGTAATCAGCGAGTTACATGCACAATACATCGATAATCCATGCCAAAAAGTGCAAGATCTGTACTACTGCCAAAATCAATTTATGTTTGAAGAAATCCGAGAAGAAGACTGCATTGTCCAAATGCTAAAAATAAAGACAAGTAAAACCGAAAACAAATGTAAATCAGTGAGAGTTAAAATTGAGAATAAAATAATGGAGCAAATAAGTCCAAACTATATCATTGCAATATTCGCTGAAGAAACGAAGATTAAAATGAGCTGTCAGCAACATAGTGATTTCAGCTCATTATCAGGAACGTACCTTATCGAAATGCCTACTAACTGTAGCCTTCATACTAATACCAAATCATTCAAAAATGTTGAAGCTTACGAATTAGGCCACCCACTGGTTCTACCATCCTTAACCCAATCAGAGTTATCGGTTAATGAAAACATCGAAGAAATCACTCTTCAGGATATAAGACTGGACGGCATCGCTCAACTTTTAAAGGACCAATTAGCAGTAAAACATATAACGCTACAACCTGCTACATCCTTATCTGTTATCAATTGGACCCTTATTGCGTTTATTACTACTACAACGATAATCGGACTGATTATCTTTATCTTCACTCGCTTAAAATCATGTAAGAGACATGAAATCCAACAGCCTGAACCAGAAGTTCAACTTCCACTGCCACAGGTGAGGCAGCACTTCGATGCTTAAAGAGGTTGAAAAAATGTTATAAATTGTATACACAAAAAAAAAATAATAAATACCTTCATATAAATTTTTCATTGAAACATGTATAAAAAAAAAAAAAAAAAAAAAAAAAAAAAAAAATTATATTTTAAAAATATTGTAGTAAAAAAAAAAATATATTGAAAAAAGAAACTTTAACAAAAAGGACATTTGATCAAACTATGGTAAAAATATTGTATTTCATACCAAAAATGTATTGAAAATTGAAAAAAGTACGTAAAAATATTGTATTTAAAAAAAAAAAAACATATTGAAAAAAGAAGCTTTAACAAAAAGGACATTTGATCAAATTATGGTAAAAATATTGTATTTCATACCAAAAATGTATTGAAAATTGAAAAAAGTACGTAAAAATATTGTATTAAAAAAAAAAAAAAAAAAAACATATTGAAAAAAGAAGCTTTAACAAAAAGGACATTTGATCAAATTATGGTAAAAATATTGTATTTCATACCAAACAATAAGGCTCTCTCTGGCAATGGAGGAGTTATATATATATATATATATATCTACATATATACACTTAACCAAAACGAATGTGATACTCTGTATCCGATCATCGCAGTTGCATTCGTGGGAACAGACACTACGTCAGCATTTCTGCAGTCGATGTTGTTCCCACTATCATGCCTTGCTTGCATGATCGGCATACAGAGTAGTAACAGAGTAGTATCTATTATCTTTTTATGACACTAATAAAATTATTCTCAAACGAAACGGTCGTGTATATCTATAATTCGGGTAGTATTTTTTTTGTATACCCTATTCCATAGAATGGGTATATTGTATTTGGTGTGGAGTTTGTAACATAGAGAAATAATACCGTTAGGTATAGAAAAGTATATATATTCTGACTCAGAATTAAAAGCCTAGAGGCAATTTTTGAGCAAGAAAATTGAAATTTGGTATATATAATCTTTGGTTCAAGAGTAAGGCTAAGTTCCTGAACCGGTAAAATCCGCATACAAACGCGCCCACAATCGCCATTTTTGATGAACAACCTCAATTTAATAAAATTAAATTATTTTTTTTGTACAGTTACGATAAAAGCATAACGCTAAAATTTTGCACACGTAAGCTTTAGGTAAATTTTCTTATAATCAAATAAAAATATTTCAGTTTGGGCGTGGCTGACGCCCATTTTTCATACAAAACCATCAACATTGTTTTTGTAAAAAACCAATTGTTATATTGATGCGAAAAACATTAAATTTTGTGGGTCTTACTGGCAGATAAACATCTTGTGTATGAAATCAAAAAAATTGATTTTGGGCGTGGCTGACGCCCACTTTTCATTAGAAACTATAAAAAAATTATTTTTGTAAATAAACGGTATTTATAATGATACCACAAGCCAACATTTTGCGTCTCTTAATAGCAACTAAAAAGTTTGTGTATGAAAAGAAATTTTTGAATTTTGGGTATTAATTTTAATTTACTAATACTGTAAGTGTTAGATCCCCATAGCCAGCTACTGCACATCCATGTGAAGCTATCCGTGCATAAATAGTAAAACAAATAATTCAGCAATTTCAAAAATGTTAAAAAAGGCGGTACGGAGTTCGCCGGGTCAGCTTGTAGATTATAAATACAATGGCATTGGCCAAAATTATGAAACTGAAACGTGCAAATAGACACTGTGTCAATATTGAGTAGAAGTTATTTCGGTTTATTTGGTTTTCAGAATGAAACCAATGAAAAATAATGAAAACAAATGTTCCGTGGAGCACCGAAGTTGCATGAGTAAGATTGAGCAAGAAAAAGGGTTGTAACTCAATTTATGGCGCGAAGCAATTCAATTCAATTCACACAAATTATTGTCACACTATGTGTTCGTGCTGGTGTGAATTAACAACCTGCCACTAAACTTTTCTGTAGAATTCCTGACGAAGTATTTTTTTCTGACAGATCATCAGAACAGAAAAAATCTAGCAGTACAGGTGGACTTATATGTATTTGCTCTCGCAGCTGGAACGAAAAATGAAATTTAACCAGAAAAATAAATTAAACAAAAATTATTAGTTCAATTGAAATTTTTTAGAAGCAAAAATCATTCTGTGAGTTGGTTCCCATCGATCAGTGTAGCATTAGCAGTTGTAAAACAAATCATATACATAATTCTAAATTTACCGTTTGAAAATTTCTTCTCATTATTTTTGCTGATCGCTTTAACTGCCCCCTAAGATGTGACAAAAAGCCAGAGCATGTGGATTGGGTCAACATGAGAATGCAGTGGCAGTGGCATTTTTTTAACGTTATTCATTAGATACTACCTATTTTTGATTTTCAGGACCTACTTGTCAATTTTTCGTCAATAAAATGAATGCGTTAATTTAGCATTTTTCAAATTTTTGCGCATATCTTGAAATATTTTGAAAGCTTTAAGCCATAAAACACATTTTTCATACACCATATCTCTGGGAAGGCAATGAAAAAAGTCTTTGAACAAATTTTGTAGAAAACCGAACTTTGCCATTAAATACATTTGTTTTTACTCTTGGTTAATAGTCCAAATCAAGGCACATTTACATAATCTTATGATTAGTATTTAAGCTTTAAATTTAGAAAAATGCCATCAAATAGTACAAATAAAAACATGAAATTAAATAAACATTTTAAACCAAAGGTACATATACAGGGTGATTCACAAGCGTTGTGCCAAAAAGCTAGAGCGTGTAGGTTGAGTTGAGACAAGAAAAAAATCGTATGGGAGGGCGGGGTCTATTCCCCCCGTTTAGCCGGGAGGGGCAATTTTCTGAAAAATTGACTTATTTTGTAAAAAAAAATATTAAAAATCAACGGCTTCGTTTACAACACCGTGTTATACCTTTTTGGAAAGCCAAAAAAGTCTTCTTTCATTTTGGTTTTAAATTAAATTGTTTTAACGAATAGTTTAAAAAATATAAATTTTCAAACTCAAAATTTTGAAAAAAAAAATATGAAAAAATAATTTTAAAACTAATTTTTTTCAAAATTTTACGTAATAGGTATAATTTTTGTTCTCATAATTCAATGCTCCCATTAATCTTTAATCCAACACTGAAAACCGTATGGCTCTACGATTTTTTGTTGCCAAGGTATTCAAAAATAACCGAACCTACTTCTTCACAAAAACACGAAAAAATTGGCTAAATGATCACTTGTGCCATGCCGTAAGGCTAGATTTTCTTGTTTTTGTGAAGAAGTAGGTTCGGTTATTTTTGATTACCTTGGCAACAAAAAGTCGTAGAGCCATACGGTTTCCAGTGTTGGATTAAAGATTAATGGGAGCATTGAATTCTGAGAACAAAAATTATACTTAATTACGTAAAATTTTGAAAAAAATTAGTTTTAAAATTATTTTTTCAAATTTTTTTTCAAAATTTTGAGTTTGAAAATTTATATTTTTTAAACTATTCGTTAAAACAATGCAATTTAAAAACAAAATGAAAGAAGAAGTTTTTGGCTTTCCAAAAAGGTATAACACGGTGTTGTAAAGGAAGCCGTTGATTTTTAATATTTTTTTTTACAAAATAAGTCAATTTTTCAGAAAATTGCCACTCCCTGCTAAACGGGGGGAATAGACCCCCCGCTCTGGTACGATTTTTTTCTTGTCTCAATTCAACCTACACGCGCTAGCTTTTTGGCACAACGCTCGTGAATCACCCTGTATATACATATACAGGGTCACTCATTTCGTGGTTTCAAGCTGGTAGCGCTGGTATTTGACACCTGTCAAACTCAGCTGTCATCTTAAGTGCCATAAGTCATAACTCATAATATAAGTTACATTATTGCCACCACATGATTCAAACGTAGCAACTTTTTATGAAAAAAATTTGAAGAGAGTGAAAGCATCACTGCAAGTCCGAATGTGTCGAATTCCTGGAGTTCGCAGCATTTTCATTTCGATATTTTTTGGCCGGCGTGGCGATTGGAGTTCATGACTTGCACGATATGTGGTTCCAACAAGACAGAACAATTAGCCACAAAACACGAAGAATTATTCTTATCAAAACAATTAAGGTTGGACAACGAGAAAGCACTGCTCAAGTCCTTTTGCGAACAGTCAATTTACGCCCAATTGGAAGATGAACAGTATTTATCATCAAAATACATAGCAGATAGTCGATTCAAATGAAGAAAAATACATTTCACTTTAGGTACCACTGAACCTACCTAACGACTACCACCAACGAAAAAAAAATTGTAATATGTTTATTTTTAAAAATAGATTTCCGAATTAAAAATTATAGCCCTGCCCTGATGTGACTTTTGACAAAACTTGGGTAAGTATCAACTTCACCGGAGAAGCTTAAGGACATCATTAGGTACTGTGAGCGAATTAAAATCTGCAGATGTAACATTTTTTTTTTACATACCGTCTGGCTGAACGTCATCTCCTGCCCTACATTCCTTAAGGCTTTCAAGTTCATCCAGAACTTTTTCCATTACGTTGGTTAAGTTTGCTGTATTTCCATCACTTCCTACTATATGTCCATTTATAGGTTCTCCACTCAATGTTTGTATTTGCTTACCAATACGATGGCCAGAATCATCTGTAAGGATAAGGGAAATAGTTTTTTTTTTTTAGCACTAAAAGCCGTACAAAATTGCAGTTTTTTTTTTTGTGAGGAAAAGGTAATTTAAAAAATTGACGAGCATTCAAGGAACATGTTCTGTAAGAAAAAATTGGAAACGCCCGCCGCCATTGCCATATTATTGTTTGTTTTTTGGCCGGTTTCCAAAGGACCTGGAGGGATTTGTTTCCTCTTTTTATTTTCTCATCACACTGAGTACAAGCGGGAGAACATAACAACAGAACAGAAAATAACTAAAAACATCAGCAAAAACAAGGATATGTCAAGCAATCCATTTACGATTGGGAGGCAACTGTGATTGGGATCTCATCACCTTGTGTTAGGACATGATGTGTTTTTTTGTGGTGGGGGAATAGTGATACACCTCAATGAGGGGATTTCCTGCTAAATTCTTTGTAAATAAATAACTCAAAAAGGAAGAAGAATAAATCTTCCCTCCCTTTATCTGAGTTTTAGCGTATGTATATACATAATGTATATACATATAAGTGTGTTTTTTTTTTTTTACTATATGGGTCCTTTTATTTTTTCTGGGTGTCTGTATATCCTGACAGGATGAATGAAATGAAATTCCAATAATTTACGTCTGAATGCTTCGATTGCTTTATGGCTTTGTGCCAAAGCCTGGATGCCAGTAGGAAAATATTTTCTTTTTCTTAGAACTGGCTCCCCGAAAGGAAATTATTTTTTGCCGAAGAAGAAAGACAAGGCCTTGAGGCAAGCGGCAATATAAATTGACGATATCCTGAAGTAAATTTAATTCAATGGCAGAGGATTTTGCTGGGACGAAAATCCCTCTGGTTTTGGTTTTTTTTTTTTTTTTTTGGTTAGGTATATTGTGTGTGAGAAAGCCTGCACTGGTTGGACTTCTTATGATAAACTAATAATAATCCAGCCATCAACGACAAAAGAGAGGCATTAAACATTTTTTTATTTATAAAGTTGGAAAAAAAATCCTTGATGTTGTTGTTGTTGTTTTTTCTATGTCGATGGGATTTTGTATATTCTAAGATTTAGTTCTAATGGATGAATAAATGTTTCAATACAGTGTCCAAAATATTGGGACTAGGGTCGATTGTATCAATTACTCTGTTCAGTTTAGTCCTTTAATAAATTGGGTTTGAGGGCCTTTGGGAAGGAAAAACAAAATAATCAAATGAGCCAGATTTAAGTTGTCTATAAGGATATTTATATATGGGTGAATATACAAAAATTGGGTAACTCAATGTCATCCCCCAATATGTACAAAGTCTTATTATATTTTATTGAAATTATACTTTATTTTAAAACATTGAAAAGTCCTTTATTTGGTCACCCAATTTCACTTCTTCATTTAAAATACAAGTTAACAAAAATAATACTTAAAACGTTAGTCCTTTGGCATGTCACAATCAGTGCCGGATTAAGCAAGCGCGGGGCCCGTAGCAAATTCTTTCAAAGAGCTCTCGATCTACTACCTATGGGGTTTTAAGTATAAAGTGGTAAAAAAACAATTCAATACTCAATACGTTTATTTGCTATCTATAGGTTACAATTTTGTGGGTAATTAATAGTGTAGTAAATTACTATAGGCGCTGTTAGGCTCTGACAAGTTCAAAAAGCCTGAGATGAAATTTCCTGGCAATTTAGAATAATTTTGATAGGAAACTAACAATTGAAAACTGATGATACTACACAAATTATTTTTTTCAATACATATTTCAGAGTTTAAGTTTAATACAAAGTATATTATATTTTTAGGAATAGCTAATGTTATATTTTATCAATGGTATACTTTAAATAATGCTTATATTTTATATTTATTTATCTGTTCCCTTATTATTTTTTAAACTTTTACAAAGTAGCTTTTCTAGATTTCATGTGGGCAAATTTAGAAATAATACTACCAATTCGTATCAATTTTTTTGAGCAAATCATATTCTATATTCATCAAAGCGAGATAATTCAGACGTTCTTGACTCATAGTATTCCTTAACTCATTTTTTATGCGCTTTAATGTCGAAAATGAACGTTCGCCACTGCAGTTAGTGATCATGAGAGATAAATAAATGCGCAAAGCAATTTCTAAATTGGGGAAACATGATTCTACTGAATTGTCCATTAGGAATTTATAATATTGAATTTCCAGAGCTTCGTTTTTCGTACTGTCAATCGCACTAGCCACATCCGTTTTCAGCAGCTCGGCAAACTGCACTAATTCGTTGTCTAGGCTGTCTTCCAAATCATTTTCATAAGCACTGACTATAATTAATGTTTTTTTTTAAATCTCGTCTGCTGTAATAGATTTTAACTGTCGAAATATTCCAAAAACACTATTTAGTTTTTGATATGCTTTCATGCGTTTGTCTAAAGCAGATAGTGTGTTATCAATAATGACAACAAACACCACAATTTCAAACTTTTTACCAGGTGTTTATTTCTCAACAAATTCGTCAATTGTACTATAACCGCTAAAATCGTCGTACTTTGTGTTCCGCTTGCGTCGTCTTGAAGGCTGTTGCTGATATTCATGACAGCTTGTCAGCTCTTTGGCTTGTGCTTCAATATTTGAAAATGTAGATCGCATTGTTTGGACATATCCATGTAATGATTCATAAAGGCTGTATCCCGTATTAAGGTCTATTTTAGACGATTGCAGCGACGCACTAGTTGCTTGCATGCGTTCTAGGATTCCATTCCACGTAATTGTCATTATTCCCGTTTCCAACTTATTCATCTTTGAAACAAGTCCGTAAGCTTGATTACGACACTCTGACTTTTGATCTATATTATTGGAAATGGCATCCAAAACTTGCTTGATAGTGGTAAAACCACATAAAAGTGCCTTCGTAGCATCAGCTCTGGCGGACCACCTAGTATCCAACAACCTTTTCAAAATCGGAATTTTCCGTTTTTTGAGAACGGGAAAGCCCACGTTTTTTTCGACAACTCTATTATTTCTATTGGTATTATCGCTTCTTGGAAATGCTCAAAAAGAAGTTTTCAAACTATTGAACATGTCAAAAAGCTTAAAAACCATGTTGTGGTAACCTTAAGAATCTCAAAAAATTATTTTGCAAGCCACCCAAGGTTCTTTTCTGCCTCTTGATTATTATTCAGAGGAGTAGTTGGAGTTTAGATCTAATTACCAAAATTTCATCAGAAACTTATTCATAGACTTCAATTAAATTCAAAATGTCTTATATAGATACCTCTCGAATAAGGTACCCATAAAATTGTCCCAATAAAAATTCAATTTTTAAATTTTAGAGGTCAAAATCTTATTGACTTCTCAGGAAAAAAGAGATCTTGAAGTAGAACGTCAGGTATTCGCTGAGTAATAGAACTTTTCAGTGGAAGAAAAGAAGCGCACGATCATCTTTTGAAACCGTTTCTCTGTCGTAAAAGCGATTTCCCTGACGATTCTCCGAAGAGCAGTTTGCTTCTTGGTTTTAAACTCAAATGTGCACACAAAAATTTTTCGGTAGAAGCTATTCGCACGCACTAGTGTTGCCAATGTCACTATTTATTTATTTATTTATTTATTTATCATCTAACGAGTACAAAGCTCTCTTAGACTAAGCATAGTAATATTTAACTTAAATTTTAATTTATAAAAACAATTTCGTGTATTAGTATATAAATTAATAGACATAAGCAATAATTAGATTCTATAACAAACTTAACACAGTATTTTTAAAAACTTCTCTGCTAAGGCAAAGGTCAATATTTTGGCAAATAGAATTAAACTCAGTACTGGATCTTGTAATGGGATCAGTTCTTCCGTAATTGGTATAGAATCGGGGAACAAAAAAGAAAGTTTCTCTTGTCCTTAATTGCCTTGAAGGAGCGTATATATTAAAAAGAGAGAGCAGTTTTGGACAATCAAAATGATTACAGAAAGTATCCCGTGCCAGCATTATAAGATAATATTTCCGTCTTGCTTCAAGGGATTTTAAATCAATCAATAGACAGCGAACCCTATAAGAAGGCAGAACAAAGTTAACCCACCTGAATTTACGCAGCGCGAATCTAGAAAATTTTCTTTGAATTGATTCGATCCGATTAACACCTACTCTATATAAAGGACACCATATACAGCAGGCATATTCTAAAGAAGATCTTATCAAGCATACGTATAACGATTTTAACGTATAAGGGTCTGAAAATTGTCTAGAGTTTCTTATTAAAAATCCAAGTAGTTTATTGGCTTTTGATACGAGATAATCTAAATGTAAATCAAAATTTAGTTTTGCGTCGAATATAACACCCAAATCTTTTTGACTTTTTACTGCTTCTAAGGGTAAATTTTCAATGTGATATGTAAATTTTTTGGCATTTGGTGATCTCGTAAATGTTATAGTTTTACATTTAGCTACATTTAAAAACAAGCGATTATGTTCGCACCATGAAGATATTTCGTCTACATCTTTCTGCAGTCTCTGACAGTCTAATTCAGATTTAATAGACTTATATAATTTCAAATCATCCGCATAAAGCAAGCAGTTAGAATAACGAATTCGAGATGGGAGATCATTAATAAACAATATGAAAAAGAGCGGCCCTAAGTGACTCCCCTGAGGAACTCCTGAGTGGTTAAAAATTTCTTTCGATAACACAGATCCAATTTTGACATATTGTTTCCGGTTTATTAGATAGTTATGAAACCATCTAAGAATATTTGAGTGAAATCCCAGATTCTTCAATTTTTTAAGCAAAATTCCATGTTGAACGCGATCAAAGGCCTTTGAGAAATCCGTATAAACTGCATCTACCTAGTTTCCACACTCAATACCTTTGATGCAAAAGTTTGCAAATAAAGATAGATTCGTTACGGTCGATCGACCACTTACAAAACCATGCTGATCCAAAGATATACTTGTCCTAACCTCTTCATAGATAGATCTCTTAACAATAGCTTCGAAAACTTTTGGTATTAATTTCAGTTTTGAAATGGGTCTGTAATTAATAATCTCTTGTTTCGAGCCTGATTTATGTATTGGAGTGATAAGTGAAACCTTCCATTCATCCAAAAAGTCACCTGATGAAAGCGACAAGTTGAAGAGTTTTGTAAGTGGGATAACAAGACTGCTAGAACACCTTTTAAGAAATTCAGAACAAAAATTGTCTGGTGATATCTTAAAATCTGATTTCATAGAAGAAATTTCGCACAAAACTTGATTAACAGACAAGGTGAGGTTTCCCAGATTTGTGATTGTTTCACCACATCCGAATTCATTTGTTAACGGAATGGAATCCTGAACAAAGTTCGATTGAAAATATGAAGCAAACATATCACATATAACATTTTCATTACTTGAAGATTCATTGAGGTAATTCATATTAGCTGGGATGCCAAAAGATTTACGTTTAGAATTAATAAATTCCCAAAAAGCCCCAGAATCATTTTTTATGTTGTTTTCAATTGAGTGAATATATTCTTTGTAACAATACATTTTCAGATTTTCATATTCCTTTCTACGTCTAATATAAAAAACACGTAACATAGGATCCTTTCTGCATCTCTTAGATAACTTGGAAAGTTTATTTTTTGCATTTACCAATCTTTTATTGAACCAAACTGGTTTATTTTTGTACTTCCTTTCTTTCAATGGAACAAACAAATCATACCCTTCCTCAATTATGGCAGTAAAGGAGTCGTAACAAGCCTTTAAGTCCGTTAGGTTGAGGACCTCATCCCAGTTTATCTCGTTAAAAAAAATATTTAAACCATCATAATTAGCTTTACTAAAATTCCGAACTGAGCCAATTCTTTGCCTTTTAAAATTTAATTTATCAAAATTTAAGACATTAAAATCAATTTCTAAAGCATTGTGGTGAAAACTATTATTTAAAATAGGAACTTCTGCAATGTTTAAATAAGCTTCCAATTCAGTATTAATAAAAATTAGATCTAAGATACGACCTAAAGAATTAACAATATAATTTATTTGATTAAGATTATAGGATAAGATATTATCTATTACAGTGCACTCAATTTCATTTGAATTATTAAAAGGCATTAAACATTTATCACTTTCAGAATGCACCCATTTTACATTGGGGAGATTAAAATCACCCAAAACAACAATATGCACATTAGAGTCTAACAATTTGACAAAATTCTCGATGTTTTTTAAATGAGCCTCATAAATACCGATATTAGAGTTAGGTGGAATATAAGATACGATAAAATAAACGCGCGTTGAAAAAGCTAGCCAAGTAACTTCAACACATAGCTGTTCTACATTTTTAATTTCTAATGAAATTTCCTTACTCGTTAAAAAAGACCTTATTGCTAGTAATACACCACCACCTCTAGATGCACCAGTTTCAGCAAAGGATCTGTCTCTTCGGAACACATTAAAGTCATCAGAACGACACAGCTCAGGTGAAAGTATATCATCACCCAACCATGTCTCGGTCAAAGCAATAATATCATAAGAGCAGCAAGATACAGCAACATAAAACTCATTAGTCTTTGACCGCATACCACCAACGTTTTGATAGTAAACGGAAAATGTAGCAAAATGAGTGGCAGTGTTAGAGTTACTTATGGATCTGACGTGTCTGCGGGTGGTAGTTCGTTTTTTGGATAGTTTTCAAAATTTCTCACGTACACACCAGCAGGCCAACTTTTCGAATTAAAAACGGCATCAAAAAGCTCAAACGGAACACCAATTTTAAAGTTTACGTACTTCATTTGATTTTCATCCAATCCTTTTTTCATCAGTTTATAGCATATAAATTTTGAAGGGGACACATTAAGTTTTGAAGCAACCAAATTTATAATCGACTCCGTAGATGTCGATGATTTGAATCTCGACAGATGTAACCACTTTCTGATGGGTATCACATCGATTCCCATGTTCTCAATATCAGCATTTGTTCCAACAATAAATTTATGCTTGTGTTTATTTTTGTTCATGCTTACACTTTCCCACTTCTCCCCTAAGTTGTTCGAGCTTTGTTTATCATCTGAATTAATAGCCGGAGCTTTTCTATCAACATCATGTGTCAGTAGATGATTAGAAGCTGCAATTCTCGCATGCGATGTTGATGGTAATATTTGCGAGTCTTGTTTGGGTGACGAAATGAGATCACACTCAGTTTCTATGTTTTTCATTGTTAAAACTTGTTCGGGTGACGCAGGGGAAGCCAATGAAATAGCATCATTTGCCATTGCCAAAACTTGTTTTATGGGCGAAGGCGGGGCAGAAGAATTAGCGTTCTCCTTCATTGCCTTTGTATTCTTATCAAACACAGTAGGTGCATCGGCATCGGCGACACTATCAAAACCATTAGCCAAGAGTTGATTTGCATTCAAATTGGTATCAGAGGACGGTGACACGATAAAATCTTTAGCTTGCTGCGGGAGCTGTGGAAGGGCGGAAGAACCTTGATGATTTTCAGTGAAAGAACTGGTTTTCTTGCCGCTCTTTGGTTTCTTGCCTTTAGGCTTTGATAGTGCAGAATTTGAAAGCTCAGCACATTTGGTCGAATCATTTAAGGGTTTGTTGACCTTTTCTTTTGCTTTTGATCTTGTTAATCGTTTAGACACTGATGGCACATTTGAAAACAAATTAGACTCATTAAAGCAATTAAAAAGCTCATTAAGTTTATTATAAAGACAATTAATTGGAATTAGATGGCACATATCACATTTCCAGAAAACTCTTGCATTATTTTTGAGCAAAGATAAGTCCGTTTCCGAAATGTTACCACATTGATTATGAAATTTATGCGAGCAAATACCACACACAATTATTGGATTTTCACCAATTGTTTTATGACATTTATTACACATAGACATACTAGACGACAAATTTAGAAACGTCTTACTTGTACAAACACTAGTCGAAGACTAAGACTAGTTAAGGTAGTGTCGAAAATTTTGGCAAACATTTTTTAAACTAAAAAAAATCGGTTGAAATACATATTATGTGCCGAAGCTGGTAATCAAAATTGCGTTAGTGTTAGTGAATACGAAGAAGGACGAGGAGGGGTGCTTACAAGAGCGTCACATTCGTGCATGTAAATTATAGACCCTGTTTAAAAGCTGAGCAGAAGCAATTTCGCTTGTTCCGTTGATTTTCGAAAAGTCAGTTACATCGGTTACAATAAAATTAGCCTAATTTCTTCCAATGCCAAGGAATCCCCTGCGAAGCCATTTGTATTTGCAAAGCTTGACGAAATTTTGAGGTCCCAAGGCTTTTGTCACAGTAAGCCTTAAGTCAAAACAACAGCGGACGTGTTTTTACTAATGTATCTTTAGATGCAATCGAATCCTTGCTGAAGCCATGGCATCAGGTAATGACCACGACTACTGCTAATAGTTTTAGAACTGGTTATCTACTTAAAGGTTTGAAGAGTTAATACAAGCTTACATATTAAAACTAAATTCTTCGAATAGCCTTTGGTTTGTTGGGAGACTTCAAAAAAAAATACTGAAAAATTGTTGTTAGTCTTCAGCTTAATTCGATGTGGCGGATTGAAATATAAAATTTTGGACGATTCCAGAAACATGCCTTGCATTTTTAAAATGGCTCACGTAATATCATTAAAAAGTACAAAAACGAGGACTGTTTTGATCACACTTTCGAACTGGAATTAAAAATCGAAGATTTGGACAGGTACAACAGTTTGTCCAAAAAGAATTGTCAGTACAAGGCCCTTTAACAAAATTCGCCACTGTTATATGAACAAAAGAACTGAACATCGTGTGGATGTGTTTGTGTATCAAGTATCACAATCAAAAACTCGTTGAGTTCGTAAAATATGCCACCTGGAGTTCAAAATAAAGCTTCGTGTTATTCATAAACTTCGTTAAAAGCAGCAATGGTGTTTCTACAAGTGACATAGAGCCACTGTTGATCTGACAAGACAAAGTTTTTAGTTTATACGTACCAAAGTTAATTACAGGAGTTTTTGTATTACTTGCAACACCCTGTACAGTTGTCAACAAACTGTTTGCATTCCTTATTGCCTCATTTAATCCGTTCCCAGTCCCAGTGATTGGCGATGAGCTGGAATCAACTAAAGGTCGTGAAAAAACTTCAGGAAATGAGTCAGCACTTCTGGGTTTCATATGCGATCCATAATTCTTTGTGAAAGAAACACCCCCATTCTCATGTTGCTGGCTCGTTTCTACTCCTCCATACATATCTTCACCTGATTGAATTACTGCGATCGATTGCTCTTCTCCAAAAAGAATCGGCCAGGACCTACATTTTCGCAAAATATTTTTTCTACCATCAATTTGCAATTTCCTTCGCCACTTATCGCTTGAAGACCCGGAGCGGTTGTTGCTGTCATCATTGCCTCCATCGCCATCGCCCCCACTCTCAATTTGTTCAGCCAATCCATTCATCCCTCGCCATGAACCAGCATCGAAGTTGCTCAAAGACCCTCTTCCCATTCCCGTTCCCGGCGAGCTTTCGTCGATATTACACGCCGCTTTTTGCCGTTTCAACGTGGCATATTGCCTTTTCTGAGATTGTGTTGATATCGTCGATAGTTTTCCACTCACTCCATCCGCCTCCGTCGTCGTCCACGAAAATAAAGGCAACGATGGCGGTGGTGGTGGCCTTGAACTTTGACTCTTACACATCATGTTCGTTCCTAGGCATGATTTCATCGGTTGGCGAGATAGAGGGCTGCGTCGGAATATGCGGCTTGCCTTTTGTATTTTACGAGCTCGTCGATGGTCCGATTGCTCCGCATTCGACACAACCACCGGGGCATTTATCAATTCGAGACTTTTTTCGGCAACGTAAGCAGCCGTATTAGTGGCGGCGTTGGTGATGGTGGTGGTAATGGCGATGGCAGTTGTAGAAGATGCAACAGCTGGAAAGGGGCTATCACCAGAGCCAAGAGGATCCGCTCCATCGAACAATTTGTCAGCATAATTGGTGTTTTGAGAATCGTCTTCTGTCCGTGCCTGATGATGCTCAAGTTGTTCTCTAAGGATATCCCCTGCTAGACCGTAAATTGAATCCAGCACCTCCGAGGTCTTTACGTCGTATTCACTTTCTGCGAAATTCGATGTTGCATTCAATCGGTCCTTGAATCTTGAATATAAATTTACTTTGCTGCTAGGCGCTGAACTGCCATAAACTAGAAGCTGGCACTTCCTGCTCCTATCCATGAATAACGGTAGAATTGTCATCAGATAAATAAGGATAATTGCCATCAGCGTTCCATTGCGGTTCATTGCATTTTTGTCCGCATTACACTTTTTGTCGAACAGAAAATATATATCAAAATCAAATTTAAATATGCGATATTAATTTTTTTTCTCTTTTCTATTTTTATGGAGAAACTTCAGAAATTATGTAAAAAAATAAATAAAAATAGAATGACAGATTGTCGGTCGGTTGGGTTGGCTCCGGCTTCTGGATAGCATGGGGCGCTTATCAAATAAAAGTCGGAGAAGATTTTATTTTTCGTTATTTCTTTTTTTTTTTTTGCTCCCTGCAGAGTGCAGAATATTATTATTTGCCTTCAAGGATATGACTGGAAAGGGAAGTTTATTCGTTAAAAAAAGAAAGTTCTTGGATCGATATTGAGAGTTGAGTGTTTTGTATAGCTAATGCATTTTCCTTGAGATACAGACCCTAGGGCATTTGCAATGGTATACACTTCATTGCATCAAATAAATTTCAATGATTTTTTTTTTGTTGAAGTTGATATTTGGAAGGGGAAAATGTATTGTTCAAAAAAAAAAAAAAAAATGGGAAAGTTTGTCCGGAACCGAATTATAATGTATATTCTTAGATGAATTCTAATTTCTTTTTTATATGTTTCCATTTTCGCAAATGAAATGATTATTCAAGCACATATTTGAGTTAGGAACAAAAATTAGTGATATTATTTTTATAAATAACCATGGTTTTGAGTATCTACCTACTAATATAATGCTTTGAAAGCATAATAAGTGTATAATACGTTCTTGACATTCCTAGCCATCATGAGTTTTCTGGTATAGTTGGAAAAACAATCCTTGAATTCTTGCCTTATCTTTGCGGAATGAAAAGTGTCGAAAATTGCAGTACCTACTATTCTGTTAACCTACTACATGCCAATATAAAACGCATGGATATCAGAGCACACTTTTGTGCGACAATATGGAAACTCAACAAGAGTGTTCGTGTAAATTCCCACAACGAGATATTAGCTTTGTTTGTTGAACTTTACCCATGTTTTCTTGACAACTTCAAGAGTTGTCAACAAAACCTTTTTAATGGCTAAGCTTTTTGGAAGATGTCAGAAATCTTTTATTTTTTTCAAATATATCCTGAAACAATGACCCTTTAGTTTGAAAATGAGTAACAAACACTTTTTGCGAAAAGGAAGGAACTGTGTTCGAAAAAACCCTTTATGCAGTTGCTTTTTTCCTAGGGGTTTACTGATGCGAGAAAAATATTATGATTGTCTTCCACTTCCTTGTAATCTTCAAGAAGTCGATAAAGGTCTTCATCTAATTAAATAAAGTTGGGAAAATCACTGGAAAAAAAATTATTTCCCTTGACGTTTTTAGGTTGTGTTAAAATTTCATCGCCACTCTTCAATATTTGACAGTCTTAACAGATTGCCAATGGTAGCAGCAAGTAGCGTGTGTGCACAGTGCGCATGGTGGGTGGCTACAAAAGGGGTCTATTTTATCACAGTAAGCGGCCATGTTTTTGTACATGTGTTCGAACACATAAAAGTCTTTTTGTGCCTGGCGAACTCTTGGCTTACTATATTTTAATGTTTATTTGTAAGAAGAACTAGTGTTATTAATCTTCTGGAGGGTTTGGAAGCGGAAAATGTAAAGTACAAATGCAAACCTAGACGTCTTCAATAACGAATCGGGAAGAAGATCGCGCACTATTTGATTGCTTGATTCACTACTTGCATATCGATTTGGTCTTTACTTTTGGACATTTTTTTTTAAAGAAATTTTCTCTTGGAGATTATTTAATCTTTGCTAAGATTTCTCCTGGGGAATTTTTTTTTGTACGATTATGGCATTTGACCATACTTCACTAACCCGGTACGAACAGGTATAGAACGTAAAATTCTTAGGTATAACATAAGAGAAGCTTAGTCTTAAGGAATTCGATCATGGCTTCAGCTAAGGCCAGCTGCGGCGAATCTGTCCTATGCTCCTAGGTGGAGTTCAAGCCCTCCAGTTCTTTGATCCGCACAGTTTCAAAACATACACATAATGTTAGACTTAATAGACAGTTTTGATGAAATCGCTTGAATAAAGCCAAATAATTTAACTGCAAATTTCTAATACTATCCTAGTTCCCAGTTCCCTTGCCTAGTCTCTGTCATCACATTTCCTGAACTAGTGACAGAGAGAGAGAGCTATCACAATACAATGATGGAAGCAGTAATTTCGTCGGCAGTAATTAAACAGAGTGTTTCCTAATTCGTAACTGATTTAAGGATATGTTTAAAAAAAATTTTTTACAATAAGCAATAATCTATCTCCAGTTCTGACATTACTTACCGACGTTTTAATGTTCTAATTCCTGCTGCAGGTTTCTTTAGAATCATAAAATATGTGCGTTTTTTTGCAAACCTCAATGACCTTTTTGTTTTTTTTAATTATTGTTACGTTTATAAGAAAAAAACGAAATTTTTATCATGCAAGTTTTTGAAGAAACCTAACCTGAAAATAAGAAATTAGCCAGTTCGAGAAAAACCTAAAATGCTTAAAAACTCTCAATCTGAAGAATGCAGCAAGGCATATCCAATTTTTTTAACGCTGCTGGCGGTTACAAAGGCTAATATTCTTTCTACTAAAAATTAAGCCCTTAATGAATTTTCTTTTGCTATTTGCGTTAATATGGGCGTTTCAAAGTCAGCCTTTTCTTAAAAAATCAAAATTAAAAATAAACGATTTCTGTTGAACAATTATTTTCCTCTAACACGTTTATAAATCATTTCCTAAATTATTGTCTAAGAATTAGGAAATAGCTACCCTGTATTTTTGCCCTATTTTTCTCACTTTTCTGTTGTATTGAGAAACAATAAATCTTTTTACTTTAAATATTCTATTGAAAAATATTATTCTTACATACATATGTACCTATTTCCGAATAATTTTTCGAGTCGTATAGCATTTGGCGTATGGATTTCGATTCAAATTTTGAAATGCCTGGAAACGAAATTATTTCCCCATCAAGCTTGCTCAAGAAGAAGATAAAACTGGAGAATGGAGATGTCATTACAAGATTTTAATCAGCAAACAAAAGAATCTTATCACAAAATTATAAATACATTTCACCGCAGATAATACAACGCAAAACATCTCTGCAATCTCATTTTTTCATAAACTCGAGTTGTATCTTTTAACAGTTTGAATAAATCTTTCTTCATGATGAATACTTTAATTATTATATTTGGGCTACTGGCGTTCTTTCAGGTTAGGTTTTAATAAAAATAAAAATCAATTATCTTGAATGATTTATCAATTTTATATTTCCAGGTTAAGATGATATCTTCGGAGATAAGTTCGCCAGCAATAGTCAATGCTAATCAGATTGAAGAAGTCCCTAATCCCAATGAAACGACCAATGATGTTTTGAAATTTGGCACCAATGTCATGAACACATTATCAGAAAAAGTTAACACTTTGCCAGAGCACATGAAACCAGCTGGCCAGGATTTACTAGCGGATGCCAAAGAAGGATTGCGATCTTGTGAGAGTAATTTTATGCGAAATGGCATTGCTTGGGAGTACAAGGTATGCTGCAACTCATATCTGAAATATGGAATGAGCGCGTTTGGTAACCTTGCTGCCCAAAGCTATCGGTCGGGTGTCAGCAGTGCATTTGTATGTTTGTGGATGTTAATTGTTGGGGCTGTTTTAAATTATGTTTGATTAAAAAATATGTACTAGATTTTGTAAAATTAAACGATTTTTGTATTTGTATAATGAAGTCGTTAAAGCTCTTGTTCATATGTTTTAATTTTTCCTGTCCTGTGAAGTATGTAAATTAAATCAAAACTGTTAATTGAATTATGTCTCCTATATTCACTCTTAAGTCCGAAATAATATTATTAATAATAAAAGAAGAAAAATGTATCCAAATACGTTTTAAGCAACAAATATTTAAAATCGTTCGTAAACTGCCTCATTCGTTTTCGAATGAGAATAAATTCAATAAAATGAATTCGTACAACTTCTAATTTTACAAATGTTGAACGTTTACAATTTCATTATGTGTGTTTAAAAGAGGATCATAACGAATGAGAAAATTAAATTAATAAAAAACTAAATATATAATAATTAATAACAATTATTTAACAATTAATTTTGAAGTTGTAACTATTTGGCGTTTGAAACTATTGTAATAACTTTCGCATTTGAGTTCATTTGGCAAAGTGTTGAAAAGTTAAAGTCCTTTAAAGAAGAAGCTGTTTTTTGTTGCACTTATTCGTACCCATGGGAAGGCGGAAATCTTGGTTATTTCGCAAAGTATAGGGTTGAACATTTCCTTCATAACACAAAAGACGTGATAAATAAGTGGGTGTTAAATTATTTTTGATTGTGTGCTAGGGGCCCTATACAAGTACCTATACTGAGAATTACGTCTATACGACAAAATATTTACTCATTCGACTGGATCTGTGGTCCACTCCAAAGCGAGGTAATGTACTTAAGAACTCCTTCCATTCACACATTCTATCACCAATTTGAATTCTTCTTCCGCAGAAAAAGCTGTGCAATGTGACACAAGAATTGAAGCGTCTCTGTACCATGATCACTGAAGCTGAAGTTGAACAAACAAAGAAACTCCTTTAAGCCAACTTGCTATTGCAATTGAAAAGAACACTCCAATTTGTGAAGATATTGGTTGCCAAATGCTTTGCTACAACCACACGAGTTGGAACAACGTATTAACTGCCGAACCAACTGAAAACCTGCCCGACTACAACAGGATTCGCAACATTCTTTGATTCATTCAACAAAGACGACCTGCCCTGCAGCAGCAATTAAGATCATTTTTAACCTAACCCCATTGCATGTACATATTGTACATAGTTAGTTACTAATTAAATTACTAATAAAAACAATAAAACATGAAACTATACTTTTTTTCATTTTAAATATAAATTAAAACAACTCTTTTCCTGAATAATCGGCTTTTGGTCCATCTTAAGGCCTAGCTTCTCCACTTTTAGACTGATCTGCTTCTCCACTCTGGTTCCAACTTCGGCATTATAGCAGGTTTCTTCATATCATTTATGGCAGTGGTACAGTTGATGTAGTGCGTGGTTGCTAACCTAGAGTTGTGGGTTCGAGCCCCAGCCTGGGCAGCATTTTTTCAATATTTCCCCAGCTTTCTATTCCTTCTAACTAATGCTGTACAATTTGCATTCAAAAGACCTTGGGTCTTACAGGCATATATGTATAGTTAAAATTAAAAAAAAAAAAAAAAAAAAAAAAAAAAAAAAAAAAAAATTGTAATTTCTGTAATCTGAGAGCTAAAGAAGATTGTTTTCATTTTATAAGCGTGTGTCCAACTTTTAACAAGCAAAGAAGAGCATACTTTGGTAAGCCAACCCTTTCAATGCAGGAAACAATTGAAATTTTAAATAGATCAAATTGGGCGCAACTTTCCAACTTTGTCAGAGTTAGCTACCACTACAGAATGCTTCTGATGTCGGAATATTTATAACTTATCCCTAACCTAAAATTAATATACACAAAATCATTTGTTTTACCTTTTTATCATTTTCTTGAATTAATGTTCAGTTTATATCAAATATTTTAAATCTACGCCAATGCTTTAAAATTCATAAAAAACTTTTGTAAATGTAACTAAAACTTGCAATAAATGAATCTTTGAATTGAATTGAATTCACTAAAGATTTCAAATATATTTCGAATATACCGTTCGTAACTTACGAGCGCTCGTAAATCTGTACTAATAGCAGAGAGAAGATACTAATAGAGAGAAACAACTTTCCTCGCCTCCGTCCCCGCAAAGATTTTTGTTTACATTTTTATAATGAGTTGAATTCCTATCGGTATATACATGTTTTATCCTTGTCCAGAACAAAAAAAATCAAAAAAATAAAATGCACGACTGGGTCGCACGAACTTGCTCTTATGATAAGCAATTGCGTAGTGGCTGCATATATGGATATTAAAAAAAAATTAAATAATTTCGAAAATTCTTTTATTTTTTAAATTAGTTAAAGAGTTTTCTCGGAAAAACTAAGTATGCAATAAAATTTCAAAGCTATACGTCAATCTAGGAAAAAAAAATATTGAAAATCGTTGGACCAGTTTTTTTTTTAAAAGGTTATTTTTGAAAAACTTTTTCAAAAAATATTTTGAAATTTATTTGAGTATGTAATTATATGGCAATCTGTAGTTTACATTTGAAAAATAATTTTAAAAAAAAATCAATGTACCCGTTTCCAACATATTTCGAAAACCAAAAATTTTTTTGAAAAAATTATAAAAAATCAAAAAAAAAAGTTTTTGAAAATTTTGAAATGCCATATTAATAAAATTATGAATGACTTCCTGTGGCCAAAATTTTATTGAAATCGAATGTATAGTTTACGAGAAAATTTGATTTGAAAATACTGGTTCTATGAGAGGTACCGTTATTAGACAAATTTTGAAAAAAAATTTCAAACCAAAAGATAGATTGTCTTGCAAAAATAGCATTCTGAAAGTTTTGTCAAAATCGTTAGAGCCGTTTTTGAGAAAATCAATTTTTTTCTTCACGATTGTATGGCAGGGGCCGTTATTTTTGGGCCTAGAGCAAAAATAAAAAATACGTTCCGAGGGACGGCCAAATAAATCCTAGATACCAAATTTGAAGCAAATCGGCCCATCCGTTCAGTCTCCAGATGCGCGAACAGACAGACAGACAGACAGACAGACATACAGACAGACAGACAGACGGACGGAATTTCCAGACCCACTTTTTTCGACTTCTCCATCATCGTAATGTCATGTGTGATTGTTATCTCAATTTTTTTTTTCTGCACGAATCCATAACTTGCCTTATAGTACCTATAATCGCAAGTAAAAATGTGTGTCTCTTTCTCTCTTATTTAAAGGTCTATGGACAGCAACTTGCACCTGTGTTGTCCTCACATTTTTTTTATATGGAGTTTAATACAGATGCAAGTTGCTGGCCGAATCGCAGCTGGTAGGCTAAAAGAGAGCCATCGTCGAAGTTGCCTCTCTCTATTAGTATCTTCTCTCTGCTAATAGTGCTTGATGAATAGACTTACAAGGCTCTGAAGTTAAGAGCGATCAATAAATGCGGGCCTAAGTGTAAAAAACATTCAAATGGCCACGTCAAGAAGACTCGCAACATGCGATTCTTTTAAGGCAATTTTTAAACACTTTTTCGCACATTTCCGTCTGCCCATTCGCATCTTCAAAGAAATACGGACCAATGACACCTTTCGACTATAGAATAGACCAAACGTAGTCACTTTGTCTATATGCATCGGCACCTTTTCGATCACTTCTGCGTTTCTGAACCCCATATCCGGGCAATTGTTTTGTGATAAGTGCTTTTGTTTTCCAGCCGGGGTTTTACTCGCCGGATTGTCCAGGTCCGTTCTCAAAGAAAAACACTAAACTTTGATTGGGATTCCTTAAAATTCACAGATAATTTTATTTTGAAAATCCTTATTATTAAATGTATATAATCGGTTTCAATTTAATTCATTTCACACATGTTATATCTTTAATATGTATTTCTATTCAATCCTTTGGGCCGCCTATGGTGCGTGCTAGAAATTCTGCTGGTTTCCTCCTGGGCTTCTACTGTTGTTTTCTGCGGGACTATAGATTCTGAGCTCGTCTCTAGTTTTCATTTCCTGTGGACAATGAGTCAAGGAAATCTTATGGCTAGAAACGCAAACATCGAGTTTGCAAAAACTGCAGGATCACCAGGTATAAAGGCCCCTGGTGGCAAACTACCTAAGATAAAGCAACCATGAAAGTTGCACACGGTAGTCATTGCTCTGGTGGATCAGCAGGTACGACCATACAAGGCCCCTGGTGGCAACTAATACTTAAATTCAATAAAAATAAGCGAATAAATAACCTTAAATTCCACTAAGACCCCTTACCACTCGTGGGGGAAAATCAAAGCGGCGAAATCTTAAATAAGAAATAAAATCCTAATAATATGATGAATTTCTCCATGTTTTCAGTGTCTTTTCCTGGCCTTCTTATTGCACTTGGCGCGACAGAAACATCATGTGAATTATAAACACTGGTGGCAAATTTTACCACAACTCACGCTCATGATGATCGCCCCTTTACTATGCTGTTTGATGTTGTTGCTTTTCTTTGGCATTGGCATGCCTGTGTCATGTGACTAAGCTATTGCTTAATTTGCGGTGTTGTTGGTCTTGGGAACCAAATCATGTTGTTCTTGTTGTTGTTGTTTTTGACCAGCAAAATTCAGATAATAAAAAAACCTTATAGTTTACTAGCTTTTGCCCGCTACTTCGTACGCGTGGATTTTAGAATAAAGTAGGTATCTCAGTATATTTTTGTTTTTGCACAACCTGTTCAAAATGGGGGGTATGCGTGGTATGAAAGCTATATACTTTACCAACTCTACAGCCGTAAGATTTTTGGCTTCTGTATAGTATTATTTCGAAGTATCATAACGGTTTAAATTGCAAAGTTGGAGGGTTAAGTTCTGAAGAAATATACGAATATACCTAATTGGAATGCCCACTTTCAAAACGATGCTGCGCGCCGATACTGCTATTTATGGCAGCTCCGCTTCATCAGTTTTGGGCGTAAGTATTGCTCGTTCACCGTTCTTTATGGTTACATTATTTTTTGATTTCTGCTTTCGCTGAATGAGGCATTGTCTATATGGTGGTAAATAGCGCCATCTATGATGTTTTTGATGTAACTTCTATTCAGAACGACTAACTTATTTCTATTCATGTATACGTAGGTAAGTGTGGCACTATTTTATTATGTAAGTGAGACGCTAACTTCCTTAAACTCTTTTAATTTTGTGTTAAGTTCATTGAATAATGTTCGATTTCAGCAATATTAAAAAAACAACCAGAATTATATATTTTCCTGCGATAAAATGTAGCCTATATTTTAAGTTGGCGTACTACCAATAAATCTGCGAAAACCGCATTCAATTCCATGCAGTAGTTTTTGCGTGATGCGCGTACAAACATACAGACAGACAGACAGACAGACAGACAGACAGACAGACAGACAGACAAAAATTCTGAAAACGGTTGTTTTGGCTTCTGTGGGTCTAATAGAGACTCCCCATATTAGTTTTGCATCTATATCTTCAATGTACAGACATCGACCCGTTACAATTTTATTATATGTATAGATGTTTCTATAGCGTATATGAAAAAAAAAAAAAAGATTTGTAACTCTTCGTTACAGTTTGTTTACATACCCAACGAATGAGAAATGTGCCTCATCGCTGAAAACATTTTTACCGACACTTTTTTCAATAGATATTTCTGGATTTTAAATTGTCCACTCTTGGATTTGTCAATCAAACATCAGTCGACATTTGGCAGTCGATGAAATTTGTATTTATCCAGGCCCAGACTCCACATGCGGCAGTTCCTCTTCAATTAAAAAAAAAAGCTGAACTTAACCACTGAACAAAATTGTCTTGTGAAAATCAGGATCAACGGGACTCCTAGGCTTGAACCATATTCAATCAATTCAAATCATATTCAAATACAAATGGCAAAAAATTATCTTTAAAATAAAATCAATTTTATTGCAAAAAAAACACCCTTTATTTTTGTTTAAAAAAATACGTTTCTTGAGGTAAAGAAAACCACATTATATAACGATCGACCACACAGGGCGGGAAACTTTTCCTTAATGAAATATTTAAATATATATTTTTATTTTGTAATTAAAATATCTTCTCTTATAACCCAAACTTTTCACTTTTCATTATTTTGCGTTGTTTCCTTGTTGTGGTTTCATATCGTGTTCACCAATAAAAAAAAAAAAACATTTTGCTATACTTTGCTCAACATTTATTCGCTGTAACAGTGGTGTGGAACGAAACCGCATTTTTGTGGAACATATACTCTCCAATTGGTGGAAAACGCTTTCCCTAACAACAAAATCTTCCTCCAAGGATATGAAGGAAAGGAATGGAGAAGCAATGGCTTCTGTAGCGTCTTATCGTCTAACGTAATTAATGCAAATTAAAACATCCATGATAAAGTTTTTGCAAAAGAACCGCATGTGGCGGTACCTCCGCGTTTACACCACACAGCACCCAACACAACTCACACACGAATTGACGCCGAGGACGATGCCGATGAGGACAACGACCGGGTATGGCAAAAATGTTCCTATGCAATCGGAAAGGAGCATTCTCTTCGTTTTTCTCCATTTTTGTTAGGCCATGGATGATGGTAGTGGTGTTGTGGTGTTGGTGTGGTGATGCTTTGGTGTATGGTTAGGAAAAGGACCTTCCATTTATTCGCCTTCTACTGCCCACTCCGGATGACATGCTTTGGTTAATGTATTTGAATGTTGTTCCTTAAAAGTTTATCCTCTTAAACTCTCCAAACTTGGGCCAGATATTTCAATTAAGCGCAAAAACTTATCATCAGGAAAGTGGCGGGCAGCGGCAACGGCGGGTAACAGCGGGCACAGAGGGATATAGGGAAGGGAGCACTTAATTTAGTTATGGGATTGTCAATGTGGTTGTTGAGAGTCTTTGGGAAGGACAGGACGAAAAAAAAAACACAAAAAATATATATTTATTCTCTCCGCACACACAGAAACTCATGAATTTGCACTGGCTGGCAGGCTCACCAGGCACTCGATCATTCGGCACAGTGATGAAGAGCTTGGAACTTATGGCAAAAGGATACAGTGTAACCAAGTGCTGTATCCTTGATGAAAATGTATGTATATGACAAATGAAATTAAAAGTATTAAATTAAATTATCTTTGAAACTCTGTTCGCTTCTGGCGAGATGATGTACAAGAATATATGCGATTATACTCGCATGCTAGACATGCGGCGAGGAATTATTGTGTTGAATTTTGTGTTATGATGAATGTAGATGGAGGATAAGGATGTTCTTACATTTTTGAAGCTGGAATACATGTAATGATTAATTTTCAAGGGGTGGTTTAGTGTTAAAATATATTGTTGTTCATGTATGGTTAAAGTCTAACAATAAATTTATTGTGTTTGATTTACGATTCATAAAAATACGATGATAACATTTTATTTGGTACCTACATACGTTTAATTTGGATCCTGATATCCTATCTTTTTTGTTTTTTGTATGGTTCGAAATATGTACTTATTTATGGTGGCGATGGGTCAAATAGAGCGTTACTGGCTGCTCACAATGGTGTAGCTGCAGCAGTAGAACGTAGCAATGTCAAAGTTAAATGTACGTAAATCATATTGCACGGCTACAATGTAAAGTAGCAGCTGCAGCATAGAGATAAGCTCTAACTTCACGAACGTGCTGCGCTGCAAAACAACAACAAACCAAAATGACAGACATGATTTTTGTTTGAGTTCAGTACTGCACACTGTATTCGTGTATGCTGCTTAGTGCGCTACTTTTTTTGACATTAACATTGACATTGCTGCGTGCAACTGCTGCAGCTACACTATTGTGAGCTGCCAGTTATGCTTTAGGCCTTGCTTAATACGTCTCTTTAGCCCGCTCGTTCCTAGCCTTCCGTCTCCAATTTCGCACTCCAAAGTATAGTCGGAGATTTCCCTCTAGCTATTCGCTCCATCCAAGATGAAATATACCCTCGTGGACCTCGAATCTTTCTTGCTAATCTTATGCCGCTGTACAGTTCGCATAATTTATCGTTATATCTTCTTCGCCAAATATTGTTTTCTCTGTTTACGCTCTCAAATACCCCATGTGAGTTTTCATCCGATTGGAATAGGGTCCGTGCTCCTGCACCATATAGCAGGATCGGGACCATGACTGTTGTGTAACGCGTGTCCTTGGTTCCTCTCAATAGGGCTTTCTTCATTGCCCAAAGGAACAACGATTAGTCTTCGTTTAATTCCAGCGCTGATTTCATAGCCTATGGTCTTTGAAGGACTCCGTGAAGATGTGAATTGAATCCTAAAAAAATCGTGTGGTTTCAATTTCCTTTGAATATGAAATAAATGGTTACCTCTAACAAGAAGAAGTAAAACAAAAAGTCGCGAATTTTCAGCTTCTTGAAAATCAGCAGTTTATTTTGAAATTCAGTTTACAAGATTCGTCATTGTACATAGTATAAACTATAATACTACTAACATGTGGAACGGGAGGTGCGCCATCTATGGACGGAGAACTAAGCACTTGACTTTAGAGGTTTGTGCCTATAGGTTACCATGGGAAGCAACAACAACAATTATTTTTTACGTTCCACAATTTTAATTGTTGTTGTTGCTTCCCATGGTAATCTAGACAAAAAACCTCTTAAATCAAGTGCCTAGTTGTCCACAGGTGGCGCACCTCACGTAGTAATACTATATATACAATGCTTCGTGTTTCTACTAAGTTCCCAAAACAAAGTGGAGAACGTTTCATTTTGCATGAGAACTAAGCCCAATTCACTTAAGTAGATTAAGTTCCTACAAAGTTTAAAATATGTCCCTCAGTAGACGTTGAACGCATGGACTTACGTAACTGGACCGGTCCGGTCTGTAACCCACTTAAATGAAGTAAAATGCTTACACAAAACTTAATCCAAGCAATCCAAACAGCGTTTGCCTGTTTTAACTGTCTTTAAATTGAAAAATATATCCCTTGAACTCTGTAACCTCCTCATATTACTTCTACTTGTTCCTTATATCCTTTATATCAAGACGGGTGCTTACAGTCCATTGAGGACTACGACACCAAGGAAAATACCCCCAGCAAGTGCGGTTCCTAGTCATTTGTCTCCAGATATGCACACTTATTTAGATCAAGTCATTTAGATCGGGTCGACTAAAATGGGGTCTCCCTTTGCTGCGTTAATCCTCAAGATTGGACTCACCTAAAGAATCTTTCCATCATACCACTTTCTCCCACCGAACCCTATAAAGCCAAGGTTAGCGCCTCTTCCCCATACAGCAGCACCGGGGTTATTAGAATCTGATATTATATCTCTTTGTTCCTTTGTGTGAAATCTTTGCCACTAAGAAGTCTTCTTGTTCCAAAGAAACAAGGAAGAGTGATCTCTGCGCTGATATTGATTTGAGAAGTTTTAATGAAACCCAAATAAAGTCCTTGAATTCTACCCAACTTCTCAGATTTAACTTCCCAGTTTATCTTACTCCGAAACTCTCACACTCGCCTCGACAAGCTTCATTTTGGGCTTAAAGCTTTTAAACAAATGCCATTTCTTTGCTGGAGCTTAATCAGAGTCATAAGGCTCAATAAGAGCCTATAAAAAAAATTATGTTTTCTTAAAATATATGGTACAATTGAAGAATTGAGCTATTAAATATTTGTTATTAAGTAATTTGAGAAAATGAACATTTAGGAATAGCTTTTCCTTTAATGAAGCCTGATATCTCATCGCACAAACTTATCGTAATGACTTCGAACTCAAATAATTCCATTTTGGCCTTAAGGACACATTAATAAAATTAAACTTCGTTTATGACACTCCAACTCCACTCCACTCTACTACACCGAAATAAAACAAAACATTATTAAATTTCTTCGTCATTAATCACAACAAAGCATTGTCCACGAAACAATAACATCATCAACACGACCAACACAGACACCATCAGCCATCAGGATGAATAAAACGACGAATATAATTTGTTGTTGTTTTTTGTTGTTGTTTTCAATTAAACACGTTGAATTGAAAACAATTTTCTTAAAATCTCCCAAGTTCAGAATGAGAGTGCAATGAAATTGTCGTTACACTCAGCGATGTCTCCTTTAAGTGTCCTTTGAAATTATTTACCACTAAAAAGGGAAAACCAGACACACCATACTGATACTGACTGAAAATACTTTTCCAAACTCACTGGCTCTTGCGTCATCATGGATGTAATGGGATTTTACTTCCGTTTGAAATTACAACTTACCCGCGAAATTACGACATTTCCGTTGCACTGAACTGGAAAGCATTTCCCATTAAATGTGCGTCCATTTCAAGAAACTGTTTACGTGCAGAGACATAAGGATGAGTGTTGGAATTTAGAATATGTTCACAGAGGATATTATGTGACATTTTGAAAGAATTTTTTTTTTGTTAATATAAGAAGTGAGTGTATTTAGGAGCAATGCATGGGTGTATTTTTAAGTTATGGGTCTTATGTTCGGTTAAAAGGTTCACGCACCACGATGTAATAAAACGCACTCTTTTAAAGATAGCGTATAAATAATTAAAACGGCAAAGTTTTAATGATTTCGGGAATTTATGAGTTTTCACTTTCAAAAACATTTTTATGATATTTTTTTGGGATCAATTAAAATGGTATGTTTCAAGCATTAACAAATGTTTAACTGATTTTCAAATTACAAAGCTTTTGAAGCTTCCTTTCAATTTAAAGACTAAATAATCTAAGAAAATTTTCTGTTTAATTGGCAAAACTATCTGAAAATTAATAGAAAACAATTTGTAGGCCAAACTTGAAAAGGCATAGGTACCGACACGCCAATAAAAGAACGAAAAGACATAACACATATTAAAATTTTGAACAGCAATTCAAGTCATAATTAAATATTTAAAGAGAAACTTCTGTGGAATTGTTGTGCTTCCAAACAACTTGATGAAACGAAAATACGTCACGCCAAAGAGACAAACACATAATACACATTGTTAAAGTTTATCTACTCAAAAAAATCGTAGGGGAAAAGGAGACGACACTGGCCAGTTTGAATCGAGTCTTAAGGAGACAAGGTGCCCCGATAATCTGTCACGCTTTAAATTCATGAAAACTCGTGCTTTGTGGGGTTTGGCACAATCTTCTTGAAAAAACTATAAACCCATCCTATACAGCTCCATCTGTTCCAATTCTGGAAAAAAAATGGCTGGGAGATCCCCCAATTTTTAACTAGAACTAGTGGAAATAGTTTTATGGGGCCCCCTCTATATGGCTTTCAACACGTGTAAGTTTGGAATTTTCTTACTTACTTACTTTTGTTGCTCTTAGGCCTTTGCTTACACTCCAAGTAGTCGGAGATCACCCTCTACCTGATCACTCCAACGAAGATGAGGTGAGGTCTACCATGACTTCTGACTCTTTCTGGTTTGGCATTGAAGACTTCACGAGCTGGAGCGCTGATGTCCATTAGCTCTTCATGGCTCAGGCATATTTTCGTTGAGTTCGTTTGGAACAGGCCCTGGGTAAAGTAGTATCCGTGTTCAATGTTAGAGGTTTTGAAGCTAGGTTATTGTCAGGAAGTTTCATGTTTCAAACCAGGTTTAGGTTCGGCAGAAATTGTAGGTCACTCTTCTTATTTCTGTAATTCAGCACAACACAAACACCAGAATGTTCTAGGACTTAAGTCAATTGGTATCCTTCGGCTTGAGTTAATTATGTTATCCGGATGCCTGGATTGATATTTTTAATTTTGAAAGTTGAAAATTTCTGTAAAAAAATTAATCACGAGATTAAAGTCTTATCTAACGTCTCAAGTCGTGTGTAAACGAACTTATACGCTCTTATCAACGTGGCTTCATTAACACCCAAGCTGGGGCTCGAACCCACAACTCTAGGTAAGCAACCAGGTACTATATGTAATACAATGTATCGTTGAGACCTAATTTTTGTCAGACGTTGGATTGAGGCAAAGCGATACATTGTCATGTATTTGCTTCAACATCGTATATGGAATGGAAGTAATGACTTCGATGTGACTGGGAGAACCAAGTCAGCAGTTTCTCCAAAGCGAGCAGCATTCTACTGGTTGCAAAGTAGGTCACTTTTGTCAATATCTGATTTTCAGGTGACATAAGTAAGTAAGACTTGTCTGTATTGAGGAGTAAAACAGCACCTATTGAAGAAGATAAAAATTGCTGTGCCTTAAGGCAGAACAATTCGAATTCAACTGATAAGATTGGCTGGGCTATGTAGAGCAAAAGGACATCCCAGCTCCATCTCTTAAGGTTTTCAGCTTCATTACAAGGTGGATTAATGATCTTCGATGCTTTTTTCAGGTGGAAGGGATATACAATGACTTGATATACGCAACAGAAGAGACGAGGCTGCGTGAATTGGAGGTGCGCTATCCTTTTGGCTTGGGTCTCTGTTTGTACCACCACCCAAAGTGCCTCTGGGGGTTGCATAATGATTTGACCTTATTAGCAGTTGAAGATTAACATTTTTTGTCCATCTAAAATGTCTTATTTTTTTTGACCGAAAAAGGATTATTTTCCTACAGCGTATCGCTTTTTGAAGATTAAAAATCCAATCCAATTTTATAAGTTTGCTTTGTTGTTGTCTAGAACCAAATAAGAAATATTATCGCTAGTTACAAAAAAATATCATAAATGAAACAATAATAATTGTCTTAAATATTTAAATATTTGTGTAAAGAAAAATTGTTAAAATATTAAATCACAAAACCTTTTTTTATATTCCCCCAAGGTTTTAATATCGTTAAATCATTTTAATAAGCTATCCTGTCACAATTTTCTTAATCTAATTATATATATATCACAAAGCCAATGAAAAACATCAACAACACTCAACTCAACATTGCACAGTTTGGCTGAATATACTTAAACACTTCAGAGGCAAACTGACAGGAAATACTCTACATCACCACTTCCGGGTGTAAATTTCTTTGGAATACTTCATGTTGTCATTGCCATTAACCGTGACATGAACTCATCATTGTTCCGACACCAACAGCGCACTGTGCTGTGCTGCTTTTATGCATCCTGGGTCCTGGGTCCTTGCAAAGTCACTGTCACACTTTCTTGGCTGTCATCGAATAACTTTGCAAGGCAGAAATGAACACTAAAGAAGTACAAAACCATTCCTCCATTTTGTTGGTATTTCTTACTACATTTGAGAGTGTGAACCAAGAAAATTTTAGTGGCTTCTTGGATGACAGAAGGCATATCTTCATCAAAAGTTGTTTTCTTTGAAAACTCGAGTGCAATCGTCAATTTTGATATTTCTACTTTCCTTGTAATAATGTACTTAAAAAAAAAAGTTAATATAGGATGAAGTTGTTTGTGAATTTGAGGAGGCTGCTTAGAATAACGAAACTGTGAGTGTTGGATTAATTACTACTATTTGCTCGGCATTTCGTACGGTACGCGTGAAATTCATAAGACGGTAATTGAAAATGGTCATTGCAATGTCACTTCGACGTCACAGAAAATGTGTCCTTGAGCTGTCAGTGCATGGTAATTGTCCACTGTGTCATTGCTAGCTAAAATGACCATTACAAGAATGAACCAAATCTGTCATTGTTGTCACAATACAATGTCCAGCAAGTTGGTCATTGTTACTTTTTGCAATTTGATGTCCTTGTCATTACACGACATGACCACTTTTACAATTGATGGTAAATGAAACCGCGCTGACAAAGGTCATTTTTTGCCGTGACCATCATACGAAATAATATCTGTCTCCACAGGACATGGCAATGTTAAAATTTTCATTACACATCTCACCAGGTACCAACCAACCATACATTTTTTTGTATTGGAAAATTATGCCAAGTGAATCAAAACTACTACCAGAATCTACAAAAATATTACGAAACAACAAAGTTGCAAAATAATGTAGGAACAAATAATGTTAAACGTTTAAAACTGAGTACAACATTTTTTCTTAATTTATTTTTATAATTTTCCCGATACACCAGAGCTTACTCCACGAATCTTCCGCGATACTTTTTTATCGTATACAAAAGTTGGCCATCCAGATTCCAGAGAATGTTTGTTGAATCTTTTCTATATGGCGGGCTTACATATGCATAAATACTAGTGTCAGTAATCGTGTAAGTAAAAGTGATCGCCAATGCTTTAGTGTGCAAGTAGACGTTAAATTTCGGTTGATTGTTACAATTATGACCACATTTTGTGACGTTATTTGTGCACAGCAACAAGCCATTTTAGTGAAACTATGTCCGAATTCAATCAGCTGTTTGTTGAAAGTCATGATACACAAAAATATCAGGTATGCTGAATTGATTCACCCAAAACACTCTTGGCAATTTGTTACGCCACAATCATCTTTTATTATTACTTTGTTTCTAAAATGAAGACTATGTTTTAAAATTCAGATTTTAAAGGTATTCTGAGATTATAAAAACTTTAAACATCAAAAACATATTAAAAACGGGGATTTAATAAAATGTTTTTCTATCCGAGCAAAATCAGATGTTTGTGACACGTCACTTACAAACTCAGCATACCTTACATTTCTTTTACGAAAAATACAGTTTTAAATTATACCTTCTATATAACTTAAGGATATTTTTTGATTATATCTGTATTTTTTTTAAATGGAATTTTGTTTCGTAATCGACAAACAAATTCATTGAAAAAAAAAAAAAAATGTTCTTTGTTCTTCTCTGCTCTTTTTAATTGATCTTTGTTTCTTTACTGATGTTAAAGGAAGTAGCGTATCACAGAAATTTCAGAGTGGAAACAGAGTGAAATGCACACCAGGTTGTCAAAATCTGATCTGTCACTTTGGCAGGTCATTGAAATTAAACAACAACAAAAAAACAAAATTAGTCATTGAGTCCCATTAACAATGGCAGGGCCATTATACGGTCATTATAATGGGTCTTTGCAAGGACCCGAAAATTCGTGAGATTGTGCTGGTCACTGTGTGGGGGTTTGTAATGACCGCATTTTACAATGACCATTACACGACATGACGACTTAAGGACAGACATATTGCAATCACCATTACAAGTACCGTCTTATGCTAGCTTTACATATCTTTATTTTGAGAATTAAATATGCCAATGAAATAGACGGGAAGGCATTGTTTATTTTTGCGCAAACAGAGACCACAAAAACTTAAGAATTTCTGTGCAATATTTCATATTGTTATCATAGGAGCCATTATATTTATAAACTTTTTATCTGAGCTAGTGGACCGTGAGCAACGAGGAAATAGGTCGTCCTGAGATCGACACCGGTGCGGCGCTGCAGCTCTTATTGTTTGACCTTGCGTTTTGTTGATGGTCATAGTGAAACATAAGCTCACGGAAAACTGCACGTGCTTAAATTGAAAGGGAAATTGTTGGGAGGGACAAGCGACATCAATTTAATTCAAATTCCTTTGAATTCCGTTCAATTCAGAAGCAATATACTTAATCAGATCATGCACTTTCAGAACTTCAGCTAGTAGAAGTCGAGTCAAAATGATTTTGCACATGCAGAGGAGTCCAGAAAATGTGTGTCATCATTCTGTTGATTGACACTTTTCAATATTTTGTCATATACAAACTTTGGTCACCGGCAAGTATCCCAATATTATTATTCACATTTTCGGCCATTGCAGAATAACCGCAACTTCGCAAAATGCTCTAGAGTCTAGACTCTAGATAGACTAACTCGCTGTGGAAGACCATAATGATCAAAGGATTCAATAACATTAGATCCGGGCAACATTAAATTTAAAACAATCGGAATAAGATGTTTAGTCTACATTTTAAGCTACCTAGAACTAAAGGTCCAAAATATACCTACAGACGGATACAAATTATAAAAACTGCTGTTTTCAGTTGCACTTATCCTCGAAAAAGCTGGCGAAGTTTTGTACTTAAATGTTAATGGCCGTGCCTCCAGCCTGCAGTAAGAAAATGTTTAAACAATATAGATGTCATTGAAATACATTCGAATTTGACCATGTATTTAATATATATCCATTAAGATCCCCGCGAGTTTCCGCGGAGAACTACAGTCCATACACAGCACGAAAACCACACTAAAAAGTTGTCAAACTTAAATAAAATACACAGTGAACTAAAAGCACATTTTAATTTAAAAAAAGCTTCAATTAATCTTTGAGATTTGTTTTTCCCTTCGGCTTCGGATTGATTTTTGATTGAAAATAAAAATAACTTTGCCTATAAGCCGTTAAGCCATGCAGTCCAAAAATATCCTGTGTAAGCATTTCAATTATACAAAACCAACACCAAAAACACCGGTTTTGTCCTTGTCAGCAAAAAAAAAAAAAAAAAGCTTCTTTATCTCTCCGCTTCCCATTTAATTCAATGTTATATGCTGCATAAGAATGAATTTAAAAATCCCCCAAGCTCGATATAACTCACAATTTAAACAAACAATCTTTACACCTACTTCTGTAATTCATTCAGAAATAATGCCAATGTGGAGGAAACAAGGACCTCGAGCGTCTTTGTCGTCATTTTCCGTGGCTTTTTACTCTCAGAAAAAAAAAAAAAATAATGGAATGAGATCCATTACAATAAGCTGGCAGCTTTTAGTCAACGAAAACATTTTCCTGTCATTAAATTAAATACAAGGACGAATTCACATTTCGTTCAGTGGTGTTTAGTGAAGGAATAAAAACCCCAATCCCTCCTCAGTGTTGTACCATCCTCAATCTTTTTCTCTATCGTTGCCCCCATGTTCCATCCATCATGTATCAAATTTTCTCTTATATATACATACATATACGTTCTCTAGTACCTATTTTTTTATATTTACTTATTTTATTGATGTGATTTCCTTCATTTCCTGTCTTTGCCAATCCCAGGAATTCGTCCTGATTTCAGGATTCAATGATACTGATACTGCGTGGGCTATGAGATAGCGGTGTTTCAGTCAAATTTCAATCAAAAATTAATTTCATCCTCTCGCTTATAAATAGATTTGATTTCAGGATTCAAGATTCGAATTTCGTGACTGATGAGGACGACACAGTACACAGGGCAGTCACACATCCACAAATATCAAAAAGCTTCACTTCATTGTTTCGCATCAGGAACTCGAAAGTATAAAGTTGGTTTTCTATATAGTGTTACCTACTTCTCCCTTATCAGGATTCGTGTCCTCCTTTCTATTCTGTGTTCGTGCGAGGTAATTTAATATGATTGCTCTCATTTGGATAAACGAGTGAGAAAGATTGTAACGATGATGTCATTATCTTTAAAGATGCTTCTGCAAAAAAAAAAAAAAAACACGAGAAAAATCGAAGACAAAAAACTTCAAACCTTTGCTCCTTGTTTTTCTTTGTATTTTAAAAGAACTATTAAGATAGAAAGACAAAAAATAAAAAAAAAAAACAGGGCGAAAAAAAAGGAGGCCATTTACGCTTCGAACATCATCATCCACAGCTGCACACAATGAAAATAAAATAATGAAGTTAACAGCCAAATTATCGAGTGAAATGTTGGCAGCAGCAGGTCGGTTAATGTGTGGGTAAATGGTTTGGTGTTCCCATTTAGGGTTTGAAAACTTCTTTTAGAAAAATGAAGAAAAAAAAAAAAATTAAAATTGCCCCTTGTTTAAAGAACAATAAGGTTTAATGGACAAAATAATATTAATATTAAAAAGATTTGTAATCATTTTTGATTGCAAATTTATGTATGATTTTTTGTTTTTAATATACTTTAAGCCGGTAGTTTGCGATGACATTTAAATGGCTTTTTCAAAATATGTGGAGGCTATGATCCTTTGTATTTCCTTAAAGATTTATTTAAATATTTCCTATTTTCTCATCATCTCGTTATTCTTTCACGAATCAAAATAAAAATAACTTTAAAATATTAAATTTTGAATGCAGCTGGATGTTTGATCAGAATAAGTTAGATTATTGTATACTGACAAGGGCAAAAACATCAGGGAGTTATAAGTATTTTGTCAATTTTTGTATGTTATTGGGAGCTGAATCGTCTAATAACGCCTTTTTAAAGGGCAAAAGTATTTTCGTTTGAAGTTTAATGTGTGCAATTGTATTTTAATTAAGGTTTCAGTAATCAGCTCAAAAAAATCGACACACTTTGTCCATCGTGAATTATTGAAATTAAGATCATTCTATAAAACTGGAAAACCATATAGGTATTGGTCTCAAATTTATATATTAGTTTTGAAATTAACAAAAAATGTAAGTTTTGACTGTGAAATTTTCGCTTGGTCTTGGGCTCACTTTATTCATTTCAAATAATTACTCACTTACTCAAGGTGGAGCATTAAATAGATTGTAAGCCACGTAATCAATCAAAAAACCCCAGTAGTACGTTCGTTTAATGGATTTAATTGACTATTGTCAACAATATTCAATTGTTGTCGTTCTTAAATTCCGAAATTGTGACAAAGTGAAACATCCGCGTCGTTCTTTTATGCACAATAAAGTTACATTCTGTAACAATATCCAACTCATCTCCTCAACATGTTGAGTTGAGAGTGTTGATCTGTCAAAAGTGAGAAAGGCCGGAATTTGTTTACAAAATGAACTTGCTTTTTTAGCAAGATTTTAATTTTTTTTTTAATAAATATACATAATTTCAAATGAAATTAAATAAAAATGGAATATATACACAGAGAAAGGTGAAATGTTTGTGCCAGACAGTTCGATTTTGTTTTTATTACTTAAGGCCATATCACACTGAAAGTGATTTCACTGACCACTGGCAGGCAGTGACGTCACGAAAACTGACGTGATTTTTACGCCAGTGAAGAAATTGCTCGTCAGTAGTCAGTTGAGAAAAAAAGGTTATCTCATCTACTGGCAGGCCTGTGCCAGTGTGTCCTAAAACTCACTGACACCTCCTGCTAGTCAGTGATATTTTCTCCGAGTCGGTCAGTGAACTGACGCCTGAAAAACTGACTATCACACTACACTGACACATTCTTCACTGGCACACGACACTGGCAAGTGGCGTCAGTGAAATTTACTCGAAATCGGGTCAGTGAGCAGTTTTGCTATCACACTGACTGACTACCGACAGCCAGTGGCTGTCAGAAAAAGAATTTTTGGAAATAGTTGAAACTGCCACGATGGCTTATTTGGCAGCGTGTGTGGTGGTCTTGCTGCGACTGCTATTCCAAAAAGCTCAACCAACTATTTTGGCTATTATTCCATAAGTCCTTGACGATATTTGCAAGGTTCTAGTGGGTTGTTTTTTCAAGGTTATTTCTAATAATAGCTTTGTTTGTTGAGCCCTGAAGTCACTTTTGTTCTTCTAGCCGTTGACTTTTAATATTCCACTTCTCTCTATCATCGTTATGTATGTCATGTTTAATTGTTATATTTTTACTTGCGATTATAGGTACTATAAGCCAAGTTATGCATTCGTAAAAAAAAAGTAACATCAAACATAACATTACGATGATAGAGAAGCCGAAAAAAGTTGGTCCGACAATTCGGTCTGTCTGTCTGTCTATCTGTCAGTCTATCGACACTATCTGTATCGGCAAAAATGCATATTCGTGATCTAGGAAATACCACCTTTCCATTGATGTATCGCATTATATGAAAAATCGACTTTTATCTTTAAACACGATTTGCGGCTAAACTAGACGTGCCAGAGGCATCAAAGTTGACATCTTTAAACTTGACTTGCGGCTAAACCAAGCGACCTAGCGACTTCAAAAACGCATATTCGTGATCTAGAAAATGCCAGTTCTAAAAAATCAAAAAAAGTTGGTAAACAAATTTTTTTTTAAAACTTCCCAACAAATACGGTACTTGAAATTTTTCAAACAAAATATCAAAAAACAGGTCAGTTCACTGACGGGGTTTCTTCACTGGCACAACGAGAAATTTCGTGTGTTGCCAGTGATGGGACAGGGTCAGTACACTGATGCTCTTGTCATAAAAGTGTGTCAGTGGTCCTATGCGCCAGTGACTACTTATCACACTTGTCATTTTTCGAGTCAGTCACAGACGCGATTTGGGTTGGTCAGTGAACACGTCAGTGAACTGACACCTTCACTGGCGTCCCAAAACTGGCTATCACACTACGGATGACTTCACTGACGGCATTGTGTCGCGATTTTGACGTCACTGCCTGCCAGTGGTCAGTGAATGCACTGTCAGTGTGATATAGCCTTTACTTCATTCAATAGAGATTTCAATTTGTTTTTTTTTTTATTTATATTTTAGCAAGTATTTGATTCCCGGGAAGACAACATCAGCCAATAGGACAAAATGCTTGTGAGGGTACAGGAAAATGTGTGTAAGTATATAGTTTTTTTTATTTAGTAAATTTTATTTGTTATTATAAATCATTTTAATATAATTGATAATGGAAGTTCCCTAGACAAAGAGGAATATTAAAGGACAAGATGAAGAGCATATCAACCATCTGCAGTCCGATAATGACCAACATTTATATTAGAGGCGAGAGTGATCCACAAGGATGTGGCCTACAATCTGGTTTATTCGGTGGCCGCTGGGTCAACAGTCGAGGAAGTGGATAAAAGTAGACTCCATATCAGGAAAAAGATGTGAACTGAAGTCTCTTATGTTGCATGGATACACAGCAGTCAAACCAAGTGAGCTTTTTGTGAAAGTATGGGACGGCACCAGCCCAGTAGGAAATTTCCAAAAATTCACTAGTGAAGAAGCTGCTTTTTCCTCGAGGAAAAGAAGTATCATCAATGATTTTTCTACTGAATCATATGATGAATTTAACATGGGCTTGTCATTGGAGGGAAGTACCTGCACCCATTCTCGATGAACCTTTTGCGATGAAATCACTGCACCCGTGGAATCTTCGAATTCATGAGTTCTTTTTTTGAGTGAAAAATTGGTTCTTGGGATGTGATGCTTTCATCACAGAATATTAATTCATGAAAAATGCATTATTTTTTAGTGAACTTCCTCAGTGAAAGAACCATTGAAAATATGAATTTTTCCCTGCTGAAATGTCTGCTCATCTAGAACTTATTTTTTTAGTTATGAAAAGCAGTAAAACTAATAGGTACCTACTACCTAGTTTCTTAAAAGAAACAAAATTAATAAAATCATACAAAAATAGTTTTTGTTTGTTTGTTTATTTTTAATTATTTATTTAAAACAATGCCAAAGAAAAAAAAACGTTTGCTGCTGTTCGTAGAAGAGCTGATCACTTCATGCGTGCGTGTCATCTTGGCGTTCATAAGAGAGCTAAAGAATAAAGAAACACTGTAATGAACTTCCAAGTCATGTAAAACAATTTATTAAGATTACCGTTGGTGAATTGTTCTCCTTGTTCATCTTTTGATTGGTCTAAAGTTTGTTTATATTACGTATTTACACTTTATGAACACTTTTTAAAAACGGTGATACATACTTTCAATATACGCACGACTGCTGTAGTTAATGACCAAATCAAAACTAAATCTTCTAGAACAAAATAAATGACTCCCAACAAAAAAGGACCTAATTAACGGTGCCGACGAACGGTCGAGGGAAAGACAAAAAAAGGGTTCATCTACTTTTGCATCAGAACATTTTAACGCGGAGGTCAAAATCTATTCAACAGGCAGAAAAAAGTAATCCAAAAGAATTTCAATTTAGAGTTTCTTTCCTCTCAGCTCAGGTAGAATATTTTGCCAAGCAGAGTGCATGAAAAGATACATTCCTTTTCATAAGCGATATCAGCACTGTTTCGCCGAAGTAAAGATAAGGGTTGTTTTGTGAGTATAGACTAGAAAAAGAATTATAAAACCAATGAAAAGGTGCAGGAAAAATGTATTGCTTTCATAATTGAATTCCTTTGAGGTTTAGGTGCTAAAAAAAGATACTGATGTGTTTTGTGATTTCTCTACCTGTTTTGGCGAGCAAAGCAGAAGATGAACCTTAAATGGCGAACCGCTGAGCGGTTGCATGACTATTCATGTGTGAAATCAGTGAACTCCTTCTCACAAATGAAAGTTACATAAATGATTTCACTAAGGACTTTTTCATTGAGGAGCAAATTTCCTACTGGGAGTCGTCGAAGGCACACACAAAGAAAGAGAAGAGACTATGGGTACATCTCAAGACACTTCCTCCACCCTTATGCACTGTAAAGGAACTACGACTCCGATAAGGTGATCAACATTGTCGTCGGATGGTGTTCTAACTGTTAGCATTTCCAAATAAATCTATCGAAGACAAATCTATAATGAAAGTCATTCAATTTCAACAACCGCCTCACTTGAATATGAAAGACAACAAACAGGAGAATCAAGCAAAGACTAAAGAAAATGCATAGAACGTTGGCGACAAATAAGTCTCGGATATGTTCCGCAAAACTCATTTTTATAATAAGTTCCTGTTATTTATTACTTTTGTCTTCGTTAATAAAAAAAACAAAGTTTTAAAAAAAGAATAAGGTTTATTAGATAATTATTTACTATTCAAGACAATTGTTTTTTCTCAATTAATTTTCCAAACTTTTTCATTAAATTTCATTTGACAGAACAACAAAAGTCGTTCTTAAATGAAATTATTACAATCGTAACAATCTTTAACATGACACTTCAACACTTATTTTTGGCATAACAACAATCTGGAGAAAACGAACGCACCACAGGCAGCCAGTTCGGTGCATTGCAAGTTGACTCGAGCTACTCACCCAAAGTTATATGAGGTTGTCCTCCTGCTGCATTGTGCTTCGGGGTTGGGATTGTAGGTTCAGCGGGCTGGTGCGTTTCTATTCCTCCATACTTATGCTATTAATGTTCTATCCATAAGCCAATATATATATCAGATTTTTGTCCATTGAAACATAAAGGAACAAATAATATCCCCGATGAAATCCTGCTGCTTTGCATCCTATTGCTTAAGGGTGCACCACAGCAGAACTGGGTAAGATAAGATCTTGTAAAGTGTCTTCTTTGTCTTTAGAGAGCAGGCGACACATCGATTTTCAAAAGTAATTTCTTCGAATACCTTCTGCATTGGTATTGTTTTGGAAAGAAAAAGTACAATCCATGCAATCCAAATCGCCAAACTCCTTGAATTCTTCAAAGTTATATCTGTCCATCATCTTGGTGCTCTTCAACAGATCACATCATATATACTTGGCCATTAACAGCCAGACTCATAGTCATTCTCGTCGTCTACACTTCAATACTAACGAATGCTTCACTGACAACGCACATCGTGCATCCTATAATGTCAAAATCATCAGCATATTCAAGATGGCTGACAGCGCGTCACCTTGTTTCCTCGACATCATAGGAGTTGGTGGTATTTTTCCAAGTAGTGACATGACTCTGATAGCACGCTATCATAGTCGACTTCAGAATCGATAAAAAGTTGCGGAAAATCTTAGCTGTTTTCTTAAAATGTTTGGAGTGAAAATTTTGGTCGATGGTTGACAGTCCATTGTGGACCACGGCCTCTACCAACAATCCTCGCCAGATAGGCCGGTCACTAGCCAGTGGCCTGCAGTTGCGCACAACAAGTTGGTTGAGGTCGCTCTCCACTTGATCGCGCCAGCTTATGGTCTCCCAGAACTGCGTCGGCCCTTCGGGTTGGAATTAAACACTCGTCGGGCAGGAGCGTTTTCGTTCCTACGCTCCACATGGCCCAGCCATCTAAGCCGCTGTACCTCTACCAACAATCCTCGCCAGATAGGCCGGTCACTAGCCAGTGGCCTGCAGTTGCGCACAACAAGTTGGTTGAGGTCGCTCTCCACTTGATCGCGCCAGCTTATGGTCTCCCAGAACTGCGTCGGCCCTTCGGGTTGGAATTAAACACTCGTCGGGCAGGAGCGTTTTTGTTCCTACGCTCCACATGGCCCAGCCATCTAAGCCGCTGTATTTTCAGCTTTTTAACCAGGTCAATGTCGCTGTAAAGCCCGTACAGTTCGTCATTGAATCTTCTGCTCCATACTTCATTGATATATAAAGCACCGAATATCATTCGAAGAATGTTTCTCTCAATGCACTCCAGCCTGTATTTATCCGATTGTGTCAGTGTCCACGCTTATGTCCCATACAGCAGGACTGGGATGATAAGGATCTTGTATAGTGTCTCCTTGGTCCTTAGAGTGAGGACTCCACTACTAAGATACCTTCTAAGCTAGAAGAGACAGCGATTGGCAAGAGTGATTCTTCGACTGATCTCTTCACTGATATTGTTCTGAGAGGTTACAGTGGAACCTTAATAGAAAAAGTCATTGACAACTTCAAAGTTATATATGTCCATCGTGACGTTTTTACCGACTCTACGGTTAATTAATTGTGAATGCCCCACTTACAACGTGCATCGTTCAAATTAAGGTGATATTTATCTTACCCACCACACGGGTAGTAACCAGGGATTATAGAAAAATTGCTGGACAGGCTGGGGATCGAACCCAAAACTCAAAATAAGCAACCAAGAACAACATTAATTGTTGCTGTACAAGCGACATTTAGGGGACTTATACACCTCTGTAGTTGGCGCGCAGTTTTGAGTTTCTTCTTTGGGCATACCGGGTTTCAGTCAGTTAGTAAGTGTAAGTGCCTTCCCAATTCATTTCCCTCTACTTCAAAGATCTTATTCAAGGCGTTTGAAGGATAAGAACAGTTAAAACATGCAGTTTTTTCTTCAAAAAATTTGAGAATAAAAATTTGGAGATTTCAAATTAGCAAATACTTGAAGTCCACATCTCCACATAGTTAAATTGTGTAAAGCCTTTTATAAAAAATGTCCTTGAAGGAGTCTGAGTGCGATTCGTTGGTGGGTTTGTTTTTAACAAATCATTCACAACATTCACAAGAGTACCTGCACCAACTTATTACTTTTCTATACGTCGAACACGCATTCCAATTTTTTGTCACGGGCAACATTTTCAGGACATTTCAGTGTTAGTGCCTTGTCCGGAAGTCCATTTTATGTTATGACCTTTCTAATAAAAGACCATTATTTTTTTTCTCAATCAATATTTTGCTGGATTTACTCTTGAAGGTATAATTTATATTTCACAAGTATAGGTACCGACAGCACTGTAATTATTCTAAAATAAGATCCTGCAAAATGTATGATAATTTACTAACTTTTTCTTGGTTCAGTATAGAGGAACCCTCTTCTAGGACAAACAACATTATTGGACAAACGATAAAATATGATTGCAGATATTTTATCTATCCCATTCATAATGTGTCACAGACAGATGTGGGAGGATGAAGACGACCACACAAGCAGAGAGTCCGTGCAGTTTTGCCATTTGGTTTTTACTGGCTGAAGTCAAAGTGTAAGACCAACCTTGTTCTCAGCTACCAATATGGTCAACATCGTTCTTATTTTAGCCAAGCAAGATTTATATTGATTTTATATAACGTATGGCTATGTGTGTATACATACATAAATAGACATACACATCAGTTTTGAAGGGGCGATTGTTTGAAGGACACTGCACGTCAGTTGTTTTGCAATTTTTCTAAATTAGTGACCATTTCCTCTTTGCCAATTACTTGAGCAAGATACACAGACCAGAACTACTTTTATATTGAAAGGATAAAATAAAAAGAAAATCGTGATTCGTGCAACTACTTCCTTGAGCGATTCGACGTGATAATGGTTTCTTTAGTGTGAATTTGTTTCCGTGGTCAGTAATTTCCGCTAAAGCATCCAAAGACGTGCTGCAAATTAGGATTCATGGTACACACTTTACGGGAAGGATAGACTTATATAGAGCAAGGAATATGTGTATTAATACAAATGGTCTCAGGAATTGGTTGATAAAGGTGCCGTTTAAAGATATAAATTGTTTTCAGCTAAAAAAATAAAATGCACGACTGGGTCGCAAGTACTTGCTCTGAAGGTGCAATAGATTGGTGATAGATAACAAACTTTTCGAGCAATAAAAACAACTCTTTGTTGTATAATATAAGCAAAGAAATTTAAAATCTTTTTGTATAAGAAGTTTTATGTCCCCCACTTTGAGCATTTTGACAGCCTTATAAGATATGTAACTATTTTCCGTAATTTTGTTGTTCTAAAACCTTTAATGGAATTAAGATTTTTGTATACAGATGTCCAGTTTAAGCCAAAAGCCAAAAACGCATTTATCTTTAAAATGCTCAAAAAACATGGTTGTCTGTAAAGTCGGTTTAAGAACGATAATTTTACGTGAAAAGTAGTTCACAAAACAGTTCATGTGCAGTTATCTCTTCAACCACCAACCACCCACCTCTTTTGTATTTTTTTCACCCCTTAACCCAAACACCAACCTGCCACAACAACACACACAATCACCAACCAACAGCCCACAATTTTTGATTTTTTTTCCTTCTCCCCCACACAATAAAGCCCCCCCTTCCTAACCACCACCAATCACCCACCCCACCTACAACCACCAACCCACTATATTTGACAATCCCCCCCCCATGCACCAAATTCAACCACCCACTCACCCACCATTTTTTACTATTTTTACCTCCCCCCACAACCGCCGAAAACCACCCAGTACAACTATTTTTGTCAATTCGTTCCACTACACCCCCAATCCAACCAATCATTCCACATACAACTTGCCACTCACCCACCATTTTTTACATTCACCCACTTTCCCCAACACCGCCAACCACCCATCGCACCTCCAGCCACCAACCAACCACCCACCATTTTTGACAATTTTTTCCTCACCCCCTCCCAACACTAAATACCCCAAATCCAACCGCCCACCCCACCTGCCACCACCTTCCACTCACCCACCATTTTTGACAATTTTTTCAACGCCCCCATAAAATCAACCATCCCACTAACAAAACCGACAACCACCCAACCCACCTACAACCACCAACCAACCACCCACCATATTGGACAATTCACCCCTCCCCCCCGACCATACCAAATCCCCCCAACATCAAACACCCATTCCACCTACATCCACCAAGGAACCACCCAAACCAGCTACAACCACCCACCATTTTTGACAATTTTTCCTCTTCCCGACACTACCCCCCCCCCCCCCACACACACACCACCGCAACTTACAATCACCATCCAACCACCCTACACCCTTCCCTCCCACTTTATCGAGTTTCTATGCTATCAAAGCAGATATATAACGTGACTGTGACTGTGACTGTGACACTTTTTCCAATTTATTAGACGTTATCACATCAAAAAAAGCTATTCAAAATTGTTTAAGTACCAGTTGTGGGGTAATTCAAAACTGAACCTCGTTTTTAAATTCTTGATCCGTAGATCAATTTTATTTAATCCGTGGAAATCGATGAGTTAAATCTGCAACCACTCTTGAATCATTGTTTAACTCTGATATCTATCTGATTATGTAAACACGAACAGAGATATAAAGATTCGATCCGAGGATGAATCACTATTGTATACAACTGGCCCTAAGACATTTTTGATCAATTAAGTGAAAACTAAAAACTGTTGGCTACCGTTGAAAATTTTTGAATGTTTAAATCTTAGTTGCCATCTTGTAAGTGCTATGAAAGTTATATATCGTAGGAATTCTGAATCATTTTGTTAATGTCGTTGCCAACTTATCAAAATCAAATCAAAAGAAGGAAGTTACAAGGCAGGAAGAGGAGTTTGGAAAAGGAATGATTATACGTCTAAAGGTAACGTCAAAGCCCTTCGATTTGTGGTAAATTTTCATACCTTTTAACGTAAAATCATTCCTTTTCCAAACTCCCCTTCCTGTCCTGTAACTTCCTTCTTATCTGGCACGATAATTCTGATTGTCGAACAGGAGGGATAAGTGGAAGCGGCAAAGAACCACCCCCAATTCCGTCGAACATAGCCGTGCAACGACAAACGTGCCGCCGCCCTTCTACTTTCCCAAAGTAAGCTTCCCGTGGAACCCTGACTCGCAACACATGTACATTTTTACTTGCGATTATAGGTACTATAAGGCAAGTTATGCATTCGTAAAAAAAAAATTTTTTTTTTTGACAATCAAACATAACATTACGATGATAGAGAAGCCTAAAAAAGTGGGTCCGACAATTCTGTCTGTCTGTCTGTCTGTCTGTCTGTCCGTCTGTCTGTATCGGCACCTACAGCCTAAACGGCCGGACCGATTTGCTTCAAACTTGGTACATAGTATTATTATGACGTCGTACAGAGGGGTTTTTGGAATTAGCATTCTAGCTCCAAAACTAACGGTACCTGCCATATGATTTTTTATGAAAAACTCATTTATCTCAAAAACGGCTCCTACGATTTTGATAAAACTTTCTGAATGGTATTTTTTAAGTAAATTTTATGTTTTGGCTGGAACAGATTTTTCAGGAAAAGTCTTATAACGGTACCTCCCATAGGACCGGTTTTTTTAAATCAGATTTTCTCGTAAACAACTTCACGAATTTCGATGAAAATTTTAATATAAAAGCTCTTTTATAAAAGAAATAATATAAATTCTTTAATTTTTCAAAAAAAATTTTTTTGAGTTTTTTAAAAAAAAGTGAAAATTTTTTTTTGACTTTTGGTTTTTTCAAAAACGGTTTGTTCAAAATTTTTAAAATTTTTGTTTTCTGATAAAAGCTACAAAGTTCCAGAAGTTGGCATACTCAAAAAAAAAATTGGAATATGTTTTCGAAAAGTTTTTCAAAAAAAACCGTTTTTTGAAAAAACGGCTCCAACGATTTTGAAAATAAAATTCCTTAAAATTCAAAAAAGTAAAAGAAATCTAATGGCTTACTTCATTTTATCCAAAAACCGATTTAATGTTGATTTTTAAATGATTAATAAAATTTCATATGATTTTTTCATTGTTTTTTTTTTCAAAATCTTAATCCCCAAGACCACTCTAGCACATTAGAGCAAGTTCGTACGACCCAGTCGTGCACTTTATTTTTAGAAGTGTTGTTTTCAATCTTGCAATACTTTTTTCGGAGTTGGTCTTTTTGGCAGCTGTCACTTGATTTATGCTCAGTGTGGTTTGCCATTTCATACTGAATAGACTTACTCCTGAACAAAGTTTTCAAACCGTGCAAATTAATTACCAAAATAATGGTTCGGTTCGCGCGACGTATCGCGACACCAGCAATAGCTCCAAGCAGACTGGAGGCAAAGACTGTACGGCAAGGAGAGATGCACTTTTTTCATGACAAGATTCACTATAGGAAGATTTGTCCCTCTCACTTCCTTATCAGAGACAGTTTCCGTGCAGAAAATTTTTGTGGGTCGAACCGGAAAACTTTGCCATTGTATATACTATAGTATATGTTTAAGATGCGGAACGTTAGGTGCGTCATCTATGGATTAGTGTTGGTTTTTAGTCTAGATTGTCATGTTGGAAGCAAAAAAAACAATAGAAGAGAAAAGATATAAAGTAGATGAGACAACTAGCGCCGCCATTGACGAGATACACAAACAGAAAAATATTTTCCATGACATTACGATAAAAATATATGTACCGTATACAATGACTTAGCAACGGTTTACATAATTCTTATAATGCAAATCTTTTAAAATGATTAAACTAACAATTTTAGGAAATGTAATGTCATGCATTAGGTACCTACATGAACATTTACGTTTAGTTGTTGTAAGTTTTGTATCCATGCGCGGTGTCATTATCTATGTACCGGTATTTTTGAATAACGACATATTGATATACATATACATAGTCTCCTTACAGACAAAAAACTAGACATGTCCTGAGAGCACTGAGCGGAGAAACGAAGTTGCGTGGTTGGTTATACTGATGAAAAATACGGCCTTTATTTATTAAATTACATAACTACTTACCTCAAGTCCTCAAGTTGTACCCAGCGAACTTATTATAATCGTTACTATTATTACTATTTATTTTGGGCCTTAAGGTTAAGACGCATCTGCTCATCAGCGATAACAGTTCTGCATTTTACAGAAAATGAATTTGTTCAGTTTTCATAGCCACTCTTTATTAATGATCGTTATGCGGGCCTTACACCACGCAATATTAATTGCGTGAAAATGCGTCGCCCTTACACGATGCAATATTATTGGAAAACATTATTGCTTGCCTTCCTGCAGTTTTCCTTTGACGACCCAGTATGCTGCGCAACATATTGAAGAAGTTCCAAGTTCCGCATTAGGTACGGTTTTTTTTAGGTAATTTTTCTCTCAAAGTAAAAAAAAAAACAAAAATTACACCAGAACAAAAATATAGTCAAAGATTTCTTCCAAAAAAAGTTGCAAAAGAAAAGCTGCTCTATATTCTGCATTAGAATGGACCTTCTTCAAGATGAACAAACGGATGTTCTTTAAGCTATCGTTAATGCATCTTCTAAACAGTGACGTACTTTTGATATCTACATTTATTCTTTTGTAATTTTGAGTCCTTCAGCATACAGCCAGAGCAATGCATCAAAACAATTATTTATCACACTCGCCTCTGGATCTCTATATGAAACCAACTGTTCCGCTTCACCATTTTTACCAAAAAACAAACCAAGCGGAAGTCGACAGTGTTTTCAATTATGAATCCCCGGTGGAATATTAAACGTCATATGAATGCTGATAGCGTTTTCGTTTTCGAAATGCACTTTCACACGCCCCTCGAACAGCCAACGTTGATTTATTTGACAACAAACCCATTTGGATATTCCACCAACAAGAAGCAGAAGCAGCAGTAGCAGCAGCTCACAGCCCTCCTCGCTGATGTCATTGCCACTGTCATTTTTCGTCCTGAAGACCCAGAGAGAGAGGATTGCACAAAATGGAAATAATTTCCAAAAAAAGAATAAAACGACGAAAACATTACGATTTATGTGAAAATAGTAGAGGTATGTGTTTCGGGAGTCAGGATGTTAAAGTATACGAGGAATACACGTATGTACGTATGTATATATGTATATGTTTGTGTGGATCAAGTTTGCAAGCAATCATGTGTGTGGGAAAACTTCTGGAAATAAATGCAACACTGTAAAAATTCCTTGGAGCGCATCATGGTGCCCTTGCTGTTGCTCGTGCATCGCGCTCATGTTCTTGCTACTTCAAATGGGAATTTCACACAAAAATAAAACTCACAACGAAACGAAATCCTTCTGTCTGTCGGTGCGGTGCTCGTAGGAGTCGGAATGAGTCAAGTTTATCATACTTTGTAGATTGCAAAAGTTCTTCAATATTAGATAAACACACTCAAAGTGGAATGACATTTTCGCAACTCAAGGGTGAATAATGCATACTGACAGAAGAGACAAGAAGTCATAACCCAAGTGCATCCTATGGATACGCAAAACGCATTACGCTAGAAATTATGTTTGAGTTGACTTTTCATTACTTCGCTGATGAAAGCGACACTTGAGCCGAGCGTGCGATGAGTGGGTTTGACGTTTAATCCCAAAACCGGCACTGGGTGTTATAATTAGGAAACAAATTTCTCTAACCACATTACTAATTTTTCTTGCTATCCGCAAACTTAACATTTTATGGAAACAAAATGAGCACCAAGTTGTTATGGTTTCAAAGTTTTAAAATTCTTGTATGATTTTGGTGTTTTAGTTTTGTTTGGATTTTGTCCTTGTTTTGCAATTGTATTTTTAGTATTTTTAGTGCCATGATATAAGGCCATAGTGTCATGAGGCAATATTTCAAAATATGATCTTGTGGCGCATTATAGCCTTATGACACTTCTAGATTATCTTCTTGAACAAATGTTATTAGATCATAAAAAACAGATGCTTTAAAGGAAACTTAGAATTTCAATTTCGATCGAAAGAAAATATAATAGCTCGAAATGGGTGCCCAACAATTCGCTGATTTTATTTCGTAAACTATTATCTCACGGATGTCTTAATATTTTTCATTTATTGACATTTCGCCTTTTGTTCATCTCGCCGAAATATTAACTCGCATCCGTTATTCCGCAATTTTTTGTTTAAAACTTTCATCAACTGGCTTAAAATGTTTTAAGCTTTACTAATCTCGCAAACCGTTAATTCATTTTTTTTGTTAGTTAAATATTGTTGTGTATACGTCAAAATAAAAAAAAAGTTCATTATTACTTTTAAGTGGTTTCGCTTCCTTTTATTTGGCAGAATATTATTTTTTTGGCTCTAATTTTATCACAACAAAATAAAAAAATAAAAAAAATTACAATATGGCCCTATGAAGCAAACAAAATAGGTCTAATGACTCTTTTGCAAAGTGACATAAGGCCATAACGTAAATTATGGTTATGTCGCTTTGCAATGACACATGGTCCTGCTCTGTAGACATGTGACTTTCTGTCAAAATACATGGACAAATTTTACAGAAACGACCTGACATTTAAGTTTAGAAAACCTGAATTAGTATAGTTTAGTTTAGACTAACGCTTTCTTGTAACCATTTTGTAAATAAGTGTGAGTTACACCTTAATGTCAAGTTTTTTGCCCAACTTTTTTTGACATTTCTTTGTTTTAGTTTATGACAAATTCAACCATAGGGAAAGAGATATGTACACAGTTGAGCAGCGCATTTTAAGATTGTTGAAGCGGTTTATACAAATGGACGTTCAAATCAAAATGCATTTCGTGCACTTGGTGATGTTTTTGGTCCCAATAATAGACCAAATGTGGCTACAATCGGGAGAATTGTGCTCAAATTTCAGCTAACCGGGTCTGTAGGAGATTTGAAAACACCGATCTATCCACAAAGAATGACTGTTTGGTGCAGTTTATGAGCTGCCGGTGCGGCGCCGCGCCGTGCTTCATCAGCCAGTGCTGAGGAATGAGGTGGACCAAGCAGTTACCGTGAATGGTGTTCCGTATTGCGAGATGATATCGGAATTTTCGTGGCCAGAAATTGAAGTATGGAGCTGTCGAATATTATGTTGTTCCAACACGACTGTGCCACTTTACTCACGTCGGTCGTGGCGATGTCAATTGACCGCTATACGATCATGTTGTTTGACATCGTTGGACTTCTTTTTTAGAGATATTTAAAAGAAATTGTCTTCGAAAATAATGCAAGAACAAAGAGCTAATTAATGAGGTAATTCCGACATTGAACCCCTATTATGCAAGGTAAGCATTTCGCCAATATTTTGTTTCATAAAAAAGTGTCAGATTTTTCTATTATAATTTATAATTTAAATAAAATGCATATTTTTTCAGAATTCTTAAAAAAATATTTTAACTAATTTGAGCTGAAAAAAAGTACGCCATTTTGTTTCTTGAACAAATTTGATTTTATGAGAATAAATTTATAAAAATCTGAGAAAAAAACGCCAATACATGGATATTCAGAAAATACATTTGCTTATAATTTTCGAAAAAAAATTTAATAAGCAGTTTTCAAAATATTAGTTTAAAAAAATTTTTTTTTTAATGCTTTCAAAAATACAAAAAATATATGTATGATAAAGTACCAATAAAATTAAGATTCTGTGCCAATCCAATCGGCGTACTTCCTCCACAGTCCAGGTAATTATGAACTCCAGAAGAACAGATTCTCTATTTTTATACTTTTTTTAAGTGACATATTTTATAAAATTATTATTTAATGATTTCTTGATTATAAACAATTTCTCAAGTTATTTAGTACTACATACTATAACATGTATACATATATATATGTGTGAAATTTCGAAAGTATTCGTTGAACTGTTTTCGAGATAGTCGAAAGCAAAAAAAAAACGGACCTATGCAAAGTATCGTTCTTAGACATTTTTTAAAACTTTTTGTTCAGCCATATCATTGGCCGTACTTAGAAAGCTGCACTGATTTTTTAAAGCAAAATCGTTAGAACCGTTTTCGAGAAAAATAAGCTTTAACGTTATTTTTTGAGCTAACAAAAAAAATTCAATTTCCCCTCTGTACAATACCTAAAAAACTCTACATACCAAGTTTGAAGCAATTCGGCCTACCCGTTTGGGGTGTAGGTGTCTTACATACAGACAGACAGACAGACGGACAGAATTTTTAGACCATCTTTTTTGTCTTCGCTATCATCGTAATGTCGTGTTTGATTGTTATGTAGTACCTACATATAATCGCAAGTACAAATTAAGATCATCCTCTGAAATTTTGTTGCTTTATTTACAATAAACATCGTGCGTTATGGTTAGACCACCCCTTATAATGGAAACAGGTAATTCAAATGGCAAAAAGTCAAAATGCAAATAATTGTAGTGAGGAATAATGGAAGTAAAAAATATTTGTTGTACTAATCAGTGCATAATTTTTTAAGCAGATACTTTTTCAGCTGCTTTGCATATACGTACATGAAGCAAACAAAACTAGCTACGCTAACTTTATGGTGATGTATATTTTGTTGGTAATTGATAAAATAAATGAGCCCAATGAAGAATAATTTCGAAAATATGCCATAATCTTTGATCTGGAAACGATTTTGTGTATATAAAGGGTGTTTTTTTTAGACGTGTGGTTTTAATCTGGCAAAACTTTTTTCGGAGTTGGTCTTTTTGACAGCTGTCACTTGATTTATGGTCCGTTTGGTTTGCCATTTTATAATGAATAGACTTACTCCTGAATAACGTTTGTCAAACGTGCACATTTGTTACCAAAATAATGGTTCGGTTCGCGCGCTGCGTCCAATATTTGGTCGACATATTCGACCAGGAATTTATTCGAGACAGCCGCGGCGGCCACTTGCCCGAAATCATTTTAAAACATAATTGCAAACCCTTATATTCGTAATAAAGCTACATTCTTGGCCATAACATTAAATTAAATGCGTTTTATTTCTTCTTGAAAACCACACTTCTAAAAAAACACCCTTTAGATATATTTATATTTCGCTGCAACGTTCCTATGTTTAATGTTTCAAACACTTTTTTTTAAACAAATAAAACAAACATAGTTTTACGTATTTTCTTATACGATTTCAAAACTATCATATTTTGTGTATTTATTTTGTTTTGCATACATTTTTGTATCCTTTTTGGATATTGATTTATTTAACTAACTAAAAGGTTATATTATATGTATAGGAACTATATTAATTGCTTTCTCTTAAGTTTAAAATAGATTTTTATAAAATTTATTATTAGTTTAAGATTTACGCCTTACTCTCAGCTTCGGTGTTTGTATCACCATTTCCACCAGCAGGAGCAGCAGGTGCCTTTTCCTCAGTCGAGCCCATTACACAGCAAGGACATTTCTCCTTTAATACGATCCTATATTTCGGATGACTGCAACAAAGGCAAAGTAAATTTTGTAATTAATTCGAAACTGCTGCGGCTGGAAATACAAACGAAAAATCGACTCTCCCCTACCTTATGCCGTAAACAATCGGATTGACAACAGCACTGGACTTTGCTAATGTGGCACCCCATATGGTTGCAAATGGAGTAAGACCTTCAATTTTGAATAATCCGAAGTAGCATATCACCAGATACGGTGTCCATGCGGCGAACCACAGTGAGATGGTTGTCAAAGCTACTTTGGCCAGCTTTGCCTCAGCACTCTTTTCAGTATCCTCCGATGAGCGCAAAGACTTTACGTTCATCTTCTTTGCCTGTTCCCGCATTGCATTCTCGTGTGCCGACACGGCCTGCAAACATTGAAACACAACACATTTCAGTCACATTCTTACCCTTCTCAAGCACGAGTATATCGTTAATACCAACCGCAATGATATACCAATAGGAGAAGCATATAAGGAACAATGGTGTGTAGTAAACGAACAAGGAATATGTGATGAGATACGATCTGGGATTCCAGTCTCTCGTCATATAATCGATGCTGCATGCGGTCAGATTTCCTTCTGGAACATACTGGCTCCAGCCGAGCATTGGTGTTACTGTCCACAGAGTTGCAAACATCCAAATGAATAGAATTTTCATAAAAGCCAACTTGATGGTCATAGGAGTACCAGAGACTCCTTTCACGATGACATTGTATCTGTCAAAGGCAATCATGCACATCGACCAAATCGAAATGCAACCAAACATTGATCCACACAGGGCGTAGACGTCACACATGAGAGGCCCCAGAATCCAGGTTTCGTAATAGAAATTGATAATCATGATGGGTGACTGAGTTAGCATCATGCAAAAGTCCGAGAAGGCCAAGTTGATGACGAGAAGATTTGCAGGCGTGCGTAAGGATTTAGTTGAACCAAAGATATAAACAACAAGACCATTGCCACAACAAGAGATCACCATAATAACGAAGGTAAAAATTCCAAGAATTTGATTCCATATTGGATCCATTGGAGGAAATCTACTCCAATAGGGATTGACCAAGTGAGCCATATCCGGAGTGACCTGTGCATTGGGAATAAAATTCAAATCTTAGTAAAAATTTCATAAGATTTAAAAAAAAAAAAACTTCATTAAAATGTCAAAGAAATTTGCAAATAAAGATTCACAAAAAATGTTATGTTATAACAATGCTGGTCAACAGAATAGGTCCATATCTTGAAAAACAAACAAAAGCTTTATAATCATAAATTATTAACAACAGTAGGTATGTATGTAGTTTTTTGATTTTTTTCGAAATATGTATGTACATTACGAAATATGTACAGGGTGGGCCAAGAGAAGTCATCCATCTATGTTGTTTGGCTCTCTTTTTTTTCTAAATGCCAAACTTCGATTCTGTTTTTTGATTATGTTTATTTGAACCTTTAGAATTGTATTGATCAAGTCGAGAAGATGATATCGGACAAATGAGCGCCGTCATAATTGATTGTTTGTTTTTTGGCATTTGTCATCACTTCAGCGAGAACAGCTTCTCGCACTCGTTTCGAATGTTGTCCTTGAGGGCTTCCAGAGTCTCGGGCTGTTCACGTAAACACGGGACTTCGAAAAACCCCACAAAAAAGTCTGAAACGGTTAAATCGGGCAATATATTGCGGGCCAGTGCAAATGGCCATAACGATGAAGCGACCTGGGAACTGCCATTTTGGTTTGTTGTTGTTTTGCAGCGCAGCACCTTCGTGAAGTTGGAGTCGAGTCGACTTGTACTTCAGCTGCTCTCTATGCTTCAGCTGCTACTTCACTTTGTAGCCACGCAATACGATTTACGTACATTTTTTAACTTTGACATTGCTACATGCTACTGCTGCAGCTACACTATTGTGCGCAGCCAGTTAAACAATAACGAGAAAATAATAGTGTTGACAATCTACAGGTTAAAAAAAACTTGTCTAATTGATTTATATCAGAGTGGTTGGCAGAGATGTAAATAGGTACTTTTCAGAACAAGATTTAAGGCTGACTATAATGAACGGAATAATGCGAACGGGCCAATCCGTAATGGAGTGAGAACAGCAAGTCATATCTCGTGCTCGAAAAGGCGGATTGCTCTGTTTCGTCAAGTTTTCGATTAGTTTTATTAACGGACGTAAGCTGCGCTCCCTATCCTAATATACGCACACAAATTTTATATGGCTGCGTAAGGTATACTGACTTTGCGTGTGACGTCACAGTCATCGTTTTGCTTAGAGTAAAAATTAAAACATCGGTTTCTAAGATTAAAGTTGAATGATTTTTTTATGTAGGTACTATACAAACATCAAAATAAATAAATCAAGAAAAACTTAAGTTTGGTATCTAACTTCAATTTCAAAGCTGATTGTGACGTCACATATTACTATGATGGTGTTTTGCATGTAGCAACTCAGGATAGGTGGTATTTTTTGAATGATGACTGCGGTTAATGAACAAAATACATGTAATTCTTACGTCTATTATAAGTAAAGGGCTAACCATAATTGAAGAATGTAACGTACGTTGCTTTACGAAACAGTAGAAATACATGTGATTTGTATACCCAACCCGAAATGACATTTTGTTAAGTTTCGGCAAGTTCCGTTCACTTGCGTTTTCGTACGTAATGTACGCTTTGAGTCGTACATTACTTACGAAAATCTGACATTTCTTTTTTTCTAAAGAGTATTCTTCTTCTTGCTTTCTTCTTATTTCTAAAGGCTATTATGGGCAACTGATGTACTTAACAAATCGGAAGGAAACTTTTCGTTCGGTTTTGACACTTGCTTACTTTTTCTTTCGCGTATTATGGTTGGGCCTTAAGTTGTTGAGTTTATTGAAAGGAAACGGGAACGATTCGTTCAATTGTGACACTGGCTTTCGTTTGCTCCCGTCCATTAAAGTCCAGCCTTAACTCTTGAAGACTTTTTGACTGGTGTGTTGTTTAGAGATAAAAGTGACTTTTAAACCATTTCCAACTCTTGTAATGATTTGCAGATTTTGAAAAACAGAGTATCGAAAATCTGAATTTTGGAAAACTTAGAACCCAACCAGGGGTTAAAATCAGATTTCCAAGTTCTGTCTTGTAGCTTTGCGACATTCTGTCTAAGATCACTTAATAGTTATAATTTTTGTCTCTCTCTTTGGGTAATAATTCTTGGTAGGTATTATTTTAATATAATATATTTTTCAATAAATTACAAAACATAAATATTTCTTTTAAAGATAAATAAAAAAAAATTAGAAACAAATATTATTTCATGCATACAAGTTGATACATATACATTTCCCTGCCCAATGTATGTATTATAGTCTTTAAATAAAGTGAGAAATCCTCCTGATTAATCGGTAACTTCTTGTTAACAACGCAACGTTTTGAAACGATTTTAATGCATTAATAAGAAATTTATAAAACGTATAAACTTAAGCAATATCGACGAAGCCATTTCGCATTCCACTGCACACTACAAAAACAACCAGCGACAACACCCGCCACACCAGGCCCCCTTGGCCACCGAAAAGGACCTCCAAGCTCCAACCACTTAACTTGCAATAGACATAACCCAGCTAAGAAACAAGAAGCACACAAATAAAATATTTTTAGGTACCTAAAGTTGTATTTTATCTTAATAGTTCACACTATGTCTTTCCAGAAATATTGCATAAGAAGAAGTGAAAAATGCACTACAAATCAGATTCGAAAGCTCCACCAGTTGTTTCGGTGCTAATTAAACGCACTAAGGAATTCGTTTCTCATTCGAAAGCACTCTGTATGGGAATACCCGTCAGAAGCTTCACTTAGTTTTTGGTAGTTGTACTATAAAGAGCCCTGCTCACCGTTTATGTCGGCTTTTATCTCCGCTACCGTTTTATGCCGTGGTCCCTTCATTTAAGTAAGGAGGAACTTCAGACCGAGCTCTGCTCAACCGTTTATGTCGGCTTTTCTCTCCGCTGTTCGTTGAAGAAGATCGCTAGACCGCCAATACCCCAGCATTTTACGAGTATGTCGTGGTGCGTTCGCTTTATAGAGTAAACAACACAGACCTGTTTATGTCGCAGATATTGCTTCTTTAAACTCACCCGTTTTATGCCGTGGTCCCTTAATTTAAGTAAGAAGGAATTTCGGGTGGCAATGGTACAGTGGATGTAGTGCTTGGTTGCTCAACCTGAGAGCTGTGCGTTCAAACCCAGCCGAGGGCAGCAATTTTTATTTATTTCCCAAGTTTCAACTGGATGCCACCCGTGGAATTTCTATGAGATAATTATTACCTAAAATCTCAAACCACTGTACCACCTTTTTTTCCTATCTTTCTTTTCCTTCTCTTTCCTCGCTCGCACATGTTAATTCATTATAAAGGTATTAATATCCCTTTGAGTGCGAGTGCATTATAAAAAAAAATAAAAAAAAAAAAAAAGACCGAGCTCTCCTCAACCGTTTATGTCGGCTTTTCTCTCCGCTGTTCGTTGAAGAAGATCGCTAGACCGAGAATATCCCACCAGTTTATGTCGTGGAGCGTTTGCTTTTAAGAGTAAACACCACAAATCTGCAATAGGCCACCCATTTATGTCGTGGACTGTTTCGACGAGCTAACCTCAGCTACGACACAAAAAAACATCACAAACTATAACGAAATAAGTACCAAGCAAGTACCAAGAGTAAATTAGATGCTGTTTCATTTTTACTTGCGGTTATATTTTGAGATACAAATCAATCAGACACATTACGATGATTAAGAAATCGAAAAAAGTGGGTCTGGAAATACCGTCCGTCTACCTGTCCGTTCCTCGTCCCGTCCCTCGGAAAGTATTTTTTCGTTAACCGCTCCAACGATTTTGATAAGACTTTCAAAATGTTATTACTTACGTACGACAGTCTAAATTTTTCGATTTCAATAAAGTTTGTGACATAGGCAGTCAATTCTATTGATATTCAAAATTTTGAAAAACTTTTTTTTGATTTTTAATAATTTTCTAAAAGAAATTTGATTTTCGAAATATTTTGGAAACGGGTTAATTGAACATTTTTAACGATATTTCTCCAGCTGCAAACTAAAAATTGGCATAAGCTAACACACGCGTACAAATTTCAAAATATTTTTTCGTTGAGTTTTTCAAAAAAACCGTTTTGACAAAAAAAAAAAACAATATCTTTTCCAATCATAAATTGTAAAATAATCAAAGCATTTTAGTGCACAGTAGTAAGTCTTTTGAATTATTCTCCTGTTTTCTTGTAAAATGTATAAAAGGTTTAGTATAATATTAAATTTTTTTTTTTGAAGCCTTTAGCCATTGTATATATAAACTATAGTACTACCACTTGAGGTGCGACATCTATCGACGAAAAACTAAGCTCTAGAATACCATGGGAAGCAGCAACAACAATTAAAATGGTGGAAATTGTTGTTGTTGCTTCCCATGGTATTCTAGAGCTTAGTGTTTCGTCGCTAGATGGCGCACCTCAGGTGGGAATACTATAGTTTATAAATGCAATGCTTTAGCTACTCTCTGACCAAACCATAACTGATATTTAACTGATTCATTATACAAAATCTATGACATTAAATATTACATCACTCAAATATTCTTTCTTACTCACTCGATCAAGAACAGATCCATTTGCGTACTGAGCAGCAAATCGCGGCCCGGAGGTAAACTCATCACTAAAATTAAAAAAAAAAATTGAATTTCATAAATTCACCATCCGTTAGGTACACGAGCTCGAAAATTAAATATTTTACCCATCCATCTGCAGAATTTTTGTATAGTTTGCGGCAATATTTTTTATTTACTCTTCAACACACATCACTCCGCCGACACGGATTTTTTCACAAACTCCTGGATTATTTACTTCAGATGTTTTTATTTTTTTTTAAATTTTGCTGTAGGTATGTATGTATGTATTTTATTTTTAACTTTTATAAAATAAATTTAATTAAGCTTCGATAACAGTTGTAGCACACTGTCATCTATGCCCAATTGCCGTTTGGCTACGTATCGGAATCCAGTCAAGCCACGAGCGTTCTTTTATGCATCTCGCTTAATTGAATTAGGTTTTGTGCATATTTTGCATTTGACATGAGTATGATGCCTTTGTGAATTATTCATTTGGGATGTTGTTCGGGTGTAGTTTTTTTTTTTGCTAGTTTTTGCTTTTCATTCGGGTTATGTTCGTTTGATTTAATTTTATTTTTTTTTTTTTTATTTTCTGAAACATTTGACAGGTGTATGTAACATTGATATTTTACTTTGCTATGTAAAATATGGTTATACTATTATGGCTGTGGAGGCAAATTACGAAGAAAAGAATTTGATTTATTACAGAAACATGACATTAAGAAGATTGGGAAGATGAAATAAGCTGTTAGCACAATTGTGCCTATAAGTGTGTCGGACAATATCCGACGAAGAAAGAACCTCCACCGCACTTATTTTGAACAGACTGTCGTAATGTGATGTGCAGTTCCAGTCATCGTCAACCGCTTATCCAAGCTGAACACCGACCTTAGCCTTACAAACGGAAAAGAAAAGCTTTGAGATCGAATTTTCTTTCTTATTTTATAACTCTAAATAAAAAAAAAAAAAACGAAGTCGAAGACGAAGTGTAATTTGCTCTCAGCATTTAAGATTCGAAAAGAAAGCCTCTAAGAAACCTAGTTTTTAAATAAAATCTGGTATAATATCCACTCAACTACATCAGCACATATCTGGAAAAAGATATATTAAGACTCAAGAAGTACTGCAACGAGCTTATCATCATTCCTGACATGCAATATGACTTTCGAGAAGGTCCTTCAATAGTACACATTCATTATACCGAAGTTCCAATCTGATGTCTCTTTGGCACTAAACAATAAACATCTATCTTATCCACCGTAATAAAATAAAATGCACGACTGGTTCGCACGTACTTGCTCTGTTGGTGCAAAAGTACGATGAAAACAAACTTTTCGATCAATTCATTTTTGAAAAATTTGGTAAAAACCAAAAAAATTTGGCTAAAACTGGAAAACTCGATATACGAGAGCTAACGTTAAGAAACCTTTAATAATTAAAATTAAGACGTTATCTTTTGGGTGTTATAAATGATACAAATGTCCACTTACGGCCAAATTAATAATACTGTTAAAAGCAATTTCCGCTATTATCATGTATAGCCAAAAACTAAAAATGCAGTTTTGTTTGAAGTATTCTATGTATGTTTCATAAAATGTTTCATAAAAATCGGGGGAGCCTTTTTTGAGTAAATTAGAAAAAATGAAAAAATTGGCCAAAATCTAGTGGCTCTTTGTATTGGGGCCACCATTTAAAAAAGAGAAAATTAAAAAAATCAATGCCATCTGATAGGAAGCTGTAAGGAACTATATCAAACAAAGTTTGAGTGAATTCGATGCATTCGTTGACAACTTATGGCCATTTGAAAAAAAGAGCAGATCTCCGTTATATGCATTTTTAGCCAAAAACTAAAAACGCAGTTCTCTTCAAAACACTAAAAGAATATAACACACAAAGTTTAATCAAAATCGTTAGAGCCATTTTCGAGGAAATTAGAAAAAACCAAAAAAAGTTGCCTAAAACTCAACGGCTCGTTGTATGGAAGCCACCGTTTAGAAAGGCTTCAGTGAAAAATGTACTAAACCATCCTATAGAACACTATGAAAAACTATGTCAAACAAAGTTTGAGTTGATTCAATCAAGCCGTTGTGAACTTATGAAAAAAAGCCGTTAAAACCTGATTTTCGTTACGACCATTTGAGGCAAAAACAAAAAACGCAGTTTTGTTAGAAATGCTTAAAGTTAGCTAAATTTTAAATTTAATCAAAATCGTTAGGGCCGTTTTCGAGAAAATCCAAATTGAAAAAAAACCGTTACTTGAAAGGTACCAGTTTGAGCCGGGCTAAAACAAATTAAAACAAACCTCGACAATGGTTTTTCTTCAAACTGCTATATACCAAGTTTGAAGAAAATCCGTCAAGCCGTTTAGGCTGTAGCATGACGTGAAAAAGCGCACATCCGCACATCCGCACAGACAGACCGACGGACGGTATGGCGAAAACCACTTTTTTGGGCTTCTCTATCATCGTAATGTCATGTTTGATTAAAACCTCGATGTTTTTTTTCTGCACGAAACCAATACTTGCCCTATAGAGCAAGTAAAAATAATCTGTCATAAGTAACTTAATGAAATAGAAAACACCTTTTTTTATACTCAAAGGGATATCGGATGTGAATACCCTTATAATGATTTAACATGGTCGAAATTATAAATTATTTCGAAAATTCATTTATTTATTTAGGTAATTAACTTAAAAGTTTTCTCGGAAGATTAAGCGTGGAAATTAATTTCAAAACTGTCTACCAAAGAAAAAAAAAAACATTTAAAATCGTTTTACCAGTTTTTTTAAAAAGTGATTTTTTTTGAAAAAAATTTTGTGGTTTTTTTTTGATAATATACTGTTGAGTACGTCATTTTGAGAAGATCTGTAGATTTTATCTTGAAAAAAATAATTTTTAAAAAATTTTCTTTAATTTTTAAGAAATCACACAAAAAAAAAAAAGTTTTAAGAAATTTTGAAATGCAATATTATTTGAATTATAAATAATTTCATGTGTGCAAAATTTTACTTGAATCGGGATAATGGTTTACGATAAACCCTCATTTGAAAAAACCGGTCATATGAGAGGTACCGTTATAGGGCGTTATTACGAAAAATCTATTATAACCAAAAGAAGTTTAGTTTTTAACAAAAAAAATGGTTTCTGGTGGAGATTTGTGAGTTTTCGTTCGCGAAAAACCAGATTTGATCGAGAGCAGTGGATCAGATGCAATGAGGAATCTGTTCAGGATATCTCGGATTGTACCCTTTTTGCTGATTTTTCAACTGAAATACTCCCGATTTCACCTATATTCTTTATTATTTGCCTCTTGAGCAAAACACATCTTTTAAAAATATATGTTCTCCATGAACAAGTTTTTTGTTTATGCTCCTTGCTGGCATGATATACAGCAGGGATAGAGCTACTGGAATAGGTTGTTTGTTTCCAAAGTATTAAGCTTAAATTTCTCTGCATCTATCTCTAGATCGCATTATAAAGCTTCAAGAATGACAAGGAAACACTTTATCAACCTTATGTCAGTGCCAGTAATCACAGCAGTTAATACTGAGTTCCTGAAGAATCTGCGGACTAAATTTCCGTCTATTGCGTTGCCTATTATTTGTTTTGGCAAATCAACAAGAAGACCCATTTCTTTTTTTTTTTCCTTTGTCATGAAAAAGAGAACAAGTCTTCAAAACCTTGTCGAATTTGGTCGGGGATTCTGACAAACATCATCTACTATTTGACAAGCTTTATATGCACTTAATTCACTGAAAATACATTTTTATCACTAAAACCTCCGTTAAGTCTTGTTTGTATCGACTTTACGCAGAGCTTCCGTTACATACCCACTTGAAGATCAGGCGTAATTGTGAAATTTTCCTTGCTCAATAACTTCAATTCGCTTTGTCAATGTGTCAGTAATTGTTATGCTTTGTTCTGGAGGATAACATTGTTCCTTAGCTTTTAAGACCAGAAATTTGTTGCCTTATTGTTTTGTATTGCTGAACGCACAATCGATTCGTTGTACGGGCTGGTGAAGAAAAAGACAACTCCATAACCAAATTTGCTGCATCCTTTTTTATCGAAAACTTTAAACTTATCTCATTGGCAAGAGCTAACTCTTTGGGGGACTTGGTACCAACTAAATCCTTAATTTTTTTTCTTAAACTTTAATGCTGCAATCTCCAAATGGTTTCGTTGGCCTCCCGAGTCATCCAGTAACTCATTCCGCACTGGTTCTTAATATTGGGTGGGCTTATGCAGTTAGGTGGCAAAACAATTGGCTGATATATCCAATCTTGATGTTATTGCAAGGTACCTTCTATTACTTTTTTTCCATTTAGGTTTTATTCTCGCGAGTAGAACGCACCATATCGTTTTCAGAAGCAATTAGTTGCACAATTTTTTGGAGTCTTGATTCATTTGCAGTTTGTCGCTAAAGCCCAAAAACATGCAGTTCCGCTAGGTTTTAATTATTTAACAGTGTCGGGGTGGTTAATTTGAAAACTAGTTGTTTCGTTTTTGTTTGGGGTGACACCTTACCCACATAACATCGTAATTCGTAAGGCTATGTTGTAAGTACTACTTGATTTTAGTTGTTGTTATGGTCTCGATATATTTTATATAAGACAGATTTCTTTTTTCATTGTTTCCTCAACGAAACCAGCAATAGATAAGTGTATCAAAGAACATTTTATTAATTTGTAAAACATTCTACAAAATAAACCAAATTGTATGTTTGACTACTGAAATAAAGTATTACAATCGAACGATACCCCAAAAACCCAATAAGGATTTCTTTCTTCATTTTTTCCAGGAAAAATTAAAATAAAATTGGAAATGCCAGTGGCAATACTTTTGCAAATGAGAATCTAAATCATTTTCTTCCTTCCTTGTTAATAACATTGTATTGTTTCTTTATAAATCCGATGTTTTTGGATATAGATATAAGAAAAACGAAACATAACCTTCAAGGCATCTCTCTATATACCCCCAAAGGCAATGAAGTAACAAACTAGTAAAAGAAAATACTCCCGAAACTCATGAATTACCATAATCAAAACATTACTATGCACCCAGATATCATGTACATCCTGTCAGAGATATAGAGAGGGAGAGCGAGCAAACAATGCACAGGAAACGGGAGTATCAAAAAGCTGCCGACCGACACGCCATAGCCACCGACATCTACGACTGCGACGAGAAGAATATGACTCAGAACCCTTTCCTGAATAATGATAAGTTGTCTAGCTGCGGGTGAAGCTAGATGCTGGATGTTATGTTCTTCGTCAAACCGCCCCTACTGAACGGGGTAAGTCAGATTGTTTAGGTGAATTTCTGCAGAGCAGTGCAAATAATAAAACTTCCTTATTAATATATCCAGTAACTTATGATTGATTAAAACTTTATGTCCCTGAAAAGGGGAGTTAAAGTCCCTTTAATTAAAATCCTTAATTCATTAATTTTAAATATAAATTATATAGCATATTTCCAAACGCTCTTTACGTTCTGAAAAAAAAATTGTTGGATCTGTTTTTCTTTTGTTAACAATTTTGTAACTTTTTTTCGGTTAGGTTTTTACACGTAACTGTTCGTCTTTCAGACGTCGAGTCATAGCGGTGCCATTACATATTTTTGGTTTCGGGTAAATGTTGTTCTACAAAATTCAGACGATTGGTGCTGTTATCTTATTTGAAAATAAATGTAGAAAAAAAAAATATTATTTTCAGTTTATCTATTCAATTGAAATCAAGTCATACCATTCACGTAGTTTTCATCAAACCACTTGAAAATTAGTTAGCTATAAAACTTTTGCACAGTTCCGCCGTAAAATTTCAAAGTTGCTGGGTACTTCGTTTGGTAGCTTAGATGGCAAGCTTTTAAGCATTTTTATATCTAAACTAAAAGCTGAACCTTGTTTTAGAAGGTTAATTTTATTGTGAAGTTTATAAGTTGACAAGGGCTTACCTTCATTTGTACTTGAGGTTAAGAATACTGTATCTTTCGCCAAATGATTTGGCTAAAATGAAAAAGACAGTCTTTGTTTTACTGACTGCAGATTTCACTCTAGCCTTTTCAAAATCAGAGAGAATATAGGTACGTTGGGCTTAACACAATTATGTAGTTCTTGATGGCAGTTGTAATGATCTCAGAAAAGAATAAGGTGTATGCATTTGTGCTTTTTGCTTTATGAGGTCATAAATTAGTATATTAAAGGCACTGTATGGCCGTCTGTGATTCCGTAAGCCGAAAATAGCTAGTTGACGAAAAATAGAAGGCACAACTTCAAAAGTACCATTCATTAGCCATATAGTTAAACTTTTCAGTTGACGACACGGTTCCCAAAATAATATTTTTTTTCATTATCAAATGAACTTTCAGAAAGAAATGAATGCTTCTCTATCTACAAACTTCTGCGATATCAATAGAATTAATGGAAGAAGTTATTTCACTTTTTTGAAATTGTTTCGAATACCTCTAATATTTTGTTTCTGTATTTTGTGAACAGGGTGCTTCGTGCTTGCGAGGAAAAAAAATATGCCTGCTGTTGTAGTTTAGTGAAAAGCACAAATTACTTCATTTATACTTCATTAATTTATTTATAATTAAGTTCTTATTACTACAATTAATTCATAGGCTTAAGACAATAAATATGTGGTTGATGTGTGGTGGGCAAACTTCTCTGAACGACTGACTGCAATGCTGCTTAAACTTGCTCCCAAAAGCAATGGTCGCAGGCATGTTGTGCAGACGAGGAGAATGCAGCCTCTTATACTAAGTACACCTGTTATATATGTATGTATGCATTACTACACCTGCATATTCCCAATAAAAAGTGTTCTTAATTTTGTTGTTAAGCTGGTAACTGTAGCCATCAATTACCAATTTTTGTTGATAATCAGTGTCAAGTTCGTTTCCTTTGTGCAGCAATATTTGATGTACATAGTACACATATACAGGGTGTCCCAAAAGTCAACGTCAAAACGAAAACGGGTGATAGGGTAGGTGGTGACAGTTATCAGAAAAATAATAAAAAAAATCTTTGACATGAATTTTGTGAGTTAGAGGCATTCGAAAAAAAATCGAAAAAATGCTCACCCTCTGACGGCCTTTCAAGTGCCGTGATTACAAATCTTAATTTTTCTCAATTTTTTTTTCTGTTATGGAACCTCGAATAACCCCGCTAATAATTTCATTAAAAAATTTAAACACACCTGCATCAGTTTTGAAGAAAATTTCACTTTTTTGCCCAACTAAATACTCAAAATTTTTACATGACCCTAATTCAATGAGCTGTAGTGTAAAAAAAATGTACTACTAAATTTTGGAAAGTTACCTTAAAAGTTGGCGCGTTCAATTCTCCTTCCAAAATGGTATAAGGTTTTTTAGAATATTCCATAAATAACGGAAAAAAAATGTTTTTCTCAAATAAACAGGTTTTAAGATAATTCTTTTTCATTCATTAAAAAAAAACCTGAATGTACTCCAGGCTTTCTCGTCCAAGTTTAAGTTCGAGGAGAGTGACCGTTATTATTTAGAAGTAACTACTTGCAGGCCCAGACTTCCAAGGGCTATCAGATAGAGATTCATTTCTATTTTTTGGTTTAAGTTTGAAATAAAATTCAATTTTTCAACAAAAATTACATCAAAGTTTATTTCGATTAGTTATAACTATAACAAATGTTCAAATTGTTTGCCTCCAACAGCAATGCAAGATCTACATCTTCTTAAATAAGAACGTTTTATAAGACGAGCGAATCTTCTTGAGTTGATGTCTGCAACAGCCTCCGTGATTTTTTGGCGCAGCTCTGCTAAATTTTGGATTGGTTTTGAGTAGACTTTTTCTTCTTCTTTTTTTAAATTTGAAGCGATACTGCGATTTGTCTTCCCGTATTTGCCACTCGTGCAAATTGTGAAGGTTCATGTATCCATCCTTTTTAAATGTTGATCCATCGGACCACAGAATTTTGTCCAAGAATCGCGGATCTTCCCTGTACCGTTGTAGTATCGTTCGACAAAATGCAACTCTTCCAGGGTATTCTCGGGGTAGTAGGCTTTGCACTCGTTGAACATGGTATGCATGGAGCTCATTTTTCTTCAAAATGCGATGTGCTGTACTTTTGGGAACTCCTGTTCTTGTTTGAATTCCACGTACTGAGGTACTTGGGTCTTGATTGACTTCTTGTAGCACTTGGTTCTCGTAGGGCATGAGGGGCCTGCCTTCACTAGTTCTTTGGTATGGAAATCGACCTTCTGAGAATGACTGGTGCAAATTCACAAAAACCCGATGATCCGGATAACGCTCAGCATTTGATATTTCTCATGGTAAAGTCTAGCTACAGCACTAGGATTGCTTCTGCATTCTCCATAAATAAGGTGCATGTTCGCATATTCCTGCGCAGTGTACAAAGATGGCATCGTGATATTATTAAGTGAGATTATAACGCACTTAAATCCAAAGGACAACAAAAATATTCCAAGGAACGGATCAGTTTTACTAAACGACAAGAAATGAATCACTATCTGATAGCCCTTAGTAGTCTGGGCCTGCTAGTAGTTACTTCTAAATAATAACGGTCACTCTCCTCGAACTTAAACTTGGACGAGAAAGCCTGGAGTACATTCAGGTTTTTTTTTAATGAATGAAAAAGAATTATCTTAAAACCTGTTTATTTGAGAAAAACATTTTTTTTCCGTTATTTATGGAATATTCTAAAAAACCTTATACCATTTTGGAAGGAGAATTGAACGCGCCAACTTTTAAGGTAACTTTCCAAAATTTAGTAGTACATTTTTTTTACACTACAGCTCATTGAATTAGGGTCATGTAAAAATTTTGAGTATTTAGTTGGGCAAAAAAGTGAAATTTTCTTCAAAACTGATGCAGGTGTGTTTAAATTTTTTAATGAAATTATTAGCGGGGTTATTCGAGGTTCCATAACAGAAAAAAAAATTGAGAAAAATTAAGATTTGTAATCACGGCACTTGAAAGGCCGTCAGAGGGTGAGCATTTTTTCGATTTTTTTTCGAATGCCTCTAACTCACAAAATTCATGTCAAAGATTTTTTTTATTATTTTTCTGATAACTGTCACCACCTACCCTATCACCCGTTTTCGTTTTGACGTTGACTTTTGGGACACCCTGTATGTATGAACAAATGAGTATCAAAAGATTTCCAAAAATAAAACTTACTGTGGTACAAAAGAAATAGTTTAGGTAAACGAACTTAAATTTGAGCACTTATTTAACACAAAGTGATAATCATTTACCGTTGTTAAAAACCGGTTTTAATCGTTAATGTTTAATAGATGTGCATGCATGTGCATGACCATTTTCAAGGTCATACTTAACAATATAAGTTGTGATCAAAATAATAAGAGGGAAGATTTGTGATTTGTGGTTTTTCTTTCATAAAACTCTATTTTTCAAATCTTTCCAAAGACTTTCGATAGGGTTAAGATCAGGCGATTGTGCAAACCACCTTGTCATTACCTTGTTGGAATGTCCATACTAACGGTATATGATCTTCTGCATATGAAAGCATAAAGTCTTTCAATATTTGGAGATACGTTTCTTTGGTCATAATATTTGTGATCCATAAGATAGAGCCTACTCCAGCATCAGAAAAACAGCCCCAAATTTTGATATTATCACAGCCGTGCTTTACCGTCTTTATAGTGTTTCTAGGATTCAGCTCTTTGTTTTCCTTCCTTCCTATGTAAACCCGCTCATCAGATCCAAACAAATTTACCTATTTTGATTTCCCTGACGCCTGGTTCAAGTTTGCGAAATGAATGCCTTGTTTTTTGCTTAGCAATGGAACTTTCCTAGCTTTTCTTTCGCATAAATCTCGTTCCAGCAAACGTCCGTCGGCGAATGGTCGGGAGCTAATAACCAACGACAAATTATTTTTATTGCGGTTGATGTTACAAATTATATCCTTAAGAGCTTCTCTAACTGTTTTTCTGTCAAGTGTTGGTGAAGTTTTTGAAGAAGGCCCTCTTGTTTAGGTCGGTTTAGGTGTTTTATTTCGGTCTCTTTTTCTGGCCACAACACAGGAAGAACGATGAAGTGTATTTACAATGAAATCGTAACTGTTTCCTTCATGATTTATCTCTTTGTTGCAAAATCAAACGAAGTTCTTCCTCCAAACAATGCTTCGCACGTTCCAGTTTTCCACTTTCACCACTAAAACAATTTTTTGATTTCACACTAAAACATTTTCTTAAATTAATAATAAGAAATGAAGAACGAAATAAAATAATATTCTATAACAAATGTAAAACTAACAGTGCACTCATATTACTTTGACCACTAAAAATGAATTTTGTGAATTAAAGTAACGGTGCTTTGAAAGAACTTATGGAAAATTTCCAGTGACTGGAAATTTTTGACAGCAAAGGCAAAAATGGTTCGTTCAATTTTTTTTCTCTTTTTTAATTTGGAGAGTTAAGCGGAGTTCACATGGGACAATGCAGAGGCCAAGACAATGAGACAAGACAATCATTGTTACATGTGAACAACTATTTCCAGGACAAGACAATTGTCATTATATTGTCTTCCGAGCTAGCCTTCCGAGCTATCTCTGAGGACAATATCGATATATCGACTGGTTGACATTGTCTTGTCCAACCCCGTTCAAGAAGCTCAAGAAGACAATTGAGTATTGTCCCATAGTCTTGTCTGCGTGTGAACGCTGATTTATTTATGGTGGAATATTTGAAGTGGAGAAAATTTGTAGATTCACTTTAATTATTTTTGGCCACTCTGAATTTGAAATATATGAACAAAATTTTTGGCGGACTTATTGTGTTTTAACAATTTGACAATTCTCCCCTAAAGGGAGTTAAAACCGTTAGATCCCGCGAAGCAGAATTATTTGATTTTTTAGTATTGATTCTTTTTCGGGATTTTGAACTTTCGTGATTTTGAACCAGCCTCAATTAAAACCTGTTTAGTGAAACCTTTTCGGATATAAATACAAAGATTCAATCCTCTTTTAAGCCATACTAAATAATAACAATGAAAAATAACCAAATCAATAGTGTCGGAGAGCTGTCCCATATGTGCCCCACGAGGCACCTTGAAATTGTTTGTTGGTGAATTCGTCTTTGAGGAAGGAATCTCAATATGTTTCAGCAGTTGATTACGTCAATGATCTTCTGGAAGTCGAATAACTTAAGATAAAGCGGCGATTGCTCAAGAATGTTGCACATAGTGTTGCTATTCCAAAAGTTGATGCCTTTTGAATGTTGACTGAATGCGTCCTCTGCCGCGTTCAAGAATGATAGACAACCCGAATCACTCTTATGAAGTTGAATCTTTTCATAGTAACATTCTTCCAATCTTGTGCCCTTCTTAACCATCTCTTACGCCTCTGCTTTAATAATTACAGCGTCTACTAACACCTTGCTTCGTTCTCCAATATTATATCAATCATTAGAATAAGCAACTAGCTGAACGTAAGATTTGTTCAAAAATTATGCCAAGCATGATAACAGCGTGCTTCCCTTTCGCATTTGATGTGCCACTGGGTGATGTACTGTCACCCATATTGGTTTTACTAACTCTCTTCAGTAGGTAATGATGAGAGACTTGGTATCCAATGGGGCCTATTTCACAAGTAAAGGCATTAGGATTGATGACATCACTTAACCAAATTCGTCAATCGCTGGGGTGCGGACTTCGTTAAAAAGATCATCATCCAAAACAAAGGACGGTAGGTTACTGAGAGTTTAGGTGACAACGGAGGAGATCACTCAGTTTTCCGATATGCGAAATAATTTATCACTTCATGGTGGTAGTGCATTTTGGATTTTTGAGATTGAGCAATGCTTACTTCATTCTTCTTACTTACGTTTAAACCTTAGATTGCTTCTTTGTTAATACACGGTAGTTTCCTTTTTTCCTTAACTTCTTCTTAAAATCGAGTTCAATCAAATTTGCAAGAAGTAAGTAAGGAAAATAAAAAAAAAACATTTTTGTTCCTGAGGAACAACTTTACCCCTTGTGAAATTCACCATAGCAAAAGAGCAGTCCTTTTCTGCAACGAAGTGATGTCAGGATGCCAGAATAGTTATAGTTTCAAGACACAACAATATTCCTCATATTTTCATGTTTTGTTTATTTATTTTTCGATACTTTTTTTGAACAGCGCGTTCTTCTTAATATTCAACATCGTATTCGAGTCTTTGAAATACCCGGCTACAGCAAGGTCCTTACTTTTCAACAAGACCAATATTCGATTATATTTCGATTTCGTGATTGTTAGTTTCATGTTTCATCTGCGTGCACATTCGCATTTTGCCTGCCGAGAAGTTTAACCCAACATGGGACTTATTTTCCGCAGAAAAGTTCGTGTGTCTCTATGTGTCTGTCTGTCTGTCGGTCTTTCTATAAGTTAGGGCATCGCATTGTGACGCTAGATGTAGAGATCGTAAACTATTGCTGCTGTTTGGTTCAGTTGGGTTTAGGGTGCGAGTTCGGGTTTTGTGTTGGTGTTGGGGCTGGGGCACGGTTTCAATTCAAACTTGTCATACAGTACGTGCCAGTTGATTGTATTCTAAACTGAAGAAGGAAACGCACATGCATGCATCCGCAATCAGAGTTTTCATCGAAAGTTTTACAAATGGAAGTTCAATATCTGAGAGGATATCCAACCCCATGAAGAGACGGACGATATGCTGTCGCTGTGTAAAGAGAAAATTCCGAATTGGGATTTCATGTCACTTGGGGTGTTGCTAAAACTAATCTCATTCCGGAAATATAAGTTTTGAGAGATTTTTTTTTTTTTTTTGACTATAGGTAGATGTTGTATTTGATAACGTTATTTTTCGGATGTTACTTTGAAAGAATATTGAAACTTTGAAATTATGTCAGCATTGTCTTACTTACAAAATAATTTCAAAAAAGAAATGCAAGAAAGTATCATAGGGATGAAAATTCTGAGCTTTCAAATTGATTGCCAGAAGAAAATCAAGCAGATTTGCAGAAAGTGTCGTAATTTCAGAAATACCACAGGCAAATGTAGGTCATGTTATTTAAGTCGGTATGAAATTACTTTGACGTTTTTATCAACCAAGTGACTTCAGCAGACATGTGTTTTTACTTGCGATTACAGGTTAGAAAGTTATGCATTCGTAAAAAAAAAATCTAACAATCAAACATGACATTACGATGATACAGAAGTCGAAAAAAGTGGGTCCGACAATTCTGTCTGTCTGTCTATCTGTCCGTCTGTATGTCTGTCTGTCTGTCTGTCTGTATAGTTACCTACAGCCTACACGGCTAGACCTATTTTCTTCAAAGTTGGTACATAGTATTTGTGTGACGTCATACAGATTGGTATTTGGAATTAGCATTCTAGCTCTAAAACTAACGGTACCTACCATACGATTTTTAGTAAAAAATTAATTTTTCTCTAAAAAGACTCCTACGATTTTGATAAAACTTTCTAAATAGTGTTTTCTATGCAAACTTTATGTTTTGTTTCGAATAGATTTTTTCAGAAAAATTCTTCTAACGGTACCTCCCATAGAACCGGTTTTTTTTTAAATCAGATTTTCTCGTAAGCCACATGACAAATTTCGATGAAATTTTTATCGTAGAAGAAGAAATAATACCAATTTTTAAATTTAAAAAAAAAAAAGTTTTTTTGAGTTTTTTTTTATTTTTTGTTTTTTTTTTTCAAAAACGTTTAAGCTATTTTTTTTTACTTTTATTTTTCTGATAAAAACTACAAAGTGCTAGAAATTGGCATACTCGAAAAAAAATTGGAATATATTTTGGAAAAGTTTAAAAAAAAAACAGTTTTTTGAAAAAAAAACTGGTCAAACGATTTTGAAAAAAAATTTCTTAAAATTCTTAACAATAAATAAATTGATTTTAAAGTGAGGAATAAAATTTCATATCATTTTTTCCCTGCTTTTTTTCCAAAATCTCAAACCCCAAGACCACTGTCTCACATTAGAGCAAGTTTATCCCACATAGTCGTGCACTTTATTTTGTTATAGGTTTAAATAAGAATAGGATGAAATAATGACGTGAAAGATTAAAAATAGTTCTTCAGTTGTATTAACTCAACGTGAATATCGTCGAAAACGTTAGTGGTCAACAAACACCGTCCGAAAACAGTATCCGTCGTGGTACAACAGAATTTCGTTGAGTACAAGAGGGTGGAAGATCATTCACATGCCGGTTCACCAACGCCCAAGACGTTTCAATGAACTGGTTGAAGCTGTAAGGGAGAATAGGTACCTATTGCCGAAAAGCCACAAGTGTCGTTACGTTTCGCCACCGCTGATGAGGATTGTCAGGCTTACCTCAGTAAGTGTCGACAAGAATCTCGGTTTGTCCCATTTCTGATTCCAAATAAATACTGATTTCGCTGCATTTGTTTTGTACCAGGAGTTTTAAAGGCCTGCCTCTTCCTCTCCCTTCCTCGCGAACGTATTGGAATGTTGTACGATATTTTTTTGAGGTGTTAAACCAACAAAATTGAAACATTTAGGTCAAGAAAAATTCACGAAAAACTATTACATGACCAAAATGTGACTGTTGGGGCAGTCGACTGATGGCGGGCATTTGATCCAAATCTATTATTGGGTAATATTTTGTTGAAAAAAGGCAAAACGGTCGATGAAAACCAATATTGATAGATGTTGGCCCATTATGTCCGATGACAAATTTCTCAAATAAGTCAGTTTCTAAAACCGAGATTCTCAGGATGTGGGCCGAAAAAAAGGCGACTTTGACTTGCCAAGCATGTCCAGACTCGACCTATCCGGACTTTTTTTCGTAGAGATGTTTGCCTCAGACCTTTGGCGAACTCATGGCATTCGTGCCGAAAACATCATTAAATGACCGAAAACGCACCCAAAATGACACAGTTTGCTTTTGTCAATAGGGGCACTCGGTGGGCAAAATCACATCGCCACCTCCACGCGGTGCCTGCTGGAAAGCCGAAAGGTGGACTAACAACGAGCGATGGATAGGATCCATAGGTTGTAGATAACTGAGTTTTCTTCCCACGAACTAGGAGCGGAGATACGCTCTGAAGATCCAACCATGAACACGATCTACACATCATGCTCAGGCCTAACAAGCCCCTAAATATGCCTCGGATGACCAAACCAATAATGTTGACGACACCCCCCCCCTCAAACGAAAAACAGGCCGCGCAAAACCGAACAGCTAACCGAGACCCTCTCCAGTTTCAAAGCTGATGTAACAGCCCTCCAGGCGATGAGATGTGATGGACAGGGCCTGAGAATTACAGAAGTCTGTAATTTCTTTTGTGGAAAATGCCATTTTGATTATAGATCGCTCTTGTTTGGGTGCGGATTGCTGAGGAAGACTAAGACAAAGCGTCTTGAGCGTTCCACCACCTAAGCTGAATAAACTCCCATGTCAATACAGAAGAGAAAGACGAGCAAGGTTAGTTTCTACGATCCAAAACCTATAAGCAGTGCCCCAAACATGACATTAAAACATCTTTGGTAAGACGATCGGATAGCACGACAGCCTGCACGACACCACTTCCGATAGCGGACTCAGGCTCATCGATTTTGCAGAGGTAAATAACATGGTGCTTAGGAGCATACGACTATCACGTCCCGACATACACAAGGGCACATGGCGATCCATAGGTGTTCAAAACTGCAACCAAATTGACCATGTTGCGATTAATGGAAGACAATCCTCCAACATTTCTGAATGTCCGTACATTCCGAGGAGCAAAAATCGACTCAGACCACTACCTTCTTGGTGCAAAACTTAGAGTACGGATTTCCATGGAAGAACATCAACCACGCCGAGGAAATTCAATGTTGGACGACTTCAATGGGAAGAGACCACCGCTGCCTATGCATACCGCGTATCACTTGATATGCGAAAAATCTTGCGACTGATGATATGAACCCACGAAGACCAATGGCAGCAATGTCAAAAAGCCATAAGAAGTGCTGCGTCAGAGGTATTGGGCTTCTCACCGAATGTGCTCAGGCAAACAAAGCTAAAGCGGAGGCATACAAGTCGTGGCTCCAAAGAGATACTAGAGCGATTTAGGTGCTTCGAAGTTCGTACATGGTATGAAAATAGTCTGCGGTGGGTTAAATAAAATGGAAAACACTTTGATTTTTGGTGTGCCTGTCAGACAAAAAATTGAATTCCCGCCAACCACGCAACTGATTTCAATGAAATTGAAAATTAATATCTTTTGTGCTACAGTTCATATGTATTCCAATTATCGTTTTTTAAGCGTGATTAGACGGTTTCGAATATTGTACCTTTTTTTCTAGATAGCTCATTTGGAAAATATTATTGCATATCAAGTTTTTCAAAGCAAACTCTAAGATTCTTTAGATAAATCTGAAGGTTTTTCCAATAATTTTTAGCATTTAGTTAATACGGCCCACTCACGCATTTAATTTTTGTTTCCAATTTGTTGGAATTATTGTTATGATGAAGCTTAAAGTCAGAAATTATTTTAAAAGACTGACAAATTAACCGACATGTTCTATTGTTTAAAAATATTGAAATACTCGTTGTTTGTCAGTGATTCCAGAATCCTCACATTAACATGGGAAGCATACAAATCATAGAATTCAACCAACCCGCATTTTTTTCTACGACGACGACGGGAGTACAAAGGCCGGAAGGATGTGAGATGTGACACTTTTCAAACTGGCTTCTGACAATGACACATTGATACAACAAGTTGTCTCTGCGTTAACTGTTTAAGTTGCTCGTGTAATAATTTCCGTTTTCAATAATGATAACGTGTCATAAACATGACGTCTGAATAAACCACAAAGCCAGCTAAACTGATGTACATATACATACGTTCATATATTTTTATTCACAATCAGATACTATATGTATACATACATACATACATACATTGTGTTGTGTAGGTGGTCCAATTGTTCGCCTTGTCAATCAAACAATAATTTTTTTATAATGATGCAAAGTCGGTGAAGCAGACATGAGTGAATGAATCATTTGTAAAGCGACTGTCAAGGTGACGTTTGCCTACAGTGAGGAGGAAATTAGGTTAAACTTCGTGCACACTAAAATAAATTAAGAGGCACAAACATTTTAGGAGCCTTCTTTTCGAAATTCGAATATGTTGCAAGTGGTTGTTTTTTTAAAACTTTATTAAATTTATGAATTACATACATGTACATTGTACGTATATGTATGTAAAGGGTGTTTTTTTAGTTAGACGTGTGGTTTTCAAGAAGAAATAAAACGTATATAATTAAATTTTATGACCAAGAATTTAGCTCTATTATAAAGATTTAATGTTTGCCATTGAGTTTTAAAAATTATTTGGGGCAAGTGGCCGCTGCAGCTGGCTCGAAAAAATTCCAGCCGAGGGGCCCATTTTTCGACCACTTTTTGCAGCAAATTTGGCCGTATGTCAGCAATACCGCGCCGAATATTCTCTTCCAAGGCGCCAATTGTCTCTGGCTTATCTGTGTAGACAAGCGACTTCACATGACCCCACGAAAAATATCCCAGCGGTGTTAAATCGCACGATCTTTGAGGCCACGCCACAGGCTCACGAGTCACGACGCAAGATAATGCGCTCACCAAAAGTTTCCTTCATTGATTGTTTCGTTGGCTTAATGGCATGTAAGGTCATCAACATCCTCCAATTCAGGCACGAAAAAGTCATTAGTCATGGCTCTCTAGTGTTACATTATGGACGGCTTTATTTTTGAAGAAATATGGACAAATGATTCCCATAAAGCACACCAAACAGTCAGTTTTTGTGAATCTAACGGTGTCTCAACATACACTTGAGGATTATCATTACTCCAAATGCGGCAGTTTTGCTTATTGTCATACCCATTCAACCAAAAGTGAGCTTCATCGCTGAACAAAATTTACTTGTGAAAATCGAAAATCGTTTCATGAGTATAACCATGTTTTTCAAAATAAATTTGCACAATTTTCAAAAGTTTTTCAAGAGTAAGTCTATTCATTATGAAATGGCAAACCAAACTGAGCATAAATCAAATGACAGCTGTCAAAACGACCAACTCCGAAAAAATTATTGCCAGAATGAAAACCACACGTCTAAAAAAACACCTTTTTATGTTATATAGCTATCAAAACTGCGACTATTTTCGGTCTTTCGGGTAGGTACTTACGTCTATTACTTTGAAATTGTTAAAAAATGGCATTCTAGGTCCATGAAATATAGTTGCAGCCAAAACCATAACCGCGATAGAAACAAAAAAGTCAATATTTTCATAATGTTTTTAAACTGTGTATTTCTAGGCCTTAGAACCAAACCTCATTCCATTAAACTTTCCGTGCCCAACGCGATCTCAGTGAGTATTAAGTGTCCAAAGCTTCTTGTTTTTAATTCAGTGTCTATCGCTATCTCGTAGGGAATTCACATTTCACCAATTTCTTGTGAGATACTTTTTATCTTAGATACTAAGCTCAAGGCTAACATAGCAGAGGACACTTATTTCAAAATCTGGAAGCCCACATCAACTCTGGGTTCTAAGCTTATAAAAATATTGGAGTTTTTCACTTTAGACGGTCACAGACGGCAGCGACTCAATCTGCACTGAATCAGCTGGCTGTCTTATGCATAAGGAATCTATTGATATCTCGGTGTGGATTTGGTGTCCATTGCCATCTCTCTATCTTGGGAATTGTTCAGTCTCCATCGCTTTTTTGTTGAAATTAAAGTGGCCTCTTTTTATTGGCAGACCGAAATGGAACAAGTTTGTATGCTCTCAATATCTTAAGCTACATGCATGTAAGACCTTAACTGGCTGCGCACAATGGTGTAGCAGCAATGTCAAATTTAAATGTACGTAAATCGTATTGCACGGCTTACAATGTGAAGTAGCAGCTGCAGCAGAGAGAGTAGCTGAAGTACAAGTCGACTCGACTTGAACTTCACGAACCTGCTGCGCTGCAAAACAACAACAAACCATAATGGCAGACATGATTTTTGTTTGAGTTCAGTGCTACATTCGTGTATGCTGCTTTGTATTCGTGTATGCTGCTTTGTGAGCTACTTTTTTTGACATTAACTTTGACATTGCTGCGTGCTACTGCTGCTGCTACACCATTGTGCGCAGCCAGTAAGTCTTTTAAGTATATGAAATTAGCTAGATGAAAAGAAGCATTGGACGAACAATACTGATTCGAAGTCCATTTTATTTGGTCATTAGTAATTTAGAAAGCAGCCTTTAACCCAAACACAGGGCATTGACTAAGATACGAGTTCTCTGCAAACTTTGTTTCTTAGAATCTTTTTGACATACTTTTAAGATCCAAACATACAACAATAATTCTCCTTGAAACCTTAATACACATGCACTTCTACAAGTTGGTTTAAGGATCCCACCACCTTCTTGTTTACTTCACACCAACTCCACTTCACGAGATTTCACGCAAAATTGAGTTTGCAATAAATTCATATTTTTAGATCTGGTAATTATGTTAAGTCCACTTATTTAATGCGTTGATAAGCACAACACACCTGGCTCCGTAATTTCATTGTATGTCCTTTCATTACACCTGCACCGTTAATCTAACATGCAGCCCCATATTATACCTTTCAGGTGTCTCTTCTTAAAAAGCTGCTTCTTATCTTTAATATTAGAACACAAAGAACGTGATGCGAATGAGATGAGCATTTTTCTTTCTCATCCTGCCTAAGGATACTCCTCCTTTACACTATACCAAGTACCGACTACCGACATACATCTCTTCTATTCCGAGCACGACCTATAACGATGCTTAACGAAATATTCCACTTCATCGATCCGCATCGATTCTTACCGTTGCCATCATAAAAAGACAATCTCTGTTTGCTTTGAGTGTGTATGTGTGTGCTCCTCGCTTCCTTTTTATATAGTAACTGGGCTCGTTTGTGGCATTTTCCTTAATCAAATCAGTCGCTTCGTTCGATGCAGGATTATTTTTTATCAATTTGTTTGATGCCAAAACAATGTGCAAACATGTTGAGTGTGTTGCTTCTACATTTTGTTGTTGTTGTATTATCCTTCTTTCATATACGTATACCACTCCACAATGCTCCCAATTTGTTGTTTGTATTATTTATTTCCTGAAATGATAAATGGGATTATGTGTGGGCATCAGAAAGGCTATTGTATGTTTGTTTGCTGCTTTGACCATTAAAATGAAAGTTAATATCCTTTTTTATCAGTCATATGATAAAAATTTCTCTCGTTAATATAAGCTTTGCTTAAGCTGGGTTGCCAATATAAGTTTTTTATTTTCAAAAGAATTAGAGATAGTAGAATGAGACACACAAGGGTAAAGAAAAGATGAGATTTCAAAAACGAATAATACTTCGAAAAACAGGTCATTTTTCAAAATTCGCCGAAAAATGGTTCCTCGTTAAAATCACTAACTTTTGACATTCCCGCTTACTCGCCAGGGGTCAAGTCATACCCATTGCCATTATTACTGTCATATCGCAGTAATTTTAATTTATTATTTTGTTCTTAGTCCCAGTCGGCACGTTTTATAGGGTAGAAAAAAGTTGGACGTCAATGAAACTTTGGGATGTTGTTCAAAGATAGTTAATTAACATTTGACGAAGTTTTGGACCCCGAGGGTCCTGTGGAAAAAGAGGAGGAGAGGGGAACTGCAAAATTTTCGACTCTGCTCCGGTTTTTCCTCAATAACTTTTTTTCCTTACGTCCTATATCAAAAACGTTTATACCACAAAAAATGTTGTATGCCAATTTCTTACAAAGACATAGCGCTTCGAAAAACAGGCCATTTTTCAAATCGATAAAAAATGCAAAAAAGTTTTGAAAAATTACTTGTTTTTCGAAGCACCATATCTTGGTTACAAATTGACAAATTGCTGACTAGCCGTAGTTTTAAAATAGATTTGGAAGCAAAATTATCACGTCTAACCTTCCTTAAAAAAAAAAAACTGTTGTTGGCCTACTTGCCGATATAATGGTGAGACATTGCAAATTATGTTCTTTCGAGCGGATGGCTTGAGACTTCTCGTGACTTTTGTAACGCTGTCAGTATACTCCTCCATTTCTTGATTTGATATTTGCTTGCCTCATCAGCAATATCTAATAAAAGCTTTGTTCTTTAAATTTTGCAAATGGTCGTCCTAGGTTTCCTTGAGTCGTCGAAAAACCTGGGATTTTTGGTTCCAAGCAGTGTTGGCAAGTAAGTTACATGAAGTAAGTTACTCGTTTAGTTACGCGTAACTAATATGAATTAGTTACGCCCAATACTTAACTAACTAATGTAACTAAATATAACTAACTGTAACTAAATAAAACTAACTTTAACTTAATACTAAAAAATAAAAAAATCACATTTCATCCTGAATCCCAATCGACTATTGACAAAATTCTTTTATTAGCAAGGGCAACTACTCGTATGTTCCTGATGAAAAGGAAACCTAATAAAATATTATATTCTTGTAGCATACAATAGATTTTTACTTACATTTAAAGTTTTCCCTTCTTTCTTGAGATTCCTGGACATTTCTTTGTTTATTGTGATTTATTTTTGTATGGTAAATTCAGATTTGATCTCAGATTTGGTCTCAAATTTCAGATTTGGCTCGCCCAAAGGAAATCAAACGAGATCTATTTTGTTTGTTTATTTTTAAATTTTTTTTGCAGAAAATACAGTAATTTAAAAATGTATTCCTTGCCAGTTTGCCGTGGCCACAGCTGGCCCGACAGCAATATCAATCATCCAGCTTTGCCATAAAACAGTGTAGTCATTCGATCGTCATTCGTTCGGGTTTGTGGACGGAATTTCTAAATTTCAATTTAACATAAAATGTGAGTTTTTGTATTTGAAAAATTCTATTAGTTTCAGTTAATTCCATTTAGTTACAATTAGTTACATTTAGTTACATAAGTTACATTAGTTACGTGTAACTAATTAAAATTTCAAAGTTACGCGCAACTATCCAATACTGGTTCCAAGACAATACCTTAAGGCTGCCGATTTTGTATTTGTTAGAGCCTTTAACCTCATAAGTTTCCATTTTGCATTATTTGTTTGTTTTTAAATTACATATAAAAAATAAAAGCATTAGTTTGTATTTCTTTCAGTTTCTGCTCATTAAATTAATGATAAATAACTTGCAGTGCAGTGTACAGACCAATACAGACCGCCAATTCGTACTCCTCTTGCCTGAAACACCCTCTAAACAATTTTTCGTGTCTGTGAATACGTGTACATCTCTGTCTGTGCATTTCGTGATGGCAACCATCCATGCGCGTGCCATTTATTTTTGTGGTTTTTTTACTGCTTCCATTTAAAAAGCACGAGAGAGCGTTAAACTCTCAGATAAAATGGCTCATCAGTTGATTTTCAGCTTATAGACAAAAAGAGAGACCATATCTTGAGTTGGCGTGGCGGTCTGCATCTTATTGGTTCGTGTACAGTTGATGCAGTGCTTGTCAAGTCTACAACCGACGACGTCAGTTTAACAGCTGGTTCGTTTTAATTTCAGGGTTTCAGGGCGACCGACTCCGGGTTACCTAAACAAAATTAAATAAGTGAGAATTTTCTTCTCAGGGCGAGTTGAGGTTTAAGAAGAAATTGCGGCTACCCCAAGGTTCAACGGACTTAGTTAATGCATTGCACTTTAATGGTCTCTAACAATGTTTTATATGACATTTCAATACTAATTTTTGACATAACAAGCACCTGGTGGAAAAAAACGCACCACTTACCATTGACGGTGTTATCAAAATGGGTCCAGTTCAAGACTCTGATGTCATCATTCTCACTTTGCTAATACTATCTATCATTTAATAAAATGCAATGCTTATACTTATATGCTTAAAAAAACAAAAAAAAAACTCAATCTGGCAGCTCTGTTCTTAGTGTAATATGAGTAAATTTACGTTAAACTCAATTTTTATTTCATTTTCATGATTTATGCGTGTTTGCTCACTCGTTCTGAGGCAATTAGCGTGGCAGAATAGAATGCATCAACGCTAATCTAGCACTTTGATTCTCTTGGCAGATTGTGGCGTAACGTGATGGTGGCTGTAGCGGTGGCGGTGGAGGCGACGACCGGCGCGGCGGCGGGCGTCAGTGGTGGCCACTATAGCCCACCCTGTAATTACTGCAAACACGCGAATTAGTAATGAACTGGTGTTACACTTTCTATACATTCAAACATACACACGCCTCCGTTATGTAGATACATATTATGGCAAAATTCTGAGTAGAGTTGAAAGACTTCTACTTGTCCTGGAGTCCTACTGACTCCGTCACTGCGTGTTTGGTGGAAAAAGGAGCTGATACAACACTGTATGTAGGAGTAATGTGTCATATCTCCTCTAAGGATATTATGATGTACGGATGAACGAAGAATATATTATATTGGAGGACAGAACGGGAGGTGAGATGAGTGTGCACTGCATAAGCTCAATTGACTGATGGATTTGCATATATCAGAGGATTAAGATATACATCGCAGCAATAAAATATGATTGAACTGTCTTGCTTGTTCTGATTTATTGCAACAGTAATTTTATTTAAGCCTTTTGAGTTGAGAATGGAAATTGGATTTTATTGGCAGTATGGAGATGTTGGTAACATGGCGTTATGATAATGAATGCATGTAAGGATATAATATTAAATGGCTGCGGGTATTATTTTAATGTTTTTCTTCCTTGTTTTGTTGTTCGTTTTTATAGTCCATTATAAATGTTTAAATTTATTTTGGGATAAGTCGAATTGATCAATCATCAAAATTTTTGCAAAGGCTGTATAGAGATTATCTTGTTCCTTTGTCAATTTTTGAGTGTCTTTGTGAAAAATGAGCAAATATCTCAAACTTTTAAATATAAATCTTATAATTTATGTCTTTAAATATTTGTAAAATATGAAACATATTTCGTCAAGATTAAATGGAGTATCGTGTAATTATTTAAACAAAACCCACACATGAACCAAAATTGAGTTGGTTTATTACTACACCTGTGATAGAAGCAAACATGGAAAGAAATATAAATGAATCCATAAGCTTTGTCGCTTATCCAAGAAATTAATATTATTTTCTTAACAAGATACTCAAAAACAGCAAATATTTGAGTTTTTGAATGACAAATGGAACACTAAGCAAGTTTTCTATCACATGCTGAAAAAAAGCTACTTTTGCCATAAAGATTAAGAACAGGCAGAAAAAAACATGTTGCCGTCCGATCAATGGTTGAATTAAATTGGATTGTAATGTTGCAATTGAATTGAATCATTATTGCTTAGAACAATTTAGGTAGTATTATGGTCATAATCATAAATATTAAAAGTTATGAATTTTTTGAAAAACTACAATTCTTCAAATTTTATAAATAGCGGTTTTTTCTTCAACATTTCTGTAAAACCTGGCGTGCACTGGCACCTTACTCAATTGCAACGGTTTCGTTTTTGATTTTTCTAATTATTTTAAAAAATGTATCTTATGATTTCATCTTAAACGTTCATTACGAGAATCTGTCATCAACGGATTTATTTCAAAGGCGTTGTTGAAGTAGTGGCTAGTGTTTCAGACTGCTACGCCGAAGGTTCTGCATTTCATCCTAGATTAGCTCAAAGTTTTTTGTAGTCGTAATTCTTTTTGTGACAAATCTACAAGAGTATACAACTTGTCAAGAAGACTGCACCTCTGCTAACCTTTTGGATCCGACGGTAAATTGAAGGTCTTCTCCATTCCTCAGATCTTCAATGGTACACCAAATACTGTAATAAACAATTTTGTTTCCCAAATACGAAAAAATTTTTACTGAAGAACTTTTTGCGTTTTATTACAGAGTAGTTTTCTTATCAAGACTAAGTAAGGTTGACGTCGCTGTTTGAAAAAACCGACTTAATTCAAAAAATTTGAACCTTCACAAAATCAGCTTAAAGTTTTTGAGTCGGATCAATTTTCAATGTTATTTTTTTTAATATTTCAATTTTTAAATAAGTTTTTGTTTTTAATTTTAGTTAGTTTCACATTGTATTTAATGAAAACAAATTAAAAAAAAAAGTAAAAAAGAATACGATTAGTTTGTAAAAATGAGGATATGAAAAGATCCTCCCAAAAAGACCTACTTTTCCAGAAACAATTTATGTAATTCACACAAGTTTTTTTTTTTTTTAATTCGGAGCTATATAGTTCATCACAGCTTTTGAAAATATTATAATGACTTTAGATTGAAGTTAAAAAACAAACAAAAAACAACTTATTTGGGGGGCCAAATATGGTGGGTGGTTGGTTGGTGGTTGTAGGTGGTGGGGATTGTTGATTTGATTGGGGACGATGGAAAAATTGTCAAAAATGGTGGGTGAGAGGAAGGTGGTTGTAGTTTGGGTAGGTAGTTGGGCTTGGTGTTGGGAGGGGATGAGGAAAAAATTATCAAAAATGGTAGCTGAGTAGCAGGTGGTTGTAGGTGGAGTGGGTGATTTGATTTGGGGGGAGGATTTGGTGTTTGGGAGGGAATTGTCAAAAATAGTGGGTGGTTCGTTGGTGGTTGTGGGTGGTTGGGGTGGTAAGGAAGTTGGATTTATTGTGTGGGGGGGTAGTTAGGAAAAAATTGTTCAAAGTGGTGGGCTGTTGGTTATATGTTGGGGTGAGAGGTAAATGTTTGGGTGGAAGGGATGAGAAAACAAAATTCAAAAATAGTGGGTGGTTGGTGGGGTGGGTGGTTGGTACTTGGAGAGATACAATCTCCACATGAACTGTTTTGTGAACTGGTTATCACGTAAAATTATCGTCCGTAAACCGACTTTACAGACAACCAAGTTTTTTTTTCAAAATATAAATATTAATAAAGCAATACAATACATTAAAATGTGAAAGTTTATGAAAATATTTCCCCAATACCTAAAGTCTTTCTACTAAAAAAGTTTTAAATTTTTTGATTTTTTAAATTTGATTTTTTTAATTTTTTTGTGCAAAAACGTGATAACTGATAAGCAACCATTTTTTACTTGCTCTATAGGGCAAGTATTGGTTTCGTGCAGAAAAAAAAAATCGAGGTTTTAATCAAACATGACATTACGATGATAGAGAAGCCCAAAAAAGTGGTTTTCGCCATACCGTCCGTCGGTCTGTCTGTGCGTCTGTGCGGATGTGCGCTTTTTCACGCCATGCTACAGCCTAAACGGCTTGACGGATTTTCTTTAAACTTGATATATAGCAGTTTCAAGAAAATCCGTTGTCGAGGTTTTTTTTATTTTGTTTTAGCCCGGCTCAAACTGGTACCTTTCAAGTAGCGGTTTTTTTCATTTTGGATTTGCTCGAAAACGGCTCTAACGATTTTGATTAAATTAAGAATTTAACTTACCTAAAATATTTCTAACGAAATAGAGTTTTTTGTTTTTGGCCTAAATGGTCGTAACGAAAATCAGGTTTAAACGGCTTTTTTTCAAATGGCCATAAGTTCGCAACGGCTTGCTTGAATTGACTCAAACTTCGTTTGGCATCGTTCTTCATAGTGTTCTATAGGATGGCTTTGTAAATTTTTCAGTGAAGCCTTTCTAAATGGTAGCTCCCATACAACGAGCCGTTCAGTTTTAGCCAACTTTTTTTGGTTTTTTCTAATTTTCTCAAAAATGGCTTCAACGATTTTGATTAAATTTGGTTTGTTATATTCTTTTAGTGTTCTTAAGAGAACTGCGTTTTTAGTTTTTGGCAAAAAATGCTAATAACGGAGATCTGATCTTAACGTTTTTTTTTTCAAATGGCCATAAGTTGTCAACGGTTGTATCAAATTCAAACAAACTTTGTTTGGCATAGTTCTTTACAACTCTCTATCAGATGGCATTGCATTCTTGTCAGTTACTCTTTTTTAAATGATGGCTCCCATACAAAAAGCCACTAGGTTTTGGCCAAATCATGTAGTTTTGTCTAATTAACTCAAAAATGATTCTGCCGATTTGTATTAAACTTTGTATGTAATATACATAGAATGTTTTGAAGAAAACTGCGTTTAATGTTTTGGCTACAAATGATAATAACGGAAATTTGTTTTAACAATTTTATTAATTTGTTAGCTCCCGTATATCGGGTTTTCCAGTTTCAGTCAACATTTTTTAGGTTTTACCAAATCTTAAAAATGAGTTGTTCTTATTGATCGAAAAGTTTGTTTTCATCGTACTATTGCACCAACAGAGCAAGTACGTGCGACCCAGTCATGCATTTTATTTTTAATGTGCTTTTCATATTTTTTTCCCAATCTATTCAGAGACAATATTATGGAATCCTACTAATATTATAAATGCCAGAACGGCAAAACAAATCTAGATGAAATTTGGCACAGACATAGATTATAGCCTGGAATAGCACATGGATAGCTTTTTATCCCGGTAAAATGTATGGTTCCCTATGATTGATTCGTTTTAATTGTTCATAGAGCAAAGAATCAACATGTTTTTTCTATAAGTAGTGGTAGTTAAGGGGTTCGAAAATGACATAGGCTTATTTTTATCACGGAAAAATGCACGGTTACTATGGGATAGCATACAAGAATCGTATTTCGAATTATGTTACAGATCGAAAATAGAATAAAAGGACATACATTATGTCTATTAAATAAACGCAAAACTTTTCTATACGGCAGTCTGGATTTTGTCGCCTAATGGCAAACTTTTTTTTTTTCTTTACTTTAATTTTTTATCATTGTTTTTAAGTCAAAAAATTGGCAATAATAATGTTTAAGAGCACGTGTACAAACATAAACCAAGGAAATAAAATTTAAAAGGAAAAATGCGTATACGCCCAAGTGTCCCACTGTGTTATTATAATTCATTTTTTACATCTGAAGGCCAATTGTACAATTGTTTTTTTTTACCTGTGAGTGATTTCGCAGATAAAGTATCGAAAGACAAATGTTAGAAAAAGGAAAGATCTGGGATCTGCGAAATGGCTATTTTCGTTTGGATATTGGGATCGGAAAAGATATGCCTTTATAATTTGATCTCAGCTATTACCGTTGTTATTTTTATTGAAATCGCCCAGGGAACAATGAAGTTTTTTTTTTTGACGAATTTTAATTGATCTACGAGTAATTATAAGAAGCAGCTTCAAGAAGAAGTTCGGAAATTTTTCATTTTCAATATACATATTAATGAATTTGGGCGGAACGAAGTTCGCATTTTTTTTTCTAATTCGTAGTTTAGCTTATTTTGAAATGCCCTAAAACGCAAATCTAATCTTTCTGAGAGTAATAATAACGCTCGGGCTACAAAAGTAGCTAGATTACGAGAGACGACTCCTCAGGCTACAGTCTACTTCTAGATCAGCTAAAACTAGAGCGAAGCCACGGATAAAGGCTAGTACTAAAGGGTGGATAAATTTTAAGGGCCGATGTTGAATGTAAACCACACCTAAACGTCAAGTTTTTTTCTGCATTTCGTTTGACATTTCTCAATTTTAGACTAATTCAATTTAAACCATGGAAAGATACACAATCGAGCAACGCGTTAAAGTTATTCAGGCTTATTATGAAAACGGGCAACAGTGGATGATCAATTTTCGAAGAAAATCATCTTCACATTTTCAACTCAGTGGATTCGTCAATAAGCAGAATTGCCACATTTGGGAGAATGATAATCTAAGAGTGACTGTCGAAAAACTAATGCACCCACAAAAAGTGACTGTTTGGTGTGGTCTATGGGCTGGTCAGGCAGTTACTGTGAATGGTGTTCGTTATCGTGAGATGATAACGAACTTTTTATGGCCCGAATTGGTTGATATGAATGTGGACGATATGTGGTTTCAACAGGACGGTGCCACTTGCCACACAGCTAACGAAACAATGGCTCTTTTGCTTGACAAATTCAATATGGCCGTGTTATCTCACGTGGTGACGATGTCAATTGTCCGCCAAGATCATGTGATTTGACATAGTTGGACTTCTTTCTTTGGGGTTATTTGAAAGAAAGAAAAGGTGTACGCCGATAAGCCAGCAACAATTCAAGAGCTAAAGGATGAGATAATTCGGCACATTAACGGCATAGAACCTCAATTATGCCTCAGCGTCATCGAAAATGATTGGTGGGTGAGTGGAAGGTGGTTGTAGGTGTAGTTGGTGGTTGGATTTGGGGGGGGGGGGGGGGGGTGATGAAGGAATTGTCAAAAATAGTTGGGGTGGGCGGTTGGCAGTGGTGGTTATTGAAGGTGGTTGGGTGGGGAGGTGATTCGATGTGTGGGGGGGGGGGGGGGGAATTGTCAAAAACGGTGGGTGAGTAGCAGGTGGAGTGGTTGGTTGGATTTGGGGGGAGGATTTGGTGTTTGGCAGGTAATTGTCAAAAAGAGTGGGTGGTTGGTTGGTGGTTGTAGGTGGTGTGGGTGGTTAGTGGTAGTAAGGGAAGGGTATTTTTTGTGTGGGGGGAGGAAAAATTGTCAAAAATAGTGGGCTGTTGGTTATATGTTGGGGTGAGAGGTAAATGTTTGGGTGGAAGGGGTGAGAAAAAAAAAATTCAAAAATGGTGGGTGGTTGTAAGTGGGGTGGGTAGTTGGAGGTTGAAGAGATACAACCGACACATGTACTGTTTTGTGAACTGGTTATCACGTAAATTTATCGTCCGTAAACCGACTTTACAGACAACCAATTGTTTTACTAAAAATGATGTTATCTCTACATTTTGAAATATAGGCATAATACTTTATGTTTTTTTTCACTAAAGGAAAATATTACTTTGTTTTCCAAATTTCTTTTCTTTAAAGATTAAATTATACATTGCTTATTTCATATTCAGAAAGGTAATTGAATTGTTGAAATGTAATTTTATAGTAATAAACTCCCCAGCAACATAATGGAGCAATTAAAACACCCTCCCCCTAGAACCTAGATAAAACTTCTTGATCATTAATTATTCCTTTGAAAAATCGGGTTGAAATCTTTTCGAAACACTATTTCCTTTTCCTCCATTTATTTCAAAACATGCCCTTATCCATTGTATATAAAAACTATAGTATTCCCACTTGAGGTGCGCCATCTATCGACGAAAAACTAAGCTCGAGAATAATATGGGAAGCAACAACAACAATTTCCACCATTTTAATTGTTGTTGTTGCTGCCCATGGTATTCTCGAGCTTAGTTTTTCGTCGATAGATGGCGCACCTCAGATGATAGTACTATAGTTTATATATACAATGCCTTATCTTCTTATTGCTTTTCAAGCCAATCCACTCTGCCGCCCTAATATCAATATTTTTAGAAAATTCACATAACACACATTATTATGTGAGTATATGTATATTCCATATTAAAGACAAAAATCAATCCATTTTATATCTGTTTTATTTTCTTTTCTAGAAAAACCAAACATTTAACATGAAATCTCTAAGCAAAATATTTTAACTAAGCAAGTTCCTAATTCGTTTTTTGCTTAATTCCATGAATTCAAAAAGTTTTATCCTCGAAGAAAAGAAGGATATTCGTGTTTGCTGCTGATGATGACATACGATATAATTATATTATGTACTCGTACATACATAAGACTATATAGATATGTGAAAAGAAAAGCAAAGCCTGATAATTTGAATTGACGCGCTGAAGGTCCATTTAGAGAAAATGCACGGATTATGAGGAACGTGCCTGGAATACTAAGTACGCATCAATTGCAAAGTATTACTACTGTCCGGTATTAGTGACCTCATTTTTCTGCGCGAATAATATTGCTTCATATTCTTAAAATCTTTGTTCACACTGGTTTTTTTTATGCGTTAAAGTGCACATATGGGGTTGGTGTTGGTGTTCGTGGTTAATTTGGTTGGTAGGTTGGGTTCTTTGGAGGCACGTTCTTGGAATGCGGCTTTTCTTCTTTTTTTTTTTTTTGTAAAACAAAGGCTCCATCCTGGGAATGAAGTTGTTTTGTGAGTTGTATGTTATGTGGTCTGCACACATAAACATAAAACAAATCAAAATAAATTCTTAATGAAATTCTATAAGAATTTCCACCAGACATTGAGGGACTAAGAAGTTATTTTGAATGGTTGGGGTGAATCTTTTTCAGACATAAGGGACTTGGTTTTGATATTTTGGGAGTGATGTATACAATGTATATTTTTTGGTCATCATTGAGAGTGGTAGAGAATGTTAGCATGTTATGTTACTACAGATTCAGGCGATAAACTTTTTCCAGTTATATTTCTATTTTCCTTGTGTGAATGATTTGTCTTCTGCGACACGTTTACATTTTTTTTATGGCTTCAACATAAATTTTCCCAAAAAAAAATGTGCACGAACAACTTTTGTTGGATTTCGGGTTAATGTGCATCTAACATATTTACACATACTCAAACAAACTTCAAAATGTTTTCTCGAAAAGTTTTTCAAAAATAATTTTTTTTTGTAAAATACAGTGGTGATCAGATTATTACGGTCACCATAAAATGTTAAATGAAATCAGTAGTTAGTTTTGCCCCATTCAAAGGTCCTTTTTGCCCCGCTGGTTAGGCAAAACGGACTTTTGAGATAATGTTGTAAGATTTTGTATGTCTCAACTATTTTGATTGTATCCTTTGATGAAGTTCAAAGGTTGAAGTATTATTTGAAAAAATGTTTATTTCACTTTTAGGAATAGAAACAAATTTAGGAGTGTCTAAAGCTTAAGTGATCCGTCTTGCCCCACTCTTCCCTACATCTCTTTTTATTTGATAAATATTAATTTTTATTTTTAATAAAACAATTAAAAATTCATAGTTTGTATTAACAGTTTGTGATAAAGAGGGTGAAATTGGGGGAAACCATGTTTTTACATCCATTTTAGAACTTAAAATGATTGGTCTATATAGTACGAAACTCAACTTTACCACTATGTTGCATCAGTTTTCCGCTTAATTATTGCCTCAATTCGCCTTGGTATAGTGTCTAATACTTTTTGTCATTCTTCGGAACTGAATGAATGCCAGATATTATTTATTCAATTTTTTAGATCTTGAAGAGTTTTTGACGGTTCCCTGCGAAGTTTTCGTTACATTTTGTGCCAAATTGTTTCAATGGGTGAGAAGTCAGGGCTGCTGGATGGCCATTCCAATAAAGAAACGGCTTCAGCGGATAACCATGCCATCGTAGATCTAGCCGTATGGCAAGAAGTACTAGCTTGCTGAAAGATGTAATTTGCCTCAGTGGACTGAAGCCGCCGGCCGTATGGATGGAAGCACAAACTACCCCATTCACAAAGAACAAATTCCCAACACCACGACCAGACATGCATCCCCATACCATGAGAGATGCTGGGAACTTCTCTTTTTCTTTGAGACAGTCTTTGTGAAAGGCTTCTTTGGAGTTTCGAATTTCTCGCTTGCGTTCGTCACCAACAGATAGCTCAAACCGGGACTCATTACTCCAAACTGATTGTCGTCGGTTTTCTTTAATGTTTTTTTTTAACAAACGACAGTCCCAAGGTGTTTCTATGGAGGGACGTCCCGTTTTCTTGCCAACTTCTAGGTTCCTGGTATTTTTAAACTTCGTTATAATATTTTGCACCAAAGATCGTGGCAAATAAAATTTTTTGGCAATAAAATTCAAATCATATTTAGTACCTTGTCGCTTGTCGCAGAATTGAACAAATATCGACTCCACTGTGCTCATGCACATACTCAAGCACACTAGCGAAGGTCTTCAATAAAAAGCTTTCCTGAATGCGAGGCAAGGAACAACAAACATCTGGTGACGACTGACGGTGAAGATAGTAAATAATTGTTACACATTCTACATAAAATTATAAAGTAAAATATTTGTTACATATTCTATAATAAAAAAAGAACGATTACAAAACAACCTATAAAGGATTTTTTGTTGAAAAAAAAAAAAAAAAAAGTGGACCAACTATTTTGAGGGTCGTAGTATTCATAATATTGCTAGTGAAAGTTGATTCTTATTTTGACATATGCAGAAGAAGTAACTCATTTTAAAAATTAAATTTATAAGATTACTTAACTTAGAACATAATGCCATCACATCCACATATGAAAGTCTCCCCAGTGAGGGCCATTTCTGATGTTCCAACTATTAATCATATTTAAGTACTTGAGTCTTCTTAACCTACGAACTGAAACTAGAGTTTTCGAAAAAAAGACCCACGAAATTGGCAATGCTTCCGTCACAGTTTAAAAATATCCTTATTTTCTAAGTGAACCTATACTATTTCCTTTTGTCTTTCATTGAATAATTTCTTTTCTTGTGTGATTAAATACTGAATTGAATGTTACTTTTCCGCACTTCTTTGCCCCGCCATAAGGCAAAGCAAGAAAAGAAAAGTTTGTTAAGGTATTGATGAAACTTTCTTTCAACTTCCAATTAGTGCGCACGAATGAAATAAAATATTCGCTCCATTATGAATTTCCTTAGAAAATTATTGATCATTTGGCGTAGATATAATTATTTATTTGCAACTTTTTTCTCTCATCTCCTGAAACTGACCCTTGTTCAATTCGATTCATGAGTCTAATTGCTGTAATCATCTGAATAAAAAACTGTCATTAGAACCATTCTCTGGTTAATTTGATTTTATCATGACTTTTATTTTCTCATCTTTCTATAAAAGTGGCGGACTTTAAAAAAATAGCAACATAATCTTTTAATTGACATAAGGCTTTCGACCAGAAAAATTTCATTAAAAGTAAACACAAAAGCTTTGAAAATGTTCGTTGAATCGTGTAAGCCAATTTTATTGTTTTTATCAAAGTCATGAAAATTCTGATCATTAAAATAATTTTCTTGGATGGTTAAAGGTTAAATGACATTTCGAGTCTCGTTAAAATGACAGAAAATTTGTCGCTGTAATTAAACGAAGAACATGAGAGAAAAGCAACAGAAGAGCGTTTGAAAACATCAATGAATTACTCATACATAAACATGATATAATGCTTGTCGTTTTTTTTAACGCTCGTCAGCTGGTGGTAGGTTTTTATGAAAGCTGGATCTGAAACGCTTCCAAAGCATTCAAGGGATCGAGATCTTTGTATTTAAGAAGAAAACTGGCAGAAAAAAGCAGAGCACTGAAAATAAGTATCTGTACACATAAATAAATATGTTGTATTTTTAAAGTTCGCCGGGTCATGCTCAAAGGAAATCGGTTCTGCAGACCGAGAGTTGCGTGAGATGAGAAAGAAAGGCCAGGTTGGATGAATCGACGTTAGAACGCTATTGCCGAAATTAAGACCCCGAATGACGCAAAGAGTTATCGAAAGTTGGATTTCAAGATTGGACTACATCCGAGCCAGTGACCAAATACCAGACAAAAAATTTAAAAAAAAAGTGGCAAAGATTTATTGTCTGTGAAAAAAAGTCATTGTTATGGCAGTAAATATTATTAGAACCAGAGTTGTAAAATAAGAGGTGTTATTTGTTAATCTATATATAAATAGGCAAGCAATTTTTTTGTGGTACCAATTTCGAGGTGGTTACCCAACCAATTGAGATGATATTTATATCGTTGGAAAGGTATTACTGAGTAGGTGTGCTGGAATTATTTTGTTTTGTATTTTTTTTTTTTGGAAAATACAGGTGAAAATGTCTTGGTGTCTTTTTTTACCATTTTGTTCGTATACATTCGCTGTGAATTTTTTTTCCCACAGTTTTGGGCATTTTAATGGCCGAATTTCGGCCACTGGGCGATTCTAGTTTTAATAATTTCAATGCGAACCTTCGGCGTGGCAGTCCGACACACTAACCACTACCCCACGGGGTACTTCCTTACCTCTACAAAAAACACCGTTAAGAAGATCTGATACGAAGGTGGAAGGAACATACATATGTGCATATGAGCGTTAATGAAAATTATGAACTGCCCTGGTCACACGTAAATCTTGGAGGCAGTAATATTGACCCCTCGACAAGTGTACATTTGATGGCATTGTTTTTTTTTTTTATAATGCACTCGCACTATAGAGGATATAAATAAACTTACAATGATTCAACAAGTGCGAGCGAGGAGAGAAGGAATAAAAAGATAGGAAAGAAAGGTGTTACAGTGGATTGAGATTTTAGGTGATGATTGTTTCACGAAAATCCCACGGTGGCGCGGCGCGGCGTACAGTTGAAACTGGGGGAATAAATACAAATTGCTGTCCAGGCTACGTTTGAACTCACAACTCTAACTTAAGCAACCAAGCTCTTCATCCATTGTACCATTCCCACCCGCATTTATCTGCCAGAATTTCTGAAAGCAGCATTTTCTTTGTAGGAACGAGCTATACAGAGCCATGTCACTTCTTGGCATCCCTGCTAAACTAGTTCGATTGTGCAGGATGACTATGGAGAACTTGCGCTGCTCCGTCAAGGTTGGTAAGAACATCACCAACTCATGTCGAGAAAGGCTTAAGACCAGGTGACGCGTTATCATGTAACCTCTTCAACATCATTCTTGAGACAATCGTACGCAACTCGCATGTCAACACCAGCGGTACGATTTTTTTTAAATCTGTTCAATTACTTGGCTATGTTGATGATATTGACATTATTGGAAGAACGAAGCGCGCTGTCAGTGGAGCATTCGCAAGTATTGAAGTGGAGGCGGCGAATATGGGTCTGGCTGTAAATGAAGATAAAACAAAGTATATGCTGTCCTCGGGTGCAGAAGATCATCACCGTAGGCTCGGACAAAACGTCACAATGGACAGATATAACTTTAAGGTTGTCAATGGCTTCTTGTCTATTTGGGTTCCACTATAACCTCTCACTATAACAATATCAGTCGAAAAAGTTTCTTCGGACTTAGAAGGCATCTTAGTAGCAAAGCCCTCTCTCAAAGGACCACGGAGACACTATACAAGACCCTAATCATCTCAGTCCTGCTGTATTGGGCAGAAGCATTTACACTGTCACAATCGGATGAATACAGGCTGATGTGCTTTGAGAGAAAGATTCTTCGGGTGATATTCGGTCCTGTATGTATCAATGTAGTATGATGGAGAAGAAAATTCAATGGCGAACTGTATACGGGCTATACAGCGACATTGACCTGGTAAAGAAGCTAAAATACAGCGGCATAGATGCCTGGGATATGTGGAGCGTATGGACGAAAACGCTCCAGCCGACGCAGTTCTGATGGAAGACCCCATCTAAGGTGGCGCGATCAAGTGGAGAACGACCTTAACCAACTAGGTGTGTGCAACTGGAGGCCACTGGCTAGGTACCGGCCTACCTGGTAAAGATTGTTGGTTGAGGCCGTGGTCCACAATGGACTCTCTGCGCCACCTTAAGTAAGTAAGTAAGCATTTTCTTTGTTGCCCTTCGTCAACAACCTTTCCCATCAGGGAATGAAAGGACAGAGTTTTCATCAAGACACCGATGAAAGGTAATCCCAATAACTGGAATATCTAGTATGCTGTCATCATTTAAAGAGGTGCATGGTCATTGCAAGGGTCGATCATGAGTCAGTCACGTCAACAATATCCTGTTCATCAGAATACCAAACGCAGCTCTACCTCATGTTCGTCGATTTCGTAAAAGCCTTTGGTCGTCTTTGAGCGTCAATTGCGCTGTTATCTGCAGATCTGTTGCGACACTATACATCTATACATCCCTACTCCCCTATTAAAGTTGTTGCTATTGTAAAAGAGTCTTCAACAACGCAAGGTGTTTTGTTTTTGCACAATGCGGCAGAAAGTGAAACAGGGAAATATGCTTTTACTGAATTTCTTCCTACTTCCAATTGATGATGTCATGACTGCCACGGTGGTGAAAATTTGAGGCTTGACACCAAATAGGACCTACCATTTGGAACATGCGAATTTAATATATTTAATGACAACCGGGACTGGTGAACTCAACCAAATTTTTCACTCACTTCAATAAAATGAGAAAATGTCTATTTTGAGGATTAACGCCAAAAAGCCAGATCCAATAACAGCTGGTTATTGGGAGGTGAGACAATATAGGACCTAAGAGCGCAACCTGTTTAAGTTTCTGGAAAGTTATTTGTCACTCGATGGTGGGTGGAACAGACCTAGACGTCAACAAAAGAACAAATAAAGCTCGTAGTGCATCTTTTCGCCAGTGCTAAAAGTTCAATCCAGAAAAAGCTGCTTCATACCAAGTATAAAGTATTTGAATCAAAAGTGAAATCTGTGCTTTCACATGCCTGTAGTAGTACCTATTAGTGTTCTTCTGAAATCTCCAGTAAACCAAGAAAGAGAGAGAGAGAGAGAAATCAAGCATTTGATATTGAAATTTGAGAAAGGACACGCAAAACCTATACATATACATTTCGCGATTGAAATATTTTTCATTTAAATATAATTAACAAGCAATTTATCAGAGTACAAAGAAAAACATTAATTAATTTACCTGAGGTGATTTTATGAGTCTTTGCCTTATGTCCATCCCCACAGTATGTCCCAAACTCTCCAACCTCATTTTGATTTAAATAATATTCAATATTATCCCATAAAAAAAAAAAACAACCAAAGACAAAGACAAACTCGATGACACTCAAAAAACTAAATCCTCAAAGAATCTCATTTAAAAAAATGATTGAACATTTTAAATAAACCCTCAAGCTTCTGACACTTGCCACCTCACCTTTGGCAAGTTGTCGCCGCCTCTTATCATCACGATTTTACTTAAAATATTTATGCTAGAAGACAAACAAAGTAAATTAATTAAAAATAATTTACTCATTCTGTGTATTACTTTGGCCCTCTTCTATGAATGCTGTCATGAATTTTTCAATTAAAATCCTTTTTTTTTGTAGAGCCTACAGGACATACCGAAAAATAATGGAAAAACTTTGTAAAAGCAGTTTTTCAATTAAAGCACTTTACACACAAATTCGCCATCGACGATGACAGTGATTAAGCTCATTGGTGTTTGTAGGTGGTGGTTTTTTTTTCTTGTTCTAGAGGGGTTTGAGGTTAATGTCAATATTGTTAATTTACTTACAGCTTTTCTGTCTGCCAGTTCACATGTACTCCTACCTGCAAACTAAACAGCTGGACCGATTTTTTTTATATTTGACGCTTGACGTGGTGGTTTGATATTCTATCAAGTTTATGCAGAAATATTGCGTACAGCTCAAAACACGGTACCTATACCTCTTAGATAATATAGACCAGTGCTGATGCCTTTAAAAATGGTGAAAAGTAAAAAAAATGTATAGATAGTATGTTGAAATCCATTGGAAAAGGAAGAGAATGTAAGAGAAATGAAAGGAAAAATAAATAACGGGCAATCTGACATCTGAGGTCGGGAAGTGGAAAAAGTTCTAAGAAATGCTTTATCTCGATTTCCAGCAAAACTTACAAGTCCCATTTGCAAAAAAGTTAAGTTGCAAATTTGTAGGTAATAAAAAGATCTACAACTTTTGTGTTAAAACTTTTTTCACATAACCTCAAAATTTAGGTTTGTGAAAATTCAAAAAAACCAAATTTTTAGTTTTTTATTTTTACCTTTACAAACAAATTTTTTTTCACGAAATTTGTAGAAAATTGCTTTTTTTATGTCCCAAACACGGCCCTACGTCCTAGCTCCCAAATCGACTAACTCCCACGAGGCAAAATGAACTAACTCCTAACAAATTTTGTAGTGGGATTTAGTTCATAATATTAGGAGAAAATTCAGTTGGGACATAGTTCATTACGAACTTATTCCCAATGAACTAGGCCCAACCCATCAACCAGTGGGAGTTAGTTCATATTGTGCACAAAGAATGTTTTTTTTTATATAATTTTTGTTCCCTTTAAATTGTTTGGTATGCGATTTTTTACAAAAATAATTTTCCAAACACTGCACGAAATTTATTTTATTCGTCACTCTGTTAGGTTACTTAAGTTTCAATTTTTTACTTTGTTAAAAATTCCATTAAAAATTTTATACTTTTTTCATTCCAAAGCATTAATTTTTGTTTTATTTTCTAACGATTGGGAGTTAGTTCATTTGGGAAAAACCAACAATACTCAACTCTTGGGATTTAATTCATATTTATGGGACTAAGTTCATTCTACATTTGGGACATAGTTCACATGAACCAAGTCCCATATTCGGTAGGAATTGGTTCATTGGGAGTTAGTCGATTTGGGAGCTAGGACGTATAGGGCCCCCAAACACACTGCAATTTTGTTTTCATTTCAAATATTAATTTTTTCACCTTAATTCTAAATTTTGACTAAATATCGGAAAAGGACCCTCATTTTCAATCGAAAATTCTCACTTCAAAATATATTATTTTAATAAACAGCTCAAAATTTTAGTTTTGCCGGAAATCGACATAAACCATTTTGTACAATGCCCCCGAACACTCTCTGAACTCAAATCGCCCATCATTTATTTTTCCTTTCATTTTTGTAATGTTCTCTTCCATTTCCAATCGGTTTCATCCTAAAAATTTTTTTTGGTTTCAAAAATTATCGACCCTGGTCTAATACTTTTCGATAACATTACTTTAGAAAAGTAAAAAATACAAATTTGGAAGAGTTAAAAATGGTGCAGGGAAATAACTTCACTGGGAAATAACTTCACCACCAGTGGGAAATAACTTCACTTTTTTGTGGGAAATAATTTCCCACTTAAAGTGGGAAATGACTTCACTCTTACGTATAAGTTTTTTTAAGATTCAATCAGAGTTGTTGCAATTATTCATGTTGCTAAGTTACAAGTTAGTTTTCTTTGCAAACAGCTCGTGCTATTGAAATTGGCCTTGTGTAAAATTTAGTCTGAGATCGGTTCTTGACGTGAAAAGTGTTCAAATTAAGTGAGAGTAAAAAAATGACGGAAGTTAAAATCGAATTCATTGCAGGTTTTCGAAAATGCAGTAAGTTATTATATTGTATTGAAGAAAAACAAATATATATTTTAAAAAATATACACGAAGAGATGTGTCTCGTTATGCGTGCTATCAAAATGAAAAATGTAAAGCGAGTTTAATTTTCGACGAAAAAACAAAAACAATTCTTCGAAAGAATGAATCACTTCATCTACACGCCGATCAAGAAAATTTAATGAAGGAAATGAAATTTTTAAGAAATACAAAAGAAGATTGCCTCAACAATAAACCACTTAAGCGAAGGTCAACGGCAAAAGAAATTTTTGATGAAAGAAGAATGGTTGCAAATGATGAAACCATCAATATAAATTTCAAACAAGTTAAAAGAAATTTAAATATTATTAAACAACAAAGCTTGCCAAAATGTTGTGTTTGGATAACAAACTCTTCCTGGAAAACTATGGACATTCAAAATATAATAGATATCAAAAATTTTATAAACATACCGTTCTCTAAGACGAATTTGCCTATACAGTTTTTTTGGCGTCAAAAATTGTTGAACTAATAAATGAAAATTGCTCTGAAATTGACCACCGAAAGTTTTTTATCGATGGCACTTTCAATGTTGTCCCAGTATCTTGTGGCTATAAGCAATTTATTGCTAATTGTTCATTTTGCTTACTCCGAACATGTAAGTATACTTATTATTTTCATGTTATGATCCGCACGATTTTTTTTACAATTACATACCTACTATATATTTTTAAAAAAATTGTGTATTAAAGTATAAAGTAATTGTGGGAAATTCGCGCGAATTTTTCACAATTACTTTATATTACTATTAATATACATAGTTTATATTCTCATATTATGAATGATCAAAAACCTTAAAACTTTGAAAATACAAACTGTGTTTTTTTTCATTTTAGGGTTTCAATAGATCTACATTTTTGAAGAATTTTCATTTATGTATAATATTAACATCTTTCGGCTATAATTTAGGTGTATCCATTTTTATATGTTCTAACAACAAACAAAGCCGAAGCAATGTATGTATGTTCATTTATTCCAATTTTTGGACCGAAATTTGTTTGAATTTCGCCCATCATCTTTTATGACGAACTTTGAGCCCGCGTTGCGAAATGCTCTTCGCAAAGTTTTTCCGGACGCAGCAATGAGAGGATGCTGGTTCCACTAAACACGTGCTTTACGAAGGAGGGCTTTCAAAATTCATGGTTTTATTCCATTAATGCGAACAAATCCAAATGTTTCCAAACTGTTTAAAAAACTTATGGTACTTCCATTGCTAAGCCCAGAGAATATTAAAAAGGCATTTGATATATTAAAAGCGGAGGCATCTACCATGGACTTAGAATGCCTTACTACATTAGTTGTCTATTTTCAAAAGCAATGGATGTTGCGGGTAAGCGTTTCAAAAAATAAATTGTAACCACCAGAAGTTCTAATTCTTCTAATTGTTTGTCTTTTAATTTCTAGGAAACTCCAAATAACTTTTCGGTTTTCAATGAAAATATGAGGAAAGTTCTTTGGAGGGCTACAACAGTCGGCTTGGGAAAAAACTTCAAAAACATGGAAATTTCCTTAAATTTTTGGACTGCTTGGTCGATGAGGTGTACAACATGACAAGAGATTTTGTGGCAGCCCAGGATGGACAAACTTTTTTAATGTTTAAAGAGCCCAAACAAGTTTTCAAAAAAAAGAAACCAAATTATTGACAACTTGACCAAAAAACTGACACAGAATAAAATATCTTTGTCCGAGTTTTTGCCACAGATCGTTCAAACTTTTAGCAATAATTTAGATATAATTCAAATTAATGAAGATATCTCATCCGATGATAACAATGATTTCATGGAAGAAGACCTACCAGAAGGTCAATTCATGTATTATTTGCTTTGACAAAAGAAGAAATATTTTGCTGCAACCCTGCAATCATTTGAAAGTTAGTGACGATTGCTATAGGAAATTAATTGAATTCAAGATCCTCAATTTTATGTCCATTTTGTAGGGCATTTGTACAAAACTCTGTTAAAGTGTTTTTGTAAATTTTTTATTGATGCTTTGTTAAACTAAATACCAACTAACAAATAAATTGTTATTAAAATAAAAAACCCTTACTCTTTGCTATTTTTATCAAACAATTCTTAGAAAACAAGGTGGGAAATAACTTCACATCAAAAAAGTGAAGTTATTTCCCACTGGTGGTGAAGTTATTTTCCATGTGAAGTTATTTCCCTGCACCGTTAAAAATATCTAATATAAGTAGGTATACAATGGTTGAAGTTTTTATAATCATATAATAATGATTCACATATTTATATGAATCAAGCATTCTATAGGTGAGTTACGATTGCTGTTGTATTGAGGTAGGAGTACCAGCACGAATGCTATAGTAAACACTATATATAACCAATTTCACTACAGACTTGACTATCGGATTACCACTATTTGGTTCATGAGATGTTATCACTAAAAATAACATAATGTCTTCCTATGATGGTGCCGCAAATGTCGGCATCTTTTAGCAATTCCATAATTTTCACCAGAATTCAAGAAAATACTAACCAAGAAAACAGATCGGCCGTTATCGTAACGAACCAGGTTTGATGAACACGTCCTCGTGGAATCATCAAGTATCCAGTTTTTTTAAATTCGTTATTTTTAATTGCAGTGTAAAAAAGAAAATTTTGTCAGAACTTCGTATTTAATGTTTGAATTATATTATATTCATTACATAATCTTTTACCCATGTTTATAAAATAAAAGCGATAACTTTTCGATTCGTTAAAAAATTAATCGATTTATTCCTCCTATCGGGTTCGGTATAAGATTCCTCAATGTCGATGTGCTAAGCTTAGTTTTTGTTCTCAATTTGACTATAACTTTGATTGGAATCTGATAAAAGGAACTGTCAATATGTCCTGCAAGTTTAATTCAAAATCATGAAAGTTTCTTGCACAATAAACTTTTATATTATTATATGGTATGTACATAATACTTATAACTATTTTGAAAAATGAAAAAGAAATAGAACATCTGATAAATAATAGGGTCATTCATTATTTGGTTTCCAAAGTAAAGATAAATAATGCACACAAGCGAAAATTTAATTTAATTGTAAAGTTTGAACTTTGCGCCATTCAGTGTGAAAAACAAAATCATTGCAATGGTCGCCTCGGGAAGATTCGCAGCATGCTATTTTTTGAAGTAATTTTAAAACGAATTTTTGCACATTTCGGGTGGCATCTCGACCTAAACGAGAGTAATGTTAATTTTTAATGCGACTCGATTTCGTTTATTATTTTCGTAAATACAGTCTTTTGCGTAGGTCTACAGAAAATAATCTAAAGTAGTCAAAACGCATGACCTTGGTTGCCAATTGATGTCACCAAAGCGTGAAATTTCTCACACAATAAAGCCATAATTGGTCGTGTTGTGTCGGTTGTTGGTACCACATATCGTCCAAGTCATGATCTTGACATGTTCATGTTCATCGTTCAATAACTGGCGAGCGCCATGAAATCGATAAATTCGGATCATCAACAACATTTGCTGATATTTTCGTTTCTACCATTACTTTTGTAGTGAGTTTTAATAATTTAATTGTTAAACGATGCATTTTTAAAAATGGCAAACATTCAACTAAGATCATGACAGATCAGATGACAGCTGAAATTGACAAGTGTCAAATACCAAGGCTACCAATTTTTGGTCATTTAAATGAAAACGGAAATATACACATTGATTAAACTTTGTTCTACAATCTGATTGTTTAGAGAAAATAAAAACACAAATTTGGAAAAGAGTGATATCGTGCCTTCCTTTTTTAAAATTTAAAAACAAATTTTATTGCAAGTGAGCCCTTATTCCGAATTCCAAAGCGCAGTAAGTTAACGCAATCCTGTATCATGGTAATCCAAAATTTTGTATTTCAAATTTGTCTATGTTTTTTGTTATGCTGTTTGATGTTAAAAAAAAAAAACAGACGTTATTATCAAAGCATTACTTCCAAAGCAATTTATCTCAAACCTAATATCAATTTATACCTCTTAATTATTGGCTAAGTATGTTTTTTTTTTAGAAAATTAAATTGATACACAATTCAACACACACATATACAAAGATACAAATACATACGACCAAAGAAACAACGACACAAAGAAAGAGAATAAATAGAGAATTCAATAATCTCAAGACTTCCTCTGTCATATCACATTTATATACTCACGAGTCACGACTTTGCAATGTGATATGAATTACAATTTAATTCAATATCATGGAAATCTTTTAGTTTGTGGTTGTCAGGGCTTAGGATGAAGCACAAAGTCAGGCGACCTTGTTACCCTGACACCATAATATCCATATCCATATCCTTGCGGGCGAAATGTGAAGGGAGGCTTTGAGAGATGATGCTGACAAAAGAGCAAATAGTGTCTGCTGACTGGCTTCTTAGGTTGATGTTTTGTGAATAAAGAAGCTTTGTCTTGATCACATTTATTGCATTATTAATTTAATTTGTCCACAAGGTTTTGTTTCAATAAGATAAGGTGAAGGTACTCAAATAGCATCAAAAACAAAGTGAGAAATGTATATTAAGCCATCAGATTTCAAACGGAAACGGAATAAATAATAGTGAATTTGAAACTTACAGTTTGATAAATATTTGTTTTGAAATTCGAATCGTGTAAATACAAAAGGCAATAAGCATTTCAAGAGGTCCTATAGTAGAAAATATAAAATTACAAAATAAAAATTTCATTAAATAATTATCTGTTCTTTCAGATATTTGATCCGTTAGCGTTAGGACAGTAAGGATTTCTTTAATTTCGTTAAAGTCCAATAAGGTTTTTCTTACAATAGCTTTATTTCAAATTGGCAAATTGAAGTAATTGTGTGTACTTAGTAGGAGGTGGACATATTTGGGTACCTCAGAAATGAGGGAAAAGCTTCCTAGTCACTATTTTGAATTTGTAAATACAGGGTAAGCCAATCAAGTTGTTTCGTTTTAAATCAAAGGTTGTTTTGACACTGACAGCTGTTTCCCGATCGAAATCTTGACAAAGAGGCAGGATCATAACTTCGCGGAACGAAATGATTCACTTTACGCTTGAAAAACGTTGGGAAATATTAAAAACTTATTTACAAAGTGTGTGCTGTGTAACCCAAACAGTGCGTTTTTTGAAAAGAAGTTTTGTCAGAAATGGAGAACCCACGCAAAGTTGAGCGAAAAATTCGTGAGACTGCGACTGTTATGCTAGTAGCGAACACAGAATGTGGCTGTTGTAGCCGAAAGTGTGAGACTTAATTCAAGAACATCAACTTGCCATCGATCTCAACAGCTTTACATTTAACGCACCAGCCTGAGGAGAATTCTGCACAATGATCTCGAATTATTCGCTAGCGAGGTCCATTTGACTAAGAAATAGAAGGAGTATACTACCATCCGCTTCGCAGAAAAATCATCTTCTCTAACGAGGCGGATTTTAATATTGTCGCTGAAGCCAATGCATCCACTAAGAGTGAAAGTCGGGTTAAAATTGTGGAGTGTTGCTATCATTAGACCATTTTTCTTCGAAAAAGGCTGGGGACAACGTTTCTTAGTTTCTTAGTTAACTTAGCTGAAGGGCACAAAGTGCATTGGTTTAGCTTGCTTAAAAAAAATTCAATAAATAAAATAAGAGTGTGCGATTAGTAAAACGCATCAGCAAAAATTTTCTTTTGCAGTATTTAATATCTATGTATGGAGTATAAAATACATACCAATCGGTGACGAAAAACATAAATATATTTATTTTTAAAGGAAATATATTGATTCGGAAATGTATTTTTTGCGGAAAACTAATAACTAGATTTTACTGACGAAAACTCATTTTACGTATCAGCTGATTGTCATGTCACTCAAAATGAAACAATAATTCATTCTAGTTTCATTCGTGCATCCGAAAAAAAGTAACTGATGCATTTGCGACCAGAGAGAAGAAGAAAAAGCCAGGATGTGTTGCTATTATCATGTTTTTACTGACATAATTTCACTGATTGCTTTAAACGACCATCAGTAAAAAAAAACTCCCAATTCCTTAATATTTAATTTTTACTAATGTGTTTTACTGATCGCTATAATCGGCCGGCCTCTAAGGAAAGCAGGCGATTGCATTCTTTTTTTTCTAATTAAGTTCTATTAAGAAAGCCAGTGTTTAAAAATAAACATAGCAGGCTTTACAAGGCCATATTAACCCACTTTTTCTTGCTGAAATTGAACACATGGATTTGGAGGACATCTGTACATGAATTTAGTGTCCGCTGCTATCTCAGCCGAGAATTTATTGTCCGCTGCTATCTCAGGGTCAAAATAAATTAAGACTATACAGGGTGATTCACGAGCGTTGTGCCAAAAAGCTAGAGCGTGTAGGTTAAGTTGAGGCAAGAAAAAAATCGTATAGGAGGGGGGTCTATTCCCCTCCGTTTAGCCGGGAGGGGCAATTTTCTGAAAAATTGACTTATTTTGTAAAAAAAAAATGTTAAAAATCAACGGCTTCGTTTGCAACACCGTGTTATACCTTTTTGGAAAGTCAGAAACTTCTTCTTTCATTTCATTTTTAAAATAAATTGTTTTAACGAATAGTTTAAAAAACATAAATTTTCAAACTCAAAATTTTGAAAAAAAAATTTGAAAAAATTATTTTAAAACTAATTTTTTTCAAAATTTTACGTAATTAAGTATAATTTTTGTTCTCAGAATTCAACGCTCCCATTAATCTTTAATCCAACACTGAAAACCGTATGGCTCTACGACTTTTTGTTGCCAAGGTATTCAAAAATAACCGAACCTACTTCTTCACAAAAACACGAAAAAATTGACTAAATGATCACTTGTGCCATCCCGTAAGGCTAGGTTTTCTTGTTTTTGTGAAGAAGTAGGTTCAGTTATTTTTAAATACCTTGGCAACAAAAAGTCGTAGAGTCATACAGTTTTCAGTGTTGGATTAAAAATTAATGGGAGCGTTCAATTCTGAGAACAAAAATTATACTAAACTACGTAAAATTTTGAAAAAAAAATTAGTTTTAAAAATATTTTTTCAAATTTTTTTTCAAAATTTTGAGTTTGAAAATTTATGTTTTTTGAACTATTCGTTAAAACAATTTAATTTAAAAACGAAATGAAAGAAGAAGTTTTTGGCTTTCCAAAAAGGTATAACACGGTGTTGTAAACGAAGCCGTTGATTTTTAATATTTTTTTTAACAAAATAAGCCAATTTTTCAGAAAATTGCCCCTCCTGGCTAAACGGGGGGAATAGACCCCCCCTCCTATACGATTGTTTTCTTGTCTCAACTCAACCTACACGCTCTAGCTTTTTGGCACAGCGCTCGTGAATCACCCTGTATATTGAAGATTTTATATGTAGGTAGGTATATTGAAAATTTTAATAATATTTGTATATGTTACAGAATTGGATCTATATGAAGAATTGTATTAAGAATAATATTAAGAATCTGTGAACAAAAGCAACCTTAGCAAAGTAAAGTTTCTTGCTTCTTAAGTAGATCCTGGACCCGCTGAGCTTACCTCAGCCGATGATAAAAAGCATCTCACAGTGTCTATACGGTGACTCATTGGTTCGTCTCGATAGGGCTTTGTTCCTCTATTGCTTATTCAGAGTTAGTCTGCATCTGTTTTCAGCGCTGATGTTGTTGCCTGTATTTACAGCAGTACCCAGGTAGCAAATCCATTGACTACCTCGAATTATACCAATCAATGGTCATGTTCTGACCAAGTCGGTGGTGGGATTGGACTTATGTTGATGAAAGCATATACTTCGTCTTGTCCTTGTTAATTTTTAGTCCCATTCTGCTTGCTGCTGACTCCATGGTAGCGAAGGCACCGGTTGTTACTTACTTTGTTCTTCCTATCACGCCAATGTCGTCAGCAAACCCAAGTAATTGTGTCGATTTATTGAGGATGGTGCCCGATGTGCTGGCCTGGTTGTTCCGTGTGACATTTTCAAGCACAATGTTAAAACAGCTGCATGAGAGTATGCCACCTTGTGTTAACAGTCTCTCTGGTGGTATCGAAGGTTTCCGTAGAGTGCCTACTAACTTTAACGGAACAGCGACCATTGTCCAGCTTCATCCTGATAAGGCGTATCTATCAGTTTAGCAGGGATTCTAAAGTTGGACATGGCACGATACAGTTCAACTCTATCAACTCTGTCAAATCCTGCTTTGAAAACGACAAACAGGTGGTGGGCATCGATGTTAGATTCTTGAGTTTTCTCTAGGATCTGGCGTAATGCGAATATTTGGTCGGTCGCAGATTTTCCAGATCTGAAGCAGAGTAGGCGGTCTTTTTGTTTGTGGATCGGGCAGATGGTACTGAGATTCCACTCATCGGTTAGTGGGGAGAGTGGGGCACATTTGAACACTTTTTGCTTTCAAAGCTGATAAAACTTTATGTAGGTATTTGATTTACTGGTCTGTACGTTTTACTCGCATGAAATATTGCTATTGAACTTCGATTTTAAATAATACTTGATTAATTAAACGAAATATATATATTAAACTAGCTGACCCACCCGGCTTCGCTCGGTGAGACAAATCTTAGTTTCATACGGATTAAATGAATTACAATTTAAAAAATATAATTGCAGTATTTAAAAACTGACAGGAAACACATTTTTAACTTAAAACATACATAAGTGTTGTTAAGAAATATTTAATTTTAAATACAGTGATATCGATATTTATAATCAAAAAGTTTTTGACTTGCGATTTTAGGTACTATAAGGCAAGTTATGCATTCGTCTTGAAAAAAAAAAGTTAAAAATTCTCTCCGTCTGTATGTCTGTCTGTCTGTCTGTATGTTTTTTTTTTTTTTTTTTTTTTTTTTATAATGCACACGCGCTCAAGGGGTTTGTTATAGCCCTTTTAATGATAAGTCACAGCGCGAGCGATAGGAAGTTAGGAAGGAAGGGAAAGGAGGTGTCGATGAACATTGATCTTGAATGTCAGCCCAAACGGGTGGGCTGAATTGCTTCAAACTTGGTATATAGATTTTTTTTAGGTATTGAAATTGAATTTTTTTTTAGCTCAAAAAATAACGGTACCTGCCATATAACCGTTACGTTAAAGCTTATTCTTCTCAAAAACGGCTCTAACGATTTCCATTTACAAAAAATCAGTGTTGCTTTTTAGGTACGGCCAATTATATGGCTGAAAAAAAAGTTTTAAAAAATGTCTAAGAACGGTACTTTCCATAGGACCGTTTTTTTTGTTTTCGACTATCTCGAAAACGACTCAACCGATTCTTTCGAAATTTCACACATATATAGTTGTAGGTAGCTCAATTTGTACTGCATACCAATATTTTTGAAAAATATTTTTTTGTATTTTTAAAAACATCTAAAAAAAAATTTAAATTAATATTTTGAAAACTGCTTATTAATTTTTTTTCTAAAAATTATAAATAAATGTAATTGCTGAATACCTATGAAATGGCCACAGATTTTTATAAATTTACTTTCATAAATTCAAATTTATCCAAGAAATTAAATGGTGTACTTTTTTTCAGCTCAAATTAGTTTAAGTATTTATTTAAGAATTTTGAAAATTTTATTTTTTTCAAAATCTCAAGCCCCTAGACAACTGTCACACATTAGAGCATTAGACCCAGTCGTGCATTTTATTTGTTGATGCGCCCGGCGGAACTGGAAAAATGTTCTTGATTTAATTAATATTAGCAGCAATACGTGCTCAAAGTGGAATTGCGTTAGCTCTCGCATCTACAGGAATTGCTGCAACACTGTTGGAAGCTGGAAGAACAGCATACTGAGCACGGAAGCTTTCGTTAAACCTGCGAATCAAAGAAAATTCTGTTTGCAGCGGATTTCCGAAATCACTCCCGTGATTCTGAAACCAACAGCGGCGTATGAATAAATCTCATGTCTCAAGGCATCGTTTTTTTCGGTATGTGCAAACCATTCCATTGAGTGTGAATATGCAAGTGTTCTTTGGATTTGCCTGGCATGCCGCCTCATTATTTGAGTTTTAAAGTTGGATCTGTCATCTTAATGCTTCGAAACCTTTATGCCCCGAAACTGTGCAATGGAACCCAACTGATTGTGAAGAAGCTGATGAACAATGTGATAGTGGCAAGGATTTTGAAAGGACCGTTCAAGGGAGAAGAATGCCAAATTCCGCGAATTTCCTTTTCTTCAACTGATTTGCCGTCAGCTATTATAATGTGGCGTGTTTCCTAGTTGGAAAACCATCCTCACTCTTCATTTACGCTCCGGAGCAGAAAACAAATTTTGTGTATCATGCAGCCTTAAACTCAATTCAATCATTTTGCTTATATAATTTATTAATTAATTTGACAATTTTTTAAATGAACCATTTGCATTACTCAAGAGCTTTTTGATAAACAATTTTTTTTATTTTCGCATTTAATGCATAAATAAACAATAAAGACGGTTTACCCACTCGCCAACGTCCAACATGAAGTTGTCCGTGATAAAAAATTGGAAAAATGTTTGCCTAAATTCCCCTGCTAACCATATCAATACACCACCAAATAAACGTTGGTTTCCTCGTTAATCTTTTAACGTTCGATTAAGGGCTTCCAATAATTTCTTGTGAACCATCGTGCACTCATCCCAAATGATTATTTCACATTGCTGTAAAACCTTTGCCATTCCAAATGTTTTTGAAATATTACATGTTTGAAATTCATTTACTTGCATGTTCAATGGCAATTTTAATGCAGAGTGAGCTGTTCGACCACCGTCTAACAAAGTTTGCGCAATCCAAGACGACGCAAGCGCTAATGCTATTTTATTTTCAAATCGAATCGTAGCTAAAATCCAAGTTCTGGTTTGAATACATATTTCCCATTCGATGTAATATTTCCTCAGTCATTTCATCCCGATGATTTGTTCAAAATCGCAGATTACAAACTTATTCCAATTTTATTAAAATTAAATTGACACATTGAAAATAAAAATAATTTTCTATAATTACGGGAAATATACTTTATGTGTCGACAAAAATGCTAGATCAAAAAGAACCACGCTACCGCTGTACAGAATTTTAACCAAACTTCACAAAAACCTTTGCAGGCATCCTCAGAAGATGCTACCAAAAAATTTGTTAGTATTTTGACAGAATGCAATAAAATTGCAGTTGTGGCAACTTATCTTACCGAAGTTTGGCCGGAAACCTTTGTCGACATACTCAGAAGACCCTACAAAAAATGTTGTTATTAATATGACAAAATGCACTAAAAATGCATTTTGCGATTTGCCTTTTACCGAAATTTGACCAAATTTCACAAAAAGACCTTCCTCAATAAGATAGCTACCTTTATAAAAAATATGGAAAAATTCGGCCCAGCCATTCTCGAGTTTATCGAGCCCGAACATAAGGCAACTTATTTTTATATATTAGATTTAAACTTCCCAACACTTGAGGTTCTTATGTTCGAACTTGGAAGGGGCACTTTTGAACAGCAATCTTAACCTTAATAAAAAACACTCCAAATTGATACTTTGATTATATCACATTAATTTGATAAAAGAAAACAAAAAATGTACTTATGCATCTTTTTTAAAAAGTTTATGTTGTACATGTTTCCATTTTTTTCATTAATTTCACTAAAAAACAAAATAAAATAACTAACTACCAAATAATGAATGAAACACATACAAATTTGTTTAAAATAACTAACATATGTAAAAAAAAAACATATCGGGTCAGTTTTGAACATGTTCAAATGTGCCACAACACAGCTGCTCAAATCTGCCCCAACGGTTGCAACGACATAAAATTTTGCATAAATATTAAACTTTTTTATATTAATTTAAAAACTTACCATGATTTAATTCTTAATTGATTTCCCCTTCGAAAAATATTGTTCCCTTTCAAAACCGCGTACTTAAAGTGTTTTACAGTCTTACAGCTAAAAACAAAAATAATGCACAATCACTACAAAAACCACCTTTCATCTATAAATCTGAGAGACAACTGAGAGAATCAAGGGAAGTCAATGAAGTTTACGGATACGGTATTGCCCTTTGAAATATTGAATAACTTTTAAAAAAGGTTAATAAAGTAAAATTTTATAAGCAGTGTTCAAAGGTGCCCGACTCTCCCTACTAAACTTCAACCATATTTTGCGGGTCTAGGCTAATTCACTGTGCACAATTCACTGTGCACAATTCACTGTGCACAATTCACTGTGGGGACAATTCACTGTGCACAATTCACTGTTGACACAATTCACTGTGGCGGACAATTCACTGCGGTGGACGTGCATTTCATTGTGGTGTACTATTAGCGCGGTGAAAGCTACTTTGATTTCATTTTGGTCGAGCGGATGTAGCTCATGGTCGTCATCTAGATGAGTTGATCTTGGGTGGGATCTTTAACAACTGGTTAAAGTAGTGTCTTTCAGATGGCTAACATCGTCTATGTATCAACTATGGTGTTTCCATCCTGATCTTTGCTAGCAATACCAATACAATACTATTATAGGGAAAAGGGGGTTTCAATAAGGTACTCGTAAGTATAGGGAGCTGGTGTATACTTTTTGAGATGAGCTGTCACCTGGGTGACCTTCTTGTGGGCTTGTGTTGTCCCATATACGGAAAGGTTGTATTTAAGTTTTGTGTACACACCATAATTGTTTCAAAAATATTGAGCTTCCACATAAAATCCATTCTTAAAGTGTAATTAACGATAAATACTTGATTTATATACAGTTGGAAGACAAACTATATAGTTCGTTTATGAAACGCATACGCATATTTTAATTTTAAAAGAAAGCATTATGTAGAAGTCATTTAACCACGTATGGCGTTTGCCATAAAAACTTGTGCTTTAGCTTTACCTTCCAAGAAACAAAGTAATACCAGTAAAATGTCCCCCTTAAAAATGCATTCACGAATAAAATTAAATTTTAGTAGACGTTCGTTTGGTAAGAAAAAAAAGTTAAAATAAAAATAAAAATTTACATCGTCGCAAAATGAAACCAAGTTCTTGGTTTGCCTCAACTACACACTATTACAGCCAACACATAAAAGATCACTGAACAAGTTTTGCTTAAAGTTTTAGCAATCAACCACAAAAGTTTAATTAACCACGTAGACTCATAAAAGAAGCATGCAACTTGTTTTTATTACCTTCAAAGTCACAAGAGACTTTATTCGGATTTATTTTCAATTTTTATGTGCTCCTTGGTATTTTTCTTTGTATACATCTACACCATGTCAAAGACTGTATAAAAATGTGAATATATGTATGTTTGTATTCAAAGCATATTCCCAAAAGGGGACTTCTATAAGTACACATCATGCATGTATTTTTATATAGTATACATATATGTAGACGTAGAGGGCAGAACATGGAACAGATTTATAACACCAACGCTTCTATACAAAATGTATAAATGTTTTAATTTTTGACGTTTGTTTCTGCATTAGAAATGATTGATGAGTTCCTTGCGTCTCGTTTGAAAAAATAAACAAATTAAAGCTGGAAGTAACTTTTACAAAGCAAAAGCAGGAGGTGCTTCCAGAAATGCTTTTACTTAATATGGATTTTTGAGGAAGTCATAAAGACATTTGAGGCATACATTATGACGTTTACGAGATATTTTGTTGCGTATATTTATTTAATGCGACGTAAATATGTCTGTGCCAGGAAATTTGACATTTATATAAATGTGTTGTTTTAACATAAATCAACTCAAATTATTGGGATGGTTGTAAATTGTGTTTTCTGTTTTGAGAATTGTGTAAAAGGATTCAAAGTGGGTATTGAAAGAAAATGGATAATGGTGGATTGATATGAACATAGAACTTTTAAAATGGTAGCTTTGAATGTATATACATTTACTTCATTTCGCATATATATTATTTGCAATGCAACTTATGTATATGTATGCCCAAAAATGTGAGTACATACATGCCTACTATTACTAACGGGAACTAAAGTGTAAGCATCGCAAGCGTTGACGCAAGTTAAGATACGAAAGAAAGTTGGTACAGTGGATTGAGATTTTAGGTGATAATTATATTACGAAAATCCCACAGGTGGCGTCCAATTTCAACCTGGGGGAATAAACGCAAATTGCTGCTCAGGCAGGGTTTGAACTCACAACTCTGGGCTTAGCGAGCAAGCATTACATCCACTGTACCATTGCCACGCGCAATAAATCTATTAAAATAAAGTGCACTAAGCAGCAGAAGCTTTAGCATAGATATTCAAAGAATATGTGCTTCGCAATTGCAATCAATTATACTCTGTTCAATATAAATTGGCAGTATACGTCTTATGGGGAAGCTTTTTTAAAATCAGTAGCGTCCATATGTTTGCACCATACGAAATTGAAAGGGACACTAAATAAAAGCTTTACCCACCCGCCAGTGAATTTACTCATTTGAAATGCTTACTACAGAAATTGTGCAGTTTTTGCTTTATCTACTGGGTAGGGGGGATAGTTTGGCTCAAAGTAACCCTTTTTACGAAAACCTATGTAGATCCTAAGATTTTACCAGCCAAATCTTTTTTAAATTTAAGAATCATGTTTCAGCTACAAAATCCACCAAAAAAAAGTTAAACAAAGTCTGCTCAGAAGATGTCAAGATATTACACTGAGAAAAAACGTCTTGTTACAATTTACCCCTTTATTAGGGCTAGTTGTAACATAGCTAGGGTAAGTAGTTACAAGAATTATACAAAACAAAAAAAATACTATTTTAAGCCAGTTAATATTTTATTAAAAGCTGATATGAAAAGACATAACTCTTAATTCGATTATAGTCCGGTCAAAATAGACAACAAAATAGTGCTAGGTTTGCAAAAATTCGCATAAAGCTGAAAATTGATACAGACGTTAGGAACACCATTTCAAATAAATTAAGCAACATCCCCATTGATCCGACTGGTGCGTTAGAAGTTATTCAAGGTGAAAAGGTCAAATAAATGGTTTTTACATTTTTTCTGGTAAACGGTAGGTTTTATCAAAAAAATACATGAGGCAAAGTTGTAGACCATGAAATTATCTACAAAACTTGTTTTTATCATTTTCTTGTAAGAATAACTATTTCGGAGATATCGTGATTTTAAAACTTGAAGGAGTCACGTTCTTTATGATATGCTAATATGTATATGCCACATGCATAAATTTAGTCCAGTCGACAGGTTGGAAAAGTGGGTGGAAGGTGGAAAAAGGTCAGAAGCTAATGAAACTATCAGATATTGTTCAAGGATAGTTAATAAATGTTTTACGAAATCTTGGACCTCGAGGGCCCTATGGAAAAAGAGGTGGGGGAGGGGGAAGGGGTCACTGCAAAATTTTCGACCTTGCAACGGTTTTTCCTCAGTAACTTTTTTTCCTTACGTTCTATAGTAAAAAAAATTTCCATTTTATAGTAGAACGTCAAATTTCCTACAATTTTGTTGGTACCAAAATGTTTGTATGTTTATTCTTTACCGAGATATAGCTCTTCGAAAAACAGATAATTTTTCAGAATTTGCTGAAAAAATTCCAAAAAATTCAGCTTATTTCTTCTTATAGACGAAAACTAATGCGAGGTTTTTGAATTACGAGATTTTCATACGACGTTTTTGAGAAATTATTAAACAGCACAAATCGTAGTAGGAAAATCTCGTAATACAAACACCGCGCACTAGTTTTCGTCTATAAGAAGAAATAAGCTGAATTTTTTGGAATTTTTTCAGCAAATTCTGAAAAATTATCTGTTTTTCGAAGAGCTATATCTCGGTAAAGAATATACATACAAACATTTTGGTACCAACAAAATTGTAGGAAATTTGACGTTCTACTATAAAATGGAAATTTTTTTTACTATAGAACGTAAGGAAAAAAAGTTACTGAGGAAAAACCGTTGCAAGGTCGAAAATTTTGCAGTGACCCCTTCCCCCTCCCCCACCTCTTTTTCCATAGGGCCCTCGAGGTCCAAGATTTCGTAAGACATTTATTAACTATCCTTGAACAATATCTGATAGTTTCATTAGCTTCTGACCTTTTTCCACCTTCCACCCACTTTTCCAACCTGTCGACTGGACTAAATTTATGCATGTGGCATATACATATTAGCATATATCATGAAGAACGTGACTCCTTCAAGTTTTAAAATCACGATATCTCCGAAATTGTTATTCTTACAAAAAAATGATATTAACAAGTTTTGTAGATAATTTCATGGTCTACAACTTTGTCTCATGTATTTGTATGATAAAACCTACTGTTTACCAGAAAAATTGTAAAAACACTTTATTTGACCTTTTGACCTTGAATAACTTCTAACGCACCAGTCGGATCGATGGGGATGTTGCTTAGTTTTTTTGAAATGGTGTTCCCAACGTCTGTATCAATTTTCAGCTGTATGCGAATTTTTGCAAACCGAAATGTCTATTTTGACCGGACTATTAAATAAAACTAAGACAATAATAAATCTACTATGTAAAAACAGCCATTTAAAAAAATAAATTACTTCAAATCAAAAAAGTAAAAATAACAATTCAATCATTAAAAGAAAGGATATACATAGTAGTAGAAGGAAAAATCTTTATGCTTCATTCGTGTCACAGTTTAAGAAGTAAAAGAATATTATGCACAGAACCCAATTTTCCCCTGGCAAGCAGTCAGAAAATGCCCCCAAAAAAACGGGACATAAATTTTGTTGATCATCATCAATTCCTGATGAAGAGGCTGATATCTTTTTTTTCACCTGTTGTTTTGGTTTTGGGCCCCTTTTTGGTTCCGTTCTTGATTCCTTTTTTGTCTTCATTTCTGGCGAAGACTTTGTTTTTTCCTCGAAAATCGCTGTTAATGGGAACTACCTAATCTATGGACCTTTTTCTTATTATCAATCACACAAAATTAAAATAAAAAAACAACGAAAGAAAACAAAAATTCTCGATCGTTGTTGTTCAGAACGGCCAGTAAAAATCAAGGAGAAAGTTTTTTTACAATTTACCCAGCAAAAGTGTTTCAACTTGCCTCACCATGAAATTTCACACGAAAAGATCAAATTACAAAAAAATGGATATACACACAAACACAACTTAAACTCAAATGGATGTTTAGAAAAAACAACGACACCCTTATCTCTTCCGGAGGAGGACCAACAATTAAAAAAAAAAAAAAAATCTGCTGTTTTTTGGTACCCACCACTGAACTTTTCTCGTTGACGTCCAATTGTAGATATGGAAAAGATGCACATTTTTCTCCTTCAAGTAATTCTTAATTTAAAGGAGAACCCTTTTTTTTTTAGCTGTTACTCCTTACCACTGTTACTTTAAGCCCCTTTAAGAGGTTGGAATAGATTATGTAAACGCTGCTAAGCCCAGTCAGCTATAACAAACAGCGTTGTCCTTGGTCATGAACTTTGAGCTCCTAGGTCAATTGGATCTTGTAGGGGTATAGGCCCAAGTTCCGTCGCTGAATTCACCAGGTTGAAGTTTGAAAATGCCTGAGTTTTTGTACACGGCGGGGAATGGACTGCCGCGTCGTCTGTTGTACACTTACCCCAGCGATGTTAGAATGTTGGCTGATTGATATTTTCCCACCAAACATTGAAGTGTCGTTTATGAAGAGGTACCACGTCTAGCGTAAAATGGGCGCAACACGCGCAACATTTGCACTACGTAGCACTCATTAATTTAGTTTCATCATTAGGACGTGCTGTTCAATCGTGTTACTTGCCATGCTAATTTGGCATCAGCAACTGAATGATAACCAATATCTTTGACAGATGTCACCAAAACAACATGGCCGCCCCAGGTTGTGAAAACGGAAAAACCCTTTACAACGGTCACGTCTGTTCTTAGCACATATGATTCCAAGAACGTTCTGAAAAGTGCTTCATTAGTTCTGTTTGATTTTCCCAATTTCATGGTCATAAGCGGTTCTTGTCCAAGAAGGTATATAGGACATGCTTAGCCTCCTGTGCGTGAGCATTTTAATTCACAGTCAATTCGTTTTCATTATGGAAGAAAACATTCGCAAATAACTGATATCCTTAAAGCCCAACAAAAAAATCCTCTGTCTTTAATAAAATATAAGGTATCTAATATTTTGCCTCATTTAATCTCGCCAAATGTGACAACACAATCAGCATTTCCACACCCAGTTAGTTAATTATTTACGTTGTCAATCTTGAGGTGAATCTTTGAAGACCTCAATCAATGTCTAAAGTAGACATACAGGTGTTAACTGTCGGACTTTTCATAAATATCCTGTGTGTGAAAAATGCGTGCGTGTGTATGTGGTATGCATAGCCAATTCCAATATTGAACAATTCCCCAATTGCTTCTTTTTAGGGGTAGCACCTATTTATATGGTTTTTGCTAACGACAACACTTATATCCTTAAAGTGATGTCAGGACTCTTCGAAGGAATTGTCTTCATCAAAAAGTTGGCAAAAACAACTTTTTCATCAGGACGAAAATATTCTTCAACTTATATTCTATATGAAAGTATGTATGTATGTACCTACATATATGTAGGTAAGTATATATAGCTAAACCTACTTTTATAGCTTGTCATCGTCGCATCGCTAACCCCTGCGAGTGTCTTGGAAAGGAAAGTAAAATGAATAAAGTTGACACCTTGTGTAGATGGAGCCGTATGCTATACATTTTTAATTTCCATCGCATATTTGGAGCTTATAAGCTTATTGGATCGGAAATTTAATGGGTGCCGGAGAAGTTCTGTCTATAATGTGTTAAGAGTTTGTGTCTGTTGTGTCTGTTGTGGATTTTGAGCTTAAACAAATTTTAATTCAGTTTTTATGTGATGAATGTTACTGGCAAGGCAGAAAATTGTTAAAACATTATGCGGAATAATGTGATAAACAGGTAGAATTCTAGATAAGATGAAAAGTGTCAAACTCGTAAATTATGTAAACTTTAAGGTCTTAAGCTATAAAAGATGGAAGCCTGAAATCGTGGCGTAGCATACACTGTTGGTTTATTATCAATCGGATAAGTTGAAATTCAGATGGGCACACGTGTTGACTTGAAAAAAGGATATTATATACGTATTTGGCTTTTGTCATAAAAATACAACCGAGATTTTAATCATTCATAAAAATAATGTAAGAATTGAAATGAGGGAAATGTTCAAAAGATTGATTTCTTAATTTTACGTTTTGCGGTTTCTGATGCTCGTGAGGTTTGTAGTCTTCTGAATCAAGTTAATTAATTTTTTTTTAAATAGAATACTATAGTATTCAGGAATTGCTTTTTCTGTCTACATTTAGGTATGTTGGGTTTTCGGTTGAAATAGCCAAAGGAATGGTCAGAACTGTGTCAATATTAACCACATTTTAGGGAAATGCAATTTTTTCTTTACTTAACATGCAACTTCTGAATGTTTTGATTGATTGAAATATTTGATTGATGTTATATTTGAAACAGTTTTAAGAAACCTAGACATGAAAATTCAAGGAAAAGGTACCCTGTTGGTTACAACGAAGCATATCGGAGTCTGTGTAGGTACTCCATGAAAGCGTTAATGGACATTGAATTTTTTTTGCATTTGACTATGAATTTGAAGGTAAAGAACCGAGTATATAAGTTTCTCTTTGTTGTAGTAATACCCATTGCCAACAGCGAGCACTTCACGGCCTGGTAGGCGTTTTTAATGTCGTGTTTTGAAATGAATGCTCAAAACATCATCAAAATGTCAGTATCACAGGACATTGCAACATAATTGAGTGAAAAGTGAAATAGACCTAGATTTAGGCATATACCCAGTGATGCCAGATCGTGGGTATACTAATCCGTTTAGTGGGTATTTCAAGTCGCAAAAATAGCTTAAAGGGCAAAAGAGCGTTTTCTTACCTTCTAGAACAAAAAAAAAAGTATATTTTGATTCTACAGACGATTTTATACATTTTTATTCACAAAAAAAAAAATCAAAACTTAAAACGAATCCTTCAGATTCTCTGACTGAATGCGCTCATTTTTACTTTTCTAAATCTGAATGCAAAAGAAACTTTAAATGTCAAATCAGCATTTTGTATCATTCGTCTTGTTTCTTTACCATTTACCTTGTCATTAATATTTATTCTTTATGCAATTAAGGGCCCAGTTTTAACGATCGGAAAACCAAACCAAAAATTGAAATTGTTGTATGTTATGATTTGATTTAAAACACAAATTCTATACGTCTACTTTTTGTTAAAAATGTATTTATTTTTTTTTTCTGATGGAATTTAATTTATCGTATCAGCTGATTGTCTTCAATTTTTTTTTCTATTTCCATGGAAGAATATCTGTCAGAAAAACTTTTATGCTATGCAATTCTGTCAGAAAAAATTGTTCGTGCACAATTCAATAAGAAAATTGTTGACAATAATATTCGGTCATCATCGTGGGAAGTTTTCGGCTCAAAGTCTTTCATCACTTTATACCTGATGAAGGCATTTGGTTGCCTTCGGGAGTTTTAACAACGTGTTCTGAGGTCAAAATGGTTAGCCTTTCATGTGGGATGTGGGCGGCTAGTAGTAAGCTATTGAGAAACTAAGCCCAGTCCAGAAGAACCAGTAATATATGGCCCCTCTCCCAATCGGAAGAAGAGTCCCTTGCAATAATTGAAACAAAAATTTTCGTACTATCTTCGGTCATGTCTAATTAAAGAAGAAAACATCTGGCGAAGAAGTTACAACGATGAAGTACTATACGTGCTAGTACAGCGAAAAAATATCACGCCATAAAAACTCGTATTCATGAAATTAACGCTCTTTACTTCTTAAGTCAATAAGTTAGTCATAATCTCATAATTCATAATTTAAGTTAAACCTCGTCTTTGGTGGATCGACCAAATACGGATATATCTCCGTCTACTTGTATAGTACAAAATTACAAACTGCGTACTCGAGCCGACCATAGAGGAGCATATTAAGTGAGGCACAGGAGCACAACGCTTTGAAGCGTCATCAGAAGGCACCAACGATGGAGAATTTATCCAGATTTCTAGCACCTCGTGCTTTTAACATATTTGAAAAATTGAAGGGTTTTTCTTAAGTTTTGTTTGTGCAAAATCGCTTAGATTTCTGTCACGCACAATTGATATCAAACAAGGTATGACGGTGTAACACAAGTCAAAAGACACTTACCGAAAAATTAAAATTACATAATCGGGTAGCACATTTAACTTTTTCGTGCATGGTCAATAAATAATGTGGCTGTGTATAGGCCCGAACCCATCATTGTGGCCATTATTTGTTTACACCTCGTTACGTAAACCTCTATACCTGCCTTAAAATTATTATACTCTGTCCAACATAATTTGGCAGTACACTTATTTTATGTTGAAGCTTTTTAAAAATCAGTAGCGTGCCATATTTCTGCACCATGGTAAATTGAAATAAAATGCACGACTGGGTCGCACGAACTTGCTCTTATGATAAGCAATTGCTAATTGTGGCTGCATATATGGCTATTAAAAAAATTTAAATAATTTCGAAAATTCTTTGATTTTTTAAATTAGTTTAAGAGTTTTCTCGGAAAAACAAAGTATGCAATAAAATTTCGAAGCTATACGTAAATCTAGGAAAAAAAAATATTGAAAATCGTTCGACCAGTTTTTTTTTAAAAAGGTTATTTTTGAAAAACTTTTCCAAAAAATATTTTGAAATTTATTTGGGTATGCAAATATATGGCAATCTGTAGTTTACATTTGAAAAAATAATTTAAAAAAAATCAATATACCCGTTTCCAACATATTTCGAAAACCAAAAATTTTTTTGAAAAAATTATAAAAAATCAAAAAAAAAAGTTTTTGAAAAATTTGAAATGCCATATTAATAAAATTATAAATGACTTCCTGTGGCCAAAATTTTATTGAAATCGAATATATAGTTTACGAGAAAATTTGATTTGAAAATACTGGTTCTATGAGAGGTACTGTTATAAGACAAATTTTGAAAAATATTTTTTAACCACAAGATATATTGTCTTACAAAAATAGCATCCTGAAAGTTTTATCAAAATCGTTAGAGCCGTTTTTGAGAAAATCAATTTTTTTCTTCACGATTGTATGGCAGGTGCCGTTATTTTTGGGCCTAGAGCAAAAATAAAAAATACGTTTCGAGGGACGGCCAAATAAATCCTAGATACCAAATTTGAAGCAAATCGGCCCATCCGTTCAGGCTCTAGAAGCGCGAACAGACAGACAGACAGACAGACAGACAGACGGACGGAATTCCCAGACCTACTTTTTTCGACTTCTCCATCATCGTAATGTCATGTGTGATTGTTATCTCGAAATTTTTTTTCTGCACGAATCCATAACTTGCCTTATAGTACCTATAATCGCAAGTAAAAAAGAAAAACCATAAAAAGTGTTTACCCACCCGAGTGTGTACTGATTGGCTTTACTTTTTAACAACCTCCATTAAATTAATGTGTATTGAGAGTTACCAGTGTCCATTTGATAACTTGTTCAGTTTTTTTTCCTTGGGTTCTTGCTCAAGAGCTTTTGGTTTTAGAGCTTTGAAAAAAGTTCTTAATGATGTTTGATCTTTTGCATTTCTTTTGATTTTTTGATTTTTCATTATTTCTTTATTTCATTCCAAAAATTACAGCAAGTGAGAATAAACATTTTATCAGCAATACAAATATAAGATTAAATACATGTATGAAAAGCTTAATATAAAAAATATGAGCATCTATCATTAACACATGCATAATTTAACAGCTGTACAAGATATGAAATGAAATAGTTAGGTACATTCTGTTATTCATAAGAATAAGTGATGAATGAACCACTATGAAACATTTATAATTACAAATTGTTTGTGGGGGCTACACAGTAAATAACTTAAATAATATAGTTCCAAAACATGAAGTCTTTACAAAATGTAATCATCTGATCATATTAATGGATTAAGAATAACATCTATCTCTATATGACTAAACAAGAAAAGCCAGCGTTTAATTTTAGCTAAAAATTTTGATTCATTTCTCTCACATCTGGATTCCACAGGCAGTTTATTAAATAAACGGGAGCGGTTATGGAATAAAAATGACAAAAATGTGATTTGAAAATTCTGGGAATACTCACAAGATGGCATAAGTTGGATCTCAAACTGAAAGCTTCCTGAACTCTGACATCATTATAACCTTTACTTCTAAAAAATACTTTTAAAACACTATAAAAATACAAATACCTTACCGGAAATATGCCGAGCTTAGAAAACAAAGCGAAACTGGGTGAGGTACCTTTAACATAATGCGAACCAAATGTTTTTGCCTATAGAGCAACTGATTTATTTTACACGAATGAGTACCACCCCAACAGGAATTTCCGTATTGAAGCTTACAATGAACTAAGCCATAATAAGCTAGTTTTAAAACTTTAAGAGTGCAGTAAAGTCTGAGGTGATAAAACTGCCGGACAGCTTTATTCAGATAACAATTCAAGTTGTGCGTATGATCAACCAAGCTAAGCTTTTTATCAAGTATAACACCTAAATATTTAAACTGATCAACACATTCAATGTCAAAACAGCCATCACAACACCGAGTAGCAGGTAAACAAAGTTGAAACCTAGAACAGCTAGGTGCATGATAAGTTAAAGATAAACCTTCAGGAACGACACCTAGTAAATTAAATAACATGAACTTAGTCTTGCTACTAATGACTAGCTTGTGACTCCCAAACCAATGAAGTAGAATTTCTAAGTCATGGTTCATATGAACAATGGTATCAAAATAATTATTATTAGAGTACGAAAGAGCAGTATCATCAGCAAGAGCAGATAATTTACCTTTAAATTGCTGTAAAAACAAAGAATTTACAAAGATCAGAAATAATACAGGACCTAACACCGATCCTTGGGGAATGCTTATTTTTTGATAGGATAACGAACTAAGTTTGTTGTTAACTTTGGTCTTTTGGTTACGATTTGACAAGTAGGAACAAAACCAATCATACACAAAACCTCTAAATCCTGCCAAATAAAGTTTTTTGAGTAGCAAATTATGGTCTACTGTGTCAAAGGCTTTAGTTATGTCAATAAATAGAGCCGATGGAACTTTTGAATCATTGATTGATTTATAAATTTCACTGCAGAATTTTAACAGTGCATCTTCAGTAGATTTACCTTTCCTGAAACCGAATTGAAAATCACTGAAAAACTCAGTACTAGAGAGAAAAGACAAAATTCTGTCCTTCATACCCTTTTCAAAAACCTTGGCCAACACAGGTAGAAGGGAAATTGGTCTGTGGTTATTTAAATCCAAAGTATCTCCTTTTTTGTGTAATGGTATTACAATAGCTGTTTTTAAAGAATAAGGAAACACGCCGTTTTTAACACAGAGATTGAAGGTATAACAGAGAACATCAGCAATATGAAATGAAATATTTTTTAGTGTACGAATGGAAATTGAGTAATGAGAGGATGAGTTTCTAGATTTAAGTGACAAAATCAATTTATGAATTTCGAATGCAGAAAAATCATAAAAAGAGAAACTATTAGGATAGAAGACATCATTCTGTATGAGCTCATCATCATACACTAAGCTATCAGGCTGAATAGTATTGGGAATTGTCGAAAAATGCTTATTAAAAATATTGGCTACATCGATGGAATTTGAGATAATTTGATTGTCAACATTAATTCTTTTGATGTGTGGAAAATTCGTTAAAATTCAGTTACAAAATTGTAAGCTGTATTCTTTAAGACAAAAGTTTATTTGCGTAGGTTTTCGTAGGGCGTGGTCAGTTTGTTGAGTTTTGTGCATTTTGTGTCTTTAAATAATGTCGCTCCTTCTATCTACTTCATATGTGTGTGGAAAAAGATAAATGTCTTCTTTTTTCTTTCAACAAAACAACTTAATGAAAATTTCTATTAAAAAAAAAAAAAACTGTAACTCTACAATCTACATTATACGTACTATTTTTTTTAGATTTTCTTGCTAATATGAAATTCTTACTACGAAGACCCTGTTAAAGCTAACGGAAAACAAATGAGTGTGAATTCTTTCCTGTACTGCCAATTTATATTGGACAGGGTTTAGTAAGAGCGGTAAGTAAGAAGAAACACCAGTCGAAGGTGTTCGGTGGGGGCAGGGCCCGATCTAGGGGGGGGGCGCGCCGGGCATTTGCCCGGGGCGGCAAATTTTAAGGGCGGCAAAATTTGAAAATTGAGGATTATTAAAGCTATGTATTTCCAAAAAATGTTTACTTGTTTTCTTCTTATTAAGATCGTCATTTGAGAAAATATATAAATCAAAAAGAATTTTGATTTTTCTCACACAAGTGTGATGTGTGTGGGGAGCTGAAGTAAATGTATTCTCTGAACTCTCAATTAACCGAAGAAACACACAAAACATTTTATCCGTCATCAGAAATATATTCATCTTTTCCTACTGGGAAAGTACATAAATATGTAGGATGTAGGTACAGTAAAACTACTTTATAACGAACTCTCCTTTCTATAGCAAATTTCATTTTGTTCCCCTTCTTCTTAAAAAAATATCCCATATTAGTTAGGTTCCATCGAATGTATAGATGTATTAAAAAATGTATACAGTTATTTAGTATAAGTTTGCAAAGTCGCTTTTCGAAGGTAAAACAAGTTCAATCCTCAAGAAGACTATAAGGTCAGCGATATAATCAATAATAATCGAGAACAAGCATTTACTTCAGACCAGACGAAAAAGCCCTACTATAGTAATAAGGAAACTGTACACCCGAGAATATTGCTGCTGTGGCAGACAAAAACGGTTTCATGAATTATATTTTAAGAATTTTTGAAGTTTTATTGAAACAAGTGATAAAACTAAAGATGCTGCAAATTTTTTATTTTCTAAATTGGAAAATTTTAAATGCGCATTCAAAAATTGAATTTCTTAACAAAAGATATGAATTTTTTTCATTAATTTCTTTTTTATACCAATTTCTTTGATTTCACATTTCTTTATAACGAATTTTATATTTTTTTAGTTTTTTGTTCCCTTGAAGGTTCGCTATAAGGAATTTTGACTTAATTGTCCGTCAAAAATATAAAGTCGAAGTATTTAATTAATCACTTAAAAACCGCTAGTTAACGTTTTTTGAGGGAAAATTAAATTAATCTGATTTCTTGAACAGTTTTGACTTTTTTAGAAAAAAAAAAAATTCTAGAAAACATTTTTCCACATTTTTTTTTTTTTTGAGAATGCACTTTCCAGCACTTTAGGCGTTTTTCTGTTTCCATTCAGTAAAGAGCTCTGAACTGAGTTCGAGTTTATCGAGGTCGATCTGAACGTCCTCTGAACCAATTGTGTTCAGAGCGCTCTGAACTATTAACAAAACGAATTTAATATCCCATTGACTTCCTTTTCTTATGCCATTTTTTTAACACTTAAAATCAATTCGGCGGCCATTTTATTTTTTTTTATTTCCAGCCGCCGCGCCGCTTAAATATCGATTAAATTGATATTGGTTGTTTTCGAAGCGTATCGCTTTTGACGTTTACATTTTTGTTTGGCTTTTAGCTCAGTCTGCCCCATCTATTTATTTGGAGTTCGTAGATTGCACTCTGAACACACTCTGACGGAGAAAAGAAATACAAATTCTATGCTCTGAAGTCTCTGAATCAAAAAAGAAAAACTTATTTGTGTTTGACAAACTCAGGCTCTGCTGTGAACTAAAAAAGAAGAACGCCTTTTATTGCTTTTTATCAGGAAGACACAATTAAAAAAGTTATTAAATTGTATTAAAAAAAAACTTTAATTGTTTATGAAATTTAAAGTAACAAAGTTACATATTTCGTTTATAAAAGGCATTTCACTTAAAAAATTTCATCGAAATCCTTTAATTGGCTTAGGAGAAAATCTGATATTCAAAATTCGGCCCTATTGGAGTTACCGTTATAAAAAATTTTCCAGACAAATTTATTTCAACCAAAACGTTATAAGCCGTTTTTGAGATACCTAAATGAGTTTGTCAATAAAAATCACATGGCATGTATACCGTTAATTTCGGAGCTAGAATGCTAGGTCCAAAAATCAATCTTTCAGATGTTATAATAATACTGTGTTCTGTGTACCAAGATTGAAGCAAATCGGTCCAGCCGTTAAGGGTGTAGGGTCCGATACAAACAGACGGACAGACAGAATTGTCCGACCTATTTTTTCAAGCTGGATCGGGCCCTGGGTGGGGGCTACTATACCAAAGTGGTTAATCGTTAATGCTATATCAAATCTATAGTTTTAAATGTAGAGATGTGATCTATAATTGAATTGGATTTGATACGGAGGTGTATCAAAGGGTGCAACCGAAGTAAACTGGAATTATGTAATACAGAGGTTTAGCTTTCTCAATGTTTTAGGAGTCATCATATGGACACAGTTCTAATACCTATAAATGGAAGATATGATTTGGAGTAGATACATAAGTATATCAAAATGCATCTGGTTATTCAAGTTTTTAACTAGAAAAGTATAAAACAACGAATTATTTATTTGGATTTTATATTTTAGTATCTCTTAATGCTTGTTTAATACAATTTAAGAAGGCTCGACTTTCATAGTCCAAATTTAAAACAAAAGTAGCTTTAAACTCAAGACATTATTTCAACTTACAATTCAAAGAAAACACAAATATCAACCACCTCAGAACCACCCGCTCCCCACCCCAACATTGAAAGTATATATAAGCCTGTTGTACAACAATAAATTGTTAAGTGCATACCTTGTCTTCTTCCAAAGGAAAACCAAACCCCTTTTGATTTATTTTCGATTCGATATCACAAATTTATATTCCAAAAGTAGCTCGTAATCCCACTTAACCTACCTCTCCTCAATATTGTATTCCTATATAAAGTTAAAATACATTTAACCGAGTTCTTAAAAAAAAAACAACCCCATGACACCCCCACAAATAGAGGGTAGTCTCTTTGTTTTTCATTCCACGCATTTGAGCATTATTTTCAATACCGCTGTTATTAAACAAACAAAAAGTTCTTGTTTGTTGAAGAACTTTTCAATGAATCAATTGAATCAATAGCAACAGCGATGTAGATGCAACATTCATTTTTCAAAAAAAAAAAAAAACCAAAAACAGTTCCGATACCAAAGCAAGCTTTTCAGCCTCTTGAATCCATCATGACTTCTTCGTGTGCGAAATCAAATAATAGAAAGGTATACATTTTTTTTTTTTTCAAAAACCACCTTGTTCCATTTGAACTCTAAAAGTACTCAAAGGACCTTTGCTCGATGATGGTTGTTGGCTGTAGTACATAGTGCACTGCGGGCCCAGGCACATCGGGCACAAAAAAAAAAAAAAAAAAAAACCCCAGCCAATTTCGGATAAGTACTCAAGTACACAACTTGAAACTTGCCAATTTGGTGCTAACGAAGGGATAAAAACTCTTCGTTTTAATGAAATTCTGGTACGTGAAATGAATTGTTGTTCAAGTTTTGTGGAAACCATCCTCCTCGTCGGTCGGTCGTCGTCGTTGGAGAACAAAAGGCTTCCATCAGGACGTTGGGTTGAAGAGGTTTAAGAAAACATATACATCCGCATATACCTATACCTAAAGCTAAATAAAAAAAAATCAAACAACCAACAAAACAAAGACATCACATCACTGACAAGGACGACCAGTTGCACTTTAATGTTTGAATGTTCCACCTAGAGGCGGAGTTTCCGTTTTATCCCGTTTATATTTGCTCATCAATGGCGACACGGGCGGATGAGTGCCGCTGACGCGACGCACGGGGTAAAAAGGAAAACAAACTTTTCCACCAGAAAGTCGATAATTCATTAAGGAAACGATGAAAAATAGATGAAAGAAGTGGCATTGTTGAGGTCCTGTTAAGAACCAACCGCGTGTGCTTTATACTTGAGAAGAGGAGTTAAGAGTTAATGATCATGAAAGTAAACTTCCATTCCATTAAGAACAAAAAACAAAAAAACACTTGGAACTGTTTTAAGATAAGAAGACGTCTTGTGGAAAATCGCAGCTCATTATTGGCCCTGATGGGAAGTAAAAAGGTTTTTCCTTGTTTTGTTATATTTGTTCCCTACTTGAGTCCTTATTTTGATTCCATTTCATTTGAACTCTTAAGACATATTAATGCTTTTGTCATCAAGCGATACATTTGCAGAGCACACTGGTTTGTGAGATCGAATTTTCCAAAAGACGGAAGTGTTTTTCCCTATAGGGAACCATTATAAGCCCGCAAGGTTTCCCACAGCTTTTTAATTTTCAAAAACAGAATGTCTGATATTGATAAGAACCGCTTCAAAATTTAGTTCCAACCGTTAGCGTTTAGACTCAAACACCTTGTAACTTGTAACACTCTAGTCGGTAAGGAAGTTTCGTTTGTGAGTTTTAAAGACAAACTGTGTTTCATTTTTCTCGGCAGTATTTTAGCTAGAAGGAAAATCGAATTATAATTTCCTGGAAACTCCGATGCATTCCTCAACCGTAATAATGTACGTTCCCAGGAATATGTGAGCGTTTAAAGGAATTTTTTTTATAAAAAATACCAAAGAGTCGTCTCTCGTCTATTTTGTCAGTGAAAACCCCACCGACGACGATTTTATTGGTCTTCAAGGTGTGCTTCTTTTCGAATACTTTCGATTTTATGTACGGTTTCAGGGGAAATTTTGTATTTTCAGTCTTATGGGGCTTTACGCGGATGCTGAATTGATGATTCAGTGAGAAAAGTATAGTATTTGTACACAGTCTGGCCGTGTAAATAATTTCGTTCTATACTAATTTTTTTGAGGTAAGGCAAACACTGCAGCGCTGGAACTCCTCCAATAGCATAATTTGGTGACAAGACATCTCTTTTTTTCTCATTCTTTGAACTTCGAAGGAATTAGAAAGTTGTAAATTGCATTGTTGTAGAACTAGGACAAAAAGACATAACAGCAATATACAACCTAGAAAAAATACAAAAACTTGCAACGACATGCATAACAGGATGCATGCGGACCAAAACTTCGTTTGCACTTAATGTAATTTTGGGATTACCTCCAATCCACTATTCAAAAGAATGGAAGCATAACTGAGCTTACATCGAAAATCATAATGAATTTAGTATGTGCTTGATGGATGTCACAATCCCCACATATAACTTCACAAAAAATTTCCCTAAAGTCACCCCCCCCCCCCCCCTAGGGAAGACTGTACCTTTCTAGTGAAGGTCAAGTCTGGTATACGGATGGCTCAAAAATGGAAACAAGTACTGATTACGGTATTTTTGGGGAATCACCTTGCGCGAACTACTCATTTCGTCCATACTCCAGGCAGAGATCTTCGCTATAAGCGAATGCGCGAGGATGATATGTCAATCAAACGCCAAAAATAAAACACTTTTCATCTTCTGAGACAGCCAGGCTGCCTTAAAAGATCTGGCTTCACCTGTCACAAGATCTAAGCTAGTCCAAGAAACATAATACTCATTGAACTTGCAAGGAACATAAGGGGTACGATGGTAATGAAAGGGCCGACACCCTGGCCAAAGACGGCACCTCACTGCCATTTGTCGGCCCTGGACCTTTCTACGAAGTAAATAAATGAAAACAACTTCAAAAACTCCAAACCAAAAACATCCTACTCATGGAATCCAATGCAGCTTGGCAAACAACTTCTGGTCAAATCTGGCAAAATTCCTACTCAACCTAGATAGGAAAACTCTCAAAATAGTGACTGGAATTATAACCGGACACTGTTCTCTAATAAAACACATTCACAACATGAGACTAGCAACAGACCTCGTTTGCCGACTCTGCCTCGAAAGTGAAAAAATATTTTCGCACACCCTGGTGGATTCTTTTTTGTCTGATTATGTAACCAACCGTTCCCATGCCTCTTATAATTCCTATATAAATTCCTTAAACCCGTTCATAGATCCGTTTAACCCCTTATAAAACCGTTGCCATACTTCCTATAACTCAATTATACACCCTTTATCAAAATCCAATGAAATCCTTGTACTACTTAGAAAATCCATACGAGCCCCTTAAAAAAGTTACGGCACCACTAGTTTTCACCGACACCACTGTCATATACTTTATCGAGAAAACTATTAATCATCTGAAAAGGAATTTATTATAAATGATGTAGGAAGTGAATTTCCATATTATTTTTTATTCGTCTTACAATTCACAGTGTGTTCTTGGTGAAGAAGTACTAAGTAGAAGTATGAAATTCAAAAAAGATCGGGAGAAAACCAGCTGTGTGCATAGTACCAATTTAGTGTATTCTGCTTGCTTTGAATTTTAAAGTAATATACTTATAAATATACAGATCCATCACCAACAATTTTTTGGTGTGACGCTAATACTAAGTGGAATAGTTTCGGACCAACATTGGTTTACCTGCCATTTCATGGTTCATTATTGGTAAACCTGCCACCTCATGGATCATTCTTCGTAGACGTAAGCATAGCCGCAAGACATTTTAAAAAATATATAAAATATTATGTAAAGAGTATTGTAAGCTAGATTAAGAATCAAATATACCGAATATTATAAATTAAATGAATTAGAAAAACTCTGACTTGTAAATATATTGTAAAAAATAGAGAATACTTAACCCTAAAAAAACTGGAGTTAGAGCTTCTTTAGTTAGACTTTGGAACCGACGAGCTTTACCTCAGCCATAGAAAAAAGCTCGTTATAATTAACTGGCATAAGTATCGAGGATACTGTGATACTGTCCATTATAGAGCTATGGCCCAATTATTTAGCCAACGTATCTTCTTCCACTTCCTTACACTTTAGTGCACGGTTTCTTGGGACCTCACAGAATTTTACTGCTCATTGCGAAAACAAAACACCCTTTTTTAAAATTCGTCACTATTGAGGAAATATGGATTTGATGACCCCTGTGATTTTGTGTGAAGACACTTATGTTGTATATACAAGTGTCTAGATTCCATCTGGATACATAAACGCTTCAGCTTGTAAGACACTACCGTCAACTGAAAGCAGTTAATAGTAACTTGTATTTGAAAGCGGAACCGTCCGTGAGAATTGTGATCTGTATTAAAACCACGCTCTTCTTTCCAGGTTTAATTTTTTGGTATAATTTTGTTATAACACTTTTATACAGTTAAATTAAAACTGCGCAGCAAACTTTTGGCTGCCATCTTTTTGGTAGAAAGATGAGGTAAGGACTTATGAAAGGCATGCTTCTATAAAAGCGGGAAACTTTAAGTCAAGGGAATTACAGACTAAGAGAACATCACGAAAACCTTGAGAATCTTGCTTTAAAGGCTGGAAAATCGCTATCTGATACGAACATAAATCTAGATTATAGATACCACTGAAAATATTTAATAGTGAGTTTTCATGGCAACCAGCTTCCAGCTATGATTATCAAAAGCAATCGTTAGACGGATCGATTTGAGCCCAGACAAGACAAAATCAGAAATTAATGCCAGGCGCATCATTTAGGAGTAGCATATGGTTGCTCAAGTTATTTGTATGGACATCCTTAATTGTCAATGAGCATACCTACTCTCATATAAGCCCATTACAGTCATTTGGGCAACCAAACTCTTCTTTGACAAATAATTAGCAAATTGGCGCCTAGTTTAAGCCTAGGAAGCACATCATGTGAAGTGAAAATCGAAATCTTTTCTCAATCTTCTCCACGCCAATATTTTTAATTTTACAATTTACGAACTTATGAGAGTAGTTCAAAAAATGGTATCTGTCAAACTCAAACTTTTCATATGTTTACGAAATGTAAACTGTGGATGGTAAAGGTGTGAGATGCATTCCTGAATATTTCAGGGTCGTATATATCGTGAAATATGTTTGGTTGTTGTACAATAGAAGCCAAAACTATAACATTCTGCCTAACGAGCTTGAGTATTTTAAACCCAAGATACATTAAACTTGTTTCCCAAAGTTTTGGTAAGGATTTAATGGATACCTCATCGCCAGTGTTTTTAAAAACATTAATAATTCTTTCCATCTCCGGAAAATAAAACTAAAAAATAACTACGAACCTAACCCACTATCGGATTTTGTGCAATTAAAACAAGAAGTGTCCTCACATTTTTGCAACACCCTCCTCGAAAGAGCAGATTGTTTTTCGAATTAAAAAAAAAATTTAAAAAAAAAAAACTGAAACTAATTTGTTTGCTGAGTAGAAAATTCCATTAAGTTGGCGCATTCAAAAACTTTCAGCAATTTCAGAATGAATTGTGTAAACGCGAGAGGTCGACACACACATAATGTAATGTGTGCTCTCTGATGTAATTGCGATAAATCCTTTTTCGACGCCGCCGTCGTCGCCGCTCTGCCGTTTCTGGAAGTGCTTCCATGCTGAATTCGTAAAATCCTTCTACAAAGAGGAAATTAATTGCGTTTGCAGATTTTTGTTCGGAGGATGTCATCCTTTTTAATTTGTTTGAAAGAAGAAACGCTTCGAAATAAATGTGTGCAGAAGCAGATGCAGACATACACTTCTTCAACTCACACTGGGGTAAGCAAATAATATAGTGTCAAGTTCAGAATTAAGGGTTCGTGTTGTTTTGAAAGTTTTTTTTTGTTTCTTGTCAACAAATAAGTTTTTATCCGAAGCAGATCGCTCAGTAGTTGAATATGTTGAGTAAATTTAAGGGGAAGTATGGTTTGGAAAAAAAAGTTATGAGTTGTGATCTGTTTTTCGATTATTTGATAGGTAACCTCTAGATAACTCTGGGAGGGAGATACTTCCCTGAAAAACGAACTAATCTAGTTTTTCATTGATGGTTTGAAAGAAATTTAGTTTTATCCTGGCTTTCTGAAAGACATTCTGGGATAACCAGCCTGCTCTAAAATCCCTGGATTCTATCTGCACTATTTTAAAAAAGATCTGGGAAGTCAGTCGTCTCTTAGGGAGATGTCGGAACTGTTTACCATTCACCTCTGTTGGGCGCCAGCGCAAACAGCCGACGAACTTGCCGACAAGAAATTGCACTGCACATTTGAACTTAGCATATTACACATTTAGGTACTCCCATTGCTACATTTAAATTTTTCCCAAAGCAATATGCTATTTGAGAGACCAATCTTAGGTGGACAGGTAATATCACATGTCTAGGGATAAAAAAGATTTGACAAAAGCTGGATCCAAAACGCTCTGATCTCTCAGGCTTTGATCTCTCTAAGCAAAGCGGAACATAAGCTGAATTATAAGCTGTATAGTGTATAGATGAACAAGAGGAGGAGATCATTTTCCATCTAATAAAGAGAATTCTTATTTACTGACATTGATGAGCTGATGGATTTTGACGCTTTCTAAGAATCTCCAATTGGTTCTAAGCTTGAAAGTTTTTAGGAAATAACACCAAAAGCCTTGTGGTATCACAACGTTAATCTCTTGAATTAAGTGTGTCAGCTCATAACCCCTTTTTAGCTCCATTATACCTTAACCTAACCTTTTAAGAGGAATTTCGGACCGTTCAATTAGCGTTGTTTTGGACGGTTTTCAGTCTGCTACCCATAAAATAAATGCTGGTGTGCCCCAAGGCTCCGTTTTGTCTCCGACTCTCTTTCTTATCTTTATAAATGATCACTTGTCTAATACGTCTAATCCACTAAATTGTTTTGCTGACGACAGTACCCTCAGCTTTTCATATTCGTTTCCAGATTCACATACATGTGGAATTGCAACGCTTTCGTATGATAAGCTCATTAAATTCCGATCTTGACAGCATGGCCCAATGGGTAATCAACAACCGCGTGGAATTTAACGCTTCAAAAACTCAATGCTGTCTTCAATCGTTAAAGCATAACCTACCCCCTATGCCACTCTCCATGAGTGGCACTTGCATGTGCATCACAGAAGATGATTTGTGATGCACATGCAAGAACGATAACATATTTGACGTCGCCAAAAATGGCGCAAATTGCTTAGGTTTCCTAAATCGATGCAAGAAATATTTATCCCCTTCTGATCTGGCTATAATCTACAAGGCATTCATTCGCCCGAAGCTAGATTACAATTCTCATATCTGGGCGCAGGTGCTCCTGTCACTCATTTGCGCCTCCTGGATAGGATTCAAAAAAGAGCCTTAAAATCGATAGGTAAAAAAACTATTACTGAAACATTTGTTTCACTTGAACATCGCCGTAATGTTTCTTGCCTCACCTTGTTTTATCGTTACTTCTATAAACAGTGCTCCAGTGAAATAGCCAGTTGCATTCCTTCTTGAAACAATTTCCCCGTAACACCCGCACCGCAAGCAATGCCCATCAATTTACCCTCGATCATATTGCTGTATGATATATTGCGCAGTCTTGTTGGAAACAAAGGTAGTCCACATAAACATACTCCAATTCAGGCACGAAAAAGTCATTAATCATGGCTCTATAGCGTTTCTCATTGACTGTAACATTATGGCCGGCTTCATTTTTGAAGAAATATGGACCAATGATTCCATCTGCCCATAGAGCACACCAAACAGTGACTTTTTGAGGATGTAACTGCGTCTCAACAATGGCTTGTGAATTATGATCAATCCAAATACGACAATTTTGCTTACTAACGTACCCATTCAACCAAAAGTATAAGCTTCATTGCTAAGAACCGTAAAATGGACGTTGTGCGCGATACGATTTTGAACAGAACCATGATTTTGGACATAAATTTGCGCGATTTGCAAACGTTGTTTATAGGAGTAAGTCTATTCATTATGAAATGTCAAACCAAACTGGAGCACAAATCAAGTGACAGCTGTCAAAAAGACCAATTCCGAAAAAAATATTGCCAGATTGAAAACCACACGTCTTAAAGAAACACCCTTTATTATACCAGCTGCCTCGACAGGCGTTAACTATACTTATAATAATTATAAAGAAATCACCCTGTTGAAAGATGCTATCATCTAATATATTAATACGGAGTTCAAAAATCCAGTTTCCACCCTTTTTTTCTGTCATAATCAAAACAAATATGCCAAACCTATATATATTCTGAAAGGGGCCCATGTAAGGAAACAGCGAATGTATATATGAAGCACCTATGTCATTTCCCCCCCCAATTGAGAAATGGTCGAATTTCGACCACGGGGCGAACTCTAGTTTTTGTAAATGGCCGCCAACGTCAAATCTGTTTTGACATTTGTGGACTAGACAGATGCAGAATACAAGTGAACAAGGCATGGCGCGATACATATACATGAACCGATATGAACCGATATTCAGAAGGCGGCGTTCCCGGGTCGCCTCATCTCTCATTTTGGCGATTTCCACTGGCCCGATTTAACCGTTTCAGACTTTTTTGTGGGGTTTTTTGAAGTCCCGTGCTTACGTGAACAAGCCCAAAACTCTAGAAGCCCTCAAGGACAACATTCGACACGAGTGCGAGATTCCGTCGCCCGAAGTTCTCGCTGAAGTGATGAAAAATTCCATAAAACGATCAATCAATTGTGACGGCGCCCATTTGGCCGATATCATCTTCTCGACTTGACCAATACAATTCTAAAGGTTCAAATAAACATAATCAAAAAATAGAATCGAAGTTTTTCATTTAGAAAAAAAAAGAGATCCAAACAACATCTTATGGATGACAACTTTTGGCCCACCCTGTAGTTATCGAGGCAGCGTATTTAATTTTTTCAAAACTAACATTGAGTAAAACTTCTCCACTAAATAAAAAAAAAAACACTGCATAATTTTGACACTTTGATTCTAGTCATCGTGAACTTTTAAGGTAGCTTAGAAAGGACAATAAAGTACCTACATTTGTTTTGTCTTTTCCCCATCTGACTTTGATTCAAAACCAATTACAACCAAAGCTGTGCCACCAACGCCAATACCCCTTATTAACACAGCACCTGTATCAGTTTGGCATTCTACATAGAACGAATCTTTCAATTTTTTAGTTTTACAGAAAAACTACAGGACAAAAACTTTGACTTGAGTACCTACTTTCGTGCCAATCATAATTTGAATTCTCTTATCCTTTTCTGAAATTGTAAAAGCTTAAACAAAGTTCACCATTTAAGTTTTCAGCCGACATGACAGAAGAAAAAATCCCCAACTGGAACAGTTTAAAAATAATTATATTTTCTGCCAAGGCTAAATTAACCGAACAAGGTAACCCAGACAAGACAACTCATTCCATTCGTTCACCTGCAATGTCCTTGAAATCTGACAACACGACACGACCGACACCTAAAATTGAATGTTGTCCGTGTTGTAACTTGTACAATGTAGGTATAAACATTTGCATATTGTGCTCCCAAGGATAAAGAGATTATGGTTTCTTCATAACATTTTGAAAAGGGTCTTCTGTCGAATCCTTTAATTACTTCCACCAGATGGTTTCCAAAAATGAAACTGAAAGTAAAGTATTTTTTGAGAACGAAATATTGAGCAGCTATGAAATCTACCTTATCCACAGGTTTATATTATTTTGACTGCGTACTGCGTACCTATCTATACCTTATAGCTTATAAGATTGGTATGAAGGCTGCTGTCAAAAAGTTAGAACATCTACGATGACGTTTATCACTTGAGGTATGTCATTGCCTAAAGACTTTCTGTGTGCCTACTCGTACCTATCTTCTTGTGTAACTCAAATTCAATTTTGTCCCCTCATTTTTCATTGATGTGTATTTTAATTAAATATGAATTAAGGGATCCTTCGTTCTATCATAACGATTTTTTTTTTATTCCTTTAAATAATAATTCCAGTTGGCACTTAAGTTGGCCAAAAAGTAAATGACAGACCTAAAAGACGACCCAACTGTAAGGGATTACTTTCGTGTTTACAAAATTCTAAAACAAATGGAAAAATGAAAAGAGTTCATAAATATGTACTTTTTTTTTTATTAACAAACAAACCTACGCAAAAAAAAAAAGAGTTGAAAACTTTTACTTTTCAAATATCTTTAAAACAATTTATAGTCTTTTTCATCGTTCATTTGCTCAGCGCTCAGGCTTGGGTTGTCAAGTATTTATAATATTTATTACAAACAAGGATGATGGTGATGGCGTACTCTTGATTGGGCAATGAAACTCAGGAATTAATATTTTTCCCCTTGGGCCTTGGGCATCTAGGTAGGTGTCCGCGCGCGCGAAGATTTAAAGATAAGGATTACGAAAGATAATCACTTTAGTATGCCATGAAGAATTATGCAATAGCCTTAACAAGGAAATCATCTTTCATAAAACGGACACTTTGTGTATCCTTGTCTGGTTTTTTTTTTTTTTTTAGCGCCCACAGCTTATCCTTAATCTGGAGAATTGAGTTTTGTAACCAATTATCATTTGATAAACAGCACAGTAGTGGCCTTTTGGTATTTCGGATTCATTAATTTTATAATAATTCAAAAAAGTTTTCCTTAAAGGCATGAATAACAATAAAACATGATTTTCAAATTATATGTATTTTTGGATTATATTTACATAAGATTTACACTGCTTGTGAATTAAATAGACTCACTATATCAATTTGAGGAAAATTATTTTAGAATAGGTTTGTGACTTTTGCATTTTACAGATGTAATTTTAAAAAAACTTCTTAATGAGGAAAATGAACAATCAATCAACACCTCAACAACTTTTAAGCAAGAAATACACGATACAGTGCTTGTGACTGGTTCTGTAAAGCATGTAATTAGATCGAGCGATTTAATCCCATGATTTACTACTTAAACATATTTATTTTTGAGATATTTGATTTATTTATATTGCATGTAATGTAAGGTGTAAATAAGGCCCTGTCCCTAATAAGGCTCACCATACCGAAAACACCTAAACGAACAAATAGCGGAACTTTTGTTTGCTTTGTATATGTAAACTCTCTCCGTAAGATCCCAGATAAAGCAAAAACAGCCAGTTGGGCAATTCATGTCAATTATTGCAGTTGAAAGAAGGGTGACAATCACTAAAATTTAAAAAAAACCGGGTTTTTTGAGAGAAATTCAACGAAGTAAAGTACCTACATTTTTAGTATTTTTATCGTAAAACTAGCTTTTGCTCGCTACTTCGTACGCGTAGATTTTAGAATAAAGTAAGTTTCACAGTATATTTATTTATTTTATATTTGTTGTTGTTTCATTCTAAATTTTCAATTGTTAATTCGGCAAGCAGCTGCTTTAAACTGCGAGTATAAAATTTCATACGAAAACCTCCTTATAACAGTATATTTTTGTTTTTGCACAACCGGTTCAAAATGGGGGGTATGCGTGGTATGAAAGCTACATACCTTACCAGCTCTACAGCCGTAAGATTTTTGGCTTCTGTATAATATTATTTCGAAATATCATAACGGTTTAAATTGCAAAGTTGGAGATTTAAGTTCTGAAGCAATATACCTAATTGGAATGCCCACTTTCAAAACGATGCTACGCGCCGATACTGCTATTTATGGCAGCTCCGCTTCATCAATTTGGAGCGTAAGTATTGCTCTTTCACCGTTCTTTATGGTTACATTCTTTTCGATTTCGGCTGCGATTCTGCTTCGCTGAATGAGACATTGTCTATATGGTGGTAAATAGTGCCATCTATGATGTTTTTGATGTAACTTCTATTCAGAATGACTTCTATTCAAATACTATTTATATGTAGGTAAGTATGGAGCTATTTTTATGATTTCCAGCGCCATTATGTAAGTGAGACGGTAACTTCCTTAAAATCTTTTAATTTTGCGTTAAGTTTATTGAATAACGTTCGATTGCAGCAATATTTAAATATTTAAAAACAACCAGAATTATATATATATTTTCCTGCGATAAAATGTAGCCTATATTTTAAGTTGGAGTACTACCAATAAATCAGCGAAAACCGCATTCAATTCCATGCAGTAGTTTTTGCGTGATGCGCGTACAAACATACAGACAGACAGACAGACAGACAAAAATTCTAAAAACGGTTGTTTTGGCTTCTGTGGGTCTAATAGAAACTCCTCAGGCTCCCGGAAATTACGCCCGAAGAAATTACGCCAGAATTTTTTTTTGGAAAAAACGCCAGAATTTTTTTCTGGCTCAAAAATGCAAAAAAGACCAGAATTTTAGTTGGCAAATAAGCCAGAAATGTTGGAAATTACGCCAGATAGATGTGGAAAAAGAGCCAGAAAAGGAAATGGAAACTACGCCAGAAAATTAATATTTTCTGGCCTAATTTCCAAATAACGATTTGGAAAAAGGCAGGAATTGTTTTTTTTTTAATTTTTAAACAAGACGAAGTGGGTGTTTTGCGGGCGACGCAATCGCGCCCGCCACGCCGCCCGCATCCGCCGCCCACACCCGTCGCACGTCGGCACGCGGTGGCCGCGATTGCGTCGCCTTCCCTCCGCGCGGTGATTTGATATGTCTCTGAAACAGTTTAAACTTTAAATTGAAAAGATGTCAACATTAGATGCATTTATTTGTAACCAATACAAAAAATAAAAAAATATACGAGTAGGTAACACAACAAGAAGAATGCCTACCATAACTGTTAATAGAGTACAGCGATTCACATAAAATACAGTTTTCTGGCTCTTTTTCCAAAATAAGAAAAGGAAAAAACGCCAGAAATTTTTTGGAAAAAAGGCCTGAAATCTGGGAAAGAATTTTAGAAAACTTTGGCTTTTTTTCCTAGGAAAAAAGGCCAGGATTTTGTATGAAGAATTTTCTGGCGTTTTTTCCAAAAAAAATTCTGGCGTAATTTCTTCTGGCGTAATTTCCGGGAGCCACTCCTCATATAAGTTTTGCATCTATATCTTCAATGTACAGACATCGACCCGTTACAATTTTATTATATGTATAGATAAGATCAATTTAGATTAGATTGAGAGACGTGGTGGGCCTTCTTTTTCTTTTCTTTAAATATACTATTCCTTCAACAACAAAGGCTGCGCGAAAACAAAAGCTTAGTATTGTCAATTCAATTGTCATGTCTGCAAAGAAGATCGCATGGACGATATGAGGCAATGTCAAAATTATGAAGCCTGGTACCATGAACTCTATGTTTTGTCAAAATTGGATGGGGTTTGGTTGTTGGTTGCTGGTGGGGTGGAAGGTTGAGGTGGGGGTATTTGTTGTGTGTGTGTGTGGGGGGGGGGGGTGATTGATAAAAATGATGAGTGGTTAGTTGGTGGTTGTAGGAGGGTGCTGGGGGCTTGTGGTTGTTAGAGGAGGGATACAACCTGCCCGTGAACTGTTTTGTCAACTGGTTATCACGTAAAAGAATCATCCTTAAACCGAATTTACAGATATCCAAGTTTATTTAGAAAACAATGAAATAATTGAAAGTACAAAAAGTCTAAGTACATACTTGAAATAAATGATGACAATGGTGCAAACACTGAAAATAATGTTGAAAATAGGACATTGATATGATATTGCGTAAATACAACTACACTATCCATAAATAAAAATGATTGTAGATATTATTTGTTATTTCAATGGAATTGTATTTTATGTTTTGAAATTATCTTAAACAGCCCGTAATATATTTAAATAATAAAAACCATATAAACACGCATATATTTGATGCTCTGAGTGTCAATAGATGTGAAAACCAGATTGATGTTTAAAATTTTAATTCAAACATGACATTACGATGATGGAGAAGTCAAAAAAAGTGGGTCCGAAAGTTCTGTCTATCTGTATGTCTGTACGTATGTCTGTATCGGCACCTTCAGCCTAAACCGCTGGAATAAGCATTCCAGCTTCAAAACTAACCGTATCTGCCATACGACTTTCATTGAAAAAATAAATTTTTCTCAAAAACGCCTCTACGATTGTGAAAGCTTTAGGTTTTGGTTGGAATAGATTTTTCAGAAAATTCTTATAAAGGTATCTACCTACCCATATAGGCCCGTTTTTTTAAACCCGATTTTATCGTAAAGCACTTGACGGATTTCGATGAAAGTTTTAATGTGGAAGCCCTTTCTTTAACTAAATAATACTTATTCCAATTTTTTTGAGTTCTTTAAGAAAATTTTTTTTTTTGCAAAAACGGTTTGTTCATTTTTTTTAGAAACTGGCATAGGTACTCGAAAAAATTTGGAATATGTTTACGAAAAGTTTAAAAGAAACCTTGTCCCAACTTCTGCAGTTTAAAACAGATTTTGTCTTTTATTTATTTGGTCGTAGGGCTTGCAGCCAATTTTTTCATAATTTCCGTTTAAGCTTTTCAGAAATTGTGATTTTGGCCCTCAGCATGCTATGAGTAGTTTCGAGATGGGAGTGGGATTTTCGAAAGAACCGCCAGAGGGTGAAATATTCTTCACTTGGGTTCAAAGCCTTGTTTTCTTAATCTTACGGTGGAACTTTTCACATAAAGTCTCAAAGATAAGCGTTGGATTGGAGCGCTTAAATACGACAATACTCTTAGTGTATCTGATGGGAAGGATATGAGTGTAAGATACAAAAAATTCTGTAGGTCAATTTATTCATAGATTTGTATTTGTATCTACCCTTACACAGGGTTTTTTAGACTTGTATATGTATACTATAATTTAAAAATACTCGGTTCAAGTATGACTTCAACAAGTTCTATACAAGCTTTGCCTTGCCAAAACAAAAGATCTCACGACTTTGTCTAATTGATCAATCAAAATAATAGAGATCTGTCGAAGGTTGTCCTGCAAATCACATAAGGCTTTTAAGGCACTTTGTTTTAAAGCCCTGTCTCAAAAAAATAAAAAAACTTTGGCTCTAAAAAATTTTGTTGAATTTTTGTTGTATGGTGCTTTGATGATTCTTTGGGCGGTATTCGATCTTGAATATTTTTTAATAAAACGCCAAGTGTTGGTTTTGGTAGAAACCCAGGCGTTTTTTTTGCAACAACATCCTTTCGACATAACTCATTGTATACTAACTGCAACAGACAGCAGTCTAATACTGAATTAATTATGTTGTTGGCATTGTGCCAATATTAGCAGTTAAGCCAGAGTTCATTTCCACAAGCCTTAGGGTTGTGGTCTACGTAGTCTGACTGTTGATATAAAGACACCTTTTATTCTGAGTTTTGAAGAACTTTAGAGGTATTCACGATATGGTGCAACTGGTCTTGTATCATTGCAAAAGTGCAAAATCGCGAAATTTTCTTACACGACAACAAAAAATATATTGGCTGTCATTTTGTAACACTTTTGCACTTTATCTAAACCTCAACCCTATTGCAAGAGACAAATTTTAAAGGTACAAAATTTGTACTTGATTTTGACATTTGTGTCAACCTTATTTTTGAAATTTGTGTGAGTTTTGCTACAGATTGAAAGAAGTGCGTTCAAGATCTGCAAAAAAATAAATAAAATCTCACACTTTTACAGGACTTGTTGCGCAAGATCATAAATACCCTTTATATTTATTTATTTTCACTTAGCTAGCGAATTTGCAAATACAAAACTGCCTTTTCCACTTTCCAAATAATTGGTATTTAAGGAAATGGACAAAAAATAGAAGTTCCGGGGGTTTTCGAAAACCTTAATCACTCAATTGGTCTTAATTGTTTCGATAATAAAGCCCATAGCACTCAGAATCTTAATTGTTTAAATTAATATAAATGTGTGAAAAACTCCATCAAAGCAATAAAAAGGTTCACCATAAATCTTGCACCGCATGGCACGTTTGAAATGATTACAAAAGCCTTTTATTGGCTTATAAAATATTCTCTAATATTGCCTGTGATTATTTTGTTTGACCTAAACAAAACATAATTTAATCGAATGTTTGAAACTAATAAACATGTTCATCCAACCCTATACTCCATTAATTCATCTGCCTACACAACATCCTTAAAAGGAAAATCATGTACTGCGCGCCGATATACGCTACCAAAAAGTCAAAAACAATTGAGTGAAGAAAAACCAATAAAATCTAATCACCTTTGGTGTTCTAAACTAATACAAAGGTGTAGGTACACACACACATACACAATAAAATAAAACAATGTCCTGGAGTAGAAATATACTTTTACATAGGTATTTGTATATAAATACAAAAATAATAATAAAACTTCATTGAATTGTGCCCGGTTGAATTGAAAGGTCACTCCGTTCACTCATTCTGAATGAATGAACAATGAACATGCCCTCGAATCGGTTAATTACATCTGCAACCCCATTGAGCCAATGTGACAAAGCTCATTAGCCCTATCGTGCCATTAAAGCTCTATACATATGTATATGTATATAAAGCACAATAACTATACAAATGCAATTATATCAACTGGCATTATTAATTGAATTAAGCCCAAAGCCCCGGACGGACAACATATCAATTGGAAGGGGTCTGACTAAAGTCCCTTCATATACTCAGCGCCACCTCTCTGTACACTATATAACACTCTAATGGCCAATTCTTATCCTTTTTTGTTGGGCCAAGGTCCACCCTGGAGTTTTGTCCATGCGTCTGTCGCACAGCTTCATTTATTGTGTGCTCTGGGTCTGGTTATGGTGGCACGGTGGGTGGTTGTAAAGCGATGGCGGCGGGCGTGCGGGGGATAAGGATTAAAATTATTTTCTAGCATTTCGTGGCCCGTTCCAGCAAATACATCGCTTAAGAAACTTTTACAACTATACACTTGCTTAATAATTTCGAAATTGAGGACTTGTGCGAATAGAAGTAAAAGAGAAGCAGCTCGGGAGAAGGATTCGGTCTCTAAATCGGATCGAGCATTGTAATCCAAATAGTCATATAGAGGTCACATGAGAGGAGTATGACGCAAAACTAACTATAAAGGACGACAACAACACAAAAAGGAATTAAACTTGGACTGACCAGAGGACGCATCGAGTCACATGGAACTATAAGGTATATTTAGGTAGGTATAGGTAGGTATGTTGGAATCTCAGAACTTATAAACTTGGTAATAAACATAAACTGTTTGCACTAAAATAACTCCGGGTGGTTTTCATTGCTGTGAAAAAGTTTGATTTTAATTCTTCACCATTCAAAAGTGTTTTTTTTTGTGTGTCCCCTATTTTAATTCTTATGGGGATTGACACAATCACAGGGGAAAAGGCGATTAAAAAGTAGATGGCGCTGCTGTTCGGATCATGATGGAGCACCAAGTAGTGGAAACAAAAATGAGAGTAGCAATTATTTTAGAAATAACAACTCTGACCTATATTTTTTTGTTTGTTTTATTTCGAACTAGGAACTCATTCCGTGTTGCAACGATGATGGAGTATTATATTTACAAAAGGGATTAAATTCAAAGGGTGTTTTGAAGTTTAAGTTGTTTCTGTTCTGAGAATAAAATTTTTGATTGGAGGGACAGATTCATATAGTCAACTCCGTTGGTTTAAAAAAGAGAGCCTACTATGAGCTATGGGTTGCAGAAAAAAAGTTAAAATTGATTTTTAAATCTTTCTTCTAATCGAACCAAACTTTGTTGGGTGCTTTTTAATATCCAGCTGGGATTTTTCCAATTTTACCAAAGTCCGTTATCAAAGAGAAAACACAAAACTTTGATTAAAATTCTTTTTTAAAAATAATACAATTGTTATTTTAGTGATATCCTTATTTATAAATGTGTATGTATTTCATTTCACAAAATTATATATAATACTCCAGCCGCCTGGTTGCACTGGTGGGATCTGCTGTCATCTTAGCCAGTCTCTTGCTGTTGCATTTGCGGGACTACGGGTTCTGTTATTGTCTCTGGTGTTTACTCCCTGGGAACAGTGATTAGTTATTATGTTAGACGAATCTTAATATACCAAACGCACACCATCAAGGTTGCAAACAGCAGGCTATCGATCGATTAATAATAAGCAAATAATGGGATCACGACGTTACCCAGAGTGACACAATCTAGAAAGGAAAAAATCTATAAAAAAATATAGAAAGATAAAATCTAGAAGTAGAAAAAATCCAGAATGTGGAAAAATCTAGAAAGATGCAAATATAGAATATTCTAGAAAAAAAATTATTCTAGATTTTTTTTTTATTTAGAGGAATTCTAAATCTAGAAATAATATTAATTTGTGAGAAAATGGTTACAATTCGCGCGCGCGATTAGAATTAATATTAATTCTAGATTTTGTCAATTCTAGATTTCTTTTTCTCGATTTTGGGTTTTCGATATTAAGTATTCTAGATTTTTTTTCTAGATTTTCTCTTTTTAGATTTTTTTGCTATAGAAATTTTTGTTTTCTAGAAATCGTGGTAAAAACGCAAATTATAAACTTTAAGTCCACTTAGACCCTTTAACACTAATGTCCGTGAAGTTAACATAACAAATGTCAGCATCTCAACTTTTTTTTAGAGTTCTTGTCGCATGCACATAAGTTCTATAGTTCCTGATAGTTTTCCAAAATAGTACTGCATGATTTCACTGAAAAAAATTGATTTAAAAAAGTGAGATGCCAACTTCACGCCAGCATATCATTTCTCGAAAAATCATATATAAATATTTTTTTCGGGTGTAAGAAACCCTGTCTAGGAGTTCCTTATACCTAAAAAAAAAATAGTTTTGTGAAATTCAGACAGAAAAAAAATAAAAACAAAAAATTAAATTTCCATAAAAAAAAAAATTACATGTATGCCCAAAGAGCTAGGTAACCCAAATTGTGATGGTAAATTTCATTTTTTTGATTTAAACGACTTGCCTGAATATGTTTCCAATAAATTCCTGGATTTTTTTACTTCTAACACTATTCTAACTGAAGTTACGAATTTTTTTCTAATTTTTAAGGTGCTTTTTCACGACTTTTTGGTAAATGACCTTGGGATGCTGGCTTTTTTCAGGAGTTCCAACTCATTTATCGATTTCAGCATATAGATATAATGTGTTTACAAAATAATCCGTGAAGTTCCCGTTTCTAACGCTTTTCTAACAAAAAATATATCCTGAAATATTCCATGATGGATTGATAAAATAAAATTTAAATTAAAAAATAAAAAAGTAGTTCCTTTGGCCTTGTGTGCGTTTCGCCCAAGCATGAACGGTGGGCTCATCAGTTAGATGCCGTTCATACTCTTCTAAGACGCACATGTTCGATAACGAACGGCATCTAACTGATGAGCCCACCGTTCATGCTTGGGCGAAACGCACACAAGGCCAAAGGAACTACTTTTTTATTTTTTAATTTTAAATTAGTTAATGCTCGAATTGAAATTAAATACAACAACTTTTGTTGTTGTGTTTTTTCAATTTTTTTCAATTTGTTTTTTCATTTTGAAAATTTTAATCTTCAAAATTTAAATGACATACCACATATAATGTACTCAAATTTAATGTGCATAGGCGTGAACTTGAGTTCAGTTAACTTTCACCTGACTCCCAACTGTGCAACGCAATCAAAGTTGAAGTTAGTTCAGGAGATGACTCGAGTTCAGTTGGTTTAACCCCTAATTTTTACAGCTGGCCCTAAAAGATACAAATATCCCAGCGCAAATAACAGATGTCTACGTTTATGCAAGTGCTCTGTTTCAGGCCGAATGCTTAAGAAAGTGGTGGCTTATAGGTGTAGCTATTTTTTTTTTTACAATTTGAAGTAAATTGAACTAGCATTGATGTAATATTAACTGAAATTTTCTTAAAGAGCTTGATGATAACACTTTATTAGCCCAGCATATTAAACGCATATACTTTTCGTAGTTGTTCGTGTTATAAAATCGATAATTAATATTTTTTCCTTATATTTGGATTATCTGGACGACCGGCACCCCAGACCAATTTTTAATATGGATGAAATTTACAACGATAGTACATGTGTTTTAACCTAATGGGAAACAAATATGGGCTTATTAATTGCCCCAAGGACACAAAACCCAACGTTATCATTTACCCATTAAATTGATATTAGAAAAACTTTGTCCGCATGTAGGTAGATGTGACATTGGAAATGAGGAAAATATATCAAATAAACTATTTAAATTTAAGGGAAAAATTTGACAAAAAGTTAGTTAAAATATAGAACACCCTTTACACAACATGAAATTCGGTAGAAATGCAAAAGATATACATTATTTTAATACTCGATGTTGTGCACTCGTAATACTTGGAATGAAAATAAAATTCATATGAAAGATGCAAAAATAACGTACGGAAACTATCTTCCATTTAAAAGTTTTAAAAGTTTTAAACGGATAAATGAGAAATTTATAGTTATGGCGCTTCTAGGAACATTAAGACTCATTTATGGAGTTAATATTATTGTCAAAGCTCAAAGGATTTGAGTTAAAATGCTGATGGATTTATAAGAAACTTAAAATTATTATAAATATCAAAAGTGAATTTTATTCGGAGTTGACTAAATACTCGAGGGATTTTGTGATTGTGAGTGTTCAGGTAGATTTGTTGTGCTTTTTAGTTCTTAACTGTGAAGTTTTTTTTTATATAGTGCTTGACAAGTTTTACATTAAAAAAAAAGTTATAGCACATTAAAAAAAAAAAAAAAAAAATCAAGACTAGGTCTAAAAAAAATTGCTCTGAATATTATAAATATCCATTGAAAATATTTCTTGTCAGATTATTTGGAAGTTTCATATCTAAAGTATATTTTGTACGAGCCAACGTAAACTTATGGTTATTTTTACTTGTTTTATAGTGAAGGTATTGGCTTTGTGCGGAAAGAAAAGTTGAGATTCTAAATAAACGCATTGCGATGCGATGATATGATAGTAGAGAAGACCAAAAAATTATTTTCTCCTCACCGTCAATCGGTCTGTTGTCCGTGCAGATATGCGTCTGTGCACTCTTTATCACGTTAGCCTACAACAGCCTAAGTAGTTTGATGAGAAAAAACTTTTTTTTCCGTTATTTATGGAATATTCTAAAAAACCTTATACCATTTTGGAAGGAGAATTGAACGCGCCAACTTTTAAGGTAACTTGCCAAAATTTAGTAGTACATTTTTTTACACTACAGCCCATTGAATTAGGGTCCTGTACAAATTTTGATTATTTAGTTGGGCAAAAATGTGACATTTTCTTCAAAACTGATGCAGGTGTGTTTAAATTTTTTAATGCAATTGTTAGCGGGGTTATTCGAGGCTCCATAACAGAAAACAAATTGAGAAAAATTAAGATTTGTAATCACGGCACTTGAAAGACCGTCAGAGGGTGAGCATTTTTTCGATTTTTTTTTCGAATGCCTCTAACTCACAAAATAAATGGCAAAGATTTTTTTTATTATTTTTCCGATAACTGTCACCACCTACCCTATCACCCGTTTTCGTTTTGACGTTGACTTTTGGGACACCCTGTATATGGTTTATAAGAAAGCATTTGAATAAAATGTAAGATATTTAAAAAACGAATTTTATTCAAAGTTTTCTTTCTATACCCTAATTTTAGCATTTCTCAATTTATACGCCTATTGGCTAAACTGAATTTTTTTAGAGGCAACAGCCCATTTGAAATCTGCTCAGCGAAGCGGGCATGGGTTTGCTAGGGTCATTCACAAGCGTTGTGCCAAAAAGCTGGAGCGTGTAGGTTGATTTGAGACAAGAAAAAAATCGTATGGGAGGGGGTCTATTCCCCCCCCCCCCCCGTTTAGCCGGGGGGGGCAATTTTATGAAAAATTGACTTATTTTGTAAAAAAAAAATAAGCCATTGATTGGCTTCGTTTACAACATCGTGTTTTACCTTTTTAGAAAGCCAAAAACTTCTTCTTTCATTTTGTTTTTAAATTAAATTGTTTTAACGAATAGTTTAAAAAATATAAATTTTCAAACTCAAAATTTTGAAAATAAATTTGAAAAAATAATTTTAAAACTAATTTTTTTCAAAATTTTACGTAATTAAGTATAATTTTTGTTCTCAGAATTTAATGCTCCCATTAATTTTTAATCCAACACTGAAAACCGTATGGCTCTACGATTTTTTGCTGCCAAGGTATTCAAAAATAGCCGAACCTACTTCTTCTTTTAGTAATTTTTGTAGGTTCTTTAAAGGGGAGGTGAAAATAATTTTTGTTTTCGGTTGAAGGTAAGTGGGCACCCCACTTGAAATTTGTACTTGCGATCATAGGTACTATAAGGCAAGTTATGGATTCGTGCAGAAAAAAAAATTTGAGATAACAATCACACATGACATTACGATGATGGAGAAGTCGAAAAAAGTGGGTCTGGAAATTCCGTCCGTCTGTCTGTCTGTCTGTCTGTCTGTCTGTCTGTCTGTCTGTCTGTCTGTCTGTCTGTCTGTCTGTCTGTCTGTCTGTCTGTCTGTCTGTCTGTCTGTTCGCGCCTCTGGAGGCTGAACGGGTGGGCCGATTTGCTTCAAATTTGGTATTTAGGATTTATTTGGCCGTACCTCGGAACAATTTTTTTTATTTTTGCTCTAGGTCCAAAAATAACGGCACCTGCCATACAATCTTGAAGACAAAAATTGATTTTCTCAGAAACGGCTCTAACGATTTTAATAAATCTTTCAGAATGCTATTTTTGCAAGACAGTCTATCTTTTGGTTAGAAAATTTTTTTTCAAAATGTGTCTAATAATGGTACCTCTCATAGAACCAGTATTTTCAAATCAAATTTTCTCGTAAACTATACATTCGATTTCAATAAAATTTTGGTCACAGGAAGTCAATCATAATTTTATTAATATGGCATTTCAAAATTTTCAAAAACTTTTTTTTTGATTTTTTATAATTTTTTCAAAAAAAATTTTGGTTTTCGAAATATGTTGGAAACCATATATTTGCATACTCAAATAAATTTCAAAATATTTTTTGAAAAAGTTTTTCAAAAATAACCTTTTTAACAAAAACTGGTCCAACGATTTTCAATATTTTTTTTTCCTAGATTAACGTATAGCTTTGAAATTTTATTGCATACTTAGTTTTTCCGAGAAAACTCTTAAAATAATTTAAAAAATAAAAGAATTTTCGAAATTATTTAATTTGTTTTAATATCCATATATGCAGCCACTACGCAATTGCTTATCATAAGAGCAAGTTCGTGCGACCCAGTCGTGCATTTTATTTTTATCGCAATTGATGCAGTTCGTTTGCCTTTGCCCATAGTAAGCCCACTTTCGCCCACTAAACATTTTCGTTTCCCTTTAGAAAATATTGACAAAACACAATTTTGAATTTTATGAAGTTGCCACCCCACTTTTGAAATTTTCCCACTTTTGAAATTTTGAGTTAAAAACGTGGGCTAACGATGTGCAAACGAACTGCATCAATTTCGATACAAAATTTCACAAGTGGGGTGCCAACTTTACACAGCCTTGTAAGTGATACGTATAGGTATCTCTGATACTACAGTTTTGTTATTCGGAAATTTCAATGAAAATGAATCCAGAGACGTGGATTAAAATGTGTGTTAAAAAAATGATCCTTAATAAAATAAACATAAGGTGAAATTAATTTTATTCAAAATGTGATACAAAATATTTAAAATTTTTTTGATTTCCCCTTTCTATTCATTAACTATCAGTATCAGTATGGACACTTCTGAAAGTCATACTCCTCCAAAAAGCTGGAAAGGCATTTGCTTATGGATATATGTATTTCGATAGATATATTCTATTTGGCAAAAATGTTAAGACTTGACTTTACTTTTTAGTTTATGGGGTAGACGAACTTTTCCAAAACACTATTTTAATTTGTACAAAACTATAGAATTTAAATTGATTTGATTTAATATATTGAGTTTTGTAAACGTTCCCTTATTCAGTGTTTGTCCAAAAATTGATTTATTTGATAACGATGATTTCAGCTGAGTTACAAAACATGGAAAAATACCTCGTATATTTAATAAAACTTTTGAAAAAATTATGCGTATTCAAGAAGCTAGCTCGTAATTAACGTTAAATAAAACGGAGAGATAGATTTTGTAACTTTCAGTCTTTCAAATTTTGGAAATCCCTTGAAAATTTAATTCCAAAATACATAAACAATGCTGAAAAGCAATTTAGATTAAAAAAAAAAATTGCATTATTCATTGCTAAAACTATTTCCTTCTGATTGAAGTGTTGTAGTTCTAAAGGTTTCAGAATTTGGATTTTCTGTATTTCGGCTTGTATAACGGCTCTTTTCGAAGCATGGGTATATACCATACATACATTAATAAATCATATTTTAGATCCGGGAAAGCGAAAAATTCTATATCTAATGCCAAAACAGCTGGCCTGTATTGCACAGTATGGGCGTACACAGAAAAGAAATTCTTTCTTAGTGCTACCTTGAGTTATAAACAATTTGAGTTTTCAATGTGCCAGAAGATCATTTTGAGGGAACCACTTTCGGAACAGTAGGTACCAACTCAAACGAGATTCTTAGTTTTGCTTCTTTTCTAATATCTAAACTTTGTTCTTGCATTAAGCCTCAGCGAAGTAAGGATGCTCATAAAAAATCAACACAATATAAACTTCGTTCTTTTTACCTTTGATTCTATATATCCCAACTGAGCCAATGCATTAACCATCTGAACAGTATCCATATATTATAAGTCAGCTTATTAATAATTATGAACCGCAATAAAAAATTAAAAAAAAAAAAAAAAAAAAAAAAAAAAAAAATAAGACAGCCGGTGGGACTCGAACCCGACTACACCTTCTAGCTATGGCTTTTGTATGAAAAAATGTATGCTTTAGTTTGGCAATGGAATAAATAATTTTACTTAAAATCTAATATAAATAAATAAATACAAATAGTAATTTTTGGAGGTTGGTGCCTTTCGTACGGCGACGAAAAAAAATCTGCGAATTATTTCATAAATTTTGAAATGTCAAATTCAGATATATTTTTTCAAGCAAAAAAGTCAAGGCTGAGAAATGGGGCCAAGTTCGAGTCCCAGCCCCTATATTTTTTTAATTTATTTTTTATTATTACTTTTCATTATATCAAGGGGCTTTCCTCAGATAAGGATATTGTTCAGATACTATGATGGTTGGCCCAGTCAGAATGTATAAAATTAAAAGATATAAAGCACTTCTTTTATATTTCCATGACTTTTATTAATAACGTCCTTACCTCGATGAGAGTTAATGCAAGAAGAAAGATTAGTTTTAAGAACAGAAGCAAAACTTCGAATCGTGAGTTTTTAAAGGACTGGAAAATGGACACAGCAGCCCCGCGTCGAGTTCGGAACCTATTTCAAATTTAGAGTGTCCATGTCCACAAAATAGAGAAAATACAATATAAATGTGTATCAAGGGTTTCAGGTACCGTAAAATTTTGACTGATCTTTCGAAACTATATGTTTTAAAGCTATTTCCTGGTACTTTTTACAGGCCTAACAATGTATAGGTATAAATATAACTTAGGGTACGGCTATGGCTTCAGTTTGAGGTTTTGTGAACAACGGAAGCTATTTGAGATTTTCTTACGTAGTATCTAAAGTTGACAACAAATGGTTAAGATAAGCGGCTGCACAACACAGAAGATGAAGTAGAAATGATGATATTACAAGATGCAATGGCGAATAAGACCTCCGGATAACCAATATAACTTTGAAACCTTTCCCCAAAGGGAATCAATCACTTCTGTGCTAGGACGAAGTTCGGCTCTACTTAATTAAGTTAAGATATCCCTAAATAAGCCAGGCTGTCGAAAGCCCTTATTTAAAGAGCTATATAGGAAGTGCTTCCGAGAGAATGGATTCAGCTTTCTTACCTTTCCTTTCCTGGAGTTCAACTCATTCCTCTTGCCAGGACCAACCTAGTTGGCATGGTCGTGAGTGTTGTAAAAAGGGTTAGGTTAATTAACATTGGATGGTTACAAGTCTTTAAAAGGCTTTTTAAAATTATTAAGAAACGAACTATGCAACTATGCACTTTTAACTTGATATTAGGTATTAATATCAGGGACAATCGGTACCAGAATAACTGATAAGCACCCACAACAACACAAAATGGTTTCCAAATTAATTTAATGCATATTATATATTTTCTCTTTAAAATCAACATCAGACACATTAATAAAAGTCTAAATAATCCTTTGACTACAAAATAAATCTATGGATAAAATCTCTGTAATTTAAAGCTAATTTGCAATAATAATTGAAATGACTGATAACATCCACATCGTTGAGTAAAACCACAACTTGATCCTCCGACAAAAAGTCTCTTCTAAAAACGTCTCTTCTTGATTCTCTCAGGGTGGGACATCTTCCGACGAAATGTATTATATCCTCTCGTTCATTTAGATTGCAAATATCACAAATAATCGGTAGATCATTTCTATGAGGAATAAAATTTAAGTTTAGAAGCTCCCGCGTAGCTTAACCATTATTGAAATTCGTTCGATGCTGTTTTCATCCCTGAAGTAGTTTTTATCCCCCAAGTTATAGTTAAGTGACCCAGCTGCTTCAGCTTCAAACTCCTCTCTGAAACGTTCATCCACCTTTTGAATTATCTCATAGAATTGGCTCTTACAACTTCCGGTTGCACCGTTATTGATGTTAAACACCACACCGCATCCTTCCGCCAGTTCTCTCCACTCCTCGTACCAGCTGCTCTTATCTTGTAAGGCTTTAAGAGCTACAATTTTCGGTAGCCGTTTTTCTTGCATGTGAAGGACTTTATCCAAGTAGTCTGCTTGAAGCTTTAGAGTCTTGACGAATAAGGGAGACAGCGCCGTTTCCAACATGATCACATAGTTTGGAGTGTTCTGTGCCAGGCAAAATGTCCTCTTTACATAGAACGTTAATTTTGTACTACTATTAAATGGAGCTAAATTCAAATTTTATGTGAATTATGGGACAACTTTTAGTAATTTTTGTAGGTTCTTTAAAGGGGAGGTGAAAATAATTTTTTTTTTTCGGTTGTAGGTAAGTAGGCACCCCACTTGAAATTTTTTTTTATCGCAATTGATGCAGTTCGTTTGCCCATAGTAAGCCCACTTTCGCCCACAAAAAATTTTGGTTTCCCTTTAGAAAAAATTGACAAAATACAATTTTGAATTTCATGAAGTTGTTTTGAAATTTTGAGTTAAAAACTTGGGCTAACGATGTGCAAACGAACTGCATCAATTTCGATACAAAATTTCACAAGTGAGGTACCAACCTTACACAGTCTTGTTCTTGTAAGTGGTACGTAGGTATCTCTGATACTACAGTAACAGTTTTGTTATTCGGAAATTTCAATGAAAATGAATCCAGAGACGTGGATTAAAATGTGTGTTAAAAAAAATGATCCTTAATAAAATAAACATAAGGTGAAATTAATTTTAAGAGTCTTATGAAAAACTTTTTGTTGACATCAAGGATTCAATAGATATTCTTCAAAATTTGACTGCAGTTTTTTTTTTTTTTTTTGATGATTTCTTATTTGAAAATAGCCCGTTACGTTTTAATTCCACATATACTTTTTATGATTCTTCCAAATTTTCTGGAAAACTTCTTAGGTAAAACATCGATCACATCAAAACATTGTAGTATTCTTTTTTCCATAACCTGATAGTTAAAACATTGAAAAATTCAACGAAATTTCATCAATAATTTTTGAAGTTCCCTGTACACAACTTTAAAGCTTTATTATCGCAAAAATCGTTACCTACAAATATGCCATTGCATCCTTAGATCCAGTAAGTGCAATCCAGTCGTGCGTTTGATTTTATTAACGTTTGTAAAAACATTGTAGAATACAAAAGGCCGATTCAAAAATGAAAAAGAAGAGTACCTATGTTATTCAAAATGTGATACAAAATATTTAAAATTTTTTGATTTCCCCTTTCTATTCATTAACTATCAGTATCAGTATGGACACTTCTGAAAGTCATACTCCTCCAAAAAGCTGGAAAGGCATTGGCTTATGGATATATGTATTTCGATAGATATATTCTATTTGGCAAAAATGTTAAGACTTGACTTTACTTTTTAATTTATGGGGTAGACGAACTTTTCCAAAACACTATTTTAATTTGTACAAAACTATAGAATTTAAATTGATTTGATTTAATATATTGAGTTTTGTAAACGTTCCCTTATTCAGTGTTTGTCCAAAAATTGATTTATTTGATAACGATGATTTCAGCTGAGTTACAAAACATGGAAAAATACCTCGTATATTTAATAAAACTTTTGAAAAAATTATGCGTATTCAAGTAGCTAGCTCGTAATTAACGTTAAATAAAACCGAGAGATAGATTTTGTAACTTTCAGTCTTTCAAATTTTGGAAATCCCTTGAAAATTTAATTCCAAAATACATAAACAATGCTGAAAAGCAATTTAGATTAAAAAAAAAAATTGCATTATTCATTGCTAAAACTATTTCCTTCTGATTGAAGTGTTGTAGTTCTCAAGGTTTCAGAATTTGGATTTTCTGTATTTCGGCTTGTATAACGGCTCTTTTCGAAGCATGGGTATATACCATACATATATTAATAAATCATATTTTAGATCCGGGAAAGCGAAAAATTCTATACTGCTAAAACAAAAACTACAACAATCTATTTTAGCGCGCATCTATGCATGTCTCAAAAACCTATTGCGAATAAATTTTGACAACTCTTTAAAAAATTTCAAGAACTCTACTTTTCAACACTCACTTAAACATACCAATAAGAAAGTAATCGCACCGCAAAAAGCAGCTTAAGAATTCTTATTTTCAAGTAAGTAGTAAATAATAATCTAATTTGCTTTAAAGTAGCTCCCAGCTGTCACTTGCTCTTGAAAATTCTTGAGTTTTAAGAAGATAACAGTTCATATAAAAATCTCTTATAAAATCAACACGTCATAATATGAGCAACTTCAAGAGAATATTTTTTATTTTTTCTTAATCCTTGTTTCGAAATATTGTTCGCCTTTACTGGAATATCGAAAGGGAGAGGACAGGCGCATTAATATGTTCCACAATCCACACTAAAAAGAAAGATAATATGTATGAAAAAAAAAATGCTTTGAGCTCATTTTTTTACATTCGCCTACATCTTTAAGATAAATTTGATTTCGTTAACCATCAAATTAATTATTCAAAAGATTATGGCACCTAAAACATTCTTCAATGTTTTTTTGCTTTATTTTTTTATGATGATTTTAATATTATTGGAGAAGAAGGATGTGACTAAGAGAACAATCTACATAAATCTTTAATTTAAGGAAAAGAAAATTATACATATGAACAATGAACATACATAATATAAAGGAAGCACAACTATCTCTTTCTCTACGCAGGCAATAGAGTTTTTATACATATATTTATATGTATATCAGTTGGAGAATCGTGTGCAACAGGGTATATCTAGGAATATAAATGTTAGCAATCATTTTATAAAAGAAGGAATTTATTTGTTTTTTTTTTTTTTACTAGGAAGACTTAGAAAAAGTTTTTTTTGTATCGGTTCATTGTTGTATAGTATATACAATATGTAAGTGTGTGTGACTATGTTTTTCTGCCATGGAATCAATAACAAGGTGAGAGGAGTCCTTTGTGTAAGACGAATTGCGTTTTTAATCGACCGGTCCTTAGCTGCATGTCTATTGACCTCTTCAAAATCCTTTCCAATGTTGAAGATTGATCTTGAAATGTATCGACTTAATAGAACAATAGTTTCCAATTCCTTACGAATTAAGAAAAGAACTACACATAATAGAGCTGATAGTTGTTTGTTGAGCTTATATAAGTGGGGAAGTGTGTTGAAATTTATGGAGTTGGAGTTCTTTACAAAACTTTTTACAATCTTTAATCAATTGAATTGCTTAAAATTGCTTTTATTTCTGCCTGGATGCCAATATCGTTTGCATCGATGAATTTCCATCTTTGAATTCGTATCTGGCTGACCTTTTAATGTCTTTAAAAGCTGAAAAAACATGGTTGTCTGTAAAGTCGGTTTACGGACGATAATTTTACGTGATAACGAGTTCACAAAACAGTTCATGTGTAGGTGTAGGTATCTCTCCAACTAACAACCACCCAACTCACCTACAGCCACCCACCATTTTTGAATTTTGTCCACCCCTTAACCCAAACACCAACATACCACCCCCACATAAAACCACCAACTAAGAGCCCGCCGTTTTTAAAAATTGTTTCCTCCTCCCCCACACAATAAATCCACCGCTTCCTAACCACTACCATCCAACCATATTTGACAATTTTTTCCTCACCCCCTCTCAACACCAAATCCCCCAAATCCAAACACCTACCCCACCTGCCACCACCTTCCCCTCACCCACCATTTTTAACAACTTTTTCATCGCACCCCATCAAATCAACCATTCCCACCTTCAAGACTTCAAGACCCACCATATTTGACAATTCACCCCTCTCCTAGAATCATACCAAATCCCCCCAACACCAAACACTCATCCCACCTACAGCCACCAAGGAACAACCCATTAGTTTTGACAATTTTTTCTCACCACCCAAACCAGCTACAACCCCCCCCCCCCCACCATTTTTGACAATTTTTCCTCTTCTCGACACTACCCTCCGCCTGCCCCACACACACTCCAACCACAACCAACCAACACCCTCCCCTCCCACTATATCGACTTTCTAGGCTATCAAAGCAGCTATGTAAAGTGACTGTGACTGTGACTGTGACATTTTTTCGTGCGTGCTGCCCATATATTCCGAACCGATTTAGTAGACGTTATCATGTCAAAAAAAAAAAGAATTACGAATTAGCAAAGAATTTTGATACGGTAAAGGATGTACTCGTACTTGTAGTTAGTGTTACCGTGGCTAGATCTTGACATCTTGCTTCGATCAAGAACTTTGATTTTTTCTTTGTTAATGCGGCGGGATTCGATTGGGTACCGAAAAGCCAAACATATGACACCAGTTTAAGCACAGAGGTTTGATACCAAAACGAATGTTTCAAAATTACAAACAAATTATTGGCGCAACGGGTGGGGCGTGGTAAATTATGTGACTCTAAGACATTTACATGTACGTTTATACCTTTAGGGCCTAGCAGTCCTAAAATTTCAAGGCAAACTAGAATAGCCCACTAAGATGCACTTTTATAATTTACGCGTAGCATTTATCAATTCATGGTGGTGCTCAATCTCCAGGATGTGTCCATAGTTGAAAAGAATAAAAATCGCACTGCGAAAAGATGAAAGTTTGACAGTGGTGCAGTGCATCTAGTGCTTGGTTGCTAACCTTAAGTTGTGACTTTGAGCTCCAGCCTAGGCGGAGTTTTTCTATATTCCCCCATTTTCAATTATATGAGACCCGTGAGATTTTCGTGAGGTATCATCTGAATCTTAATTAACTATACCATGACAAAATTCTTCCTTCTTCCTTTCATTTTCTTCTTGAATGTTTCACTGCGATAATTTATGATTAATCATAAACTGAGTGCGTGTGCATTATAAGAAAAAATTTTTTTCGACATTACGGCAAATCTCTTTCAAAATTGCATTCCGATCTACAGCAGTTGACATAATCAAGCGGACATTTGCGCCATGAAACCATTTTGTTTTAGTGGTTGGTAACTTTTGTCTTCTCGAAGTCCAAGTGTGGTTTATTTCTATTTTAAATCAGCATCCATTCTTCTCATCAACTGGACAATAAGAGTAGCAGTGATGGCGATAAACTTTCTAAGGCAATTTATTTTTAAATTCAAAACGTGCATTCAAGAAAACTTTCCTTATAGCCTCTTGGGTGGCGGATCGATGGCTTTAATTTATCAGACGGTCTCGACTGGGTCGACTTTTACAAAAATATAAAATCTTTCGGATTGTAATGAACACTGCCTTTGAAGCCATGGAATATGTCACATTTTTTGCTAACAATGGAATTGAAATCAAAGATCCATGTAATGGCCAGTTTCATGTGACTTTACTCACCAACCTATAATATTTGGAGACCTCCGATCCATTCGATTTGGACGATGATGAACAAAACCTCCGCCGTCCACCCGACCAAGAAGAAATTCGGGTAGCAATATCAAAACTAAAGTCCAAAAAGGCTGCTGGAGCGGATGGCCTTACGGCTGAACTCTTCAAAGCAGCGGCAGATGACTTGGTGAGGAGCATACACCAACTCATCTGTACAATTATAGTCGGATGAAAGTATGCCTGACGAATGGAACCTCAGCATTGTGTGCCCTTTCCACAAGAAAGGAGATACTCTAATCTGCGGCAACTACAGAGGTATAAGTCTCCTAAATGTCGCCTATAAAATCTGGTTGGCCATTCTGTGTGAACGTTTGAACCCTTTCGCATGTGAACTGCTTGGTTAGGATCCAGTGTGGTTTCAGGCCCGGTAAGTCAACCGTCGACCAAATTTTCACACTTCGACAGATTTTAGAAAAGACCCAAGAAATCCAGATCGATACTCACCACCTCTTTATCGATTTTAAAGTCGCCTATGACAGTGTGAACAAGAACGAGCTATACAGAGCCATGTCGACACAGTTCTGGAAGACCCCATCTAAGGTGGCGCGATAAAGTGGAGAACGACCTCAACCAACTTGGTGTGCGCAACTGGTGGCCACTGGCTAGGGACCGGCCTACCTGGCGAGCGTTGTTGGTTGAGGCCGTGGTCTACAATGGACTGTCTGCGCCACCTTAAGAAAGTAAGACCTCCGAGTGAATAAGTGTTGATGGGTGATTCTACTAGATGGTGAAGAGTCTTCGAAATATTTATTACACGATAGACTAGACGATCTGTTGTCTGATCACTAAAGTTTTATAAAAAGTGCATTTTAATGCATGATATAAGCTGTCATCTTTTTTTTAGGGATGTCTACCCTGACCGCATGTTCTCCTACCTCATGCTGATGTAATTACTATTTTTATACCATCTGTTTGATACAAAATGTTATGGACATTTTTTTTCTCATATTTCAAATTTGGGTGGAAGGATACAAGTGTCATACGTGATTTAACAACAGAAGACAGCATTGAGTTTTTGAATCATTGAATTCCACATGGTTGGTAATCCCACCAATCCTTAATGACATCGGAATTTAAAGAGCATAAACTTACGCTGCCGTTGAAGAACCCCATCCAAAGATGTTTATCTGGAAATAAATTTGAAGAGTTGATATAGTAATTGTCATAAAATGGGAAAGCGAGTTGAATACAAAACGGAGCCATGAGGCACACCAGCATTTATTATGTGACTTTCAAACTGCACACTGCCCAAACCAATGCGATTGGAATAGCCAAAAAACATTCTAAAAATGGGTTCCTTTGCTCCCTATTAAACATATATCACATTCCCAGTAGACCTAGTGCTAAAATAGATATCTACTGGGCAGGATCCAAGAGCTTCTGTGATGTAACACAAGCAGTTCTTTAAACATTTCTGAGATTGTCAGTTCTGTACTAAGTAGTATTTTTATGTATTTTCAGTACTATTGCAAAGTCTTCCTCAATCTATTAGTTCAAAAACAACGTTTTTAAATCGAACAAATGAAATATACTAGAACCATATGGAGGAGTGAAATTATCGGTTTAAATAGAATGAGCTCCGCTAAAAAGCAAAAGTTTCTCCACGATGTTTGATGGTTTTTCATTTAGTATTTATGATTGATTAGCACAGACACAGTTTTATTCTATTTCCAATACTTTAAGGTGATTCGAAAGATGTTTCATGAAAGTTTTAAGAGTTGTAAATTTTAAAAATTGCCACTAAATTAAAATTAAAAAATAAATTGAAACATTATTAATATAAAAAAAAAATACTCTGGCGTATACGTAACTTTTATTGTCCATTCAAGACTAATTTATAATGTTTTATTGTCAAATATTTCTTCGGTAAGCAATATTTCCCATGAATCAGAATGCCAGTATCTTTTATTTGCTTAACCGATACCAAAAGCAATTAACTTTCAGAAAAGTGTTCAATCAACAAATTTTATCCTTTCATGTTTGTTCCTACAAGGGATATTCAATGTTATTGTATCGAAGAACAAACCATATAGATAAATATAGGATTCAAGGACTCGCGCATCGTATATATTGGTCATCTCTTTGTCAGCTACACTAACTTGAGCAATAAATTATTTTTTGAAGAAGCTACTTTCTTTCATGGCAATCTCGAGTTTAGCTACTTTTGTTTGTTCTTTAGTTTCTGCTCACTTTTGTCTTAAGTTTGTTCTTTTGCTTTTAGCACTTTCAAGTTGGTGCTTGGTAGGGGGACTTTTACAGCACAAGAAAAAAAGAATACTGTTTTCGTGTACATAGAACACTCTTGAGACTCGACGATGAACTATAGAAGATTTTCCAAGTAAAGTAACGTTTACCCTTCGACTCTGCCAATATTTGTTGGATGTTGTTTACAGTAATTATTTTTCTTTATGGCTATAAATCGAAGAATTTTTCTTTCTTCAAGGAAGAGGGGTTGTGTATTTTAATTTTTTTTTTGTAAAAATGTTATTTTAGCGTTAAAGTTAAACATTTTGACAATTTCTAGGATTGGAAGTTTATATTGATAAGCGAGCGACTTCCATAATTTCAATGGAAAAACTGTCGGAAGATTATGCTTTTAGTGTCCACACTAAACTTTTATATGACTGTGGTGGGTTTGAAACTTAGTGCTAGGTTCCGACTTCCAATATATAAGTTATAAGTTAGTGGATATTGATGTAGGGACGGTGACAGCTCACTCAACGGAAATGTTCGTTTTTGCGAAGTAACGTTTTTGGGAATTTAAAGGCTGAACTATAATAGTCGGAAACAAACGGAAGCTAGTGTCAAAACCAAACGAAACGTTGCCGTCCAACCTGTGAAATGAACACGCTACCCATAATGGAACGGATTGCTGTGGAAGAAAAGCATGTGTTTTCCTCTGAATAATAAAATGACTGTGAAGCAGAGAGGACATACATAAAAAAAATGCATATATTCTCTCTGCTGTGAACTGTGAAGTCACACACAAAGTCAGCATACCTCGCTCACTCTCACACTCCCTCTCATATCTATTCACAGTCAGATGCAAATTTACGTCCGTAAAGTGCGATAGCGAGCGCAGTTTACGTCCGTAAATTAAACTGATCGAAACTTGACGAAACGGAGCAATCCGCTATTTACGGACGGGCCCGTCCACGCCGTTCCGACTTTTATAGTTCAGCCTTAAGCCCAGAAGACTCTTTCTCACCGAACACATTTTTTTTTTTTGAGAGGTGGTGTCTTCAAAGATCCTATCGGTTGAATTTTGTTTCCTTTCCTTTTTTTTGCGTATCCTTTTGGGTAAGTCCATGTCTCATACTCTTTAAAATTTCAGCCCTTGGTTTTGAACCATAAAATGGTTGTCCTCTTACCTTAACCAACATTCCTACAGAGTGCGTTCCAAGAATGCAGTTTCTAACTCATTTATTGCCACTTCCGGTGTCCCACAAGGTAGTCACTTAGGCCCTCCTCTTTTCACAATTGCCATTAATTATATTGAAATTGTCATAATGCATTCCAACATATCATTGTATGCCGACGATACTAAGTTTTTCAAAACGATATCTTAAGAAAACCCATTCCACCCAATTACAACTTGATCTAGATAATTTCTCAATTTGGTGTCAAAAAACTGTATGAAGTTGAATGGCAGTCCATAACTTTTTCACGTAAGCGCTCTATTCTGGCTCCCCGTCACTATTATCTTTCAAACCAATCTACCCATCGTAAACGCAATTAGGGATCTCGGTGTGTTATGCTCAGTGTTGCCGATTAAATAACAAAAATATCATGATTTTTTTTCATAAAACAAAAAAAAAATCCTGAGATTGCTTTTTCTTCGTTGAGCATACAAAAATCACTGCAAACTTATGATAATAGAAGAAGAATTATAAAGGGGAAAATGTTTCGTACGTTCTATCCCCCAATACCCAATAAAAACAGAGTTGTTGTTGTGGTGTCCGTGAATGATTGAGAACACTTCTTCCCTTTTCGTCTTATTCCTCTATGGTCAAATTATAGGATATGCTAACATGTGTGGTTTTTTACGAACACTTTTCCGAAATCTTCAATGATTTGACAGCTCAGCTTGTGGGCATTGTCAAAAGAAGGCACATTTTTATCTTTATAATATTTTTACTTGCGATTATAGGTACTATAAGGCAAGTTATGCATTCGTAAAAAAAAAAAAAAAATTCTAACAATCAAACATGACATTACGATGATAGAGAAGTCGAAAAAAGTGGGTCCGACAATTCTGTTTGTCTGTCTGTCTGTCCGTATGTCTGTCTGTATAGTTACCTACAGCCTAAACGGCTGGACCGATTTGCTTCAAACTTGGTACAGTATTATTATGACGTCCTACAGAGGGGTTTTTTGAATTAGCATCCTAGCTCCAAAACTAACGGTACCTGCCATACGATTTTTTGTGAAAAATTAAATTTTCTCAAAATCGGCTCCTACGATTTTGATAAAACTTTCTGAATGATGTTTCCTGTGCAAACTTTATGTTTTAGTTGGAATAGATTTTTCAGGAAAAGTCTTATAACGGTACCTCCCATAGGACCGGTTTTTTTTAATCCGATTTTCTCGTAAGCCACTTGACGGATTTCGATGAAGTTTTTAATGTAGAAGCCCTTTTATAAACGAAATAATATAAATTGTTAATTTTTCCAAAAAAAATTTTTTTTGAGTTTTAAAAAAAGTTTCAAAATTTTTTTTTAACTTTTGTTTTGTCCAAAAACGGTTTAATCTATATTTTTTTAATTTTATTTTTCTCATAAAAACTACAAAGTGCTAGAAGTTGGCATACTCAAAAAAAATTTGGAATATATTTTCGAAAAGTTTTTCAAAAAAAACTGTTTTTTGAAAAAACTGGTCCAACGATTTTGAAAAAAAATTTCGTCAAAATTCAAAAACGTAAAAGAAACCTGATGGCTTACTTCATTTTCTCCAAAAAACGTTTAAGGTATTGATTTTAAAGTGATTTATAAAATTTCATATGATTTTTTCAACGCTTTTTTCCCAAAATCTCAAGCACCCAAAACCATTTGAACACATTAGAGCAAGTTTGTACGATCCAGTTGTGCGCTTTATTTCTATGCTTATTATTCACAGAAATTAGACAATTTTTAAGTAAAAACAATAGGGTTCCATTTCATTTTATTAAGCTTCAAAAATAAAATAAATACATTTTTCTATAGTGTGAATGTATGTATGTATGTCGTGTATGGACTCCTAAACCACCCAACGGAATTTTATGAAATTTTCAGGCTAAATATTGTTAAGTCCAGGGGTGGTTCCAGTGAAAGTTTGGTTCCGATCGGGTGGAAGACAAAAATAAAATGAACACTTTTGTCTTAATTTTTTTTTTTGATTTTTTCATACATTTTCTAGCGGTTTGGAACATCAGCGAAAATTTCGGAATGGAAGGGGCGAAGACAAAAAAATGCAGGCTTTAAACAAAAATACTGTTTATTTGCTAGCATTGAGATGAAATAAATATATAAATAAATTTAATTTCACATTAAATAAGTGTTTTTTTTTGTGCGTAGCAACGCACATTTTTGCTAAAATAATTGTCAATCAAGGGCTTAGTTACCTTATAATCTAAACAGTCCTGATTTTTGGTGGAGTTCCCAAGAAGTAGCAACCAAGCCCTACACAGCAATGAAAGGGTTTTCGAAGAAATAGGTCAAACAATTATCTCTGTCTGTATCGTCGTCTACTTATTTGATTTCAGGTTATCATTATAGTCGTCAACGACAAGCTAATATATCTCAAAAAAGCTATAACGATTTTGATAAAACTTATTTTTTCTATATAATTGATTTATATGTTTGAATATCAAGCCCATGAGCTCTTAAGAATGAGTATGAGTACCTAATCTATTTTGTCTATAATTTTTATCTTGTAAATCCAAATTGATATTTAGTGTTAATTATTTTTATCCAAACTCTCAGCACCATTCAAAAATTTACCAAAGTCCGAAAATTTTTCAAGGCAGAATTTTTATTGAACTCACTAGCGATTTAATTTTTTGTCACCATTTGTTTTTGCAATTAACAAAATTCAAGCAATGTAAGTTTTTGCTGTATTTTAAAAAACCATATATTTTGATAAGACTATCTAATTTAATTCTTTTTTAATGTGCTACTAGCTGATCCGACAGACGAAACTGTATTCTAACCGTTAACTTTTTGTCTTACAGTACTCCCGGAAACTGTATAACCCCCTTTTTAAAAATTACAAACATTAAAAGAAAGTTTTTATTTAAATCAGAACGTTGATGTTCCTGGATTTCTATCTTTTTGTTTCTCCAAAAGACTCCTTATAAGAAACGCATTTTATTTGCTTAAAATTCATAAAGCGTGCTTTTTATGTTTTATTCCATTATTTTCATCTCCCCCGATAATATTATCATTTCAGTTGTCGTGTCTTTGTACTGAACAAAAGATGATTTTTGATGACTAGACACTCGCCGTATCCGTATCTGAATTCGGATGCCTATCCAGTCGAGTATTTTTCGTCCCATTGATTACTGATTACTACTTCTTACGCACGAACAGATTGAAATTCAACTCCATTCCTGCCAAACCAAAGATGTGGAAAGTCAAAAATCTGCTAATCAATACCGCGTACATGTGGAAGCCTGATTAAACTTTCCACTATTTCAGCCCAATTTCAATCCTATTTCAACCCACTTTTAACCCACTTTCAACCCAATCTCAACATAATTTCAGCCCAATTTCAACCCAAGTTCAATCCGATTTCAATCCAATTTCAATCCAATTTCAATCCAATTTCAACCCGATTTCAATCCAATTTCAATCCAATTTCAATCCAATTTCAATCCAATTTCAACCCACTTTCAATCCAATTTCAATCCAATTTTAATCCGATTTCAATCCAATTTCAATCCAATTTCAACCCGATTTCAACCCAGTTTCAACCCGATTTCAACATAATTTCAACCCAATTTCAACCCAATTGCAATCTGATTTCAACCCAATTTCAATCCAATTTCAATCCAATTTCAACCCAATTTCAATCCAATTTCAACCCGATTTCAATCCAATTTCAATCCAATTTCAATCCAATTTCAATCCAATTTCAACCCAATTTCAACCCAATTTCAATCCAATTTCAATCCAATTTCAATCCAATTTCAACCCAATTTCAATCCAATTTCAATCCAATTTCAATCCAATTTCAACCCAATTTCAACCCAATTTCAATCCAATTTCAATCCAATTTAAATCCAATTTCAATCCAATTTAAATCCAATTTCAATCCAATTTCAATTCAATTTCAATCCAATTTCAACCCGATTTCAACATAATTTCAACCAAATTTCAATCCAATTTCAATCCAATTTCAATCCAATTTCAATCCAATTTCAATCCAATTTCAATCCAATTTCAACCCAATTTCAACCCAATTTCAATCAAATTTCAATCCGACTTCAATCCGATTTCAATCCAACTTCAATCCAATTTTAATCCAATTGCAATCGAATCTCAATCCAACTCCAATGCAATTTCAATCTGATTTCAATCCAACTTCAATATAATTTCAATCCAATTTCAAACCAATTTCAATCCAATTTCAATCCAATTTCAATCCAATTTCAATCGAACTTCAATCCATTTTAAATATAATTTCAATCTCATTTCAATCTAATTTCAATCCAATCTCAATCCAATTTCAATCCAATTTCAATCCAATTTCAATCCAATTTCAATCCAATCTCAATCCAATCTCAATCCAATTTCAATCCAAGTTCAATCCAATTTCAATCCAATTTCAATCCAATTTCAATCCAATTTCAATCCAATTTTAATCCAATTTCAATCAAATCTCAATCCAATTTCAATCCAATCTCAATCCAATTTCAATCCAAGTTCAATCCAATTTCAATCCAATTTCAATCCAATTTCAATTAAATTTCAATCCAATTTCAATCCAATTTCAATCCAATTTTAATCCAATTTCAATCCAATTTCAATTAAATTTCAATCCAATTTCAATCCTATCTCAATCCAATTACAATCCAATCTCAATCCAATTTCAATCCAATTTCAATCCAATCTCAATCCAATCTCAATCCAATTTCAATCCAATCTCAATCCAATTTCAATCCAATCTCAATCCAATCTCAATCCAATTTCAATCCAATTTCAATCCAATCTCAATCCAATCTCAATCCAATTTCAATCCAATTTCAATACAATTTCAATCAAATTTCAATCAAATTTCAATTCAATTTCAATCCAATTTCAATCCAATTTCAATCCAATTTCAATCCAATTTCAATCCAATCTCAATCCAATCTCAATCCAATTTCAATCCAATTTCAATTCAATTTCAATCCAATTTCAATCCAATTTCAATCCAATTTCAACCCAATCTCAATCCAATTTCAATCCAATTTCAATCCAATCTCAATCCAATTAAAATCCAATTTCAATCCAATTTCAATTCAATCTCAATCCAATTTCAATCCAATTTCAATCCAATTTCAATCCAATTTCAATCCAATCTCAATCCAAGTTCAATCCAATTTCAATTCAATTTCAATCCAATTTGAATCCAATTTCAATCCAATTTCAACCCAATCTCAATCCAATTTCAATCCAAGTTCAATCCAATTTCAATCCAATTTCAATCCAATTTCAATCCAATCTCAATCCAATTTCAATTAAATCTCAATCCAATTTCAATCCAATTTCAATCCAATCTCAATCCAATCTCAATCCAATTTCAATCCAAATTCAATCCAATCTCAATCCAATTTCAATCCAATCTCAATCCAATTTCAATCCAATTTCAATCCAATCTCAATCCAATCTTAATCCAATCTCAATCCAATTTCAATCCAATTTCAATCCAATTTCAATCCAATTTCAATCCAATTTCAATCCAATCTCAATCCAATTTCAATCCAATTTCAATTCCATTTCAATCCAATTTCAATCCAATTTGAATCCAAATTCAATCCAATTTTAATCCAATTTCAATCCAATTTCAATCCAATTTCAATCCAATCTCAATCCAATCTCAATCCAATTTCAATCCAAATTCAATCCAATCTCAATCCAATTTCAATCCAATCTCAATCCAATTTCAATCCAATTTCAATCCAATCTCAATCCAATCTTAATCCAATCTCAATCCAATTTCAATCCAATTTCAATCCAATTTCAATCCAATTTCAATCCAATTTCAATCCAATCTCAATCCAATTTCAATCCAATTTCAATTCCATTTCAATCCAATTTGAATCCAAATTCAATCCAATTTTAATCCAATTTCAATCCAATCTCAATCCAATTTCAATCCAATTTCAATCCAATTTCAATCCAATCTCAATCTAATTTCAATCCAATTTCAATCCAATTTTAATCCAATTTCAATCCAATTTCAATCCAATTTCAATCCAATCTCAATCCAGTTTCAATCCAATCTCAATCCAATTTCAATCCAATCTCAATCCAATTTCAATCCAATTTCAATCCAATTTCAATCCAATTTCAATCCAATTTCAATCCAATCTCAATCCAATTTCAATCCAATTTTAATCCAATCTCAATCCAATTTCAATCCAATTTCAATCCAATTTCAATCCAATTTTAATCCAATTTCAATCCAATCTCAATCCAATTTCAATCCAATTTCAATCCAATTTCAACCCAATCTCAATCCAATTTCAATCCAATTTCAATCAAATCTCAATCCAATTTCAATACAATTTCAATCCAGTTTCAATCCAATCTCAATCCAATTTCAATCCAATCTCAATCCAATCTCAATCCAATTTCAATTAAATTTCAATCCAATTTCAATCCAATTTCAATCCAATTTCAACCCAATCTCAATCCAATTTCATTCCAAGTTCAATCCAATTTCAATCCAATTTCAATCCAATTTCAATCCAATTTCAATCTAATTTCAATCCAATTTTAATCCAATTTCAATCCAATCTCAATCCAATTTCAATCCAATTTCAATCCAATTTCAATCCAATCTCAATCCAATTTCAATCCAATCTCAATCCAATTTCAATCCAATTTCAATACAATCTCAATCCAATCTCAATCCAATTTCAATCCAATTTCAATCCAATCTCAATCCAATTTCAATCCAAACTCAATCCAATCTCAATTCAATCTCAATCCAATTTCAATCCAATTTCAATCCAATTTCAATCCAATTTCAATCCAATTTCAATCCAATTTCAATCCAATCTCAATCCAATTTCAATCCAATTTCAATCCAATTTCAATCCAATTTCAATCCAATTTCAATCCAATTTCAATCCAATTTCAATCCAATTTTAATCCAATTTCAATCCAATCTCAATCCAATTTCAATCCAATTTTAATCCAATTTCAATCCAATCTCAATCCCATTTCAATATAATTTCAATCCAATTTCAATCCAATCTCAATCCAATTTCAATCCAATCTCAATCCAATCTCAATCCAATTTTAATCCAATTTCAATCCAATCTTAATCCAATTTCAATCCAATCTCAATCCAATTTCAATCCAATTTTAATCCAATCTCAATCCAATTTCAATCTAATTTCAATCCAATTTCAATCCAATTTCAATCCAATTTCAATCCAATTTCAATCCAATTTCAATCCAATTTCAATCCAATTTTAATCCAATTTCAATCCAATTTCAATCCAACTTCAATCCAATTTGAATCCAATTTCAATCCAATTTTAATCTAATTTCAATCCAATTTCAATCCATTTTCTATCCAATTACAATCCAATCTCAATCCAATTTCAATCCAATTTCAATCCAATCTCAATCCAATCTCAATCCAGTTTCAATCAAATTTCAATCCAATTTCAATCAAATTTCAATCCAATTTCAATCCAATTTCAATCCAATTTCAATCCAATTTCAATCCAATTTCAATCCCATTTCAATCCAATTTCAATCTAAATTCAATCCGATTTCAATCGAACTTCAATCCAACTTCAATCCATTTTCAATCCAATTTCAATCCAATTTCAATCCAATTTCAATCCCATTTCAATCCAATTTCAATTCAATTTTAATCCAATTTCAATCCAATCTCAATCCAATTTCAATCCAATTTCAATCCAATTTCAATCCAATCTCAATCCAATTTCAATCCAATCTCAATCCAATTTCAATCCAATTTCAATCCAATCTCAATCCAATCTCAATCCAATTTCAATCCAATCTCAATCCAATTTCAATCCAATTTCAATCCAATCTCATTCCAATTTCAATCCAATTTCAATCCAATCTCAATCCAATTTCAATCCAATTTCAATCAAATTTCAATCCAATTTCAATCCAATCTCAATCCAATTTCAATCCAATTTCAATCCAATTTCAATCCAATCTCAATCCAATCTCAATCCAATTTCAATCCAATTTTAATCCAATTTCAATCCAACTTCAATCCAATTTCAATCCAATTTCAATCCAATTTCAATCCAATTTCAATCCAATTTCAATCCAATTTCAATCCAACTTCAATCCAATTTCAATCCAATCTCAATCCAATTTCAATCCAATTTCAATTCAATTTTAATCCAATTTCAATCCAATCTCAATCCAATTTCAATCCAATTTCAATCCAACTTCAATCCAACTTCAATCCAATTTCAATTCAATTTCAACCCAATTTCAATCCAATTTCAATCTAAATTCAATCCGATTTCAATCGAACTTCAATATAACTTCAATCCAATTTCAATCCAATTTCAATCCAATTTCAATCCAATTTCAATTCAATTTCAATCCAATCTCAATCCAATTTCAATCCAATCTCAATCCAATTTCAATCCAATTTCAATCCAATCTCAATCCAATTTCAATCCAATTTCAATCCAATCTCAATCCAATCTCAATCCAATTTCAATCCAATCTCAATCCAATTTCAATCTAATTTCAATCCAATCTCAATCCAATCTCAATCCAATTTCAATCCAATTTCAATCCAATTTCAATCAAATTTCAATCCAATTTCAATCCAATTTTAATCCAATCTCAATCCAATCTCAATCCAATTTCAATCCAATTTCAATCCAATCTCAATCCAATTTCAATCCAATTTCAATCCAATTTTAATCCAATTTCAATCCAATTTCAATCCAATCTCAATCCAATTTCAATCCAATTTCAATCCAATTTCAATCCAATTTCAATCCAATCTCAATCCAGTTTCAATCCAATTTTAATCCAATTTCAATCCAATCTCAATCCAATTTCAATCCAATTTCAATCCAATCTCAATCCAATTTCAATCCAATTTCAATCCTATCTCAATCCAATTTCAATTCAATTTCAATCCAATTTCAATCCAATTTTAATCCAATTTCAATCCAATCTCAATCCAATTTCAATCCAATTTCAGTCCAATTTCAATCCAATTTCAATCCAATTTCAATCCAATTTCAATCCAACTTCAATCCAACTTCAATCTAATTTGAATCCAATTTCAATCCAATTTCAATCCAATTTCAATCCAATTTCAATCCAATTTCAATTCAATTTCAATTTCAATGAAATAGGATTGAAATTGGATTGAAATTTTCTTGAAATTGGATTGAAATTGTATGAATAAGCCCTATGATTGAATCGACGGCCTCAAGTCGATTTTTTATTTTGGTTTTGAGAAGCGTAACCTTTGAAAAAATCCGTTCAGTATTCGCTGAAGAATGTGGCAATGAAATGATTTCAAAAACAAATTTCGTCAGAATTGGATATGCCAAGCTATTGTCGGTCAGTTTAGTTTTTCGAACGCATTGAAAGAATTTTTCTAAGTTGCTTATTACTTTGTCATTTACATTAATGTTTGAATTAACAAGCATTCTCCACTCATCATCTATTTCCTGAAAAATATCTTCAGCTACTATATTAGGAAATTGTTTAATAAGGGGACAAATTGATTGGACTTTTTTGCCTACAACGTTCATTGGAGTAAAAGATTCCATATCTTTGAACACATTATTGTAAAAATTAAATATTGTGTAAATTTGTTTAATACCTTCAACTAAGAAAGACAAACAAACGGCATTGAAAGCCTTGTAGCGTTTGTTTTTCAATTGTAACTTTTTCCAAAAAAAAGAGATACCTTAACACCGTAATGACTTTGACTGTCATTTTTGTTGCATGGAGTTTGAATAGGTAGTTGTTTGAATCTTCTTAAGTTAAAACAAAGGAGTTGGTAGATATCATATCATAGAATAATCGCTTCATTTGTTTAGAAATTTTGAGTAAGTGTACACAATTAATTTATTTCTTGTTTTTTTTTTTTTTTTGAGAAAAATAGAAACAAATCATGAGATTTCCAATGAATTCATGATTTCATGAGATGAGGGTGAAAAATCATGAAAATCATGATAAATCATGATATTCGGCAACACTGGTTATGCTATATAGATCTTAATATTCTCTCTCACATGGATGAATTAATCCAAAAAGCCAACTCGGCACTTGGACTTGTTAAACGATGGTTTAAAGAATTTACCAATCCTTTTGTCAACCGCTCTTTATAAATAACCTTCGTCAGACCATTACTTGAATATGCTTCTCAAGTTTGGTCTATATTTCAACGTGTCCACATCTCAAGAATTGGAAGCATTCAAAGACGGTTTCTCCGTTTCGCTCTCCGTGGTTTACCTTGGCAAGATCCTCTCATACTTCTTCCCTACTATGATCGTCTTCAACTCATTAATCTTAACACTTCATGAAGATCGAATAATTATTGCCAATATCCTCTTCATTCACCAACTTGTTTTTGGTTCTGTTGGCTGTCCAACACTTTGTAATTAAATTTCATTTAACACTTATCCACCAATCCACGTAATCTTAGAAAAACACGTCTTTTCTATCTTCCCTTTCACCGTACTTCCTAGGCTTCAAGAAATAAATATGAATGTTGATAGTTTCGACTTCACTTCGAATCTGAAACTTCTTCTCCTTAACCACCTAAACGCCCGCCCATTGCTATACAAAACCTAGTTTTAAGTTAGATTAAATTCTCTTGTAGCTTGATTTAAGCTGAATAAATGGTGGTGCTTGCCCCCACTAAAATTAAAATTAAATCAATACGTGGAACTCATAGTTTAACATTCTGCGCCAAATGGGAAGACTGAAGAAATAAATAAAGAATTGCTTATTCCGAGCGACCAAACAGATCCAAATTCAATTTAATTTCATCATCTTTGACCTTTAGAAATGGACTGAGCTAGTTCAGCAGGGTAGTTTGGTTCTCGAATAGGGGAATTTATTACTATAATGCTTTTCTGCCGAAAGAGACAGTGGTTTAACAAAGGTGGTTTGTAATTAACTTTGTGTTCTTTTGCCATTTTGGAATCTGTAACAATTCAAGTTATAAGCTGATTCTGCTGGTCTAAGATCATACCAAACAAGTTATCAGAACTATCTTGCAAGCGATGTTGACAATTATTTTTCTTCTGTAGTTGGTTCAAGTAAGAGGAATTTGTATTTTTGTATTGAGACAGAAAAAAATGAGGTTTCATTAAATAGGGATGTTATCATCTGACCATACTTTTATGAAAAGTTGGCACAAGCTAAGTATCAGCTCCTCTCCTGCATTTTCGCACAGATAATCTGACAAGCTAGGAATTCAAGCAGTTCCATTGTGTTTAAGATTAGGTAAGGTAGTGGTTGGTCTTCATCCTCGAATCTTTTAAATGGTTTGTTGTTTTAAATTATCCTTCTTGCTTGCGCCTTCCCGATTCTGCCCTTGCAGCCATCCGTAGAGTGAGATAGTCTCTTTTGCATTCTGGTTGAATACACGTTTTTTATTCCTGCTGAAACACTTTTCCATGTTTCCAATCATAAGTGTCTGTTCACTAGTAGCCAGTTAACTTTTTTTTTTGCCTCTTCATCTACATGAAAATATCCTTAGCAGCTCTAGTATCCAATTGCAGCATCACTTTATAAGAAACTCATTTTGCTGCTTGAGTTCATCGGAACTTCCTATCGAACCAGGGTATTTTTTGATTGCGTTCCAAATCCAAACAAATGTTTACTTATCATTGGCATTCTACAGATCATGTTGATGGCTTGATAAAGTGGAAAAATACCGCGTAATGTTACATTTTCCTTTAACTTGTCATTAAGCTACGTACAGGTTGGACTCGGAGTATGTGTAGAGTATCTTTTAATTTCAAAACTCTGCATGCACCCAACCTCGAAGCTACGCCAAATCTAGCAATGAGCATAAGCAGGGTAGAGGTTGCAAAGTTTGCAGGAGGCAACATATCTCCCTTACCTACCCCACTTTGTATACGCCGTAAGCTTTATATTATGGGAGACGGACATAATCCCGAAAACCAAAATCCCGAAAACCCAGAATCCCAAAAATCCAAGATCCCGTAAACCCAAAATCCCGAAAACCCAAAATCCCGAAAATCCAAAATCCCGAAAACCCAAAATCCCAAAAACCCGAAATCCCCAAAACCCTAAATCCAGAAAGGCCAAAATCCCGAAAATAAAATAGATAAAGAAAAACACTCTTCAAAATTGTCTGTTCAATGAAATATTTATTCTAGCTATGAAACATAAAATAAAACACCATTTAAATAATAGTCCGGTCAAAATAGACATTTCGGTTTGCAAAAATTCGCATAAAGCTGAAAATTGGTACAGACGTTGGAAACACCATTTCAAATAAACTAAGCAACATCCTCATCAGTGTTACCACTTCCGGAAAAAAGTCGAAGTAGATTTGAAGAAAAAAGGGAAGTAGATTGAAGAAAATCGAAGTAGATTTAAAAATTAATTTTTTTCTATAAAACTTCATAATAGGGTGGGCCATCCAGTGGTTTGTTTTTATATAATAGGTTATTTTGACATTGGCAGCTGTTTTCCGCTCGAAATCTTGGAAAAAAGGCAGACCTCCGTGGAACGAAATGAGTCACTTTACGTTGGGAAATATTGAAAAATCTCTAAAGTGAGTGCTGTGTAGGTCAAAAAGTGTTCAGAAGTTTTGGCCGAAATGGAGCATCCATCGTGCCTGCTGTATGCAATTAAGTGCACAAGGTTTGTGAGACTGGTATGCTTGTGGGAAACACTCATTGTCATCGGCGTCGTCGTAAGGAGCGCACATACGAGGATGTGGCTGTTGTAGCCTAGAGTGGGCGACTCAATTTTTGACCATGAACTCTCCACCGATCTAAACAGCTTTACATTTCACGCACTAGCTGGAGGAGAATTCTGCACAAACTCGCTTACAAGGTCGAATTGACTTAGCAATTGATGACGCACGACCATCCACCTCGTTACCATTTCAGAATTTGTAGCTTAGAACAGCCTGAATTGGACAACGATTTTGGGCGAAAAATCATTTTTTTCTGACTAAAGCTTTTTCACCTCGGCGGCGGCGGCCACATTGTTTTCGAGAAGCCATTGCATCAACAAAGAGTTACAGTTGGATTGTAGAGTGGTGGCATTTTCTTCGAACTTGGGACAGTGTTATCAGCCATCTTTGGCGATGTCAATTGGCTGCCTCAGAGCTGTGATGTGTCCCCTTTGGACTTTTTTGTGGGAAACGGTTTAATTTTGTCCATTCGCATTAAACAAAATTGGATTTAGTCAACCCTTTATTTATATTATTAATTTTTTTAATTAACTACAATTCAATCTAACAAAACAAAACTAAAATTCTTTCAGACTTCATATTTATATGTTTACATGTTTGTTTCAATATAAATATATTGTTTCATAACACTTTTTAATTTAGTTTAACAAAAAAAAAAAAAAAAAAACATGTATATACATTTCTATATTGTATGCGAGTGAAATAGAAAAGGCAGTAGATTTTTCATTTTTTTCTAAAATTGAAGTAGGTTGAAACAGAAATTTTTAAAATGAAGCAGATTTCAGTATTTTGGTGATGGTGCGAAGTAGGAAGCAGATTTTAATTTTTTTTGATAGAAGGAAGCAGATCTACTTCAATTGAAGTAAAGTGGTATCGCTTATCCTCATCGATCCGACTGGTGCGTTAGAAGTTATTCAAGGTCAAAAGGTCAAATAAACGGTTTTTACAATTTTTCTGGTAAACGGTAGGTTTTATCATAAAAATACATGAGACAAAGTTGTAGACCATGAAATTATCTACAAAACTTGTTAATATCATTTTTTTGTTAGAATAACCATTTCGGGGATATCGTGATTTTAAAACTTGAAGGAGTCACGTTCTATATGATATGCACATATTTGCCACATGCATACATTTAGTCTAGTAGACAGGTTGGAAAAAGTGGGTGGAAGGTGGAAAAAGGTCGGAAGCTAATGAAACTATCAGATATTGTTGAAGGATAGATAATAAATATTTTACGAAGTTTTGGACCTCGAGGGCCCTATTGAAAAAGAGGTGGGGGAGGTGGAAGGGGTAACTGCAAAGTTTTCGACCTTGCAACGGTTTTTCCTCAGTAACTTTTTTTCCTTACGCTCTATAGCAAAAGCATTTCCATTTTATAGTAGAACGTCAAATTTTCTACAATTTTGTTGGTACCAAAATTGCTGTATATTTATTCCTTACTGAGATATAGCTCTTTGAAAAACAGGTTATTTTTCAGAATTTGCTAAAAAATGCCAAAAAAAATCAGCTTATGTCTTCTAATAGACGAAAACTAGTGCGAGGATTTTGTATGACTAGATTTTCATACGACATTTCTTAAAAACTATTAAACAGCACAAATCGTAGTATGAAAATTTCGTCCTACAAAAACCTCGCACTAGTTTTCGTCTATTATAAGAAAGTTAATGAAATAAATCCGAAATCCATATTTGTTATTAATTCCGTTTTTGAAAATGTATCAAGAAAAATAATTAAGTGGGAACTTATTTCACATCAAAATAGGAATTAAATCCAAACGTTTTTCTAACGATTAAATTCCCAACTTTCATGGGAAAAAGTTCGACTTCACTTAAGTGGATTTAGATCCCACTGAATGGGAAATGATATTCGCCACCAGACGTGCTTTGACAAAGCAGAGAAGAGAAATATGTTGAATCCAACGATGAGTTGCTAGTTAAATAATGTCAAAGCTTGGAAGTGTAGTATCAGCAGGGGCTATTCTTACTATGTTTCTTTTCGGGGTTAGAAGATCGTCCGATAAGTGAGTAGGTATTCTTGTGAAATATTGAATATCCTGTCTCCCATCACAACTGATATTGCACATTTTCGACTTTACTTAAGAGACAAAAAACTAAAGGGTGTTTTTTTAGACGTGTTTAAGAAGAAATAAATAAAATAATATTATTGCCCAGAATTGAACTTAGTTATCAGGATAAGGGTTTGCCATTAGGTTTTAAAAATAATTTCGGGCAAGTGGCGGCGGGGACTGGCTCGAATAAGTTCCAGCCAAGAGGCCCAATTTTGTATCACATTTTGAAGCAATATTAGGGCCGTATCTCAGCTATTCACTATGAAATGGCAAACCAAACTGAGCATAAATCAAGTGAAAGCTGTAAAAAAGATTAACTCCGAAAAAAGTATTGCCAGATTGAAAACCACACGTCTAAAGAAAACACCCTTTAGTTTGCATAGTCTTTTAAACTTTGAAAGTTATTTTTGTCAAAAATTATACTATATTTTATTATTATATTTAAGTCACAGCCCAGTGGGAAAGTACTACCTGATCCTTTGATTTTTTGAACCAAAACAAATAAAAATTATTTAATTCAGCACAACAATTTACGCAATATTTCGGATGGTTAAATATAAATTAAACTCTTTATATTAAAATTCAATAAGAAAACTTCTTGTTGAAATTCATTTCGAAGAAAAAAAATCTTTATAAAGAAGCAGTAATAACGCAAACTTTCGATCTAATTAAAAAACCCTTAGCTTTGGTCGACCAAACATATCTCCACAAATTATTTAATTAATATTTTTAATATCATGCAGGTCCCTTATCCTCAAGTTAAAGCAGAAATTAATTATGCTTACCAAAAAGTTTTGCAAACTACTTTTTACAATATACGTCCGCATAAGCCATGCTACACATCTTATCAAGCCTTAGAAAACAAGGAACTGTACAAAAAACCTCATGAAAACTCTCCTAGCTAAAATACTTAAGCACTTTTATTCTATTATGTCCTTTTTTAATGAAACAAAAAAAAGGGGAATTTAAACTTTAAGGAAAAAGAAAACGCAAAAAAGAAAATAATTGAAATTTACTGTCGAACGTTTGTGTCCATCTAGATCACAATATTTCGTGCTTTTTTTTTTTAACCGGAACTTCTCGACTTGTTGTCGTTAGCGAAACATTTTTTTATTTGTGTAATTCAGTTAAAAGTATAACCCTTTTCAGATGAAATGGTACCTTTACAGGATAAATGAGCAAAAAAAATGTTGATGGTAAATTAACTTGGCATCGATTCGGAAACTCAGTCATTATTCCGGAAAACGTCTCAGTCCCTGTCAGTGTGCTTATGCTTCAAATATTTCAACCGATAACCTGTTTAATTTGTCAAAGAAAAAGTTTTTCCTTTCGTCCCAATTCATTTCATTTCGCAATCAGCATCGAGCGATTTTGTTGACTGCTAAATCCAGGGGATACAACAGCTTTATTGCCATTCGGCACAGGGTGGTGTGGAACGGGAATAAAATATTTTACCATGACTTTTATTTAATTTTGTTCTGGCTGGCGAAGATTTCACAAAATAAGTAAACTCGCTCTCACTTCGTGTCACTTAAGAATTTTTAAAGTGTTCAAAGAGTGAACCATATTCAACTGAAATCCTTTTCAACTAATACGTTGGGGTCCATAATTTACAGGGTGATGTACACCAAATTGGCAATACGAAGAAGAAACTTGATAGTTAAGTCGGGAAAAGGGCCAATTTTGATAAAATAATTTTGTATATGATCCACCTTTGTTTTAAATGTTAGATGTCCTCACTGATTTTTAATTAATTAAATGTTTGAATTTAGAACTCGTAGGTAGAGTTAACTTGGAGTCTTTGAATTTAAGAAATTTGTTTGGTCTCTTATTTTAAACTTATGAAAATATAAAGATTCTCAGAAAGATTTTGATAAAATTTTGTGCAAATATTGGGAGAAACTTCAAGACAGCTGCGTTATTATATTGTTGGTCAAATGCTCATAACGGTTTTACCCGTTTTAAGAAAGGGCTTTACACTTACAAGAACATAATAGATGCTCATCATACGCCGAAGATAGGATTATTTGATGATTCCATGTAAGTGTTTTATCTGGCTGAAACGGGATCATTCCATTTAGCGTTTTTATTTTTGACAGTTTCATCAATTATTCCTGCAGACTATCAATGCACGCACAGAAATGATTGACAGTGTATGTCACAGGCCTCATCAAACATAACATTACCTACGATGAAAGAGCAGCCTGAAAAAGTGGGTCCGACAATTCTGTCTGTCTGTCTGTCTGTATCGGCACCTACAGCCTTAACGGCTGGAGCGATTCGCTTCAATTTGGTACATAGTATTATTATGACGTTTTTGGAATTAGCATTCTAGCTTTAAAACTAACGGTACCTGCCGTACGATTTTTAGTGAAAAATTAATTTTTCTCAAAAACTTCTTCTACGATTTTTATAAAACTTTCTGAGTAATGTTTTCTGTGCAAACTTTATGTTTTGGTTGTAATAGATTTTTCAGGAAAAGTCTTATAACGGTACCTCCCATAGGACCGGTTTTTCGAAATCCGATTTTCTCACAAGCCACTTGACGAATTCCAATGAAATTTTTAATAAACAAAATGATATAAATTAATAAATTTTTCAAAAAAAAGTTTTTTGTTGAGTTTTTAATTTTTGTTTTTTTTTTTTTCAAAAACGGTTTAATCTATATTTTTAAATTTTATTATACCCTATTCCATAGAATGGGTATATTGTATTTGGTATGGAGTTTGTAACATAGAGAAATAATACCGTTAGGTATAGAAAAGTATATATATTCTGACTCAAAATCAAAAGCCTAGTCGATTAAGCCATGTCCGTCCGTCCGTCCGTCCGTATGTATACTCTCGAGAGGTCGCAATTTTTGAGCTAGAAAGCTGAAATTTGGTAGATATAATCTTTGGTTCAAGAGTAAGGCTAAGTTCTTGAACCGGCAAAATCCGCCCACAAACACGCCCACAATCGCCATTTTTGTTGAACAACTTCAATTTGGTAAAATTAAATTATGTTTTTTGTACAGTTACGATAAAATTATAACGCTAAAATTTTGCACACGTAAGCTTTAGGTAAACTTTCCTCCAATTAAATAAAAATATTTCAGTTTGGGCGTGGCTGACGTTCATTTTTCATACAAAACCATCAATATTGTTTTTATAAAATAACAATTGTTATATTAAAGCGAAAAACATTAAATTTTGTGAGTATTACTTGCACATAAACATCTTGTGTATGAAATCAAAAAAATTGATTTTGGGCGTGGCTGGCGCCCACTTTTCACTAGAATTTAGAAAAAAACTGTTTTTGTAGATAAACGGTATTTATAATGAATCTGTAAGCCAAAATTTTGCGTCTCTTAGTAGAAACTAAAGTTTGTGTATGAAAAGAAATTTTTGAATTTTGGGTGTGGCTTACACCCACTTTTCATAAAAGAACGAAAAACGTAGTTTTAAAAATTTAATGAGTTACTAATATTCAATTTAAAATTTTTTATTTCCGTTTGTTATTTGAAAAATATATCTCTACATTTTCTTGTGTAAATTTTTTCAATACGCTCACTTTTAAAGGCGCGATTTTGATAAAATACCTTTGTTCAGGTAAGATTGTTTAAAAAACTACTCGATTCAGCTGTAGTTTTACACATATGCCTATATACTGATCAAAGCGCAGTTAGTGCTTCAAATTTTTAAGACACGCCCACTTTTAAGGGGCGTTTCCGTCAAAAGTCGTATAATGCATTAATTTTTTAACATTTTTTAACTACTGGTCGCAGTTTTGAAGTAAAAAGATGAACACTTAGATTTAATTCCTTGGTTTCGTAGCAGTGTGTTTCAAGAATTTTTAAAAACACCCGTAATCACTATTTATATTCAAAATCTAATTTTTAAAAATTTAAGATTTGTCTTGTTTTGTTCAAATCGATCTGCAAGAATAAAATTGAATGTCACGGAGCTCATACTAATTGCCTTGGCAATAAATTGCCTCAACTTTGGGCGTGCCACACGCGTTTTTTACTGTGCCAGCCAGTGTTGGCAAGTAAGTTACATGAAGTAAGTTACTCGTTTAGTTACGCGTAACTAATATGAATTAGTTACGCCCAATATTTGGCGTAACTAATGTAACTAAATGTAACTAACTGTAACTAAATAAAACTAACTCTAACTTAATAATAAAAAATAAAAAAAAAACACATTTCATCCTGAATCCCAATCGACTATTGACAAAATTCTTTTATTAGCAAGGCAACGGCAACCTGGCAAGGAGTACATATTGAAATTACTGTATTCCTGATGAAAAGGAAATCTAATAAAATATTATATTCTTGGAGCATACAAAAGATTTTTACTTACATTTAAAGTTTTCCCCTCTTTCTTGAGATTCTTGGACATTTCTTTGTTTATTTTGATTTATTTTTGTATGGTAAATTCAGACTTGATCTCAGATTTGGTCTCAAATTTCAGATTTGGCTCGCCCAAAGGAAATCAAAGGAGATCTATTTTGTTTTATTATTTTAAATTTTTTTTTGCAGAAATATAGTAATTGAAAAACGTATTCCTTACCAGGTTGCCGTTGCCACAGCTGGCAGCTGGCCCGACGACAATATCAATCATCCAGCTTTGCCCTAATACAGTGTAGTCAAACGTCATTCGATCGGGTTTGTGGACGGAACTTCTAAATTTCAATTTAACATAAAATGTGAGTTTTTGTATTTGAAAAATTCTATTAGTTATAGTTAGTTACATTTAGTTACAATTAGTTACATTAAGTTACATTAGTTACATTAGTTACATAAGTTACATTAGTTACGTGTAACTAATTAAAATATCAAAGTTACGCGTAACTATCCAACACTGGTGCCAGCACTAATTGAACATCACACCACACAAAATTAATGTTATTGAATTTGTTTCTGTCTGCGAAAGAAAAATTTTGTTTCTCAAACTGGAACATCGGCTGGCTGCGGGAGCCGAACGCATACACATACAAAAATATAGGGAATTGGGTATCCAACAGTTCGTTGCAAACGTACTGTAGCTCTCGCTTATGTTTTTTCTTTTAAAAACTACAAAGTGCTAGAAATTGGCATACTCAAAAAAATTTGGAATATATTTTCAAAAAGTTTTTGAAAAAAAATGTTTTTTTTTTTGAAAAAACCGGTCTAACGATTTTGAAAAAAAAAGTCTTACAAATCTTAACAGTAAACGAAATCAGATGGCTTACTTAATTTTTTCCAAAAAACGTTTTAACTAGTGATTTTAAAGTATCCAACAAAATTCCATATCATTTTTTCCATGCTTTTTTTCCAAAATCTCAAACCATAATACCACTGTCACACATTAGACCAAGTTCGTCCGACCAAGTTGGGCACTTTATTGTTGTTTTCTACACATGATTATAGTCATCGAAACTCCCTTTTAGGCTGCATTTTCCTGATATACGGTGGCGACTGCGGTTATAGGAAACGAGGTGTTGAAATTCAGAAAGACTATGGCGAAATTTATAGTACCACCAATTTTATAAACTGCCTCAACATTTTCCGGGCACAACTATACCAATTCAATGTATAAGATTATTAGAAGAATGTTTTTATTTTAGCCTGGCTAAAGCCGGTACCCTGGAACAGTTCTCGTTTTTACTTAAATTTGTTAAAACGGTTCTAACAGTTTCAGCTTAAAAAAAATAATAAACTGATGTTTTTAAAATCCTTATATTTTTTTTTTATTAAGAATGGAACTTAACAGTGTTATATTTTTAACAGTTTTTTCATTTACCATCAGAAAGGCAATTTGAAATTTTGTATCGAAGTTAGGTTGAATGACTTCTTAGGGGCAAAAAGAAAGAAAGTTTTCCAAATTTGTACAACACTAAATGATTTGTTTAAATTCTTCTCATAAACTAAATTTCACTAAAATCATTTGAGTCTTACGAAGAAGTCTGACTTGAAAAATGCAATAGACTTTGCTCACAAAACTGCGCTCGAAACGTTTTATCAAAATCGTTGAAATCGTTTTAGAGGAAAATCAGTTTTTTTTTGGTAATGATCAAGTATGTTAAGAAAATCCATTAAGCCAGTTGTGCAAAATATATACATACCTACTGATACAGATAAACAGATATCTCAGACTGTACATTTCTACCGTTAAACTTCATAACCTTGTAAGTCGTCGTTGCAAGTTTTTCGAAAAAAAAAACATTTTTCATTTTTAATTATATTTTATTTTTGCGTTTTAGGAGACTAACGAAACAGAACAATGTTGTTGAGGTGAAAATACCAAAAGATAGCTCTGAATTTTTTTATTATTTTGCATTAACAATATTTTTTTTTTTTTTTTTTTTTGAATTTTTCGACTTACGACGATATTAAGTTTGTCCGTCGATTTCCGTTTTATTTATAAAACTTTGAGTGCAACCATTTTTGAGTTTCTAAGCCACTATTTGTACAATTTGTTCACATTCTTGCTAGAGCAACCTGCCCCTCGCACAAGAAATAAATGCAGTACAAGCCTGCTTATAACCATGATATTTGCTATGGTATGTTGGTTCGTATAAGATACAACATTAAAAACACACATTATTGTATAGAAAAGTATTCAAAACTGTTTTAAAACATATTTTTAAAAACATTCGATTTGCTTGCAAACGTATATACAGGGTGGGCCAACAGAAGTCATCCATTCGATGTTGTTTAGCTCTCTTTTTTTTCTTAATGAAAAACTTCGATCCTGTTTTTTGATTATGTTTATTTGAACCTTTAGAATTGTCTAGATCAAGTCGAGAAGATGATATCGGCCAAATGGGCCCGCGCGTTTTATGGCATTTTCATCACTTCAGCGAGCGGGCGATAGATTCTCGCACTCGTGTCGAATGTTATCCTTGAGGGCTTTTAGAGTCTCGAGCTTGTTCACGTAAATACGGGACTTCAAAAAACCCTACAAAAAAGTCTGAAACGGTTAAATCGGGCGATCTTGCGGGCCAGTGCAAATCGCCAAAACGAGAGATGAGGCGACCGGTGCCATGACATAAGGCCATATGTGACATAAGGCCATATTTCAAGTTATGGCCTTATAACACATTACTAAATTGTCATAAGGCCATATGTTTTTGTGACATAGGGCCGTACTAAAAAAAGCAACTGATATGAGCTTGATAAAAAAAAATAGCTTAAAATTCGCCGCGAATTTTAATCCATTATTTTTTTTTTTATCAAGTGTCGTTGCTTTTGTAATTGCTGATTCTTGTACCTTTTATTATCATAATGACATGAGCTTGATAAAAAAAATAAAAGCTTAAAATTCGCCGCGAATTTAAGCTATAATTTTTTTTTTATTAAGTGTTGTTGCTTTTGTAATTACAAATTCTTGGAACTTTTATTATCATGAGACATGACCTTGATAAGCAAAATATATATCTTAAAGTTCACGTTACAAATTCATGTAACTTTTTTTATCAAGCGAATATATTATGATAATAAAATTGAATTTGATAAAAAAAAAGTTTCAAAGAGAAAACGAAAGTGACAGACGGATATAATGGTCTTATGACGCTTTCGAAAGCGTCTTAACGCCATATGCTCGAATATGGCCTTAAGTCACATGGCCTTTATGTCATGGCTCCGAGGCGAGCCGGGAACGCCGCCTTCAGATTATCGATTCATGTCGATTCATATATCGCTCCATGGCTTGTTCACTTGTATTCTGCATTTGTCTAGTAGACAAATGTCAAAACAGATTTGACATTGGCGGCCATTTGCAAAAATGAGAGCATCTTCCAATAAGGAGGATTTTTTTTGCCAACCTTGTAGATATGCACAAAATTTAAATATGTATTTCAAATATGAATTAGTTTTGCATTTAATTTTAACAAATATTCAAATAATTAAATTAAATTATTTGCTCATTGTCCCTTTAAAATAAAGTGCATAATACCGTTTTAAAAAAAATTTGATTTCTATAATCAGCTCGTAATTGTTTTAACTCGGTCCTCTTAAAAATATGTATGTATTGGTATTATAAAAAACTCAAAGATCGGAAACAGCATAAAATTAAACATTTTCAAACTTTCAGGGAATAAAAACAGATACAAATCATTAATTCAATTATTCAAAAAAAGTCCAATTTTTTCTTAAGTTATTTTTAATTTGTAATAATTATATTTAATTCACCCGTAAAAGATTATGCCTAACTTTAAAACCATCCTCCTAACCTTGCAGTTAAAATTGCTTGCGTTAAACTCAACACTTGATCAACATCGCATAAGGAAAAAAGTCCGTAAATTTTCAACAATAAAACCCCCACTTACCCTGGTCAACTTAATTTGACAAATATTGAAACAAAATGCAAGACACCTGTGGGACATGTCAACAATTAATTCTAATTGACGGAACTCAGCATCAGAAGAAATAAAACTTTTATGGCCTTTATTATTTTAGCCTTTAGTTCAACAGCACCCTGTTTACAACTTTACCTAAATATCAGCGTGGATAAAAAAAAAAAAAATTTCCTTCCAGCGCAGGGTGGCAGCAAAAGATTAAGACCCAACCTTAGTTCGTGGACAAAGTTCTCTCTACTACGAAGCGAGCGTTCTACTGGCGCAGATTATTGAAGAAAGTTTTGTCATAAAATTTCTAATTGATTGCCGTTTAATTGCTTTCTGTTTGCTCAAAAGAAAAAGGCATAGTGTTGCTATTTAGAATTGAAGCACTGTTTAAATTAGCGATTTAGGAAATATTGAACGAAGGGACTCCTTTTTCGCCCAGATTGGTCCAGAAAAGTTTCTCCTATCCGTGCGCTATCGTGGATTGTGCTGTTGAATTTGAATTTGCGACAACTGCGTAAAATGGAAATCAGATTTAGTTTAGTTTTTCTTTTTCTGTTTGTGTTTGTATTTTTCGTTTTTTTTTTAAGTTGAACTTGGGGCTGGAAAATAAAGCAAAAATTTGGGACTAAGTTATCGAGCGTAAAAGTTTTGTTCAGAATGTGTGCAGGAGAAAAATGTAAATTTTGAAAAACAATTGACTTGATTTTTCAGTCATTGTAAATAAAAAGGGTAGTGAAGTAAGAACCAACAGTGAGATGGAATGTTTCAACTTATTTTTGTTTATTTACCTTTCTTAACGGCATCTTAGCTAATAAATATAAGAAAAGTTGGAAGAAATATCGTTTTCGTTAAAAATTTACAGAAAACCCAAAACAGTCTTTTTGGGTTTTGCGTCGCGTCATTGGATAGGGTTGGTTGTTATATACATATTATCCAGCAAGATTTTTGTAATATATCCAGTAGTCGATAGATACAAATTTGATGCTTTTGAATTTGGAATAATTATAACAGTACATCGCTTTTATTGTGGTTAAGACATAAACTCAAATTGTGAAGCGAACTCCACTGTGCTGGGTATAAATGAAACCTGTGAACTCAATCGAAGATAACTTATTGTGCAGAGTCTAAAAAGCGTTGTCTCCCATATATATAACGTTGGTCTGTAGAATAGTACCGGACCGTTGTGCGAAATTGGTGTTGAATAGGCCATACGACGAGAAAACCTGATTATAATGGCAATAAGGATGTGAATTGTAATGAACAAAGCCCCATCAGCTTTGGACATTTACTTATTGATTTGATAATGACGGAAGGATCTTGTTGCTGCCTTATGCTATAGGGAGAATAAAATTGCTACACTCTAACTGAAATATCCACCAATAACACAAACTTTAGTTAAGCAGTGCATGATCCCTTCAATGTTACAACTTTCCAACAAACAAAAAACGCAATTCAGAAAATTTCACTAAAATCGTATGGGAGAAAACTTTCGATTTTTAGCATTTCTTCTGCATTAGTTTTTTACAAGTTGCTTCTTATGATAGTTAAATGGTTCATAGCCATGATAATTTTCTCATAGCTGCCTGTGAGCTTAGATTTGCTTTTTGTCTTTTAATAGTTTTATAAACTGTAAAGTCGTTTGTCTTGAGCTGAAGTCTTTTATGCTCTAAACACACTTTTATTTGAGTCTTTCCTGCAAATTTTTTTTAACTTGCGATTAATGTAGATACTATCAGACAAGTTATGCATTCGTTTTTCTTGGACAATCAAACATAACATAACGATGATAGAGGAGCCGAAAAAAGTGGGTCCGACAATTCTGTCTGTCCGTCTGTCTGTCTGTCTGTCTGCCCTGTCTGTCCGTCCGTCTGTATCGGTACCTATAGCCTAAACGCCTGGACCGATTTGATTCAAACTTGGTACATAGTATTCTAATGACGTCCTACAGAGGGGTTTTTAGAATTAGCATTCTAGCTCTAAAACTAACGCGGTACCTGCCATACGATTTCAAGGGGAAAATTTATTTTTATCAAAAACGGCTTTTACGATTTTGACAAAACCTTCTGAATAATCTTTTCTGTGCAAACGTTCTGTTTTGGTTTTAATAGATTTTTCAGGAAAAGTCTTATAACGGTCCATCCCGCATAGGACCAGTTTTTTTAAATAAAATTTCCTCGTAAATCACTTGACGGATTTCGATGAAATTTTTAATATAGGAGCCTTTTTATAGACGAAATAATTTAAATTCTTAAATTTTTCAAAAAAAAAGTTTTTTTGCGTTTAAAAAAAATTAATTTATTTTTTATTTTCTATTTTTCCCAAAACCGGTTTGATCTATTATTTTAAAATTTTATTTTTCTGTTAAAAACTACAAATTGCTAGGAGTTGGCATGCTCTAAAAAAAATTTGGAATATTTTTTCGAAAAGTTTTTCAAAAAAAAACTGTTTTTTGAAAAACTGGTCGAACGATTTTGAAAATAAAAAATTTCTTAAAATTCTAAATTGTAAACGAAATCAGATGGCTTACTTCATTTTTTCAAAAAAAAAAAAAAACCTTTTAACGAGTGATTTTTAAGTGATCAATAAAATTACATATCATTTTTTCCCTGCTTTTTTTTCCAAAATCTCAAACCCCAACACCACTGTCACACATTAGAGCAAGTTCGTCCGACCCAGTCGTGCACTTTATTCAAATAGTGTACAAAAACATCAGCGAGGGCTACAGAACGTTTGCAACGAACTGTTTTATACCCTATTCCCTATTTTGTTTGTATATGTGTATGCATTAGCCCCCCCCCCCGCAGCCAACCGCTGTCCAGTTCCAGAAGCGAAATTCGTTTTTACCAGACAGGAAAAACAACAATCGATAACATTAATATTGTGTGGCTGATGTTCAATAACTGCTAGAGCAATAAAAAAAGGAGTGTTCCACGCCCAACTTTGTGAGATTTTGGATTTGAATGGAAAGAGTGATTAAGGGTGTTTTTTAACAATTCTGGAACCACAACCTGCTACAAAACCAAGGAATACAAACCGAAATGTTCATCTTCTTACTTTAAAACTGCCACCGATATAGTTAGAAAACATTTAAACATTAAAATTTTGTAAATTTGTAGCTGAGCTTAGTAAATTTTTAGGTAGCATGTGTAAAACGAGTAGTCTTTTAATGATCTTACCCGAATAAAGGTAGCAATTTTATAAAAATCATGCCTTTAAAAGTGAGCGTATTGAACAAATTTTGAGATATGTACACTTTTCATGTAAAGAACCAAAAAAATATTTAAAATAAAAATTTTTGGGATCTTAAATTATTAAAACTATTGTTTTTTTTTCTCTCATGAAAAGTAGGTGTAAGCCACGCCCGAAATTTAAAAATTTTTCTTCATGCACAAGCTTATTTTCGACTAAGAGAAGCACATATTTTGATTTTGACTTGTGGATTTATTGTAAGTACCGTTTATTTGCAAAAATAAGTTTTTATAGTTTCCAATGAAAAGTTGGCGTCAGCCACACACAAAATCATTTTTTATTTGTTTTCATACATAAGATTTTTACGTACAACAAATACCCACAAAATGTAAATTTTTTTTTCTCGAATATAAGAATCGTTATTTTATAAAAATAATATTGTTGGTTTTGTATAAAAAGTGGGCGTCAACCACGCCCAAATTGAAATATTTTTTATTTAACTTAGATAAAATTTACCTATAGCTTGCGTTTGCAAAATTTGAGTGTTGTGCTTTGATCGTTACTGCACAAAAAACGCAATTTCATTTTGTCAAATAGATTGTTGAACAAAAATGGAAATAGTGGGCGTGCTTGTGGGAATGTTACAAACTCCACACCAAATACAATATACCCCTTTTATAATAGGCAGTGTATAAAAACCTTTTAACCCAAAGGATTATAATAATTATTTGTTGAGATTGTTTTTCACATTACAAAACCAACGCATATATACCATATATTTTTTTACTCAAAACCTAAATACAATATTTGGGATTGAAAAAGGAAAATTCTCAGGCCAAGATTGTGGGTTCGTGCAGTAGGTAACATATCTTTTAAAATACATAACACATATTATTGTTTATTGCTTCTTTAAAAAGTCTTGAGTATTTTTTTTTTGTGATTAGGTACGCATGTGTTTACTGTAGTTCAAGTTTTCTTGCTTATTTACTAGCCGTTAACCGCCATAATCTTTAATATAGACTATGAGACTTGAGATCTTCCTTATGCTTTAATATTAAAACAAAATTTTACAAATTTAGAACTTACAAAAAAATGCATATAGGTAGGTACATAAATACAAAACCAACATAGAGCCTTTGCTGTAAAAAGTCCAAATAAAAAATGTATCTTAATTTTTGTTGTTAAAATTTATTTACCTATTCTTTAAGAAAAGTATATATCCTTTAGTGAATTTAAATGAGTTTACCATTTGCAGCACGGATCCTCTGTCCTCCATAATTAATTTCAACAATAGGCTTGAACTTTCAAAAGCCAAAGCCAACCAAAGGAGCCAACATAAGCAGACCACAAAATCCAGGGAAATATTAATTATCAAAGCTGTTCATATAACCTTAAGTCGCTTAATTGCAGTGTATTTCATTTCCGATGTCACAGCTACACCTAATTGTAATGGCCACACAATAAAGACCTAACTAACTGTCGCACCATATTTTAGGTCGTCGGTTTCTCGCTCTTCTTTGTTGATGATTGGACTGGGCGTGAATGTTACCCAAAAGGAAGGAAGTGTCCTGCACAAAGAGAACGACAGTATATACAGCAGACAGCACAGCAACAGCAGTGAGGCTGCTTAAATTATTATTTTGATAGAGGTGCAGAACACAAGGAATTCCACAGCATTTTTTGGCACGAAGCCAGTATGAACGGACCCATTCCTGATCCTGGTTTCGGGCCTGGTCCCGAACTGTGTTAAAATGTTTAACTTTTGATGCAATTAGCAAAGTGGTGATACAAGTTAAAGCGTTAACAGAATTCTTTCGAGTGTGGGGGTAGGGATGTTTTTTTTTTTCTTTGTTTGAACGGTGGCGCGGCGGCGAGGGTGGTTTTGAGTACATGTGTGTGCTGCCTCATGCCGGCAACACAACAACGGTGACATTCAACCTCCGGTTCCGGGTCAATGTGGAAACAATTTTTCCTCTTTATTATGAGAATTTTCCTGAAACTACAGCCTCTGCCAAAATGACACCATTTAAAGGAGAAAATATTTCCGCCGCAACCATGGTTTAAGAGAATTAAGGAAAATAATTAAATTTCGATCTTTGGGAAAATGTATGCTCCACTTTAAATAGCATTGGTATTGAGTTTTATAAAATGAATATTAACTTAAAATTTTTCGTGGAATTCACGTTAATCTGTTTCATTTATTTTTTAAGATAAAAATTTTTTTTGTCAGACCTGCAAATATTTTGTAAATAAATAGGTATTTATAAAAAATAATATATTTTAACTCAAAATCAGAATCTAGTCGACTGGAATAAGCGTTGTCCGTCCGTCCGTCATGCTAACTGGGCATAACATGCTTGGATAACACGCCAAAAAAAAAAACTACGTCTAACTGAAGAAGACCTCTACAAAGGCTGCTATGACGAGGGTGAACATGAGGATATAACCCACTTCATTTGTCACTGCCATAAATACAAAATAAATAAAAAAATATGTTATTGGCACAACAGCTCCAAGCGGAGCCAGGCCTGTGACTTACACTCTAAACCATTCCTGTGTGTGCGTTGCTATTCTGCAGGAATGGAAGGGACCTACAATTTACCGCCGAATCCGAACGGCTAACAGAGAAGCACTTTCCATGACATTAATTCCTCTTGGAAGATTTGTCACTTCCTCGCAAGAGGCAGTACCCCGGAATAGAACTTAGGTGGGAACGTCAGGGATCGAACCCTGAACCTTCGGCGTAGCAGTCCGAGACACTAACCACTACGCCACGGGGTACTACAACTGCCCATAAGCCTTTGCTATTTAAGAAATAACACTGTTGCCTGCCATGAAACCTAACATTACATTACCTTACCTAACCTAAGGGTCCACGCTTCTACACCATAGAGCAGGACCGGGACGATAAGGGTCTTGTTTAGGGTCTACTTGGTATTTTGAACTTTGAATTTACCACCTTCGTCTTTTCAGACTTCTGCTCGTGCGTTGTACGCCTTAGCCTTTGGTAGAACTTTCGAGAATTACTACTGCCGTAGAACCCCTCAAAAGATTCACTCGCTTTTCCATTTCTCTTCCTCTCTCTCTCTTTCCTCTTTTGCTGATAGATCCCACAGGAAGCAACTCTTTGCAGCTCTGATTCTTGGCTGCAGCATTGATATAAGTTTCGTCCTTGGCCGTCTGTGCCAGTCTGCACTCAACATCGAACCAGGCATTTTTGATGGCATGGGGCTTTCACTAATTGATCGGACGCACAACTCCGAACATTAAAAAAAAAGCCCTATGTTGTCCTCTTTTTACAAAAGAAGGTGAAGAAATTCGGGTGCGAGGGCTACCGTTGGTTCATCCGCTACCTTATCTACTTCACTACCCCGTGTGTGGAAAGTGGAAGTAGCTCATTGGGGTGCTTAGCATGAGTTCACTCACTTAATTGAAATTCATCCGCCACTCGCTCTCTTTCTGAAGGGTTCATCCAGGTTAGGCGTCGGTTATAGGGACCAGTAAAACGCATCAGTAAAAATAGGAAACAAATGAATTTAGAGCTTTTTTAATGACGGTCTTCTTTCTGGTCGCAAATGCATCAGTAATTTTTATCCGGGTGAACAAATTTTTTCCGGATGAATGAAACAGTAAGAAACTAGAATGAATTTTTGTTTTATTTTGAGTGAGATGACAATCAGCCGATACGTAAAATGAGTTTTTGTCAGTAAAATCTAATTTTTGGTTTTCCGTAAAAATATAATTAAGGAATCAATATTTTTTTTTTTAAATAAATTAATTTATGTTATTCTCCACCGATTGGTATATACTTTTTGTTTCAAAACGCATTCAAACATATTAAATACTACAAAAGAAAATGTTTACTGATGCGTTTTACTGATCGCTATATCTGACGCCTTACCTGAGAGCTGAGACCCAAAACACAGAGAAGCTGTTCTGACAGGGCACTCTCACACACTCGCTTTTATAATTCTGGCAAGTATCTAGTCCGGGTTGTCATAACCAGTAGCCTCGATGGCTACAACTAGGACGTAAAACAAGCACTATTGTTGCGAATGAGACAGTTACAACAATGGGCATCGCCAGGTTGATACCAATCAGAGCCTACCCTATTTATACAGCGCCCAACCATCTTCTTATTCCTACTGACTTGTTTTAATTTGGCAAAGTTTAATTTTAATTTTAAAATTCAGATTTCCCCGCTTCTTTTTCAATTGAATTATTTCGTTCAGTTGAAATGACACTGTAATTACAAAGTTTGGTGTTAAAAAAGTTCTTTGAGACATGGAGTCTGCATTAAGTGTTAAAGTTTAGGTATAACATTATAGAGTTGTGCAGAAAAAAAAATTTAATCTAGCATCAAACGTAGACACTTCACATTTCAGACTTCAAATATCTCACTTTTCATAAATTAAAGAATAACTTTTTTAGAAGTGTTTTCAAACATCTAGCAAAAACACTGCCAAAGTTATGATTATAGTAATTTAAGAAATATTGTTCTTGTTAATTAGACTTCAAAGACAATTTAAATTTTGTAAACACACTTCTTACACATATTATATACACTTTTGTTTTCCTAACAACTCACTGTAAATGCAGTCATCCTGGATGCCACTATAAACCCAGACAAAAGAGAAAAGTGGCACAAGTTCTAGGACGAATAATAAACCAACACATTATACATATATTTATTATAGGAGAGTCTATCCTTGGTTGTTTGTCTTTCATTTGTCTCTCAAACTCGTACAGTTTCTTTTAGATAAGAATACATACATATAGTCATCCTCACAGTTGATGTAAACTCAACTCATATCCCTTTTGTGAAGTGTCCTTTTGTCGGTGCGGGTCGTAAGTTAATGGGTGCACAAGACATGCACTCAAAATATCAAATAATATTTTCATAAAACATACATATCTGTGGTAGAGACTTTCAGTTTTATCTGCAACCTTTAGTGCTGGGTGCTGGCTTCGTAGCTTCGTAAGGTATAAGGTACCTACTTGTTTCCAAAATTAAATACCAAACATTCTACAAAATGCACAAAAATATGTCCAATTATTGTCAACAACAAAGATATGTTTTTCAAACTGTAGGTATCTATCCTAAAATTCAAGAAGACTTTTTATGATGAATTTAGCTACCTTTTAAGGAAAGTAAATGTTTTTGACTCAAACAACAAAAACGGACATTTGTAAAATATTTTTTTTTTCAGACATTGTTCTCGAATTATGGTATTTGTGTAGCTTTTAATTAAATAACTGATATCAGGATGCATTGCAAATTTCTAAGAATCAAAATAAATATATGCATGCACTTGATTGATAAGTTAACAAAATGATTGTATTAGAAACAATTATTCTTGTGAAATTTATAGAATAACTCTTTTATCTGTATTAGTTTTCAAATTTTTTTTAATTTAATTTTTCAGTTATACCAGTGCCTTTAAGACCTAAAGACATATCTTAATCATTTTCCGTAACAAATACGAAACATTCAAAAATACGAACAAAAAACTGGACTGCACACGCTCGAATTGTGTATTTATACTCCTTTGAATTAATCGAAATGAAGCCCAGCTCAGTTTCGTTAAGTTTCGTTCACTATTGTTATCACGGTTCATGAAGAAGAAGAGCACTTAAGAGGAGCCTTTCGTAAAGTCTTATTCACTTTTATGCCTGATGCCTGATACACAACCTCGCGTCACGACGAGACGAGAGCGTCGCGATTATCGCTGTCACTTTTTCTCGTTCTGATTTTTCAGAACGAGAAAAAATCAGACATGAATCACAAACAAACACGCTTTGGCTTCGGCTTCGCCTGACGTTTAAGAGTTCAGATATAGGAATTCAATGCATGATAAATTCAATGTATGCTATCACAAAGAAGCTTCGTTTGGCAACCGTAAAGAGAACAACGTAATGCTACGTAATGTAACTCCAAACGGAAGCTCTAGTTCAAATGTACTGAACATTTGCTTTGTCTGACAGCTCAACAGCTGTAAAAAAAAGTCAACAAACAAGATTAATTTTTTAATAATAGTTGTTTTGTGTAATTCGATGTAGACAATGATAAAGATTATTTAAAAATATAAATATTGAAACTTAAAAAGTATTTTATTTATTTCTGAGCACTAATTGCATTCGCAAAAATCACAATGCGACGATAATACATATACTGACATTAATGAACTGTCATTTTAGAAATGTCTTAAATGAGAAATGTCATACAAAACAAATTCAAAGCGGGTGCAACGTAACGTAGACGAAACCGAAGCCAAAGCGTGTTTGTGATTCAGGCATTAAGGCCCAACCATAATACGCGAAATAAAACGTAATCAAGTGTCAAAACCGAACGAAAAGTTTTCTTCCGATTGGTAAAGTACATCAGTTGCCCATAATAGCCTTTAAAAATAAGAAGAAAGAAAGAAGAAGAATACCCTTTAGAAAAAAAGGAATGTCAGATTTTCGTACGTAATGTACGACTCAAAGCGTACATTACGTACGAAAACGTGAACGAAACTTGCCGAAACTGAACAAAATGTCATTTCGGGTTGGGTATACAATTCACATATACTTCTACTGTTTCGTAAGGCATCGTACGTACTCATTCTTCAATTATGGTTAGCCATTTACAATCACAATCAGCGCATCAGAGAGTTTGACATTTTTGCCCAAGTACATAAAGTTATTAGCTGTATAGATTTCAAAATAAAGTAGAGTGAGCGAGACTGACTATAAAGAATGCGTTTAAGTGAGCTTTTTCATTGAAATCAGCAACCAACATAACTGATGTACCTAACTACTAACTTATTTGTGCGAATAGACGCAAAACAATGGCTAGGCCTTAAGAGTACTTCGCAAAATATTTCTTTGAGTTTTGACATTAGCCTATATTAACTAAATGTTAAACTATAATAGACGGAAACAAACGGAAGCTAGTGTCAAAACCGAACGAAACGTTGCCGTCCAACCTGTGAAATAAACACTCTACCCATAATGGATGGATTGCCGAGGAATCCAATATCCAAACATGTATTTTCCTCTGAACAATAATACGACTGTGACGTCACAAACAGAGTCAGCATACCTCTCACTATAACTCTCTTCTCCATTCACAGTCAGATGTCAAATTTTTCGTCCGTAAAGTGCGATAGCGAGAGCAGTGGCATGATAATGACTTGTTATCTGTTAACTTGTCTTATACGTCCCGATAGTTGTTTCACTTCAAGAAAGATATTGCATTTTCCTTGCTTGCAGATTATGGATGCAGATATAAAAATAATCGAAAAATTATATCCAAAAAACTACCTCTTTGCACATTACCAACACGGAGTGTACTTTTAACCTAAGCGGCACTGCCAGCCACCCTCCTCACTATAGTCACTACATTGAATCATTTAAAAGTTTGCATATCATTCTGTTTTTACTTTTTTGTGGAACAAAATATATTAAATTAATCAACTAATGTGTGCTTAATCTATAACTTCAGTCTTACGATTTAAAATAAGTTCGATATTACGAAAAACATTGTTCTGTTTAAGTCGTGCATCGCGCACTACGTCCATTTTGTGGTCGATACAATCGGGTATCAGAGCAACTAATTCGATGAATCAACCATTAACTCTAAATGATAACACTCATCATCTGAGACGTCCGTCGTCGTAACAGGACGTAGCGAAGAAGCTATTGCTGCTGTAGAGGGGTCATCGAGGAAGACTGGAATGAGTCCATCTGCCATGGTGCACAATTGGATCTGTGTCTACCCACTATCTATGGAAAATTTTGCAGAAGGATCTTGAGAATTGAATCGCCTTGATGTAGAGGAGATATGGTTTCAACAAGGCCGCACAACATGTCGCACAAAGCATGCCACAATTGATTCGTTGAAGAAAACGTTTGGTAAGCGCATAATTTGACGTTTTGGGCCTCCAACATCATGTAATTTAACACCGCAAGACTATTTTCTTTGAGGGTTTGTCAACTCGGTAGTCTACACCGAAAAACAACATTCGCTTCGCGGCATTATTACCGATATACAACCCCAAATGCTGTAAATAGTGATAGAACATTTGACTCCAAGGTTAGACTTCATCCAAGTCACATGCCAGAAATCATATTCAAATAAAAATGGCAAAGAAATGTCCTTAAAAAATTAATTTAATTTTATGACAATTTAAAAGTTTTATACCTCTTGATAACACCATTTATAAGATAGAAGATTTTACTCCTGATACACTCAAAAATGTATTTTTTGTCGTGAAAAGTAATGCTATCATGGCGTGCGTCATTTTGAAGGTTTACTTCTTTAAGCGCGTTTAGGGAAAACAAAGGTTGTTGCTCTAGTGGAACTAGAACTTTTAAGTTTTCTAAACATGGCTGATTACGTTCTCATACAAAAACCTACCGACCATATTACAATTTTCTAAAGAACGTATAATAGCACTCACAGCAATTTTGCTTTCTATTCAAGGTAAATGTGTACTACTCGTATATGGCTAGTTAAAGAGGTCGAACAAAATTGGTCTCAGTATTCTGCCCATCCATCTGAAAGACCTTACTATTCTTGAGAACGGTTCCAACGGTTTGATAAAACTTACTGGGCGTTGTTTGGTATGGAAAGTCTACCCTTTTTTTGAATTTTTTTTTTTTTTTTGTTTTGGAATATTTTGGAAATAGAAAAATAGATTATTTAAATTTTTTGTTTTAATTGCAGATGAAGACAACAGGTTTCCTCGTATTGATATACTCAAAAGAATTTCAATTTCTCATTCAAGCATTGATTCACTGCAACATTGGTGTATTATAGGTACTGTTTGTTATTAATCCAAGATGGTTGCACTTATGGAAATTTGTCAACGATTTTATCAAAAAATCTATTGCACATTTCCTGGTCTTATTATAGAAAAGGACATGCATTCAATTGGTTAATGTGCAAGTTGTGTGACAAATGAGGAGATTGTAGAAATATCTAAGAGAACACATCAGTTCAGTACCCATCATATGCCATCATCACTCTGATATACTCAAGAACTAATAATTATAAAATGTTGCTTCAAGATTTCCCGCATCCTTTTGAGGTCAGGAATAAAGTATTTATATAAAGTGAGTACCTAAGTACATTACGATGATGATTATCAAGACAATTCAACTCAAGATAATTTGAGAGGAATAAACGGCTTCACATAGTCTTTTTTCATTTTCCAGTGCACTTTGCTTCTTGGATAGAGGATAGCTCAAAAACTTTTATATGACACATGAAAGATGAGATTGGGTGCGGGTGGTGATTATGAAGCAACTCACAACTAGTATTTTCAAATGAAAGGCGACACACTACATAAACATCCAACTTCAAGTCCAAATGACATGATATTTGATGTATAAATAATGGGACGAGGGGCTTGTGCAAGGGTGTCACAAATGAGTTTACCCATTTCTCTTTGATGACGGATAGTGAATAATTTATTGAGGAACTAGGCGGAGAAAGATATATAATCGGAATAAGATTATTTCGTGCTTTTTTGTTTTGTTTGCACAATGAAATCATAGTTGAATCGATCTGACATTTAAGGACCACGTTGATTGACATTATTGAACTTTTTTTTCTTATCAAAAGAGGGTGGAAACAATGATTATTGTTTGCTACCAAAATAAAAAGGAGGTTTCATTACGAAAGTTATTTTATTTGACTTCTTTTTGTTTATTTTTTTTTTTTTTTCTTTTTGTCGTGGATAAATTAAGTGTTTCGTGAACAATAATAAAATTATTGTGTAAATCAATATTGGGAGCACAATCATGTTGATCAACCAACCTATGTATACTTAATTTCAATAGGAAAATAATTGACTTTCAAGTGCTATGCTATAGTAAGAATAAATGTTTTCCTTTGGAAGCATTAGGTAAATTATATTTCATTTTTATTTCTCAACTCGCTAACATCGAGCTTCTGAGACCGAAATTTGAAGATTTTGTAGGACATATCTCACATTCGAGTGCTGCCAGGTAAAGCGATCTATTCTTTACGATGTGGAAAATGATGAACATGACTTCCATTCACTGGACTAGAAAGCGTGAGACACCATATACTTTACCTACTGCTAAACTGAGTGGTTACTCCAAGTCAGTTTGTTATTGAAAACCATTCCTAAATTTTTGGCTGTAGCAACATATTCTATGGGACTGTTGTCAATGATGATAGTGGAAAATAAGAGGTGGATGTACATTTCTTAGAGATGACAATAGATTTAGATTTAGTGGAAATAATTGAGAGAAGGTTTTCCTTTGCCCAATTATCTACTTATTTAAGGTGGCACAGACAGTCCATTGTGGACCACGGCCTCAACCAACAATCCATGGCCGAATATCACCCGAAGAATCTTTCTCTCAAAGTACCCCAGCCTGAATTCATCCGATTGTGTCAGTGTCCACGCTTCTGCCCCATAGATGATTAGGGTCTTGTATAGTGTCTCCTTGGTCCTTTGAGAGAGGGCTTTGCTACTAAAATGACTTCTAAGCCCGAAGAAACAGCGATTGGCAAGATTGATTCTTCGACTGATTTCTTCACTAATGTTGTTCTGAGAGGTTATAGTGTAACCCAAATAGACAAAGTTCGTGACAACCTCAAAGTTATATTTGTCCATTGTGATGTTTTGTCCGAGCCTACGGTGATGAAGTTCTGCACCCCCTTTGTTTTATCTTCATTTAAAGCCATGCCCATTTCCGCCGCCTCCACTTCAATACTTGTAAATGCTCCACTGAGAGCGCGCTTCGTTCTTCGTTCCAATAATGTCAATATCATCAGCATAGCCATGTAATTGAACAGATTTAAAAATTGCATAATAGATAGATATGTTTTCTAGATCTGCATTGATTCGACTAACACAATCTTCTATAAGTCCAAGAGGGCAACTTATTTGAAGTTGAGCGTCGCGTCGCGTCGTTGGCGTAAAGTTGAACAGAAGAATTGGTTACGATAGATGTAAAATCGTTTATGTATAGTGAAAAAAGCAAAGGCCTCAAAACAGAACCTTGCGGCATCTCTATAGAGACAGTTATAAAGTTGGTTAATATATTATTTGCATTAACCGCTTGTTCCCTACCAGAAAGATATTAAACAAGGTTTCTGGCAGAGGATGAAAAATCAAAACAATTTAAAACCTTATTGCAAGGAATATTGTGATCAACGGTATCGATAGCTCGTGAAAAATCAAGCAGCAAAAGAAAAGTTATATGATCATTATCAATGCTTTGTCTAACTGTCAACAAAGCAGTTATGCAACTATGCTTTTCACGAAAATCAGATAAAAGGGCATGAGTGGTGTTTAAAATAGAGTTAATTTGTGTTTTCATTATTTTTTCGAAAGCCTTTGACAGAAAAGGGAATATGGATATGGGACGAAAATCCTTATCACTTGACTTTTTAGAAACCGGTATGACTTTTGCTCTTTTCCAAGCTGATAAAATGCTGTTGAAAGCAAGAGTAATAAAGTCAACACTATATGTAGTAAAGTTTTTAAAAATTTAGGATGGACACCATCAATTCCAAAAGCATTGGATTTTATGGAGAGTATACTTTCAACTACTTGAACCTGGTCAATTCCTATATATTCGAACTTGTGTATAGACATGTTTTCCTCAGGGACATTAACTAGAGATGGCGATTGTGTTTCATGCGATAGAAAATTCACATCAATGTTTTTGCAGACAGTCTTCCTATTCCTTAGTTCCGTAAATTTGTCCAAAAATTTTTAAGGCTTATAAGCAAGGGTCTAGTCGGTTGGCATAAACTTGAGTTGAACGAATGAAAGCAAAGGTTCTATTTCGTAGATTACATATTCTTGATTGGATACAATTAGTTTTTTTAGCTGGTTTGGTTTTGGCAACACTGGTTTTGACAGCTGACGTGTGTTTAGTACCTTGTGTCAATGTCAAACAGCTTCAGTTTGGTTTGCAATTTAACCATGGATCGTCTTACAAATGAACAACGCTTGCAAATTATTGAATTTTACTATCAAAATTCGTGCTCGGTTCGAAATGTTCGAAATTGTGTTCAGCGATGAGGCTCATTTTTGGTTGAATGGGTACGTAAATAAGCAAAATTGCCGCATTTGGAGTGAAGATCAGCCAGAAGCATTGCAACAGCTACCAATGCATCCCGAAAAAGCCACTGTTTGGTGCGGTTTATGGGCCGGCGGCATTATTGGGCCATATTTCTTCAAAGATGATGCGAATCGCAGCGTTACTGTCAATGGTGAACGCTACCGAGCGATGATAACAAACTTTTTTTTGCCCGAAATGGAAGTTCTTGACTTGCATGATATGTGGTTTCAACAAGACGGTGCCACATGCCACACAGCACGCGAAACAATGGCGCAATTGCGAGGCGAGTTTGGTGAACAGTTAATTTCACGTTTCGGGCCGGTCAATTGGCCGCCTAGATCGTGCGATTTGACACCATTAGACTATTTTTTGTGGGGGTATGGCAAGGCTAATGTCTATAGGGACAAGCCCGCTTCGATTGACGCACTGGAAGCCAACATCCATGCATTCATTCGTGAGATACCGGCCGATATGTGTGAAAGAGTCTAGCCAGTCTAGCTCGATCAGCACGAAAAAGTTGATAACCGGCAAGTTTGAAAAAAGTATCATTTAAATGACTAGACAACCAGGCCTCTAAAAAACAAATCACATCAACCCCAGAACCCTCAAAAAAAATCTCGAAAATAGTCGATTTTACACTTAAAACTTTGTGCATTTAAATGAAATAAAATGCACTACTGGGTCGCACGAACTTGCTCTTATGATAAGCAATTGAGTAGTGGCTGCATATATGGATATTAAAAAAAATTAAATAATTTCGAAAAATCTTTTATTTTTTAAATTAGTTTAAGAGTTTTCTCCCAAAAACTAAGTATGCAATAAAATTTCAAAGCTATACGTTAATCTAGGAAAAAAAATATTGAAAATCGTTCGACCAGTTTTTGTTTTAAAAGGTTATTTTAGAAAAACTTTTTCAAAAAAAAATTTGAAATTTATTTGAGTATGCAAATATATGGCAATCTGTAGTTTACATTTGAAAAATAATTTTAAAAAAAATCAATATACCCGTTTCCAACATATTTCGAAAACCAAAATTTTTTTTTGAAAAAATGATAAAAAATCAAAAAAAAAAAAAAGTTTTTGAAAATTTTGAAATGCCATATTAATAAAATTATGAATGACTTCCTGTGGCCAAAATTTTATTGAAATCGAATGTATAGTTTAAGAGAAAATTTGATTAGAAAATAATGGTTCTATGAGAGGTACCGTTATTAGACAAATTTTGAAAAAAAAAAATTTCTAACCAAAAGATAGATTGTATTGCAAAAATAGCATTCTGAAAGTTTTATAAAAATCGTTAGAGCCGTTTTTGAGAAAATCAATTTTTGTTTCAAAATTGTATGGCAGGTGCCGTTATTTTTGGACCTAGAGCAAAAATAAAAAATTTGTTCCGAGGGACGGCCAAATAAATCCTAAATACCAAATTTGAAGGAAATCGGCCCACCCGTTCAGCCTACAGAGGCGCAAACAGACAGACAGACAGACAGACAAACGGAATTTCCAGAGCCACTTTTTTCAACTTCTCCATCATTGTAATGTCATGTGTGATTGTTATCTCAAATTTTTTTTTTGCACGAATCCATAACTTGCCTTATATGTACAAGTACATACATGGTACCTATATACGCAAGTAAAACATGTAGGCCAAATTTTTGGGCTGGTATATCTGGCAATGCTGTCCAGTTTCGAAAATCTAATTTATTCTTGGTTCGTTAAGTTGGTAGCCCAGTAATTCTATTTAATGTTTCATTGTTGCAAATAATTTGAGTTTCGCTGTCATCTTGATGAAGTTTGATGTCAACAAACCCAAGAGCGGCGAATGCAGAATGTATTTTTTTTTTTCCTTAGTGCGAGCATTTACGAAAAAAACGTTAATGTTTTATTTTATTTTTTATTTTCACAAGTAAACTAGGTTTAATACACATTCTTGCAAGAGGTGCTATAAGTCCGAGTCAGTGTTGGCTACTCAGAAGGTACAGACCTTCTCTGCACTTCAACATATTGTCCTTGTCGATTGCAAGATGTGATTTTAGGCCATAATAAGCCCAAACTGTGGAATCAATTTTAGTTCTTCATGTCAAACCGAATAATGTTTGTATAAAATGATGAGAAAATATAATAGTTACGTCCAATATCTAGTCCTTGTGTATGTCGTGTATAGTACCATTTGTCTTAATGCCTTTAATGTTATGTATCTACAAGAATGTTGATTCATAAAAAAGGCAAAAATGCACAACTAACTGTGGACATAAATGTAATATGTACTTGCTTTAGACAAGAAAGGATCAATAAAAATAAGGATAACCCTTTTAATCGATCGTTCACTGATCCAAAAATTTGTGTAGGTACCTACACTTAAAATTTTTGAAAGTTTTTCTTAACAGTAGATGTGAAAAACACTGCCCAAACTCCCATTTCTCTCCTTGAATTCTTTTCATATTTCAATTAATTCTTCGTCTGCATCCTTTCAAAATATACAAAAATTCCACAACGACAAAACCCACGCCCAGCCCAGCCCACGCACAAAATTCTGTGAGTGAGAAATATTTTCAAAAAGCAAAGTGCTAAAACGATGCACGGCGGGCGCTTACTTTAATTTATCTACTTCTACAGCAACACTTATTCCATTCAAACGCAGATTGCGGAAAATTGGATTTTCAAGGTTCCGGCATTTCGTTGTAATAAACTGTAAATCTACAGCTGAAATGTTCGCCACATTTTCCTGTACGCTCGTTTTTAATGCTATGAGTATATGCGTTTTTTTTTTGATATCCACAAAGTAACAACGAAAACCATAAGGCAACAGAAGAAGGGCTATATGTGTTGCAATCTGCAACAAACGCCACAGGAAATCGGAACAACTTCCTTTTAAAAGGATTTTTTTTTTTCAGTTTCACGTCGGTCGTTCGGTTTTTTGTTTTTGTTCAAGCCAACAGAGTTTCGTTATGAATTTTTCATCAACCGCTTGAGCCAGTCACAATCCTATTCGCAGCAATTTTTGCCCCAATCTGCAATCCCTATTCGCATGTGGCGTCATATAGTATGTGCATCACAAGTAGGTAACTGTATGAAGGATGAAACTAATGAACAAAAAAAGGACAAACAAAAAAAAAAACAGACTGAATTCCGGTTCGCGTCCATTTTTCGCCGCACACATTTCAAATAGGAACGCAACCAGGTTTTTTTTTTACATCCCTCCCATCAACAACTCAATGACGGACGATATGAAAGAGTATGGTCTGGCATGGAGGCATTTTTTGGTGAAGTCCTAGAATCCTCGTAAATGCTGAAATGTTAATTATATTTAAGCAAAAAGACACAAAATAAAATGTTATGCATAATATTTTTACTTTTTATTTTTTATTTTGGTTTCCTTCTCTGTCTCTCCTATTTAATACTAAAATGAATGGAAATTATTTTGTTTTATTAAAACGACCTTGCAGGTAATATAAAGTGAAATATAAAAAAAATAAAAAATAAAAACAGAATAAACTGAATGGGTGTGATTTACTGGAACAGGATCCTTGATGGAGTTGTATAGTATAATAGTCTACCTTGAGCTTGATAATACCTTTCAAGGATGTGATGAAGAAGCAAAATACTTAAACGTAAAACGATGTGATGCGATGTGTCGACCTTCGTTTCGCAAATAAAATATCAACAGCAAGCTTAATTAATTTATTATTCTTGCGACTGCGAAATGAAGAAGGAGAGACATGAAACATGGTACCTATTAAAAATTACGTTTAATTGTTTTGGAGAGGATTCTGTTTGTGTCGGAGAAGCGGGTGATGGACCATGCGATGATGGTTAAGGATATAAATTACAGAAAAACGTTCTATGAAAACCTTTTGTCTTATTTTTCAATTATATTTCAAAGTTTTTTTTTTTAATTGGAACATATAGCCATCCATATGTTTTTATACCCTATTCTATAGAATGGGTATATTGTATTCGGTGTGGAGCTTGTAACATAACATTAAATTTAGTGGGTATTACTTGTAGGTAAAAAAAATATTTTGGGCGTCGCTGACGCCCACTTTTCATGAGAAACTATACAAAATTGCGTTTAAGCAAATAAACGGCATTTATAGTGAATCCACATGCCCAAATTTGTGCGACTCTTAGCCGAAACTATGAAGCATGTGTATGAAGAGAAATTTTTGAAATTTTGGCGTGGCTTACGCCCATTTTTCATGAAAGAACGAAAAATGTAGTTTTAAAAATTTAAGGTACCAATATTCAATTTTAACCTTTTTTCCGTTCGTTATTTGAAAAATATATCTCTACATTTTTGTTTGCTAATTTTTTCAATACGCCCACTTTTAAGGGCGTGATTTTTATAAAATACCTTCATTCAGTTAAGATCGTTAAAAAACTACTCGATTCAGTTATAGTTTTACACATATGTTTGCCTAAAAATTGATTAACGTTCAAAGCTCAGTTAGTGCTTTAAGTTTTTTTTACAATTTTTTGGGAAACGCCCATTTTTAAGTTGCGTTTCCGTCGAAAGTCGTCATATCCCTTAATTTTTAATATTTTTTAACTATCGGTAGCAGTTTTCATTTTTTGATCTAGCCCCTTCCTTAGCCCAATTCCTAATAATTCACTAAATATAAGAAAGTTTCAAGTAGAAAAAAGTGCGATTAAGGAGTTTTTTTTGCTCAAAACAATAGATTAAATCTATCAAGGACAACATAATTTCCTGCGACAGCCAGACTGGCAATGGATTTTATCTCCACATCCTTCGAGACAGAGATTGTAACCAAATCTGACACACTAAAAACTATGCCATTCTTATCTATTGAGAGCAGTGGCGGATCCAGGATTTGGTCAACGATTCAAAAGTTAAGATTTTCATACATTTTAAGCTTACTAAATTGTCTTTATTATATTAACTGTGGAGTTATTTTGTCTCAAACCAAACCTACGAAAAAATCGATTGTTCGAAATGTGCTTGGAAACAAAGCAATAACAGCAACAAAAATTCGAAACAACTTTTTAATACATATTAATAAAGAATACATGGTATGATATTCAGCAATAACCAACGTCACTTAGTGACAAAAATAACTACACAAAAAATTCAGAAACAAAAACAAATGTGAGGTGAACTACGTCACTCTGTGATAATATGTGCGAGATAGATATATGATAATGAAATGCGGAATATCATACCAGTATTCTTTATTACCACGCTATTATGTTTGTTGCCAAATGAAACGACCGCTGAGTTACTTAACAAGAGACTGAAGACTTTATTTAATTCATTGTTTTTAAGACTAGTTAGTGCACATAGAGAAAGCGTTAGCACATTTATATTAATACTCAAAATTATGTGCTATCTATACATAACAATTCACCTTTTTTTTTTAATTGAAAAACAATATTTTCTTTATGAATTAATAACTATATAGTAACCCAATAAATCCATTATATATATTAAATTTAAATTTTAAGTTCAAAAAGAGAAGTTACACATTAAAAGATATATGTATATATGTATTTCATTTTGTTTGTTTTTACTTTTAATTAGCATTTGTAACTTATTTTCTTTTTATTCAAATTTGTTTTAATTCTTTCGGATGATCGTTTTGGATATAAATTCTTTGTGTATGAACGCCTTTTGTTCAATTTTCCATTGGTAGCTCTGTGTTCGTTTGACAAACCTCCTTGTATGTATAAGTGCTCTGGAGCAAACGCAGCTCTTTTTAGCCTCCTCTTGATCTGTTTAATATGCGCTTGTCTTAAATTGTCTTTGAATTTAATTAGATATACGCAAGGAGAAATTTGCTTAACGATCACCGCTGGATACCATTTAATGTATTTTTCGAAACTCCCTTTATAATATACATTTTCCCCTTTTTTAAATTTTGGATACAATACATTATTTTTATTTTCATTGTGCTTGTCTTCTTTTAAAATGTCTAATTTAGTTCTAGGTTTAAAACTGAATATTAAATTAGCTGGAGTTTCGAGCGTTGTCGTATTTGGAGTGTTCCTGTATTTTATTAAAAAGTTATCCACTCTTTGCTGCGGCGAAAGTAGTTTTGTCTTTTGGTCAATATACGCCTTTTTAAAATTATTTTTGACCACTTGGACTAGCCTTTCGGCTTGGCCATTTGATTGTGGGTGGTAAGCTGGCGATTTTAAGTCTTCAATGCAATGAAGTTCACAGAAATGTTTATAATCATAGGAATTAAATGGCGGACCATTATCCGTAACACATTTTACTGGAAGACCATAAATTGCAAAATTTGTTCTTAATTTTTCAATAAGTGAATTGGCGGTTGTGTTTTTCATAATGTACACATCAACAAACTTGCTATAGCTATCTACGATTAAAAGGTATGTTTGTCCTTCAAAGAAAAAAAAATCTAAATGAATTCTTTCATAGGGAAAACTTGACCTTGGCCATTCTTGTAATTTTTGTTTTGAAGATTGATTTCCTGTAACTGCACAAGTTTGGCAGGAATTTACATAATTTTCTATGTTTTCATCAATTCTAGGCCACCAAACCAAAGAACGAGCCAGTTCTTTCATGCGAACTATTCCTACATGTCCATCGTGCAATAATTCTAAAATTGAATTTCTCAAAGATAGAGGTATCACAATTCGCATGCCATAATAAATAACCCCCTGTTCTAATTCTAGAATATTTCTTTTTAAAAAATAAGGCTTTAATTCGAAACTATTTCTTTCTGGCCAGTTACTTACTTCCATGCACATTTTAATTTCGCTTAAAATTTTATCCTTTTCGGTTTCTTTTCTTATTGCATGCAAATCTAATGGAATTTCTTCCGAAAAATTAAAGGTGTTTATAAAAATTTCCTCATCTCCTGATTTATGAGGTAATGGCAATCTGGACAGGCCATCTGCATTCAAATTATTTGCACTTTTTTTATATAGTTTCATACATTGAAAGTTCAACTGCCCATCTTTGCAACCGGGAAGCTGCAACTGGTGGGGTAGGTGTTTTCTCTCCAAAAATTTGTTTTAATGGCTGATGGTCTGTAAAGATAGTTATCTTTCTGCCAAAAATAAATTTCCTAAATTTTCTTACTGCAAATATAATACTTAGAGCCTCTTTATGCAATTGCGAGTAATGTTTTTCGGACGGACTTAACGAACTGCTGGCATACATACAAGGTTTCTCTTCACCATCATCAATAATCGATAAGACACACCCGATGCCATAGGGACTTGCATCGCAAGATAAAACTATTTTTTTAAGTGGATTAAAATGAACGAGTACTTGTTCACCCGTCAACATATGCTTGGTCTTTTCGAAAGCTTCATCGCATTTTTTAGTCCAGGAAAACTCAACATTTTTCCTTAGCAAATTATATAGATCATGAAGTTCCGAAGATAAATTAGGCAGAAAATTCGAATAATAATTAACCAGGCCCAAATAAGAACGCAGCTGTGAAACATCTTTCGGCCTTGGTGCTTTTAAAATGGCATCAATTTTATCTGAACAAGGATGACGTCCCTCTGAACTAATTATAAATCCCAAATATTTGACTTTACTCTCAAAAAACTTACATTTATCAATATTAATTTTGACGTTATGCTTCTGTAATTTTCCCAAAACAACTTCTGTTCGCTTAACGCAATTTAAAAAATTTGTACCTTTAACAATTATATCATCTATATATCCTGATGCATAAGCTAGATCTTTTAAAATTTTATCGATGACTTCCTGAAAAATTGAGCTAGATGCTTTTGCTCCATATACAAGTCTGGTATATCTCAAAAGCCCTAAATGCGTATTAACTGTGAAGTACTCTTTACAATTGTCTGTCAACTTTAACTGCTGGAAAGCACCCGTCAAGTCAAGAATTGTGAAGTGAGTATATCCACTTAAATCCGAAAATATATCCTCGGGATGAGGAAGTGGATAGTGTTCGGTCTTCATATATTTGTTTATGGATACTTTGCAATCCATGCACAGCCTCACTTCACCATCCTTCTTCATGACGCCTATCAATGGACTTGCCCAATCGCTATGCCTAACTTTTTCCAAAATGCCTATGCATATGAGTCTCTCAAGCTCTGCAACATATTTTTTTCGTAACCCAAACGGAACTGAGTATGCCTTATATACCATTGGTCTTGCCTTTTCATCTAAAATCACATCAGCTTCGAAACCCACAATCGGCTTTTCTAAATTCTTATCAAATACACTCGCGAAATCAAGTTTTAACTTGGCAATAATATTTTCGCTATTCTTAGAATTTTCGGAAACAAAACATATTTTTTTATTTTGACTTACTGTTATATCCTGGACAAATAACATTCTCCAGTTGGGATACAAATGGTCCAACCAATTTCGCCCCAGCAAAGGTGCAAATTTATTTTTGCTTTTGATGACTAGCATTGGCAACTGCATTGGACTATTCCATCTCATTGATTTGACCATTACCTCTATACTTCCCAATACGACCACGCGTTCTCCAGTTACAACTTCTATGGGTTTGAAAATTTCTTTTAGTTCAATATGTTTAAATAAAGATAAATAGTCATTTTCAGAAATAACCGTAGCACATGCACCTGTATCTAATTCATATTTAACATACTTTTCATCAACCAATAACTTAACCTTTAATGCTCCCGAAACCACCTCATTTACATAATTCAGCATACCCAGCCAAGCCCCATCATCAGAGCTTTCGTCAGCCCCGGCTCCATCTGCTTCTGCATTATCCACAAAGTGCAGTCTTCTATGTCCAGCTCGATTTTTTAATTTAAAGCAATTTTTTTTGATGTGCCCATACCTTTTACAATAATAGCATTGTATTTCTTTGTTTTCGAATTGTGGTTTCGATCTCCCTCGATTCTCATATCTATCATAATTTTCATTTTTCGGCTGATTTTGCCTCGTGGAACGATATATAGCATTGACGTCATCACATGCCAGTGTCCCTGGCTGCACTAACCTCATTTGATTCTTTGCCATTTCGTCACTCTTCGCTGTCTCTACCGCATCTTGGAATTTTAATTCAGATTTTTCGAGCAATTTTGCTCTCACACGGTTATCTATGATTCCAAGCACGAATCGATCTCGAAGAGCATCGTCCAAGAAAGTGGCAAAATCGCACGTGTCTGCTAGTTCTCTTAAGACAATGACGTAGTCACTGATTGTTTCACCTTGGTGCTGATTACGACTTCCAAATTTGAAACGTTCTGCGGTGATGTTTCTTTGCGGATTAAAATGACCTTTTAACTTTGTTTTCAAATCCTTGTATTCGACAGTCTCAACATTGTCTGGTCTGGATACATTTCTTATTACTTTGTACAGGTCTTTTCCTCCAAGATTCAAAAGATAAGATTTCTTGTTATTATCATCGGTGATTTTATTTAAAGTCATTAAATTTTCAAAGCGCTCTAAAAACATATCAAATTCGTCTTCGGATGGATTGAAAAATTCAATCGCGCCGATAAAATTGACCACGTTTTGAGTCATGTGATTTTCGTTTTCTACTTTAATTGGGATCACCGAACAACTTTTTGAATCAGATGACATATATGTATATAATATATGTACAATATTTTTTTTTTTTTTTTTTTTTTTTTGTCCTCGTCGCCAATTATTATGTTTGTTGCCAAATGAAACGACCGCTGAGTTACTTAACAAGAGACTGAAGACTTTATTTAATTCATTGTTCTTAAGACTAGTTAGTGCACATAGAGAAAGCGTTAGCACATTTATATTAATACTCAAAATTATGTGCTATCTATACATAACACACGCAACTTTCCCATTTTTTTTGTACTACAGCTTACAAATTCAATTCTAGCCATGTTATACGATTCAGCTTCACCTTTGTGCCCAAGTAATGATAATAGAAACCCAGAAATAAGAACGAAAGATAGCCGAGAACTATAGGTGTTAAGCTAGTATTATACGGTCATCGAAATCTGTCATTGCAATGACATTCTGACGTCATAATAACGTAGTTATTTGTCCTAAAGTCGTCATGTCGTGTGATCGTTAAATGCTGTCATTGCACTGACAACTAGAATGACAAGCATAATGACAGAAATTTTTACGTCATCGAAATAACAATTTTCGATGACCGTATAATAACTCTGTCATTGTTGATAAGACACAATGACAGATTTTTTAATTAACTTGTCATTGCAATGTCATTGTCCGAACAATGACATGGCAGGAATTTCTACCGTGCCATTGTTGTCAAGGTTTTTTGAATAAATTAAAAAATGTTCATATGGCTTTATATTTACATTATGCAAACAAAATGCTTGAAAAAAAAATCATAATATACAATATTTTTTGAAAATTATTTTATTTTTGAATCGATCATTTCTTACAAAGTTTAATAAATTAAAAAGCGCGGGTTCAATATTTTTGGTGGACCAGGAGCTTTAAACTCTCCTTATTTAACATCATGGTACAAAGCAACTCTATATGGTCTGAGTTCCCATGGAACTTGACTTTCCATTCCGGCTAACTGAACATTTAAGTTTACTGTATAGCTAGCAATCGATTTTAAGGTCGCCTATGACAGCGTAAACAGGAACGAGCTATACAGAGCCATGTCGCTTCTTGGCATCCCTGCCAAACTCGTTCGATTGTGCAGGATGACTATGGAGAACTCTCGCTGCTCTGTCAAGGTTGGTAAGAACACCACCGACTCATTTAATGTCGAGAAAGGCTTACGACAGGGTGACGCGCTGTCATGTAACCTCTTCAACATCATTCTTGAGGCAATCGTACGCAACTCGCATGTCAACACCAGCGGTACGATTTTTTTTTAGATCCGTTCAATTACTTGGCTATGCTGATGATATTGACATTATTGGAAGAACGAAGCGCGCTGTCAGTGGAGCATTCGCAAGTATTGAAGTGGAAGCGGCTCGAATGGGTCTGGCTGTAAATGAAGATAAAAGAAAGTATATGCTGTCCTCGGGTGAAGTAGATCATCACCGTAGGCTCGGACAAAACGTCACAATGGACAGATATAACTTTGAGGTTGTCAAGGACTTTGTCTATTTGGGTTCCACTATAACCTCTCAGAACAACATCAGTGAAGAGATCAGTCGAAGAATCACTCTTGCCAATCGCTGTTTCTTCGGGCTAAGAAGGCATCTTAGTAGTAAAGCCCTCTCTCAAAGGACCAAGGAGACACTATACAAGACCCTTATCATCCCAGTCCTGCTGTATGGGGCAGAAGCGTGGACACTGACACAATCGGATGAATACAGGCTGGGGTGCTTTGAGAGAAAGATTCTTCGGGTGATATTCGGGCCTGTATGTATCAATGGAGTATGGAGGAGAAGATTCAATGACGAACTGTACGGGCTATACAGCGACATTGACTTGGTTAAGAAGCTAAAAATTCAGCGGCTTAGATGGCTGGGTCATGTGGAGCGTATGGACGAAAACGCTCCTGCCGGACGAGTCTTCAATTCCAACCCGGAGGGCCGACGCAGTTCTGGAAGACCCCATCTAAGGTGGCGTGATCAAGTGGTAAACGACCTCAACCAACTTGGTGTGCGCAACTGGAGGCCACTGGCTAGGGACCGGCCTAGCTGGCGAGGATTGTTGGTTGAGGCCGTGGTCCACAATGGACTGTCTGCGCCACCTTAAGTAAGTAAGTAAAGTATAGCTAGCAATGACACTGTGCAAAATGACTGTGAACTGACGTTACAATGACTTATTTTCTTGTGACGACAGAATGCCACTGCAATGACAGATTTCGATGACCGTGTAATACAAGCTTTAAATACATATGTGCATACTAGAATTCGTTGATCCATTTTGTTCAAAAGCAACAGTGAATACAACAAAAATGAAAGGAAAAATAAATTACGGTGAAAACTTTCATTTTTACGTCCCAAACACACTGTAATTTCTATATTATGTGAAGATTTATGATATGTAGCTCTCTCCCGCTTTATATTTCTTTAATTTTGCTGATGAAGATATTGCAGAACAATGTAATTCTACCATTAAAGGATTTCCCATTAAAATTTTGACAATTTTGCTCCGATGTCTTAGACTTTTCGACGACTACGAAGTTACCAACTTTTTTCAATTACACACATTTATCAAACAAACGAAGTGGAAGTGCAACAAATCTGAAGTGAACTTCATTATGATGTTTCCAATTCGGTTGCAATCATCTGCTCGTTAACTTTTACTCGCATATACAAACTTTGATCATTATGTTTGAGCCTTTATTTTTAACATAACAAAACAACATTAAGAAAAAGAACGCAGCACCACAACGACGACTGGGTCACGTTTCCGATCTCCATTTATTGAACACATCTTTCATAGTCAGGTGTTTAGGAAGTGGAGCTGTCAAGTAGATAGAGAAATATCCGAATACGTCAAAGAGAAATACATAGAAATTCGTCGCTGTCCCGGATGAAAGGATCTAATTTTCCGTTTAAGCGAGTTCTTTACTTACTTACTTATGTTGGCGCCACTGAAGCGTGGTACTCCAAGGCCTTGCTGAGAATGCCCCTCCAGCCGACTCGATCTCTAGCCTGCTGTCTCCAATTTCGTTATCCAAGTTGACGGATGTCTCCCTCTACCTGGTCGCTCCATCGAAGATGAGGTCTACCTTGGCTTCTGACTCCCTTGGGTTTGGCGTTGAAGACTTTACGAGCTAGAGCGTCGATGTCCATTCGCTCTACATGGCCCAGCCATCTTAGTTCGAATTTTTCTGGCTAGGTTTATGTCGCTGTACAGCTCGTACAGTTCATTGTTATATCTTCTTCTCCAAACGTTGTTTTCGCGATTTACGCAGACAGGACCATAGATCGTACGCAGAACTTTTCTCTCGAAGACTCCAAGTGAATTTTCATCCGATTGGGAGAGGTTCCATGCTTCCGCACCATATAGCAGGACCGGGATGATGAGTGTTTTATACAGTGTCACCTTGGTTCTTCTCGATAGGGCTTGACTCCTCAATTGCTTACTCAGCCCAAAGAAACAGCGATTAGCAAGAGCTAGTCTGCGTTTGATTTCAGCGCTGATGTTGTTGGCTGTGTTTACAGCAGTGCCCAGGTAGACAAATTCACTGACTACCTCGAAGTTATACCTATCAATGATAACGTTCTGACCAAGTCGGTGGTGGGATTGGACTTTTGTTGATGAAAGCATATACTTCGTCTTGTCCTCGTTTATTTTCAGCCCCATTCTGCTTGCTGCTGACTCCATAGTAGTGAAAGCACCGGTTACTGCTCGCTTTGTTCTTCCTATCACGTCTATGTCGTCAGCAAACCCAAGTAATTGTGTCGATTTATTGAAAATGGTGCCTGATGTACTGGCATATGGGTGCTCCGTATTACATTTTCAAGCACAATATTAAAACAGCTGCATGACAGTGCATCACCTTGTCTTAGCCCTCTGGTAGTTTCGAAGGTTTCAGTAGAGTCTCTACCAACTTTGACGGAACAGCGAGCATTCTTCAACGTCATCCTGATAAGGCGTATCAGTTTAGCAGGGATTCTAAAGTTAGACATGGCACGATACAGTTCAACTCTATTAACACTGTCGTAGGCGGCTTTAAAATCGACGGGTGGTGGGTGTCGATGTTATATTCTTGGGTTTTCTCCAGGATCTGGCGTAATGTGAATATTTGGTCGGTGGTAGATTTTCCAGGTCTGAAGCCGCATTGGTAAGGACCTATCAGGTCGTCAGCAAACGGCTTGAGACGTTCACATAAAACGCTGGACGGGATCTTATAGGCGATGTTTAAAAGGCTTATGCCTCTATAGTTGGAGCAGAGAAGGCGGTCTCCTTTTTTTTGAATCGGGCAGATGGTACTGAGATTCGTTGGTGTATGCTCCTGACCAGGTCATCTCCAGCGTGTTTAAAAAGCTCCGCTTGAAGGCCATCACATCCAGCTGCTTTATTCATCTTTAGTCTGGTAATGGCTACTTTGATTTCATTTTGGTCGGGCGGGTGTAATTCGTGGTCATCATCTAGATTAACTGGGACAAGTTGATCTTGGGCGGGATCTTGGCTGTCATCGCCATTTACCAACCGGTTAAAGTGGTCTCTCCATATGGCTAACATCGCCTGCGTTTCCACTATGGTGTTTCCATCCTGATCTTTGCAGGGCCCAGGGCGGCTTGTGAAACCGGATGTAGACTGTTTCACCTTTTTATAGAAGTTTCGTACCTCTTTTCTGCAAAAACATCTCTGCATCAGCGTTGCCGCTGGAAAGAAAATTAACGTGCCACATTTTCTAATAGAGCGTGCCACTACCGTGCCAAAATGGAAAAACTACAATTTTTCAATAATAAAAAAAAAAACTATATATACTAAATTTTTTTGGTATTTTGCTATACAAACAAATTTAAAAGATTCCTATTTATTCATGTTATATATGTACAGAAAAAATAAAATAAGTAACTCCTTCGAATCAATTTTCCCAAACTATTGAATTTTGTCATAACTTGATACAAAAAATATGAACTTTATAAAAAAATAATAATACATTTAACAAATAGGTACTAACTATTGTATTAAAAAAAAGTGTGCCATATCGAAATTTTTCGTGCCACCGTGCCATGTGAAAATTGCTGTGTCAAAAAAGCACGATTGTGCCACTTCGGCAACGCTGCTCTGCATCTCCTCGACTTCGCGTTGCTGGTGTTCTTTTTTCTTTCTGCTGAGTAGACGTTTCTCAACTTTCCTTCGCTCAACATAGAGATTTCTGGATGCTCTAGTATCTCTCTGGAGCCACGACTTGTATGCCTCCGTTTTGGCTTTGTTTGCCTGAGCACATTCGGAGTCGAACCAGGGGTTTCTGGGGGGTGGATGTGAGAAGCCCAATACCGCTGACGCAGCACTTCTTATGGCTTGTTGACATAGCTGCCATTGGTCTTCCGGGTTCATGTCATCAGTTGAAGGATTTCTCGCAAGCTCAAGGGATACGCGGTCGGCATAGGCAGCGGCGGTCTCTTCCGATTGAAGACGTCCAACATTGAATTTCCTAGGTGTAGTTGGTGTTCGCCGCCGCCGGTGTTTTGCACCGACTAGGTAGTGGTCAGAATCGATGTTTGCTCCTCGGAATGTACGGACATTCATAATGCTGGAGGAGTGTCTTCCATCAATCACAACATGGTCGATTTGTTTGCAGGTTCGACCATCTGGGGATCTCCATGTGCCCTTGTGGATGTCGGGACGTGGGAATCGCATGCTGCTCAGCACCATGTTTTTCCCCGCTGCAAAATCGAAGAGCCTGAGTCCGTTGTCGGAGGTGGTGTCGTGCAGGCTGTGTTTTCCGATCGTCATACCAAAGACGTCCTCCCTCCCAATTTTGTCATTGAAGTCTCCCAAGAGAATTTTAATGTCATGTTTTGGGCACTGCTCATATGTTTTGGCGAGGAGCTCGTAGAAACATTCTTTGGTAGCGTCTTCTTCTGTATTTATACACCAATTAAATCTATAGTTCTTAGGGTTGACCTGGACCTTGACTTCGTTCAAAAGGCTCTTTGTGAATGTGATTCTTAGTTTTTTAATATCTTGATTCCTGAGCTCCTTTCTATTTTACCAAAAATCCTTATTTAAATTGTTAGATTACCTTTTTTGTATTTAAAGAATAACATATTTTTATTTAATTAGCTCTTATTTCGTATGTTAATACTAGTTTGTATATCCTCTCTACTTCTACTTCTTATTTTGTACCTATACACATTATGTTTATTCTATGGTATTAAGCTGGTCTTACCAATTAATGTATTTTATTTTTTATTTCTTGGTCCTAAAAACTAAATGAATTGTTATTTTGTAAAATTTTGTGCTTCATACCTCTTATTTTGATTGTATTTCTATTATTCATTTTATATCCTTTTTGTATATTATGTTCTGTTTTTGTTATTATTAAATTTCGATGTATATTCATAATAATGGTATGGATATGTTTTGTTTTTGTTCATTCATTTTGTAATCTGTTCACTTGCTGTTATTGTTATTGGTTTTAAATTGCATTGTGTTACATGTTTTTGTTACCATTCTATTTTAGTACTTTTAAGCTGCGTTTGTTCTTCCATTTCTCTTGTTCCTGAAAAGCAAAATTTGAATAAAAACAAATATTATTTTTTGCATGCTCCTATTTTATTTATTAACAAATAATACTATAACGCATATATGTCTTCCTTATACAACTATTTATTTTTGCTTCTTAATTTATTTAACATGCTCATTACTACAATAAATGCAAGATAAATGTAAATAATATTTAAATAATATGTACTAATAAAATATAAATTACTGAAATTAGTGAAAATGAATTAATAATAAAATATTTACAAAGCTGACACACAATCTTTTTTTATTTTGTCTTATATCTAATAATGTGGATGGAACAACTGATGGACATAAGTTAATAAGGCCGCAGCACGCGCGAACAATTGAGTCGAAGAATATATTTTCTTCGTCTATTCTTTTTGAAATACATAGATGTAATGGGCTGAATATTGTGGAGTGTTAGGTATTCCTGCTGAAGATTTCCTAAGACTCGTTCGAAATGTATCCGGAGGTTTGCGACATTTTTTGAATACTCAACACAGGTGGCAGCAAGTTGTTGTCTTCCTTCCATAAGTGATAGGGTCCACAGCTCTGCTCCTTTTTTCCACCTCTTCTCTCAGCAGAAATCCTCTGTCAGAAAGAACTAGTCCCCTGTAGGACAGAAAGTCGGAATTCTCACCTACAAATTTGTCGCTGCATCTACCACTAAATCCCTTCGACGTATAAATAATAGCTCCGCTTGGAGCAATACCGATTTCAGTGGTTTTGTATGATGAAAATATTGCTGCTCGCGTTATTGGTTCTCCTGTAAAACAAATATAAATAAGGATAAACTGAATATATATTATTTCAATAGTTATACATTTTAGTAGGTGTTCCTCTGGGTTATCGCAATTCCTAATTGGAAGATGAAAAATGATATCGCTATCATTCTGTAATAGTTCGAAGACTTCAAAACGCCGTTCAAGCTGTTCATATTTGGTCTCTAGGGCTCGTACCTGATTTCGCAGCTGCTCGTTTGACATTCGAAGTTGTGTTATCTCGAGAAGCACCGGCTCGAGGAAGCTTTTGGTTGGCAGATCTCTGAAGCGCTGATCATATCTGATTGAAATCATCAATCGATAAGTTCCCTACTGACATATTAATTTGAGTAACCTATGGTCTTAAACCTGCGGTGATCTTTTTATTCAGGGGATGTATCTGTATAGCTCGATCTTAAGATTAAAACTTACACGAATTTGACTTTTTGGCAATAAAGCCTTGCTTCGTGAATCGTTTTGAAAAGATTTCGCAGTTTTTAATTCTTTACTTTTTTCAATTTTAATATTTTTTCGCTGAGCACTCAAAAACAAATTCACTACAGTTTGACAGTTGTTGTACTTTCGACAAATAAAGTATTGTAACTTTTGTTGAGATTGTTAAGTAGATGTTTTGATTTGGGTAAGGTAAATGGGAACTAAAATTTTATAGACATGGCGTTCACAATATTTTTAAAATACATGATCAGATAAAAATGCACAAAATTCGTTATAACAACGAATTCTTCAACAATTTATAAAATTCGAGGAATTATTTAACTTATCCAGTTGTCCATTGAAAAGGATGTCACTGATTAATTTCTCTGCAATTATACGCTGGGTGTGATTCATGAAACGCAGTTTACTGGCAACATTAAGGCCAATGTCATCGAATTCATCATTACGGCGTGAAGTATCGAAGGGTAATGTCGAGTTAAATAGAGCCGGAAGATGCTCCCTCGATATTTTTATGGTTGGGACTTGCTGATGAAGTATCTGAGTTACTTGTGGTTGCTGACTTTGATGGGCATGTTGCATCTGCTGTTGCAATTGTTGTTGATTTTGTTGCTCCAGAGAATCGACGGCCTAAGAAGACATATGAAATCAAGTTGAGCATTTCATACAAAACTCAGTAGCTCAAAGCATTCTCACCTTTTGTATTTCACGTTGCGAATTAACGTCCATGTGATGTCAAGAACTTTTAATGCAGACTGTTGCTGTTGTTGCTGTTGTTGCTGTGCCAAAGGCTGCTGCGGCGAGTTGTCACAGATATTGTTTTCAGATGCAATACGTTCCTCGCTTTGAATGGGCTCATTTCTATCTGACTCGTCTTGTTCAAAATCGATGGTGTCATCTTCAAAGCATATCTTCAATTCCCGCTCCTGTCCTTCATACATACATTTTGGATTCTGATCGGCAATGAAAATTAATTTATCAAAGTACCACAATTTTGTTTCGTATAGTTGTCCTTGTTTGTCTTTCGTAGCTCTCGCCTAAAGGCTGCTCGCAGGGAATTTATTTTTCTTACGACCATTGCTCTGTCTGGATTTGGCTCAACTTCTTTTAATTTTTCAACGAGTTTAACGTAGGATGCATTGCGAATAGCATGATTGGTATAATCGTTGTGTTTTCCCTGCCACAAACACTCTTCCTTGCGATAGATTTCAATAAACTCGGTTAGCCAAAGACGGGAGTTTTTCAAGTCATTTAAAGACATTTTAGAAACCATTATCACCTTGTAAAGTGAACTTAGAGGTTTTTTATGAGTCGTTTAACTTTTGTGGTGTTTATTTTTTTGTTAGATTTGTAATAGCTAAATGAGAAGTTTACTCTTTTGAAATATTATTTATATTAAAAGTTTGTTTATATTAGGTAAACAAACTTATTTATATTAAGTAAACAAACCTAATAATTTATTATAATAAATTACTGTGATTAAAATTATTCTTAAAACTAAGTGAAATATAATTTATTTATAATTTACTCGACTAATTTCGATAAAATTTTTAATGTGGAAACTCTTATATAAAAGATATCTATACATACTAATAATGTTTTTGACAATTTGTTAAGCGAGAATTTCCAGAATTAGCTTACCTGGTAAAATCCAAGAGGCTGGTCAATCTCTATGACCTGGAAACACAATCCGAGTGATTGTATAATGTAGCTAGGTACACCACCCATTACCACTCCTGGACGGAAACGCCGTCTGCTTGCCGCTTGCTGCGGCGGTGGAAAAAAAATTTGATAAAACCCAGCAGTGGGGTAGGTGGTACAATCCTTTTCGTTTTTTTGTTTGGTTTTTTTTCTGTTTGTGTTCCTTTGTTGCTCCTTCCTGTTGGCACATACATAACACCTGAAAGAAATTAAACTATTAAATTGTTTTTTTTTTTTTAAATAAATATAAAGAAATACCAATAAACAGATTGTGTTCTGAAAAATTCCAAGTGACAACTCGGACATTTTTCAGAACCGATATACAAACTGAAAACATTGGCAATTTCCAAAATTATTATTCCCAAATGTTCTCAATACGTTAAAGAACAAATTGGAATAATAATGTTGGAAATTTCAACACTTTAAATTAATAAATTTTAACAATTTATACTCACCTTGTTCAATTTGATGCATCCCTCGTTGTTTATGTTTTGTTTTTCTTTGACAGTTCTAATTTAATTTTTGAGTGTATTGTTTACCTCTTCAAGTGCGCATGCGAAAGTCGATATCTTTCTTCCTCGCACCTGAAGGAAAGGGGGTCAGGTAAACCAAAGAAATTTCGCTCAGTTTAAAAAGTCAAATATAAATGAAATGTAGCGTTGCCAGATGTGGTGAAATTAAAAGAAATTTAATTTTTTTGTGCAATAAAAAAAAAAGCTGTAAGTCCTAAGTATTGAGACCGAAAAAAGGTCCTTTTAAAAATTGTTAAATTCAGTGACAAATATTCTTGATTCATCTTTCCAAAACTATCTAGGTTAATTTAATTTTTTGTATTACATTTGATTAGTTTTAAGAATTTGAAATTTTAAATTTGAAATTTTAGTTATAATTAAATTTAAGAGCTGGAGAGCCAAATTTTTAATGCAAATTCATATAAATAAAAATTATAAAGCTGATTGAAATTTGTTTTGCTATGAATTGCTAATTCTTCTACAGCTAAGGTGTGTGGAGGCGGACAAAGCCGTCCTGATGGAAGTTCCGGTAGTAACGTTCAGGAAGTATCTTTCAGATACTTGGGTGGGTTGGCCAGGCCTTCGTCAATACCATCAGACGAGCGCTTGGAATATAGCAGTACGGTACCTGCCCAGTAGGAAATTTGCTCCTCAATGAAAAAGTCCTTGGTGAAATCATTTATGTCATTTTCATTTATGAGAAGGAGTTCACTGATTTCACACATGAATAGTCATGCAACCGCTCAGCGGTTCGCCATTAAAGATTCATCTTCTGCTTTGCTCGCCAAAACAGGTAGAGAAAACACAAAACATCAATATCTTATTTTGGCACCTAGACCTCTAAGGAATTCAATTATGAAAGCAATACATTTTTCCTGCACCTTTTCATCGGTTTTGGAATTCTTTTTCTAGTCTTTACTCACAAAACAACCCTTACCTTTACTTTGGCAAAACAGTGCTGATATCGCTTATGAAAAGGAATGTATCTTTTCATGTACTCTGTTCGCTTGGCAAAATATTCTACCTGAGCTGAGAGGAAAGAGGCTCTAAATTGAAATTCCTTTGGATTACTTTTTTCTGCCTGTTGAATAGATTTCGACCTCCGAGTAAAAATGTTCTGATGCAAAAGTAGATGAACCCTTTTTTTTGTCTTTCCCTCGACCGGTCGGCGCTGTTAACTAGGTCCTTTTTTGTCGGGAGTCATTTCTTTTGTTCTAGAAGATTTAGTTTTGATTTGGTCATTAAATTCAGCAGTCGTGTCTGAAAGTATCTCAGTTTTTAAAAAGTGTTCATAAAGTGTAAATACATAATTTAAACAAACATTAGACCAATCGAAAGATGAACAAGGAGAACAATTCACCAACGGTAATTTTAATAAATTGTTTTACATGACTTGGAAGTTCATTACAATGTTTCTTTATTCTTTAGCTCTCTTATGAACGCCAAGATGACACGCATGAAGTGATCAGCTCTTCTCCGAACAGCAGCAAATAATTAAAAATAAACAAACAAACAAAAACCATTTTTTTATGATTTTATTCATTTTCTTTCTTTTAAGAAACTAGGTATTCCGTAGTTTTACTGCGTTTCACTACTGAAAAAAACAAGTTCTAGATAACCAGACATTTCAGCAGTGAAAAATTCATATTTTCAATGGTTCTTTCACTGAGGAAGTTCACTAAAAAATTATGCATTTTTCATGAATTAATATTCTGTGATGAAAGCATCACATCCCAAAAACCAATTTTTCATCCAAAAAAAGAACTCATGAATTCAAAGATTCCATGAGTGCAGTGATTTCATCGCAAAATGTTCATCGAGAATGGGTGCAGGTACTTACCCCCAATGACAAGCCCATGTTAAATTCATCATATGATTCAGTAGAAAAATCATTGATGATACTTCTTTTCCTCGAGGAAAAAGCAACTTCTTCAGTAGTGAATATTTGGAAATTTCCTACTGGGTGGAGGGGGATACAAAAGTAAAGTGCTTTAGTTTTAGGGTTTAGATTAAGGTAAATTTAAGATTTATATAAGTTCAAATTCGTACCAACGAATTTGACTTTGGTGGAGGTGATTTTATTTCATTTTTATTTTTATTATTTTTGGTGATGGGTTTCATATTGTTATTATTTTTGGTGGTGGAATTTCATTTTTTTATTATTTTGAATTTTAGGTAGGTTTAGTTAGGTTAGTTTATTTTCAAAAGCACTATACTTACATGTTTCTTCAGCTAGCGTCAAAGTCCTTCGATTTGTGATAACGTTTCAAACCTTTTAACGTAGCTTCATTCCTTTCCAAACTCCTCTTCCTTTCCTATAACTTTCTTCTCTTTCTGGCACGATAATTTTGATTGTCGAGCAGGAGGGATAAGTGGAAGCGGCAAAGAACCACCCCATTTCCGTCGAGCATAGCCGTGCAACGACAAGCGTACCGCCGCCCTTCTACTTTCCCAAAGTAAGTCCTCCGTGAAACCCTGACTCGCAACAAGTTTTCAAAAATGTTCCTTTTAAATTTTGAAGTATTTTGAAAATATCTCGGTGATGATGAGCTTTTTGTGCTCAAAACAATAGATCAGATCTGTCAAGGATAACATAGTTCCCTGCGGCAGCCCCGCGGGCTGTGCATGGATTTCAACTCCACATAATACGAGACAGAGATTTTAACTAAACTTGACACACTAAAAACTATACTATTCTTATCTATTGAGAGGAATTCTAGTTCTGGTTGCTTTATTGGCTTAAACTTTCACCACGAAGGAGATTTTTGTTGATACGTTTTTCATCATATCAATGAGCTCGGTTTAGTAACTAAGTTAAATATAACTACAGAAACCATGTCTGCTTCTGTCAAGAGTCAAGACTGTTAATCTTCGTTTTTTTTGTTGGTCCTTAAGCCCGACGTTCACCCTACAACTGGCATTCAAAGAAATGATTGCATTGCATTTAACTTCCTCCGATGACTGTTTTCGAATGTTGTAGCTTGACTTTGTTTGCGAATGGCCGGTCGAACCATTGACATTTTGTCTCTTCATATTGTAATTCAATTTTTTTTTCTTTTTTGCAAAATAACTGTACTGCGCTTGTTCAGTCCTTTGGATACGTTTAGTTTCTCCAAACTGTACTGTACTGTTTTGGCGAGATCGGCTTTATCAGGAACAGGCAACATATAGTTACTTTGATATCTGCAGCTCTTTGATCTTCAGTGATGAATACCCCCTAAATTAATATGAACACACATCACACATGGTTTAAATGGTATCTATGTAGGATCTTTGTCTAGGGGTATATAAATTAAAACCAGAACACCGAATGCTTTTAATAGGAAATGGTTTTTAATAATGTTAATGCATTTATAATTTACAGGACTTATTATTTTAATAGGAAAATTAAGAGTTAAAGGCAACATCTGGCCAACCGTTCGCGTCATGATCTGATTTAAAACTCAACTCTAACAACTGATGTTGGTGGTGTCTACTCTGGTAGGTACGCAGATTCCTTCATTCTACAGTCTTTCGTTTCGTTCGTTGTTGTGTGTGTGTGTGTGTTGTAGTTTGTAGTTTGTCTGGTTGTTTGTATGCTTTGGGATTAAGGTGTCGTGCTGGTTGTACTCAATCCCACATCTATGAGGCCCTTTACTCGCCAGCCAATGTTCCAACCATCTCCGTATCTTTTCTTCAAATTCGAATGGTCGGAAAATCTTTTTTCCCAAACTGTTCCCAATATCTTTCCATTTAAATGGCTGGTATTGAAATATCTAATTGCAACACTCGGTGCATCGTCTGAAATATTTTCCGATCTCATCTTTTTGTTAAATTTTGTTCTTGTGAATTGTTGCAGATGGCTATTATTTAAAAAAAGATCTTCAAATTTCCATTCAAACATATAGCTGGAACTTAAACCGAAAACAAATATTGGCCTCTGTTTGTCTGTGTAATTGAATATGTACACAAAAGTATATTCAACACTATAAAGAGAACAAAATCAAAAAAAGGTCCTGTGACGAGATTCGACCTTTCAACTATGTGCTTGGCTTGTTTGTGAAAGATTAAAACTCCATAGCACGTACATGTTTTAAGAAATTGAAAAGAAAACTTCCTTCATGGCTTTTCATATCCAACAATGGGAGCATTTTTCATCCTTCAAATGTTGAAGTTCATTATTATTTTCCAGTTGCCGTTGTTCCTCGTACCACTTAAGCGTATATATAGCTCCCTCCACACATAGAATCCATGCAGTGACTAGAGTATGCTGGATGTATAGGAACAGATACTGGACCACGGAATCCATGTCCTGTGAACCATCCGGCCATATATAGAAAAAGGAAGGAGCTATATATTTCCTAAGACAACATGTCTCGGAAGTTCTTCTGGTGGTATTTTATTTTCCTTTACGTTCTTTCTTTTTTCTATATATATTGAATTGATTTTGTAAGGGAAAGATTTTTAAAAGATAATTTTCTCCCCAAACAAAGCGCCAGAAAGGATCCGGATGTGTGTTTAAAGTTGGGTTGGTTTCCATTGAAGAAAGTCGATTTATGTTTTCTGTACTCTTTTAATCGCATTGGGTTCAAATTTCGAATAATGTATCTGCAAAGAGTGAGAATCAAGATTTTGGTGCAAAATAATGGGGCCGTAAATGTACAAAATCAAGCATTGAGCTAACCAAGTGCTAATGAAAAAATTAAGATTCTATATATAATTAAAGTTTTGCAAACAGCTTAATTTTTTTAAAAGGGCCAAAACAGTCTCTATTATAATAACCATAATTGATCACAGAAAAAATAAATAGAAAGGGACACGATACCCCTTTTCTTGCCAAAGAAAGATCAGCTCTTCACAGATTACACACTGAAGCAGTAACATCCTGTTTTTACTCACGTTCTGTCCTAACGAATCCAGTATGACAAACTGCACCATTTTTAGAAAGATGTAAACAATAATAATCCTGGAACAATTGAAACTGCACAAGTTAGAAAAAGTCGTCAAGTCACTTTCCAATAGGAGAATCAAATATGCAATGTCCATAACACAGACATACAGATACAGACGACCAACTTTTTAAATTTTCTCTATTGGTTTGCATTTTATTTGGAGTAGGTATAGAGGTATATTTAAGATTTCTCTTAAGCTCTCCGGTGCATTTGAAAAGGGAAACCAATACACGATATACATACATGTAGGATCTTTGTCTAGGGGTATATAAATTAAAACCAGAACACCGAATGCTTTTAATAAGAAATGGTTTTTAATAATGTTGATGCATTTATAATTTACATGATTTATTATTTTAATAGGAAAATTAAGAGTTAAAGGCAACGTCTGGCCAACCGTTCGCGTCACGATCTGATTTAAAACTCAACTCTAACGTCTAACAATTGATGTTGGTAGTGTCTACTCTGGTAGGGACGCAGATTCCTTCATTCTACAGTCTTTCGTTTCGTTCGTTGTTGTGTGTGTGTGTGTCGCAGTTTATCCGGTCGTTTCGTTTGTAAGTTTTGGGATTAAGGTGTCGTTCTGGTCGTTTTAAGGGTGTTTCAGTCAAGAGGAGTTTGAGTTGGCGGTCTGTATCTGTATGTCTGTGCCTCTGTGGTCCATAACATCAATTAATTACATTCCCACCCAGGGTTATTAAGTTAAAGGACTAAGAAGGACTCAAAACAATAAGGTGTGGTAATCTTTCAAAGCTGGTGAAATATGATCCTTGAGTGAAGCCTCAACTTACCCAAAATAAGACGGATCAAGTGAACCCTAACCAACAATCATATTTTCTATATGGGCGAAGTAAAATGTTATCCTACGAAGTAAGTCCAAATTTGAAATGTTGCCTCATTTCAATGGAAACAAGTGTCTGCTCAACCACTTGCCGTTCCGCCTCCAGTTGCGCCCACCAAGTTGATCGAGGTCGTTCTTCACTTGATCGCGCCACCTTAGTGTCTTCCAGAACTACGTCGGAACTTCGGGTTGGAATTGAAGACTCGTCAGGCTGGTCGGTTTTCGTCCATACCCTATGCTCAGCCATCTAAGCCGCTGTATTTTGAGCCAGGTCAATGTCGTTGTATAGCCCGTAAAGTTCGCCAGTTAGTCTTCTCCTCCATACTCCATTGATACATATGGGACCGAGTATCACCCGAAGAATATTTCTCTCAAAGCACCCCAGGCTGTATTCATCCGATTGTGTCGGTGTCCACGCTTCTTCCCCATACAGCAGGTCTTGTATAGTGTCTTCTTGGTCCTTTGAGAAATGCCTTCTAAGCCCGAAGAAACAGCGATTGGCAAGAGTGATTCTTCGACTGATCTCTTCTGAGAGGTTATAGGTAGGTAGTGGAACCCAAATAGACAAAGTCCTTCACAACTTCAAAGTTATATCTGTCCATTGTGACGTTTCGTCCTAGCCTACGGTGATGAAGTTCTGCACCAGAGGACAGCATATACTTTTTTTTATCTACCTTTACAGCCAGACCCATTTTCACCGCCTCCACTTCAATACTTGCGAATGCTCCACTGACAGCGTGCATCGTTCTTCCAATAATGTCAATATCATCTCATCAGCATAGCCAAGTCATGACATGTGAGTTGCGTACGATTGTCTCAAGAATCATTTTGAAGAGGTTACATGATAACGCGGGGTCTAGGCTAATTCACTGCGCACAATTCACTGTGCACAATTCACTGTGCACAATTCACTGTGGGGACAATTCACTGTGCACAATTCACTGTTGACACAATTCACTGTGGCGGACAATTCACTGTGGTGGACAATTAACTGTGTGCATTTCATTGTGGTGTACTATTCGCGCGCGCGAATAGTACACCACAAATGCCTAAATCTTAAAACGGTTTAGTATTATTCTTTACAAAGTTTTTTCATTAAATCAATAAACAGAGAACAAAAATCTAACAGATCTTGGTTCCGATTGTAATAATTTTTTCAGTTTATTTATTTATTTATTTATTACCGTCTATCAAGTTACAAAACTTTATAAAGACTACACTTAATGCTACTTTTTTCATAATATACAATAAATTGCAGTAAATGAGTTATTAAATTATAATAAGATTTAAATTAATTCCAATAATTGTTTCTTTATTTCATTTCTATTCATATTAAAATCTATAACATTGTCAAATTCGTTAAAGTCAATGCAAGCATTTGTAATGGGATTATGCTTAGCATAACTTGTACTATGGCAAGGAACATACAAAAAATCGCCACTTCTTGGTCGCAAAATGCGAACAGGTGCATAAATATTGAACGCTGATAACAACACTGGACAATTTATAGTAGAACAAAGTACATCAAAAGCAAAAAGTACAGAATTTAATTTTCTTCTCGAATTGAGAGGTTTGATGTCAATAAGAACACATCTGCTCTCGTAACATGGAACACTAGAATTTCTGAAGGTTTTTCGTAAAGCATACTTAGTGAATCTTTTTTGAACTTTTTCTATACGATTTATACTTGATTGAGTATAAGGATTCCATATAACGCTGCAATACTCTAAAATTGGTCTAACAATACTCACATAAAGGGTTTTAAGTGTAAGCTTTCTTCCAACTAAATAACTTTTAATCCAACTTAGCAGCAAAGAGTGGAAACCAAAATTCTCAAGTTTCTTCAAAAGTACATTATGCTGAACACGATCAAATGCCTTTGAAAAATCGGTATATATAGTGTCGATTTGGGAACGCATTTCCATATGATTTAGACAATAGCTTGTGAAAATCGACAAATTTGTTGCAGTTGACCTTCCACTCATAAATCCATGTTGGTATTCAGATATATGATTTTTAACTAAACTAAACAATTTATTTTTGACTATTGCTTCAAAAACTTTAGGGATCAACTGAAGTTTTGCAATAGGCCTGTAGTTTTCAACATAACCTTTTGACCCACATTTATGAAGGGGAGTGATATATGAATATTTCCATGTATCCAAAAAGAGACCTTGAGTTAAAGACATATTGAAGATAAAGCAAAGTGGTGCTGCAAGATTAAATCTACAAGTCTTCAAAAGAATAGGTGGAATATTATCGGGTGCAACAGAAAAATTTTCATCAAGTGAAGACAAGGATGTTAGTACATCACTAATAGATAGGTTCAAGCTACCAGCGTCAATGAAAGAATTAGAGTCTTCAATTTGTTCACAATTTAGTTTTAAGTCAATGAAATTGGATTGAAAGAATGAAGCAAAACTATTGCAAATGTCATTTATACTATCTGAGGAAACACCATTGTATGAGACGTTAGAAGGAATCTCAACCGATTTCCCTTTAGTATTTATAAATGACCAAAAACACTTAGGATTATTTTTTATGTTTGATTCCAGAGAACAAATGTATTGCTTATAAGTAAATTTCCTCAAAAATTCATATTCTCTTCTTATTTGATTAAATTGCTCACGAAAAGAAACTGAAATTCTGCACTTTTTGTGTAACTTGTTCATTACATTTTTAAGTCTGGATAAGCTTTTATTGAACCAAACAGGTTTCTTAGAATTCTTATATGATTTTATGGGAACAGAGATCATACGTTCCAAAATGTTCCGAAACATAGTATAAGCTAGCTCTAAATTTGTGCAATCGAAAATTAGATGCCAATCAATAGATTCTAAATAATTATTCATGGAAGCAAAGTCTGCATTTTTAAAATCATACATTTGAACAATATTACAAGAAGATTTAAATTCATTTAACACAGAAAAGTTAAATATAATTTCAATTGAATTGTGATGAATACTGTTATCTAGCAATTTAAAACTTGATTCATTACATTGAGCTTCAAGATTACAATCAATAAAAATTAAATCTAAAATACGGTCTATAGAATTAGAAACATTGTTAATTTGGTACATATTTAAAGCTGTCATGCCATCAATCACAGTAAATTCAGAATCTTTAGTAACATTACAAGGAAACAATTTTTGTTCATCATTTGAATATAACCATTTTATGTTAGGCAGATTAAAATCTCCAACAATTACGAAATAAGAATTTGCATTACTATTTTTAACAATATTTGTAATATTCTCAACATGAGCCTCATAAATTGTATTTTGTGACAAGGGTGGAATATACGAAACAAAAAAGTAAACATGAATTGTTTCAAAAGTGTCACGAAGTGATAAATCAACACAAACACAAATTTGCTCAATCTCAGCAGAACCATTGGATAAATTAATTTCTCTACATATATAATCAGACCTTAAAGCTAATAAAACACCACCACCTCTATTTAGACCAGTGTGTTCACAGCAACGGTCTTTACGAAAAACGTTAAAATCTGAATTAAAGTATTCACTGGTTAAGAATTTATTATTAAGCCATGTTTCGGTTAGGGCAATAACATCATAAGAACAATCAGCAACAGCAGTACAAAATTCATGAGACTTCGTTCTCATACCTCCAGCATTATGATAAAACATAGAAAAGCGATTATTGGCATCATAAACAAGAAGTATTTTGTTTACGTGACCAACCCAACTTGACTTTGGCCCATATCGTTTTTTGGACGGCTTACAAACTGTTTAATTTGAACTCCTATTGGCCATATGGACGTTTGAAGAACATCATTAAAAAACCCGGCAGGGACCCCAAGCTTGAAATTAATAAAATGGAGCGAAGAAATATTCGCATCTTTTTTAACTAGTTTAGAACAAACCAAACTAGTCGCTGGCAAATTTAGTTTTTGAGCAACAAAATCTATAACATCCTTCTCAGTGACTGTATTCATAAGTCGAGATATATGGATGAAACGAAGCCGAGGTACAGATGGAAGAGATGTAACAGCATCAGCGTCGCTTCCAAACAGCTGTTTTTGTTTTGGATTGCGCTTACCAGCGAATGCAACTTTGTGATTAGCATTCAGTGCAGCAACAGCAACATGGTTGTTGGCATCGGTAGCACCATCAACAGCAACATTAGCATCTTCAACAACAGAAAAACGAACACAACATAAGGAAAATCATATTCCGTTTGATGTATTTCAATGTCTGCTCATCACTATAGAGGTGGAATTTATTCAACTTTTGCCACAGTGAATAACCCCACCACAGTTGTCCACCACTGTAAATTTATTGTCCATATAACAGTCAATTGTACCACAGTGAATTGTGCACAGTGAAGTGTCCCCACAGTGAATTGTGCACAGTGAATTGTGCACGGTGAATTGTGCACAGTGAATTAGCCGGCTTCGGATAACGCGTCACCTTGTTTTGAGCCTTTGAGCTCTCAAGACTACTGGCTTCGACGGAAAAGTCTCTCTTGATGATTCAGTTCTTGATGAATTGAAAAAATAACGAACTTTAAAAATCTTGGTAAGATTTTGATAAGAGGCTGCGTTCAGCATATCGACAAGCTAATAGCGATTGTACTTCGACGGAAAGAGCTGAAGGATAAGCAAACGTAAGGATTTATTTTGTTGATAAGATAAAAATGAAGCTTGTTTGTGTGGACTTTATTGAAGTAAATTCAATTTAAAAGATTTTGTGACCTGCATCTTGGCAGAGGGCAACAAAGAACGATAGATGTTTCACATCAAAAACTCACCCACTGTGAAAAAAATGATGTTGAAGATTTCAGCAAACCTACAACATTCAACTTGGAAGATGATGAACAAAAGACTTACATCCTTCCGTTTAAAAAAATATTTTCTGTACATTATTCAGATGTAATACTAAGAGCTTGTAAGCGTTTTTGATACAAACAATCCTTATGAATCATCAATACTCCTTCTCCGTAGATGTGTCCAGAAAAACTCTTCTGTATGTTATAGAACGAAATTCAGTCTTAATCAATTTCAATCAATTTAAACCTGATTTCATCGAATTTATTAAAATGTAGACACTTACCCTTAGGGTTCCTACTGTTTCTTGCTAGGAAATGCCACATATCCTCCAAAAAAAGTGCAGTTCAGATACGGTTGTTAAATAAGGGATACCAAAACCATTCATGCAAAGTATCAAAGCACACTCAGAAATGGTTGGGAATATCAGTCACAATGCCTTGCTTTGCCGGAGCTGCTCGTAGCAAAATTTCAATTTAATTATTTTTAAGTTAAAAATTGCTCATAAATATCCTTGTATTCTTTGAAATATGAATTTTCCTCCCAAGTTTTCTATCTAGCTACTTATCCTTATTCTGAGGTTGCAACAGAAAAATAATAAATCAACCGATGTTTTGTTAAAAAAATAAAATAAAAATGGCCCCTACACACCCAAAAGTGGTTGATTAATATTTTATGAAGTTTTTTGTGTCCCTCTCTGTGCTTTTAAGTTGAAACATCATGAACGGACCCAGAAGACAATACACAAAAACACGTACCATTCACTCCTTACAGGACTCTTACCCCCAAGGAACACCCTGTTTAAACGTGCATTCTGTGCCGCCCATGTCGGTCGTCGCGTCGCCCGTAGTGCCCCTTAACAATGGCTCTTTATTATCCTTGTGCATATAATATGTTCACATAGAAAAAGCGCAATGAAAATCCTGAATAGACAAGGACAAAGACAATAACGCAGACGACTACAACTATACAACGACGAAAATGATGATGGTGGCAGACGGGGGGAAACATTTCCTTTGCATGTCTCATGTTTATTAATAATTTCTTAATAATTCCAAAAGAACGTGAATTTTATTTCAATTTTCCAGGACAATACCCTTCCATACTCTCCTTCTGTTTCAACTTTTTTGCTTACGATAGGTATATAAGGAACTTAAAGGACAAGTAATGATTGCGAAAAAATTTGACTCGAAGCTAAAAGGGAAATCTTCTGCTAAATTCGACGAAACCGGCCATAACGATTTTGATAAAATTGTTTGTTTTTTATTTCAATATTAAAAACTTACAAGATGTTTTCAATTAAAGATGGACATAGTAAAGGCCGCTAAGTAACACAACGCTAAGTTTCGAGAAAAGTTCTTCGGTTGAGGTTTTTGAAGGGGCGTAAGACTAGGATTTAACCTACCTAAATTTCCAACGATGTATAATTCATGCATATAGATAACGTTTGAAATAGCTAAAACGGTACCGAACGGCATTTGCTTCACTTTTTAATGTTATATGCTTAATTTGTTGCTGTTAAACTATCAGCAAGTTCATGCGACTCCGATTTGCTTGTTATTATAAAAAGAGATCTTTACGCTCGAAGCTCAAAATATGTATATGCGCTCTCCGAAAAGGCAATGAAAGAGCTCTAATCACGTAGCAATATAAAAGAAAAATTCACACAATTCCATGTCATGAACAATGAATGAAGGTTTTTTCGAAGAGAAGAAGAGGAAATCCTGGAAAAGCGAAGAAAAAATCCCTACGCCATTATTCATCGTCTTCGTAGTTATCGTCGTCGCCGTCGCCATCGCAGTTACATGAAACAAGACCGCCGTGCATTACGGGCAATATAGCAAATCGTATGCGGAGAAGAAGAAAATAGCTATTGACCATTAAAGGAGCAAAAAAGTTTTAGATCCTTTTTTTCCCATATTGCAGTCGGCCATTACTTTTGCAAAGAAAATTCTTCGACAAAAAAAGAAGCTTATTATGAACATTGGGAGCAATCAAGAAAAAGTTGATGATGATTTGCCAGTTGTTGCCACCAAGAATTATTGATGTAGTCAGAGTGTGTGGTTGAACAGATGTGGAAATGATTAATGAGATAAAAATTATTATATGATGGTAGGAAGGGGCGTAACTAAATTAAGAAGAACTTTAGGTCAACAAAGAGTAGTTTTTTAAAAGGATTCCTTAATCAATTTATAAAAATAGAGGACCGATTCAGCTTGAATTTGAGCTTGAGGTTTTTTTTTGTATCAAACAAGATCTGAGATAAAGTGGGCATCAACAAAAATACAATTCAAAACAAAGCAAAAACGCTTATTTATATTTGGAGTGATGTAACTGAAACGTAAGGTTTCTGAAAGCTTTTGACCGCACAGTAAATCTTTTTACTTGCGATTATAAATATTTAGTATAAGGCGAATTATGCATTCGTCGAAGAAAAAAGTTTCGATATGACAATCAAACACGACAAAAAAGTGGGTCTGGTTTTTAAATGAGTGCGCACTCAAAGGGCTATTAATATCCTTACCATGAGTTAACACCATACAAGTATCATTTAAGGTTGGAAAGGACATTAAAGGAGATACCGATGAGAATTAGTTTTGAAATTCAATATATCGGAACGGGAATTGAAAATTGAGTCGGGCAGAGGTTTCCACATTCGTGTCGTGCAGCTGAAGAAGGAGTCTCTGTTATAATCAGTACGTCTGGATTTGGGGGAACTGTTTCATGGGAGCCCTCTGGTACAGTCTAAACAATTTGCAGCTTTTTAGGCGACTTCAAAAATGCATTCGTTCCACAGTAGGTTGCTTGTAATACACATTCCTAGAAGACTAATCTGTTCCGTTTCCTCGATGCAAGTTGCCCGTCATGGCACTTTTGGATAATGCTGTCATAACTTTAAAAAGCTTATCGCGATCAAAGTTAATTCCTGTGGAATAGTAAAAATAAAGAGGATTTCGCCAGCGTGGTAGCACACCTCTCCAGCAGGTTTGTGTTGAGATCTTTAAGTATACCTACTCGTGCAACTGAAAGTGAGCATAACAAGTCTTAAGAAAGGGTCTTCAAATAGGATCTTCCCAACTTTGACAGATGATAGATGATAGCGGCCATATTGTTAAAGCCTTATCTTTCAAACTGGCTGTCATTTAGGTATTCAGTGTGTTTTGCCAAATCACCATACATTAATAAAGCATTCAACAACTCTCGTGCAAATTTGATTAATTGAGGGGAATGCTCCGCGTGCTTTGCCAAATTAACGGTTGTCATTGTATTCCTATCCAGAGAATTATTCGCAGTAGGTATTAATAGTGGATGAATTTGAGTAAACTGGCACAAATTATCAACCAACAGCCATACGTCGAAGAAACTCAAGATCTGCCAAAAACATCGCTTAGGATCATTGTCCTCTCCTGAATATATGATTAACTTGTAAGCATATTCCGCAAGTGAGCACAGCATACCTATACAAGGTGGGCCAAAAGAAATCACCCTATTGGAAGATGTTCTCATTTTTGCAAATGGCCGCCAATTTCAAATCTGTTTTGACATTTGCAGACTAGACAGATGCAGAATACAAGTGAACAAGCCATGGAGCGATATACCGACATGAACCGATATTCTGAAGGCTGCGTTCCCAGGTCGCCTCATCTCTCGTTTTGGCGATTTGCACTGGCCCGCAAGATCGCCCGATTTAACCGTTTCAGACTTTTTTTGTGGGATTTTTTGAAGTCCCGTGTTTACGTGAACAAGCCCGAGACTCTGGAAGCCCTCAAGGACAACATTTGACACGAATGCGAGAATCTGTCGCCCGAAGTTCTCGCTAAAGTGATGAAAAATGCCATAAAACGAGTAATCAATTGTGACGGCGGCACCCTGTACGACTTCAATCCCCACTTATGTGGTTTCAAAAGCAAATATTGTTTCATAAAGTGTCCCATTTTCGTTGCGCTCATTTTTTCATCAACCAGATAGTCCCTGATCCATGGGTACGCCAGCATATCTCTTGTTGAGGTGGTCTATAACCGAGCGAAGTTTATGGAGCTTGTCGTGATTGGGATCGTTTACCGGCCTGTGTTTTTCGTTGTCATTGAAATGTAGAATTCTTGTTATCTTTTCAAATCGTCTCAATCATGTTTTCCAATAAAAACGAACGCTTGGGTAATTATCAGAGAGAATATATTAGGTCCTCTGTGGTAATTATACACTGACATAAAAATAAATATTCCCATATTCTTGCGCAATTCACAAGCTGTCATACAATCAGGATGATCAGGCTACTTTCGAACCGAGAATCTATTAGTTTCTTCAGATATTTCATCGATGAAATCAGAGGTGAAAAATAAGAAAAAAATTGAAACGGAGTTTCGAGTTCCATTATTTCTGTGAAAATTCTTTGCAACCGAGAAACTGTATTATATTTTCATCGAACCCAATTGATTGTTTTCTATCCAAGCCGCTGCATGTCCAAGGGGGAAGGCACAGATTGATGAGAGCTACTTGGGCCCGGATCATTTTTACTTGCTCTATAGGGCAAGTATTGGTTTCGTGCAGAAAAAAAAAATCGAGTTTTAATCAAACATGACATTACGATGATAGAGAAGCCCAAAAAAGTGGTTTTCGCCATACCGTCCGTCGGTCTGTCTGTGCGGATGTGCGTCTGTGCGTCTGTGCGCTTTTTCACGTCTTACTACAGTCTAAACGGCTTGACGGATTTTCTTCAAACTTGATATAAGCAGTTTCAAGAAAAACGGTTGTCGAGATTTTTTTTATTTCGTCTTAGCCCGGCTCAAACTTGTAAATTTCAAGTAACGGTTTTTTTCAATTTGGATTTTCTCGAAAACGGCTCTAACGATTTTGATTAAACTTAAAATTTAGCTCACTTTAAGCATTTCTAACAAAAGTGCGTTTTTTGTTTTTGGCTCAAATGGTCGTAACGAAAATCAGGTTTTAACGGCTTTTTTTCAAATAGCCATAAGTTCACAACGGCTTGATTAAATTGACTCAAACTTCGTTCGGCATCGTTCTTTATAGTGTTCTATTGGATAGCTTTATACATTTTTCAGTGAAGCCTTTCTAGATGGTAGCTCCCATACAACGAGCCGTTGAGTTTTAGCCAACTTTTATTGGGTTTTTCTAATTTGCTCGAAAACGGCTCTAACGATTTTGACTAAACTTTGTGTGTTATATTTTTTTAGTGTTTTTAATAGAACTGCGTTTTCAGTTTTTTGTTAAAAATGCAAATTAAGGAGATCTGCTCTTAACGGCTTTTTTTTAATGGCCATAAGTTGTCAACGGTTGCATCGAATTCACTCAAACTTTGTTTGGTGTAGTTCCTTACAGCTGCCTATCAGATGGCATTGATTTTTTTTTTCAGTTTCTCTTTTTTAAATGGTGGCTCCTATACAAAGAGCCACTAGATTTTGGCCAATTTTTTCTAATTTACTCAAAAAAGGCTCCCCCGATTTTTATGAAACATTATATGTAACATATATAGAATACTTGAAAGAAAGCTGCATTTTTAGTTTTTGGCTACACATGACAATAGCGGAAATTGGTTTCAACAGTATTATTAATTTTGCCATAAGTGGACATTTGTATCATTTATAACACCCAAAAGATAACGTCTTAATTTTAAATATTAAAGGTTTCTTCAAAACCCAAAATAAAACCCAAATAAAATTCCAAATAACGGGAATTATAACAATTGTGTGGCGAAATCATATAAATAATTTTTTTTTTAATTATATTTCCTCATATTCAAATATCTTTAAATTATATTATATACTCACACAAAAGCACGAGGTATGTTTAAAAGTTTATGAAACTAAGATAAAAGTCTTTATTAACAATAAATAATTTTTTCCAGTACCCAATTCAATCAATTTCAATTTTCGCTTAAGTATTTAAGTCATTACGTATACAGCTTAAAGGTGTTAGTTTCTTTTGTTTGATGATTTAAAATTCACTTAGTGAAAATAACGAGGTAGCCACCTGGTAAGGCAATTATCATGTTAACACGCAAGAAGATGTATTTTCACTTTTTCGTTTATGAACCCGACAAACTATATAATAACTTTATCACCAAGAAGCTCATTAATCTTATTATCATACCTGAATTCCCGGAACAATGTCGTTCCTGTGATAGTTTCATCCTGTGCTTTGCTCCCTATATAGCTCTGCAAACACTTATACCCACCGCACCAACGTATAATTTTCTTGCTGTACATTATTAATTTTATAGGAATTTTCATAGAATTTTTGATGGAATCCATGTTTGAAAAATGTTTTATGTGTATAAGTTGAGTGCTATTATGGCACAAAAAATAAAGGATTATTTTCAAAGCAAGTGAGTTTTTTTTTTTTTTGTTGTTAGTTCAATAAATATTCATAACTGCATTAGACCTGGTTAATGAAATGCGTTCAAGTTTTTTCAATTTTTTAATACAAAGTCTGCATTGAGAGTAATATAATTTGGTATAAAATCATCCAAGTAGAAGACTTGCACTAATTATGGACTGTTGAATTATTGATTTTGGTGTTTCATCCAGGAATCTCACTTTAGAATCATTAGTTGACATAAATAATGAAAGAAACCTGGTCACTACACAGTACACAGTTTTTGTATTTTTATACCCTATTCCATAGAATCTGTATATTGTATTTGGTGTGGAGTTTGTAACATAGAGAAATAATACCGTTAGGTATAGAAAAGTATATATATTCTGACTCGGAATCAAAATTCAAAAGCCTAGTCGATTTAGCCATGTCCGTCCGTATGTATACTCTCTAGAGGTCGCAATTTTTGAGCTAGAAAGCTGAAATTTGGTACATATAATCTTTGGTTAAAGAGTAAGGCTATGTTTTTGAACCGGTAAGATGCGCACGCAAACACGAACATAATCGCCATTTTTGTTGAACAACCTAAATATGGTAAAATTAAATTATGTTTTTTGTACATTTACGATAAAAGCATAACGCTAAAATTTTGCACACGTAAGCTTTACAAAAACCTTCTTCCAACCAAATACAAATATTCCAGTTTGGGCGTGGCTGACGCCAATTTTTTATACAAAACCATCAATATAGTTTTTATAAAATAACAATTGTTATATTAAATCGAAAAACATTAAATTTTGTGGGTATTACTTGCACATAAACATCTTGTGTATGAAATCAAAAAAATTGATTTTGGGTGGGGCTGACGCCCACTTTTCATTAGAAACTATACAAAAATTGTATTGTTTTTGTAAATAAACGGTATTTATAATGAATCCGCAAAACTAAAAAAATTGTGTACGAAAAGAAATTTTCGAATTTTGGGGCATGGCTTACGCCCAATTTTCATGAAAGAACGAAAAACGTAGTCTCAAAAATGTAAGGTACTTCCAATATTCAATTTATACCTTTTTCCTTCCGTTCGTTATTTGAAAAATATGTCTACATTTTTGTGTGTAAATTTTTTCAATACGCCCACTTTTCAAGGCGTGATTTTGATAAATACCTTTGTTCAGTTAAGATTGCTTAAAAACTACTCGATTCAGCTGTAGTTTTACATATATGCCTAAATACTGACTAATGATCAAAGCTCAGTTAGTGCTTCAATTTTTTAAGACACGCCCATTTTTTATCGGTCTTAGTTTGGAAGTAAAAAGATGAACACTTAGATTTATATTCTTTGGTTACTTAGCAGAGTGTGGTCCAAGAATGTGATTTTTAAAAATTTAAGCTTTTTTTTTGTTTTGTTCAAATTGATCTGCATTGAATGTCACTGAGCTCATACTAATTGCCTTGGCAATAAAAAATCTTAACTTTGGGCGTGGCGTACGTGTTTTTTATTGTGCCAGCACTAATTGAACATCACACCGCACAAAATTAATGTTATTGAATTTTTTTCTTCCTGCTAAAGAAGAATTTTGTTTCTGAAACTGAAACATCGGCTGGCTGCGGGAGGCGGACGCATACACATACAAAAATATAGGGAATAGGGTATCCAACAGTTCGTTGCAAACGTACTGTAGCTCTCGCTTATGTTTATAGTAGGTACAACTTACATAGAATGTTTGTCAAAGTCCTAATGTGAACTATATCCAACAAAGTTAAGATTTTAATCATTATGAAGGAAAGTTTATTGCCCGTGGATTAGCTTCTTATTTTAAATAAAAACTTCAAAGGGTGGGTCATGAACAAGTTTCGTTTGAAAATTTAAATAAAATGAGCAGAATTAAAGCTTTATTAGTAAGAGCAAAAATTCACATTAATTTTGTAACACAACGTCTTTGTAGTTGCTACATCGGCTGGCCTCGCATTAGTGCATTCTGTCACTAATTTTCCAAGACCTTGTTCATGGTTTTGGACTAAAGCTAACGGATTGTGTAGATGATGTTGACCTAATGTGCTTAAATTGTGTTTGGATTGTTGGCATAACATCGGTCCTTGACGGTTCCCCACGAAAAAAGTCCAAAGGGGTCAAATCGCAGCTCCGAGGCAGCCAAATGACATCGCCAAGACGGCTGATAACAAGATTTGAAAATATGCTGCGCAAAAGCAATGCAAGTAGATTGCAACTACTTGCTGTAGGTAAGTTGTGAAAATAATTTGATATATATTTATAAAATTAATAAACAAATACAAAAAATTCTTGTTTTTTGTTTTTTAATTTTTATTTTACTTTAAAACTATAAATAACTTCCGCAACTAGAGAAATTTTATTAGTTTATACAAAAAAATATTTCAAATTTAAATAACCAGTTCAGTATACCCGTGTATGTTTTTATAGGTATGTTTTGGCACTTCTATATATTCAGAAGTGTATAGATTTTCTTGTTTTTCTTTTTTAATCTTCGGAATTGTCTCTTATGAGGCCCCACACGTAGTCGCCCATCATATTGGCATCCCATTTGCCCTGGTACCGGCTCTCCATTGTAGCGATGTCTTGGTGAAACCTTTCACCATGTTCCTCACTAATGCTTCCCATGTTTTCACTAAAGAAATCTAAATGAGAGCGAAGAACGTGTAGTTTTAGCGACATCCTGCATCCTAGTACTCTAAATTTCTTCAATAAGTTTTCTACTAGTTCTATATAGTTTTCTCTTTTTGTATTTCCTAGAAAACCTTCTTTGAAATCAAGATTTTCTTTAGGTAACATTGTAGTTTCAAAACTACTTGACTTTAACATGGTGCGTATGTTTGGTCCAGTAAATATGCCACCTTCAATTTTTGCTTTGGAAAGCTTAGGAAAAAGCACCGACAGATATTGGAAAGTCTCCCCGCTTTTGTCGAGTGCTTTCACAAATTGCTTCACTAAACCAAGTTTGATGTGAAGGGGGGGCATAAGGACTTTTCCTGAATCTACTAATGGCTGATACTTAACGTTTTTTGTACCAGGTATGAAGGACTCTCTCAGCGGCCACGTTTTTGTACAATAGTGCAGAGCGTCAGCACGACTGTCCCATAAGCAAATAAAACAGGAATGTTTTGTATACCCCCCTTGAAGACCTTTTAAGAAACCAATCATCTTAAAATCACCGCAAACCAACCATTCATACTTTTTGTAATTTACCATGTCTAAAAGGCATTTTACACTATCGTAAGTTTCTCTTAGATGTACTGAGTATCCAATTGGTATTGAAGGTATCTCATTTCCGTAATGCAAAAAACGCCTTTCAGACTTCGAGAGGAACTGTCAATAAAAAGACGCCATTCACTTGGGTCGTGGTCGATGCCTTTTTCTAAAAATAGAATGTCAACATCATTGCAAAAGCATAAATCACGTTGAACAGAAAAATATATCAAAAATCTTTCGTGCCGTTGGATACACAATGGATCGCCGATTTTTCTTTTTTTTTAAGTTAGAAATTTTAACTAAGCAAAAATAGCAATCATCCACATGATTTTTTGGTTCTCTCCATACTCTCGGAATCCCAAATGCCAATTTACGTTTTTCTCCTCGTTTCCAAGCCTCCAAAGTGGATCTACAAGAACCACAAACTACATGTGAAGCCCAGGACTTATCTTGGTTGGCAATTTTGATGCCGAAATAAGCCTCATACGATTCAGTAAATTTAGTTCCTTTCTTTATTTGATACTTTACTTGATTTGGGCCAATATAAAACCCACAAACGTAACAAAACGAATATTTTGAGAGCAAACACCTTCGCGAACGTGAGGTTAACATTTTGAATTTATTTTCTTAACTAACGACTAATCACTCTTACTTGCAAAGATCAAATGATGGGTTTGACCTATGCTTGTATGCCTGTAAATACATTTCGCGGTCCCGTTAAAGTAAAACCAACAGTTAGAACAAATTAATAGGCAAGGTATGCTGGACTTATTACAAAAAAGCATAAACAAACAAAAAATCGACATAAACAAATTTTTGTTACACAGTGTATCAATGACTTTTTCTTTCTTGAATTGAATCGCTTTGATGTAGGAGAGCTGTGACTTCCACAAGATGGCCGGCGCAACATGTCGAACAGCAGCACATACCACAATTATTGATTTGTTGAATGGCCTGTGAGTTGGCCTGATTGTCAGACACTTGAATTAGCTATATAAAATGCAACTGATAATCTTGAGTAGATTGTGACTTCAAATCAAAAATAGGAATTCCCTTTTCAGAATCGCTAGAAGTTTCATTATTGTTCCAACGAAACCGTTCTAGAAGACTTATGGAAGCTTCTATACGTTTATCTTCCGCTAATGGAAAGGGCTATAAGAATGCATTACAAATTTTGGGAGGCGCTCGTTCTGTTAATGATCTAGAGTTTTTAAGCTTTATAAAAAACAATATATTATATTGATTTCCCCGGCCCTGAAATGGTGGATTCTTATTTCTTAAAACCTTTTGAATTTCCTCACGGGTGAAAGCAATAATTTAATATTGACTTAATAACTTGACATTCAGCTCCACTTTCCGGATTCAACTACACATTTTTGCTCAGTGACCCTGGAAACCCAAGCACAATTTCATTCAATTAAGTTGAAAACCGCAGTCCCTCAAGTTGTTGAAAATCGAAGGTAACCCTAATGGGAGTGCTTTAATTGTACTAGAGCCGTTTCAAAACGTTTAAAACATCTATCTTCTGACAGAACCTATAAATTGAGAACTTAAAAAAAATTAAAATTTGCGGACTGACTTTTCCAGTTTCTCAAACGTTTTTACATTTTTAGTTCAATAATTTTTGTTCGCTATTTCCTGAATTTTAATTTATTTCCCAAAATTATTTTTAATTGTCCATTTAAGTTTAGTTTTCCAATTTATTTTCCTGCTGCTACCGTTGTTGTTGTTGCTGCTGTTGTTGTTGTTGTTGATGTTGAAGTAGATGTAGAAGTAGTTGTTGGCTCTGTTGTGGTTGTTGTTGTTGTTGTTATGCAAAGTGGTGAGCCCCATGCACATAGTCTATTTTGAATAAAAGGCTTCGATAATATATGGAAAAATAAACCTTCTGACGATTGGACAGCCAAAAGTCCAATCAAGAAAATTATCACGAAAACTTTTGAAGATACCATTTTGGTGGAATTGAATGTAAGAACTGAATAAATTACAGCATGTCTAGATGTTCTTTTATACTAAAAACTATAAATGCAAGAGAGAATCTGTAGTTTCTTGATTAAACAAACAATATTCAATTAAAGATGAAGGTTATCAATCTAATTAAGCTTATCAAATATTTCCTTCTAATGGAATTAATTGATCTTACAAATCCGCCATCTGTGCTGATTGGTATTTCTACATCTGAATTGGAAGTGTGGAGAGAAAAATGCTTGATTATCCGTCCAGATAAAACGCTTCAGTGTAGTTTGAGGTTGGCTATTCCGATAGTAAGAGTAAGAAGTGTCCTTGTTGAATTTATATTAATTGTAATATGTTGAAGGTTCTTTTCCTTAAGAGGCACATCCTAGAAGGGTTAAAAACAGCCTTGATACCTCAACAGATGCGTATGTCAGCCAAACTGAGCCCATTTAATAAGGGCTGCATAAATCATGTCGGGGCCTCTAGGCAATGCAATTCGCGGGCTCCCTTTTTTTTGATGCAGGGATGTAAAATAAAACCTCGAAATTAATTATTAAACTTACCACTAACAGGGTAATTTTAGTTTTAGTATTACTCTTGCTTCTCGTTTCGCCGATTTTATCAAGGTAATTTGACACTGGGAGATTTTGTAAAATAATCTAGCACGACTCTTATAATAATTCGTAAGTTATGAAACACAGAGCAGCAAAGTAGAACTTAAGTGTTTACAAATTTTTCTTTGCCAAATCACTACGCTCCGTACGTCAGTAAATGATTACATTGGGTGAATTCCTGATTCGTTATTGCTTTTTTTTTCTGACAGTGCTGTCATCCATATGACAATTATGTTACATGTATGATAATTGTCTGCCTAGTATGACGTATGAAAACAAATCATTATCACGAGCCGTTTTTGGGAAGCGTTTTAGAATTCTAAAACTAAAATTATGAAAAATCCTTTGAAAATGTTTCAATTTTTTTTTTTTTAAATTGGCGCAAATGTTAAACATTCAAACCTAACTCTAATCAAGTCTAAAATAGAAATGGACACTTAAATATAGTTTTTAAATGAGACTCTTTGTGAATTTTGAAAAGAAGGTATAAAATACAATAAATGATAAAACGCTTCTTTATCTTTTTCAGATGGGCTTTATCCAGTTGGCGATTATAATTAGTTAAAATTTTCTAAGATTTTTAACTTTATAGAATGTTTTTATAACTATGTGCAGCAATAAGTATCCATCAACTTAACGCATGCGTCGAAAAAAATCAATAATACCTACATATATTATATTGTGATTGAGGATACACATGATCACTCCAAAATATATTGTTAATCTCTTTTGTGCGCAAGCTTGGCCCTTATCTGATATGGGCCCCTAGGCAGTTACCTCCTTTTTGCATAATGGTTAATGCGCACCTGCATTTAATTTGGGTTGGACATGATTGATACAAGAAGTTTTTCAGCATAAAAACAAACGTGATTTAATCGTTTATTTCTGTTTGGATTTAACGATTAAAATTTAAATTAAGTATGGATAAAATATGCGACATTTATGTTGGCTTTTGAAAGGTATTAGTGTTGAAAAAAATGTTTTTGTTAGACTATGGTATAGAAGATGATATATCGAAGACCGACCCATACCCGATCATGAGGAGCTAAGATTTTTAAAACTTCATAATAATATGCATGTGCAAGATTGCAAGTCGAACTCTTTTATTTACCAGAGATGAAATGGTAAGGTGATACCAGCTTCGTTTTAGTATAATATAATCTAACTGAGACCTTGCGATCTCTAAACATTGTTTTGGAAGCCATTGTATAAAACAGGGTATCATTTTGCAAAGGAAACATGTTTAAAAAGGAGATGTACTTACAAGCATTCAAGCTGTTATAGTTCACTCTTAACCATAGTATTTGGTGAACACTTAAAATTGTGATTTGCATCTATTACTTCAATTATAAGTAATAAAAATTGAAGGACTTTGTTTTCTTTGCTCTGTTGTAACTTCTTCTGCTAAACATTCTCAGCTATTTGGACTTCAATGCAAACCATGTAAAAGCTGGCTTTGCAAGATTGGAGGGAGAGATTATGAGGAAGTATCAAGTGTAAGCTATATAACAAAATCGAAGTCAGGCCATATAAAATGGAACCAATGGCAGCGTTAGGAAACGGATATTAAATTTCAAAAGATGAAAAAAATTGGATACGTTGGATAGGCTATAATATTTTGATGCTATGTTAAAACAAACCAGCAAATTAATTTGTGTTAATATTAAAATGTTCTTTATCGCTCCTCGAATCAAGAATTTTGTATCGACTACTTTTAGCGACGACACAAGCAAAAACTTTCAAACTTGTAGCTTCGACAAAGACATTATGTAGATCCATAATAATTGACGTAACTCACTAAGTTCCGAACACATTTGAGTGCAAAACGCTTATTTCATAAGAGAGTAGCGTGTATCAAGCTTAGCTATTTTATACGTTTGAACTTTAATCTAAAATATACTTTCAGAGTTGCCGCTATCTTTGTATGTCTGATTTTTTTCGCTCACTATACAAATGTTGGTTTTTTAACATTTAAATCAGTTAAAAAAAAATGTGTGAAGATGTTTCAGTCAACGATTTGCTTAAGTTGAAAGCTATTTGCGAGAATTGGAATTTTTGACGTTTGTTGACATTTCATGTTTTGATACAGGAATATACCTTTAGTGAGTTTTTGGAGTTTTTCGTCTTCGCTAACATAAGTTAATATTATCAAATCAATTCTTAAGCGAGAACTTTTCTTAAAACTCAGAATTTCAAAAAATTGTTGGTCATTCTAATAACTAAAAGTTGACAAACATTGGCAAGTTCGTAATTTTATATCATATACTCTTACCTAGACCTACTCCTTACAAACATTTTTGTGATAGAGTATCTCTAAAATTAATCAAAATGATCTTAACCACATTTATTATTCTTTTACCAACATTATAAACAGCTGTATAATGAGATCAGAGTTCTCAGCAATTTGGAAATATAGTGATTTTGTTAACGAAAAACTCGTATAGAAGTAGACCTGAGGATTATAATAGACCTATAAGCGTGCTGCCTTGTCTGTGGAAAGTTTTTGAAAATTTGAATGCGGGATCAAATTAACGCTCATATTAACCAAAACAATTTACTCACCTCTTGTCAGTAGTCCCATTTGTAAAAATCGTGGAGGAATTGAGACATGAATTGGGTAATGATTATATTTCAATCTTGTGCCTGCTTCATTTTCGAAGGCTTTTGATAGTATTAATCATACAAATTTTATAATTAAGCTCAAACATATTTTCTCCTTTAGAAAAAACACCCTTCTTCTAATTGATTATCAATTTGGAGAAAAGGTCTCAACAGGTCTGTACCAACTCTAATGTCTTATAATTCTTGAAAGTTATGAGCGTAGTTCCTAAAGGATCCATTTTAAGTCCACTACTTGTTTTCCTTTTTATTTATGACCTACTTGACAATTTTTAGGGTTTTGCTGGATATATGGCTTTCTAAAAAAATATATAATTCACAGTGCAGTTTCGCATTGAAAATTAAATATTGTGTCGATTTCATCGAACATGTGCGTCATAGAAGAGTATGAACGACATCTAGCTGATGAGCCCACCGTTCATGCTTGGGCGAAACACACACAAGCCCAAAGGAACTACTTTTTATTTTTAATTTCAACTATTCTGACTTTGTTTCCGGATATATGCGAATCTATTTAAGTAAATTTTGAATGATATATTTGTGCATCAAAAATGACATCGTCTCCGCAAATAAATCAAGGCGCAATTTTTTATCAACTCTGCTTTAATCAATTCCTATACAAATTTTGTAAATTGAGATACAAGGTGGTAAACTTACGCTGTAATCCTACTTAAGGCCAGTTGTTAAATCGTGGTTCATACTCAGATCAAAATTTAAAGACTATTTTCCTCGGTTCGTGTGTACATAACTAAATTTCAAGTGTGGTTCAAGAGTTAACCCACCGATTTCCGAGGATTAAATAAAGTTGATCCACGGATCAAGTATTAAAAATCGAGGTTCAGTGCTGAACCACAATTATACAACTGGTATTTAGTGTATATTATTAAATTAAATGTGTAGTTTTTTGTCAATACAATGAAAAGACCTACCTATAATTATAATCTGTATATTGAACATAAAATATATTCGTGGCATATAATGTACATTATTTTAACGAGTTTAGTCATCCTAAGGTTTTCCCAAAGAAATTGAATCATTTTAATGAATTCTTTTAGGAATTGCAAAACTTCCTCTACAGCATCTATTTCCATTTCAAAACACTTGACTTTAGACGAAACGTTTTCTGATTTCTTAATATATCTTAAAATACGAGCGTTATCAACTGTAAAGTACTACAATACACCACACTTGATTAGTCAATAAATAACCTTCAATTGATGCATTACAAAACCTCATCAGATTGACAGTACAAGGCCAACCATAATCCAATCGTGGCCTTCAAGTTCAATATGTTCTTGAAACCAAAATATGTAATGTGTTTACTTAGTTGCATCAGAAGTTGTGAAGTTCTGGAGCACTGCTACAGCATCATTAATGTTCGAAAGAATTCAGCTGCATTTGATTGCAAAATGTAAACAACGAAATGTTTTAAACAGAGAACAGAAAGGTTGCAGCCCCTCTTTCAACAATGACTTTGTTCGTATATTTTACTTAGTTTTTGAACAAACAATATTGAGTAGGTATCATTATATAAAAGAACAAACTTTTAGTCTTATCAATTCAGTTTAATCTTAACATCCATCAAAATGGTTTCAGTAAAAGTAATTTCACTTTGCCTCATTGGTCTTATCCTGATGTTTCAAACTTCGCCATCAGAAGGATTTGTTATGATGCATTTGATCCTTAAACCTCATTTTCAAGAAAAATTATGTGCGATGGGATCACCACTTTGTATAACAACAACAACGGAGACAACATCGACATCAACATCTACCTCAACATCAACATCAACTTCAACGTCAACATCAACTTCGACAACAACAACAACACAAGCAAACCGAAGGCAGAGAGATGATGATTTGGATGATTTTTGAAGGATCAGTTAGAAAAATTAATTTAGAGCATAATGGTCACGAGAATTTATTAGATTTAAAAAATAAACGTAATTATATATTAAAAAAATGTGTGTAATTTTTTTTAATCACAATTTGGTGCTGTGCAATGTGAAAAATCGGAGTGTTTGCAGAACAAGTCTTGAACAATTTGATATTTTGTGAAAATGTTCAGAACAGGTCGCTTAATTAAATTTGAAAGTTCTTTAAGTTCCACAGATGGCGTTGGGTCTCAAAAAAAAAAAAAAAAAAAAAAAAAAAAAAAACTCCAACTTATTGAATGTTTGGGAGTTTTGCAATACCTTTTGAACCAGAGAGAAAGAATGAATAGATAGAGGCAAATTCGACGGTCGGTGGTACTCTTTTAACCCACACGCTGTGAATTTGGACACCAACTTGCATATGTATAACTCCATATAAAAAAAATGTGGGGAGAACACATATGCAAGTTCACCACTGTCGGACAAATTTCAGATGTAGTCAGCTGTTGGGATGTGTTCAGGAAACATGAGCTTCAGAATAATTTTTATTTGCTCTAAATTAAAAAAAAGTGTTAAATTGGGATTCAGTATTTTAAGTTAATTTACAACAGAGATATAAAAAAAATTCTAGTTTAAGCCAGATGGAGACACATTATTTGCAGATAATGTAAACATTCGTGAAAATAGATCCTGTCCACATTAGGCCAGTTCCAATAACTGAGAAAACTCTGAGATTTTGCAGGTGGAACAAAAATCGAAAAATGTTTGGATCCGATATCTCACTCAGCTCTTTTGACAGCAGCTGTCATTGCTAGTTATTTGTATTCTATTGAGGTGCGAAAAAGTTGTAAATCAAAAGTGATGGTGATTTTATACTAGGTTTTTATTAGATCAGAAATGAGGTAATTTGATAAAAAAAGTGTTTTCATCTAGGTTTTTGTATTTGGTTTGACAAATGATTATCTCCCTTCTTTTTTATGCCCAATTCCATAGAATGGGTATATTGTATTTGGTGTGGAGTTTGTAACATAGAGAAATAATACCGTTAGGTATAGAAAAGTATATTCTGAATCAGAATCAAAAGCCTAGTCGATTTAGCCATGTCCGTCCGTCCGTCCGTCCGTATGTATACTCTCTAGAGGTCGCAATTTTTGAGCTAGAACGCTGAAATTTAGTATACATAACTTTTGGTTCAAGAGTAAGGCTAAGTTCTTGAACCGTTAAAATCCGCCCACAAACACGCCCACAATCGCCATTTTTGATGAACAACCTCATTTTGGTAAAATTAAATTATGTTTTTTGTACAGTTACGATAAAAGCATAACGCTTAAATTTTGCAAACGTAAGCTTTAGGTAAACCTTCTTCCAATCAAATAAAAATATTTCAGTTTGGGCGTGGCTGACGGCCATTTTTCATACAAAACCATCAATATTGTTTTTATAAAATAACAATTGTTATATTAAAGCGAAAAACACTAAATTTTGTGGGTATTACTGGCACAAAAACATCTTGTGTATGAAATCAAAAAAATTGATTTTGGGCGTGGCTGACGCCCACTTTTCATAAGAAACTATAAAAAATTGTTTTTGTAAATAAACGGTATTTATAATGAATCCGCAAGTCAAAATTTTGCGTCTCTTAAGAGAAACTTAACAGTTTGTGTATGAAAAGAAATGTTTGAATTTTGGGCGTGGCTTACGCCCACTTTTCATGAAAGAACGAAAAACGTAGTCTCAAAAATTTAAGGTACCTCCAATATTCAATTTAAAACTTTTCTTACCGTTCGTTATTTGAAAAATATATCTCTACATTTTCTTGTGTAAATTTTTTCAATACGCTCACTTTTAAAGGCGTGATTTTGATAAAATACCTTTGTTTAGGTAAGATTGTTTAAGAACTACTCAATTCAGCTAAAGTTTTACACATATGCCTAAGTACTGATCAAAGCTCAGTTAGTGCTTCAAATTTTTAAGACAAAAAGTCAAAAGTCGTATAATGCATTAATTTTTTAACGTTTCTTAACTATCGGTCGCAGTTTTGAAGTATAAAGGATGAACACTTAGATTTATTTTCCTTGGGTACGTAGCAGAGTGTGGTTCAAGAATTGTTAAAATCACCCATAATCGCTATTTCCATTCAAAATTTAATTTCTAAAAATTTAAGTTTTGCCTTGTTTTGTTCAAATTGATTTGCAAGAATAAAATTGAATGTCACTGAGCTCATTCTAATTGCCTTGGCAATAAAAAGTCTTAACTTTGGGCATGGCACACGCCTTTTTTATTGTGCCAGCACTAATTGAACATCACACCACACAAAATTAATGTTAATGAATTTTTTTCTGTCTGCTAAAGAAGAATTTTGTTTCTGAAACTGAAACATCGGCTGGATGCGGGAAGCAGACGCATACAGATACAAAAATATAGGGAATAGGGTATCCAACAGTTCGTTGCAAACGTACTGTAGCTCTCGCTTATGTTTTTTTTTTTTTAATTCCTATTCATTCTTTGCTTCTTGTTTTCTTGCTTTGTTTTATTCAATTTTACTATAGTATACCCTGGGTGGAGATTCATACATGATATTGGACTGGATTGTTAATTAAGAGGTGTGGGTTTGACCCCCTCTAGGCTTTTTTTCTTTGTTTATCCCCAAGCTGCAGTTGGATTTCACCCATGTCTTTTTCTGAGATAATTACGACCCCTAATTTTCCCAAAATGTAGCAGATTTCATAAAAGTAAATTACATTTTTTTCTGAACAGATCCTCCTTAGAATTCTTTTGTACTCTTCTTACAATCAAAAGACCTTTAAATAAGTGAGCAAGAGACAGTTACATTATATGATTACCGAGGTGAAAACATGTATGCATACATAAATACCGATAGGAATTCAACTCGTTATAAAAAATGGAAACAAAAGGGTTTGCGAGGACGGAGGCGAAGAAATTTGTCTCTCTCTCTCTCTCTATTAGTACTTCTGTCTCTCTGTTCTGAACTTATTCTCTTGGAGATGTCATTCCCAGTGTCAAATTGAGCAGTTCCGACTGCCTAAAACAGAGAAGCAGAAATAAAATGAGTAATATTTGCTTGAGAATATAGTCAGCCATTGGAAAAATAACCCGATTAGACCTTACATTCAAATTTGGAAACAGTCAAGAGTCAAGACCTTAAACCAAAACTAAAACACCTCTGGTCGGTCCATCCGAGATAAGGCAAGTCTTAGCTTCTGACTTACTCCAATATCTGGTGCAATGTGAAAATTTGGTCAGTCGTAGTTTTCCCAGGGTTAAGGCCACACAATCATAAACCGACTTAGCAAATGACTTGAAACGCTAACATTGAACGTTGGTATAGCAGATGCAGAATAGTTGATCTTGTTTTCTGTGGACGAAGGTTTAATTTAAACCAAACAGAGTTTTGATCATCTTTCATCTGCATATAGGAACTCTATGATTGTCGACTACTGTTTTGTAGTTATGAAACCTCGAAAATGAACTGAAATTCTGAATTCTGAAGCTTTGGTCGAAATCGAGATGTAGATCTGGATATTCAGTCCTTGAAGGCAATTAAATAAAAGAGAAGCAGTGATGATTGTAATAATAAAAACTGCCATTTTTCTGAAATGCTAAGTTGATTTCATGATGAACATCACGACAGGATAAGACTAAGGAAGAAGTATTTGAGATTTTGATAAATTTAACGGCTTGCCACCGAGAAGGAAGAGGGAGTCGCCGTATAAAGCACTCATAGCCGCGTTTCCTAAGTTAAGTATGGTGCTGAAGCATGGATTCTTACGCAGTCGGAAAGAAGATAGGGAAGTCAAGCATTGTCTGGTGACGAAGATATAATTACGAGTTGTTACACGCATAACAAAAAAAAGCCAAAACGTATCCAATCCAACAGTTTAGATTGCTGAAAGAGCAAATGAACATGGACTTTAACCAGTAAAGTTTTCAAGGCTAGACCAGCGGAAAGGAGTCAACAATGTAGAACTCATATTCGGCACAGGAACTAGGAGATCTTCATCAGCTTGAAATACGAAATTGGAGATGGCAAAACTTGAGATTGAGCTGAAGCACCATCTTAGCTCAAATAGGAGCCCTTGTTTCTGCGAGATAATTGATTGGACCATTTTGTTTTGCAAGAAGTTCACTTAAATTAAAGTTCAAATGAGTTCAGTTAATATGGGCAACGAAAGACTTTACCGCTCAGGCCCTGATAAGCTACTACTGCACTGGTTTAAAAAAAAAAAACATAAGCGAGAGCTACAGTACGTTTGCAACGAACTGTTGGATACCCTATTCCCTATATTTTTGTATGTGTATGCGTCCGCCTCCCGCAGCCAGCCGATGTTTCAGTTTCAGAAACAAAATTCTTCTTTAGCAGACGGAAAAAAATTCAATAACATTAATTTTGTGTGGTGTGATGTTCAAAATAGTGCTGGCAAAATAAAAAAAGCGTGCGCCACGCCCAAAGTTAAAACTTTTTATTGCCAAGGCAATTGGTATGAGCTCAGTGACATTCAATTTTATTCTTGCAGATCGATTTGAACAAAACAAGACAAAACTTAAATTTTTAAAAATTAGGTTTTGAATGGAAATTGCGATTATGGGTGTTTTTAACAATTCTTGGACCACACTCTGCTACGTAACCAAGGAATATAAACCTAAATGTTCATCTTTTTACTTCAAAACTGTGACCTATAGTTAAAAAACGTTAAAAAATTAATGCCTTATACAACTTTTGACGAAAACGCCCCTTAAAAGTGGGCGTGTCTTAAAAATTTGAGGCACTAACCGAGCTTTGATCAGTAATTAGGCATATGTGTAAAACTACAACTGAATCGAGTAGTTTTTAAACAATCTTACCTGAACAAAGGTATTTTATCAAACTCACGCTTTCAAAAGTGGGCGTATTGAAAAAATTTACACAAGAAAATGTAGAGATATATTTTTCATAAAACGAACGGAAGGGGAAAAGGTTTAAATTGAATATTGGTAGTACGTTAAATTTTTAAAACTACGTTTTTCGTTCTTTCATGAAAAGTGGGCGAAAGCCACGCCCAGAATTCAAAAATTTCTTTTCATACACAAATGATTTAGTTTCTACTAAGAGACGCAAAATGTTGGCTTGCAGATTCATTATAAATACCGTTTATTTACAAAAACAATTTTTTAATAGTTTCTATTGAAAAGTGGGCGTCAGCCATGCCCAAAATCGAATTTATTGATTTCATACACAAGATGTTTATGTGCAAGTAATGCCCACAAAATTTAATGTTTTTCGATTTAATATAACAATTGTTATTTTATAAAAACTATATTGATGGTTTTGTATGAAAAATGTACGTCAGCCACTCCCAAACTGAAATATTTTTATTTGATTGGAAGAAGGTTTACCTAAAGCTTGCGTGTGCAAAATTTTAGCGTTATGCTTTTATCGTAACTGTACAAAAAACATAATTTAATTTTACCAAATTGAGGTTGTTCAACAAAAATGGCGATTACTTTACTGGTTCAAAAACTTAGCCTTACTCTTGAACCAAAGATTATATGTACCAAATTTCAGTTTTCTAGCTCAAAAATTGCGACCTCTAGAGAGTATACATACGGACGGACGGACGGACGGATATGACTAAATCGACTAGGCTTTAGATTCTGAGTCAGAATATATATACTTTTCTATACCTAACGGTATTATTTCTCTATGTTACAAACTCCACACAAAATACAATATACCCATTCTATGGAATAGGGTATAAAAAACTTAGCGATAGATTTGGTTAAAAAAAAGTACGCCTGTTGCTTAAAAAAATGAGAAAGACATCATTTTGATCTACTTCTTAGGCTAAACGTCTAACTCTAAAGCATACTAACAACAACGAAAAAGAGCAGAATCCTGGCCAGTACCTACTTCAAGCCATTTATTTCATAACCTATTGTGAAGTAAGATATTTTGAGCTGTGCGAAGAAGTAGTAATTTTGCAATCTTTTATTTTTACATCTCAACATAGTCATCGCATATTATTTTTAAAAAAAAGTTGCGAGGAGGTACTAGCACTTCAAAACATATTTCGGTTACAAATTCGCAAATCTTTAGCTTTAAATTGCTTATTATCCTTTTTTTTATTCTTGAAAATTACTTGGGCGAGATCTTTGAACCTGCTTTTCTATTTAAACAGTTGTATTTTGAGGTTTTACCCAAAAACATCAAAACAAAAACCCTTCAACATTTCCTGTAGATTATTAACTACATGCTTACGTAAGAAGTACCTATATATCCTTTCTGGAATGAAAAGTTTAAAGTTCATCTTCTTTCACACATCACCTTTTTCAACACCTGACATACAAATCATTATACCAACTTATGCCTGGCTCCCTTGCTTATACCAAGAAACCCCAACAAGCAAAGCCAAAAAACCCTGCTAACACCTGTAATATTAGAAAAAGGTCAAAAGAAAAATAAAGTTCTTAAGTGACAAACTTATCTTGAAGAAATGTTGAATGCAATTACGCCTTCATGACACAAAGGATTCGTGTGATATCATACAAAAAACAAAACCCATTCAGACATCTATTATACCTATACCTACCTTAACGTAACTTCCTTCCAGCTTTAGATTTCTATGAAGAGAAAACCCTTATCCCTTCGCTGCTACCTATAATTCGAAAAACTCAAACCAGGAAACACTTTCCCTCTAAAGTGCCCAGATGACACGTTCCTTCTTATACTCTTCGGACACCGGCTTTCAATTTGTGAAAAAGTTTTGTTCTTATATCCCCAAACTCGAACCTGGACCCGCAGCACACAGCACAAACACATACAGACATACACATATAGATTCCTTCGACCGAGGATGTTGGAGCTGGTGATGAACGTTGGTGGTAAGAAATTGAATATTTCAACAAAATTTGGTTGACCTCTGACCAGTTCCTGGATATATTCTTTTATTTTTGTCTTTTCAAGTGAATCATGGAGAGAAATTATTGACGAGATGAAAACACGTTCCTTCGACAACCCACCTACACCGTGCAGCGCCGGCCGGTCGTCTGCCAATCCATTCCTTCCGCACTCATCCTAAATATATTTTTCTTAAAAGTATCCTGTATCCTGTGTAACAGGAAACACAACAATTATATGCTACCACTTCTTTTTGATGCTTGGAGCAGTTTCTCCATCTCCATCTCCATCTCCATCTTATCTCATCCGCCATTAATAATTTCATTTCTGGAAGTTTCCCCGAACTTGGCGGCTCCTTTCTTCATACCTACTCCTACGACATGTCGTTCATCTTCTGATTGCCTGGCATTACTTGTCTTTCCGATTTTCAAACGTCGTCGTCTTTTGAAGCGAGACTTTCTAAAGGCGACGAAGCGAATGAAATAATATAAATTTCAATTCAATAAGTTTTTCGCCTCCTTGCCACGACATCATGCGTCCTACTTCGATCCTTCGCTATGGCCATGATGTGTCCATTCATTGTTCACATACACAAACAACACCACCAAGAAATAAGTGCGACCTTAGTCCAAAAATAATTCCTTTCGGAGTTTCGCTTTCGACTTCGACGGACAAAAAAAAATTAATACTAAATGCGAGAAGACATATTCCTACGACAAAGGAAAAAGGACATGAAAAGTTTCTTGTGTGCTCTCTTTACTACCCACCTTCTATTTCTTTGAAGGTGTATTTCTCAAGAAAAATAGATTCCAATTTTCGATTTGAAGACATTTTTGCAAAGCATATTATTAAATAATTTACGGGCAAGGTTGAAAATGCTAAGACTCGAAACCCCGCAAAAAAAGTTAAATACAAAATGAAAAATTAGTTCACTTTGAGAAAGTAGTAGTAAGCACATTTTCACTCAAGTTTAAAAAAAAAAAAAAATTCCCAAGAAAGTCATTTCACATTTCACAATGTACTTAATCCCACTTTGGAATCAGGTGACACACAGTCTAGAAACCTAGCCAATAGACAATTAATTGACGAAACTGGAATGTAAACTAATACTGTACTGTAGGCAGATTTTTGTCTGTGGAATGATAAAGGCTCAACTTTGAGAATATACACAATCCCTTTAAAAAAACCAGATTGAAGGTCAGCTCCGATTTTATAAGTTTCGTTTACAAACACAAGCCAGAGCGATAAGAGCGATAACCACTCAGAAAAAGTAGCTTTCTTTCAACCTTTGAACCTAAGTAGTTCCTATTCGCTTGCAGTTTTTTCGCCGTTTTCGACAGTAGTGACATCTGCAGTAAGAAATTTTTAATTTAACATTTATAACAAAATCAAACGTAATTTATTGTTTCAGTGTTCCCTGAGTTCTTGGCTCTCTTTTAAAGCATTCTTCCTGATTCGATTCGCCGCTTCCACTTCATTTTGTGTTTCAGAAACCAGGGATGCAATCGGCTTATCTGATTTTTAATTGTCACATTTCGGACAATCACATGTGAGAAAATAATTTTGTTCGTCTGCGTTATATGATCACCGAAATTTTGTCGCACTCTAACACCACTTTCAGACTTCAGAGAAAACCAATGACGTTTAGTTATTTTCATTATGCCATTTTCCATTGGACAATCGGAGAGCACTCCGAAGACAAATCGTTTCTCTTCGGAGTTGTGTTTTGGGAGTCTTATGGTCTTACCTTTTCGGGTTTTTACTATATACATAATGCAGTCTGAAAACGCATAAATGTGATTGTGACAGTTTTTATATATATTTTTTGACGTGATAACGTCTAATAAATCGGTATAGGTATATGGGCAGCACGCACGAAAAAGCGTCACAGGCACAGTCACAGTCACGTTATATATCTGCTTTGATAGCATGGAAACTCGATAAAGTGAGAGGGGAGAGTGTTGGGTGGTTGGTTAGTGATTGTAAGTGGAGGTGTATGTGTGTGGGGGTCGGGGAAGTGTCGGGAAGAGGAAAAATTGTCAAAAATGGTGGTTGGTTTTAGCTGGTTTGGGTGGTTAATGGGTGGTTCCTTGATGGTGGCTGTAGATGGGATGGGTGTTTGGTGGATCTGGTATGGTGAGGGGAGGGGGGTGAATTGTCAAATATGGTGGGTGGTTGGTTGGCGGTTGTGGGATTTGGTGTTGGGAGGTGGTGAGGAAAAAATTGTCAAAAATAGGTGGTTGGTTGTTGGCTGGAGTTGAGATGGGTGGTTTGCGGTGTCGGGGGGGGGGGTCGAATTTGGTGTGCCTAGGTAGAATGGGTGGTTGGATTTGGGTGCGAGTGTAGTGGAGGGAATTGTCAAAAATAGTTGTACTATGTGGTTGGCGACGGTTGTTGGGGGGGGGGGGGGGGGGCATTGTTACAAATGGTGGGTGAGTAGCAGGTGGTTGTAGGTGGAGTGGGTGGTTATATTTGGTATATGGGGGGGAATTGTCAAAAATAGTGGGTGGGTGGTTGTAGGTGGGGTGGGTGATTGGTGGTGGTTAGGAAGGGGGGCTTTATTGTGTGGGGAGGACAACATTTTTTTCAAATGGTGGGCTGTTGGTTGGTGGTTGGGTTAAATGGTGAATAAAAAATACAAAAATGGTGGGTGGTTGTTGGTTGGAGAGATACCTACACATGCATTGTTTAGTGAACTAGTAATCCCGTAAAATTATCGTCCGTAAACCGACTTTACAGAAAACCATGTTTTTTTTTTAATTTCAATTTAAACACTTTGAAACACTTTAATGTACTTATATAATAAACTGTTTTTTGATAATTACATTTTTGGTTCTTTTGAAAATTGGTTCTTTTAAAAGTAGATAGTCTTCAATTTCATATGAAATCATACATATAAAATAATTTATTTTGTTTTTCAACTTTTGACATTTTGCCCCCAAGCTTCAAAACTATTAATATTTTGTTTATATTCTAGCCAAAATGCATTTTAATAAATAGTTTTCGGTAACTTCATGGGGCGTGATTATTATTAAATACCTTTATTTAGAAATAGTTAATTAAGTTGTCATTCTAACGGGTGATTTTTTAAGAGGTTTAGAACTTAAAAAAAAAAAAACACAAAAAATTCGAAAAAATGAATGAAATATTTATTTGAATCGATAGTTTGAACCTTGGAATTTAATGTTTAAAGATAATTTTATGCAAATGTTGACCGCGGCTGCGTCTCAGGTAGCCCATTCGCTGAGTCCAATTTTGGCATTCAAGTAATACTTACTTTATTTAGTAGTCGATACTACATCTTTCACACATATCGGCCGGTATCTCACGAATTAATGCATGGATGTTGGCTTCCAGTGCGTCAATCGAAGCGGGCTTGTCCCTATAGACATTAGCCTTGACATACCCCCACAAAAAATAGTCTAATGGTGTCAAATCGCACGATCTAGGCGGCCAATTGACCGGCCCGAAACGTGAAATTAACTGTTCACCAAACTCGCCTCGCAATTGCGCCATTGTTTCGCGTGCTGTGTGGCAGGTGGCACCGTCTAGTTGAAACCACATATCATGCAAGTCAAGAACTTCCATTTCGGGCAAAAAAAAGTTTGTTATCATCGCTCGGTAGCGTTCACCATTGACAGTAACGCTGCGATTCGCATCATCTTTGAAGAAATATGGCCCAATAATGCCGCCGGCCCATAAACCGCACCAAACAGTGGCTTTTTCGGGATGCATTGGTAGCTGTTGCAATGCTCCTGGCTGATATTTACTCCAAATGCGGCAATTTCGCTTATTTACGTACCCATTCAACCAAAAATGAGCTTCATCGCTGAACACAATTTGAACAATTTGAACATTTCGAACCGAGCACGAATTTTGATAGTAAAATTCAATAATTTGCAAGCGTTGTTCATTTGTAAGACGATCCATGGTTAAATTGCAAACCAAACTGAAGCTGTTTGACAGTGACACAAGGTACTAAACACACGTCAGCTGTCAAAACCAGTGTTGCCAAAACCAAACCAGCTAAAAAATCACCCGTTACGTGTACGCTTAGAAAATGTACCTACGCATACAGGAAAATATCTCAATAAAAAAAATGTTCCTTTCTGTTGTTGTTTTTTGGTTTTAATTTTTTTTTTTTTTTATAAGGCACACGCGCTCAAGGTTTGTTATAGCCCTTTTAATGATAACTCGCAGTGCGAGCGATCACGTAGAGCGCAGAAAAAAACAAATACAAAAATGCAAAGGCGATGTGTGTCCGTGACGTAGATGAACAGACCGAAATAAAAATGAAAACGGGAAGGCGCTATCTGTTTAGTTGCATCATGGATCTTTGACAGCAAAAGCAAATTATTTTGTTTTATGTCTCAGTGTCAGCGGTTTATTATTTATTTATTACTAATTTTGTATGCAGGTGACACCTAAATAGCTGTCACAAGAAAAAGTCACAAAAATATGATTATCATTATCACATGTGACAATCACCTTAGCCAGACAAAATTTCTAGCAAAATGTCGAAGATGTATTGCTCTTTCTCCTGAAACTAGGTAATTTTTCCTTTCAATTTTATCTTCTTTGACAATCCATCTCATGTGAACAGATCTTTGCATTGTAAATTGTAAACCGATCGGAACTTATAAAACAACTGACAAAAATAAAACGTTACAACCAAACGACTTAACACTGCATATGTGTGTGACTATCACGTTGCAGTTAAGTGTTTCTAAGTTTGACCAGTATTATGTAGGTTATGGAGTCCTGGGGGTCATGCCAAATTGCACAACCAAAAATTCACACAAGAAAACTTCTTAAAATAATTTTTGACTCCACATTAAATTTAAATTACGATTTAATCCCATTTTCTGTCAATTATGTTTGAAGGAAACAAAATATATTTTTGAAAAGTCTAACAATTTATCGTACTGGCGAAATTCTACTTCGTTTATTAAAACTCGATTTGGTTTCAATGAATCCAACATTTTTCATCGAATATTCTTACACCATGGGTACGAGCGAGGCTACCAAACTCTATTCGACTGGAAAGTGATTAGAAAAGGACCCTTAACGGTCAGGAGGATACAAGAATGGGAGGTAAATGTACAATTAAGTGATTCATATTTCAATTTTCTTGGATTATGGCGTCCGAAAAAGACCTGTGGTCCAGTATACAAAAAAATCAAAATGTTTGTAATAACTCCTATTCCAAACTATATGATATTTCACAAACCAATGAATAATGTATTGATGTTTATCCAAGGGGATTCAAAACATCTGCCAGGTTAATAGATAGAGGATTTTTTTTTAGATACATATACTTTTTTTCTCTATTTATTTTCCTTTCCTTCTCTTAGGAACATTATTATACGATACCGACGAGGGTAGTGAAAAATAAAATTATTGGGTGAATTAGATTTCGATTGCCCACCGGCAATGGATAATGCAATTTCAATTGAAATATCTTCTGGGAGTGCTGATAATTAAGTTAAGGAACTGCGATTATTTAAATTGAATGAGAAAATTTGTTTTTCCAATATCTTTTTTATTAAGTTTTTAATGAACGTGGGATTTTTCAACAAAGATTTCGAAACTAAGAGATTGCTTTTACGTAATGACAAAAAAAAAAAAAAATGTTCACTCAAATTATCGATTGAATTAGTTTTCGTTATTGGCGGGAAGTAGACTTCAAATATCAAATTGCTGAACGAACAGTAGACAAATCAGGCTCTGGTTACCAACCGTCTGGGAACGTACTGAAACCGAATGAAACTCAACAAAGTCTCTGGAACTATTATCAGGAATCAGGATAGAGGTCTCAAAATGGAATTTCAGTTTTAAGTTTTGTAAACGTATAATCGTAGTATGTGACCGTAAAGAGACACGATGTTTAATAGTTCCAAGCGGTGAAATTTGTTATGTATCGCCTGTAGGATAATCTTTTTTCAATTTTTTCAAAAACGGAAAGACCCCTAGCTTGCAAATCTTCGGACAATATCGTCGGCTTTATTCCAGCAAAATAATTATTAAAGTTCAAATTTTTGGCGTAAGTTTAGGCACACACACATACATTATGTTCAGTATTCCATGATAGTAACTACACTTCTACACTTAAAAGCTTCCAATGATATAGAAAGTGTTAAACTTTGGCTTTGAGAGAGTTCCCTTGTAGACATACTGAATTGATTATATGAGAACCTTTTTAGAGGTTTATTATCTCAAACGCCTACCTTCAGCAAAACGTACTTAACTGACTTAGGCAAATTCCCATATATTTTGGTTGTATTAAGCTTCTTTTACGATAGAGATCTTCCTAGCTAACAGTATTATAAGTGGCTTTGGAATTCGATAAACAGAAGGTGAGCATCAATTTTTACTTTGGTCGCAGCTTGGGACTTTCTATTCTGAGAGGAGCTTCATACATACTATGAACCTACCTACAGTCAGTTAAAAAAAAAGTGACATTCTTTGAATTTTCGAAATAACTTTTAAAAAATTTATATAACCAATAGCCTTTAAAAAAATCAAGAACAAGAAGATAGACTTTAAGACTCATCACAGCTTGGTCTGTGGTGATGCTTAAAGGTACAATAAAGTAGGGTTGCTCAAAAAACATCGATATATCGAAAACATCGATGTTTTTATGCGAGGTTAAGGTTACGATGTATCACATCGAATAAAACATCGATGTTTTTTTCCATGAGCATCCCTACAATAAAGGTACAAGGTACCACGCTAAAATAAACGGTGTTCTGTAAAGTTTCCTGCACGCCGCACTGCAGTAAACGGGAGGCCTTAATGCGCAACTCTATGGCAATGCAACTCCAGAAGACAAAGCGGTGAGCAAGGCTCTGTCTATGGCACCCTTAGAAAGAAGAATATCCACTCACTATAATGAACGGTTAGTTCCAAGCTCGGTCTGTGCACAGACCAATATACAGACCGCCAACTCGTACTCCTCTTGCCTGAAACACCCTCGAAATATTTGTTCCTGTCTGTGAATACGTGTACTGTGTACATCTCTGTCTGTGCATTTTGTAATGGCAACTATACCTGCGTATGCCATTTATTTTTTAGGTGTGTTTGCTAAATGGGTTTTAAAAGCAAGGGAGGGCGTCACACTCTCAAAATAAATGGCATATCAGCTGATTTTTAGCTTGTAGGCAAAAAGAGAGACCATATAGTGAGTTGGCGGTCTGTATCTTATTGGTCCGTGGGTCTGTGGTGATGGTGATGCTTACAAAAGCAGCAACTCCACGACAATAAAATGTGGTATGTATTGGAAGCGCTCTATGACAGTAAACGGTTTGGCCTAATGCCGGTCAGCAATCCACTGCGACCAAAAACGAAGCCGAATGTTGACAAAAAAAAAAAACTTTGCCTCAAGAGCTCGTTGGAATTTTCGTTAGAATCTTCTGACAATGGTAGCGAGGTCAAGTCTGATTTTCTATGCAAATTGTTCTCCTTCTTATAGAATATATCAACAAAAAGAAAATGTGCATTATAACGTCGAAAGTTTAAAATACTTGTGAATATGCAATTTTTCTTGCATGATGAATGAATAATATTCGGCTGTGCCGTGATTTGTATAATCCCTTATTTTATTGTATAGTTTAGCTTTTTGTCGAGAAGTGATTTTATACAGCATTCGGTCTGTGAGACCGGTGAGGGTACATGCGTAACAAATGTGAGCAGGTAATCTTTTGTTTTAATGCAGTTTCGGTTCCAGAGACCGTGCGCTGTTATACGTATAATATTTTCCTTGACGTGGGTAGAGCAAGGTAAATAGTGGGTATTGTCTGCGCGAACATAATTCAAAGCTTCAATTCGACGAGGCATAATAAGATCCTTGGATTAGGCTTCTGACCACCGTGTTGTCCAAATTATCCTAATCCTCTAGGAATACAGATTTCAGTGCACTGAGTGTCTCTGGTAAGGATGACCGACTTATTTACTTATTAACTTATTGACCACTACTACCTCAGTAGAGAATTTAATGTCCACTATTACCTCAGTGGAGAATGTAGTGTTCAGCTGTTCACTGCTACCTTAGTAGAGACATTTAGTGTCCACTGCTATCTCAGCAGAGAATTTAGTAGGCCTTGCTACTTCAGGTCCAAAATAGATTAAGACTATATAATTAAAGTATTAAAAATTGGAATAATAGTTGTAAATTGTAATATTGTAATAATATTAACCAGAATATGTAAATTATAATCTTGGACTTATTTATAAAGATAAAATTACTTTTATTAAAATTGTATTAGGATTAGTATTAAAATAAGTGAATAAAACAACCTAAAGAAACTAAAGTTTTTGCTTCTTTAGTAAGCCCTGGACCCGCTGAACCTACCTCAGCCTTAGAAAAAAAGCATCTCACAACAGAACCTCCCTAAAACTAAAGCAAACTCTGCTCCAGTTAGCCTTTTCTCAAACTTGGTGAATCCACGCAAAATCTAATTTGAAGCCTATTTTGAAGCTATGGTCGGAAGAGAGTAACTTCTGCAAGAGCTGATCGATATTTGAGGTCAGCTCTCGCAAAAGTTACTATCTTCTTACCTGAACCTTGTCACCGAGTGAAGGACTTTGTTTCAATCGTTTTGAAATTATTGTCTTTTTAATCGAACATCGTTATCAAAAGCACAAAGAAACTTCAAACATTCAAAACCTCAAAACGAATTTTCCTTTACCATCTAACACTTTAATGGTTTAATTAAAAAATGTGTTTGTTTTATTCCCTACATCAAAAATCTATGAAGGGCTTTTTGTTTTTATGGTTGCTCCCACCGCAGCAATATTGTTGCAAGTTTCCTTTATCTGCTATCATTTTAAACTTTTCTCAGCAACAAAAAAGAAAACATAAAACTTTTATTCGTAGATTTAGATTAGAAACATATATTTCCCCAAGTGGTTGCATATACCTACATTTCGTTAATTTTTTATTTTAATGTATGATCCCTTAACCCTTAACCTCATTATCAAGGAAATTTAATTTTTGCAATTTCTAAAGGAAAAGTTGTTGGATATTTTCTTTCCTTTTTTTTCAAATTTCAGGGGACTACTGGTTTTTTCTAATTACTCCATACATCCCCACAAAACTTAACAATTCCGTAGGAAAAAAATGTAAAACTTTTTTAATGAAACTTCCTCCATTTTTTTTTTTGTTGATCAAATCTCAATTCCGGCGGTTCTTGTCGTATTTCAATGTAAATGAAGTGACGACATGCAAAAGAGAATGAAAGCAGGTTAGATTGCTGGTACGCAAAATAAGTAATAAACTTGTGTCTATTAAAAATAATTACTGAGTGGAAGTGCTCGGGGAATGTCCTGAATGTACATTAACTAGTTCCTTTTGGATTTGAATATCTACACAAATACCTTAATGGTTTCTTAAGTGTCGGTCATATAAAGATAATGACATTTTATATTATCAGATTTTGTTGTATTTGGAAGGAGGCGTTTGTTCGGCTCGAAGATAAATAGCTTTACATTTCCTTACCATTACATTCATTATCGCATTCCTTACCTATACTACATGACATAATTCATTAGTGAAGACTTTTTATACCACGGCGCAATTAAATCATTTGGAAAGCCTTTATTTTTTTTATTATAAAACGTAGCTGTAATTTAGAGAGCGAGAACTATGGAAAAGAACAAAATAAGAAATATGTCTGAATTCAAGTTAAAAAAGCAACAAACATTACATTAAATTATAATTAATTTTACATAACATTAAGTAATGTTCGTAGATGAATCTACTAACTAACTTTCTGAGTGGTATTTTTTAAGTAAACTTTATGTTTTGGTTGGAATGAATTTTTCTTCAAAAATGTTTTTTTTTTTTTTTTAATTCACCCCGCTAAAGAAGATATTAATACCCTTAAAATAAATAACACAGTGCAAGGGCTTAGGAAAGTTGGATAGGAGATGAAAGGAGATACCGATGTACGTTGGTTTTGAACGTCTGTATATATCAATGGGAAGGAAAAGTCGAAACAGGCAAAGCATTCAATATTCTTGTAGTGCGGCTAAAAAATGGGCTCTATACTTAACAGTAGGTACAGTAAATTTTTTTTTAATTTTTGGTTTTTTCGAAAACGGTTTGCACAAAATTTTAAAAATGTTTGTTTTCTGATTACAAACTGCTAGATGTTGGAAAAAACTGTTTCTTGAAAAAACTGTAGAACGATTTTGAAAAAAAATTTCCTTAAAATTCAAAGCAATTTTTTACTTCATTTTCTGCAAAAAACGTTTTAACAAGTGATTTTAGTGATTAATATTTTTTAATACTTTTTTTCAAAATCTCCAGCCCAAGACCGCACATAAGAGCAAGTTTGTGCGACCCAGTCGTGCACTTTATATTTTAAGAAACTAAAAAGTTTGAGATATTTTTAGAAAGTGAACAATTTATTGTGTTTGTGTTGTGGTAACATATGAAATAACTCGGCTAATTCTAACATTTGTGAAAAATTGCTCCACAATTGCCTATGGCTATGACATGGTTGGCGTTACTTCCTGTTCATCGCGGAATCTACATGTGGCACTACCGGCTAGACCAAGTAAGCTTGGTTGTCTTATTAACTTGCAGTATTAAGTAAGTTTATTAACTATTAGGTTATTTAGACTGATGCAGAGCTTAAACCTTTCCTTTTCTTTCTCCAAGTTGTCCTCGTCTGGGTTCCTTTGCTTTTGATGTGTTCCGTAATCTTGTTGCTGCTTCAGGCTATTCATAAATTTTCACATAAGATTGGGGCTGTTAGCGTATGAGTTTAATTTTGTAAGTGCAATTTGGCTACCTGACATGATGAAGATGATTTGGTTGCGGAAATTCTTTGAATAGCTTTTTAGTTCTGCGCATTTTCCATTCGCAGTTATTTATGCTTGAATCCGTTTAGGGAACAGTTTCACAGTGTCCTTCTAATTCACCATTCCACTCTTTTTATTATCATTTGAAAGTTGTTCTCAAAGTTATATTTTATGGATCATGCAATTTCTTGTAGTGGGCAGCTTATGAGTTATGAATTAAGTCACCTTTGGGACTTACCGTATCCCATCTCTTTTTAAAGAGATCATGCAATTTGACACCGTTAGATTTTTCTGTGGGTTTACGCAAATGACCGTGCTTACGCGAATAATCCCCGAACTCTAGACGCAGTAAAACCAAACAGTACTCAAGTTATAAACGATTTACCGCTGAAAAAAATACCTGGTTGAAAAATACCTCAAAATAATCGTATGCTGCGAATCTTCCCGTGTCGGCCATTTGAATGATTTTAGTAGATAACTGCTATATGAAACAGGGAAGTGGAAAAAATATTAAAAATTGAATATTTCCATTATATGTACCTATTAATAAATAAGAATATTAACAAAAAAAAAAACTTTATTAACCAATTGAATTTTTCTTGATTTGTGTTTTTTTTTTTTGCATAAAAACGACTTTTCAAACCTTTCGATTCAATCGATTCTAGTTTTAAGCTCAGCTGTTTTGCATGTGTAATTGTTTGCTTCTGATTCCAAATTGCAACATCAGCTTTTATTTAAAAATATTCTTCCGAGTTACAGAAAAGTATACAGATATAATTTAATACACAATTCAATAATGGATGCGCTACGCAAGCAATAGATTTCATCGCATATGCCACACTGTCAATTTAACTTGAACACTATACTCCTGTCATATAAATTGTGTGCCAATTTGTCAGTCACTGGCATTTGAAGAAATAGCAAATAATAAAACATCTAAGTATAACAAAATTCTGGTAAACTCTCTCCGCATATCGATGTTTGCTCGATTTAATCTATTCGCTAGTGCTCGTTCATCAAAGTGTCAGTGCAAACTATTAATTATGTGTTCCTTTCCTTCATTTCGAGTTTAACTAAGGAAACTACTTTATTCAGCCACCAGCAGTGCCATTGCTACTATAGTATGTACATATAGAGAGTGCGAGTATAGTGACAAGGACGAAAATTCATATCTATGTAGCTCATTTTTCGTTTTTATTTTTTTGCCTGGTTTTCCCTTAAAATACCCCAAAACAGAACTTCCTGAAACGGCAAAACTTTTCGCACAATGTTCCTGCTCTAAAAAGTGAATTCAGGAAGTGGAACCATGCTATAGAGAGGAGCCGAGCCGCAGCTGCACACAAACCAAACTATCGGGTTGGATTGATGTGTAGCAAAATAGAATCCGAAGAGGGTAATCAATAATCACGTCAGAAGTGGGATGTACTCTATATTCGTACGTTTCTCAAAATATATAATACACTCCATACTGGGAGCAGATTTCTCCGCCCCAAACGTGGCCAGATTGCTATATGAACTACTCGATTCTCGAATGCGCTGCAGAACGCGAAGAGTAAAATTGATTACACTATGTCACCATATTTTATGGCTGACATTAATTTCATTCTCATTTCAACTGAAAAATTATTTATTTGAGATATGTTGCCGCCGCCGACGCCACCATTGCCGCAACCTAATGGCAATTCCATCTTCACATATCACGCTCTTTTCATACTTTGCATAATTGGTGAAAGCATATCATTTTACCTCGAAGAATGAAAGTGGCACAATGTAAGTCCCAAACTTTTGGCCGATTTCCTTTTTGTAAATGTGAATTTCACTTGCACTCTAGTTAGACAAAAAGTTGTACTCAATCAAAAAAAATTTTTTTTTAATAATTTATGCGCACTCAAGGGGTTATTAATACCCTTAACATGAACGAACACAGTACCAGCGCTTAGGAAGGAGATACCGATGCAAATTTGTTTTAAATGTCTGTAGGTAAATCACAATGGGGGGAAACATTGAGCCGGGTAAAGCATTCGTCATTCTTGTAGTGCGGCTAAAATAAAAGTCTCTATATTCAACCTTAACATTACGTCCGAAATAAAGCTCTAGGGTAAATTGATGGGCAGGCTATTGCGATGGAGCACTGTTTATGGAAGTAGGGATGAAACAAGGTGAGGTTAGAAATATAACGGTGATTTTAAGGCTCTTTTTTGAATCCAGGAGGCACAAATGTGTGACAGGAGCACCCGTGTAGATATGAAGATTGTAGCCAGATCAGAAGGGGAAAAAAAGATATTTACAATCGATTTAAGGAACCTAAGCACTTTGCGGCATTTTTGGCGACGTCAAATAAGAGATCGTTTTGAAGATGGTTTGTGATACACATACCTAGAACGCAAAGCTGATCGGTTTCCTTAATACAAGTGCCAGACATAGACATGGACAGTGTCATACGGGGTAGGTTATGCTTTAACGGCAGGAGACAGCATTGAGTTGTTGAAGCATTAAATTCCACGCGGTTGGATATTCACCATTAGACAATTCTGTCAAGATTGGAAATTATTTTTTACCACTAGAAATAGAGTTACATGGAAATTCAATAATACCAAAGCAAGTTTAGTCCAAATCCAGCAACATCTCGTTGATCTGCGTCAAGATTTCCGGTAACGGACAGATGCTAATCGACTTTGATGTTCGCACTTTCCGAGGGGCCAACATAGACTTGGACCACTGTTTTGTAGAAGCTGTGTGCCAGGAAAGATGACGAGAAAGAAAAAGAGAGAACTGGGAAAACGAGTGTTTGAATTTATTGAGATGTGCTACGGCAGAAGCAATGTTCGAAAGTTCTACCAAAGGTAAATCATTCGGGGTATATACGACCGAACGGAAGGCACGAGGATGAGAATGTCCTAGATCGGGCTGAGAAGACATCTTAATAGTAAAGTCTTCTCTCAAAATACCAAGGAGACACTATACAAAACCCTAATCATTCCAGTCCTGCTGTATGGGACAGAAGCGTGGACTCTTACATAATCGGAGGAAAAGCCGCTGGGCTTTGAAAGACAGATTCTTCGCGTAAAATTCGGTCCTGAATGAATCAATGGAGTATGGAGGGTAGATTCAATGACGAACAGTACGGACTATACAGTGGAGAACGACCTCAACCAACTTGGTGTGAGCATCATACAGCAACTAGAGGTGTACTAGCTGGCGGGGAATGTTGGTTGAGCCCGTTGCTCACCAAGTCAGTAGGTAAGTAGATAAGTAAGTTTAGGTTAAGCCGGCTGTCAGCTAATTGACAACTTTATTGACAAGGAGTACCATTGTAATAGCATACAGATTTATAGAGTTTTCCTCACTTGCCTCAGAACAAGTTTGAGGTTTTTTGATTAATTTCATACACGGAGAGAATTGAAAAATCACCAATTGCGAAATATTCCGTTGCAATTTACAAAACATGTTTTTTTTGTAAATCACGGCGCTTTGATTCGAAACTGATAGAAAAATTGGCAATTTAACTTTCAATTCATCTCAAATTACAACAATTCCTAAGTTGATATTTACAATTAAAAGTTATAATTCAAGCTTGTGCCCTTCAAAGTAAATTACAAACTTTTTGTCGCAATTTATTACTTCAAGGGAATAATTCCATTTATACTTTTTACCAATCTGGATTTGCTAAAATTTTTTCGTGATTTACAATCACTGAGTATTAAAATCAACTCAAGTGTGTCTGACGGCTACGTCGAAGGTCCGGAGTTCGATCCCTGCCTCGAACTAATAATTATCTTTTTTTTTTGGTACTGTCTCTTTTGAGGAAATGTAAAATCCTCGAAAAATAAATCTGGTTAATATCAACGCACATAGGTACAGGAATCGTTCAGAATATAAGTCATTAGGCCCTGGCCCCGCTTGTGTCTCCAATAATGCCTTTTTTGTAGTTCTATTATGTACATAGTGAGTACAAGGTTGAATTTCAACTACACATTATATACAATTTCTTAACTTTATTTAAATGATCATCACAAAAAATTGTACATTAGAGGTCAGACGCCCAAAATAAGACGACTAGCTATATTTTTCTCGCCAATAAAACATAATCTTAATTCAAAACACCCCTAAAATGTAACTCATATTCAGGTTGCTTCTTATTATTAATTTTGATATCCGACTTGGATGCATCACCATGGCCTAGTAGATGTGTGCTAGGTTGGTATGCAGTGCAGAGGGTCTCAAGTTCGATTCCTAGAATCAGCCAAGTAAGTAAAAGTTACATTTTTCAATAAAAAATAATAAATGCTTTTCAATAAATATAAAACGTTGCTCCTCTCAAAGCAATATAATTTGTTACAAATTCAGTAAAATGGGGTTGCAATTTACGACTTTACCACTCATTTTTTCAAAAACATATTTTTGATTCAAAACAAAGAGATGGAAATCTACGACTCGCTTTTTGCAATTTACAATCGAGTAAATATAAAATTGATACAAACTTGGATCAATTTTCGATTCGCGATGGCAATGTTTTATTTCTCATGATCGAATTATTGACCCAAAAAAGTGGTAATTTGCTATTTTTGAGTGTCAATATCTTCATTTCGTTCAATTTTGAAAATTGCGAACAAGGAGTCGTAATTTACAAAACCCCGAGCTAGGGTGAGAAACTGCATAAGATTTTCGTGATTTGCAGCTCATTTTTCTTGATCTGATCTAAAAATTCTTTCCGTGTAAGAAACCTCCTAGATAAAACTTTTTATAGTAAGTCAGTGCAGAGCATGTCTCTCCTTTTCTCATCTTTAAAGCTCCTGAAGATGTCTGCGTGTATTTCCAATCTTCTGATGTGTCTAGTGTCTACCTATTCGGTAGTATTTTTCAATGCCACCTATAATATGGCATACGTATCATCTTCTTAGTGATTAAAGTCTAGGGGCGTTTTGAATCCAGCTATGCCCGAGTTTGTTTTATTTCTGGACGAAAAATAGCACGAAGGCAATACGCCGGTATCTGTATTTAGTTGAAACTTGAAATGTATAGGGGCAGAGATAATTGTTGAGCTGTTTCCTCCCACATCCTGGCTACCAGAGAGAACAATGAACTTCAAAGCAAATCGGCTTAATCGTGTAGGCTGTTGGAATCGATACTTACAGAATAATTGTTCAACTCACTTTTCCACTTTAATGTCACCGTTACCTAATTTTTTTGTATAAATGCAAAACTTGCCTCGTAGTACCTTACACGCAATTAAAAATTTTACCAGCGATTAATAGGTAGGTATATAGGGTTCTCCAATAAGAGGTGTTATTTTGAATAGCCCGCTATTTCTGTAGTTGTCACTTTTTAAGCTGTAATTTTTTGACATTTGACAAGTAAAACATTACTATGATAGAGAAGTCTAAAAAAGTGTGCCCGACAATTTTGTCTGTCTGTCTGTCTGCATCTGCACCTATAGCCTAAACGGCTAAACCGATTTTCTTGAAACTTGGTACATAGTATTATTATGACGTTTTACAGAGGGATTTTTAGAATAAGCGTTCTAGCTTTTAAACTAACGGTACCTGCCATACGAATTTTAATGAAAAAAATTATTTTTGTCAAAAACGGCTCCTACGATTTTATTAAAACTTTCAGAATAATGTTTTCTGTGTAAACTTCTTATTTTGGTGCAAAAAGACTTTTCAAGAAAAGTCTTATAACGATTATTTCAAATCAGATTTTTTCATAAACCGCTTGACGGATGAAATTTTTAACCTTGAAGCCCTTTACAGACGAAATAATATTAATACTTAAAACGTCCAAAAAATTAAAAAAAAAAATTAAATTGTTTTTTAAATTTTTGTTTTCTTTAAAGCTGTTATTTTTAAAATAAGAACTACAAACAGCTAGATGTTGGCATACTCAAAAAGTATTTGGAATATGTTTTCGAGAAGTTTAAAAAAAAAACCGTTTTCTGAAAAAACGATTTTGAAAACTGTTTTCCTTAAAATTCAAAACAGTAAACGAAATCAGATGGCTTACTTCAGTTTTTCCCAAAAGCGTTTGAACTAGTGATTTTTAAGTGATAAATAAAATTTCATATGATTTTTTCAATGTTTTTTTCCCCAAAATCTCTAGCCCCAAGACCACTGTCACACATTAGAGCAAGTTCACGCGATACCTACCTAGCCGTGCACTTTAAATTTCTGGTTATCAATTTGTACTTCAAATATTTTATACCACAACAGACTACTAGAATTAAAATGAGTCTGGTGGTAAAAACTATAGCCATAACCTTAGGAGGGTCTTAAAGCCTTCAATGTATTCCAAGTTGTTCTTCTAGTAGATTCAAGAGACATCCACGAACAAGCCAATGTGTATCAGGATCAGGATACATTCTTATGATGAATCAATTCTGTTGGTGATCTGAGGATTGGCTATCAGGTACTTACAATTCACCGATGTTGAGTAAAAAAAAAATACTCAAAGCCGATTATAATTGAGTTCAATTCAAGAGCGGCACTTCTTGAAGTTCATTGACGTTCTTAAAGAGCTTCCAGAAATCTGATTGAATAAATGGGATATAAGTTTTGTGGAATATTGTTTTAAATTATTTTTTACTGAAAAAAAAGTAAAGAAAAAATCACTTTTCAAAGAATAAAACAACACGCAATAAAATTCTCATGGAAAAAAAAAAATGCCAATAAAAAATACACGCATTTTTCGTCTTGTTACATCCTGGCCAAACAATCCGTCCTTGAAGCCATCAAAGCAAAAGTGCGAAGTGGTAGTAGGTTAATTCCCAAAACTCTCTCTCACATCCTACACGGAGAGAATTGAAAAATCACCAATTGCGAAATATTCCGTTGCAATTTACAAAACATGTTTTTTTTGTAAATCACGGCGCTTTGATTCGAAACTGATAGAAAAATTGGCAATTTAACTTTCAATTCATCTCAAATTACAACAATTCCTAAGTTGATATTTACAATTAAAAGTTATAATTCAAGCTTGTGCCCTTCAAAGTAAATTACAAACTTTTTGTCGCAATTTATTACTTCAAGGGAATAATTCCATTTATACTTTTTACCAATCTGGATTTGCTAAAATTTTTTCGTGATTTACAATCACTGAGTATTAAAATCAACTCAAGTGTGTCTGACGGCTACGTCGAAGGTCCGGAGTTCGATCCCTGCCTCGAACTAATAATTATCTTTTTTTTTTGGTACTGTCTCTTTTGAGGAAATGTAAAATCCTCGAAAAATAAATCTGGTTAATATCAACGCACATAGGTACAGGAATCGTTCAGAATATAAGTCATTAGGCCCTGGCCCCGCTTGTGTCTCCAATAATGCCTTTTTTGTAGTTCTATTATGTACATAGTGAGTACAAGGTTGAATTTCAACTACACATTATATACAATTTCTTAACTTTATTTAAATGATCATCACAAAAAATTGTACATTAGAGGTCAGACGCCCAAAATAAGACGACTAGCTATATTTTTCTCGCCAATAAAACATAATCTTAATTCAAAACACCCCTAAAATGTAACTCATATTCAGGTTGCTTCTTATTATTAATTTTGATATCCGACTTGGATGCATCACCATGGCCTAGTAGATGTGTGCTAGGTTGGTATGCAGTGCAGAGGGTCTCAAGTTCGATTCCTAGAATCAGCCAAGTAAGTAAAAGTTACATTTTTCAATAAAAAATAATAAATGCTTTTCAATAAATATAAAACGTTGCTCCTCTCAAAGCAATATAATTTGTTACAAATTCAGTAAAATGGGGTTGCAATTTACGACTTTACCACTCATTTTTTCAAAAACATATTTTTGATTCAAAACAAAGAGATGGAAATCTACGACTCGCTTTTTGCAATTTACAATCGAGTAAATATAAAATTGATACAAACTTGGATCAATTTTCGATTCGCGATGGCAATGTTTTATTTCTCATGATCGAATTATTGACCCAAAAAAGTGGTAATTTGCTATTTTTGAGTGTCAATATCTTCATTTCGTTCAATTTTGAAAATTGCGAACAAGGAGTCGTAATTTACAAAACCCCGAGCTAGGGTGAGAAACTGCATAAGATTTTCGTGATTTGCAGCTCATTTTTCTTGATCTGATCTAAAAATTCTTTCCGTGTACGGTGGCATGGCATGGTGCGGCAGTGCGGCGGTGCTGTGTGATGCTTTGAGCCATCAACAACGAGAGAACGACCTAAAATATATGCCAATCTGGTATTTATAGTTAAGTGGTGAGCCATACAGAATGATTGGGATAGATGAACTTAGCAAAAAGGAAGAATTTGCTGTCGTCAGTTGATCTTAGTGGGGCAATAAATCTCACCGCATGTGCTTCAGAACATTTCTTGAGATAAACTTCCATCTTGTGTGCACTGATGTGGCGGCGTCCTAGAGAAAAATGTTTCCTGTCTTACTGGTATTTTTTTTTTTTTTTTTTTTTTTTGAATTTTTTTTTTGTAACTCTCAATCCCGGATGACAATAACATGCGATTTAGAAACAAATTTCAAGGAATATTTTTGGTCGTTGGTATACTTAGAGTTGAGTTTTAGTGCGTCAGGGAAAATATTAAGAGAATTGCAGATTTTATTTAAATTTGTTTTTTTTTCTTGAGCATAATATTGTTATGCTACTCGAGAGAATTATCTACGTCGAAAATATGTATATACGATAGTTAGATTTGTTTTTGTTCTATCAGAACGGAAATGGTAAACCCTTGAGATACATATTCTTTTATATTTTTTTGAGAATTTGAAGTGTGTACCATTTCGCTGGTGTTGTTAATTTTTCGAAGATGAGTGCAGATGGTTGTAGAAAGGGAATGATGTCATGAAAGTGGAAACAAAGAAGCTTATGGTTTGGTGGGCGTGGGCTCACTACAATATACACGCCCTTCTCTTTAAAAGAAAAAAATTGTTGTATTCAAGGTTTGGAATGAGACAACAACCACAGAAGTGAGCTACCACTCGGTTTTTGGCCCTTTTTTCCTACCTGTCCTAATTCGACGCAACTTACCTTAACTATGTGGTTGTATTCCTTGAGATTGCGCTTCTTTTACTACTGATGACCTCCAATTTGTTTTTGGTCTTCCAAAGAGTCTAACTGTTACATATGGTTCGCGGCTTCGAGATCTTCGCATGATGTAAAGTATATGTTTATATGTATGAGCGTATGCAGGACTACTATTAAATTAAATAAATCAACATTTTTCGAACTGTTATCGGAAGACTTTATTTAAAAAAAAAAGGATTGTATGGGTTTGCTATTTTAAGAACCAAACATTTTGACTTATTAGACTTGCTTTCCTACAAACTCTTTTCCTAATCATTATCTGTTTTTGCAACATTTGCGGGTCAGAAGGTGACATTCATGCAACCTGAACTCTACCCTCATGTATTGAAATCATTCGAAGTTGGCTTTCGGACTCTATCAGCTCCAGTGCAAGATCGATGTAACTTATTTTTTTTTTCACTGGCTAGTTTGAGGTTTCCAAAAATTATCATTGTTTTGAGGACTGCTTCATCTAGTGAGTTGTAAACTGCATTCACAATCAAATTTCACATTTGAGAACAAACACAATAACACTATTATCTTGCGAGGGGCTTCATGTTCTTGGTTAAGCAACATTTGCTTAAATTAGTTTATGATCTCTAATCTTTAAAGCAATGTTTTAAGATAACATACTCACTGATATGTCCTACCCTAACTAAAATTTGTTTGGCCCATTAAAAACTATTAAGAAACCATTTACTTAAGGTTTAATAATGAGCTCACCCGGCGGCGGCGCAGCGCGGCGGAGTAAGAAATGGTAACGAGACGTGTGCCCTATTTCGGGTTCACGTCAACCTGGATATTTCGAAAATTAAATTTAACATTAAAGTAAACAAAACTAATCATAAAATAAGATAAAACATAATCTTTTTCAAATTCAAAAATGTTTGCTTTGCTTCGAAATAATATGGTATATATATTGTCTTGAAGTATTTTACTATAAAAGAACATCTCATCTTTGGAAAAGAGCAATTCAGTTCTAAAATTCAGTTTTAATAAAATGGTATCTTCGAAAGTACTTGTGATCTGTCTTATTGGGCTTTTGGCCGTCCAATCTTCGGAGGGTTTCATCTTTCATTTTTTAAACAAACCTTTCCTCTGCGCAATGGGATCAAAACACTGTAGGACTACAACAACCAGCACAACCACTACAACAGAGCCAACAACATCGACGTCAACTTCAACATCAACCTCAACATCCACGTCCACAACAACGACAACGCAAGCAAATAGAAATATATAGCATAAAGGACATCACTAAGCTTCAGGACAATGAATTGAGCAATAAAATAGTATGAATTAAAACAAAATGTCATCTTTTAATATTTCTAAAATTATTGTGGATGAAGCTTTTGAGGTATGGAAAAATGTTTTCAATCGGTTTTTAAGTAGGCCTGTGGACATCTTTTATCCTTAGTTATAGAATCGATCTCATCTTTGGATTTGCGACATTGCAACATGTAGTTGACTTACTCATCAACATCTCTACTTCAAACTGTTTTACCCGACAATAAGTTAATTTTAGCCTTTATTGTCAAATGCACCTTCGCATCAGTGGCAATAGACCGAGAGCCAATGACATAATGAATCAAGTCATTTATATAATGTTGTAAGGCATATCAATAGAAAGCGTGGGGGGAGTTAGACAAGAAAAAGTTTGTCTGGCAGTTTTTTGGTGTGACGAACAAGGGGTAAATTTGACACAAAAGTGTGACAAAAATGAGTTAAGTCAAGTCACATATATAATGTTGTAACTCATTTCAATAGAAAGCATTTGATTTGTAAGACAAAAAAAAGTTTGTCTGGCAGCATTTTGGTGTGACGAACATGGGGTAAATTCGACACAAAGTATGACAAAATTTCAAAAATTAACTTATTTGGGTACTTTTGTAACAGAACGAATAGGTTGTGTTAAAACAAGAAAAAAATCCTGAGAGAGGGGGGGCTATTCCCCTCCGTTTAAACGGAGGGGCAATTTTCTGGAAAAATGACTTATATTCGAAAAAAAAATATTTAAAAATAACCGCACCTCCTATAATGCCATAATATACGTTTTTGTCAAGCCAAAAATCTTTTCTTTAATTGTATTTTCAAATAAAGTTATTCTAGTACATCGTTTTAGAAAAATTAATTTTCAAACTCAAAACTTTGAAAAACAAAAATTTCAAACAATTTTTTTTCAAAACTATACGTAATTAAATACTAATTTTTTTTTCAAAATTTTATGCTTTTATTAGTTCTTAGTAAAACACTGAAAACCGTATGGCTCTAGGACTTTTTGTTGCTAAGCTATTTAAAAATAACCGAACCTATTACTTCACAATAACAAGAAAATCTAGCCTAACAAACATCACACGGATTGCACAGGTGAGCATTTTAAGTTCGGTTATTTTTGAATAGCTTAGCAACAAAGAGTTCTAGAGCCATACGGTTTTCAGTGTTTTACTAAGAACTAATAAAAGCATAAAATTTTGAAAAAAAAATTAGTATTTAATTACGTATAGTTTTGAAAAAAAATTGTTTGAAATTTTTGTTTTTCAAAGTTTTGAGTTTGAAAATTAATTTTTCTAAAACGATGTACTAGAATAACTTTATTTGAAAATACAATTAAAGAAAAGATTTTTGGCTTGACAAAAACGTATATTATGGCATTATAGGAGGTGCGGTTATTTTTAAATATTTTTTTTTCGAATATAAGTCATTTTTCCAGAAAATTGCCCCTCCGTTTAAACGGAGGGGAATAGCCCCCCCTCTCTCAGGATTTTTTTCTTGTTTTAACACAACCTATTCGTTCTGTTACAAAAGTACCCAAATAAGTTAATTTTTGAAATTTTGTCATACTTTGTGTCGAATTTACCCCATGTTCGTCACACCAAAATGCTGCCAGACAAACTTTTTTTTGTCTTACAAATCAAATGCTTTCTATTGAAATGAGTTACAACATTATATATGTGACTTGACTTAACTCATTTTTGTCACACTTTTGTGTCAAATTTACCCCTTGTTCGTCACACCAAAAAACTGCCAGACAAACTTTTTCTTGTCTAACTCCCCCCACGCTTTCTATTGATATGCCTTACAACATTATATAAATGACTTGATTCATTATGTCGTTGGCTCTTAGACTACAAGTATCCTCCGTTGACTGTGTTGTGTTTCATATATTTCTATAACATGTGACAAAATTTAACAAACCTATGTAATTTTTGGTAAAACTGCGTTTTTTGTTGTTGGCTAAAATGATCATAACAAAAATCAGTTTGCAACTTCTTGATGAAATTGGCATAGTTCTTTGTAGTTCTAAATGATGGCATTGCAATTTTTTTTAGTAAAACCAAATTTTTCTAAACGATGGCTCCCATACAACGAGCTGTCCAGTTTTCGGCAACTTTTGTTGGTTTTTTCTAACGGCTTAATCGATTTTTTTAGAAATTTTACACATAAATATAGGCTCTATACATACCAATAATAATTTTCATACATTTTTTTTTTGTATATTAAAAAGCTTTTTTTAAAACTTTTTTTTTTAATTTAATATTTTGAAAACAGCTAATTATTTTTTTTTTTTTCAAAAATGGTAAGTATAATTTATTGTAATTGCTGAATATCAATAAATTTGCGTATTTGAAATTTTTCGAAAAATGTTTTGAAAAAGATTTTCAAAACAATTTTTTTTTTAATAAACCGCTCAACAGATTTTATAATTTTATTCTCATATAAATTTAAATATATCCGAAAACTAAAATGGCGTTTACTTGATTTTCAGCTCAAATCAGTGTATCTATTTAAAAAATTTGTTTTTTTCAAAACCCCAAAGTCCAAGACTACTTTTACATCATTAGAGAAAGTTCGTGCGACCCAGTCGTTTAAATGTATCGGAAACGACTTTCAACTTGGGCGTGGCTGACGCCTGCTTTTCATACAAAACCATCAATATTATTTTTATTAAATAACGATGCCTTATATTCGAGCAAGAACCTTAAATGTTGTGGGTATTAGTTGTGCATAAGCACCTCGTAAATGAAAACAAAAAAATTGGTTTCGGGTGTGGCTGACGCCCTTCATTAGAAACTATACAAAATTATTTTAGCAAATAAACGGAACTTATAATAAATCCATAAGCCCAAACTTGTGCGTCGAAACTAAGAAGTTTGTTTATGAGTACAAATTTTGGAATTTCGGGCATGGCTTGCGCCCACTTTTCATGAAAGAACAAAAAATAGTTTTAAAAATTTAAGGTACCAATATTCAATTTTAACTATTTTTTTTATTCGTTATATGAAAAATATATCTCAAAATTTTGGTGTGCATTTTTTCAATCCACTCACTTTTAGGGGCGTGATTTTTTTGAAATACCTTCATTCGGGTAAGATCGTCAAAAAGTTACTCGATTCAGCTGTAGTTACCCATATGCCTAAAAGTTGACTAATGATCAAAGCTCAGTTAGTGTTTTAAATTGTTTTTTTTTTTACAAATTTTTAAGGACACACCCACTTTAAGGGGGCGTTTCCGTTAAATCTAATTTTTTGAAAGCAGCCGTTATTGAACATCGCGGCCACACCAAATTAATGTTATTGTATCTATTTTTTCCCGTTTGCTAAAGAAGAATTTTGTTTCTGGATAGCAGCTGGCTAAGAGGGGCGAACACATAGCTACACATAAAAAATAAAGTGCACGACTGGGTCGTACGAACTTGCTCTAATGTGGTAAAATGGTTTTGGGTGCTTGAGATTTTGGGAAAAAAGCGTTGAAAAAATCATATGAAATTTTATAAATCACTTAAAAAACAAAAAACAGTTTTTTTGAAAAACTTTTCGACAATATGTTCCAAATTTTTTTTGAGTATGCCAACTTCTTGCACTTTGTAGTTTTATCAGAAAAAGAAAATAAAAAATTATGTATTAAACCGTTTTTGGAAAAAACAAAAAATAAAAACAAATTTGAAACTTTTTTAAAAAACTCAAAAAAATTTTTTTGGAAAAATTTAAGAATTTTTATTATTTCTTTTATAAAAGGGCTTCTACATTAAGAATTTCATCGAAATCCGTCAAGTGGCTTCCGAGAAAATCGGATTTCAAAAAAGCGGTCCTATGGGAGGTACCGTTATAAGACTTTTCCTGAAAAATCTACTCCAACCAAAACATAAAACTTGCACATAAAACACGTCATAATAATACTATCTACCAAGTTTGAAGCAAATCGGTCCAGCCGTTTAGGCTGTTGGTGCTGATACAGACAGACGGACAGACAGACAGACAGACAGACAGACAGAATTGTCGGACCCACTTTTTTCGACTTCTCTACCATCGTAATGTTATGTTTGATTGTTCAAAAAAAAAAATTTTTTTTACGGATGCATAACTTGCCTTATAGTACCTATAATCGCAAGTAAAAGGAAAAAGGGTATCCAACAGTTCGTTGGAAATGTACTGTCTGGCTTATGTTTTTTTTTTTTTTTTTTTGTTACAGAGAAAGGGCTATGTAAAGTGAACACTGTTCATGGGTGAAATATAGTGTTTGAATCTCAAATCCTACAATTGCGATATACATGCAAAATATGAAAAATATAAAATTTATAATAGTTTTTATTAATTCAATTTTATTGCTCAATTCATTGTCCTGCTTAGTGATGTCCTTTATGCTATATATTTCTATTTGCTTGCGTTGTCGTTGTTGTGGACGTGGATGTTGAGGTTGATGTTGAAGTTGACGTCGATGTTGTTGGCTCTGTTGTAGTGGTTGTGCTTGTTGTTGTAGTCCTACAGTGTTTTGATCCCAGTGCGCAGAGGAAAGGTTTGTTGAAAAGATGGAAGATGAAACAATCCGAAGATTGGACGGCCAAAAGCCCAATAAGACAGATCACAAGTACTTTCGAAGATACCATTTTATTAAAACTGAATTTTAGAACTGAATTGCTCTTTTCTAAAGATGTGATGTTCTTTTATACTAAAATATTTTTTTAAAACCCACACAATTATTGTGAAGTAGCAAATCAAATCTTTAAATGGAAAGAAGATAATGTTTTATCTTATTGTAAAATTTGTCTTGTAGTAATATTTGCATTTTGTAATTCAAGTCTCCTCTTTTCTATTTTAGAACTTTGTAAATAAATATATAAATCTAATCTTTGAAAGATAAGTCTCGAGCCTGCATTGGAGTGTTTGTGTTTCGCCCTTACTAATTGCATCACGTTATTCAAATTATTTTATTTGTATTTGCTTTTTGAACATCAACTTTTACTTATTATGACACAAGTGTGCTTTCAATTAAAAAAAAATCTGAGATTATATGTATTTCGATTGAAGCAATACTGCTTAATGATCTCCCTAGAAATGAACACAAAGAAACTGCCTTGATTTTAAAAAGTGTTAAGGATTATTGTTTAATCAGAGAAAAGAAGGTTAAATGGACAGCGGGGAGATGTATTTTGGCAAAACCGGGCACTTTGCCGATGACGGAGGTGAGATACACGAGAAAGTTCCAACCAATTGAACCCCTTAAATATTATATTCGGAACAAAATTCAGTCGAATTCATCTCTGCGATAAATTATTTCTGTCAAAATCTTTTTTCGTCAAAAGATCCCCTCAATAAATGATACTTGTAAACTTGGCAAGCACTCTATACAAATGTTTTAGTATAAAAAAAAGGATGAAAAGAAGAGCTCAAAGGGTACTGCAGAGCTCTCTGTGGAATACACAATCCATCACATTCATGAAGTGCGGCTAAGGAATAGATTACTGTTATTAAGAGAACGTCAGTAAGCTGGTGAATATTGAATCTTGAAAAGTGAAAAGTTTCAGGGGTGGAAAGCAATAACATATTATATTTGTATACAAAACAATGTCTAAATAAAACCCAAAAATAGTGACAGACAAGAAAGACACTGCAACGTTGTTTAGTTTACTGAATTTTTCAGCTCCAATCATTCTTCTGAATACTGTTAAAAATGGTATTGAAGCTATACTCAAAGCTTTGGACAGATATATGTTTGTATATAAGAGCCAAATCAGAGGCCAAAGCCTGCATCGCCACGCCGCGCCGAACCGGGGAAAACCCCATTTTTGCATATTTTTTGTAATTGATACAGGAAAGTTCATTTAAGTCGCTGAAGTATTGCAAGCTTCCCAGTTTCTCCCCAATTGGGGGAGTCTTCAAAATATTGCATTCGACGTGGTTTCTTATTCACATCACTTCCAAGATCAGAAATGAATTGAAATTGAATTTAATTGAATTTCCACACAATGAAGAGCAGGGGTGTGGATTCAGAATCTTACATTAATCGAAGCGATGCTATTAGAGCAAAAAAGTTACGACAGCTGGGTTGCCAACGAAGGGGGAGTACAAATCCTTTCTTCGCATGAAAAGAACCACTCAGAGATACTGTGCTAATCTTAAATATCCACGTCTGAAAATTTATTTTGAGATTTTAGTTGTTGGAGACCTTTAATATTTTTTTTTCGAGCGCAGAGTATTTTATAGATTCAATTTTGGATTGACGTTTCTGTAATTCGGGATTGGAGATTTTCCAATTCGATTTTGATTTCCAGATATCGGGGTAGTTTCATTTAAGATTAATGAATTTTATAGCACCTGCAGTGAGGCCAAGAAAGGACAACCATTTCAGCTATCTGCAATTTGTACTATATTTGTTGCCTGTACTATAATTGTTTTACCCCAAAGCGTAGTGGTAAGGCCTCGATCCCTGACTTCACTTAAACTTTTTTTCGAGATACTGCCTCTTGTGAAAAATTGCCAAATCCTGCAACGTTTAACCTTGCCATGAATAAAAGTGCATCTGATTTCTGTTTGGTTTCTTCTGTAAATAGTAGGTCCTATCCATTCCTGCAGAGTATCATTGCGCACACCAGGAACAGTTGAGAGTCTACGTCACTAGGCCGATAGAAGATAGTGATTAGTTTTAGATTCCTTTAACCCTAAATAAACTTTTTCAAAGTCAAATGCGGAAGATAGGATGCAATTAACAGTATAGGTGTGGTATTTTCATTCAAAGGGATAACTATCTATGGTCCGAAAAGTTACGTGCGTTATTAAGATGCCACAAATCTGCCCTTGAGGCCCAAACATAATACTTCTTAATGCTATCGAAGCCAAGGGCACTTACTTTCAAAATTTTCATATCAAAAAATTTCAAGCAAGACATCATTGTATCCTAACCAAGGTAAAACTATGGACACATTCCTCTCAAATTGGAAAGGGTATAATATCTTTGATCTTTATGGAATAGATTTAAAGACTGGGCCATTGTTGCTCTTAAAGTGTACTTGTTTGTAGGCATAAAGTCTTATCAGATCTGCATTAAAATACCAAAAAGCCATTTTAATATTTCAAGAAGATAATTCCCAAAATATATAAGCAAAGTAATTCAGTGGTCGGTATTCTTTTGAAAAATTAACTTTAACCTATCTCTCTCTGTGTGTTGTGTTTTCTTCGAAGAAAAGCTCTTAGAAAATGTCGCACAGAAGAAAAGGGTGTGGTGTTGGAGTCGGTGTTGGTGAACCAAACAGTACCAACCGAGGATTTGAAACATACCAACATAAATTTTACAAAGTACTTAATTTTTCCATTTAAAAAGTGTATTGTTTATAGTATGCCTTTGGGGCACTTTTATTATGATACGGATACCGATACCTCTTTGCGCTCTCTTCTGCTTTAGCTGGCTTCTGCTTCTTTTGCGGTCAGCGATGCAGAGGTGAATTGTATATTCGGAAGATATGCTTTTATACTCGTACTCGTACCTATGTGTTGTTTTGGGAGGATCGTAAATTAAATTGAATAAATTAGCATATTATCATAAAACGTTACATATACCTATATAAATGTATGTATAGTATACAAAACAGCCTTAAGGGTGAACAGAGTAAGGCACTTTATTTCTAATTGCAAGTTGTAGACGGCGTTGTACCTACACATTTACATACCCACTTTACTTGATAAAACAATCTCGAAAGCCACACCACCCACGACCCACCGTCATGCCATGCCATGACGCTACCATCACTGCTCTGAGTTGCTTTGAGGTTGGATAAGTTTTAATTTTGAGGGAAATTTTAAAATCTTTTCCTTACATTTTTGTTGAGGCTTGATGAACCATGTTATAATATATATTGGAAACATACGAACCAAAAACTTTGTCGTGGAGAAGTTTAAATAATATTAAACAGGGTGTAAGGTACAAGGTACCTATACAACGTGCAGAGATCGTGGCTAAAAAAGGGTGTGAGGTATCTGCCAGATTTCCACCTTTGACATTTCTTAAGTATACCTATTACGTTTTCAAAAGATGAAAATAATGTACAGTGGCGACAAAATAATTAGCACATGTACTTTTGAATATCTGTATTGCAAGAGATTCGTTCTTTCTTTATCTTAAAAGAGCTCTTTCATTTATAAGGATGTAAGAACATGATTTATTAAAACAAAACATAAAGTATATTTTTAATTCAGAAAAAAAACTACAGCAAAATTATTTATACAGTTCAAGGAATTCGAGTACAAAATAAATAGCACACTTCATAGATAAAAACAAAATACAAAATTTAAGGTCAATATTAAGAAAATGATTAGTATTTATTCGGGTAACTCTTATTTTTAATCACGGCCGTACACCAGTGGTTCATAGACGAAACTAGACTCCGACATCGTTCAACAGGTCCCTACTGAGTACCCAGGCTTGCTGAACTTCCTTTCAAAGTTTATCTAAATTTGGAGCATCAGAGTTCTTAATAGGATTGAGATCTGGGGACTGGGCTGGCCATTCCATAACTGTGATTTGTTGGGCGGATATCCATTGCTTCAGATCGTTAGGATCGTTGAAATTTCCCATTTAAGGGCAATTCATCCTCAGCATACGGTACCATTGTATACCTCTTAGTATCTCCTTGTACTGGAACTGGTTCATTACACCCTCTATCCGATGAAGTGGTCTCACGCCAGCCAGCGCCATGCCAAGAAAAACATCCCCAAAATAGAATGCTGCCTCCACCATGATTAACGGTCTTTATCGTATATTTCGGGTCAAATTCCTGGTTAATTCCGCGTAGCACATATTTCCTCCCATCCGACCCAAAGCGATTAAATTCTGACTCATCGCTCCATTGTGCATAACATATTTTTCCAGAATGTTGATCTCTTGGAAGATTGCTCTTTTGCAAACATCAGCCGACGTGAAAGATTGCGCTTTGAGACTAGTGGTGTTTTTCTGGCAATTCGTCCAAACTATTGTTGTTCACACTGGCGGTTTTTAATTGTGCCAACAGAAACATCAATACCAAGTCCTTGTTCAATTGCATTTTTCATTTTTGCAGCAGTCATGAACGTATTAGCTTTGCTCAATACAATACAAAAAAAAAAAAAAAATGGTGAGGAGCATTTATAACTTTCTTCCTCGATCATTCTAATTTCCGCGTTATTGCAGAGTTCGTATGTGACTTTCTTTCTTGAATTCAAAAACACGCTTCCTGAAGGTCTTTGTTGAGTGCTTTCTACGTCCCATACGCGGATAATTAATAATAATGCATTCGTAAAAACAAATTTTTTTTTTGACAATCAAACATAACATTACGATGATAGAGAAGCCTAAAAAAGTGGGTCCATCAATTCTGTCTGTCTGTCTGTCCATCCATCTGTATCGGCACCTACAGCCTAAACAGCTAGACCGATTTGCTTCAAACTTGGTACATAGTATTATTATCACGTCCTACAGAGGGGTTTTAGGAATTAGCATTCTAGCTCTAAAACTAACGGTACCTGCCATACGATTTTAGGGGAAAATTGATTTTTCTCAAAAACGGCTCCTACGATTTGGATAAAACTTTCTGAATAATGTTTTCTGTGCAAACTTTATGTTTTAGTTGGAATAGATTTTTCAGGAAAAGTCGTAGGTATATCGGAACCTCCCATAGGACCGTTTTTTTTAAACCAGATTTTCTCGTAAGCAACTTGACTTAATTTTTTATAAATTCTTAAATTTTTCAAAAAAAGTTTTTTTTGAGTTTAAAAAAAAAAATTTTAATTTTTTTTTATTTTTTTGTTTTTTTTTTGATAAAAACTACGAATTGCTAGAAGTTGGCATACTCAAAAAATATTTGAAATATTTTTTCGAAAAGTTTAAAAAAAAATGTTTTTTGAAAAAAACTGGTCGAACGATTGGAAAAAAAAATTCTTTAAATTCTTAACAGTAAACGAAATTAGTTGGCTTACTTCTTTTTTTCCAAGAAACGTTTTAACTAGTGATTTTTAAGTGATCAATAAAATGTCATATCATTTTTTCCCTGCTTTTTTTTCCAACATCTCAAACCACAAGATCACTGTCACACCTTAGAGCAAGTTCGTCCAACGCAGTCATGCACTATATTTTTTTCTTAAACGTAACTTGAAAAAAAAAACCTTTTTTTAAGAAAAATTAGGTTAGCGGTCGTATTTTTAAAAACTCTAAGATTTTAAAACCCGTTGAGTGGCTTACGAGCAAACCTGATTTGAAAAAAAAAGTTTTATGTTAGGTATAGTTGTTAGAGTTAGAGTTTTTCCTGGACAATCTATTTCATAAGCCAAAAGATAAACTGAAATTAGGTCCAAGTTTGAAGCAAATCCGTTCAAACGGTAAGGTTCTAGGTGCCAATACAGACAGACATATGGACAAAATTATCTGACCCACTTTTTGGACTATCATCGAGAGTTATAATTTTGTAAATGTGTTTGTCAACTTATGGTTAGCTTAATACATTTTCTGTATGTGCTTTTATAGCCAAATATTAAAAGCCCATACTTAACTTTTGAATACTCCCAATAGAAATGAGCGGCTTCTAATGTGACAGCAACCGTTAAAAGAAGGTACTGATCATGTCTATTCAAAAGCTTCAGTCAATTCGATGAAGCCCTTGATAAATTATGCCTAGTTGAAAAGGCCTATTAAAACAAAAAACAAAGTTCTTCTTTAGCAGACAGGAAAAAATTCAATAACATTTATTTTGTTAGGGCGATGTTCAATAACTGCTGGCGCAATAAAAGAAGGCCCGAAATTGAGACTTTTTATTGCCAGGGCAATTACTGTGAACTCAGTGAAATTCAATTTTAAGCTTGCAGATCGACTTGAACAAAACAAGAAAAAACTTAAATTTTTAAAAATTAAATTTTGAATAGAAATAGCGATTATTGGTGTATTTAACAAAATTTGAACCACACTCTGCTACGTAACCAAGGAATTCAAACGCAAGTGTTCAGTGAACGAACATTAAAAAATTAATGCATTTTACGATTTTCGAAAGTGGCGTATCCTTAAAATTTGTAAAAAAAAAATTAAAACACTACCCGAGCTTTGATCATTAGTCAATTTTTAGGCATATGTGCAAAACTACAGCTGAATCGAGCAGGTTTTAAGGATCTTTCCTGAATAAAGCTATTTTATAAAAATCATGCCCTTAAAATTACACAAACAAATTTAGAGATATATTGTTAATGTAACAAACGGAAAAAATGTTAAAAAGTGAATATTGGTAGTCAGTCAAATTTTTAAAACTACTTTTTTTGTTCTTTGATGAAAAGTGGGCGTTCCATGCATACAATTTAATTAATTTTTTTCATACACAAGTTTAGTTTCGACTAAGAGACGCACAAATTTGGGCTTGTGGATTCATTATAAGTACGGTTTATTTGCAAAAGACAATTTTTTTCTAGGTTCTAATGAAAAGCGGGCGTTAGCCACTCCAAAAATTTTATAAAAACAATATTGATGGTTTTTTATGAAAAGCCACGACCAAACCGAATTTTTTTTTATTTAATTGGAAAAAGATTTACTCAAGGCTTGTGTTTGCAATTTTACCATTGTGCTTTGATCGTGACTGTACAAAAAACATAATTTAATCTTGCCAAATTGAGGTTGTTGAACAAAAATGGCGATTGTTGGCATGTTTGTGGGAGGATGTTACCATTCAAGAATTAAGCCTTATTCTTGAACCAAAGATTTTATATACTAAATTTCTAGCTCATAAATTGCGACCTCTATAGAGATTATATATAGGGCCGGACGGAAGGACATGGCTAAATCGACTAGGCTTTTGATTCTGAGTCAGAATTTAGTACTTTTCTATACCTAACGGTATTATTTTTCTATGTTACAAACGCCACACCAAATACAATATACCTTCTTATTCTATAGAATAATAAGTTTGTTGCGCGAAATTAATACTTGGTTTATAGAACAGGTCAAAAGGTTCCTAGTTTGGTGTCCGTATTCAGTTCCACTTAAGCATCTCCGTTGAACTTAGGGCTGTTCAGTCAATTTCTTCCATCACCATTGAACCGAAATATAGACAGTACACCCAAAACGTGTTATGAAATCCGTTCAAGTAATTTTCAACAAAAAAAAAAAAAACCGTACAGAAGACTTATACATAAACACTGAAGGAAATCTACCTATCCGACTTTTTGAACCACTCTTGTTGTTAAGGTCCTCCAATCGCCTTGAACGTGTTATAAATTAAATAAAATGCACGACTGGGTCGCACGTACTTGCTCTGTTGGTGCAATAGTACGATGAAAACAAACTTTTCGATCAATAAGAACAATTCATTTTAGAAAAAATTGGTAAAAACCAAAAAAATTTGGCTAAAACTGGAAAACTCGATATACGGGAGGTAACGTTAAGAAGCCTTTAATATTTAAAATTAAGACGTTATCTTTTGGGTGTTATAAATGATACAAATGTCCACTTATGGCCAAATTAATAATACTGTTAAAAGCAATTTCCGCTATTATCATGTGTAGCCAAAAACGAACAATGCAGTTTTCTGTGAAATATTCTATATATGTTACATTCAAAGTTTCATAAAAATCGGTGGAGCCTTTTTTGAGTAAATTAGAAAAAATTTAAAAAATTGGCCAAAATCGAGTGGCTCTTTGTATAGGAGCCACCATTTAAAAAAGAGAAACTGAAAAAAATGCAATGCCATCTGATAGAAAGCTGAAAGACTATACCAAACAAAGTTTGAGTGAATTGGATGCAACCGTTGACAACTTATGGCCATTTGCAGATCTCCATTATTTGCATTTTTAGCCAAAAACTGAAAACCCAGTTTTCTTAAAAACACTAAAAGAATATAACACACAAAGTTTAATCAAAATCGTTAGAGCCATTTTCGAGCAAATTAGCAAAAACCAAAAAAAGTTGGCTAAAACTCAACGGCTCGTTGTATGGGAGCTACCATTTAGAAACGCTTCACTGCAAAATTTATAAAGCCATCCAATAGAACACTATAAAAAACGACGCCGAACGAAGTTTGAGTCAATTCAATCAAGCCAATGCGAACTTGTGGCCATTTGAAAAAAAGCCATTTAAACCTGATTTTTGTAACCACCCTTTAAGCCAAAAACAAAAAACGCTATTTTGTTAGGAATGCTTAAGGTAAGCTTAATTTTGAGTTTAATCAAAGTCGTTAGAGCCGTTTTCGAGAAAATCCAAATTAAAAAAAAACGTTACTTGAAAGGTACCAGTTTGACCCGGGCTAAAACGAAACAAAAAAAACATCGACAATGGTTTTTCTTCAAATTGCTATATACCAAGTTTGAAGAAAATCCGTCAAGCCGTTTAGGCTGTAGCATGATGTGAAAAAGCGCACATCCGCACAGACGCACAGACAGACCGCCGGACGGTACGGCCAAAACCACTTTTTTTGGCTTCTCTATCGTCGTAATGTCATGTTTTTGTTTAAAACCTCGATTTTTTTTTCTGCACGAAACCAATACTTGCCCTATAGAGCAAGTAAAAACGAATCCAACCGAACAACATTATATCAAAATATGTTTAGACGCCTCACTCACCATGGAGGACATGCGAAAGTAAAATACAGCTCAACCAAAGACTTCGTGGAATGTCCCATCATTTAAGCTTGACCCCATGACCTTTTGTATAAAATTAGATATAATCTTAGTTTCCGCTGAATATTGTGTTTTCATAAAAGTCTTACATCTTTATTGGTCATTTTAAATTAATTTTGTTAAAACATTTTTTCTGGGTTTTGGAAGGAGCAAGAACAGTCCGCACACACAATCCGTTTCTGATTATTTCTACCACAAAGGAAGATAAAATGGGGAAAAGTTGCTGACTAGATATGCAATATTTTTTCAATTTTATTAGCACATTGACAGGACAAACAAAGCGTCTGTTAAGAGTCTTCCACCATCTTGGGTACCAAGTCGACACAAGCAAAAGGACCCATCAATTCCCTTGCTGCGTTAGTGGAGTGTAAAAGAAATTATCACTTATTTCATTAGAGTGCGTCACGCTGAGTTGCGTTAACATTCATTCTCCCAATGGTTTACAATTGTGTCTTCTTTCATTTGATTTGAGATGAGAGTCTATAAGGATATTTATTTTCTTTCTTCTTAACGAACCAAAAAAAAAAAAATACCAAGCATCTCTCCTATATAAGATACAAATATTCTTCTTAATGCTTTGCTCCATTGTGCAGAAGCAGCAAGGAGTCTCCTTCATCTGTCGTCACCATCACCATCATCATCGTCGTATATTCGTCGTCTTCTATGCTCGTGCAGTAGCACACAATTCTCCTTTCTTTAGAAATGATTTCGCATATATTCCTCGGAATAATTCTGCCCCAGTCTCACTCGCGGAAAGTCACTTTAGTGAGTTCCCTTACCAATAAAATTTAACAACAAAAGAAGCAAATGTATATGCTTTTGACCCAAGCCTTCAATCCCACAACGCCATTGCTACAGGCACTTCTCAGCCAAACAACAACGGTATTTCAAATGGATTATCCTGCTGAAAAGAAAATCTGAACCGGTTTGGTTCGGCTCGGCTCGGCTTCAGGCGCAGAAATGTTCCTATACTTTTGGCTCTCAGCTCTTGGCTCCTGGCTCTGGTATATGAAATCATATTGAATTCCAGAGGCTAAATTCGGTTATAGCTACCTACGTACTTTGGTTTCCTTGCCGTTCTTTGTTTAGTTGAATATGAAGGGCTTTTGGCAAACAACTTTTCCGGCCAACTAAAGGCCTATAACAGGAACAGAATTAAACCAAAACGAACTGAACCGAGCCGTGTATTGAATCGACCCTTCAACCCAAGCTACATACCCCCGCCCCGTAGCCCATACCCGAATCAGAGCAACCCGCATCAGTGTGTGGTTGAGTTTAATATTTTGACCTCTTCTACCCTAATTTAAGTTTTATCTTTGTGACTCAGCATTGATCTATAAGGCTGCAAGCAAGTCGGGGAAAAGGGAAAAGAAGACACTCAGTCTCCCAACTTTACCCTTAAAACAGTTATAACAGTTGAGAGGCCATGCCTAAATCAAAATGGGCTTTCAATTTACTTTGGCATATTGCAAAAGGACCTCCCATGAACATTTTCAAACGACCGACCGACGACGATGACGATGACAACGAAGAATATGCCAGGTTAAAATTGGGGGGCTGTAGACCAGCGGCGAGGATGGGGAGTATGGTTTAGAGGAGGCAATAAGGGACAGAATGGATTTAAATTCAATTTGACAGATTTACCTTTCAGTTTCATTCCGCTCGACTTGGTCCTTTAGAGAATGAGTTAATACCCCGAAATTGGCTTCATTCCTACTTTTTTTTTCTTCCATTTTTTTTTTTTTTTTAGTTGATAGTAGCCAAAGATTCGTTCGTGAGTGTACTTAAAGTGACTCTGGTGAGTTGATGGCTGATGCCAAGTCAATAACGTTATTTAATGACATGTCATTTATTATGATTGAGAAACGAAACGTCAAGTGTGTGCTTTATTGGTTTTGTGTTACACATTCTTTGTGTACGCTACACACACACTACACAGTACACACATCTCATAAGGTTTGTTTGTTTGGTATATTTATTTTTTGTTTTCATTTTTTTTTTTTTTTTTGGTTTTGTTTTATAGGGCAAGTGCCATGTGTGACCTTGGGTTTATTTTGTGATGATATCAAACTAAAGGTAAGTACTTATTGTTTATTTTTAAATTGGGTTATACGAGAAGATTTTGTTAAACAAACACATCGCACCCAGCGAGCGCAGGGTGGCGGCCCATATGTGTTATTTGTTTGTTTGTTTTTGTAATGCATTTATGTTCTTGAATTAATTATACAAAAACAAACAAATTTAATGTAGATAGATAAAAGAGATTAATTATTACAAAAATGTACATTTGGATAGGTAGCTTCAAATATAAAAAGAAGCATGCGTTTTTGTTGTTCATATAAAAAGGGTTTCATGAGCAGGATGTGGTGGGGGGAAAGATTTTGAAAGGTTGAGCTCATCAATTATTCTAATGACGAAAATATGCATAAAATTTCTTGAAGGACAGTCGATGAGTTCAAAATCAACTTGAAATTTTCGTGCAAGCATTTGGTTTGAAAACGAAAAAACCAAACTCAAAAATGACAGTTTACGATTTATAGAGACATATTTGTGTGGAAAAATATCTAATAGCTCTGTAGATGCGCTAGCTTTTTTCTTGTTCTTTACAGCAAATAATGGTTTTGTGCAGAAAAAATCGATATTTTAATTAAACTTGCTTTAAAAAATAGATTTGGGGTTTGAAATCAAATTTTCTAAAATTGAAAATAGAAAGTATAGATTTATTATTTTCCAATCCAAGGTACAAACCTGGATTCATTTGACGTGATTTGCAGCTTATTTTTCGTGATCTGATCTAAGAATTCTTTCCTTGTACCAACTGATCAAAGTGTCGACTCCTATAAAATCGATTTTGAAAATATCGACTCGAAAAAAGGTCGACAGTGGCATGGTGCACCTCATTACTCACTTTGCCACTGTTGATCAGTGTTGCGCCCCTATTACTATAATTTAAGAATTTTAACTGTCGATGCAATCCAAAGAACTACATTTTTTTTTCTGGATAAAATTCGACATTTTTACCGTCACTTTTTCAAACGACATTTTCATACTCTGGATCTTAAACTGTCAAATTTTTGTCCATCAAACATCAGTCGAAATTTTGACAGTTGATGAAATTTGTATTTATCCAGTCGACATTTTTTCTATTGACCATACGTACGAATCCCTTAAATAATGCCTTCAAGATGACATTCAAGTCTTACAACTTACAAGTTACAATAATAAAAGTTTTCTTAAGAGCACATCCCATACAACGAGTCTTTTAGCTGAAACCGATTTTTTTTTTAATTTTTACTAATTTTTTCAAAGACTCCCAAATAGTATACATGTATATGTACCTGCATAAAATGTGTGTTATATTTTAAATAATAGTATTCAAAGTTGACTGCGTTTTTAGTTTTTGGCTTCAGGTAGGTACTAATAACGGTTTTCTTGAATTAGCGACTATATTGAACTTGCCATTAATTGGCAAAGAGATTTATGAAATTGACTTTTCTATCCAAAAATATTTCCACTAGGCGGCATGGCAGTGATATCTGAACCGTAGCCTCTGATTTATACACATCACGCCACGTCCATGACAGAAAATGAAGCATATAATTTGTCTCGACCTTGCTTTCAATGAGCATGGTACTGAGTACAAAATTAATTTATTTATTTTTCCTTTCACATACCTATAGATGTCGCATGGTCAAGAATCTCAAGTATTTTGATAGATCTATTAAAGCTAGTGCCCGGTAAACTGGGTTGTATACTAGATACTATCTTTTCAAGCACGTTCACCTTGATTAAGCACATTGAGACATTGAGCTTTCTTCAATAACGTCATCCTGTTAAGTTGTATCAGTTAGAGTTAAGACGGAACTCTCGGCTCGGTTTCTCGGAAGAAACACAAACAATTAAGAACTCGTGCAACTCCGTTATCAAAAAAAAAGAAATTTTTACATGACCAGAAGGTACTGCAAAAAATTCTGCAATATGTCTCAAAGGCAGTAAAAATGTCTGGTCATTTGTAAAGAACGTCAAAAACTCAACGTCATCATCAGTTCCAACGCTCATCGTCGACAATAAACCAATTTTCAGCTCTTCAGAAAAGGCGAATAATGCTCGCAACTCATTTTGCTGCAAGTTCTACGTTGTTGCCTGCACTCGTACAGTAGCAAGAGAGAAGCTGGCCCGGATGGTATACCCCCTATACTTCTGAAGAGGTGTTCTTCATCGCTGACAAAACCACTGCGTAAGCTTTTCCATCGCTCCTATGGTTCAGGAATCAGGGTGGAAGTTGACTCCTCCTACCGACCAATTGCACTTACGTCCCTTCTTTCCAAGGTCATGGAAACACTGATAAATCGTCAGCTCCAGAAATATCTCGATGATCGGGAGCTTTTAAATGACCGAGAGTACGGCTTTCGCACCAATCGTTCCACTGATGATCTGATGTCATAACTCACCAAACGCTTTGGCGAAAGCAAGGTTATTGCTTTAAAAGGCATTTGATAGAGTTAAGCCATAAGCGCTTATATCGAAAATGCGTGGATTTGGTATCGATGATACTCTTATTCGTTGGATTAGAAACTATCTTCTGGACCATTCAATACAAGTTGTATTAGACGGTTTCAAGTCTGATCGCCACACAATAAATGCTGGTGTGCCCCAGGGCTCCGTTCTGACTCCGCCTCTCTTTCTCATTTTTATAAATGATCTCTTGTCTGTGACTTCTAATCCATGAAATTGTTTTGCTGACGACTTAATACTCAGCTTTTCGTATACGTTTGATAATTCACGGCCTTCGCCTTCAGACGTGTTATTACAACGACACCGTATGATAAGCTCATTAAACTCCGATTTAAACAGCATTGTGAATTGGGGTATCAGAAATCGTGTGGAGTTTAATGCGTCGAAATCTCAATGATGTCTTTTGTCCTTAAAACTAAACATACCCCCTATGCCATTATCCATGAATGGTACTTGCATTGAGGAGGCCGGATAGCTTTTTGGTCAAGATTGCCAAGAATGCTGCAAGATGCTTAGGCTTTCTTAATAAATGCAAGAAGTTTTTCACCCCTTCTGATCTGGCTACAATTTACAAAGCGTTTATATGCCCTTAACTCAAGTATAACTCGCATCTCTGGGCAGGTGCTTTTCAATTTTTTTTTCACCTGCCTGACAGAGTTCAGAAAAAAGCGTTAAAATTGATAGGAGAGAGAAACATTATGGAAACATTTCCATCACTCGAACATCGTCGAATTGTTTCATGCCTTTCCTTATTTTACAGATTCTTTTACAAAAAATGCTCACTCGAGGTAGCCAGCTTCGTTCCAATCCTTAAACATTTTCACCGTAACACTCGTCTTGCTAGGAACGCTCATCAGTTTACACTTGAGCCCAATTGCGGACGTACAGTGAAATGTAGGGATTTTTTCTTTAGTCGTACAACACGAATGTGGAATGAATTGCCTGGCGATCTATTTAGTTGTGGATGGAGGAGATGGGACTGTAAGTTTTAATAGTAGTTGCTTTGGTTTCCAAGACAATATTGTGATTCGAGTTGTCGTGTTGACTAGTTGCCTTACACCGTGAGCAAATCTGGCGTTTGCTTTTATTATTAGGTACTTATCAACATTTGGAAAATCTGTTATTTAATTATAATGGAATGCTGTGGAATTGATACCCAATGGTACTGCTTGTATTCTAGTTTGCCATATTAGCTGTTCCCTGATAATCTTGTCTTCAGTTTAAGGCTAGAAAAGCGGGTCTAGGCTAATTCACTGTGCACAATTCACTGTGCACAATTAACTGTGCACAATTCACTGTGTGGACAATTCACTGTGCACAATTCACTGTTGACACAATTCACTGTGGCGGACAATTCACTGTGGTGGACAATTTACAGTGTGCATTTCACTGTGGTGTACTATTCGCGCGCGCAAATAGTACACCACAGTGAAATGCACACTGTAAATTGTCCACCACAGTGAACTGTGCCCAATGCCTAAATTTTAAAACGGTTTAGTATTATTTTTTATGATTTTTTTTCTATAAATCAGTAAACAGAGAACAAAAATCCATTGTATTTAAAATCTATAGTATTCCCAAGAAGCGGAACGTTTTGTGCGGCATCTATGGACGACGTTCACAAGCTTTGATTGTGGAGTAATTTTAGTTGTTTTTGTCTAAACTGCCATGGAAAGCAAAAACAACAATAGAAGACATTTGATGTAAAGTAGATAAGACAACTAGTGCCGCCATTGACGACGTTCAGAACTAAAATAAAATGTTCCATGAAATTGCTATAAAATATAAATACAATGAAAAATCTAACAAATCTTGGTTCCGAAGGAAAACAACATAAGGAAAATCACCTTCAATCTTCCATTTGAGTTATTTCAATGTTTGCTCATGTAGAGGTAAAATTTAATCAACTTTCGCCACAGCGTATAACTCCACCACAGTTGTCAACCACTGTAAATTGTCCACAACTGTTAATTGCCCGCCACAGTGAATTGTGTACCACAGTGAATTGTGCACCGTGAATTGTCCCCACAGTGAATTGTGCACAGTGAATTGTGCACGGTGAATTGTGCACAGCGAATTAGCCGGCTTCGAGAAAAGCAGTTTACTTACAAGCAGTTCCAATAAGTAACTTACAAAGTTTGGTCAAAATCATTTAAGTCGTTCTCTACGGAAGCCATAAAACTTTGCTAAAGCAAATATGTATTAGAATTTCGGCTGTAGAAAATCACCTACCATCTTCCAGAAAGACAAAAATTGATTATTGATTATTTTATAGATAACTATGATTTGCTCTGTATATGTGCAAGATGCCAGCGTCTCGATATATTTACAACAGTTGAGTTCTAAAAAAAAAAACAAATATTTTGTTTAGTCAATTCGAGTCTGACCCAGAGTTCTCAGCCTCACTCAGCGATTGTTTGTGGCTTTTTTTTGTAGGTAATAAGTGAAGTGCTTGAGTGATACTCACTATATGGGCAGGTAGAAAAGGAATTTTCAATTCGCAGTTTCTAGATGCCAAAAGAACACTTTGACCTTATGTTTCCATAGTTCTTTGAAAAGCAATAATTTATTTATATAATAAAAAAAAAGTATGGAATTATGTAACAACATATTGAAGCCATACATCTGTGGGTCAGTAAGATGAGTTGGGAAAAAGAATTTCACCATTTGGAATGCCAAATGATCTTTTAAACTCCCAACCCTCATTCTTATTTGCCTAACCCATCCAAAGTGAATTATTATGTTTTACATTTTTAATTAATTTATGTTAAATTCTGTAACATTAAACTCCAAATTAATTCGATCGTCAAACATTTTGGATGTCACATTAATATATGTGAAAATGGAAATAATGAAAATTTATTCATATTGCGTTGACAAAAGACTATACAACAGTCTTGAAAAAGCCACAACAATAAAAAAGCAGAACAAAAAGAAGATTTATTTTTCTCACAAAATATTTTATGGCACCAAACACATAAAATGTTCAACATGCAAACTTTTTCCAGGAAAAGTGAATAATCCCAGACTAACACACGTACTCATTCTTGGTTAAGAAATGTGTGTCCAACACCACCATCTATATATACCACCCCAAATCCGGTCGACCAACTACTACTGCTCAACACAGTCGTTGGGACACAGAGTTACCCAAAGTGGAAAAGTTTTGCGTTTCCTCTTAAATTTTCACAGAAAAGCCTCTCAGTTGATGTTATTCAAAAAAAAAAAAAAACAAAAAACAAAAAAAATCCGGCTCGGATTGTGAGAGTGAAACTCAAGAAATTCGATAGGCAATCGTAAAGGATATTCTTGGACTTTAATAAGAAGTAATCGTTTTTCCGGACACTTTAAAATTCAAATGAACCCGTTTTATAGTACAAAACTGCTTGGCTTTTAACCCTTTCTTTTTTTCCAAATGAAATACCCTCGCTTGGAATATCCCTCCAACTCTTATTTAATATCCTTCTTTTGCTGTTAAATTTACGCAGTAAACTTTTTTTTTGTGCTGATGATGGTGACAACCTCGTCGCTTGCAGGATGTCACCATTTCGACTGTTTTACTACCCTTTGGCCGGACGGATATCCAATGTTTTGTTACTGTTCATTTAGTTCATTAACTTAAATTAATACTCTTTTGGAAAAAGGGCAAGTGAAAAGTAAAATAAATTTTAAGTTGAAGAATGTTTCGCAACTTATTGCCTTATTTTAATCAGAATAAATGCGCATGTCCTAGAATGCGAAAAAATTTAAGGCTTTCGCTCGAATTTATTAAAATATTAATATATAAAAAAATAAATAATAATATGTACCTATAGGTACCTATTCTATCTGGTTAAGGAAACAAAAATAATGCACTATTCCTAGCGTTATAGGAACTTTGGTGAACAGCTACATCTTCAAAGACAAATTTTCACAATAATCTTCTCTCAGATTTTGTAAGCAAAAATGTTTAAAAAAATCCCAAAGCCGTCCTTATCATGATAGAAAATCCTTAAGTCATTAGGCTTAAATCTCAATTCCCAAGTATTTGTGAGAAGATCAGCTGAAACCTAGATCTCTTATCCAAAAAACCAAACTCGGTCGATTGTTTACGAAATCAATGATTTGGCATGAATAACATGAGATTTGACCGATGTCACCAAACCAACATAACAACATGGTTGCCGGAGGCCAATTTACCGGTGTCAATTGAAATTCCAATGCCGATGGTAAAACCCTATATTTTTCAACATGATAGTGCTTCTGCCCATGGCAGGCGGATCAAAAATGTCAGGGCTCCTAGGCAATGTAATTCTTGTTCCCCTTTTTCTTCATGGAAGGATGTAAATAATTTCCAAGGGTCTGACCGACTCATAATATGGAATCCTGTTCTTTCCTGTTACTTCAATGTTTGCAGTGATATATGCTATATGGCAACAACATCGTTATCTCAACCTGGTGCAACAATTGCTGCATCATCAGAAGCATCACCTGACTAATTAACTTAACTCTTATCCCAATTCGTAAATTTGGAAGCAAAAAACATAATATAACGTTAGTGTTTACAAAATGTTGTTTAACATATAACTACGCTTCGTATAAGTACGTTAGTAAAGCATTGAACGAATCTCTGAACCCTGATTAAAGTGCTGCCATCCGTATGATAAATATGCTACATATTTTTGTATATGATTGTCATTTTTTCTTATTTACAAAACATTTTCATGAAGTTGTGACAAAGTCAACTTTTATGGCGGTTTTCTATTGGTAAACAGAATAAATTTTTTCAATCAAAATTTTAACACCATTTACCAGTCTATGGAAATGGAAAAGGAACTATATTTATTTTAATATCAAAAAGTGCAAAAATTTAAAAAAAAAAGTCTTCATAGCAAAACTTTTATCCAGGTGTTTGGAAAATGGAGTAGATATCCAAATATTATAAAAATGGCGCCTTTTGGAGTTTTCGAAATAACCGGAAACGCTTCTTGAAGAAAAGGATGTAGCTAGGTAGCAGTTTTCGATAGTTACGCGTAACTTTGAAATTTTAATTAGTTACACGTTACTAATGTGACTTATGTAACTAATGTAACTAATGTAACTAAATGTAACTAACTATAACTTATAGAATTTTTCAAATACAAAAACTCACATTTTATGTTAAATTGAAATTTAGAAGTTCCGTCCACAAACCGGATCGAATGACGATTGACTACACTTTTTTAGGGCAAATTCATTTTTAAATTACTACATATATTTCTGCAAAAAAAATTAAGTATATAATAATACTTATGTTATTGCTGAAAAGGAAATCTAATAAAATATTATATTCTTGGAGCAAACAATAGATTTTTACTTACATTTAAAGTTTTCCCTTTTTTTGAGATTCTTCTTCATTTCTCTGTTTATTGTGATGTTTTTTTTTTTGGTAAATACTGATTTGATCTCAGATTTGATCTCAAATTTCAGATTTGGGTCGCCCAAGGAAATCAAACGAGATCTACTTTGTTTTATTTTTTGTATTTGTGCTTTTTCACAATAATTATTGTACATTTATGTTGAATCCTACAAAATAGCCTAAATAATTATGTAATTACAATATTCACTTAATTCACGAATTTCACTTATCTTAACAAAATTCACAAAATTCATAATAAACCATTTTCTGTTCTTAAGAATATACTTTCTACAAATATTTAATCAAAATGAAAAAACACATCTAAAAGCAAATGTGGTGTGTGTGCAAATCTGTGTTAAATCTCGATTGAAAATAAGATTTAAGATTTGATCTGAAATTTGATCTGAAATGAAAAAAATATGATCTGTGAACAAAGGAAAAACAAATTTTGATTTCAGATTTTATCTGACAGCAAAAAAAAATGTGATCTGACGTACCAAAAGAAAATCACATAATGTTTAATATTCAATTCACATTATGATTTAGTTAAATTTAATTTTATATATCTGACATTGACAGCAAAATAAAAATGCTGCCGAGTAATTCAAAATAGGAAAGGAAGGGAACGTGGATTGGGTAGTTCAAAAATGTTTCTTTATCTTTTCTCTTTCTAATTTGACAATAATGAAGGGTATACGTGATGAGTGAATTCACCGGCGCAGGTGACTACTGCGGGGTTTACACATGCATGCATTTACCGGCGCCTATAGCCGTGAAAGCAAGCCAACCATTACAGAAATTATTTGTTGATTGCCTTCTTGTCCTTAAAAATAGATTTTGTTTTCTCACTAGATTTGTTTGTTTTTCTTAGCAGTTTGGCACTGACATTTCTGACACCTTTCAATTGAACATTTAGTGGGTACGACATATCATACCTATTTAGAATATTCCATTTTCACGCAGCACTGTCACCAGAGTATCACAGGTTCACCATTGTCAAATTAAAAAACTGTCGATAACTGTCGATGTAGGTGCTTGACTGGCGACTGTATATACTTTTAACTTAACCTGGAAAATAAAACAAAATAGATCTCGTTTGATTTCCTTTGGGTGAGCTAAATCTGGAATTTGAGATTTACTTGCTTTGTAGGCAAATATTGGTTTCGTGCAAAAAAAACCAAGATTTTAATAAAACATAATGATAGAGAAACCAAATAAAGTGGTTTTTGCCATACCATCCGTCAGTTTGTCTGTGCGTCTGTGCTCTTGATATAAAGCAGTTTGAAGAAAAACGATTGTGATTGTTTTGTTTCGTTTTAGCCCGGCTCAAACTGGTACCTTTCAAGTAACGGTTTTTTTCATTTTGAATTTGCTCGAAAACGGCTCTAACGATTTTGATTAAACTCAGAACTTAACTTACATTAGATATTTCTAACAAATCTGCCTGTTTTGTTTTTGGCTTAAATGGTCGTAACGAAAATTTAAACGACTTTTTCAAATCCCCATAATTTCGCAACGGCTTGATTGAATTGAATCAAACTTCGTTTGGCATAGTTCTTTATAGTGTTCTAAAAGATGAAGTTGCAATTTTTTCAGTTAAGCATTTCTAAACGGTGGCTCCCATACAATAAACCGCTCAGTTTTAGCCAACTTCTGCTGCTTTTTCTTATTTGTGTAATAGTCCTTTAGTGTTCCTAAAAGAATAACCTTTTTAGTTTTTTGCTAAAAATAAAAATAACTGAGATTTGGTCTTAAAGGCTTTTTTTCAAATGACCATAAGTTGTCAACGGTTGTATCGAATTCACTCAAACTTTGTTTGGTATAGTTACTTACAGCTTCCTATTAGATGGCATTGCATTTTTATCAGTTACTCTTTTTTAAATGGTGGCTCATGGCTTTTTTTTTTTATAATGCACTCGCACTCAAAGGGATATTAATACCTTTATAATGAATTAACATGTGCGAGCGAGGAAAGAGAAGGAATAGAAAGATAGGAAAGAAAGGTGGTACAGTGGTTTGAGATTTTAGGTGATAATTATCTCATGGAAATTCCACGGGTGACATCCAGTTGGAACTTTGGAAATAAATAAAAATTGCTGCCCTCGGCTGGGTTTGAACGCACAGCTCTCAGGTTGAGCAACCAAGGACTACATCCACTGTACCATTGCCACTCCCATACAACGAGCCATTAGGTTTTGGCCAAGGTACTATAAGGCATAGTTTGTGAAAGAATGCAATCATTTTGGATCGCATTCATTGAGGTCACAGGCAAAACTTCTTCACGGCTTTCGACGACTCAACCGATACTTTCGAATTTTACACGTATGTATATTAGGAGTAGATAGCTCGATTTATACTGCATACCAATATTTAAAAAAAATATTTGTTTGTATTTTTAAAAGCATTTTATAATTTAAAAAAAAAGAAATTATTATTTTGAAAACTGCTCATTTAATTGTTTTCATAAACTATAAATAAAATACCTATGAACTGGCGTCTTTGAATTTTTTTTTTTAAATGTTTTCACAAAGTTTAAAAAAAATTTATTTCTCAAAAACCGCTCCACAGATTTGTATACATTTATTCTCATAAAATAAAACGTATCCAAGAAACAAAATGGAGTCATTTTTCCACCGCAAACTAGTTTAAGTATTTATTTAAGAATTAAAAAAAAAAAATGTTTATCAAAATCTCAAGCCCCAAAACCAGTGTCATACATAAGAGCAAGTACGTGCGACCCAGTAGTGCATTTTATTAAAGTATGCTTTATCCAGTTGACGATTATAATTTTTTAATACAGATAATAAGAAACATTTTTCCTAGGGAGCAGGATTTTGCAATTCTTGAAGACTTTAAACTTTTAAGAATGGTCCATATGTAGTACGATAAGTGTTATAATTATTCATCAACTGATAGCTTTAATCGAAAAAAAATCAAAAAATACCTTACCTATACTGTGATTGAGGACACAAATTTTCACTCCAAGAAACATTTTCATTTTCTTTTGTGCGCGCCCTGATGTGGGGACCCAATGCAGTTGCCTTCTTTGCCAAATGGTTAATCCGGTCCTGCTTTTGTCAGACGACTAGGTAGACAATGGCGTAGTTAACTGCTGACACAAGTCTTTCTCTTATTAGAATGTCCTTCCAGAAGACCTCATATTTCACCAATAGAAACCATTTGCCATTAAATGAGGCAAAAATTGCTAGACAAGAACCCGTTACTCGTTACAAATTAGTAAACATTGAGGCACCTCATTTGCTGCTCAATAGTAACAAAAATTTGTTGAAATTGTGTCAAGAGTCAAAACACTTATTAAGCTGTGACTAACGCCACGTAAGACAGTGGTAAAGTTAATAAAGTTGACTAACTATTTCGCGTCTTCAAAAGAATATAAATCGTTATTTTGTTGTGGTTGGATACTTTATTAAGTTTTTTTTTTTTTTTAAATATAAAAATATGCTTATATTACTATTTTATATATCCTTGGTAGATAAACTATTTTGTATATTGGTAAAATTTTTTTCATTTAAGGTCTTGTTACAGTGTGAAACAGATAGTTGTTTCTAATAGAGATAATATCTTTTTCCGAAGCATTTATCATGCCTCACAAGAGTGCACTGTGAAAACTTAAGCCAGAACAAGAACATGCAGCATTTATGTTAAACCAAAAATGCAAATTTGTGTAATTTAATCTAGTTTTAATATGCAATCGATTGATTGATTTCAGAAGTCACTTTACCCGGATTATTATTCATAATCCTCTCGTGCTTTCAATAAACAATGATAATATTCTTTAAATTTATGAATGTGAAATTTATTTCGTTTTCGATATTTATATCCCCCGGCTTACCCATACTTAACTCATACATCAATTTTTGTATATTCGTATCTCCTGGCATAAATAAATCTACATTTAATAACAATTTGAATTTCCCCAAATGCATCGCACAGCCAAAACATTATCGCAGATACACTTACCGGCATGGCATCGGGAAGAGTTATAGGTTCCTCCATTAGCATACATTACTTTATTTTATCGATTATATCCTGTTACTGTTATACAGCTTCGTACAAATAAATCATCTTACCACAAAATTGAAATACAATGCCTCAAACCGCTTCTTGGTGGATTCCACGAAGTTGTTCTTTTTTAAGATTTTAGAATAGTAGATAAATACGTAAATAAATTTATGTATGTATATGTGAGTGCAGACTATAAAAATAAAAGATTTTCTGATCAAACAAGTGTTTAGAACTGTTTTATAATTTTTTTTTCTTTTGTTTGTCTTTAAACAACCCCTTGCTTGTTGTGGCATAGAAGTCCTTTTAAAAGGAAAAAAATTTAAAACGTTGAAAAGGCATTATTCATTCGTTATACCCGAAGGAATAACTCCCGAAAATTCCAATCATTTCGGATTCGGATTGACACAGAAGAACCAACACGCTTACAAAACAAAACAAAAATTGCTACGGAAAAATTATTTGGAATCCTTTATTTCCTTTCTAGAAATCCTTTGTTTCGTTTAGATTTTTTTTTTTAGCAGGGTAAAATATTCAAAGCAGTCCGCTGTTTTGCTGAATTAGAAATCCCAAGAAGGACCCAAATATAAAAGGCAGATGAATCAAGCACACAACTTTCCAATGAAAAATTTCACCTCTAGGCGTTGTTGATGGTTTGTCCAGGCTGAGGCTTAGAAGACTGCTGATATTTAGTTTTTTTTTTTTGTGAATCGCACGTGTGTAAGCATCCGGGATCCTTGTTTTTGAAATGAACTAAAAAAGGAGAGCTTCATTGTTTAACAAATAAATAAACCAACTTGGGAGTCTGAAAGTGAATCGCTTGTATCTTATAACTCAAACTGACAACAGATATTTGGTGTTGCTGGTGGCTATAAACATGAGCCGCTATGACTCTTTTCCTTTGAACAGTCCCGCGGCCTTTCAGTATGATTGTGATAAACTCCCAATTGCCATCAAATTGTTGTAACTTCTCGTATAAGATGCGTTAGTGTTAGTTTTAGTGTAAATATTTATATCTTTGACCAACAATTTTTTGAATAAATCCTTCCACGTACTTATTTAAATAAATGCTTTAAACAACTAGACGGACACATGTTGGATTTTCGAGAACAATGCAGTACTTTGCACTTGATGTGTTAACAACTCAATAAAATGGCCCAAAGTCCGATAAGGATCAATTGTTAGAACTTTTATGTTACCAAATTTATGTTTCCACTTAAAGCTTAGGTACCTCACAGACAGGGCTTTAAAATTAAATAAATCTAAAATTTGTTGAGTTCAGCATGGAGGAGGAGCGCAGTATATATGTAGGTAGAACTATCTGCCATGCCCTGCACAGTAACATTCACTAATGAAATTTTTCCTCACCCTCCTATACACCAAATCCCCACCACCAGTAAATACCCAATCCAACTGCAACGACCAACCAACCACCCACCATTTTTGTCAATATTTCTCCCCTAACAACCTTCAACACCAACCTCCCACTCCCAACCACCGACTCAATATGTTTGTAAATTTAGTCTCACCCACACCCCGACACCCTCCTCAAAAACCAGCAAAAACCTACCAACACAACCATCAACCACCAAATAGCCATTTATGACAATTGTTTCCTTACCCCCACCCCCCTCCACCTACACCAAATCCCCCGCCTACCTACGAACACCAATCAGCCACCCACCATTTTTGTCAACTTTTTCCCCACCATCTCCCCTCAACCACCTCCGCCAACCACCTATCCCACCTACAACCACCAACTAACCATCCATCATTTTGGACAATTTTTACATCAACCTCCCTCCAAATCCCCCACTGGTAACAACCCACCCCACCTGGAACCACCAACCAACCAGCCACCCCCCATAACCCCCATACACCCTCCTCCACTACCACCCCCTCCCACAATAACGACCACCCAACGTTCAACCACCAAGACGCTCCATTCACAGTTTGAAAAATTTTATCGAGCGCCATGCCATTTTTCGTGACGATTACGATCGATTTTACTGCCTAGGTGCGATAATAGATGTCTCACATACAAAAATAAAATGCACGACTGGGTCGCACGAACTTGCTCTTATGATAAGCAATTGCTTAGTGGCTGCATATATGGCTTTTAAAAAAATTTTAATAATTTCGAAAATTCTTTGATTTTTTAAATTAGTTTAAGAGTTTTTTCGGAAAAAATAAGTATGCAATAAAATTTCAAAGCTATACGTTAATCTAGGAAAAAAAAATATTGAAAATCGTTCGACCAAAAATAATTAAAAAAAAATCAATATACCCGTTTTCAAATGCCATATTATAAATATTATGAATGACTTCCTGTGACCAAAATTTTATTGAAATCGCTTGTATAATTTACGAGAAAATTTGATTTGAAAATACTGGTTCTATGAGAGGTACCGTTATAAGACACATTTTGAAAAATCTTTTCTAACCAAAAGATAGATTGTCTTTCAAAAATAGAATTCTGCAAGTTTAAACAAAATCGTTATAGCCGTTTTCGAGAAAATCAATTTTTTTTTCTTCAAGATTGTATGGCAGGTGCCGTTGTTTTTGGGCCTAGAGCAAAAATAAAAAATTTGTTCCGAGGGACGGCCAAATAAATCCTAGATACCAAATTTGAAGCAAATCGGCCCATCCGTTCAGACTCTAAAGGCGCGAACAGACATAAAGACAGACAGACAGACGGACGGAATTTCCAGGCACACCTTTTTCGACTTCTCCATCATCGCAATGTCATGTGTGATTGTTATCCCAAAATTCTTTTTTGCACGAATCCATAACTTGCCTTATAGTACCTATAATCGCAAGTAAAAATAGATATGTATTTGTAAGCTTTTACATTTTGAGAAGTGATTTTTATAAAAAACCTTCATTACTAACAATCAAAGCTTAGTTAGTGCTTAATTTTAATAAAGTTATGGATTCGTAATGAAAAACGGAAACTTTGTGTTTTGGTAGAAATATATTTTTCCAATAGGACCATTATTTCTTATCAGATTTTTACTTGCGATTATAGGTACTATAGTTATGCATTCGTAAAAAAAAAAAATTTTTTTGGACAATCAAACATAACATTACGATGATAGAGAAGTCGAAAAAAGTGGGTCCGACAATTCTGTCTGTCTGTCTGTCTGTCTGTCTGTCTGCCTGTCTGTCTGTATCGGCACCTACAGCCTAAACGGCTGGACCGATTTGCTTCAAAGTTGGTAGATAGTATTGTTATGACGTCCTACAGAGGGGTTTTTAGAATTAGCATTCTAGCTTTAAAACTAACGGTTACCTGCCATACGATTTTTAGTGAAAAATTAATTTTTCTCAAAAACGGCTCCTACGATTTTGATAAAACTTTCTGAATGATGTTTTCTGCGCAAACTCAATGTTTTGGTTGGAATAGATTTTTCAGGAAAAGTCTTATAACGGTACCTCCCATAGCACCGGTTTTTTGAAATCCGATTTTCTCGTAAGACACTGGACGAATTTCGATGAAATTTTTAATGTAGAAGCCCTATTGCAAACGACATAATAAAAATTCTTTCATTTTTCAAAAAAAGTTTTTTTGAGTTTTTTAAAAAAGTTTAAAATTTTTTTTTTATTTTTTGTTTTTTCCAAAAACGGTTTAATCAATTTTTTTTTAATTTTATTTTTCTGATAAAAACTATAAAATTCTAGAAGTTGGCATTATTAAAAAAAAATTTGGAATATGTTTTCGAAAAGTTTTTCAAAAAAACCGTTTTTTGAAAAAACTGGTCGAACGATTTTGAAAAAAAAATTTAATTAAATTTTGAAAAAGCAAAAGAAATCTGATGGCTTACCTCATTTTCTCCAAAAAACGTTTTAACTATTGATTTTTAAGTGATTAATAATATTTCATATGATTTTTTTAAAGCTTTTTTCCGAAAATCTCAAGCCCCAAGACCATTTGAACACATTAGAGCAAGTTCGTACGACCCAGTCGTGCACTTTATTTCGTAAGCCATCCGACGGATTTCGATGAAATTTTTTATACAGATGTCCTTTAATATACAAAATAATATTGCTTCTTCAAGTTTTTGAACAAAATTATTTTTTATATATTTAAAAAGTTAATTTTTTTTTAAAATTTTTAGTTATGTCAAAAACGGTTTTATAAATTTTTTTAAATTTAATTTTTCAGATAAGAACTATAAGGATATAGGAATTCGCATTCTCAAAAAATATTTGGAGTATGTTTTTGAAAAGTTTTTCAAGAAGAAAAAATATTATGAAAATTTTAAAACAGGCAAAGAAATCAGATGGTTTACTTTACTTTTTCAAAAAACGGTTTAACTAGTAATTTTTAGGTGATGATTGATGAATAATATTTGTTCATATGATTTTTTGCCTGCTTTTTTTCCAAAATCAGAAGCCCCAAGACCACTGCCACACATTAGAACAAAATCTTGCTCTATATAGGACAAGTATTGGTGTTTAGTCTCCACTTTATAAACAGTTGACAAAATAGTTCACGTGTAGGTTGTGTGCTGCCAATTTATAAGTCGTTATCACGTCAAAAATCGAGGACAAGCTACAGCCTAAGCCGCATAACCGATTTTCTTCAAACTTGGTACACAGTATTATTATGATATGACGTCCTCTGTGGATAAAAATTTCTAACTCTAAAACTAACGGAACCTGCCACACACACAGAAAAAAAACAAAGTAAAATCAATAAAAATGATAATGATTCAACATGTTTTACCAATGTTTTTGCTTCATAGAGCATTCGTGTCATCTTGAAATGATTTCTTCTTCATTAAAACCAAGGGTAGGTCATGTTAAAACACCGCGATTATAACGTTTATTCTCGATGAACTGATGTTAAATAACCATGGTCAGCATGATAAATCATGTTGATCATCATATTAAATTACCATGATCATCATGCAGAATCATGATGATAATCGTGTTGAATCACCATGATAATCATATTAAATTACGATGATCATCATGCTGAACCATGATGATAACCTTGTTGAATCAACATGATAATCATTTTAAACTACGATGATCATCATTTTGAATCATTGAAACAATCGTGTTGAATCATGATGATTATAGTGTTGAATCATCATGATCGTTATGTCAAATTACCACGATCATCATATTGAATCACCACGATCATCATATTAAATTACCATGATCATCATGTAAAATCATGATGATAATCGTGTTGAATCACCATGATAATCATTTTAAACTACGATGATTATCATTTTGAATCATTGAAACAATCGTGTTGAATCATAATGATTATAGTGTTGAATCATCATGATCATTATGTCAAATTACCACGATCATCATGTTGAATCACCACGATCATTATATTAAATTACCATGATCATCATGTAAAATCATGATGATAATCGTGTTGAATCACCATGATATATCATATTAAATTACGATGATCATCACTTTGAATCATGGAAACCATCGTGTTGAATAGTCATGATCATTATGTCATGTTACCACGATCATCATATTGAATCACCACGGTCATCATATTAAATTACAATGATCATCATGTAGTATCATGATGATCATCGTGTTGAATCATCATGGTCAGCATATTAAATTTTCATTTTCATCATATTGAATCACCATGATAATCATATTAAATAACCATGATCATCATGTAGATATATGATAACATGATTAATCCTACCAAATGAAATTGCATTCGAATTAAAATAACTAGATGATCCCTCTTGAATCAGCATGATCATCATATTGAAATAAGATTAAAGTCCTGTTGAAACAAATATGTTTTGTAGATAAATTAACTCTACTCCCATTTAAACATACTTACACTTTTATTGGGCCCAAACCTGTAAGAAAAGTTATTCCAGTGACCAAATTAAGAAAATAACAGCTAAAAAACAGTTGAAAATTTAATGTTTTATTGAAATAATTTTAAATTAAATACATCACAATCATTTTGGGATGAATCAATAGGTATATAAAAGATATAATAAAGTAATTTGCTTTTTGGTGCTTTTAAATATTTACTATCATTACTTTGAAGAAGAAGTTAGGATAGGCTTTAATTTGACTTTGACATATACATACTTCCAAAAATTATCATTTTCAATGTATCTACGTCATATGCGAAGTTCAACATTTTTAAAACAGATACAATAACAATTTTAAGCAAAATACGGTTTTTAATTAAGTTTTACAAAGTCTTTCTTTTTAGTCAAAAAACATTTTTTATTTTGTTTTTGAATAAAAAAAAATATTCAAATGACGAAAAGTTTTTTTCAATTTAGCACAAATTTTTAAACCCATCATGTTTTCGTTTTCTTTTCTTTAAAAAAATTAATAGATTGGTTATGCGATGCTTAAAACTAAGAAGGAAATTTGTTTGGAATAAATATTTTTAAAGAGCCATAACTCTTAATATATAACTAGAAAAATAAAATTTACTAATACAAAATTATATTAAAAAAAATAACATGAATAAGTAATAATTAAAGATATTTGTTTCTTAAATATATTCTTCCATTATTATTTGGAAAAAGATGTAAGGGTGGGGTTGTAAATTCAAGAAGATCTTTCAAAAGTATTTGTTTTTTTAATTTACCCACTTCATATGATACAAAATGGTTATAAAACAAATTAAGCTCTACTTCATAGCATAGAATAAACATTTTAGTGCAATCGTAGGCAAACAGAGTTACTTTAAAAAATTTTAAAAATTATTATGGTTAAATATCAATTCTTTTTATATTCTTTTCCACAAAAATATATTTTATCATAAAGGGCTATATTTTCTAGATTCACGTTTAGGTCAGCAAAAGTATTTTTAAAACAATCATCTACCGTAGTTTTATTTGCTTTATCAACTTCAAATACATCAGGTAGACCATGTTCATAATCAAGAAGAAACTTTGCAAAACTCAACCCTGCCTTTGTACTAAGTGTCAACAGTACGTTTAATCTAGAGTTAATATTAGAACAGTATTTTTTTGTGTCCTTATGCTTTGCTTCAAATCGCAAGCTCCATGCATATTTTGGAGGGCCACACCTCTTTATAAAACTTGCATAATGAACTAAAAAATGTGCTTTGGGTTTGAGAGATCCATAAAGTTCAACATACATTTGGTTGTGTTCATGTACTAATATCCTTAGCCGTTCCAAATCTGAGTCATTGAATTTATTTTTTAAAAGCATGACTAATATTTTGACAAAGAGAATCAACATTTTCCAATTAACATTGGTGATGGGAACTAAATCCCCAATTATAAGAAGAATAAAATCAGTCAAATTCCAAAGTTCCCTAGCGGTCATTTTCAGGTTATTTTTTTTTAGATTTTTCATTGTTCGGGGCCAATATTACCAATCTCATCTTCACCATATGGAAATAATCTTTTTCGACTGTCGTATATGCAAACACCTTCAAAAAGGTCGTGCATAAGATCTAATGACATATTTTCAGTAACATGATAAGCTTGGAGATCATTAAAAATACAATTTTCTCGCAATCCTGTTTCCTTGAAGTCTTCCACAGACAAGTCATTTTGATAGTTTTCTTTGTTTCTCAAAGCTTCATCAATCTCCTTACTATCTTTTTGCATGTCACATCGATCTCGCCTACAAAGTCTACAAAATCTCTTTGAATTAAATGACTTCACATATCTTAACAATGTATTAAGTCCCAAGTTGTCCCCTAGTATTGATCCAACGATAAAATATATTTGTTGTGTTTTAGATTTTGTTATTATTTCGATTCCTTCTTCTTCTAATTTTTTAAGTGTTTGTAGTAAATAATGGAATACTAGATTGTTTCCGAACATTTTTACATCACTACTATTGATATACCCTAAATGAAAAACAAAATCAAGCTTGGATAAAAATCGTTGAGGTAAGACAGGTACACTATAATTGATTCCAAAATCATCGAAATAGATATATAGCGGTATTATCAATTTGTTATTAAAGGAAAATGCCTGAGACTTGAATATATCTCCGTTTACAAAATTTTGAATAGAGTTTTGAGATTTCAAATTGTTTATATTAAGTATTGTTAAATCTAAAACTCCTGGTATTTCAAAAAGTTTTTTTAATTGAAACTTAAGTGGCATGTAATGGCAACTATACGTTTTTACACCTAAGGAAGGATTGCCATGACTTATACGTTCAGCAATTTTCTGGGAGAAAGTGAAACAAGTTGGATCTTCGATAAGATTTCTTTCTTTTAAAGTTTTAAAAAATTTGTATTCTGTCGAAATTTCCTCAAAAGGGTTATTGCAAAATTTTAGTATACAGGTCAAATCTGAACTAATATTTTCGTTGTTTGGCAATGTGCGAATGCATTCTTCGAGTTTGGAAAACATTTTCAGAGTTAGTGTTTGAACATTTTTAACTTCTTTCTGTGGCATCATCGGTACAGAGTATAAGGATAATGAAAAATTGAACGTCTGATTTTTTAGATCCGCTATTTTTGAATCCAATTCAGACTTGTAATTGGAAGCTGAACAAGGTTCTGGAATTGCTTCAGTAAGTTCTGAATAAACGTTACCGTTTGTATAGGAGAGATTAACTGGTGGTTCATCGCTCCCTTGGTTAACATGTTTACTACAATAATCTAGGTGCTTACGAGATATATGAGCTTTGAAGTTTTTAAAATTGGAAAATTTTTGTGAACGATTTCCTTGTTGACATTCAACTGTACTTTTTGAATCTAAATGATGAATATATTTAAAATGCTGCATTAAAAAGGACAGCTCTGGGAGTGATATTTTACAAATAAAACAGAACAGCATTTTAATGATTTCTTTGAGTAAATCAGATAAGATGTAGGAATTTAAGGAAAATAACTTTAACAAGAACACCAAACTGGATGAAGTAATTGTGACTTTCAAATCAAGTTTATTGAAAAAATTGTCAAATAATTTAAAAGGTTTTCTTGAAGTAAATGTAGACCTTTCTTAAACGATAAACAAGTGAACACAACTACAAATATTGTTGAATGAACAAGCCTTGGTATATTCCATAGGTGGTTGATTGTTTTTTTTTATACTCATTAATTGTTTTAAGATGAAGTGAAGGCACTTCAAGACAAGTGGCATCTACAAAATGAATTATAAAGTACTAAATAAACCGAGAAAAGGAATAAGCCTAGGTTATTTTCTTCTGAGGCAGAAAAAATATCAAATTAAGTGTATAGTTATATGCCTAATAAAGGTGAGGTGCGAAGAGTATAATGGATAAATTAAATTCAACTGAACTTTATCAGTTCAAGTTAAATAAGATTATATGTACTTAGTTCAAAAGCAGTGAGTTGTCTAATTTCCTTTTGTCAAATTGATTATTTGAACACAAAACGAATCAAGAATACGAGTGTAAGAAAAGTAACTTTCCAATTGAAATATCAAAATGCAACACTGAAAGAGTAAGCTTAATCAGCATTTTATCAAAAGTTAATTTGTTTTAAAAAAGTTTAGTAGGGAACGAATACTTGGTATTTTATTTTACTTAGAAACTGGTATTTCGAAAAAATGTTCTTGAATAAAATACCACGGACCTCTACAACCCTTTGGATATTCAAGTGATAAAACATATATTAATTTAAAGCAAATGTCAAGGCTAGCTAAAAAATTGTCAAATTTTAAAAGAGTTTTATCAAAATAAACGTAGAACTCTTTTAATTGATAAAGACTCAGACCTACAACAATTAAAAATGGTTGGATTGTCAAACCTTGGTTGAAGTATTTATTTCTAAGCTGATTGATGGTTATCTCATAATCATTGATTGTTGTTAGATGAACGATGAAACTCTCATTGGCATCGGGAATGCTGATTTTTGTTTGTTAATTTATTTGCTCTGTCAATAAAGCGAGCAGTTGGTAAGATGACGGAGTTGAGAAGTATAGTATGTCTAGTGAGTCTAAAAAGAAATTTGTTGTTAGACTTTGTATAAAGTTGAAATATTAGGATAGCTTACCTACGTGAGTTAATTCTCGCGCATTACAAAAAATTTCCTTAGATTTTTTGTCATTTATGGTAGAGTGGTAGTAATTCGGAATTTTTGATTGAAAATCTTTCCATTTACTTAAAAGCAAATGACTTGTTTGGATGCAGCAATTCAAAGTCAATATTTACCTTATGAAAAGAGGAACAAATATTTATTGATTTCAGTAAAGATATGTTAAATGTACAGTTCAAACTTGATTAATCGAAAATCCCGGAAAATAAAACTTTTTTTCTCAAAAATAAGAAGAATGTATATGTACATTTTGGGATTTAGTAAATTTTCTTCATTTTTGGATTAAAAATAAAATTCAGGGTTTTTAGTTTTAGAATATTCATGGTTTTTCTACAGCAATTTTCAGGATTTTTGGACTTAAATTATTTTCATTATTCTTACCAATTCGTGGCTCTTTGGGTTTGAGAACAAAGGCCATTCAGATAAGAAATCTAAGTTCGTTGCTGATGATTTAAGCTCCTTTTGTCTTAAAATAAATGTTCTCTGCCACTTATATTTAAATTCGTCCCAATCACTTATATCTCTGGGATAATGAATTTTTTAGGGCAATTAAAATTGACTCGTCAACTTCTGTTAGCGAACAAGTCTTAACAATAGACGCATCCTTTAAAGTTAGGGATTCATGAACTTTAACTTTGGTTTCCACTTTTAAGCGTTTTGATTTTTGGTTAACGTAGCGATTCCAAAGCTTACCCCCAGGATTTTTTTAGCTCCACGTGGGCTAAAATAATATTCCTGAATATTTAAAAAAAATCAAATTGTCATACAAAATTATTGCTGAGTTCTGATTGAAAAAATGCTTACATTAGTTTCAGTGGGAAATACCTCCTTTATTTCAACCAAAATTCGAGGAAAATCTTTTGGTGCTAGTTTTATCTTATTTAAAAAAATGTCATCCAGAATAATGTTTATTAAGTCAAGTCTAAACGCTTTAATTAAATGATTATTGTCTTCGTAAAAATCCAATATTGCTTTTCCCTTAGGACTCTCCGATAAAAGTATTTTAAGTTTCTAAATATATAAATGTGAAGAAAACAAAACCATTAGACGTATGTCAAGAGTATTTTTATATTTTTACTTACATTTGACAGCTGTGAGCTCCCGACTTTTGGAGGCGATGTAAGTGTCGACGTTGTAGAAACTACACTGGATTGGCTACCTAGCCAAGAAACTACTTTGCTGGCAATTGATTGAGACAAGGTTTCGTCATCATCTCGAAACTTAAAAACAAATAAAAAATAATCTGTTAACAACCAGGATAAAGTTAATAAAAAAAACCCAAACACACTTCAGCTCTTCTCCATAGAAAAAGTATTTCCCGAAAACGCGCCCGCAAGCCGATTGGTTTGATTGCTTCTTGTATATCCTCCTTCGACAAAAATCTTAAGCTTTCATAACCTATTTCAGCTTCTAAAAAAGAAATTAAATTGTTTTTTTTTAGTCCTGTAAAGTTAGCAAAACAATTGTTTAAAATTTAATAAAAACTCGAGTTATCGGTAGCAAACAAAGAGTTCTAGAGTTCCTCGTAGTTTTTAATTGCGATTATAGGTATTATAAGGAAAGTTATGCATTCGTCGAAAAAAAAGTTTTGAGATAACAATCAAACATGACATTACGATAATAGGGAAGACGAATTCTGTCCGTCTGTATGTCTGTCCTACACCTACAGCCCAAACGGGTGGGCCGAATTGCTTCAAACTTGGTATACCTATAGAGTTTTTTTGTATTTTTAAAAGCATTTAAAAAAAAAATTTAAAATATTTTTGTTCTAAAAATTATAAATAAATGTATTCGCCGAATAAATATGAACTGGAGTTTTTGAAAATTTTTTTAAAATATTTTTCAAAAAGTTTAAAAAAAAAAAAAACTTTTTCTCAAAAACAGCTCCACAGATTTTTATTAATTTATTCTCATAAATTCAAATTTATCCAAGAAATAAAATGGTGTACCTACTTTTTTTCAGCTCAAATTAGTTTGAGTATGTATTTAAGAATTTTGAAAAATTTATTTTTATCAAAATCTCAAGACCCTAGAGCCTAGACCACTGTCACACATTAAAGCAAGTTCGTGCTCTCCAGTCGTGCATTTTATTTTCAATATTTATGATGTGAATATGAATAGTGAATAGTGTTAAAATTTAAAAAAAAAGTTTTTTTTGTTTACTTTACGCAGCAAGGACTTTTTTGAGAAAAAAACGTTTTTTGGATTTTGAAAATTTTTGGTTCGAAGTCAATGGGAACTTAAATTTGCCCTTACTTTTAAAATTTCGCAGAACTCTTTCTAAAACCCATCAGGAACTCTATAGGTGTCTTGGTTTTATGTGAAAAACCATACTCAGAACTTTTTTTTCTCAAAAAAGTCCTTGCTGCGTAAAATTAGCAAAAAAAAAAAACTTTTGTTTTTCGAATTTTAACACTTTATTTACCAGGAATATTGAAAATAAATTGCACGACTGGGTCGGACAAAGTTGCTCTAATGTGTGACAGTGGTCTTATGGTTTGAGATTTTAGGAAAAAAGCAGTGAAAAAATTATATACATTTTATTGATCACTTAAAAATCACTAGTTAGAACGTTTTTTGGAAAAAATAGAAGTAAGTTTTTTTCAAAAAACTGTTTCTTTGAAAAACTTATAGAAAATATATTCCAATTTTTTTTTTGAGTATGCCAATTTCTAGCATTTTATAGTTTTTATCAGAAGAATAAAATTAAAAAAAATAGATTAAACCGTTTTTAGAAAAAACAAAAAATAAAACTCAAAAAAACTTTTTTTTCTAAAATTTAAAAATTTATATTATTTCGCTTACAAAAGGGCTTTTACATTAAAAATTTCATCGAAATTCGTCAAGTGGCTTACGAGAAAATCGGATGTCAAAAACCGGTCTATTATAAGCAAAACATAAAGTTTGCACAGTTTAAGCTGTAGGTAACTATACAGACAGACAGACATACGAACAAACAGACAGACAGACAAAATTGTCAGACCCACTTTTTTCGGCTTTTCTATCATCGTAATGTTATGTTTGATTGTCGAAAAAAAAAATTTTTTTACGAATGCATAACTTGCCTTATATGTAGTACTAAACTATAATCCAAAGTAAAAAAGTACGAGGAACTCTAGAACGCTTTGTTTGCTACCGAGACTCGAATTTTTTCTTAAATTTTAAACAATTCTTTTGCTAATTTCACAGGACTATTTTTTTTTTGTGGTGGTATCGAGTGTTTAAAATTACTGTTGCCTGCCATCTTTTCTACGATCAGTTTTGATCATTTTATAGGGTGGCGAAAAATTTAAGTCATAAGCTCTACTAAAGATTCTAAACTGTTCCAACCATTCCGACAGAAGTAGCTAAGCAATAAATTGGTAGAAATTCTTGAAATAGTTAGACACACTGCGTTGTAATTTCTAAACTACTTGTCCTGTCGAGATGATTGGAATGGTTTTGAATCCTTAAAAGTCATATAAAAGTTGTTCAAGCACGTTTCCTGGAAATGAAGAAACATACAATTACTTTTATATGAATTTTTTCTTAATTTTTGTGTGAACTTGAAAAAATTTCAAACAATGCTTGGTAGACATTTATAAGAACTGAAAACCGTTCCTATTATCCCCATAGGGCAAGTAGTTAAGCAATTACAACACGATATGTTTTCCAATTTGATTTTTTTTTTGTTAAATTGGTAGAAATTCTTGAAATTGTTAGACACACTGCGTTTTAATTTCCAAACTACTTGTCCTGTCGAGATGATTGGAATGGTTTTGAATCCTTAAAAAAGCCCACTAAGCGTTCCTTCAAACCATTTCAACCTCACACAGAAATTAAAAAAGAAAGTCATATAAAAGTTATTCAAGCACGTTGAATTTTTTGTTTAAAATATTTTTAATAAAATTATCGTAGATTCGTAAATGAAATATATTATGTACAATTTTTAATACTCACCAAATAGGTATTTTTTTGCTTCAATAAGGTTGTATTTTTTGTAAAAATGCATCCAATTTTTCGGCTTTAGTATTCTGGATGCTGTACACGATGTTACCCTCGTTATCGGTCACGAAATCTTTAGGTTGCACTTCATTAATATTCACAATTTGGTCTTCAAAATTATAAGTTTGATTTGAAGCCATATTTATAGTACATTTCGCACTTCCCGACACTTTAAACGATAATGGCAGATGTCTGAGGCACAGCGACTAAAACGTATATGATGGAAATTGCCGAAATATTCTTTGGGTTGGCTTGCCTTGGAAGAAATAACGGGATCCTTCAATTTTTGTAGAAGTCAACTATAAACAATAATGTTTTTATCCGATTTCGTCATGAATTAGAGAGAAATCATTTTGTTTCGTGTGGAGTGGACTGTGGAATTCAAGTTGATTCAACGCGATTCAATATTGATACATAAACCATGATACAGGGTGGACCTATCTCGGGCCGAATGTAATATTGTTTTTGTTTGATATTGATAAGTTGTTTTTCGTAATCGTTTTTGTTTTGTTATTTGAGCTTTTATCACTGATTACAATAATTAAACAAAACAGATGGGGAATGTTTTGGTTTCTGTTTGACGTTTTGTTTCGATGTTTTTGTAATAAAACGTAACAAGTGAGTGAAACATAGCTGTCTCATAACTAATTAATTAGATCGCCTTCCCGTTTTCATTTTTGTTTCGTTTTGCGCATCTACGTCTGTGTTTTTGTTTTGTTTTGTTCTGCGCTCTGCGTGGCTCTAAGTCACGGACACACAAGGAATTTTATGTTTTGCATTTTATCATGCGCAATGCAATGCCATATTTTCAGTAGTTGTATCATGTAGCTGCTTTTTGTTTATCAACAAGGCGTGAATACATTATTGACGTTTGGTCTTTACTGGCTGTGGACAATGGTGTAGCTGCACCAGTAGCACGTATAGGAATGTCAACGTTTAATGTACATAAATCGTTTTGCGTACAATTTGAAGTAGCAGCTGCAGTATAGAGAGCAGCTTAGGTACAAGTCGACTCGACTCCAACTTCACGTAGCTATGTCAAAGTTAAATGTACGTAGGTAAATCGTATGGCTACAATGTGAAGTAGCAGCTGCAGCATAGAGAGTAGCTGAAGTACAAGTCGACTCGATCCCAACTTGCCGCGCTCGTTGTATTTTAAATCTATAGTATTCCCAAAAAGCGGAACGTTTTGTGCGCCATCTATGGACGACGTTCACAAGCTTTGATTGGAAAGCAATTTTAGTGGTTTTTGTCTAAACTGCTATGGGAAGCAACAACAACAATAGAAGACATTTGATGTAAAGTAGATAAGACAATTAGCGCCGCCATTGACGACGTTCAGAACTAAAATAAAATGTTCCATGAAATTACTATAAAATTGTATATACAATGCCACGCTGCAAAACAACAACAAACGGAAATGGCAGACATGATTTTTGTTTGAGTTCAGTGCTACACATTGTATTCGTGTTTGCTGCTTAGTGCGCTATTTTTTTGGACAATAACTTTGACATTGCTACGTGCTACTGCTACAGCTTCACCATTGTGCGCAGCCAGTAATGCAAATTATAAATTCGTGCAGATTAAGAAATTTGATTGAGAAATATATTTGAATTAAGTGCCAATTTCTGTCAGTCTGTCAGTTGGGCCAAACTTCTTTAAATTTGGAACATTCTACAGAGAACTTTTTTTCATTTTTTTAGCTCAAAAATTACCAGTACCTTTCATAATAACCGTTATTTTATAAAGAATTTTTATGAGAAAATATCGGTGGACTGTTATATGTAAGCATTATATTTTGGGGAAAAATGTATTAAGAGGTTGGACTGAAAATGGTAATTCCCATAGGATCATATTTATTTCGACTTTATCGAAAACAGGTCAACCGATTTCAATTAAAATTGACATTTAAGAAGATTTAAGTAGCCAAAATAATTTCAAATTAAAATTTTTTCGAAAACTATTTTTTTGTAAATATAATAATAAAATTTTTTTAAGTCAACATTTTGAAAACGGGTAGGTGATATTTTTTAATTGTGTTTTTTAAATATAGGTAATTTTACTTTTAGATTCCGTTCCTTAAATATTTTTGTTCTAATTTAAAAAAAATTATTAAATAAAAACCTTTAAGACGATTTTGGAAAAAAATGCATACTTGTATTAAAAAAATAAAATGGCGTTTGAATTATTGCTGAAAAGTATTCAAAGTGTTTTTTTAAACAATGTAAATTCACCTTAATCGAAATAAGTTTGGAGTTCCCTTAATGTTTTTCAAATTTTATTCAAAGCTGTGAACGCAAATAAAAGCAAGTACAAGCGATCTAGTCGTGCAATATATTTAAATTTAGGTTGCGAATTGGAATTGACAAATGTACAAATAATATTTCCCAATATTTTCAATATCAAATATCATTTAAAAAAATGTTCTCAATAAATCAACAAATTTGTTGATTTACTTATTTTAGACATAACGTTTAACAAACAGCTGTTTTGGTAACGACAAATTTTTAAACATTTGCAAAAATGGGCGTTCATAAAACGTGCATGATTACCCTTAATATTTGTTTGTTTGTCCTCGATAAATCTTTAAAGCTATGGTTTCACCATAAGCTGCTAATGATTGCCCATGAAAATAATCTAAGCTTCATTTTCTTTTAACCAATTTAAAATTTGTTGTTACCTGTTCGCTTTATCTAGTAAAGGTTCCACCACACATTCAAAATATTCACAAATTAGTTTACATGTGCATTAGGGCTAGGAAAAAACAAGTTAATTTTTATTTTTAGGTATCACCCTGTAGTAACAATATTTTCATTTAAAAGATTCCTTAAGGTCGCGACGTAAAATAACGGCGCTTTTTGACAATTTTGTAGAAATCGAAAGTATGCATGATTATAATTAAACGATTTCATTTAAAAATAACAAGATTTCGTTTAATTTTTTTATAACGGCACTTATTTAAAATTTTGTGGAAATCAAAAGTATGTAGGATTATATCTAAAATTTGTCATTTTAAAATTGCAATGCTTTGTTTTATTTTGTTTCTTCTTCGTGCCCAAGTTTATTCTCAATCCTCAAAATTTATTCGAAGAAGTTTAATGCACCTGGACTCATGGTGTAATAGCAGACATGCTTTTTTAAAACAATTTTTTTTGGAATCACTCCTTTTGCATTGAATTGAGATTTTGTAGAGTGGAGCTGTCTTTCCAAAAGAACAACTAAAAATAAACTGTTATTTTTACATGAAAAATGTTTGTTTCAATGCTATGTTTGCTTTACTTGGAATTGATATGAAAATCATTTTATTCAAACACTATTTTAATGTTGAAATAACTTTAATCCTGTTATTTCATCATGATCTTAATTGTGAATTTTTTTTAAAATGAAACATTGATTATTTAAAAATATTTGTTTTGAGAAAAATATCATGTTGATTCAAAATGACAGGAGTTGTTTACGTGTATAACAAGTTATTTTTACATGAAAAATAAAAATGTTTGTTTCAATGCTATGTTTGCTTTACTTTTAATTGATATGAAAATCATTTTATGTGAACACTATTTTAATGTTGAAATTACCTTAATCGTGTTATTTCGTCATGATAATAATTGTGAGTTTTTTTTTAAATGAAACATTGATGATTTAAAAATATTTATTTTGGGAAAAATGTCATGTTGATTCAAAATGAAAGGAGTTGTTTACGTGTATAACCTGTTATTCTTACATGAAAAATGATTGTTTCAATGCTATGTTTGCTTTACTTGGAATTGATATGAACATCATTTTATTCAAACACTATTTTAATGTTGAAATAACTTTAATCCTGTTATTTCATCATGATCTTAATTGTGAGTTTTTTTTAAATGAAACATTGATGATTTAAAAATATTTGTTTTGGGAAAAATATCATGTTGATTCAAAATGAAAGGAGTTGTGTACGTGTATAACCTGTTACTTTTACATGAAAAATGTTTGTTTCAATGCTATGTTTGCTTTACTTAGAATTGATATGAAATCATTTTATTTGAACCCTATTTTAATGTTGAAATTACCTTAATCGTGCTATTTCGTCATTATAATAATTGTGAGTTTTTTTTAATGAAACATTGATGATTTAAAAATATTTGTTTTGGGAAAAATATCATGTTGATTCAAAATGAAAGGAGTTGTGTACGTGATAACCTGTTACTTTTACATGAAAAATGTTTGTTTCAATGCTATGTTTGCTTTACTTAGAATTGATATGAAATCATTTTATTTGAACACTATTTTAATGTTGAAATTACCTTAATCGTGTTATTTCGTCATGATAATAATTGTGAGTTTTTTTTAAATGAAACATTGATGATTTAAAAATATTTGTTTTGGGAAAAATATCATGTTGATTTAAAATGAAAGGAGTTGTAAACGTGTATAACCTGTTACTTTTACATGAAAAATGTTTGTTTCAATGCTATGTTTGCTTTACTTAGAATTGATATGAAATCATTTTATTTGAACACTATTTTAATGTTGAAATTACCTTAATCGTGTTATTTCGTCATGATAATAATTGTGAGTTTTTTTTTAAATGAAACATTGATGATTTAAAAATATTTATTTTGGGAAAAATGTCATGTTGATTCAAAATGAAAGGAGTTGTTTACGTGTATAACCTGTTATTCTTACATGAAAAATGATTGTTTCAATGCTATGTTTGCTTTACTTGGAATTGATATGAACATCATTTTATTCAAACACTATTTTAATGTTGAAATAACTTTAATCCTGTTATTTCATCATGATCTTAATTGTGAGTTTTTTTTAAATGAAACATTGATGATTTAAAAATATTTGTTTTGAGAAAAATATCATGTTGATTCAAAATTGAATTAACGTATCGGGTGAACATCCTGTTGTTTTATTACGTTTTAGCATTAAATAGTTTTAAATTGAATTTTAAATATGACTCACTTTATTTCAACATTTTTCAAAGTTAAAACTGTGCGCAAACGTTTTAATTTGAAATGAAAATCTAAATACTTGTTTTTCAATCTGAAATCAACAGGACTTAGACTCAAATTAATGTTTTGAAATGTTAAAAAAGAACTAAAACATGTTAAATCGAAATGAAATCCAATGATTTAAAAATTCATGTTTTTTATTGAAATCAACAATTCGTCATGTTGATTTTACATCGCAATATTTTTCTGTGTGCATGACTTTTTATGAAAACTAGTTTTTCTCAAAAACGTCTCCTACGATTTTGATAAGACTTTCTGAATGGTGTTTTTTGTGCAAACTGCATGTTTTGGTTGGAATACATTTTTTAGGAAAAGTCTTACAACGATAACTCCCATAAGACATGTTTTTTGTCTTTCAAAAAGTGTTACAAACTTTTTTATAAGTTTACTTTTGATTTGTTATTTGTCTAATCGAAGCGTAAAGGGTGGGCGGATTTTTTGTCACATAAGTGCAGTTTGTCACAATGTTGGAATAGGGTATTCAACAGTTCGTTGGAAATGTACTGTAGCTCTCTCTTATGTTTTTTTTTTTTTTTTTTAGGAAACCGGACTTGCCTTATAGTGCCTATAGTATCATGTGAAAATATGGGTTGGCATCGGTGTTCTGAGCATACGAACATTCTGTTTTTCAATATGTTCTTTTGTTCTAAACAGCCTTTTTTAGCATGTTCTAGAACTAGATCTTAATTTTTCTCATAATAGAAGAACTTGAGTTTGCATTTATTTTTTCAACGAAATATTTTTTTCTGTTTAGGAGAACGGAATTTCAAAATTCAAAGTTTAATATCTGATCCCATTTATTGTTAAAATGAATAAATAATTTTAAATTTTCAATTTGTCTTGTTTGATTTAAGAATTGAAAACTCAAACTTTATTTGGGATTTTATTTGAAAGAAGATTTAAATATCTTCTACTAAAATATATTTGAGCACCGTCATCATAGAGAATTTTTTGTTTTTGTTAGACAAATAAATAAAGCCAATTGGTTAGTCACCCTGAGGTTAAAATATCCAGGTTTGAGTTATTTTTTTATATTTCGGCTGCCCGTTTTGACGATATGTATATACAAATCAAGGAAGGGTTAAATTACAAAATAAATCCCTTGGGGGAAGGTCTCGAATGTCTGGGGAAATATTTTTGCAAAGATATAGTTTATGTTGAAATTGCTTAATGTGAATTTTGATGTTTTTGATTTTAGTTATTTGTTTATCTTTAAGGAAACAAAAAACCAAAAAAAAATCCTCAGTTTTTGTTGTCGTGGTGGGATAATACGCCTTACGCACGAATACTTTCATCCCAAGAGAAATAGAAAAAGGAAAAATGTATGGATGGAGTGAATGTCAACCTCCTCAAATAATAAGGAGAAAGTTTTGGAAATTGATGCTTGAGTTTGTGTGTTGTGTGAGTTTGAAGTCGTTTGATTTTGTCTTTCTTTTTTTTATTTATTTAGAAAATCATATATTGATGTTGCAGAAGGTGTAGATTGACTCCTTTTTTTTATTTTATAATTTTATTTTTTATTTTGTGTTTCTTCTCGAAGCCTGGTTGTTGATTTAGTATTATCCTGTGACTTAAGAAGGATGAATTTGTGTAAATAATTCAGAAGTTGTTAAGTAGATAGATATACCTATGTGCGTTTTATAGAATGATGGTTGCTTATCAAGATAACATATGTTGAGAATAATTGGCTGGGATTTTATTTATATCTCAGTTAGCAGACACTTTAAATTGAATTTAAGCGGATATATTTGGAAGGATTTACATCCAAAAGTGCAAAAAAGCGAAAAACCAAGTTAAATTTTTTGAATTTTAATTTCTGTGGAATAATGATAGGATTTAGAGTTTTGAAATGAGATGTTCAATTAAATTGCTGGTAGTGATGTAGAAAAAATTATAATTTACACACATGTACCTGGGATTGGAAGAAAGAATATCAAATCTTGAGAGAATCTTAATTTTACTGAGCACAATGTAAAACTTCGATTTCCTTGGATTTGCCAGTACTATGATTGTGATCTTTGTTCTAAGCTCCGGATTATTCATATGAAAAAAGTAACCAGATTCAGTAAAAATAAAAAATTGAGGATTAGTTATAAAGATAAAAATAAAATACTTTTGAACAGAATGATCAATCTCAAAACTAACGCAAATCGGCGATAATGAGCCTATTTGATTCAAAATGTTTTCAATCTTTCAAGTAGGTACGACTGTATAGTTAATTAACTGCCAAGGTATGATATTAACTCATTGCTGAAATAGTAGGTAAAATGTTAATAGGCTTGTAAATACATTACAAACTCGTAAATACATTACAAACTGCACTAAAAATGCATTTGTTGCAAACCATTTCAAACCTTCGTAGGCGTACTCAGAAGATCCTAAAAGATTCATCACAACCTGATCAATCGTTTAAATCGAAGAAAAATATAAGATTTTTATTTTTTTGTGGGCTTAAACTTTGCAGTCCAATTTGTTGCAACCCTTTTAGCCGATTTTTTACCAAGTGTCCTCAGAAAACCCTAGCAAAGAAGATATTAAAACCAAACTCACCGAATTTTGACCAAATTTCATACGAATTTTATTTTGTCGGATGGTGTCGCACTGTTCCGCTGTGTCCGATATTGCGGTTGCGTGAGCTTAAACTTTGCAGTCTTCTCGCTGATGATATTTCATATTTGTTAGTTATTTGACAAAGTGCACTTTAAATGCATTTGTTGCGCCATCTATCGGAATGGTATCGGACTGCTCTATAAACCTTCCTTATGACATGTAGAACAGATTTCTCTTAGCACTCAATGGGGTTGTGTGCATGTGCATAGTTCTCGAGACTATAGCGTAAACATTCACAAATTTTGAATTTTATATATATAGATAAGTATAAGGGAATTGAATTAATAATCAAAATATGTAAGTATTTAACAAATAACTCACACTTTCAAGAAATAAATTTTCACTTCAATTTAGGAATATTATAACAAGTTGACTTTAAGAACAGCTTAAGCATGACATGATTTGAAGCTTTACTTCGGTTTGTAATTTTGTTTTATTTTATGTATTTGTTTTTGTTTTCAAATAACCCTTCCCATGTTGACAGGGTAAAATAGACTCTTTTCTGTTATGTACCATTCTACGAGCTCTTGCTTTTTATCACCCTTTGTCGGAAAAACCTATCTCTGTATGTGGTTCTCTCAACTTTGAGCATACAAATTGCATTTCATCTCAAAATGATATGAATCTATAAAATAAAACCCCTCAGATCTGATAATTCTAAGATCAATTTTTTATATTCTTATACATTCAAGTATAAATGGAACATAATATTCTTTATGTAATACAGGTTGTTTCAGATTGTGAGCATCAAAAATTGTAGTCGTCAGTAAATGTTGACACGAAATATATATAATACAAAGTATTACAATTCTGTTTCACAAAAATGTAGGATTCAGGAAAACTGCTGTTATTTTAGCGTAAATACAAGTAGCAAGTAAATCACTCAATTAATAAGTACATTTTTAGAATAAAATTCTCAAACTAGAATCTACTTTCACTTTTTCCAGCACAGGTTAATTCGCATAAACATGCCTGTTGATTGCTATAAAACGAACCACCCTGTTCAAATATTTCGTTAACCATATTTCTTCCAAACTCATACTAAAATATTTATTATTTTCTTCTTTTTCGGCCGAATTGTGAGCCATTTCATGAACATTTTATTCCTTTTTAACATTGTTATCAAACTCGTCACTGTTTCCATGAACTTTGCTCAAACAAACTTCGTTATTCTGATTCCCAACTATTTTGGTGCCATGGCACATACATACTTTGCAAGTACCCAACATTTAATTTAATCAGATCCAGACCTCATCAATAGTCCTTTTATGTCCCTTTTCACTGAGCTAAAATAGAAAATAAATCAAACAACATATCCTCCTACTAAGTGTTTAAGGTCACAAAAAGATAAATTTGATCATAAAACTACCCTTTTTCCCCTCATAAAGTACCCAAAAATGTACATAAATATCTGAGCTTTCAAAAAATACCTCAAGTATCTAGATACTTTTGTTTGTTTTTTTGGCTGAGGTTCAATTTTGTGTTACTGTAATGCCAACACATCCGGTTTCTAGACGACTTTTCTCTGCCTGCAATGGATTTCCAAATTCCAAATTGAATCATAAAGGCCGAAGTGGTCTTTGGAATTGATACATAAAATATGAATTTTCAGACTATTGCCACAAAATAAAAAGTTTGGAATGAAAAAGGAAACTTTTCACAAAAAAAAAAACATCCTCTTTTCGCATTCACTCAATCAACCGCATGAATAATAATTTTATGTAAATCAACATTCAAAGCTCAAAAGATACTCTCAAAGAATGGGTTTTATGATCATTTTACGGCCAATTTTTAGAATTTCCATTGAAGGTGGGTGCTGGGAGGTGCGGCGGTATTTTTATCTATGAGTACAGCATTATATGGACACAGATTCGATTGCTGGTGTCCTAAAAGAAGACTTTTTTGATTACTGTGCATAAGTTATTCTTCGACCCTCATACATGGTATATTTTTAGGATATGTTTTCGAATACGAGAAATTTCTGTCAGTGAGAAAAAATGATGCGATGATTGGCACAAAATACTATTTGTTATGCATTTGCATAGACATTTTTTGTTTGTGCGTTCTTTTCAAACTAAAATGAGAATGTTTTAACATTTAATTGGCTTTGGTGATCCTAAACATAGATACCTTAATCCTCAGTTTTCAAAAAAGGGAGGACGGAAATTATAGAATCAAATCATATTTTTAGGAACAGCAGTTATAGTTTGCCTCGTTGAATTTCAAGAAGAATAGGTACTTATTCGGTGAACTAAAATAATACGAGCGCTTGGGTAGGTTGGATTATAAAATTGATGCACATTGGTTTTGAATATTTATATATCACAGTTAATGAGGTCAAAATTGCGTCGGGCAAGCACCTCAAATTCGTGTCGTGCGGTTTATAGTTCTTTTTTATAGCACTATTCTGAGGATTTAATTCTCTTTTAAAATGATGGGCAAACACTTTATTAAATTTACATTGAACTTTTTATTTCATTAAGTTAAGTTAAAAAATAGTTAAAATATAATTTTTATTTTAGAAAAGGTGTGAGTGATTTATCCTTTTTTTTTGGGCACGTCTTACGTCTTTTGATGGAGAAAAAGGAATGGGAAAAAGGAATGGCGGAATTCTTGTCTAGACTAGACTTTTTTCTTAAAAGAACATTGAACTGATTTTACTATTCAATTTGGGGAGCGCTCGGAAAATACTAACTGAGTATTAAGTTGTGTTCATTCACACATGCGCTAGTGGTTTGTTTACACTATCCATGGTGTGAGATGAGATTAAGGTTGGATTTTCTTTGGTTGTTTATAGTAGTTGAACTTCTTGTGTGGTAAGAACGGCTAAGGAAGGAGTCTCGATGTGATGTAGTCCTGCTTCCTCAATGAATGGTCTATCCAAGAATGTTTCCGTTGCATGCTGTCTAGATACTGCTCTTTCTGTTCGCTAAAATTCCACAGTTCAATGTTTATAGTATCTTCGACAATTGATCTTCAAACGCACTGCAGGCATTGCCGGATCTAGGGGCAGGGGATGCAAAAAGTGACACGTGCCCCGGGCTTCAGCCTTTGGGGGGCGCTAAAGCAATAAAGATAAAGAAAGAAAGGAAATTAGAAAGAGAGTGAAGAGCAAACCAAAATGTCTTCAAAATTGCAAATTTCTGAAATGGTCACGAAATGATGAAATTGTAGGGGGCGCTAAATTCGACTTTTACCCCCTCTGAGCAAGATCCAGCCCTGACTGCAGGCAACGGTTGACGAAGGTCTGAAGGACTCCAAACGCACTACATGCTTTGTTTATTTTATAGGTCCATCCTGTAATTGGGTGCTTTAATTTGGATCAAAAAAAGACAGCCATCTGCCGAATTTTAATCCTGTAATTCCGAACATTTCCTCCTTATTTCCCAACTAAAATTCTGTTTTTTCCATAAAAATATGCCTATTTTTCCACACAAAAAAAATCAGGCGCAATTTCCTCTGGCATAAATTCCGGGAGCCTTTTATTTGCCAAATGAAATTCAAAATAATAAAAAAAAACCTTTACCCCTTGTCATTACTCATGTGTGTAGCATTAAACACCTGTCAAACTCAGCTGTCATCTGAAATGTTATAATATTATCTGAATGTGTCCCATTTTCGATTATCGATCGTTAACAATCCAACAACGCGTGATCCAACAACGTGACGTGAGAGGTGCCATTGGATCTAGACAAAGTGACTGTTTGTTGTGCTCTATGTTCGAAAGGTGTCATTGGTCAATATTTCTTCGAAGATGCCAATGGGCTGACGGTAACAGTCAATTTGGCTGGCGGTTGAAAGATCATGATTTGGTGGCCACCACGATCGTGCGATTTAACACGGTTGGATTTTTTTTCTGTGGGGCTACGCCAAAGACCGTGCTACGGCAAATATGTAATTGTCGAACTCGAGAAGCATTGAAAAAAAATATTACTCAAAAATGCAATGACATACCATATTACCTTTCAATCATGAACAAAATCGATTAAAGTTTGGAGAAACATAACCATCTAGTTTGTTTCAATTATTTCTTTAAATTTAAACTATGTGCATTGTATCTGAAATCCCTTCTACCAAAAACTAAAATCCTTCAACCAAGATTGAAATACAAACATGAACAATCAAAATGGTCCAGCTCTATTCTGCTGACGAAAGCCTTTTGGCATTCTGAGAACTCTGCCATGTTTCCCCTCTAGCAGTCGGTGGTAGCAGTTGGTGTGCTACATGCCTCTTAAAGGATACGTTGTGGTTCTAGAAATATGTTTTGCCTAGTGACATTGCTTAACATTTTAACTGCGATGAATATTTTCTTTTGCCCTTTGCGTTAGTAGCGATACTAAACGGCCGTCGGATTTAAGCGTTATTTTGAGGGATATCCTCCACTTACACGGAGGATGATATAGCTACATGTTCACTCTTATAAACTATACATTACGCAACATCTATGACTAGCACTAACAAGGGAGTCTAAATGCAATCATTAAACCACCGAGTGTGAATTTGTATTCAATCATGTGTGATGCATGCGGTTTACAGATGTAATCGTCCTGCGGGTTTATGCTTCAGGCTTCAATGTCTATGGTCTAAAGTAAGGATGTAAAGGGAAAATTACCGCATCCGGCAGATTGTTAATAATCTTATCCATATTTGATGAAAACCATAAAACGCACACGTTCGTGCCTTCTGTACGGTTCAACGGAAATCAGATGTTCCCCATCAACCAATTATCATCGAAAGAGGGGTCAGTGGTCCGGGGAAGCTGGAATTACATGTCTAATTGCATTTGCTGGCTTACACCGGCAAAATGTTGGTCAAAGGATTAGCTATCTAGTTTTGATGATTTTGCCTTTGAAGAGAGGATAGATTATATATTTGATAAATTCAGTTGGCAGCCTTTGAATCAATTTGTATAGGCTTTGGCCTTTAGGGCTAAATAGACAATGCATTCACAAAAGCAAATGGAGGTTTATAATAAATTATTGATTAATTCAGCCAAATCGCTTTTTGCTAATTGCGCTGTAAAATATGGAAACAATATTCATGTCATCGTGGATTTATACGTGAATAGAAAATAAATGGTTAGTATTATCATTGAATGATGGTTAGCAGAATGGCACCCAGTACAGGAGCGCGTTGCATCAGTATCCCTACAGCGCCACAGTCTTTTTCTGCTTTCGGTTAAAGACGATTTAAGAAGAATTTCTCCAGAAGACAAAAAGGTAATTGAAAAGATTTTTTGCAACATTCTGACAGTTTTAGGACCGAGTATAGACATTCAAAAAGACCGATTAAGTGGAGCATTTAAACATTTTAGAAAAACGGCTAAACAGAATTATGCTGGTATTAAAACTGTGTTAATAACGAAGATCATTTTTAAGTATCAACGAACTATCCTTCAGTGCATATCTTTTTCGATAATCGACTTCCGAAATGTCTTTCAAACCAATCCATTTCAATTGAAATTCAAGTTGCCAATCGTAAATAAACCAAAAAGAATATCGATTTCTACCAATCCATACACACAAGTCATTAAGACCGTATCCTAAATAATTGCTTACTTATTTACTTACGTTAACGCGTGATGCTCCTAGGCCTTGCTTAATCTAGATTGTTGTCTCTACTCTAATCTAGAATCTTTGTCGTTGAATCCAAATTTTTTTGGCTAGACTTTTGTCGCTGTACAGCATACTTATAGTTCGTCGCTGTACATATCTTCTTCGATAAATGTTGTATTCTCTGTTTACGCAGACCATTACCATAAACTCGAATACTCCAAGTGACTTGGGAGAGATTCCATGCTTCTGCACCATATGGCAAGACCGGGATGATGAGTGTTCTATACAGTGTCTGATTGGTTCTTCCCGATAGCGCTTTATTCATCAATTGCTTATTCAGCCCAAAGAAATAGTGTTTAGCAAGAGTTCGCCTACGATTGATTTTAGCACTGATGTTGTTGTCTGTATTTACAGCAGTGCCCAGTTCCCAGGTAGATAAATTAATTCAGTTCAAAATTATACCTATCCAATGGTCACGTTCTGACCAAGTGGGTGGTGGGATTGGACTTTAAAAAAAAAAAGGATACACTTCGTCTTGTCCTTGTTAATTTTCAGTCTCAATCTGTTTGCTGCTGACTTCATAGTCGTGAACCGGTCACTGCTCGCTTTGATGTTCTTCCTTTCACGTCAATGTTGGGTCGAGTTATTAAAGATGGTTCCCGATGTACTATGGCATAGGTGTTCCGTGTTATATTTTTTAGCACAATGTTCCCTACTAAATTTGACGGAACCTCGAAAATTTTCCAACGTCAAAGCTTATAAGTTTAGCGGGAATTCTAAAGCTGGCACGTTCAACTCTATTAACACTGTCAATGTAGCTCATGTTTGTGATCTAGAATTACCTGGTAGCAGGTACAAGTCGATCCTCAGCAGGATCTTTGCTGTCATCGCCATCTAACAATTGTTTACTCTGAAGTATCTATCCTCATCTTTGCAGTGGCCTGGTGACTCCTGAATCCTCATATTGATTGTTTCACTTTGCTATTGCAGTTTTGCACCTCATTTCTGTTAAAACATCTCTGGACCTCCTTGACTTCATGCTGTTGGTGATCTTTTTTTCCTTCTCCTGAGTAAGCGCTTCTAGTCCTTCCTTCGCTAAATGCAGAGATTTCTGGTCGCTCTAGCGATTGAAGTCGCCCAACATTGAATTTCCTCGGGGTAGTTGACGATCGCCTAAGAGCTTCCATGTGTATCCATACTCCTAGTCTTGCACCAACTAGGTAGTGGTACAAGTTGATGTTTGCCCCTCAGAATATACCGACATTTAGAATGCCGGAATAGTTAGGAAGTCTAGGCTGATGTATTGATGCTGTAACAAGTGTAACCTACCCATTTAAAATAAAGTGCACGACTGGGTTGGACAAACTTGCTCTAATGTGAAACAGGGGCCTTGGGGTTTGAGATTTTGGAAAAAAAGCAGGGAAAAAACTATATGAAATTTTATTGATCACTTAAAAATCACTAGTTCCAACGTTTTTCGGAAAAAATGAAGTAGGCCATATAGTTTTGTTTATTGGTAAGAATTTTAAGAATTTTTTTTTCAAAATCGTTCGACCAGTTTTTTCAAAAATAGTTTTTTTTAAAAAACTTTTCCAAAATACAGGGTGATTCACGAGCGTTGTGCCAAAAAGCTAGAGCGTGTAGGTTGAGTTGAGACTAGAAAAAAATCGTATGGGAGGGGGGTCTATTCTCCCCCCCCCCCGTTTAGCCGGAAGGGGCAATTTTCTGAAAAATTGACTTATTTTGTAAAAAAAAGTTATTAAAAATTAACGGCTTCGTTTACAACACAGTGTTATACCTTTTTGGAAAGCCAAAAACTTCTTCTTTCATTTTGTTTTTAAATTAAATTGTTTTAACGAATAGTTTAAAAAATATAAATTTTCAAACTCAAAATTTTGAAAAAAAATTTGAAAAAATAATTTTAAAACTATTTTTTTTCAAAATTTTACGTAATTAAGTATAATTGTTGTTCTCAGAATTCAATGCTCTCATTAATCTTTAATCCAACACTGAAAACCGTATGGCTCTACGACTTTTAATTGCCAAGGTATTCAAAAATAACCGAACCTACTTCTTCACAAAAACACGAAAAAATTGGCTAAATGATCACTTGTGCCATCCCGTAAGGCTAGATTTTCTTGTTACGGTTTGTTTATAATACGGTGTTGTAAACGAAGCCGTTGATTTTTAATAATTTTGTTTACAAAATAAGTCTATTTTTCAGAAAATTGCCCCTCCCGGCTAAACGGGGGGGAATAGACCCCCCCTCCTATACGATTTTTTTCTTGTCTCAACTCAACCTACACGCTCTAGCTTTTTGGCACAACGCTCGTGAATCACCCTGTATAGTCCAAATTTTTTTTTGAGTATGCCAACTTCTAGCACTTTGTATAGTTTTTATCAGAAAAATAAAACTAAAAAAATTATTAAACCGTTTTTAGAAAAAACGAAAAATAAAAAAAAATTTAAAACTTTTTTAAAAAAACTGAAAAAAGCTTTTTTTGAAAAATTTAAGAATTTATATTATTAGTTTATAAAAGGGCTTCTACATTAAATATTTTATGAAAATTCGTCAAATGGCTTACGAGAAAATCGGATTTCAAAAAACCGGTCCTGGGAGGTACCGTTATAAGACTTTTCCTGAAAAATCTATTCCAACCAAAACATAAAGTTTACACAGAAAACATTACTCAAAAAGTTTTATAAAAATCGTAGAAGCGGTTTTTGAGAAAAATTAATTTTTCACTAAAAATCGTATGGCAGGTAGCGTTAATACTAAATATTTACCAAGTTTGAAGCAAATCGGTCCAGCCGTTTAGGCTGTAGGTGCCGATACAGCCAGACGGACAGACAGACAGACAGACAGAATTGTCGGACTTCAGGCTTCTCTATCATCGTAATGTTATGTTTGATTGTCAAAAAAAAATTATTTTACGTATGAATAACTTGCCTTATGCTTATAGTATATTGAAATGAAGTATGACCACAGCGTTTAACGTGTGACAACCGACTGACCCTGAATGAAATAGAGAGTGGTCCAGATAACTCCTTCTTTTTTGTACACTAATCGAAAGCACTCAGTCCAACTAAATCAGTTATAATATCTGCCATAATATAATTAACTCTCGAGCCAAGCAAAATACAGCTATCGATTTCCCACTTAAGAATCTGAAAAAAGAACTGAACTTAAACAGAGTTTTCTTAAAGGCGCCAACAGCAGATGATTAATAATAATTATTACCATGTGTAAGAGAATCTATGTAAAGATCTGCCAAGAAAACAAAAAATATAACCAACGCTTCTCTCTTTATTATTATGAGTCCTGATCCTGGCACGTCTTACTTGTAGAGAGAGTACCGACCAATACACATGATGTGTTTTTACCGCTGCCGACGAAGTCATCCCACTTCCCACCACACACAACGATATCATTAAACGCCACAGGCGAAGCCATTCCATATCCCTTAGCGCACAACGAGAACGACCACCGACAACACCCGCCACACCTGACCCCCTTGGCCTCCGAAATGGACCTCCAACCACTAACAATAGGCATAACCCAGCGAACCAACAAGAATAAAATGTTCATGGGTAAATTGTATTTAATCTTTATAACTCACATTGTGTCTTTGCAGGAATATTGCCTAAGGAGGAGCGAAAAATGCACTACAAATCAGACTCAAAATCTGCATCAATTGTTTCGGTGCTAATTAAACGCACCGAGGAATTCGTTTCTCATCCGAAGGCATTGGAATACCAGTCAGAAGCTTAGCTTAGTTTTTGGTAGTTATACCGTAAAGAGCCCTGCTCACCACTTCATCGGCTTTTGACTTCGCTGTTCGTCGCAGAGGATCGCTAGACTGACAATAGGCCACCCGTTTATATCGTGGACTGTTTCTTAGAAACCCCACACAGACCTAACCTTAGACCTTAAAGATTAACCTTAAAGATTAATTTAAAATACTATTTGAAGTAATTTTATTCATTTGTTAAACAAAAATCCCGAGTTTTTGCTTTCTTTTGGATATACCCTGGACATCGACGAGCTAACCTTAGCCTCGGCACAAAAAAGCATCACAGTTCTACGATATCATCACAGCGGTTAGTAATGCAGTCGATTCCTTACCCTGCCCAGAACTCAACCTCTTGCAGACTTTAGTTTAGTGAGTTTTGCATCAGAACTTGGGCGTACTCTACAACTGTACGATGGCCAACTTACCCAGGAGCTTAAACCTTATGACAATAGGCAACACTGTTTGTTTGTTGACTGAGTCTTGGAGAATTTGTGAGAGAATCTCAATTTTGGCTGACAAATCATATTTAGTGATAAGGCGCATTTTTGGATAAACAGCTTTGTTAAGAAGCGAAATTGCCCTCAAAAAGTTACTGTTTATTATATACTTTGGTCCGGCGCGGCTGCTTCATTGGTCCGTACTTTTACGAAAACGACGTAAAACTAGAAAAAATATTTCTATATTTCTTTGTGAACAAATATTTCTAAAATTCTTTGTGATACTTGCTTACTTTCGGACGTGTTGTGAAGTATAGGGACTCCTTCTTTAGCCGCACGTCTTAAATGTGGAATGAAGCCTCAAGTACTCTTCTTTGTTTTGGTAAACATTTTTTTTTGTGTAATGTGATTTAAATTTGACAACTAACAAATACTTGAAAATTGTGCATGGTCAGTATATAGGAAGATAAATTGCTACCAAAATTAAGTATTGCCTTTTTTTTTAATTTAAAAAAATAAATCGCTTAGTTTATCTCTCGGCCACATCCAAAACGAAATAGTTGTTTCAAACCAGCAAAGTAAATTTGCCCAAGATAAACATTTTGTCTGTTCCAGCTTCCAGTTCCAGCACTACATTTTATAGGAGGTGTTGGTGTTGGTATGTGCTGAAACTTAAAACACATAAATCACTCAAGAATACATTCACACATCACCTTGCACCTATCACATCTCACATGGCAGAGTAATCCGCTTCCTTCATCTTGATGGCTTACTATGTTTCACCCGAAATGCATCGCATCGCATCTCAAAAAACATTTATATAGAGCTTTTGGTATCCCAAATAAAATAGAAAAAGTTTGTGAAATAATTCTTCTAGAACGAAACTCAAACACACACACAGATTCCTATGCATCAGTGATTTGATGGAAGAGGAAGGTTCCTAAAGTTGAGACTTAAAAGAAATACCAAAAACATACATACATATATGTATGTATAATACATAAATAATATGAAATAGAAAGTAGGTAAAGCAAAAGTTAGGTGCTGAAAAAAGGAAAAACAAAAAAGAAACTCTTGTAAAGTATAACAATCCATAGCAAGGACAGCGTTTACTCTAGAAAGTGCTTCATGTTGGTTCCGTAAAATGTTTAAGCATCGAGAAACCATCCACGAAAGAGGTTGACTCAAATTGTTGTGTTTTTAGTTGTGGAAATGTGTCCTCGCTGACACCTCGCCATCACTATACCGTCACCGTCACTGCCACTTCCACAACTATGTATGTTCGTCTCATCGTAGATGTCTGCCTGCTTGCTGCTTCCACAGCACATTCTTTACTATTCTCAGTTTTTGAATTCTGACACTGAAGTTGCAACATCAAGTCCGCTGAGAGAATTTCAAGAACCTATTTTTATGGCAAACAATTTACACGTCAGCATCGTTAAATCAACATGGTAGAGTGCAGTTGCTCCATAATATACAGCATATACTCGTATACTGCACAGTTGAGCAACAAACTGTAGAAAAACGAAATGAATCAGGGGTTCGTAAAAAAGCTTGGGAATACAAGTAGAAGTATATACCTTGAAGAGTGCAACATGGATACACAATGCCGACTGGATCCTTTACCCGTCTAAAATAACGAGGAATGAAAGTTGAATTTCACCAAAAATTAAGTTTAATTGCCATTACGTTTAATAATTTGCTTCTCGGTTTGAGATTTTTTTTTCACAACAAAGTGAAAGTTAATTCGAAGGGTTGAAAATGTATACAAGGTGGACAAAAAGAAATTACCCAATTGGTCTCATTTTTGCAAATGGCCGCCAATGTCAAATCTGTTTTGACATTTGTGGACTAGACAGATGCAGAATACAAGTGAACAAGCCATGGAGCGATACACCGACATGAACCGATATTCTGAAGGCGGTGTTCCCAGGTCGCCTCATCTCTCGTTTTGGGCGATTTGCACTGGCCCGCAAGATCGCCCATTTTAACCGTTTCAGACTTTTGTTGTGGGGTATTTTGAAGTCCCGTGTTTACGTGAACAAGCCTGAGACTCTGGAAGCCCTCAAGGACAACAATCGACACGAGTGCGAGAATCTGTTGCCCGAAGTTCTCGCTGAAGCGATGAAAAATGCCATAAAACGAGCAATCAATTGTGACGGCGCCCATTTTCCCTTATCATCTTCTCGACTTGACCAATACAATTTTAAAGGTTCAAATAAACATAATCAAAAAACAGAATCGAAGTTTTTCATTTAGAAAAAAAAGAGAACCAAACAAAATCGGATGGATGACTTCTTTTCGCCCACCCTGTGAATGTGGTGTTCCTTACATGCTGAATGCAGGCTATGTTGAAGGCTTGGAACATGTACTCTAGGGTTACAAAAGAAAAGTGAGTACTTATCACAAAGATAAAAAGATTATATGGGAAGCTAGCGATCTACTGTGTTGAGAGATAAATACGCCGCACCGGTGTGTGCTGAGAATTTGAGAGGAACATTTCTGAAGACTGTTTGTTTGCAGCCAATCTCGCCAAACTGATCCATCCAACTTGCACGATGATAATGTTGAGGTCAGCAGTCCACCCGAAATGACGAATTATGCTTTGCGATATCGAGACTAAAGTTCAACATAATGCTCGGAGCTGGGCCAATGGCTTTCCGGCCGACATCTTAGTTGTGGGCAGTGTTGCCGAAAGTACTACTATCGGAGGATTATCCTCCTTTCGAGACCACTGTACTCCCGTACTCCTCCTTTCTCATCCGTACTACTATTTTGAAAAGAGAAAACAAAATATAACTTAAGCAGCAAACTATAATGTCACCCTTAAAAAAACTGTTTCCACTTCAAATTTTATGCTATTAGACAGCATTTGTATTTTACATATTCTTGTTATGAAAAAGAAGAGGGTTTCCCTCTTTTTTGATTTTGTTTATCCTGCTCTGCTACATGATCATATTATTGTTTTTTTGAGTAGCTATTTTGAAAAGTTAAAAGTGTTATTTTTTACTTTTGATTATGGGTAAGGCAAGCTGTTGATTCGTGAAAAAAAATCTAACAATCAAACATGACATTACGATAGAGAAGTCCGAGAAGTGAGTCCGACAGTTCTTTCTGTCTGCTTTGCTGGGTTTAACGGCACCTACAGCATAAACGGCTTTACCCATTTGCTTCAAACTTGGTACACAAAATTATGATTACGCCTTATAGAGTAATATTTGAAATAAGCATTCTAGCTCTTAAACTAACGGTATTACATAACGCATTTTTCCCAAAAATGGGTTTAACGATTTTGATAAAACTTTCTGAATGATGATTTTTCTGTAAACTCTATGTTTTGGTTGGAATACATTTTTCAGGAAAATTCTTAAAACGGTAGGTACCTCCCATATAGGACCGGTTTTTTCAAATCAGATTTTCTTGTAAATTACTTGACGGATTTCGATGTAATTTTAAACGCGGAAGCCTTCTTATAAACGAATCAAAAATAATTTTTAGATTTTTCAATAAAAGTTTTTTGAGTTTTTAAAAAAATTTAGATTTTTTCAAAAACTGTATGTAATTTTTTTTACTTTTATTTTCCTGACTACAAATTGCTGGAAATTGGCATACTGAAAAAAAAAATTGAATTAAGTTTTTGAAAAGTTTTTAAAAAAAATAGTTTTTTGAAAAAACTGGTCGAACGATTTTGAAATTTGTTTCCAAAAAATTCATAACAGTATCGTAATTAAATCAGATGACTTACTCCATTTTTCAAAAAAAAAAAAAAAAAAAAAACGTTTTAATAATAAAAGTAGATACCTACATATAATTTTTTTTCTCTGCTAACTTTTTTTCCAAAATCTCAAGCCCCAAGACCCGCACTGTCACACATAAGAGAAAGTTCGTGCAAGCCAGTTGTTAATTTTTTTTTAAGCAATTCATATTTACATGTTGGTTTCTTTATTTTGTAAAAAAAACCTTTTAAAATAAAATATTTAGATAACAAATTTGATGCTCATTAATTTGCAAGGCTTTAAAAGGTCGGTACTACTATTTCTTTTGAAATACTACTATTTTTTGGTTGATTTACTACTTTAAAAAAATTCTCTCCGGCAACACTGGTTGTGGGAGATGATTTTGCACCGAGCTAACACTAACCAACTTATTTAGTAATTTTTTGTCGGATGGAAATATGCCCCATGATGGAACCTCTGCCAGTGCCCGAAAAGTTTCAGGTTATAATTTTAGCTGTGCAAACTCTGATTGGCTCCTTTCAGTGTGGTTTCAGGGCCGATAATTCAACCGTCGACCAACACTTTGACAGATTTTAGGAAACACCCAAGAATTCCAGATCGATACCTACTCACCACCTCTTTATCGATTTTTAAGTCGCCTATGACAGCGTGAACAAGAACGAGCTATACAGAGCTCCTATGTCACTTCTTGGCATCCCTGCTAAACTCGTTCGATTGACTATGGAGAGCTCGCACTGCTCCGTCAAGGTTGGTAAGAACACCACCGACTCATTTTATGTGGAGAAAAGCTTACGACAAGGTGACGCGCTGTCATGTAACCTCTTCATCATCATTCTTGAGACAATCGTACGCAACTCGCATGTCAACACCAGCGGTACTTTTTTTTTTCTAGATCCGTTCAATTACTTGGCTATGCTTATGATATTGACATTATTGGAAGAATGAAGCTCGCTATCAGTGGAGCATTCGCAAGTATTGAAGTGGAAGCGGCGAAATTGGGTTTGGCTGTAAATGAGGACAAATCAAAGTACAGAGCTGGTCAAAAAAATAGGTGTGATTAAATTGTATATCTTAGCCATAGAAGTTGGAGCGGATCTGAAGGACCAAAAAATGGCGCAATATCCTCTGGAGTGACGAAACAAAAATTTATTTGTTCTCATCAGATTCTGGGCGTATTTCAGGCGACCAAAAAGAAAGGACTATCACCCTCGCTATACCCAAAAGACGATTAAACACGGAGGAGGAAATATTATGGTCTGGGTCCGTTTTTTCTAGTATGGTGTGGGCCCTAATTAATATATTTCCTACACGGAGAGAATTGAAAAATCACCAATTGCGAAATATTCAGTTGCAATTTACAAAACATGTTTTTTTGTAAATCACGGCGCTTTAATTCGAAACTGATAGAACAATTGGCAATTTAACTTTCAATTCATCGCAAATTACAACAATTCCTAAGTTGAGATTTACAATTAAAAGTTATAATTCAAGCTTGTGCCCTTCAAAGTAAATTACAACCTTTTTGTCGCAATTTACTACTTCAAGGGAATAATTCCATTTATACTTTTTACCAATCTGGATTTGCTAAAATTTGTTCGTGATTTACAATCACTGAGTATTAAATTCAACTCAAGTGTGTCTGACGGCTACGTCGAAGGTCCGGAGTTCGATCCCTGCCTCGAACTAATAATTATCTTTTTTTTTTTTGTACTGTCTCTTTTGAGGAAATGTAAAATCCTCGAAAAATAAATCTGGTTAATATTAAAAGTGGAACTTTGTAAGCCATTCGGATTCAGCGGGAAATGATATTCCACCAGAATATCAACGCACATACAGGAATCGTTCAGAATATAAGTCATTAGGCCCTGGCATCGCTTGTCTCCAATAAATGCCTTTTTGTAGTTCTATTATGCACATAGGGAGTACAAGGTTGAATTTCAACTACACATAATATACATTTTCTTACCTTTACTCAAATGATCATCACAAAAAATTGTACATTAGAGGTTAGACGTCCAAAATAAGACCACTATATTTTTCTCGCCAATAAAACATAATCTTAATTCAAAACACCCCTAAAACTAACTAACTCATATTCAGGTTGCTTCTTATTATTAATTTTGATATCCGACTTGGATACATCACCATGGCCTAGTAGATGTGTGCTAGGTTGGTATGCAGAAGGTCTCGAGTTCGATTCCCAGAATCAACCAAGTAAGTAAAAGTTAATTTATTCAATAAATAATAATAGATGCATTTCAATAAATGTAAAAAGTTGCTTCCTCTCAAAGCGATATAATGTTACAAATTGCAAATTGGGGTTGCAAATTACGACTTTACCAGTAATTTTTTCAAAAACTGTTTTTTTATTCAAAACAAAAAGATGGAAATGTACGACTCGCTTTTGCAATTTACAATCGAGTAAATATAAAATTGATACTCATTAGGATCAATTCGTCATTTGTGAATGGTAATGTTTTGCTTCTCTCGATCGAATTATTGACCCAAAAAAGTGATAATTTGCTATTTTTGAGTGTCAATATCTTCATTTCGTTCAATTTTGGAAATTGCGAACAAGGAGTCGTAATTTACAAAACCCCGAGCTAGGGTGAGAAACTGCATAAGATTTTCGTGATTTGCAGCTCATTTTTCTTGATCTGATCTGAAAATTCTTTCCGTGTATTAGTTACATCTTGATCAAATAAGGTTATAGGGATATTTTGGAAGATATCATGCTTCCATTTGCCGAAGAAAACATGACTCTCCGATGGATTTTTCAGCAGGATATAACGATCAGAAACATATGGCAAATCTTGTGAAAGAGTTGTATCGAGAGAAAGAAGTTTCAATTGTTTCATGGCCAAGTCAATCCCAGATCTCAACCCGATTGAGAACTTGAGGAATGAGCTTAAGCGGAAACTAGGATGCCAATATTTTATAAACTGGAACCGATTGTGGGATGCTGTTCAGAGTGAATGGTATTCTGTACCCCAAGAAAGATGCCAAAAGTTTGTAGAGTTAATACCCCGCTGACTTTAAAAAGTTTTGGATAACAATGTCGTATACTCGGGTTATAAGAGAATGGTAAACGAAAATTATTATAAAATACAACAAATTTTGCATTCAAACTATCATTATTCATAATTTAGGAAGACACACCTATTTTTTTGTCCGAGCGCAAATGTCTACACCGTCGGTTTTATTGTATAAAATTTATAATTACTTAATTTAAAAGCCTTAAATATTAATATTTCATTAAGTATTGATAGTCCAATGAAAATTAATGTTACAATAATATTTAAATAACAAATACATATTAAAAAATTAAGTTTATATAAAAAACAATAATTGCACCAATTTTTTTGGCCAGCTGTGTATATGCTGTCCTCGGGTGCAGAACATCATCACCGTAGGCTCGGACAAATCGTCACAATGGAGAAATATAACTTTGAAGTTTTCAAGGACTTTGTCTATTTGGGTTCCACTATAACTTCTCAGAACAACATCAGTGAAGAGATCAGTCGAAGAATCACTCTTGCCAATCGCTGTTTCTTCCCAATTAGAAGGCATTTTAGTAGCAAAGCCCTCTCTCAAAGGACTAAGGAGACACTACACAAAACCCTTATCATCCCATTCCTGCTGTATGGGGCAGAAGCTTGGACACTGACACAATCGGATAAATACAGGCTGGGGTGCTTTGAGAGAAAGATTCTTCGGGTGATATTTGGTCAATGACCAACTATACGGGCTATACAGCAACATAAACCTGGCAAAGAAGCTGAAAATACAGCGGCTTAGATGGCTGGGCCATGTGGAGCGTATGGATGAAACGCACCAACACGACGAGTCTTCAATTTCAATCCGGATGACCGACGCAGTTCAGGAAGACCCCACTAAGGTGGCGCGATCAAGTGGAGAACGACCTGAACCAACTTGGTATGCGCAACTGGAGGCCACTGGCTAGGGACCGGTCTAGCTGGAGAGGATTGTTGGTTGAAGCCGTAGTCCACAATGGACTGTTTACGCCACCTTAAGTAAATAAGACAGCTTTGAGGAAAGTAAATCAACAAGAAGATCAACAAACCAGCTGATTTCAACAACGTTTTAAGTTGAAGTGAAGCATTGTCATTTAACCTCTTTAACATTCTTCTTGGATCAGTCAGCATAACTCACAAAATGTGGAGGATCATTATGGCGGATAAGATATGAAGGCTAACGGCTGGCATGGCAGTAGACGAAATGGGCTTACCACGATATCTAGAAAAACAAAATCTAGAGCAAACAAATTTAGAAAGAGAAAATCAAAAAAAAAAAAAAAAAATTTAGAATAAGCAAAATCTAGAAAACCTTAATCTCGAAAACCAAAAATCGAGAAAAAAAAGGAGGTTGAAATCATAGATAATAATAGTTAATTATATGTAATCTTAGCATAGATCTCGTAGTGCCCCGTGGCTAGTGGTAAATGTGACGGACTGCCATTTGGGCTATGATTATAGCCCCTTTTATTCCTGAGGAGTATCAACAAACACATTTGAATGATTGATAATGGAAAATTAAACTGAATATTTTTGTCACTGGCGAAATTTTATTATAATAGTTCACCTTCAAAATGATACATATCAAATCTAACATGAGTTTCAAAGCAAACGCTCTCTCCCTCTCTCAACCGTTTAAGTCCGCTTTGCAACACAAACTACTATCTTCGCTTAGACATGTTAGAGTCTTTTTTTCTTTTTTGGATTGGATCCTTGCTGCTCCTGCTGCCATCTTCCTAGCTAGGCACTATTATACTCTGGATACGATGAGGATGTGTTTTTCTTTTTTTCGAAAAGCGGTTGAAGATTTAAAGACATAACAAATAAGACTCCTTACCAACAAAATATGTGCTTCCCGCAGTAAGTATAGGTACCTATGTTTCCTGTATGTTGTATATCTGCAGTGAATCTTCCTGTAAAATAAAAATTCAAAACATCCAAACCTAGATAAATATGAGCACGAGCAAGTGGAAAGGGGTTTGTTTGAACGTAAAGCAAATGGAAAATTTTAATTTGCTTTATCCACTAGAGAATTGTCTTTATGGGTAGCAACAATTATTTTAACGACTGCCTTAGAATGGCTTTTGTGTTGCATTCCGATTTGCCTTCTTTATACGTTTAAAAATACCAACAACACCATTTCCGTATTTCTAGTACCTTTATGCACAACTAACAATGACAACAAGGGCGTTGTCGGTCTTTAGAGACGGTTCTGCAGTAAAATTTAGGTGGAGTGGCTAATGCAATTCGTCTAGGTACCCACTATACCCAACCGAACCGCCCACCTACCTCTGTACGTATTTGTACGTACAGATATTTTCCATCAAAGCACACTTATGCTCTTGGTGTCTAGTAGATGAAACACAATAGCATAACTGTTTTTCCAAGGAGATGGCAGAAATGACGTGGAGTTAGAGGGGAATACTTTTGGTTTTGAATTCCGACAGAATTAACAGAACAGAGTCTATTTTAGAAGTTCAAAAAGATTTTTTTTTTTCATTCGAGTCGAGCAAGCAAAGCATTGAGGAAATGAAATCAAATTTAATTTTAGCTGTTAGAACTGGGATAAAGGATGAACGAAAGAACATTTTAACAAGCTTGATAATTGGATCTTTCGGAATGATTGGAATCCTTTAACTGGGTTGATTTGTGATACTCGAGTGATTACCCACTCTCGAAGCAGTACTTATATAAGGTTTTGCTGCAATGTTTGTTAAAGAAGATTTTTTGGAGAGTATCAGAAAACATCAGAAGATACTTAATCAGGTTTGGTTTTAGTACGAGGGTTGACTTTATAAATTAAAGAACACATTATGTAACATCGAAATGCAACAAAATAGTTTTTCGGATTTAATCGTTCTATAATCTGGATTGATTGATCACTTTTTCGGTTAATCACCCATAGTAATCATAAATTCCAACGATGACAAATTCTCTTAAATGTAAACAAATACAAATTTGAACGCAGGACTTAATTCTGATATGCTTCATGGTGTTTTAAGTAAAGCATTTCATAGTGCTTGCTACTCTTTTGTCATAGGACTATCAACATATCACATTGAATAATAATTGTCTGTCTAAATCCAAAAATGTTTTATACAGGGTTACTCAAGTCAGACATATTGATTGGACCTCTGCTCTTTCTTGGGTTCACTTGTCTAGTATACGCATAGCTATTATGCTTTAGCCCAATTAATTTTACGAAAATTCCGTAATATAATATGTTTACGGAATCGCTGAATGCATTTTTGTGTTACATCATAAACCTTAATATTTGTATTTCACGAACAACAACAAAGTTAGTGTTGTGACCCTCAATAAATTAAAAGGTTTAACAGAGGAAAATTTGAACTTGATTTGTTAATAACAATAGATATCGGATGAAAAAGAAGATACAAAAAAGCTGTATACATTTTGTTACGAGTATTATTAATATTGATTTCAATCAAAAGTATACACATTCGATCCATGCGCCATCTATGGACACAATTAACAAGTAAAGTGCCTCTTAAAAGTGCCTCTTAAAGGCTGAACAATAATGGACGGAAACAAATGGAAGAGCTAGTGCCAAAATCGAACGAAACGTCGCCGGCCAACCTGTGAAATGAACACGCTACCCATAATGGACGGATTGCCACGGAAACTAAACATTTATTTCCTCTGAACAATAAGATGAATGTGACGTCACACACAAAGTTAGCATACCCCTCAATTTCACTCTCATATCCATTCACATTCAGATTTTAAATTTTCGTCTGTAAAGCGCAATTTATCTCCGTAATTTAACAGAAGTGCTCATAAGACTATGCCAATGGAATTAGATTCTTCAAGCTGTTCCGGAGAAATTAAGCTACAAGAATCCTTCGACTCCGAACAATCATTCGATTCTGAGTAATTTTATATCGGACTAACTGTCCCGATTAAGAAGCTTTTTAAGGACCCGGCACGTCTTTATTTATCTTGTGGCCAAACTACATGTTCTACTTTAACCAAGCCCTACAAAAACTAGTGCTTTTTTAGGTGATTAATATTAGTAGCCGAAGAAAGTCTTAATTTTGATATTTATTACTATTTATTTCTTATTAAAACTAGCTTAAACCAATGTTGACATGAATAACAAAATACTTTAACTACGTTTTCATTAGGGCGAAAAAGGTAGTTTCGTAGAAAATTTCCAAAATTTGACTTCACTTCCCATACAAAGTAAAATTAAAAAATTTTTTTTTTTTGATTTGGACAAAATCAAGGTTTGCAAATTATGTGAATAGAAATCAAACCCAACTAAATTGAAAACAATTTAATAGATATTTTCTAAAATGTCAATTTGAAACAAAATCCAAACAATAAACAATACAAAATAACAATTTTGAAATAAAATGCAGAGCAACGGCAACAAAACAAAAGAATAAGAAGAAAGAATGTAATGGTTGTAAAAAAGAAAAAGAAATAAGATAGCCTGTTGTCTTGTCAAACCAAATGTGCAAACCTATGTAGATGAAAACACTTTTTTGCAAATTTTCAAATATCCTAATTTCGGGCCTTATGAAAACGTAGTATAACACTGGTTGTATTTTATGTTATACAAAAAATTAAAACTAGTTTTATTAACAGAAGGTTTTAAATAAATACTGATTATTTTGTTATGAATAAAGGAGCCTCTGTAGGTATATTTTTTCACTCAATATGGTTGATTTTTTTGAGTTTTAATGAAAATCGTATCAAGGTGCCTTAACTCCTCCTACTATTTTCTTCTTCAAACACAAATTCTACAGGCTATACCTACTTAAAACTCCTATATTAAAAAAAATGTAGGACAAGAAAAATTTTAGTATTCTGAAATCATAGCATAAACTATTTCTAAATAATGTATTATAATCATCAGTATTGCTTTCCATAACTAATTGCTCAGGAGTCAAGAGCATTTACCATACAATTGAAGGGGAAGTGCATTTTTGATTTGTCTCAAGTACGTCGTTGAAGGTGCCGTTCTACGAATTTGGGTTAAAGAAAATTTTCGTGTTAAGTAAATATATTTCAAAGAATCGAGCTCTTGTGAAGAAAAATGTTCATCAAACCTCTGTCTTTTCCTAAACGAAGGCAACCATCAAATGTACTGTGATTTCCAGTTGATTATGTATTTCTCGTCTTTAAATAACTGAACTCCAATTTTACCTCGAATTTTGTTTAACATTATTTACGCTTATATTTTTTTTTTGTCTAAATCTCCAGTGGTTGAACTACAAATGTACAGTGCTGTTCCTAAAAATTGCTGAAATTCTTCAAACACGCAATTCAACGTGAGCTCTGAGTGATGAACATGAACACTGGATATTTTGTTTCATTGAATCAATTCTGTCTATATTTTTGAAAAACCTTTGACATTTTTTAGAGTTTAAGTTAACTAACTATGCAATAATTGCTTAATAATTATCTTTCTAGGAAAAAAATATTAAAAATTGTTCGATGGGTTTTTATTTTTAAAGATTATTTTTGAAAAACGCTTGGAAAAGATATTTTGAAATTTGTTCGAGTTTTTGAATATGTACATTTATGGAAATTTATAGTTTGCATTTGGGAAAATAGTTTTCAAAAATTATATTTTCCCGCTTCCAAAAGACTTTGAAAACCAAAAATTTTTTTTTTAGAAAATTATAAAAAATTAAAAAAAAATTTTGAGAACATTTTATTACGAGTAAACCTGGTTTTAAAATACCGGTTTTATGAGAAGTACCGTTACATGACAAATTCCGAAAAGATAGACTGTCTTAAAAAACAGCATTCTTAAAGTTTTATCAAAATCGTAGCAGCCGTTTACGAAAAAATAAAACATCATCCTTGCGATTTTACGGTAATGGTACTATTGTTGGAGCCTAGGATAAAAATGTAGACCACTATTCACTAATATAATAATGTTTATACATGTAAATAGTAAACCATGCTCCAGAAAGAAGTTGAAGCTCAGCCAGACAACATTAAACATCTTTCGAGAAATAAAAACAATCCTTCGATGATTTTGTCGGTCCAAATATCGAAATTTGTTTTCTGTGAAATCAGTATTTGTCATATTTTTCGGCACTTCTATATATAAAATGCTTCACAATATCTCGCTCACACCGATCGAAAAACCACTAAAGTACCCACCAGAGTGATCAAGAGTTCCTTATATAGATATTTCGGATTGGTGACATTGGACTATTTCTTACAGCACAGAAAAATCTAGTTTTGAAAATGAGAAAAAAATAAAATTAAAAAAAAATTTGCCGTCACGGGATGCCCGGCAGATGTGAAACAGTCAAGTTTACATTAAAATTAATAATTTTTAAAAACCATAAACAAATATGGAGTAAAATAATTTTTAATAATTTAGTGTTTTGCTAAATCAATCAATATATTTGTCATATTATTGTATTATAATATCAATTATTACAGATTATATTCATTTATAAACACATAGGAACAAAATTTTCCTCAACCCACCCATCAGATACCAATACCACCGCCATACTCCCAGCCCACCTACAACTAGCAACCAACCATCCACCATTTCTTATAAGTTTTTCATCACCGAATACCTACCACCAGTAACCAACCAATCCACCTGCAACCACCAACCCACCACCTCCCATTTTTGTCGGTCCCTCGCCAGAGCAAGTCCGCCCTACCACCACCATTTACCCAGCCCATTTACAACCACCAACCAAGCACCCGCCATTTCTGACAATTTTTTCCTCACCTCCCACACCAAATCCCCCCAAGCAGCAACCACCCACCCCACCTACAACCAACCACCTAGCATTTTTTTCAATATTCCCCCCCCCTACCAACCCCCAACCAAAAAAGCGCCATCTACGCACCATGTTTGTAAATTTTGTCTCACCCACCCCCAAACATCCTCCTCAAAATCCACTCCACCACCAACACAACCACCAACCAACCACCCTCCATTTTTAACAATTTTATTTCTGACTGGTGAAAAGAATGAAAAACGTAATTCCTCCAAACCCCCTCCCCAACAACCCTCAGTTCCAACTGACCCCACCTAGAATAAACAGCTTAACACCCACCATTTTTATCAATTCCACCAGTACCACCAACCCCAACCAACCACATGCCAATTTAATTAATTTTTCCCTCCAACCAACTACCTACCATTTTTGACAAATTTTTCTACAACCCTCGCTCTCACCAACCATCCGGCCCACCAACGACCACTAACCAACCGTCTTTTCACCCCCCCCCCCCCCCAACCACTACACCACTACCACCCTACCCCCTCTACCACTACCACCCCAGCATCACCAACGAACACCCAACCTACAACCACCAACCACCCAACACTTTCCACTTTGAAAAATTTTATCAAGCGTCATGCCATTTTTCGTTACAATTACGATCGATTTTACTGCCTATTTGCGCCAATAGATGTTTCACATCAAAAAAAAAAAAACTTTGCCACAGCACTGTGTTTCCATTTGAAATCTCGAAAATGAAAACCAATCCACATCGAAGAGAAGAGAATTTCACTTTCGCATTGATAGGTATACGTATACACCTTAATCTCAAAATTCATATTGGACTTCGATTCTCCATGTCAAAGATATCCCACAGTTAAACCCCCCAATTTCATTCCAAATCAATATTCCGACTAACTCCATCTATTGGACGCTTTCGCCTTTTACGACTTGAATTCAATTTCCTTCAATATATCGATTGGAATTTCATTGCATCTTGGTGTTGGTGCTGGTGCTGTTATAGATATCAACTATCAACCCTTCAATCTTGTCGTTCCTCGTCGTCGCTTCGGCATCCTCGTTGTCGTCCTCGGTATTCAGTAGATCGGTCGGTCGGTGGTGGGTTACTTCATCCTTAATATCATCTTATAGAATGCGTGCTGCCTTATACACTTCTAACAACGTAGGTAGCTATATAATTTGATATAGAAAACTCGATTTCGAAAATGTAATTTATTGAGTATAGGTACCTGCTTGGAGGAGCTCAATTTTCTTTTATATAACGGATGAATGCAACAGAAATGTCGATTGCCGGAGGTATCAAGCTATCTTTTGTTCCTGCTCGATGCCAGAAGCCAAAGAAATTTGTCTACATTCCATTATTTTACTACAATCCCTGCCGTTTCGGTTACGCTATGTTGTAGCTGGTTGTGTGTAAAGTGTATGATTCCATGTCCAAAATAATTTCAATTCATATTTATTTTATTTGTAGTAGTAGCTATGACGTAGGTTCATTCCCAGCAAAAGGACATAACCTGTATCGTTTTATGTTTTATCAAAAATCCAATGTCATATTTCTTTTTGTCATATTTGCTTCTGCATACATGACTGGAGAGCTGGAGGGAATGTTGACTGCAGTTCTTCAATAAAGCCGATTTTGTGATGTTATGATTCAATCGCTTGCAAACGGTAAGCGGTAAGAGGCTTTGATCAAAGCACACTCAATTGAAGAACATGATGAACAAAATACAAATGTGATCCGATTTGTTAACGAAGGTATTCAGTGTGTGGAATCCTGCTTCAGGAAGGTTGGGTTATGGCGGTAACTTTACAAGTTTAATAGATTTTTGATCTATTGTTTTTTTTTTTTTTTTAATATTCAGCCGGGAATGTACAATGCGGTCGTTTCAAACAATACTTTTAATAAAAGTTGAAATCGTATTTCAAAATAAAATAAATGCAAGGAATCTTGTTGGAAATTTGTTAAATATAGGTGTTACTGCGTTTAGTTACTTGTAAATTTAATCTTAGATACTTGATATATTGAGGTTAAGCTGGAAAAGTGAAAATTTTTATTGTAGAAGAGTTTGAAATACAAAATTTACACAAACAGAAGGCTCAACATTTTTGGAAGCTGATTTGTTAGTTAAATTCAATTCCTATTCGTTCACTGAAAAAAAGCCTCCAGTTTTTAGTCTCATAAACTAAAAACATTCCCAAATTTTCAACCAAGTTTGGAATTTATTATAAACAAGCTCAGAAACCGCCCACTTCAACAAGCATACATTAAATCCACCTTTAATATTCATTTTTTTGAAGGAAAACAATTATTTTGAAAAAATTCACAGAAAATATTTAATTTTATAACTTTTTATGCAATTTCTTATACTTTTTTATTATTTAAAAATTGCAATATTGTTTGCCAAACCTATATGCTTTGTAATTGTCGGGCCATAACTGCACGTATGAAAAAATTTTATGTATTAATCTCTGAACTGTCAAGGACTCCATTTCAACGTTTTTAAGGATCTTTGTAGCTTCTTTAGACAGAGCAAATATCATCGTTTCGTGCAATATTACGCTACGAATGACGTGACCAAAAAAGTGGTTTCCGTCATAGCTTCGGTCAAGGTGTGTGTGTGTATGTTTGTTTTTTTCCGTTAAGAAACAGGCTGAAAATTCTGACGAATTTTCTTCAATTTTCATAATTTAGTTTAAATAAAATGCACAACTGGGTCGCACGAACTTGCTCTTATGATAAGCAATTGCGTAGTGGGTGCATATATGGATATTAAAAAAAAAATTAAATAATTTCGAAAATTCTTTTATTTTTTAAATTAGTTTAAGAGTTTTCTCGAAAAAACTAAGTATGCAATAAAATTTCAAAGCTATACGTCAATCTAGGAAAAAAAAAATATTGAAAATCGTTCGACCAGTTTTTTTTTTTTAAAGGTTATTTTGAAAAACTTTTTCAAAAAATATTTTGAAATTTATTTGAGTATGCAAATATATGGAAATCTATAGTTTACATTTGAAAAATAATTTTTTAAAAAAAATAAATGTACCCGTTTCCAACATATTTTGAAAACCAATTTTTTTTTTTGAAAAAATTATAAAAATAAAAAAAAAAAGTTTTTGAAAATTTTGAAATGCCATATTAATAAAATTATGATGATTATGAATTTTATTGAAATCGAATGTATAGTTTACGAGAAAATTTGATTTGAAAATACTGGTTCTATGAGAGGTACCGTTATTAGACAAATTTTGAAAACAAATTTCGAACCAAAAGATAGATTTTCTTGCAAAAATAGCATAGCATTTTGAAAGTTTTATCAAAATCGTTAGAGCCGTTTTTGAGAAAATCAATTTTTGTCTTCAAGATTGTATGGCAGGTGCCGTTATTTTTGGACCTAGAGCAAAAATTAAAAATTTGTTCCGAGGGACGGCCAAATAAATCCTAAATACCAAATTTGAAGCAAATCGGCCCACCCGTTCAGCCTCCAGAGGCGCGAACAGACATACAGACAGACAGACAGACAGACAGACAGACAGACGGACGGAATTTCCAGACCCACTTTTTTCGACTTCTCCATCATCGTAATGTCATGTGTGATTGTTATCTCAAATTTTTACTTGCGATTATAGGTACTATAAGGCAAGTTATGCATTCGTCGAAAAAAAAAGTTTTGAGATAACAATCAAACATGAAATTACGATGATAGCGAAGACGAAAAAAGATGGTCTAAAAATTCTGTCCGTCTGTATGTCTGTCTGTCTCTCTGTCTGTCTGTCTGTCTGTATGTATAGAGACCTACAGCCCAAACGGGTGGGTCGAATTGCTTCAAACTTGGTATATAGACTTTGTTGGGTATTGTACAGAGGGGAAATTGAAATTTTTTTTTAGCTCAAAAAATAACGGTACCTGCCATACAACCGTTACGTTAAAGCTTATTTTTCTCAAAAACGGCTCTAATGATTTCTATTTAAAAAATCAGTGTTGCTTTTTAGGTACGACCAATCATATGGCTGAAAAAAAAGTTTTAAAAAACGGCTAAGAACGGTACTTTCCATAGGACCGTTTTTTTTGCTTTCGACTAACTCGAAAACGACTCAACCGATTCTTTCGAAGTTTCACACATATATAGTTGTAGGTAGCTCAATTTGTACTGCATACCAATATTTTTGAAAAATATTTTTTTGTATTTTTAAAAGCATTTTTAAGAAAAAAAATTAAAAAATTAATATTTTTAAAACTCCTTATTAAATTTTTTTCTAAAAATTATAAATAAATGTATTTGCTAAATACCTATGAATTTTGTTTGAAAATTTTTTTCAAACATTTTTTCAAAAAAAAATTTTTTTCTCAAAAACCACTCCACAGATTTTTATAAATTTATTCTCATAAATTCAAATTTATCCAAGAAATAAAATGGCGTACTTTTTTTTCAGCTCAAATTAGTTTAAGTATTTATTTCAGAATTTTGAAAAATGTATTTTTATCAAAATCTCAAGCTCCTACACCACTGTCCTACATTAGAGCAAGTTCGTGCCACCCAGTCGTGCATTTTATTTTTTCTGCACGAATCCATAACTTGCCTTATAGTACCTATAATCGCAAGTAAAAATACGCATATCAAAGATTTGAACCATAATACCATCTAAGCAACGCCCGCTGGTTACAATTTTTTTCTGGATTTGCTCGTTGATAGCTCTAACGATTTGCAATTTAACATCTTTGAAGTGCTTTCGACGAAACTTTGTTTTATATTTTTGCTAGAATTAGGTTTTAATGTCTAAAAATGGAAAATTGGTTTTAGCGGCTTTTAAGGAAATTCCTATAAATTCACATGAACCGACCGGATTTTCTTTCTAAAATTTATTAAGGATATTCCTTTAAACACAATTTCAGAAAATTACAGAAATCATGAAATCAATAGATTTTCTTTAAGCTTTCTTTGGGATTTTTTGTGTACGATGCCCTAAATGCGAAGAGAATATTATCGTTTTAGCTTGGGTATTATATGTATGTTACATTCTTTATCATGGTTTTTATTCCTTTACAAATTTAATCGAAAACAAGAATCATATTACAACGTTTTAAGAGGGCCTTATCAATTTTTCCATACAATAATAATATGATTAAGAAAATTGCAGAATTCGGAACTTTGTTCGATAAATGATTTTTACAAAGTTCCAATGAGAAAGTATCGAAGTTTTGTCTCTATTTCTTAATAGACCATTTTTTTTTAAAACTGAATCTACTCTGCCAACAGAAATTCTCCCAATTTGTCTATTCCTTCCAATTGGACCTTAGGCTATATCTACATGCATATTTTACTAGCGATTACAGGTACTTTCTATAAGGCAAGTTATGCATTCGTCGAAAAAAAAGTTTTGAGATAACAATCAAACATGACATTACGATAGCGAAGACGACAAAAGATGGTATACAAATTTTGTCCGTCTGTATGTCTCTCTGTCTGTATGTATAGGCAGCTACAGCCCAAACGGGTGGTCCGAATTGTTTGAAACTTGGTATATAGAGTTTTTTAGGTATTGTACAGAGGGCAAATTGAAAAAAACAATTTAGCTCAAAAAATAACGGTACCTGCCATATAACCGTTTCGTTAAAGATTATTTTTATCGAAAATGGCTCTAACGATTTTGATTTAAAAAAATCACTCTCGGTTTTTAGGTACGACCAATCATATGGCTGAAAAAATGTTTTAAAACATGTCTAAGAACGGTACTTTCAATAGGACCAATTTTATTTGCTTTCGACTATCTTGTAAACGGCTCAACCGATACTTTCGAAATTTCGCGCATATAAAGGTGTAGGTAGCTCAATTTATATTGCATACCAATGTTTTAAAATAATATTTTTGTGTATTTATCTCACGAAAATCCTACGGGTGTCATTCAGTTGCAACTAGTTTACATGTATGAGCTACATCTACATCTTATTCTAGGTAAGCAACTAATCACTACATCCACTATACCATTGTCCCTTGCATATTGCATTCATTTTAAATTATCTAATAATGGTAAAATTAGTAGGGTCCTTCGGTTTTGTGTTTCTTCGAAAAGCTTTTGAAACAGTCATTTTTGATTGATAAGTACGTGTAGCCTTTGAACTACTGCTATGAAAAGAGCAAGTGTGTTCGATTTGAAATACTCGTGAACTGTGTACTATTGTATCTAAAGCAAATATAAAACAAATTGAAAAGTAAAGTTGGCATGCAAATAGGCTTTCCCATGCAAAATCTTCTTATTTTGTTACAATTGAAATAAATTAAGGAAAATTTTTTCTTATAATTTGTTAATTTGTCTTTTTTTTCAAAACCAATGTTTACTCTGGCAACAATCCAATACCATCCACTCCTTGTACATTTACGTCAAAAGGAACTGACCTACACTCATACAATCCCATTTAAATTATAATTCTCTGGCATTTTTTGTAAACAAAACAAACACTCATGCGCCTAAAAAGCCAAACAATAATGCTTCTCCTACTGCTGTATAATATAATGTATGCCACATTATGGTAGGTAGGTAGGTAGTTCTAGGGCAATAGGCCATCAGCACTTTCTCTTTTCTTGAGATTCCTTTTCTCATCTCATCTGTTAACAGTGGCTAAGGGTAAGCTTTATCTAAAATGGTTTGCATTTGCATTCGATTTAAGAGACCGAAATCACATAAAGAGCGCACATTTTCCAATCAAAGCGAAAAATCGAAAAAGCTCTTCCAATAATGAGCTTTTTATTCGCCCGTTTGGGGTGTGTTGTGGAACGCATTTTCCGCCCGCAAAAATGAAAAAGAGAAGCGAAAATACCAATCGTAACTGCAAGTAGCAAGCAATAGTAAAACAAGTGGAAAACCTTATGGAAAATCCGTGTGTACACAAAATACGGAACGAACGAACAAAAAAAAAAAAAAGTTCTGTGGATCAACACATGGATACTCAACAAAACATCAAGTATCTATATCTTTTGGGGCATGATTTTCATTTTCCAATCTTACGGATTCAGTTAAGATGTAATATTCGCCCGGTTCGAATGTCTTTCTATACGGACGTGGTACTTATTGGAATTTCTGTTGTTGTTGTTGTAGTTGCTTATAAAAATTCTTCTCTCTATACACATCATCAGCAGGCAACAAATTTCAAAACAAAAATGAAATTCAATTATTAATAAAGTATTAATATACAAAAAACTTAAGAAAAAAATATCCTTTTTATTGAATGTTGTTCCTTAATAGAATCCTAGCAATTTTCGATTTCTTACAATTCGTATCCTCGGTCGTCATTCGCGCGAATTTTGGAGAAAAAAAAATTAAAATGTGAAAAAGTTCCTTTCGAAGTGTATAAGATATAAAAGTATCTTAATTCTGTTGTAGTGTTCCATTGAGAATTGTGCGTGTGTTTTTATCCAAGCATCCTTGACCAGAAAAAATTCTGTTTTTTCTAGAATTTCAAGGAAGCCAATTGAAAACAAAATGCATAGGAGAGCTTGTTTCAAGAGATAAAAAAAACGTCCTTTCCGGGAAAACAAAATATCCTCTAGAGTGTTACACAGGTGTGTAAATGTTCCGATAGGACAAAAGGAAAAAGGAATAACAATTTTTCGTCTATAATTCTCTTCAAAGCTCGATTAATATATTAATACAAGTAAATTTCTTATTCAAAGAAAATATGATGGGCCACTGTAAGTGGCGTCCAATAGACAATGCTATCTCTGCCAGATGTGACCGCATTGTATTAACTAGAGAAATTACATAAAAAAAAAAAAACAGAAAATATATAAATAAAATATCATCACCTTCCTTTTGCACTAGCTGCCGCGCACTTAGATACATGATTTTAACATTGGGATTTACAAAACAAAAATTTAAAAATAATATAAATTGTAAAATAAAATGTGCCAAATTGAATTAATCTTCCAATTTATCGCCGTATTCCGTTGTCATCGTGTCGTACATAATTGTAATTGTATTTGCCGTTGTAAAATTGTTCGTAATGCACATCTTCAACGACAACCTACATCACCAATGAATTCACAATTAAATACATAAATTTGTTAACATTATAGAAAAATTATAGTAATTGTAAATACAAAAAAAAAAATAATGTACATAAAAGCTATTTAAAGCCATATTTTTCTTTAAAAAAACGTGGCTTTCAATACAGCAATCGAAAAGTCGGATAGACACGGGTAAATATTTCCACAATACAATATAAATAAACAACAAAAAAAAAAACTTTACAAATCACTAAAAGTTTAAATCTTGTTGTAAAATAACTGTAAAAACAAAACAAATACAAATTCTCATAAATCAAAAATTAGAACAAAACCAATCAAAATATTTAATCAAAAAATTAAGAATTATATCCAATTTCGCTTTATAAAATATAAAATTAAAAATATAATCTGAATGTTAAATGTAATATAAGAATTTTTTTTCTAATATAATTTATCAAACCGAATTCATCGGGACCAATCAAATTAAATTGTAAACAAAAAATATAATCGAAGGAGAATTTAAATTATTGGAGGGTTAAAATTAGAGGAAGCGTTTCGAATAAAATAATAATTACACTATGTATAATTTTTTAAGTAGAATTTAAAATCGATAATAAAACTTATAAATAATAAGTTAAACCAACAGATAAGCAATACCATTGTTGAACGCTCCCTCCCACCTACATAATATATATCTATCTGACATTGTAATATAAATTTAAAAAAAAAAATCAATTAACGTCCACCGTATAAATATTATTACGCTCACACTAAACTCACCAACTGCAAAAAATAATTAAATATAAAAAATAATAATAAAAAAAAAAAAAAAAATTATAAATCTCAACAATGGATTACATGCAACAATTTGCATCGTCAAACATCAACAGCAACATCAACACCGGTAACATCAGTACCGATGATTTTCTGGCCATATTCTCCTCCAGTCCAAGTCCTACGGACTATCAAATCAGCAATCAATCATCCGCCGCCATCAATATAGCCTCTTCAACAATCTCAACAACATTCGGATTGATTCAATCAGTTGATCCGGCTGCTTCAGTGTCGTCTGCTGTATTCGGCACAACGACACTATCCTTCAACGAAACCCTGCTATTTATCAACAACAACTTCAATACGAACAGTAATTATTTCTTCACAAACAACAATACGCCTAACGGTAATGTAACGACCACGATACAATATAATGACACCTATCCAAGTGGCTATACATTGACGCATATTATTATCGCGTCGATTATCGTTACGATACTAATGATTATTATTGTGGTGGGAAATATGTTGGTGATAATAGCTATTGCAACCGAAAAATCGTTGAAGAACATCCAGAATTGGTTTATAGCTTCGCTGGCGGTGGCGGATTTCTTTTTGGGGCTGATTATAATGCCATTTTCATTGGCAAATGAATTGATGGGCTATTGGATATTTGGTAGTTGGTGGTGTGATATACATTCGGCTATGGATGTCCTATTGTGTACGGCATCCATTATGAATTTGTGTTTGATTTCGTTAGATCGGTATTGGAGTATTACAAAGGCGGTGGAGTATTTGAAGCAAAGGACACCGGCGAGAGCGGCGCTGATGATAGCATCGGTGTGGATAATGTCGGGATTGATATGTATACCACCGTTATTGGGATGGAAGGTGAAACGACCGGAGGGTGATTTGCCACAATGTGCGGTAAGTTTGTTGTTTTCTTATTATTAGATATTTTATGCTGCATAAGTATTCATATGAGAAGATAAGTTTTCCTATCAATGTTTTGAGACAAGGGGAAGGTATTCTGAAAGGAATATAATGCATTATAGCTTTTAGAAAAAAAATGAGATTCTTTAATTGTGTTGTATTTTAGAAGATAATTAATATTCTAGACTAGAGTTTAGTGTAGTTTTAGTTATTTTAATTTATACAGAAAAACTGAAGTTTTCAAAAAAAAAAAAAAAAAAAAAAAAAAAATGATAAGGATTGACATCTGACTGACCTCCGTGTAAAATATTCTGATGGGAAAAGAAAGTTAATTATTAATTAAATATTTATCAAATGCATAAATATATTTCTACATGTGTTTTGAGATTTGGCAGCACCAGTGAGAATATTATGTTATGTGTAACTCGTATGATATACAAGAAACTTTATTTTAAGATTAATTCATTGGCAGCCCCAAAACACATAATTTAAAAGGTCATCAAACCAAGTTTTGAAATATTATTTATGTATATACAATGTACCTTTTCTTCCTTTACGGACACCTCCCATTAACGAACAATTCTTATAACCGGACAGATTTTAAAGAACATAAATAAATACACAATTTTTCATATAAAAAGTTCTATCTTAACCGGACGCTCTCATAACCGGAGACGGACACCAATTTTCATAACCTTCATAGAATGTCGCTCTCCTTTAAACGGCCAAAAAACATCTACCTATGTATTGCGTTTAATAACTTTGTTTTATTTTGTTTTATTCTTTTTGTACCTTGCACAAATATTAACAAAGAATTCAACTGTTGCGTGTGCCTGTGTGCCTTCGTTCGAAGGAAAAAAGTTTGTTTCTAATTAGCTTTCCACCACTGTAACTGTATATACATATATTCTTTAATTGTAAATATAATCAAAAAAATAAGAATAAGTTTCACATCTGCCGGGCGTCCCGTGACGGCCAACTTTTTTTGTATTACAATTACAGAATACAGAATTGTATACAGTGGTGGAAAGCTAATTAGAAACAAACTTTTTTTTGCCTTCGAACGAAGGATTTTTATTTTTATAATTTTTATAAAATTCCCCGTTACATGAGCTTGACATTGAACGATAAACAAGAAAATAAGAACATGTAATACACAAATAGTTCGGGGTTTCGTCGTGCAATATTAGTTTGTTAATTATTACTAAAACAGCCCAGACTAAAAAAGTTTTGCTTGTCGTTTCCAATTAGATTTCCACCACTGTATGTATCTTTGTTTAAGTTTATTTATTTTTATTTGTATATGCTTATCTTTTTTTTATTTTAATCCTGTAGAAAGAATTAAATGCATAAAAAATTAAATTTAACACACGTCTGTTTTATGTATTTCTCTTTAAAAGAATTCCTAATAACCGAATAAATTTCTCGGTATCGTCAGTGACCGGTTATGAGGGAGTTCACTGTTTTTCAATATACATGTAATGCTGGAGCTTAAAATGCACAACCTACAGTAATAAAATATCGAATGCATGAAAATTAGACATATTTTCCAGACGTTGCGTCAGATTGCGCAAGAATCTAGAAAGATCATAATCTTTAAAATTATTGACAAATAAAAAGTAAATTCTAGATTGTATGCAGTTTTTATTTGGTCTAGTAAAAAAACTTCATAGTTCCCTCATAGTCATAGCTCATAGGTACCCTAGCGCGTAACCTTTGACTAAAAGATTCATAGGTATTCATTTGAAGTTTTGTGTCCACCTCTAACGATTTTAATTAAATATTTAAATTGACATATTTAAAGAGCTTTCGAAAAAACTGTGTTTAAAGATTTTGGCTATAAAGCGCATAATGAAAATTTGCTCGTAGCGACTTTGCCATATTGCATTTACAGCTTCATAACACAATGTTAAGACAATTTTTAAGCTGTTACTAATTGTCTAAAAATCGACAGGAACGATTTTGATAAAACTTAGTATGACTGTTGTACAATAGTGCTTCATTTTAAGTTCAAAATTTAAAAACGATGTTTGTATTTCAAGAGTACATTTGTGCATAAAGAAATAAAAATCATCCTCAGTGCAAGACACAGGTTGACAATATTCGAGTAGAAAAACGCACGGTTAAGTTCAATGAACCAAACTGATTTAAAAAAAATTGTGCTCAGTGTCATCTATCGGAGATCTGAGAAATACTTTATTTACATGAAATCATCGGATTTGTATAGATAAAAAAAAAAAAAAAAAAAAAAAAAAACAGATTAAAAAGCAAATTTTTCAAAATTCAAATATCTCTTATCAGGCAAATGTTTAGGTTCTCTAAAGAGAAAAAAGATATTTTGTTTCTGCAATGATTGTTTTCTTTGCTAGGTTCTTAAGGAAAATTTGAAGAACATTTTATTTGTAAGGTATTCTTTTTCACCAGTTAGAAAAGTAAACATTTTGATTGTAACGTTGACGTAGTAAACTTTGAAATTTTTTTCCTCCTTTTAAAGTTGCAAAATAGAACACTATAGCCTTTTAAAGTGTTCAGTAGTTACCAATTTCCCAGAAATCTACTAAATGAATTTTATTTTAAAATATAGCTTAGCCAATCAATTTAACTGAACTTAAAATACTTCCATACTACATACACCCCAGCTTCGAGTGGATTAAAAGTTATGCATTTTAATATACTTAAAATTGCGTATATTAAAAAGTATTTTCTTCTTACTATGTTTTTGTTATCACACTAAAATTATAAGTGTGAAAGTTTGGATGAATGTTTGTTGCTCAATCACGCCAGGATATGGCTGAACGGATCTGGATGAACTGTCATAGAGATGGATTATAGTCTGGAATAGCTTCTAATCCCGGTAAAATGTATGGTTCTAATCAGATCTAGCCGTAAATTGTGGGTCTGGTTAAGAGTGTTTCACATAAGGCGGCTTTGGTTGTCCAGAGCTGTTATCGATGGTTAGATGACAGTACCTCGTAAGAAGAAAAAATCAATTTTTTTTAAATTTGGCTCATAAGAAGCAGAAACATGAGAGCCACCTTTTGGCATTTTTGGTTAAATGAGTTTGTTCGAAGAAAATTAAGAAAACTTGAAAAAACAGTACCTCGAAAAAAAATTGCCAAATAATATAACAGTGCCTCGTTTGTCTCATAGAATTTTCGATATTGTTTGAGACACACGAGGTACTGCATCGTAACCATGAATTCTTCTTTTATCGATATTGTAAAACAAGCCAAAAGTTCTTACGAGTTACTATGTAATCTAACCATCGTCTTGCCACAATATTCATTTTATAAGAAACTCAATGTAATAAACTATTCCGGTATGTCAAGGTCATTTTATGTAGAAAACAGAGATCGAGCACATATCAAATATTTGAGGTAGTATTAAGAATATTGAACCACTTTTAAAATAATGAAAGAGTTATGGGCTCAGAATTAATAGGGGGTACAAACCGTCCTGAGTTTGATCTTATAAAAAAGACGTGTCGTTCCATCGAATTATGAGCTCCGCAACTCTCTTTAGTTAAACTGGGGATTACATTTTACAATTTGATATTTTTTTAACTAAAGAATTCAATATTCGTTCACTCTTGCATATGTGCAATCTTTTTTTTTAATTTTCTAAATAAAGATTTTGCAATAGTTGTATTACTATATGGGGTGGTTGTGGTAATCTTAAGTTCGTTCGAGGGCTAATTAGTATAACTAATGCCAATATGACAAAGAAGAGGCAACAAAAAAAACACTACGAAAAAACTAATGTGATGAACAGTAGAAAGATAGGGAATTCGTTTCCACTACTCATAAGATGCGGCTCAAGGTTATTTATTAAAGTTGTGTTATTTTGCCCCACAAATCTTCGATCTAAACCCAAGAAATAAAATGCACGACTGGGTACGTACTTGCTCTGTGGGTGCAATAGTCCGATGAAAATGAAAACAAAGTTTTCGAGCAATATGAAGAACTCATGTTTGAAAAAATTGGGAAAAACTAAAAAAGTTCGCCTAAAACTGGAAAACCCGATATACGTTAAGAAACCTTTAGATCAAATTAAGATGTCATCTTTTGGGTGCTATAAATGATAGAAATGTCCGCTTATGGCCAAATTAATAAAATTGTTAAAACGAATTTCCGTTATTATCATTTGTATAGCCAAAAACTTAAATGCAGTTTTCTTCAAAACATTCTATGTATATTACATACAAAGTTTAATAAAAATCTGCAGAATCTTTTTTTGAGTAAATTAGAAAAAACTACATAGCTAATTTGGCCAGAACCAAGTGGCTTTTTGTATGGGAGCCACCATTTAAAAAAGAGTATCTGACAAAAACGCAATGACATCTGTTAGAGATTTGTAAGGAACTACACCAGACAAAGTTTGTTTGAATTCGATACAATTGCTTGAAAAAAAAGACGTTAAGTCCAGATCTCCGTTATTAGCATTTTTTGCCAAAAACCAAAAACGCAGTTCTCTTAAAAACATTAAAAGAATATAATACAATAAGTTTAGTCAAAATCGTTAGAGCCATTTTTTAGCAAATTAGAAAAAACCAAAAAAAGTTGGCTAAAACTGAACGCAGCTCGTTGTCTTGTATGGGAGCTACCATTTAGAAAAGCTTCACTGAAAAATTTACAAAACCATCCCACAGAACAATATAAATAAAGTGCACGACTGGGTCGTACGAACTTGCTGTTATGTGTTAAAATGGTCTTGGGGCTTGAGATTTTCGGAAAAAAGCATTGAAAAAATCATATGAAATTTTGTTAATCACTTAAAAATCAATAGTTAAAACGTTTTTTGGGGAAATGAAGTAAGCCATCAGATTTATTTTGCTTTTTTAAAATTTAAAGGAATTTTTGTTCAAAATCGTTCGACCAATTTTTTTTTCAAAAAACGGTTTTTTTTTGAAAAACTTTTCGAAAACATATTCCAAATTTTTTTTGAGTATGCCAACTTCTAGAACTTTGTAGTTTTTATCAGAAAAATAAAATTTAAAAAAAAATTGATTAAAATGTTTTTGTAAAAAACAAAAAATTAAAACTTTTTTAAAAAACTCAAAAAAACATTTTTGGAAAAATTTAAGAATTTTTATTATTTCGTTTATAATAGAGCTTCTACAATTCTACAATAATGATCAAAATTCGTCGAGTGGCTTACGAGAAAATCGGATTAAAAAAAAAAAAAAAAAAACTGGTCCTATGGGAGGTACCATTATAAGACTTTTCCTGAAAAATCTATTCCAATCAAAACATTAAGTTTGCACAGAAAACATTATTCAGGAAGTTCTATCAAAATCGTAGGAGCCGTTTTCGAGAAAAATTAAATTTTAAATTTTATCTACCAAGTTTGAAGCAAATCGGTCCAGCCGTTTAGGCTGTAAGTGCCGATACAGACAGACGGACAGACAGACAGACAGAATTGTCGGACCCACTTTTTTCGACTTTTCTACCATCGTAATGTTATGTTTGATTGTCCAATTTTTTTTTTTTTTTAACGAATGCATAACTTGCCTTATAGGTAGGTACCTATAATCGTAAGTAAAAATATACCTATGTATTTCATGTAAAATTAAATTTCATCTTAATGCTAGCGGAAACAATATTTTTGGTCGTTTTGGTTGGTTTTTAAATGTACAAAATTTTGGCAATTCACCAAAAACCTGAAACCTTTTTTTTCCACCCGAGCGGCACCCAACTGTTTATGACTGTATGGCAGGTCCCATTAATTTTCGACCAAGAGAAAAAAAAAAATGACATCCCTAGGCAATTCCAAATAATCATTAAGTGTCAAGTTTGAAGCAAATCGGCAAATCCATTTTGGTTGTAGAGTTGTGAACAGATAGAAAGTTATAATGTTAAAAAAGCCAACTATGTATAACAAATTTCAAATCGAATTTTTTTTTTTTTGATTTGATTAAACACAAAGATTTAAAACACATAAATCATACACTGATCGATAGCAAATAAATAAATTTATTTTTTATTTCTTCACATGTAAGGTTACATTATTGAAGTTTTCATAGGTATCCTTTTTTTAAAATATTTTATCGCCTATGTTCATCAGAGATAATGTTGGATTCTACATAAAAGTTGAAGAATTTTTCAAATCGTTTCGAGCCTATTCGGTACAAACAAACAAACAAATCTTTCCTTTTTATAATATTAGTATGAATACAAGCAATATTATTATTTTCATGGAAGTTTCAATAACAAACTCATTTCCACACTAAAGTGCTTAACAAACAGACATGTCTCTTATCTTAAACACATAATTATTTCAAAATCATTGTTTTATCTGTTTGTACCTACTCAATAGTTTTAAGCAAATAAGGAAGATATCGTAGGAACTTCCATCTGTCACTTACTTACAATCAATTTAAAGCACTCTGATGGTGATGTAGAGATTTCTAACCCATTTCAAATTAGTTCAAGTTTATGAAATATTATGTGATAGTTTTAAAACAATGCACTTCCATTTTAATGTAATTTCGGGTCCCAGTTTCGTAGTGGTTAATTATTTAGTCTTAAACACAAAGTCTCGCTTTTTTAAATCTCACATTAACGTTTTACACCCAAAAATCTCGCAAATTTCAACTTAAATCTCGCAAACTAAAATCTCGCAAATACAAATCTGAAAAGTAATAACGCTGAAAAAATAATGGACGACTGGATTAACCTTAAAGCTAAGTGTACACGATTGGTAGGTCTGACAATCATTGTCAGATCTTCAAACGTCTGACAATGTGTGAAAATGAGCTGACAATGAGCTGAAAATTGAATTTGTATGTACACGGTTTGCAGAAATCTACAAATGTCTGCAAATATGTTGCCAAATATTTGGCTGACAATCTAGTTTGGCCAAATAGCTGGCAATATATTTGCAAACATTTGTAGATTTTCTGCCAACCGTTTACACACCAGAAAATCATCAGAAAATGAAAAAAATTTGGTGATCTCCCAATGAATTTTGTGTACACACGATTGCCACATGCCCACATCTGCAAATTAATTTATCTTCAAAATGATTGATGAACAAATTTGTCTGCAAATTAATTTGGTGTGTACACTGTTGTCAGCTTGCGTGTACACGATTGCCAGATATCTACAAATTAATTGGCAGATATTTGTCTACAAATTAGGAGCCAAACAATTTTGTTGCAAATTAATTTGTTGTGCACACGATTGTCAGCCATTCGAGACAAATTTTTCACTGACAGATCCGGCAATATTTGCAGACCTGGCAATCGTGTACACTTAGCTTAAGCGGAGCAACGAAGTTGCATGAGCGCGTGTGCCCCGCAAATCCCACCTAGGTACTGTTGTCTTTTCCGGGAATCCATTGTCATTAGAACTTGTCCATATTAATTTATTAAAGTCAAAGTAAGATTATTTTTTAGGAAATAACCCCCTGCAAACTCATTTCTTCAAAAATCTGTTATTATTTTGCATCGCAAAAGTTAATGTAATCGTTCGTTGAAAAAAGTAGACTCCAAAAGCCTTTGTATGGCCCTACTTGTATTTTATTACAATTTGTTTTTATGTGAGATTTAGTATGGTAGATTTTAGTTTGCGATATTTTGTAATTGCGAGCTTATAAAAAGCGATATTTTAATTTCCAAGAGTTCGTAACAAACCCATTTTATATCTACAAGCAGGAATTTAAAATACATTTTCATAAATTTAAGGGCTTTTTATTTTAAATAAGCGTCCAGTGCTATATTTTTGGGTCAAAGGTCAATCCCAGACTACACTTGAATTAATTTTTAGGAGTAAAAAAGTCTTTTATTTTGGTCCCTTCATCTGCATTAATAGTGGTTAAATGCTATTCACTGACTTTGTTTTTTAAGGAATATTTTAAAATGTGTATATAAAAAAGAAAGCATTTTCCTACAAGCAAATACTCAAATATTTAATCAAACATATTATTAGAATGACGAATAAGCCTAACTGGCTGCGCACAATGGTGTAGCAGCAGCAGTAGCACGCAGCAATGTCAAAGTAAAATGTACGTAAATCGCATTGCACGACTACAATGTGAAGTAGCAGCTGCAGCAGCGAGAGAGTAGCTGAAGTACAAGTCGACTCGACTTGAACTTCACAAACCTGCTGCGCTGCAAAACAACAACAAACCAAAATGGCAGACATGATTTTTGTTTGAGTTCAGTGCTACACATTGTATTCGTGTATGCTGCTTTGTGAGCTACTTTTTTTTGGCATTTACTTTGACATTGCTGCGTGCTACTGTAAAGTAAAAAAAGTCGTTTTGTACGTACAATCCGTTGATATGCCTGTGTTAGAGTTCTTCAACAATTTATGGCGGACATTTCAGTGAACAGAAATTAAAAAATCTTGTACATAGATCGACCTAGCATCGCATATCATGGATATTTCCAAAGCAATTGTCTTTTCTGAGCTTTCACCTACAAATCTGCTCGCAGCATAAGGTCGAACTTATATTCTGCAGTTCATCACTTTGCTGTAAAATTCTTCAGTTCCTTTTGCTTGCTTTGTCTGAATAAGCCTTGTTTTCGTATTTTTTCTTCTTTTGATTAATTTATATCCTTCGGGACTTCCAGGTTCTATTGATTGTCTACTATTTCAGGGCTGACATAGAGTACTGGTGTGTATGCAACCATACGTTCAACCCAGTTTGTAATTGAATCTTCTCCTCCAAACTTCATTGATACATACAGGATCGAAGGATCATTCCTTCCAAGCACCCGGCTGCTTTTCATCCGAATTATTTCTTGACTTGTTAAAAGTTATATCTGTCCATCTTGGCATTTAGTCCCCAAAGATCAAAATCATCGGCCAACTTGTTGAAACACTTCTTGCACAATTTCCTCAATACCAGACATACCTGTCTTAGCCGGTTTCACTTCAGTATTTTCGAATCCTTCACTGATAGCGTGCACCTACCGTTCTACTGATACTGCCAACATCATCAGGAGATGTTGAAGAGGTTATACATGAAAGCGTATCTGCTTGTCTTCAGCCTTTCTCGACATCAAAGGAGTCGGTGGTTTTCTTCCAAACTCATTCTGCACTACCGAACGAGTTTGGCAGGGTTGCCAAGATGTGATGATATACTGATAGTCTATTTTGAAGCTGTTTGGCCGTGAACCTGTTTGCTTCAGCCGAGTCGTCTTGGTGGACTTAAGTGAAGATATCGCTACCTCAACTCCCGAATTGAATTTATTATTATTTTCTTTTTATTCTCACCAGCTATGGTTACTTTCAGAATCAAGTTCATCCAAACTAATGCACTTTATTTTAGTACAGTTGTATCAGTAGACAATGAGCCTGCGTTTGAGGAAAAACTACCTTTACATTTGTTGTATTTATAACGCTCCCCTTTGATCCAATTTTGACGCTTATCAACAAAATCGTTCCAATTAAATTCCATGGCAATTATAGCCTTCAAACTTCATCAATTATCCTTTATTCCTTCTTAACTAAGTTTAAGTAAATTTGTTTTCAGCATCAACAGTAAAATATTATCACAATCCTTATTCTTTGAACTAAATCAGTATAAAATGATCCATTCTCTGAAAACTAGATAGAACTAACCCCTCTCAAGGATTCTTGATAAATATTAACATTAGTTTCACCTGACTGCATCACAAAAATAATGCTCCACAACCATTTTGCAAAGAGTTTATCGCATCCAAAGCAAAGTAGGTATTTCCAAAGATTGAGATGAGAAGTGCGCACCCAAGCAGAGCCGAGCCAAAGAAACCGAGTGCTCCAAACAGAGAAACGGACCAAAAGCATTTACGCTAGATTAAAACGCATTAAGTTAAAGTGCTGGAAGAAACTTCTTAAAGTTGTTCATCTCTAGCGCCGTAAACAGTATATACTGCTGTTGCTTTAAGAATCTGTATCCAAAACCATATCCTTTTTCGCTGGCACTTTTTTTTTGCACCGCACCAGTGGCGGTGGCGCTTTTGGCGCTCTGCTTGTATAGTGTGGCGAGTTAGTTGGCTAAATGCGCATACAAACACACAGCAAAAATATTCACAAGAAACCAACAAACGGAGAACAGGCATGTTTGAATGATATAACGGGAAGTGGGGTGAAAGGCAGCAAACGAAAAAAAAGGGCAAGGTGTAAGTGGCATGAATATAAAAATATAAGATAGAGACAGACTATGTGAGACGGAACCGGATAATTCAGATTATTAAAAGTTTTTCCTCAAGAGTAGATTTGCACATCAAAAAAGTTTTCTCCTTCTCGTGTATTATCCTGGGAAAGAAGGAGTCTTCTTCTTCTTCTTATTTTCTCTCTATTACGCCCGTGCTTATGTGTAATTTATATCCTTTTCATGAGTTCTACAAGGAAGTTTTTTTTTTTTTTTTTTTTTTTTTTTTTTTTTTTTTTTTTTTTGTATATACATACATACATATTTTTTTTAGTATGTAAAAAGGCATGTTAGCCTTTAAAATTAAATAGGATGAACAGAGTCTTGCAAGAATTTGTAAACCAAAAAATTAATACGCTTTGCCTCGAGAAGAGCGCGAGGAAAATGAATTAATTTAAGGACTTGTTAGCTGGTAATCTCTGTGCATTACACATAAATTGAATTTAGTAGGCTTTCTTATTTTGTTTTTTGTTTTTTCGTTTTTTTTTGTTTTTGGGGCTTCTTAAATACATTAATATTAAATAAAAGGATCGGATTATGAAATCAGTGTTTTAACCTTATTATAAATTGAACAATAATCCTTTGTCTTTCAAGGATTGACCCAGGCAGTGTTTTTTTTTTTTCAAGTAAGGTGGGAAAGATTGGTTGGCAAAAATGGTTCTTGCCAAGGTATTTTGCTATCATCACTAAGCTGGATTTTGAAAAAAAAAAAAAAAAAGAAATTGAAGATATCCTATAATTCTGATTCAGAAACTATACACAATGCTTTCCAGAACACAACAAGCAATAAAATATTTAAGATTTTTTTTTCATGACTATACTGAATTCCTTTGTGTCCAATTTTGCGAAATCGTATAACATTTACACGATTGTATCCTTGCCTGAAAAGACCATTTCATATTGAAATGAAGTCAACAAAACTTTTACAAGCAGCGTTCTTGTTAACATAATTCGAATACGAAAGCACATAGATCCCCCTGGGTTTGAAATTGTTTTTTTTTTTCTAGAATTATTTTGCTAGTCTTGGCAGTCACAAAACTGATGTAAGCTGTCCCCAGGATACAGGAAATGGCGGCTGTTGTTGTTTCCGATTTAATTTTGTTTTTCTTGTTTTATAATAATTGTAACAGGCACGCACATTTTGAATAATGAATAATAGTGATGGATAAGAAAAAAGGACGTAATTACGTGTTGTGTTATAACACCTTGTTAACTCACAAAAATCAGACGAGAGGGTCACAAATTCTTGTTTCCAAAACATAATTATTGTCAAAGGAATTATTAATCATAGAAAATATTGTGCTGAAAAGATTGTAAAGGACTCTAGTTGAGTTGCTTTGAATTCACAAGCACGTAGTATTTACATTAGTTCCGCGGGGAAACGTTTAAATGAAGTGTTGAACTTCAAACTATTCTCAATGAATTCTTGTGTTTTTCGTTTTATTTTTCAATTAAATCAAGAAACCAATCTTTTAAATTTAAAGAATTTTTTTGCCTTTTTCGAAAGAAAAGTATAATTTTTGAATCTCATTAATTCGAAAAGGACAGCTTGAATCACTTTTGAATTTTGTATTGAGTTTCAGTCTGTTTTGTGTTTTAAATTTTCGAGTTGTTGCTTTTTAATAATTATCAAGAAGTATTATTACAGTAAGAGTTACTTCTTTTAGGAATGAAACTTTGAGTGACGTATACGATCTACGATTTAAACGAGTAGAGAATTCTCGTTCATTGAGGTAACTTTTTTAATTTTTCGCCGGTAGTGATCGACAGATCAAAGTTCCACAGCGTAGAGATGAATCTGAAAGATTTTCATTGAAAAAATTAATGGTCCAATGAAAGACCCTTGTGGCACACCGGTGAGAATATTCATAAAGCTGGATGAGAAACCATTAGCAATATAGCACATTACTGTTTATCCCACTAAGATGCGGAAAGATAAATTTCATAAAAATAGTTAATCCAAAATTTGTAAAATCAAGGGCAGTTAAAAGTGATAAATGATACATTCCTTATCGATTGCAGTTCAAAGTTCATCGGTAACTAAAGGCAAGACGGACTTACAATAACTACAACTCTTTTGTGGCCGAAAACCAGACTTGCAGATACTTAACAGATTGTTTGATGTATCTGCTTGAAGATTTGTGTTTTTTTTTTTTTTTTTGAAAGTAATGGTTGATGGCTAGGCTCGATCGATACTGTGTAGTTTTTGAAATGAAATGATTTTGCTTAACTAATTCCAATAGAAAACAATGTTAGTCAAATCGTTATTAAATATGTGGTTTATATAGTGCAAAAAGCTTATCAAGTCGAAACCAATAGTATTCCACTTTTTTGTAACAAACTAGCACTCAAGGGTTATTAGTTATTAGTACAGTTACCGTGAATAAAGGCTGTGCAAGCGCTTAGGAGAGAAGAAAAAGAAAGACAGGAATAATTGTTTGGTGGTACAATGAGTTGGATTAATGTAATACTTACCTTAAGAAAATCCATCTGGTGGCATCAAGTTGAAACCTAGTTGAATATAGAAAAATTGGTGCATAGACAACTCCAGGTTAAGCAACCAAGCAATATATTCACTGTACCATTGCTGTTAACAACAGTTGATTCATCTTCACTCAATAAGCTGCTTAAATCAACAAAATGAATAAAACAAACAGTTCGGTTGCACGAATTGGCTGATAAATAGCCATGAAGCCTAAGATTTTATAAACGAAATTGGTGTTACACTAGTTAAAAGGTTTTTTTTCGAAAAAATTAAGTATCATATTTTTACTATCTCGTTTTGAAAAAAAAGATATTCATTTTACCACTTGAAAAACAGTTTTCTTTTCTAATTATCAACATGGAGTTTGAAAATGCGGACTTCACGTTTTTTTTCACCTTTCACATGTATTGTGAAGATATGAGCCATAAGACCAAGTGCAGCTGTCGCAAACTATACAAACCTTTCGTCTATAGTTACCTTTTTTATCAATTCTAATTAATGTATGTATTTTTAGTAATTATTGTTTTTTTTTGTTCTTATTGTGTATGAACGCCGAACTGCTTTTCAAAATATTTTATTCAGCGTACCGAAATATTTAAAGTCCAAAATTTGGGTTTTTTGGAACCAAGAATTTTATAAATAGCCTTACGCAGAAAACTTAAAATTTTCATTTAAAAAACAAAATCATAAATCAAATGGGTTATCTTGAAATAAGCTGCAAAATGTCTATAAGAAAGAGATTAATAGCAATAATGCATTAACACTTAATATTTAAACATAAATATCACGCAAAATATACAACAAAATAAATTTTATTACAAATTATTTCTCCAATAGCTACCTATGTGCTGAGTTTTTATTCTTTTCAGTATTTTTTTAAATGAAGGAAATAGTATGTTCTTATAAATGAATCAAACTGAAGTATGTTCGTTTAAAATTGAAAAAAAAAAAACAGTCTAATTAATCACTTGAGCTTGTAGTTATAATATATTCAAGTATGTATGTTAAAAGATATTTGTTTATCTTAGCACATACAATACATACATGACGTGATCACCAATTTACTTTCAAAACATTGGTGGGATTGCTATTAATATTGATTTTTATAAATAAATACCATAATCCAAAACAGATTGCTTTGAAAATTGTATATATTTTTGGAAGTTGTCTTAAAGTGTTTTTTCTACTCTGACCTAGAATGCTGCAATTATCACGAATATGTACGTTTTCGTAGTAGCTAAAAAAAAAAAAAAAAAAAAAAAAACTCATACGCCCTAGTGAACCGAAATAATTAATAATAAGTTGTGTGTTTCAAATATTCATGTCTTGTTGTATTGTCAAAGATTTTGTATATTTCTTTATTAGTGGTTTATTTTATGTTGTCAAATTTGACGGTAGAATTATATCATGTAAACTTCTTTTAACACAAGAAACGAGAGCAGGTGAAATAGTTCCAATTTGTGTGTCGTATTATTATAGGCCCCTTCTTTTTCTCAAGAGTTGACGATTTTGTATACCTAGTTATAGGTTAATTTTGAAGTCAAAGGAAATAGGAAGCTTTATTTGAGTTTTATTTATTTTATTAAAGAACATTACCATATATGTACATTGTACATAGTAACCTAACTTTTTTTTATAAAATACTAATTGTAAGTATGTGTTAAATTGTAAAATAATAATATAACTTTTATTAAAAACTATATAGCTATATACGAAATTATTATTTTACTATGTAAACATTTGTGTTACACAACATTGAAATCAGTTTTAGATGAATAGCGAGACATAGTCGAATGTTGGAACACAAAGCGGACAACATTATTGAAAGCAATGCGAAGAAGAACAAGGAACGGCAGGATATTAGTTTAAGCAAGGATTATTTTAGTGTGGATTGGCAGGTTGAAGCCATCAGAGAACATTGCTTGAAGTGTGCCGTATGTTTTCCCGAGCGCACTAGAAAGGCGTTCTACCCAAGAAATTATTTGCTTTAATATTATGCTAAAACTCTTTACTTTTTCAAAGCAATTTACTTTTGAGTTCTCATCAGACGCATGATAGGAAAACCCAGGGGTGGAATCGGCTAAAGTGATTTGTGATAAGTGATAGTCACAATCAACAAATTTCGTCTCGCTAAGGTGATTGTCACTGTGAGAATCAAATTTTTGTGACTTTTTCTTGTGACACCTAAATAGCTATCACAAGAAAAAATCACAAAAATGTGATTGTCACATGTGAAAATTACCTTAGGCAGACGAAATTTGTTGATTGTGACTATCACTTATCACAAATCACCATAGCCGATTCCACCCCAGATGTTGTTAAATTTCCTTTTGTTCACAAATATTGCCTGACAGTTTTTAAGATTAAGCAGAAATTCATTTGTTACAGCACAAAGTACTCTCTACCATATCAAAGAGTAGCTGAAGTATATCTGGACACAATAAATCATGACTAAGCAAAAAATATTTGGAAAGGAAAAAGGTCATTAATGAAGTTTGAAATCTCTTACTATGAACTGTAAAAAGACTTATTGGATCATTGGAGTTAACTAAAATGGTTAATTAAATGTGTAAACAACTGAAATGGATTATCAACAGAATGATTCCCCAATTCAAATATTCGCTTGCGTAATTGTTACCAGCTTTCAAACAGCGTTTTTTGGATAAAATAACAATTGATTCCTATTTAGAAAATCCTGGCACATCTCTATAATAGCGAACTATACAAACTGGGTCTTTTCGGTTAGCATAGAGCATTTTTTTTTTCGTTTACACAAACAACATTAAACGTGCAATCAATTTAGTCTTTACGTATTTGTAAAATGAAATGAAAAACTGATTTCCCCAAATTACAAAACTAATACACCATAATCCACAATTTTTCGAACAAAATGGTAGTTAATTTTATTCAGCTGAACCAACCAACATCCTTGCGTTGCGTATTTTTTTCTAGACAATCAAACTGATTCGAATGTCTTGGAAAGAAAAACTCACTTCAAAGTGCATAGTGATTGATACAAAAAAAAATCCTTTTATATAGAAGAGCTCAACTAATATTTGATATTTCCCCTCTAATCCTCCATAAAATAGAGCGGCCAACAACTACGACAACGATGAAAATGAAAATGAGAAAAATGGTTGGATTTCATCATTTTATCTGCGAACAGATCAAGGTCAATTCTTCAGGACATTAATTTGCATAAGACCGCAAATACTGAGCCATTGTTTGGTTCATCCTTTTTTTATTTCTTCAGCTCAACTCGACTCTTGTTCTTCATTCGCTCGGAATGATTCTGTTAAAATTGAAAAATGAGCCAAAGAAAAGAAATTAATTCCCTTTTTGCTTTTTGACTTTTTTTTTGAGTTATTTTCTTTTTTGCGAGCGCGCTGAACGCTGACAATTCTTTCATTTAACAAGTTCAAGGAGGAAATGGTGGTCATCCATTTGCTATGTTTTCTTCTTCCATTTTAATTTTTTTTTTTCTTTCCGCACTTAATGAGAATTTTTAATGCGTCGCGCGTCCCTTTTTTTTTTGCCATTCATTTTGCTTTTGTTTAAGGACAAAGTTATGAATATTTTTGAAGTGGTTATTACGTTCTTTATTATATTGTTCACACAACATTTATTTCATATAATCTTAATTGGCATTGTCAGAGGAAGAATCATGAAAAATTACTTAAGTCAGTCAGGAGAAGAATGAAAAGCTCACTTTCTCATTCGTTTCTGTATACTTTTAAGCTGCAATTTTGAATGGCACGGACATCTTTTTTATGAGCTATGTTGCTTTTTAGATCAGACAAACAAAAATGTATTTTATGGGTGTGATTTACTTTTGTATTTATCTGCCCTTTGCACAATTGAACAAGGAATATGATAATAAAATAGAAAATAAAACATTGTATTTGGAAATATGAAATTGTTCTTATAACTGAAAGGGTCGTGTTTATCAAAAAGAAAAGAAAGCAAAAATGTTTAGAGCAATTGAATATTGTATGGTTTTTGAAGGATACAATTAACGGTAAGATACGATTTTTTTTTTTGCTGAAACTCATTTTGTTTTTATTTTAATGTTAAACAATATTTCAAAATTTTTGCAAGTTATTATAAATGATAAATATTCCCCTTTTTAACTTGCGCTTAAAGGTACTATAAGGCAAATTAAGCATTCGTAAAAAAAATTTGTTTAAGCCAATCAAGCTTAGCATTGCGAAGCCTAAAAAAGTGGGTCCAACAATTTTGTCTGTCTGTCTGTTTGTCTGTCCGTTTGTCTGTATCAGCACCTACCAGCCTATAAGGCTGGAACGATTCGGTTCAAACTTTGTATGTACTTAGTATTGTTATGATATCCTACAGAGTGGTTTTTGGAATTAGCATTCTAGCTCCAAAACTCACGGTACCTGCCATGATTTTTTATGAAAAACTAATTTAGCTCAAAAACGGCTCCTACTCAAACTAACAACCAATTACACTTGAGCTTATTTGAAAATTCGTGCGTTTGGTATCAACATACCGCGCTTCTCTGATAGAGTAGATATAAGATTTCAAACTGTCACATTTAAGTGGTTTTTGATGGTTTTCATACTGATATTCAAAAAAAAGAAAAAAAATGCTATGCTTTGTGCATAATAGACTTCTTTCTGTCTCTAAATCCTTCTTTCATTTTTTTTACAAATAATCTCTTGTCCAAGACTTTTTATCGATTAAATCGTGTTGCTGATGACAGTTCTCTCAGCTTTTCATATTCGTTTTCAGATTTGGCGTATGAATCCTGAATGAACTCCGATTTTGACAGCATTTTTAAATTCAAAAATTATACCAACCGTGTGGAATTTAATGTTTCAAAAATTTTATATCGTCTTCTATCGTTGAAGTCAAACCTTCCAGTATTGGTTTGTGGTATCCTGGAAACGTTCTCGTTTTATGTATCAATGACCGATTTCTGTTGAACCAACAATTTTTCGACGTCGCTAAAAATGCAGTGAAATGTTTAAGTTTCCTAGGTCGATGACAGAAAAGTTTTTCAACCCAACTGATCTGAGTGAGTAATACAAACTACAAAGTACATATAAATTCGCGCAAAATCAAGTATATTGCATGAGGTATACAAACATATAAAAATTACATTTAATAAAAAAAAATACAAAAATAATGGCCGAATAATTTAAAATAGTTCAACTTAATTTTTTCGAGAGGTTATAAATTATCATTCGTTTTCTGGTCACATCATGAATATTTTCAAAACAAACTTCTCTTCGCTATAAATTGCACACTTATGCAAATGTTAATAAATAAGGACTTAAGGAAACCATAAAATACGTAGCATGAACACAAATATACTCGATCAAAAACTTCGAACCTTAATCCACAATAAATACAAAATAAATACCATAATTTAATTGATTTATATTTACGAAATAAAAAAAAAATAATAAAATAAAATAATACACTCAGAGAAAAACCTTAAAGTTCTAAAGTTGTATTTTATTATAATTCTGCACTTAAATTTGTGTGTGACAAAAAAAAAATAAGTGAATATACCAGGATAAGGAATAATTGATATCAAGTGGCTGACGAGAATGCCAGATAAAAAAAAAAGAAAAGATTAAATTGGAAGTATGTATTGTTAAGCGACAAATGATGACAGCCAATAGTAGGACTTACGTACAAACACCACTAAGAACTTTCAATCAAAATCGTTTAAGCTATTTGCGAGAAAATAAGCTTTTATAAATGGTAGATACAGTTATTCTTAGAGAAATAATCACATTTTAAGAAGAATCTAAGTTAATAACTCAAAAACAAAACGAACAAGGTTGGGCAAACCGGTAATGGTCGATATGATCGACTTCAAAATCATTTTGATAGATTTGAAAATTTGTTAGAACGCAACAATATCATTTTCTCTGAGTGCCATCATATTATTATTTTTTTTTTTTCATGTTTACCACAAAATAAAAGTCACTTACTTATTTTCATCTTGAAAAATATAAAATATGAATGAGGATTTATCATTCCTTAAGAGCATAATGTGCAATTTTCTTTCAAGTGTCGTCCCTTTCTTGTAAAGTGTCCTATGTACCTACTTTAACAACATATCAGTGACCTTTCCTTCAGAATCATGTTTTCTTTGATAAGTGGTAATCGATCCGATATCTTTGCCCTAGATCCTGATTTTTCCCAAGGAAGAGAGACAAAAAAAAAACAAGCATAAGAAAATATATGTATGTACATACATATTCCTATATAGATATTCATAGTTATAGTATATGAACAGTAAAGGGACAGCTAAAGGAAATGTATACTTTTTATTCATCATAATTTATTTTGCCCGGAGTCAGATTGTCGCACACGATGGTGTGAGGGAAAAAAGGCTTTTGCTGGGTAGTGATGTAGTAAAGAAAAAAAAAAGGATTTTCCTCGGCTTAAAGGAAACTGACGCTTTGTGCTGAAATAATTGGCACCCAAGGAGTAGTTTTTTTTTCCCTTGTTATTGTTGTTGTTGTTGTTGTTATATACATTTATATGTATGAATTTAAATATCTTGAAAATTGAACCATGTTCGATTTGCATTTATATACAATTTTTCAACGTAGTATTTTGCAGCAGTATAAGCCGATTCCGATTTTGTAGGACTATTTTTTTTTTCTTCGTTCACAGGCACCATGGTTACGAAACGTCAATCATGAGTGAGTTGGGCGGAATAAAACTTTCATCATTAAAACTTTGTTGGCTTGCCATATAATTATTTTCTGTTTCAATAGCTTGGACTTTTGTGGAAGAACTTTGTTTGTTTTAATTGTCTTTTGAACAAAAAAAAAATGTTCAAAAGCTCAAGCTATTATAATCTGAATACTTTAAAATTGATAATGTAATAAATATGAATATACCAGCTGGCCTGAGAGACGTTGGTTTGGTTTTCTAGTAGGATTTTTATTTACGTTTAGTGACGGGGTTCAGATAGAAATAACTTCAATATTTTTTCATGTTATATTGGCTCATGAGAGACTAAATCAATCATTAGCACACTTATTTTGATATAAATTACTTGTAAATGTGCAGTTAAGATAGTTAGAAAACATTAAACAAATGCTGCATGATTTCAATTGCAGTTTAACCTTGAAAATTTGTCAACAAAAAAGTTGTTGTTTTAATCTGAATTCTTCAATAAATACAGACATTTCATACAACCTGCGTATACAATTTTCGGTATTGAGTTCTAGATTGCAGTTTAATGTAAAACTATTTACCTAAGTACGTTATGTTAAACTTTAAGCTTAATCATGGGCAATATTTTGTGTTAATCCATCAAGTATGTACCTACTTAAACGGTTAAATGCATGACTTAGTCACATGCATTTGCTCTTGAGCTAGATAGTTGTTCAGGAATATCTTAAAAAACCCTTAATTTTTGTTTCAATTTAAAGGTTTTCTTGGAAAATTAAGCACGCCATAATATTTGATTCCTTAATATCCATGTATCTCTGTTGACATAATAAATATTGGAAACAGATTTAAAAAAAAATAAAATAAAAAAGGTTATACTTATATGAAAAACTATTCGAAAAAATAAGTATTTAAATATGTAGTGTTCACCTTTGAAAATAATTTTAAGAAATTTAATCCACCCGTTTCAAAAATATTTTGAAAACCAAACCATAGACAGAAAGACTGACGGAAGGAATTCCTAGACACACTTTCTTATAGGTATGTCTCCATTATCGTAGTGTCATGTGTGATTGTTATCTCAAATTTTGTTTGCACGAATCCATAATTGCCTTAGAGGGCTACAGTACGTTTGCAATGAATACCCTATTCTATTTTTTTTTTTTTTTTGTATATGCGTTCTAGTCCCGCAGCCAGCCGCGGTTCCAGTTTCAGAAACAAAATTCTTTTTTTAGACATGAATAAATTCAATAACATTAATTTTGTGTGGCCGATGTTCAATTACTGCTGACGCAATAAAAAAAGGCGTGTGCCACGCCCAAAGTTAAAACTTTTTATTGCCAGGGCAATTACTATTAGCTCAGCGACATTCAATCTTAAACTTGAAGCTCAATTTAAAAACAACAAAACATTACTTGAATTTTTAAATATAAGATTTTTAATGAAAATAGTGATAAAGGATTTATTCAACAATTCTTGCTCCACACCCTTCAACTTAACCAAGGTATATGAACACAAAATGTGCATCTTCTTACTTCAAAACTGCGAGCGATAGTTAGTAATCATTAAACATTATTGCAGGTTAAGAGTTTTAACGGAAACACCCCTTAAAAGTGCGCGTGTAGTAAAAATTTAAAAAAATATTGAAAGCACTAACTGAGCTTTGATCGTTAGACAATTTTCAGGCACGTGTGTAAGATACAGTTGAATCCCTTAGTTTTTTATAGACCTTACTCGAATAAAGGTACATATTTTATAAAAAAATACGCCCTTAAAAGTAGGCCTATTGAAAACATGTACTCAAACAAAAATTTTGACTATATTTTTCATATAGCGAACGAAAAAAAGGGTTAAAATTGAATATTGGTATACCTACGTTAAATTTTTAAAACTATGTGTTTTGTTCTTTTATTAAAAGTGGGCGTAATATACGCCCGAAATTCAAAAATTTCTCTTCATACACAAGCTAGATACTTAGTTTTTACTAAAAATAAGTTTATTATACTTTCTAATGAAAAGTGGGCGTCAGCGACACCCAAAATCAAACTTCAGTTTTCCAGCTCAAAAATTGCGACCTCTAGAGAGTGTTCATATGGACAAATGGACGGACGGACGAACTGACAAACAGACGAACGGACGGATGGACGGAAGGACATTGTTATATCGAATAGGCTTTTGCTTCTGAGTCAGAATATATTTACTTTTCCCTACCTAAATGTAGTATTTCTCTATGTTACAAACTCCACACTAAATACAATATACCCATTCTATAGAATAGGGTAAAATGATTGATAGTTTCCCTACACGTGAATACGCATCAAAACTTATTCTGGTTTAGAGAAGTATGGATTTTGTACATCCAATATAACAAACTAAGCACATTGTTTGTCCATACGGCTTATATAAATGGTGATAAGAAGTGGTAAAATTGCTAAACGTAAATGCCAAAAGTAAAATTAGGATTACATACAACAATAGCATTATATAACAATATAAATTGAGTAAATTCAGAAATTGAGTACAATTATTACAACGTCTTAGAATTGACATTCAAGCTTTAAAACAAACGGTACCTGAAATAAATATTTTGAATGAAAAACTATTTTTTCAAAAAAATTCTTTTTTTTTTTTGACTTTTGATTGTTTCAAAAACGGTTTAACCAATTTTGTTGTAATTTTATTTTCTTGGTAAGAACAACAAACATTTGATCCGATTCCGATTGTACGAAACTTTAAGGGATCTTCTGCTGTGGGGGTAATCTGAAGATTGCCTGAAAATTTCCTCGAAATCGGTCGTTCCGTTTTAAAGTCCATAAAAAAAATACATACATATCGTGTCATGTTTCCATAATGCTAAGGAGAATGTATGCTGGTCTGTATTGTCTCACAGGATAATAACCCAAACATTTAACAAACGCAAAGAACTTGTTGAAGTTTGTCAAAGATGGTTTTGGAAAAGAAAGAAAATATAAATCAAGAAAACTTGTGCAAAGAGTTTGGGGAACATGCGATGCAAAAATGGTCAAAATATATATGAGGCCTCGTAAGTGTGAAGCTGATAAGGATGATAGAACGTCATGGAACTTGGTACTATATATGGAATGTTGGCTTATTCATGCATGAATTCACTAGCTGCGGTAAAGTTGGTGCCCAACTAAGTTTCGTTTGACTTTTATGAATCTATCCAACTGGCCCGTAAGAGGTTAATGTAACTTACACGGGTGGATTCATGAATGTTAACATTTACTTTAAGTAGGTACATACATAATAAGTTTTAATATATAAATAAGTTTCTAGACAGCTTAATTAGTGTCGGTAAATACGACCTGGGGAAGAAAGGTAAATAGGTATCTTAATTCTTTCAGATAATAATGGTATGCGTGATTAAAGCTGAAGCTTCCTATTTACTAGTGTAAGTTTAAGCATGTGTTATTAAAAAAACTATTAATGAATACTTATTGTATTTAGGCACAAATTATTTCACAACTCTATGTCTTTCACTCAAATTTACTAAAATGCGGGAATAACACAATCCTACTGCAGGATCTAACTTCTAGATATTTGTTTTTCTATTTCTTTTATGCCTAATAACATTGATATGTAAACATGTTCAAACAAATCTTATATTGCCACTTGTTTAAGATTTCGATGTCACCCTTAATAAAAAATTATGTCTGCCATAGAGGAAACAAACAAAATCTTCTTAAAACAGATTGCTTTTGCCCACATGACGCAAAAGTGTCACTCAAATTTCCACATCAATAGTCATAAGAATCCTTACAAGGATATACCTTTTCTTTTCTTTATATTTTGTGTGCTTTTTTTCTTCTATCTTCTATTTTTGCCTTTCTAAAGCTATTTATTGGTGTCAGACGAATAAAATAGGAATACATTTTGCCAAGGATATTTATATGTGAAACTGAAAAGAATTTATAAATTTTAAATTGATGTCCTTTTCAGCACATTTTTTGAAACTTTATGAATGAAAAGTTTTATATGTTTATGCGTTTTATTTCTTTTTGTTTCGTTTCGTTATACGTTCCGTTTTTTTTTGTTTTTTTTTTTTTTTAGTATTTGCTTGGTAGTTTGTTTGGAAATGAAAAACTATATCCAACATATAAAAGGAAAAGTATTACTCATAAGTGACATTGATATATTTAACTTGACGTCATAATATTAAATTGCATATTTTCCTTATGCTATACGTTCACACTTAAGGATATGTATATTTATGTATACTTAATTTGAAAAAAGTAAAAATAATGTTCGAGCTTTGAGGAAACGAAATAAATTTTCAAATGCATGTACATGTTTTGGAATATTGGATTTGAAATTCTGTTTATCGCCCTTATAAACGATTTGTTAAAAATGAAGGCGGTTAAGTAAAAAAACAAAAAAATTGGCGATCAATAGTAAGCGCTAAGCAATATCAATTTTGACTTTTAGGGACCTGTTATAGCGATAAGAAAAACCAATCAATACAAGTTTGAACAGCATGAAAAACTGGATTTTTTCGTGATAAGACTTTAGGGGCCAGTTATAGCTATCATTGAAATGCATCCGTGAAAATATTGATTGCTTATTTTAAGACGATTTAGCAAACAGAACTGGGCCTTTATTGGTATCAAAATAAAGCTCGTGAATTCTAGAATTGTTTTAATGTAAAAAATTATTTAATCTGTTTAATACTTTTCTTTTAATCTATTTTTATTATTTCACTGACAGAAATCGATTTCAACGTACAACTGGTTTTTTTTTTTTTTAACACAGTATCAATCAGATTTAACTATTTTTTACATTAAAACAATTTTAGAATTCACGAACTTCATATTGATACCATTAAAGTTAAATACCATCAATCAGTATAGCATTTGTGTTTCAATTCGAATTAATAACATATACCTACTAAATTTTTCCATTTGAAATTTGTTTCTGATTATTTTTTTGATCGCAATAACTAGCCCCTAATTTTGTAACTAAGTGACATATTCGACGGTTAAACTTCATAGCCTCGTAAGTTGTTTTTGCAAGTTTTTCAGAAATCTATAAATAATATTGTAACGAAGTGTTACACACTTATAGTTTTATCACTATTAACTTGTACCAATTTTATTTATCCCCGCAGAAAATGCAACGCAGACCACTGTACCTCAACATGTTTTTTTCACACTGGTCGCGCTTCGAGCATCATAACACATTGTCCGGCCCCACCAACCATCAGCCACCTAACCGCCCAAACCAATTTAATCCCCACGAAAAACACAATACGGACCACTGTTGTAGTGTTTATCGCACAACTAATTTACGCACCAACCACCGTGCGTCGCCCTATGACCACCCATATTCAATGCAGTGGTCATCGTATATACGTGTACTTGCGTACCTAATGTGTATACAAATATTAGCATCGGTAGTCACGTGATATATTTCACTCAGTGGCTTGCAATTCACAGTGCATGTTTACTGAAAAATCATGAAGAGGAAGCAGAAGTGACATGGAAATTCGTCTTTTGCCAGCCTGCCCCTGCCGTAGAGCGTAGACTTATCATGTCATTTTAAAGGTAGTACCATACCAATCTAGTGTAAAAGTGTACTATAAGGTGAAGAGATCATTGCCAGACTTGAACTGATTGGGCCGAGAGGCTGCTGCAACTGCTAGCCGATCACCCGTTTATCCCTGGTTTGCATTGCCAGGGCCGGAGGTTCACTCTCCCTGTTTTTCCCTTGCTCTACTGTCGAAGTACAGCTTGGGCCGAGAGGCTACTGATAGCTAGCCGATCAACCGTTTATTCCTTGGTTTGCATTGCCAGGACCGGGGCTTCACTCCACCCGTTTATCCCTCGGTTTGCATTGCCAGGGCCGTATATGAAATACTTTTTCTGATTATTTTGCATTAATAATATTTTTTCGAATCTTTCGACTTACGAGGTTATGAAGTTTAACCGTCGATATTATGTTGTTTATTTAAAAAATTAACTTTTATTATTATTCGCATGATTCAATCTTTTAGTAGTATCTTAGAAATAATTTTAAACTTTAAAGCTCACTCATCTTTTTACTTGCTCTATAGGGCAAGTATTGGTTTCGTGCAGAAAAAAAAAATCGAGGTTTTAATCAAACATGACATTACGATGATAGAGAAGCCCAAAAAAGTGGTTCTCTCCATACCGTCCGTCGGTCTGTCTGTGCGGATGTGCGGATGTGCGCTTTTTCACGTCATGCTACAGCCTAAACGGCTTGACGGATTTTCTTCAAACTTGGTATATAGCAGTTTGAAGAAAAACCATTGTCGAGGTTTTTTTTTATTTTGTTTCAGCCCGGCTCAAACTGGTACCTTTCAAGTAACGGTTTTTTTCAATTTGGATTTTCTCGAAAACGGCTCTAACGATTTTGATTAAATTTAAAATTTAGCTAACTTTAAGCATTTCTAACAAAACTGCGTTTTTTGTTTTTGCCTCAAATGGTCGTAACGAAAATCAGGTTTTAACGGCTTTTTTTCAAATAGCCATAAGTTCTCAACGGCTTGATTGAATCAACTCAAACTTTGTTTGACATAGTTTTTCATAGTGTTCTATAGGATGGCTTAGTAAATTTTTCACTGAAGCCTTTCTAAACGGTGGCTTCCATACAACGAGCCGTTGAGTTTTAGCCAACTTTTTTTGGTTTTTTCTAATTTTCTCGAAAATGGCTCTAACGATTTTGATTAAACTTTGTGTGTTATATTCTTTTAGTGTTTTGAAGAGAACTGCGTTTTTAGTTTTTGGCTAAAAATGCAAATAACGGAGATCTGCTCTTAACGGCTTTTTTTCAAATGGCCATAAGTTGTCAACGGTTGCATCGAATTCACTCAAACTTTGTTTGGTATAGTTCCTCACAGCTTCCTATCAGATAGCATTGATTTTTTTTTCATTTTCTCTTTTTTAAATGGTGGCTCCAATACAAAGAGCCACTAGATTTTGGCCAATTTTTTCATTTTTTCTAATTTACTCAAAAAAGGCTCCCCCGATTTTTATAAAACTTTTTATGTAACATACATAGAATACTTCAAACAAAACTGTATTTTTAGTTTTTGGATATACATGATAATAGCGGAAATTGCTTTTAACAGTATTATTAATTTGGCCATAATTGAACATTTGTATCATTTATAACACCCAAAAGATAACGTCTTAATTTTAAATATTAAAGGTTTCTTAACGTTAGCTCCCGTATATCGGTTTTTCCAGTTTCAGTCAAATTTTTTTAGGTTTTACCAAATTTTTCAAAAATGAGTTGTTCTCATTGATCGAAAAGTTTGTTTTCATCGTACTATTGCACCAACAGAGCAAGTACGTGCGACCCAGTCGTGCATTTTATTTTTTTCAAAATCGAAAGTGTTCTTTTCACTTTTTAAATTAACACGCATGACTAGGACGTTCATTCTGTTTTTTTTTTCTTGATGATAGATTCCTTTTTAGTACGTACCTATTTCTATATCCTTGCAAAATATTTTCCTCATTAAAGTTTTCCTTTTAACACCAACGACATTTATTACTCAACACTTTTCAATTGGTGTAGCCATAGTTCCCTCATGACACCATTATCTCATATATAAGAGCACCATAAAGACAAAAAAAAAACAGAGAATAGAAAAAGAAATCAGGAAGGAAACCATTTGTTCTTCCTTTTTCTTGGTTTTAATTCACATCACACAGAAGCTACATCAATAACGTTTCCTTTGGCATAGGACCGGACGGGCGCGGCGGCTTATACATCTTTATCCTTAGTTTATCTGCAAGGAATTTCCTTCCTCTGTCGTAGCTGTTCTCTGCCGCCACCACTTAAACTTAATGAAAGTGCAAATTAAATATGCAGTGATTTAGATTTCCGTTTGTGTTTTGTTTATTTTGCTCCTTTTTCTTTCTGTTTTTCTTTTTTTATAGTTTAAGCTTCCAGGATGAAAGACATAGGCGTAGATAAACCCTATTTGTTTGTTTTTGGTTGTCTTTCTTTTCTGTTGTGATTTCCTTTTTTTTTCACTTAAATCTGGAAATGAGATCATGAAGGATGAAGAAAATGGAAACAAGAGCATACAAGTGAAAGAAGAAACACTTTCCCTAATTCTTATGTTTGCCATAAACACAAACATCTTTCGATGAAGTTTTTTGACATTTTAAATTTTTTTTATGTATCTTTTGATCTGATGGGAAGTAGGTACTTTCAGTTAGAAGGTTTCAACAACTGCTGAACTAGGGGGAGTTTTTTTTTTATTGAGGTGTGATTCTTTGGGATTTAGAATGATATAAATGTTTTAGAACCATACTATTCGAAATAAGAAATTTAAATCATTGCTTTGGTTTTAATACAAAAAAGAAGGCCAGGGTTAAATAGCTGGGCGTATTGAAACAAGAAATGTTACATCAATCTTTTATCTTACAAGTCGTACTTCCTTTTAGCTTCAATTTTACCTCACTGATGGGAAATTTTGTGGGAAAATGGGGTGTTTCATAAAGTATTTTATGAATTTTGAAACCTCAAGGTTTGTTTTTTAACTGGGAGGCGTGAGAGGTTTTCGACGCACAGTTCAAAAAGAAATTAAGCTATACGATTAGAAAAATAATATTTGTTTGCACAACGTTGCCATTTTGAGTTTATTTTGTTTGATATTAGAAAGTATATTTGCGATTATAGCTATTGAAAATACATATTATCAAAATTTTGTACTCGTTTTCGAATAGTTTTTATTCGTTAATTAGTTTTTTTTAACCAAGGAACACACAGAAAAAAAATTTTTTTTGCCTTAATATCGATTGGCGAAATAATTTTGATGCAATAATACATAAAGGGTTTTAGCCAAATACATTAAGTTCCTTTTTACCAATGCAAACAAATTTACAGAATTACATATTGTTCCCAAGTATTATAACTAAATTTATAAGTAAGAACACACCTTAACATTAATATTATGAAGCACAACGTCGTTCAAGTGGGTATGCCTCGGATGGCTTCACAGTCGCGCTTTCTGTCACTCCGATTTTCCAATAAGACATTGTTGATGGTTTCGGGCACGGACCAATAAGATACAGACCGCCAACTCACTGAATGGTCTCTCTTTTTGCCTACAAGCTGAAAATCAGCTGATATGCCATTTATTTTGAGAGTGTGACGCTCTCCCTTGAATTTTTAAACCCATTTAGCAAACACACCAACAAAATAAATGGCATACGCAGGTATGGTTGCCATTACAAAATGCATAAACAGAGATGTACACGTATTCACATACAGGAAAAAATATTTCGAGGGTGTTTCAGGCAAGAGGAGTACGAGTTGGCGGTCTGTATTGGTCTGTGGTTTCGGGCTGTAGCTCACTGATCGCTTGGATTATATTGGCTTTAAGTGCTTAGATCGTTTCTGGATTGTTGGCATTATTAAAAAATATGTAAATACAAACTGTGATGTTCAGTTCAGTGTGTTCTTTTATTTTACTTGCTTTTATAGTGCCAATATTTGTATCGCATAAAATAAAACATAAACGGAAGTATATATTTAAATGGAATACCAAGTATAGAAACCCCTTATATCCTTATATGTGATCTGATCTTTTTCTGGTTAAATGTGTGTCACTCAGTCAGTTATTTCAAAACTTCATTTCACATGTTTTGATCAAACGGTCAAAACCGAGGATCTGTTTTAAAAATTTTGTTTAATATTTCTAGAAAATGAAAAAAATTAGATACACTACACATACATAACTGAAAATTTCCATCATATATGTATATATAAATATATATATTAGCGGCGGATCTAGGATTTGTGCAAAGGGGTGCAAAAGTCGAATTTGGTGCCTACCACCATTTTATAATTTCATTAACATAGCAATTTTGAAGACCTTTTTTTTGCTATTCACTTTGTATTTTCTTTCTTCGTCTTCATCTTCATTTTCATCATAGTGACAAATGACAGTGGTTTTGCTCCCCCAACGGCTGACACCCGGGGCAAGTGCCCCCCTTTGTCCCTCCCTAGATCCAGCGCTAATATATAATAGTTAATGTTTTAAGTCGCTAATTCACATAAAAGAACTTTATAATAATTGAATATCACTTAATTATTTTGCTGCTTAATTCATTTAAGGTTTTTGGATAGCGTAAATAATAATTCAAACTATGAAACAATGGAGTGAGTAATTTACACTTTTATAAAAGTCAAATTTTTAAATAAGTTCATAAGTCACTGGCTTCGCAATTTATAAACTCGGGTTTCACTAAAACGACCATCAACATCAATATAGGTAATGGTCCGATTCAGTGACTTTACTCTGTACAAGAAAGATTGTCAGTTAATGGAAGATAAGACGTTAGCATCTCAGTTTGTTCATAAAGCTTCACATAAATCTAGCGCATACGAAAGCCTTGGCAGCGATATGCCGTAGAAGGTTTAGTTAATCTTTCCAATTTTCACAAAACACAAATTATAATTATTGTGATTATTGTTGAATTGTTCCACAGCGTTAACGAATTGTTTGTTTTTCCTCTGCACTAAGTCGCCTAGGCGTTTGATTTTGGAGCCAGACAAAGAAGGATGTGCCATACCATCATCTCGTTATGTCTGTTGATGTGCTTCAGGAGCATTTTTCGTTAAACAGCAAGAGGCATGTACTGACAATATTTGTTGGACAGAGCATAAGTAGTTATTATTATTTGAGGCAGATTATTGTAAATATTAATAACGCGAAAATTAAGACCTACGTTTTACTTGAAAACCGCGGCTTATATTTTTTATTAAGAAAAAGCACCACCTAAGTGCACGCGGAAGAATAATTCAATTAAATGAAAAAAAAAAAATGAAACATCAAACAAAAGATCCATTCGCGCAATTAATTTTACAATGAGAAACTTTTGGATGCTGCTCACTGGTTAGCTCAGCAAATGGTTGGTTCGGGAAGGTAAGATCTGATGAATCGAAAACTGGTCGCATTCGATTAATCAGATGAATGATGGTTTACTGCTGGAACACAATGGAGCCGGAGCCGTATCCGCAATCGCATCCGTATCGCATGTCAAAATATTGAATACACACGAATTCAATGTTGTGAACACAACGAGACGGATCCGCAAACGTAGCCGCAAACGGCGACGGACGAGTTGGCCAACTTTTAATAAATACGTGCGTATTTTTGACATTCCATAAAAAAAAAAAAGAGCAACCGCAACGTGCTAATAAATTATCCTTTTAGAAATTAGGTCAGGTAATTACAAATTTATAGAAAAGACTATACATGATGCGATATATGTTTTATCATCTTTTATATGCATATATGTGTTTCTCAGTGGAAATTGTAAAAAAAGGTGGAGTACGTACGACTCCATTGTGGGCACTTGTAATTAGGTACGTACGGCATGCGATACGGTTGCGGCTGCGGTTCCGGCTGCGATTTTCTATTGTGTTCCAGCAGTTATGGTGGTCGAGGGTGTTTTATTTAGATTGCCACAAGGGGCGTACTTACATGAAGTAAGAAAAAGGGCGCCAGTGATTTTTTGAAGTAGAAAATCACAAACCTCTAGAGCAGAACCGACGGTGAAGCGAAGTGAAATTTATTACGATAAAATCAAAGAACACATTTTATATTCCCGAATGGAGATTTCAAAGTATATTAATTCTTAATATTTATGGTTATTTGGGAAAACTTGCAATTAAGTAGGTCGAAAACAAAAAGTCTTTTCAAATTAATTTTTAAACAATAGATGGAACTTGAAGACGAACTAAAATGGACCGTTATCGAAACAAAGGAGTAGAAGGAATTTTGGTCACGTGAATTACAATTTTGGGAATTTTTTGCAACAGAAATCCACCGACAAATTTGGAACACAATCAAGATTATCTCAACCACAACTCATGTCTCATGCACACAATATACGAAATGTAGCACTCTACTTATCGTTTCTTTTGGTAATAAAATGTCATTCCTCCTGACTGCAAATTCTTTTTTCTGCCCTGAAAGCTTCGTACCACAAACACAAGATAAATTTTCTTAACTCTAACAAAAAACTCTGAACTTTAATTTCTTTTACTCTACACTACGAAATTGATTTGTTTTTCTCTGACAACTTTTCTTTTTCACTTTTTCTTCTTTTCAATCCTCTGGTTCCTTTTCTCGACAATCAAGAAGTGTCCTTCCAAATTTTCACCAAATCTGGAAGGCAGCTACTTGGTCTTATTTGTTCTCGATTTCAGCCAATCAGTGACCGGGATATCGATGACGGGATTTCGTCAGCAACTTGCAGCCTATTAGCTGAAGTGCAACACCGTTCGTTCGAAGTTTTACGGCCTCGCTTACTCACCGTTAGAACCCCAGCTTACTGCAAGTCATCATTGAATTCGCCACGCACTAGTTTTTTATTCCAGTGGAAAGCTATTCAATGATGGCATTAAAATGTTCTTTTCCCAATTTTTTTGTGATAACACAAATGTCAAAGCTGAAAAACTCTATTTCGATTTGAACGCGACGATCTGACAACGGTCCAAGTTATGTTGGGCACTTGGCCATATGCTGCAATTTTTCTACGACCCATCGTAGTTTTGTAGTGGTTGATGGGATCTACCAAATCTTCGTATCGTTTCCTTGCTAGGTTGTTTGCCTGTTTCAGACCGTCTGTCTGATGGGTTTTATTGATCGTAGTTGTTATTGTCACATCGCCTGTCTGATAGTTGATGTTATCGTAGATTCGTAGATTGTTGGTTTCCAGCAATTGTTTTCTCAACATATACTTAGAAAACCACCTGTAATAAAAAAAGAAAGGAGCGGGAGGAACTAGAAAAGGGATCTGAAAAGATAGTTTTTGTTACGGAAAATTTTTATCACAACAAGATTTTTAATTAAACAAAAAAAATTACTTAGCTACCGAGGCTCAAGGCTGGGAGGAACAATAATTATGATTTTTTCCAAAAAAAATTATTATCTCTTCGAACACAGAAATTTAGATAGCTTTTTGATCTCTTTATGTCTTATCCAATAAGAGGAGTTCTTCTTAGACCTCCGTTGTTATGTTGCCTGATAGTGAAAAATCGTTCGTTTCAAATTTGTATGCGATTTCTTCGGCGAATAAGTTTAGTCCCCGTGGTTGAGCAATCCATTGCTTTAATGCTGGCTCTGTAGTTTCGAACATATCATACTCTCAAATCTTTTTCAGCTTGTCTATTATCGAACTAGGTTTAATAATAAGTTTGGGCTTTTTTTTTTTTTTTTTTTTTTTAAAACGAGTTTGATTTTGAGCTTAATCGCTAGCAAATCAAAGATGGAGCTATTATGCTTAAGGCTATGAGACAAAATTACCTAAAGCCTGATGTTCATGACAGTAACAAAACCTATGCTATATGTTTCATTTCCATTATTTCTACGTTTACCGCCATTAAAATTGCAAGACCTTGCATTTTTACAAACAAAAAACCACACATAATGAAACAAAAAAGCCAGTCCTTTTTACCATCGCCATTAACCACGATGCTATTTTTTGGTCCTTGATTTTTGTTTTTCAGCTTATTGTACAGTTTTGCATGCATTTTATTTTTTATTACAAAAGCAGAAACATCTATAAGGCGGTCGGTCTCAGAGGACGGCTGAATATTTAAGGACTCACTTTAAACAATGCAATATATGTATAAGTTTTTTTTTTTTTTTTGTAACTGCACAAGCACACGTGTATTTTCGTTTGATAAGGCTCCGAGATTTGCATACCCACTTTGGTTCCTTTTTTGGTATGGTTTGTTTGTTGCAAACCAATTCATCATGAAATTAAGATACGCTGCCGAAGAGAAGAGGCGTTCCTTTGTTAGCGTGCGTCTTCGTCGTAGTTTCCATGATTCATTCGTCAATGGAACTAACCTAGTAGCGACATCCTATTCCCTGAATACCCATACGTGTGGGAGCCAGTGCAAGGATGAGTAATACATTTCATCCATTTCATTGTTCTTAGTTCCGTTAATATTTGTGTACATTTGATGGTATTCCGGCATATACTTTCTTCTCTTTTTGGTTCAATTCCTTTGGCTTGAAGCTCCTTTTTTACCAAGCAAAAATTTTACTTAATCTCTAAGAGAAGTATACCGGGAAAAAAAGGAGGAATACCATTAAGGGATCCATACATCCCTTATATCTCATCTTAAGGATTCGAGGTTTGTACAAAGGAAATGTTTCCATCATGATAAGAAAGTATAAACACAGGGTAGACCCAATTAGAAACATTTTTCCCTATTCTGAGTCGGGCCCGTTGGTCCCTTGAAAAATGCACAGGGTGCTTTTGTGTGAATAATAATTATTAGCATTTTTATACTTGAAGGAATTAAAAAAATTTACCTGAATATTTCTAGGGGGAAAAAGATATTTTCCCTATACCGATGCCTTTGAAGAATAGAAATTCGAGTCACCCTGTGTAGACAACAAACATAACAAGCATAGATCCTTAATATTGAAAATACCCAACCAACGCGAATATTTATGTTCTTCCTATTTAAATGCGTTGCCATGTGCGTTACGGAACGTACATTTTTGTCAGGATGTGAGGTTTTAATAACACAAGTATATTTATAGACGTGATATACCTAAATACGTAATATGCATATAGTAGTATATGTATATGTACATTGTCTGGTAAAATTAGTTTCTCTCGAGTAAGATGTGTGAGTTATTATGATTGATGAGAATTTCCAAACAAGAAACAAACAATAAAATATGTGGAATGAATGAAAAATAAAAGGAAAACGAAACCAAGGACTAACATTAACAATGAATGTGTTGTCATTTACAAAAGTTGAAAGGAAAAAGTGAAAAGATTTAATAAAAACAACAATAATAATTGTATGTTTCATACATTCAAGAAGAAGCTTTAGTTAAAAGAAATAATACATTAGGGGTATTCACGATCTGGTGTAACTTGTCTTGCATCATTGTAAAAGTGTAGAAGTGCTACGTTTTCTTGCAATACAACAACAAAATATACTGGATGTAATTTGTTACACTTTTGCATTTTATCTATACCTCAACCCCATTGCAACAGGAAAATACAACGGTGCAAAGTTTGTACTTTTGATTTTGACATTTGTGTCAACCTGATTTTGACATTTGTGTGAGTTTTGCTACGAATTGGAAGAAGTGAGTTCACGATCTGTAAGAAATGCAAGAAATTTCGCACTTTTAGGATACTTGTTTGCACCAGATCGTGAATACCCCTATTTATTCCTCTCTGTAGATTGTTAAGATTCAGTTTTAGTGAAGCTCGCTTGCATCATTAAAGATCCTTGCTTAAAAATTGACTTAGAATAGGTATCTTACTAAATTTTTAAGAATTTTTCGAATAAAATTTATAGAAACTCTGGATCGAATAGTTTTTCGATGAAATTTAGTTTCACAGAGCTTTGAAAATATTTAAACAAACAATTTATTAATGAAGTTACTTTGTCAGCAAAAAATATCAGTAAAGGGAAGATATATGGCATTTTGCCCCTCAGTATGGTTGCTACATAGCTTATCTGAGTATATCTACCTTTAAAGTTAGCACAGAATTCATGGCTTGTCGTCATATGATCTTTCGGTTTTTTGGCTCTGCTGCTCTAAGCTACAGCCTACACGGTTTGGCGGACTTTCGCCCGGAACAAGCTGTTAGCTATTCTAATAACGCTTTTTTCCTTCTGGATTTGTATAGAAACAGCCACTTTGATTAGACTTCCACGCTGCGCTGGCAAAACCACTGCGTGAGCTTTTCCATCTTTCCAACTCTACAGGTCTCGAGGTCTCTTTCCGAGTGAATAGAAAACAGCCCATTCCAAAAAAAGGCGTATCTTCATTCCCCCCAAACTACAGACCAATTGCACTTTCGTCCATTCTGTCCAAGGTCATGGAAACCAGATCAAGAAATATCTTGAGAAACAAAAACTTTTTAATGACCGGCAGTATGGTTTTCGTAGCAATAGGTCCACTGGTGATATGATGGTATATCTCAACGAACAGTGGAACCAATCTTTACATCGTTTTGGAGAAAGTAAGATTATTGCGCTCGATATTTCAAAAGCATTTGATAGAGTCTGGCACCAGGTTCTCTTATTGCATTTGGCATCGATGAACTCCTTCTTCCATGCATTAGAAGTTACTTTTCAGACCGTCCAATTCGTCTCGTCTTGGACGGTTTTCAGTCTGTATTCCACAAACAAATGCTGGTGTGACCCCTAGGCTCCGTTCTGTCTCCGAATCTTTTCCTAATTTTTATAAATGATCTCTTGTCTAAGACTTCTAATCCACTAAATTGTTTTGCTGACGACAGTAATCTCAGTTTCCCATATTCGTTTCCCGATTCACATCCATGTCCTTCGGATGTGGAACTGCAACGGCTGTGTGAAGTTGGCACCCCACTTGTGAAATTTTTATCGAAATTTATGCAGTTCGTTTGCCCATCGTTAGCCCACTTTTGCCCACCAAAAATTTTCGTTTGCCCACCCTTGGTTTCGGAAATAATCAAAATTTAAAATTTTGGTTGAAAGACAACAAAAAAAAAAAGATGTAAAAATCGATTTTTTTTAATGCAGTTCGTTTGCCCATCGTTAGCCCACGTTTGCCCACCAAAAATTTTCGTTTGCCCACCTTCCATTTTGAAAATATTGACAAAATAAAATTTTAAATTTCCTGAAGCTGGCACCCCACTTGTGAAATTTTTTATCGAAATTAATGCAGTTCGTTTGCCCATCGTTAGCCCACGTTTGCCCACCAAAAATTTTCGTTTGCCCACCTTCCATTTTGAAAATATTGACAAAATAAAATTTTAAATTTCCTGAAGCTGGCACCCCACTTGTGAAATTTTTTATCGAAATTGATGCAGTTCGTTTGCCCATCGTTAGCCCACCAAAAATTTTCGTTTGCCCACCCTTGGTTTCGGAAATAATCAAAATTTAAAATTTTGGTTGAAAGACAAAAAAAAAAAAAAAAGATGTAAAAATCGATTTTTTTATGCAGTTTGTTTGCCCATCGTTAGCCCACGTTTGCCCACCAAAAATTTTCGTTTGCCCACCTTCCATTTTGAAAATATTGACAAAATAAAATTTTAAATTTATTGAAGCTGGCACCCCACTTGTGAAATTTTTTATCGAAATTGATGCAGTTCGTTTGCCCATCGTTAGCCCACGTTTGCCCACCAAAACTTTTCGTTTGCCCACCCTTGGTTTTCCAAATAATCAAAATTAAAAATGTTGGTTAAAAGACAAAAAAAAAATTTAAAATACACAAGAATCAAAAATTATAGTTTGCCTATGCAAACGAAAATTTTTGGTGGGCAAACGTGGGCTAACGATGGGCAAACGAACTGCATAAATTTCGATAAAAAATTTCACAAGTGGGGTGCCAACTTCACACAGCCAACTGCAACGGTATCATATGATAAACTCGCATTAAATTCCGATCTTGACAGCATTTTACAATGGGGAATTACCAACCGTGTTGGATTTAATGCTTAAAAAACTCAATGTCGTCTGCTGTCGTTAAAGCATAACCTGGCCCCTGTTCCATCGTTCATGAGTGGCACTTAGGGGCCAGTTATAGCGATACGGAAAACCAAACCGAAAAAATTTTCAGATGGAAAATTTGGTATATTATAATCAGATTTAAAACACAAATGCTATACTGATCGATGGCAACCAACTCAGAGAATTTATTTTGCAAATAAAAAATTTAATTGAACTTGTACTTTTAGTTAAAAATGTATTTATTCATTTTTCTTTTATACGTTTAAAAGAAAAATAAAAAATTACATTTTTAACAAAAAGTATTTGTTCAATCAAAATGCTTCGATTTGAAAAATATGTTTTACCTTCTGATCTGGCTACAATAAACAAGACAAACATTCGCCCGAAGCTTAAGTATAATTCTCATATCAGGGTAGGTGCTCCTGTCACCCACTTACACCTCCTGGATAGGATCCAAAAAAGAGCGTTTGATGGCTCTTTAACAAATGGCCATTAGTAAGAAACATCCTGATTGATTCACTCAATCTTATTTCAAAACAATTTTTAGTAGTTTTGTATAAAATTGGTGATATAGTCATCCGTGGCGTATTGGTTCCGAGTTCAATCAAGGATTTCGTCATGATTAAAACGATAAAATTATATTGTAGTGATTATCAACTGACTATGGCTTCTTTTTATCCAGCAGCTTAACTTGATTGAAAATAGGAGACATAGAAAAGAATAGCTGTATCAATTTTGTTTAAACTTTGTATGTATAACGTTGGGAGTGCTTCCAAGAAAATTAGATTTAAAATTTCAGAACAAACAATAATTTTCATCTAATTGCATACTTTGCGCTTTATATTTGACTGAAGTTCCCTCACCATGTGTCGTTTAAAAAAAAGAATTACATAACTTTGTTCAATAGCTTTAATCTGAATGGACTCGTTGATACAGTTTTGCATTGTGATAGAGCCACTTCAAATAAGTCCACGGAAATCGTAGGTTCTTAAATAATTTGTTTCACTTTGAGAAATACATCTTCATTTTGTTAAAGAAGAAAATCAGTTGAAAGAAGAAAAATGTTTTCCATCAGCCACAATTCTTTTCCCTTTTTATTTTAAAACACTCACGAAAGTGTATCGCCCATAATCCTTCCTCTAAAAACCTTATTTGATCTAAATAAACCAAACAAAGCTGTCATCAACTCTGGTACTCATTTCTCAAATGAAAGCTTTTTTGTTTCTTTACTTAACTAAGCAATTTGACCTAACGATCTCAAGTCTTTCATTAGTTTCTTTATTATCTTTAAGGATAAAGTATAAGAAAAAGGTACGTGTTTACCTTTTCTTTTTTGGCCCAAAATACACAGCAATCATCGTATACGTACGTACACGTTCTATATTTACTCATCGTTTAAAGAATCTAAAGTCTTTCTATTAATCTATCTTATCTATCTTCCGCATGCTTATACTATATATATTAAAGCATATATACACACTCATTGCAGAAGGATACAAATACCTACACCACCTGTTCACTTTCACATGTACCTAAATAATTAAGCACAATCAATTAATCTAATTCATCCAATAGACTACGCACAATACACTATACACAGCTACAGCATATAGGTATGTATCTTACACATAAAACCATGTTGGTATAGGTAGGTACGGTACATCTTTCTTTAACATGGCTTAATGGCGGAGACCTAAATTCATTGCCCAATCATTCGTAAGGCCATCTTAATGAGAACTGAACTTCAGATGTAATTGATTGCACAGTTTGTGTTGATTTTGCCTTTTGCTCATCAAATAAAGACTTCATCTAGCCGGTTCCTGGTTTTTTTTTTTTTTTTTTTTTTTTTTGTATCTCAAAAGTTAATAACTAATGCTTGGAATCCTACATCACCCTTAATTCATAAAAAAAAATATATAATATATATAACGTAAATTAATTGTACGCCATCAATGGGCAGTTTCGATGCCGCCTTCATTGCCATCACCCACCGCGTCATCTAATCATAAAATCCCTCTCCTTTCTTTTCTTTGTCACAATATTTACAATCACTGAGGCAGAAAATTGTCCCTAATTTCTAATGAATCTCACAACCCCCAGAATAAAATCAGAAAAGTACAGGAATAGAAATTACGATAACTACCCTTAATGCTTAACCCCCCTGTCCCTGCTGCTCACTTCCACCCATGGCTACGACAAAAAAAAGAGAAAGAAATAGCTACACAGAAAACAAAAGACAAACATAAAATGTGCCATCAAATGAAATGAAAAAGCAAAGACGAAACACAAATCCAAATAAAAAAAAAAAAAAGTAATAAAAAAAAAAATAAAAAAATAGGACACGCTGAAAACCACTTTTATCAGATTCAGCAACAAAATAAAGAACACCTCTCCGTCCAGAAGCACAGCGCACAGCACAGTTAAACATAACCTAGATCAAGTTGGAAACACTCAGATCTGTCATCAGCCAGCATAACAACAATATCTTGAGAAATCCGTTGAAACCCGAACGTTGAAAAGGACGACGACGCGACGCACGCACGGACGATATAATAATTCTTGTGGAGTTTCTTCTCGCAGTAGCAATTAGTGGATATATTGGCCATTTGGCACTGTTATTACTCGGATTTGCGTTCTACGCATTCCGAGCCTACCAATTTGCCAATTTCCCAACGGTCTTTGCTGGACTTGTGCTATTGGAACTATTGAAGACCAAACGCGTGGCCATGAACAGAGATTTTTGTGGGTTTTGTTATTAAGGTGAATTTCACAAGTCAAAAAGTGTAGTAATGGAATAAAATATTTGGCACAGAGTAGACGAGTGTTGGAAATAAGTTTAATAAGTTGAAACTTCAGTTTAATGAGATTTAAGGAAATTATAGGGTTAATAAACGACAATAATAGACAGAGAAAAAACAATAGAGGGCATCAAATTTTTGTGTTAATTGAGGTTCTGTCACGAAAAAACGAAAAAGTTGCTCAGGATTTAAAGTATTTTCTAAAAATCAGGAGTGTCTACATAGATGAAATGTTACTCATTTAAAAAAAAAGTATTCTCAAGTGTAAAAAAAGCAATCCACCTGATCCGTTTGGCCGTTTAATACTTTACGATCCGTTTTCTAAATAGGTTTAAACGTCAGAAATGTTCATTGTGATCGACCCAACCGTTCGGGCATAAAACACCGAGACTTATGCAAATAAATACTGAAATGATTTTATTTAAACACCGTTATTGCGAGAGGGTTCCGAGAAATGGAAATCAAATTTGGACGTATGTGTTTAAACAACAGGAACTATTTTATAGGAACTTTTTCCATCTGCCCAATCCGTTGAAATGACTTCGTTCAAATTGGGTAGAAAGCTTTTTGCTGTTTGTCTCTATTTGACAAAAAAACGTATATACTATTTACAGTTAGACGATGAATGATATGTATTTTAAATAAACGAAGTTTCAAGTTTGTTCAGTGAGCTTCAGACTGATCTTTGCATTTTGTTCGCAGCTGGCGCGTAGATCTATTGTGTCCCAAACAACAAAATTTTTCACAAAGCCAATATAAAACTTAAGGCCACTTCGCCTTTTAAACATGGGTCATGTTTTTTTTTTTTTTTTTGATTTTTTTTTTTTTTTTTGATTTTTTGGGAATGCCTCAATCGATTCCCAGAAATTCTGTTTAAAGTAGGTACGCCAGAAAATCCAAGTTGGATAATGTCTTCAACCAGCTATGTTAATTTTCCGGTTAAGTTGTGTTGGCCGTTCATTACTTAATGAAGGCTTCTCAAGCCGCGGCTCCATCTCTAGCCTGCCGTTGAACATTTCGTACTCTTTTCCTCCCTCTCTCTCCTTCTATGTGCAAGTTCCATTGAAGACGAGATCGAGTGTTTCAATAAATTGACCAAAAAATAAGGCTAAGCCAACACGCTCAAACTTATGATAATGAAAGATATAAGAAACAATACTGGTAAAATTCACCCAGAATACCAACATCCCCTTGAACAAAATGTGTGGTATGTTTTCATTAATTGCATCACATCCGCTGATTTATGTTTAATGCGATTTACGTTCTTAGATTGGGATTTAGATTATTTTACTGCTTTTGTTCGCATAAGTAGAAATCCACTTCCCTGATTTAAACAAGGTCATTAAACATGTATTTCTTGGAGGATTAGGTAAGCATTCTGTTGATACATTAATCTCCTCTAGCAACAATGTCATAAAGTTAATTTCAAAGCAATTAAAATTATGTTTCTTTTCGCAAGATTTTTTTGATTGTATTTTAACTTTTTTTATTTGATATCGAAGAAAACACTGATTTTTTTGTTATTAAAGTGAAAAAGAGAACGTTTACATACAAATTAATAGAAAATAAAAAAATTAAACAACGAGGTTCTTTCTCATCCTTAAGTGGTTTCACAATTTTGAATATTCCATCTTATGGTTCTCCTACTAACTTTTTTCAAAAGATCATAGCTAATTAAAAAATTAAATTTCTTAATATCTAAGAGAATTATTTTGTGCCATTGTGTTTCTATTCATTTTACTTGGATGAAAAAATAAAAGAAAGACGGAAGAGATTTTCTTTTAATTTATCTATTCTAGGATTTTTGTTTATATACAAAATAGGGAAATCTTCACAAAGTAAAAGAAAATATATACTATATATTAAGCCGTGTATAAATTTTTCTTTTGGCTGCAATACTGCAGGCTTACTTCTAATTATTTTTTCTGAAGGATTTTTCCTCCTTTTTGGTGGGCAATGTTCTGTCTCATTTTCCTTCAAGCCTCTTTTACCCTTAAATATATATATATTGTAAGAAAAATTGTAAGAACCAAATAAAGACTAATCATTTCTTATTTTTCTTTCCCATTGCATCCATCTTTTTGTTACTTTTTCAAGGATATGCTCTCGTTAAGGATGTTTCTTATTTTTATTCTTTGCTAACACTGTATTTATTTGTAAGTAAGAATAGCAAAATAAATATTTACTATATAATTGGGGATCCCCTGGAAGCTAAACTTGAGTCTATTGCTTTTAACTCAAAATGTCTTATTTAGACAACAGTCTTATTGACAATAGTTATAGGCACCTAGAAGGACTAAGCTCTCTGAGAAGGATTTTCATTTTATATGGAAATATTTTCCATCCTTTAAAATACCTTTGGAAACGTACTCTTAGATATGTAATAAATATTTGTATTTTCTAAAATGTGATCTAATTGTTTGAAACATGGAGAAGGCATCGATATTAACTCAATGTTTATTTATTTAAAAAAATGAGTTTCTTTCGTATTTAATTAAATATATCGATTTTATTTTTATTTTTAAGTAACTTTAATTTTTACTTGCGATTATAGGTACTATAAGGCAAGTTATGCATTCGTAAAAAAAAAAAAAAAATTCTAACAATCAAACATGACATTACGATGATAGAGAAGTCGAAAAAAGTGGGTCCGACAATTCTGTCTGTCTGTCTGTCTGTCCGTATGTCTGTCTGTATAGTTACCTACAGCCTAAACGGCTGGACCGATTTGCTTCAAACTTGGTACATAGTATTATTATGACGTCCTACAGAGGGGTTTTTGGAATTAGCATTCTAGCTCTAAAACTAACGGTACCTGCCATACAATTTTTTGTGAAAAATTAATTTTTCTCAAAAACGGCTCCTACGATTTTGATAAAACTTTCTGAATTGTGTTTTCTGTGCAAACTTTATATTTTGGTTGGAATAGATTTTTCGGGAAAAGTCTTATAACGGTACCTCCCATAGGACCGGTTTTTTTAAATCCGATTTTCTCGTAAGCCACTTGACGGATTTCGATGAAACTTTTAATGTAGAAGCCCTCTTATAAAAGAAATAATATAATTTCAAAAATTTTTCAAAAAAAGTTTTTTTGAGTTTTTTAAAAAAGTTTCAAAAATTTTTTTTAATTTTAGTTTTTTCCAAAAACGGTTTAATCTATAATTTTTTAATTTTATTTTTCTGATAAAAATTACAAAGTGCTAGAAGTTGGCATACTCAAAAAAAATTTGGAATATATTTTCGAAAAGTTTTTCAAAAAAACTGTTTTTTGAAAAAACTGGTCCAACGATTTTGAAAATTTTTTTCGTAAAAATTCAAAATCGTAAAAGAAACCTGATGGCTTACTTCATTTTCTCCAAAAAATGGTTTAGGTATTGATTTTTAAGTGATTTATAAAATTTCATATGCGATTTTTTAAACGCTTTTTTCCCAAAATCTCAAGCATCCAAGACCATTTTAACACATTAGAGCAAGTTCGTACGACCCAGTCGTGCACTTTATTTTTTAAACACTGCGGTAAATATAGTATAATATAATAAAAACGTCAAGAAATCAACGTCATCTTCAGTTCCAACGCTCACCGTCGACGACAATCGAATGTCAGCTCTTCAGAGAAGGCGAATATGCTCGCAGTTTATTGTGCTGCAAGTCCTATGTTGCCTGCAAGCAACGATGCCCCTCCTGTACTTGAGAACGTTAACGTTTCTATGGGACAGGTATTTTTCCGCACTCGTACACCACTGCGTAAGCTTTTTCATCGCTCCTATCGTTCAGGAATCTTTCCTAGTAGATGGAAAACAGCATTTGTATAGCCCGTCCCAAAAAAAAGTGACTCCTCCTCCCCCTCCTCCTACCGACCAATTGCACTTACGTCCCTTCTTTCCAAGGTCATGGAAACGCTGATAAATCGTCAGCTCAAGAAATATCTCGAAGATCGGGAGCTTTTAAATGACCGTCAATACGGCTTTCGCAGCAATCGTTCCACTGGTGATCTGATGGCATATCTCACCGAACAGTGGAACAAATCTGTGCATGCTTTGGCGAAAGCAAGATTATTGCGCTTGATATTTCAAAGGCATTTGATAGAGTTTGGCATGAAGCTCTTTTATCGAAAATGCGTGCATTTGGTATCGATGATACTCTTATTTGTTGGATTAGAAGCTATCTTCTGGACCGATCAATACAAGTTGTATTATATGGTTTCCAGTCTGACATCCACAAAATAAATGCTGGTGTGCCCCAGGGCTCTGTCCTGTCTCCGACCCTCTTACTCATTTTTATAAATGATCTCTTGTCTGTGACTTCTAATCCATTAAATTTTTATGCTGACGACTCAACAATCAGCTTTTCATATACGTTTGATAATTCACGGCCTTCGCCTTCGGACGTGTTATTACAATCATACTGTATGATAAGCTCATTAAACTCCGATTTGAACAGCATTATGAATTGGGGATTTAGATATCGTGTGGAGTTTAATGCGTTGAAAACTCCATGCTGTCTTTTGTCGTTAAAGCTAAACATGCCCCATATGCCATTACCCATGAATGGTACTTGCATCCAGGAGGTAGGTGTATCCGTGGCAATCTTCTTTGGAATAAGTAGAGACCGCGTGTGCTTTAAAAAAAAAAAAAAAAAACTAGTTGTAATAATTATTTTCTTGACTCGCCTAGAATGTTTATACAAATAAAATGCACGACTGGGTCGCACGAACTTGCTCTTATGATAAGCAATTTCGTAGTGGCTGCATATATGGATATTAAAAAAAAATTAAATAATTTCGAAAATTCTTGTATTTTTCAAAATTAGTTTAAGAGTTTTCTCGGAAAATCTAAGTATACGATAAAATTTCAAAGCTATACGTCAATCTAGGAAAACAAAAATTGAAAATCGTCGGACCAGTTTTTTTTTAAAAGGTTATTTTTGAAAAACTTTTTCAAAAAATATTTTGAAATTTATTTGAGTATGGAAATATATGGCAATCTTAAGTTTACATTCGAAAAATAATTAAAAAAAAAATCAATGTACACGTTTCCAACATATTTCGAAAACCAAAAATTTTTTTGAAAAAATTATAAAAAATAAGAAAAAAAAGTCTTTGAAAATTTTGAAATACCATATTAATAAAATTATGAATGACTTCCTGTGGCCAAAATTTTATTGAAATCAAATTTATAGTTTAAAAAAAAAATTTCAAACCAAAAGATAGATTTTCTTGCAAAAATAGCATTCTGAAAGTTTTATCAAAATCGTTAGAGCCGTTTTTGAGAAAATCAATTTTTGTCTTCAAGATTGTATGGCAGGTGCCGTTATTTTTGGACCTAGAGCAAAAATAAAAAATTTGTTCCGAGGGACGGCCAAATAAATCCTAAATACCAAATTTGAAGCAAATCGGCCAACCCGTTCAGCCTCCAGAGGCGCGAACAGACAGACAGACAGACAGACAGACAGACAGACAGACAGACAGACAGACAGACGGACGGAATTTCCAGACCCACTTTTTTCAACTTCTCCATCATCGTAATTTTTTTTTTCTGCACGAATCCATAACTTGCCTTATAGTACCTATAATCGCAAAAAAATTGCTTTAAGCAAATGAATAATTGAAAGAAATCAACTTCAGTATTAAACTTTAAATCACACCAAGTGCATTGATACTATAAACTAAGTGAACCCAGATGAGCTGAGTTGAGCCATAGTATAGATCAAAGGCTGAACACAGAACACGTAGGTACACCTTTAGGGTGCAGTCTGATACACTTTAACCTGCGAGCTCACATTATCCAGATTCACGTTGTACATAACAAGCTAGGCTTTCCCACTTATATTAGAAGAAATGCTCCAGGCAGGCGCTGACTATGGTTTAGTAAAACATTGCTCGAACTTTAATGCTGTTAGATACGGTGCTGCCTTAGGGTTCTTAGTTACACTTTAGCCTTTCTGAACTATTTGTTAAATAAAGGAAGCTGATTTAAATTAGAAGCATCTGGACTTATGGGCTATGGCCAATCTGGACAGGACAGTTGACTGTGTTACCCAGTTTACTGGAAACATTAAAGATTCCTTAACTATGCTTGGAGCTAGTAGTTTATAAATTTAGTAGACACATATATTAGTTTCGGAAGTATGTACAAAATAATTTTTTATTGGGATATTTAACCAATATAAGAGCACATTTTAAAATTCAAAAAATAAATTAAAACATATTAAGTTATCACGACAGCACTGTGCCAGAGAAGTTGAACAATGTTCTTCTCAATATTTTGTATAAACAGGAGTCAGAACTTCCCTTGAACTAACTGTCTATCAGGGTTTTGCTTCACAACTGGAGTTAAAAATTCGATAACAACTTGTCCTTCAAATCTAGGTAAAAGGAAATTTACGCTAGCAACTTCCATTTACATTTTTATATCTTAAAAATAAATAATGATACATTCAACTTACTTCTACCATTGCAATATACGTAGAACTGTCAGTTAGCACAAACGTACTTGGGTTCAAGAAAAACTTGGTTCAGCAGGAAGAGCAGAACGAAAATAATGAAACGCGTCAAAATGTTTGTTTCGAGTTCCACACTGCATCTATTTAAAGTGGCCGCAAGCTGCCCAGATTAAACTTAATATTTACAAATTTGGTTTAAAAGTTTAAATATATGTTCAAAAGTCATTCATTTTTTTTTTGTTCAATAAAAAAGGTTAAGATTTTAGTAATAAAAAAAAACTGTCCAACAGAAATTCAACGAAAATGAGCACAAGTTCAGAATGACTTACACAAAGTATACTTCTTGATTTCAGAACATATAAGAAAATATACACACGGAAAGAATTTTTAGATCAGATCAAGAAAAATGAGCTGCAAATCACGAAAATCTTATGCAGTTTCTCACCCTAGCTCGGGGTTTTGTAAATTACGACTCCTTGTTCGCAATTTTCAAAATTGAACGAAATGAAGATATTGACACTCAAAAAAAGCAAATTACCACTTTTTTGGGTCAATAATTCGATCCTGAGAAATAAAACATTGTCATCGCGAATCGAAAATTGATCCAAATTTGTATCAATTTTATATTTACTCGATTGTAAATTGCAAAAAAGCTAGTCGTAGATTTCCATCTTTTTGTTTTGAATCAAAAATATGTTTTTGAAAAAATGAGTGGTAAAGTCGTAAATTGCAACCCCATTTTACTCAATTTGTAACAAATTATATTGCTTTGAGAGGAGCAACGTTTTTTATTTACTGAAAAGCATTTATTATTTTTTATTGAAAAATGTAACTTTTACTTACTTGGTCTAGGAATCGAACTCGAGACCCTCTGCATACCAACCTAGCACACATCTACTAGGCCATGGTGATGCATCCAAGTCGGATATCAAAATTAATAATAAGAAGCAACCTGAATATGAGTTACATTTTAGGGGTGTTCTGAATTAAGATTATGTTTTATTGGCGAGAAAAATATAGTCGTCTTATTTTGGACGTCTAACCTCTAATGTACAATTTTTTGTGATGATCATTTAAATAAAGGTAAGAAATTGTATATAATGTGTAGTTGAAATTCAACCTTGTACTCCCTATGTACATAATAGAACTACCAAAAAGGCATTTATTGGAGACACAAGCGATGCCAGGGCCTAATGACTTATATTCTGAACGATTCCTGTATGTGCGTTGATATTCTGGTGGAATATCATTTCCCGCTGAATCCGAATGGCTTACAAAGATCCACTTTTAATATTAAATAGATATATTTTTCGATGATTTTACATTTCCTCAAAAGAGACAGTACCAAAAAAAAAAGATAAGTATTAGTTCGAGGCAGGGATCGAACTCCGGACCTTCGACGTAGCCGTCAGACACACTTGAGTTGAATTTAATACTCAGTGATTGTAAATCACGAAAAAATTGTAGCAAATCCAGATTGGTAAAAAGTATAAATGGAATTATTCCCTTGAAGAAGTAAATTGCGACAAAAAGGTTGTAATTTACTTTGAAGGGCACAAGCTTGAATTATAACTTTTAATTGTAAATCTCAACTCAGGAATTGTTGTAATTTGCGATGAATTGATAGTTAAATTGCCAATTGTTCTATCAGTTTCGAATCAAAGCGCCGTGATTTACAAAAAAAACATGTTTTGTAAATTGCAACTGAATATTTCGCAATTGGTGATTTTTCAATTCTCTCCGTGCAGTTTCCAAGCTATAACGGTTTGCCTTCAATTGGGTCCCAATTACAATAATTATGAATTTATATGCTGAAGGCACTATTGTGTCAGAACCTCCATCAACACGAAAAAGGGTTGAATTTTTGTTTTTGTCATTGGCATTCTATTCTCAAACTAAAATTTTTGTGTTCAATTTAAATTCAAAGATAAAAAAGAGAGCCTTTCAGAACCTATATACTCGACCTCGTATATCTGGTTCTGGTATCTCTGGTATCATCTCCATCCAAAAATCTTCTTCTTTCATTATGTGACTATCTAACAGTTTTATCAACCGCATCACATATTTTTGTTTCTGTTTCGATTATGCAATCCCAAAAGCTTATATTATCGGAATAATAAAGTAGGTAAGGGTTATTCACACAGAATTCGTAACTATCCCAACCTTTCAATACATTATGTTTTTCATATAATTTTTTTTTAACCCATGCAAAACACGCATAGGAATTATACATATACTCCAAGGCATTCATACTCCTGATCCTGACCCTCATCCAAAAAGAAAAAAAAAACACACACACACACACACAAAAGGGAACAATAATAAAACCCGCATACAGATTTGAATTCAAAAATAAAAAAATTCAAAAGGAATAATTCGAAACCCTCAAAACCACTCAAAATAATCTACTCTTTGATATTTTACTCCATAGTTCCAAGAGCCCAAAAGGGCCCAATTGAAATGCCAAGAACACGCAGCCTATATAACATACAAGAAAATGTGCAAGCTCACATAAAAATAAAGGAACCCCATAGCATATAATGTCCTTAAAATACTCCTTTTTGACATAAAGGATCCCATCTCAAGTACCTATATATTATAATATTTGTTTTTAATTCACGCACCCCGACCTCACACCATCCTCACTAACCAACCCTGAAAAAAGTCAAAAGAAAAAAAAATTAAGATTAGGTACAGACTATAGAAAATATAGTTCTTGGAAACATAAGATACTTCTTTAGATACTGTTTTCATATTATTTACATCCAAATGGCTTTGAACTTTACTCATAGATCCAGAAGAAAGTCTCGTCCTGGCAAAAAAAAAAATATATATATCCTTAAACCAGAACCATTGAGCTGAAAATCAAATTGAAAGCAATCTACTATTTTGCACCCAATTCCCATACGCTTCTTTTTTTTTGAGAAGAAGACGAAGAAAAATGGTCTATGATACGGGATATAATTTGATTACAAATCGAATATTGGTTTGCTTGAATGAGAGAATAGACGTGTGTTTCTGAATTGGAAGACCTTTTCAGGCACAAATAGACACGCAATTAAATTGTTGACAACGTGCAAGTTTTATAAAGCAATATAGTCACAGAAGAGTTCCAATCGAAAAAAAAGTAAAAAAAAAACAGAAGCATCCTTCGAAACATGGTGTTTTTGGTTGTTGTAAGGCTTTTTTCTGTCATCGGATGTTTGATTAACTGTTTTACTGGGAACCATGTACTGTTCAGTAAAGCTTTTATATTTAATAGTACAATTTATAATAATGTAATAAAGTCATTAAGAATTCCAGAAACAACTTTTCCAGTCCTAGACAGAAATCAAATGGCTCAAACTAACTCAAGTTGAAACTGAAACGAAGGAGATTCTTAGTTTTGTTTTGGAATGGAATTTGGTTGGCAAAATAATTGAAAAATATTGGAGAATTTCATTATTTAAGGAAGCCATTTACAACTAAAAAGTAATTTTTCCTTAAATTTATTAGAAACGAAAATTACCAAAAAAACTTAAACTTGCTTTTAATGGTTTTATTCAAATGGCCCGCAATTAAGTACAGGGTTTTCCAATAAGAGGTGTTATATCGATATTCAAATAAAAATGGCATTTTTCAGAAAAAAATATCAAATGTCTACTTCAATGTAAAGAAGAATATATGTCATTAATAATGAAAAAGAATATCAGCCAAATGGCAGAGACGGCTACACTTACACAAAAATATCTTTTTCGTGAAATATTCCATCACCAAATCGCAAAGTGGCTGCTGTATGCCCTCATTAGATTCACGAATTCCATCTTTAAGGTTTAGAGTTGACGTTTGGCTGTTGGCGTAGCCCTAATCTTGCTACAAAGGTAGAAGTCGCAAGGTGTTAAAGCACAAGATCACGGCGGCCAATTGTGATCCCCTCTTCGAGAGATAACACGGTCCGGAAACTTTTTCCGTAAAAGATTGATTGTTTCGTTGCTTGTGTAAACGTTTTTCAGATCAATACCATCCAATTCCGGCCATAAAAAAATTATTAATCATCCCTCGATAGCGCAATCCATTCTTCGTAGCTGTTGCTCCAGCCTCATTTTCGGAAAAGTAAGTACCAAACATCTACTCGTTATGGATGGAGAGTCTTTTCAACAATAAATCTTGGGTTTTCCGAGCCCCAGGTGCGACAATTTTGCTGGTTGACGTAGCCACCGAGGTGGAAATGGGCCTCATCAGTCAAGATGATTTTTCGATGCATTTCAAGGACAGCAAAGACAGGACGTTGTTGATGATCGACTGGCTTAAGTTCTTGTGTTAACTGAACTTAATAAGAACGACGAGGAATGGACAAACCTGGGTTTTCTTCAACACTTTGGGCTACAGTACAGCAGCAATATTCCCAGTTGTTCTTGAGTGGCGTGCGCGGGTTTTATTCTTCAAATCGCTATAACTTGTCCCAACAGCTCAAATTTGTCCACCAATTTCTGAATTGTGTTCCGACAAAGTGTTTCACAACGACCAAAAAATGTTTTAGTTTGACGAACCGTCTCTGCCAAATTTTCACCATTTTTATAGTGAATTTTAATAATCTCAATGCGTTGTTGAAGTGTGTATAAATTTCCATTTTTATTAATGGCATAGATTCTACTTGTCAAATACTAAAAAATTACAGCTTTAAAAGTGACAACTAGCAAAATAGGGGGCTATTCAAAATAACACCTCTTATTGGAAAACCCTTTAGCTACAAGGTTTTATTCGCTAAGACTTCTAACTGACATTTTTATTATCACCAATCAGTTGACTAAAACTGATTAAGTTTTTGGCTTTTCCTTCAAAAAGGAACCGCTTGATTTTGATTTGATCGATGTTAACCGTCCTGCTAATGCATTCGAATTTTTTTTTTCTCTTGATAAATCCAGCTTTTCTCTAAAAAAAAAAAAAAAAAAAAAAAAAAAAAAAAATTAGGTGAAAATATGACTTTCCCAGGCAATTTTTGCTTTAAATTTTAATCTGATGAACAGGGTTTTCTGCATTGGTAAAGTGTGACAAAAATCTTAAGCATGTAGGGCGGTTCTAATCAACTCTTCCATATCCTCTCAAGTTTCAAGTAATTATACACGCACTATAGGTTTTCGCCTCATTACTTTTGATTCAACAGAGCTTTCCAGCGATCGAAATTTATGTTAGAAAGACTTCAAAAGTAGTGGACGTAATCAGCCTCGCGTTAAGCAAAGTAAAATATACCACCAAACTATTTGACTTTAACGGTATAGTCTTTTGTTTTTCCTCCCCTTTCCATCTCTTGACCAAGGTCATATCTGCTACACTACATCTCTGATCCTAATAACTCCACTTCAGGGGTGTCCCAGGGCATATTCACCAGCTCCTTCAATTATTTTTTTTTTTTTTTTAAATAAACGTTGCTGTCGATATAATCAATGACTCGGGTCTATCAATTTACTCTTATAAAATAAAATTATAAAATTTATTAAAACTCATCCTGACTCTCTTACAATTAATAATAATCTAAACTTTTTCGAAACGTCGTGCAACATGAATTTTTTAGAACTTAATGATTCGAAACTGGTACGAAGATCAATTAAAATTCATCAATTCGCAGGGAAAAATAAGCTGATTTTTCTTTTCTGTATTAAATCTTAACAGGGAGATGCACCCGTAGTTGTTATATTAGATCTGCTTAATCATTGTAATTATTGTAATATTACTCGTGTTTGCTATTAAAAATTGCATTCTTTATGAGACGTTTTACCTGAAAGTCTTCTTTTCTCAGGCTGTTCCTTTTCAAAATTTGCATCATACCAGTATAACATTTCACAATGAACTCCGATTTTTGGAAAATTTCTCAGATCTTATAGATACAAGTTTAGACACACTAAACTAACTTAACGAACAGCAAATATTTTACTATACGAGATTGTTTTCTAAACCACAGGATCGCTTGTTCAAAATACTTGATATGTTTTTAATTAACGAAGCAAATAGTTTTAAGTTGAAAGCATCATTTTGGCAGGACCAAAATGTCAGTATCAGTTTTATTATGTTCCCAAATTAAAATTCCTTCTTGCTGTTTGCTTTTCAAAAACAATCACAAGAGTCATAAGAATGCTGCATTGTAAAGTTAGAGTCCATTTGGACCAGAATTTAACAGTAATGTGGTCAATGAGACTGTAGCCTTATGCACTTCCTGAATAACGTAACTATACGTGCACTGTACAGGCAGTCCTCTTTTATGTTTTATACACACACACACACAGTTTTCTGTTGTGAATAATACTCGAACAAAATTACATAATTTTCTTCTATAGTGAGGTCTAAAATGGCTCTTCGCATGTTCCTGTCTATTTATTTTTTTAATTTTTAATTTAACAAAAAAAATGTTTATACATACCAGTACTCGGTTCGGTATATAGGTACCGTTCCTAGTTCTCCATTTTGAATTCCTTTTTAAAAGAAGAACTTTTCTTCATTGTAATGCCACATCATCTCGTATTTACGAGTGTATGCAATGCAAAAGCATTTTTCAATTTTACATTACAATTCTTACACCCACCACAAAAAAAAACCGCATGCGGGATGCAGAGGCCAAGACCAAGAACAGGAACGGGAAGCCAGGAAAAATGAATGAGAACAGGAAAATATTCTCATCATGACTTTGCACTTAAATACTGGAACAACTATTTTCTTGTTTATTGTGTGTGCATTTTTCGAAAACACTTTCTTATTGTTTTTCTTTATTTAATTTTTTTTTTTTAACCTCCTTGCTGCTCCAGGAATAAGCAATAAGCAAACAAAAATGATTAAAGAATTTAATTAATAATCACAAAAACGTGCGTCTACTCTTGAAGTCTGAAAAGAAATATGTGAAAACTTTTATCAAGAAAATACAACCCGGTGCGGTGCGGTGGTGTGGCGCGGGGCGGCGCGACGGACGCGCTGTGCTCCCTGTGGTGGTTCACGATGTTGGATTTCTGCAAGTTGGATAAAAAAAAGTTAATGCGAATGGAAAACTTTAACTGACACGCACGAAACGAAAAAGGACACCATGGTAGGAATGTCACTGATAAATTCATAAAACATTGTGAAAGATAAGCCATGCCTTTTATTTCCCACAAGAATTCAGTTTCCAGCAAAAAAGTTAAAAACAAGAAAAAAAAAATTGTCATTAAAGATAGTTGAGAGGACACTTCTTGATCCTTAATAATGTGAAATGGATAAAGGAGAAGGCATTAATGTTCTAGTAAGAGTAAGAGACACCTACCTCAATAAATCGTAATTGAACCATTAATTTTCTATTGGAACATTTTGAAATTGTGTAAAAAAAGGGTTGCTTAATGGGCAAATTATGTGTTGGTGGGGTAAAGAACTTACGTTATCGCTGGCATTTATAAAATTTCAGGAATTTTATGTGCTGTAAGTAATGCTTCTATGGGTTACATTAACAGCTATAAAAAAAACTGGACTTTGCTTGAAGATAAGGAAGCAAATAAACACTTGCTGGCAATGGCCATCTATATTATGTATGTATCTAAAACCCTATACTCATGTAGTATTCTTACACGTACATTGGCTGTAAACTATCAAGTGTAATTTACAAAAATCTCTGCCATGTTGATATAAAATTTTGGTTCAAAAAGTCAAATCTATCTCAAGCTTAAAACGAACTTTGGAATTTTGGTATTTATATGTTCACATAAATAATGTAAACTTACGAATCTTTGTCTGAATGTTAATAATAGAGATATAATGAGAAAAGACTAAGGCAAATTCTGACACTCTCCTATTCTTGACACTCTTTTGAAGTCTGAAAGGGCCGAGTCCGAAATGTGGAAACAGAGGAAATGAAAGAAGGAGATACGAAGATTTTCCTTAAGGCCCCAAAACCCAACCAGAGAGAATATATGAAGAGAGTTTAATGTAGGCCGAAAATGGAATTTTGCCTACAAGCTGATTTGACAGAAAATTCAGATTAGCTGCGAAAGTGTGCGTAAAAACTCGCATACAATCTCAGCTATTATGATAAGATTTTGTGTTGTTGTTTTTGCATTTATTCACAGACACGATGTCAAATAATAAAAAAAAAGAAAAACTGGAAATGGGTGTCGGAGGGTGATACGTAGACGTACGAAAGATTTCACTCTGCTTTAGGTCCTCTGTGCCCCCAACCCATAGAATCCGTTGCGTCCGTTGATCAAAATACACATCGTGTTCTTATGGGTGGGAAGCGGTCCATATACGCAACTCATCAACGGACAAAGTAGCTGAGCTTTTAACTTTTAACTTTTCCCCTGCGTCGCCGCAATGGATTCTATGGGTTGGCTTGACGATTATGGCCTTTATGGTAATACACACTAATTTCTGCAACATCGGGCTTATAGAACATTTTCCGATAAAATATAATAGGGGTACTTATACATCTTCAAGGTGACGCGCTGTCATGTAACCTCTTCAACATCATTTTTGAGGCAATCGTACGCAACTCGCATGTCAACACCAGCGGTACGATTTTTTTTTAATCCTTTCAATTACTTGGCTATGCTGATGATATTGACATTATTGGAAGAACGAAGAGCGCTGTCAGTGGAGCATTCGCAAGTATTGAAGTGGAGTCGGCGAATTTGGGTCTGGCTGTAAATGAAGATAAAACAAAGTATATGCTGTCCTCGGGTGAAGAAGATCATCACTGTAGGCTCGGACAAAACGTCACAATGGACAGATATAACTTTGAGGTTGTCAAGGACTTTGTCTGTTTAAGTTCCACTATAACCTCTCAGAACAACATCAGTGAAGTGATCCGCCGAAGAATCACTCTTGCCAATCGCTGTTTCTTTGGGCTTAGAAGGCATTTTAGTAGCAAAGCCCTCTCTCACAGGACCAAGGAGACACTATACAAGACCCTTATCATCCCGGTCCTGCTGTATATGGGGCAGAAGCAGAATTAATACAGGCTGGGGTGCTTTGAGAGAAAGATTCTTCGGGTGAAATTCGGTCCTGTATGTATCAATGGGGTATGGACATGGAGGAGAAGATTCAATGGCAAACTGTACGGGCTAGACATTGACCTGGTAAAGAAGCTGAAAATACAGCGGCTTATAGAAGGCTGGGCCATGAGGAGCGTATGAACGAATTGCTTCAGCCGGACGAGTCTTCAATTCCAACCCGGAGAGCCGCCGCAGTTCTGGAAGACCCCATCTAAGGTGGCGCGATCAAGTGGAGAACGACCTCAACCAACTTGGTGTGTGCAAATGGAGGCCACTGGCTAGGGATGGGCCTAGCTGGGCGAATATTGTTGGTTGAGGCCTTGGTCCACAATGGACTGTCTGGCGCCACCTTAAATAAGTAAGTAACTTATACCACAACGCGACTCCCGCCGTAATCATTGGAAAGTTGCTGACGTGTCGTAAGCGAACCGCCAAAATGTTTATATTGAATCTTTAACAACAAATTGTCTTTCCCCACACGAATTTGTGTTGTAATTATCGTCAACTGCAATAGTGAAATTCAAATTGTGTTCATACATGAAAGAACAGAAATTCCACTTTAGCGGCAGTATACGGCAAACTCGGCGTCCTACCCAACTATGCCACGGCATTCTTCTGTATTGGTTTTCAAACGGCTCTAAAAAAGGAAATTTGTAAATAAATTTAATTTTATAGAGTTATTAATATACACTGGCGGACATAATTAGAGAAACGCATGAAAAAAGTGAAAAATCTTGGTTTATTTTCATTTCATCTTTATTTTTTTGATGAGGATTTATAACTTTATCAATTTAGAGTTATTTGAAATTAAAAAAAATTGCGACTTGTTTTCCTTCAAAAAAAAAAAAAAAAAACAAAAACCTAAAAAATGAGAAATTCTGCTAAAAAAATTATTTTCATTGATTTACAAAACTTGAAGTATACCTTTGAAATGTATTGAAAGTGGGGATGTGTTAGTACTTAGTATTCCCTCCTCTTGCTCTAAGGACAGAAATAAGTCTTCTTGGCATACTTCTGATTACATTATCAATGTTTTGCTGGGGTATTTGCTCCCAAGCTTCAAGTAAAGCAGTTTTTAGCTCCTCTATGTTTGATGCACTCGGATTTGTATCCTTTAATTGTCTACCAATCATGTCCCAGACATGCTCGATGGGATTCATATCAGGAGAGCAGGCTGGCCAGTCTAAGGTGTTCAGGTGGGCCTCTCGAAGATACTCCGAAACTCTATTCGCAGTGTGGGGACGAGCGTTATCCTGCATTAAGATGAAATTTTCTCCGATATTTGGTACAAATGGTACAACAACTTCTTGCAAAATATCCCTCACATATCGCTCTGCTGTCAAAGATCAATTCTCAACCACATGTAGCTCCGTGCGGGCTCCCAAACATATGCCACCCCAAACCATTATGGAACCTCCACCATATGCAACTCGAGGAATGATGTTGCATTGTGCATACCGCTCATTTGATCTTCTGTACACTTTGCCCCGCCTGTCATCCGGTTTGAGGCAAAATCTGGACTCATCAGTGAAGAGCACTCGTTGCCAGTCGTCCTCAGACCAGTTTATATGGTTACGTGCGAAGGCAACACGCGCTACTCTATGGCGCCTGGTGAGAAGGGGAGCTCTTACTGGCCTGCACGGTTTTAATCCAGAATCCTTGAGTCGTCTTCTTACAGTTTTGGACGAAATGTTTACATTTCGCACTTCCAGAAGTCTGTTCCTAGCCTCAATTGACGTCGCGGACCTGTTTCTGAGGACATATGTCACAATAAATCTGTCGTCTCTTTGCGTCGTGACCTTTTTCCTGCCTTGTCCGGGATTCCTTTTCAGAGAACCGGTTTCTCTATACCTTTTCACATTCCGAAAAATAACGGATTTTGACACATTTAGCCTTGAGGCCACTTCATGGTACGAAAAGCCATTTTCGATCAAACACAGAGCCTGGGCTACTTGAACCTCACTTAAATCTGGCATTTTTGCTCTAATTAATTACGTTTGTCATAAACAATATTCCAGTAGGACTTTGATAACATTAATCGAAAGAAAAGCCGACAAAAACACATGAAACACAAAATTGTGCAAACGCTTTAACAAACAAATTTCTAATGACTGCATTTAAAGTGCTTTCCTTGTTTTTCCGTTAGCCAAATGATGTCAAATCTGACGGCTATAGATGACTATAGTTACCATGGGAACAATTGCTTTCATAAAAAATGCAAACAAACTATCCCGTTAGTCTATATTTGACCTTGAGAGAGAGAGAACATGCATCGTTCCTCTAATTTTGTCCGGCAGTGTAGTAACAAAATTCGGAGTAAAATAAGTTTAAAAATATATACTGTTTTGGTTATACAATAAATAAAATAATAAAAATAGAAAGCATATTTTAAGTTTTAGAGCTAAGCTAATACAGATGAGTGTTGAAGTACTTTTGCAGTGAGCTTTTTAATTGATGTGCATTCAGAGTTACCAGTGTTCTTTTGGTAACTCGTGCAGCTTTCTTTCCTTGGGTTTCTGCTGATGAGCTTTTGGTTTTAGAGCTTTAACATTTTTTTAAGATTGTTGATGTTGCTTATTTGAAATGCTTACTACGGAAACCCTGCAAGAGCTTTTGTATGAAACGCACTTACGGAAAACGAAAAAGTGCGAATGAGAGACAAACATCCCTATCTTCCTTGTACCGCCGATTTATGTGTAACAGAGTATAGTTGACTAATAGTTGAAAATAAGTAAAGTTTTCTCGGTAGTGGCTCTATGGATTTTGATAAAACTTTCTTAACTTTCTTTAACTAACAACTTCTCATATAATTGGTTTGTTTTTCAAATTAGATATTCACGTAATTTTTTCAATTTCAATAAAATATTGGAAACATCAGATATTCATTTATAGCTCTCAATTAATTCCTCGTTTCAAAATCTTCAAAAAATTTTATTTTTGATTTTCATAATTGTTAAACTTTCCTTTTTAAATATATTTTCAAAAAACGAGTTAATTTGCTTTCTTTGGAATTATTTACCAAGCCAAAAATGTTCTAACGGGTGATTTTTTAGCTGGTTTGGTTTTGGCAACACTGGTTTTGACAGCTGACGTGTGTTTAGTACCTTGTGTCAGTGTCAAACAGCTTCAGTTTGGTTTGCAATTTAACCATGGATAGTCTTACAAATGAACAACGCTTGCAAATTATTGAATTTTACTATCAAAATTCGTGCTCGGTTCGAAATGTTCAAATTGTTCAAATTGTGTTCAGCGATGAGGCTCATTTTTGGTTGAATGGGTACGTAAATAAGCAAAATTGCCGCATTTGGAGTGAAGATCAGCCAGAAGCATTGCAACAGCTACCAATGCATCCCGAAAAAGCCACTGTTTGTGTGCGGTTTATGGGCCGGCGGCATTATTGGGCCATATTTCTTCAAAGATGATGCGAATCGCAGCGTTACTGTCAATGGTGAACGCTACATAGCGATGATAACAAACTTTTTTTTGCCCGAAATGGAAGTTCTTGACTTGCATGATATGTGGTTTCAACAAGACGGTGCCACATGCCACACAGCACGCGAAACAATGGCGCAAATGCGAAGCGAGTTTGGTGAACAGTTTATTTCACGTTTCGGGCCGGTCAATTGGCCGCCTAGATCGTGCGATTTGACACCATTAGACTATTTTTTGTGGGGGTATGTCAAGGCTAATGTCTATAGGGACAAGCCCGCTTCGATTGACGCACTGGAAGCCAACATCCATACATTCATTCGTGAGATACCGGCCGATATGTGTGAAAGAGTATGCCAAAATTGGACTCAGCGGATGGGCTACCTGAGACGCAGCCGCGGTCAACATTTGCATGAAATTATCTTTAAACATTAAATTGCAAGGTTCAAACTATCGATTCAAATAAATATTTCATTCATTTTTTCGAATTTTTTGTGTTTTAAAAAAAAAAAAAATTCTAAACCTCTTAAAAAATCACCCGTTATTTCTCTGTAGTCACATACTCAAATAAATTTTAAGATATATGTATGTACCAATGTATATTTTTTTGAAACTTTCGCCAAAATGAGCTTTTGTCTTTGAGAAACAGTTTTTTTCAATATTTTCTTCCTATAGATATTAAGAAATTAAATTTTATTTTACACTTAATTTTTCCTAGAATACTTTTAAGCCAATAGAAAAAAATAAAAGATTTTTCTAAATTTTTTTTTTCATAAGAGCAATTTCGTGGTTCCCAGTCGTGTTGTGTTTAATATATATTAAACAACGATTTAATCAATTTTGATGAAAAACTCACACACTTCAAAAAAAAAAAAACCAGGGTTTCGAAAAAAAAACAATTGGCTTAATTAATTTTCTTCCAAAAAATAAATAAAATTCCCTTCCAATATTGTTTTCGAAATCTCAAACCCTAAAACCTTCGTGCATCGTTTACCTACTTGTCTTATTTGTTTTGCATTTTTTAATTATTTCATGTATCCAATTACGGAATTATCAATCTTTATTTAAAATTAACTCTTATTTTCTACTACACAAGTATCTCATATTACTTACAATAATTAAAAAAAGGCATTGATTTAAAAGCAAAGGTCATACCCTAGTATTACTCATTACTCGTATTTGCCTCTCCGTATACAACAAATATCAATCTCCTTGAAACCCAATTTATAATAAAAAATATAAAAAAATATCAAAGAGCTGTCATCTCAAGCCTACAATGTCCAATTAAAAGATCGTATTTATGAATTTCAAATGAGAAAAATTCTCTTTTAAGTGCCTTTTGCATATTCCTTGGTTTATTACGCTGCCGCTCCGCCGCCGCCGCCACCTCCGCCGCACCACGCGGTTAAACAAAAAAAAAAGAATAATAATAAGGAAAATCCCTAATGGCCAATACCATTGTTTTTACTCAGTCAAAGGGACAAAAACGCCATAAATTTAAATAATCGATGTCAGCATTTGGTAAATACGGAGCATCTTTTTTTTTTTTTTGCATAAATACGCACAAAATGAAACCCAAAAATAATTGAAAACATGACTGGAATAATTTATTTTTTATTTTTGCAAGTACAAGAGTATTGTACTTTGCGCTGCTATGTTACTACTTGACAGCATTGTATAGTACTTGAGCAATTTTGCCAAAAAATAAATGAAAAATGTCAACCAGTACGCACAGTCCAATAATCACTGGTTGTGAATTGTGAATTGTGATTCAATTTGTAAACACAGGAATGGAAGTTGTTCGTGTTGTTTTTTTTTTTGCTTTGTTTTGTAAATTGAAGATTTAAATTTTTTTGTAAGGGAAAACAAAAAATAAATGGGATTTCCATTCCATTTCCACACAATTCTGAAAATTGAGATATAAAAATGGATAAATGAACATAAAACGTTTACAACACCAAAAAGGGGAATAGATACATTATTTAAAATAAATATAAATAAAAAACGATACATGAATTAAAAATTTAAGTAACTTTTGTACATTTATTTTTAACATAGATTTTGTGTTAAGTTTTAAATTATTTGGATACAGCGGAGTTTTCAAAATAAATGGATTCGATAAATAAAATTGGAATTTTTGTAAATGTATGTATAATTGTATAACAGTGAAATAATTGTAAGTAATAGATTAACAACTTTGATCATCACACAACACACAAAATAAAATGCACGACTGAGTCCTAAATCCTAATAATTGCTGTATTTTGAAAACAAGAAACAATAAAAATTATATAGAAAACCGTTTTTTTAACATTTATAAATTATAGTTTTAATTTTGTTGTCATAATGTTGTCATATTTTTTAAGAAATGGCAAATTTGTCCATACTATCAAGTAGGTACAACAATTTGGTATCAACAATCAAAAGCAACAATATATAAAGGGTGGCGGTGGGCTATTTTGTGGTTTCTATTTTAATCAGAACTTTTTTAGGCGTATGGGGGTAAAATTTTTACTGATGCAGCGGAAATAAGCGTGACTTCCGTCCCCGAAAATGGAGAGAGCGATTGAAACCGATTGAGAGAGAGTGAGAAAGGACAAACGTAACGTAGCATGAAGCACATAGCCATGGAGCGAGAGTAGGGAACAAGCGAGTAAGGAAGATCGAGAAAGAGAGAGACAGAGAGAGAGAGAGAGAGAGAGAGAGAGAGAGAGAGAGAGAGAGAGAGAGAGAGAGAGAGAGAGAGAGAGAGAGAGAGTGAGATAGAGGGAACGTCGCATCACGCACAGTGCCATGGGGAGACAGAGCTTTAGTTAGGTTAGGTTTGCTTTATAATATCACAAACTGGTTCTGCATATTAACTAAGGGTAGGTCGGCGGCTGATGGTTAAAAATAGAACGGTGGATAGCAGGGACGGTATGCATTATGTGTTACTTAGCAGACAAAAGTGTTTCGTATATCCACAGTAGGCAGTCAAGTGTTCCCAGATTGGTTGTTTTTCCCATCAAAATGGTTGGAAAAAAACTGTTTGGTGGGTAAAGTAGTGGAAAAAAAATATTTGGTGGTTTTTATGGTTGGAAAATTTCCGATTGGATTGTTATTTTATGGCGTGATATTATTTAAAGGATAATTCAGTACGACATAGGTACATACCTATATATATACATAAATATTAAAAAACTATTTTATTACCAAAATTAAAAATATGTACATTTAAGGCTTAAAGTTTGATTTAACAAAAAAATATAAATTGAGCTCAGCAAGTATTTTTTACACAAAAAAGTAAGATTTTTTTTGTTTCCCGAAAACCGAATTATAACTACTGTTATTTTTATAGTCTAGGTATCTAATGAAAAAATACATGACTTTAATTTCATTCCATAAGGCTATCCCAACACGAATAAACTATTTTGCAATTCCAGTTTCAAACTGGTGTTAAATCGATTGCATTTAAGGTTGAATAGTGTGCTTCCAATACTTAATTATACATGCGCAAACTTAACGAGTTGACTGCAATGCGATCAAATTGAATACGGGTTGAAACTGGGATATCAAATTTTTAACGCAAGTGCGAACGTGCGGGTCTAAGGTGTTTTTTTTTTTTTTTTTTTTTTTTTTTTTTGGAAAAATGCATTGAGTAGGCTTTTAGCGTTAAACTTTCTATTAAACAAAATATGGTGGTTTTTTTCCCCTACAGTACAAAATTAGTGGAAATTTATTTCGAATCTGGTGGGATTTCATATAAATCATCTGGCATTATTGACAGTCAGGTAGTTGATGGTCTTAACTAGATTGGCGGGTAGCAGGGATGTTACTTGGTGTGTGGTTAAATGAGCCCTGGAAATTTGTATGAAAAATATGATGTGTATAATATTAAATGTGTTAAGCGGCCTTAAGAAGCTGCACTGGTCGGTTGATGCGGTGCAAAAAATAAAAATTAGTTTGCCAAAGAAGTCTCACTTCTGACATGTGTACTTTGTACGCACGTAATTTTTTTGAAATTGGCAGCTGTTTCCTGCTTGAAATCTTGACAGAAAGTCAGCATTATACCTCCGCCGAACGAAATGAGTCGCTTTGGGACATACATATTGAAAGTGAGTATACACATAATGTATACAAAGTTTATATGTATATGTAAATGTACATACATATGTACAATGTATGTATGTAAGTTAGAAAAAAATTAATTTCGTACATGTTTCCTATAGACAACAATTTTGTTTTAAATTTTTCTCTAAATCAAGTTGTTTAACTCATTTTGATCAAAACTTATCTCAGTTTTTAAGCTTCTACTATTTTTAATTTAAATTCTTATGAAGCATATTTTTTGTTATTTTCGAAAAGATCAGTGTTTGACATAAAACTCAAAGTATTGTATTTTAAAGAAAATAAAAGTAATCAATGAGGAAAATTAAAAAAAAAAAACATTCTTCTTTATGTAGACAGTTCAATTTGCAAAAAATATTAAAGAATTAATTTGTTTGACCGCCCATCCCTAATCAAATAGAATATGATATTTTTCTTGCTTCAATCCATTTAACACGCTCCACTTTTTTTTCAATCCTTTTGAAGATTAATGTGTGCACTATATATGTATATGCTACTCGTATAGGTACAACAATTCATTTATTGCAGTTTAAACGTCAATTAGACCCTTAAAAACTTTTATATCAATCGATATAAGATAAACCACAAAATACACATAAGACAAAAAGATTTCATTTTAAATCTTACTTTGTTTTCTTATTAAAGCCAATAAAACTTCCGGGACAATGATATTCTTTCGTCAATTGGAAACATCATAACATCTGTAGGCATTTTTAGGAAAACAGCAATCCTATCTATACTTTACATACTATACAAGACTATTTTATAAAAGAAAAAGTTAACAAAGGCTTTATTGCACTCGCAACTGAAAGGATTTGCTTGCAGCAACAATGTGTGCAAGAATATGAACATACATATTTATATAATATTTTTCACTTGTCACAACAATACCTACCATATGACAGGAGGTAAGTTTTGTTTGAGGATAAATTTACATAAAGCTTCTTGTCAGATATTTCCAAGAAAGTCAAAGGAGTTACTCTGTACATGTATTCGTAGTAACACAAAACATACTTGGGACTTTCTTGCTTGTATTTCATCCATTTTCAATCTCAGTCAAAAATATCCTTAGTTTGTCTTCTCTTCTCAAATAAAATAATATAATTATTGAAGAGGGATGTCAAAGTCATGTCTCATGTGCAGTACCTACAGTTTCAACGTTATGTGACCTTCTATTTGCATCACATTCTCCATCATCTTTACTCTGGTAGAATGTCTCCTCTTGATCCTTCTTCCAGCCACAAGGATATATACAGTTTTTGAAAACAACATTATAAACATTTCCTAAATTGTTTAACAAGAAGGTTATGTAATTTCGGTATACAGCGTTTGCTGTAATTCATATGCTTTATGTGTCTGTATGTGTGCTCGTGTATGTGTTTGTTTAGTTGCGAGAATAATGTCCCAACCACATCCTTCATCCTTAGCGATTCTGCTAATGGTTTGGGTAAAGATTCGGAATCCGTTGCATAAGGAATGTTTGCCTCAAGCTATTCTACGTTATTCATTTATAATTATGAAATTATATATACCAAAGCTATTTCTATGTACCCTGGAGAACATTTTGCCGAGGAATGCATCCTCAAAATGAATATTGAGGACACGTTATGCGAGATAATGCTCTGAGCGATAACAGAAAAGAAAAAATATAAATGTGTGTTGATGGAATTTGGTTTATTATTATTATTTTTTTTTTTTTTTAAGTTTGTTATAATGTAAGAAAAATGAAAGATCTTAACTATTTCTCGGGTTTTTTTTTGGGGTTGGGAATTCAATTACTCGTAGGAGGATCAACGGATTTGCAAAAATTTTAATCATTATTTTATTACTTTTTCAATTAAATTTTAGATAGCTATTCATATTACTAAAACTGCGTAGAACTTGCAGACCCTAGATTCCTTTATGAGAAAAAGAAAATACTAATTGCATTCCGAAAGTGTTTCAACATAAATGAAGAGAATGAAAGGCAAATTAACTAACAATTCTTAACTATTTCGTGATTATCCTTGTCAATTTATGGCCAGATTTAATAAATTCCAATATTGGGAAGCGTGACGCTTCTTACAAAACGCTAAAAGTCATATTATAGCATATAGCTATATATTAATAAAGTCAACCGCTTTCTTAGGAGGAGACAGGTGACTCCATGGTTGCGTCCGAGCTGCATTATTTGTTCTGGGTAATAAGGCAGTAGTAAAGGCCACGACCCATAGAATCCGTTGGTCCGTTGCGGCAACGCATCCGTTGACGTTTGCCAGATCGCCGGATTGGGGGTGACCCAATGACGTTCCATTTTTTTCTCTTTTTTTTCTTCGAACATGCTGCAAAAAATTATGCTTTGCATAATTACAACTATAACCAAAACCCTTAGAAGAAGAAATATATTTCTCTTCTTCAATGCCATAACGAAACCACTTCAAATCGAAAAAAAATTGCTGTCAACCAGCTGTCAACGGATTGCCGGAGAAGAAAAAGTTAAAAGTTCGGCTACTTCTGTCCGTTGCGTTGCGCATGCGTTGTCTATGGACCACTTCTCGTAAGAACACGTGTATTTAATCGAGCTGTCAGTTGATTTGCCGGACGCACAGACGCAACGGTTTCTATGGATCGGGGCCATTTACAAATTATTTCCTATACATAATATTTCAATTTAATTTTTTTTTTAACAATCAAGTTACTAAAAAACTATTTCATATAGTATTTTAATTTAATCTTTAACTTAAGGCTAGGTCTGTGGGGTTCTTAAGAAACAGTCCACGACATAAACGGGTGGACTATTGCCGGTCTATGGGGTTTACTCTCAGAAGCAAACGCTCCACGACAAAAACGGGTGGCCGTTTGCTGGTCTAGCGATTCTCTTTGACGAACAGCGAAGTGAAAAGCTGAAATTAACAGTGAGCAGGGTTTTTAAAAACTAAGTGAAGCTTCTGAATCTGAATGGTATTCCCATACAGCTTGCCTTCGGATGAGAAACGAATTCCTTAGTAAGTTTAATTAGCACTGAACAACTGGTGGAGATTTCGAATCTGATTTGTAGTGAATTTTCCACTCCTCCTTATGCAATTTTCCTGCAAAGACACAATGTGAATTCTAAAGATAAAATAAAATTTTACCCGGGAATATTTTATTCTTGTGCTTCTTGTTGCCTTGCTGGGTTATTGCAAGTCGTTGGAGGTACATTTCGGTGGCCAAGGGGCTAGGTGTGGCGGGTGTTGTCGTTGTCGGTGGTTGTTTTTGTAGTGTGTGGTGGAATGTGGTGGAATATTGTCACATAAATTATAAATGTTGCATTAGATGAGTCTAAATATTTAAAATCTCAAAGTTACGCAAAACCATTAAATAATGAGGATTTTTCTAGCTAGAAGATATCCACATAACAAGCTAGCAAAAGTACATTATTTAGAAAGGCACCCTTAAGCATCGGGCCTTACTTGTATCGTTGTATCCATATTTCATATTTAAACCATGACATGTCTGTTGCTTTAAATAAGATAGTTCTCATCTCATTAATGTGATTCAAGCTCGCATTGCCATAGAGCAATAATTCCATAAAAAAAGCACATTCGAGTAGGTCTTGGAATTTCGTGTCACCCTAATATTTCCTGTTTTTGGATTGGGAGTTGCTGACATATAATGTATTGACCGTTTTTTTAAACTTGCACTTCAGCAGTGTCACAGAATAGTAAAACAAGTTCATCACTTTGTTGTACAAGTCAATTGAATAGTTAACATTTGTCAATGTTAGTGCCTTGATTATTGATCGAATAAAGTATTTGACAAGGTAAACTCGGGATCAAGCACAGTGAAACCAAAAAAATAAAATGCATGACTGAGGTACGTTTTACTATAAAATCAAAATAACTCAACGATCACCGATTAAGATAATCATACCCTAAGCTGTGTGTGCTCGGTATTCCCATTACCCCAGCAAAGACCACTTAATAGCATGAAATTTTTATTTAACGCTAAAAATTAAAAACTTCATGTGAAATATTTTGATATTTTGAGAAGACACAATTATTGAAGATCTTTGGATAGATAGCTCCTTCGACCATAGGTATACAAACAGTTTCACCAACAGTGCGAAAATTCTAGTCCCAAAAAAACCCTGATCATAGCCCATTAACATACAACAGACCTTCCTATAGTCCCTATACGTTCTCCCTTACTGTAGGTACTTCACCATCCACATCACAGAGTATAAGCCCAACACTTCAAGTACGTATTCTCATTCTTTATGCTAAAAGGGTTTCGCCTGTTCTTACCTTAATCATAAAATAAAATTAAACGTTTTACTGGAACCAAAAAAAAAGTTAAATAACAACTTGTGTTGGGATTCACAAAAAAAAATTAAAATCAGGAATCATTCCATTTTTGTTTAATAATTACGTTCGCATGAAAGGCTTTTTTATTAATTGAAGAGACCAGCATAAAAGCCAGTTTAATGCAAAAAAAAAAGTGAACCCTACTTTGGGTTAAATTTTAGGACCTTATTGTATTATAATTAAATTAAGGGTTAGCGTAAAGCATGAATAAATTCAGTTAATATTCCTTGGTTTTGTATGTTGTTTTTTTTTTTTTTTTTTTTTGTGCTAAGCTCAACTCAAAGGAATATTTTTTTTTTTTTATCTTTTTGAATATAATGTATTTTTTGTTTCTTTTTTGTTTTGTTAACTTGTTTAATTTACCTTGAAGAGTTGTTGGTCATTTATAATTTTTTTTCTGTCATAAGCTCATTCGCTTGGTGTGGCATTTTAACTTATGCTAAATCGTTTATTTTATGAAATATTAAACAAAGAGTTTGTGTTTTTGACACATTGGGACGTAAGTTTTTGAAATCTGAGCATTATTATTCAGAGTAGTGGCTCTGTTTTGGTAATTTTTTCTTAATGATCCGGACTGCAGTTGTATGTTCATTTTATACACTGTAAAACAACAACTTAAATTTTTCTTTATAGTTGACTTAAAAACTTGTTTGAATCTTGGCTAAATATTGGAGAGAGTTGCTAATTTTGGTACCAGGTAGAAAAAGCAATGTTGTAAGATCAAAAAATTCATTTTTGGATTTTTTTTTGGGCTTAACTGGCTGCGCACAATGGTGTAGCAGCAGCAGTAGCACGCAGCAATGTCAAAGTTAATGGCAAAAAAGTAGCTCACAAAGCAGCATACACGAATACAATGTGTAGCACTGAACTCAAACAAAAATCATGTCTGCCATTTTGGTTTGTTGTTGTTTTGCAGCGCAGCAGGTTTGTGAAGTTCAAGTCGAGTCGACTTGTACTTCAGCTACTCTCTCGCTGCTGCAGCTGCTACTTCACATTGTAGCCGTGCAATGCGATTTACGTACATTTAACTTTGACATTGCTGCGTGCTACTGCTGCTGCTACACCATTGTGCGCAGCCAGTAAGTCATTTTTTTTTGTCTTTCGTTTGGTCCTTTCAGCATATAAGCCAATCTTTAATCCTTTCTATGCAAAATATTATCTACAAAGTGTATAAGTCATTAAGTTTTCAAAGCTGTTCGGTACTAAGGGCATAAGTCTATACTACTTAACTCCTTTGAATTTATTCTTGTTCTGTATTTTGAAATAATTAAGTTGCTCCTAAGGGCTTAAGTCATTATTATATACATATAGAAAAAACTTTTCAAACAAATTTACGCTCCATCTCATGTTCCGATTTCGAGAAGCCCTTTGATAGCATGTTATCTGGCGATCTCCTGGTGCTAGAGGTGTTCCCAGCAAAATCGTTGCTACCTATCATTGAAGAATCGTAAAACAACTCAAGATGTCTCGTTTTGCACAATGGACAGTGGAGTCAGACAAGGTGATGTTCTCATTCATAATCATTTCTCCAGTGCCGAACTCAAGAAAAATTTCGCTCCGAATCTCTTTGAATCCTAGGTGAAATCTCCCAATATTCCGAGTAAACTACAGGCTTTTGTAAACCGTTGTCTGAGTTACATTTTAAAGATCCTGTGGCAACAAAATATGTCAAAAAAAAAAAAAAATGACTTAGGCTGGACAAAAAACATGGATGTACACAGATATCACTCTGATAAAGTGGCGCTGGGGTAACTGGGTTGGCCATACACTGAGGAAATCCAATGAGACGATGGAAAATTAATCTTTTCAATTAATTTTTCTAGCTGAAAGACGCGGTGGAAAACCAGAGAGAAACCTATAGGTCAACTGTTTCGAAGGAAGCTGTGTCCCAGAATTTGGAATCGGGGGTACAAATTGAGCAGTGCCAGATCTAGGATTAGTTCAAGTGGGGTAAAAAGTCGGATTTGGAGCAACCATCATTTCATCATTTCATTATCATCGTAGAAAATTTCAAAACCTTCTTTTTTTTTGATCTCCACTTCTTTCTTTTCTTTCTTCATGTTCCTTGGCTTTGCGACCCCTAAAGGCTGACGCCTGGGGCAAGTAACCCCTTTGCAATTCCCCCCCCCCCCTCCCCCTATAAATATGGCGCTGCAGTTGAGGTTTCAAGCTGATAGAGATAGAGAGAGATGCAAATAACTGGTTGCCGTAATATGTTCCAGGAGGAGTTAGTGCCGACTGCAGTTATCAGAAACCAATTGAAAAAAGATAGGAACAGCTCTTCTGGCACTATGTATTGAATCTCGGAGAAAGACTAAGTAAGATATTCAAATTTACAAACTACTCTGACGTTTTCAAAGTTCTAAATTGTCTAAGGAGAGAAAAGTTTAAGAATCTGAAAGACAGACTTCTTAACAGCACCATTTGTTTTCTCTTCAAAAACTCCGTAGTGTATTCAGTAAACAGCGTTGGTTATGGTCATGAACTTTTAGCTCCTGGGTCAGCTGAATAATGCATGGTTGAAGGCCCAATTCACACAAAATTCGTCAAGTTGAAGTCTGCGAAAAGACTAGTTATTTCACACAGCAAAGAATTGGCTGCCCCGAGTTCTGTTGTACATATTTACGGACTGTGGCAATGTTCTCAGTCGATTTTGCCTTCTTTAGACGTACGAATCTTGGCTTATTGATAACTGACGCGGTCATCTAAAATTTTTCTACCAAACGTTGGTGCGCCACCACGTCTACCGTAAAATTTTTCACCAATTGCCCGTGCTGTTCAATATTTTTTAATAAAAAACAACAAATTTGACAGATGTCACCAAAACAACATGGCCGCCACACGGCGACAAAATGTACCCGTGCCAACTTCACTGAACCTGAACACACTATTACAATGTATGTAAGTATAATAGTGTTCCTATTTAAATCTGCCAACATTTTAGTCTGTAAATCGCACTTGCGCGTCTGCTGTGCTGTGTATTCAGCAGAGAGTGTTAAAAATAAGATGGATCTCTCAATAACAAAAACATTTTCTTCGTTCGAACATCTTTAAAGTCTTAGAATCGCTCATCCGTTTGCCCTTAAATTTATGGAAGTGATATTGAGTATAGAAACTCTTTCTTAGGCCACACTGCACGAATGTCGAGTGTCTTCCCTAGCTCAATAATCGTTCGGTATCTCCTTTCATCTATTTCCGATACCCACGGAAAATAATTTGTTTTTCTTAAATACATATTCTGGTTAAAAACTGTTAAAAGACGTGTTGACTGTTCATAACGTCTCGATTGATACATAAACCATGCCTCTGTTAAATTTGTAATTTTAAGCTAAACCATATTCGTTCCTCCGAATGGCCTCAATTAAGAGGGCGCGATACCTTCAATGAATTATTTTTCTTTGTGAAAGCAAATATTTAAATTGTGTACTGCTTTCTGAATGACTGATCCATCAAAGTGACAAGTAAATCCCATTGTTGAAATACTTCCAACGAATTTGTCGGATTGCGCGGAAAAAACATCATCCAGTTGAATGGTTTCAAAAATACATTTTCAGGAAAATGTCTTCTTATTAAAATTCAAATTAAGTTTGAAATTCCTTTTTTTTTTATTGAAATCAAAGGAATGCGAGGAGTGTGTCTCACAAAAGAAATTTACATGTGAGTCCCTATCCCTACACTTTTTTTATTATTCAACAAATGAAAGAATTTGTCATTAAGAACGTTATTGTATTTTGTAGATGTGTGTATTTTATTAATTTCAGCAAAAATATTACTTTGTGCTTTTCTCTTCACATGAAAATAAAATTAATCTTTTTATCATAAACATGTACCTATAAGATTGAGAGATAGAATGTTTTTGTTTGCTATTTATAAGTTTTCAAAGCAAATGAAAAATAATTACTTCAATTAAGGGCTGAAATTCTGAAAATTTATTGTTGTGTTTGCTTGCGTGTTTTTTTTTTTATTTTTTATTTATCAATAATTTTTTGTTTTTAATAAAATGTATAGAACATTTTAAAATAAATTTAAAATTATTATTGTTAAACTACTACCGTGCATTGCTATGGCTTTTCTATACCTCGGGAACAGTATTTTTTCTTCTAATAATTACCTTATGTATGCCCTTTTCTGTTATCCCTGACAATGGTTGTACAAAATTACATGACAATCGGTCTAGCAGTTACGGCGGGAAAGCGCAACAAACTGACTTTCGGTAGCTTGTAAAGTTTACTTAAATGAATTTCTTCCATTTTTAGCGTTATTAAGTACTTATTAATGGCCGCAGTGTTCTTCAGCGGAAATTGAAGTCTCTTAAATTGAAATGGCAGATTAATGAGAATAATTGGGACTCTCTATTCCTCCCCTTTTACATGCGTGTAGCGTGGTTCCATTGGACACCCCCGGTACATAAAAATTACACATCAACAGAACTAGGACGCCCATCTTCAGCTTAAGATTATGGGAATTCAAGCCTGTTAAGATGTTGAGAAATTCTACAGGGTATGTTGTATACCGCGTGACTTTTTTTTCTTCCTTATTAAAAAGAATAGACGCCTTTAAATACGTTTTTTATCATCATTCGTTGAGGCATGAATGCGAAACAAACATCAATACATACAAACTTTCACATTTTTAATATTAGGAAGATCAGGTTAAGGAGTAGATTACACCAGTGTTTGCATGCCATTTTGGGAAATAACAAATAAGCGGGTAGTAATAGTACAGTGGATTTAGTGCTTGGTGACTTAGAGTTGTAAAGTCAAGCCCCAGCCAAGGCAGCAATTTTTCAATATTCCCCCAGCTTCAACTGGACGCCACCAGTCTGATTTTCGTGAAAAAAAATACCACCTTATTTGTAATCAATTGTACCAACAAAAATTAAATCACTAATTTTCAAAACATGATAAGTCCTCGATTTGAAAATTTTCAGGAGGTGAAAAAAGCGTTGTACTTTTGGTTGTGTGAAAAAAAATTGTTTCTGTAGTCAGGGAAAAATTCTACGCAATAATTTTTTTTTTCAAATTTTGTTTTTCACACAACCAAAATGTATACAACGTTTTTTTCATCTCCTAAAAATTTTGAAATCGTGGAGTTATCATGTTTTGAAAATAAGTTATTCAATTCATCTAACTAATTTCGTGCATTGTATTATAAGTTAAAATTATAAAATTATTATTGTTACGAGTATGTATATGTATTATATAATGTTAAAAACAATTTGTTACCAAATTTGTTTAAAGCTTTTTTCTTCAAATAATTTATTATACATATAGTTATAAAATCAAAAAAAGCACAAATCGCCCGATTTTAAATATAAATTTTTTTTCTTCTTTCAGGTAAGTTTTTCTGTCCTTATTGGTGTAATTACTGTAAGATGTGACGAAGCGATTCACAAATAATAGAGTAAGTTTATGGTAAAATGCCGAAAATAATCTTTCCAAAACCTAAAATTTATTTGTTATAATAATCCTAAATTTCCAGTTATATGAACGAGTAGGTTTATTATGAAAGAAACGCTCATAGATGTAAGGAATACAAGAAATTGCAGATAGTTTTATCAAAAAAAATAATGTTTTTTTTTTTTTTTTTTTTATTTTTATTCTATTCGCAACCACAAAAAAGGGCATGTGGCAGAATATGTTAACTATATACTATATCACTAATAATGTTAACTATATTAGAATTATTGTTTTATTTAGTGCAGCCCTTTTAACACGCAATTGGTGAAATAAATGATAAAAATTCTAAATCTTAAAATTTTGTACTAAATAAGCATGTCAAGATCTACCCCGACAAGAATTTTGGGTGAAATCAGGAATTGATCCCACCACCTTCGGTGTGGCATCCGACAATCTATCAGCTATGCCTTTGAGCACGTATAGGAACGAGGAACCTTACCACTACTTCAACCAATTTTTTTTTTTTTGTATGTACTCGCACTCACGGGGTTATTAATACAATTACAATGGATTAACATGAGGAATAGAAAAATAGGAAAGAATATTGGCCGTATAGTTAGGTGTCTCAGGAAAACCTTGGTGAAAATATTTGGTGTAACTGATGTTTCTTAGTGAAACTAACTGTGGTGTCTTCATGAAAGTTCTGAGTTCCCGCTTAAAATGATGTAAACGTTTTTCTTACAAATCGCATAAGGCAATTTTCAATAAAATTAAAACCATACTAAAGCTTATTTTACCAACTGTTTAATATCATTTTTGTTAAATTAAGCGAATTATTAAAGTGAGAATTAACATTTTGTTAGCGTAGTTCTGCGTAATAAAACTGCACAGAACTTTGAAAGGCAATGCAATTAAGATAAAAATTATGAATTTTGTATTTGTATCTTAGTTTTTTTAAATTTTATATTATAGCTTCTGTCAAATTATTTGAATATAACAAATCTAAACTAAAAAATCTAGGGTATCTTCTGGTGATAAGACAGTAATAAGACTGGGAAAGTATGTCTACGAAGGGAAAGAACCAAATTAAAGAAATTTGTTTCATCCAAAAAAGTATAGATAGGTACATTTCTAGAAAATAAATATGATACAAATTCCAGTTCAAAGCAAATCCTCAAAGTTTGTTTGACAATTCATTTTTATTAAATAGTGCCCATCAGTCAAGAAAAGATAATAGCAATTTTAGATCGATAAGATATCTTGGAGGACAATTTGAAAGCAAAGTGCCCTGTTCATTTTACTGTTTTAAAATAGCGAACAGGTTATAGATATAGAAACGACAGTATACTGAAGATATACTTTCTGAAAATGGCGTTAAGCGCCTACCACCACCACCCTAAGTTCATACTTGCTTTAAATCAAAATTGTTTCTAAAATATAAAATGTGTCAACTAAATTAAAATAGTATTATGTCTTTTCAAGTTTCCTAAGCGTTTTTATTAGCGTACCTACTTACAAAAGTTATTAATTGATTGTGAAAATAATTGATTTGTATTTAATCCACTAGCAACATATTTTTTGCCTAAACAAGTTTATTTTACAGCTGCACATCATTAATCGTAGCTGTAACTCGAAGGTATATAAAAACTGCCATTATTCCTTTTTTTTATCAGGACCAAAGAAAAACATCCCTGGTACAAAATTGTCGTACAGGCTTTATTATTTTGGCTATTATTAATGATTTATGATTTCATGGACCATGAAACACCATATCATGCTTGAACATTCCTTCGAGAAATATTTCATCAATAATTTTAATATCTTAACAACAACAACAACAACAAAGTGGAAAAACCCACCGACCATTAAACAAAAATAATAAAATAAAAAAGTGCTACTCCCGCACTCCCGCCTAAGGCATATACTCGTACCTACCTACTATAACAAACATTATTTTTATTGCTTTTCAAGAAAGTGATTTTTTTTTTTTTTTTTTTTTGAAAAATGCCAAAATAAAATTTCAAATCACACTCCATTTTGTAATATTTTTTAACAGTTCTTCCAGTTTTGTCAAGCAAAATGAAAAAAAAAAATTATAATATCCCATTTAAATACCGACAGTAAATAATATTCGTGTTCCTGTTCACATGTGAACCTTTTATTGAATTTTCGAGTTCAACTCAATTTAGTGACACACATTGAAGTTACGAAAACAACATTACATCGAATAAATTCCTAATTTCAAAACCCCTTCTCTGTCTCACTCATCCACTTATTTCTTAAGTGATCTCCTTTCGGAAATCCTGCTCGCACAAAGAAACAATTCGTGCATCAATTCGCTTCATAAAAATCTACGAATAAATTCATTCGATATAGATGGATATGGGTAGGTAGATGATGATGATGGTGAAGAAGGGGGATAGGGGGTGTGATAAGATGGTGGTAAGAAAGAAGATCCCCAAGTGCTCTTTCATGTAAACGCAATTGAATCACCTCAAGGGCGTCAACAGAAGTAATAGTACTTACGGTGAGGCGGGATATAATAATATATCGCTTGACACAGAGACACAGACCCCAATATTTGTAAAAAAAAAAAAAAAAGAGACGCCAAGGAGCATTATCCTTCAGCTTCCCCTTTCCCCCTCCCTATCCACAAAATAAAAAAAACACACGCATATCAATCACTTAGCACATTGGCTACATAAAAATTTCGCACAAATGCGACAGTCACTATTGATAAGAAAATATATTTTGGAGGAATTTCGCCAAATATTGAAAATAAATTCAATTCTAATTTTTATCATAATTTAAATTATTTTATAAATTATAATGAAATCCTACAGAGTTTCAACGCACACACTTTAATGGTTGAAAGTTTGAGTCTATAGCTCTTCGCTACCGCAGCTGTCCGTACCTACCTCAATATTTAATTATTATTTTTTCAAACAAACCAATGGCCTTCAATTGCTCGTGCAGAATTTCCAATGTGGCGTGAGCTGTGTGGCACGTAGCGCCGTTTTGGTGTAAACATCATTCAATTCAGAAGAAGTTAGTAATCATCAACCTGTTGAGTTTTCTGTTGATGATGGCCTCGACAACGTCGCGTCCATTTTTCAATTAACATTCGGTTCAGTTTCCAGCTGCTCCAGAGCCTATCCAGCGAAAACTTGTCGTTGTCATTTTTCTTTTACTTTCAGCTCCTGGGTCAGTTGAATTCTCTACGGGTGCAAGCTCAAGCGACGAAGTAAAGTTCGCCAAGTTGTAGTCCGTGAAAGGCCGGGTTCTTGAGATCGACGTAAAATCGACTGCCACGGACTCTCCTGCAGACCCTCACGGACATCAGCTGTGTTTTCTGCAGATCTTACTTTTCGTCGACGGCGAGGCACGGGTGTTAGTTGATAGTTTATCGATCCAGTAAGCTCAAATGCATCCACCACACTGCGAATAGTATAGGGCGATTATAGCGGCCGTAACATGGGCGGAGCGTGCTTAAAATTGACCGAACAGAACAACCATTTTAATAAAACAATTTTATCATTTGTTAGTGTTTTTCAACTCTATTTCCGTCTATGGTGATGGTGACTAGACTATAGGCAAAACATGACAACCAATTTGACTGATGAAGCTTTACCAATATGGCCGCTATCATCTGTCAAAGATCTATATTTGGGTGAACATGCATAAATATAATAAAAATCCTCAAAATTCTGGAATATTCTTCCAAACTGTGTTTTGGTCCTTATGAGAATTAAAACAATTCCCAAACTAAGATGTTCTTAATATATTGAAGGATAGACTTTTCCTGAATATAGAAATTTTAGTTGTTTGATTTAGGTTTTTTGGAACATTTCAAAACCTTTTGGCTTAAGCAAAAAAAAAAAAAAAAAAAAATAATTTGTCTGGTGAAATTCACTTTTATTCATACTTACTTCAAGTATATCAGCATCGAATCAAGTAGACGCAATTCAAAGGACAGAGGAGTAGAACCCAAAACGTGTCCTCGTTCTCTCGTCAAAGCAATTCTACACGTTTAAAGAAAATCGCTATTGAAAATTCAAATTCTATTTGATTCTTCGGATGATTTGATTTTGTTAAGCATGCTCGGAGTCAAAGTAGGTACACGGCAGGCGGGCAGGATGAGGACAAAACATTAAGACGTTGGCAGGAAAATTGTTTCACTTGAAGCGCAGTGTTTCTCCTTCCCCCTATGCTAACACGAAACAACAAAATATGATGCGCTATCGATAAATTGGCAAAGATTCCTTGAAGCTATAAGCTATGCCAACCAATGTGACATTGAAAAGCGATGGAATTTTCTTATTTGAGAAAGGGATTTCGTGCAAAAATGAAAATATATAAAAAAATAAAAAAAATATTGAGCCAGGACCACGACGATGAAGACGAATCACAGGCTTTTGTATCAAAAAAGAAAAACAAATTGAATGGGCTGGTTGCCACATTTAAAAAAATTTATCGTTCAAATGAAGTGTGTAATAGAAAATCCGGCTGCCAATACCATTAGAAATTCGTTCTCTTCTATGGAATGTTTTTTGATGAATTAAATTGTGGATGGAAATACAGGAGAGTTTATATTTTTGAAAAATATAAGTGTCCTTCAGAAGGACTCCTTCTGTTTTATAACATAAACTATTATACATTACGAGTTCGTTTGTGACAAAATGTTTTTGCGTTGAATTACCTCAGCTACAAGTTTGTGGAACAAATTTTTTTCTTCAACGAACAGTTTTTGAGTAAATTTAAAAAAAAATAAAGTGCACGACTGGGTCGCACAAACTTGCTCTGTTGGTGCAATAGTACGATGAAAACAAACTTTTCGATCAATAAGAACAATTCATTTTTGAAAAATTTGGTAAAAACCAAAAAAAATTTGGCTAAAACTGGAAAACTCGATATACGGGAGCTAACGTTAAGAAACCTTTAATATTTAAAATAAGACGTTATCTTTTGGGTGTTATAAATGATACAAATGTCCACTTATGACCAAATTAATAATACTGTTAAAAGCAATTTCCGCTATTATCATGTATAGCCAAAAACTAAAAATGCAGTTTTGTTTGAAGTATTCTATGTATGTTACATACAAAGTTTCATACAAATCGGGGGAGCCTTTTTTGAGTAAAGTAGAAAAAATGAAAAAATTGGCCAAAATCTAGTGGCTCTTTGTATTGGAGCCACCATTTAAAAAAGAGAAAATAAAAAAAAATCAATGCCATCTGATAGGAAGCTGTAAGGAACTATACCAAACAAAGCTTGAGTGAATTCGATGCAACCGTTGACAACTTATGGCCATTTTAAAAAAAGCTGGTAAGAGCAGATCTCTGTTATTTGCATTTTTAGCCAATAACTAAAAACGCAGTTCTCTTCAAAACACTAAAAGAATATAACACACAAAGTTTAATCAAAATCGTTAGAGCCATTTTCGAGAAAATTAGAAAAAACCAAAAAAAGTTGGCTAAAACTCAACGGCTCGTTGTATGGAAGCCACCGTTTAGAAAGGCTTCAGTGAAAAATTTACTAAACCATCCTATAGAACAATATGAAAAACTATGTCAAACAAAGTTTGAGTTGATTCAATCAAAACCACTTTTTTGGGCTTCTCTATCACGTAATGTCATGTTTGATTAAAACATCGATTTTTTTTTCTGCACGAAACCAATACTTGCCCTAGAGAGCAAGTAAAAATTAGAAAACAGTTGAGTTATTGTTCTTAAACACGTAGCCATTGCATATATAAACTATAGTATTCGTACTTGAGGTGCGCCATCTATCATTTTTTCTAATTTACTCAAAAAAGGCTACCCTGATTTTTATGAAACTTTTTATGTAACATACATAGAACCCGAGTAGCACAGAATTCGATTTATAACAAGAATTTGGTTGTATTTCTGTTTTATTAGTGAAGTCTGCAACACCATGGGTTGTTACTCAGTTTTACATTTGTTCATTGAAAAAAAATTGCAACTTTGTCAACTGAAATGCTAAAAATCTGTTTCATAAAAGTTTTAGCATGTTTCACAAAAAATGAAATTATTGTAAAATAGTTATATACAAGTCAAAAATTTGAAAGTTGATAGAAAGTTACAGTTACTTTTATTGAATATCTGTTTTTTTACCTCTGACTCAAATGTTAAAATAACTTTTTTGCAGCAATTTGCTATAACTTTTGTGTAACTTATATACAATTCATAACTAAATAGGGATAAACAAATACCAATAACGTTTTTGTAACATTATTCCACCTAAGATGTTTATGTAAAATGAAATACAATAAACATATAACATTTTCTTCATAGTGTGCTCTATTAACAAGAATAATAATTAAAATAGCAGAACAAATATATGAATCGGAAAATATGATTCCTTAATAACTTTAAAAAAAAAATTAAAAAAAAGTTAAAATACGAGTTGGTTTTTTTATTTTGAAAGCTGTATTCATAAAAAATCTGCTAATAGTATTTTCGTATTATATTTCAACTTCTTGTTATTACTAACAACGTTAAAACAAGGATGAAACTATAAATATGTTTCTGTTATGCTTGTTATTTCGCTATATTAGGCATAACACGAATACAACAAACAAAATGTTTGAACATACATCAGTGAAACTAGAATATAACTAAACTGCCTATATATTTTGTATGGGTGGATCTCTTTGTTATGTTTTGGTTTCTTATGTTTGTTATTTGCAAATTTAAAACAAAGGCTGCGATGAGATTAAAACATTTATGTAACTACAGTACTGGAATTGATAGAAAACAATGTTTTGTTTGTACTTGAACCAAATTGCAACATTATACAAGATTCAAGTGATGTTACAGTTAAGTTTCTATAGCTTTGGATATTTATGCTGAATTGAAACTTTGACAGACATTAACTTTAGTTATAAAGTTGATGAGTGTTGTGTTAGTTGGTTGTGGAATCCAATCTGTTTCAAAAACAGAATATTCCTCATGTTGTCGTTTTGATATTAATCCCGACCTTGGCCAGTAAACGATCGCATTTGCTTGATCTATCCAACCATTTGGAGCAAAACTGAACTCTTTTCCAAATTGTGTCCCTCTTTTTTTGGCTTCCAACACTAAATATGGCATTTTTTTTTTTTTTTGCAAAACTAACCCAACAATAACAAGACAAGAAACCGAATAAATCACTTTCTTGCAACTCTTCAATGAAATAACTGTAACATTGTTATGAAAAACTTAAATCGAAATCAATTTAAGTTGGGAAGAATTTACAATAACGTTGACATTGCATTACAGGGCACAGGGATGTAACAAGTTTTATGATGAGTTATAATAACGTTTTTGAGGTATTTTTAATATGTTTATTTAAATAAACCATGAATGAAAAACACATTCAGAAACTTAAAGAAAAATTACTATGGGGTAGAGTTGCCACTCGTTAAGTGGTGCATTTCTACACGTCAGAACACAAAAACCGTAGATTTCTATTTGCCATTAGAAACTTGAAACATATAGAAGACAATCCATATTTTGACGTTCATGAATATTTTGTTGCAAATGTCAACGCACTGCCTATAAGAAATTTAAGAAATTCGAAAAAAAATTAACTTTTTAGAGGTTTCTTAATCCATCGCGATTGGAGCCATCCTTTGATTGATGGAATTTGACATCTTACGGTTTGACGTATAGAGGACAAACCATATTTTGACGTTTCATGAATGTTTTGTTGCAAATGTCAATACACTGCCTATAAATAGATCCCCAATGTAGCTTTTAAGAAATTCGAAAAAAAAAATTAATTTTTAGAGGTTTCTTATGGCGATTTTTATTGGTCGCGTTAGATCAATATTTGTTGATCTAAGATCGATGTTTTTTGATCTGACAGCTTAATTTTAATTTCCTTTGGTCAACAAATCAATTTTTTTTTTTATCTTAGATCAATATATTAAATCTCATTTCCTTTTGAGATTTAACGCATGCCACAATACTTTTTGACATTTCTCGAACAGCAGACTTTTTTAGCATTGCGAGTATTCAATTCTTTTGTGACCGTGTCATTTTGACACACACACAATTACAAAAAAAAAAATCAATCTCGTTTAAAAATCAAACATTTGACATTAAAATCTAGGATTACCACTAAAAATCACCATTAATCAATCGCGATTGGAGCCATCCTTTGATGGAATTTGATATTTAACGGTTTGACGTGTAGAAGACAATTCATATTTTGACGTTTCATGAATATTTTGTTGCAAGTGTCAAAACACTGCCTATAAATCGATCTCTTACGTAGCATTTAAGAAATTCGAAAAAAATTAACTTTTAAGAGGTTTTTTAATCCATTCTAATCGGAGCCATCCTTTGATGGAATTTGACATATGACGGCTTGACGTATTGAAGACAATCCATATTTTGACGTTTAAAGAATATTTATTTCCAAATGTCAAAAGGTTGCCTATAAATCGATCTTTAATGAAGCATTTAAAAAAGGCAAGAAAATTTTATGTTTTTAGAGGTTTTTTATTCGATAATGGCTATTTTTTGAAGAATTTTACATTTAATGGTTCTGTTTTTAAAAAGAACGTTCTACGTTATAATAGTAATAATAGCGAGTTTTCATTCAAGAAAAGATTTGCACTTTCTGTCAAAATATTTGATCTTTTTCACCTTTTGCAAGTTTCATTGCAAAAAAAAAGCAAATCTAGATCAAATCTCAGTACGTATAGGATTCGATCTCTGATGGGTTGGGAGATTTGATCTAAATACACAAAATCGTCTTTTTTGTCAAACGTCAAATGCGAAATATTTTGTTATTTTTTGTCGTTTGTTGTGAAGTTATTCCAGTCTGTGCAAATAATGAACGAAGAACTTAATAATTTGAATTTTATAAACTTGGTGGAGTTTTTATTCGCTTCGTTGAATGTTTTGAAACTATGCATATCTGGTTTTTTGGCGTGTCATGTCAAAATAATGTGTTTGCTTGTCAGTCATGAAAACAAGTTTCATTGAAAAGAGCAATTCTCGAATTTGATAGCAAATCTTCCAAATTTTAATAAAACTCGCTATAGAATTAAAAGCTTAAAATTTAGATTTGTATGGTTTTAAGAATATAAACAAAAAATGAACAGCGGTAACTCTGGCTTGAAAAGAGTATTTCATTACCATGCAGTTTGTACTATACTATTGTTGAAGCTTTATGTTTTATTGGTGTTTCCTGTAACAAGCGCCTATTGTCCACCATTTTAATTTTATTTGCGAAATTTTCAAACTCATATTTATCTTATTCTTATCAATTTCTCCACAGAAAATAATTTCCATGGAAATAAATAAATACAGCTAGTATTTCCCATTGTGAATCAATAATGTATTTGCAACTATATTGCCTACGACCAAACATGAACATACATACATTTTTCAAGTTTTCAACTAATTTAGTTTTTTGGGTGGCGCGTGATTTTTCTGGAGGTGAAACGTCAATATTTATGATAAAAATAGTGTTCGTTTAAGATTTTCAATTCATTTATAAATAAAAAACCAATTTTAAATCACAATATTAGACGTATTGTTTTTATTTAATACTTTGAAATGTATCTTTTTTATAACATCGTAAAGGTATAAACATTTTAAAAGAATGTAAATAATAACTTTTCAGTAACTTTTAAAAAGTTTTCGGAAACATGTTTTTTATTATAATTATAACATATAATAACACAAATAAATAAAGGGACAGTAAAAGAAACTTCACAGAAACATTTTTCAGGCTATTGTAATTTATTAGAAACTTTAGTTTCTCGTTTTAGTCATGTTAAATGCACAGAAAAATCCTTGAATAAACATTTCAACAACATTAGTAGAGCTCATCATCAGGTTCAACTATAGTTTCTGACTTGTTAATTTTAGTTACATGCAACATTATATAGTTCAAACAACATAAATACAACCGAAAAGGGACAAAGTTCAACCTGTATAAAACCTAATTACTACCCAAGTAACATGGTTGGAGCTGCTAGTAATTAAAATGTTCCTAAACAGCTCTTAAAGTGGAAGATGCCAAGCTCATGCTCCATTTCAAAGATATTTGCAGCTCTGGGGTTTTTTGTTTTAAATCTGTCTCTATATTGCAGTTTAAGAACAATTCTTAGCTCTATTACTTTAAAAAGCCTTTAGCTTTATAAAAATACTCTTTAACTTCGTTTATAATGGCTGTATTAGAGCTCAGCCGGTATTGTCTTCTTGTGCTTTAGATAAGCTTTTTAGAAGTACGAAGAGTCACTTTAGAGCTTAAATAGATCTGTTTGTGGTTAAGACAATCACAATCTCAATACAAAAATGTATTGCTATTATAAAACTGTTCTAAATTTTAAATAGAGCACTTTTGTGCTACCGCCATAATAGAGGAAGAGAGAGAGAGAGATTATAGTTGTTCACTTGTAGTATGAAAATGTTTGCCAAACGAATGAGTCGCTTCGTTTACCAACTTTGTTGTGTTTTTTTTTTATTTGTTAAAATACGCCTTGTTCATAAAAAAAAGACTCACAAACAATATAACATATTGGGAAAGTGTTTGCGGGGAAAAGCTAGACTGTAGACAAATAAAACTGAAAACAAAATCAATCAGTATGGAAGAAGTTAGTGAACCTGCGGCACTTTCACAGACCAAGATAGAATAAGTTTTAATGGCTCTTTTAAGAAAATAAACTGTAAACTGAATATTGAATATGTTAAAAATTATGAAATTTTGTTAATAAATGTTTGAAATTTTTACTGAAGTGTTTTGAAATTTTTATGAAAAAAATAAAATACATAAATAATTTAATTTTCGTCTGATTGCTGTGCGTAAAGAGTTCACCTATTATAGAGCTGATTTAAAGCACTATTATACATTTACTAAATCTTAAAAAGTTCGATAAGTGTCTGTTTTTTTTATTCAAATCAACTGGCACAATCGAATCCCTATTTAGAGCTTGTTTAAAACTTAGTAAAAACATCAGCCTTTTCAAGAATGTGGCATACATACTGTTTTCTTGTGTTTGTGTTATGAGCTTCATACGCGCTCCAAAAGAGTTCGTTGAGATAAGTACATTTGAAGATATTTTGTCACCAGATAATTTGTGTAGGTAAACAGGGTGTCATATGAAAAATTATAAAAATGACAAGTAACATTTTTTTTTGCACTTAACACTACCAAAACTTTTCTAAGATATTAAAGTTAAAACCTCAACATTTTAAGGATTAAAATCTTTTTTTTTTAAACTAATTAATAAGATATTTGAATTTCCCTATAATAATAATTATTTTAACTATATGCCTGTAAGACTTAAGGTCTTTTGAATGCAAATGAGAAGGAATAGAAAGATAGGAAATAATTTTTGCTGGTACAAAAGATTGAGAACTAGGTGGTATTTATCTCACGAAAATCCAACGGGTGGGGTCCAGTTGAAGCTAAGGGAATATTGTAAAATTGCCGCCCAAGCTGGGGCTCGAACCCACAACGGTAAATTAGTAAAGAAGCACTTATTGTACCCAAACGTTCCAAAAAAAAAAAATTGGACTTCATATTCATTCATGTCACTTTTTGACTGTTAATGTCCTTCTTAGTTTTTTGTACTTGTCAGTAATGAATAGAAAGATTAAAAAATATTTTTATTAAGTTCCACGAGACTAGGCTCAAAGTGAAGAATTTGAAAAGAAGTGACAGGAATTACCCCTATAGTACCTACTATACTTTATTAGTAATCCTTCGCAGTCTAGGCGTACTCAGGTTATATACGTGTTTTCGCTCAAAATGTATGGACAAACTGTAGGTATATGAAAAGAAATTTTAACACCGCTAGAAAAATTAACAAATTAACAATTTGACCACAATGTTATAACTTATAAGCATATATGCATCCCATTTTATTACATATCCATATCCGTTTCCAGAAAAGTATGTCTTCATATTTGTACGCAAAATATTTTACAAACGCAAAACTTAAATGAAGTAAATATTAATAATTCAAACGCTTTGTTTACAGTATAGGACACCCTGTATTTTTTAAATCTGTCATATCGACTTGACATTTAAATATAGGTTCTCTTAGCTCTAGTGCAACAATACTTGGGTCTCACGCCAATATAAGGGCTCGATAGAGTATGAAAAATTTGCTTCAAAAATGGTGACTATTAAAAAGAAAAAACAATGCAAATAAGAAATATTTATACAAATTATTTGCTGAAAATCTCTATCTTCAAAATAAAACTTTACTAAACGTTCTTGACACTGAGTAAAACATTTATTTTAGTCTTTTCGACGTGATTTGTTAAAAAAATTTGTTTTTTAAATAAATAAAACTAAAAAATTATGCTATTTGATAACTTAATATTGATTATTTTGCTGGCGCATTGTAGTTTTTCCAGGTAACGTGTTAACATTTGTGAAAAATTTTAAATCGCACTAAGAATCCACTAGAAGTTGATCGTGGTTATTTATTTTTATTAATATCAAAATTGTTATCATATTCTTTTAGATATTATTGCAGGCATCGTTTTTTTTTTGTTCTTGCCAATAATAATTATTGATGGTATGCGAACATAAAATTACAAACACAAATAAAATCTCGTTCAAATACAATATTGACAGACTTTTTTTTTACAAATACGTATTATATCTATAATATGTTACTAACACTTAAGCAAATCGTTTTTATATTTCGACTTCTCAGCGAAAAGCCTTATAATTGGCTTTTGATAATGTTTAATAGAGCTAAAAGTGCTCTAAATAAAAATGTAAATGTCATTTTGTTTCTATTGTAGAATATGCAGGCGTTCATGCATCATGTTTGGAGCCCAAATCGTGCTTTCTTTTACTGAAAAAGAAGCTTTTAATTAGCAGTAAAGTGACAACAGCACTTACACTAATGCTATTGCCCACTACAACCGCTATGCAAGAACTAAAATGGAGCTCATATTAGCTCCCAAAGTCGAAAAAAATGCTCTAAATAAGGCTAACTACAGCTTTATTGGCGCTTATAAGGCTAAGTGAATTTAATATAGCCAAATAATGTAGCTTTTTAAGCGCTGATAGAGCTAAGAACGAACTGGAATTGTTACTTGGGTACAAATTTGTTGCAAATAAAGAGGGTAAATGCGGCTATTTGGGTTGCAAAATTGTATCAGGATATGTTCCTAAAATACTTGGACAACAACTTGATTGTTTCACTAGGGTTATATCTACCAAATCAAAACCCGTCTGTGCTACTCGGGAATACTTCAAACAAAACTGCATTTTTAGTTTTTTGCTATACATGATAATAGCGGAAATTGCTTTTAACAGTATTATTAATTTGGCCATAAGTGGACATTTGTATCATTTGTAACACCCAAAAGATAACGTCTTATTTTAAATATTAAAGGTTTCTTAACGTTAGCTCCCATATATCGAGTTTTCCAGTTTTAGCCAAATTTTTTTGGTTTTTACCAAATTTTTCAAAAATGAATTGTTCTTATTGATCGAAAAGTTTGTTTTCATCGTACTATTGCACCAACAGAGCAAGTACGTGCGACTCAGTCGTGCTTTTTATTTTATTTATTTTATTTAGTATTAATTTATTCGAATGTAACATACTTAGTTAACTATGTTCTGATAGCAGCCCGCTGTCCATAGTTATAGGCTGCACCTATCTAACAAATTGTTGAATTAAGACTTAATTTGCTCTCTCAACTTGTACACAATTGGCTTTCTATGTCAATTTAATGCGCACTTTTTAAGAAATATTCATATTTTAATGAATAAAATTAAATATTATGAACAACAATATTTTCGTGTTTGCTGGAATTAATTGTGTATTCATTCACTATATACACAACACAACCTGAACAAAACATCAGTTCCTAGAAACTTTTTGTTTTTGAAATGAAATCGGTTTTCTAATTAAAATATAAAATCCAACTTTTTCTTGTAAAAATTAAAAATTCATAACATAACAATTATAAGAAGGATGAATATAAAAAACAACTTGTTTTTTCGATACATCACCAAGCTTAAATTTCAAAACACTTCAAGTACTATACTAATTTACCATATTTTTTATGTTTCCTTCTTTCAATGAAGTGTCACTAAAGTATCTCGCATAATTTTAAGCAAGGCAAAGTAATTTTTCAAACAATATTCATCGATTTTCTTTGAAAACAATTTTTTTCAACCCACGTTTTTGAATATATCGACCAAATAATTTTTTATTAATACACAAAGTTCACACACGTTTTCCATCACGCAATGTGTGCCCCGTCAATGTCAAATTTTATAGCTAAGCATATCACTACAAATTCTTTTAATAGCAATATGGTGGGTACTCTACATAATAATGGTAAGTTATTGATTCGTAAAAAACTTCAATCATTTTATTAGGAAGATAAAGTGCGTTTCAGCCTGCACCTATACTTGTCATAGAACTAAATGAAAGACCCGAACCAAATTCGTCTTTTAAATTCCAATAAACATTATTTAAGGACAGGAAGTTGGTAATCAAAGGTAAGACCGGTCTTACGGAACGGACACATCGCTCTTTTTTGGCCTTGATTGATGATTTTTTTTTGAATGATTTTAATTTAATTGAGAACGAAATCAGTCAAAAATATTTACTTTTTCAGCTTTAGTAAGACTTTAAAGGTTAGTTCCCACCCCTTAAGTCTAGCCTTCTTTGCGAGTGGAAATAAAGATTTCATATAATGCTTGGAGCTCAAAACTATTCTTACTTTCGACAGTTTTTGCTCTGAAACAAAATCAATTTTTGGTAAAAATGAATTTCATTTTAAACTTTTCATCGTTCGTTGTTTTGCAATTTTAGGTTCTGGCTGAAAATTTACCATATTCGTAGTCGGTGGGATAGTTTAGGCTCTAAGAAATAGTCTGATCCACATGCTCCTGCTTCATTAGCCATTTTTGAAAACAGTTTTGAAAATATCTTAAATATGGCTCCTATGAAAACGTACGAAACATAAACTAGAGTACTTTATAATAATAATATTTTTAACTTTATTTATACCTGTAAGACCCAAGGTCCATTGAATGCAAATTGCACGCCATTAGTAAGTAGGAATAAAAAGAAAGGGAAGAATTTCCGTTGGTAGAGACGGGTTGCGTCTAGTTGAAGCTGGGTGAATATTTAAAAATTGCTGCACAGGCTGGGGCTTAAACTTACAACTCTAGGTTAGGAAAAAAAGCACTATATCATGCACTGTACCAATGCCAACCCTTTTTTTCAAAATAACTCGATATTACATGTATTTGTGGTATCCTTTTATAGTCGTTTTCCACAAGGACATGGTGCAGAATACTAAATCTGCCTAGATTTTATTTTAGATTGCACTTAATGTGTGTATTTTCATCAATTTTTTTTTCTATATTTGAGTACTTAACCGTTCTATAAGGTGCGAGTAAATGCGAGCGAAGAGATATGTGGTTAAGTGTGACATGAATGCGTGGAAGTAAAAGTAAAATTTAACTTTAACTCTAGCTTTGCACTTGACTTAACTTATTTTGTTTCACAAAATAGGCGATGGAATTATTTAAAGTGATAACTTCGCCATCAAATTCACATGAATATCTCTTTTCACAATAAATGTGTATCTTAATGGCATATTTGGAATTTCGATAAGTGCAATATGAAATTTTAGGCTGTTATAAATTTCAGTGAAATGTAAGAATGAAAACGTTTTACAATCTTTCCACGCCACATTTTTATATGAGACGTGAAAAGTTGTTAGTTTTTCAAAAAAAAAAAAAAAAAAAATGCAGTTGCTTTTACTTGTTAGTACAGTCTTTTTCACGACATATTTGGAATTGATGTTAACTTTCTGCATAAAGTTTTATATGGAAGTGCCTTTCTCACTCAAAATGTGTGCAGTACTGTCCACATTTTCAATTCAACTATGAGCATCCAATTTTCGTGAAAGTACATATATGTTTGTATTAATCAAATTTTTAAATGGAACTTCAACCGTTAAGATTGATTGTATTTATTAGAAAAAATATCATAAGTCAAATGAACAAGATCATGCGACGCAATTGTTCACCTTACAAGTGTGCCAGAGGTAAACAATATACGAGTATGGATTTTTTTTTTATTTTCTTGTTAAACTTTTGCTTTAAGCCAAACAAAAAATATTTCCGCTAGCCTCTTATATTTCGAAAAAAAGAAAATAGAAAAAATTGAAATCTTTTCTTTTTCCTGATGTAGTGTTCCTTACTCCCAAACGAGGGACATCGGACATGATGTGTGTTGGCTCAAATGTCATGTGGGTAAATCTATGCCGCCATCAATGCCAATGCTTTAGGGTTTCATTTTTCAAACATTAAACCCAAGTGGGTGTTGCTGTGCTCGACTCGAATTCGAACTGGAACTGCTGGTGTTTTTTTTTTTTTTTTATATATGTTATAGTAAGGAGTTTTATCTTTCAAATTTAATAAGCAGGTCGGGATAAACACGAAATAAAAAGATAAATTCAAAGAGCCAGCATAGAAAGTCAAAAAACATAGTTGATAGAGGACGAACCAAAAAAAAAAAAAAAAAACAAAGGACATGAATAGGTTAAGGAGATAGCTTCCAAAGCAGTGTAGCATCAGTCAGCAGCCCCTAGTAGTTCCTATTTGTACTTATGTCAAATGTTGATTCTTGTCCCAAAAAGCAAAAGCAAAGGCAAAAAAAAAAGGATTGCTCATGGGAAAATGAACGACATGAAGCCATTTGTTTAGTGTTGTTTCCTCCTTTTCTTGGTGGTGTATGTTCAACGATTGCTTGAGGTTGTTCGGACGAGCTGGTGAAGGACATGTGCCGGAGATTTTTTTCTATTCCAATATTTGCATGTCATATAAACCTACTTATACAAATCTTCGGTATAGTCCTTTTTTTTTTTGTTGAAAGAATGGAACAATATATTCCATTTTTTACAAAAAAATTGATTGCGACTTTACATTGCAAATTATTGTTTGGTAAATTATTTATGTATTTATTCAGCAGCAAAATGGGATTAGCGCTTTCAAAAGAACGACGATGACTACGACTACGACTACGACGACATTGATGACGGGCACAAATGATTGACGAAAGAGTAGGGTTAATGTTTTAAGGGCTTGGCTGAATCCATTTCTATGGTAAACGAGATAAAAGAGCTAGCGATTTTGTAAACATGTCTAATGGGACATTAAATAAAGGCAAACGATCCAATCCGAAGGGATTTTCAATTGGATTGGTTAAAGCAGGCACTGGATGAAGATGGTTTAAGGCTATGTGCACTCTTTTTTTTTTTTGAAAGTATATAGGCATCAGAACAGCGTCCTGGAAGGTTGGGTGAAGTTAAGGAAATTATTCTTTCGAGATTTTTTTTTTTTACTGCCGCTTTGTCTTAACGATAATAGTTTGCCCTCGAGCTAAACATCACATTAATTCATAGCTTTTAGTATTTTGAATGAAAGGAAGAACAATCCGCCTTCAGCAGCGTGATTTTCAGAATTCTATAATACTTTATAACACAATCTGATAAGAAGGGGTGATACAAGGATTGAACGAAGATTTTAGGGGAACGTGCAGAGCCCTATAATAGTGTCTTCATTATGTTTGTTGGATGTCAAAATTGAATCAGGAAAAATATTATTAAGCGAAGTGACGGCGCAGTTTGTTATAGTTTTAAAATTTATTAAAATGTTAATCAATCAGTGTATCCTAAATCAGAAATAGAATGAGATACTTACTTACATCATTGCCCCTACCTTTCGTGTTTTACAAATAAAATTGATCCTATACTTGTTATAATGTTTAAACCTTTGCTTCTAAGAAATTGCTCTTAAATAAAAGGTTTACACAACATTGTTGCGCAAAACAAGATGCCATCTATAATTTCTGTTGTTTTAAAATATTTAAAAATCTTGCTATAATTAAAAAAGTCAAAGTAAATATTTTTGATTTTGAAAAAACATCGAAATAAAAAAAAATATTCACCGGGCTTTCAGGACCGTAGTTAGATTAGATCTTAAGGAGCTCATCACCACAAGAATGTCACAGCTTCTTAAATTCTCAATACCTATATTAAACTTTTTCAAAAAAAATATTTTAATATTTCAGCGGCAGACAAATTAGGACGATTTTTATATGGTAGAAAGTTCTCAAGTTAAGTTTTTGTCCTTTGAGAGAGAACCTTGTTATGTACCTTCTTATATAATATTTTCTTAGCAAGAAGAAACAGCAATTAGCAAAGATGATTCTTGGACTGGTCTCTGCACTCATATTGTTTTTAGAGGTTATAGGGGAACCCAATAAGATGTCGTCCTTGACTTCTTCAAAACTATATCGGTCCATTGTGATGTTTTGCTCAAGCCTTCGAAGACACCGGCCCCAACGTGACATGAAAACATCATAATATCCTCATTTTCAGCCATACTATTCATATGGTGTTAAAGAGTTTACATGAATGCGCATCACATTGTCTTTAGCTTTTCATTGAGATTTAAGGAGTCTGTAGTGTTTTTCGCAAACTTGACGAGCCTCGAAAGTCATCCTGCAAAATTAAACAAGTTTAACAGGGATGCCATGGCTCGCTGAACAGTTTGTCTCTATTGTAGCAATAGGGACCAATAAGCTAATGAGCGAAAGGGTTCAGACGTTACCACATAATAGCCGACAAAATTGTATGAACGGATAAGTTACATCTTGTACTGATAAATTGTTGTACGTGTGCTCCTTGCCAAGTCATCTCTCGCTGCTTTGAAAAGATCGGCGGTGAGCCCATTTTCTAGAGCAACCTTGATGATCTTCAGTAAAATATCACTATCCGAACTCGCTTAAACGGAAAATTAGATCCTTTCATCCGGGACAGCGGTGAACTTCTATGTATTTCAGTATTCCTTTTAAGTTTTTTGATCTGTTATTTTTTATTCTCCAAAATATTCTGAGTTAGTTTTGTTAGCTCACCCATTCCAAAATTGATTTAATTGTACATAGCTACTAAATATTTTTTTTTAATAACCTCACCTTCAAAGAATACAAATCCTTAGATCCTGCTTATCCAATCAGTTTTAACTTGGACCATTACTTTTTTGACGTCACGTTTCAAGAAGTTGCTGAAAAATGTCTTGTGCTTATGATTACTTTGAAGAATGCCCTTATAACTTTCATTTTAAATCTCACAAATTCGCCCTAGAATACAAGAGGTTTTAGCAAAACTATACTAACCGTAGTAAATTTTATGAAACTACTCGTAATAATAGTTTAACAAGCATAAAGGGTACTTAAAAAATATTTTCCTTTCAACACCTCATCAAAATTATTTCCCAGTAAACTCTATTAGCTGACCAAACTACAAGTATAATAAGGAAATAGTTTTTAATTATTCAAATTCTATTTTTTTTTTTTTTTTGTTAATTGGGGAGTTCATAGCTTGAATACAACCAAAGGGTATTTCAAACTTTCTTATTTTACAAAACTTTCATTTTATACACTTACTTAATTGAACTATTTCGTTCGAAAATTGTTTTTGAAACCAATTAAAAGAATGCCAAGAGGAATATAATGTTAAAATATTGGAGGACCAAACTAGCTATACAAAATATAAGTACGTAAACATTTTATATTCAAACTTTTCTTTATTTTTCTTTATGATGTTGAAATTCTCAAACTCATAGATATAAATCTTTTCGTTCCGATGGTCCTGAAAGCCTGAAGTCGAAGTGTTGATCTAAAGAAGCACTTTTAAAATTGATTTTCAATCATAATCACAGCACACAATGAAGGGAGCGAAAGAAAGGAAAATGCTGTACGGAAAAGTTTGAACGGTCATCAAGTATGAAATATGCCAGAAAATTGGACGGCATGGAACGGTGTAGAGTTTTGAAAGAAAACTTTCTTTTTTCATTTATTTACAAAGGGAATGAATTTAGTGGATCGGGATATTAGAAGAAGATTTTAATCAGCATTCTTACCAACTTGTACTCGTTAATAAACACATTTATACCCTCGACCATGGTCTTCAGACATTTCAAATATTTCACTTAAAACCAGAAAGAATTGCCTGAAAATTGAAAAACAATTCATTTATTGGATATTTGGTCATCTAATAATCATTAAGCTATTTGGTAGCATGCTATTGCGTATTCTCCGAAGACACGTCATCTACTTATAAGATGATCAAAATAATAAGGTATTCGTCCATTGAGATGTGCTGGCTTTCTCACAGTAATCCAGCTTCATTTTATTCGCATCACGTTCTAATTTGACAAATGAAAAAAAAAACATAGAAAAAAAAAAAAATAAGTGAAACCTGGAATCACAGCTTCACGCTGCTTATTAAAGCCAAAAACCTTATCATCCATAAACACTTCATCAGCTGTCAACGACGACGACGCCAACAACGACTACAGCCTCATTGGTTTGGAGACATCCTCCTTCACACCATGCGTCGGCATCGGCTCGGCGGCGCGGCGCGGCGGTGGCGTGTCGGTCGCTCGTGATAAGCTGGAAAAAATCACCCGTCGTGCTTTTTATTAAAGTAACATGATACGTGTTCCAATTCATTTTCAATTTCCGGACACCCCGAAGTTCCTCATTTTCCTCTTTACAGAATTAAAGGCAGAAAGGAACAACAATGACGAGAGGAAACAAAAAGCTAGCAGCCTCAATGGCACAAGATCTTACTTATACGTTGGGCTAGGTATTATATGCCTATATATACTATTATGTATATGTATATATACATACCTTTCCACAGAAATTTATGTGGTGCTATTTTAAAAAGGACATTTTCTGTTCTCCCTTTATCTCTCACGTCACTGTTGTGTAAGGCTTGCCGAAAGTGTAATTTTCTAGTTCGTCCTCCATTCAATTTCTTAGGGATATACCGCTTGCTTCAAGGACTATACCGAGAAGGATAGGCCTCATTTCCGATAGGCAACCATTACGACATTATATATATTATATGTATATACGTCGCATTCTCTAAAAGAAAATGTGAACGTGTATATACGTCTTCGCGTATATCCTTTCCAAGAATGAGCTTCTATTACCCCCAAATCATCAACATCATCTAGCAGGAGCAGAACCAGCATGTTGCTGAAGTGACAAAGAGGATAAAATAAACAAATGGCATGAGTGTCCATTTGGACTTCATTTGGCTTTTGTCCTATATAATAAAGGCGGCAATGAGGGACAGCGGAAACTGTCTGATGCGAGCCGTAAAGTAGGACCAGTTGCCCGGGTAAAATAGTGGATGCTTTATTTTTTTAATGAAATAGCAGACATATATGAAATGACAAAAAAGGACTATAAAGCCGGAGGATGTGGTGTGTCTGACATTAGAATTTTTTTTATTATTAAAAAAGATTCTTTTAGAAATTTATTATCAAATTTGAAAGAGAAGATAGCTTTAACGTTTTTTTTTTTTTTTTTTTATGTTTTTGTGGTAGATTTTGAATTAAAAACTGGGGGAGTAGTTAGTCTGTTCTGGCAATAAATATTACTGACTCATGTTTGGATGAAAATAAAAACGGGTGTTTTTTTAAGAGCTTGATAACTTTAAATAAAAATTAAAGTCAGAAATGTCGTTGAAATTAATTTTGTACTATTAATATCTGGTAGATAATTTCATGGCATTTATTTTTTAAATATTAGATTGCATTATATTTTAATCTACTCTGTCGATGAATGAACGATGTAGACACACTTACAAGCACTGTGACAACTGAGGTCATCGGCTAACATGCCAACATCACGCATTTAGTAGTTTTGACGTTCCTCCATCTAACTATTAACCCTGCTTGATTTCCCTGATCTAATGGGAAGATTTTTTAAATATAATTTCCGGCATATGTCCGTCGCCCTTGGATGTGAGTTACATAGTCTACTATATTCGATAAGTCCACTTTTTCACTACTTTTTATAATAAATCTGTCCGTATGTCGTCAATGGTGGCTTGAATATTGACTTCCAATGTTCAAGAGTTGCTGGTTTGTCGGTATAAACCAATATGACTTAACATAATCCTATACAAAGTCAAAGGCAATACGGACAGACATACAGACAGACAGAATTGTCGGACCCACTTATTCGACTTCTCTACCATCGTAATGTCATGTTTGATTGTTAGAATTTTTTTTTACGAATGCATATAGTACCTACGTATAATCGCCGCCAGCGTGTTAACCGCACCAAACAATCAATTTTAATGGATCTAAAGGTGATTCGTTGATGGCTTGAGAATTGTCTTCGCTCTTTATACGAAAATTTCGCTTATTGACGAAGCCATTCAATCAGAAATGAGCTTCGGTACTTCCCATGCCGGTCGAAAAAATACCCTTTAGTATTAGATGTCCAAAATACATTATAATATCTTAGGTTTTTATTTCAAAAATGTGTAAGAGTTTATATTAATTAATTTTTTGTCCCTACATATTTATTAGTTATATTATACTTAATAATAAGGTTTACTTATCATTTAGTTATTTGTGTCCTTTATAAACTAGCAGAAGTTGTATATGTTTCATTTTGTGAATTTATCTTATAATAACTTAATGCACTAAAATCTAAAAAAGAATATACTGTTACTTCAAATTTAAGGGTGCCAATATTTTTAACTTTTTTGGGTGCCAACAATAATTATTGTGGTCGGGCACCTACTTGTTATTATCGTTGTTGGCATGCTTTTGAAATTTTCCGTTTCTTTACCCTTTCTAGTAAAATACCAAACAAAAAATATTTCTATAAGCAAAATTATATAAATTTCAAATTGATGTGTTTTACATATCTTTTAATATTTTTTTTAATCGAATACATACAGCGTGTGCAGGCCTTCAAGTTCACCATTAATACACCTTAATGTGAAAAAAGTTTGTTTCCAATGAATCACGTATTCCTTTTGATCACAAAGAACATTTATGATTAACTAGCCTCTACCCGCGGCTTCGCTCGCGTTTCAGCTGATCAAGAAGTAGACTGTAGCTTGAGGAGTATAGTCTATCGTAATCTAGCTTCTTCTTCTTTTATAGCTTTATAATTTGATACCTACATTTAACCGTGATAAAAAGAAACCTATGTGCTATACCAGATTATAATCTAGCTCTGTGAAAAATTTCATCCAGATCCGTTCAGCCATTCTGGTGTGATTTCGAAAATTAAAACAAATCTTTCCCACGGGAACCATACATTTTACCGAGATAAAAAGTAGCCAATATGCTATTCCAGACTATAATCTATCTCTGTGCTAAATTTCATTCAGATGAGTTCAGCCATTCTGGTGTAATTTTAAAAATTAAAACAAATCTTTTCCACGGGAACCATACATTTTACCGGGATAAAAAGTAGCCAATATGCTATTCTAGACTATAATCAATCTCTGTGCTAAATTTTATTCAGATGAGTTTAGCCATTCTGGTGTAATTTCAAAAATTAAAACATATCTATCCCACGGGAACCATACATTTTACCGGGCTAAAAAGTAGCCAATATGCTATTCCAGACTATAATCTATCTCTGTGCTTAATTTCATTCAAATCCGTTTAGCCGTTCTGGTGTGATTTCAAAAATTAAAACAAATCTATCCCAAGGGAACCATACATTTACCGGGATAAAAAGTAGCAAATATGCTATTCCAAACTATAATCTAGCTCTGTGCTAAATTTCATCCAGATCCGTTTAGCCGTTCTGGCGTTAGTTAGCAACAAACATCCAAACATCCAAACATCCAAACATCGTAACTTTCACATTTATAATATTAGTAGGATTATAGGAACTTTAACTTCAATTTTCTAATTGGGCGAGTCATTTTTCATAGTGTATCCATTTGAAAACACATTTAGAAGCGTTTATTGCTTTTCCAGAACTTTTTTTTTTATCCAGGTATATGTACAATAGATACACTTTAACCTCATATCATTAAGACTCTAAAATAATTATTACAACACCTTCAACCAAAAAGTTTTTTTTCCAGAAATATCATAAATATCTTCCTCTCTGTTTGTGATACAAAAACTTCTAAATCACAAGAAAAAACAAGCGATTCCCCCAACAATTTGCTAAATTTCCCTAAACAAACGTTGGTATATGTAAGGTACCTATACTCGTAAATAAGAGGGGTTTTTACAAAAAAGGAAACATAACACCCTTGCTAATATAAATTGGCACGTTTTACCTACTTGCACGACCTGTTTGTTATTCAAACTCGACAAAAGCCACAAATTGAAGCAAACTTTCGTTCACTTAATTGATGCGATTAAAATTTCCTACCCCTTATCCCGTACCGACCCCTTACTATATGTACATGTACCTATAATACATCACCTCCTTTTTCCAACCAACACAAAACACAACTTGTTATAGGGTAGGTAAATGTAACGTTCCCATAAAGAGGATCGACCAGACCACCCTTCATTCCTGCCGCTCCGCCATTAACATTATTTTGCCTAGAATGTTAGCAAATAATATAATTTAAATTCACAAAATGTTCACTTGCGCCAGGAAATTGCTATGATTAAAATGTTGCAATATAGCAGTGCAATGTAAACACCAGTAGCAACATCCATTTCCGCCGCCTCCACACAAAGACTGCCAAAAAAGAGTAAGGCAAGTGTGATACTGGCATTTCCGCCAAACGGAAATCTCACTCAACCAGTGAGAAATGATTATAGGTACCTATATCGGTGCAAGTAGTTGTATTTAAAAACCACAACTATATACGCCCCAATACCTATTTATATTCCCCACACACGTATCCTTCTTAATACATACTTGATGCATTTTGTGGTGGAGGAGCAAATTTTTCAATAAAGGAGTTATACTTTTAAGTAAATCAACGGTTTTCTAATCAGCAAGATCATTACGGGGGATTTATGATTGTAGCTTGCAATCTTAGGAAAGCAAAGCCAGCTCCCTTGCCACATAATTAGAGGAACTTCATCATGTATCCTGTGAGCAACACATCAGGTATCTTCTTTTATTTCTGGGGAATTTTTGTTGAATTTCCTGGGTGGAAATTACTGGTTTAAATTACAAATAATATGGCTTGGAAAGAGGCTTGTATTATCTCCGTCCCTCCTTGATTCATAGGTATACAGGATAATATAAATTAATAAGAAAATAGCTCGAAGGAGTGTGAAGGCATTTATTATACCAGGTGAAAGTTTTCAACATTTTCATAAAATTAATTAGCTTCCTTTACACCTAGATAAAAGTATCTTTGATATAGGTACCTACTTCTTGGTAGTGAAATGGGGTATTTTTCTGATGAGCGCTATATGAGTTAAAGTGTTAATTTATAAGATTACGTGTTTCTCAGAATCATCAAGCACTTAGGTAGTAATTTTTAAATGAACATCTTGATATTGGATTAAAACCAAGCAAACAAGAATATTTCAGTGGTAGAAACAGTACAAGACTGCAAGAAAAGTACGATTTTGGGAAACATTTTTGTAATGTTTTTATTTACATAGCTATGTATATTCATTTTCATTTACTACAATTGTGTTCAACATGATGGACACAATTAAAAACTAAACGATAAACAAGTACACATTACTTATCATTAAATAAATTTACCTGAAACTCTAACAATATACTGTTTTAATTTTTGTTGATTTATGTGTTTATTTTGTATAGTTCAAATGTTTAATAATAATTAACTTTCATCAATAACCTCGTTCAAGTATTATTGTGAAAGGCGACAAAGAACTTCACTGTACCAATCTATGTTTTATATATATGTAATGTACTCTGAGTCTGATGCACTCTCGAGTCTGACAACATATAGCGAACACATACATTGGTTTCAATACACTAAGCTCAGGGCAATATTCACTAAATAAATAAAATATTTTAGCGAATATGAAAGCGAAAATCGAATTGATCCAAAACTAAATTCTTATCGTTTTAAAAAAGATTTCTGAAAACCCTGATTCAGCTAACAACAAACTGAAAGTGACTAAATTAATCAAAATGTCTAACTTGGTATTATTCTATTTTCTTTTCGGTGTATTGTTAGTTTCATAAAAATGCAGACCCTTAAAAAATAAGAAACACATTAGTGAACAATATTTAAAAATCAATCAATTTTATACTAGGACTATAATGTATCAATTGCTGTCAAATCAAAATCAAGCAACTATATTAAAAGAGTGCACCATCATATTCCAAAAACTAAGTCATTCACTGCAAGTCCAAATATTATGTCTAGAATAATTGCATGAACTTAAATAAGTTTAAAATGAATTCAATACCAAAGTTCTATTCCAGATTGACAATCCAATTTTGTTTGTATTAATATGACCGCATACCCATATTATCAAGCCAATAAGGAAGTACAGATTTTTATTCAAAAAATCAAATAAAACCGATAAAGACAAAACACCTCATTAATGCTTATTGTGCCTTATATAGTAGTTTTATCCCCCTCAAAATAGTTCCTGGGGTGTTTCTATTACCAAAATAAATTTGTTCTGGTTCCTTTTACTTTCGCCTATATACGAGTACAACAAGAACAAGAGTAAATTTATTTTGAAAAACATCTACCAATAAAAGAGAAAACAATTCGAAGGTACGAAATTTCTGGTTGAAACAAAACAGGATAATGAAATCCTCAACTTCGTTATAGTCAAGAGATCTTTTCTCTGCAAAAGATGATAGAACGAGTATCTGATTTTGGTTTTTGGCCTTTTTTTGTTTTTGTATCTATTCACTTCCGCTTCCAGTTCCACTTACACAACACTATACTTATTCGATTTGACGTTCTCTAATGACATCCGATTTTGGATGAGTGCCAAGCCAACAAATAGAAGACTTTTCTCCAATCATTGAGATGAAATCACTGGCTGGGCTTTTCTTTGTTATGGAAAAAGATTTGAACATTATCTCAAGGGAAAAAGGTGATGTGGCAAATAAACATCTGGGAATTTTATTGTTGTCTGGTATTTGGTAGTAAATAACGTTTCAATGATGAACTACTCAAGAGTAATAGAGTTTTACTTTTTTTTTACAACTTACTGGGTCAACTTTGATGATCCTTATTGCTCAAAGTTTGAACCAAGGCCATGATAGTCTTTGCCCATAATATTTGCGAAGTGTGTATATAGAAAATTCAATTGAATTTACTTTAACTTAAGAAAAACGCGAAAAAAAACCTTAGTTGTATATTTGGGTGTGGAATGCAAGTAACCTAATTAAACGTTAACAACAAATTATAATTGTGTAAAATAAATCTTTTTATCTGCCAACCAAATCATGCTATATTAATTTTTTGAAAATTAGTCTATGCAGTCTTAAAGACTTTCTATGTTTAAAATTTTGTCAAAATTGGCACAGCGATTTTTGAGTACAAAGTGTATTTTCTAACTTAAAGATGAGTTGACTGACTATTTGTTTTTTTAGTAATTTTTTAAAAGTCAGTACGGTATTTCTTGGGTTTTCCTTTTGGGCTTATAGGTACTGGGATGGATTGATAACTTTTTAATATAAAATTACGAGTATCAACGCAGTTTTTCCGAAACCATTCTCAATAGGTATAAGCCAAAAAAATGTCGGCCACGAAGTGATGTTATTTTTGGGCAATATAGAAAAGCATAATTTCATAGAAGTTTTCTTTTAAATGCTGTAACGATCATTCCGTTAATTCATTGTCAACTTATGCCCAGTTTTGACGAAGTTGACGAAATCAGGAGAATTGGAACAAGAGACTTAGATACGTCATTTTTATCTACTTTTAGTCAAAACCTGAAAACAGATAGGTATGACGTCTATCAAAATTTTTCTAGAAATTTTTATTTTTTCGATCTTTTTATGGGAGCGCATTAACTTAAATAGTATTATAATTTTTATGAAAGTTTTAAAAAAACTTGAAAATCGAAGTTTGAGTAAATTCGATCAAATCTTTGGCAAAATATGGTCGTTTGTAAAATACCTGTCAATTTTTTTTTTATCGTATGGACATTTGAAAAAAAACCCGTTTTGTTAAAAATTCCTAAATTTGTTTAAATTTAAGTTTGATTCATTCAAGATAATAATTTTTCTTTTCTATTTTTTAAAGAAAAACCGTAAAACCGTTTAAGCTATAGCAATACGTAAATTTATTAGCTTACTGACGAACAGACATCAAAATGACGCCGACAACGGTTGGTATGGTGACAACTACTTGGTTTCTCTTTTCACTCTGCATATAATCACATGTTTGATAACCAATATTTATAAATTTTTTAACACGAAACCAATAATTGACCTATAGACCTATACCAAGCCAAAATCCAACTACATATTTTATTATTGAAACTGCTTTTAATGAATATTATTTCATTTAATATCGGACATATAGGTACTTCCTTGGCTATTGAGCCCAGCAAAATCAAAATTTTACAGTTTAAAACTAAATGAAAATAAAAAAGTATGCTTTTAACTTTCAATAAAAATCGTGACGAGGGAATTTGGTCCTATACCTTTTCAATACATTTTTATAAAAATCAAAGATTGCTAACCTCTTCTCAGCTTGCTTCCGTTTAATTATCGTTTGCAATAAATCTAGCTACATAAGAAGTTACTTGTTACAAAGAATTTAATGCTTTCCAATTTATGAATCACTTCTTTTTTAATAGAAAAAACCTTAAATTGCCCATGAAACAAAAATTTTAAACATGATTTATGTCCTTCTAACCGCGGATTCAAGTGGTCCTTTGTGCACAAAGTTTCAGTTCATTTAAGATTAACTTGTTGTAGAGGTATTTTATTTGTGTTAAATGACCTGCAGCAACATACCGGAAGAGCTTTAAGAAATCAAGGTCAAAGAAATGTAATCGAGTTGAGACCAATAAATTTGATGAAATTGTTGATGTTGAGGGAAATATTCTTTCTTAATGTCGTTTTGGGGACAGTTTTTGCAATTTCAAAAACATCAAAATCTAAAATTAAAAAAAAACAATTAATTACAATCAATTTTGAACTTCTAAAAATGTTAAATTCATAAAATAATGAGAAGAGTTCGTTTTCTAATAGCTAAGTTACGTTAAGATCAATATTAAGTGCAATACTTTGATGTTTTCATTTCCCCCGCAATGTTCCCATCTACCTCATTTTAATTTAAAATTAGGGGTAGATGAAAACATCAAGGTATTGTACTTAATATTCATGATAACAAGACTAAGCCCTTAGATAATGAACTATTCTCATCATTTTTTAAGGTTTAACACTTTAAGAAGTTCAAAATTGCTTGTAATTCATTTTTTTTTTAATTTTAAATTTCGATTTTAATTTTAAATTTCGATGTCTTTGAAATTGCAAAAACTGTCCAAAAAATGTTCATCTTCAATTTCTTTAGCAATGGCAGGTGTTCGCCCTGATCTGATTGTAATGAGAGGTGCGTTTTGGCCTTTTATTCTGCTGAAAATAACCAGTTTTTGGAATATGATAATATACATGTGATTTTTTTTTTTTTGCTGACAACATCATTTAAGAAACTGTTCTTATTTAGCCTAAATTCATGTTTTCATTTACCCCCGACGTTAATTCTGCTGGGGTAAATGAGAACATACTTTTAATATAAAAACTTACTACTTATTACGAGAAACTGTTTACCACCTGAGAGCTGTGCGTTCAAACCCAGCCGAGGGTAGCAATTTTTATTTATTTCCCAAGTTTCAACTGGATGCCACCCGTGGAATTTCCATGAGATAATTATCACCTAAAATCTCAAACCACTGTACCACCTTTCTTTCCTATCTTTCTATTCCTTCTCTTTCCTCGCTCGCACATGTTAATTCATTATAAAGGTATTAATATCCCTTTGAGTGCGAGTGCATTATAAAAAAAAAAAAAAAACACAGATTGGATTATTGCTATACACTACACTTGAAAAAAATACAATATTACTCACATCTTTAATTAAACACACTATAAAACAAAAATTATAAAGTACTTAATTTATTGAATTTTACTTTTTTGAGACATGTTGACTTTGAAACAGAAATTTGAACTAAAAACTAATAGTAAGGAACCTGAGGTATAATGCACCAGTTGCACGAAAATTCAAAATGTATGGCTATTATGTTTCTTGAATTTAAATTATGATTTCCATTTACCCCATGTTTCCATATACCCCAACTGACCCTACATATGTTATGATATATGATTTGATTCGGTTTTTTTCCTTAAGTCATTGTTTTGCCATGTATTCATGTATAGATATGTATGTAATTCAATACGAAAATTGAAGGATTTTCATTAAATAAAAAAAAAACCCAATCTCGTCCTTTACATCAGTTATAAAAGGGAGATGTTTGACAAAATTCTTACAGGATTTGTATACTTATGTTTATAATCCTTTTTTTTAAACTCAATTTGTTTTGGTTTCTCAAAGTCTTTTCCAGAAGTATTAATATGACCACCCTCTAGTACCATCATTCCTAAGACCAGCTCTTTACGAAAAAGTCCTTGGGCCTTTCTTTGGGATTAAAAATAAAAAAAAAAAACATCTCTAAGTTTTCCCTTAAATTCCTCAAAATATAAGTCTCTTATTAAATAAAAAAGAAAAAAAAAAAAAAAAAAACATTTTAAAAGGAAATACTGATGGTCCTTCTCATTCAAATAAAAGTCGAACCTTTAAGTCACTTATCCTTATTCCTCTCTTTTGCTTTCTTATCTGCTTCCATATTCTCCTCCTTATGTTTTTTTAACCGAAATCGTTTTAAATTGTAAATTAGTCACACTTTGGTTAACTCCGATGGCATAAACTTTAGTATTCATATTTTCTGTGTGTGTGTTTGCTCATGTGGTATGATGGGCTTATAAAATATCCCCTCTTTTACACAAAAAGTGCGAAGATTATTTTGCTTGAATTCGTTCGCCCGTATTGCTGGCGGCAATTTAAGGTAATTTGCAGTCCTATGGTGATGAAGCTTTTACAAAATATGAATTCAAAAATCAACTTCTGCTAATGAGAATTTATGTATTTAAAGTCTCTATATCTTTTCACATTTTATAAAATATAAAAAACAAATCCTTCAAAGGACTTTTTAGTCAGAAACTCTAGGATATTCATTTGTTTTCATTTTCATTGTTCCTTAAGTCCCTATTAGCAGGTAAGGGATTACCCCAACTACCCCAAAAAATGAATGTTGGAAAACAAAACAACCCTTTTCTGTTGAATTTTACTATTTTTAGAAATCTAAAAGCTATTAGCAACCCTTCCAGTTTCAGGATAAAAGGGCAGATGGAAACATTACCTTTCTATTTGAGTATTAACTTAATCTAGGATGAAGTTTTCAATACAATAGCTTTACCTAGACGATTTATGAGCGGAAAGGCGACCACAAAACCCAAATCATTAAATCACTCCTTCCTCTCGTATATAGGACGTATAAACTTTCTCCTGTCATGTCAGTCACATTTATGTGTGTGATTGTGACAAAACTTCTACATAATTGGATGTGTTAACCTCAACCTCCATCACTGTCCCGCAAATTCCTCATAAGCATACCTACCTACCTTACATTCATTGTTTTACCTACAACAATAATAAGGGGCTGTGAAATCAGTTGTAATAGAGGCGGTTTTGAACGTGGTAGGCCAAGTTTTTATCCTCTGGTTGACATGACACATTTCAACGTACACAGAGCGGAATATAGCTTGTTATGGCTGGCACAAGGATATAATGGAAATATTTATTTATGTATTTGATTTATTAAAAATTTACAGTTCAAATGTGTTCAAATATTAAAAGTGTGTACCTACATTATATATTTTATACTCATACGATTATGTACTAATATTGTAAAGCCTAGTCAAATCAACCCAGCAAGCTTCGCATCATCTTTGATACAACCTAATGACTTGGAAGAAATAAAATGCTAGACTTTGTTGAAAAAATTCCATTCTGATTGAAGGTATAAAATAAACGACTTAGTTTATGGAAGCATTTAAGATAAATTTAAAATTTTGTGTGCCCAATTTGGAGATTGAATAAACTTTTTTGAAATTTATTTGTTATACTCGTATGTAGCTTGAATTTCGTTTTATTGTAGTACCTAAAATGATGGTTTCAAGTTCGTTGCGCTGGCATTTAACACCAGTCAAACTCAGCTGTTATCTGAAGTTCTATAATATTAGTTGAAAAATTGCCATTTACGATAATGGATCGCTATTCGCTAAGCAAGCAGTCGAACAATGCTTTAAAATTATTAAAACTTACTACAAAAGTGGTGATTTAAACGTAGAAACTTTTCGCACATTACGCGATGATTTAATGGTCGCCAGGCCAGACTACATAAGCAATCTGTAAAATAGTGAAGAAATTTGAATAGAGTGGAAGTGTAAGAGTGATGTTGTAAGGCCTGTGCATCATCGTAACGCACGCACAGTCAAAAATATTGTTGCTGCAAATATACAAGCGTTGCTGATGATCCGGATTTATCGAATTTCCGGTGTTCGCAGCAATTGAAAGTGTCGTATACACCTCAACGTTCCTATCGCGCATTTTGCATTTGATTTTGCATCTCCATCCTTATAAGCTATAAAGCTCACATTACGCAACAATTGAAGCCTGTTGATCATTCACAACGCCACACAACGACACAACATCAACATGACCAATAATTATTGTGACTTTATTGCGTGAGAAGTTTCAATATGGCCACCGCAAGATCATGCGATTTGACACCGTTTGATTTTTTTCTGTTGGGCTTAAGTCCATGTTTACAATAACAATCCCCAAACTATACTTTTAATGTTGTATGTATCAATTTTGTAATTTTTTAGGAAGTTCTCATATGAAAAAGGAGAAGGTTAGCTTAAAATCCTTTAAACAAAATGAATAAATTGCACAAATTGGTCGCATGTACTTACTCTATAGGTGCAATGAAAAATGCCTAAGTAAACTGATTATGAGTTTGATCAAAATCGTAAGAGCCATTTTCGAGGAGCTCTAAAACAAACAAAAAAACCGTTACTCGAAGTAAAAAAACCTCTACAACCGTATAAAGTTTGAAGTAAAAGCGTACAGACCCACAGGCAGATACCCGGATGGCATAGCGTAATCACTTTTTTAGGCTTCTCTATCTACCATCTTACTAAGAAAATATCAAATTGAAATTTTTTTGAATTTTTTTTTTTCAAATACCTACTATATTTATAAGCCCAGTAGAAATCGACATTAAAATCGCAAAGCATTATGTAATTGTGATTTTTTGGTATGTTGTATGAACCAGTTAGAAAATTGTAAATCCAAATTTGAAACTTCAAAAAAACTTGTGCAAACTGCGTAGCACGCGAAAAATTGCGAAATTTTGGGACTTTTTCCACTTTTTGCTAAAATTTTTTATTTGTTCTAAATTATTGTAAATTTAATGGATTTATAAAAAGTATCTAATTCTGTTTGTCGAAAAACGCATAGTGTATGACTTTTAGAACAGAAAGTGGAAATTCAATCATGCATTGTATTTCTCATAGATTTCAGGAGCTTGTCTCCGACGTCATCCGACACCTTGTCTTTTTGACTTGCTTTATAGGGCAAATATGACATTACGATGATAGGGAAACCAAAAAAAGGGTTTTCGCCATACCGTACGGCGCGGCGGTCTGTCTGCGCGGATGTACTGATGTGCGCTTTTTCACGTCATACTACAGTCTAAATGGCTTAACGGATTTTCTTCAAACTTGATATCAGTTTGAAGAAAAACGGTTGTCGAGGTTTATTTTATTTCGTTTTAGCCCGGCTCTAACTGGTACCTTTCAAGTAACGTTTTTTTGTTTTCGGATTAAATTATCGTAAAGAAAATCTGGTTTAAACGGCTTTTTTCAAATGGCCATAAGTTCGCAACGGCTTGATTGAATTGACTCAAACTTCGTTTGGCTCAGTTCTATTTAGTTTTCTATAAGATGAAATTGCAATTTTTTCATTAAAGCATTTCCAAACGTTCGGTTTTAGCCAAAATGCAAACAATGCAAATAACGGTGCCTGGTACTAACGTCTTTTTTTAGGGTTCCGTACCCAAAGGGTGAAAACGGAACCCTATTACTAAGACTTCGCTGTCCGTCTGTCCGTCTGTCCGTCCTTCACAAGGCTGTATCTCATGAACCGTAAAACTTAGACACTTGAAATTTGGACAGATGATGTATTATTGTGTTCCCTATAACAACAAATACTAAAAACTAAATAAAATAAAATATTTATGGGGGCTCCCATACAACAAACGTAATTTTTTGCTCGTTTTTGCTATGTTTGTCCGTCCATCACCAGGTTGTCTCTTTTCTTCTTTAAAAATTTCTTGAAGTCTGTCCCTGTTAGTTCTTCTTTTTGCTGATTTGCGACTTTTCCTTCACTCACACAAACAGCTTTCTTCTTTCTTCTTATGTTGGCGCCACTGGAGCGTGGTACTCCAAGGCCTTGCTGAGAATGCCCCTCCAGCCGGCTCGATCTCTAGCCTGCTGTCTCCAATTTCGTACTCCAAGTTGACGGATGTCTCCCTCTACCTGGTCACTCCATCGAAGATGAGGTCTACCTTGGCTTCTGACTCCCTCGGGTTTGGCGTTGAAGACTTTACGAGCTGGAGCGTCGATGTCCATTCGCTCTACATGGCCCAGCCATCTTAGTCTTTGGATTCGAATTTTTCTGGCTAGGCTTATGTCGCTGTACAGCTCGTACAGTTCATTGTTATATCTTCTTCTCCAAACGTTGTTTTCGCGATTTACGCAGACAGGACCATAGATCGTACGCAGAACTTTTCTCTCGAAGACTCCAAGTGAATTTTCATCCGATTGGGAGAGGGTCCATGCTTCTGCGCCATATAGCAGGACCGGGATGATGAGTGTTTTATACAGTGTCACCTTGGTTCTTCTCGATAGGGCTTTACTCCTCAATTGCTTACTCAGCCCAAAGAAACAGCGATTAGCAAGAGTTAGTCTGCGTTTGATTTCAGCGCTGATGTTGTTGCCTGTGTTTACAGCAGTGCCCAGGTAGACAAATTCACTGACTACCTCGAAGTTATACCTATCAATGGTTACGTTCTGACCAAGTCGGTGGTGGGATTGGACTGTTGTTGATGAAAGCATATACTTCGTCTTGTCCTCGTTTATTTTCAGCCCTATTCTGCTTGCTGCTGACTCCATAGTAGTGAAAGCACCGGTTACTGCTCGCTTTGTTCTTCCTATCACGTCTATGTCATCAGCAAACCCAAGTAATTGTGTCGATCTATTGAAAATGGTGCCTGATGTACTGGCATGGGTGCTCCGTATTACATTTTCAAGCACAATATTAAAACAGCTGCATGACAGTGCGTCACCTTGTCTTAGCCCTCTGGTGGTTTCGAAGGTTTCAGTAGAGTCTCTACCAACTTGGACGGAACAGCGAGCATTCTCCAACGTCATCCTGATAAGGCGTATCAGTTTAGCAGGGATTCTAAAGTTAGACATGGCACGATACAGTTCAACTATATTAACACTGTCGTAGGCGGCTTTAAAATCGACGAACAGTTGGTGGGTGTCGATGTTATACTCTTGGGTTTTCTCCAGGATCTGGCGTAATGTGAATATTTGGTCGGTGGTAGATTTTCCAGGTCTGAAGCCGCATTGGTAAGGACCTATCAGGTCGTCAGCAAACGGCTTGAGACGTTCACATAAAACGCTGGACAGGATCTTATAGGCGATGTTTAAAAGGCTTATGCCTCTATAGTTGGCGCAGAGGAGGCGGTCTCCTTTTTTGTGAATCGGGCAGATGGTACTGAGATTCCACTTATCGGGCATACTTTCCTCCGACCATATTTTGCAGATGAGTTGGTGTATGCTCCTGGCCAGGTCATCTCCAGCGTGTTTAAAAAGCTCCGCTTGAAGGCCATCACATCCAGCTGCCTTATTCATCTTTAGTCTGGTGATGGCTACTTTGATTTCATTTTGGTCGGGCGGGTGTAGTTCGTGGTCGTCATCTAGATTAACTGGAACAAGTTGATCTTGGGCGGGATCTTGGCTGTCATCGCCATTTAGCAACCGGTTAAAGTAGTCTCTCCAGATGGCTAACATCGCCTGCGTTTCCACTATGGTATTTCCATCCTGATCTTTGCAGGGCCCAGGGCGGCTTGTGAAACCGGATGTAGACTGTTTCACCTTTTTATAGAAGTTTCGTACCTCTTTTCTGCAAAAACATCTCTGCATCTCCTCGACTTCGCGTTGCTGGTGTTCTTTTTTCTTTCTCCTGAGTAGACGTTTCTCAACTTTCCTTCGCTCAACATAGAGATTTCTGGATGCTCTAGTATCTCTCTGGAGCCACGACTTGTATGCCTCCGTTTTGGCTTTGTTTGCCTGAGCACATTCGGAGTCGAACCAGGGGTTTCTGGGGGGTGGATGTGAGAAGCCCAATACCTCTGACGCAGCACTTCTTATGGCTTGTTGACATAGCTGCCATTGGTCTTCCGGGTTCATGTCATCAGTGGAAGGATTTCTCGCAAGCTCAAGGGATACGCGGTCGGCATAGGCAGCGGCGGTCTCTTCCGATTGAAGACGTCCAACATTGAATTTCCTAGATGTAGTCGGTGTTCGCCTAAGAACTTCCATGGAGATCCGTACCCTAAGTTTTGCACCGACTAGGTAGTGGTCCGAATCGATGTTTGCTCCTCGGAATGTACGGACATTCATAATGCTGGAGGAGTGTCTTCCATCAATCACAACATGGTCGATTTGGTTGCAGGTTCGACCATCTGGGGATCGCCATGTGCCCTTGTGGATGTCGGGACGTGGGAATCGCGTGCTGCTCAGCACCATGTTTTTTCCCGCTGCAAAATCGATGAGCCTGAGTCCGTTGTCGGAGGTGGTGTCGTGCAGGCTGTGTTTTCCGATGGTCATACCAAAGAGGTCCTCTCTCCCAATTTTGGCATTGAAGTCTCCCAAGAGAATTTTAATGTCATGTTTTGGGCACTGCTCATATTTTGGCGAGGAGCTCGTAGAAACATTCTTTGGTAGCGTCGTCTTTCTCTTCTGTAGGGGCATGGGCGCTAATTAGGCTTATGTGGTGGAATTTGGCCTTAATGCGGATCGTTGTCACTCTCTCGCTGACTTCGCGAAAGCTCAAGACCTTTTGCCTAAGTCTTCCTCTGACACCGAATCCGCACCCAAAAAAGCGCGATCTCCCATCAAGGTGGCATTTCCCATAATAGAAATTACAGTCCTCTGTAATTCTCAGGCCCGGTCCATCCCATCGCATCTCCTGCAGGACTGTTATATCAGCGTTGAGACTGGCGAGGGTCTCGGCTAGCTGCTTGGCTTTACGCGGCCTGTTTAGCGTACGCACATTCCACGTGCATATGCGTAAATCGTTGTCCGTTTTTCGTTTGCGGGGGGGGGGGGGGGGGGGTCGTCAACATTTTTGGTTCTTTCATCCGAGGCATTTTCTGCGGTTTTCATCACAATAAAATTTCCCTTTCATGACCGGCTTGTGAGGCCTGTGCATGACATATAGATCTTTGTGGTGGTTGGATCTTCAGAGCGTATCTCTTTCTTCCTGCTCCTAGTTCCTGAGAAGATAACTCAGGTATCTACAACCTATGGATCCGATGGATCCAACGTTCGTCGTTAGTTCACCTTTCGGCTATCCAGCAGGCACCACTTGGAGGTGACGATACGATTTTGCCCACCACACAAACAGCTTTACCTACATGTAAATTCCAGAAATTCTTTTAGAAGAAAAGAGGCAACATATTATGTATGCTTTTAAAGCTAAGTTTTCTTCTATTCGTGTTCAAATTCGAACAGAAAAAAAAAAATAGAAAAAAAAAAAAAATGTCGAACCACAATCAACAAGTCGGTATTAGATTCTCTCATAAAATAATATTAAATTGGGATTTAGGGTTTTAAAACGTAAGTACGCCTTTCTTCTTTATTTTATTGTAAAAAAAACACTATGCTGAGAAAAAAAATTACTGAAATTTCTCAGTGAAATATTTGAGCAGGATTGGCAAAAGACATCTTGGTGACAGTTTGTTTGGGAAAGATCGCGCCAAAAATGTTCTCGTTTGTGTGAGTGAGAAACAGCTTGACCTACATGCATATAAATTCCAGAAATTCTTTTAGGAGAAAAGAGCCAACCTATGTATGCTTTTAAAGCTCAGTTTTCTTCTATTCGTGTTCGAATTCGAATTCGAATAGAAAACAAAATAAGAAAAAAAACGAATGTCAAATAAAGAACAAGAAGTCGGTATTAGATTTTCTTACCGACTAAATTTTAAAATCTTAAAAATTAATATAAATAATAATAACTTCTTATTAAAAAAAATTCTATGTAATTGCTTCTTGCTGCTTCTTCTTCTGCTGCTAATACTGAATCACTGAATTAATTATGAATTATTAAAACTACTGTTAATCCTAAAATATTAAATTAAACTTACAAAAGAAGTACTGGGAGGTCTCGATCTGATTTTAAAGAAGTTATTATTCATTTATACATACATGTTTATTTTTGAGACGTTAAAAATTAATTGCAAATTTAATACTGACTTCTTGTTCTTTGTTTGACATTCGTTTTCTTTTCTATTTTGTTTTCCATTCAAATTCGAATTCGAACACGAATAAAAGAAAACTGAGATTTAAAAGCATACATAGGTTGGCTTTTTTCTTCTTTGCGGATTTCTGGAATTCTTGAATTTACATGCATAGCTGTCTCTATTTCTTCTTCTTTTTGCTGATTTGCCAGTTTTCTTTCACTCACACAAACAAGATAATTTTTGGCGGGATTTTTCCTAAACAAACAATCAGTTCGTCGTCTTCTGCAAATCGTAATCGCCTGTTACAATGAGAAATTGAAGCAAGAGTTTATTGAATAAAATAAATGTTTAAGGGGGCTCCCATACAACAAACGTGATTTTTTGCTGTTTTTATAGATAATGGTACGGAACCCTTCGTGCGCGAGTCCGACTCGCACTTGCCCGTATTATTTTTAAATGGCCATAAGTTGTCAACGGTTTTATCGAATGCAATCAAACTTGTTCGTTATTGTTCCTTACAACTCTCTATCAGATAGCATTGCATTTTTCTCAGTTACTCTTTTTTAAATGGTGTCTCCCATAAGTACAAGGGGCCAATTTTTTTTAGTTTTTTTTTAATCAAAAAAGGCTCTACCGATTTTTATTAAACTTTGTATGTAATATACATAGAATGTTTTGAAGAAAACTGCATTTAAGTTTTTGGCTGCAAATGATAATAACGGAAATTTGTTAAACAATTGTATTAATTTAGCTATTAGCGGACATTTATATCATTAATAACACCAAGAAGATGACATCTAAATTTTAAATTTTAAAAGGTTTCTTAACGTAAGCTCCCGTATATCAGGTTTTCCAGTTTTAACGAAAATTTTGTGGTTTTTCCCAAATTTTTCAATTATGAATTTAGAATTAAACAACAACAACTTGTGTGTGCTACCACAAAGTTCATAGACTGGAGTTATAGCTATTTCACGGGGACCAACCCGATCATCAGACTCCTTTAGTGGTGCTTAATCGCTTTTTAATGTTCAATTTAATTTTTGAAGAACTTTTGTCCGAGCTGGGCTTGAAGTTGTTGTTGTTTCATTCTAAATTTTCAATTGTAAATTCGGCAAGCAGCTGCCTTAAACTGTGAGTATAAAATTTCATACAAAAACCTCCTTTTCAAATATGAGTTATTCATATTGGTCGAAAACTTTGTTTTCATTGTACTATTGCACCCACAGAACAACTACGTGCGACCCAGTCGTGCATTTTATTTTAAAGAAATTATGAAGGTGAACGTCATCGAAAAGACACTGTGGTGCCAAAGGCTTCCCTCAGAAATCGAAATGCCACCTGAAATTCTTCGGGGGGAATTGCAACTAACGAAAAGAGTTTAGAACCAATGGCATAGCTCCTATATCAACCGAACATTATGCTTCCACGGGAGACGTATGAATGGTCGACAAAAAAAAAATGTCGACTGGACAGATACAAATTTCATCGACTGTCAAAATGCCGACTGAAAATTGATCGACAATAAAAAAAGTTGACAGTTTAAAATCCAGACTATGAAAATTTCGATTGAAAAGTGTCGGTAAATATGTCGACCTTTGTCGCGATAAAAAATGTAGTTCTTTTGATTGCATCGACAGTTTAAAGGAGATGACCCATTTTTGTATGGAGCCTGGGCCCAGGGCGTAATGTAATTATTTTTAAATTACAGTAGTAGGGTCGCAACACTGATCGACATTGGCAGAGTGGATGATGGTCACAAGCATGCGGCGCCGCATGCATGATAACATTGATAACATCATTCACTTTGCCACTGTCGACTTTTTTTCGAGTCGATATTTTCAAAATCGACTTTATAAGAGTTGACATTTTGATCTGGCAGTATTTTTACCTTTCAACTTTTCAAAAGTCGACATTATGACGATCCATTTTTTTAAATCGACATTTTAAAAATCGTCAAATCGCACCCAATCCTGATTCCATAGCTTTTCTTTTGAAATTATTGTTTTTTCTTTTTTTTTTTTAAGATTTATGTATCAATCATAGAACCGACTTTATTTGAAAAACTTGCTGTTTTCTCAGTAACATACATTTATTTGTCTTTTTTTTGAGATTCTTTGAAAAACAATATTTATTTCAACTTTATATAAGGTATGTATGTACATATGTACAAGTACATATACATACATATATGTATATGTATATGGTGTATGTCAACTTCATTTTTGCAATACCAAGCAAATTTTGTTAAGGGCTTTCTCTTGGTGCGATATCTGTATAGAAGAAGAAAAAGTACGCTCTTTTAATAAATTATTATAAATATTATTAATATTTTCCATACTAAACATTATGTATTTCTCTTCTCTCTTTTAGGTAAGTGATGGGAAAATTGAATTGTTATTGGTATAGGTCCATTACTTTTATACTTGCACATCTAAATAAGTATAAATAATTACTGGTGAGTTACTAGCATAGTTTCTATCTAAGAGTATGAGATTATCATTTTATGTATGTATGTACCTATGTAAAATGTATATACATATGTACATACGAACTTACAAATCAAAATGTGTAAGAAACAAAGAATGCACGTTAAACATTAAATTTCTGTCCAACACGCCCCTCAAAATAGTGTTAATTAATTTTCAACTTAAGCGAAAACTTAACTTGAATACCCCCTATCCTAAAAGCCACATATCAATGTTCTAGTACCATTATTTCAAACTATAATACATATTTCAAATTCTAACCAAAAATGTTCTTCCAAAAGGGACTCTTGATTAAAATAAACTACACCAAAGTTATTTCCGCCAAAGCATTAACAATCTAAGTGAAAGCTGCTTTCAAAAACGATTACTCTTGGCGTGTCTTCTCTGCCGCAGAAACCATATTGCCATCAAACGTTCATCACGTACGCATTAGAGAGACGATAAAACCGAAATTCGTGGTGCGCACCAGCAAATCGTTGAAGAAATTCGTATAGTTTCGTGTTTGCCACATCACGAGCCACGTCCTACGAGTAAAGTAGTAGTTGTAGCTTGTATAGTCGTCGTCGTCCTTGTCAGATATACTTTCTATATATGTAAAATGTTCTGTATGACACTAAGCTCCGACTCTTACCAATCACACTATAACAGCTCCCAGGCTCATCACCGCCATTAAATTTGTACGGAAATAAACCACATCAAGGGAGAGATGTTTCATTTCCAATTCATTAGTTACATAGCCACTTTTCCTCCAAGCTCCAACAACTGAATAGGCATCGTTCTTCGCAATATATAGCTGCAAAACGCACAATCTGTGACAATCGGCTCACCACTATCATCAGTCAGAGCCAGCTTCAGCTCCAGTTCCAGCTACAGCTTTTACAGCAATAACAAAAACAACAACAACAACAATAACGAAACGAGTTTCTCGCGTGCAAGCTCTCAATAATCCAAAATCCGAATCCATTAGCCAGAGACACGTTCTCATTTTTGGCAGGCAAGGTTGTCGTTGTTTTTTGGGGGTAAACATTCGGAGGCACTAAGCGAAGTAAATAAATAAGTAGCCTATCTTCCGTATCTGAACATCCCAGGCTAGAAAACCACTACCAAGAGGTTTTTCCTGCGAATGGGTAATGAACAAAACCTGAAGGCTCTAATTTATCATTTGCACAACCGACCGATGTGAAAGAGCTAACAGGAATTGTGTATGTAGTACCTACCTACCTACCTATACCTATACAATACATAGACCTACTCGTTAATGTAATATAAGAGAGTGGGTCTGGGTAGGTATAGGAAAAGGGGTTAGTTAAAGGTTGAATAGCAAACCCTTCCACAAATTGGCAGCTGTGAGATATTTATCAGACGAAAGGAAGTTTGAGCACGCTTAATGGCCACAACATCCGGGTGAACAAAAGTAAACCAGGAGAAAATCCCCTGAGATGAAAACAAAAACAATCAGCAACAGCCAGCGTCCAAATACGAATCACCTTTAGCAGTATAAAGATCAGGTGAATTTCACCATGCATACCTATAGAGGCTCAATATGATCAGAAAGCTGCCAGGCCACACACTAAAAATTGGGCAGAGTTGAACTTTATTAAAGGGGCAACAGGGGTAGCTTTGGAAGCCATATTTTTAGGTTTTGATGGAAATTCTGTTTTATATTTCCAAAAAAGCACTTAGAAGGAGTTGTATTTCATGCCTTCTAGCTCATCCTTTTATTTGAGATTCTTATTACGGTGCGGCGGCGCTTGTTATCTATTTTGGACCACAGCCTATACCTATACGTGTACATACGCATCCACCCTTCATCAAGTCCAGTCTATGGTCTATTGTCCCTCTCTTTATAAGCCACACTTCCAAGCCATATAGTAAGGACTTTGCAATGATGTTTTTAACGAGAGAAATCAATGACTTGATAGAAATGTATGCAATTTTTTAGAATAAATCTGAAGTCCAGCTCAAACTGTTTCCTTTTATTTTACTTGTGTTTTCTCGGAAATTGCTGTAACAATTTTGATTAAACTATGAAATAAGGAAACCCGAGCATTTTTGTGTGGCTCTTAAATAGTAATAAGAAAAGGAATTTGGCTGTGTTATTTATATAATTTGACAGATTTTGCCATGAGTTTTTTTTATAAAATGGCACTGCTCTCAAAGTTTCTTGCCATCTAAGACGTAGACCCATAGAACGAGCGGTCCAGATTAAGGCATGAGTTTATTTTTGTTTTTTCCTCACTTAAAGGAACTTACGATTAAAGCCAACTTGTCCGAATTCAGGAATGTCCTCGCAGATTTTCTAGAATGATTTATATTTTGTGTGTGCAACTTTGTTCAATTAAATTTCTTAAAATAATGTAATAGGAGAAATAAAATAAAAGCGGGTCTTTCAAAAATAGAAATGAGTTCGAATTGCGGGACGCAAAAAGTCTAGCTCAAAACCTTTAAAATTTAGCCCCAAATCACAAATGAAATTCGATTTTGTAGTAACAAATTTACGTTTATTTGAAAAAGTTATTTATTTGGAATTAATGTTGTAACCCATTGTTTAACAAATGTGTTACTATCGAGCTATTACAGCGGTAATAGGGTTCAAAAACCCTCTGTACGACGTCATAATAATACAGGGTGCGCCAGAGAAACTTACTTATTTGAAAAAATTCCCGCGCGGTGAGTTGGGCGGGTAGAGGGTCAAGAGGGGGCGCATCTGGAGGGGGAAGTTCCCAAGTTTGTTTCTCCCTCCAGTCAGTTGCCATCATGCTCTGGTCTAGAGAGCAGCGGGCCTTCGCAGTTGAGAGCTTCTTTTCTAACGGTCGCTCACTTGTTGCTACGCAACGTGCCTTCCGCGCACGCTTTCCAGATTTGACTCCATGCGATTTCTTTTTATGGGGTTATTTGAAATCCCTGGATAATGTCGATCGACCACGGACCATAGCACACCTCAAGAACAACATTCGCAACGCCATTGCCAACATACCGATTGATATGCTGCGAAGAGTGGATACGAATTTCAAAAATCGACTTCATCAGTGTATGCGCAATGGGGGTCGCCATTTATCCGATGTCATTTTTAAGACTGCATTAAAAAAAATTGGGATATTGTATTCTCAAATAAAAAAAAATTTAAAACAATAACTGAAGTACTTTTTTCTTATTGACCTTTCAAATATGTAAGTTTCTCTGGCGCACCCTGTACTATCTACAAAGTTTGAAGCGAATCGGTCAATCCGTTTATAGGCTGTAGGTGCGGATATGGACAGACGGACAGACAGAATTGTCGGACCCACATTTTTTCGGCTTCTCTATCATCGTTGTCATGTTTGATTGTCCAAAAAAACATTTTTTAAGGGAAACTTCTTAAGTATCGGTGTGACTTTTAACTTGATGAAACGGAAAGCGCCATTACACTTTTAAGCAAATAAATCAAACAAATTAATATATCGCAACAAGCCTGAGACCTGAGAGAGAATGAATGAACAACAATTCATGATACCAGTACATATTTGATATTCTAGCTCTCATTTTTCTCCCATAACGAAGCCTCCCACTCTGATCTAGTAAGAATTGTACATTATGTGTGTGCTAAGGCGTGTGAGCACGCACATTGGTTGGTAAGTTTTTTTTAGTTTTTTAGTTTTTTAGTGGGTTGGGTCCGATTTGTCGATTTTTAAAATGTCGATTTAAAAAAATAGATCGTCATAATGCCGACTTTCGAAAAGTCGATTGGTAAAAATACCGACTGAATAAAATGTCGACTTTTATAAAGTCGATTTTGAAAATATCGACTCGAAAAAAGGTCGACAGTGGCAAAGTGGGTGATGTTCACTGTCGATCAGTGTTGCGCCCCTACTTCTTTGATTTAAAAAATAATTTAAAAATTTAAACTGTAGATGCAATCCAAAGAACTACATTTTTTATCAGGATAAAAGTCGACATTATTACCGACAATTTTTCGACACAAAAAAGTTTTAAATTTTTTTTTTTTATTTTTTGTTTTTTCCAAATATGGCTTGATATATTTTCTTGAAATTTTAGTTTTCTGATAAAAACTACAAAGTGCCAAAAATTGGCATACTCAAAAAAAATTTGGAGTATATTTTCGAAAAGTTTTTCAAAAAAACTGTTTTTTGAAAAAAACTGGTCTAACGATTTTGAAAAAAAATTTCTTTAAATTCATTCTAAACAGTAAACGAAATCAGATAGTTTACTTCATTTTTTCTAAAAAGAACGTTTTAACTAGTGATTTTTAATTGATCAATAAAATTTTTATCATTTTTTCCCTGATTTTTTTCCCCCAAAATCTCGAACCATAAGATCACTCTCACACATTAGAGCAAGTTCGTCTGACCCATTCGTGCACTTTATTAAATACGTGATTTGTATGCGCCTACGTATTACAAAGCTTTAGAAAAAAGTCAGCGCTGTGCATTATACAGGGTGATCGGTTAAAGGTTGTTCAAAAGGTTTGAGTGAGTAGGATGGATTGAGACAAGAAAAAAATCGTATGGGAGGAGGTCTATTCCCATTTAGTCTATGCATTTAGCCACGATGGGAGATTTCCTTAAAACATGACTTAGATTGGAAACAAAATTATTAAAGAATAACAGTTTTGTAAAGCTAGACATCTCTTCTTTTATTGTGCTTTTAAATAAAGTTCAAAATTTTACCTTTCAAACTTAAAATTTATAAAAAAAAATTAATTAAATTTTCAAAATAATTTTTTTTTCAAAATTTTACGTAAGTAAGTATTATTTTTGTTGTCAATGCTCTTATTATTTTTAAGCCCAACACTGAAAACTGTTTGGTTTTAGGTCATTTTGCAGCCAATTTACTCAAAAATAAATACCTAAGGGCTATTTTGACAAAAACCTCGTGATGAACCAGAGCACAAAGCATAAATCAAACGTGAAGCTTTCATTAGCACGAATAACTAAAGGACTTTTATAATTGGGTTGGTCCCTGGGATTGAAAAAAATCATTCAAAAACCTCCTTAATTCAAATTGAATAAAAGAGATGGCGATTTCCAGGGAAATAATATTAAAAATTAAACTGATATATTATGGGAAATGGGAATCACGTGTTAGGGATAACATTCAAAATTCGTTTCAATGGCATTACAAGAACACGTTTGAAGTAAGTCGGCTTAGGATGCAGCTCTGTGCATACATATAGATAGACAGACATCCACCTGAACAACTGCATAGGAATGCGCGAATTCCGGATATCAGTGTTAATATTAAGAAGTGCGCTGTAGTACATTCCCACCAAACTTCAAAGCTTTAAATTCAAAATTTAAAATTTAATTTAATTTATACATAGTAATTTTTATTTGCGATTATGGGTAATATATGGCAAGTTGTGCAAAAATTTTTTTTTTGAGATAACAATCACACACGACATTACATGGAGAAGTCGAAAATAGTGCCTCTGAAAATTCCGTCCGTCTGTCGGTCTGTACATCTGTTCGCACATCTTGAGCCTAAACGGATGGGCCGATTTACTTCAAATTTTATTTTTAGGATTTATTTGGCAGTCCTTGGAACATAATTTTAACTTTTGCTCTAGGCCCAAAAATAACTGCACCTGCCATACAATCGTAAAGAAGAAAATTGATTTTCTCTAAAACGGCTCTAAAGATTTTGATGCAGAATGCTATTTTTTTCCAAATTTGTCTTATAACGGTACCTCTCATAGAACCGGTTTTTTCAAACTAGGTTTTCTGGTAAACTATTCTTCCGATTGCAATAAAAATGTAAGTGCAGGGAGTAATTAATAATTGAATTTTTATTGCATTTCAAAATTTTCAAAAACTTATTTTTTCGATTTTTAATAATTTTCTAAACAAAAATTTCAGCTTTCAAAATATTTTGATAACGGGTGATTTTTTTATAAATTTGATTACCAGACCAGATGAAGACTAACAATTTTCATATAACGACATACTCAAAAAAAATTTTAAAATATTTTTTCGAAAAATTAAAACAAATATCATTCTTAAAAAAATTGGTCGAACGATTTTCAATATTTTTTTTCCTAGATAAAGCAATGAAATATTATTGCATACCTAGTTTTCCCAAGAAAACTCTTAAAAAATTAAAGATTTTTAAAAATATTATTTTTTTTTTAATAATCATAGCAAATATCTAGCATAAGAGAAACTTCATGCCCAGCCGTGCATTTTATTTTTGCTGAATTCAAAATCTTCAGAAAAGAATTTCGGAATGTATTATCCTTTAAAAAAAAAAGTACACAAAAATTATTACCAACGTTTTTGTTGGTGGTTATGCTATAAGCACCTGGTATTATTCACCTTCTTAACACCAGACCAACTTTAATCAGCGCTCTAAGGATGCAAAGAAATGGCACACAATGAATGAAAAGAAAGGAACAAAAAAATAAAGTATGAAAAGGCGTAGATGGAACTCAAATTCTTGTAATGGAATAGAATGGCCTAAGTAATGGGAAACCATTTAGCATCAGGTAGGTATAGCGGTACACGTGAATTAGTTTGATGCTCCAAGCAAGCGAAGATGAGTTGAGATGAGTTTGAGTTAACACAGCAAAAGAAAAATGTTCCTCTTATTCTCTTTTCCATTTTCTGTCATCACTTTATTACAGAAACCAACTTTAAGAGATTCTGGTACTGATGAATTTGTAAGCCCACATTGTTTGGTTGTACGTACAAATCTCGTCCTTTCATTAAGAATCGAGTAATGAGAGAAACATGAAATTTGATTGCTGCTTTCCACGATAATTTGGACAGACAAAGTGAACATTAATCATTTTGGTTTTGTTTCTGTGGTTTTGTTTCTTTTTTCTTTCGTTTCTTTAATGTTTATAAAAGCTGGAGGTATGAAGCTTTCAAAAACTATTATTTGTGCAAAAATTGTTCGTTCTGCAGGAGTATGGGTTCTAGAAATTAAGTATTATCCTTAAGAGGATTAGACTTTTTGTATAAACTTATTCAATTCTTGTTAAAAGTTGAATTGCATCCAAAATTTGAAAGGCAGTATTTTTTCTTTTGAAAGAAATCGAATACATCTTGTATTAGCAAGCATGGATTCTTAACCTTGGAAAACATTAATTTTTAATGGAATCTGTGCATTCAATGCGAAATATAAAATCAAGTAAGTAGCTCAAAGAAAATATAATAGCTCATCACATAGGGCCTGGAATGTATGCGAGTTGCAATTATACCTATTGTTTATCTTCTAGGAACTGTGGAAAGCCATATTATCTCACAACCTTTTGCCAAAAAAAGAAAACTTTGAACGATATTGTTGTAGCTGGTTTAAAGACAGTAAACAAACACAAAAAATGGTGATTGAAAGCTGAAGCAGCTAAGAACAACCGATATTAGCTTCGAAAATAGCATTGTGAGCGAATGTCTATTATCTTTTCGATTAAGAAGAGACGTCTGAACCATTTAGTTTAGCTATTGGAAAATATACAAAATTTAAAGTGGGCACCTAACCTAAGGCCTAAGGACAAACTAGACTTAATTTATCATAAAGATTAAGTTGCGTTAGTGATCACTATATGGGCTTATGTTCATGAGAGTGTTACATGACATACCCAGTAACAGTTAGTTTGAAGGTCTGCCTGTCTATCTGTTTGCACTTAAACACAGCCAAACCGGATAGGTATTTCTGGAAAAAAAAGTGGATCTTGAAGTTTTATCCTTCTGTCTGTCTGCGCAAATGGGCTTTTCGGAATTTGTCATTATAACGGTAACCCTCATATACCTTGGTTCAACAAATTTTTTAGTAAGCTATTCTTTTGGATACATTACAACCCAATTAATAATTCATCTCAAATTATTGGTTCAAACACATTTCAAATAATTTTTCGAAACTTTTCCCAAAAAATAAAAGATTTGTCTAGAACGGCCCATATACCCAACACTTGTGCACGCACTTGTGTCGGTGCACTGAAATTTGTGGTGCCAGACACCGTGTCAGAAAAATCAAAATGTTTTGATTTTTGTGCCGAACACCTAACGTGTGTTAATTTGTGTTGCGTGTATGGCGGAATGTCACACCAGTGTCATATGACAAGGGTGCATTACACTGGTGTTGTAATGGGCCGCTAAATTTTTTTTTACTTGCGATTATAGGTACTATAAGGCAAGTTATGGATTCGTGCAGAAAAAAAAATTTTGAGATAACAATCACACATGACATTACGATGATGGCGAAGTCGAAAAATGTGGGTCTGAGAATTCTGTCCGTCTGTCTGTCTGTCTGTCTGTCTGTCTGTCTGTCTGTCTGTCTGTCTGTCTGTCTGTCTGTATGTCTGTTCGCGCCTCTAGAGCCTGAACGGATGGGCCGATTTGCTTCAAATTCGGTATTTAGGATTTATTTGGCCGTCCCCCGGAAAAATTTTTTTATTTTTGCTCTAGACCCAAAAATAACGGCACCTGCCATACAATCATAAAGAAAAAAATTGATTTTCTCAAAAACGGCTCTAACGATTTTGATAAAACTTTCAGAATGCTATTTTTTTAAGACAGTATATCTTTTGGTCAGAAAATATTTTTTTAAAATTTGTCTTATAACGGTACCTCTTAAAGAACCAGTATTCTCAAATCAAATTTTCTCGTTAACCGTATATCCGATTTCAATAAAATTTTAGGCACAGACAGTGATTCATAATTTTATTAATATGGCATTTCAAAATTTTCAAAAACTTTTTTTTTTATTTTTAATAATTTTTTCAAAAAAAATTTTGGTTTTCGAAATATGTTGGAAACGGGTATATTGATTTTTTTTAACATTATTTTTTCAGATATAAACTACGTATTGCCAAATATTAACATACTCAAATAAATTTCAAAGTATTTTTTGGAAAAGTTTTTCAAAAATAACCTTTTTTTTTAAAAAACTGGTCGAACGATTTGCAATATTTTTTTTTCCTAGATTGACATATAGCTTTTAAATTTTATTGCATACTTATTTTTTCTGAGAAAACTATTAAACTAATTTAAAAAATAAAAGAATTTTCGAAATTATTTTAATTTTTTTTTTAATATCCATATATGCAGCCACTAAGCAATTCATAAGAGCAAGTTCGTGCGACCCAGTCGTGCATTTTATTTTTTAATGCATAGCCCCCAAGCAATTACAATTATCCAGCAAAAGAGCAAGCTCGTCTGATTATTTACTATTTAATGAGAACAATTTGTGGGTTTATTTCAATTTCTTTACCCCAAAAATCCGGAACCCACAAAACCTTTTGAGTTCCAAACGATGACGCATTAACAAGGCTTAATGCTACCTTAAATACAAACAAAAAAAATATCAAAGCATTTAGAATCCTTTTGATAAAAAGTCCTCCTTAAATTTCTGTCCGTAGAGCGTCGTCGTTTTATTTTTCCATCTCAAACTGACGAATGTCGCTCCGACAGTTTAAAGTGTATGCATGCATATAAATCTTTAAAGATAAATTCAACACAAACGTTATTCTTTTCGCTGAAAACTCGCAGATAACAATGATTTCAAGAATTGTATATTCCACCCATCCCAACAGGTATAACCTTCGTCATAGAAGAAAAATGAAAAAAAATAAGTAACAAAATATCGAATTGCCTTTTGTTATTTCGGGCGCAAAGGATTTATTCCGTCTGATTTAATGACCCAACCCAACATTACTTCACAGAATATTTGTTTCCGAAAAGGATTTTAGACTTTATCATCTTTGGAAGCGAGGTCCTTTTTTTCTCGTATCACAATTTAGAGGAGATTGAGTTTGTTTCTTTCATTTTTTTTTTTTTTTTTCATTTTGAGTGCGGGCCATATACATTATTCATGGCCTTTTTGAAGTGAGTAAAATATAATTTAGATAACGAAATTCGACAAAGAGAATTAAACTCGAGACATAAATCAAGGATATTTGCTTTTTTCGCATTTTGCTTTTTTTAGAAATAAAATTCATTTGGATGGCATTTGTGTAATTTTAACATTATTCAAATTTAATGCGTGTAAGCACTGCCAAGGCAGCGATATGAATCTTAATATACTCACTCATGTCCTCGTTGGGTATACTCGTAAATGACTGGAGTCTGGGCCTTGCCAGGCAGTGATTAGAATTGGAATATATATTTTTCTGAACGTTATTTCCATTTCCACAGACAAATTATATAATTTTTAATAAAGCTTTGTTATAATATGCCGTCTAAGTCTATAAGGGATTTTTATCTAAACATAAGAATTGTCAATGTTAATTTTTGTTCAGTTAAGTGTTTAATTGTTGTGACAAAGAAAATGTCAAAAATAAACTCCAGCGACGAGAAATTCAAGCGAAATATAAAAATCAGCATATTGTTTTTGGTACCATTTTGTTTTTGGTTCATTGTCTATTTTTTTTTTTAACTGATGACTAGGATGAATCCTGGGCGCTAGTATGTTAAAAAAAAATTAAGTGAACGACTGGGTCGTACGAACTTGTTCTAATGTGTTAAAATGATCTTGGGAAAAAAGACTTGAAAAAATCAAATGTAATGTTACAGTTTTGAGTTTTAAGTAAATTTTTTTTCAAAAAACGGTTTTTTTGAAAAACTTTTCGATACCTAACATATTAAGAATTTTTTTGAGTATGCCAACATCTAGCAGTTTAGAATGGTTATCAGAAAAAAAAAATTTTAAAATTAAAAAAAAAAATGTTTTAAAAAAAAACCAAAAAATTATAAAAAAATTAACTCTTTTTTTTAAAACTCAAAAAAAAAATTGTCTTTGAAAAATTAATGAATTGATATTATTTTGTTTATAAAAGAGCTTTCATATTAAAATTTTTATCGAAACCCTTTGAGTGGTTTACGAGAAAATCTGTTATGAAAAAACTGGTCCTAGGGGAGGTACCGTTACAAGAATTTGTCTGAAAAATTAACTCCAACCAAAACATATATTTTACTCAAAAAACACCATTAAGAAAAATTAATCAAAATCATTGGAGACGTTTTTGAAATAAATGAGTTTTTCATACAAAATCATATGGCAGGTACCGTTAGTTTTGGAGCTAGAATGCTTATTCCAAAAACCCCTGGTAGGACCATATTAATAATACTATGTAGCAGGTTTGAAGCGAATCGTACCAGCCGTTTAGGCTGTATATACCGATACAGATAGACGGACAGACAGACAGACTGACAGACACACAGACAGACCGACAGATAGTCGGACCCACTCTCTTAGGCTTCTCTATCATCGTAATGTTATGTTTGATTGTCAAAAAAAAAAAAAATTTTACAAATGCATAACTTGCTTTATAGTAGGTACCTATAATCTAAATTAAAATCATTGATTGCATCGAATTAATATTTATCAATTTTACTTACATTCCAACCAAGTTTTTTATGGGATTCGACTTTGGTTGATACTTCGTATAGTCCTTATTTAAAATTTATTCTTATTTTCTTGTTCGTGCGGTGCTAACTTCAATAGTGAAATATTTAATTTAAAAAATTATTTTTCTTTTTAATGATTGTAGTTTGCTGATGGCTTCAGTTCTAAATATTTCTTGCAAGGCTAAGCTGTGTATAGGGTGAAATGGGGTACAAAAATAGTAGGTATCCTATTGATTTTTTACTTGCGATTATAGGTACTATAAGGCAAGTTATGCATTCGTAAAAAAAAAAAAAATTTTTTTGGCAATCAAACATAACATTACGATGATAGAGAAGCCTAAAAAAGTGGGTCCGACAATTCTGTCTGTCTGTCTGTCTGTCTGTCTGTCTGTCTGTCTGTCTGTCTGTCTGTCTGTCTGTCTGTCCGTCCGTCTGTATCGGCACCTACAGCCTAAACGGCTCGACCGATTTGCTTCAAACTTGGTAAATAGTATTATTATGACGTCCTACAGAGGGGTTTTTGGAATTAGCATTCTAGCATTAAAACTAACGGTACCTGCCATACGATTTTTAGTGAAAAATTAATTTTTCTCAAAAACGGCTCCTACGAGTTTGATAAAACTTTCTGAATAGTGTTTTATGTGCAAGCTTTATGTTTCGGCTGCAATAGATTTTTCAGGAAAAGTCTTATAACGGTACCTCCCATAGGACCGGTTTTTTGAAATCCGATTTTCTCGTAAGCCACTTGACGGATTTCGATGAAATTTTTAATGTAGAAGCCCTTTTATAAAATAAATAATATAAATTCTTAAATTTTTCAAAAAAAGTTTTTTTGAGTTTTTTAAAAAAGTTTCAAAATTTTTTTTTTATTTTTATTTTTTCCAAAAACGGTTTAATCTATATTTTTTTAATTTTATTTTTCTGATAAAAACTGCAAAGTGCTGGAAGCTGGCATACTCCAAAAAAATTGAGAATATATTTTCGAAAAGTTTTTCAAAAAAACTGTTTTTTGAAAAAACTGGTCGATTAATTTTGAAAATTTTTTTTGTAAAAATTCAAAAAAGTAAAAGAAAGCTGAAAGCTTACTTCATTTTCTCCTAAAAACGTTTTAGGTATTGATTTTTAAGTGATTTATAAGATTTCATATGATTTTTTCAACGCTTTTTTCCCAAAAGCTCATGCACCCAAGACCATTTTAACACATTAGAGCAAGTTTGTACGACCCAGTCGGGCACTTTATTTTTTTTTTAATTCCATAGAAAAAGCTATAAAAATGCTTTTTTAACGCTATCTACTGAAGTCTCTAATTTTGAAAAAATGCATATTAAAGAAAATTGCAGTTAGCTTAACAAAATTGAAGGGAAGCTACAATTGTGGTTCTTAAAAGAAAAGAAAAATAGTTCGAAAAAAAAGTTTTATACATCATACATATTTTCATATGCAACTGCAAATTCAATTTTATTTACCTTTTTTTTTGATGCAAGTTGCATTTTAAAAAACTCCAAAAACAGTTAAGATGCAAAAATACCAAATATTGGAAAAGACAAAACAGCAACAAAGTCTTTGGGGAGGAGGATGGGGATGACAGCAGTAAAAGATGAACGGCTAAACTGATTGAGTTCCTGCAATCATATATTAAACGTGCTTAGTTTTTTTGTGTGAGTGTTATCAAATAAGTCAGTCAGTATAAGTATACCTATACCTACAACATACATATTTCAATGATTGCAAACAAATAAAAAAAAACCAAAAAGTTAAACTTAACGAAAATCATAAATTTAAATTGGTAGGTGGCGAAGAAAACGCTAAGCTTTTGCCTGTTATAACATTCAACTAACGCTTTTGTGCAAAAGGTTTTCGTTGATGTCCTGATCAACTACAAAAATCACGATTGACTTTGTGAACATGCACCAAAAAAACGATGACGTCAACAAAATAAACTATCAAATTCAAATTGATATTTTCGACAAACAAATGAAACACAAATCTATTGATAAAGTTATGGAGGAGTAACAAACTGTCAACTACCCAATCGAACAATCGAATTCTTGAACTCATTGGAGCCATCTGGAATGCCACCAAATGAATTAGTTCTCAAAACAGTTTCACCGTTGATGTTAATGCTCAACGTGCAACCGCAGAAGCTGTTCAACGGAACCAGACTTGCTGTAAAAAAAACTCTTATCAAATTAATTCGAGGTCAAAATTATCACCGGCAAGAGCAAAAACGAAGTTGTCCTGATTCCGCGAATACAATGCTTTCGACAGATTTGCCGTTTAGCTTTAAACGAATGCAATTTCCGGTATGCCTTGCCTTCACAATCACCATCAATAAAGCGCAGGGACAGTCGTTAACTATTGCTGGCCTTAATTTAGAAAATGCATGCAAAACAAATACAAAAAAACTAGATACATTGGATATTCGCTTGCACTACGTTAGTAAAATAAAATAATTTTAGCATTAAAAATAAAATCAAATAAAACAATAAAAAATATAATACGACTTCTGTTTTTTAAATTATTAAATTATAAAAATTCAATAATAATGACTCACATTTTTAGTAAAAAAAAAGTAAACTTATGAACGGATGAACTTATAGGAGTATGGTACACTCGGGCGTATGCGTACTTTTCTGAGTTTAAAAAAAAAAAAAATATCGTTCATGTTCTCATAGTTTAGACAAACTAATTGGACGGTATAAATATAATATAATATCTGCTCTGAAGGGCAGGACAACGTCTGCCGGGACAGCTAGTATTATATAAAATTGGATGTGTGTATGTATGTATGTATTTTATGGACTCCTAAATCGCACAACGGAATTTTATGAAATTGTCGGGGTAAATATAGTTTAGTTCAGGCATGGTTCCAGTCAAGGTTATATTCCGATCCGGTGGAAGACAAAAATAAAATGCAGACTTTTAACATTTTTTAGTATTTTTTTTTTTTTTTAATTTTTCATACATTTTTAGCGGTTTGAAACATCAGCGAAAGTTCCGGAATGGCCGATCGCTGCGAAGGCAAGAAAAATGCAGGCTTTAACCAAAAATATTGTTTATCCGCTAGCATTGAGATGAAATAAATAAATTAATTTAATTTCACATTAAATATTTTTTTTTCTTGGCGTAGCAACGCGCGCCGGGTACCGCTAGTATTACAATTAACAATTAAAGCAGATAGCATGAGACAGCAGTTCTTCCCTATTTACACTATCGTTTCTTAAAATCGATGTACAAGTTGTGGGTTCCCGCCTATATAGAATTCTTGAGTTTTTCAGTTGGTCTGTAGATTTTTCAGGATTAAGACCGTTATAAGGATGAATATGATCATTAGCAAAAGTCTTAAGACACTCACATTAAATTCAGGACCACCTCCTTTACGATTTTGACTTTATAATTTTCCAGAAAAATTTGAATGTTGCTAATGTAGTTTATACAAATAATTATAGTTCGGAAATAAAGTTGAAGTAATTGAATCGACTTCCAAAAAGCCAAAGACTTATCCTGTATTTTCCAGTATTAATTATCTTCCACACACGGCAAGCCAGAACTATGAGCCTTGCGAATTGCTTTGATATTGATCGTCTAGAGGAAATATTTGACTCTTTTTCATTAATTCCATGTGTCTGAGGAGAAAGAAGTTTAGGCGTTTCATAGCTCAATCCATGACGTCGATCTAATCGTAAGTCCTTCTTTCGGCTCTCCCATTACCACACCGCGCATAAGACGGTGCAAGGTTGTTGCCCAAAAATTTCATTACACCAAGGTTCAAGGGTCATAATTAAAAATTGTCCTTGCCAAGACCTGTTATCCGCTTGGCCTTGGCCTTAAATGTTTTTAAACAATTTTTTCTTCTCTGCCTTTCTATTTTCGTGTTATTTGTCTATTAAATTCCTATTAAAATGAAAACCACTTGTTGATAGCTACTAAACAAAAAAAAATCAAGTAAATCCCTACGAAAAAAAAAAAACAAACCATGAAAACTTTACCCATATTATACTTTCCTTGTGTGCCCGCGCCCTTGTATTCATCCGTTGCTTTGACCTCTTTTTTTATCAATTTATTCGTATCTTTTTCAAGGACTTTTTACAGATGACGTTAAAACTAAAAACCATACCGTTAGCATTCCATCCACCCACAAGGCCATGTGAACTCAGCATTGAAATTGAAACTGTCTCGTGTGCGGGAATGTCCCCCATAAACATAGCTACACAAACACTCACCATAAAAAAAAATAAAAATAAAGTTAAAAAAAAAAAAAAACACTTTTTCACTTTTGAAATAAAATAAATGAAGGAGCAATTTATTTTAAGTATCTATCACGCTCGTTTTCAGTCAGCCACCCTCAATGTTGTTCCGCTTTTTGCTTGCCCGGATGCTGGCTGGCTGGTTGGTTTGGTTTGGTTTTTTTTTGTGGGATCGATAAACTGTCAAACGAATATACTCGTACATACAATTTAAAAAATAAGTAAAACCAAAAATAAAAATGGATATAAAAAAAAAATATATATTTAAGTGTAACATCCGCCGTATAGCCTCTCTATTCCCCTTACATATGAGGTTTGGTTGAAATTGGAACACCGTAAATGCTACATGATGCGATGGAGCATCAGAATACACAATATATTCCAGCACTCGCAACATTGCAGGCAGTATACTCCTATATCGCAAAGTACTCGTCTATTTTTAATGAACCGATTCGAACACAAGCATAAATATGGCCACCATGACCATTGGCCATCTCCATCTCATCCGAACCCCAATTCTCGGCCCCATGCTAACTCCAGATAGCAATCAGAGGAAACTTTTATTAGGTCCTGCGGTCTATGCGGCCATGTGCTGTGTTTCTGTGTAGTGTGTGCTTTTCCTTTTGGTTCAGATGGTTGCGCACTTTATGTTTGCTTGATGCTGGTACGTTTACACACACACAAAAGTAAAAATGCCTGCGGTAGGCTCAGTGGAAATATAATAATCATCACGAAGACCACTTGCTGGTCCACCATTTTTCTCACCCCAAAAAAATGCCACTTATGGTTTTGAAGAGAGGGAAATCACATTTCAATAGCTGATATCCTTAAAAAAAAAAAAAAAAAAAAAAAAACGATAGGCATGCGAGGACTATTAGGTGGTGGCCAATTTATATTGCTTCCAAAAGTGTGAAGTCACTGTGAAGTGATTTAAAACTCATTTCCTTTGAAATTTCATTTTGTTAAAAAAAAATTATGTGGTTTCCTAACAAACTTTTCAATATTTTAGTTCGAGTTTATTTTTTCGAATGAAAAGGCATCAGGTGTTGTAGCTGTATAGGTTTGCTCGTGTATAAATTTCGTTTTATATGGCCAAGCTATATTTAATTATTTCTATTGAATGAGTGGTTAACCTGGTTCATTGATACACATACACAATCTATAAGTAAGTTGATATACTTATATCAATAGGTATAGCGTATAGGTATGAGGCAGGCAACACTTGTATATAATTTTAAAAAGTCCTGTTTTCAGAAAAAAGTTATAACACTTTTCAATAGTTTCACTGATGGAACCTCTCATTCTATGAAAATCAATGAAAAAACAAAAATTGATTTTTGTCAATTTTGAGGCTGTGGTTGTTTGTATTCACCGTTTCCACCTTTTTTCAAATGTCAAAGTGGTGTATGCACTGCGCAGACCCATTTGCGGTATACATGTCTTATAACTCCACCTTAGTATTCAGTATCGCTTACGCAACTTCATCAGTTTTGGATTCAAAAAAATGTCATGTATTTCGACACTATAGCAAAACTTTCCACAATGTTGCATACAAAAAGACGGTCCCCAGAAAAATTTTCTTTGCCGAACATTTGAGACACATTTTTGTTTGTGCTTGCTTAAGTGGATTCAGACTTGAAGACACTGAAGTTTATTTTGATGAAAATTGTGAGTTGCTATCGAAGTGGTGCAAGAGAATCCTGAAAGACTACACTTCTTAAGTCACGAGGAGGATTATTAGAAGCACCGATCAACGTTTTTAAAGATATGTCCATAGAAGGAAATGGCGAAATACCGGGATCAGACATCAGAGCAGAGCCTTTTTTTGTGTACAGTATACAGGGTTATTCACCAGCGTTGTGCCAAAAAGCTAGAGCGTGTAGGTTAAGTTGAGACAAGAAAAAAATCGTATGGGAGGGGGGGTCTATTCCCCTCTGTTTAGCCGGGAGGGGCAATTTTCTGAAAAATTGACTTATTTTGTAAAAAAAAAATATTTAAAATCAACGGGTTCGTTTACAACACCGTGTTATACCTTTTTGGAAAGCCAAAAACTTCTCTTTTTATTTTGTTTTCAAATTAAATTGTTTTAACGAATAGTTTAAAAAATATAAATTTTCAAACTCAAAATTTTGAAAAAAAATTTGAAAAAATAATTTTAAAACTAATTTTTTTCAAAATTTTACGTAATTAAGAATAAATTTTGTTTTCAGAATTCAACGCTTCCATTAATCTTTAATCCAACACTGAAAACCGTATGGCTCTACGACTTTTTGTTGCCAAGGTATTCAAAAATAACCGAACCTACTTCTTCACAAAAACAAGAAAACCTAGCCTTACGGGATGGCACAAGTGACCATTTAGCCAATTTTTTCGTGTTTTTGCGAATAAGTAGGTTCGGTTATTTTTGAATACCTTGGCAACAAAAAGTCGTAGAGCCATACGGTTTCCAGTGTTGGATTAAAGATTAATGGAAGCGTTGAATTCTGAGAACAAAAATTATATTTAATTCCGTAAAATTTTGAAAAAAATTAGTTTTAAAATTATTTTTTCAAATTTTTTTTCAAAATTTTGAGTTTGAAAATTTATATTTTTTAAACTATTCGTTAAAACAATTTAATTTAAAAACAAAATAAAAAGAAAAGTTTTTGGCTTTCCAAAAAGGTATAACACGGTGTTGTAAACGAACCCGTTGATTTTAAATATTTTTTTTTACAAAATAAGTCAATTTTTCAGAAAATTGCCCCTCCCGGCTAAACGGAGGGGAATAGACCCCCCCTCCTATACGATTTTTTTCTTGTCTCAACTTAACCTACACGCTCTAGCTTTTTGGCACAACGCTGGTGAATCACCCTGTATATGTATAAGGAAGGTACCTTCTTCGGTGGATGACTTAGACTAAATAAATTAAAGCACGACTTCGGCTTAAAAGTTTACCTGACAAGTTAGGAATGGCGTCAGCAATAAACTGAACAAGTTATTTTCATCGGACGGAGTACCTATGAATTTTTTTTTTTTTCTTATAAATATACCTATCATCGAGGACTGAATTCACAATTAAAATTGCTTTGGACAGTAACAATGGCATAATAACAGCATCAAGTCCATTGATCCAAATCCTATCCTTCCGTCTCAACAACTTCGATTTCTAATCTCAGTTTCCTAGCTTTAAAACGAATAATGTAAATTTCCTCCTCAAAAATATTATAAAATTCAATAAAATTAAAAAAAAAATTGGGTTCTTTTAATCTTCAACGCTTTTCAAATAATTCATTGCAAAAAAAAAAAAAACAAAATAGGAACCCAATTCAATTCAAAAACAATTATCCCGATTTCTTTGAAACTGTTATACAGACCAGCATTTCGTATTCCTATAAAGGATGGGCCAAATACAAGTTTCTTTAAAATAATAAAAACATTTATTAATTATGGGGCCCTTAATGTTCAATTCTTCAATTGCAGTAAACAAAAAAGACGTTTAACATTTTTTTTTATAATGAAATCGCACTCAAGAAATACGAATATCCTTATAATGAATGGAGATGTGCGAGCAAGGAGAGAAGGAATAGAAAGATAGGAAAGAATTTTGCTGCTCTAAGGCCAAAACTGGAGCGGAGGGCGATAACGAAGCGTATGGTCGGGCGCCTTCAATTACGGAGTCAATTGAATCTTGAGAGCGAATAATCCGAAGCGAATTCTCCTCAGTAGTGCGTGAAATGTTGACTTGTAGAGATTGTGATGTTATTTTGGTGTCGAGACTGAGGTTAGCTCGTCGATGTCCAGGCTCCAGGGTATATCCAAAAGAATGCAAAAACTCAGGATTTAAGAAGTTGCGAACTCTAAATTATTTATTTTTTCCCGAAAGAAACTTAACAAATTAATTAAATTTAATTTTTTTTGCCATAAAGTTAGAAACAAATTATATCATATATATTTATTTTAATCTTTAACTTAAGACTGTGGGGTTCCTAAGAAACAGTCCACGACATAAACGAGTGGCCTTTTGGCGTTCTGTGGTGTTTACTCTCAAAAGCAAACGCTCCACGACATAACCGGGTGGCGTATAGCGATCCTCTACGACGAACAGCGAATCGAAAAGCCGACATACACGGTGAGCTGGGCTCTGTACTGTATAACTACCAAAAACTAAGTGAAGCTTCCGACTGGTATTCCCATTCAGCGTGCCTTCGGATGAGAAACGAATTCCTTAGAGTGTTTATTTAGCACTGAAACAACTGGTGGAGATTTCGAATCTGGTTTCTTGTGCATTTTCCACTCCTCCTTATGCAATTTTCCTGCAAAGACACAATGTGAATTATAAAGATAAAATACAATTTTACCCAGGAATATTTTATTCTTGTGCTTCTTGTTGCTTAGCATGGTTTATGCCTATTGCAAATGGTTGGAGGTTAATTTCGTTGTCCAAGGGGGACAGGTGTGGCGGGTGTTGTCATTGGTTGTTTTTGAAGTGTGTGGTGCAATGCGAAATGGCTTCGTCGATGGTGCTTGATGATGTCGCTGTGTACGGTGGGGTGGTGTGGAATGGATTCGTGGTTAGCGGTTGGTGGTGTTGTTGTGTGTGGTCGGAGGGTGGAAATGTTTAACATCGTTACAAGATCGATAGGAAACTGATGTTCGTGAATTGAGTCTCACCCTCTCGTCTGTACGCTCCTTTCAACGAAGGGACCATGAGTGTTGTGCACTAGTATACCAGTCTTATGAATTTTTTGCACAAACTTGTGTACAGCGAGCGCGACCGGTCGCTTAATTTCTTTTCGAAAAACGCACTGTTTGGACTACACAGCACTCACTTTGGAAGTAGGTTTTCAATATTTTCCAAATTTGTTCAAGCGTAGAGCCAATCATTTCGTCCCGCGTAAATATGATACTGACTTTTCGTCAAGATTTCGAGCGGGAAACAGCAGTCAGTGTCAAAATAACCAATCAATGATTTAAAAAGAAAACAACTACGTGGCTCACCCTGTAAATACAAACGAACATCCAAACTAGGTATACTACTAAATTAAAGAATCCTTTTAATCACACAATATTAACCTTAAAGAATAAAAGACAAAGAAGCCAAATGCGAAAAATCACTCATTCCTTATTTTCAAAGAACAAAAATAAAAGTCAAATATTAAATCAATTCCCAGCATTCTTCCTTTGTGTGTATACTCTTCGTTTATGTTTCTTCTTTTTTTTTCTTCATCGTCTACTTCTTTATTGATTTATGACTGGTGGAATGAATTTCCCGCCAACAAAAACTGAAGCACAAAATATATATAACTTATATTAAAGGGTATATAAAATATTCCCAAAAGTCATAAAAATAAGCATGGGTACCTACACCGGGTGGCTCTATTTATGTGTGTGTGGAGGTGTATTAATAATGTTTTTATCGTCCTTTTTGCCGCATCAAGCAGCAAGTTCTCTGTGCGACGCGACGGAGAAAATGGAACCAAAACAGGACGACATCGGGAGGAATTACATCGAAAGTGTAAATAAATTTCTATACACTCCGTATACCCTACTCTTACTCTCAATCTCATCCTCTTTCCTTTTTACACTTACCCCCCCCCCCCCAATCCCCAACCCACCATCACATTATTTTGTATATTTGTTTTTCTTTTGAAAAAAGCTACAAATAAGAAAAACGAGCCAGCCAACCAGCCCCGCCAGCCATCCAGTCAGCCAAAGGACACAAAAGGATAACACAACATCAAGTAATGGAATAAATTCATTTGCTGACTCTATTCAAAGTTGGGTGAGACTCTACCTGGGCCTTGACTTTGCTATACAATATGGCTTATCCCAACACCCTCCATAGTAGCACTGAGAAATCCAGATCCAGATGCCATTAAGACTTTAGGGATACCACCCAAGAACCAACATCTTGGCGTGGCTCAACTGTTTATATTTTCTGTTCGAACACCAGCCGCCGCACTGCCCAGCCGACGCCGACGCCGACGACGCCGAACGACACCCGCCGATGCCAAGGCAGCCAGCATTCGAGAGATATAGAATTATCTTGAACGGGCGAGCTCCATAAATTATTAAGAGATTTGCCAAAGATTTACCCAATTTATAGACAAGAGGCACAAGGGATGCTTTATTGCTTGGGCAATTCTTCTTTTACACGTCCATTATCCTTGACGCAGTCATCCCTTAAATGGCCGAATGAAAATCCCCCAAGGTGGAGGCAGACGTAGGTACCAATGGAAAGATCTTCCCATCTGAAATTTAATTGATAAATCACTTTGCATTATCCACTTTAAAGGTTAATCCACCACGCTAAAGGTGGGTTGTTTTTGAAGGTTTAGTTGGGTATTGTCTTACAAGGCCCATAGTGCGGTTGATGTAAATAATCTTCTTTATGAAAATTCACGAGTTACCTACTGTTTTATATGTTTCTTTATTGCTTTTTAAAATGTTAAATAGTAGATGCATCAAGTACAGATTATTATGTATAGGTACATACATTTTTGATGACAAAAATGAAATCATATGGCCCCAATTTCTATGATCAGAATTTATTGAAAACTCATAAATATCAAATTTCAAATAATTGGTTTTTCAATAGCTTACTCCGAGGTACAGGTTGAGCATTAATACATGGGGCAAATAGAAACCCTTTTTTTTAGCCAGCTACACGACGAAACATACAAGATAATGTGGGGTAGGTGCGGCCCATAAAATCAAAAGATCAGCTTTAAACCCATGTCAAAAACTTCGTTTTAAGATCTAACCAATGGTGTTGCTTGCTTACGGTTAGTTTGAAAGCTAATTTGTAGTTTATACAAAGCCGTATAATTTTTTATAAATAAAAAACAAACAAAAAAGAATTCCTCTATTCCTTCTAATTCGGCAGATAATATTGTATTCTTTGGAATTTTGTATATGAAGCTGGCACGGTAGCTTGCCATTTGGCCACGTTTTACTTTAGTGACTACTTCCAGCTTCCTGCAATGGAAAAAGACACGCCTCTTTTTGGTTTTCTATCAAAGTTTCTCATATGGTACATACTGGGGTAATTGCATATTCAAAAATGTTTTTACGCCGAGCTTCAGTTATGCACTTTTCCCTTCTATTAATTTAATGAAGCAAGTGCCTACCATTCCATGGCCAAAAACGTATCTATATCGGTATATCACCAAAACTGAAAACATCCTTATTATAAACAACATTTCAATATTGCACTTACCACTTTTTTTATTTCCTTAAAATATAAAATATAGCGGAGTTAACTTCTCCCACACTCAACTTTGTCAAAACAAAGGCCAATACTGCCATCTTTCTTGTTTTATAAAGAAAACCCCGGATATGCACGCTACAGACATTTTTATTTTGTCTAAAATCAAGTAGTTCATGTAGCCCGGCTACATTTGAAGTTGATGCTGTATTACAAAAAGGAGTTGAAGTTCAAGTGAACTTAACTTCAGCTGCAACTAACGCGAAGCTGTTGGTTGAACTTTAATTAGGAGTTATTTCGTCTGTTCACCTTTCCCATAGCAGGACTGGGATGCAGGACTTAATTTTACCGAAATTGGTTCACTTTTCTGCAAATTTCAGGCATTTTTTAGGCCTATAGTATCGAAATATCGCAAGTAATTTGTTTTTTTTTTTTTTTTTTTTAATTTGAGATTTTATGTTTCTTAGGTGTTAATATTGAATAAGTCCACTCCACACCTACCCACGCAGTCTCATTGACATCTCTAAGGTAAAAAAAAAAAAAAAAAAAAAACTCGAAACAAGTGCAAGTGGGTGTGTCTCCCTGCCAAACCGGCATATTACACCTAACCTACAGCTTTCAAAAATTCAGGAGTAGGAAGGCACTCATATTCAAATACCAGATACCTACTTATCTGCCTAACGTCTTAAAAGAACCAACATTGCGTAGGTCAAGCCGCTTTTCATCTGATTGTGTCAGGGTCCACGCTTTTGCCCCATACATGGACTAGGATGATTAGGGTCTTGCATTGCGTCTCCTTCTTTGGGATATGTATTTGCTAATAAGATACCTTCGAAGCCCGAAGACCGATTGGCAAGAATGAAACTTCGATCACACTGATAGGAGCAATCAGTTCACGCCCGAAAGGGCTAAGAAGACATTCTCAGAGAAAAGCCGACAAAATTGTATACCTTTGTAGTTTAAAATATCTCCATTCCTGTGGATAGGACAAAAGATGCTGACGTGCCATTCGTCAAGTATACTTTCATCCGACCAGATTTTACAGATGAGGTGGTGGTTTATGTCGAAAGCCCTCCGCTCAGCAGCCTTGTTGGATTGTTATGTTAATTTCGCTACCCGAACTTCTACCTGGGTCATGGATCATTGTGCATGACGGTGTTTTATTGGTTGCACTGTGTTCGGCTTTTAAGAGTCTACAGAAGATTTTGTTTTCAAATTTTAAGCACTAAATTTATTCATACTTCAAGATTTCCAACAGAGCATTAATGTGAGACAGGAGACTTTATAGTCTCCTTTATAGGAGGTCACTCAGCCTTACTCCAGATACTTATTTATTACGCGATGGTGGAACAGACACATATAACCTTTACCAATAAATGGAGCTCTAGAAATACCGCTCCGCGTAACATCCCTATGGTTATGAGGTTAATCTATAAAGATGATCTGGTGCCTAGAAATATGGTAGGCCTTTTTACTCGACTGCTTTAAGAATATCATGTCCAATATGGTTGACATATGCCATATGCGACAGAGAAAGTCAAGTTATGCCAAATGCCAAACATACAAATTTTGCAATATTTTACTTTCAAGAAGATTTGAGGGGCTAAACTTTTCAAATTGGTAATATTTCACATTTTTCAAATAAAACGTTTATCGTTGTTTCATGGTACCTCTCAAGTGATATAAGTTTTTGAGAATTTGTCAACTAAATAAAATCGAAATAATATCTAATACATTTTCATTGTGCCAAATGAGGTAATTTCGTAGAAAATTTCAAAATTTGAATCGAAATTAACTTATTTCCCATGCAAAACCAAATTTCAAAATTATCGCTTTTCCACCTTATTTGGACGAAATTATGTAGCAAATATTTAAAACGAGATCAAACATCCCTAATTACAAAACTATTTTGAGAGGGTCTTGTGAAGAATGCCAATTTGGAAACAAAATCCAAGTACCAAGGCAACGCCAGATGTAAATAAAACCAAACACAACAAGAAGAAAGAATGAAAGGAAATATACGAATGAAAAAAAAAAGGAAGATAGTCTAATGCCAAACCATATGAAAATACTTTTTCTGCTTATTTCGAAATGAGCCGATTTCAACCCTAATGAAAAATTAGTAATGAAGTATATCATCATCTCAATTTTATAGAAATTGTATAATAATAGTATGTTAAATAAATGTAAATGTAAATAAAATTGCTATTTTGACAAGGATTGTTTCTCCCAGGAACGAATTCTAAAATCTTTTTTATTTTGTATCTCATCATCCAACTAATTAGATTCAAAAACTCCCACCATGGTTCCAGTATCCAATTGTCAAACAAAGTTCAAAGAGATACGCACACAAGAGCTTTATTTTCATTTGAATCTTGTACCTGCCCATCAAAGCTACCATCACAAAAGAAAACTATTTTAAAACAAGTTAACTACATGGCCATTAGGTATGCTCTTTTTAGTATCAGCTCTTTGAATTTTTTTTTTTTATTTCTAAAATCCTTATAACGAACAAAATCCTGTCAAGCCAAAGAAAAAACGACGTCCATTTTGGTCGAAGTTTCCTATGCCTAACACTAAAATAATATGGCTCTATTTTTTCCTATGTAAAAAGTCACTTCCACACGCTGCAATCAGGAAATGCTGTCCCGGTGTTGGCCTCTTTAACGATGCATTTGATAATGAAAAAAAAAGTGATGTAGAAAGACAACAATTCCAACTCAAAGGGGCAATTCAAAGCCTCAAAGGTAATCCAAATGGTCTACATGAGTGAGGTCAAGTTGTGAAATTGAAAAAAAAAAAAAAAAAAAAAAACAGGAAGTGGGTTGTTTGGATAGTTGAACCTTATTTTTTTCCTTTGTCATCAGCATGCTCCCATTTGGAACACAAGCTAGTTTTTTTTTTCATTTAATGCTAAGAGGATACGTATTGGACTTTAGAGAATTTGTTTTGCAAGATGTAAGCGAAAATTAGGTAAATATTTCTTTCCACTAAGAATTTATAAAAGTTGCTTGCAATTAGCTCTGTTTCTACTCTGAACTTTCTGTGATATGATACTTCCTTTAATATCAGTAAAGAAACAAAGATCAAACAAAAAGAGCAGAGAAGAACAAAAAACATTATTTATTTCTTCAATGAATTTGTTTCTCGTGTTTTATAAATACAGGAATAACCAAAAAATATTGTTAAGTGATAAAGTATAGTTAAAAAAGATATTTTTCGTCGTCGTCGTTAACATCAGAAAGTTTCCGACGTCATAAGCTAGCTGTCAAAACTTGTTTGGAAAATATTTTACGACAAATTGTATCTAAACTTTCCTACACGAATTTGTGTCGTAAGCTTTGTCGAAAACATCGTAAACGTAGTAAAAGAAATTTAAGGTATGCTGAGTTTTTAAGTGAAGTCACAATCATCTGATTTTGTTTGGATGTCAAAAAAAAGTTTGTATTAACCCTGACGCCACACATGCCAGCTACTGGCAAGCAAGTTACTACATGTAATAATTGTCAGATATCTGCGTTCCACTAACGCTAGTGTATTTATGCGTACGTAAGCCATTGTATATATAAACTAGTACTACTAAGCCATTGCATATTATAAACTATAGTATTCCCACTTGAGGTGCGCCATCTATCGACGAAAAACTAAGCTCTAGAATACAATGTGAAGCAACAACAACAATTTCCACCAATTTGATTGTTTATTTTTTTGACAATCAAACATAACATTACGATGATAGAGAAGTCGAAAAAAGTAGGTCCGACAATTCTGTCTGTCTGTCTGTCTGTCTGTCTGTCTGTCTGTCCGTCTGTCTGTATCGGCACCTACAGCCCAAACGGCTGGACCGATTTGCTTCAAACTTCGTAGATAGTATTATTATGACGTCCTACAGAGGGGTTTTTGGAATTAGCATTCTAGCTTTAAAACTAACGGTACCTGCCATACGATTTTTAGTGAAAAATTAATTTTTATCGAAAACGGCTCCTACCATTTTGATAAAACTTTCTGAATAATGTTTTTTGTGCAAACTTTATGTTTTGGTCGGAATAGATTTTTCAGGAAAAGTCTTATAACGGTACCTCCCATAGGACCGGTTTTTTGAAATCCGATTTTCTCGTAAGCCACTTGACGAATTTCGATGAAATTTTTAATGTGGAAGCCCTTTTGTAAACGAAATAATAGAAAATTTAAAATTTTCCAAAAAAAGTTTTTTTGAATTTGTTAAAAAAGTTTAAAATTTTTTTTTTATTTTTTGTTTTCTCCAAAAACGGTCAATTCAATTTTTTTTTCAATTTTATTTTTCTGATAAGATCTACAAAGTTCTAGAAGTTGGCATTATTAAAAAAAAATTTGGATATGTTTTCGAGAAGTTTTTCAAAAAAAACCGTTTTTTGAAAAAACTGGTCGAACGATTTTGAAAAAAAAATTTCCTTAAAATTTAAAAGAACAAAAGAAATCTGATGGTTTACTTTATTTTCTCCAAAAAACGTTTTAACTATTGATTTTTAAGTGATTAATAAAATTTCATATGATTTTTGCAATGCCTTTTTCCCAAAATCTCAAGCCCAAACACCATTTTAGCACATTAGAGCAAGTTCGTACGACCCAGTCGTGCACTTTATTTATTTTCAAATGAATGAATTTAAGTTTCACAAGATTTAAAGTAAGTCTATTACAAAGGCATTTAAGAAGTTGTTTTGAAAAGTTTAAATCATAGTATCGCTTGCATTTCAAATACATTTTTGAATTCTTATACCCACTGTACATAAGCTGCAACTTGTCAAAACAGGAAAATAATTACACATTTTCAGTCAATATGAGTTAAATATATGACAAAATTCTTTAAGTATTTATTTTCTTAAATTGCGTTTTACATGTTTCATTCAAAAAGGATCAACTTATTTTTCTTGAATATCAAATTTTTGAATACCCTGCCCTTGTGTTTCATTAAGTTAGTTCGAGTTTCACAACATATACGAATTACGAAAAGTCTTATCCATCTACAAAAACTCTTTTCCATTCGAGTACTATTTTCATTTACTTTCAATAATTTTCTAGCCATTTTAATAAAATTTAAAAAACAAGGAAGATTTTTAAATAGGTTTTGTGTTAGGTTGAGTTGGTGATATACCTAACAAAAAAAAAATGGAATACGTACGAATGGTGGACAAAAAAAAATGTTGACTGGATAAATAAATACAAATTTCCTCGAAATTGATCGACAAAAAAAAGTATAAAATCCAGACTATGAAAATTTCGTTTGAAAATGTGTTCGACAAAAATGTCGACTTTTATCCTTATAAAAAGTGTAGTTCTTTTGATTGGATCGACAGTTTAATTTTTTTAATTATTTTTAAATTAGTGTAGTAAGGCCGCAACACTAATCGACAGTGGCAAAATGAATGATGTTCACGTGCATGCGGCGCCGAACCCATTACAGTCCTCACCACTTCCTTAAAGTGCAAGACTCTATGATTATTAGAATTGCTGCATGTGAAAGTATTTATTGACAATTAAATTTGCAGGTACCACTTCCCTTTTGAATGGTACAACTTCCGATTTCCTGTTTTAAGTTTATGGATTCAATGGTACAGAATTTGGGGTCAAAAATGACCTTCATTTCTTACAGTTATTATTGATTGCCAGCATTTCAATCTGTTTTCGGAACTTTATGTTTCATTTATCGGGTTTTTGATTTCTTAAAAGTATGTATCTATACCTACTGATGACATGAGTAGAGTTAAGTAACAAACTGTAATGAAACTAAATTCTGAACAATCTTGACCTCAATTCATCGGCAAAAGCTGATTTTAATGCTGTCCCTGTAAATTTAAATGTTGTATGTGATTCTTTCCTTTTTTTTTGAAAACCTGATTTTGAAAGCTGATTTGTTATTGTTGTTCTTGGGAACTCCTCTGCGAAAACACTATTTCATTTACTTTAAAACCTTTGATATAGAAAAACCAGTTGAAGTCCCTTCATCTATTTTTAAACTACTGAAAATAAAAAAGTTTTGATCCATCTACATTCGAATAAAATTTAATCGCATTTTGCTGAAATATCGAATGTTGATAACAGAAACTTATCAAAACACACACTTAAGGGAGAAAAAACAATCCCCTCACCAAAACTTTCATCGTCCTATTATCCTTTTATATCCTCAAGACTTATCCTCAACCTCCAACAAGTATTATACACCTTTAAGCTAGCTATTTCAGCAAAGATAACAAAGGGATTTGTTTTCATAACCATATATTCCAATAGCAGCTTTCCTGCATCAAAAACATATTACATACTTAAAGTTACCTTCCTTTATTCGGGAAACTTTGCAAACTTTTAAATACCCTCAAGCGCCATGAAGGCCTATAACTATACGCAACGCAAAAAAAAAAAAGAACTTTACCATAATCACCAACGCATAGAAAGGTACACAACATCCCTAAAACTAAATCTTACATTTTGGATGCTTAAATTAGCCTTATTATCCCATATACAATATCCCTCTGCCATATGAAAATTCTAAAGCATAACCGAATAGGTATATTTTCTTAAACCCTTAAAAGATACATAAACGCTCATCATCATCACCATCAGCAGTAGCAGTCATAACACAGGCTTCAGGGTAAGCCATAAGGTAGCTGTTCTGTGCCATAGCGCTTTGACACACCGTTTCCATTTAAAGCTTCAAGCCATGCCTTTTTAACCCTCGGAAAATTTCATCTTATAGTTATGTGAATGTTTCGGATACATTTCGCAGCAATTTTTAATGAAACATTTTATTGTTTTCACAACCTATCTTCAAACCCACCCATTTTCCTTCCACAAAGCCCACTCACTCACACTATACTCTCCCCTCTGCTTTGGTGTCCTTTATAATATGGCACGAGGATTCCATTCCTTTTAACACCCGTGACGTTGAGTGTACTTTAGCACCTTTTTTCGTTTCGCCTAGCTAGCTACTTCTATACCTGTGTGCTTACCCACCCACACTGCCATACCACACACACACACAAAAAACACACACAAAACACAAACCATAACCAATCCCAACCATCATCTTTGCCATAATTACCGACAAACATTTAAATGGAAGAGTGGGTGGCAGGTGGTTCCCTTCCAAGGATGGCTTATCATGGTGTCCTTAAAAATCGAGTGTATGGCTTGAAGGTGGCAGTCTGGAATTCTTCATTCAGGCAGGGTACACAAAAAAAAAACGTACAATGGATTCCATTAGAACGATTGCGAGTGAGTATTTTTTTGTGTGTGACTATATTGGTGGTGGTGCTTGCAGAAGTATATAATATAATTTCGATATACCGAAGGCAAATGCAAATGTCTTCCTTACCATCCTTAGATAAAAATGTTATAATCAATAAAGAAATTCCAAAAGGACGTTATTAAAAAAAAAAGCAGAACAAATATGCAAAGAAGAGCGTTGAAGTATGCCAACTGGTATTTGTTAACGCACAAGGACACACAGCTCTCTCTTGACATTCAGCAGGACGACGACGAACAGGAGGAATAAGGGATTTTTTCGTCGAATTTGTTCTATTTTTTTTTATGGATTCTTCTAAAAGCTTCTATTCCACCAGACGAGCATAAGTTAGAATGAAACTTAATGGGTGGTGAAGTTGCAGACAATTATGATTACGATTATTTGTTGCTTTTTCAACTAAAAAATATAAAATTAAAGAACTTGGTAATTTAAATTATTGTTTTTACATCAGACTTCTTAAATAAAGGCACTTAATTTTTTTTTCAAATAAGTAAACAAATAAATTGCACGGCTGGGTCGCACGTACTTGCTCTATGGACGCGAAAGCATCACAAAAACAGTTTTATCAAAATAACTACTATATTTTAAGTTGTTATAAATAAGAAAACAAGTTTTTGAGAATTCTTTATTCAGGCATTTTTAAACCCTATTCCATAGAATGGGTATATTGTATTTGGTGTGGAGTTTGTAACATAGAGAAATAATACCGTTAGGTATAGAAAAGTATATATATTCTGACTCAGAATCAAAAGCCTAGTCGATTTAGCCATGTCCGTCCGTCCGTCCGTCCGTCCGTCCGTCCGTCCGTCCGTCTGTCCGTCTGTCCGTCTGTCCGTCTGTCCGTCCGTCCGTCCGTATGTATACTCTCTAGAGGTCGCAATTTTTGAGCAAGAAAGCTGAAATTTGGCATATATAATCTTTGGTTCAAGAGTAAGGCTAAATTCTTGAACCGGTAAAATCCGCCCACAAACACGCCCACAATCGCCATTTTTGTTGAACAACCTCAATTTAATAAAATTAAATTATGTTTTTTGTACAGTTACGATAAAAGCATAACGCTAACATTTTGCACACGTAAGCTTTAGGTTAATTTTCTTCCAATCAAATAAAAATATTTCAGTTTGGGCGTGGCTTACGCCTATTATTCATACAAAACCATCAATATTGTTTTTATAAAATAACAATTGTTATATTAAAGCGAAAAACATTAAATTTTGTGGGTCTTACTGGCACATAAACATCTTGTGTATGAAATCAAAAAAATTGATTTTGGGCGTGGCTGACGCCCACTTTTCATTAGAAACTATAAAAAAATTGTTTTTGTAAATAAACGGTATTTATAATTAATCCGCAAGCCAAAATTTTGCGTCTCTTAATAGAAACGAAAAGGTTTGTGTATGAAAAGAAATTTTTGAATTTTGGGCGTGGCTTACGCCTACTTTTCATGACAGAACGAAAAACGTAGCCTTAAGAATTTAAGGCATTTCCAATGTTTAATTTAAACCTTTTTCCTTCCGTTGGTTATTTGAGAAATATATCTCTACATTTTCTTTTGTAAATTTTTTCAATACGCCCACTTTTAAAGGCGTGATTTTGGTAAAATACCTTTGTTCAGGTAAGATTGTTTAAAAACTACTCGATTCAGCTGTAGTCTTACACATATGCCCAAATACTGAAAAAAGTGCAGTTAGTGCTTAAAATTTTTAAGACACGCCAACTTTTAAGGGGCGTTTCCGTCAAAAGTCGTATAATGCATTAATTTTTTTAACGTTTTTGAACTATCGGTCGCAGTTTTGAAGTAAACAGATGAACACTTGGATTTATATTCCTTGGTTACGTAGCAGAGTGTGGTCCAATAATTGTTAAAAACACCCATAATCGCTATTTCCATTCCAAATCTAATTTTTAAAAATTTAAGTTTTGTCTTGTTTTGTTCAAATCGATCTGCAAGAATAAAATTGAATGTCACTGAGCTCATAAAAATTGCCTTGGCAATAAAACGTTTTAACTTTGGGCGTGGCGCACTCCTTTTTTTATTGCGCCAGCACTAATTGAACATCACACCGCATAAAATTAATGTTATTGAATTTTTTTCTGTCTGCTAAAGAAGAATTTTGTTTCTGAAACATCGGCTGTTTGCGGGAGGCAGACGCATGCACATACAAAAATATGGGGAATAGGGTATCCAACAGTTCGTTGCAAACGTACTGTAGCTCTCGCTTATGTTTTAAAATAAGTTTAATTTTATTGCCGTTTATAAAGACTTTCCAGTAATTTATACTTGCCATTATAGGTACCTATACTAAAGGCAAGCTATGCCCTTTCTAGAACGGCTGCTACGATTTTGATAAAACTTTCTCAATAATGTTTTCTGTGCAAACTTAATGTTTTGGTTGAAATAGATTTTTTATTAAAAGTCTTATAACGGTACCTCCCATAGGACCGGTTAAATTAGGTTTTTTGTAAGCCACTTTTTAAAAAAACTGGTCTAACGATTTTGAACAAAAATTCCTAAAATTCTGAACAATAAACGAAATCAGATGGCTAAAACGTTTTAACTGGTGATTTTTCAGTTATCATTAAAATTTCATATCAATTTTTCTTTGCTTTTTTTTTTCAAAATCTCAAACCATAAGACCACTGACACATATTAGAGCAAGTACGTGAGACCCAGTCGTGCACTTTATTTTTTTTTTTATGAAAAACTTTGAAGTTGTCGCATAAGAAGTTTGATTACAGCCGTTTTTAAATAACTAAACCAATTCTTCAATATTTCGGCTTTAACTAAGGAGCTTGTTTTATGGGAGCAAATATAGTTAAGAAAATTTTGATCTGGAAAATTGTAATGCCCTCTTTTTGGTAGACCGGGAACATAAAGCGAATTCAAAAATTCGATTGGATAGGTATTTTGTTGTTGCGTCATCATTTGTAACGCGATCAAGTAATTTGAACAAATACAGTGGGGCTGCGATTCGATTTTGATCATTGATTGATTAGATTTTTTTTAGATTTAGTAATGACTTTATTTCATAAATTCTGTTGATCAATTTTGTAACAATTCAAAATATAAGCATGGCTAACGCCGTCTGCCAGAGTGACAACCTTATGATTTATATGTAATTTATAAATTTGACTTATACAGTAAATAATTTTTATTTTAATTATAAATAGTATATACATATAACTCTATTTTTCCTTAGTTATGATATTAGAATGCTTCATCAATAATATTTTTTCTGTATCTTAAACCCCATTTGATATATGTAGCAAGCTGTTTCCAATTTTCTCCATCTAGTGCATTTTTCATTTCATCATTGCTCAGGACACTTATGCCAAATACTGATCGTCTAATTTCAGCTAAAATAGGACACTTTCCCAAAAAGTGGTACACATCCTCTCTCGTTCTCATGTTGCATAATCCACATATTCCCGGAAGGTCGTTTCTGTAGGGAATAAAATTTAAGGGGACAATCTCTGCTCTGGTTTTTATTATATGCGATATTTCCGCTGTTGAGTAATCACTATGAAAGTAGTTCCTGCTCATTAAGTTATGATTGAGCTGTGCGTAGATAACCCGTTCAACTGAAGACCTTGCCTTCACTTCACAATCACGTCTTTTCTGCACGTCTACTGCTTTAATAAGTTCATATGCTTCCATTTTCCAGTTCTCGAAGTTATTGATATGCAGATTTAAAGGAAAGTTAGAGTACTCTGCCAAGTGCTCCCATTGTGCAAACCAAGAAATTTTTTTTCTAATTACCACCATACTTATTATTTTCGGCAATCTTCTTTCTTCCATCCGTAGTGTTTTAAGGACATAATCGACCTGCATTTTGAGTGTTGATATGTAAAGAGGAGAAAGGCCCGTTTCAAGTAGAAGAATATGGTTTGGCGTGGATTGGGGCAACTTAAAAATCCTCTTTAAGAAATATCGAAGAAGCTGTTCTACTTCTTCATACTCTAAATGGCCCCAACTCTGAGCTGCATAACACATTATGGCTTTTGATGTTGCCTCAAAGACCCGATATTTGGCAGATGAATCTACATCTTGGTTGGCCATGATACTCCTCCAAGTTGCATTGATTGCGCTTTTTGATTTTGCAAGCTTCATTGCCATATGCTTTTTAAAATTAAGGTTTCTGGTTATAAGCATTCCCAAGTAATTATACTCGTTTACCACCTCTATGTCATGATTATTGTATTTCCATTTTTCATTATGACAGTTCCTACCCCCGGCGTTACGAAATATCATTATTTTCGATTTTTCAAGATTAACTTGCAATCGCCATTTCTCGCAATACTCCGTTAGCCTGTTTATCATTAGTTGAAGATTACATGGTGACTCAGATAGTGCAACTATATCATCGGCAAACATTAAATGGCTTATCTGTAGTGTTTCGGTAATCCTCACTCCTCCTGTCAGAATTTCGTTTATGTCGTCGACGAACAAGGCAAATAATAAAGGGCTTAAGTTACACCCTTGTCTTAAGCCAACTTCAACTGCAAATTCTTCCGATATTTCCAATCCGTTTACTAGTGATGAAGTTGTATGCACATACAAACTTTCGATGATTTTCCCAAATTTTAAGGACATTCCTTTGTTGTAAAGCTTGAACATAAGTGCTTTTCTGTCAATCGTATCGAAGGCGGCTTTAAAATCTATAAAGAATGCATACAGTTTCTTTTTCTTCTGTATAGATATTTGAGCAATATTGGTGAGAGTGTATATTTGATCTACGGTTGAGTAATTTTTTCGAAAACCTGCCTGGTTTTCACTTAGAAGGTTATTGTCCTGGACCCAAAGTTGTAATCTTTTGCTCAAAATCTTCGTGAGTATTTTCATAGATGCGTTCAATACCGAAATGCCTCTATAGTTTGCTGGGTTGGTACATTCGCCTTTTTTGTGGATTGGTTTTAGCAGGGCCTTATTGAAATAATCAGGAACTGTGCCGTTGTTAAGTAAACTATTCAGTGCTGCTGTTAATTTATCAACAAATTCTGGGGTACTAAATTTGAAAAATTCCATAGGAACGCCATCTGACCCAGGGGACTTATCATTTTTTGAGTCATTAAGCGCAATTTCAACTTCAGAAATGGTAAAAGGATCGTCAAGTATACTATTTTGGTGGTTTGGTATCGCAAATTGACAGGTAGCGTCGTAATTGTTCTTCATCATTCCACCAAAATAATTTACGAGTACATGGAGTTCAATTGGAATTATTGTGTTTCTTAGTGATTTGTTGTTGACTTCCCTTACTGCTTTCCAGAATTCTGCAGAGTTTCTAGAAATTGAAATGAACTGGGCGATGCCTATTGCATATGCTTGACGTTTACGTTTCCACAATTCTTTGTATTCTCTGTTCTGTTGGATGTACTTTTGCCTGAAGAAGTCACTGTGTGGATTTTTCCTTAGCAATTTTAACCAGACAAAGGATTTCTTACGTGCTTCAAACAACTCGCTATCAAACCATTTTTCTCGAAAGACAGTTCCAATTTTTTTTTTTGCTACGCATGAGCTGGGAATCGATTCAACGACGATTTGGTTAAGCCTTTCCATGTGCATATTTTCATTGCTAAGCAGTGTTTGTCTAGTAAGGTTTTCGGCCAAAGAGGATTTGTATACATTTTCGAATGCGGCTATCCATTTATAATGTGTTGGTATTGTTGGAAGAACTTCATTTTCTATTTGGTAACTTAGTGGTTGGATTGTGATTTCAATTGGCAGATGATCTGAGAAAATCTGTGATTTCACCGAAAAGTCCTTTATCAATTCACACCATTCGCCTCCTGCAAGTCCATAGTCAATGACGGAGCTACCTTGATGGCTAACGAACGTAAAATCTCCTTCTTTGTCACTAGTAGAGCATCCATTACATATTCCTAGTCCAAATGAGTTGCAGAGGTCTATAAGTTTTCTTCCCTCTCGGTTGCAGACTGTATCCCTTGATTTACGAACTCCTCCCCAATACTGGTTTGATTATACTGGTAAAATTTTATGGAAATTACCGGCTAGCAGTATCATTGCGCCTGTAAGAAATCTTGCATTGTTTCGCAAATCTCTATTTGATCGATCAAGAGCCTCTTATGCTCGCTTGGATGCATGCCATTGTATGAATCTCATCCTTCATTTGAAGTTCGGGTCGAAACTTAATGCTGTTCTTTGAACTCCATATGCAAAATATAGTCAACCATGTATTTATCCACAAATTGAGTTTTTATAATAGAAAACATTTTAATATTATAATGGCAAATAATGTCCGAATAAATTGGAATCCTGAACAAAAGTGTTGTTACCATCAATCAATCACTTTACACTCGAATCGGCCGTTGAAAAAATATCTAATTAAAATTTGTACTCCACAAAATTAATCAATAACTACTGAATTATCAAAAAGCAGAAAATTAATGCATAATTAAATAGATTTTGGGTTCATGCTGCGATTCGATTTTGAATTATGAAGTTCAATTCGTCGACGTCCTTAATTTCGCAGCTAATATCGTACATTCAATGAGCCAATCAGGGTTCAAATAATTGCGACATATGTTCGGGAACACTTTTTGCTGATGAGTTCTTCCTTTGATGATGTAAACTCACAAAATTTCTGCGGGAACGAAATCAGGCCAGTTGTAGCACCAACAGAAATTCGAGAGTTTCCAATATAATGTGATAATTTAAGGCAAGCGTAGAGTTTACCTACATACATTGATCGCGCAGGATTATACTGGTAAATTTTTGCGGAAATCACTGGCTAGCAGTATCCTTTAGAGCATATCTTGCTTTGTTCGACAAATCTCACTTTGATCGATCAATAGCTCTAATACTCGTTTGGGTGTCGTTGTATGAATCTCATCGTTCATTTGAAATTCGAGATCTAATGCTGTCCTTGTATTTTTATCAACAAATTGAGTGCGTACGATTTCAAACATGTCAATATTATAATTGCAAATAATGTCCGAACGAATTGGAATCCTGAACAAAAATGTTGTTACCATCAATCGATCACTTTACACTCGAATCGGCCGTTGAAAAAATATCTAATTAAAATTTGTTCTAACAAAATTAATCAATAACTACTATGAACTATCAAAAAGCAGAAAATTAATGCATAATTAAATAGATTTTGTGTTGATGAAACATGAGGCTATAGACTTGATGTGCCGATAGCCTCACTTTTGAAACCAAACTGTTCTGGGAAAAAAAACAAGACATTTAACACCAATCCATTAAATTTTAATTAGTCAGTGACCTTTTTCTATTTTATTATCCAGCATAAGAGTAAGTTCTTGGCAAAAAAAAAATGCATGCATTTTAGTACTAGCATTAAGACTTTTGTGAGTTTCTAAACTACGCAAATTGCAACAAATTGGTATAAAATACCATACGAACATTGACAAAAATGATTGAAACAATCTTTTTGCGTGAGTAGCTATTATTATTTTTGTGTATTTCCACAGTCCTTTTTCTTTTTTCACTTCATTAATTTAATAATTGTATTGGTTAGATCTACTTGTCATCAACTGTTTATTCCATTCAAACCTAAAAACTTTGCATAAACCACTTCAATGACAAAAAAAAAAAAAAACCAAAAATTAAAAATTATCATAATTGTTTCATTTGAGGGCGCTTTAATCCCGCAAAACGTTTCAAATTTAAAACTCTTTTGAAATGTTCTCAAGCTGCTTTGAGTTCCTTCAAACTAAAGTTTTTCAACAGCGTCCTTACAATTAATTTCCATTGAAAAAGGAGATTTCTTAAGAATTTTTTTTTTCTATTTATTCAAGTTACCATCAAGTAAATACTGTTTTTTTCAAGATAATACTAATCGGCCTGAAGAGAAATATAAAACAGATTTGAACGGTTTGTTTGCTTTCAATTTCTTCAGAACTACGCTCCTTTAGCAATATTTGTTAGTAATTAATGCTTATATTTTACAGGAAACAATATTTAATTAGTTTTCATCCTTGGAAAAAGACCCTTTGGAATGCATTTCGATCAACAGTAGACTAGACGCACAATACAAAATATTTAAAATGCTACTTAAGATTGAAAAATTAATTAAAATTTATTTTCAGGAAAAGGATTAAGTGAATAATAGCTCTTCAACGAATGTCCTGTTCTATACAAAATCTTTAACAGTTTCATTCAATATATCCTTGAAGAAAGACAAAGCAATATAGTCAAGCAAAAAAAAAAAAAAAAAAAACCGAAATTCTACAGAATCACGTTTTTGAAAATTATGTTAAATCCTTTTTGCAAGGACAAAAGTTCTCCCATTCTATCGCTATTGCCGTCGTCGTCGTCCGCCCTTTGAACATCCATTCCTCTTTTATCTAGAGCTTAATAACGCTGCAATGAGTTTGCGTTCTCTTTTTATCATCAAAGCAAAGAAATTGTAAATGGGAAAATTCAATTGAGAATTCTTGCCATATCCTTCGCTTAAAGGCTCCCTTTTTTCTTATTTTTCCTTCAAATTGAAGATGTTTTAACATTGGAAAAACATTCCCCAGTTGATTTTTGGAAAATCTTTTTAGAAATAAAATGAGTGCCATGAAGATTACCTTTGATTCCCTTCGCTTCGTATCCATTTTATATTCTCACCATGCATTGCGTTGTCGTCGACGACAGAATGTCGTCTTGTGCATTTTCGTTTTTCCGATTTGCAATTACCATTTTAAATTGAAGAAAACATCTTCAATTGAAACTTTTGGTCAGTTTGTAAGAAAAAAAAAATAGAAAATCAAAATAATAATAGGAAGAAGAACTTCAAACAATGAAGTTTACGAAAACTTTCCGTTGACTTCATTAGAAGATTTCCAAAGCAGTTTTCCATCTTTTGTTGATTTCTGTATAAGACTCAAGTACAGGAAAATACAGAACACACACATACTTATGTACGTACACACTCAAGACACAGAAATTGAGAAAACAAAAATCTTAAGAGCATATAATATAGAAGAAACTTTATCCTGGTCTTATACATTAAGGTCTTCGGTTGATCCGTTTGTTCACAATCCTTACAGAGTAACCTGATCCTTTTTGATTACATAAACTATACAGGAAAAGTTTCCATCGAATAGTGTAGGTACAATGGATTCAAGGAATAGAGCGTTTTTGAAAGACACTTCAGTCCAAAAAGTACCATGGATAATAGAACTGTGTACCAGACTGCTTTCAAAATGAGTCAACTTTGTCTGCGGAATATTTTGGCGTTATATGACTATCTTCCTTGAAGAAGGTTTTCAAGTGAAAACATCCTCAACTATAGAAGTAAGGTGGCCCAATCGCCCATTTTGCAAGTCCACACGTATGTGAGCAAGTGGGAAGCAGAGTTATAATATGAGAGTATGTAAATATATAAAAGCTCCTTTCTATATTCAACAATTAGTATCAAAAGGCAGGGAACATTGCATATCAGAAGTCCAACTTATTAAACGTGATTACTTAAGTGCTCAGATTGATACGAAAAAGTAAGTTTGAACCAAAAAAAAACAAAAATTCATAATGCATACTTTGCAATTATTCCTAATCGAAAAGAAGGCACTCCATATTAAAGTTTTGATAAGACTTTTTGAGTTTTCAAAAGAAAATCCATGAGCATTCTTTTTAGTGTCTAAAGTGTATTCAAGGCCTTCATTCAATTGAACCATCCTTTTAGATAGGGGAGCTGGACATGAATTGTGCAGTTTTCTAAACAAATATTTATTATTTATCATGATTTTGTAGTATTTCGGCGTCAGATTGAAGATAGACAAAGCATGCTGAGCATGTAATAGGAAATCCAGAAATCATTTAAAACAATATTGCTAGCAGTGAGACAGTTCAAACAGAGAGACAATGACTTTGTTCATCGTCTGGTAATTCATTCGCTGAATTAAAGAGCACATATAAGCCAGCTGTATTCCTTGAACTGTTTTAAATACTTGTTTATGTTTCACAACATATTCAGATAAGGCAGACAATTGCTTATGTATTTTACTATTTTGTGTGTGGCGTTCTGAAAAAACATCATCTTATTCTCTTCAATTTTCTTTATATATCGCTTTAAAAGTTGTACCTGGGCGAAACGCATTTCTGACTTAAGGTAACTAAGCACTTCAATTTGAATTTACTTCAATATAGTCCACTAGAAATAAACTAAAATAATGAAAATTAGTATTTTTTCTATTTTTACGTTTTTCTTCATAGTCTATATATCCGTCGATCCATCTATCCATCTATCCATCTATCCATCTATCCATCTATCCATCTATCCATCTATCCATCTATCCATCTATCCATCTATCCATCTATCCATCTATCCATCTATCCATCTATCCATCTATCCATCTATCCATCTATCCATCTATCCATCTATCCATCTATCCATCTATCCATCTATCCATCTATCCATCTATCCATCTATCCATCTATCCATCTATCCATCTATCCATTTATCCATCTATCCATCTATCCATCTATCCATCTATCCATCTATCCATCTATCCATCTATCCATCTATCCATCTATCCATCTATCCATCTATCCATCTATCCATCTATCCATCTATCCATCTATCCATCTATCCATCTATCCATCTATCCATCTATCCATCTATCCATCTATCCATCTATCCATCTATCCATCTATCCATCTATCCATCTATCCATCTATCCATCTATCCATCTATCCATCTATCCATCTATCCATCTATCCATCTATCCATCTATCCATCTATCCATCTATCCATCTATCCATCTATCCATCTATCCATCTATCCATCTATCCATCTATCCATCTATCCATCTATCCATCTATCCATCTATCCATCTATCCATCTATCCATCTATCCATCTATCCATCTATCCATCTATCCATCTATCCATCTATCCATTTATCCATTGATCCATTTATCCATCTATCCATCTATCCATCTATCCATCTATCCATCTATCCATCTATCCATCTATCCATCTATCCATCTATCCATCTATCCATCTATCCATCTATCCATCTATCCATCTATCCATCTATCCATCTATCCATCTATCCATCTATCCATCTATCCATCTATCCATCTATCCATCTATCCATCTATCCATCTATCCATCTATCCATCTATCCATCTATCCATCTATCCATCTATCCATCTATCCATCTATCCATCTATCTATTAATAATATTGATGTGAAGGCTCACAAGACTGAAGAGCAAAATAATTGAAATTAATATTGGGGTTAAATTTTTTCTGAAGCTCAATAATCTAAAAACGATTGTTGACATCTTCTATAGACAAAGACTACTTTTTCGACCAATATCTTTAATTTGACTTCCTTTATATTAGTTAAAAAAAAAATTATAGGTAGGTATTTTAGATTTTAGAATCTTGTTGACTTACAAAGTTTTTTACGAAAATCCGATTAGAGATTTTTTTTAATTGGGAATAGCATTTTTTTTATGCTTTAATTACATTTAGCCAATCAACTATGCTAATGAGTTGATTTTATACCCCTTAATCCTATTTAACTGCATTAAATTATTCACAAATCCAAAGAACCTAATTTGAAAGCCTTCATGTAAAAGGACTTAACGGTAGCGGATGTCAGATTATTTTGGATACAACATGGTCGTCGACGAAGACACTGACAGAGCAGAATGAAATTGAACATTTAACCACCACTGGAGCATAATTTTGTTATGTTTTTCCCTAAAAAAAACATTACCCAAATTAATACAAATGACGCGCCGATGACAACCAGCCTCGTTGACAACTTTTTTTTTTTACTTGCTCTCTAGCATCCCCTAAAACCCAATTTTCAGGCCGCTCCAACCCCTGAAAAAATAGAACAAAAAGTTAAATACAACTTTCATCCATGAAAAATGTTGTTTGTGCTGTTATCGTGTTTTTTTGTTTTTTGGTTTTTGTTTTGGATGATGTGCTGGTTAACATACTCACAACACATTTTTTCCAACTTATTCAACCTCCCTCCCTTGAGCGTTAAAATAAAATAAATAAATTTCCATTAAGGAAATTAAGGACATGTATATAGAGATGGTACACTTTGTTTTGCTATCAGATGCAAGGAGTTGGGATTTCAGATCAATGGACGAAGAAGCGCAGAATAATACACTGAACAAAATTTCTTAGCGATATTAGTAGGTAGACTTAGGTAAATGAATGCGAATTTCTTACTTGAGATTATAACAACTAGCTATAAGGCAAGTTGTGGATGTGCATTCGTACAAAAACAAAATCTAGCTAACAACCAATCAAGCTAGTTTACTTCAAACTTGGAAATTAGTGCTTAAATTTGGAAGTTTCTGTGGAATTTTTATTCTACGCGAAAAAAAAAAATAAACATCAACAACAATTCTATTTTTTATTTAAAGTTCGAAAACATGTTAAAAAAAATTAGATAATAATCGTCCATGACAATAAAATGGAGAGATGTCGAAAAAAGTGGGTCTGCGAATTCCGTCCGTCTGTATACCTGTCTGTTTTCACCTCTACCTCTACAGCCTAATTGGATGGGCAGATTAACTTCAAATTTGGTATTTTGTATTTATTTTTAATTTTTACTGTAGACCCAACAATAACGGTATCTGCCAAACAATTATTGTGAGAAAGAAGTTTAATTTACTCAAAAACGGCTCCAATGATTTTTATAAAACTGTCACTGTGATATTTTTCTTAGGTCTTGTTAGAATGGATTTGTAGAGTTCGTGTTATATTTGTACCTGGTCTTTTTCAAATCCAGTTTTCTCGTAAACTATTGATCCGGTTTCCATAGAATTTTGGACAAAGGAAGTCATATATAACCGCATTGATATGGCATTTAAAAATTGTACAACACTTTGTTTTTTGGATTTCGAAATATTTTGAAATATTCATTAACTCAAACAAGTTTCAAAATGTTTATTCGAAAAGTTTTTCAAAAAAACCCTTTTTGTAAAGAAAGATTTTCAATATTTTTTTTCCTAAAAAGATGTTGAAGCAACTTAAGTTTTTCAAACACTTCAAAAAAAAAAAAATTTTCAAAATACATATATTTAAGCAATTACGCTAGCATGAGAGTAAGTTCGTGAGACTCAGTCTTGCATTTTATTTCTTTGGATCTGCAAACCGGTTTTATAATTTTTATTGCAACGTTCATCATCAATTTTTGTAAGTGTGTAGCGTCATAAGTGGATTCGTAAATAATACGAAAATCTTATAGGAGGGGGGTAGAAACATCCCCTTAGTTATCGTTGCGTATCGTATACAATAGTGTTTTTTTTTTTTAGGCTGATACATTTTTCCACATTGATACTACGGAGATAGACTAACAAGAAACATAAGTGAAAAAAAAACTACATAAGAGCACACACATGGTCTATTGTATCCTAATAAAGATTTATGGCAAAAGTCCGACGGCCGGCGGGTCATCGGGATCACGTCTCGAACTTGCTCAAAATAATATGTACAGCCCTGAGGAAATGATGACAAGCGACGCGATGTGACCAAAGATTATTATTATCGAGGTCGAACCTCTTTTGTAATATAGTTTAGTAAGGACAATGTGCTTTGGTCCCCTTTAGTCCCCAAAATGGCATAGGAGCAGAAAATTTCATTAAATTTGCACATGTTCCTGGGATGAGATTAATAGAGAAATTGTATTACTTATTTTTGTTTTCGTCCTTTATCCTATCTTTCCATTTGATTTCGGATTGAAATCCATGTTTTCTATTATGACTTTTCTGTTTTCTGTATACATAAAAGTGTGTAGAAGGTTTATAGTATAAACCTTATACATAGATACAGCAAATACCACAAAATAGCTTATACACCTATGATTAGTAGTAAAGGAGAATCGATTAAAATGATAACGTATAACCAAGCCACAAATGTCAAGAAAGGGAAATAGATGGGTGCTCAACATCAACAGGCTTTCTACCAGGGAAAATATATATAGGTTTCAATAGCAATGTAATATAAGGTTATGAGAAAGACTCTTGGATGTGTATCTTTTGTTGGCCATCAGAAGACAAGAAACCCAACTGAGAAAAAGAAGGTTAAGATGTACCATCAATGATTGGGTGGCTGAGGGCTTATAATTCCTTTCTCTTGCCAATTAATTCCAGAGTAGATTTACGAGTGACACAAGGAGAAATTGAATCTTTAATGCTTAATTATTTTATTATTTTGTGCAATAAAATTAGACAGGTGAACAGTTTATTATAGAAACCACAAGAACCAGTTAATTAAACAGGGATTTGTGTGTAAAAATACACAGCAATAAATAAATGGTTTTTCTTTCTTCCAGAAAGATTTCAGATCATAAAAGAAATAATGCGATTTATTAGGATCCTTTAACAGATAGGCGATTGATTTTAAAATGGATTCTATTTACTTTTCATCGTTAAAAATGGATGCTTATTTTCAATAACAACACAGACACTTTATGGGATGGATTTTTCGGAGTAAGTCTATATGCAACTTATAATATTGTTAACTTATAACACTTGTTGAAATAATAATGTTTTACATTTCAAAAGAGTCTTAGAAAGTTCTAGCGTCAAAACCTAAATCTTGTGTGCGATCTAGCCTAGCTTTTTAATCATACAAATTGTCGTTTGACATTAGTACTTCTGCCTTTGTAGACACGGCATTTTACTTAGCCTAGCGCTATTTGGCGGTATGTGAAGCTGACTTCGTCTTTAAACCTCTTTTCATGTGACCTTTTCTTTTACCGGCACACAAAGAACTCGTTTAAATATATAGATAACAACAAGCATTGTCAAAATGAATTACCTTCGAAATCGGTTGCAAACTTTTTAGGGCATCAATTGAAAGACAAACGAATTCTAGAAGAATAAATTCGTGCTCCAGTGGAATGACTACTCGCATAGAAGAAATTTCCTTATTTCGCAAATATAAGCATCATTTGATTCTATTTAATTATTCTGCTAAACAAAGTATCTTGGTCGTTTAAATTTGTATGAAATCGTTCATAGGCTTCTGGCGTCACCATTAGTAAAAACGAAGCCACAAGGTGCCGCATGAATGTGGACATCACCTATACTTTGAATCTGTCGATCTTTTTTCGAGTCGATATTTTCAAAATCGACTTTATAAGAGTCGACATTTTGATTAGTCGGTATTTTTACCAATCGACTTTTCATAAGTCGACATTATGACGATCGATTTTTTTAAATTGACATTTTACAAATCGACAAATTGTACATAGCCCTTTCGATAAAGTGACTGATTTTCCAAGTTATCAAGAAGAAATATCTACATTTTAGACGCATTTTACATAAGTCGATAAATTGTAGGAACCTTTGATTTTTGGAAGCATCGAAGTACACACAGAAATGATTTTAGATCACTATAGGTGGCGTGGCGGATATAATTGCAAATTCATTCATAAATTCATTGAAAAGGTTTGTTTGCAGATATCACAATTAGAATTTTGACATCTTTCTGCTGTAACTGAGTCGCCTTTTTCATTGCAGAAGAACTTTCTCGGTAATTTCTGGGGTAGAGACAGCCCCCTGATGAGATCTCATCTTATATCGTTGACAGCGAAGGGTAACATAAGACTCTTAATGTAGGGCGAGTTGCACCCCAATCGGGAGAGTTTTTGCAAAACAGAGTGTCCTAACACAACCCTCCATTCACCTCTTTAGAAACTATACCCACTTCACGAACGTTTGTATGGGGCAAAATCATTTTTAAATCTTTGCGTCTGTCACCAGCCTCACCGTATTTTTGACTAAATTATAGGCAACTATATACAGTGTGGCGCGTGGCAAAGATAATGTTAATTTCTGAAATACTTGAATGATTTGATTTAGGTTAAAAATGCAAAAAAAAAGTCCATTATTCATAAATCATAATCAAACAGATATAGTCTATAAGTACACATATGTATATGTTCTTCTTAACTTAAGTGTGCTTTCCCGCACCTCCAACACAGTATTGGCACCTTAATATCAACTACAATTTTCTTTTTAATCGAGAACGAAACTTAAAGGTTTTATTCAGTTTGTTTGAGCTTATCCAATAAAAGTTCTTCACACTTCACACCTTCCTTATTTCCATGAAATAAAATTAATACTAAGCATACAAGCAATGCGACACCCATTTCCCAAACTTCAGATTCAGAGAGCACATCATTCGGCAGTCATAGCACAAGTATTGCGATAATTAGCGCTAGTTATTGTGTCACATGATGTGAGACTTAACACCTCAAGCAGGTGCACAGAATCACATCACAAGCCTCATTGCCTTTGTTGAGCTCGTGCGATGATGATCATCCATGGCGGAGTGCTTTGTGATTGTTGAGATACATAATAGTATAGAGGTAAGTACAGAGATACTACTTATGCAAATATAACAACACCCTCAGAGGAAGACGTCTTACGGAGACGAAAGGAGTCCCACATCATGCCAATGGTAGCAAGGCTAGGCAAGGACTCAGTGTGTGCTGTCATGAAGCATACCTAGGTATATAAAGATTAAAACACATTCTTTGGCTTATATTCATTATCACACTGAACATTGATACACTGATGAAACACTTTTCCCCGAAGAAGGAGTACGAGTGCGGGTATAGACACAATCGCCGGCCGGGTAAATTGAATTAAATACGAAATACAAAGTTCTGGTCGACAAAATTAATTGTATATTTTGAGTTTGTATATACCTACTTATACATAATATTATTATTTTGTAAGAATGAATGGGCTATACAGGACTAAAGCTACTAAAACAGCAAGACAAAGGACTATCCATGGTTTTCAAATAAGGGTTCACTCTGAACCACATTATTACTCCGTCCGGTAATTTTGCCATCCATTTTCTCATAAGCCCCCATAACCAAAGCCAATGTCCTATGATTATGATTACGGCTTTTAAGTAACATAATCTTGTTTTGGTGTATATACAAAAGGACGATGTGTGCCGCTGCCGACTGCTTCATAATTACTTGGGTATAATAATAATTACAACTAGATACCAAGTACACAACAATGAGGAGGCAAAACAATGCCTGAATCTAATATATGTATCTCAGCAGCGCGTGCACAACAATCTAAACAGATACCTACAACAAACCCGCAGTTGTTGTTATACAACACCCCAGAGTCAGAGTCTACACTCCGCACCATCACCAAAGTTGGTTGGCTTACCATTAAAATTCAACAAATATTTATGCTGCTAGAGACCCATTACAGTTATTTCAACGCCGCGCCGGCCGAACCGAGCAGAGCCGCGTCGACCACAGCGCCACAAGCACGATATGGTGTAACATCATTGCATCAAGTCACAAGCAACACCCATTTTCACAATCCGCAAAACATTGCCGAGCACCGGCCGGCCGCTACACACCCACCGTGTCCACCACTCCTCATCATAAACCACTGTCACCGCTCTACGAATAAATTTCTGTTGTCCTTTTTGGTCCAAGCACGATTATTTGTACGGTTCAGGAACCGAATACCTACCTACAGATAAAGAGTTGTATCGGGCAGGTCCTTTTTTTTTTGTATAAAATTGCTTGTTAATATTTGTAAAATGAAATGCTTTTAGAGCTCTGTCTGTGTGTGTTTTATTTTTTGCTTTAACAACAAACAACGAATGGTCATTTAAAGGGTTTATTATGCGTAAAATAAAATTATCATTTTGGAGGTATATATCTACAATCTACATAATATGAAGGTAACTTTTGTCGAAAGCAGTGTGTTCTTTTTTTCTCAAGTCCTTTCCAGCCGCAACATCAAAACATAACTAACAAGATTAACTGTATTTTATAAAGCTTTGGCGTAGCTTGAAATTTTATTCTCAATTTGTATATCTTTATAACTTTGCAAAAATGAATGTGGATTTCGCACCACACGAGCCACCAGTTTTTAGCTTCCTTAAAACAAATCGTAAATTCAAATAAGAACAAGGACATGTTGAAAAACATTCTAACTTCCTTAGCTTTAGCTGTTATGTGCGAGTTGCTTATATGTAAGATTTATCTTTTTACTTGCTCTATAGGGCAAGTATTGGTTTCATGCAGAAAAAAAAATCGAGGTTTTAATCAAACATGACATTACGATGATAGAGAAGCCCAAAAAAGTGGTTTTCGCCATACCGTCCGTCGGTCTGTCTGTGCGTCTGTGCGAATGTGCGCTTTTTCACGTCATGCTACAGCCTAAACGGCTTGACGGATTTTCTTCAAACTTGGTATATAGCAGTTTGAAGAAAAACCGTTGTCGAGGTTTTTTTTATTTTGTTTTAGCCCGGCTCAAACTGGTACCTTTCAAGTAACGGTTTTTTTCATTTTAGATTTGCTCGAAAACGGCTCTAACGGTTTTGATTAAACTCAGAATTTAACTTACGTAAGATATTTCTAATAAAATAGCCTTGTTTTGTTTTTGGCTTAAATGATCGTAACGAAAATCAGGTTTAAACGGCTTTTTTTCAAATGGCCATAAGTTCGCAACGGCTTGATTGAATTGACTCAAATTTCGTTTGGCATAGTTCTTTATAGTGTTCTATAGGATGGTTTTATACATTTTTCAGTGAAGCCTTTCCAAATGGTGGCTCCCATACAACGAGCCGTTCAGTTTTAGCCAACTTTTTTTAGTTTTTTCTAATTTGCTCAAAAATGGCTCTAACGATTTTGATTAAACTTTGTGCGTTACATTCTTTTAGTATTTTTAAGTGAACTGCGTTTTTAGTTTTTGGCAAAAAATGCTAATAACGGAGATTTGATCTTAACGCCTTTTTTTCAAATGGCCATAAGTTGTCAACGGTTGTACCAAATTCAATCAAACTTTGTTTAGTATAGTTCCTTACAACTTTCTTTCAGGTGGCATTTAATTTTTTTCAGTAAATCTTTTTGAAGTGGTGGCTCCCATAGAAAAGGCCACTTGGTTCTGGCCAATTTCATAGTTTTTTCTAATTTACTCAAAAAAGGCTCTACCGATTTTTATTAAACTTTGAATTGAATATACATAGAATTTTTTGAAGAAAACTGCATTTAAGTTTTTGGCTACAAATGATAATTACTAAAATTTGTTTTAGCAATTTTATTAATTTGGCCATAAGCGGACATTTATATCATTTATAGCACCCAAAAGATGACATCTAAATTTGATATACTAAAGGTTTCTTAACGTAAGCTTCTGTATAGCGGGTTTTCCAGTTTTAGCCAAACTGTTTTGGTTTTTCTCAATTTTTCTAAACATGAGTTCTTTATATTGCTCGAAAACTTTGTTTTCATCGTACTATTGCACTTGCAGAGCAAGTACGTGCGACCCAGTCGTGCATTTTATTTTATATTTGATTCTCTTACACACTTCGGGTGTGTTCTAAGTTACACCTTAGATATTATATAGACGTTCTTCTTGGCATTTTGAATTCAATTTATTGAGTTTATAAACTCACCTATTATCTGTTTTACATGAACTTACTTCATAAGTATGCGGGAAGACAGTTCGATTTAAAAAAAAAAAAGTTTTCGAAATGACAAATGGCAAATTATTCAAGTTTTACATTTGAATGTCCAATGAAGTCAAGGTTAATCTTTAAATGTCCAGATCTCTAGCCTGTTGCCTCCAATTTTGCACTCCAAGTAGTCTGAGATCTCCCTCCACCTGCGGTCGCTCTATCTAAAATGAGTTCTTCTTTGGCTTCTGACTCCGTCTGGTTTGGCGTTGAAGACTTTACTAGCTGGAGCGTTGATATCCATTCACTCTACATGGTCCAGCTATATGTTTCAGCGCTGATGTTGTTGCCTGTGTTTACAGTATTACCTAGGTAGACAAATTCACTAACTGCCTCGAAGTTATGTATACCTATCAATGGTCACGTTCTAACCAAGTCGATTGTTGGATTGGACTTTTGTTGATGAAAGGATATATGTACTTCGTCTTGTCCTCGTTAATTTTCAAGTAATTTTGTCGAATAGACGGTGCCCGATGTACCAACTGCGGGATATGGGTATAACATTTTTGAGCCCAATGTCAAAACAGTTGCATGACAGTGCGTCATCTTGTCGTCGGCTGCTTTAAAATCGATAAAAAAGGGGGGTATCGATGTTAAATTCTTGCGTTTTCTCCAGGATCTGCCCTGGAGAAAATAATGTAATGTGAAGATTCGGTCAGTCGTAGATTTTCCAGATCTGCAGCGGCATTGTTAAAAATCTATTAGAACATCAGCAAACAGCTTTAGACGTTTCCTTAACACGCTGAACAGGATCTCATATGCGATGTTTAAAAGGCTTATGCCTCTACAGTTGGCCCAGAGTAGGCGATCAACTTTTTTTTTTGCATCGGACCATATTTTGGAGATGAGTTGGTACCTATATGATCTTGACCAGGTCATTTCCAACTTGCTTAAAAAGCTCCGCTTGTTGGCTATCTGGTCCAAATGCTTTGTTCGGTTTTTGTCGAGTGATGGCTACTTTGATGTCATTTTGGTCGGGTGGATGTAGCTCATGGACTTCATCTAGTTTAACTGGTATAGGTACAGGTCAATCTTCGGCAGGATCTATAGGGTGTCTTAATATTTAAACAACCGATTAAAGTAGTCTCTCGGGTTCCTTTGGCGATCATCTGCGTATTCCCATCTTTGCAAGGAAAAGGTCGGCTTGCGAATCTTGATTTTTATTGTTTCGCCCTCTTGTACAGAAATTGCGCTCCTCTTTTCTGTTAAAGCTGCATCACTTTGTTTGTGATCTTTTTTTTTCTGAGTACGCGTTTTTCATCCTTCCTTCGCTCAATGTAAAGATTGCCTGAGCACATTCATGTGACAGCATCTATTGGTCTTCCCGGCTCATATCAATAGTCATAGGATTTCTGGCAAGCTCAAGGCATACACGGTATATCGAGTCGTTCAGCTTAAGCAAACAAAATTTTGTTTTTAAATAATTTCTTAACAATACATAGTTCAAAAATTTCAATCAACTAAGTGGCCATTAATTTAAGAGTAGCTATTTCAAAGTTAACTTAGTTTTTTGGTTTTGGCTAAAAATAAAAGTATAAGCCATCTGTATTCAAAAAAGTAAATTCAATATTATTAAAGGCCCCCGCGCCGCAGCGCGCCGTACATAGGTTTCCTGCTACGCTGGTGCGCAGTGCGGCGTCGTTCCACTATTATGCTATATATTTATGTAAATAACTGAATGCTTAACATTATAACGTTGGGTACAAAATACATATTCTTCAAATTTTTTTTATAACTTCGCAATTCTAAAACTATATTTTTTTCTTTCTTTCTAGGTAAGTGACGTTTCAGTATCGGTACCTAAATTCATTCTCAAATTGGTAAGCCCATATGTTACACGTCTTGTAATGCATATGGGGTAACGTGCATAATCTTGTATATTTCTTTAAAAAAAAAATAAAGATCAATGTTAAAAGTAAATAAAATAATGATAACTAATAACTTTAAAAACTAACCTGGGAAATACTCCTGTTATTGCAGGCAGCTTCAACGGAACTCTTTGAAAGGAAGATAGGAAATGTCTTTTGTTGGTACATTGCATAGACAATAAGGTGGTATTTTTCAAGAAAATCTAGATAGGAACTCGAAAAAACAACGAACTCAAGCAATCAAGCATTACTTCCACTTGAAAAATAAAAATTAAGTCAATTTCTAATGCACTCTAGAATAGTTGAGGCGCTGATACCAAGTAACTACAAGCATTCTCAATTAAAGAGCTTGATGCCATGCTATATCAAATGGTTTTGAAATATAAAGTGCAATAATCTTAATTTCTTGAAAATGATGTAAACGCCGATGCCCCGTTTAGTGAGATATACCATCATAGTGCGTCCGTTGCTTCTATTAAAGTACCTATACTGTAAGTCATTAAGAGGTTTCCGTTCTTGGTGCTTTATTTCTTTAGTTGATGATTTGTCTTCGTTTCCATGGCGTCGGAAAGAAGGAACGTAAGTTCGTTTTCGTTAGGTTGATAATTTGAGGTACTGAAAATGCGTGTTATTAGATACAGGCTCCTCTTCTCGGAAGGATAGTTATCGAATAGGACTGATGTAAAAGCCATGGTTTCGGCAAAGTGGAAGAATGCCGCTTCAGTATAACGAGTGGATACTTTCCGGATCAGCAGATTTATGCATATTGAAATTTTTAAATTCACTAGTGTTTCAGAAGATTTGTTTCAAAAAATGCCTAACACAAATACAGATGGTTCCATAATACTTGGTGGTAGCGTCCGTCGCGTCGTAGCGATTGCGAGCAGTGTTTGAACTGAGACAAAGTTATGTCCGTAGATATCATAAAACCCTTACAACCGTTGGGACATTGTAGTATTTCTTGACTCAATTTTTGCTAGCATATGAGATGAGCCTTGTTCATCGAATCTCAGCATTACAGGCACTACTTCATTATTTTAAAACATTCTAATTTCCCTCAATTTTGAGTATTGCTGTCTACAGGAAACGTCCCTCTATCATCTTTATTGCTATGAATGCATGCACTTTTCAGTCTGACTTGTGTATTCATAGTGGAAGTGCTATTTGTAGAGCCGAAGGTTTGTTTTTTACAAACTTTATAAGGAATTTGATATTCACCCTTTGGATGAAATTACATGAAAAATAAATTTAACACAGTATCTCCAGAATAAATATGTTCAAGTAGTGAAAAAAGCAATTCAATCGCTCGATTTAATCGCATTATTCACTACTTGGAGATTTAACTTTTTGGACTATGATGTGTTTTGGGGACTTTGCTTTGGGATTATGTCTTGGAGAAACAATCACCAACTTTCAAAAACTAGAAATTGTATCTCATGCGTACCCTATTAAATGTACCCATTTTGAATTAAATGGCTTTGGCTGTTTTTGAGAAGTGTAGCTGTTGCAACTTGAACCTCAATCTAGCACATAGCTTAATGAATTTTCATGGTTTGATCTTTATTCCATTAAATTTAGAATCTTTAAATATATTACAGTTTTAAATAAATTTAGTCCACCGCAGCTGGCTTTCCGGTATTGACTTCCATGGAGGTGTATTTATCCCTGATATAATGTAAGGATATTTTACACTTAAAACACAAACAAAAAATGACAATATGTTTTCAATATTCTTATGATATGACTTCATACTTCATCATAAGGCATCATACTACAAAGACTGCTATTGGGGTCATAGATCAAGTTTAAATGCTTTACTTCTATCTAAAGGAATAAGCCAAACTATCCACTTAACCCATATATTATAGAACCCAATGAAATTCTGAATCTGATAGAGTTATTTATTTACTTTTGAAAATCCATAATGTTAAATTTTCTTCATAATAATAATTTAAACATTATTCAATTTAAAAATCTGTGTTCTTTCATTACCTTCAGCCGTTAATTATCCTAAGTGCACAATTTAATTACTCTCAAAACACAAAGATAAAGATTATGTGTTTATATTTCACTCATCAATTTGGCACAATTCCAATTAAAAAGAAAAGAACAAAATTATACAATTTATTCAATTCAACGACCTTGCAAGTAAACGTGAACAACAATAACTCATTCGAAATTCAACTCACAGAAAAAGAATGAATTATGTATACTTAATGTGTTTTGTTTGCAAACAGAAAATTTGTTTTACCTGCCTGCTAACGCCGCAGCGCTCGCCGCGCCACTGCGCCGCTGCTACTTCCGACCGACCTGAAAACAACAACGACCCGGCACCGGCACCGGGCCGAGAGGTGTGAAAACAAATTTAAATAATTCACTTTAAGAAAAATAGATTGCATCAATTTATTAAAGGAGGATATTTTTTCATGAGATAAACAACTCTTCGTCCTGGTTTAAGAGTTCAAGCATATTCATCCAAGGTGAGAAAATAGAAATTTATGCCAACTCTGATTCCATCAGTCAATGTCGTCGTCATCGTCATCGTGTGTACTTCGGCACAAATCACTGGCAAAGGAATGACTCGAGCTGGTAATGATGATGGCTATGATATTTCACGAATCACCGTTTTTTCCTCCCCAAAAAAATATAACAAAAAAAAAAAAAGGGAAAACAACTTTTACAGACTTCAATAAATTAATCAAGATTTATGGCAAAGGGATGTTCACTATTTGTCTGTTTTACTGATGAGTCTACTTTTTTTTTTTTTTTTTTTTTTGTTTTTAGTGAGTGAGTGAGGTCAAGAACCTTGAAACTTATGTTGATTTCATAGACTTCACAACATTCAAATTATTTAAGAAGGACGACGTAGACTCAAAATCTCTCCGACAGTCAAAGCAGCATTTAAAAAGTTTTATGTCTGTTAAAGTATATGAATGGCGGAAATGTAGGGGGAGTAGGGGAATGTTTGATGTTATAAGGGCTTCCTTATTGAGCAAGTCGAACATGATTTAATATGAAAAACACACAAAAAAATATAGCAATGTCTGCACTGCATAGAATATATTTAAATATTCAATTTGAAAAAGGGCAAAATTAGCCTGGATCGGGCCTTACCGACTAAGGGCCATTGCTATTTCTGATCTGCTAAACGATTGATGTCTCCAAAACGTGGAACTAAGCGACCAAGAAACTTCTCAAGCAATAAAGTCATAATTACTATAAGTGTGGCTTACAGTTGCACCGTCTGTTTAGAACCACATATCGTCCAAGTCATGATCTTCAATCGCCGGCCAGCGAAAATCGTTAAGGTCTTGTTTAGACACGTTCAATTACTGTCACCGACGGGAAGTCGATAAATTCGGATCATAAGAAACACTTGCACATGCAGCAGCAATGTTTTCGACTATGACGATGATGCCACGCCTTACGACATCACTACCTAACTCTTCCACTATCTTCAAATGTCCTGCATAAGTGGATCGATTATTACAACTAATCATCGCATGATCCTTTTGTAGTAAGTTTTAATAGTTTTAGCGAATTGTCTTAAATGATAAACGTTCAACTAAAATTATGAAATCTCAAATGACAGCTGAGTTTGACACGTGTCAAATGCCAGCGCTGCCAACTTGAAGCCACAAAATTAATGACCCTTTATAAGATAAGATAAGAATCGTCCAGTTCAATTCGGACTGGATTAGTTAATAAAATCAATTACAACAGCCGAAAAAAAATCGCTGTTCCAAAAAGGTACTATTAAAGAGCATTATGATCACCACACTTATTGAATAAACGATAACTCAACATGTTTTTTTTTTTTTTTTTTTTTTTTAAAGTAGGTCCAACATCTTGCAAAATAACCTGGTGATAGTTTTCTAAGACGTGCTTTAAAAGTTTAAGTGCTCAAATAAGGAAAAAAGTCCTTTGACGTTAAAAACCAACATTGAATTCCTTACCAATAGCAGAAGAAAATTTAAAAATGAAAGTAATTAAAACACAACCTGCCTTAAATGTTTTACAATATTGCAACAGTTAACACACTTTACAATGATTTATTCTTTTTAATCCTTCGCATGAGACTTTTAAGTGCATAACTTCATTTTTCTCATTATCAGGATTTTAAAATAATTTTTTTTTTAAAGAGAATGCATTCAGCATTCCTGTAGGGTAAATTATGTTAAGGAACTGAGTGATGGGAGGAAGTGAGTGCAAACATTCAACCCCGTTCTGTAACCCAGGAAAAAGTGCACATACGCCCCAGTGCCTCTGTTGGATACACAAAAGAGCCAGCAAACAATTTGAAAGAAAATCCTCGAGTAGAGTAAACTTTGTGTTCCAACTTAATAAAAAAAAAAATAAAAAAATATTCAAACCATCCGTGCGAAATCGAAAAATAACGAGGACATAACAAGAACAACATTCCTAGTGTTGTTATTTTTTTTTTTTTTTTTTTTTTTTTTACAAAAGTCGTTGGAGTTGGATAAGGGAAGTAGCTGTGAAAGCTAGTGGGGTGGGATAGAGACGCATGACAAACTTTTTACCATATTCTTTCGAAGGGTGTTTTTGGAATTTTATTAATAACAATAATCCTTGAAAGTGCATACGAAAGTTGCCAAGAAGTGCATTTTATAGTCAGAGGCAGAGGTGATTTGTTAATGCCAGCGAAGTAGTTTTAGGATACACTCGTAGGTGTATGCATACAGTCTACACTATACCCACTCCCAGTTAGTAGCAGTGGGTCTGAGTTTGTTTGGGATTGTGGTTAAGGTATGCAAGGGGACTCGGTCGATGGCACTTAAATTTTCTTTTAGACACTTAAGCAACACGAGGCGTTCGTTATTTCAAAAGAAGTCACACTCCCACAAGAAATCATAAAAACATTTTTATTAAAAAAAAAAATTTAATGCATATTAAATTTAAAGATTATAAAATTTTCTTTTAAATACGAGCAAGAATATAAAGGCGAACTCGCATGTTATGTGCAAGTAAGTGCATTGTTCGCACGGAGTAGTTTGATTGAGGTGCACTTTAAGAAAAAAAATTATATTAAAGGTGAATTATTATTACAGATTCAGATGAATAGAGACTTTTTTTTATTTATAGGTAGGAACGTTGGGAACCTATCTCCAGAAATTTCAAAACATTTTAATAAATGTAAATCAGTAACGGAATAGTAGATTTCCATTAATTTTTTCAGCTCAGAAGTAGAAGAAATTACATCATTATGGGGGTGCCTATTTTAAACTCTATTCCAAAAGAGTATAATGCATTATACAAAATTTGTTATTTTGAAAGATTGATAGATAGATACAATTTTTGTTGTCGCTGCATGTGAGTTTAGATTTTTTGGTTTTAAGAGTGCTCTAAAATGGTATATACAGCCTTTCTACCGTGAATTCATTTAGAAATAATTGAACTCCGCTGGCAGTGTTGTCCGTTGCTTACGTAGGTTTTTGTAGATATTTCTGCTTTCTGAGGATGATGTGCAAATTTTTTCATAAATGTTCGTTTTTAGGTTGGCGAACATACCTATGCTTTGACATTAATTAGGTTAATCTCACTAGCCTATGCCAATCCTTGAAATAAGATAAAGATATATTAAACAAGTAGGTCTGTTTGTATCAGCATCGTCATCGTAAACTACTTGGCCGATTCGCATTATTCTTGACAATTAGTTTTATAGGGAACTTTTGGGAAAGCTTTTTAAATTAAACTTTCTCGCAAAAGTACAATTAATCTTATTTAGATGAAATCTTAACCTTGAAGGTATTCCTATGTATTTCCTTTGCTTTTTTAACAACATTTGTTCGAAAACTCAACCTCTTATCGGTATCGGAATTTTTATTATTATGGCTTTATGTTTAAAACTAAAAATTCAATATTTTTTGAATTTTATACGATTTCATTTTGTTTTCCTTTTCTAAAATGCAAAAATCTTATTTACAAAATCGAATGGAGTGCTTTAATTAAAGATTTGGAATTTAAAATAGAATTTTCAGAAATACTTTTTTGATTTCCCTATTTAGTCCGGTCAAAATAGACATTTCGGTTTGCAAAAATTCGCATAAAGCTGAAAATTGGTACAGACGTTGGGAACACCATTTCAAATAAACTAAGCAACATCCCCATCGATTTGTGCTGTTTAATAGTTTCTAAGAAATGTCGTTTGAAAATCTCGTCATACAAAAACCTCGCACTAGTTTTCGTCTATTAGAAGAAATAATCTGAATTTTTTGGAATTTTTTAGCAAATTCTGAAAAATTACCTGTTTTTCAAAGAGCTATATCTCGGTAAAGAATTAACATACAACAACTTTGGTACCAACAAAATTGTAAGAAATTTGATGTACTACTACAAAATGGAAATGCTTTTGCTATAGAACGTAAGGAAAAAATGTTCCTGGAAAAACCGTTGCAAGGTCGAAAATTTTGCAGTTACCCCTTCAACCTCCCCCTTCTCTTTTTCCATACTGCCCTCGAGGTCCAAAACTTCGTAAAATATTTATTAGCTATCCTTCAACAATATCTGATAGTTTCATTAGCTTCCATCCCTTTTCCAGCTTTCACCCACTTTTTCCAACCTGTCGACTGGACTAAATGTATGCATGTGACATATATGTGCATATCATATAGAACGTGACTCCTTCAAGCTTTAAAATCACGATATCTCCGAAATGGTTATTCTAACAAAAAAATCATATTAACAAGTTTTGTAGATAATTTCATGGTCTACAACATTGTCTCATGTATTTTTATGATAAAACCTACCGTTTACAAGAAAAATTGTAAAAACCGTTTATTTGACCTTTTGACCTTGAATAACTTCTAACGCACCAGTCGGATCGATGGGGATGTTGCTTAGTTTATTTGAAATGGTGTTCCCAACGTCTGTACCAATTTTCAGCTTTTATATATAGGTACTATAAGGCAAGTTATGCATTCGTCGAAAAAAAAAGTTTTGAGATAACAATCAAACATGACATTACGATGATAGCGAAGACGAAAAAAGATGGTCTACAAATTCTGTCCGTCTGTATGTCTGTCTGTCTGTCTGTCTGTCTGTCTGTCTGTCTGTCTGTCTGTATGTATAGAGACCTACAGCCCAAACGGGTATGCCGAATTGCTTCAAACTTGGTACATAGACTTTTTTAGGTATTGTACAGAGGGGAAATTGAAATTTTTTTTTTAGCTCAAAAAATAACGGTACCTTCCATACAACCGTTACGTTAAAGCTTATTTTTCTCAAAAACGGCTCTAACGATTTCGATTTTAAAAAATCAGTGTTGGTTTTTAGGTACGACCAATCATATGGCTGAAAAAATTTTTTTAAAAAATGGCTAAGAACGGTACTTTCCATAGGACCGTTTTTTTTTTTGCTTTCGACTATCTCGAAAACGACTCAACCGATTCTTTCGAAATTTCACACACATATAGCTGTAGGTAGCTCAATTTGTATTGCATACCAATATTTTTTAAAAATATTTTTTTGTATTTTTAAAAGCATTTTTAAAAAAAAAATTTAAAAAATTAATATTTTGAAAACTGCTTATTAATTTTTTTTTTAAATTTTAAATAAATGTATTTGCTGAATACCTATAAACTGGCGTTTTTGAATTTTTTTTGAAAATTTTTTTCAAAAAGTTTTTCAAAAAAAAACTTTTTTTCTCAAAAACCGCTCCACAGATTTTTCTAAATTTATTCTGATAAATTCAAATTTATCCAAGAAATAAAATGGCGTATTTTTTTCAGCTCAAATTAGTTTAAGTATTTATTTAAGAATTTTGAAAATTTTATTTTTATCAAAATCTCAAGCCCCTAAACCACTGTCACTCATTAGAGCAAGTTCGTGCGACCCAGTCGTGCATTTTATTTTGTCTATTTTGACCGGACTAATTGGTAATTACTGTGATTGTTATTTGAAATTTAATTGTTTCCCCTAATCCATAAACCGCATTATAGTTCCTAAGCTCTAAAATAAAAAAGAACAGTTTTTTGGGAATGATTGTTGAGTTACATACAACAACAACATACAGCCAGGAAAAGTTTTTGAACAGTGCCTACTATAATACCGATCTTTACGCAGCTTAGTTTGTTTAACGACAGAACCAATATTGATGAAAAGGTTTGCATACAAATATTAATTATAATCATCTTCCTGTTTTAACTAGCTGCCCGGGATATAAGTTGCCCTGCCCTTCTCAATAGAAAACATCAAAGTTAATTGTATACAGTAGGTACACAATGAAACATGATTGTTAAATAGAAATGAAAAATGTTTTTAAATTTATTAATTAGTCTTGAAAAACAACCAACGCCATCTATGGGAATATTTCGTTTAAATAAAACATTTTTAATATTGTATTTAATATTGAATAAGGTGAACCCAACGCCACTTAGGGAAGGTTTTAGGTAATGAATCATAAACAAATTTAATTAACCTAAGTTGTTTCATCTCAGATTATCTAAAAAACCGGTACTGCCACTTTGGAAATTGGCTAGAATAAACAGAAAGATGTGTACCAATCATCATTTTATTTCTTTACAAAGGTTTTTAAAGTTGATGTTGAAATAAAATAAAACAAGCTGTGTTATTTGAAAGACTCTAGTTTCCATTATGTAGGAAATATGACACCGTTGAAATGCCCATTTCGGCTTCGTTTGGTGGCATGTACCTATCCAAGTAACCCAATTTCCTCATTAACATAGATTCATCTGTTATGTTCACCTGAAAGGTTGTGCGGGTTTTTCTCATTGACCTGCATTTTTAGAAAGCCAAACAAGAAAATGTCTAGCGGGGTCAAATCGCATGACCTTAGTGGACAATTCACGTCACCTGTGAGAGGTAATCTGACCCCTAAATCGTTCATGTAAATTGTCAATCCTTTTGAGGGTGCATTGCTACCTGGTGATGATGAGCAGCATGTGAGTAATTTTGCAAAATAACCGACTTCTCTTTGGTTATGAACTTTGAGCGCCTGGGTCAGTTGGATTTTGTACGATTTTTTCTTGTTAGCACGATTCCAGACTCGAAATTCACCAAGTTGATATCTTCGAAAGGAGGAGTTCTTGTGCACGGCGAGGAGTGAACTGCCTCAAGTTCTTCTGTAAGCTTTCACGAACCGCAGCAGTGTTCTCGGCCGATCTTGAGTTCATTTGACCAACGAATGATTACCGACTCTGAAGGCCCACCACATCTACCGTAAAATAGCGCAACGCGCTCAACGTTTGCCAGAGTTGCAAGTATTTAAGTCACTTCTTAGCTTAAGCTTGGCCTTAATTCACAAACTAATGAATTAAAAAAAACGTATTTAGTTCATAAGTCACTATCGGCTTGTGAATTATTTTTTTTTTAAATTCATAAGTCACCTAGAGTCTTATGACTTAAGGACTATGAGAGCGACCAACGAATGAAAGAATGAACGAATAAATGAGATTGTTCATACTTGTAAGCAATATTTTGCAACAAAAACTATTTCAAAATGATAGAAGCTCATTAAATCTAATGTTGAGATGGTAAAATTTTAATTTTAATTAAAGAAAAAAAAGTTTTAATGAAAACAAATTGTTCGTCGCTGATTTCAATCTGACAGTCAAACCCTATTCTCGTTCCACTTACCATCCACATCGTAACGAATAAATCATTCGTGCGCGACTTACCTTAAAATCTCAATGTTCAATTGTGATGAAATGACGTTTGTTGTTCGCAACTAATAAAATTAATTGCATTTGAATGAAACGTCAAAATGGGCGAATGTTCGTTCATTCGTTGGTCGTTATGGTCGCTTTCATGTGAATAGTCCTGTAGTGTGTTTTTAATTCAAAAACTCGCAACCCTGGTTTGCACTTGCAAAAACTAATTCTGATAATAAAGTTTTATCATTTTGACGTTCTGTTCAATTCCGTTATTTGGTATCAGTAAGCTGATTAATAGGCAACAGTTTTGACAGTTGGAAACAGAACAACATGGCAGCCACGCAGGCTACCAAAATCTACCAACACTAATTGGAAAACCCTTTATTTTGTCAATTTATGAAATTCTACTATTGGACACTATTTATTTACGCATTCATCTTTTAAACAAATTAATATAAAATGATATGCATATTCTTGAAAAACGGTAAGGTAGGTATGAAAAAAATACCAGTCTTTATGATACTCGTACATATAAAAAGAAAATACTAAATTTGAAAATAAAATGTCCGCTGTCCTGAGCTATTTTTTTTTTTAAGATTGATGTACGAGATGCTTTTTAGCCAAAGATATATCCTACAACAGGGGATTTTTTTTTTCTCAAATAACATCGTAATATTTTTATTTTACAATCTACAAAAATTATTTTGCCAGCTTATACTATATATTTTGACATTCCAGTTAACTTTTTATTTGATAATAAGATGAACTGCAATCTAATTCCTCATAAAATTTTTAAAAACAATGCAAAGGATGCGACATTGCATTTTCTTTTGAAACAAATCATTTATTTATGACGCTTTCCCACTGCCACTTCACCACCTCCAACACAAGAAAAATAAAAAGTAGCTACGAGTGTGCATTTGCCCTGAATGCTCAGAAACCGTTATTGTATAAAATCTTACGATGAAGTACGTATAAAACAGAATGGATTGTATGTTGTTATACATATGTATAGTTATATACGTAAATGGATTGCCCTCTCGGTGTTTACTCAAATACTTACTAAAAAGGAAAGCACTACCTGACGCTTACAACCTCCCACCCTCTCTATAGTTTCCACTTTCCACACTTGAGATTGAGCTTCTAGAAACCATCTTTTTGTAAGCGAAAAGAAACTGCTGCACAAAGCATAAGCACACATCTGTGTGGTGCCTTAGGGAAGTAACAGAACAGTCAAGAAAATGTATCTTTATATAGTTATGTTTAGATGTACATAAACTACAGTAAGAAATTACACAAAATACTGTCGTAAAAACAAAAACTTTATGACTTTATGAATAAACCGTTGTCTTTAGTGTATTAATAAATATACTCACTCTTAACGTATCTGAAATAATGTGACAGGATAGAAGAGTATAAAATCTTCAGGCATACAAATTTGGCATTAAGAATTTTATTTTACAATTTTTTTTTTTTCAAAGTTTATAGTTAGATACGGAAGACTTGATAAATTGTAAAAACCACAAGAAACCAACTATATTTTAAGAGGAAGCATATGGGCGAACATTTACGGGATAGATTGTTCAGCGTAATTTGATGGTAGTCGTTGTTTTGGAACTTAATTGAGCAGAATTAACCAAGGAAGTCTAAGTTATGAGATTACGATGAAATAAAAGAAATACAAAAACAAAATTTTTTTAACTAATACTTCTGTTGCCGCGATATTTTAATAAAAAAATAAACTTTTTTTCCAAATTCTTAGTTTTACAATTTTATTCAATTAATACTTTTTATTTATGTATTTTATTTTAACAAATTTAATGCTACTAAACATTTCGTTTTTTTTTTTTTCTTCTCCTGCAAAAAATGCGGCAACTCTCGAATTTTGGCGAAAAAGAAACTAGAAACGTCACCAGTTTTTGAAGCTAAATTTGGCTTCCATTTAAATATATGCATGATAGTTTAACATACGTAGAAACTTATACTATTTGAAATTATTTAAAAGAGATTTCTTGGAAGAAGTTATGATTTCATGTAGCCACACGGGCCAGTTGCACAATAGTGGATCATTCTCGGATAAATATTTGAAAACGATTAAGCCCGGTTCTTGTTTGCATAATCAAAATTTAGATGGTGGTTCAAGAGCGGTTAAGCTAATTCACGGATCAATAATTTAAAATTGAGGTTCAGTGCTGAACCACTACTGTGCAACTGGTTATTACTTAAGAATAATTTTTTTACAAAAGGACTAGGTTTGTAATATTCGATTTAAAAGTAATTATAATTGCATAATATGGGTGATTCATCGTGATGTTTGATTTTCAATAGGGCAATATTTTTTGGTTAATTAAAGTTTTTTTTCTTTTTGAAATGCACTGATACTTAAGAGGATATGAATACCCTTATATTAATCAACATTCGCAAGCGAGGAGAGAAGGAATAGAAAGCTAGGAAAGAATTTTTGGTGGTAGAGTGGATTTAGATTATAGGTGATTATTATCTCACGAAAATCACACGGGTGGCATTCGTCCCAGCCCATGCTGGGTTTAAGCTCATAACTCTAGGTTAAGCAACTAAAAGCACTACATCCACTGTACCATACCATTGCCACGGCCCTACGTCCTAGCTCCCAAATCGACTAACTCCCAATGAACCAATTCCCACCGAATATGGGACTTGGTTCATGTGAACTAACTCCCATATTTTTAAGGAACTATGTCCCAAATGTAGAATGAACTTAGTCCCATAAATATGAATTAAATCCCAAGAGTTGAGTATTGTTGGTTTTTCCCAAATGAACTAACTCCCAATCGTTAAAAAATAAAACAAAAATTAATGCTTTGGAATGAAAAAAGTATAAAATTTTTAATGGAATTTTTAACAAAGTAAAAAATTGAAACTTAAGTAACCTAACAGAGTGACGAATAAAATATTATTATTATTATTATTATTATTACAACAACTCCGTCGATGAATCGAACGGAGTAGACACACTTACAAGCACTGGCAACTTAGGCCTTCGGCTCAAGACAACACACAGTAATACGACAGAGAGAGACAGACAGAACAGAAGATAGAAGAACACACAAACGAATGCCAACAGCTCGCAGTTAGTAGTTTTGACGGTCCCCCATCTTACTACTAACCACGCGCAACGATGCTTGATTTCGCTGATCTATTGGGCCGGCCGTGTGGACGCGGGTGCGGCGTGGGCGTGGGTGCGGCGTGACCGGGCCCCCCTGCGCCACGCGTCAAGCGCCCTTGCTCATTTTTTTTCATATAATTTTTGTTCCCTTTAAATTGTTTGGTATGCGATTTTTTACCAAAATAATTTTGCAAACACTGCACGAATTTTATTTTATTCGTCACTCTGTTAGGTTACTTAAGTTTCAATTCTTTTTTAAAAATTAAATTTCTTACAGGTTTATCCTATTTTGCCTACAAACATTCAGCACGAAAACAGCGCCACTTCTTCTTTGTGCACAATATGAACTAACTCCCACTGGTTGATGGGTTGGGCCTAGTTCATTGGGAATAAGTTCGTAATGAACTATGTCCCAACTGAATTTTCTCCTAATATTATGAACTAAATCCCACTACAAAATTTGGTAGGAGTTAGTTCATTTTGCCTCTTGGGAGTTAGTCGATTTGGGAGCTAGGACGTAGGGCCCATTGCCACCCTCAGCTAAGTTTGTGATAACTGGGGTAAGTTGGCTCCATGGGCAAGTAGACTATTTGCCTATACATACTTTCAAACCAATACAATTAGAAGTTTTTTGTTGTCTGCATTAACCACCACCGTGACATGCTTAGCCTCACTTTTTTTAAGTAAATATTTTTTTCTTCGTTACCGATGTTTTGTTGAGGTAAGTTGACTCACGTTGTTTTGATTGGAATTTAATGCAAACTGAGATCTTTTGTGAGAAAAACATCCAGAGGCACTACTTATAGAGGAAAAGAGTATACGATCTTCTGCTGTTTCTCATGACCATCGAATTGCTTAAAGAAAATTACTTATAAATAAACTCTCATAATACATGAAATGCAACGAATTATTTTTTGTAATGTTGTAAAGTGAATACAAAAAGGGTTGCATGATGTTAATATAACAAATTAGGTTTTTTTAATTTTGTTGCTTTCGTTTTGAAATAAATAATATTAATTTTAATACAGGGTGTCGATTCATTCGTCAATAATATTTTAAGGCATGATTTTTGGGTATATTCTAAGAAAATAAGAATTAAATAACTTCTTGGTTTTCTTGTCTCAATGTTATTAGATTCAACAAAAATTTCAAGATTGTGAATATAACTTGCAAGATCGTGTGGTCGGTGCTTGCAACATTAGGTATATTTTGCAATCGTAGGGACATTGCATATATTTATAACCTAAATATAGGTACCTACCAAACAGTCAGCACTCAGTGTGGAAACAAATACTCTTGAGAGCCCAAATGATACTCGTAGGTACTAAGATGTAGATTTAGATACTAATAGGAAAACGAAATCATGTTTGAGGAAAAATTGCAGTCGTACCAACTTTCTCATATGATAGATAATATTAAACATGTAGGTATGTACCTACCTAGTAAGAAAAAGAACCTTATTTTGTAAAATCATAAATTTTTTTTCAATGCTATTTCAATCTACTATTTTGATGCAAAAATTTTTTTCATAAAATTATTAAAAATCAAAAAAAAAGTTTTTGAGAATTTTGAAATTTCATATCAATAATGCTTATGCATTCCTTTATATAAAATTTTATTGAAATCAGAAGAATAGCTTATGAGAAAACCTCTTTTAAGAAAACCGGTTCTATTAGAAGTACATAATACATAATTCCAACTGTTGCAATACGAATTCCGAAAAATCCATTTTTACCAAAAGAAAGATTGTCCTATAAAATTAAACACCCTGCAAGTTGTACCAAAATCGTTGAAGATCTTTTCGAGAAAATTAAACTTCTTCTATTGCAGGATCCGTTATTTTTGAGCCTAGAACAAACTTTAAAAATACTCTCCGAAGAACGACCAAATAAATATATACTTAATACCAAATTTGAAGAAAATTGGCGCATCCTTTCAGGCTGTCTGCGAACAGACAGACAGAAATACGTGACAGACAGAGGGACGGTCTTTCCAGACCCACTTTTTTCGACTTCTCCGTTTTCGTATGTCATGTTTTACTTTTATCTCAATTTTTTTGGATGAATCCATACTCGCAGGTAAAAATGTTGCATACATTATAACTTCATTGCCGTTAGGGCGTGGTTCTTATAAATTCAATTGGGATAGATAGCCGAGACGTGTTTTTTTCTTCTTAATCAAAAATAATAAATAAAGCCCTCTAATGGCATAAATGTAGAAAATTAGGAAATCTTAGAATTTAACACAAACTTCACCTCTGAAAGTTTTCGATGTGGAATAATTATATTATTGGGCCATATTATGAGTATAAAAACTGCTTTCGACTTGGAAACAATATTTCTCCTGCAGGCGAACAAAATTCCAATTTGTGATTAATCGTTATTTATTCCTGTCTTCACGTCATAGCAAATGCGAAAAATTTAAGTTTGGGAAAAAGTTCAAACAAAAAATTCCATTTCTCAAAGTCTAATGAAGGGGAATCATTAATAATTTGCAAACAATTACAGACCAACAAAATTACCGCTCATCCATCCCAAGAAACCACCATAAAGCCGCCAACACCGCGCGTACACCCCGAAAACTCAACCCCCATTCCCCAACCACCACCGCCAACGTTATACCGCACACCGTCATTATCGACTCATTTCACGAAACTCGATTCGAAAATGTTCCAATTAAATTCTGCGCCAATGCCATTCAATTGAATATCACCATCGCATCTCGAATCTTGAATCTAGAATCTCGCATCTCGCATCGTCAACCATCCCGCTTAGCAAAATATTTCACAGAACGAGAACGAGAACCCAATCCACTTCGACTTGTGAATTTAAAACAGCAGCCAGGATGATAATGATTCTAGGAGAAGAGGCCATGAGACGTCACTATGTAGCTGATGGGCCATAGAGTAGTGGGTTGGAGTGGAGTGAGCTGTTGTGAGAAAATGGAATCGAAAAACCTTGAAAATTCAGGATATATATTCTCATACCCTGATGGCATACTACTTGAACTCTTACCCCTCTGGCCCAGCCGCCAAATTCATCACAAAAACACCATAAAATTGGCGAGTGGCAGAGTGATGGAAATAGGGGGTGGGGAGGTTGAACGTTGAACAAATTGGAGTTGGAGATGGAGGCAAAAACACCCCCACCCCAATGATAATCGTAATGAGGGGGCTTGATTTAATTTTCTTTCGACGTCAATCTGCTGGTCTGGTGTTACCGACAGATGGTTTATATTATTTTCTATCTTATAGCTCACATTCGGTGAATTTCATGAATTCCGTTTGTTTTATGTTCTCATCTCGTGATGATGCCTACAACTCTCCTTGGCCGGAGAGTAATGCTTTTAAGTATAAAAAAGTGTCAAATTACACAATGCGTTGTTGAAATTAAATTTTGTGTTAATTGAAATCAAGATGATAAGTGAATGTTCCTATATAACATAGCGGTATGATGAAATACATTTAAATTAATAGGTCCTGTTTCGCTATGAATTTATTAAGTACCAACATCATGTTGAGCACTTAAGACGCTCTTCCGTCAAGTTGTCTTGAAATTTTTTGTTTCTTTTTGCGGGGGTAGGTATGTCAAGAGGGATAATTTTACAAGTTTTTTTCTTGATTATGTGAATATTGTTTAATAGTCAACTAAAATTTCAAAGTGTTCCAAGAAACAAAACAAAATAGTTAATGGAAATTTAATCGGCCTAAGGATTTTAATGCATGCGTATATACCCATTCGAATCTTTCATTTAATACAATTCCAAAGTAGTTGAGCCAAAATGGAAATGAAAAAGCAATCGAACGCCCTCCATGGATTCGAGTGGAAAATATATAATTTTTTTTTTTTCATAACAACAACAAGAAACATGATGTATGTATGTACAATGCTTTTAAAATCCACTTTATATGGAAAGGAGATGTTTTTGGTACTACGAGTATTTCCACTCTCTCTAATAAAAATTCTACCTATATGCGTTTCAGGGTGAGGTCAAAACTTTGGTTTCAAAATGAAGCTTTTTAAAAGTCAGATTTTTCAACAAGAACAAAATTTGCAAAATTGAAATTGGGAAGGATTTTTTTTATCAAAATTAATTCGTTTACGAAATTATATGCGAAAAATCGTTTGATTATGAAAAACAGAATTTTGGGTAGCGAAATTGTGAAAATCATAATTTTGAAACGTAAAGTAAAGCTAAATGTTGAGACGACGGAAAACTAAGCTCTTGATTTTAGAAGCTTTTGTCCAGTAAAATCCGCTCACAATCGTCATTTTTGATAAGCAACCTCAATTTGGCAAAATAAAATATTTTTTTTTTACAATTGTGATAAAAGCACTACTCTAAAATTTTTCACACTCTTTAATTTAATAAAAATATTTTAGTTGGGGCGTGTCTGACTCCCACTTTTCATACAAAACCGTCAACATCGTTTTTAAAAATAACAATGATTTGATTAGAGCGAAAAATATGGAATTTTGTGGGTATACCTGTAAAAATGCATCTTCTGTATGAAATCAAAACAATTGCTTTTGGGCTTGGCTAACGCCGACTTTTCATTAGAAGCTATATAAAATTGTTTTTGCAAATAAACGGTATTTAAGAGAAGGAACTTTTGAAGGTAGTTTTAAAAATTTAGGATACCAATATTCAATTCAATTTATTCAATTTTTTTTTGCGTTGATTTTTCAATACGCCCACTTTTAAGGGCGTGATTTTATAAAATACTTTTATTCAGGTAAGATCGTTAAAAAACTTTTCGATTCAGCTGTAGTCTTACATATATGCCTAAACATTGACTAACGAACAAAGCTCAGTTAGTGTCTTAAATTTTTGTTACAAATTTTTAGGACACGCCTACTTTTAAGGGGAGTTTCCGTCAAAAGTCGTAATATGCATTCATTATTTAATGTTTTTTAACTATTGGTCGCATTTTTGAAGTAAGAAGATGAACGCTTTGCTTTGTATTCCTTGCTTACTTAGCAGAGTGTGGTTCAAGAGTTGTTAAAAACACCCATAATCGCTATTTCCATTCAAAATCTAATTTTTAAAAATATAAATTTTGTCTTGTTTCGTTCAAATAGATCTGCAAGATTAAAATTGAATGTCACTGAGCCATAGTTCCTAATTGCCCTGCCAATAAAAAGTCTTAATTTTGGGCGTGATACACGCCTTTTTTTTACTCCAGCAGTTATTGAACATCAGCCATACAAAATTAATGTTATTGAATTTTTTTTTCTGCTAAGAATTTTTTTTTTTAACTGGAACAGCGGCTGGCTGCTGGAGGCAAACACAAACACACGTTTTTTTATGTAGTTTTGGATTCGTGAGAAACTTCGAACTCAAATTTTTTGATTGGTAAGCTCTTCGCGGTAAGGGTCAACTACAACAACAAATGTTAACGTCATTTGCTTTTAACAGAGTTCAAGTTTTTACCAGATGAAATTTCAATGGGTCGGTCAAAACTTGAAAATAAATGAACGAAAGATTAAAACAGCTGTTATTTTCTTTAGTTCATCTCTCAGTATACGAACGCTTTTTGTGTTAATGTAAACGTATGAAATCGAATGCAAACTGTTTGATTTTGGTGAACAAAGCTTATGTATTTGTTAGATAATCAAACATGACATTACGATAGTAGAGAAGCCGAAAAAAGTGGGTCCGACAATCCTATCTGGCTGTATCGGAACCTATAGCCTAAATGGCTAGACCGATTTCGCTACAACTTGGTGCATAACATTATTATGACGTTCTACAGAGAGTTTATTGGAAATACTACCCTCATCCATAGACAAAAGAAATATGCAGATGTAAAATATGGGCTACGTCGAGTTAAGTTCACTTCTTTAGAGTAGATATGTCACCAGTTGCACTATTTTTCGTTGGTGGTATGATCACACAAGTTTAATAAGATCTTCAAACTTAATTTTTCTAACGTAAAAAGCTAGCATACCTCGTACTCAAACATTTCCGAGAAATATGCATCCTTCGAAAAAATTAAACATACCATTACCATACCATACCTCCATACCAAAAAACCAGTTAATAGATCCTAGTCCTCACGGACCAATAAGATACAGACCGCCAACTCACTGTATGGTTTCTCTTTTTGCCTACAAGCTAAAAATCAGCTGATATGCCATTTATTTTGAGAGTGTGACGCTCTCCCTTGCTTTTAAAACCCATTTAGCAAACACACCTAAAAAATTAATGGCATACGCAGGTATAGTTGCCATTACAAAATGCACAGAGTGAGATGTACATGTATACGTATTCACAGACAGGAAAAAATATTTCGAGGGTGTTTCAGGCAAGAGGAGTACGAGTTGGTATGGCGGTCTGTAAATTGGTCCGTGCTAGTCCTACGAATACGAACCACGGCACGGTGGAGGGTAGAGTGGTGGAACTGGAATCACGATCTAGGAAACACAAAAACACAACTCAACTACTGTTTGAGCTTGAGGATTTGAGGGTTGATTGAAATTTGTTCGTGGTTCCAGTTCCACCACTCCACACTCCACCGTGCCATGGTTCGTATTCGTAGGACTAGGAATAGGAAGAGGAACTGGTTTTTTTGGTATGGAGGTATGGTATGATAATGGTATGTTTAATTTTTTCGAAGGATGTCAATTTGTCGGACATGTTTGAGTATGAGGTATGCTAGCTTTCGATTTTGGTATGCTAGCTTTGAATTTTTTTTAGAACATGCTTTTGTTCTACTATTCTACATCTGTATATTTCTTGTGTCTGTGTCTCAGTCCAAAACTATTCGCAGGGCAGAATGACCTCAACCCATTCGTTTCCAATTCAACACCGATTTCGATACTTCAATCAAATAGCAATTAAGACCGTTTTTGATGCAGGTTTTTATTTTTGTACCAGTGAACCCAGGAATTCAGTAAGCTTGTTAAACTCAACAACAACAGCACCTTCAAATTGTTAAATACTTAGAATGACAACATAAAAATTATGAAGTACTTGCGTCATCGTAGATCCATAAAATTTTACGCAGCTGACATTTTAAATTTTCCATTCTGGGGGCGTGGTATCCGCCCTTTTATTTGGGAAAGTAGTATAATTCACGGAGCAATTCCGATTACCGTAAAATCTTCAAATTTGGCAGAGTTGTGTATCTTGAAATGCAAACAAAAGGAACATTTGATCGTTTGATCATTTTGATTTTCAAGTCAGACTGCGTGGCGTGGCAGCCGTCTCTTCGAAGGAACGTTAAATTCACATACTCAAAAACAAAAAAAAAAAAAAAAACAAAAAAAAAAAATGTTTCAAAAAATTGAAAAAATGATTTTGGATTTTTTAATCGATGCAGAAAACAGTCAAATAAATTGCCAAAACATTAAGTCATGCATAATATTTGGAAACATGGCCTTATGCTTTCCTAGCTTTGAAAAAAAAAATTATGTTTTTTTTTGTTTTGTTAAATCTAAATCCTAAAGACTACTTGTTTCACATAAGAACGATTTCGGGCAACACAGATTGAATAATCTTAGAAAATAGACGTGGTTAAGATTGTTCTTTTCACAACAGCTTAATTTCAAGGCCGTGATATAAATCACTTGTCTTCGGTGGGCTATTTGACTCTTCTTTCCCCTAAGGAACATTTTGAACTTGTTTCTAATACAATTCCCAGATTAAAGTAAATTTTACGGAATTGAAGTACAATTTTACTGTAGCGACCATTTTCACCGGCCCAGCAGCTAGTCAACTACCTCATATATGTATAGGTACCATGGATACAGATGATCCCAACTGATCTGCCAATCCCAAAATTATTCGTTACTCATGGCCAACTGTATGTTGGCCTATCGCGGGTCCGAACTCCTGAAAAACAATTTATTTTGATGCCACAAAAAAAATACCTATAGCTATAATATATGCAATCTTTTTTTATAATGTATACTCTTTTTTGGTAACCCTGGTTGTGCGTGTCGAAATCTATAATTTTTGAAATGTTTGTTAAATACCCGCAGGACGGGGTGGGTCGCTAGTTCATAATATATGTAAAAAATAATCGTTATTAGGCTTTGTTTCTTGATTAAAAAAAAAAAAAAAAAAGAGGGAGAAAAATCTCAATATAATAATGAGTGTATTGATTTAGCACAGGAATGGAAAGAACCTACAATCTACCGTCGAATCTGGACGAAACTTTTTTACCTTAAAGAGATTTGTCACTTCCTCACAAAAGGCAATTTTTTTGCAAAATACTCAGGGGGATCAGGGATTGAACCCAAAGCCTTAGCTGTAGCAGTCCGCACTTACGACTATGCCACGGATATAACTCCTAACGTTTAAAAAAAAAAACTTCCAAACTAAAATCTTCTGCAAATAACTGAAAATAAATATTTAAAAAAAGAAATAAAGCACCCATTTTTGATTATTTTTAGAACTTTCAAAGACAAAATTGAATTTTGTAAAAAAAAAAAAAAACATTTTCCAATCTAAATTTTGGAAGCAATGTTGTGAGAAGGTACCAAAAAATCTTATCAAGCTTTTTTCTTCACAACAAACCACTATAGTAAAAATCTAGGTCAGGTCCAGCTCAATTTTCAAAACCTCCCTCCCAAAAATGTTCTTATCCTTATATGTATTTTGCTTTCGTATTGCATATTTTGTAGTTATCCTCACACCTTCATCACTTAAAAAAAAAAAAAAAAAAAAAACAAGGAACTAGTATTAATGACTCAGATAAATATCATGACATTTTCGTCAAAAAAAAAGAGACATATATTTTGTGTGTGCTTAACATGATTCACTGTGACTTCCTTGCCCGCCAAATTGCAGAATTGCCATTAACATTAAACCACATAAACTTTGTCATTGGTTTATCACATACCTACTATACTATTTACATCTTAATGACTTTCCAACTTAACTTCAGGCGTAATGGCAAAATCCCTAAAAGTCTATTTCCTGTCCCCACTGTAGTATACATATGGATATGGCATGTATTCATGGTAACTTGCCATCAATATCCCCCTACCAACTCTCCATCAATGTTAGTTCTAAATCGTGCTGACAATAATCCCCTTTCGACTCACATCTACACTCATCCAATTTTGATAGTTTTTTCTATCTTAAATGCGGTAAACCGTTCCGTTGACTAAACGAAAAACCAAATACTCTCTGAATAAAAATAAATTAATCGATAAAAAAAAACGTCTTGTCTTAAATCTATGGCACCAGAAAAATATATCCTTGGCAATATTCTTTCACTTTAATATTATCCTCTTTTCTGTGAAGCCAATATGCTCTCTTCATCGCCGCCTTTGTATTTGTTGTTGTTTTTCCTTGGAAAAGAACATTTCCAGATGTCGATTTCTCCAAGAAACATTTCAAAAGCAAAAAAAAAAAAAGCACAATGTGGCAATGTCAGTATCCAAATTCCAATCCTCATGTCCACTTGCATTCAAGTTATCATCGTTTGCCTTGGTTTTGACTCAGGACCAGGACTCCAAGAACTAAGAGTTCGAGGGAGAGCCTTTTGCTTTTGTGGTATCAAAATAGATATTTGTTTATGGGATCAGTTCATGGTTAGGTGCATTAAACGAATGGGTTTTTGAGTTTAATTGAATTCTCTGGTCCGCAATGGGATTTCATTGATGGTATTCTTTTCATGCCAAGAGCTTAGAGTGTGTGCTGAAGAAGGGGGCGAAGTTAATAATTGGTTTATTAATAGTTTAATTGAAGTTTCATTTGATGAGTAAATACTAATAAGGACTACAAGAGGCTTATACGTAACCAACATTTTATTGAGAACAAGAAATTAACTCATAAAAGTGGGTCATTTGTACAAAAAACCTAAACTTTTTGATGAATGGGCCATTTTATGTGGTCGATGGTGAATTTCCGAATATCTATAAAGAGCTCTTTAAAGGTATTTCTTAAAGCAAAATATTTGTGCCATTTTACTTACCCTATACATATTTTATATTTCTTTTTGCTAGAACTAGAATTGGAGTGTGACAACATGACAAGACAAAGCCAATCATATCAATTAAAACCATTTTAAAAAAATCCCTTTTTAAATTTCTGACAGCAATTTCTAAAAGGCAGCCTAGTCAAACTTTGGATTGCAAATCAACGATCGGGCTCCGTTTTGTGATATTTTTGCTTGTGTAGATTTTAAATTACTTCCAAGTTGGTAATTCTCATGCTGCACATTGCACTCACCTTTTGAATGGAATCTTCTTCTGCTGCGCTTTTCTACAGGAGTGGAGGTCAAGATTCGACAGGCTAGTGCGCTTTTGTCCCTAAGCTTCATGTGCCCAATCCATATAAGCTGTTCAATTTTGAGCAGCCCACAACTGATGCTCCACCCTTTTAGTTCGTGGTTGAATCCTCCCCCCAATTTGACAACAAATGCTTAGAATCGACCGAAAAATATTTCCCTTAAGGCACCCCTGCTAATACTCACCCGATTGTAATAGTGTGATTGCTCTCTCTAACAGCAGGACTTATTGGATGTTAAGTTATTTGTACAGTGTTTCCTTCGACCTCTGAGACACTGCTTAACTACAAAGATACCTTCTCAGACCCAAGAAATAGCGAATGGCAATTTTCGGTTGATGTCTCTGCTCTGATATTATTTTGAAAGGCTGTTCTGGGACCCTTATATACAAAATTTTTCAATATTATCTTGACAATACTACTCGTATCAGCGTAGCCATGGGCAAAACAAAAAAAAAAATAAAATGCACGACTGGGTCGCACGAACTTGCTCTAATGAGTGACAGTGGTTTAGGGGCTTGAGATTTTGATAAAAATAAAATTTTCAAAATTCTTAAATAAATACTTAAACTAATTTGAGCTGAAAAAAAAGTACGCCATTTTATTTCTTGGATAAATTTGAATTTATGAGAATAAATTAATAAAAATCTGTGGAGCGGTTTTTGAGAAAAAAAGTTTTTTTTGAAAAACTTTTTGAAAAAAATTTTCAAAAAAAATTCAAAAACGCCAGTTCATAGGTATTCAGTAAATACATTTATTCAAAATTTTTACAAAAAAATTTGAGAAGCAGTTCTCAAAATATTAATTTTTTAAATTTTCTTTTTTAAAATGATTTTAAAAATACAAAAAAATATTTTTCAAAAATATTGGTAAGCAAAACAAATTGAGCTACCTACAGCTAATTGTGTGTGAAATTTCGATAGGATCGGTTGAGTCGTTTTCGAGATAGTGGAAAGCAGAAAAAAACGGTCCTATGGAAAGTACCGTTCTTAGCCATTTTTTAAAACTTTTTTTCAGCCATATGATTGGTCGTACTTAAAAAGCAACACTGATTTTTTAAAATCGAAATCGTTAGAGCCGTTTTTGAGAAAAATAAGCTTTAACGTAACGGTTGTATGGCAGGTACCGTTATTTTTGAAGCAATTCGGCCCACCCGTTTGGGCTGTAGGTGTCTATACATACAGACAGACAGACAGACAGACAGACAGACAGACAGACATACAGACGGACAGAATTTTTAGACCATCTTTTTTCGCCTTCGCTATCATCGTAATGTCATGTTTGATTGTTATCTCAAAACTTTTTTTTTCGACGAATGCATAACTTGCCTTATAGTACCTATAATCGCAAGTAACAACAGAGCTTACAATATTTGATAGCAACATTAAGGAGGCTTTATTACAGCAGACAAAGTGCAGAGTATGTCCGATTCTGATTTCCCATTCATCATTTATCTGACCAGACTAGATAAAGCATTGTATTTACATTTTTATAGTAATTTCATGGAACATTTTATTTTAGTTCTGAACGTCGTCAATGGTGGCGCTAGTTGTATTATCTACTTTATATATATTGTTGTTTTTGCTTCCCATGGAGTTTAGACAAAAACCGCTCAAATAACTCTCCAATCAAAGCTTGTGAACGTCGTCCATAGATGGCGCACAAAACTTTCCGCTTCTTGGGAATACTATAGATTTTAAATACAATGGATAAAGTTAGTGTATCCACTTTACCAAGTTGTCGCCAACTATTTCGAAACGAACCATTCGTTAGTCCAACGAAACAGCATAAACGATCCTTGACCGCAAATACCAAGACTGATCCGTTTGTCACATTCGAATTCGGAATACGAAGTTGAATGTGGAATATCGAAAACGATAGTTTTTCATTTTCTTTGTATTAATTATCTACTTACATAAAGTATGTAAGTAATATCAATGAAAAAAGTTCATTGTTTCAATGATAACTGTTCGTTATGCCAACGTACAAAGTTTACTGTCGTAATTAATTCAATCGTTTCTTTGATTAAAAAAAAATATGTAAGTATAAAAATTAAATAGAAAAAGTAGTGTTTCAAGTTTGTGTAAAGTAAGACAACATAGAAAAAAATTAATATATTTTTTTAAAACTCTCAAGAACATTAAAGATTATGTAATCTCTTTTCTGTGCGAGAGAGAGAAAGTCTTCTCTCTCATGCATTAAAAGGCCTACTTGAGTAATACCCCATCAGGTAACCTATCGTGAAACGTGAAACGCATTTGAACATTAATGAGAACATCTCTCAGTAAACCATCCCTATGGACAAGGGGCACCTTTAAAAATGCTTCCTTCTTATACTCAACTCATCCCTTTGATATATACGAATACGAAAGTGGAATTCATTACAAAAGATAAAATAAATTAAGAATAGACGGGCAAACATAAAAAGTAGCAAGCCATACAGCAGCCTGCCTTGGAACTGAACCAACATTTTAATTTACCTCTCGAAGAGCTCATCCAGCAAAAAGATATAAAACCCAAGAAATAAGCAAAAAAAAAAAACAAAAAAAAAAGAAACTTATTAAGGATTCTCATCTGCCAGAGCATTACAGATTACAGTACAGAACCAGTAGATTTAGCGTGTTTAATAACAAAGTGCCTTTGGATGTGTTCTGTCAGTGGAAATTTAATTTCGGAGATTTTTTATCGCTGAAACGAATCAAAGTGGAACGAATGTCTTAAGTCCCTTTCCTCGAAAATGACTTAAGCAAATTTTACACAAAAGGACATCACAACATGCAATTACACAAATGACCTTGAGCTTCATCCAACTGTGTTATGAAGGCAATCCTTCATTCTGTCGTTGTTCTTCGGGAGATGGGTGATTACGTCTTGTTACTAAAATTAGTTCATCTTGTAGCCTTGGATCTTTGGAAAGCGCTTTGAGAATTATACAATTGTATATGTTTCTTAAACCTCAATTTAACTACATATACATTTATGATTTTTATGATTTTCCTTAGCATAGTATGGGTGTGAATCTTGGACAGATTTTTCACATTGAGGGAAACTTAAACATTTTGTTAACATCACATAATTCATAAGTTGTCTATGGAGTTTCATATCTAAAGAATGAAAAAGTAAAATTTAAAATTTGAAAGATACACAATATTCATAAGAATGTTTTGAATAGTTTGGGCTGTTTTGCAAACTTTTATAAAATGTCCTGGAAATTCTTTGAGATGCCAAATCTTGTTTTAAAATTTTTTGTTTAGCATGCTTTGGGCTGAATTTTTGTGAACTACAATTTTCGTCCTTAATTTACTTCCGCAAAGCCTTAAATTGAATTTTGTTTTGCTTTAAATATAAATTATGTAAATGAAATCAAAACGTATTCAAAAGAACTCCAATAACTACCATTTAATCAAACATAAGGGTTGTACACATACATATTTATGCTTTATATTAGCAAATTAAGATATATATTTCATTAACTCTTACGGTAATAGTTCTAATACAGAGACGTTTGATATTTCTAAATGTGTATCTTCATTTTTTTTTTTATTTCAGATCTTTCGAAAAGACGTAAATCGCTGTTTTAAATTTTCAGAAAAAATAATCTTTTTAAGTCTCAATGTTACCGTTCTACTCCGCTTTTTATTTTCACTCAAAATAGTTTCGACAAATTCAATTTGTTCAAGAAAAACGATAAAATGCATTCCTTAATTTTTACTTTGCGATTATAGGTGTGCTTGAGAAGAAACGTTCAGTAAATGATTTAGTATTCTCGTCAGTTCACAAAACGATGCAATAATTGCAACTGGTAGGTCAGATTACAACAACCAAGTCAACAACGTAATGGGTTTTCCTTATATATTTAGAGGGGCACTTGATGAGCACGGCTTGGATGTTTCAACTTGCGCAGTGCTTTTGCCTCTATTTGCCTAATTCTCTCACGTGTTACATTAAATAAAGTGCACGACTGGGTCGTACGAACTTGCTCTAATGTGTTAAAATGGTTTTGGGTGCTTGAGATTTTGGGAAAAAAGCGTTGAAAAAAATCATATATAATTTTATAAATCACTTTAAAATCAATACCTAAAACGTTTTTCGGAGAAAACGAAGTAAGCCATCAGGTTTCTTTTACGTTTTTGAATTTTGACGAAAATTTTTTTCAAAATCGTTGGACCGGTTTTTTCAAAAAACAGTTTTTTTTGAAAAACTTTTCAAAAATATATTCCAAATTTTTTTTGAGTATGCCAACTTCTTGCACTTTGTAGTTTTTATCAGAAAAATAAAATTAAAAAAATATAGATTGAACCGTTTTTGGAAAAAACAAAAGTTAAAAAAAAATTTTGAAACTTTTTTTAAAAACTCAAAAAAAATTTTTTTATAAAAATTAAGAGTTTATATTATTTCGTTTATAAAAGGGCTTCTACATTAAAAATTTCATCGAAATACGTCAAGTGGCTAACGAGAAAATCGGATTTCAAAAAACCGGTCCTATGGGAGGTACCGTTATAAGACTTTTCCTGAAAAATCTATTCCAACCAAAACATAAAGTTTGCACAAAAAACATCATTCAGAAAGTTTTATCAAAATCGTAGGAGCCGTTTTTGAAAAAATTTAATTTTTCACAAAAAATCGTATGGCAGATACCGTTATTTTTGGAGCTATAATGCTAATTCCAAAAACCCCTCTGTAGGACGTCATAATAATACTATGTACCAAGTTTGAAGCAAATCGGTCCAGCCGTTTAGGCTGTAGGTAACTATACAGACAGACACACGGACAGACAGACAGACAGACAGACAGACAGACAGACAGACAGACAGACAGACAGAATTGTCGGACCCACTTTTTTCGACTTCTCTATCATCGTAATGTCATGTTTGATTGTTAGAATTTTTTTTTTTTTTTTTACGAATGCATAACTTGCCTTATAGTACCTATAATCGCAAGTAAAAATTTTAGAGATGAAGTAAGCAACACAGCCAAAACGCACAATCTCTTTGTTTTCATATAACTCCCTACCTACTATAAGGCAAGTTATGCATTCGTAAAAAAAAATTCTAACAATCAAACATGACATTACGATGATAGAGAAGTCGAAAAAAGTGGGTCCGACAATTCTGTCTGTCTGTCTGTCTGTCTGTCTGTCTGTCTGTCTCTCCGTCCGTCTGTTTCGGCACCTACAGCCTAAACGGCTGGACCAATTTGCTTCAAACTTGGTAGATAGTATTATTATGACGTCCTACAGAGGGGTTTTTGGAATAAGGATTCTAGCTTTAAAACTAACGGTAACTGCCATACGATTTTTTAGTGAAAAATTAATTTTTCTCAAAAACATTTCCTACGATTTTGATAAAACTTTCAGAATTTTCTGAATCCGATTTTCTCGTAAGCCACTTGACGGACTTCGATGAAATTTTAAATGTAAAAGCATTATTATAAAAGAAATAATATAAATTCTTAAATTTTTCAAAAAAAGTTTTTTTGAGTTTTTTAGAAAGTTTCAAATTTTTTTTTTAATTTTATTTTTCTGATAAAAACTAGAAAAGTTTTTCAAAAAAAACTATTTTTTTTTTTAAACTGGTCGAACGATTTTGAAGTACGATAAAAGAGTTTTCAGACGATAGGGTTGATAATGATCTTAACTGACTTTAGAAATCCTTACAAGAGAAAGGTGGATGAATAATGTCAGGATCATATATTTCCGATAACCTGTTATAGCAAGTCATAGTTATGCCAATAGACATAATAAACCAATCATGGTTTTTTGTCACTAGTCTAGGGGTGACAAAAAAACAGCATGCGTATCTACTTCATAATAATTCGCCTTATCATGAATGTGAACATCCAATGAATGGTCTTGCAGCTGTGTTCGCTATTTCTCACTAACTTTCTGCGGGTCAATGTTTTTTGAGTATGAAAATTTCCAGAACAGAAAAATGTTTCACTTACAACAATAATATGGTAGGTACCGTTAAGCTTATAACAATCACACGTACTAGGAAAGTCGAAAAAATTGGTTCGGAAAATTGCGTCTACCTGTTGAAACACTTTTTTTGAATCTATAACAGCTCTTTGATCAAGGTTACCTCTGGGATTTTTCAAAAAGTCGCAGAAAAGACTAGCTTTTGCAAAAAAAAAAAGTCGCAAATAAAATTTTTTTGAAAAAAGTCTCATTTTCGAATAAAAAGTCGCAATTCAAAAAAAAAAAAAATGCAAATGAATGTGTGACAGTGGTTTAGAGGCTTGAGAATTTGATAAAAATAAAATTTTCAAAATTTTTAAAAAAATACTTAAATTAATTTGAGCTGAAAAAAAAGTACGCCATTTTATTTCTTGGATAAATTTGAATTTATGAGAATAAATTTATAAAAATCTGTGGAGCGGGGACGGAATTTCCAGACCCACTTTTTTCGACTTCTCGTAATGTCAATGTCATTTGTGATTCTTATCTCAAATTTTTTTTTGTGAAAGCTGAAGTTGAACATAGAAAAAATTGAAAACTGGAAAGTTTGATGGTAAATGTTATATTTTACAACGTTCGTCGCATCGTCTCACAGCAAAAAAAAAAAGGTCGCGTAAAATACGACTTAAGTCGGAAAAGGATAGCAATGTCTTTGATACAACGTTTTGAGGGGTGCCTTCCCAAGTAACAATTTAATTTGTATAAGGTTCTAAGCAAGTTATTTTCATACTGCAATAAGAACAAAAAAAGGCCTTAAACAAATCATTTTGGCGCACATTGCGCAAGCTATTTAACTGCTATAAGACTTTTGTGGGCAGGTGTTACAGCATCAAATAGCTTATCATGAAATGCAATTAGCTTTTCTCAGCAAGCCATTTAATGACAGCTATCGCCTATAGCTTGCTTGAGATGTTGTAAAAAAGCCTTATAAAAGCCATTTGATGACAGCTATCGTGCATAGCTTGCTTGAGATGTTATGAAAAAGCTCTATACAAGCCATTTAATGACAGCTATCGACAGTAGCTTGCTTGAGATGTTGTAAAAAAGCCTTATAAAAGCCATTTGATGACAGCTATCGTGCATAGCTTGCTTGAGATGTTATGAAAAGGCCCTATAAAAGCCATTCGATGACAGCTTATGCCAATTTCTTGCCGTAAATGTTTACATAAAGGTCTTATAAGGGCCATTTTTGCATTGCAGCGAAATACCATTTTCTAGCCTGCCACAAGTGAGGAATATAAGAAAACAATTTATTGTTTTAATACAAAAAAATAAGGCAAAATTCAAAAATTGAATTAATAAAAAAAAAAATATCAATTTTGTATTTATTTCAAGGCATGTATTGTATTTTTATAACATTATTTATTTGTATTTTATTTAAATTCCTCCTCAGCCAGCTCCCCCGTTACATTTTCTAGTGTACTCTGTAATAATTGAAATTTTATTTTAATTATAAAAATGAAAAGTTTTTGTTTACCTGGGTTTTGAACTCGAGTCCGTCCTCGTACCATTCCAGCACTCTACCACTGCGCCAATTCACTGTTGATAATTCTTGCATCAAATGTGAACTAGTTAATACTGTCATCAAATGCCTTTTATAGGGCCTTTTTATAACATCTCAGGCAAGGTATGTGTGATTTCTGTCATCAAATGACTTTTATAGGGCCTTTTCATAACATCTCAAGCAAGCTATGCACGATAGCTGTCATCAAATGGCTTTTATAAGGCTTTTTTTTAACATCTTAGACAAGCTATGTGCGGTAGCTGTCATCAAATGACTTGTATAGGGCTTTTTCATAACATCCCAAGCAAGCTATGTACGATAGCTGTCATCAAATGGCTTTTATAGGGCCTTTTCATAACATCTCAAGCAAGCTATGCACGATTGCTGTCATCAAATGGCTTTTATAAGGCTTTTTTTAACATCTTAGGCAAGCTATGTGCGGTAGCTGTCATCAAATTGCTTTTATAATGACATTTGATAACATCCAAAGCAAGCTTTTAACTGTCATAAATAATAAAAAAAAATAGGTTTTGACTGTGTTGCAGTGTTGGCAAGTAAGTTACACGAAGTAAGTTACTCGTTTAGTTACGCGTAACTAATATGAATTAGTTACGCCCAATATTTGGCGTAACTAATGTTACTAAATGTAACTAACTGTAACTAAATAAAACTAACTCTAACTTAAAAATAAAAATAAAAAAAAAATCACATTTCATCCTGAATCCCAATCGACTATTGACAAAATTCTTTTATAAGCAAGTTCAACGGCAACCTGGCAAGGAATACATATTGAAATTACTAGGTTCCTGATGAAAAGGAAATGTAATAAAATGTTATATTCTTGGAGCATATAATAAATTTTTATTTACATTTGAAGTTTTCCCTTCTTTCTTGAGACTCCTGGACATTTCTTTGTTTATTGTGATTTATTTTTGTATGGTAAATTCAGATTTAATCTCAGATTTGGTCCCAAATTTCAGATTTAGCTCGCCCAAAGGAAATCAAACGAGATCTATTTTGTTTTATTATTTTGAAATTTTTTTTTTGCAGAAATATAGTAATTTAAAAATGTATTCCTTGCTAGGTTGGCGTTGCCACAGCTGGCAGCTGGTCCAGCTTTGCCCTAAAACAGTGTAGTCAATCGTCATTCGATCGGGTTTGTGGACGGAACTTCTAAATTTCAATTTAACATAAAATGTGAGCTTGTATTTGAAAAATTCTATTAGTTATAATTAGTTACATTTAGTTACAATAAGTTACATTAGTTACATAAGTTACATTAGTTACGTGTAACTAATGAAAATTTCAAAGTTACGCGTAACTATCCAACACTGCTGTGTTGACTATCGATTGTTAGTTCCTTTTAGACAATCTTAATCGAAAAGTGCTCAGTTAAAACCCGTACAAAAGTGGCTGTGAAAAGGATAAAATATGCATTGCTACAAAGTTGTGAAGATTGTCGATAAAGGAAGTAGCCTTTTGGCTACAGTTTGGAATTAATTTAAAAACTTCTCTGTTTTCCAGTAATCAGTACATACATACCATTCTCTCTTTATTTACATAACTGATTACATTTTGCTGGGTGCTGTATGAATAGGGTAGACCCTGATTGGTATCAACATGGCGATGCCCAGCGTTGCAACTGTCTCATACGCATCAATTGTGCTTATTTTACCTCCAAGTGGTAGCCATCGGGTACTGGTCTTGTCCACCCGGACTTGACTTGCTGAACTTATAAGCGCGAGTGTTGATCACAGAAAAATAGCAACACTATAATTGCCCTGCCATAAAGCTCCTCTGTTTCTCTTGTTGGGTAGCAGTTTATTCTGTACGAACCCCTCAGAAAGCAAGCGAGCGGCGGATGAGCTTCCAATTAAGTGAACCAACGGCGACGCTTACAGACAATATGGTAGGCACCCCATTGAGCTACTTCGACATATTCGGAGCTCAGGTCTTTGGGTCCTTTCACTACTATTAGTCAGGGTAGTGAAGTAGAGAAGGTGGCGGATGAGCCCATATAGGACCAACGGTAGCTCTCACATCCCCGTAGTGGGTTACTGACTCTGGATTTCTCCAGCTCCTTTTGTCCAAGGAGAGCAGCATAGGGCCTGGTCCTCCAGGTTGGGGGTTGTGCGTCGGGGTAACTTCCCTACCACGTAAAAAACCTCTTGTTCCGAAACAACCAACTGCCTCGGATATGGATGACCCTACTGATGACGACCCTAGCAAACGAAACAAGGACAACGAATTTCGGTTCTGCACGTGGAATGTCCGGACCCTTAACAGACCACGTGCAGCCGAACAATTAGTGGAAGCCCTAGATGGTGTCAAAGCCGACATCACAGCCATCTAAGAAGTGCGATGGGATGGTGAAGGCACAAGGAGGATGAAAAACTGTGACATCTACTACGGCAAGTGCTACAGGACAAGGAAACAGCGGCTATTTGGATGCGGATTTGTGATAAGAGGAAGGCGTAGGCAAGAAGTCTTGGGGTTTCGTGGCATAAGCGAACGCATTGTCACAATCCGCATTAAATCCAAATTCAGCAACATCTCGCTGATCTGCGTCCACGCCCCCACGGAGGAAAAAGATGACACGACCAAAGAAGAATTCTACGATCTTCTCGAGAAGACGTATGATGAATGCCCGAAGTACGACACTAAGTTTATTCTTGGTGACTTCAACGCCAAAATCGGAAAGGAGGGTAACTTTGGCTCGACAGTCGGAAAGCATAGCCTGCACGACAACACTTCCGGTAACGGACACAGGCTAATCGACTTTGCTGCGGGGCGAAGTGTCATCTTAGCTAGCACATACTTCCCACACCTCAATATTCACAAGGGGACCTGGCGGTCTCCTGATCAAAATACCGTCAACCAAATTGATCACATTGCGATTGATAGCAGACATGCGTCCAGTGTCATGGATGTCCGCACTTTCCGAGGGGCCAACATAGACTCGGACCACTACCTTGTTGTAGCTAAAGTGCGAATGCGGATCTCCACCAGACCGCAGAACCGAACATCCACTGTGAGAAAGTTTGATGTTGCTAAGTTACAATCGCAAGAGACCGCCACAACCTTTGCCAATCATGTCTCCTCTTATCTCTTGACAAGCCCGGCGCCTGCGCCAAACCCAGAGGCCCAGTGGCAACATTGCAAAATGGCCATCAAAACCGCTGCCACGGATGTTTTGGGTTTCATTAGGCGACCACAACGAAACACCTGGTTTTATGATGAGTGCAGGCTCGCACACTTGGCCAAAGACGAAGCCTATCATGCAGTTCTGAATGCCAGAACTAGAGCTGCCAAGAGCGCTTTCCGTGCGGTGTACCAGCAAAAGAGGAAAGAGGAACATCGGCTTTTCAGAAGAAAAAAAAGAGAACTGGAAAAACGAATGGTTGAATCTATTGAGGGGTGCTACGGCAGAAGCAATGTTCGAAAGTTCTACCAAAGGGTAAAGCATTCGTCCAAGGGTTACAAAGCCCGAGCGGAAGCATGTAGAGACGAGGGTGGGAATGTCGTTGTAGATACACAGTCCGTGCTGAGAATTTGGAAAGAACACTTCTGCAGACTGTTAAACGGCGAAGACAACCAACTAATCGCTGTCAGGCAGAATAATCCATTCGATTTGGATGATGATGAACAAAATTTCCGTCCTCCCGACCAAGAAGAAGTTCGGATAGCAATATCTAAACTAAAGTCCAACAAGGCTGCTGGAGCTGATGGCCTTACGGCTGAACTCTTCAAAGCAGCGGGAGATGACTTGGTGAGGAGCATACACCAACTCATCTGTACAATCTGGTCGGATGAAAGTATGCCTGACGAATGGAACCTCAGCATTGTGTGCCCTATCCATAAGAAAGGAGATACTCTAAGCTGCGCCAACTACAGAGGTATAAGTCTCCTAAATGTCGCCTATAAAATCTTGCCGGCCATTCTGTGTGAACGTCTGAACCCTTTCGCACGTGAACTGATTGGCCCCTATCAGTGTGGTTTCAGACCCGGTAAGTCAACCGTCGACCAAATTTTCACACTTCGGCAGATTTTGGAAAAGACCCAAGAATTCCAGATCGATACTCACCACCTCTTTATCGATTTTAAAGTCGCCTATGACAGCGTAAACAGGAACGAGCTATACAGAGCCATGTCGCTTCTTGGCATCCCTGCCAAACTCGTTCGATTGTGCAGGATGACTATGGAGAACTCGCGCTGCTCCGTCAAGGTTGGTAAGAACACCACCGACTCATTTAATGTCGAGAAAGGCTTACGACAGGGTGACGCGCTGTCATGTAACCTCTTCAACATCATTCTTGAGGCAATCGTACGCAACTCTCATGTCAACACCAGCGGTACGATTTTTTTTAGATCCGTTCAATTACTTGGCTATGCTGATGATATTGACATTATTGGAAGAACGAAGCGCGCTGTCAGTGGAGCATTCGCAAGTATTGAAGTGGAAGCGGCTCGAATGGGTCTGGCTGTAAATGAAGATAAAATAAAGTATATGCTGTCCTCGGGTGAAGTAGATCATCACCGTAGGCTCGGACAAAACGTCACAATGGACAGATATAACTTTGAGGTTGTCAAGGACTTTGTCTATTTGGGTTCCACTATAACCTCTCAGAACAACATCAGTGAAGAGATCAGTCGAAGAATCACTCTTGCCAATCGCTGTTTCTTCGGGCTAAGAAGGCATCTTAGTAGTAAAGCCCTCTCTCAAAGGACCAAGGAGACACTATACAAGACCCTTATCATCCCAGTCCTGCTGTATGGGGCAGAAGCGTGGACACTGACACAATCGGATGAATACAGGCTGGGGTGCTTTGAGAGAAAGATTCTTCGGGTGATATTCGGGCCTGTATGTATCAATGGAGTATGGAGGAGAAGATTCAATGACGAACTGTACGGGCTATACAGCGACATTGACTTGGTTAAGAAGCTGAAAATTCAGCGGCTTAGATGGCTGGGTCATGTGGAGCGTATGGACGAAAACGCTCCTGCCCGACGAGTCTTCAATTCCAACCCGGAAGGCCGACGCAGTTCTGGAAGACCCCATCTAAGGTGGCGCGATCAAGTGGTAAACGACCTCAACCAACTTGGTGTGCGCAACTGGAGGCCACTGGCTAGGGACCGGCCTAGCTGGCGAGGATTGTTGGTTGAGGCCGTGGTCCACAATGGACTGTCTGCGCCACCTTAAGTAAGTAAGTAAGATTACATTTTTAAGAACTAAGACTATTGATAATAGCAAATTAATTTATTTTGTGTAAGGCCTTTAATGGCCAGCCTTACACAAATTGTTAGCATTGACTTGTCGTGGAGAGCCTTATAGCAGCTTATATTTTTTAAATTTTCAGTTGACAACTTCAGAAGGCCTTTTACAGGCCATATTGTACCTTTATCAGCAAGCCTTGTATAGAACTTTTCAAATTAAATTCTAAAGGGCTTATACTAGCTATTATTTTAATTGTCAGCGTTTGAAATGTGTGGCTTGCGAAAATTTGCCTTATACGAACCGTATACAAGCTATTACTTGCCAAACTGAAAAAATTGGCCCTTATACAAGCTAAATTGTTACTTGGGTTTAAAGCAAAGTCTATCTTTTGTTGAACAAAATCCTTTGTGCTAGTGATTAGGTGTGTCAGACTACCACGCTGACACCACCTAAAATTTTGTATGATTAAATTCCTCTTGCGAGGAAGTGACGAATAAAGTTTCAGCAGTGAATTGTAGACCCCTTTCATTCCTACAACATGTAAATGCACAAACAGGAACGACTGAGAGTACAATCCAACGATTCTCAATTTTCGTTTTTGATTGGGGCAACTTAGTTTTGATTCTAAAATAATTACTGTTTTTCCTTCAAAAACAAATAAAGGATTTGAATCCCCCGTTCCGAAATTTTTATGAAGACGCCGGATATAACTTTTTAATAACATAACGAACATGTAAAATATCATTTGCATCAAAAACGATCATAAGTTGTGAACCTTTCTTCATTATACGTATACCTATATACGTTCCAAATGGAAGTTTTAAAACTTTAATACAAAAATTACCAGTAAATAGGTCAAAGATTTCATTTTGAGGAGCAGCACTTAGACTAGGTAAATCAATTCTTGTTTAAAACTTGGAAATACATCCAAACCGTGCTATTTTTTTTCTTTTAAGTATTTTAAATTGAATACAAGTCGACGAACAAGAAATCCCCGCACGTTTAACTTTTTTTTTTATTCCATTAAAAAAGTTCTTCAATTTCCGAATGAAGAGTAAAACTTCCTTATTGTGTAAACAATTTTTCGTTTTCATTCTTCCTTTTTCACTTACAGCTTACCATTGGAAGGATAATAAGATTTTCATGTTAAGATTCACAAACAGACAAGACAACCGAAAAACGAAAAACGAATGAGCTCAAGTCCTCGAGGCCGAGATAAACTTCGCAAGGAAAATTGAAAACAAATTTCTAAATAATAGATAAAAAGTAAAGTTTTTTTTTTTTTTTTTTTCATTTGTTGTTGTTTTCGTTGTACCCTCTTGTGCAAGGAAACAAGGACAAAATGGACATCTGATGGAAAATAATCAGCAAAAAAAAAAAAAGGTACATAATTTGCTGGAACAGAAAGGTTCACAATCAAAACATGCCACAAGGAAAATTTGAGAAAAAATATGTTCTAATAAAAAAGTGTGGTTTATAGAATTTTAAGAGTTTTGTTACAATCATTTTTTTTTCTTCTCAAGGAATTACTGCAAAAATCGATTTAGATTTTAAAGAAGGTAAGAATAACCTTGATAATCTAGAATTACAAAAACAAAAAGAAATAAAAACCAACATTGAACAGTTCGTAAAGAGGCAATAAAATGTTGAAGTAATAGTCCTTAAAGGACAATCATGAGAGGAGATTTGTGAATATTTGATAAGAACTAGGTTTTCAGAGAAGTAATTCCTGTTCAACTAAAGCTTGCAAACAATTTATATACTTGAAGCTTAACGATGGACAAAGTTAGGTTAGATTGAAGTTGTGTGTGTGTATTTAAATAATGCGGGCTAGTAAATGCTTTTTCAACAAAATAATTTATAAGAAATCAACTGAATGAATTGGAGAGGAAATGTATTATTTAGGTATGGATTGAGTCTGATACATTCTTCTTATTGAATCAAGTGAGTTAATTCACTATTTTCCATTTCTACAGCTGAATTCATTTTAAAAACAAATTCAAACTCTTCTTTATTAAACATCAAATTCAATATACCTTCCCTAAAATATTCATAAAACGACAAAAGATTTAAGAAAATTATTAAGAACTTAAAAAAAAAATTTTGAAAGTTTTGCAATGCAATCTGAATTGAATATTTTCTCTATTAAACTCAAATCGACAGTGTGGTTAACGTGAAAATCTGATTTAAAAAAGCGAGTTTTCTAAAAGAAACCATTATAAAACAAATTTCGAAAAATCAATTTGAATCAAAAGATAAATTTTGGTTTTAAAAAACAGCACCCAGAAAATTTTTTTTAAATCCTTGTTGACCTTTTTTAGAATCGTATTGTTAACGAACCTATGGCAGGACCAGTTATAATCAATAGAGGTCCTTGAGACTACCAAATAAATTTTCAACCGACTTTTCGAGTAATCCCTATCATCGTTATATTATGATTGAATTCTATTTCAAAATACATATATCATTTACATGAATCCATAACTCTTGCCTTATCGCAAAACTTAAATCGCGAACATGAGGAAACCGAAAATAAGAATTCCGAAAAATCAAAATCTCAAAAAATTAAAATCCCGAATGAAATTGTGTGAGTGGGTGTGCCATTGAAAAGGGGAGTTTAAATTGCTAAATCTTGCGAACTCGGACGTCCAAGTACCTGCCAGACAACTTGAAATACCCTTAGCGGAGCCAGTTGCAGCAGCGGTTGTTACCCCCTTTAAAAGAGAGTTCAAATCCTTAGATTCCAGAGAGCGGGCTATCCCAGTACTATTGATTAGGAAAACGCCAGCCATCAGACGACTGAAACTGGATATGGATGAAGGGTTGATTGCTTAGAACTAGATGAATGCTATACCTAACGTGGCAGCATTTTTTTTATATTTCCCAGGATTCAACTGAGTGCGATTTGAGAGACATTATTTAGATAAATAAGACCAAATTCTGAATCCACTGCACCAACAAAACGTCGTTTATATATCTCTATTCTTTATTCTTACTATTGCCGTGCATAGTGCATTTCAAAGACTGAAGCAAAGCATCGTAGAGTTGATTAATCCAAGCATTTTGCTAACCCACTTAAGTGAACGCGCGCATCATATTCGCTTTTTGGTTTGGATATGTTGGAACTACAAAAGTTGAAAATGTATTAAATTGTGCGGAAGATGTGTGTGAAAATTTTTCATCCTTCCCTTGTTACACAAATCATAGGACAATTAGTGACATCTTTGCATTGTGAGTTATTTGCCTATCGGTAGACCTGTCAATATTTTCAGCCCTGCAAATCTTCCGTTCATCACCTTACACATATCCCCGATCTGTCGGTTCGGTGGTGGAAATTGAAATGATTTCAACTGGATTAAACGAATCATTTTTTTACCAATCTAAAAATTCGATTTACTTTGTTTAAAGTTAAAACCAATCGAATCAGAATATTACCTTGATTACTTGCGAGGTTTGTTCTGATACACAGATTATATAAAAATTCTTTTCCTGAAGCATTTCTTTTAGAATTGAAGATTTAAAGAGTTAAATTAAATCATATTTCAAAGAGTTTACTTTAGAAATTTCTTAAAAAATATTTTGATATTAAGTCGAATTTGGAACTGAGAATACATTAAAATGTCCCATCTCTTATATTTATACAACAGGGTATACCCACATAATCTTCCTAATGTGCATCTATTAGGTATGTATAAGTGGATTCCGCATCACAACTCTTAAAACTTCCACAAGTTTGTTTAAATTTGTTCCTTCGAGACCAAAAAGGAAATTCAACCGATTAAATTGATTTATTTTCCCCTCAAAAAGCAGTTTTCCTAAGCCGTAAATCCTATAGATACATCATGATTCACGAATAACCTGAGATCTTCCTTTCAAAAAACCATTTGCGTTTGATGGCTATGAGAATGAAACGCAATATAGTCGGTTGGTCTCAAATCGCTCTCATCGCCTGACTGAGTAGCATTCATTTATAAACTCTACTGCAAGGACATTACTCATGGTTAAGGTTAGAATAATATTTCCAACTATACATCCTGGTTTTTATGGACTTGAACAAGACCGAGTGGTTTACAAAATGTCAGTTGTCCTTAATTTATCTCCTTCATAATAATGTAATTTATAAAAAGAACTTCCCTCGTCTTTTGGGTAAAAATAGATGCTTCGTATAACATTTTCTTTGAGATACTATTGCATCAGATGTAAAAGTCACCAGATACTATTTTGTCATTGCAAGCTTGCAATACGGATATAACGTTTATACATATGCATCATATAGTAACGCTTTCAAAAGAGTTATCTGGCAAAATATATCTACCAGATAGTGCCATGACATAAGGCCATGTGTTATGAGGCTCTATTCAAACATATGGCCCTAAAACGCTTTCGGAAGCGTCATAAGACCATTCGCTGCGAATTTTAATTTTATCAAGCTCATGTCATTATGATAATAAAAGTTACAAGAATTTGCAATAACAAAAGTCGAATTAAAAACATATGAAGTGTTAATGCTTTTGGTATCGCAATTTGTTTCTTCTAGCTTTCAATGATGATTCGTTTTTAATATAAAAACAGGTTTTTGTTATTGTCAATAGTTTTTTTTTTAGTATGGCCCTATGTCACAAAAATATATGGCATTATGTCACATGGCCTTATGCCATGGCACTCCACTAGATACATTTTGATGTTGCTGTACAAAGTACAACCGAGTTCATCCTTAAATCTTCATTATCCACATACGCTAACTATTTATCGTCCTTAAGGTAGAGCTAAATTAATTATTTTACATTTGGACTCATCTTCCAAACTTAGAAACTGAATGTTGCTAAAGCTCCACTGACAGCTCGCTCGATTGAATCAATTAAGGTTTTGTTCTATCAAGGTTGCGTTACTAGGAGGAACGTCTAAGTATCTTTCTTATACATTTCAACATTAAAAGAGATGGTGGTATCCTTGATTATCTGAACCGAAGGGCGTTAATTCACTCAAACTGGTGGTAAATTAATCATATAAGCCTTCAGCAAATAGTCCGTAAACAATCCCGCAAGTAAAAATAGAGAAGCATTATGAATTATGGAATCATTTTCCATCTCCCGTAACACTCGTCTTGCTAGGAACGCTCATCAGTTTAAACTTGGGCAAAATTTCGGACGTACCGTGAAATAAAGGGATTCTTTCTTCAGCCGTACAACACGATAATCTAGAATAAATTGTCTGGTACAATTTTCCCTTGCCATTTTGATCTTCAAACATTCAAGACCAATGTTCATCGACACCTCCTTTGCCTTCCTCGTTAATTTCCTATCGCACGCGCGATAGAAATTATTCTCCTGAAAACTTTATTATGACTTGTAGGTTGTCCCCATCCGTTTGAGAAATTGGATATAATTTTTCCAGACCTTTGTATATCTTTCCATTACCAATGGCAGTGATAGTGCTGATTTATCTTTAAGTATATACTTGCAATTATCAAAAATTATCATTGTTCCTATTTGGCCTAAACAATACTTTTCCTGTATTCAGAATTGGTTAGGAAAATTGAAGGAAAAGCGAAAGAACGTAATTGAGGGGAACTGACATCGTTACCAACGTTCGCGGCCATGCTCTTGGTATACCACATGTTATTTTGTCGGTTCCATGTGCTGGCCTCTAGTTAAACACAACCATAACGCAACGGCACGTAGTGCACCAAATTGAGTCTCTTCAACTCAAATACAATTTTTTTAACTGTTATACGGATGTTATATATGCAGATTACTACCAACATAATAATACAGAATTATTCAAATTTTCAGAAAAAGGCAAATCTGAAAAATTTCATTTATATAAGGTATTATTAAGAACAGTTATAATTTACTACAGGGTTTTCCAATAAGAGGTGTTATTTTGATATTCAAAGAAAAATGGCATTTTTCGGATCTTTATTTCAATGTAAAGAAAAAAGTATGTGATTAATGGTGACGTGAAATAAGGCCAAACGAAATAAGGCCAAATTTCAGATTTTGGCCTTTTTTCGTTTTCCAAAACGAAATAAGGCCAATTTGTTCTTATTTCCATGCACTAATAGAAATAAGAGCGATAAAATAATGGAAATAAGACCGAAAATAAAAAATTAGGAATTCGGCTTTGGTTCACGGTTCTAATTGTTAAGTGCTTAAAGTTTTGAAAAAATAAAATGAGGAACAACCAAAATGTTCAAAGAATTTTTCAAAAATTGTTTGCGCTTCCGTTGTTGAGCGCACAAAACATGATAACTGCATTTGATTTGATTAAAGCGGAAATTGGTCAACAAGCGTGGTCACGAAACGCAACAAATGCTTTTAACGAGTTCATTATCTATTTTCAAACGCAATGGATTGAAAAGGTATTTATTAGATTGTCTTTCTTTTATGTATTAGAAAAATATTTTCTGTGCATGAGTAAAATCGCTCGATTTTTAGGAATTAAGGTTTATCTGATTTTTTTTAAATTTTCAAAAACGGATATTGGTGATATGAGATTACGTTTGTGTGGGAATGAATCTCATGGGTATTGCAAGTATCTGTTTTCGAAAATTTTAAAGAATCAGATAAAATAATCGTTAAAAAATCGATTTTTTAACGATTATTTTATCTGATTCTTTAAAATTTTCGAAAACAGATACTTGCAATACCCATGAGATTCATTCCCGATTCGATTTTTTAACGATTATTTTATCTGATTCTTTAAAATTTTCGAAAACAGATACTTGCAATACCCATGAGATTCATTCCCACACAAACGTAATCTCATATCACCAATATCCGTTTTTGAAAATTTAAAAAAAAATCAGATAAACCTTAATTCCTAAAAATCGAGCGATTTTACTCATGCACAGAAAATATTTTTCTAATACATAAAAGATTCTTTAAAATTTTCGAAAACAGATACTTGCAATACCCATGAGATTCATTCCCACACAAACGTAATCTCATATCACCAATATCCGTTTTTGAAAATTTAAAAAAAATCAGATAAACCTTAATTCCTAAAAATCGAGCGATTTTACTCATGCACAGAAAATATTTTTCTAATACTAAAAGAAAGACAATCTAATAAATACCTTTTCAATCCATTGCGTTTGAAAATAGATAATGAACCTCAATACCGTATCATCTTAGAGGTGTGAAAATTGATATTGAAATAATGCCAAATTGGCCTTATTTCGTTTTCGAAAACGAAATTAAGCCAAACTGAAATTTCGGCCTTATTTCGTTTTGGAAAACGAAATAAGGCCAAATTTTCGGAATTTGGCCTTATTTCGTTTGGCCTTATTTTACGTCACCGTGATTAATAATGAAAAACAATATCAGCCAAATAGTTACACAAGAATATCCTTTTCATGAAATTTTCCATCACCAAATCGCAAAATAGCTGATGTATGCCCTCAATACCTTCACGAATCTCGTCTTGGAGGTCTTGAATCGACTCTGGGCTGTTGGCGTAGACCATTACCATATCTTTCACGTGGCCCCAAAGGAAGAACTCGGTGGCCAATTGTGATCACCTCTTCGAGAGATAACACGGTCCGGAAACTTTTCCCGTAAAAGATCGATGGTTTCGTTGCTTATGTGCCACGTAGCGCCGTCTTGTTGAAAGTAAACGTTATTCGATAGCGCAATCCATTCTCCGTTGCTCATTTTCGAAAAAGTAAGGTCCAATGATGAGAGAGAGAGAGAGATGGAAAGAGAGAGAGAGATAGAGGGATCTGGTTACCGACCTATTAGCTCCAGGAGGAGTAACAGTGATGCGGCCAACAGCAGCTCCCGGGAAACAAAAAGAAGACGCAAGATCCAAGGGCTTGAAATCACAACATCTTCAGCAAAAATTAGATAAAAAGGACCTCTAGAACTGTTTGTATTAGTTATCCGGTTTTTTATTTTGTTGACCATTTAAAAAAGCAGACCAAACGAAAATAACGATATATCGTTCCATCATCCAGCCAGTTTTTTTGTCACTCGGCGAGGAGTTAAGGTTTGATTAATTTATCAATAAATATTTCATTTCGAATTATATCTGTGCTCTGAAAATATATGTACTATATTGTCAAGTATCATTTTCATTAAGTTGTCAAACACTTAATGCCTATCGAATATCAACAACTTTATATACAGTCGAGGATATAATTACGTGTAAACTTGTTGGTTTTGATTATCATCATTCACCTTCTCTGCTGAACACAAGATGAGTAACAAAGTGTCCACACATCAAGTTTACCTGTTATCACGAGAGGCCAGGAGGTCAAACAATCCCCAGGTTGTGTTAAAATCACACCAAACGAAAACCGATCCAATATTGTGGGTCTTATCCCGTTAAACATAACCTTATACGCCTGCTGACGCCTGACGGTGATGGCGGTGATGGTGGTGGTATTGGTGGGTAATAAAGAGGTTGTCAAATGCACGGAATATATATACGGAAATGCATAATATCGATTTACTACCCCGATGGCGGCGATGACAACATAATTTTCCACAAGCTTCATTTCAACCATCCACCGACCGGATAGATACTTTTAGAACACTTCTTCCCTATCAACATTCTGGCTTTACGTTTTTGCCATTTTCAACGAGCTGGTTGACATAGGTATCCGCTTTATGCACACGTAAAAGTATCTTCCGGGATTCCCATTAAATTAAATGTACCACGTTCAATAGACTCTTTTTTTTCGTTTTGTATCTGAATCTGTTGATCGGGCGTTTAACCTGCCTTTGCTTCTGAACTGAACGCTGATGGATAAAATTTTATCACAATTTTTTCTCTTTTTTTTTTTTTTTGAAAATAAGCGTTAAAAGGACACAAGACATTAAAGGAATTGCAAAAACACAATTTTAACTCTCTCTTTTAGCAAAATGCAAAGTGTGGTAGTTAGAAAAGAAACAGGAGAAAAGAGTTGTTGTTTTTTATGTCAAGGAAAACGTGTTCTAGGAATTTTTTTTTTTAGCGGCAGTGCGTCCTTTTTGAAATATAAAAACATAAAATTGTTTGCGTCAAAGGAAAATAAAGTGTCTTTTATAAACAGGAAAGTTATCAAAGGATTTGAATGGATCAAGGAAGGAAGGAAGTGCATTATTGGTGTGTGGTGGTAAAGAGTTGTGATAGTCACAGGTTGCTGCACAAAGAGGTCTCATTTGTCTTTGAATGTTAAGACTGCATTTCCAATAAAGCTCATTTGTTATAATAAGAGGAAATAAGGAATTTCTGTGAATTTTAAAAAATGATTCCGCACACGACTAAAATGAGTAAACACGGTACAAGCTAAGGAAATTCGGATATGCTAAGGAACAAGCACATTCTTGTAGTGCAGCTAAGAAATGAGTCTTTATACTAAACAGTACTTCCGAAGTTAGGCTTGATAAAACAAAACAAAAATAAAACAAGAAACATGACGGTGATGTTTGAGTTCAATAATTGTCTCCGTAATAGTCTTTACACCAATCGATTTAAAACTCTGTTCCGAATCCTATCCAGGAGATGCAAATGGGTAACATGAGCACCTGCCCGGATGTGAGAATTATATTCAAGCTTTGGGCGATTGTTTTCCTTGTATATTGTATAGCCAGATCAGAAGGGGAACAACGAACAATATTTCTAATTGCATCGATTCGGCTCCTTAACATTTTGAGGCATTTTTGTGGACGCGACGCGACGTCAAGAATATGTGATTGTTCCACAGAAAGTCGCTATGGCTTGATATACTGTTTAGTTTCCTCAAATCGAGTGCAACTAATCGATAGTGACATACGGGAAAATTATGATTTTTAAAAGAGCTTCAATTTGGATCTGAATCAATTTAAAACAGGTCATTTCCGAGTAGTGTTCTCAATAGTAAAAATTCTGTCCGTCTGTTAGTACCCTTACAGACTAAACGGGGGACCCGATTTTCTGATTTAATATCATAGCCGAAAAGTAACTTTTATTTTATTTTTCTAAAGAATTAAATTTTCGGAATTTGGTGGATAACACAGGAGACCATTCATTACCCAATTAAGATTACGTTTGATTATCTTTTTTTAAAATTTTTTTTTTTGCTTACATATTAAATTGTGTCCATGTCCAAATAAATCAAAATTGTTTTTTTTTCGAAAAATTATAAAAAAATGAAAAATTGTAAAAACTTTTTAAGATATTTTTCAAAAAAACTTTAAATACCCTTATTTATAGGAATTCAGCAAATGCATATATATCGTTTGTCGCTTTTGAAAAAAAAAATGTATGAGCTTTTTTTAAAATATTAAATTTTTAAAAATTTAACAAAAATATAGGTAATGCAGTACATATATAAATTGAACAACTTATACCTGTAAATTCGAAAGCATCGGCTAAGCCGTTTTCGAGACAGTCGAAAGCAAAATAAAAGGTCCTATGGAAGGTACATACCATTCTTAGCCATTGTTTTAACTTTTTTTTTTTCAGCTATATGATAGGTCATACTCATAACTCATAACTAAAACGCTACACTAAATTCCTTAAATCAAAGTCGTTATAGCTATTTTCGGAATAAATAAGCTTTACGTAATGGTTATATAGCATCAGGTAGCGTTATTTCTTAGCTATACAATTTTTTTTGAAAAACATAATGACAGGTAACGTAAAAACTTTAAGAATAGTGTCTTTTAATGGTTGATAGGTAATTATAACGCTTGCTTACCTACCGATCATTATATTTATTAGATATCTAGATGACCTCCAGGCACCAAGAATACCTAACAAAAATTACAATCTACCCTACATATTTGTGCATTTTCTTATTCTCTATTCTCTATTGGAATAGTGTTTTTGAAAAACATTTTTCAAATTAAAAATTTGATAAAAGTCCTTCTTTATATTATGTCTTTCAATATATTTGTACTGCCATTTTTACATTTAAAACTGAAAAATTATTTGAACAGATACAAAACTGACAAACAAAAAAAAGTATCTATGAGTCGATTATTCGACATATCTCACAGAATTGAATACCCAACTTCATTTGAAAAATCAATTTCATTTAGCATAAAGACAAACATCCATTTCAGAAGTCAAAAAACAGCTTACATCCTCCAACACATCTATTTAAACAATGCCCCACAAAAAATAAAAGAAAAAATATTTAATAGTAAAATGTAAAGAGGTATAATGCAATATTCGAATAACCATCACTTTACCCTTTGGATCACAAAAAAAAAATCAATTCAAAAGTCATCCAACAACACCCACTATCATCACGTGAATTCAAACACCAGAATTGAAAAAAATAAAAAAAAAAATAAAACCATTGTGCAAGTGCTGGACACTCGAAAGGATTTTCAATTCAATTTTCAATTATCCTTTTAACAATGGGGATCGTTGGCATACACAAATACTATTTGGTTCTACCCATCATGTGTATATAGTGTCCCATATGCCATAGGTAAGGATCTGGTTAACACTTGAAATGACATAATATTTGCATCTATTGGTGCAGATTTTCCATATTCCGTCCTTCTGTTTACCATGCTGGAGGCTATTGAATTGATAGGTTTTGTTATAAAAATATCTATCGACGGTGTTTTTTTTTTTTTTTTTTTATTCCGTGCTTTTGTCTATTCGAAATGCAAGCGAACTAAATGTGTAAAAAATATGCCAGCGCTAATCCTGTATCTGGAGGTAGAATAAATGCATCGAAACATAAAACAAGATGATGCAATAGTAAAAAATTTTAAATATTAGCATAATACTTATATAAAAGAGGGAAGCATCAGTGATGAAAGGGGAAGGGAATTCCAGCGTTGCATCAGAAATTAGGTTGCAAACTCCTTCTTTATCTCGTAATTTCTGTTTCACAGCCAATTAGGTATTTGGACGTTTTGTCAAGGCATGGGGACGGGTCAGACGCCAGAGCAACATCTTTCTGTAATTTTAAATACAGATCAGCCAGATGTGCCGTCGTCGTTTTGTACACTTTTATTCCAATTATTGTTCCAACGATCATAGAATGATTCTAGTTGCGTCTCATATCCCCGTATTCCAGCCCTTTAAATGCTCCTGAAGACCATTTTTAAATTCAAAGGTTGTTACAGACGTCAGCGCGATGCCATGGCTGTAATTCACTCACATGCTAATGCATTTTTAAACTCTAATATGTAAAATTACATATTATTTTTAAAAAATCAAAGATTTAACAAATGTCAGAGTTAATAGCATATTTGATGTTCTTCAAGTATAAATTGCGCAATAGCGGTTCAGCGCTAAACTTTATATTTAATCAGTGGAAATCAGTGGATTAACTCTTAAACTACTCTTGAACAACCATCTTAACTTTAATTAGGAAGTAAGTAAGTAAATAAGTAAGTAAGTAAGTAATGTTGTTCAACAGTATTAATATACATTTGATTACATTAAATTCAAATAAATTCTTAACATGTTGCTTATGGCTTGACAAATTAATGTGATTAATTTTAACATTAAACAAAATTCCAACAATGACTTTCGTCGTCTGTTGTGATCAAATAAACTGTAAGTAACTACCTTAGACTTTCGTTGCAGATAATTTATACACATTTTTCTTTAAAATATTTTAAAATCAATGATTAAACTCCTCAATAAGTTGTTTTCTGTATTTCAGCACACACTTCAAGTATTTTATAAGGGCATTCCAGTCTTTTGTAATTTAAATATTCGGTAACCATATTAATATCCATCGTAGTAATCCCCAAAGTCGACCGCCGGATACTCCTAACAATTTACAACATTTTCATTTGCTGATCTTCTTGTTCCGTTAAGTATTATTAGTCCCGCTCTAGCCTTAAAAATCCAGCGAATGTTTGCCACACTCCATTCATCCGACATGTAGTTTCTCCCAGTGGTATAATCGAGTGTATGATAAATACTGTGTGATCTCGTTTGCTGAGCCCTCTCCAGAGCCAGTTCTTTGTCACTTGCAATTATGTTCCTCGCAGTACCATCTATCACCAATTTGAATAAATTTCTATTAGACACTATATCATTCAACTGCCTAATGTCTTCACTGCTGAGCATATTTTCCCAATTTTCAAGTCAGTATTATTCTATTTTGGATTACAAGCTTAGCTAAGTGCTTTGGCAACCTGTTATTCCCGTACGTGTTAAGGACTCTTCCTATGTAGCTCATATGGCATCTCATTTAGTATTCAAAAATAGGCTTCATATGGCATTCTATAGTTAGTATGTAGTTGGGAGTTACTTTCGGCAAACCAAGAATTTTTTTATAGAATTACCTTTGCAATTTTTCTGCTTCATCATGCTGTGAGTATCCCCATATTTGAGCTCCATAACCCAGAATAGACCTAGTAACAGCATTGAAAATCTCAATCTTAGAAGTGCTATGAACGAATTCCAGGTGTAATTCAAGCTCTGCTTTGCTTGTTTCGCTCGCTCTTATATTTGTTAACCACTTCAATGGGATCTCCGTTGAGCTTCCAATTCTCCTGACGACTCAACCTCCCGCCTCTTCTAAAAACCACTAACTTGCATTTTTCCAGATTTATAACTAGGTTCCAACGTTCGCAGTACTCGGCAATTTTGTCAATCATACCCTGTAGCACGATCGGGGAGTCAGCCATCAGCACTATATCGTCTGCATACATGAGCAGCCTTATCCTCATCCCATTTAGCAATATGCCACCTCCGATGAAGTCATGAATGTCATTTATGTAAAGCGCGAATAGCAGAGGACTTAGTAAACAGCCCTGTTTTACACCACCCTGACAAATGTTCTCTGTAACAGACCGCACCTTCAGTATTGTTATACAAATCCCGAATCATCCGAATAAGTTTCTCCGATACACCTATGCGTTGCAGTTTGGAGAAGAGAGTACTCCGATCAATGTAGTCAAACGCCGCCTTGAAATCGATGAAAAAGCAGTAAACTTTCTTGTTTTCCTTCATTTTTAATTTAACAATATTTAATAGGTTAAACAAGTTATCAACTGTGCTATAACCTTCCCGAAACCCAGCTTGATATTAATTTAGAACGCTAAACTCCTTCTCCCACCGTTGCAGTCTGGCTAACAAAACTCCTGCGAAGATTTTTGCTATTGTATCCATAAATGATATACCCCTTTAGTTTTGTACCAGATGTCTCCTTTCTTATAAATGGGAAAGATAGTTGATTTTTTAAATGCTGGTTCGACTTTACCAGATTCAAGCATCTTATTAAATAAAGCTGTTATTTTGTCGATTGCTGTTTGTGGAGCTTTGACATAGAATTCGTAGGGAACTCTGTCCTGTCCTGGCGCTTTGTTTCGTTTTGTGCTTTTTAAGAAATCCCATATCTCTGCTGCTGCGATGGTTTCATCCAAGATATCAACTGTGCGATTCTGATTCATGAGATCGATTTCCACGGGCGGCATCCGAGGATTTAACAGATTGCTAAAATATGCTTTAAAATCTGAGCTGCATATATCGATTCCTTTAACAAATTTTTTTTGTTTTTAGTTCCTTTGCTAAGTCCCATCACTCCTTGCTGTTTTTCACCTCTTTAAGTTTTGTACCGATAGTTTGAAAGTATTCTCTCTTTTTGCTTTTACAGAGTTGCTAATACAGTCTTTTAAATCGATGATAAATTTCTTTGTCGGATTCCGATGAGTTTTTCCTCAATTTTTGCAGCCAGAAGAAGGATTGTTTTTTTGCTCTCTCACAGGCTTGATCAAACCATTTTTCTTTTCCAACTGTTCTTTCAGAGTGTCGTGGATTATCTATTGATGATTTAATGGCCTCAACGATATTTTCTGCGCCCCATTCTTCTCGGTCCTGGTGGGTCTCGATGAATTCACTTAGTTTTTGTTGATATACTTCTTCAAAACTATCTTTCCAAACGAGCTTTGGTAGTAGCTTTAATTCCGTAACTTGTTCGTATCGATTTTGTAATTCCAGTGTCAACACGATAGGCATATGATCAGAATTTATCTGATCGTCCACTTTAAAGCCTCGGAGGAAAGGCAGGAAAGTATAGGAAGCGATACATAAGTCTATTGTAGAAGAACCATTTGTTTGAAGGCATGCCTAAAATTTCCTTCGAAATCGTCCTGAGTACGCCCATTGGGAGTAACCATCCCGAAATCTTCGCATGCTTCTAACAGCCTTCGCCCTTTGCCATTTGTAACCTTGTCCTTAGATCTTCTTTCTTCTGTCAGCTGGCTATTTAATGCTCCAATTTCATTGGAAATCACTTGGTTTTCTCCTGTCCTGGCGTTGAAATCCCCGATAGCAACATAATTCAAAACACTACCTTCTTCTAAGAATGAACTAAGATGTTGGTAGTCCTCTTCCCATCTGTTGCAGTTCAAATATATATATGAAGCTGTTCCTTTTCAGTGTTAATAACTACCATGTCTATATCCGATATTCTTACAAAATTAGCTTTTGAGTATTGAAGGTTTGATTTGATTCCGTACACTGCTCCTCCACTCGCTCTTCCAAATCTTGCTGATTTTATTGCTGGTACCCATAGTAATTCATATCCCTTAAAAAATCTCGAAAACCTTTCAAAATCTTCCATTAAAAAAGTTTCGAATAAAAGAAAAATTTCAAATTTACAAATGTATTTGAAAAAATTTGGGTACAAAATCTTATTTCCTAAGCCTTGAATATTATATGACAGAATTTTAATTCGGTTTTTATACTTTAATATTTCATTTTGATTTGTTATACTTATACTATGATCACAACGGACTTCTGATTGCTAACATTTGTTGTAGCGCAAGTCGAGGCTATCAAGTTGTTGGTTGTAGATTTGTTCTAAAACAAACTTTCCGGGTTGTTTGTCGCATTTAAACTCCCCTTCCATCACCGTGATGCTTTTTCCTTCAATTTCTATTCTATTTACCTTAAATTTGACATCTTTAGATCGGTCGAATCTTTTTAAATCTCTTCGAACTTTTAATAGAAAATTTTGAAGAATACTTGTGTTAGATCCCTTTTAATGCCAAAGGATGTATTTGCTAAATTTCCTGTCCTTCTTAAGATTTCTTCTACAGCTGTTTAGCTTTGGAACTCGACTAAATAACTTGGTTATTCTCTATTTCCTATGGTTAGAATTTTCACAATTTCCAGTCTCTGTGTTATTTCCAAAGTGTTTTCACAGAAATCCCTTATAGTTTTGTTATCGAATTTTTGTTTCCCAAAACCTTGAAAGATCAGATTATTTCTTTGATTATGTTAACACGAACCGTGGTAAATCGTTTTTAAATTCTGTGTATTACTTGTACATTAAACATCTTGTGTATGAATTCAAAAAAATTGATTTTGGGCGCCCACTTTTCATTAGGAACTATAAAAAACTGTTTTTGCAAATAAACGGTATTTATAATGAATCCACAAACCCAAATTTGTGCGTTTCTTAGTCAAAACTAAGAAGCTTTTTTATTTTAAGAAATTCTTGAATTTCGAGAGTGGCTAACGCCTACTTTTCATAAAAGAACAAAAAACATATGTAGTTTTAAAAATTTAAGGTAACAATATTCAATATTCAATTTTCACCTTTTTCCATTCATTATATGGAAAATATATTTCTAATTTTTTTTTTTTTGTAAACTTTTTCAATACGCCCACTTTTTAAAATACCTTTCTTCGGACAAGATTATTAAAAATCTACTCAATTCAGCTGTAGTTTCACACATATGCCTAAAAATTGACCAAAGCTCAGTCAGTGCTTTAATTTTTTTTTTTAATTTTTAGGACACGCCCATTTTCAACTGGCGTTTCCGTCAAAAATCGTAATATGCATTCATATTGTAATGTTTTTTAACTTTCGGTCGCAGTTTTGAGGTAAGAAGATGAACACTTCAGTTTGTATTCCTGGGTTACGTAGCAGAGTGTGGTTCAAGAACTGTTAAATACACCCATATAATTGCTATTTCCATTCAAAATCTAATTTTTAAAATTTTAAGTTTTGTCTTGTTTTGTTCAAATTGACCTGCAAGCTTAAAATTGAATGTCAATGAGCTTATACTAATTGCCCTCTCAATAAATTAATTTAGGGCGTGACACACGCCTTTTTTTATTGCGCCTGCTGTAATTGAATATCGTCGTCACAAATTTAATGTTATTGAATTTATTCCTGTCTGTTAAAGAAGAATTTTGTTTCTGAAACTGGAACAGTGGCTGGCTGCGGAAGGCGAACTCATATACAAATACAAAAATATAGGGAACAGGGTACCCAACAGTTCGTTGAAAACCTACTTGTAGCTCTAGCTTATGTTTTTATAGTAATTTCATGGTACATGTTTTTCTGTTTGTGAACTTCGTCAATGGCGGCGGAACTTTACATCAAATGTCTTCTATTGTTGTTTTTGCTTCCCATTGCAATTTAGAGAAAAATCTATCACATCTGATGATTTTGTCCGTCGTCCATAGATGAAGAACCTAACGTTCCTTTTACTGAGTACCTTATTGTTTTGGGTACAAACTTGAACGGCGCCAGTGAATCAATTCACGTGTAAGACATCATAAAATTACTGCAAATTAAGGTGATTCACGTTGAAATATACGAACACATACTTAAACTAAACTAATTTCTTTTTGAACATATCACCAATTTAATATGACAATTGAAACTAGACTAATAATTGTGTATTCTGTGTCATAAACTAAAAGTTCACTTTTGTTGAAAGAACTCCAAATAGGGGAAATATATAAAATAGCCGCTTATGTTCGGGCTCGAACCCATGACTCTAGGTTGTCAACCAAGCTTTTCATCCAATTTCGCGGCATAGAACAATAAATAAAATGCACGACTGGGTCGCACGAACTTGCTCTTATGCTAAGCAATTTCTTTGCGGCTGCATATTATGTATATCAAAAAAAAAATTCGAAAATTCTTTTATTTTTTTAATTAGTTTTAGAGTTTTCCCGGAAAAACTAAGTCTGCAACAAAATTTCAAAACTATATGTATCTAGGAAAAACAATATTAAAAATCGTTCGACCAGTTTTTTTTTTTAAAGATTATTTTTGAAAAACGTTTCCAAAAAATATTTTGAAAATTATTTGAGTATGCAAATATATGGCAATCTGTAGTTTACATTTGAAAAAATAACTTAAAAAAAAATTAATATACCCGTTTCCAACATATTTCGAAAACCAACAATTTTTTTGAAAAAAATATAAAAAATCAAAACAAAAAAGTTTTTGAAAATTTTGAAATGCCATATTATTAAAATTATTAATGACTTCCTGTGCCCAAAATTTTATTGAAATCGAATGTATAGCTAACGAGAAAATTTGATTTGAAAATTCTGGTAATATGAAAGGTACCGTTATAAAACAAATTTTGAAAAAAAATTTCTAACTTAAAGATAGACTGCCTTAAGAAACTAGCATTTTTAAGGTTTTATCAAAATCGTTAGAGCCGTTTTTGAGAAAATCAATTTTTTCTTCCCGATTGTATGGCAGGTGCCGTTATTTTTGGGTCTAGAGCAAAAATAAATAAAATGCACGACTGGGTTGCACGAACTTGCTTTAATGAGTGACATTGGTTTAGGGGCTTGAGATTTTGATGAAAATAAAATTTTCAAAATTCTTAAATAAATACTTAAACTAATTTGAGCTGAAAAAAAAGTACGCCATTTTATTTCTTGGATAAATTTTAATTTATGAGAATAAATTTATAAAAATCTGTGGAGCGGTTTTTAAGAAAAAAAGTTTTTTTTGAAAAAAATTTTCAAAAAAAATTCAAAAACGCCAGTTCATAGGTATTCAGCAAATACATTTATTTAAAATTTTTAGAAAAAAATTTAATGAGCAGTTTTCAAAATATTAATTTTTGAATTTTTTTTTTTAATTCTTTTAAAAATACAAAAAATATTTTTCAAAAATATTGGTATGCAATACAAATTGAGCTACATACAGCTATATGTGTGCGAAATTTCAAAAGAATCGGTGTAGTCGTTTTCGAGATAGTCGAAAGCAAAAAAAAACGGTCCTATGGAAAGTACCGTTCTTAGCCATTTTTTAAAACTTTTTATTCAGTCATATGATTGGTCGTACCTAAAAAGCAACACTGATTTTTTTAAATCGAAATCGTTAGAGCCATTTTTGAGAAAAATAATCTTTAACGTAACGGTTGTATGGCAGGTACCGTTATTTTTTGAGCTAAAACAAAATTTCAATTTCCCCTTTGTACAATACCTAAAAAAGTCTATATACCAAGTTTGAAGCAATTCGGCACATCCGTTTGGGCTGTAGGTGTCTATACATACAGACAGACAGGCGGACAGACAGACAGACAGACAGACAGACAGACGGACAGAATTTTCAGACCATCTTTTTTCGTCTTCGCTATCATCCTAATGTCATATCTGATTGTTATCTCAAAACTTTTTTTTTCGACGAATGCATAACTTGCCTTATAGTACCTATAATCGCAAGTAAAAAAATTGTTCCGAGGGACGGCCAAATAAATCCTATATAACGAATTTGAAGCAAATCGGCCCATCCGTTCAGGCTCTAGAGGCGCGAACAGACATACAGACAGACAGACGGAATTCCCAGACCCACTTTTTTCGACTTCGCCATCATCGTAATGTCATGTTTGATTGTTATCTTAAAATTTTTTTCTGCACGAATCCATAACTTGCCTTATAGTACCTATAATCGCAAGTAAAAATTAAAAAGAATAGTTTTTTCCATAATAATTTTAAATAATGTTCTTTTATATCTTTTCAGCTAAGTGAAGACATTGGCTACGTTTTATATTCAGCTTTAGGATCATTCTACATTCCAAGTTGTATAATGGTATTTGTATATATTCGAATATATTTTGCGGCAAAAGCTAGAGCGAGAAGAGGTATAAAAAAACAACCAAGGAAACCACCCAACGAGCAGGTAAAATATCAGGCATGTAAAATTTTCATCACTTTTTAATTATTCCATACAATATTAATTCATAAAATGTATATGTAGAATTAATTATTGGTATTATTTATCGTAAAAAACAAAGTAGAATAATTTTTAATTAATAAAAAGAATATTGGTATTTCCTTGGAACTTGCTTTTGCAGCTACTTTCGAATGTAAACAAAAATAAAAAGTTAGTGATAATACATACGTAAAATTTTTTCTTCTATTTAATTTTTCCATTGCGATCAAAACATTGATAAGAAAATAGTAATGAAGACCCTGGTTTTATTTCATTTCAAATTAATTGATTACAGCTTTTTAATTAATTACAATGTTTATAATTTAATGCTCTTTGGTAAAAATAAAGTCTTATCTATAGAATCTCATTTCTTTCGATTCGTTGATTAATGTATAACCCACCTTCCTGTCGCCCACTTCAATCTTCCATTATTCTTTCAAAACTGACAACCGAACTGTGGAACGTGGATATGGATACAAAAAACTAAAGAAACATCAAATAAAAACCACTATTCTATAGCTGAGGCGTATACATTTTATCGGTACCATTGTTTCTTGATCAGGACACCAAGCAAAATACTTTCGATTATTGATTAGTATCCCTGAAATCTACCACGCAATATTTCATTGATTACACATTAAAAAAAAAAAAACCGTATACACACTATACATACATATATGATGTCCCTATATTTTGAAATGTGACATGCGGCAAACAAAGCATGTCTGTGGTGTGGTCAAATGTCACACCTTCTTCCAAATCTATCCAATGGATAAATGTAATACTTGTGTTATGCATTATACTATGTTGCTCCTGCTATGTGTATCTCTATCTATGCATTGCACAGTACATATTTCTAGCATTCCAAAAATTTAATGGTGACCTGTAGAAATAGATTTAATGGCTTGGTCTGATCGGATATCCTGCAAACTATTGTTGCCCCCAAATAAATAATTGAATTGCTACGAATGTAAGATATGGGTTCGATTGATGTAGGTACGCAGATATAGATACTACCACTGGATGTATGAAACAAATTGAGGAGACATATAGCAATTGTAAGCTATGGTATTGTCATGTTAGTTAGTAGGATAAAGATTTTGAGTGTAGGCCCAAAAGCCAGTAGAGAGGCAGATACATGTTTTGAGGGAATATATATACGTGTCTTCCAATCTGGTCACGCTGTGAAAGAACATGTGAAATTCCCATGATTGAGTAATTTATTAAAATGTTAAACTATTAAATAAGGAAATAATAAAATTTAATGAGTATACCTATGTACCCCAGAAAACCGTCTAACCTAGCTAAGTTCAAATTTAGAAAATGGTTCCCAGAACCAAAGGATTGATAAGAAAAAAAAAAAAAAAAAAAAAAAAACAAGGACTGCGAAAGAAGATGATTATAGACAGATAGTTATTTATGCTCGTATACTACATAACGCACTAATTCGATTACAAAAAAAGAGATATTTAGCGAACAATGTCATTACGTCATATAGATGAGGAAGAAAGCTGGTCCGAAAATGCTATGCCTAGGCATTTCTGTTTGTCTGTTTGTATGTTCAATGTGTATGCATAATGAATTCGATTAAAATTGAATTAACAAATGCGTCGCACGAACTTGCTCATTGTAAGTATCAAACCAAGTAACTTCACACTTACAACTTAAAGCAATGTCCTTTTAAACTTATGACGATATGTTTTAAAATTCGTACCTATTGTATATTTTGGCAAACAAATAAAATCCCGAGATCGTTGAAGCCATTTTTGAGAAATATATCAAAATTTTAAAATAGAAACCCGTTTAATCCTTTTTAATCCACATCAATTTTCGGAAAAAAATTTCCATTGAAATTAAGAACATTGTTTTCTTAGCAATTTTGGTCAGCGTTTCGAGTGATGGGGATGAAAAAAAATTATTTTTTCTGTTGTGTTCCTCGGATATTATCTAAAAGGCCCACAAAAATCATGGTATCAAATTGGACGGACCTATTTCACAAGTTAAGTCATTTGGACTATGACAATAACAAGTTTGGACAGCATTTGTTAGATTCTTCTTATTTGTAGCCATGTTCTTGAAGCCAAACACAAAGCACTGCAGTTTTCTGAGAAACATCTTCAATTATTCGTATAAAATTTCTTATTGAAACTGAAAGATTGTTGTTCTTCTTATGACTTTTAACAATGGCAGATATTGTGGTTATGAAAAGTAAATATGGGAAGGTGTTGAGTTTTTCCCATAACGCTCGAATCACTACTTGGTACACTCTTATTCAACAGTTTTATAATTTTCATCGCAAGCTGCTTCGCCATAGTCTGAAGTTCTCAGATATTTTAGTTTTCGTGGTTAAAATATACACTTCCTTACTTACTTAAGGTAGCACAGACAGTCCATTGTGGACCACGGCTTCAACCAACAATCCTCGCCAGCTAGGCCGGCCTCCAGTTGCGCTGTATTTTCAGCTACCTTACCAGCTCATTGTCGCTGTATAGCACATACAGTTCGCCATTGAATCTTCTTCTCCATACTCCATTGATATATACAGGACCGAACACCACCCGAAGAATCTTTCTCTCGAAGCACCCCAGCCTGTATTCATCCGATTGTGTCAGTGTCCATGCTTCTGCCCCATTCAATAGGACTGGGATAATAAGAGTCTTGTATAGTGTCCCCTTGGTCCTTTGAGAGAGAGTTTTGCAACTAAATTGCCTTCTAAGCCCGAAGAAACAGCGATTGACAAGAGTGATTCTAAAATGTTCGTCTTTAACCCCGAATTATTCCGAAATCTGCTTAAATCAAAGTGGTTTTCTTTGACTTTACAAACTCATCTCCCGCTGCTTTGAAGAGTTCAGCCGTAAGGCCATCCTTTCCAGCAGCCTTGTTGGACTTTAGTTTTGATATTGCTACCCGAACTTCTTCTTGGTCGGTTGGACTGAGGTTTTGTTCATCACCGTCCAAATCGAATGGATCATTCTGCCTGACAGCGATTAGTTGGTTGTCTTCGCCGTTTAACAGTTTGCAGAAGTGTTTTCTTTCCAAATTCTCAGCACCGACTGTGTATCTACTACGACATTCCCACCCTCGCCTCGTCTCTACATGCCTCCGCTCGGGCTTTGTAACTCTTGGACGAATGTTTTACCCTTTGGTAGAACTTTCGAACATTGCTTCTGCCGTAGCACCCCTCAATAGATTCAACCATTCGTTTTTCCAGTTCTCTCTTTTTCCTTCTGAAAAGCCGATGTTCCTCCTTCCTCTTTTGCTGGTATACCGCACGGGAAGCGCTCTTGACAGCTCTGGTTCTGGCCTGCAGAACTGCCTGATAGGCTTCGTTTTTTGCTATGTGTGCGAGCCTGCACTCATTATCGAACCAGGTGCTTCGTGGTGGTCGCCTAATTAAACCCAAAACGTTGAAATATATATTGTTTCATAAAAAAGTCTCTGGAATAGGCCTGTCTATGTGCACCACGAAATGGTCAGCACAGACATTCGACTTTTTTCACTGTTGCAGACATCAAGGATCCTCGATTTTACCTCACTCCGGCTTCAGATAAATAGTCAAAGAACGCACACCTTCTGTTTTATTTAAAATCGATTCAAGGTAAGGTTGAGTGGCTTTTAATTCACTGCTTTCGCTCAAGTATGAAGTGTGGGCAGAAGGCAGATTGATGCCGTTCATACGCTTCTTTGACTAAAAATTTTTCTTTCATGAATACAAAAGAGTTTGTTATGTAAATTAGACTTCTGTGACTCTAGTGAGGTCATTTAACCTTTTCAAAATGTGAATGTAAACTTAAAAATTCCCACAAGCAAAATCTTTGATCCATCTGAACCCGATAAATCTCATCTTTTTGCATCGCTTAGATGTGTTGGAAATTTCTTTTAATCTCTTTGAGCTTTTTCAACTATTTTTTTTTTAATCTGATTGCAAACTTTTAAGTACAAAGGTATTGTAAAAGCTTATTATATAGTGAGACTATAGTTAAAGATCAAGAATAAGGCTTCTTATTGTTAACTAGACACTTTGTCTCCTCAACAAAAGAATTAAATTCCAAATTGTTTAAGGAACATAAATTTCCAGATAGGTAACCAAATTACACAGTGCAGTGCTGGGTGTGCAATTGTGCATCAGCCTCTTAAGCAATAGCTTGCCATGTTTTGTATTGGCTTGGCATCCAAGCAGAGGCAAAGTAGAAGGTTAAAAGAAGCATCAGAAGCCAAGTGAAGTAGTGAACACAAATCCAGGAAACTCAATCACCGCACTGTGCACCCAACCCACCGCACCATCACCATCACCACCACCAACGGCAGCATGGCATCATAAAAATCTAAATTCAATCTGGAAAATGTTCGACGGAGTCGTTTCCCAATATTTCCGCAATTTCCAGGAGATTGCACCAGTGTGCATTTGAAGCAAATTGCAAAATATACTCAAGTCACAATGAACCTAACCTACCTACTTCTTCTGTACAGAATCCTATAGTACCACTACCACAACTACAAATACAAATATACTACCGCACCCGTTCTGATAAAGAGACGAGACTTTGAGAAAATGGTTTTCGATTTTTACCCCAGGGAACATAGTGGGAGTGGAAGTGGGAGAGGGAGTGCTGGGAATGGGTATCGTTTCTTTATAGCTATTGCTAGAATTGAGTTCGAGTTGATGGGAGAGAGGGCACCGGCATGCACAGCACAGGTATCCAAGTGGTGTAGATACGAGTATGAAGTTGAAATTAAAATTGATTCTTAAATTGGATTTAATTTGGTGACACAACATTGGTTGTCGGTTAAATAAGAAAATATAGTGGCATACTCTGTGCTGTGGGGGAGTTTATTCGTCTCAAAATTAGCTGTCCAATTTAAAATCCTTGCAAAATCCACTTTCAAATGGTTTTTAATTAACGTAACTTTGCTGGTTTGAAGTAATAACACAGTTGAATAGATTTTCTGTATCTACTACGTACATATAGTTGTTTGAAGAAGTCGACAGTTAATAAATACCGAACAAGGATTTCTTTTATTAAAAAAGAAAAAAGAAAAACAAAAAATCTACTACTTCTTTCAGATCTGCGGTCAAAGAATTTGATTTATTCAAGGAAAAAGGGTTGCTGCTTTCCTCTAAGAAATCTAATTAAAAAATTTCGATCAGAATTCGAACAAAGTATTTCCCAAAAATTCTTATAAAGTATTGAGAGCTTTGTGTTTCGGTTTTGACATTTTTGTCAATAGATTGAGCTAACTTATTGCGTGGCAAAAGAACTGGTGGTATGCTGCTTTGGTAACAAAAAAAAAAAAAAAACTTTAGTCACATGGTATAAGGAATGTGTCTTTGTCAAAACTCTCAAAAGTGGTGATTTTGAAAATAGCTTTGTGTGAGCAGTTGAAAAATATTTCAATTAGTCAATTCCTTGAATGAGTGTTAATTATTTATACCGATAGTTTAGGAAAGGAGTTCCACTGACTGTTAGGATATTGTCGAAATCATCTCCAGTTCATATGGATAGTGTAACCTTGTTTTATAATTGACAACATTTTTCTTACATTACTCTTTCTAAATTTGTACAGAAATCATATTTCTACCTTCTGTACCGGAAGGTTCATTTATTCATAATTGTTGTTTCATGGAAGTTTTTGTACCGAAAAACACAAATTTTTATTTTGTGGTCAAATCGGGCAACTCTAATGTCATTTATGTTCAGTTTGGTTTGCCATTTCATCATGAACAAGTTGACAAAAGAACAAGGCTTGCAAATCGTGCAAATTTATTTCGAAAATAATGGTTCAGTTCGCGAAGTTAAACGCAAGCAATTTTGTTCAGTGATGAGGCTCATTTTTGGTTGAATGGCTACGTCAACAAGCCAAATTGCTGCATTTAGAGTGAAGAGAATTTACACGAGGCCCTTGAGACACCATAACATCCACATAAACTAACTGTTTGGTGTGCTCTATGGGCTGGTGGAGTTATTGGGCCATACTTCTTCCGAAATGATACTGGAAAGCCAGTTACCGTTAATGGAGACCGGTATAGAACCATAATAACCGACTATTTTGTTCCCGAATTGGATGAAATGTACACTGCCGGTCAATAGAATAGGTTCACACCATTTTCAATAAACAGGAGCTATTTTTTCTTTAAAATAGTTTTGCATAAATATTTTTGTCTGTGGATTTTCAAAGCATGTATATTTACTTACCTATTAATAAGAAAAAGTCAATTCAAAAATAATAATTATTGTAAAATTGAAACGTTTCTTGCAATGCATTCAAATAAATTGCAATTTTGATCGGCCAATAGAATAGGTTCACCTGTATTAATTCGGAAAATTAAGAGAAAATGAAAGACAAATTAAAACAAAAACAGTTCTTTTTAAAGCTGGCCATATTTTCATTCATTTAGTAATGAGTCGACCCTCCTTTATTTACAGTTACATCAAAAATTCTATTTGGAAATGGAATGGAATCGTACAACTTTTGTAAATAATTTAAAGAAACTTTTGTCCAAGCTTGTTTTACTGCTGTTGTAAGTGATGTTTTATCTTGAAATTGTTGACCAGACTTGTAGACTTCACGGACGAGCCATCCCCAAACATTCTCAATAACATTTAGGTCTGGTGAATAGGGATGCCATTCCAGCAATCCAACGTTTTGTTGATTTATCCAGGCTTTCACGACTCTGGCGGTATGGATGGGGGCGTTGTCCTGTTGAAAAGTCCACTTAATGGGTCCAAAAATTCCACTGAATTTTTGAAAAGCCCTTTCAAGAATGTTCTTGTATGATGTATTTGCCGTCATTCGTGATGATGCAAACTCTAACTCAATAGTGCCGTAATAAGATATTGCACCCCAAACCATAACACCACCTTCACGGCTATGATGACGCTGCAAAAATAATATATGCTCAAGTACCTGGGAGCCTGGGACCGTCTCTCGCGCCGTCTCCACACGCCCCAAAGTTGAGATTGAGTTATGCCATAACGCGTCCATAAGTTGGTATGTATCTAGATTAGTGTTTCTGAAAGTACTTCTTTCCACCCTACACCATTGCGATCTACCAAGAGGAGGCAGACCGCAGCCTCCCAGTCACAGTTTTGGATTGTGGAAATTTATTTGTAACGCTCGAGTATATAGCTTTTGACCTTTACTGGCTGAGCACAATGGTGTAGCTGCAGCAGTAATACGTAGTAGTAGTAGCGCACTAAGCAGCCTGCATGAATTCTACGTGTGAAGCACTGGACTCAAACGAAAATCATATCTGCTATTTTGGTTTATTGTTATTTTGTTCGTGAAGTTGGTACAACTTCGTACTTCGTATTTAAAAACATTTCATAGCGCTGAGTATCAAGCTCTCTTTTCGAAAATGTCTGTATTTGATACCGATGAAGTCCTAGTTTTTTTTTTTACCGTTTCATTTAAATTTTAGTATTTGGTTCCTAGTCTGATTTTGACACAGATTCCAGTGATCCAAATTTCGATGACTCTTCCGCATAGAAATACAGTTGAATTTGAGCAATGGACCCTGTTATGTTCCCTTAAGGGCATCGGTTTATTGTGACTTAATCGCATATACTTGCATCTCCAGCAAACCCCACAAGAATAGGCCAAGACTTTGGTGTCACGTCACGTCACCTCTGCGATAGATAGCCTTACATTCAAATCTCATTCAGAATGGCAATCTTGTCGACCGTTGACATGACGCTGATGGGGCTACCGCTGACGTACCTCCGTCACATTATCGTCTGGATTCATATGATTCAATTTGGGCCATACCAAATTGGTTATCATAGTTCTGTAGCGCTCGGCATTGACGTTGACAGCTTGATAAACGTCGTTTACAAAGAAGAACTAACCAATGACAATGCCTCGCTGCCCCGCGCGCCGCGCCGCCACCGGCGGATGCATTATCACCTAGAGAACCTCGTGTGGGTTCTTTTTAACAAAGTTATTCATTCAAAATTACACCGCCGATTTTTCGGCCGAAATTCAAAACGCTCCGAAGACCAGTCAGGGAAGAAGCAAAGCCTGTGAAAGGTACATGTGCACGGCGAGTAAGGGATTCGGTTTCTCCTGTATATTTTCGTGAATCGCGGAAATGTCCTCCACTGATTTTGAGTTCCTTTAACGTTGTCGGTTGATTGAATACCAAATCGGTTGTCTCAAATTTGCCAAGATCAATCACCTCTTCCGTAAAATGGGCGCACCGCATGCAATGTTTTCACCCACGAAGTACGAACCCTCATTTTGATGACAATGTTTTATCATTTGGGCGCTGTAACTTGCCATGTTGATTTGATATTCAGCAGTAGAATAATAAACAAAAGATGTGATAGATGTCACTTAAGTAACATAGCCACCGCACCAGGCCGCCAAAATCTACCCGCGCCAGTTAAAGATCCTTTAACATAAACATCTGGGAGTCCCTTATTCGTCAGCAATATTTAAGGGCATAAGTCCTTGGTATATCGTTTTTTAGTAAGTGCATATCACGATTTTCTGATTTCATTTCAGGGGATTACTTCGGTGTACCCTGACCCATAATAACGGTAATTGCGCTGTTAGTACCTACTAATAATAAAAACTTTATTTAAGACTTTATTTTTGGATAATTTTTAAATAGATTTGATATTCTGATATTTTTCTTGCATAGTCTAACATTTTGACCGTTTGAATATTTTTACTTGCGATTATAGGTACTATAAGGCAAGTTATGGATTCGTGCAGAAAAAAAAATTTGAGATAACAATCACACATGACATTACGATGATGGAGAAGTCGAAAAAAGTGGGTCTGGAAATTCCGTCCGTCTGTCTGTCTGTCTGTCTGTCTGTCTGTCTGTCTGTCTGTCTGTATGTCTGTTCGCGCCTCTGGAGGCTGAACGGGTGGGCCGATTTGCTTCAAATTTGGTATTTAGGATTTATTTGGCCGTCCCTCGGAATAAATTTTTTATTTTTGCTCTAGGTCCAAAAATAACGGCACCTGCCATACAATCTTGAAGACAAAAATTGATTTTCTCAAAAACGGCTCTAACGATTTTGATAAAACTTCCAGAATGCTATTTTTGCAAGAAAATCTATCTTTTGATTTGAAATTTTTTTTCAAAATTTGTCTAATAACGGTACCTCTCATAGAACCAGTATTTTCAAATCAAATTTTCTCGTCAACTATACATTCGATTTCAATAAAATTTTGGTCACAGGAAGTCATTCATTATTTTATTAATATGGCATTTCAAAATTTTCAAAAACTTTTTTTTTTGATATTTTATAATTTTTTCAAAAAAATTTTTGGTTTTTGAAATATGTTGGAAACGGGTATATTGATTTTTTTTAAAATTATTTTTCAAATGTAAACTACAGATTGCCATATATTTGCATACTCAAATAAATTTCAAAATATTTTTTGAAAAAGTTTTTCAAAAATAACCTTTTAAAAAAAAAACTGGTCCAACGATTTTCAATATTTTTTTTTCCTAGATTGACGTATAGCTTTGAAATTTTATTGCATACTTAGTTTTTCCGAGAAAACTCTTAAACTAATTTAAAAAATAAAAGAATTTTCGAAATTATTTAATTTTTTTTAATATCCATATATGCAGCCACTACGCAATTTATTGAACATAAGAGCAAGTTCGTGCGACCCAGTCGTGCATTTTATTTTGAATGAACCTAACATTAACAAAAATAAAAATTATTGCAAACTTAGATACTTAGAAAAACGCGCAGCAGGAAACATTTCCCAATAGAAATTTTGCACAATCTACAATGTAATTTTTCTTTGAAAAAAATGCATAATATTATGGGCCCTAAAATTGTAGAACGATTTTTTTTTTTTTTAAATATACCCCGGAATCAATCCCTAAAATATCGCCGACGAGATAGGGGACACAATTTATAAATTTTGCGCTAAAAATTATATTGCATGCTTAGTTTTCTCAAACAAAACTATATTTGAAAAAGTAAAGATTTGTCTTCTTTGCAATTATCGCATAAAAGAAAGTTCACGCGAGCATTTGATTCTTTCCGAAAACTCAATCGTGCGCGGTGCACTTAATTTTGATGGTCTTACTCACCGGTATTTAATTTGTATTTAGCTCATCAATAAATGAACTATAAGAAATAACATAATTCTGTACACACACGCAGCCACTCTTACCTGAATTCTGTTTTTCTTTTCAACCAAAACAAGGAAGATACTAAAATATTTGTTTTGAAAAACATAAAAACTCATAAAAATGCAAATATCCACTCTATGTTAGTGCCTAGTTTATTTTGCTTTCTTACTCATTCATCCTCTCGAAGAGTTGTCTTCAATCACTTTGAAATTAAAACTAAAAAATAAAAAGTAAACACAAAAAAAAATACAAAACTAGGGCATTAAACAAAAAATACAAAAAAGTAACAAGGCACAGAAAAAAAATCAATAACAAAAAAAAAGAGAATCCAACCATCTGGTACACTCTGATATTCGACACAGAAATGAGATTCCTTAAAAATGAATGAATCGACAGCAAAAAAAAAAAAAAAAAAAAAAAAACTATCCACTTCCATCCACATCCTGTCATGGCCATGGCCGACATCAAACATCCGCCAGAGTTTTAGTATCGTTCGTTAAGTTAATGAACTATAAATAGCACAACATGCATTTTGGCATAATGAGAGAGGAATACAATTTTGAAGCGAATGAATTTAATTTTATGTTGCCTGGCCTCTTAGAGATCCTTTTTTGTCGTCTTCGGTCGGTCGGTGTGCCGTTGTTGAAGGACATAATGCACGAATGTTGCTTTTGTTAAGGATTCATAATATTTCCTCATTCTTTTGTGTGAATAAGACTACTGTGAGATAGATTCTCTTCTTTCTGTTGGTAGGCATTTTAGCTTCTTGTTTATATTGTACAGCAGCTGGCTTTTTTTTTTCAACTACCCACTCAAAGAGTGTCACACAAGGATTCGAAATCATAAAACGCGAGAATAATGCCCAAAGTATAAGGGTATTCGAATTGTGAACAACACACTCTTCCTGTCTCATGTTGTATAGTTGAAATAAGGAGTGGGTGAGCGATACTTTTGTTTGAGATATGATATCCTTGGAAGAAAGTACAACCATAACCATTGAAAAATGAAGTAGAATTTGTAAGGAGGCAAAAAAAGAATCTTAAGGTATTGGGGATTTCAAGGTAGTAATATAATGTATATAGCTAAGCTACGTGTGTATGTGTGTGTTTGAGTATATCGTTCGAACAGTAAATTTACTTTGAAATAACTTCCAGGATTCTTTTGTGTACGTAATGTCTTGTGGGTTAATGGAAGTTGCTGTGAAGGGAGCTTTTTTTTGTTTGCTTATATTTGTTTTATTTTTATATTTAAAGTTCGATGGGTTTTGGAAATGGTGATGATTTATAAAAATTCTGAAGGTTCACATGGTGCTCGAAGTAATTTCGAGCCATTCTCTGATCGAGAGTTATTGAGCTTCGCAGAATTTTTATATCAATATTTCCAAGGGAGACAAGATATTGTTAAAAAAAAATTATAAATTCCAGGTACTCACATATTTTAGCAATTCCTTGTTTTGCTTAAATGATAATTTCTTATTTATTTACTCATAATTTATTCATGCAAACTTCGTACCACCTATGATTGCCGTGTTAAGTAAAAAACCCTTTTTGGCTTGCCGACACGTGAACACGCATCATACAATATGAAAAAAAAAACATGTGGCGAATGCAAGACGAATTGGAAATTGAAATCTTTTAAACTCAAATGAAATGTTAGAATCATCGGAATCCTCGCTATGAAAACTTCCTCTTCCTAGAATTTTCCTTATAGTATCATATTTCATAGTGTTGGTTGGTTTAAATTTTAAAGCATGATGACTACCGCAATGAAACCTTCAGTGCTTCAGTTATAAGTTATGCGGTTTTAAGCCAAGCACATTACAGAAGTTTAAAAATTCAGTTGGATAGTTGGTATAGCTTCGTTATTGTTGCTTAAACAGTCAATAGATTTAAACGAATACAGAGTTCCAATGATGAGTTTAAGCTATCCGCATCTTTGTTTTTAGCTGCCAAAATTGCTCGCTCACTCAACCATGTGTAATTTATGTTATAAGCAATGAATTCCGAAGAAATTAAATCATTTGCTCGATTATCCGACAGGAACTCGTGCATTGGCAATTAGAGACTGCCTCTCAAATAACCGAGTATTGCTTGCAATTATAGGGTACTATAAGGCAAGTTAAGCATTCGTGCAAAAAACTGTCTTTGAAATGGACAACGCAGCCTCACATAGCGAACACGTATGCAACCAACAAATGCTTTATACGGGCCATAAGCCGAATCACCCGCTTTCAAAAAGAAGCACCTATAGTCGGTCAACAAAGGAAGAAATGCCAAGGTACTTAAGGTGGCAGCACTTACTGGCCATTGCGGATCACAGCCGTAACCAACATACCCCGACAGCTAATCCGGTTCCAGTTGCCTCCAACACACAGAGTTGGTTAAAATCGTGGTCCACTTAAGCGTGCCACCTTAAATGATCTAAAGCACCGACAGGGAATCTTCGACAATATTTTCACGATCTTCTCCACAGGCATCACCTCGAGTTTTGTAATCCTTGGACGAATATTATGTACCCTCTTAAAAGTTCATATTCCTCCTTTTTGTTTGCTAGTCGTAGCTCTGATTCTGGTATTCGGCATTGCCTTATAGACTTCGTGGCCAGCATTTTGCATCGAACCAGGTGTTACGTGGTGATATTCTAGTAAATCCCAAAACATCAGAAGCGGCATCGCTGATGGCCCAGTTCGTTCAATGTTGCCATTGGTCCTGTGAATTCAGCACTGGAGCCAGGCTTGTCGAAAAATTAAAAGATTCGTTTGATATACCCTGTACACAAATTGTCAGTACATACAGGATAGATAAAGATATAATTCCCCTTTAGTCTGTCTCAAGTTAAGGTTTTCACAAGATTCTCGTTTCTTTGCATTATAAATCGCAGCATTCAGAGACCGAATTTCATTATGGTTATTATCTGCTGATCTAAGAAAAAAAAATATTAATATAATATATCTCTCTAGACGTCATCAAGCGATTACACAAGGCGCTTTTTTATCACAGGCGCCACGTTGTTTTTCGAAAAAGATCGCCCATAAGCCATGTACTGACAATTTTTGTTGAACAGAGCATTACTATATGATGGATTTAAGACGATTATCCAGAGGAAGTGTTATAATGTTATCTCCAATTTTGCTCCTTCTCCCTCTTCCTGGTCACTCGAAGATAAGGTTTACCTTGGCTTCTGACTCACTCTGGCTTTGGAAGATGTACGTGCTGCAGCGTTGATGTCCATTTGCTCTACATGGCCCAGAAATCTTAACCTTCGGATACTAGTTTTTCTGACTAGATTTATATCGCACGTATAGTTCATCGTTGTATATTCTTTGCCAGATGCTTCCGTCCGACTGGGAAAGGGTACATGTTGCTGCACCATATGGCAGGATCGGGATGATGAGTATTCTGTACAACGGACGTCTTCTTGGTTCTTATCGATATTGCTTTATTCCTCTATTGTTTCGCGGTGATATTGTTTTTCGTGATTACAGCAGTGTCCACCTGGACAAATTCTTTGACCATTTCGAAGTTACACCTGGCAATGAATCGACCAATTGAAGGACAATAATGTACCCTTTGGCCGTGCGTCGTTCACTGTAAATCTAGCTTTGGTAATATTGTAATGAATACTTCTGATTTTAAATGCATTTAATTCATTGGTGGACATGGTTTTTTAAATTAAATGAAATACATTTTCATTATTCCAGGACATCTCTTAAGATAATTTTACATGATAAACTTACTCCCAAGACTACACAAACACATGCAAACAAAAATAAATATAAAAAATAATAAATGACTACAAAGGCATTTGCAATTTGCCGTCAAACATATTTGGATTTTTTTTTTTTATATAATTTTATTTAGTCTAAATTCTTGAGAATTGAATTCCTTATCTGACAACTGCAAGGATGTGCACAATATTCAGAATTCAGATTCTATTTAATTTTTATTATGTACTCGTATGTGTATACCCAGCACAAGCACTTGGTTGGTATGCGTGTATTTATCTCGCTTATCATCATCGGTCCCCTTCCTCGTCCTAGTCATCGTTCTCGTCCTCGTCCTTGCCCTATACGCAAGAATTTGTCTTGAGCAATGTTGTATAGTAAGATATATGTATTTTTGAAATTTATTCTGCTCCAAGCAAGGAATCTTTATTAAATCCATGAGATAACTCAGACTCAGACTATAGTTTGGAGATGAAATTTAATCGGCTTTCAAACACTTCATGGCCAAAATCTTATATATAGGGGTGGCAGAGCAGAGAGTGCGTGAGTGAATGAGCTTTTCTGTTATTGACAGCTAGCAGCAACAATGGTGGCATCCAACATTATAGCTCCCTGCTGCCTACTCCCTGGCTTCTTCTACAGATAGCTTAGTCTCAGTACGTATATATGCCACCATACCTTTTAAGAAGTTGGATTTTGCCAAGGGGATAGGGGCAAGTAGGGATAATAACGATGATGATGCTGCAAAAGCCTTGATTATAATTCAGGACGATGACTGCGAGGATGATGATGATGATTTGGCTAGAGAGTATGAAGGATGCTTTATACATCGTTATTATGTTGAATGTTCTTGTCGGTGATGACGCACTGCCTGTCGCCATTATAAGTGCAAACAGTTTCAAGTTGTATTTATTTGTATGATTCCTTTTCTTTGTACGGATTGAATAGCAATGACGACGGATAAAAGATACAGTTTTTTTTTATGTATGAGCTCTGCATGAATGTCCTTAAAATAAGCATTGAAATTATTTCGTATAAACGTCATACTTGATTATTTGTAAAAAAAAAAAAAAAAAAACCTTGCCATATCGACATGGATCCAAAAGTGGGTCTTGCTCAGAATTTTAGATATTTTTTTTTTTTTTTTTTTGATTTTTCATTAGATGGGATTAAAAAATAAAGATGAAAAAATTAACCATCAATTTATGTTATGTTTTGTATTTTTAGATGACAAGCTTCACAACATCCACCAAGGGAACAATTCCGATGCCAAGTGTGCCTGGTACATCAGCAGCAAACAGCCAGAGGCAAATAGCAACAATCGAAACCCAACCAAATGCCATAATGGCCATTCCAACAGTAACGTGTGATCTAGCTTCAGATATATCAACGAGTGAAGCTGCCGAAGTAGAGACACACCAGCCACCCCCGCCCTATTCTAGTCATCTTGATAGTGGGATGAACGGTAATGATAAGGAGACTCTGAAGGTGAGCACGATAGCGACGACGCACAATGCATTCAATGCGCTACCACCACCGTCAGGCCTAGCGCCGCCGCCAACGTCCAATTCTACAAAGCCTGGAGCTATGAGCAATAATGGTCTAACGACATCGTCTTCACCAAACGAGCTTAAAGTGTCACCAGTGATAGCAGGTCGTTGTAGAGCACTATCTGTGGGTATTGACACAGATATGGTCAGCGAATTTGACCCATCGAGTTCGGACTCAGGAGTTGTGAGTCGATGTGCGGTTGTGAAACCGCTCAAATTCCGGTTGTGTCAGCCGATATTCGGTCGTAAGAATCAACGACGGAATGAAGCGAAAACAGCCGCTGTAAAAGTAAGCAAACCCTCCGAAACAGCTGAATTAGAACCAGCCATACCCAAAGTGCAAAAGCCACGAGATCCTGAAAAGGAAAAACGTCGGATAGCCCGGAAAAAGGAGAAACGTGCAACTCTCATCCTGGGACTGATCATGGGCAGCTTCATCGCTTGTTGGTTGCCCTTTTTCTTTCTGTATATTCTTATGCCTGCCTGCAATACACATTGTACGATACCAGATTCAGCATTTGCCATTGCATTCTGGCTGGGTTACATGAATTCGGCCTTGAATCCTGCCATCTATACGATATTCAACAAAGACTTTCGGAGAGCGTTTCGTCGTATATTGTTTAAGTGATGTTTGGCTTATGTGTGCTGCTACCGGTGCGTTCACGCCAGTATCGAAAAGGCGACCGAGCGTGCTATGGGCGGCACACCTATGAGCTATGGAATGTACAACTACCGGCGATAGATTGGCATCTGGCTCACACAACCGTAAAGGATCCTTTTCGGTGTTTGTGCTGTTGTATGATGGTAAGTTTGTGCATTCTTCTATGCCATTGAATTTAATATTTTTTTTAAATCATAAAATGTGGTGTATGAATTGATTAAAAAAAATTTAATGAATATGTCCTTTTAACATTTATGTAATAAAATAAACAAACAGGATTGTATTCGCTATATATTTAAAAATAAAATGCACGACTGGGTCGCACGAACTTGCTCTATTGTTTGACAGTGGTCTTGGGGCATGAGATTTTGATAAAAATAAATTTTTCAAGTTCTTAAATAAATACTTAAATTAGTTTGAGCGGAAAAAAAGTACGCCATTTTATTACTTGGATAAATTTGAATTTATGAGGATAAATTTATAAGAATCTGTGCATTGGTTTTTGAGAAAAAAAAAGTGTTTTTTATTTATAATTATTCTGAAAAAAATTTTATGAGCAGTTTTCATAATATTAGTTTTTTTTTCAATTTTTAAAAATGCTTTTAAAAATACAAATAAATGTTTTTTTTTAAATATTGGTATGCAGTTTGAATTGAGCTACCTACATTTATATATGTGTGAAATTTCCAAAGTATCGGTTAAGCGATTTCGAGATAGTCGAAAGCAAAACAAAAAACGGTCCTATGAAAAGTACCGCTTTTAGACATTTTTTATTTTTTTTTCAGTCATATGATTGGTCGTACCTAAAAGGCTTCACTGATTTTCTTAAATCAAAATCGTTAGAACTGTTTTCGAGAAAAATAAGCTTAAAGGTAGATAACGGTTATATGGCAGGTACCTACCGTTATTTTTTGAGATAAACAAAATTTCAATCGAAATACCGATTCCAATCTAAAAACATAAGCGAGAGCTACAGTACGTTTGCAACGAACTGTTGGATACCCTATTCCCCATATTTTTGTATGTGCATGCGTCTGCCTCCCGCAAACAGCCGATGTTTCAGAAACAAAATTCTTCTTTAGCAGACAGAAAAAATTCAATAACATTAATTTTATGCGGTGTTATGTTCAATTAGTGCTGGCGCAATAAAAACAGGAGTGCGCCACGCCCAAAGTTAAAACGTTTTATTGCCAAGGCAATTGTTATGAGCTCAGTGACATTCAATTTTCTTCTTGCAGATCGATTTGAACAAAACAAGACAAATTTTAAATTTTTAAAAATTAGATTTGGAATGGAAATAGCGATTATGGGTGTTTTTAACAATTATTGGACCACACTCTGCTACGTAACCAAGGAATATAAATCCAAGTGTTCATCTGTTTACTTCAAAACTGCGACCGATAGTTAAAAAAAGTTAAACAAAATTAATGCATTATACGACTTTTGACGGAAACGCCCCTTAAAAGTGGGCGTGTCTTAAAAATTTGAAGCACTAACTGCACTTTTTTCAGTATTTAGGCATATGTGTCTACAGCTGAATCGAGTAGTTTTTAAACAATCTTACCTGAACAAAGGTATTTTACCAAAATCACGCCTTTAAAAGTGGGCGTATTGAAAAAATTTACAAAAGAAAATGTAGAGATATATTTCTCAAATAACCAACGGAAGGAAAAAGGTTTAAATTAAACATTGGAAATGCCTTAAATTCTTAAGGCTACGTTTTTCGTTCTGTCATGAAAAGTAGGCGTAAGCCACGCCCAAAATTCAAAAATTTCTTTTCATACACAAACCTTTTTGTTTCTATTAAGAGACGCAAAATTTTGGCTTGCGGATTAATTATAAATACCGTTTATTTACAAAAACAATTTTTTTATAGTTTCTAATGAAAAGTGGGCGTCAGCCACGCCCAAAATCAATTTTTTTGATTTCATACACAAGATGTTTATGTGCCAGTAAGACCCACAAAATTTAATGTTTTTCGCTTTAATATAACAATTGTTATTTTATAAAAACAATATTGATGGTTTTGTATGAAAAATAGGCGTAAGCCACGCCCAAACTGAAATATTTTTATTTGATTGGAAGAAAATTAATCTAAAGCTTACGTGTGCAAAATGTTAGCGTTATGCTTTTATCGTAACTGTACAAAAAACATAATTTAATTTTATTAAATTGAGGTTGTTCAACAAAAATGGCGATTGTGGGCGTGTTTGTGGGCGGATTTTACCGGTTCAAGAACTTAGCCTTACTCTTGAACCAAAGATTATATGTGCCAAATTTCAGCTTTCTTGCTCAAAAATTGCGACCTCTAGAGAGTATACATACGGACGGACGGACGGACAGACGGACGGACGGACGGACGGACATGGCTAAATCGACTAGGCTTTTGATTCTGAGTCAGAATATATATACTTTTCTATACCTAACGGTATTATTTCTCTATGTTACAAACTCCACACCAAATACAATTTACCCATTCTATGGAATAGGGTTTAAAAAACTTATTTTTGTAAATAAACGGTATACTTATTATACCCGAAATTGTGCGGTTCTTAGTCGAAAATATAAGAACTTTGCGTATGAAAAGAAATCTTTGAATTTTGGGCGTGGCTTTCACCCGCTTTTCATGAAAGAACAAAAAACATAGCTTTAAAAATTTAAGGTACCAATACTTACTTACTTATTCTTACAGCTTGATTAAAGAAGCTGTCACCACGGCTGCTCAGCTGGGGTGGGTTCGGTGGAAGAATTTTGTATTTCTTTTGATAAGCTTGATTGATTTCGTAATCAAAACAGTTGTTTATCAAAAGAAGAAAGTATATGATTGCACAGTAGGGTGCAAAAAAAAGCGGGCGCCAGGATTTTTTTCTAAAACCGAATTAGAAAATTCCAAAACTAATTATAGAAGATAACGAACCGATGTTTGAAATAAGAAGAAAGAATTATGTTTAAATATAGTTATTTTTATTGCTTTGGGAAACCGTGGGACAGAAGATCCCTGGACTAAAACCCAAAAGTCTTTTCAAATAAAAAAAGTTAAACAATTTAAATATGGCCGTTTGGCTCAAGGCAAAATTAACATTGTAGAGATTTAAATTAAATAAAAGTAAAAGCAAATAATAAAAAGAAAAATACAAAATGAAAATGGGTCTTTAATAAAAAAACTAAGCGCGTCCCGGAAATCTCGTATACAAATAAGTTGAACATAAATATATATATTTGGAATTACACAATATATATATTTACATCTAAAATCGCACACAAACTACTTATCTCTGTTTAATGTCTCCTTCCTCCTATCTCCTTTTTTTTATTCTCAATCTTTCACGTCTCGAATCTTGTTTTTTTTTTACTTTTCAAAAATCCTCGATCAGTCTCAATTTTTTTTTCTTCACCAAAATTCCTCGAAAAATCTTTCTTTCTAAAATTTTTGTATTCGCGCTTGTAAGTCTCTCACCAGAGTGCCTTACAAGATAATTTTGAGTTGGGTACAACCTATCAAATCGCAACTTATCATAACCCAACTTATAACGTCGCAACTGATCAAATCTGTTCATTTTCGCAACTTATCACAAGACAACACGCCACAACGCAACTTATCAAAAAAAAAATTCTTTGATTAAAACTAGGAGGCGCCCTTTTTTACATGTGTGTGTGTGTTTGGAAATATAAACTTGACCTTTTAATGGCTGATTATTATTATTATTCTGTATGCCAAATCACTTGAGAAGGCATTATTAATATTCAAGGTTAGAGAGGTTTGTATTTTTAAAGTCAAATAGAGAAAGAGGAATTTCAAAGGGGGAATGAATGAGGAGGATTTCTACAAATTAAGCAAAAGGTAAGACGTAAGAATAATAATATGGTGAATTAAGAGCCTTCAACCAAAGAGAGCGGGATAGTATTTAAATGTTGATATTGGTTGGAAGAGAAAAACATAAGCGAGAGCTACAGTACGTTTGCAACGAACTGTTGGATACCCTATTCCCCATATTTTTCTATGTGCATGCGTCTGCCTCCCGCAAACAGCCGATGTTTCAGAAACAAAATTCTTCTTTAGCAATCAGAAAAAAATTCAATAACATTAATTTTATGCGGTGTGATGTTCAATTAGTGCTGGCGCAATAAAAAAAGGAGTGCGCCACGCCCAAAGTTAAAACGTTTTACTGCCAAGGCAATTGTTATGAGCTCAGTGACATTAAATTTTATTCTTGCAGATCGATTTGAACAAAACAAGACAAAACTTAAATTTTTAAAAATTAGATTTGGAATGGAAATAGCGATTATGGGTGTTTTTAACAATTATTGGACCACACTCTGCTACGTAACCAAGGAATATAAATCCAAGTGTTCATCTGTTTACTTCAACCGATAGGTAAAAAACGTTAAAAAAATTAATGCACTATACGACTTTTGACGGAAACGCCCCTTAAAAGTGGGCGTGTCTTAAAAATTTGAAGCACTAACATCACTTTTTTCAGTATTTAGACATATGTGTAAAACTACAGCTGAATCGAGTAGTTTTTAAACAATCTTACCTGAACAAAGGTATTTTACCAAAATCACGCCTTTAAAAGTGGGCGTATTGAAAAAATTTACAAAAGAAAATGTAGAGATATATTTCTCAAATAACGAACGGAAGGAAAAGGTTTAAATTAAACATTGGAAATGCCTTAAATTCTTAAGGCTACGTTTTTCGTTCTTTCATGAAAAGTAGGCGTAAGCCACGCCCAAAATTCAAAAATTTCTTTTCATACACAAACCTTTTCGTTCCTATTAAGAGACGCAAAATTTTGGCTTGCGGATTAATTATAAATACCGTTTATTTACAAAAACAATTTTTTTATAGTTTCTAATGAAAAGTGGGCGTCAGCCATGCCAAAATCATTTTTTTTGATTTCATACACAAGATGTTTATGTGCCAGTAAGACCCACAAAATTTAATGTTTTTCGCTTTAATATAACAATTGTTATTTTATAAAAACAATATTGATGGTTTTATATGAAAAATAGGCGTAAGCCACGTCCAAACTGAAATATTTTTATTTGATTGGAAGAAAGTTTACCAAAAGCTTACGTGTGCAAAATTTCAGCGTTATGCTTTTATCGTAACTGTACAAAAAACCTAATTTAATTTTATTAAATTGAGGTTGTTCAACAAAAATGGTGATTGTGGGCGTGTTTGTGGGCGGATTTTACCGGTTCAAGAACTTAGCCTTACTCTTGAACCAAAGATTATATATACCAAATTTCAGCTTTCTAGCTCAAAAATTGCGACCTCTAGAGACATACGGACGGACGGACGGACGGACATGGCTAAATCGACTAGGCTTTTGATTCTGAGTCAGAATATACTTTTCTATACCTAACGGTATTATTTCTCTATGTTACAAACTCCACACCAAATACAATATACCTATTCTATGGAATAGGGTATAAACAGATTAATCTTAAAAATAGTAGGTACCCTGAAAGTTTTATCAAAATCATTAGATCCGTTTTAGAGAAAATCAAACTGTTTCCTTGTTATATGGCAGGTACCGTTATTTGTCCACCTAGAGAAAATCAGAAAAAAGGACCCCGAGTGATTTTTAAATGATATTACTACCTACTAAGTGCCAAGTTTTGAAGACAGACGGACAAAATTCCAGACTTGCTTATTTCGACTAAATTTTTTTTGAACGAATAACTTGCCTTAGGGGCTAGTTATAGCGATACGGAAAACAAAAAACTAATGCGCGTTAAAAAGAAAATTATGAGTGAATCTCGTACACGAATCGGTTGACTATAAATATATATATTTGGAAATTGCAAATATATATATTTATAATAAAAATTGTACACAAACTACTTATCTCTATTTAATGTCTCCTGTCTCCTTTCTCCTATCTCCTTTTAAAATCCTTCACGACTCGAATCCTAGTTTTTCGTCCCCAATTATCCTCGATCCAAATTTTAAAAATCAATATCTCCTCGATTTTTTTTTTCTTCTCCAAATTTTCTCGATCAATCTTTCTTTTTCACAAAATTAAGTTTTCGCTTTTAAGGCTCTCGCAAGAGTGCCTTCCAAGCTCATTTTCATCAACAACTTTCTTCCCTCGTCCATTCCAATCATTCACTCATACATACAACGCTACAACACAACCATTCGTTTCGAGATCATCGGTCACGGCTTTCTGGAAGCATGACGCTCTCCTAGAAAACAACCGTCGTGGGATCTAACGAAACATACTCATACGCACACAAACACGGTTTTAACAAGTTGTTGGATGTGTTTCCAAAACTTGCCAAAACTTACTCTCACGCACACAAACAACGTTTCGACAAGTTGTTGAATGTGTTTCCAAAACTTGTCGAAACATTATGGACGAGTTCAGACTATTTTATAACTAAAACTATTTTCGAGAAAAATTGATAAGAAACAAAATTGAGGAGAAGTCTCAAATAGGCTTTTTCCTACTACTCTACAACTATCGCGCGGGATTCGAAGCGTGAATTATTCAACAAACTATTTTCGGAAATACAGAGAGGAGCGTTGCTTTAATCATTATTTTAAAAATTCTATAAAACTAATCTAAACGCGTTAAAAACCCATTTTGTACATTTAACAAATTTACGTTATTTTAAGTTAATGTTAAAATTACGTTACGTTAAAATGAAAAGATTTTAATAAAAAGATGTTAAGTTGTTGTTGGTCGTTTTAAGTAAGTAAGAGTCCGCCTGACTCGTTACTTCTTCGGCTCATCCGCCGGCTCTTTTCTCGTTTTAGAACTCGAACACCTGCTTTTGTTGCTTTTGCAAAATAAGGCTAGGTACACCACTGGTTGATGAGACCATGGTTGCCCTCAACTTCGCCAATATTTTGCAGCCACAACGAGAAAAAGAAAAGGGAAAAAGAACGACCGAAGGGAAGTTTTTGTTGCGGTAAAATTTACCGTAACAAATTCCACCCTTACCTCCCAAGAAATGTGTTTACTTTTCAAGAAAAATAAACCATTTCTTAAGGCTCGGCCAGGATTGGAGGGTTAAAGAACAGGGTGTACAACACAACACAGGGTTACCATCATATTAGAAAAAGAAAAAAAAAGAAAAAAAAAAAAACATAATTAGTGGCACGAAATAAAATTATAAAATTGGACAATTTACCAAAAAAACAAACAAAATACAAAAAATTACGATTTAAAAGAAAGATTAAGGGACTTTTGACTAAGTGTCAATTAATGGCTTTAAATCCTTTACGTGCCACGTCCCTCGATCCTTCCCCTTATCGGCTATCAGGAGGTATGTCCAAGGTGACACCCTCCTACTGACCCTAAATGGACCAACAAACTTGGTCGCTAATTTGGCCGCAAAATAATTTGCCGCATCGGACAAGGAATAATTCCTACGCCAAACGAGATCACCCGGTTGAAACTGAATGTCTCGTCTCCTCAAATTATAAGTTTTAGCGGTCTTATTTCCCGCCGCTTCCAACTTCCTAGCTATCTCCTGTCTCAGTTTCTGAAACTGCCTAACAGTATCCCCTCTATCTTGGTCCCTATCACTATCGCTAAGCCCTACATCATGGCAACTAGTTACCATGTTCCTACCAAAATTTACAAAGTATGGCGAAACACCTAACACCTCATGTTGCGAAGTTCGGATAGCACAGGCCACTTTTGCCAATTGCATATCCCAACTCCGCTGGTTTTCCGAGACATACGCTCGGAGCGTAGTCTTAATTATTTGGTTTATGCGCTCCGCAGGATTCGCTTGCGGATGGTAATGCGCCGTATACCGAAGTTGTGACCCGTACGCTTCACTAAGCGTCTTCAGTTCCTTGCTACGGAACTGGGGACCGTTGTCACAGACGATCCACTTTGGAACACCGAAGAGAAGAAAAACGTTTTCTTCCAATTCTCGACACACCGCTTTTGCCGTTGCGGACCGTAACGCGAACAACAGGGGAAATTTACTAAAGTAATCGACGACCGTTAAAATATATATAAAACCGCGCGACGACTTCGGAAGTGGACCAACTAAATCCACACAAATCATATCCCACGGTTGGGAATTTCCCACCCTCTCAGTCATAAGACCAGCTGGCCTCTCATTCACCGGTTTCACTTTTTGGCAAGTCTTACAAACCCTAACATATCTCGTTATGTCACTCCTCATTTTGGGCCAGTAATATTTCTCTGCTACCCTAGCAAAAGTCTTTTTAACGCCCATGTGTCCTGAAAGCGGAGCATCATGGCAATCGTGCAAAATCTTTGCCCTATCACCTTTCCCTACAACTAATTTCCACTCCTCATTCTCGTTGTGAACAACAATATGGTTCACCCTAACATGTTTATAGAGCCGCCCATCCTCAACTCGCCAGGATGGGTATTCTAACGGGCTCTTTTCTACCTGTGATTTCATTTTGATCACCCAAGGGTCCGAATCCGCTTCAGAGACACCGGCTACTTCGGGGACTCCTCGCGACAACATATCAGGAACGACATGTTCTTTGCCCTTTCGATGGATGATCTTGAAATCAAATTGTTGGAGCCGAATGGCCCAACGAGCTAACCTACCCTGCGGATCCTTAAGATTGCTAAGCCAGATCAGTGAGTGATGATCCGTCACAACCGTAAATCGAACACCTTCCAGATACGGCCGTAACTTTTCGATCGCCCAAAGAACCGCTAAACATTCCTTTTCGGTCGTAGAGTAGTTCCTTTCATTCCTATTCAATGACCGACTCAAATAACAAATGGCCTTTTCGCCATCCTCAAACTCCTGCGAAAGTACGGCCCCGATACCAAAATCTGACGCGTCTGTTTGGACAACAAACGGCCGAGAGAAATCGGGACATGTCAGAATCGGTGCCGTAACCAAACACTCTTTGGCTTTCCTAAAACTCTCCTCACATTCTTGGGTCCACTCAAATTTCTTACCTTTCTTTAAGAGATCGGTAAGAGGCCTAACTAAAATTGCAAAATTTGGCACGAATCTTCGATACCAAGAAATAGTCCCTACAAAACTCCTAATTTCCTTCACGTTTTTCGGTGGAGGAATCCTCATCATGCTTTCCACTTTTTCCGGGTCTACATGAAGCCCGTTCCTATCAACTACATAACCTAGAAATTTCAAAGAAGGCCTACAGAAATTACACTTTTCCCTACCTACTTTTAAACCCGCCTCTCCTAACCTTTTAAAAACTTCTTTGAGAATTTCTAAGTGTTTCTCAAAAGAATCGGTGACAATGATAATGTCATCTAAGTACACAAAGACAAACGGTTCCAAATCGGGACCGAGAACGTCGTCAATAAACCTTTGCCATGTCGCTGGTGAATTATGGAGCCCGAATGGCATCCTACAAAATTGAAAAAGACCCCTCCCTGGCACGGTAAAGGCTGTGTACTTTCGCGATTCTTCCTCCATTGGGATCTGCCAATAAGCAGATTTAATATCTAATGAGGACAAGTACTTCGCGTTTCGAAGCTTGTCCAAAATCGCCGAAATAAATGGTAGTGGATAAGCATCCCTATCAGTAACCTCATTTAATTTTCTATAGTCAACGCAGAACCGATAACTGCCGTCTTTCTTCTTAACAAGAAGAATCGGCGATGCCCAAGGACTCTTCGACTTCTCGATCACTCCAGCTTCCAACATCTCTTGGAGTTCTTGATCGATATGTTTCTGAATCGCTGGCGAAACAGGGTAATATCGTTGTTTGATTGGTTCTGCGGACGTCCTAATCTTGTGCTCAACTAAGTTGGTGCACCCTAATCCCTCGGTCATTGATTTAAAAAGTTCTCCTAACAAGTGTTCTAACTTCTTACTTTCAAAATCGTTCAAATCCGATTTTTCCCTAATCGCTACCATGTCTGTTACCGAAGCCACCATTTCCTGGCTTGAAAAACTCCACATACCAGATCTCAAATCCGGGACTATGCCCGATAGTGCCCAAAAGTCGGCACCCAAGATCAATTGGTGTGGGAGATTCGGTATTACCAGACATTCTATTAAAATGGATCTATTCTCAACCTCCACTGGTAGAGAAATAGACCCAGCTACTCCTACACCTGCCCCATCTGCTAACGCTACTGACCCAACACTACTCTTCTCTAATCTAAGTCCTAATTCTTTTAAAACTTTCCACCCGTCACCACCCACAATGGTACGAGAGGCTCCTGAATCAAGTAGGCCCAAAAACTTGATCCCATAAATCCTAACTCCTAAATATGGCCTAGTGTCCCTACCGCTTGCCGCTAAAGTGAAACTTAGATGAACTTGTGGTACCAGTTGATCGCCAGCAGACGACCTAACTAACGCCGACGGGTCTCCTGTCCTGCTGTCACAAGAGCCCGTTCCCCATTTCCCGAACACCGCCTACAGTCCCTACGATATACACCTACAGCCCCACAACCAAAACACTTCCTTTGCACAGAACAGTTTTGTGCCAAATGACCATCCCTGTTACAATTGTAACACCTAACCACCTGTCTAAAAGGGTTCTCTGGGACTGGAGCAACAGCCGCAACTCGGTGTTGTCCGGACGAACTCGGTTGGTAACCACATTCAGGTTCCAACAAATGCCTACCTCTACTTGGTGGAGTAAAACTATCCACATTTACCTTAAGGGTATCTAGCTCCCTACCTAAGACAGCAAGTTCCTTAACCGTCTTTGGTTTGGCACTCGCTATCTGAACCTGATAAAAGGGATCTACATTTTTCCTCAAAATCGATAACATTCTTCCCTCTGACAAAGGTTCCGACAATCTTCGGAACAATGTCCTCATAGTTGCAAGATACGCGCCGAAAGTTTCATCCTTTCCCTGCGAACGCCGATTGATTTCTTCCAAAAGAAGATCATCGTAATTCGCAGGAAGGAACTCCGCTTTGAGTTCCTTGACGAGTTCTTGCCAATCTCCTAAATCTTCCCTAACCGTCCTATACCACATAAGGGCCCTACCCGACAAAAGCTCCGAAGCGGATTTGAAAAGGTGGGAGTCCGGAACATCGTTAGCCAGACGAAGTTCCTCCACTCTTTCCAGGAATGAATTCACTGATGCTCCATTAGAGTCACCAGTAAATTTCACCCCCCCACTTCCCTACACGTTCAGTGCACTTCTGTTGAACGACTATTTGTTCACCAAAAGTGTCACCCCTATCAACCCTATGTCCTAATGGGACCCTAATATTAACACCACTGACTGAAGGACTACTGCCAAAACGACTTGGTTCAGGCAATGACCCTCCAGCCAGTCCTAACGCAGACCGCACACTATTTGGGGTCTGACCAACTTGTACTTGAAGTTGGGTTTGCGTTTTAACGGGGGTCTTTTCCTTCTCAACTTCTTCTTCCCTATCACTATTCTCACTATCACCAGTGAGATCTCCTAATAAACATAAAACTTTATTGCGAAGTGAGCTGATTGCATCTTCTTCGTCTTCTGCTTCACAAGGGGTCCTAGCTAACCTACCTATACACCACTCAATCTTTGTTACAATCTTAATGTACTCCGAAGACTTTGGATTCTTCGGAGGTACCTTAAGAAGGCCCTTAATCTCCTCAATTTTCGCTTCTATAGCCTCCTTATCCTCATCATAGGTGAACGGGTACACCATGCTAACCTCCATCGAGTTTCTCTTAACGAGCAACCTCGATGACCTCAATGCTTTTCGCATCTCATCAACCGACCCTACTTTTAAACCCCTGACCTTCATCTCATAGGCCAGTTCGTCCTGCGCTAGCCTCCCAATATTCATATTTAATAAAAAAAACCTAATTTAAAACAACCACGAGGAAAAAAAATATTTAAAATTAAAAAAAAAAACAGTCAACCCAAATCGATTTATATGACAAGAACAAATATTCAATAACAACAAAAAACTTTATATTTCAAACTCGCCCGATATTAATGAAAAAAACTCTATTAAAATTTTCACCCACAAAAAAAATTCTCACGTTGGTGGCAACCGTACACCAACAATAAATTATAGCCCCGAATTATTATTTTCTTCTAAGAATAATTTATTATCTAATATTTATATATTATACTATCCTATCAGCTATCTCAAAAAAACTCAACTTAATAATTACTCAATTTTCAAAATAAACACTAAACAAAAATCTCACGCGAGAGAAAAGAAATAAAAAAAAAACTATCACCTATCACTTAAATGCGCTCAATTAAATTTGCACTCGAACACGAAAAAAAAAATGTCACTACCTATATAAATATCGCACGCGAGAAAACAATGTCTAACAAAAAAAAATCTAACGAAGGTACATGAACACACTAAAAAAAATGAATACAATGAAATTGAGAACAAAAAAAAATAAATATAAAAACAACACAGACAACACAGAATTAAAAAAAAACGAGTTTACAAAATAAAAAAAACAATATCACCAAAACTCCTTGCTTTTGCTGCACTCCCTCTGCTTGCTGGATTCTCTTCACTGCTCTGGCTTTTCCTTCCACAACACTTTGAAAAAAAACACCACTAGAGAAAAAAAAAATGAATTAGAATTTTTTCAATCAAAAGATTGATAAAAAAACACCACAAAATACAAAAAAAATTCTTCCACTCTGGGCCCCACGTTGGGCGCCACTTTATTGCACTTTTTCGCGACACGAACACGATAGGGGGAAGGGAAATAATTTAATTAATTTATTAATCTACTCGATCTTTTTAAAACGCGATCAATTTATTTATTAAGAAAACAAACAAAAAAAAGAATTCAACGCGAACCGACGGCGACGCACGACACGAATTTTCTAATGATAACTAATGATAATACCGATCGACCACGAACGAATGACACGAAAAGAGACTACGAAAAAAAATGCAATATACAGCTTGATTAAATAGCTGTCACCACGGCTGCTCAGCTGGGGTGGGTTCGGTGGAAGAATTTTGTGTTTCTTTTGATAAACTTGATTGATTCCGCAATCAAAATAGTTTATCAAAAGAAGGGAATATATGTTTGCACAGTAGGGTGCAAAAGAAGTTAGGCGCCAGGAATTTTTTTCTAAAACCGAATTAGAAAATTCCAAAACTAATTTTAGAATTTGAAGGACCGATATTTTAAATAATAAGAAAGAGAGTTGAGTGTAAATAATTATTTTATTGTTTTGGGAAACCGTGGGACAGAAGATCCCTGGACTAAAACCCAAAAGTCTTTTCAAATAAAGGGGTTGTACAATTTAATATGGCCGTTCGGCTCAAATGCAAGAAGTTGAAATTAAGTAAAAAAAAGAAAGGCAAATAAATAAAGAAAAAAAAAAATGGGTTTTTAAGAAAAAAAAAACTAATGCGCGTTAAAAAGAAAATTATGAGTGAATCTCGTACACGAATCGGTTGACTATAAATATATATATTTGGAAATTGCAAATATATATATTTATAATAAAAATTGTACACAAACTACTTATCTCTATTTAATGTCTCCTGTCTCCTTTCTCCTATCTCCTTTTAAAATCCTTCACGACTCGAATCCTAGTTTTTCGTCCCCAATTATCCTCGATCCAAATTTTAAAAATCAATATCTCCTCGATTTTTTTTTTCTTCTCCAAATTTTCTCGATCAATCTTTCTTTTTCACAAAATTAAGTTTTCGCTTTTAAGGCTCTCGCAAGAGTGCCTTCCAAGCTCATTTTCATCAACAACTTTCTTCCCTCGTCCATTCCAATCATTCACTCATACATACAACGCTACAACACAACCATTCGTTTCGAGATCATCGGTCACGGCTTTCTGGAAGCATGACGCTCTCCTAGAAAACAACCGTCGTGGGATCTAACGAAACATACTCATACGCACACAAACACGGTTTTAACAAGTTGTTGGATGTGTTTCCAAAACTTGCCAAAACTTACTCTCACGCACACAAACAACGTTTCGACAAGTTGTTGAATGTGTTTCCAAAACTTGTCGAAACATTATGGACGAGTTCAGACTATTTTATAACTAAAACTATTTTCGAGAAAAATTGATAAGAAACAAAATTGAGGAGAAGTCTCAAATAGGCTTTTTCCTACTACTCTACAACTATCGCGCGGGATTCGAAGCGTGAATTATTCAACAAACTATTTTCGGAAATACAGAGAGGAGCGTTGCTTTAATCATTATTTTAAAAATTCTATAAAACTAATCTAAACGCGTTAAAAACCCATTTTGTACATTTAACAAATTTACGTTATTTTAAGTTAATGTTAAAATTACGTTACGTTAAAATGAAAAGATTTTAATAAAAAGATGTTAAGTTGTTGTTGGTCGTTTTAAGTAAGTAAGAGTCCGCCTGACTCGTTACTTCTTCGGCTCATCCGCCGGCTCTTTTCTCGTTTTAGAACTCGAACACCTGCTTTTGTTGCTTTTGCAAAATAAGGCTAGGTACACCACTGGTTGATGAGACCATGGTTGCCCTCAACTTCGCCAATATTTTGCAGCCACAACGAGAAAAAGAAAAGGGAAAAAGAACGACCGAAGGGAAGTTTTTGTTGCGGTAAAATTTACCGTAACACCGAAACAAATTTTATAATGGAAAATTTAGTATGTTATGGTTCGATTTAAAACACAATTGCTACACTGATCGATGACAACCAACTCAGAGAATTTATTTTGGAAATCAAAATTTGAATTGAATTTGCACTTTTTGTTGAAAACGAAATTTGATATTTTTCGTTTATACGTATAACAGAAAAATAAATAAATACATTTTTAACAAAAAGTATTTGATCAATTAAAATTATTATGAACAAAAAACATTCTCTGAATAGATTGCCATCGATCGGTGTAGCATTTGTAGTAAGAATCGAATCAGAACATACAAAATTTTCCATTTAAAAAATTTTTCGGTTTGGTTTTCTGTATCGCTATAACTGGCCCCTTATAGTATATAATCGCAGTTAAAAGGGGAAACCAGAAATATGAATATTGAAAGACAATTTTTTTTTTCCTTTAAATAATCTAATTAAATTTATTGAGTGTTCCCTAGTTGTTTTGAAATCCCAGCAGGAGATGACAAACTACATGTTTATGTAGTATTATTATGTATTTCAACTGTCAGTTGTGAAAGTGTAATAAAGTTTAAGCTCTTAAAACCTTTTTTGATTTTAAATAATAACGAGGTTTAAAATTAACAAATTTTACACGAAATTATTCCTTTGCTTCTCATAAATACTTTGTGCTATTAATTTAATTCGATTCAGCCAAGGTAGTGAGTATATTTAACTTTAAAAAACCAAATTTGTGCAGTACGGTATTTCTATATGAACGGCATTAAAAGAGGCATATCCGACACTTCACCAGAACAAAACAACACCAGCAAAAAACACTATTCAAATTCAAGTTTAAACAAAATGGAAGTTGGAAAAATGTCTATTGCTCAACTAAAAAACCTTCTAAATGAGACAATCAAGGAACACACTAACGATTTATGCTCGAAATTTGATACCGCATTCGCATCTTTGTCTTTGGAAATAGATGCAGTAAAAGCCACGAATTCACAGTTAAATCACAAACTAACTGTGATGACTGAGCGGTGTGAGCTCTTGGAGTCTCAGATCGAAATTATTTCACGTAAAACAAATGAAAACTCTTTGGTGGTACATCTTCCTTTAGACAGAGAAACCAATGCAGTTGAAGTAGCCAAACAAACTTGCAAGAGGCTTCTCAAGTTAAAAGAAGGTGAAGACATTCACTATAAAAAAGCTCGAGAAATCCACAACACACGTTTGCAAAGAGCAACTGTCTTCTTGGAACTTGGGTCACCAGTTGTCGTCGAAGAAATAATGGCAGTCGCGAGTGAGCTTAAAGGAAGCGGAACAAGTATATTCCGTGAACAGTCGTTAATGTATCGGCAAAAAAGACAAACACTGTTGGAATTTAAAAACAAACTCTCGTTAATCAATCCACAAGCAAAAATTATAATTAAAGGCGACAAGATGCAAATTAACAACCACACTTTTTGTTACAAATTTGCGCGAGGTCTGGTTGTCAAAAATTCGGCTGAGATGTTGTTTGTAAACAATATGTTTGGTGACAGTTCGCCTGAATATTTTGACTGCGGCGAGGGAGCGAAACTATTTCCAGTTGATAAGCGAGATGCAGTACCATCGTTCTCTCATCCGATGCCAGCACCATCTGTGCGCGAGCAATCGCAACTTACAACAGCCAAAAAACAATAGGAAAACATTGCCGTCTGCCAAAATAAAATTAGTTCCATAAATTTATCTATTTTATCTTACAATATTACAGGTTTAAAAAGTAAATTATTGCAACCAGATTTTTTTAAGTTTATTCTTAATTTTGATATAATTATTCTTATTGAAACTTTCTTAGAGGAAAAAAATGAAAATGAATTTTATAAATATTTCAAAGATTATAAAATAACTTGTGTTCCAGCAACAAGAACAAATGTACATGGGAGAGCTTGCGGAGGTATTTTATGTGGTATCAAAACTAAATTTAATCACTTTGCTCAGTTTAAAACTATTGACAATAGGCTTGTTATCCAAATTATAACCAAACAATTCAAATTATTTATTATACCGGTATACCTTAATTGCAATAGCTGGCAGAATGATTTCAACAATTTACGCGAGTTTTGTAACAATACTTCTTTAGAAAATACAATGATTATCGGTGATCTTAACGCCCGTATTGGTGATTTTCAGAATTCTTCAGTTCATATTGTGCAAGACCAACTGAGATTTGGACTAAATAGAAATTCTAAGGATACAACGTTCAATAGAAATGGAAGGCTCTTAACGGAATTTTTTGATGACTTTGGATTGTTCGTGCTGAATGGAGTGGCAGGTGGTGACAAGTTTGGTGAACTCACATTTATTGGCGGTCAAGGTCAATCAGCTATAGACCTCTGTGCAATTTCTGGAGAATGGTTTACCTCAACAAATGATTTTGAAGTACTCGTGGAAGGCTATTCAGCTCACATGCCAATAATAGTAAAAGTGAATTTTGATCAAGAAGTCCAGGTGAGAAGCGCAGTTTTTTCCCGAAAGCTAAAATGGAATGAGAACAGAGCGAGTCAGTACAAAACACTCTTGAATCGCCACTGTAATATTCTTCCGGTGCAATCCCCGAGTGCTGTAGAGCAAATTGAGGAAAGTATTACAAAAGTAATTTTCGCTTCAGCTCCACTTGTGAACCATAATAATACTTTTATTCCTAAATGCAAATGGTTTGACAAAGACTGCTGCAATCTTCGGAAGCTTTCTTTTAGATACTTGAAGATATTTAGATCAACAAATGCAATTGCCTTCAAAAATATGTATGTGAGGGCCAACAAAGAGTATAAGCAGTTATGCTCGCTCAAAAAAGTGCTTTATCTTAAGAACCTTGCAAACAAATTAAACCATTCGAAAAACTCTAAAGATTTCTGGTGTAATGTGCGTGAGCTAGGCGGGCGTAACAAAAGTATGAAAAATGTCCTCGAAGCTGAGTCACTAGCAGCTCATTTTAAAACTCTTTTGACAGCGGATGAGAATCTTCATACTTTTAGCTATGCACTACAGAATGAAAATGTTGCGGAGCTTGACTCTCCAATCTCTTTAAATGAACTCGAAAAATCGCTGCTGACTATGAAAAACAACAAAGCCCCCGGATGTGATGGCATACCTGTTGAATTTTATAAAAATGCAACTGAACAACTCAAACACTACATAGTAGATTTTTTCAATTTGCTTTATAACAACGCTTGTGTGCCAGCTAGTTTTAACAAAGCTCTTATATTTGCCATATTCAAGAAAGGAGATGCGAGTCAGGCCGAAAATTATAGAGGAATTTCGATTCTTAATTCACTAAGAAAGATTTTCGCTGCGATTCTATATGGAAGACTCATGAGCTGGGTGAATAGTAGCAGTCGGCTTAGTGAATATCAAGCCGGTTTTCGCCCAGGTTTTTCAACGATAGATCACATTTTTGCTTTGACTAGCATTGCTCGAAAATACATCGAAAAAAACAAAAAACTGTATGCGTGTTTTGTTGATTTTAAGGCAGCATTTGATACGGTGAATAGGCAGGCTTTGATCTATAAACTGGCATCGCTTGGAGTATCCCAGAAGTTCCTTATGCTGTATTTTAAATTTCTGTCATCTTCATGTGCAGCGGTGTGGGATGGTTCAAAGATGTCAGATTGGTTTGATACTTCTGCAGGAGTCCCCCAAGGATGCATCCTAAGCCCCATTTTGTTCGCCATGTTCATTGATGATGTTGCTGATATTCTTCCTGGTGGAGTAAACTTTGCCGGAAATCTAATAAAGGTCCTGCTCTATGCTGACGACTTAGTATTGCTTGCCGAAAATCCTTTTGCCCTCCAACTACAAATAAATAGGCTACAAACGTACTGCGAGACATGGGATCTTCATATAAACGTCACGAAAACGAAGATCATGATTTTCGAAGGCCGGCAAAGAGGAGAAAGGCTACGTGAAGAAACTTGGCGACTCCACAGCGAGCGGTTAGAAGTGGTACGAGAATTTAAATATCTGGGAGTATTGCTATCTTCAAATCTAAATTTTGGAAAACACGCAAAAGAAAAAAGTTCCGAAGCTAAGTTAGCACTTAACATTATGTGGCCCAAATTCTTCGCAAATCCTAACATTGATCTTGTTTCAAAATATCAGGTTTTTAACGCAACCGTCAACACTTGTATGTGTTATGGAACGCAGGCTTTCGGGATCAGTCCTTTTGAAGAATTTGAAGCTGTCCAAAGGTATTTCTTGAAGCGACTATTCCGCTTACCAATCTCAACACCAACATATGCCTTGCACGTCGAGTCTGGATTGCCTCCAATTTATTTGAAAAATTTGAAGGCTCACTCCGATTATTTAACAAGAGTGATGAAGAGAAGTGTGAGCAGTTTGCATAGATCAATCGTGTTAAGATCGCTACAATTAAATGTTTTTCCCTTCAGGGAATGGAATCAGCTGGCAATATCTCACGATATTACTTTTTCTTTGTCAGAAAGTAACGTAAGCAACTGGCAAGATATATTTTCAACGATCTTAGCTGAAGTGGATGATAAAATATTCGACCAGCACTTAACTAGAGCATCTTCATCGGCTTCCAGAGTAATTTACAAGAATCTAAACCATCACATACCATCTGCAGAAAGCTATTTCAACAACAACTACACATCAAAAGTTATTAGCACGATTTTCAGAGCCAGAGTCGAATTATTAAATCTTAATTTCATGCCCCATAGAGCCGATCTTCAGCAAATTTGCAGTTTGTGTAACAGAAGAGAATCGGAGAATATCTACCATTTCATAGCGGCTTGCCCAATTTTACAAGAAATTCGAAGATTATACTTCCAAGAAAGTTTTCTGTCAATGAGTAGTCTCTATGAAATTCTAAACGGCGTTCGTGGTTGGATCATTTTGTACAGTTTTTGCAACCATGCCATGACTTATCGTAATAGCTTTCTAAACTTTTGATTAAGTTTTGTAGTTTTTTTTTATACATAAATATTTATTTTATGTTCATTACTATCGTTTTTTAAAAATCATGTTTATTTCGTCCGAATAATCTTAATGTCATTATCATCCAAACTGTAATATTTTTGAAAAATTTAATAATCCCAATCAATCTGTAACATTAATTTATTTTTTATTATGCTTGTTTTCAAGTTTATTATTTAAAAGCAAAATATTTTGTAACCTAATCTTTATTATCATATTATTAATTTATTAAAAAAATGTCATATCCGGCAGACGGCAGAATTGTCAAGTCCGTATTCTAAATCAAAAACATTGTAATACCTTTTATGAAATAATAATAATACATGTTTATGTTTTGAAACAAACTTAAATTAAGATGTAATTTGAAGTCTGACTGGGAAACTTAATCGAAAGCAACACTAAAAATGTGGTTGCTTAAGGAATTCTAACAGTATCGAGGTTTAACAAAAAATCAATCAATCAACAGAACTTGACCATTCTCTACAATTTAAACCAGAAGAACAAATACCTTAAAATATAAAACTTAATGGTCACGACACTTCACATCAGGGATGTTGTCTTTATTGTCTAAATTGTCCTTGCTAATGGGTTCATTCGAAAGGATTATAATTTCTTAGATACTGAATAACTTTTAATGGGGTATATCTAGTAATTTTCCAATCGATGTTGGACGGGGATACCTACTGATACGAATTCATAAAAACACACACACACACACACACATACACAATCAAAAGTTTGATCCATCCGCAAAGGGGCTGTTACGATTATTACTTAACTTGTACCATTTTGTATCTTACGAATATAACATAATGGTCTATTGGGGTATTGATGGGATGGATGGTTCATTGCTCTTCTAGCAAACTGAAAGCATTTAAGTAAGACCAACAAAACCCTAAACACATTTTATGAATTGTTTTTGTTCTTGTTGTTGTTGTTGCTATTGTCGTGTTGGTATTGGACATGCTTCAGTTCTATCGGTTAAAAGGACAATCAGTCCTCTGAGATAGGACACTATGTATAGTCTAATGTCTATATCATAGCTAGGGAAACAATTATCGATAGGAAACGATTTTAAGATTAAACATGTAGTGCTTTTAAAGTGCCTCTTTATATTGATAATTTAGGCAGATTTCTTGTCTTTAAATATTGATACTGTATAATATTGGTTAGCAAATTCTAAAGATAGCTATATAGGTTGGAATAGAGCTAGGCAATTTTATGTTTGCCCACTCAATATCTATATAACCTGGCTTCTATTTTATCAAGAAATGAAATTTATTTATAAAGGTATACATATTAAAGGAGAGTGATGAGTATATCTACAATGTTGTAAGGCTTTACTTTCAAAGAAGCACTTAGGTTTTGCATTGAATTTAACCATTAAAAGGTTTCTCAATATATAATAAAAAAAAAATTTAGGAGTACCATTCAGGAATATTAGTTTAATCCATCTATTCATAAAGCAAAAAAGGTCTAATGGAATCTCTAACAATAGACGAAACTTGATTTAGACAAATTTTAAGAGGACTTTGGAAGAAGTTTCTTATTTATTTTTTATTAAGGAAAGATTTTAAAATTGAATTTCATGTTAATCGAAGCATCATCGGCTTCAGAGTGTTTTTTTTTTTTATAAAATTAGTTTCGGGTAAGAATTTGAAGCATTAAATTTAGTTTATTGTATAGCTAGCATATTTGTTTTAAGATTTCAGAAAAGATAAAGTGGAAACTGGTTGCCTAGGAGTTAATAGAAGCAGAATTGATGGGCTAATGCATTTTGCAACAAAGCTACCAATCAATCTACCCCGTTTCAATGGCCAAACATTATTGCTTTTTTTATTATTTCTTAATATATGGGTATGATTTTCAAACACAACTTAGCTGGAAATCGAATGTTCCATAACGGATAAGATTTGGGGAAGATGACAGTTTTGCTAAAACAAAGATCCAACTAATAACGTCTACAACATTGACCAACCTAAAAAGATTTTAGGAACGCCTAACGACGGCATCAAAAGGGCTCTAAGATCCTGCGCAAATATGAAATACAAAAAAATACATATACATATAATATTCAGGCAGCAGTCTGATTACAACAATAAATCCTATATCAGCCAAAATTTAACTCCAAGTCGCACTGACTACAGCATCCAAACATTAAGCCTCAGTAAAATAGTTTACCTGTCAGAATCGAATGGCGAAAACAATGACGTGACGAATTATTTTGACAAAACTAATCTCACTGATTGCTTGAATAATGGAGATTGGTGTGTAAAGTTGTAAAAGATGTTTTTTTCAGATATACTTAGCCTAGATAATAATTAAATCAAAGATCCTTGTAAGACTCCCCTTAACAACTCCCTCCAACATTTTGGTTGGGCAGTTCCATCTTCATAGCACAAAGAGACCACATCCCCTTTTTGTCGGTATGCAAATATGAGCAGGTTGCTGGCAGGAAGTTCAATATGAATTAGTCCAGATCGAGTTATGAAGTAGTTTAGATACTTAATGCTTTGCCTGCAAGACGCGGCTTATGGTATACACTACGAGAAAGCAAAATGTTCTTAATGTGTCTTTTGATTTAGTGGGGAATCGCCACAACAAGCACAATATGTGGAGGGATTATGGTTGTTTTGAAAAAATTTTTTAATGAGTCAAGTCAAGCCATTTAAAAAAAAAAATGTATCCAATCTAAAAACATTTCCTCATTGGGCAGAAGATGTAAGGATTTCTATGTTCGAGTCCGCAGTTCTACTCCAGTCGATATAATAAAGTTGGCAGTTTGCTGCAAAAATAAGATTGGCCCAGATATCAAGGGAGGATAATTATTATTGGATAAAAAGCAAATCAAAATATTATTTTAATTTTTATTTATTTAATTTTCTTTAATTTCACAATATTTGTTTTTATTTAATAGAATTGATACGCGAGCGCGACGCGTTTCAGACTATATGTCCATCATCGGGCGTTGAATACTGACTTCCAGCCATACAGTGATCTTGTTGTCTCGTCTGTTGTTTATTTTAATTGTTGTTTTGACTTTGGGTATTAATTGATTAATTATATATGTGTTTGTCTCTTTTTATCTATTGTTTTGGTTTTGATAATTTATTGCTGTGTCATATAATATGTTTCTTTTTATTGTTAATAATTTGTCGTTTAAAATGTTGTCTCGTTCTGTTTTACTGGCCATATAGATCTCGAATTCTTCTAGCGCGTCCAGATTTCTCCCTTTTTTGCAGAAATGTAAAGGTGTGAGGTTAGATTCGAAGTCGGTGTATTTGTGATTATTGTCCATTAAGTGAAGAGCGAAATTAGATTTTGTGTTGCATTTGGGTAAATGTTCAGAGAATCTATCTTTGAAGGTTCTGCCTGTTTGTCCGATATAGTATTGTTCACAGTCATCACACTTGATTTTATAGACACCTGAACTGTTTTTTGTATCTTTTAATCAATTAGTACCCAAAGTCACAACAACAATTAAAATAAACAACAGACGAGACAACAAGATCACTGTATGGCTGGAAGTCAGTATTCAACGCCCGATGATGGACATATAGTCCGAAACGCGTCGCGTATCAATTCTATTAAATAAAAACAAATATTGTGAAATTAAATAAAATTAAATAAATAAAAATTCAAATAATATTTTGATTTGTTTTTTATTCAATAATTATTGAAAATACCACAATATGGAGATTAAACCACAATTTTACACAGGAGGAGTTTCAATTTTTTTTATTTTTTTCTCTTTCTCTAGATTGCAGCTAATGTAGTATGTATTTTCTTTGAGATCTGAACGATGCCTTACACAGTGGCATATTCACCAATGAACTGAGAGCTCCTACTAACGATCCACAATATACTGGAGGTAGCATACATTTACTAGGAGTTTTTAGGCTTCGGATATTTAAAAGGATTCATTTTCCATGATGCCTAATTTTGGATCTCTGAACGCCACCATCGTTATAATCTCTAACTGATGTGTTTATCTCTTTCTTTCATTGAATTATACATTTTGCTCTTTCTTCTGCCAATGAAAATGTCAAGTACAAATCAATTTTTTTCCCTTCTTTACTTTTCCAATTTTCAATATACTAAAAAATAGAGGTTATGAATTGAATAAAGTTTTAAGTTGAAGTTTGACTACGAGTTTTTTTTTATTTGCTCTAATATCAATTAATCGGTCTGGGTCCATTTTATCTTCAGATCAATTCAACACCTCCATCTTACTATGTGCTTCTAGAAAAACTGACGCAAACATTTTCACTAAGATTCAGAGAAGAAGTATATGAGGAGTAGATTCTTTATTATGCTTTGGCCATGGGGTCTAGCAGTCCAAGACCCAGTTCCCTTGAGCCTTATCGCGTCACAAGAGACAACGATTTCATTTGCAGATCAATCGATACACCAAGTTGTAGAGTAATACTCAGTTAAAAAATACAGTGGGTCGAACGCGCAGTGGTGCTGTGCCTACTTTGACAGTGTATTCAAGGAAGAACTAATTTTAATCCCTAATTTTAAAATATTCAATCAATATGCAATCAAAATCGCACTATCCGTTGATCGTCAGAGTAGCCATTAATTCTTCAACCACATCCTTTAAGCTAATAGTTAAGCAATGACAGAATAAGCTGGAAGGTCTTAACATCAACCCGAAGGTCGTGTTGCTTCTGTTTTTTTTTTTTTTTTTTCTTTTTTTAGCAATTTGACTAATTGCATCTTAAGAAGGAAGATATCGTAGCCAGAATTCCGTTAATCGCTGACCGGTAGGCTAATACGGTAGGATTAGGCACAAGAAAAAACTTAGATGCCTGATTGCTTTTCTCGATACTTATATTTGGTTATAACCAATAAACTTGAAAGCCATAGACCATACATAGCTTCCGAATTAGTCCAGTACTAGAGAGACGTCGTCACCGAACTGGTGGATTAGAAACCTGAGCATACTTTTCAACTCGACCACCACTTTGCTGGTACGAATTTACCTTAACAAACTATAGCAAACTGTCTTAGCCGCAAAAACATGTTTTTTGAAAATGTTGATATGGGAACCCTCCAGCATCGCTTCAGCCCAAAAATTCCCATTATGTCACATTAGCCTTCACGCCAAGTACGGTAAAAAAAAAAAGGCGTGACCCATAGCTAATTCTCTTGATGCTTCCTGACTCATATCGGACATTTCAACCAATTAGTGCTTCCTAACATCCTATAACAAGATGGTTACATACATACAGCAACGGAAATCCCCAAAGTTATACAAATAGTGACCTGTGTTCATAACTTCATCATCATCATTTTAATTGATGTGGAGATCTGTGCTCATTATTTGCATTACTTAGGAGATTTGAAATGTTTGCTGACAAATTCACATAATTCAATTAATGTGTAAATAATTTAAATCCATATCATTAATCTTGCCTCTAATCTTTTAAATCACATCTTATACATGCATGGAGGCATTACTCGTTTTAATTGGATTTGACCAAGGAGTGCTCAAAAGTACTCCTTCATTCTTTAATCGATTTGACTGTTCTTCTAAAACAGATTCGAAAGACGTGTATTTGGTTAAGAAAACAGTTTTTGAGACCAAAAAACTTAACAGAAGTATCTGTCCGACGAATAACCCAATTAGCAGTCACCGTTATTGGATAAAAGTCTAAAGACCAGTAGTGTATTTCATAAGCTCATTAAGCTTCATAGTACACACTTATTAAAGATTACAAAAAAAGGATTAAATGCAATACCAGAGCGTACCCATTATAACCGTTATAATCATCACATATATTATTTATTTTTATGGTAGGATTTTTCAATCGATATAACATTATTTGTTTGTACTAAAAATTAAAGCTTTATAAAATGAATCCTTTGTTAATTCGAAATAATTATCATATGGGAAGATAAAATTTAATTTTTCCGGGTTTTTCCCCGCAATGGTTTTGCATTCGAATTGGAGCTTTAAAAATTGTTTTATTTTCCTTTTTTATTGGTGAAGATTTGCTTTTCCTGGTATTTTACTTTCTTTCCTATATCCTTAAGGGATATTATGTACATGTACGTATGTTTTTCCTTAAGGTATCCACTACTTAAACCCTCCATCGCGATACATCCTAATGAATCAGTTGCGTTTTTCACATTCAAAATTTTTTCGAAAATTTCATTAGCGAAAATTTGCATCGTATTATAATACATTAACTCAGATAATCTTATTCCATAATGGGATTGGATATTTTATTAGCAAAACAAGACCAAACTTATTATATAATTAAATAATAATTATGGTCTAGTTTTTAGTTGATTGAAGTTACATAGCATGACAAAAGACAAAAACGTACCCATACCGTACCGTAGAAAATTGCTTGCAAGGTTGAAGCAATCCACAACTCTATAGATTAGCACTTAGCAATCAACCACTTCTTGCAGTACCTATACTATAACTAACCCACAAGGTTATCTGTCAAGACCAAGATCTTAAATTGAAGTCAAACTGTCTAGTCCAAAGAAAATAATCATTTTTGTGAAGACATTGTCTGGACAGCATCTTTAGTCCTCAGGTCTTGTTTCATTTGCCTTGGGTAGCTTTTTTACTTGCGATTATAGGTACATACTACAAGGCAAGTTATGGATTCGTGCAGAAAAAAAATTTTGAGATAACAATCAAACATGACATTACGATGATGGCAAAGTCGAAAAAAGTGGGTCTGGGAATTCCGTCCGTCTGTCTGTCTGTTCGCGCCTCTAGAGCCTGAACGGATGGGCCGATTTGCTTCAAATTCGGTATATTGTATTTATTTGGCCGTCCCTCGGAACATATTTTCAATTTTTACTCTAGGCCCAAAAATAACGGCACCTGCCATACAATCGTGAAGAAAAGAATTGATTTTCTCAAAAACGGCTCTAACGATTTTGATAAAACTTTCAGAATGCTCTTTTTGTAAGACAATCTATCTTTTGGTTAGAAAAGATTTTTCAAAATTGTTCTTATAACGGTACCTCTTATAGAACCAGTATTTTCACATCAAATTTTCTCGTAAACTATACATCCGATTTCCATTAAATTGTACACAGGAAGTCACTCATAATTTTATTAATATGGCATTTCAAAATTTTAAAAAACTTTTTTTTTGATTTTTTATAATTTTTTTTTTTTTAAATTTTTGTTTTCGAAATATGTATGTTGGAAACGGGTATATTGATATTTTTTTCAACATTATTTTTTCAGATGTAAACTACGTATTGCCATATATTTACTTACTCAAATAAATTTCAAAATATTTTTTGGAAAAGTTTTTCAAAAATAACCTTTTTAAAAAAAACTGGTCAAACGATTTTCAATATTTTTTTTTTCCTAGATTGACATATAGCTTTGAAATTGTATTGCATACTTAGTTATTTCGAGAAAACTCTTAAACTAATTTAAAAAAACAAAAGAATTTTCGAAATTATTTAATTTTTTTTTTAATATCCATATATGCAGCCACGAAGCAGTTGCTTGTCATAACTCATAAGACCAAGTTCGTGCGACCCAGTCGTGCATTTTATTTTTTGAGGATTGAGGATTACTTTAGTGTAGTGCCGCATCGGATGCCACGAAGAAGGTTATTGATGTCACGTTAGTTTATTTCCGGGTTACCTTGTCTTCCTGAAAACTGCCAAATCCTCCAAGAGTAAATCCTGTCAAAGCATATAGCAGTTCGAATAGGTACGTTGCTTAATTGTAGTCCTTTCCATTCCCGCGGAATATTAACGCCACACAATGTCAATCGATGCCGGGCTTCACATCACCCTGTTTGACAACAAATCCTAAAAAAGTTCCTTCGCTTTATGCCTCATCTACGACATCAATCCACATAAGGGGAGAGTTTATGACCGGTGTCGTATTTTTTTAAATCCACCAAAAAGTTCGCCAATTTACAATTTCATGAATTTTTTTACGATACCTATACATTTTAATTTTAATATTTCTTGAAAATAGCGGAAACCATGGAATCCTCGGAAATGCTTGAAAAGCATCGAAGCGACTCTTGCTCCTAGATAATCGAATAATTTCCGAAGTATGCACTCACTAAGTAGCTCAATATATTCTTCTTGCCGTCTGTATTAGGTGGTGTTTTAGTAGTTGACGTGAAATAAGGCCAAACGAAATAAGGCCAAATTTCAAAAACTTGGTCTAATACTAAAGCAAATGTTCAAATTGTTTACCCTCGGGCCTCGGCACGAATACAGGCTCTGCATCGCCGCAGAAAAGATCTGTTCAGCTCAAATGGTCCAATTATTTGTCCATTTAAAATTCCGCTCCAAATATTTATTTTAAATTGATATTGAGATAATTGGACCATTTGAGCTGCCAGAAAATCAAATGAACTGCCGAATTTGTTAGAAAATGTACCATTGAACATCTATCGAGACATTTGGTTTCAACAAGATGGTTGCCCAGCACATTATGCTCGTCTAGTACGGGATTACCTGAGTACTGAATATCCCGATAAGTTGATTGGGCGGGCGCCTTGGATCAATTTTGTGGCCTCCTCGTTCTCCGGACCTAAACCCGCTCGATTTCTTTTTCTGGGGCTACATAAAAGAAAAAGTTTATGATAAACCATTTGGAAATAGAGACGAACTACGCCAAAAAATTCTTGAAGCAGGAGAAGATATTAATGCAAGGAGATTCGGACGTCTGATGAACAGATCTTTTCTGCGGCCGATGGATTTTTTTTTCTTATTTTTCTTAGTATGGGCATAACCTGCCCTTTCAGCCGGTACCCGCTTAATGTTGAGTTTCGGGACACCCTGTATATATACATATTGTTTTGTTCAAATTCGCAATTCTTCTTTTTTGGGCTTTATATTTATTTATAAGCGTATAGAAAAAAGGTCAATTTGGCCTTAATTTGTTTGTAGAAAACGAAATAAGATCAAATTTGAAACTCGGACTTATTTCTTTTGGCCTTATTACACTTCACTGTTTTAGTATAATGTTGGTGTCATGCTTACTCCTTATAAGAATGCTTTAATTGGGTATTAGCATAAATATCACCTTATTTAAGGAAACACTACTCTAGATACTGATGTTGAACAATACAGCTTTAACGGATAAGCGAAGTGCTCAAATTTTCTCTTTCTGCAGTTTTTTACTGACCTCTGGCACAAACTTTTCAGAAATCGGTAAATTGTTCGTCTCTGTCCTTGTAAAAAAAAAAATGAACATTCATATGAGCCTTTTTCAAAGGAGGCCAGAGGCCAACTTAGGGTAAGTAGAATTTCGGGAGGGTACATTTCTTTGTCTGGCCTATTAAGCTCTGAGAAACTTTATACCTCACAAACTAAGGTTTGTGGCTCACGTTGAGCTCCTTTTTTGGGAGCTAGTCACCACGAGTAAAAATTTTGGGATGAGAAAGAAGTTTAAAAGAAGCTAGACATATTTGACTCCACATTACTGATTGCATCAAAGTGATTTATGGAAAAATAAAGTTACTGACTCGTTAGTCCAACAATGGCAGACATTTTTTTCAATTCCTATGTATCCTCATGATGTGAAAAAATCAACCATTGTCGTGTTTTCTCTTTATAAACTTGTACTGACATAATACTCATGATGGCTAATTGATTTGGAGCCTATTTATAAATGCAAATTATTATTTCTGCATTTCCTGTTAAAAATTCTTGGAGTTATTATTAATGTTAGTTATTGTTTTAAATATTTAATAATCATATAAGTTACATTTAAATACTTGCAATGCCAAATTTCTATACTAATTGAACAAATCAAAAACTACTGTCTACATACACCTGCATAAACCCGATCCTTCCCTTATTATTATTCATAAATTACGGTTAACCGAAATGTTCTATCTGGAATCACTGGGTTTTTAACTTTCCAACAACAGCAATGCGTTAAGCTAAAATATTTTATTCGAAAAATAATTATTATTGTAATTAGTTATTCATGAATGTATTGCTGCACGTGTGTATACATGCAAGTTTGCACAACACTCTAAAATAAATTAAAAATTCAAAACCCAATCCAATTTACAAGTCCAGCAAAATAATATAAAATATATGCGAACCAACATTCCGTGCATTCATCGATTGTTTCATTTGCTCCACCAATAACAGTTTTTAGATACGCTGAACATACACATACACAGCACAGTGCACATGCACAATGCACACGTCATTGAATGCGAATCCTTGTTTCCCTTTAGCACGTTCGAACTATTTAAGGATGTTACAATTAAGGGCTTTTTGCAATCTATTTCGGGGCTACAATAAACAAAAACCGATTACCATATGCAATTGAAAATTCAATTAAAACAAACCACTGATGGACTGAGAGAGAATAATGGCCACAGACTCAGTACTTGCATCATTTTCATTGCCTCGTAATGCAACATGCAAGTGAGCTCATAGATATATATCGAACATGGTGCCAACTTCAATTTGTTGCAATATCCGCAATGTGATACACTAATTCAATTCTCTTCCTGTTGCCTGCAATTTAGTTTTTTTTTTTTTTTTGAACAATGGAATATTATTTCATATAATTTAAAGTTTGCTTTTAATATTTTGGCACAAAACATCCGTTATATTTTATTGCGCTGTGCTAAAGGCCAAATTGATTAGTTATTCTAAAAATGAATACCCTGTGACTATGACGACTGGAAATATTCAGACATTCAAGAGCTGCATTTTTTCACCGACCAACGCGACGCGACTGCAGAGTATGCCAAATCGAAAATAGCCAGTAGTTCCAAGATCAAGAGACGAGACGAGAAGCAGACTGCTAACATTATTTTTATTTAAACAGGGTGCATCATTAGGTATGCAATAGCACATTTTAAAAACTCCTTTACACAACAACGACAGGGTCTAAAAAATTTAATTTTACAAATTTTACAATAACATTTGATTAACCTTCCATTAAGGCACTTAGCATAGTGTTTTAGCATATTTGCAGACGCACTAATGGATGGTTGAGTTGAGGGTGCAAGTAGTTAAAATGGGAATTTTTTGTTAAGGAGTAGTTGTGCCAGGAATTATACTTTCCGAAGTTATACTGCAGCAAATATGTTGGGCACAACGATTTGAATTACATCGGAAATTTGTCGTTGTTACCTTTCTTTAGTGCATCAGCGACTTTTTGACTGTCATACTGCAAAGCTCAACGACAGTTGAGAGACTATGACGATGACCCAAACATAACTATCATCAAATGGGTTATCGAGCCTATTTGCTGACACATGGTTTTAGCTAAGCAACGGGACTGGTTGCACGAGTTCTGTTGAATTTGAGAACCGTAATCAAATGGTATTATAGGTTGTGTCCACAATATATGTTTAAATAATTTTTACTTGCGTTGTTTCTAACACATATACATTGAGTTTTTGACTAAGCAAAACATAACAGTGATAAGAAATGAAGAAAGTACTTCTCGACATGCCAGATGTCCAATGTCCATATTAGGTAAGTGGTGCATATTGATTACACAAGAACTTCAAACAATCCACCCTAAATCTGGGGCTTGAGATTTTGGAAAATGATTTTTTAAAGAATCGTTTAAATTGCAAAAATCAAAATACTGCCTGAGTGTCTCGAATAACAGACAATCGTGTACACACCAAATTATTTTGCAGACAAATTATTTGGCTCCTAATTTGTAGACATATATCTGCCAATTAATTTGTAGATACATATCTGGCTATCTTGTACCCGCAAGCTGACAACAGTGTACACACCAAATTAATTTTCAGAAAAATTTGTTCATTAATCATTTTGAAAACAAATTAATTTGCAGATGTGGCAATCGTGTGTACACACAAAATTCATTTTGAGATCACCAAATTTTTTTCATTTTCTGACGTTTTTTGCAAAAGTCTGCCAATGATTAAATTTGCAGATGCAGTTTAAAGAACATTGGCGAATTTATTCATTGGCAGATAAGTTTGACAAAGATTCCAAGGTCAATTTTAAGATGCTTTTTGTATTTTAACTTTTCTGACAGTTGCAATACTGTGACAATGACCTGAAAATGAATTTAAAATTTAATTTGGTGTGAACATGGTTGGCAGAAAATCTACAAATGTTTTCAAATCTATTGCCAGCTATTTGGCCAAACTAGATTGTCCACATTGTCAGACAAATATTTGGCAACAGATTTGCAGACATTTGTAGATTATCTGCAAACCGTGTAGGTACACAAAAATTTAATTTTCAGCTCATTTTGAGACATTGTCAGACGTTTGCTGATCTGGCAATGATTGTCAGACCTGTACACGCTACACGTAGCTTGACGGACTTTCCTGAAAGGTCTTAGGCTGTAGATATTGCCATATACAGATATATACAACACAATTTTCTAAACCACTTTTTCGAGTTCTCTTGCAAACAGGTCACTTAAGATTTTGACAAAGGAAGAAATTGTAGGGAACAGGTTCAAGTCACCTCTTAAGAAGATGGGGGGAACCTATATAATATTTCACGCAAAAATTCTATGCCAGATCTTGCTGTGTGGGTTATGCATTTTGCCCTGCTTAACCAGGTATCTGTCCCAATTCAAACAAAATATATTTTGGTTCATGATACCTCTTCATATCACGACCGACGAGTCACTATGGCAGCTTGATCATTGTCTTAAAATATTAAGAACCCAATGATGTCATTTTTAATTTAGCACAACTTACTGTCACTCTGCAAAACAAAGGCGTACTCGAAAATTTGATTCCCATCGGATACCTGACCGCTGGCGATATTGAACTTGTAAGACACAGTGCTTACAACACCCCTCCCATCCCACACTTTTGATGGACCCTTAAGAATGGAAGAATGTCGTTTCTAAATACATGCTTCTGACCAGCGCCACCCTGAAGAAAATAAAATTTTATTTTAAAGCTGAGTGGCAACTACATTCTATTGAGAGTAACAATTTATTTCCCAAAACACCCTGTGCGAGGAATGAACAATTCTGACCGAATAATAACAAAAACTATAAACACATTGACTTTCAGTCAAATTTTGTCTTGGGTCAAATTTTCAAAGAGATTCTCAAGTGTGAATACCTAATTGTAGATATTACATCTAAAAATACTTGCCACATGTTATAATGAACTTAAGAATAATTTAGTTCGCGCAATTTGTTGAGTCTAAAAATAATTTCCAACCATTTCCATTTCATCATTTTCAGCCGTAAGTTTGTATCTTTAATGACTGATTTATTGGCAACAAGAAAATGGGTATGGTGAATGTGGTGGCCGGCGATGCAACGACGGACGCCCGCCGACCAACGACGGACGCCCGCCGACCAACGACGACGGATGGTGGGCTTAGCGGGCAAAGTGGAAAAACAAATAAATATGTCAGCAGTCTCTGAGATTAGGTATTCGCCTTCCGTCAATAGCGTGAGCGACGCAAGGAAGGATCCTACTTCAAATAATATATAATTTTATTCAACCACAAAATTACGATGAAGGATATACTAACTTAAGCTGCTGTTGTGATATATATTTCACACTTTCGAATGCAGTCATTATGGCAAGTGGCCAATATTTCAACGTCTTCGTCGTCTGTTTGGCAAGAGAATTGAAGCGGATTTTCTAGCAGTAATTTGACGATTATCATAATTGGTTAAATGAAATTCTTCGAATCGAATTGGAAAAGAGAATGGTGCGCGGAAGATGTATAATCCTTTGTGAAGATAGAAAAATATACTATACTTTCTAGTTTGCAGCTGGTAATTAGAAATATTTTGAAATAAAATTAATATTTTTGATTGAGTGGGTTGTATGCGGAATGTGTTTGCACTCTTGGCAATGTAGCATGCAGAAAGATGAATGAAAAGATTTGTGTGCTGACGTTTTGACAGGTTATTTGGTGGTTTGGAAGAATTTGGAATTAAAAAAAAAATTGAAATAATAAATAACTTCAACTGATTTGCATCATTCTTAAATGAAGACATAAGGTCTTAAGCCATTGATACAAAAAAATAAACCAATATATTATGTATTCACTGGAAACATAGAATTACAATACGATTCCGTTTATTCCTGAGGTCGAAAATATTAAATATCATCACTTTAAGAGGTCATGTATCTATCAAATAAATAGAATTCTCAGTATATACACGCTGTAATTTGAAGAAGTGTTGGTAATCATCAACCAAAATTTTTCGTCTTAGAGGGGTACAACAGTATCTAACTGATGAGCCCAACTGTTGTACCTGGGCGAAACGCATTTGCACTAAAGGTCACAAGAAACTTTTATATTGTCTATCAAATATCGAAATGTTCTTGCTTTCATAATGTAAGGGCAAAGTTTAATGCAGATTTGAGATTAAAAGTATTTTCTCCTCAATATGACAGTTTTATAAATTCCACTGACTCAGGTCACCATTTTTAAACTTTTTACATGAACATAATGAAGAATGAGCCGCAGTTGAAGCCGTGGACGCAGACCTTTTCAAATATTAAATACATACGAATGAAATAATATTGAGAAAACAATAAAAGCTGCATGACAACAGCACTGTCAACAAAACAGCATGGCCGCTACAGGCCACCAAAATCTACCAACTCCAATAATTGATAAACCCTATATAAGTAGATTCCCTTAATGTTGACTTAGTAGAAAATTTACTATGGGGGTACCGAAAATCGTAAATTTTAAGAACTACACTTTTATATTCGGTAACGGGGTGAACCGTGAAAAGCAACCTGTGAAGCTTTCATTCGAACTAAGGGTTTTTTTTTTTCTCCATATCGCTGTTTCATTCAAATGAAACCCAGCCTCAACTTCTGGTCGCCTGGTCATAATAAGCCCAAATTAATAAATAATTATACCTGATCTTTAGAAGCACTTTTGGTGACAGAACTGTTTTTATGGGAATGTAATTCACACTCAGTTATATCAAAATTATTCAGGAAATACCATGGAAATCAGGTACCATCTAAAAGGGATATTTTTGTTACACCATAAGTACATTTAAGAGCTAGGAGTCATTCCATTGTAGCCTGTAGGCAATCCATCAGACTTCAGACCATATCGCTTTAAGGTCGACAGAAATGAAGATTTCACATCTGAAGCATCACCGGCCTCTACTACTCAATATACTTTAGGAATCGTCAGCCTGCAACTGCTCTATACAGTTTCTTTTAGGCCTCTCATATGACTAAAGCAGACTTAGTTGGCGGGCGCTTGGTAGCCCGCGGCTTGTATTCTAGGCGCCCGCAAACGGCCCTTAAATAGACTTGAGTATATTATTAAATCTTACATATCGCTCTATGTGTCGTACATAATATTTCCGTTTATCTCCTTTTGTGCGCTAAAATTGGAGGACTGTCAAATATTGAAGAATCGGCAAATAATTTGTGAAAAGTAAAAACAAAACGTTGAACAACAAATTTTGTACTCAACTTTAAGAAATCAGCAGTTTTTTGCATTCGTTTTACCAACTTTATTTAAGAAGAAGAGCTTTATCGACTTCATGAAGATTCCCACGAAGAGGAAGAAAATTTTGATGTTTTTCTCGCACCAGTGGATGAAACCCTTATGGGAAAAAAGGAACTGCATAAAAGGCTACTTCGAAGATTTACCTTAGTTCATTCCTATTCAAACAATTAAGAACTAAGATGTCATTGTTTGAGGAATTCTTTGAAAAAATATAAGGTTGCTGGCATCTTCCAAAAACTTAGCCATGAAAAAGGCCAAATGCATCGAATTTTTGTAGTTGGCATTGATTGGCTCAGTATCCCTTTCAACAAGACTTATGCTCTTGTTCCCGAGTGGACAAAGCATTCCACTTTAATTATGACATCAACACAAAAACGAGCATGGTAAAATTTGCAAGTTAATTTTTCTTAACTGTCAAATTTGAATTTTGACAATTTTTGGGCTAAAATAAGCAGGAAGCGGAAAAATTGTATTCTCTCGTGAGTTCTCTCTTCTGCCGAAAACTACCAAAATTGTGCTAAAACAGGATTTGGTTGAAATTCGTAGAAATTTGTTGTTTTCGGGAATACAAAAAAAAGAAAGCCAATATACTAATTTGAACCGCTTCAATAAGTGACAAGGCTGCATTGTCATTGTCATGCTAGTCAAATGCAGATTATGCTGACTTGCAGATTGTCATTCAGTCCGTACCTGTTAATTTAATTATTTATTTATTTATTTTATTATTTATTTTATTTATTGCAAGTATTACAAACCTTACAAGATCTAACTTTGTTGTCGATACATGCGCGATCATCTTGCTATTTAAAATGAGTGATGAACCTGGACCATTGACAAAAAAGAAAATTTACAATTTCAACAGCGAAACGGGAGGACGAATTATTATTCACGAGTGTTAGCGAGAAAGCTATTTGCTTACTCTGCCATGCTCCTTTAGCTGTACACGTTGAACTTCATCACAGATCTCTGCATTCGGATTTCAAAGGTATGTCCATATGTACGCGCAGCTACTATAGGTACTATGTTTCGTGTGTTGCTTCTGTTAAGTTTTGACTGTTTTCTACTACTATTGAAACAATTTTCTCCGTTATAATCGCGTGTTCGATAACGTAAAATGCCCCAGCCACAACCCACCACCGATCGGTAGTACCCGCGTAGCTTTTTTAGATTTTCAAAATAGCTCTTGGAGCAATACCAGTGGGACACCACTGGGCTAAAGTATTTCATTCTTGCATATCTTTAATTTTAGATAGTGTTCTCTTTTTTCTTTAGAATACAAATCTTTCCCTTTTTTCTCCAGTTGAAGAATCCTTATAAAGCTCAAGAGCATCGCATCCATTGGAAGCAAGACTTTATATGGAATCTCTTCTGCTGCATAAGAAGTAAAAATGGCTGAGAGGGTATATCTCCTTTAGTCATTAGTTCCATCTTCTGAATTGTTTTTATTTAGTCACTTTCGGTTTCTCAATGGTGGTTGGACTTAATTCTGAAATTTCTTCCAGTATCGATGACATAGTATGCTCTTCAACAAATTTATATTTTTTCGGTTAACTTGAATGCTAATGCTGCCAGGAGGATCATAACATCATAATGCGCACAAAAAGTGGGATCCGGAGTTAATATTTAAAAGATACGGTCTAAGCCTTGTTCCTTGAGGCATTTCATAAATTAATCAAATTACTATAAACTTTCAAATATTACATTCAAATTGTATTTCAAACACTTGTATGATAGGAAAAAAATGCCAAAAACACAGTATTTATTTTTAGTAGATTAAAATTATCTTAAGCCCATGAGTAACCTGCAAATCTATTGGAGAAATATAAGTTGCACTTGGACTGCTATAACATTCATCATATTTTTCTTCCAATTTCACTCATCCTTCTATTTTAAGGCACCAAACTAAATTTTGTCGTCTTAAAGCAAAGTTGAACCATATCATTAAATATAAGCTTGTTATGGCCATGGGGGACTCTATATCTATATATCAACATTTTGGACCCTTTGTGACAAAAAAAAAAATCAAGAAACACATATCTGGCATTCTAACATAACTTACATGTCAACACGAAATAGGCACACCCATCGCCAGCCCACCGTGACTAATGGGAATTTAATTCAGTTTTTTTGACAGGGGAAAGGCAAGGCACTAACCCAGTGTTTCCTAAACTTTTAATGATTCTGAAAGCGTCCAAAAAGGTTTCTGTCCATTTATATCAACAAAGACCTTCGAACTATACTAAAACACCACTCATATACATCACCGGGTACATACCATTCAAGCGTTGTGACTGGTAACTTTAAGCCAAAATAAAAGGACTACAAAGTGCAGGGCTTAAATGGTTTACCATCATCCATTCAGCACAATTTGCCAAGGCATCAAAGCATCAGAATTAATTTTCTACACAAAATGTGACCACTTCCGTGTTCCATTCAACTATTGTCAGAGTGAAAGGTTTGTTGTCGGTATAGGGAGGGTGGATTGGTAGTTGGCATCTGCGTGTGATGGCATTGTTTCTAATGTCACATGCTAGGAAAACGACACAGTTTTGAAGTTTATTTGCTTAAAAGCGATGTGTAGAATGAGGGTATGAACCTATAGTCCTAGAGCAGTATTTTTTTTTGGGGACCGTCTCTCATATTATAGTCTCCGTGTTCCGTGATGTCACAAGTCATTAAACCATTTAAAAGTTTGTTAGATTCGAAGCGAGATGCATGAAAGCAGATTAAGGATTTTGTAAAATTTATGTAAAAGGAAAGCACTTTTGGACATGGGGGGTCTTTGAAAATTCAATAAGGCTTCATAAATAAAGATAAATACAAAATTTTCGGATACGTGATGCTAGTCATTAGTTGGAAATAGTATGTCCCACTTGCATTAATCTGGAAGAAATCAAATTCGCTTTGTGCGACGAAGGCGCTTTCGCATTTTGTTACCAGTTTGGTCGGCACCAGAATCTTACAAACAAACAAAAATTAGTTTCAAGTTCATTTTTGGAGCCGGCCGATTTTCATATATTGCCACATTGAAAGGATCGATCGATTGTGAATCAATTACGAGTTTTCCTAAATGTCCAAATGAGAATGTTGTTTTTGAGATATCAACGTACTTTTAGATTGATTTAAAAGGGTGGGGAGTTGTTCTAATTAACTGTTCTCAACTATTTTTGTGGGTACGTTAATACTCTGCCGTATCCCATCCAATGGCTATTAGATATGCGCCTCGACAAGTTTTATTTTTCGAGGACTTGTCCTTGTCACTTTCCCGCAAGAGGCAGCAGGTATCCAGAATAAAAAACTTAAAAGGAATCAAGGATTGCATTTCTGCGAAACAGTCCGACACATTTTTCCCTACGTCACGTGCTCTAGTGTAAGCTATGAACGACATTCAAAGAAATAAATACCTTTTTGGTGAAACATCAAAACGCGGGGCGGGCCCCAGTGGCTTAAATATTCAACCATTCCTGTGTAAGCCATTGATACTCGTCAAAAATAGAATCAATTTATTATTCATAACAAACGAATATTTAAAATTTGGAGGATTTTTCATTTAGCTGGAAAATGAAACCGTCGCAATCCTGCATATTAACATCTCGTATACCGCAGCGTACATTCTTAATTGGTGGTATTACATATTTTAATTTTCAAAGGGCTAGTGCTGCGTCACTTAGTCATTGTATAGATATTTTTATAGTAATTTCATGGAACATGTTTTTTTAATTGTGAACTTCGTCAATGGCGGCGCTAGTTGTGGGGTGATTCACCAGCGTTGTGCCAAAAAGATAGAGCGTGTAGGTTAAGTTGAGACAAGAAAAAAATCGTATGGGAGGGGGGGTCTATTCCCCTCCGTTTAGCCAACACTGAAAACCGTATGGCTCTACGACTTTTTGTTGCCAAGGTATTCAAAAATAACCGAACCTACTTCTTCACAAAAACAACAAAACCTAGCCTTACGGGATGGCACAAGTGACCATTAGCCAATTTTTTCGTGTTTTTGTGAAGAAGTAGGTTCGGTTATTTTTGAATACCTTCGCAACAAAAAGTCGTAGAGCCATACGGTTTTCAGTGATGGATTAAAGATTAATGGAAGCGTTAAATTCTGAGAACAAAAATTATACTTAATTACGTAAAATTTTGAAGAAAAAATTAGTTTTAAAATTATTTTTTCAAATTTTTTTTCAAAATTTTGAGTTTGAAAATTTATATTTTTTAAACTATTCGTTAAAACAATTTAATTTAAAAACAAAATAAAAGGAGAAGTTTTTGGCTTTCCAAAAAGGTATAACACGGTGTTGTAAACGAACCCGTTGATTTTAAATATTTTTTTTTACAAAATAAGTCAATTTTTCAGAAAATTGCCCCTCCCGGCTAAACGGAGGGGAATAGACCCCCCCTCCCATACGATTTTTTTCTTGTCTCAACTTAACCTACACGCTCTAGCTTTTTGGCACAACGCTGGTGAATCACCCTGTATATAAACTATATTTTTACCATTTGAGGTACGCCATCTATCGACAGAAAACTAAGCTCTTGATTTTAGAGGTTTTTGTCTAGATTACCATGGGAAGCAACAACAATTTTTTTTTTACGTTCCACCATTTTAATTGTTGGTGTTGCTTGCCATGGTAATCTAGACAAAAACCTCTCAAATCAAGAGCTTAGTTTTCCGTCGATAGATGGCGCACCTCAAATGGTAATACCATAGTTTATTATATACAATGCTTTACATCAAATGTTTTCCATTGTTGTTTTTGCTTCTCACGGCAATCTAGACAAAAACCATTCAAAACTCTCCAATCAAGTGTTTGTGAACTTCGTCCGTAGATGGCGCACAAAACGTTCCGCTTATAAGGCGTACTAATAGTTTATCCAATGACTTAGTGGCGGGTGGATCCAATATGTCCGATACATAATAATTACTCTGGCACAATTGAAGTTGATACCACAAAAATCTCACGTCTTGATTGTTACCCTACTGGGCAAAATAATTTTGGGTAGAATCTGACGTGGCACTGTAGAAAGTTCCCCTTATAAATCTTAATGTGGTAGCTTCCACATGACTAGACAGTATACAACTAAGGATGTCTGGTATGTGTCTATTTGAGGGCTTTCAGACACAGCATCCACAATGATGGGGAAATTTATGAATTCTTTGACTTTTGTTTTCCAAAATTTTGTTGAAGACTCTTAAAAATCCAAAAGAGCAAGACTTCCTATCCTGCTGTATGATCAGCAATAATTGTGGAGGTGACGCGTACTCACCTATGATTCCACGTTATGTAATCTGAAAGTATCTGATGGCTGTTTTTCACATACATGACATTAGGTTGATAGCGAAGACGAAAAAAGATGATCTAATCATTCTGTCCGTTGTTTGTCTGTCTGTATGTATAGAACCCTACAGCCCAAACGGGTGGGCCAAATCGCTTCAAACTTGGTATATAGAGTTTTTAGGTATTGTACAGAGGGTAAATTTGATATTTTTTTTGAGCTCAAAAATAACGGTACCTGTCATATAACCTTTACGTAAAGGCTTATTTTTCTCAAAAACGGCTCTAACGATTTTGATTTAAAAAAATCAGTGTTGCTTTTAAGCTACGAACAATTATATGGCTGAAAAAAAAAGTTTTAAAAAATGTCTAAGAACTATACTTTCCATAGGACCGTTTTTTTTTTTTTTGCTTTCGACTATCTCGAAAACAACTCAACCGATACGTTCGAAATTTCACACAAGTATAAATGTAGGTAGCTGAATTTATACTGCATACCAATATTTAAAAAAAAATATTTGTTTGTATTTTTTAAAGCATTTAAGAAAAAGAAAGTTTAAAAAATTAATATTTTGAAAACCATTTTTTTTAAATTTTTCAAAAGTTATGAATAAATGCATTTGCTGAATACCTATGAACCGGTGTTTTTGAAAGTTTTTTGAAAAATGTTTTCAAAAATGTTTATAAATCTATTCTCATAAATTCAAATTTATTCAAGAAATAAAATGGCTTAATTTTTTCAGCTCAAATTAGTTTAAGTATTTATTTAAGAATTTTGAAAAATTTATTTTTATCAAAATCTCAAGCGACTAGACCAGTCACACATTAGAGCAAGTTCGTGCGACCCAGTCATGCATTTTATTTTGATATCCTGAAGGTTATTAGGTTGGCCCCCATTCAATTGGATATAGTAAAGCCTTTCTAATTAAAACTTCTTGCCGGAAGTGTTTGTCAACACTCTTATTTCCCAAAATGTCCCGTTATTATTAAATGAAAAAGACTTCTACCGAAGGCTGAAAAGTTTTTCAAGTATAGCGAGCAGATTAATCACTTTAATTCTTACTGAATTAGGCGGTGCAAAAGTAGGGCTTCATAGCCTCCGATTTCATCCTCCAAGCTCCAAGTAAATTGATATCTCCTTCTGACTGGTCAATTTATCGAATATAAGGTCAACCTTGGTGCTTCCTTACCTCTTTAGCCCAGTCATTTTAGGCATTTTAAACCCCAATCTGCGGAAAAATTCCAATCAAGCTGAATTTTGGTACACACCTTTACTACGGCATTGTTATGAAGATGTGAGAAATCGACATTGATATCGTGCCGGCAAAAAAAGTTATGAAGGTCAAATGGTCACGAAAACCTAAAAAAAAACAGTTTTTCGCAAATATCTCGGTTTCTATAGCTCCAATGATTTTAACGTGTATGACAAATTTGTAGAGCATAAAATTTGCTACAATTTCGTTAGTACAATCAATTTTGTATGTCGATTAGTTACCGAGATATGGCACTTCGAAAAACAGGTCATTTTTCAAAATTCGCCAAAAAATGCCAAAAAATGAAGAATTCCACCTTATTTCTTCGGATATACCCGCGAAATCATGAAATATTGCTGTTTTTATGGCTTCTTGTTAAAATCACCAACTTTTTACACCCCCCAACGATCCCCGCTTGCCCACCAGGTGCCAGGCCATGCCCATTACTATTGTCATTCCGCCCTAATTTTTATATATTACTTTGTTCTTAGTATACATTGGGCAGGTAGAAAAAGGTCGGAAGTTAATCAAACTTTGAGATATTGTTCAGGAATATTGAATTAACATTTGACGAAGTTTTGGACCTCACCGGCCCTGTTGAAAAAGAGGAGGAGGGGAAACTGCAAACTTTTCGAGTTCGCTCCGGTATTCGCTCTATAACTTTTTTTGCTTACGTTCTACGGCAAAAGTGTAGTAGACTTTTTTGTACAGCGTTAAATTTACTAAAATATTGTTGGTACAAAAATAGTTGTATGTCATTTCGTTACCGAGATACGGAAAAAGAGGAAAAGGGGGAAATGCAAAATGTTCGACTTTGCTCCGGTTTTCCCTAAATAACTTTTTTTCCTTACTTAATAGGCAAAAGTATATCAGACCTTTTTTGTAAACCATTAAATTTCCTACAATATAAATAGGGCGAAAATTGTTGTTTGTCAATTCGTTACCAAGAAATGGAATTTGAAAAGGAGGGTGGAACTGCAAAATTTTTGATTTGCTCTGGTTTTCGCCCAATTACTTTTTTTCCTTAAATTTTACGGAAAAAAAGTTTTGATTTTCTTGTAGAGCATTAAAATTTCTACAATTTTAATAGTTCAAAAGTTCTTCCATGTCAATTCTTTATGAAGAAATGGAATGGAATCTAATGGAAGGTCAAAAATTAAGCTGTTCCACCCTCCTTTTCAAATTCCATTTCTTGGTAACGAATTGACATACAACAATCTTCGCCCTAGTTATATGGTAGGAAATTTAATGCTTTACAAAAAAGGTCGTGTATACTTTTGCCGTATTAAGTAAGGCAAAAAAGTTATTGAGGGAAAACCGGAGCAAAGTCGAACATTTTGAGATTCCCCCTTTTCCTCTTTTTCCGTATCTCGGTAACGAAATGACATACAACTATTTTTGTACTAACAATATTTTAGTAAATTTAACGCTCTACAAAAAAGTCTCCTACACTTTTGCCGTAGAACGTAAGCAAAAAAAGTTATAGAGCGAAAACCGGAGCGAACTCGAAAAGTTTGCAGTTTCCCCTCCTCCTCTTTTTCAACAGGGCCGGTGAGGTCCAAAACTTCGTCAAATGTTAATTCAATATTACTGAACAATATCTCAAAGTTTGATTAACTTCCGACCTTCTTCTACCTGCCCACTGTATACTAAGAACAAAGTAATATATAAAAATTAGGGCGGAATGACAATAGTAATGGGCATGGCCTGGCACCTGGTGGGCAAGCGGGGATCGTTGGGGGGTGTAAAAAGTTGGTAATCTTAACAAGAAGCCATAAAAACAGCAATATTTCATGATTTCTCGGGTATATCCGAAGAAATAAGGTGGAATTCTTCATTTCTTGGCATTTTTTGGCGAGTTTTGAAAAATGACCTTTTTTGCAAAGTGCCATATCTCGGTAACTAATCGACATACAAAATTAATTGTAGTAACGAAATTGTAGCAAATTTTATGTTCTACAATTTTGTCATACACGTTAAAATCATTGGAGCTATAGAAACCGAGATATTTGCGAAAAACGGTTTTTTTTAGGTTTTCGTGACCTTTTGACCTTCATAACTTTTTTTGCCGGCACGATATCAATGTCGATTTTTCACATCTTCATTACAACGCCGTAATAAAGGTGTGTACCAAAATTCAGCTTGATTGGAATTTTTCCGCAGATAAAACCTAAAATTACTGGGCTACTTGTATACACCGCCGAAGACTTTTAAAAATATTATAACAATTGCGTCACTCTTGACAATACATTTCAGTTGCACGTGCGTTTTACTTGTCAGTGCGGCTCCACCTCAATTTTCTGGCCAGAATGTGTGTCTGAAACCTGCTGGAAAAGTTTGGTCCCCTTTTTTGTTGCATTCCCGTAGTTATACAATATCTAAATATTATGGCTCCACCAAAATTTCACGAAAATATAAAGGTAAACTTGGCTGCGATGGACAGCAATGGTTTTTTAATCTTTATTTTCATTTCGTTGCTCATGCAAATATTTTAGAAACTTTAGATACAAGAAAAAAAAAACTTAAAAAAATAGAAAAGAAAAAAGAAAATGTTTGCAAAGTTTATTTGCATAATGTGTCTTTTGCCAGCACGAACAGGAAAACCGCATTTTATTCCTGAATAAATTTCACTTAAAAACACGAAAGAATCTAAGCAACAAAAAAGCCTTAAAAACCAATACATAAATGTGTGTAAATACATACAAGTATATACATAGGTATGTTAAGGATACGAAATGTTTCAATGTTAAACCAAATGCCACAGTGTCTTTATTGTTTACAATTTCTGTGTTGTATCGTATGCCAACACACATACGCACATGCTTAACATACATCGCTATACGGTATGTACTTGTACATATCCAATGTCCTTTTGACAGGATGTTGGACCACTCTGACAAACGCTCCAAGATATTAAATTCAATATTTGATATTACCTTCGTCATTACATGGCAACGAAAACTCTCCTTTTTTTTTGGCACAGGTTGTCGGATCCATCCGGAGCGGCAGGCGCGGCGGCGGGTTGAAGTTGGAACTCTGGCTTCATGCAATACCTTAACTTTATACCTTTCATCGGGATAACATACAAAATGCAAATTAAATTCCTCCCTCGTCAAGCTGCTGCACTGAAGAGAAAAAAAAAAACTGAAAATATTTCAAAAGCATGTAAATTCAATGGGAAAATCATACTCCTGGATATGGTCCTGCTTTCTGTGGCAGTGGCGGGCGCGTGACTGAAACTGGACGAAGTAAAAGGACCAGGACGAAGACGTATACTGAAATGAAATGAAAAAAAAAACGAAATAATGGGAGTTTCTTTAAACATTAGAAAACTTTTCAATAGCATCCAATAAAGTGATAAAGTATTTTCCCATTGATGATAGCGATAGCGATGGCAATGGCAATGGTTCGATGGCTCGATGGTTCGAAGCTTGAACGAGATAAAACGAATTGAAATCAATATTTGCTAAGCGCTTTGCCGTCTGCGTTAGCTAAAGGATTCATTTCTTGGAATGTATAATGAAACATATGTTGAATTTGCATGAACCAATTCGTTATTCCGTTGCATAACTTGAGTTTATTTTAATTCAAATGCAATCTCTGGGAGTGGATCCGCAAAAAATAAAATTTGGAATCATGTTTACTGTGCTGAGTAGGTAAATATGTACATTTATGGGATTTCCCAATTGAAATTCAAACTTTATGTTAGGTATATACATATATGCCTAATTTTTATAAAAAGACAATATAAAGTAGAATAATGTTAAATTGACAATAATCATAAAATTTCCTATCGAATATGTTGAATTTAAGGAATGAGCTTGGTATCTAGTTAAGACCCTCCCTAGTTTAAAAGCTATTATATCAGCTCTTCAAGAGTTTTGATGAAATGTGCCTAAGAAAAAATGAAAGCTGTTACTTTTGTGTTATGTCATGGGAACTGTCACCTGGACTGCGAATCGTTTTGAATGTGGCTTCGTGATAAACGAACGACTTCAGGAGCAAGAGAACATCAACAATCTTTTTTAGACCAAACTACAAGACCAAAATCTGCTTAGAGCTCACTTGTTCTACAAAAGATGAAAGTAACGCAATCAGGAAGAGTTCCTAACAGTTCCTGAAAACTCGCAAAATTCTAGATTCTGCTGGGAATATAACGTCGACTTCGGCAGGGAACCAGAATGCAAAACCAGACTCATCGTTTTTGCTGCAGGAAAAAAAAATGGAGGTAATATACGGCGGATTCCATCGACGCGTTTGCATAAATTGCGTATGGTGGTCAACAGCTGATCAAACCTGCGAACATGGCGATTCATTACTATACCTTAATCCGAAACGATTGGTACAGAATACGTCTCCCACATATGTATGTACACCTGAAGCTTGTAACTCGATAAACTAATGGCAGAAACGTCAAAAATCAATAATTTATGTGCACTTTCAGAAGTGCAAGGTTTCTTACAAGCAGACATTAGACTTACAAATTCTATGCTGAGAAAAGAATAAGAATCGCTTGTCCACCAAAAATATTAATATTCCAGGAAAAATAGACTCAAAAATGCCAAAGAAAGGAAAAAATTAGATTCTGGCTGATACTCCCAAAGCTTGTGATACTTCCGAAGTACTAATAGCGATAACTTTTTAACGGTAAATGCTGCGGACAAAACTTTTATAACCATTTGGTTAGAGAATTGCCTCAACTACACGTTTATGGAACAAATTTTTTCTCTAAAGTAAAAAAAAAAAAACCATTTCCGTGACGTTTGAACCGGTGCAGGGAAATAACTTCACTAGGAAATAACTTCACATGGGAAACAACTTCCCCACTAGTGGGAAATAACTTCAATTTTTTGATGTGGAGTTATTTCCCACTTTGAGTGGGAATCATGTAATGATCCGCACGATTTTTCTTACAATTACATACTTTATATTTTAAAAAATTTGTTTTGTATAATATAAAGTAATTGTGAAATATTCGCGCGAATTTTTGGGGGCCCTACATCTGTGGAGGCCATCTCTTAAATTCGACCCTGATAACTGTCCTAGTGGTCATCAGATCGTCGAGGAACTATTTCCGTTTATAAAGAGCTCCATGACCAATGTTCGTGCCAATTTTCAGCCAGGATATAATATAACTTTTAAGGTTTTCGCGGTTGTTGATACATGACATTTTTAATTTTCTTTTCGGATTATCCTCGTTTATAAATAATAATTAGTGAGTTATATTCTTACTCACCCCGAACGTTTCGCTCAAATTACACTGAGCGTGGTCACCGGGAAACTGCCAAAGAGATGTTAGAAGCGATGTTGGCTACGCAAGTTGTAGCGGTGCGTAGCAACAACAACAACAGCTAGAGATAGAACCTGCTACGCACCGCTACAACTTGCGTAGCATATGTATATGTATGTATGTACAATGTACATATGATTTGTTTTATAGACTTACAATTGGAGGAGGAGTTGCATAGAAAATTAAAATTGGCTTCCACAAAAATAGTGAAAAGCATAAAATATTGAACTTTTTCGCAATAACGGTCAAGAAATTTTGTTCATATAAACTTCAATTAGGAATGACTTTGTTTGAAAAGCAAGAACACAAATTTATCAAGTCATCATTATAAAAACAAGTGAGAATTTTATTTTAATTTCCCTTATTACGAATAATGCCAACAAGATTCCTTTTTTGATGACACGCCGCGCCCTGCAAGAAAATCTCAAGTTGCCAAAACTCTTTTGACCTCAAATGAATACCTTTCTTCTTCTTCTTGTCCCCAAGGACATTCACATCTTATACACTTCTACTACACATCTACATAATATTATCTCACATTCCCAAGTTACTAATTAATCTGAAAAAGTTTGCAACTGCATCCTCTAACTTACTTCTATCGAAAGCAGTTAGGAGTTCTTCCGTCTTCAATCAGGATCTAAAGTTTTTTTTTTGGTCTTATAAAAGCTTTCAATAGAGAAATTTCGTTACAAAGACTTGGTAGATGGATATCGAAACTTATTAATGGCTTGCCATTTTTTCTTTAATGCTATGGCTTGGGGGTTTCATTCTAACAGAAAGTATAGGATATTGAAATGGAAGAAAGTTTATATGTATGTGTTTCTCTTGACGTTGTGTTGGATATAAAAGTTTCAAAGTTGCGCACAAAATTTTGGAAGTTGTGGCATTATTTGATGTGAAAAAAATGTATTCAAATAAAATTTAAAAAAAATTGGCTCACTGTAATGAGTCCACCAGCGAAAAGTTTACAATACATTTTATGTCCATTATAAAATTACTACAAATTCTACCATAAATAAGCTGTGGGTTTCTTGGAGTAATATCTAATTACTAGTTTGGGTTTCTTCAGACCCGGGGTAGTATATAAGTAGCCTATGTGGCTCTGGACCAATGACAGGGTAAAATCGAACCGGGCTGGTGTTGCGATTCTTAACACACTTTTGTGCAGGGAGCGAAGGAAACCGCATTTCTGTCCTATTTAAGAATGGCGAGGATTATGTTGATGTCTGTTTTGTTTTTATTCGACAGAGTATTTCTTGGCTCCTTTACTCCAATTCACAGTCAATACATACAAAAGGTTGGGGGTACAATTAAATTAAGGCCCAACCTTAAAAAGCGGTCGCTAAAAAGAGGTTTTGTGAGAAACGAACGAAACATTCAATTTCCTTGAATCAAATCCAAATATACCTACACATTACCCATAATGGTTGGAAGTGAAAGGAAGTATCTGTTAAACCAAATATCTTTTTTGCGTACTTTAAGTCACTTGGAAAGTGTGATTCTATAAAATGCGGATGCTTTCACATAACGAAAATCTACCAATGCATGTAGATTTAAATTCCCTGTATTATAGCTCAATTACCTAAGTATGTTTCCGAATCAGAATAATATATTATTGAACTCTAGGTAATAATTCATTTAATTATATCAAATTTATTATTATAAATTTATCAATCCAGCAGGAAAAACTAGTCACTTCCTCAAAACTGTTCTACATTCCTGAGTGCTTTCACCTTTTTATCCAAGGTTACCTTTAAATATGAAGACAAGGAACAAATTTGGCCAGCATATTAACATGGTTGAAGGTACAGGATTAACATTTTTTTAAATTCTACCATCTCTCATCGAATCATTCTATGGAATTAATTTTTGTATACGTTTCTATATAATATAATGTACAAATGTACATTGTAGATACCTGGTATCACCCTGTTAGTACCTTAAACTGCAAACAATGTACCTGTACAAAGTTTTATGAACAACAACAACTAACAACTGGTCCATTCCCAAGAGTATTATACCCCTTTGCAAGCCACATTCTGTTTCCTGTCAATGGAAATACAAAATACTAGTTATGTAGAACGGACTTGAATAAAAAACAAAAAAAAATCCCTCGCTCCTTCTATACATTGGAGTTTTTCAAATGCAATCAGTTATCGCCTTGGAACTTTTACGTACCCCTATAGTCCTGTAATGTCCTGATGGGGTCCACCGTTTCATCGCATCTATCTTCGTTTCCATCTCGTAATAAGGGGACGGACGCACTGTATTTGCTAGTGCTTTGAATTTCAATAGATCCTTTTCCCAATAGGTACACCCAATCGTATCTATTGTATTGCAACAAAAAAAAAAAAAAAACTCTCCGTAATACACCAATACTCATGGACAATGCAAATTTTATTTTACAAATGTGCAGCTAACTGAAATCATAACGTTCGGTATGTAGGTAGGTATGCTATTACGGAAGTTCAGGCTATCAACTCGGTCAACAATGTTGGCACCAACCTTCAACCTTAAGTCGAGCCTGGCCTCATTCTCATTCACTATACATTGCAGTTACTCATAGCGTCATAGCACAGACAACAAAACACACACATACATATACACAAAACAGAAATATGAAACCAAATCTGATAGAAAAAGGACGTTATAAAAAAGTTGCTGGCATTTATGCTATTTTAATATTTCATTCAACGAAAAATAAAGTCCCACAGATGCTGAACTAAATAATATTCGAAATAATAGATTGGGTCAACTGTGATGGGCGTTTGGTGCAGGATTCTCTGCTGAAGCAGAGGTGAGGGTCGTTCTCGAATGTTTCTCTATGTTACCTATAGTCTATGGGAGCAGCCATAAAAAAGAGGTCGACTTCAGTGGCTGTGGCTGTGATGGTGGCAGTGGCGACTAGGACTAGGACATCGACTACGAAGACGACGACGACGACAGTGAATACGGAATGAATGCGGTAGGCCTGAAATACTGATTATGCTATATTTCACAATAACACTATTCCAGTTAAATAAATTCTGTTATACTTTTTTCCTCTCCCCAACGAAAGGTACGTAGCTATACGCAGGGTTATAGATAGGTATTTTGGGAATTGAATGCGGGTATCTTTCGGAATTGCGGTTAGCGTCGAAAGCTGTTGAATATGTTTTATTTTTACGAGAGCATCTAAAAAAGGATTCCTTTTTATTCGAAATCCATACATTTTAGATATTAGGTCAATATTTCAACTGCGATAAAAAATAGAGCCGAAATTTTTTGAAATTAAAAAAAATCCGCAGTGAATTGTGTTCCTGTTTTTACATGTTTCAATTACAAGAGAATGAAAAAACTATTTTTTAAATCGAGTTATAGAACATCAATAAATGATGTATGTATATATATATGCATGTATGCATATGTAGCTTAGCTACATAATATTTTAAAAATCTAAAAAATGTGGAATATTAGACTATATAGTAAAATTGAACTGTGCTTTGAACGAGATGCATTTGTCTTTTTGCATTTGATTTGATTGAAATAAATTCAGACAGATATTAGACTTTTAGATATTAAAAAAAGAGCAATTTTAACATTTACTGACAATTTCGGCACTTAAAATATTTTTAAATTTAGCTTAAAACCAGACAATTAATTTAACTGAAAGTTTCAGTTGCAAGAACTAAACATGCAAAAAAAACATATCATTTTTATGAAGTCTACATAGGGGAAAATAAAATGCACTTTTTTAAAAAGGTATAATTTTTGAAAAAAAAAATTTTTTAAATATTTTATTTTTCATCTTAGAAAACAATGTTCAAAAATTAAACCCAACCGTTGCCAATAAATTCAGAAAACCAATTTTCTTGTGAAAATTATTAAAAATAAAAAAAAAGTTTTTGAGAATTTGTAATTGGCATACCAATAAGGGTTTAAATAACTTAATCTGTCCAAAATTTTATTAAAGTCGGAAAAAATTCATCCTGACCAAAAGATGAACTGTGCTAAGAAAATAAAGTGCACGACTGAGTCGTACGAACTTGCTCTAATGTGTTAAAATGGTCTTGGGGCTGCTTGCGATTTTGGGAAGCAAGCATTGAAAAAATCATATGAAATTTTATTAATCACTCAAAAATCAATAGCTAAAAGAACATTTTTAGAGAAAATGAAATAAGCCGTCAGATTTCTCTTACTTTTTTGAATTTCATGGAAAATTTTTTTCAAAACCATTTGAACAGTTTTTTCAACAAAAACGGGTTTTTCTTTGAAAAACTTTTTGAAAATATAAACCAAATTTGTTTTGAGTATGCCAATCTAGCAATTCAAAGTTCTTATTAGATAACAAAAATTTAAAAAAAAACTTTGAACAAACCGTTTCTTTTAAACCCGAAAATTAAAAAAAAATTTTTACTTTTTTTTAAACTCAAAAAAAGTTGGTTTGAAAAATTAAAGAATGAATATTATTTTGTTTATAAAAGAGCTTCTACATTAAAATTTTCATCGAAATCCTTTGATTGGTTTACGAGAAAGTCTGTTATGAAAAAACTGGGTTTTATGGGAGGTACCGTTACAAGACTTTTCCTGAAAATGTAATTCCAACAAAAACATAAAGTTTACTTCAAAAACACTATTCATAAAGTTTTATCAAAATCGTAGGAGCCGGTTTTGAGATGAATAAGTTTTTCATAAAAAATCATATGCCAGGTACCGTAAGTTTTGGAGCTAGAATGCTAATTCATTGACATTTTTTGAGATAAATGATCAGATGTTTATTTCAATGAAAAGAAAAAAAAATTACATTAATAATGAAAAACAATATCAGCCTAATGGCCGCCACAGCTACGCTTACACAACAATATCCTTTTCATGAAATTTCCATCCATGACCAAATCGCAAAGTGGCTGCTGTATGCCCTCAATAGCTTCACGAATTCCATCTTTGAGGCGTACACCTTATCTATCACGTGGTTTCAAAGGAAGAAGGCGCAAGGTTTTAAATCACAAGACTCGGTGGCCAATTGCGATCACCTCTTCGAGAGATAACACGGTTTGGAAACTTTTTACGTAAAAGATCGATGGTTTCGTGGCTTGTGTGGCACGAAGCGCCGTCTTGTTGAAAGTAAAAGTTTTCCAAATCACTACCATTCAATTCCGGCCATCAAAAACTATTAATCATCACTCGATAGCACAATCGATTCACCATAACTGTTGCTCCAGCCTCATTTTCGAAAAAGTAAGGTCCAATGACCCCGCCATACTTTAAACCGCACCAAACGGTTACTCGTTGAGGATAGACAGGCTTTTCAACAATAAATCTTGGGTTTTGTGAACCACCGTGGTCCGACAAGGTGCTTCAAGACGACCAAAAATGTTTTAGTTTTACGAAGCGTCTCTGCCAAATTTTCACCATTTTAATAGTGAATTTTAATAATTTCAATGCGTTTTTGAAGCGTGGATTTGGGCTATTCAAAAAATACCACCTCTTATTAAAAAACCCTTTAGTTGATAGGTTAGCAAAATGTTTAGATATTTTGAGTAAAACTCAATTCAATCAATCAATTTCCCCCATGGGAAAGCTTAAGTCAATGATTGAAAAAGTTGAAAAAAACTGTGAGATATCAAGATGTTAAATCCCCGCAGCATATTTATGTATGGGGGATTTTCATTTCTCGAATTGTGATATTCACGAAAAAAAAATACTTTTGCGTAAACCTTTACCTCCATTGAATTGAAAAAAATGTTTCAAGGTTTGGCAGGAACAACAATATCAAATGAATAAAACTAAGAAACAATAATATCCTTAGCGCGAACAAATTTTAATAAAAATAATTTCTCATGATTATGCACATTTTGGTAAGCTTCAACTCGAACAACAATTTTAAAAATTAACAAAAAAAAAAAAAAAACATCCAAAGTAATATCACCGAAAAGGTCGCTTTTCTGCTAGACCAGTAAAGCATGTCCTTTAAGTGGACTTTTAAATTAATGTAAAGTAAAATTGTTTTTCTTTTTTTCTCACTTTAAAAGAGTGGTATTCCAGCCGAATACTGGATCCAATTAATTTTATTTCACTCATCGAAAGGCTTAAATATAATTTATCACTTGTCTCAAGCCTCTCTGTCCACAATGAACAACCTTTTTTGACTTAAAACTGCAAGCTTGTGGCCAACAACACAAAATTTTCTGACAGATATAATGTTTCTCTGACTGTAAAGTAAATAAATATTTTTTTTGCAAGCTACATATGCATATATTTGTGTACCTATGATATCAGTATGAGGGTAGGGTGTCCTTTATATTGAAAATGATGGATCCTTTTATTTAACATGTCTACGAAAAGCACACAACTGTCAAGAGTATCTCAACCCTTAACAACAACAAAAAAAAAATATGCAAATAAAAAAATAAACGAAAATAATAATAAAAAAAAATATTGTAAAAAACAAAATACATTTCAAGTTAAATGACTGGTTAACCCTTATATGACGAGGCAGTTTAATTAAAATGCAAATACTTGCAAATAGCCATCGCATCGTGTAGGATCATAAAAAGCAAAAATAAAATGAAAATCGTTTAAATAAAGGTATTTCGCATCGTTTATATTATGGGGGGGAAAACTGTTCCAAGAAGATACAAAATATACTCGTAAAGGATATAAAAGCTATATTGGTAAGGTATATGACCACACACAGTTATGTTTGTATTTTATTTTATTCATTGCATAAAAATGAAACCTATCACGCTCATTTTTTTGTACGCTTTATTTAAACTTAATTAGTTTTGAGCTTCAACTAAATGTTCGGTTTTGTGGATTTTCGATCAAATACTTCAAACGTCGGGCGACCGACGCGACGGGCAGAGAAACACTTGCTACTACCATTTCAAAATATTCTAAAATTACTTTCAACAAAAAGGCTTGTTTTGGGAAATGAGGTAGGCTATTAGCTAGAAAATTTAGTGTTTTATAATCGCTTTTTGCTGAACTCTTGTTTTTTCAAACCATGTGTAATATATGCGCTTTTTTTACTATGAAAGAGTCTGTCATTATGGCAGGTTCTGTCACTTTTTTTTATTTTAAAGAACAAAGTTTTCAATATTATTGAGTTTTAGTGTCTTTTCAAAGCCGCCCAGTTTATATTTTTGTCCACAGATGGCGCACCTACCTGACTGAGTCTCGAATAGTCAAGCTTTACACCCAGCGAAAAGATTATGAGCTTTTGTTTGTGTCTTAAACATACTTTTTTCCCACCATGGTCTTGTCGTTTATGTTAGGAATGATATTGCTTGCCAGAGCCTTCCCCAATATGGGCATTGTTCTAATACGAACTTTAATTTCCTGTGGCTCAAATTCACTGTCCGCAAGCATATCATTCATTACTGTTTTCTTTACAGGAGTCCGAATCTTGACAGCATGTCTACTTGTGATGAGTTAGATGTTTTGTCAGATTCAATTTCCCGAATTGTTTCCCATTGTACTCACACTGAAGTCGTGATTACGGGCGACTTCAATGTACACAATTCAAGTTGGCTCCGATATTCTGGCCAGACAACACTCGAAGGAAGGTATACCGAGATCTTTGCTGAGTATAACCATCTTACCCAGCTTGTCGATGAGCCTACTCGTATACCGGATGTTGATGGGCATTCCGCCCATACTCTTGACTTGTTCCTTACTTCCCATCCTGATAAATATACTATTAAAGTAACTTCTCCATTTGGCACCTCGGACCATTGTGTCATTTCAGCTAATTTCTCGATCTCCAACCATCCAGTTAAAGAAAAAATTCCCACTAGGACCGTTTGGCAATACGAGAAAGCCAACTGGGACGGTCTGAATAATTTCTTTCGCAACTTTAACTGGTCATTATGCTTCCTCGATAATGACATTGATGCCAGTGCTGAAATGATTACAGAAGTGATTTTTCTTGGAATGAGAACTTTTGTCCCTCACAGAACAAAATGTATCAAACCAAAAGAAAAGTCTTGGTTTACCGAAGAGTGTAAAGAAGCTATCAGGTTGAAAGAAGTAAGCTTCCGATCCTACAAAGCCAACCCAACTGAGGAAAATCGGAAGAAACACAAACAAGTTAGGAACTCGTGCAACTCCGTTATACACAAAACGAAATTTTTACATGACTAGAAGTTACGGCAAAAAATTCTGCAATGTCCCAAAGGCAGTAAAAACTTCTGGTCATTTGTAAAAAATGTCAAGAACTCAACGTCATCATCAGTTCCAACGCTCATCGTCGACGATAAACCTATTGTCAGCTCTTCAGAGAAGGCGAATATGCTCGCAGCTCATTTTGCTGCAAGTTCTACGTTGCCTGCAAGCAACAATGCCCCTCCTGTACTTGAGAACGTTTATTCTTCTATGGGACAGATATTTTTCCGCACTCGTACAGTAGCAAGAGTTCTTCAAGATCTTGATATACACAAATCCGCTGGCCCGGATGGTATACCCCCTATTCTTCTGAAGAAGTGTTCTTCATCTCTGGCAAAACCACTGTGTAAGCTTTTCCATCGCTCCTATCGTTCAGGAATCTTTCCTAGTAGATGGAAAACAGCATTTGTCCAGCCCGTCCCAAAAAAAGGTGATTCCTCCTCCCCCTCCTCCTACCGACCAATTGCACTTACGTCCCTTCTTTCCAAGGTCATGGAAACGCTGATAAATCGTCAGCTCAAGAAATATCTCCAAGATCGGGAGCTTTTAAATGACCGGCAATACGGCTTTCGCAGCAATCGTTCCACTGGTGATCTGATGGCATATCTCACCGAACAGTGGAACAAATCTGTGCATCGCTTTGGCGAAAGCAAGATTATTGCGCTTGATATTTCAAAGGCATTTAATAGAGTTTGGCATGAAGCTCTTTTATCGAAAATGCGTGCATTTGGTATCGATGATACTCTTATTCGTTGGATTAGAAGCTATCTTCTGGACCGTTCAATACAAGTTGTATTAGACGGTTTCAAGTCTGATCTCCACAAAATAAATGCTGGTGTGCCCCAGGGCTCCGTTCTGTCTCCGACTCTCTTTCTCATTTTTATAAATGATCTCTTGTCTGTGACTTCTAATCTATTAAATTGTTTTGCTGACGACTCAACCCTCAGCTTTTCATATACGTTTGATAATTCACGGCCTTCGCCTTCGGACGTGTTATTACAACGAAATCGTATGATAAGCTCGTTAAACTCCGATTTAAACAGCATTGTGAATTGGGGTACTAGAAATCGTGTGGAGTTTAATGCGTCGAAAACTCAATGCTGTCTTTTGTCGTTGAAGCTAAACATACCCCCTATGCCATTATCCATGAATGGTACTTGCATCGAGGAGGCCGAAAAGCTATCAGTACTCGGTATGTGTATCAGTGACAATCTTCGTTGGAATGATCATATACTTGAGATTGCCAAGAATGCTGCAAGATGCTTAAGCTTTCTTAATAGATGCAAGAAGTTTTTCACCCCTTCTGATCTGGCTACAATTTACAAAGCGTTTATACGCCCTAAACTCGAGTATAACTCCCATCTCTGGGCAGGTGCTTCTCAAACTTTTCTTCACCTGCTCGACAGAGTTCAGAAAAAAGCGTTAAAATTGATAGGAGAGAGAAGCATTATGGAAACATTTCCGTCACTTGAACATCGTCGAAATGTCTCATGTCTTTCCTTATTTTACAGATTCTTTTACAAAAAATGCTCACTCGAGGTAGCCAGTTGCGTTCCACCCCTTAAACATTTCCCCCGTAATACTCGTCTTGCTAGGAACGCTCATCAGTTTACACTTGAGCCCAATTTCGGACGTACCGTGAAATATAGAGATTCTTTCTTTAGCCGTACACGCGAATGTGGAATGGATTGCCTGGCACAATTTTTCCTTGCCATTTTGATCTTCAAACATTCAAGATCAATGTTCATCGACACCTCCTTTCCCTCCCTTCCTAACTTCCTATCGCTCGCGCTGTGACTTATCATTAAAAGGGCTATAACAAACCCCTTGAGCGCGTGTGCATTATAAAAAAAAAAAAAAAAAAAAAACTGGGCACTGGGTCCTTGCATGGCATTCACTTACTGGTTGCGCACAATGGTGTAGCAGCAGCAGTAGCACGCAGCAATGTCAAAGTAAATGTCAAAAAAAGTAGCTCACAAAGCAGCATACACGAATACAATGTGTAGCACTGAACTCAAACAAAAACCACGTCTGCCATTTTGGTTTGTTGTTGTTTTGCAGCGCAGCAGGTTCGTGAAGTTCAATTCGATTCGACTTGTACTTCAGCGACTCTCTCTGCTGCAGCTGCTACTTCACATTGTATAGCCGTGCAATACGATTTACATACATTTAACTTTGACATTTCTGCGTGCTACTGCTGCTGCTTCACCATTGAGCCAGTTAATTTAAAATTATTTCTTATAAAAATTATATATAAAATCAATAGGTAAGTACATGTGATGGTTTTTTCTGTTCTTCCATTATACTTTATACGACGATTGTTTCTTTCTGCCCGGCTGGATGTCGACGTAAGAATACACAGCAGGCTGGATTCTGGAAAACCATTATTCTGAAATCTAACTAATCTCAGGTTACAGGTCAAAACAGAACGTTTAGACAGTGTCCGTCAATGCTACCAACTCAAAGTTCAATAAATCATTTATTTTTAAAGTTTTTCATTCCAAATTAGATGAACACATTATAAATACATTTACTTTCTAAGTTCAATGTTGCAACACTCTCATAATTTTTTGTTGACACCTTAGCCTCCAAAATGGACTATACAGAGAAGTCCATTGGATTCAAATTTGAGTAGGGAGGCCACTGTTGCAAAGAAAAGAACTGGGGAACGTGATCTGCAAGAAATTGTTGCGTTGAACGAGCTTTATGAGACGGTGGTGAGTTGTAAAGCCAGAAATACAACGGTGAATCTTCTTATAGTAGTTATTGACAATATAATAAACTTTCAAAAAACAAAAAAAATATTCCCACGTCGTCGCCAGTGATGCCAACATAAAATGAGTAACACTTAATTTGACGGACCCTGTAATTATTAAAGTTGATTTCTTATTATGTTACTAACTTTACGCTATGAGACATGTAGGTACCTATTTTATTTCCAAGACAACAAAAAGTATCATGTCATTTTTATAAACTGAAGCTACAAAAAGGCAGTCCATGTAAGGGAAGTATTTAAGTAAAGTACTGAATCATACATGGGCAAATAAACAATGACACTCCTGCCCGATTTTTTTTTTTTTTTTTTTTTTTTTTTTTAATAAATTGTTGGCACAACAGCTCCAAGCGGGGTCGGGGCCTGCGACTTATACTCTCAACCATTACTGTATGTGCGTTGATATTCTGCAGGAATGAAAGGAATCCAACAGAGAAGCACTTTCCAGGACATTAATTACTCTTGGAGGATTTGTCACTTCCTCGCAAGAAGCAGTACCCCGGAAAAAAAACTTTTAGGTGGAGTTGTCAGGGATCGAACCTAGAACCTTCGGCGTGGCAGTCCGACACAGAAACCACTACGCCACTATTTATTTGCTGGTGGAGTTGTCAGGGATCGAACCTAGAACCTTCGGCGTGGCAGTCCGATGATTCGAAGCTACCACAGAGTGTACCTTATGGTTTCTCCATTCTGCACTTGAGATAAAAAATGGTTCGCCTCCCCTCGCAGTAGTACAAATGATAGAGATTAATCCTGAAGATATTAATGCACAAATATCCGCTTAACAGGATAATTTCCTACCATTATTCTGCTAAGCCCACGGTGTAAGCTATAACAATTTTACATCAACGGTCATCTATCACTGGTCTCTTTTCGAGTGGAAAGCCTGACCAAAGAACTTGCACATATTTTCTTTCCCCTCAAACTATCAACATCCCTCAATTCCGTTCCTTCTTAATAAGGCATTTTTTCAAACAATTTCTGTGCTGAAGTTTACACATGCATGAATTTCTCTCTTTTTATATTTGTATTCTTCCATCTCTGAACTTTTAAACTTTTTCCGCGACGAGCTCATGACATAGGCTAAGTTAAGACAAGTGATCTTCCTCATGGTTCTGGATTGTTTCATATTTCTGAAGTCAAATAAATGCTGTTGTTTTTGGTTCTAATTCCTTTGAATCCTTATTTTTAGCATTTAAGGGGAATTTTTTTTTTTGCAGGACTTTGAACGAACAGTTACGTAAATATAAATGACATGGAACAGGTCTTTTTTAATCAAATAACATCACCTTCCTTTGTTTCCAAGTTTGAATCTTCTTACATTACCACAGCTTCATCATGGTGTCATACCAGCTAAGTTACAGTAATTGTCACAAGTTTGCGTATAACCTTAACTTTTGGGCATTGAAAAAGACAAAAATTTAAAGCACTAATTGAGCTTTGATCAGTAGTCAATTTTTAGGCATATGTTTAAAACTACAGCTGAATCGAGTAGTTTTTTAACGATGTTGTCGGAATAAAGGTATTTTATAAAAATTACGCTTTTAAAAGTGGGTGTATCGAGAAAATTTACACAAAACAAAATGTTTTTTCATATAACGAACGGAAAAAAGGTTAAAATTGAATATAAAAAACCTCGGGACGTAGCACCTCTTATTTGAATGTGACAACTGACAAAGTACAGTGCTGCAAAGTCTCCCTTTAGTAACTCCACCTTACTAGAGATGTAGGTACCACCGTTTTGAGTCCTTTATATCCTTCGTTAGTGTTCTAATAAAACGAACAAAACCGAAAACTTTTCTTCAAACAATGAAAACTATAACACAATATGCAAATAAAATAATAAGAAATATTCAATTTAACACTTACTACCGTGGAAGGGAGGAAAAAATATAGAAAAGCATCCGAACACGAAAAGCCCATAAAGTACAATTAAAACTTACTGTGAACAAGTCCTCAATTAAACGAAATAAACTAATAGAATCAACATCATTAGCTGCCTAGTGCCTACTCTAACTCCTGTTTTTGTTTAGGGCTATCCAGTCCACACAACACAAGCACATTTACACAGGATGAAAGAGAGGTCATTTTCATTAGAAATGCAAATACAATTTAATTCCATTAGCATATTTTCCAAGTATTTTCTTGGATAAAACACAACGAAAAAAGAAGAAATAAAAAAATAAACACAGCAACACTTAAAGAAATGATTGCATTTAAACTTTGCTCCCACCAAAAAGAAAGTCCGTGTATGAAACGCTCAGAACAGAAACATATTCCATGGATGGCAAAATTTACAATTCTAAACCCAATTTTTCATTAGTTTTACGAATGCATCGTAATTTTTATAGAAACAAAGTTTATCCTCTTCCTTTAGCTAGTAAAATATATATAATTTCCTTTCATCTCTATGGGGTGCTCTAAGGACTGTTTTAATATACCATACCATACCCTAACAGAAATTTTTCACCTTCCGAGTGGAAACGGATCGACTTCTATGTGAGTCTCTGAGACTGAGTATATTTATGTACTTTGTAATTCAAAAAAAAAAAAAAAACCACACTCTGAGTAAAATTAAAACTTGTGCCAAAAATTGCATGAATATTTTAGCTGACACAGGAGGAGCGGCATTAAAGAACTTTATTAGTGCAGCTCTATTTAGAACGCCCGCCCGCTCGGCTGCCTGGCCTGGCATGGCATGGCCCGCCCGAATTTTAAGTGCTGGAAAGTATAAAAGAGCTGAATATAACGCCCTTCTCAGAATGACGATGACGGTACTAAATTCTTTTGTATTAAATTTAATTTTATTCCTCACGTAAGGCAACACATAACATGCTGTGTGTGTGTGACTGGTGACGTGAGTTTGAAAATTGAGAATTCGCTTACGTTTTCCTCTCGAAGGATTTATTTTTTGGTGCTTCGCCATAAAACACAAAATATTTATTAAGTTGTATACATCCTTGTGTTCCAATATGGGCAACGCGAGTTTTGGTTTTTTTGAGAATGTGCAAGTGCAAGGTTCAAGGACCTGTTGGATGAAGAAATATTATACTTCTAATTAAGCATCTAGCAGGGACAAATTGGTGCTGCCATAAAGTGCAATTCGAGTATACCATGCGACTCTTACCTACCTTAGAATGCCCTTCTTTCGAAAAAAAGACGTAGGTACTAGCCCTTATGCTTGATAAAGGCTTGGGGTTTTTATTTAAAAAATACAAAACCTTTAAATTGTCTTTTAGTTTTTTTTTTTAAAGTGAAACTTTTTTTCCATCGCCTCAAATGTATTGGTTCATCTGTTGCATGTCTTAATATGGCGGCGCCGATGGCTCGCATTAGCTGCCCGTTTAGCATTTAAATTCTCACTCAATCGCGAGAACATGGTTTTATTCGATGTAATACATCGAAACGTTACATCGATGTATATCGATGCATTGAATAAAAACATCGATGTTTTTTATGTATCATGTATCGAATGAAAAAAGAAAACAAAGAGTTTTTAGAACAATTGAGTTAAATACTACGTTTTCATTATGGCATTGGGGCAGGTGGTGTTTTCGTAACGTATATCCAAATTCGATGCAAAATTAACTCATTTCCCATAAAAAATCAAATTTAGAAATTATCTCATTTCCGCCTAATTTGGCCGAACCTACGTTGCAAATTAAGTTAAACAAAATCGGACTTCTCTTATTTCAAAACCATTATGTGTAGTGAAAAATGCTAATTTGGAAACAAAATCCAAGCAACAGCAGTAGTAAACAAAACGAAACAAGAAGAAGGAACGAAAAGGAAGCAAGATAGGAAAAGAAGGAAGATCTGGTGTCAAACGAAAATAAGAAACTTAAATGTAAACACTTTTTCTTTTAATTTCGAAATGAGTTAATTTCTGCCCCAATGAAAACGTAGCATTGTTCAAATTAAGATTTAAATGAAACTTATCAAGGAAGCTTAAGGAATAAAAAAATTTAAAGAGCTTTCCTTGAATCCTATTTCTTTGCTGATTTAAAACTTGTGAATCTATTAAAAAAAAGTCTTTCTTATGGTACTGAGCTGGCTACCAAAGTCAAATATGTATTTATATTCTATTTTATAACACTATGAGTGTGTATTGTACATGTACAATGCTTGCTTCATTCGATGCATCGAATGAAATATTACGATGCGATGGATCGTTAAACATCGAAAGTGTGTGATACATCGTATTTATTCGATACATCGAATAGTATACATTGATGTTTTCGATGTATCGATGTTTTTTGAGCAACCCTATATCAGTGTATTGATGGAAATGTTGTTGTTCACTTGATAGTGGTGGACACCGATACAGCTAGTGAGTCAAATAAACCTGCAAACAAGGGAAAAACCATGAATAGTGCAGAATGTCAATGAGCCGACAAAAAGTTTTACTTTCATTGTGGTTTCATAAAACCACACAATTTTTTTTTTGGATCGGGAGTTTTCTTTGGGCAAACGAAAAACAATTTTTTTTTTTTTTTTTTTTTTTTGAAAATCTTTTCACAAAGTCGTACTTGTGTTTCAAGTTAACATTTTTCAACAGCAGCTTTTTCCTTTTTGAAACCAAATTTCTTTATTAAACAAAAAATTTTTTTCAAAAAGAAAAAAACAGAGTTTTTTCAAAAGTGTAGGTAAAATTGCCAATTGGGGCCATATTGAATACCAATAGCTTCAGTGACATTAATCAAAGGTGGTATTGGTCCTTTTTAGGAAAGCCTGGTTCCTTTTCAGAATATTGCTGCTCGGCGGCATCTTTAAATGAAGAAAGAACATTTTTTTTTTGACATTTTATTAAAAAATATTTTTTATTTCGCACTTGCATATAATATGAACCCGAGGAGAATAATACCTACTTGTACAAGTGGCCATATTACATGACAATGTTTTTTTTATAATCAAACCTTATTCTCATAATGACATTCTACTTTAAAGAACTTGATTCGATACAAAAATGAGATATCAATATATAGTCTTTTTAAATATTTCCACAAAACGAAAACACGTTCACCGTCGCACTCAAATTTTAACAGTACTAAAAAGTTTTGGTTTTGACGTTTTTCTTCAAGTTCAAATTTAAATGTCACTTTAGCTCTCAAAGCGCCAGTTTTCCAAGATAAACTATTGAAGCAGGAATGTTTAAGAATATTAAGGCTCCAAACACATGTACCTAACCACAAAAGAAATAATTAAGAGGGCCAAAAAATATGCATGGGCCATATTACCGACACTTCTTCTACTAAATTTTAAACAAATCTATATCTAAAGCCTGTTGAACTGTTTTGTTTATTCCTGCTTATCTGCGAAACATAGAAACTGATTTCAACGCGACTATCACTGGCGAATAGCTAATGTTATACAGAGTAATAACATAAGCTATATATTTGTATTTTTTTAATTCTGGATGGGTTTTGTTTGTGTTTGAACTTCCTAGGTGGCTTTATGGTCCCTTCATACAACAAGAAACCTCTGACAAGTAGTAATAATCTGACTATACAAGACTATTTCTACATACCTTCACAGTGGATTCAAGAAACGCAAAGACAAAGACTTGATCGAAATGTACTTAAAGCTTCGTTTGAGAAGGATTTCATAATCTGAGGTATACAATACATATAAGAAGACGATTCCAGAAACCGACTTTTAATCTAACTGCTTTTTGAATTATTGTCGCTCCCATATAATAAACCTTTTACCTTTGGCAAACACTTTTCGATTTTTACATATCAGAAATGGTTTAAACGATATTGATTTTTTTTGTAGCATTATCTGTTCTGAGAAATTTTGGTCACGAGAACTATATAAGAAGCTGAATTTTATCTGTTTTTTGTATGTGATGGATGAAAGGGAAAGCCTAAGCGATTAAATCAGTCACCAAATAGGAAAAACGTATATCAAGGTAGCGGCCGCATATGCCACCTTCTTCTTTCAAAGGAACACTTCTGCAGACTTTTTATTGGCAAAGACAACTAACTTATAACTGTTAAGCAGAATTAACCATTCGATTTAGACGGTGATGATCAAAAATTCTGTCCAACCGATCATCAGGAAGAAGTTCGGGTAGCGATTTCTAAATTTTAGCCCATCCAGGCATCCAGAGTACAATCTGATCAGATGAAAGTGTGACTTACGATTGAAACCTCAGCATCGTATGCCCAACTACAGAGGTATAAGTCTAATAATAATAATTCTAAATGTCGCGTCGTCGTCTATAAAATCTTGTCGGTTATTCTGGGTGGACGCCTGAATCCTTTCGCAAGTGAATTGATTGGGTCCTATATCAGTGTGGTTACATTCCCGGCAAGTCAACCGTGCGTCGTTTCCTCCAAATTTTCACGCTTGGACAGATTTTAGAAAAGACCCAAAAGTTCCCAATCGATACCCAGCACCATTTTATCGATTTTTCTTAGACTTGTGGTTTTCGAATAAATTCCTGGGTGATTATGTCAACCGAATATTGGACACAGCGCGCGATGCGTTGCGCGAACCGAACCATTACTTTGGTAATAAATTTGCACGATTTGCAAACGTTGTTCAGGAGGAAGTCTATTAATTAGGAAATGGCAAACCAAACTGAGCATAAAACAAGTGACAGCTGTCAAAAAGACCAACTCCGAAAAAAGTATTGACATATTTTTCGTGTTTTCTGAATTCAAAATAGACAATAGCCTTAAACAAGGATGACATGTGAAAACAAATGACTTCGAAATTATTTTAAAGTTTTTTAGGATAAGCCGCGTAAAAATATATTAAATATTTAGTGAGTGCAATCAATGCTGTCTTTACCATAAGGGCACACGGGGCCCGTGCCCAGGGCCCCTATGGGGACGGGGGCCCCCAAAGGCTGATATATTCAATTACACTATACAACAAGTTTGCTCTCTGGAAAACTATAAAATTTCTAGGATAAATCAAATCCACTTTACAGTTTATTTAAACATTTATGAAATAACCTTTTTTATTCACTTTCTCTGGTAACAATTCGGTCAAGATCTTAAATGGCGTTGGCTGTTTCATACTCTACCATTTTGACACCTTTGCTGGAAGGCGGTAGAACTTCACATTATCCTTTGATGCTGCCTATGAATCTTCTAACTATTGACAAGCCAACGTGCACAATGACCAAGAATTCATCGCAAAATCATCATCTGGGATAAATGCACGATGACGCATAAACGAGCTTTGAGGCAATTGACAGAACGATGAAAAGATTTTTAAGTGATTCGAGACAATAAATTGAAATTGACTACGAACATGAGTGTCACCTTGCAGACCATCAACTGCCTTACTCTCGAGACAACTGCTGGCGCTTGACAATGGCCAAATTCCCGTTGATGTTTTGACTGGATTGATATCGTTTCTGCAAATTTTTGAGAGTTTACATCCTTATCGAAGCCAGGGCTCGTCAACAAAGTGTTCCCCGGAATCGCACAAAGCTATACAAATATCGATTGGATTAGTGAACGGGCAATACTGGCAGCGAATAATAAGAACGCCGATAGCTTGAATTTCATAATTCAAAGCCAAATCGCTGGAAAACTGCATCCACACAAATCCGTTGACAGGGTGAACGACGAAGATGAACTATCCGAAAATTGTTTTGAACTATAGCTTGATATGCCAGGAACTCTGCTGCATAATTAACAGCTGAAAGTGACTAGGTTCAAAGGAGTGGAAGTCCTTATCCCACGAAATCTGATTATTTCAACTGATCTTCCATTCCAATTCAAGCGAATTTAGTTCCCCTTTATATTGGCTTTTGCGATGACAATCAAAAAATCGCAAGGCCAATCGTTGGAAGTCTGTGGGATTAATCTCGAATTTCCCTGTTTTTCGCACGGTCAGCTGTACGTTGCCTGTCCGCATGTTGGCAAACCGTATTTACATTACATTACACCTTAATCTACTCCGTCGATGAATTAACAAAGTCGACACATTTACAAGACTGAGGCCATCGCAAACCGTCTTTGCTGTTTTCTTGACGGAAAAACATGCGACGGAAAATCATTGTCAACTATATCACTCTCTACTTTTTTCGATTCCATTCCAATAAATTAAATTGAAATTTTATCTATAAATGAAAAATGTTTTCACTTTTTTAACTTTCCAACAGGGCCCCGAATTCTTGTGTGCCCAAGGGCCCCGGTATGGCCTAAGACGGCCATGAGTGCAATTCTGTACTCACCCCGAACGTTTCGCTACAAATTACATTGAGCGTGGTCACCGGGAAACTGCCAGTAAAATGTTATAAAAGATTGTGGCTACGCAAGGGATAGCGGTGCGTAGGAGGTTCTATCTCTTGTTGTTGATGAGATGTAGAAGGTTGGGAGCAAACCGTACTCACTACATCACAGGGTGTTTGCAATGGCAACTGGATCGACTGTGAATTATTTAAAATGGGATCCCACGCACGCGGTAATTCCCGATTGAAGTTTTTGTGGCGTTTTATTTCAATCGCTTCGCGAACAAGACGAGGAATGTAGTGAGGCTCGTGAGCTAGAACCTTAGCCTGTTCAAAATGAATCCAGTGGTGTTCGTCTAAGTGGTCCAAGATGTGTTTACATATCGCTGATTTTTCCCGTTGGTTCTTGCTTACAGCACTTATGTGCTCCTTTAAACGGGTAGCAATGCTTCTTTGGGTTTGTCCCACATATGATGACCCACAGCTGCAAGGGACAGCGTATACCCCTGGTGTTAGGAGAGGAAAATGGTCTTTCGGTGATTGAAGATAACCTATCACCTTTTTGGGTGGTAAGAAGATCGATTTTACACCATATCTTTTGAGTAATTTTCCTACTCTGTCTGTGACACCTTTGAAGTATGGCAAGAAAGCTTTTTTGTCCAATTTGCTTTCATCCCTTTCCCTTGGCAAAGCTGGCTTCCACATTCTTTGCTTTTTGGTATAGCCGTTCGCTTTCAGAACATTGTCTACAAAGCATAGTTCAGTCGCAAGATGGTCGTTGTCGCATATCCTGTGAGCGCGTTGAACCAGTGTGGAGACGACAGATCTCAAATTTGCCAGGTGGTGGTGGGAAGTGGCATGTAGGTATCTGTTTGTGTTGATGTCCTTTCGGTAAACTGTGTGTCCCAATGTACCATCAAGCTTCCGTATTACTTTCACATCTAAAAATGCAATGGATTCTTCTTTTTCTTCTTCCATCGTAAACTTAATTTTAGGATGTTGTGAGTTTAGATGTTCCAAGAAACTCACAATAGCGGAGCTTTTAATTATACAGAACGTATCGTCTACATATCTCAACCACACTTTGGGTTTGTCTTCTGAGCTTTGCAGGGCATCTGTCTCAAAATGTTCCATCCACAAGTCCGCAACTAAAGGTGCCAAAGGTAGGCCCATAGCAACAACATCTATTTGTAGATAAAACTGTTGATTAAAGCAGAAATACCCTGACGACAGACAAAACTGCAAAAGTGGCATATATTTTTCATTAATGCCGGAAGTTGGGATAAGTCTACGGATGATGGTAAGAACTTCTTGTACGGGTACATTTGTAAAAAGTGACTCAACATCAAAACTCACCATCACTTCATCAACTTCGATTCTTAGGCCATCCAAAATCGACACAAAATGTGTAGAGTCTTTTATGTGGTGTTCTGTTGACCCGATCAAAGGTCTGAAAACATCAACTAAATGCTTCGAAATTCCAAAATAATTGATTCGAATTAAATATATAGTTCCAAAATAATCGGAAATCATTAAAGTGAATTTCATTTCACACCCACCCCACAAAAAACCGATACAATCGTATCTCAAATTCGGGGAGGTTTTAAACTGACTTTCCTCAATTTCCTCCAAAAAAGGAAACAATAATTTAGACGTGGTAGATTGAATTTTTTGTTTAGTCTTGATAAAAAAAAGCCTTAAAAGGTTTTTGTTGTTCAAATAAAACCAAATAACCTAAAAATGTTTCAAATATAAACAATATTTCGTCAATCAATTATTTACTCGTTTGAAAAAGAGATCAAACAAATCAAAAATCATTCCCGCAAAATTTGAAAACCTATCAATCTAAGATTTCAGAATGTAAACAACATTTTTGGTTCTCTTATATTGCGTTGTTTTGTATACCTATGTAATGTATATGTTACATCTAACATCCATATTCTCGTTTTCCATCCCTCCGGCCTCTGTCTATGTAGTATCGCAAATTAATTGGAAATTGGGAAAATCAGCATTAATTTATTATAGGCATTTCAATGAAACGAATGAACACTGATTAATACTTCTTCGTTGAAATTAGTTTTATACATGAAAACAGCAGGTGGCGCATATGAGAAGAAGACTTACACGTTAAATGTACCTACTACATTGTACAGATCCAAACATAAATATGTATATTCCATGTATTCATGAGTGTGTGTGTTTACCAAACGGGACGTATGGTATAATCAATCATTTGCAAATGATGGTCGGGCTCTTTGATGAGTTTAAGGAAAACATAATTAATCTGAGTGATGATATTACCTTCCCTGCTATATGTGAGTGAGATGTTTTTTTATACGTACACATATGTGTAGATGAGTTTTGTAAAAGGTGATGTGAGATAAATTGGACAGATAAATATTTTTTAGACATTTCATGAAGATTGAAATTTTCAAAACAGACACATTTTCAACCCGAATATTTACAATGTATCTTGACGCAAACAGATTAAAAAGTTTCTTCTTATTTATTTACAGGAAAAAAGAATCTCCAAAACCAACATCACACTCGCTTTTCCAATAAAAATATATATCTTCCAACTACAGCGCCAGCAAAAATTAATTTATAAGCAGCACCGAATCCCATCGATACAAACAGAAAATATTCACTAAAATATTTAATATCTAATAATTGACTGTTAATACAAAACAACCACAAAAAATCATCCAAACAAGAACTTACATCGTTTCCAAAACCAAAAACTTCCGTAGATAGAAAAAAAAAAACAAAACAAAAAACACAATTTGAACAAAAAATTGAACTCCTGTCTGACTGAAAATGATTTGAATTGAATAATTTTAATAAAACGACAAATTTTCTATTTCTATAAAAAAAATAATAATAAATAAATAAAAAAAAATTATTATGAAGAACTCGCTATTATGTTGTTTAATTAAATTAGAGTCTATATTTTTAATTATCATTGTTTAAATTAATTTTTTATTTCTAATAACAAAAAACGAAAAAAAATATAATATAAATATGTTTATAAAATTATTTTTATTAATTATAAGCGGAAGTCTTCCACTATTGTTATACTATAATTACTAGTAAAATCTACTATAGGAAATTTAAATTTAAACTTAACAAAAAAAATATTAAAAAAAAAAAAACTAAACTTTGAAATGTAAAAATATTCCTTGTTTACTTTCAAAACTTTTATTCGTTGTATGTATTGTATGTATGTATATCATAAGATTTAATGAGCAACATTTTACATATAAATATTTATTACTTTGTATAAAACTAGGTTTCGCTCGCTAAAAATTATATAAAAACATACTAACATAATATTTAAATAAATAAAACTGGTATCACAAAAATGTATTGCAAATAACAACTTAGGGAATGAAAAACATAAACTTAAATTCATTTTATTTTTTATATAAAAAAAAAAATTGTTTAGCCCATTGTAAGTCAACAATATTTTTTTTTTTATACTTAAACGATAAGTTTCTTAATGTTTTTTTAAAAAGTTTTCGCTGTACAAACGATTAAATCGCCTAATCAATCAACAAATATCTAAGTTTACAATTTTCCATCAAAACTAATTTTAAATATACAAACGTTAATTTGTATAAGTTAATGCTTAATATATAATTAAAATATTTTTGCAAGTCCGATCGAATTTTAAAGATTTTTGTTTATATATAATTTATGTGAAAAAGTGGCATCAAGAAGCTGTTAGATGGTTTAAACCTTCCAACCTCTAAATCGCCAATTTAATTAACGATGTCGTAAATTCGTTTTAATTGAACAGTTTTAGCCTTCCAAGTTAACATAAAAACCAAGGTAACTACAAATTTATATTACATACCTATTAATGTTCTTATTTGATTTATTTGGTTCTTGTATAAAAACATAAATTTTAATTGCATTCCCTCAATAGTGTAAAGGTATAATATCGTAAACATTTTAAATAATTCTAATTCTTCCTTCTGCAAAGTAAAACCTGTGGATTTATCAATCAGAACTTATAAACATGGAGTAGCACCTTATGGGATAGATGGTTTGAATTGTGAATGCACTTACATTTTTTCCAGGGTAATACATGTTGCTAGGACGTCACAAAAATCCTCCTAGTGTAAATCTTGTCATTAAAAACGTCCATATCTGTTAATTGTTTGGATTTGGAATAAATTGTAGGTCCCTTGCATTTCTGCAGAATATGAACGCATAAACTGCTGTTTTGGAAGTCACTATAGGCTTACAGCTGTTGTGCTCACACTTTATTCAACATTTTATATTGCGAGAAAAGGAATATATAGCTCCTCGGTAACTCATGAAACAAACCAGTCCTGCTAGGCTATGCATATATGTAATGTGGTCCTTGACAACGCAATACAATGCGAAGTTTTTTAGATTCCGCAAAAATATTGTTTGGCCACGGTGGTTTTTTTTTTCAAAAAAATTTTGGCTTCAGCAATATATTGTGGAATGTGAAAGCATTTGCAGTTTTTTGAATTTCTGAATTGTTAAATTTGAAATTTGATATATTGCACACTTTGTCTCTAATTAACGAGCCGATACAGAAGAAACTGCGTAAGTTTGAGAATGATGCAATTCAAGCCTTGCTTTTGGTCTATGTTATTAAACTCAATAATATTGCCTTAAAAACTTAAGGGACCTGCCCACAACCCATTGGTTGACTGTCAATTCGAAGCAATAGAAGCAAGACCTGCCCAACTATGGAATACACACGAATAGAGTGTTTCGGATACCAGTATCTGCAATTGAAGCCGCAATTCAGAATGAGTTGGTGCAGCTTTTTTTTACGCAATCAAAAATCGGAAAACATATGAGAATACCTGATTATTTGTTGCCTTCATGAAGTAATGCAATGGCGTTAACTTCGATTCGTAAAAGCAAAGCAATAACTTCTTTAAAGCTTTTAAAACTGATGAGTTTCATGTTGTGTATGGTCTTCCAAATGCGACGTTATTGTTTCTTTACATAGCCGCAATCATCAATGGATTCCTGATACCTTAAAATTAAGTAACGCACTTGCGAATTTTTTTTCTTTTATGTCTATTTAAGTTCACTATAGCACAAACCCTTACTCACTTTTATTTTCTCCTACATATAAATAAGTTCAAATTTCATCAATTGTACCTTTACCAGCATTGATATGGGTCATCGCGCTGACTCTATAGCGACCTTATGACCTAATAATTTGACCTAAGCTAATCATGTCGTGTGATTGTTGACGTTTAATGCTGTCATGGAGATGACACGAATTTTAGTGCAGTGCTTTGACCATTTGCATTGAATGATGTTTTTGGTCAGCTAGATATCACTTTTCAAATTGTTGTGATCAGACGATGCAATGAATTGGCGTTGACGTATTTTCCAGTGATATCAGAAAGTCTGCGCGACTACCCATTTCATTGGCCATGCAAAAATAGCCTTACCCTCCGGGAATGGTCTCTCCAATTAGCTAATGCAAATGGTAATACAAAATGTTCAGGGAGTGTATCAAATGTTAAAATTTGAATCATTTTGAAATATAGAGCAGTAAACGCATCCATGATGGATACATTCCTTTATTGACTTCAGCAACTTCAGGCGTCGGTCTATCATAGGTTAGGTTAGGTTAGGTAAGTGGGCTGATGAATGATGTTATGTCCATCACACTTAGATCAATGTAGATCCATTGTGATACCCTGGGGGTTTCGGGCCCTATAAACATGGGACCTATGAAAAACCTATACATTTTCAAACCATTTTGAAGCGTTGATAAGTCTGAGCAGGTTTGTACCCGTTTGTTCAGATAGTTCTTCCAAGTCCAGGAAGAAATGACTTCCCAGAACTTCGTTTCTTAAGCGGCATAGTGCTGGGCAGTGACAAAGAAAATGCGGTGTGTCCTCATGCACATCTACGTCGCCACAACCTCTGCACAAGTCGTCCGTGCTGAGTTTCATTTTCTTTTTGTGGTAACCCAGCATGTTGTGCCCGGTCAGTATGCCCACGAGAGATCGTAGTGATTCCTTTTTGAGCAGTAGGATCTTTTCTGTTCTTTGTTTATTAAAGTAGGGCCACATTTTCCTGGTTATGACACAGGAATCGAGTGAGTTCCATCTCTCGTTAGCTGTAGCAAGTACTTTATTCCCAATCTTCTGTTTAATATTACAGGTTGGGATCTTTACCGTTGTGTCTGCTCGATTGAGTTCTAGGGATGATCCCTTTCTTGCCAGCTCATCAGCTCTTTCGTTTCCTTGCACACCACAGTGGCCAGGAACCCAACATAGTCTTATGTTATGCTGCGCGCCAAGAACCTTAAGCTCTTCGCGACAGCAAGTTACAAGCTTTGATTTTATTTCAATGGCAGAAATTGCCATTGTCGGTCTATCATAACTTCCGATGCAGTTTCAGGAGAATAGGGTGCTCATGCTCATGTAAATATATTCCCCAGCAGAGTTTTGGCTTGTTACTTTAAAAAGGTATTGTTTTTCTAAAGGGAAAAAAAATACAAAGAAAACAGGGCATTTCCAGAATTTGATAAAAAGTATTGAACATATGAATTCAAGTAATTGAGATTTTAAGTTGGAACCGCTGAAATACCCTGACAGAGCGAAGCTGCATGAAACGAGATTTTAGTGTTGATTTCTATAAATTACTTCAAAATATATGATATTGTAATTTTTATGATTAAATTTTATTTTATTATTTTTTTACGATTTTATGATTCAATATTGTTACTCATTTAAAAACAGACACTATTTATATTTTATATTTATATTTTCTGTATTGAAATATAGTATGATGACCGACTGACCCGACCCTGAATGAAAAAGAGAGTGGTCCAGATACCTCCTTCTTTCTTTTACAATATGATATGATTTATTATGATTTAAAAAAATTGTACTAGAATAAGGGTATTGATTTTAAGATATTTGGGAAAACCCGAAGCAGCAAAAATATTCTAATTTGTAAAAAAAAAGAATAATTTCTTAAAAAAAGGCAAAACTGAAGATATGCCCTTACTGTAGATCGATTTTTAGGTTGTTTAGGACATGACAACATTTCAATATTCGCGATCAATCGAAGAAAGAGAAAACTGGACATAGAAAGCTTATGGTCACTATCTCGCACCAGAATATTCGGTTTAAAAAAAATATAATCTGCAAAAACAGTGTCTGGTAGCTGAAGGTAGGGCGCCCACTAGTAAACTCTTTGTCATAATATAGTTGGGTTGCTCAATGCTCACTTGATAATTATGGGATTTGGTAATTGTTAGTGAACGCACTCTCTTAACAGCTCATGGTCGTCACCAATTTGTATGTTAACGTTACGAGTAAAAAGCCGAATAAAACTTTTTTTTTTTTGAAAAATAAAATAAAAAACAAAATGAAATAACGTGCGGTAATGGACAGGACATAGCTTGAGTAGCATAGTTTTCTTATTCAAGCGAACTCCACGTGAACGGGCTTATTATAAGAGTAAGCCATAACCGAATCCCATAATACTCACTTCATGAAGCAAAATATTCCATGCCATGACAAAAAGTATCTAGTGGGCGACCGTCGCGCCGGGACTGATGCATTGATTCAATACCTTGGCTAACTTTAAAATTTTTTTTTGTTTTTTTAATATTCTTTTATTTTTTGAACATTTCGAAAAAAAATGTTTGTCCCTCTTGTAATTGGCCTAGTTTGTAGTAGCATATAATTATTAGGAGCACATGCAGCTTCTCTCTGAGTCAGCGGCCAGTTGACAACTTGATTTACCTACACATAAAATAATTTTTTTAAAGCGCGCTTAGAACTTGTAAAAATCCATATATTTTCAAAGGAATTATTTAAAATTTGTTTTCAATTTTCGTTTATTTTAAATTATATGGAATTTCCCCCAAAAAATTTGGAACCGAATCAAACTGTGCATTTAGTTAGAGGCTAAGTGTATCTCTCTGTAGCAGCAAAAATGTTTTAAAAAGGACGTCATCCCTTTTACTTTCAATTGTTTATATTTTTGTTCACCACTTTACAAAAAAAAACTTTTATTTTGATTAATTTTTAAAGAAATACAACAACGAATTCATGGTGCTATGTTAAAACCGTTTCATAAAAAATAAATAAATGTTATTAAAAAGAGGTTTCCCTTTTAAAAATAAAGTTAAAAATTTTATGTTTTCTTTTTTATATCTATAAAAATGGTGGGAAGTTAAATAAAATAGGTAAAAATTTTTCGTATATGTTAAGATTTTTTTTACACAAAAAAAAAACAACATTTGAATACAAAAAATCATGATTCACCTAATTAAATCGATAATCCAGAGCCCGATTATCGGCTTGTTAAGTGAAATCAGTTAATGATGATGTATCAATCAAAATGGGTTTTGATGCCCCATGTCATTTAAATGGAATTATGGGACATCAAAACTTCTACGAAACACTGAAGTACATCTCTGTCTAAAACGAAAGTATAAATAATATTTGTAAATAAATTTTTTAAATTAAGAAATTTTCATTCGAAGTAATAAAATCAAAACCAATTAATTTATAAGAAAAATACAAAAAAATAAGTATTTATAAAACATTATTAAAGAACCATATATTCTAAAAACAGCAAACAGCAATTTTTCTTAAATTTAACAAAAAAAAAAATCATAAAAATAATTATTTAAATGTTAGTTTTAGATAAGTATCTAAAGTAGTTAATTTTGTGTGTTCTATTTAAGAAACAAACATATTTATATAATTCATTGAGTAAATACGAAATAAGTTTTTAATACATCACAAAATTTTATATTTAGAACAGCAACTGTTATCTTCTGTCTAAGAAAAATATATATATAAATAGGTATTTTTTTCTATTCATAAACTATGTATATAATGTAAATTCTTGTACAGACCAAACAAAAAATCTTTTTAAAAGAATATCCACATACTTAACAATTCTAAAATGAAAGAATATATATATATTTATTTTAGAAAAAAACACCGAAAATATAAATATAAAAACATAAAATCAATGTTTTCACAAAAGAAAAAATATCTATAAAAACATTTAAATACTATATTATGTCAAAGGAATTAAAAATATATATACTTAAGCAAAAAAAATGAAGATTTAATATGACAAAACACACTAGGAAATGTTTAAAAATTCAATTGATACTTATGAATAGTTTTCCTTACATGGTTTTAAGTATGACTTAAGTAAAAATATCGTTAGAGAGAAAATAAGAAAAAATGAAGTTAAATATAAAAATAAAAATAAAAGTAAAACAAAAAAATCATTATAATACGTTTTTAGATATTTACAATATGTTAAACAGTCTTTAAGACACCAAACAAAAAGAAATTAATATAAAAACATTTTAAAAATTGCTCTTATTACTAAAATAAATATATATAGAAATTATGTCCTAAAAATTGAAGTTGTTTTATTTTCAAAAGAATTATCTTAAAGAAAACAATCATGGAAAAGCGCAAAAGCTACAGGTAAGATCAAATTATCTCACAAGTGCAGGTCGAAAAGTAATTTGCACTGACCTGATTTTTACTAACTCCATAAGGGAAGTATTAGTTTCGTACAGACAAAATAAAATATACGATTGGGTCGCACTAAATTGCTCTGTGGGTGCAATATCAAGATGACAAACCATAACGGTGTAAAATTATGGTCAATTCAATAAGACAATTAAAACAGGAATGTTTATTTATGTATCTTTTCAATTACAAAATTAGACAAATTAAAAGATTAAAAAATTATTGCGACACCCATTTTGCTTAAAACTACTATACATTAAGAAGTATGAAGATAAATCATTTAGGCTGTAGCTTAACATGGAAAAGAACACGAACCAACGCTCGGACGGTATGCCGAAAACCACTCTTTTGAATTCTATGCCGTCGTAATATCATGTATATGTTCAAAACCTCGCTTTCACTTATCCTGAAGCATAGAGCAGTTACAAAATCCTTCCATCTGGCTGCAATTGAATACCCTGAGACAGAGCTTCTTTTTTAACCACCAAGTTGGTTAGATTTTGTTCTGCAGGTGCATTTATTACCCAAGAGAATTTCATTCGAAAAATCGATTCGTGGTTCGCTTTATTGTCCTAGGGCTTCCGCAGTGTATAACCAATCCCTCGTTTTTATGTTGCATGATGTCTATATCTTATTCTTTCTGTCCAGTCGTATTCCACAGTTCAACGATCGATTTAGTTTGCAGGCCAATGGATCTTCGAAGCTAAGTTATGTTGGACTCGATTTTATACTGTGCGTGCGTGCACTAAAAACATACGATTTACCTGAAGGAACGCGTTCCCAAAATTTACAAACTTGAGCGAAAGCAGTGGTTGGCACAAAGCTCAACCACTGTGAAATAGCACTTGGTAGCTTAGCAGCTCTTGAGTATAGAAACGATCCTGGACCCTATCCTTTCGATAATAAAGTTTGCTATTAACTTTGGAAACACAAGCCCGACTTTTAATACTGCTTCAGTTGGTATACAGTCCTTGAGTTTGCCTTTCTTTGGTAACTACATTAACTCAATCCTCCTAGTCTCGTCTCGATAAGTTTCACTTTCCACAGTTTGAGTGAAATATGGGAGACTGATAAAGGTCGTCTGCTTTGAGGAACTCTCCGGGTATAACATGAAGTCCAGGTGCTATGTTTTTTTTTTCGTAGTAATAAAATTTTGTATCTATGTAGCTGTTGAAGACTTATTTCAATAACCTTAAAAGACCTGTGCACTTTGTTCGCAGTCAATTAAGGAATAAAATCTTTGTAACGGGATCATGACATGATCTAGATTCAAGAGTGACTGAATCTAGAATGGACGACAAAATCGATACAGTAAACATAGAAAGATAAAATCTAGAAATAGAAAAGATCCAGATTGTAAACAAATCTAGAAAGAGGGACATTCAGAATAATATACGTCGCAGCTTCCATTAAAGTGCTCTTGATATGGCCCCATACTATAGCATTAGTCGATAAGCCATGATATTGCAATTTGGACCTACATTTTGGTCATTTATACAGCTTTCGATCCCATTTCTGATGTATAATGATTTTGTCGATCTCCTGGAGATTCCCACATGATTTTGTAGCGAGTCTCGAGTGCAAATAAAGAATTCCAAATCATAGGTTGATTAGTCTTGCAGAAGTAATCAAAAATATCAGTATAATCGTAACGTTGACCAAAGCCATGCTTTACCATAATGCGTTGATGGGCTTTGAACACTGGACAATCCAAATTGGCCATTATATTCCTTCACCTTTTCTACTATCAGGCCCCATGTTCGGTGCCATTTGTAGTGAATAGAGAAATAACAATTTAGACAATTTGTTATAGAAAAATAATAGCTTCTTACGGATTATAACGAAGATAAGCTTCACTTGAGTCGAAAAGTTTGCAATCCTAGAACATGTCACTGAAAAATGATAGAACGTGTTTTAAGTTTATCTCAACGGAACAGTAGATTTTGGAATAGAAGCAAATACGGACTCGAACTATAGCCAGGCAGAACCAAATCCACCGATCGAAGAAAAGTTCCGATCGGATCATTTATTGTATTCATGGTACTTGTATGTGAATCGGAGGAAAAATAAAGATGATTCAAACAAAGAAAAAAATAATCACCAAACTATTGTACCTACACAAGAAATTATGTGAAATTTGTCTTTCTTTTTTATTTGAAAATATGTATTTTTTATAACCGTCGAACAGTTTTTAAAGCGTTATTTTGGAAAGGCATTGAATCTTAATACATACTAACAAGTCTGGAGAACTTCGTCCCGGCCCCAACAAAAAAATTACCATGTTTAATCGGATGATATTCAGCTGAGTTATGCAAGCCTTCTTGAAAAAAAAGCTCTAAAAATCAATTTCACGAAATTTTACAAAACTTTTTGGTGAACACAATGTTTGTATTCGTGTATTTTTCAGGGATAAAAAAAGCCTATGTGAAACTTAGGCAAAAAAAATCATTTCGATTCTTCGCTCTATGAAAAATTAAAAGAAATCCATCTTGCGGGGCTCATAAATTGTACCGCTATAAAGTATGTGCTATTCCAGACTATAATCTATTATCTATCTCTGTGCCAAAAGTCATCTAGTTGCGTTCAGCTGTTCTGGTGTGATTGAGTAACAAACATCCATCCATCCAAACTTTCACATTTATAATACAACAATAGTGGAATAAGACAAAAAGAACAAGGTGCCGATATTTTATCAAGAGCTTCGAGCAAGAAAATATTTCAAGATTTGAGGCTGATTTTTCTTAAGGTGCCTATGAAAAAGAGAAGAGAATCTAGAAAGAATCCTGAATAAGCAAAAACAAACATTTGTGTGAGCTTAAAAATGATAATCGGTTCAGTGTATAACGAGAAAACCTCTAATAAGCCCGCTTCGATGTGGGCTCGCTAGGTCGCTTGTTCAAGCCTACCACAGTCAAAAGTTCTCCAAAATTATAATTGAAAATAAAATTGAAAGGAGTTTGATAATAACTGGATTGGTTACCCAGCCTATGAACTTGGTGGTCGCATACACAAGCATTTTTTGTGTTTTGTTTTATTCACACCTTCAAAATGCCCATAAATCATTTCCCAGAAAAATGTCTACGATTTAAAAAACACCCTGTATATAGGGACAAATTCCTAAATTGTATATAAGACTTCGTTTTCATTGATGCCAAAATTAACTCTTTCGTAATTAGAACAAAAAGTGTTTATTTTTGAGTTTGCTAATTTCGTTTGACATTTCTTATTTACTTTTATTCTAGTACAATTTCAACTGTATTGTATGAAAAAGAAATGAAGCTAAGATTGTAAGATAGAAGAAGAAGGAAATATAACGAGTTGTTACTTGTCAAACGAAACTAGCAAACTCATTGAAAAAATTTTTTTTTCTTATTCCGAAATGAGCTAATTTCGGCCCCGATGGAAAAGTAGCTTTAGAAAAAAATATTCGAAAATGAGTTTCATATCATGTCGAGGTCAGCTGAATCAAAATCTAGCTTTCACCCTCTAAACATTTAACAATACGTAATGCAAAAACAAACCCTAAATATCCATGATATTCTCATAAAACGCCTCTTAATAACTTTAGTTGCCCAACATTCATCGCCTTATTAATTTTTCCTCAATGACCAAAGTTTTTTTTTTTATAAAAACAATTCCAAAATTTTACAAACACACATACCTATGCCATTTGCATTTGTTAAGGTATAGAATATGTATTTTATATTTGAAGAATAAAAAGTTTGTTTGGTTTTCATTTTGGTAAAACGTAAAACGTAAATCGCCTTAAGGTAACACGAGGATAATGGAAGCATGATTGAGCATTCAAAAATTAAATAAAAATAAAATTTCCAAATGAGAAACAATGTAAGGCATAACCTGCCATAAATTGTGTGTTGCTACTGGCATGGCAGGTGAATATTAAAACAAAACATTTTATTAAATGATTTTATTGGAGCAATAACAAAGAGGATCATGATTTTAAAAATGTTGCAACAGAGAGGCAACTTTAAACTTCTGCTCGAATAAAACCTTCATCATCATCATCATCAGGCAATAAAAAACAATGAATAAATTACTTTTCAAACGACACGATTTGGATTGTAACGAATCCTGCGGGACTAAATGAACGATGGACGGGCAGAGAAAAAATATGGACTGTTTATAAGAGTTTTAAATATTTATATCAAATTTTTTTGTATGAAAGTTAAAAACCCCAACTTGTTACTTTTGAAATGAACCTTTCGGAGATGACAAAACCCGTCCTTTAGGGCACGGACCAATAAGATACAGACCGCCAACTCACTGTATGGTTTCTCTTTTTGCCTACAAGCTAAAAATCAGCTGATATGCCATTTATTTTGAGAGTGTGACGCTCTCCCTTGCTTTTAAAATCCATTTAGCAAACACACCTACAAAATAAATGGCATACGCAGGTATAGTTGCCATTACAAAATGCACAGAGAGAGATGTACTCGTATTCACAGACAGAAAAAATATTTCGAGGGTGATTCAGGCAAGAGAAGTACGAGTTGGCGGTCTGTATATTGGTCCGTGGGTAAAGCCTTAATATTTAAACCACCATTATCCGGCTGAATTTGAGTGATGGAATGTATTAAGTTCACCTTAAAGACATTGGTCGGTTGTGGTTTATTCACAATAGACCTTCGACTTTACCCTAAAATTCCTCATGCAAAATGTCTATTGTGGCGTTCGTTGTGTGACATGTAGTACCGCCCGTCCTGCTAGAACTACATATCGTCTAGGTCTATACTTTTCAATTCGGGCCATAAGAAATCGGTTTAAATCGTCCTGTAGCGCGTGCCTTCGACGGTGGCCAGTAACAAAAGTTATAAGTCAAATTTGCAACTAGAACCATAGCTGCAGGTAGCACAACCCGCAAAGAAAGAAAAAGGAACATAGGCTTTTCAGAAATAAAAACCGAACGATCTATTGAGACATGCTATATGTAGAAGAAACAATGTTTGAAAGTCCAACCAAGGGTAAAACATTTTTCCAAGGGGTACAAAGCCCGAGCCGAAGCCTATAGAGACAAGGGTGGGAATGTGCTATTAGATGCACAGTTGGTGCTGAGACTTTGGAAATAACACTTCTGCAGACTGTTAAACGGTGAATACAACCAATTAATCGCTGTCAGGCAGAATGATGAATTCGATTTGGAGGATAATGCATAAGCTTCCAAGTTAGAAGTTCGGGTGGCGATATCTAATCTAAAGTTCAACAAGGCTTCTGGAGCGAATGGCTTTCCGGCTTAACTCTTCAAAGTATAGTGCGAGATAATCTGTACAATCTGGTCGCTAAATCAGAGGTATAAGTCTCCTAAATGTCACCTATAAAATCATGTCGGCTACTCTGTGTGAACGACAGGAACCTTTCACACTTGAACTGATTGGCCTTTATCAGTGTGGTTTCAGGACCTGTAAGTCAACCGTCGACCAAATGTTTACACTTCGAAATAGGTATTTTAGAAAAGACCCAGGAATTCCAATTAACGAATTAACGTCGCCTATGAAAACAAGAATAGGAACGATTTTCTACAGAACCATGGCACTTCTTGGCATCCCTGCTAAACTCGTTCAATTGTGCAGGATGACTATGAATATCTCGCGCTGCTCCGTCTAGGTCCGAGGCAATCGTACGCAACTCGCCTGTAAACACCAGCGGGACGAAGGGTGGATTTAAGGGTTTATTTAGACGGGTGTTAAAATTATGTATATGAATAAAATAACAGAAAGAACATGAAAGAAACTCTTGTCTATTTTTGGATGAAATTGCGAATTTCGTTCGTTGCATCCACACTTTTAAATAAAAAGGGGGCATCCTTTTATTACGAGAGCTCTGGTTTGGAGAAGAGGGGCCCAAGAAAATCTCATCAAATTTAATAAGAATTTTTTTTTTTTGGTGTTCATTATTATACCCTTTTGAAAAAACATCATGATTTTTATTAAAATCTATTTCTAAAACTATTATGGTTTTTATATTTATGTCCATGTTCACAATATAATTTGTAAATTGCTGGAAATACTCTTTGAGAAAGACAACAAATTTCAGTCTGGCAGACGGCCTTGGGCCATGTCTAATTTCATTATGTACGTATATTTATAAATTTTTTATCAAAATAAATGAAATAAAAATGAATTTTAAATTGAAATTAAAATATTAAATTCACTTTATTCGAGACCAAACAACAAAATTAAAGGAAAATAATGTAATATGGGCTTCGTCTTGTTGCGTTTTGACAACTCGAATTATAATTTTTACATAACAGAATGGCCCCCAACGTGGGGCTGTATTTCAACAGTGCAGTTGCACCGTGGGGGCAATTTTGTTTTTACGTTAAAAATTAATTATTAAATAAATAGTAGTATAGGCAATGTTTTTTCTGATATTTTAGGAATCGCGCTGCCCTTATCCCGATTATCTTGTGTTACATTATTGCAATTTTCGTAGTGATCTTTTATTGAAATTAAAAAATATATAAGTTATGTTACTCACAGATAATGTAGCTTTCTGTGAGAGAATTTTTAAAATAGATTCAGTGATTAAGGCGTGATTGACTTACAAATAAACACACTTACTTTAACATTTATAATATTAGTATGAAGTATGATGTTCCTTTTCTCAATTATATGATAAGTGAAAATTCATCCAGGGGGCTTATTCCGAAATTCGCGGCGGATCGTATTAAAAGCGATCTCATTTTCGACCGTCTTCGCTTTTGGGTATTATCAAATGCGAACAGGGCGTAAATAATCTTTCCACAGCCTTCCACTTTTTCCAAATAATCTTTCCACTTTCTTTCCAGAATTCCATTTTTTTCCAAACATTTGACAGCTGTTTCCCGCCATCAATTAATTATTTTATCGTTTTTGAAAAGTTATAGGGAATTTAAAATTTTAAATTATAAATAAAATCTAATAATGTATTTTCCGTGAATGGCTTTCTGATTTTGTCGAAGTTTTGATTTGATGTGGTATTTAAAATCCTTCCATACCTAAAGTACAAATTAAATTTGGTTTTATACAAATTAATGATAGTCATTTGTCATTTGATTATATTGCACTTAGTTTTTTCCAGCCATCCCTTGATTTAATAGGAGGACCAAGACCATTTAAAACTTTTGTAATGCCTTCCCAAAGAATAACACTCTTTGCTTTGTATTCGAAAGCACTTAAAATACCCTAAGCAAAGTCCACTGTTCTCTTTGAGAAACTCAACGAGTGCAGAAAACTGTTGCGCGGTAGTATGTTTTTGACTCCTTTTTTAAGACAAAAAAAAATCACAAAAAAAATAATAAATTCAATTAAAAAAGCATTTTTAATACACAATTGAAGGTTTAAGTAACTTAAATCTTCTTGGTTTTATTAAATATTTACATTTTTTAAGATCACACAAGCAATCCGCCAGCAAACCGCGCTTTCGCTCTCCTTTTGGTCGAATGGAAAGCGATTCGTATTTAGGAATATGAAAATACAAACCCGCCTTCCAAAGCGATCCACCGCGAATTCTGGAATAAGCCCCAGGTTCCCTAGCGCTCCCATGCAAAGAATCGAACAGCTACAAATTTGGCAAGAGATGAGAGAACATATCCCAGTTTCTCTAGCAGATGCCAACAAAATAGCAACGGTGCTGCTGCCAAGTATTAGAACTCTTTGTCAGCTGCAATGCACGTTTACAGTGACTACTAGCACTGCCGAGCGATATTTCTCCACCTTAAGACGGTTAAAGTCATATCTTCGCAATAGGATGATACAAGGTGGGCCAAAAGAAATCACCCTATTGGAAGTTGCTCTTATTTTGGCAAATGGCCGCCAATGTCAAATATGTTTTGACATTTGTGTACTAGAAAGATGTAGAATACAAGTGAACAAGCCATGGAGCTATATACTCCCCAAGAACGCGGAATAATCGTGTCTATTTTTTTGCGTAACAATTCGTCTGTAGTGTTGGCGCAGTGCTTCGCCGATTCCACGGCCGTCCGACACCGACTGCGCAAACACTGCGCCGTTTGGCCACCAACCTTGAAGAGTATGGGACCACATGAGACGTTGCCAAGAGTGGCCGGCCCCGTTGCACCCGTTGTGCTGATAATATCGCCGCTGTTGACGAGGATGTCGAACTGTCACCGGAAACATCGACCAGACGCCGTGCCTTTCAATTAGCCATCAGCCGGTTGTCCCTAAGTAATTTTGGTCAAAGACTTATGCATGTTCCCGTACAAAGTCCAGTCCGTGCATCAGCTGCTGCCTGTCGACCGAAAAACGCGTGTAACCTACGCCCAAGCTATCCTCAATCTCGAGGACGAAGTGGACGATTCCTCGACCAAAATCATAATGAGCGATGAGGCTCATTTCCAACTCAGCGGGTACGTGAACAAGCAAAACTATCACTTCTGGGGCACCGAAAATCCACGAGTAATGCCCGAGGAGCCATTACACCCGCTCAAAAATACTGCATGGTGCGCTGTTCACGCTGGAGAAGTCATCGGGCCATTTTCTTTCGAGGCCATTTTTGGCCGATATCATCTTCTCGACTTGACCGGTAAAATTCTTAAGGTTCAAATAAACATAATCAAAAATCAGAATCGAAGTTTTTCATTTAGAAAAAAAAAATGAGAGCCAAACAACATCGGATGACTTCTTTTGGCCCATCTTGTAGAAGAGCGTTTTAAAGTGCTGAATATCTTCAGCAGGAAACATAACTGAACATTTAAAATTTCAATTGCTGACACTTTCAAAGACCTTCCTTTAAATATTTAAACTTGTAGAAACTAAACATTTAAATTTTCTATTGCTTTGACACTTTCATAGACCTTCCTTTAAATATTTAAACTTGTAGAAACATACTTGACTTGAAGTATAATACTTCATCCCCATCTTAGGTGGAGCGATCAAGTGGAGTAAGACCTCAACCAAGATGACGTACGTAACTGGGGGGAACTGGCTAGGGACTTCTCTAGGCGGGGTATGTTGGTTGAGGCCGTGGTTCACAATAATAGACTGTCTGCACTACCTTATAAGTAAGTTGGACCCAAGTTTTTTTTTTTCTTAAACTGCTGTATATAAAATTTGAAAAATAAATCTCTTAAACTATTTATTCCGTAGGTCAATTGAAAAGCATACAGGCCGCAAATGGTATGGTAAAAACCAATTTTTTATCATCGTAGTTTTATGTTTCAGTTAAACCTCGATATACATAAATCTTCTGCACTAAACCAATATTCGTCATGCTGCAGCACCAAACACAAATAAAGATTATTGGCAATGTGGGATGTCACTTCTAAAGTTAAGTTATTTAATTGAAAATAAAAAGACTTAAGAAAATATTGTTCAAATACTGATTCGACCCAGGTGCAAGTACGCGAAGGTAATGTAACATTGATTCAGCTGCTAACAAAATTGAAGAACTTTCTTCTTCATTTATCTGAATAGAATTTTTTGAAATGAGTTGCAAAGTCTTCGAGTACTCGTCCAATGTTCAATCATTCTTTTTGTCATAAATTGCATTTGGAAAATTTTGAATTGTTAAGGGAAAAAACTTCAAAAAAAATTTGTTTCTAACAATCTAAAGTGCATTTTCCAAGAATATGCCATACTTGGCGTTTCCCAAGCGGAACGAACGAATCCAAGCACCCACATCACTGCATCTGACTAACTTTTACGGTAAGTATACCTACGTTTCCTAAAAAAAATCCATAATTTGTACTAGAATAAGACGCATTCAGCAAATTCACTTTTGGCAAATGGCAACGATTTCGAAATGCTAATTTCAAAGTTTGCTGAGCTCCTCTCCGTCGAGACGACTTTGTCTTTCTATTTCTATAACTGACTCGGTAGAGTTGGCACTCTTTGAGGTTAGACAAGGCATAACTGCATAAAATGTTCCAACAATTTTCCACTTCATTGGGATAGAGACGGGAAGGATATTTGCAATGAATTTGTGTTGAAGGTGGTAGAAGGGAAAGCGGGGTTGGTTCGAGAAAGGGTGATAAAAGAATCAAAAGGAATATGAATTATTGGAAACTCTTGAGAAAAAGTTCACCGCAAAGCACTTGCAGATACCTATCTGAACAAGAATAACGAGGTAAGTGCTTTCAATTACATTTATATGATGTTCATCGTCTTGGGGCGGATTATTATCGTCGATTATTGTTTTTTTTTTTCTTTTTTTTTTTTCATAAATGCAAATGAATAGGTCTAACCATTTGCATTATGAAGGATGTTATGTTTTGATGTTTTTGAATAGGGTTAGACTTTGGCAGCTAATAATAATGTTTATCAGATATAAGATGCTGCTTTTTAACTTAACATTAAGTGCATGATTGTTAACGTTAATAGTTTTAAATAAAGATCCGCTTAAAGGACAGAAGCATAAGTATATTTTGAATAACTAAGTCAATATAAATGTATGTACCAATATTATATTGTAAAAAGGTTATTGTGTATAAATAATATTATTGTTTATAGACAAGAGAACAACATACACCTTTTTATGATAATGTATGAACCTATTTGCTCCCAACAATTTCCTCAAGGATGCAAACCGTTTTCGCCTTTCGGATGCAGTAGTGAAGACCAGGGGCTGTCTGAAGCTCGAATTGTTCGTGAAAGCAAAATCTCAGCAAATTCCTACCTGGCAATTTTGAGTTCTTCTGGAGCCAAGCGACAAGGACGAGAATATACTGGAGGGCCTGTTGTAGTTCGGGTCACTTTAATTCTTGAAATTCAGCAAACAAAAAATTATGAAACTACATACTGTCAAATTTTTAATTTAAATTGCTTGTTTTCGTTGAGGTTTTTGGTTTTAATATTGGATATTTATATTATTAAATGTAATTGTATTCTTCTGAAAAATTTCTAACAAACTTAAACAACTAAAAAAAGGACGAAATAGGCCAATTTCGAAGAGCTATTTTCCTGGAGCTTTGGGAGGAAAAGTATACAAAAATTGAATTTTGAAAGGTTTATGTCAAGACTGATATAAAATTTAAACTAAATCAGCTAATAGATCGGTAAAACCACCGTTAGTGATTAAGAAATTATTAAGCTGCGGCGCTGGAAACATTTTATTAAACATTGTTCTGCTCAACTTAAATTGTTTGTCCTTTTGATTGAAGACAATATTGTATGTTTGTTGATTAGAAGTTTTGATTGGCAGTCCGGTAGAAAATGTTCGTTGTAGGCCTAGATTCAAATTATATTTAAGCAAGGAGGTAATTTTTTCGTTACTTCAGCTCCCTTCAAAATTCTCACCAACATTTTAACATGCCAAGACTAAATTAAGCAGTTAAATCAAAACCAAACATTATGGAGAACTTTTTAAAATCATCAACACAAGGGTTTTGAGCAAAAAACGTAATTTGACTCTACAATAAATTAACTTGAGAGTGTGACAATGTTTGCCTATATATCCCCAAATCACCTATCGAAAAAGCTTTATTTCGAAAATGAAGACCTAATCAGAAGGAATTAAAATTTAGTTTTAAGAACTGGAAACGTTTCTGAATTATATTTGTTTTCCAATTCTTTAAAACTAAAAAACGCAGTTAATTTTGATATGAGAAATCCGCATCTATCTAAGTCACTTTTTAGCATTTTGACCGGGTAAATGTCACTGCAGAGCCCGTACAGTTGGTGGTTAAATCATTCCTTCCACACTAAATTGATACAAGTTTTATCTAATGAACCTCTTCATAAAGTAAGCCTGTTCTGAATGACTTAAATATCACACAAAATCAATAAAGACAGAGGTAAGATTCAGGAACAATCCTGAATCAACTTCAAGACAAGCAAAGCAATAAAATATTAGACTCCCATGCGGAAAGTCCCATACCACTGTATACGAATTAGTATACCTTAGTAATTCTAAATAGAAAACAGATTTTCAGATCTTTAATTGACGTAAAACTCGTTACAACTAGTGTAAGAAATCTTAAATGTTTGAAATAAAAAACGAGTTTTGCTCTTAGTAATTTACAAATTTTAAGAAAGATATATTTCAAATAAATTAATAAAAATTACATATATCTTAGTCAGGGTTGATGATTCAGTCCCCTTATATACCTACTGTTTTTTGGTCCTTGAAGCGAAGGCTCTGCTGCTAAGATTTTGTCTGAGTCCGAAGGAACAACGACTGACAAAAGTGATTCTTTGACTGATTTCTGTACTTAGCTATATTATTTTTCGATTTTGAGAAAATTTTAGCTTTTTATTAACACTTGCATATGCTAGACTATTTAAATTCAAGGCTTGAACACCAATTCCAAAAACGATTGGTGGGAAATCAAAATACTATGTGCCAAGTTTCGAGTAAGTCAGCCAAACGGTTAAGATTGGAGGAATCGATTCGGACAGACAGACGGATTTTTTTAAATTTTCTTACGGATGCATAATATTGTATGACCACATACCTACTAAATCTGTTTACCACGATATCTAGCAAAAAAAATCTAGAGCAAACAAATCTAGAAAGAGAAAATCTAGAAAAAAATCTAGAATCAGGAAAACCCAGAAAACCTAAAATCTAGAAAACCTTAATCTCGAAAACCAAAAATCGAGAAAAAAATCTAGAATGGACAAAATCTAGAATAAGAATTACTTTTAAAAAAATCTTGAACATTTTTTTCTAGTTTATTCTAGATTTCCATCTTTCTATATTTTTATACATTCTAGATTTTTACTACTTCTAGATTTTATCCTTTTATATTTTTTTTTTATAGATTTTGTCCTTTTTTTTTCTGTCACTCTGAATAACGTCGTGATCCCTCTACTAAATGCTGTAAAAGATTTTAAAGGAGACACTTGATAAGTTCTTCACGTCTTTGTTGGTGCCTAGAATAATGTACATGGGTCAGGTTGATGCTCCTGTTCTTAGAAATCCTTTCATTCAAATATTTAATATTAAGAATTGACATCTCAGACCTAATTACAAAATCATATTGATTTATATACATATCTATTAAAAGATATAGCTACGCATAATTTACATTGCTCCGATGATCAAGATTTCAAACAATCCCTTAAATTATACCATCATATCGATATGAACAGAACACATAATATTTTACCATCAGTCACAGGCCAATCATTCCTTTGCAATTACCAGAAGACATATTTTATTTAATTACAAATAAACTGTTGGAGCAATCTCAACAGAATGCTGCTATCGCTTTGAAGTGATTTTAATTAAATAATTTCACATCAAATCAATGTGCTTTTCCGTAGAGCTACGACGACGACGACGACGACTCGGCGGCGATGCTACCCGAACTACAACAGTCATCACACAATCATATGCATAAGTATGGGTTATGGGTAGGTATATCGCGTATACTCATATGGCTTATGGGAATGCCTTGCAGCGCCAACAAAAATCTCATTAATGCTGTTTGCACATCCACTGCCACATAAAGTTTAATATCCTGGTATATTGCAACAATAGTAACTTTGCAGCCTCCAACCATTTGCAATTCATTTACCTTCATCCTGCAGCTCGATGTAAGGGCACAGTATCTGTATCCTGACACTGCAACTTTATATTTACAGAAAAGTACACACAGCCAGCAACACTTGTGTTTAATTAAACCTCTTATCTGGATTATGACGTCGTCGTTTTGCATATACTCGTGCATTTTTTTTTTTATATATTAATTTTTTGTTCTTCCTTTTGGTTGCATCTTGCACTTGCATCTAGGAACACAATTTCAACTTCAACTTCAAAAATAGAAGGTGACAACAGTAAAAACAAAAATTAAATGGAAACTTTAAAAAATAAATGTAGGTATGTATGAAAAAAAAAAAACAAGGAAATTGTGTTAACGAGGTAATTAAAAGTGAAACAAAAACCTTAATGAGTCGCAAAGGATTTCTTGGAAAAATTGTAAGGCATTCATTTACATGAACGCACCAGAGCTTTCTTTTGATTACAAGGATTAAAAGGGAAAATGACATACAAAGACAGATTTCCAGATTAACAAGAACTCTTTTGAGTTCAAAATTATCATGGGAGTGAATTTGGGTTGTCGAGTTCCATAGCATTTGCTTTATCGACTTTATAATTAATATAATATGCGTTCTTGCTGATCGCGAAAAAGTAATTTACGAGTAGGTACAGCAGCTTCGTCTTATTGGAAAATTATTGATTCGAAAATAAGTATATAGACATTCGCAAAACATGAACAGAATACATTCATATATCAGTTGCATTGACAGTGAGAGAGTTTCTCTGTCTGAAGCTGAAGGGGTATGAATACAATACAAATCAGTTTAAAATGAATATCAATTATAAGTGGGCGTGATATCATCATTTTGTCCGTGTTTTCCAACTAAATGGCAACTACCATTCTGATGGTACCAAGCTAGGTTTCGCAGTATTCTCTTAATAACTTCAATGATATCCATTTCACAAGTTAAGTCATTGTTACTATGCTGATAACATTTGTTTAATGGCAAATGAAACTGGTGCCATCAAATATGGCATTTGCTTCAGCTTCACTAAAAATGTGGAAGCCGAAAGACAGAAATAGATAATGTTATAATGTTAGCTAGTTGGGACTCGGAACCAACAACAAAAGGTTATATAGTGACTTGTGAGAAAGGAAACAATAGGATGTCACTCAGTTTGAATTTCTGGGAATTTATATTTCACTCGAACGAGAGCAAGAACTAGACTAAAAAATTGTAAATATATTATACTCAAACTGATTTGAGCTGGAAAAAGTACCATTTTATTTCTTGAATAAATATCAATTAATGAAAATTATAAAAAAAAAACCTGTGGAGCGGTTTTGAGAAAAAAAAGTTTCTTTTTTTTACTGTTTTCAAAATATTAAATTTTACAAAATTATTTTAAAAATTCAAAAAAAAAATATTTATTAAAAACCTATGTTCCTATGTGTGAAGTTTCGAAAGAATCGCTTGAGCCCATAGTCAAAAGCAAAAAAAAAACATAAGCGAGAGCTACAGTACGTTCGCAACGAACTGTTGGATACCCTATTCCCTATATTTTTGTATGTGTATGCGTTCGGCTCCCGCACCCAGCCGATGTTCCAGTTTCAGAAACCAAATTCTTCTTTAGCAGACAGAAAAAAATTCAATAACATTAATTTTGTGTGGTGTGATGTTCAATCAGTGCTGTGCTGGCGCAATAAAAAAAGGCGTGCGCCACGCCCAAAGTTAAAACTTTTTATTGCCAAGGCAATTGGTATGAGTTCAGTGACATTCAATTTTATTCTTGCAGATCGATTTGAACAAAACAAGACAAAACTTACATTTTTAAAAATTAGATTTTGAATGGAAATAGCGATTATGGGTGTTTTTAACAATTCTTGGACCCCATTCTGCTACGTAACCAAGGAATATAAATCAAAGTGTTCATCTTTTTACTTTTACAAAACTGCGACCGATAGTTAAACAACATTAAAAAATTAATGCATTATACGACTTTTGACGGAAACGCCCCTTACAAGTGGGCGTGTCTTAAAAATTTGAAGCACTAACTGCTCTTTGATCAGTATTTAGGCATATGTGTAAAACTACAGCTGAATCGAGTAGTTTTTAAACAATCTTACCTGAACAAAGGTATTTTATCAAAATCACGCCTTTAAAAGTGGGCGTATTGAAAAAATATACACAAGAAAATGTAGAGATATATTTTTCAAATAACAAACGGAAGGAAAAAGGTTTAAATTGAATATTGGTAGTATGTACCTTAAATTTTTAAAACTACGTTTTTTGTTCGTTCATAAAAAGTGGGCGTAAGCCACGCCCAAAATTCAAAAATTTCTTTTCATACACAAACTTTTTAGTTTCTTCTTAGAGACGCAAAATTTTGGCATACAGATTCATTATAAATACCGTCTATCTACAAAAACAATTTTTTTATAAATTCTAGTGAAAAGTGGCCCAAAACCAATTTTTTTTGATTTCATACACTAGATGTTTATGTGCAAGTTATACCCACAAAATTTAATGTTTTTCGCTTTAATATAACAATTGTTATTTTATAAGAACAATATTGATGGTTTTGTATGAAAAATGGGCATCAGCCACGCCCAAACTGAAATTTTTTTATTTAACTGGAAGGAAGTTTACCTAAAATGTACGTGTGCAATATTTTAGTGTTATGCTTTTATCGTAACTGTACAAAAAACATAATTTAATTCTACCAAATTGAGGTTGTTCAACAAAAATGGCAATGGTGTTTGTGGGCGGATTTTGCCGGTTCAAGAACTTAGCCTTACTCTTGAACCAAAGATTATATAAACCAAATTTCAGCTTTCTAGCTCAAAAATTGCGACCCCTAGAGAGTATACATACGGACGTTCGGACGGACGGACGGACGGACATGGCTTAATCGATTAGGCTTTTGATTCTGAGTCAGAATTTATATACTTTTCTATACCTAACGGTATTATTTCTCTATGTTACAAACTCCACACCAAATACAATATACCCATTCTATGGAATACAATTTTCTAAATTTAAATGATAATACTCATTATCTGAGACGTCGTCGTACTCGTACAGATACAGTGTATACAGAAAAAAGTTGCTGCCGTAGAGCGCAGTTTCGATAAAGACCCAGACGGGTCCATCCGCATTCGTGCACAACAATTGGATCTGTGTCCAATGTCCATCGACTTTATGGACAATTTTTAGGAAAGATCTTGGTTTGCTGGCATACAAAATCCAATTCGTGCAAGAATTAAAGCCGCACGAGTACCGGGGAGCCGGTACGGCAGGCGCGGCAGGTGCGTTCTTTCGGTGAATTGGTTTGTAAAGAGATTGCTGTTGATCCCGGTTTTCACGAGAGAATTTCGTACAGCGATGAAGCTCATTTTGGTTAAATGGCTATATCAATAAGCGAAACTGCCAAATTTGGAGTGTAGATAATCCTCAAGCCATTGTTGAAACACCGTTACACCCAGAAAAACTGACGGTTTGGTCTGCTTTATGGGCTAGTGGAACCATTGGTTCTTTACTTCTTTACTGGCCTTTTGGCACAATCGTGTAGCTTCAGCTGTAGCTGTTTATTTAACTTCAGCTGCAACTATAACCAAGGCAGTTAAAAACTGGAGACCGTATACGATACAGCCATGATCGATGACTTTTTCCTTTTTTGAATTGAATTGCCTTGATTGGACAAGCTGTGGTTTCAACTAGATGGTACAACATGTCACATGGACCTCTAGGTTATAATTCAATAAAGTGCACGACTGCAGTGGGTCAGACAAACTTGCTCTAATGTGAGACAGTGGTCTTGGGGTTTGAGATTTTGGAAAAAAGCATGTGAAAAACTAAGTATGTATGAAATTTTATTGATCATAGTTAGATAGTTAAAACGTTTTTTTGAAAAAATTAAGTAGGCCATCTGATTTCGTTTAATGTTTAGAATTTTAAGAAATTTTTTTTCCAAAATCATATGACCAGTTTAAAAAAAACAGTTTTTTTTGAAAAAATTTCGAAAATATATTCCAAATTTTTTTTGAGTAGGTATGCCAAGCACTTTGCAGTTTTTATCAGAGAAATAAACTTTTAAAAAAAATAGATTAAACCGTTTTTGGAAAAAACAAAAAATAAAAAAAAAATTGAAACTTTTTTAAAAAAAATTTAAGAATTAATATTATTTTGTTTATATAAGGGCTTCTACATTAAAAATTTCATCGAAATTCGTCAAGTGGCTTACGAGAAAATCGGATTTCAAAAAACCGGTCCTATGGGAGGTACCGTTATAAGACTTTTCCTGAAAAATCGATTCCAACGAAAACAACTTTTAAACAGAAAACACTATTCAGAGAGTTTTATCAAAATCGTAGGAGCCGTTTTTGAGAAAAATGAATTTTTCACTAAAAATCGTATGGCAGGTACCGTTAGTTTTAAAGCTAGAATGCTAATTCCAAAAACCCCTCTGTAGGACGTCATAATAATATACTATGTACCAAGTTTGAAGCAAATCGGTCCAGCCGTTTAGGCTGTAGGTGACTTTACAGACAGACAGACATACGGACAGACAGACAGACAGAATTGTAACTTGCCTTATAGTACCTATAATCGAAAGTAAAATATTATCTTTCAAATAAATTCAATTTTATAACAATTAATACAATTTACCTGAGTTTTATTTAATTTTATATGTTCGTTCCAAGGGTTTGTAATACAATTTGATGTATTAGAAGTCTTGGACAAGAGATCTTTGAAAAAGATGAGAAAGAGGGCGGAGACAGAACTGGGCCTTGAGGCCAACCAGAACTCTTTTTGTAGCTATCAGACTTGAAATCATTCAAAACAACGCAAATGGAATGGTATGAAAGTTTACTTCTAATCCAAAAAATAAGGGGTTCGTCGATAATGACTTTCGATACCAGGGCCTTATGCTAATCTCTATAAAATATTTTTATTAAATATCAAGCGCAATAATCTTACCTTTTCGAAAACGATGTATAGTAAAGATTGGTTCCTCCGTCATATCATATCACCAGTGGAGGACCTATTGCTACGAGAACCGTTTTTAAATATATTTTTTATTGATGGCTTATCACAGTTTCCATGACCTTAGCAAGCTTGAAAGATATAGGTTAGGCTATCTACGCCTTTCTTTGGTATAGGCTGCACACATGTTGTTTTCCATTCACTCGAAAAGAGACCTATAGAATAGGACAAATGGAAATTTGTAAGCAGTTCCTCGGATAGCGTGAAAGCACGCTTAGTCTAAATATATATTCATGTTCACACAAGAGCTAAGTAGGGCCCTCTGGGTATAATATTTGATTTTTTATGCCTTTCGACAAAATTTTTGGTCAACTGAAAATTTATCTTCAAAGCTTTTTTCTCGTCAAAACAAAGTCAATAAAGATTTTTTCTTCACTTACAAAAAACAACAAATCAAAAGGATAACTTAGAGGACGAAACTTCAGAGATAAGAGCAAAGTTGAAACTATTTACATACACTACACCTTCTTTCTACCACAAATATATTTAGAAGGACGATAGACACCTTAAGATTTTTTTTTTAAATCTTTCTGATGCGGTTCCCGTTCTCGCATCTAATTCCAACAACAGAAGGACCAAGAAAGTAGCAAAGCAACTTTAAATTTGCATATCTAATGATCTTTTGAATATGCATGCGGCAAACAGGCACGCAAAACGTCCCGAGAAGTTGTTTCAACTTGTTTGAAACAAAAAAATTAACACAAAAAGAAATAAACTTTCGCTGTCATTTTGCAAAATGCTTCCTTCTTTCTCTAGGTCTCTGTCTCTGTCTCCCCCTCCGCCATCACCATCCACACCCATGCTCGATTATTTTCCTTTGTGCCATGTTGCGTTAGCATAACTACGCGCCTAAAGGCCTTAAGCTACATATTTTGGATAATAATTTCTGGAATATTTCGTGGCAAAATTATGCCAGAAACAGGATGGAATTAAGCGAAATTAGAAGAGAGCATCGAAAATTTCAGGGTGAAATGTGAAAAGGTATGAGGTTCTCGTTGTGATGTATGATGTTAGTGTGACGGGAATGGGTCCCACCGCATGTGTTCCTGTCAATCAGTATGTGCGGTTAATAGCAACATGACACCCGCCTACATTAAAACATACATAGTACAACACAACACATAGGCATATACATGGTACTCGACATTCGTACCTAGTATATAGCTAAATATAGCCCAAGAACAGTAAAGGATGAAAAGTTTAGTTCGATATGAGTGGTGGTGAGCTGAATGGTGATATGGTGAACTATAATAAGAGTAAAACTGATATGCTAGATATGGGGGCGGAATTAAGGACTGTTTCCTTTTAGAACATGACTTCATAACTACATAACATGTTGCATAAAAGGGGTGAATACTGAATACAATTAGCTTTTGGCAAAAAGTTGCTCCATATATTTGTTCTTCTTGTCGATTCTTGCGGGTTAGACGATAGAAGTGTGAAAAACGTCTCCAATAATGCTTCCACCGCTCACCGCACCGCACCTCGCTAATCAAAATCATATTTAAGTGGAAGTTTGGAGGTGAATAATTTGATTTCTTGAGTAGAATAACTTTGCCTCATACAACCCAATGTCATAATTATTGCTTTAAGGACGGATAGCTTTTATAATTTTACAGTTCCTCAAATAACATGGTACAAATTATTAGCGAGCATATTGTCGGCAACATGAACATGGTTTGTCGTCGTCGTCGTTGCCGCCGTGTTAAAAGGATGTTGTTTTATATTGAGGGTGAGAAAATAAACGAAAATATTTTTTTTTTTTATATATATTTCGCCTTAATTTCGGTTCATGATTGTAATCAGGATAAATGTTGGGAAAGATAAACATCTTTTCAAAAGAATTTTTTAAACAGTTCTCGAAAAAAAGTAAATTATCGTTCATTATTTCTGAATTGGATGTTATATTGCTGGTTAAGGTTTAAGGACGTGTCAACATGCAAGCATAAAGGACTTGAAACGCTGCATGTTAGCTCATCAAATGCTTTCCTTGTAATATTGTGACAAAGCTGCAACTGAAGTTGAGTTTAATACTTTTTTTACTACATCGACAGCATCAATTATAGAAGTGCTATAATAGGAATTACGTACATTTAACTTTGACAGCAAAATACGTACTATAACTGCACACACCTGCAACGACGACACCTTTGTACTTAGGCGGTAAGGCTCACCCAAATGACCGGAATATGCACTGGGACATCATCGAAATGGTTAAGACTTGATAAGGTTTATAACTTTCATAGCACCTACAAGATGGTGTCTACGTATCAAAGATTAAATGTTTCTTAACGGTAGTTTCCGCTTTTCAGTTTTAGCAAATATTTTTAAAGTTTTTAAAAAATTTCTCAAAAAAGGTTTAAACTATTTTTATTTAAATTGTGGGTGTTATTTTGATGACTGCATTTTAAGGTTTTGGGTTTAAATACCAGTAACGGACATCTGTTTATAAACGATTTAATGTTTTTGCTCGAAAAAATTGTTATCATCGTGCTATTGCACCCACAGGCAAGTACGTGCGACCCAATCGTGAATTTTATTCTTATTTTTAAAACAGGTTTTCCATTATTTATTGGGTACAGATGAATCGGAAAACATGTACAATTTATTTATTTATTTGCATACCTATTTCAAACGTTTCAAAATGCTGTTTTAAAAACTTAACTTTAATTCTATTCAATTGAAGTTAAGTTTTTCGTTTTTCAAAAAGCATTTTGAAACGAAAAACCATAAAACTACCATTTTGAAGTGCAATAGCTTGTTGAACCAATATTACGGTTTCACATGGACTCCACTTAATTTTTAGTATGTATGTCTTTGAATTTACGTCGATTAATTAAGAATTAAAAATGCAAAATTAAAAATGTTCCGCTTTGATTCTTCATTGTTCTCACATAAAATTTAAACATTTTTTCATGGGGTTCACTTAAAAATGAATTTGAATGCTTTAATTTGTACTTGATTGTACATTGAAAACCTATATGTATATCATCAATGTTTTTGTATATTTTAAGCACAATATAAGGTTTTTCTTTTTTATTCAGAAAAGAGCTCTGAACAGAGTTCGAGTATATCGAGCTTGCTCTGAACGTCCTCTGAACCAATTTATTGTTTTGAGAGCGCTCTGAATTATTAATGAAATGAATTTAATATTCCATTAATTTCCTTTTCTCATGATATTTGAAAAACCTGTAAAAAAGTTATTTTGACGTTTATATTCTTGTTCAGCTTTTAGAGCAGTCTGCTCTATCTATTTATTTGGAGCTCGAAGAGCGCACTTTGAACACACATTCTAAAGGAGAAAAGAAATACGAATTCTATGCTGTGAAGTCTCTGGAGCAAAAAAGAAACACTGTGAAATAAAAAAGAAAAACGCCTATAGTATGTACCTATAAGTAGTTATTACTTGTACTATTTGAGTTCCACTTTAAAACACTTGGCATTTTGAAACCGTTGCAATTTCAAAATTATATGTTGAGCACAGTAGAATCAACAATTTTACATTTTGAAAGTCGCGCATAGAATTTTGAAAAACATAATTTTGGCTAACTTTTGCATGTTTCACTTTGAAAAATTTTATGATTTAAAAAAGTTGTTTTTAATGTTAATTCGACTATGTTACACTTTACAACAATGATGAACCTCTTTAAATAAACGTTTCGGTGTGAAACTAATAAATTCCAACGAAATATAAATTTATTTGTGATACTATAATACAACGTAAAATCAAATATGATCTATTAAAATTTACATTGTGATTTTTTCCTCAGTACTTCCTCAAAAATGACTCTAACGAATTTTAATTAGGTATCTGACACGTCTAGAGTTCTCCCAATATATCATATATGTACGTGTAATAAAATTCTGGTTTTAATTAAATACGCCACTGTTAATTTTAATTTTAACTTTAATTTCGTTTGACAATTTGATATACTTCCATCTTCTTCTATATTACATGTCTAGATTCCCTTCTTTCTTCACTCAGTTGAATTGTACTAGAATGACGTTTGGTGTTGAATGATTTCACCTGATTTAGAACCTAACTTCTAATTTTAATTTTAATTCATGCGGTAATAGATTTTGAGTTGTTATTGAAATTTTTTCTCAAATGAGCTAAGATAAAATAATAATAGTAAAATTTGGAATAGTTAACCTTAGAGACAAAAATACACTTTGGTAATCTTATTCCTGAACTATAGGAAAAATAGTCGACTGGATGATAATAATAATTAAAAAAAAAAAAAAAAAAAAAAAAAAATTAACTATATGCCTGTAAGACCCAAGGTCTTCTGAATGCAAACTTCACGGCATTAGTTGTTAGAAGGAGTAGAAAGATAGGAAAGACTTTTTGTTGACACAATGGAATGAGAAATAGGTGATATTTAGCTCACGAAAATCACACGGGTGGCGTCCTGTTGAAGAATATTGAAAAATTACTGCCCAGACTGGGGCTCGAACCCACAACTCTTAGGTTAGCAACCAAGCACTTCATCCACTGTACCATTGCCACCCGCTTATGATATAAGTAAATAAGGAATAAATGAAAAGGTTGGCGGAAAATAATGTCTGTGCATACAGTGTACATAAAGCAGATATTTCCATCTTTATATGTAACACGCTTCCAATTCAAATCGACAAGAATTACTAAATCAAATAAAGCAGATCAATGCATCTCTGGTTAAGGCATCTAATCAATTCTCAGGATTATATGAAATATATAATTAAATGCAAGTGATCCATTTCCCGTATCATTTTGTCCTTTTGTGTCAATTCTATGTCATCCAAGATAAAACTAAACCAAATGAAGGTAGGGACAAAAAAGAAATAATGCAGCAGCATTATTTAACTCTGACCCGACCTTACCCAGGATGCATCACTCTTGGATTCCAGCTGAGTTTGTGCTTCTCGTTTTAATGAATCCCAAACGTAGTCTTTTTCTCTGTGTCCATAAACTACTGAGCGCAGAATCTAAAAGATTTATGTTTTCTTTCCGTGCCCTAAGTGCAGCGCTATAAAACGTGGCCGACTCTTAACAGAGACGCATACAGGAAATGAGAATATCCATTCGACTTTGCATAATTTTTTTTAAGCTTTGTTCCTGATGCATAGTCCTTTTTCTATGCGCCACAGAACTCCCGGTGGGGTTTGACGGTAAGTAGTTAATTCCACTACTGCTAGCAGCCACCAGTTTCCTCTAGCAAGCCAAGCTCACTTTTGTGGGCAATTAAAATGCAATTATTCTGCCACTAAGACATTAAAGGATTCGTGCTATATGCCATCACAGCTAAGGCGACGCGACGGCAATAGCGGTGGCTGCGGCAGCGGCAGCGGCACTGACTGTGGCGGTGGATGTGGCTGTGGGCGCTGCTATCAGAATAAATATTCTTATAGCTATGCTGAAGCTCCTGATGTCTACTATAACTATAAAGCTGCTTGGCTTTATATCTCCCCCTCTCTGCTTTCACCCACTATCTGCAAGAGAAGGTAATTAAATTTTGACGTTGATAAAGTGGATCTCAGTCTAATGTGCATGTAGAGAACGGAAAGAACTGTCTTTTCATACATCGCCATCATTATGTGTATCACTTGTTGGGGAATTAAAACTATATCTGGGCTAATAAAAGGATGTGAAAAGTTTTGAAATTTACAAAATGTTAATTGCAGAGAAGTTGTACAAAACTATAATCTTTGTTTCATAATGATATTACAAGATTGATGCTTAGTGCGATGGTTCTCTTATTGCGAAGCACTTTCTTTTGATAAGAAAATATCATTTGTCTAATTTAGATAAAATTTTAACGTACAAAAGTATTTTAAGATGAAACTGAATGTAAGACATCAAATGGGTTCAACATTTGGCCAAGCCAGAGCTAGTTCAGCTAGTTTGCGTTTAAGCCATAGCATTGAAGTCTTTTTCAAAGATTTACTATTAGTCTATGAAATGTTCGTTAAATTCACTAAAGCATTGAGCAACAGTTACTTATTGCTTTTTGTATAAAGGGTGTTAAAGGTAGGTATAGAACTTTAAGTTGGCAGCATTGTTTTCATTGAAAGCCAATTTGTCATCTGGCATCATGTGATATATCTTTACATTAGTTTGACATTTCATTATGAATCGACTGACGACGACTGAACAAAGTTGTTCAGATTTACTTCAAAGAACATGGTTTTGCTCATGAAACGCGCACTACTTCCGTATTTCAGCGATGCTGCTCATTTGCGGTTGAATGGCTTCATCAACAAGTAAAACTGCAGCATTTAGAAAGTAGATAACTCTCAACCTATTGTTGAGATGGAAAACTGACAGTTTGTAAGATTTATGGCTTATGGGCTGGTCGATTTAAAGGTCCTTACTTCTTTAAAATCGATGCCGGCCAGAAGGTTACAGTTACAGAAATGGAGACCATTATAGAGTCATGATCCATAACATTGTCGTTCCTAAATTGAATAGCCTTGTTGTGAGGTAGCTGTGGTTTCAATAAGAAAGCGCAGCATGATTTCACAATAATTGATTTGTTGAAGGAAACGTTTGGTCGGCCAGGTGCGATAGGTCCTATGTGATATGTTGGTGTATCTCACCGAATAGTGGAAATAAACTTTAAACCCTTTTTGAGAAAGTAAGAGTAGGTATTGGGCTTGATTTTGTGGAAACATTTTTCTATAGTTTAGCAAAAAGCTCTCTTATCAACATTGCGTTTTAAGTTATCTGAAAAATAAATCTTACTGGGCTGACCACAGTAGTTGTTCTGATTGCAGAAGTTTAAGATTCAAGATCAAAATCGACAAAATGATTTACGGAAGCTGCAACACAATTCTCCTACGTATAGGGCGGCAACGAAATCCTTCCATGTGATCCTTCCATGACTCGATCCAAACTCTGGGCCTAAGCTTCATTCACAACATGTTTTCTTAGGTCCTTCAACCAACATTACCCGTTGAGGATCAAATCAGCCTGTTTCACTGCCTGCCACTTTTTAAATGCAACGGAAGGCTGTGCACTGTGCCAAACGCAATACCGTGCTCTGTTGTATGACTTTTATTAATGATTTTTAAGGGTGCACTCACAAAGGGTTTTAATACTGTGATGCTTTTTTATGTCGAGACTGAGGTTAGCTCGTCGGTGTTCAAGGTGTAGGTATCCAAAAGAAAGCGAAAACTCAGGATTTTAAGGAGTTTCGAACTTTAAATTATTTATTTATTTCTTTTTTAAATGAAATTTAAAATATTTCAATTTAATCGTTAACAGTCAAATTTATCGTAAAATAAACAATTAGGTCTGTGGGGTTCCTAAGGAATGGTCCACGACATAAACGAATGGCCTATTGCCAATCTGTGGTGTTAACTCTCAAAAGCAAACGATCCACGACATAAACAGGTGGGCTCTTCGACGAACAGGAAAATGAAAAGACGAAATAAACGGTGAGCAGAAGTGAAACTTCTGACTGGTATTCCCATACAGCGTGCCTTCAGCTGAGAAACGAATTCCTTAGTGCGTTTAATTAGCACAGAAACAACTGGTGGGGATTTTGAATCTGACTTGTAGTGCATCTTCCACTCCTCCTTATGTAATTTTCCTGCAAAGACACAATGTGAATTATAAAGATAAAATAAAATTTTACTCAGGAATATTTTATTCTTGAGTCTCTATATATTTAATAGCAGGTACGCGACGCCCGAAGACTTTAGGGTAAATTTATGGGCATTCCTAACAAACCGAAAGCAACATTTTCTCAACATGAGGTAGAGAAGTGTGTGATTTTTACTTGCTCTATAGGGCAAGTATTGGTTTCGTGCAGAAAAAAAAAATCGAGGTTTTAATCAAACATGACATTACGATGATAGAGAAGCCCAAAAAAGTGGTTTTCGCCAGACCGTCCGTCGGTCTGTCTGTGCGTCTGTGCGGATGTGCGCTTTTTCACGTCATGCTACAGCCTAAACGGCTTGACGGGTTTTCTTCAAACTTGGTATATAGCAGTTTGAAGAAAAACCATTGTCGAGGTTTTTTTTTATTTTGTTTCAGCCCGGCTCAAACTGGTACCTTTCAAGTAACGGTTTTTTTCAATTTGGATTTTCTCGAAAACGGCTCTAACGATTTTGATTAAATTTATAATTTAGCTTACTTTAAGTATTTCTTACAAAACTGCGTTTTTTGTTTTTGCCTCAAATGGTCGTAACGAAAATCAGGTTTTAACGGCTTTTTTCAAATAGCCATAAGTTCACAACGGCTTGATTGAATCAACTAAAACTTTGTTTGACACTTCCTATCAGATGGCATTGATTTTTTTTCAGTTTCTCTTTTTTAAATGGTGGCTCCTATGCAAAGAGCCACTAGATTTTGGCCAATTTTTTCATTTTTTCTAATTTACTCAAAAAAGGCTCCCCCGATTTTTATGAAACTTTTTATGTGACATACATAGAATACTTCAAACAAAACTGCATTTTTAGTTTTTGGCTATATACATGATAATAGAGGAAATTGCTTTTAACAGTATTATTAATTAGGCCATAACCCATAAGTTGACATTTGTATCATTTATAACACCCAAAAGATAACGTCTTAATTTTAAATATTAAAGGTTTCTTAACGTTACCTCCCGTATATCCGTTTTGACCAAATTTTTCAAAAATGAATTGTTCTTATTGATCGAAAAGTTTGTTTTCATCGTACTATTGTACCAACAGAGCAAGTACGTGCGACCCAGTCGTGCATTTTATTTTCTTAGTGGTGAAGTGATCGATTACTTCGAAACCCCGATTGGTGCCTTCTTAGAGTAAACACATAGACTCGATACTCTCGAAAAGAAAAGTTGTCATTTAGTTCATATATTTGTAGAAACCTATTTTTTAATTTCCAAAATACTAAAACTGCATCTTCAAAAAGAATCTGCTTCTTCAGTTCGGTTCGCCGGAATCACGATCGACTAAAAATTTTAAGTAGGAATTTTTAAAAATTAATATTTTCAATCAAAAAATATGTGCCGCTTGTTTTTTAATCAACAACTTTACTGTCCCATAATAGCAAGTAAATTGAACTATTAATAAGAAACCACGTAATAAATGAGTTATATTAAATATTGAATATATTTAAACCGAATTAAAATGCAAACAAGTAGATTGAAAAGGACACTAATTGGATAACTCATTTAATATCATAATGAGTTTTTATAACAAGTTGAACTATTTCAGTTTGGCCAATGATACTAATGTCATTTCAAAAACATTCGTTATGTGAATGTCACACTTAACGAATAATCATGAGTTGTATTCACTTCAAACAAATAAAATTTAATTTATATTAAAAACCACTGCACATTCATTTGGTAGTTGTTTCATTATTTTATATTTTTTTTTGATTTTTTCACAAACAATGAAATTTGATTAAAAAGGAATTGCATATGAACTAATTAAATTCCAAAGTATACCTACTATCCTAGCCAATGGTTATAATCGATTCTCTTAAAAGTTACGGCATTGACTTCGTTAAATTTATTTGCTGGCATGCATTTACTTTTATGCAGATTGATTTCTGGGTTCAAAAACGAACGCTGACAATTATTCCAGCTGATGCAAAACAAAACAAAATTAGAACGTATACTGTATATAAATTATGTATCTTTTGCCATTATTTTATTTTCATAAATTAGTTCACAGATTTTAATTGCTTCTATAATGCTTCTTTGTTTTTACATTGCCTGTGGGATTGATGGAATGTGAAATTATGAGGCTGTTGCGTACTGATTAATAACTAATCTACTATAACAGTCTTTAAACCTTTAGAATCCGAGCATTGCAGGCGTGTATTTGCATTATAGATTGATAATTCATTAGGTTATTAATATCATTGCGATTCATACTCAAAAAATTGATTTTCAGAAATACTTTCAAATATTTTTGATCACATAATTTTGTGGAGTTCCCCCCACTTAATCCATCCCACTCTAATCAGATGATTGATTTCGTCATTAAAAGTTGCTTTGCCGCAAATCAGTTTCCCAGATATTTAAATGTTTAACACTTGGGAATCACTGATTAATTCAAATAAACAGAAATGTCGAGAATCTTCCCAGTGTTGATCCTCAGCCTAATTTTTTGCGTTTCTCTTTCCGGGTTTCTCTTGTTTGCTCATAAATTGGTAAAGATCCAAATGTTTAGATGTTGCAGAAACGAAACCATAGTCCTTTAGATTTTGCATGCTAGGGCATAGGGCTACATGGACGACATCGCCACAGAAACAATAATGTTAATTAGAGACCCCTAATGGGGACCTCCACAATGGGTTTAAAGGTCTCCAACACTCTGCAAATACTATAAAGTTATGCCCTCTTAGGTACCCATACTTTTTGATATAAATGATCGAATGTTTAATTAAATGTAAAGAAAAAAATATGCCATTAATAATGGAAAACAATATCAGCCAAACGGCCACCACAGCTACGCTTACACTACAATATCCTTTTCATGAAATTTTCCATCACCAGATCGCAAAATGTCTTCTGTATGCCCTCGACAGCTTCACAAATTCCATCCTTGAGCTCTTAAATCGACGCTGGACTGTTGGAGTAGAATTTATATTTCATGTGGCCCCAAAGGAAGAATTTGGTGATCACAAGATCTCCGTGGCCAATTGTGATCACCTCTTCGAGAGATAACACAGTCCGGAAACTTTTCCCGTAAAAGATCGATGGTTGTCTTTATAGCGCAATCCATTAACCGCAGCTGTTGCTACAGCCTCATTTTCGAAAAAGTAAGGTCCCAATGACCCCGCCGGACCATAAACCGCACCAAACATTTACTCGTTGAGGATGGAGAGGATTTTCAACAATAAATCTGGGGTTTTCCGAGCCACCGATGCAACAATTTTGCTTGTTGACGTAGCCAACGAGGTGGAAATGTACGTCATCAGTCAAGATGATTTTACGACGAAATTCAGGATCATTTCCATGCATTTCAAGGACCCAATCAGCAAAAACATGACGTTGCTGAAGATCGGCCATCCTGAGCTTTTATGTGGATTTACCACAATATCTAGAAAAAAAAAATCTAGAGCCAAAAAATCTAAAAAAAGAGAAAATCCAGAAAAAAAAATATTGAGGGTCTACCACGAAATCTAGAAAACCAAAATCTAGAAAGCAAAAATCTAGAAAGCAAAAATCTCGAAAAAAAAATTTAGAATGAAAAAATCTCGAAAAGATAAATCAAGAAAGAAAAAATCACGAAATACAAAAATCTAGAAAAAAAAATCTCGAATGCAAAAATCTCGAAAAAAATATTAATTTTTGAGACAATGTTTCTATTCGCGCGCGCGAATAGAAACATTGTCTCAAAAATTAATATTTTAACTCATGGTAAGTAAATTATTACTCTCTTTTATATTTATATAAAACTGAATAATATTCTTGTGTTTTTTGCGTTTTTATATTGATTTTTTTTGTTCATTTTAAGTTAAGAAAATAAATAATTGTTTAACTACCTGAAGAGCTGTGTTTAACTTGAGTATTAACTCTTAATACAAAATCTCGAATCTACAATTTATTCGTGATTTTTTTCGAGATTTTCTCTTTCGAGATTATAATTCATTCGAGATTTTTGTGCATTCGTGATTTTTGCATTCTAGATTATAAGCAATTGTATTCTAGATTTTTGTCATTCGAGATTTTTGTCCTTCGATATTAAGACATGCTCCCAAATATTGAATTACCAAAATCCAGAAAACCCAAAATCTAGAAAAATTTAATCTCGAAAACCAAAAATCGAGAAAAAAAAATCTAGAATGGACAAAATCTAGAATTAATATTAATTCTAGATTTAGAATTCCTCAAAAAAAAAATCTAGAACACTTTTTTTCTAGATTATTCTAGATTTCCATCTTTCTAGATTTTTATATATTCTAGATTTTTACTACTTCTAGATTTTGTCTTTCTATATTTTTTTTTATTTATAGATTTTGTCCTTTTTAGATTCTGTCACTCTGGATATCGTCGTGATCATCTTTTATGTTAACTGAACTTAATAAGCCTTAAGATCAAAGTCTTTATGCAAAATACGGCGTAATGACGTTTGTGAAATGCCCAATTCCAAAGAACGACGAAGGATGGACAAACCTGGGTTTTCTTCAACACTTTGGGCTACAGCAGCAATATTCTCAGTTGTTCTTGAGCGACGTACACGGGTTTTATTCTTCACATCGCTAACTTGTCCCAAAATTTTTCCACCAATTTCTGAATTGCGGTCCGACAAGGTGCTTCACAACAACCAAAAAATGTTTTAGTTTTACGAACCGTCTTTGTAAAGTTTTCACCATTTTTATAGTGAATTTTAATAATTTTAATGCGTTGTTAAGGCCTGTATGATTCCATTTCTATTGACGGCGTAGTTTCTTCTTGACAAATGTTAAAAAATTACAGCTTCAAAATTGACAACTACCAAAATAACACCTCTTATTGGAAAACCCTTTACAATACATTTCTTGTCACCTCACTCTAAAAAACCTTTTCGGAATATAGTAAAGTCTTTCTGACGGGACCACTAAATGAAATTTAATTTAAACAGAAACTAACTACTGATGCCAACTTCCCGGATTTCACTTTTGATGAAAGTCGAAAAAAAGTGTTCAATTAAGAAACAACACCACCCGAACATGAGTTAATTTTTAAGACCCAAAAGGCAACTTATTCTTTCCTAAACAGGTTAGACATTGTTTCCTTTAAAACCAGAGTCCCCCTCGAAATAAAATTGAAAGTAATAAATTGAAAGAGCCCTCGGATCTTGATGTTATTCATGCAATGTTGTATCCTTAAACAAAAAACAAAAAAAAAAACTTCGGGCTTGCCATTTTAATGCCGGTAAATACTTACTTAGCATTTTTTATTTATCTTGATTAGATGGCATTCAAAATAACTAAAGAGGAATAATAATGCCATATATAATTTTTTTTTTTTATATTTCGAATAAAAGGATTCGTGACTTTGACATTTTGCGTGTTAAAATTTTGACAGTTAAAATAAATTATTCAAACAAAGTTAAATATGTGAATAAGCCCGCGGGGTTCCTAATTAAGTCGTGCCTTTTAATGACTTTAATGGAAAGAGAAGGGACCTGTTCTAGGCGGATGTATACATTCGTGCTAGCGAGCGTTAGGAACCTAATATCTTTGAACTAAAAAAGGTTAACAAGGTGCGATTGTTTTTAATGGTTGTTTTGTGGTTTTGAATTTAACTGAATAACTAAAAACATGGAAATGATGTTGGCTTTGGTTTGGATGAATATAGTTCTTTAAAAAGTTAAATATATGAACGAACCCTTTTTAACTGCGTTACACTTTGATAAAAGAATATTAAAATGAATAATTTATATCAATTGCTCAACAAAGTATGATTTAGAACTGAAATTAAATTTTCAAATTTTAATCAAGCACAATGAGTTTACATTCTGAGTATATTTTTGAATGGAATAAAGAGTGGCTTTTAATTTCAAAAAAAAAGTTCCAATAAATTTAAACCCAATTTCTATACAATAAAATTTCCAAAGGCCCCGTAAGTGGCAACAAGATTTAAAAATAAAATGTACGACTGGGTCGCACGTACTTGCTCTGTGGGTGCAATAGTACGATAAAAAAAAACTTTTCGATCAATAAGAACAACTCATTTTTGAAAAATTTGGTACAACCTGAAAAATGTTGACTAAAACTGAAAAAACCGATATACTGGAGCTAACGTTAAGAAACCTATAATATTTAAAATTAAGATGTCATCTTTTGGGTGTTATAAGTGATACAAATGTCCACTTATGGCCAAATAAATAATACTGTTATAAACCAATTTCCGCTATTATAATGTGTAGCCAAAAACTAAAAATGCAGTTTGCTTTGAAGTATTCTATATAATTATGTTACATCAAAATTTCATAAAAATCGGTGGAGCCTTTTTGAGTAAATTAGAAAAAACGAACAAATTGGCCAAAATCTAGTGGCTCTGTATAGGAGCCACCATTTAAAAAAGAGAAACTAAAACAAAACCAAAAACCACTTTTTTGGGCTTCTCTATCATCGTAATGTCATGTTTGATTAAAACCTCGATTTTTTTTTTCTATGTACGAAACCAATACATGCCCTATAGAGCAAGTAAAAAATAAAAGGACGCTTGTGCTTTTACTGAATGCAACATTTAATATTTTCAAAGCTTGTGAAAAACACAAGAACAGCGAGATGTCTTATAGATCTTTTTTTTTTTTTTTTGTCCTAATGGAACTAATTAAGGCTTGAACATCTGCTGTTCTGACAACAACATCTGGTCCAGCATGTGTTTTGTAAACTCAACCTATTTTTCCCGAAGAACGAATCACATTAGAGTCGAAAGTATGAACAAGACTAACTTCTTCTGCGGGTTTACTTTCATGCTGCCAGTAAGTCCTTGGCGTTACAACGGGTGTTTTTTTAGACGTGTGGTTTTCAAGAAAAAATAAAACGCATATAATTTACTGTTACGGCCAAGAATTTAGCTTTATTATAAAGATAAGGGTTTGTTATTATGTTTTAAAAATTATTTCGGGCAAGTGGCCGCCGCGGCTGGCTCGAATAAATTCCTGGGAGATTATGTCGACCGAATATTGGACGCAACGGGCGATGCGTCGCACGAACCGAATTATTACTTTGCACGATTTGTAAACGTTGTTCAGGAGTAAGTCTATTCATTATGAAATGGCAAACCAAACTGAGCATAAGTCAAGTGACAGCTGTCAAAAAGATCTACTTCGAAAAAAGTATTGTTAGATTGAAAACCACACGTCTAAAAAACACCCTTTATCTCGAAGGTATTCAAATTACCAATATATTTGGGCAAACTAGGACATTATCTAGAACCTGGTCTAGTACACCGACGGACCTGTTGCGGAATGTTTGGTGAATCAACTTGAAAAATTTCCTCAGCAGCCTTGCTAATAAGTCGTTCATATTCCATCCAGAAAGAGGTCTTTGCTTTTAACCAGTGTTAACAAAGATAATAGCCGTATAAGTATTTAGTACGATGAAAAAGCAAGGGCTGAAATCCTTGACAAAGAGGTGTAAAACAATACCAGGATGAGCTGGATGGTCTTGGCACCAACCTGAAAGTTACTCCACATAAGGATCAGCTCTTCACAACTCACTGAAGAATTCAACATTCTGCAAGGGGCTGTGCTCTCTCACTTTATGTCCGTATCTAATCGCAGGAGGAGCGATTTGACAAACTGGTATCACCGGCTACTGCTGATCTTGTAGAAAATAGGAGAATAAGACGAACATCCCTTTATTGTTTCAGTGCAGTGCTTAAGCTAGTATAAGGGTGCGGTCCTTTCGTAAACCTTTTCTATAGAGACCTTGGGAAGTTTTCCAATAAAAGGATCTAAAATTTCATCACATTCATCGATGAGCAAGTGGCTTATCCCAATTACCTCTACAAGTACTCCCCTTTTCGACCTAAGCCATCATAGAATTGGCAGAGGATCCCTTTGAGAACAAAACATCTTGCTAAGGTGATGGGCTATGATTCTTGTAGTCTATCAAAGCTTTTACCAAACAGCAACCTGTCTTAGTTGGTGTCCTAGTAGACACTTAATGAGGAGAACGTTCATTCACATGGAAACTCTAAAAACTATATCCTTCAACAGAAAACCATTATGTAACGAAGTTACACGTTTTCTCCTATACCGCACCGATCAACACAACGATTTTCCTACAACCTGCATAAAAAAGAATCCACCATTACGTGAATTAATAACCACCGCCGGCGCCGCACTCTACATGGCTAAACCCGACTACCTAGCACTAGCTGCCTCTCACCGCTGATTTGGTTTCCCAACCGATAAAATATGGCTCAATTGAAGTAAAGTTTTATGTCAGCTTTTCACTTCACTGTTCGTGGAAGTGGAGTGCGAACTTTCATTAGACTTAACCGTTTATTGTGGTGAAGCATTTCGTTTGCAGAGGAAAACTCCACAGGCCACCGTTTGCTGTCTTGAGGTTGCTGTTCCTGTAAAGCATCACCTAAGAGCAAAGTTAAAGATTCACCATTTATCATCGTGAACACTCTTCTTCTTAAGAGTGCCACAGACTGAGCCACTGAGCCTAAATCAAAGTTCATAGAAAGTTTGCATTTCTTCTTTTATCAGCTTTCCCTTTTCTAAAAAAAAAAAAAGCATCACAAATTCAGATGACACTTTCGCAGACGAAAATATTTGCGTTGAAAGTCGTCACAAGGACCAAACCAAACAACAACCAAACAAATCCGAGTTCAGGAAACATAGCGTGGACAGAAGGAAAACAACTTTGTCGCTCCCACGCAGAACTAACAATATGCATATTGCACACAGAACAACCAAATCCAAAACATGCAATGATTGATGGACAGCCGCATGCTGCTGCAGATATTGAATGACAACAGAAAGCTATATGTGACAGTTTGTTTATGACTTATCCTTATTTTGTGGATACCGACCCGACCTGACCCGGCCAGGCCACCGCCATCCATCGCCATCGCCAATGCATTGGCTCCCGAATCCCGATCTAACACACAACTTTCATTCTGTCGCCATCAGAACGATGGCGCACATTAATAGTATCTCTAACTGCAGCTGCCAAGCGGATTTCCTTTCACAAAACCAAAACGCAAGGACAAACAACCAAATATGGAGGAGCTTGGTGGATGCAACAAATGCTGCCCTCATAAGAAGGATTTATATAGCTACGTAACGTTTATATGTTCGTATGTGTTGTTTGTACTGTACAATGTACATGTACAGTTGCAGGTACACGTACTTGTACATAGTTTGTGATTTATGCTTAACATTGCTTAACCAACTCAAACAAAGCTGTTGGTGTGCTGTTTTTCATTAAAATTTATCGTCCTCCAGGTACCTGAAAGAGGAACGATTTAAAAAGATTCCGACTAAAACGATAGGTGGAGACTGGAGTCTGGAGGTGCACAATGCACACATTATTATCTTTTAAAATTGAAGCCGAAACAAATTATATGTCATGGCATGATAGTTTGGCCTGTTCCATTTGAAAAAGTCGCCATTTGTTGCAAGGGTTTAAGATGAGATTGCATTGTTCCTCAGAAAATATATTATGGACGAACTTTAATCTATTATATTGTAAAAAAAAATTGTATATGATGGTTTTTTCTTGGCTGATTTCAATTATTAATTCAATTCAAAACTAACTAACAGTGATATAAGAGAGTTCAAATGGAGTGGACATAAGGTTCAATGAAGAAGACAAAGAAAATCTTACCTCATGGGCCTTTAATTCACCACGCCATCTTTTATGGCGGTATATGCCTATTTGGCCGTATTCCAAGTAATATCGTGGATGGTGCTCGTCAGCAATATTCCTTGAGTCAATTATGTTCTATATTTACACAAATTCAAATCATTCTTCGAATTAGCTCGAAAGGTGAACGAGGTGAGGATACGACATACGTGAGTTCTCGGCAATACTCTCTTTTACCGACCCAGGCTGTTAACTGCTATTCCAAGGTCGATATCAGTAACATTGACTGTAATCATGATACACATCTTCACAATTTGTTGAAATTCTTAATTCTTAAACATAGACTTCGCACATGGATAAAATCAAAACTCAAGAATGAGTTTGACATTACCAAACCTTAAAGGTGGGCATTTTTATATACCAACTCAGCGTATACCTTGTGTTTCTTTCAATGTACTTTGCACATTGTTTTCTTTTGACAGATACTTTTGTGCACCTTCGTCCACTATGGCAAGGGTATCATGTTTCTTTTATGGTCCATTTCAAAGAATGGAAGGGAACGTTTCGTTCGGTTTTGACATACGCTTCTGTTTGCTTCCGATCATTATAGTCCCCGATCAGAATGGGAAAGTTTTGTATAGATCAGAGTGCTAAATTGATTGCCAGCTGGCACATGCTAACGGAAGCAAGAGTTTTCTGTGCCCTGTCGTTTTGGTTAAGTTTTTCGATAACGACAAGTGTAATACTTATTTACTACGCTTTACTGCTTTACAAGAGGAACTGTTAGAAATTGAATTTCGCTGTCGAAATTGCTGAGAACACTTGTAAGACAATTTCTGCAGACTGTTGAACGTCATCGAAGACAACTGCTGGAGCGGATGGCTTACCGGCTGAACTTTTCAAAGAAGCGGGAGATGACTTGATGATGCCCTTAGCCCTTCACACTAAATCATCTGTACAATCTGTCGGCTATTCTGTCTGAACGACTGGAGCAGGAGCGTCGATGTCCATTTGCTCTACATGGCCCAACCATCTTAGTCGCTGAATTCGAATTTTTCTGGCTAGACTTGTGTCGCTGTACACCACGTATAGTTTGTTGTTGTATCTTCTTCGCCAAATGTTTTTTCTCGGTTTACGCAGACAGGACCATAAATAGTATACACAACTTTTCTCCAGAAGACTACAAGTGAATTTTCACCCGATTGGGAGAGGGTCCCTGTTCATGCTTCTGCACCATATAGCAGGACCGGGGTGATGAGTGATCTACATAGTGTCTTCTTCTTTCTTCTCAAAAGGGCTTTATTCGTCAATTGCTTATTCAGCCCAAGGAAACAGCGATTAGCAAGAGTTATTCTGCGTTTGATTTCAGCGCTGATGTTGTTACCTGTGTTTATAGCATTGGTGGACATTTGTTGATGACAACATATACTTCGTCTTGTCTTTGTTTATTTTCAGTCCCATTCCGCTTGCAGCTGACTCCATGGTAGTGTAGGCACACCGTTTACTGCTCGCTTTGTTCTTCCTATCACGTCAATGTCGTCTGCAAACGCAAGTAATTGTGTCGATTTATTAAAGATGGTGCCCGATGTGCTGGCTTGGTTGTTCCGTATGACATTTTCCAGCACAATGTTAAAACAGCTGTATGACAGTGCGTCACCTTGTCTTAGCCCTCTGGTGGTTTCAAAAGCTTCAGTACCGACGGAACTGCGAGCATTTTCCAACGCCATCCTGATAAGGCGTATAAGTTTAGCAGGGATTCTAAAGTTAGACATGGCACGATACAATTCAACTATATTTACACTGTCGTAGGCTGCTTTAAAATCGACGAAGAGTTGGTGGGTGTCGATGTTGTATTCTTTGGTTTTCTCCAGGATCTGGCGTAATGTGAACATTTGGAATTCGCATTGGTAAGGACCTATGAGCTCATCTTCCAGCAAACGGTTTGAGACGTTCACATAAAACGCTGGACAGGATCTTATACGCGATGCTTAAAAGACTTATGCCTCTATAGTTGGCGCAGATATGGCGGTCTCCTTATTTGTGGATCGGGCAGATGGTACTGAGATTCCACTCATCGGGCATACTTTCCTCCGACCATATTTTGCAGATGAGTTGGTTTATGTTCCTTACCAGATCATCTCCAGCGTGTTTAAAAAGCTCCGCTTGTAAGCCATCGCATCCAGCTGCTTTGTTCATCTTTAGTCTGGTGATGGCTACTTTGATTTCATTTTGGTCGGGCGGGTGTAACTCATGGTCGTCACCTAGATTAACTTGTACAAGTTCGTCTTGGGTGGGATCATGGCTGTCATCACCATTTAACAACTGGTTAAATTAGTCCCTTCACATGCCTAATATATCACCTCCGTTACTATTATGGTGTTTCCATCCTGATCTTTGCAGGGCCCACTGCGGCTTGTGAAACCTGATGCAGAATGTTTCACTGTTCAATAAAAGTTGCACACTTCTTTTCTGCTAAAACATCTCTTCATCTCCTCGGCATTTCTCATCCTTTCTTCGCTCAACATAGAGATTTCTGGACGCTCTAGTATCTCTCTGGAGCAGCGCTGCAGAAACAGGCACTTTAGTGCCAAACTGGCACTATCAAATGAGTTTGGCACTGTGGCACCCATTGGCACTCAAAAATTTAAAATTTGGCAATTCTTTTTATTTAAATTAAATATCATACATTTAAGTAACAAATTCATAACAAATATTAAAAATTGAACCAACTTTTTCACATTTGTTACTTCTTTTTGTAAACCCCTAAAAAATCTACTACAATGATTGCTTACAACACTGGCACTTGTACATTTGAAGAAATGTCAGAAGTGTGAAGTGTCCAATAATGATTTTTTTAACAAGCTGTGTATATAGGGTGATTTTTACTTGCGATTATAGAAATTCCGTCCGTCTGTCTGTGCGTCTGTTCGCACCTCTAGAGCCTGAAGCTATGGGCCGATTTGCTTCAAATTTGGTATTTAGTATTTATTTGAAATTCTCTAGCGAGGTCTTTTTTTATTTTTGCTTTAAGTCCAAAAATAACGGTACCTGCCATGCAATCCTAAACAAAAAGTTTGATTTGATCAAAAACCGCTCTAACGATTTTGATAAAACTTTCAGAATGCTATTTTTTTAGAATAGTCTATTTTTTGGCTGGAAAATATTTTTCAGAATTTGCCTTATAATGGTACCTCTTATGGAACTAGAATTTTTAAATCAAGTAACTATAAATCCGATTTCAATAAAATTTTGAAAACAAAACAATAAGTCATTTATAACTTATAATTTATATGGCATTTCAAAATTCTCAAATTGATTTTTTTTTCATTTTTAATAATTTTTTTTTATAAAAAAAAATTTTTCTTTTGAAATAGGTATGTTGGAAACGGGTATTTTGAATTTTTTAAACATTATTTTTCAGATGCAAACTACAAATTCCCATAAATGTACATACTCGAACATCTGCCAGGACAGCTTGTTATTAATAAGAAATATTAATAGTTCTTGTTTGAACATATTTTTATACCCTATTCCATAGAATGGGTATATTGTATTTGGTGTGGAGTTTGTAACATAGAGAAATAAAACGGTAGTTATAGAAAAGTATATGTATATATTCTGACTCAGAATCAAAAGCCTAGTCGATTAAGCCATGTCCATCCGTCCGTATGTATACTCTCTAGAGGTCGCAATTTTTGAGCTAGAAATCTGAAATTTGGTATATATAATCTTTGGTTCAAGAGTAAGGCTAAGTTCTTGAACCGGCGAAATTCGCACACACACGCCAACAATCGCCATTTTTGTTGAACAACCTCAATTTGGTAAAATTAAATTATGTTTTTTGTACAGTTACGATAAAAGCATAACGCTAAAATTTTGCACACGGAAGCTTTAGGTAAACCTTCTTCCTATAAAATAAAAATATTTTAGTTTGGGCGTGGCTGACACCCATTTTTCATACAAAACCATCAATATTGTTTTTATAAAATAACAATTGTTATATTAAAGCGCAAAACATTAAATTTTGTGGGTAGTACTTGCACATAAACATCTTGTGTATGAAATCAAAAAAATTGATTTTGGGGTTGGCTAACGCCCACTTTTCACTAGAATTTATAAAAAAATTGTTTTTGTAGATAAACGGTATTTATAATGAATCTGTAAGCCAAAATTTGCGTCTCTTAGTAGAAACTAAAAAGTTTGTGTATGAAAAGAAATTTTTGAATTTTGGGTGTGGCTTGCGCCCACTTTTCATGAAAGAACGAAAAACGTAGTCTCAAAAATTTAAGGTACTTCCAATATTCAATTTAAACCTTTTTTCTTCCGTTCGTTATTTGAGAAATATATCTCTACATTTTTGTGTGTACATTTTTTCAATACGCCCACTTCTAAAGGCGTGATTTTGATAAAATACCTTTGTTCAGCTAAGATCGTTTAAAAACTACTCGATTCCGCTGAAGTTTTACACATATGCCTAGTGATCAAAGCTCAGTTAGTGCTTCAAATTTTTAGGACACGCCCACTTTTAAGGGGCGTTTTCGTCAAAAGTCGTATATATAATGCATTAATTTTTTAACGTTTCTTAACTATCGGTCGCAGTTTTGAAGTAAAAAGATGAACACTTAGATTTATATTCCTTGGCTACGTAGCAGAGTGTGGTCCAAGAATTGTTAAAAACACCCATAATCGCTATTTCCATTCAAAATCTAATTTTTAAAAATTTAAATTGTGTCTTGTTTTGTTCAAATCGATCTGCATGAATAAAATTGAGTGTCACTGAGCTCATACCAATTGCCTTGGCAATAAAAAGTTTTAAATTTGGGCGTGGTGCACGCCTTTTTTTATTGTGTTAGCACTAATTGAACATCACACCACACAAAATTAATGTTATTGAATTGTTTTCTGTCTGCTAAAGAAGAATTTTGTTTCTGAAACTGAAACATCGGCTGGTTTCGGGAGGCAGACGCATACACATACAAAAATAAAGGGAATAGGGTATCCAACAGTTCGTTGCAAACGTACTGTAGCTCTCGCTTATGTTTTTACTTGGATTTAATAGCTTGGCACTCTGTGGCACCCAACTGAATAAAAGTTGGCACACCGATTTTTTTTTCAGCTGCAGCGCTGCTCTGGAGCCAAGACTTGTATGCTTCCGTTTTGACTGTGTTTGCCTGAGCACATTCAGAGTCGAACCAGGGGTTTCTGGGGGGGAGGCGATGAGAAGCCCAATATCTCCGACGCATTCATCCGTCCGTCGACCAAATTTTTACACTTCAATGATTTTAGAAAAGAAAGAAATTCCACATTCCCCAACGATACTCAGCGTCTTTTTATCGTTTTAAAAGTTGCCTTTGACAGCGTTAATAGAAACAAGCTTTACAGAGATGTTACTTTTTGGCATCGCTGGTAAGCTCGTCCTTCTGGTTGCTATGGAAAACTTGCGCTACTCCGTCGTAAGGTTGGTAATAATACCACCCACTCCTTCGAGAAAGTTTTAGATATAATTTTGAAGTTGTCAAGGACGTCCTCTATTTGTGGGTGGCAGTGGTACAGTGGATGTAGTAAACCTACAGTTGTGAGTACACAAACCCAGCCTGAGCCGGAATTTTTATTTATTCCACCAATTTCAACTGGATGCCACCCGTGCGATTAATTGAAATAATTAACACCTTAATCTCAACCCACTTAACCATTGGAAATTATTTCCTATCTTTCTATTCCTTCTAGTCTCGCTTGCATATTATGTTAATACATACATTATAAGGTTATCAATAACCCCTTGAGTGCGAAGGCTTGCAAGTCTTCTAGCTCCAAGGTCGAAATTTGCATCAGTTTCGAAATAGAAATTTGTTCCTAATACTGTGATCAATGGATGCTTTATAAATGAATTTAAAGTTCATTAATTCAGACTTCCTTCCCCAAAGAGCTATGAACTACACCCTGTAAAAGAATAATATGCTTTTCAATCAAATTTTACTAACCCAATCGATATCTTTAATCAACTCGAAATTATGTGCATGTCGTATATTAAATCCCTGAAATGAGACAGACAAAAAAGTTATAACAATTCCTTTCATAATGTACCCATCGACGTGAAACGAAGTGAAGGGTGTCCTGTCAAATTTGTCTCGACGTGACGGCAACGGCAACGGCAACGGCAACGTGACGATGCGGCGCGACGCATTAATGATGAGTCAATTGAGTGATTTCGAAAACCGATTTTCACATATTCATTTGATTTGCCTTATCTGTGGTTGTTGAGAATCCTAAAGGAACCCAGTCTTTTGACTTCACACAACAAGCACCAAATTGCTTTAGCCTGAAGAACTAGCCAAACGACCCCCCCCCATCTCTTTGCCACACTGACAACATAATATACTTTCTCAGCCATTAAGAAGTTGTTATGTCTACTTTGTTCCAAAGCAGCCATAGCGTGACAAATTTGCGGTTAGAGAATCCACTTAAAATGTCTAGGTAATCAGCAACGAAAGGCGTCTGACCAAAGTTCTCAGTGTCTGTACATTTTGGGTGCTACCGCACAACACTCCTTTAACCAATTACCTGTGGTTTATTATTCAAGAAGTTGACCGAATAATGGTAATGGCAACGAGAGCCGTACTCCGCAGGAAGAAGCCAAAGTTTTTCAACATCGCGTGATATTTCCAATATTTGAGCAAAGTCATAAGAAAAGAAACAAGTCTGCACCGCTTCAGTGAGTAGTTTTAGTTGGCTTTTGCAGGGAATAAGAATTTTGTGGACCAAGAAAAAGTTGCAAGTATAAATTTTTTAAGCAAGCATGTTTACACAGTGGGAATTGGGAGAAGCTATTTGCCAATATTTTAAGAACAAAATGGTTCTAGTCCAGGAAAAGGAATTTATAGGAAGATTCGTATTCTTTATTTTTTACAATTATTGCGCTCTTGACTTGATATACCTATTTTCTTTAAAATATACTCTTGAAAGACATGTACCCTAAAGCATTGGTAAACAATTGTCTTCTAACCCAGAATTGGCACTGTGGCAGGAAGACCCATCCATGGTGGATGAAAATACAATTTTTTGAAAAACAGATTAAGTTGTCCAAACCAATTCAAATGCCTCTCACCCCAACATCCTTGATTCACTGATTGTGAAAACGATTATATGAAAGATATGCTCTTTGCAAAAATTCAACCGGACAGAACAGTCCATATTCGTGTGGTGCGGCTAAAGAAAGAATCCTTGAACTGAGTAACTGACGGGGAATTCTAAGCGGATCAAGTATAATTACGGGGAAATTAGTATGGAAGAAACGATACAAATATGTGAGGCAAGAAAAACTGAGACAGTAATCCAGAGAGTCAAACATTTAAGTGTGTTTTTTACTTATCAATTTTCAGGTTCTGGTTCTGAGGCTTTAAGCCTTAGAAAACGGGGAAGAGTGCAAAGAACAAAGCGGAGCAGAGCATTTTTTTTTTTTGTAAATACCCTTTCTAGTCTATCGAAGAAAAAGTGAGTCGATACCAAATAAACGAAATTTTGATAAACTAGCTTGGCGCCAAGTTCCATGAAGTACTTTCTTTAAAACGATGTATTAATTGGTTGCAGTGTTTAGTGAGATAAAGAATCATATCACTTGTGTGGACCGATCGCTCTGAGAACTGTTCTACCGACCTTTAAGTAGTTTCTGTTTCTCAATATACTTATTTCTTGATCAGATGCAGTGGTTGCGCCAACGAGGAAGCACACCTCTCCAAAGCTATGGAGTGCGGATACTATCTGGGTCAGTGGATTGCTGCTTTATTTCGAATCGCCTAAAATTGAACCGCTAAAAAAAAACATTAAAACCACAATATACGTAAATTAATAGAGTGCACGACTGGGTCGTACGAACTTGCTCTAATGTGTTACAATGGTCTTAAGGCTTGAGAAAAAAAGCAATGAAAAAATCATATGAAATTTTAGTAGGTAATCATTTAAAAATCAATAGGTAGTTAAAATGTTTTTTTTTTGGAGAAAATGAAATAAACCATCAGACTTCTTTTACTTTTTTGAATTTTACGAAATTTTTTTTCAAAATCGTTGGACCAGTTTTTTCAAAAAACGGTTTTTTTTAAACACTTTTCGAAAAAATATTCCAATTTTTTTTTTTGAGTATGTCAACATCTAGTGGTTTAAAGTTCTTATCAGAAAACAAAAAATTAAAAAAATTGAACAAACGGTTTTTGAAAAAACCAAAAGTTAAAAACAAATTTAACTTTTTTTTAAAAACTCAAAAAAACTCTTTTTGAAAAATAAAGAATTTTTATTATTTCGTTTATAAAAGAGCTTTTATATTAAAATTTACATCGAAATCCATGGATTGGCTTACGAGAAAATCTGATTGCAAAAAACTGGTCCTATGGGGGGTACCGTTATAAGACTTTTCCTGAAAAATTTAATGCGTTTTGGTATAGAGCAGTCAGACACACATTTTTTTTTTGCGATTTAATGTGGAGAGACCAGTGTTAGGGATTTGTGTTGGCTCGTCAAAATATTTCGTATTTACATCAGAAAAAGGATAATTGTCTTAACTGCATCAGCATTTAACACTGAGTTACAAATAAATGTGGAGCACTCATATTTTTTTTAACTCATTTCTTTTTTGGAAAGTTCAATATTTTATTTTTTTTCTTTGGTATTTTGCTGAATAATTTGTGTGCTTGTGTTCAAAAATTTCCTTTTTGTGGTGAGTTTACGAGCACCAAATAAATACAAAGAGGTCGTTTTTCCATAATTGTCTTAGAGTATATTTCTTGCCGCTCTTTTGATATTTCTTTTTGATAAGGTTTGCCATTTCATGATATAAAGATATACGAACCAACAACGAGTCAAAATTATTAAAATTTACTACCGAAATTCGGAGTCAGTGGCCTCAACGTTAAGAGCGCTACGTCCAATTTATGATAAAACTTTTAAGCTTCGTGCTTTTGTAAATGATTTGGTAAGTCAACTTTTATGGACTTGCTGCAATTATTTATTAGTTTTTTGTGATTTTCGTTAAAAAAATTTTTTAAATAATGTTAGAAGAAGTCGCCTGTGCAGAAGCTTAAGTTAAGAATGGACGGAGTGTGCTGTATGCCGCTCCGTTTATCAGTAAACTAGAGTCAATCGTCTGAAAAGCCATTTAAAGGTCGAAGAATAGGGCGTTCCATTCCCACATTTTTTTGGTGAAAACTTCGTAATGAATACTGATTCAGTATTCAGGACAATGTCATCAGGTGCGTTATGGATTATTTTGAAGAAGTCTAAATCTAGGATATGGATAGGCCTACGATGAACCCGAAGATGAATGCTATTGAACATGTTTTGGGACATGCTTGGAAGAGGGATAAGAAGTTGGTTGTCCCTTATCAGACACGCCTAGTGCACTGATATAATCCAAGTTAATGCCCCGTTAAATTATAGCTCTTTGAAAAAAAAATAAGAAAAAAAGTCACTCATGTTAATTTATAAGGTTTTGTACATTTTGTTATTTGTTTTTTTTTTTTAAATCCAACAATTTTTTTTCATTTTTAGATGAATTTTTTTTTTTAACTTTAATAAACAGAAGTGTATTAAAAAAGAAGTTTTTTTTTTAATCTCTTAAAAATAATTCAAAATATCAAGGGGCGCCACTTTTTTTTAACTCAGAGTATAAACACTTTCACAACTCAAAACAATCACTTATTTCAAAAGCATTCCTCCAATTAATGTTAAATAATAACTCAAGACGTGATATTTACGTGAGAGTGAAAACATCAGGTATGTATGTATATGTATTTGTATAGCCAACAAAATAAAACTGAATCGAGAATGTTTTTCACACTGACGTTAATAATTATTATATTTTTGCCGCAAGCAGAATGGCAAGCGTGTCTGTTTGAAATTTACGAGCTCTCATGAAACAAGTTCAACCTTAATTAGTAACATTAATTTTTCAAAACCAACAATAACGCAATAGCCAACCAGAAACACAATATAGTGGATAGGTAAAGGAGGTATCTTCTCTTCCACGAAACATGATCCTTATAAATTTTCAAAAAATAAAAACAAAAATATACACCAAATTGTATATTTTGTAAAGAGTTTGCCTGCAGCGGTGTATCCTGGATTGTTCTGGATCCTGAGCTTTATATTCTGCTTATGCATACATCTGCTAATAATAATTGACCTAGTTGTTCATTCCAAATAAACGTCGTGTTTCGCTAAATTGAATCCAAAGAGCAAATTTATCCACCAACTTGAGCACAAGGTACCTATTATGCGGACAGACACATTAATTTGACGCGAGATCCTTTGGTACTTTACAAGCAACACAGCCAACAGCCAGTTGACCTCGAGAAGAATGACCACTTTCTCCTTTTTACTTGCGATTATAGGTACCTACTATAACGCAAGTTATGCATTCGTAAAAAAAAAAATTTGTTTTTGGACAATCAAACATAGCATTACGATGATAGAGAAGTCGAAAAAAGTGGGTCCGACAATTCTGTCTGTCTGTCTGTCCGTCTGTCTGTATCGGCACCTACAGCCTTAACGGCTGGACCGATTTGCTTCAAACTTGGTAGATAGTATTATTATGACGTCTTACAGATGGGTTTTTGGAATTAGCACTCTAGCTTTAAAACTAACGGTACCTGCCATACGATTTTTAGTGAAAATTTAATTTTTCTCGAAAACGGCTCCTACGATTTTGATAAAACTTTCTGAATGATGTTTTCTACGCAAACTTAATGTTTTGGTTGGAATAGATTTTTCAGGAAAAGTCTTATAACGGTACCTCCCATAGGACCGGTTTTTTAAAATCCTATTTTCTCGTAAGCCACTGGACGAATTTCGATGAATTTTTCAATGTAGAAGCCCTACTACAAACGAAATAATAAAAAAATTTTAATTTTTCAAAAAAAGTTTTTTTGAGTTTTTTAAAAAAGTTTTAAATTTTTTTTTTATTTTTTGTTTTTTCCAAAAACGGTTTAATCAATTTTTTTTAAATTTTATTTTTCTGATAAAAACTACAAAATTCTAGAAGTTGACATACTCAAAAAAAATTTGGAATATGTTTTCGAAAAGTTTTTCAAAAAAAAAAACCGTTTTTTGAAAAAACTGGTCGAACGATTTTGAAAAAAAATTGCTTAAATTTTGAAAAAGCAATAGAAATCTGATGGCTTACTTCATTTTCTCCAAAAAACGTTTTAACTATTGATTTTTAAGTTATTTATAAAATTTCATATGATTTTTTCAATGCTTTTTTCCGAAAATCTCAAGCCCCAAGACCATTTGAACACATTAGAGCAAGTTCGTACGACCCAGTCGTGCACTTTATTTTTTTTGAATAACAAGTTATACATATCGCCAAAATTGTTTCAACAGTTTTAGTTTTTATATTTAGAGATAGTATGAGTGAATTGGAGTGGGAAGGGGGAAGGCGGTATGGTGCTATAAAAGAGCTAGCGATTATTTCCTTCTTTGTTAATCACTAATGTGTGATGTAATACCTCTCTCGCATTCCTTTTTTCTTAACACTAATTGAACGGACATTGGACAAAAAGTATGAACTTCTCGGATGGAAGAAGGTCTATCTTTTTTTTTCAATTATGCGAACTCAAGAGGTAATGAGTCGCATTCAAAAGTTTAATAAAAATTTAAGGAAAACTACTTACGGCAACAAAAAGATTGCAAGTGAGACACAAACATCCCTATATTCCCTGCACTGCCAATTTATGTTGGACAGAGTATAACATTTTGTTTTCCGATTAAAAAAAAACCACAAATCAAAAATTGTAGTTTCGGGTTTTTCAATTATTGTCTTTTTCATTTTGAAATAAAGTGCATGAAAATTTGAGTTTTCTGGGAAAAACTAAGCATGCAGTTATATTAAACATACATATATGTAGGAGTAGAAAATATTCTAAGTCGTTCAAATTTTTTCAAATGACATTAAAAATAATTTTTATTTTGTAACTCGGAAATTTAGTTTAGAGACAAAATAATCTGTTTCCCAAATATTCAACAAGAAGTTATAGATTCATGCAAACAAAATTCTAACTACTTATTAAACACGACATAACGACAATTCTGTCTGTCTGCCTGCTTGTAACCGCACCAACAGCCAAAACGGCTGGACCGATTTGTTCCATTAAAAAAAAAAACATTCAAAAAGCTTTTCTTTCCCATGAAAATTTTTGACTTTCAATTAACTTTTTTCTTAAATCAGTGAGAGTAGTTTTGTTTCCTATACGAATTTGATGTGATGGTTTCTTATTTTTTTTTTTCTCGTTATCGAAACGTCGAAGCTCAGAGCTAGAGGATCAGCATACGATCAACTTATCCGAATGTTTAAAAGGTTGTTGGATCTTCAAAGCGTATCTTCTATCCAGTTAATATAGTTCCTGAAAAGGTTACTCAGGTTTTAACAACTCATGGATCCGTTGGATTAAACGGGCACTGACGATGTTAACTAGCCCAAGTAAAGTAAGCATGTCTATATTCTTCTACCTTTCTTTACCTTGACAGCTAACAAAAACTTCTTTAAAAAAACACTTCTAAGAGCCACAATAAAATAATGATACATACATACATAAAATTGTTTGTAACGCCTACTAACAAAAAAGATTTCTAGATTCTAGTTTTTAATCATTTCAAGCCCTTCATACTCCGTGAATACCGTGTAACCAGACTGTAAGAGTTTAACTTTATTTTTAATAGTTCAAACATTTATAACGAACTTTAAGATTGGCTTGGAAATGGCTACGCTACGACATCAGCAGGCTCTTGTATGTTGAACGTCCGTGCGCCATTTTCTAGGCCTCATTAATACATTATATTGTCTGCTGGAGATGTCAAGTTTCCCCAACTAGTTAATGATCAAGGTAATGATGCCAACTGACACTTCAACCGGATGAGCCCTAAAACATCAACCGCTTTACTTTGCAGTAGTACCTACTCATATCAAAAAAAAAAAAAATATCCAATCGAGTCATCATAAACTATTTGGCAATCACTTTTGCTGGCGCTGCGCGGCGGGTATTTCATTTATTATATTGGAAGCATTTTTCAATTTATTTTTTTTTGTGAACGAATGAATCAAGGAATGTGAATGTGATGTCGTTTTTGCAGTGAGTTTACGGAAACATTCAATTTTCAATAACCATCTGATGCCCGTTAAAAGCCATCCGAAAAATGATTTAAATCATTTTTAACATTTTTTTAATTGGCTCAAACACTCACACACAAAATGCATGCAGAAAACATATTACTTGTTAATGGATAACGGTAAGGTATACTATGTTTTAAAAATTTACAATTTACAAAAGAAATTAAAATCAAAATGTTGGTAGGTGGTATACCTACTATGGTTTTACATATATTGCCTAGGGTGTGGTGGTCAATAAGCGACATTGTTTCAATTCAAGGATGCAGGTACCAGGTAAAAGCAGCACATGCTGTTATTGCCGTTAGTTTTTTAGAACAAGCAATCATATATTTGGGAGGTAAATAAATTTGTCCTTAAAAAAAATTGAATAAGAAAACAGAATTTCAAAATCCATCCTTAGTAATCCTATAAAACTTGATTATGTGCGTTTATTACTCATGTCATAATACCTACACTCCCGGCTTGTTTTATGCTCTTTTAAGGATTCATCCCTGTACTAAATAATAATTATTTCTTTTTCATGCATTTCCTTCTCAACCGCATATATTCTGTCCATTTTTCATTTCACTAAGTTCAAATAAAAATAACGATAGAATATTTAAACAAGACATGCTTCATTGTACTTTTCTGGATATTTAAACAATTTACTTGCATTGCGCTACTGGCGTCATACTCATAAATTATTCAAAATTTGTACGCTCAACTTCCAGCGCGCCATTAAACAAAACAACAATAATTTCCATAGAAACTCAAAATATAGTATGAATTTATTATTTGCCTTTGCAGAGAAAATATATTATTTGTAAACATATACATATAAGTACATATTAATGTATAAATGTATGTCTACACAATAAACAAAATGAATAAATACATTACGAACATAATAAAATTGTTCACTCAAGTTTAAATAAAATAAAATCAAAATTGCATGGAAATTCAGCGAGGACTATCCATCATCAATGTTTTATTGTTTAAGGTGTCTATAATACATATTCTGAAATAGATTTCAAATTTTGCTGACATTAAAATAAACATAAGCAATATTTGTACACAAATAAATATTATGTTACATACATATATACGTAGGTATGTTAGTCATTTTGATAATGATATTTTCTAATTAAGTTATGAATTAAAATGACCATTTTGAAAATATTAATTTGTATTAAAAGCGGTGTTCATTAACTAACCGTTATAAAACTGTGACTACATAATGAGGCTCTTGATTAATTATTATAAATCGGGACCACGACGTTATCTTGATTATAGAAAGGACAAAATCTGTTAAATAAAAGAAGAAAAAATTTAAAAAAGAAAATTTTTAAAAACTTAAAAATTCTAGAAAGGGCGACATCTAGAATATAATTAATCTAGAAAAATAATCTATAGAAAAAGTATATTCTAGATTTTTATCAATCTCTTTGAGAGTTCAGTTGCATTTTTCACTAAGATATGTTTGTTGTTGATAATAACTACAGTTACCCTACCACCACAATGATTTTATTTGTATTTGTTTATTCAATTTTATTAGTTTTGTTTATGACAAATGACTACGTCAATCTCAATTTATTTTTTAAATACTCTTTAATAGTAACGATTTCGTTTACTTGCATTTTAAATTTGTCTGTTTACGTTGTGCTGAGAGACCTTACCTTACTTAACTAAAGTATATTTACCTGCCACATCTGTAAACATTTAAGGCACACGGTTAATATTGTCGTACACTATTTGATTCTACTTTAGAAAACTCTTAATCTTGGAGTTATATCAACTTTTGAGACAATGATTTCGTCCATTCTAGATTTCCCTCCTTTTTTTTATGTATTCTAGATTTTCCCTTTCTAGATTTGTTTGCTCTAGATTTTATGGTAAACCCATTGGACTTAACGCTAGCTTTCATTTGGTACCAGTCTCATAAGTGTGCGTCCATAGAAAAATACTGGGTTATTATCTCCTATGACAAACAAAGAATTCGATAAAGCTGTTTTCAACCTCATGATCGTTTCAAAATAGACGTCTAAGCCTGATATCCCTTCCGACCATTTATACTCATATAAATCATATATGTACTTACTCGTACTCGTACATATGTATATATAATTATACATTGTACATGTACATACATACATAATTATGAATTGTATCAGTATCGTTAGAGCCATTTTCGAGGAATATCAAAATAAAAAAACCGATAGTATATTGACAATCAGATCTAAAATTGATAAAAAGAAAAACCTTGACAACCGTTTTTTAAAGTTTGAAGAAAATCTCTACAAGCGTTAAGGTTGTAGCTTGACGTGAAAAGCACGTACATTATTATCGTTATGTCATATTTGATTAAAATGGTTAATTTATTGTAAACAATTTTTTCAAAACATACGAATAATTTAAAGAAATTATGAAATCGGATGAAGTAGAGTATTTGTTGTTTATTTATTGCAATTTCTTTTTTATCATTTAAAATTGTAATATTTTGTTCACCAAACCTATCCTATGCCTTAATTCAGTTAATTCTGGTGCATTTAATAGATGTTTTCAATTAAGAATTTGAATTGATCGAATTGCAAAAATCCACCATATTCATGTTCATGCTCGGATTATTTTTACTTGCGATTATAGGTACTATAAGGCAAGTTATGCATTCGTCGAAAAAAAAAGTTTTGAGATAACAACCAAACATGACATTACGATGATAGCGAAGACGAGAAAAGATGGTCTAAAAATTCTGTCCGTCTGTATGTCTGTCTGTCTGTCTGTCTGTCTGTCTGTCTGTCTGTCTGTCTGTCTGTCTGTCTGTATGTATAGAGACCTACAGCCCAAACGGGTGGGCCGAATTGCTTCAAACTTGGTATATAGACTTTTTTAGGTATTGTACAGAGGGGAAATTGAAAGTTTTTTTAGCTCAAAAAATAACGGTACCTGCCATACGACCGTTACGTTAAAGCTTATTTTTCTCAAAAACGGCTCTAACAATTTCTATTTAAAAAAAATCAGTGTTGCTTTTTAGGTACGACCAATCATATGGCTGAAAAAAAAGTTTTAAAAAATGGCTAAAAACGGTACTTTCCATAGGACCGTTTTTTTTGCTTTCGACTATCTCGAAAACGACTCAACCGATTCTTTCGAAATTTCACACACATATAGCTGTAGATAGCTCAATTTGTATTGCATACCAATTTTTTTGAAAAATATTTTTTTGTATTTTTAAAAGCATTTTAAAAAAAAAAATTAAAAAATTAATATTTTAAAAACTGCTTATTAAATTTTTTTCTAAAAATTTTAGATAAATGTACTTGCTGAATACCTGTGAACTGGCGTTTTTAAATATTTTTTGAAAATTTTTTTCAAAAAGTTTTTCAAAAAAAACTTTTTTTCTCAAAAACCGCTCCACAGATTTTTATAGATTTATTCTCATAAATTCAAATTTATCCGAGAAATAAAATGGCGTACTTTTTTTTAAGCTCAAATTAGTTTAAGTATTTATTTAAGAATTTTGAAAATTTTATTTTTATCAAAATCTCAAGCCCCTAAACCACTGTCACTCATTAGAGCAAGTTCGTGCGACCCAGTCGTGCATTTTATTTTTCTTTCGAATTGCTGGTAGATTACATCGATTCGCTAAACGCTTTTTAAAGCAACCGTTTTAGAAGATGTTCGAAATGACTTGTGATTAGAAGCCTTAGAGAAACTATATTTTATCATTTTTACTTGCGATTATAGGTACTATAAGGCAAGTTATGGATTCATGCAGAAAAAAATAAAATGCACGACTGGGTCGCACGAACTTGCTCTAATGTGTGACAGTGGTATTGGGGCTTGAGATTTTGATAAAAATAAATTTTTCAAAATTCTTAAATAAATACTTAAACTAATTTGAGCTGAAAAAAAAGTACGCCATTTTATTTCTTTCGGTTAAGTCGTTTTCGAGTTAGTCGAAAGCAAAAAAAACGGTCCTATGGAAAGTACCGTTCTTAGCCATTTTTTAAAACTTTTTTTCAGCCATATGATTGGTCGTACCTAAAAAGCAACACTGATTTTTTTTAAATAAAAATCGTCAGAGCCGTTTTTGAGAAAAATAAGCTTTAAAATAACGGTTGTATGGCAGGTACCGTTATTTTTTGAGCTAAAAAAAAAATTTCAATTTTATTTCTGCACAATACCTAAAAAAGTCTATATACCAAGTTTGAAGCAATTCGGCCCACCCGTTTGGGCAGTAGGTCTTCATACAGACAGACAGACAGACAGACAGACAGACAGACATACAGACGGACAGAATTTTTAGACCATCTTTTTTCGTCTTCGCTATCATCGTAATGTCATGTTTGATTGTTATCTCAAAACTTTTTTTTTCGACGAATGCATAACTTGCCTTATAGTACCTATAATCGCAAGTAAAAATTGAGATAACAATCACACATGACATTACGATGATGGAGAAGTCGAAAAAAGTGGGTCTGGAAATTCCGTCCATCTGTCTGTCTGTCTGTATGTCTGTTCGCGCCTCAGGAGGCTGAACGGGTGGCCCGATTTGCTTCAAATTTGGTATTTAGGATTTATTTGGCATGCCTCGGAACAAATTTTTTATTTTTGCTCTAGGTCCAAAAATAACGGCACCTGCCATACAATCTTGAAGACAAAAATTGATTTTCTCAAAAACGGCTCTAACGATTTTGATAAAACTTTCGAAATTTTTTTTCAAAATTTTTCTAATAACGGTACCTCTCATAGAACCAGTATTTTCAAATCAAATTTTCTCGCCACAGGAAGTCATTCATAATTTTATTAATATGGCATTTCAAAATTTTCAAAAACTTTTTTTTTGATTTTTTATAATTTTTTCAAAAAAAATTTTGTTTTTCGAAATATGTTGGAAACGGGCACATTGATTTTTTTTTTTAAATTATTTTTAAAATGTAAGCTTCAGATTGCCATATATTTGCATACTCAAATAAATTTCAAAATATTTTTTGAAAAAGTTTTTCAAAAATAACCTTTTAAAAAAAAAACTGGTCCAACAATTTTCAATATTTTTTTTTTCCTAGATTGATGTATAGCTTTGAAATTTTATTGCATACTTAGTTTTTCCAAGAAAACTCTTAAACTAATTTAAAAAATAAAAGAATTTTCGAAATTATTTAATTTTTTTTAATATCCATATATGCAGCCACTACGCAATGGCTTATCATAAGAGCAAGTTCGTGCGACCCAGTCGTGCATTTTATTTTTTAATACATTTATGAATTCAATGGTGGAACGAAGTTCACCGGGTTAAATAGTATCTATATATGTATTTAATTCCAGTGTTGAATGAACAGCAAAAGAGTGCATATGATCAACTAATGAAGGCTGCCGAAGATTAAAATGGTGGACTTATTTCCTTGATGCACCTGGCGGAACTGGGAAAACGTTTCTGAAATCATTTATTTTAGCTGCAAAAGTTTCTTAAAATAGAATTGCGTTAGCTCTCGCATCTACCGGAATTGTTGCAACATTGTTAAGAGGTGGAAGAATGGCACATTCAGCACTGAAGTTTCCGTTAAACCTGAAAGCAAATGAAAATCCTGTTTACAACATTCGAAATCAATCAGCCATAGCACAAGTTTTGACAAAAATGTAAATTGATCATATGAGATGAGTGCTCCATGGTGCACATATATGTTCATTGGAAGCACTCGATCGATCATTGAAAGATTTAAATTTATCGATCGCGTACGAAACGAAGACGAAAACGTCATTTATCCAGTGGAATTCGTAAATTCTTTGGATTTGGTTGGCATGCCACCGCATCTAAAAGTTGTCGTCCTCATTATGCTACGAAATCTCCATACCCCGAAGCTATGCAACGGAACCCGACTTATTTTGACGAAGCTCATGAACAATGTGGTGGTGGGAAGGATTTTGAAAGGACCGTCTAAGGATATTAAATGGGGCTGCGCCTGCCTTAGAAAAAGGTCTTTTGGGTAGTTGGCTAAGGGAAAAAACTGGTTTCATAAGTAACGTCATAAATAGACAAGCTGCAGATACTTTTGAGACTTCCAAGAGTTCTCAATAGATTACTATTTAAAACAAGATTATTTTTTTTTTTTTTTTTATAACAGCTTTGGTGGAATAAAACTAATCTGCTTAAGCTGACTAAGAAATATACCTACATCTGTAAAAAGTTTCAGAAAAAAGTAAAAATAAAAACAAATCAAAAGGAAATAGTCCGTAATTGAATGAAAACTTTAATGACGTTCAGTCCTATTTATAAAATGATTTGATGCCTTTAAAAATCCATTTGCCATGAAAGCGAAGAAAGACCATTACATTATGGTCAGTTTTATTTGCATAAGAAAAACCCTTAAATGTAATGTTGTCTCACTTCCTACACTTTCCACCATTATCACCAATTTTTTCTATTCACGAGGACGAGCAACTGAGAAAATAAATGAATATTAAAACATCAGGGCAAACCACGGAAGCTTATTTCGCCATAAATTGAAACACAAAAATACCGTACAAATAAAAGCAATGCCGGCCGCAATTGAAATTCCAAATGACTGTAGCAACACAGCCCACCCCAAACCCAACCACATTCAATTCCAATTCCACCCTTTATATATAGTCGCTCTCGCTCCAATTAAAATTGCACAACGGATTCAAAGAAGAGTTATTATTGCCTTATCTCTTACCACACAACACCAAACGACTTTGTCCAGGTTTAACTGGCCACAATTCAGTTCATTCGGTCACTTCGGCCATCACCATAGCTCCACTCCAACTTTAACTATACCCAGAGGCGAATATACCAACCAAAAACTGCATTGGTTTCCTACTTCGAATATCAAGCATGTCGGTGGAAATTTATAGAATCATCCTGGCTGGCTGGAGGCAAGCTGGCCACATTCATGTCTCATGTGATGACGTCGTCCTTGTCGTTTTCGTCTTCCTCCGTCGGCTACAACTATAGTTTGAATTCGTTTTGCACTTGCACGATACGATGTGGGATGATATGCAAACCTAATGCCAGGTGATCCTTCTGCGGTGTTGAACGATTACTATTCCTTGTCACTTCAACAACCAGGTCCGTGCATATACAGCATAGAACACTTTCGTCTTCTTTGTCATTGTTGTACTATATTCGTTGTCGTTATCGAAAGGAAGAAACTTTGACCTCCTCAGTATGTTTGTCCATATAGGTACGTGCTTGGGAAATTCAGTACGTTTTTACGTTTAACTCCACATGAGATAAATCCAACAAATACCCTTGTTCAGATACACCATCATCACCTTTTTTCTTTTGTTGGACCATTTTTATTTCCAAGTACAAGTCTACTGGTTCAAAGGAAACATTTTTTTCTCTGCAGATTAGCCTTCTCAACCAGTGTTACCAAATTTTTTGAAACAACAAACACTGTTAATATCTTTAGAGGATTATCTTGGATAATTGATTTAAACAAAAATGGAATTTTAATCGCTTTATTTTGAAATCCAGGAATTGAAGATAAACCTGATGGTCAAAATATCCTTTCCAATAATAATTGGTAATAAATATTAGTAAACTGCAATACAATGCCTTGACATTTATAAAGACAAAAAACATAAAATAAGTGTACTAATTTTTTAAAAAAAATGTTTGAATTTCCTTTTTAAACAGGCCAACAGTTAAAGCGTCTATAGAATACAAAATCTTTTTTAATGATTTTAATGATTCTCCCCGATTTGTTTAAATTTTCATTCTAGAGGTCAAAAATTAACCTGTCAGATAACCGAAAAAAGACAGAAAAGTTATCCCGACAAAATTACAGACAAGGAAACGCCACCATCTTTAAAATGGCCGTTTAAACGCTCGACTAAACGCTACTTGTGTTGAATATTGTAATAGCTGCAAATACGAGTAAACTTCGATAAATTGCCATTAAATCCAAGAAAGTGAAAGCGGTTGGACCATAGAAGAGATACCCTCTGAGTTTTGAAAGAAGACAAAAATCGTGTAGGTATACTAGGCATCTCGCCTGATTTTCGTATCGAATTTTCAAGAAGCAACAAAATACTAAATAAATGTGTCAAAGCACCCCACCCACATTTCATAGACAAATTCCTTGATGACTTCAAAGTTATATCCTATCATCCTTTATGATTTTTTTTTTTTTCAAAAACTACAAATGAATGATAATATTTTGCCCCTAGAGTCAGCTTATACTTTTTCTAATCCTTATTAACAGTCAGGCCCATTTTCACCGTCTCAACTTTAATATTCTTGCAAAGTTCCAATGATAGCGCTCATCGTTATCAAGATATTGCCAATACAGGCTCCGTGAAATGAAGTGTTACCGATTTTATGTTGGCATCACTGGCGACGCGGGAATATTTTTTTTAAGTATATATTTTATAACTACTGTAAGAAGATTCACCGTTGTAATTTTGACTTTAAAACTCAGCACCGTCGCATAAAGCTCGTTTAACGCAACAAATTCTTGCAGATCACGTTCCCCAGTTCATTTCTTTACAATAGTGGCTAGGGAGGAAACCAGATTTGAATCCAATAGACTTGTATAGTCCATTTTGGAGGCTAAGTTGTCAACAAAAAAAATATAAGAGTGTTGCAACATTGAACTTAGTGCTTCGTCGGGAATGGGCATGGATCACACAGGACCACCTTTGTGCAGCGTGCAATTACTTCATCAAAATGATTGATGCTGTCATTCGTGCAAGAGGAAGTTATTTTGAGCAGTGACATTTTTTTTTTTTTTTTTTTTTTTTAATAAATGTATTTATAGTGTGCTAATCAAATTTGGAATGAAAAACTCTAATGAAGGATTTATTTAACTTTGAGTTGGTAACACTTCATTTGACGGACCCTGTATATTCAGTTTTGCTAAGTGTAATTGAATGGATCTATACAAAATCGTACAGCACTAGAGTTGCAAAAAATTACCCCAAGAATGATGTTGAAGATTTTACTTAAAAAAGAGTCACCTCGTACTAGCACTTTCAGACATTTAAACAGAATAGCCGCCAAGATCATATTAGTAACATTTATTAGACTAAAACCTCTCTAGTTTGGAGCTCAAAACTCAAAAATTATCTATTTTTTTGTGGCGGTGAGGCCACGGTTGTTATATGCTCCTTAGAGAGCTCGTCCAAGAGCCCATCCACATCAGTTGCCTTTTTGGGCTTTAGTTGTGATATCGTAAGTCGTAACTCGTACTTCTTCCTGGTCAGGTGGACGGGAGTCTTGTTCATAATCGTCCGAATCGAATGGATCATTCTCCCTGACAATTCGTCTTCGCCGTTAAGCAATCTGCAGGAGTGGCTGCGACTTAATCTGAAATAATATGAAATTGATGCTAGTATGCCACAGGGCACTATATTATCAACGTGATTATTTTTAGAAATGACACAACGCACAATATGACAATTGCACCCAAATAAGTGCGACACACCCCCCAAAATATGACATAAAGCACAAATATGTTTTCTTCAGAATTCGTTCAAAAAACACAACGTCCAAATTTTAATTTACAAATTTTATTACAGAAATATAATTACAAATAAACTTGCATGGTATCTACAATATTTTGTCTACAATATGGACATTGACAATCCTGCTTACCATCGGACATTGCTTGGGCTTGCAATCGCAAATAACATTACATGCACATTTTTAAATGTTTACAAAGCAGTAATTCCTTTGATCGCTGAAGTATTAAATTGAATTTGTTTTGATTTAAATTGAAGCTATATTAATTTTAACTACTCTTTAAGGATGCGAGATGAGAGCTAGCGTGCCACGGATAGGGAGGCGGCCAAGCGGTGGCGCAATTTTTTGATTGCTTGCAGAGCTTTGTAAACGCACCGCCGCGCCGGTGGGCTGCCTCCCACTCCGTGGCTCGCTCGCTCTCCCCTCACCTTAACGAAGTTTCAAACTCAAGATTATTATGAGATACCTTTCACACACGTCTTTAAATATGTTTTTCATTCTATGACACAACGCCCAAATTTTACAAAACTTTTAAAAAATGACACAAAGCCAAAAAATATGACACAATGTCAAAAAAAAAAGACATAACGCCCAAATTGTATGACATAACTCCCAAATTCAAGATATATTGACACAACAACAATTTATTCACAAAGCTATTGGGCGATATGTCGTTGTGCGAAATGTCGCTACGCCATCTGTTGAACTACCTTTTTTTTTGTTGATCAATCAAGAAAGATCTTTTCTTAGTTCGAATTTTTCTCATGGTACACTGAGAAAGTGTGCTTTTGACGATTTTACTGTTTTGTACTTTTGTGTTATTTTTACACTTTGTATTGCGATGTAGTTCCGGCTTAAGGCTACAGGAAAAAAGCTTTATAATTTTTGTCAAATAAGTATGGATTATGGAGATACACTACGTCTTTTTTGCAAGAACTTGTACCACCAAAGAAAACTATTTAAATGCTATCGAGAAATTCTTGTACACAAATTTATAGGGATACTTTCAGCTCCATTCTTAAGACAACTTTGAAATACTTATTTTAGTCAAATAGAGGGTTATTTTTCTCAATCCGCCCAGGTCATGAAACTTATTTCAAAACCTAATTTTTCTTATTCATTAAAATTAGAAAAATTCAAAGGCGATATGTTCGTCGGTTTGCTCCTCTTCAATTGTAAGCAGATATAAAAACAAGAAAATCAAAGCTTAGTTTATTTTATAAGCCTATCCTATTGTGAAGCTGCAGATCTGACTGAACACCAACTGAAAAATTTGAAAATGGCAACCCTAATGCATTCAAATCATAGGCGTGGCATAATGCAAAGAGAAAACAAAAACTGAATATTTCATTTCTATAAAATCCTTTGTCAATTTTTAATAGATTTCAGTTTCAGTTTTTTCTCCTTTAAATTTTTTTTCCTGAGAATAGGGTTTCCTTTTCACTGTCTCCATTGAAAATACTCGGATTGCTTCAAAAATAAAAAAAAATAAAAAGATCTAGTTAATCTGAGAGTTTGTGCATTAAAAATCAATTGCATCCACTTCAACAATAGTGTCTGCTTGCTTATATAGATCCATATCGACATAAAGGCCTGTAGTTGGTTTATTTGGTGAAGGAAGCAGCCTGAGGGCAGGCAAAGCGATGGAAAAAAAATTGAAAAAATAGTATACCGTTAAAGGTGTAGTATAGTCGTAGAGTGGTTGCAGGGTTGATTGAGTTTTCGATTGAATCAGAAGGTAGTTTGCTCAGCAGGAGAAAGACCAAAAGAAGAAGCAAAACTAAGGGAATTCACAATCATGAATGCTGGAGTTTGGCCAAGATGAATATCATGAGCCCGGGAGGCAAATTGAATCTGTCCGAAACAATCGGTAAAGGTTGGCAAGGTGAGTGGTACCTATATACAGAGATGATGGTGGCCATTGTGCGGCTGGAGATGAGAAAATGTGGAAGCGTTTTAAAGGAAATAATCCTAATGAAGATTATTCGGATTGAACGGATTTCAACAAGATGGAGAGAGCCAAAGTGTTGAAGTATCTATTGTAATGAATGCGAACCGATGAATAAGTAATTGGATTGATTCATTTGAATTTTGATCGGCTTATGCCGATAATGGATAGCAAATTAAAGAATTCAAGCGGTTTGTTTCCATTTTAAAATACAAAATTTGAATGCAGGGCTATTGCATTTCGAAAACCCTTCTTTTTTTGGTCCACTTGAAAATGGTTTCATTAGATGATGACCCAATATTTTTTCCAGCACAGTTTTTAGATTTTGGTGATTTAGTTTATGCAGTTTTAGCAACAGTAGATCTTTTTGAACTCTGATATAAACCTCAATGGTTGAGGCGTAGAGATCAAAAGTTGTTTAGTTGAACAAAAAAAAGTCATGAGTTTGAAAAAAAATATATACCGTTGATTGCGAAAGCAGCGGAATCCTAACTTAATATCTAGTTCCGGACCACTTTTAAAGAAGTTTCATTTTTCAAATTTCTCATTTGACATGGGACCAGAAAATTAAACGATGATGCTACTCCTCAAAAAAAAGATACAATCTTTGAGTCTTCTTATTCCGTAAGAACAGTATTATCATTGATAATAGCCAACATACTCTGTTAGAGTAGGTATAACTGATTTAATCATTTCAAATAATTTACTAACTCGATCTGACAAACCAATCTTTTTTTGTTAAAGTAACGGAGCAGGTCTGTCACATTAACATTTTCCATAGTCTTAAAACGGCCAACCTGTTACGTTAAGTTAACCAACTTACTCAGTTAGAGTTGCAAATCTACTCGGATAAAGTTCTCATTTCACTACTTGGGTCAACTATTTCGATTTCTCAATCGGTTACAGAAGCATTATGCAGTGGAAAAGTTTATTTTTTAATAACTACAAGTACAACTACGACAAGTACCTTCACAATTCGTAAGTAGTTTTAAAATATTTTGTTTTTCCACAATATTTTGTTGCAAGACTATCCTGGATAGTAAATCTCCCATATTTGTTAAGTGATTTGCTTCCAAGCTGTCAAAACCACTGCAAATGCAATTCATGTGTCCAATTCTATATTTCTCTTTCCAATTGGATGGAAAGCAATATCCCGATAGCCCGTAACGAAAAAAAGGCGTATCTTCATAACATTTACACTCGGGTTTTGAACATAAGCCCTCTACCAGAAAAGCAATTCTCTGTGAATTACAACAGGCAAGAAGAAAACCAGCAGTTCCCTATTTTTACTTGCGATTATAGGTACTATAAGGCAAGTTATGCATTCGTCGAAAAAAAAAGTTTTGAGATAACAATCAAACATGACATTACGATGATAGCGAAGACGAAAAAAGATGGTCTAAAAATTCTATCCATCTGTATGTCTGATGTCTGTCTGTCTGTCTGTCTGTCTGTCTGTCTGTCTGTCTGTTTGTATGTATAGAGACCTACAGCCCAAACGGGTGGGCCGAATTGCTTGAAACTTGGTATATAGACTTTTTTAGGTATTGTACAGAAGGAAAATTGAAATTTTTTTTTAGCTCAAAAAATAACGGTACCTGCCATACAACCGTTACGTTAAAGCTTATTTTTCTCAAAAACGGCTCTAACGATTTCTATTTAAAAAAATCAGTGTTGCTTTTTAGGTACGACCAATCATATGGCTGAAAAAAAAAGTTTTCAAAAATGGCTAAGAACGGTACTTTCCATAGGACAGTTTTTTTGCTTTCGACTATCTCGAAAACGACTCAACCGATTCTTTCAAAATTTCACACACATATAGCTGTAGATAGCTCAATTTGTATTGCATACCAATATTTTTGAAAAATATTTTTTTGTATTTTTAAAAGCATTTAAAAAAAAAAAAAAATTAAAAAATTAATATTTTAAAAACTGCTTATTAAATTTTTTCTTAAAATTTTAAATAAATGTATTTGCTGAATACCTATGAACTGGCGTTTTTGAATATTTTTTGAAAATTTGTTTCAAAAAAAACTTTTTTTCTCAAAAACCGCTCCACAGATTTTTATAAATTTATTTTATTTTTTTGGTTTTCGAAATATGTTGGAAACAGGTACATTGATTTTTTTTTTTTTTAATTATTTTTCAAATGTAAACTACAGATTGCCATATATTTGCATACTCGCAAATAAATTTCAAAATATTTGTTGAAAAAGTTTTTCAAAAATAACCTTTTAAAAAAAAACTGGTCCAACGATTTTCAATATTTTTTTTTTTCCTAGATTGACGTATAGCTTTGAAATTTTATTGCATACTTAGTTTTTCCGAGAAAACTCTTAAACTAATTTAAATATAAAATAATTTATTTAATTTTTTTTTAATATCCATATATGCAGCCACTACGAAATTGCTTATCATAAGAGCAAGTTCGTGCGACCCAGTCGTGCATTTTATTTATAGTGCCTTCTGAAGGCTTCCTGATCTTTCGATATTTTTCATGAGGTAATCATTTTTTTGACTTAAAGAATAATTTCTGCGAGTAATTTTCTTAAAAAGAACGGTGTTTAACATTTGTTCAATATTATAAATTTCTATAATATGTTTCTTAATTTTGGTAGAAATCAATAAATTTTACAATATGCAACACATTATTGCACAACATATTTGTAATGTCTTGAAAGCCTCATAGAATTAGTTACAACTGTAAAATTTCAGTAATCAACTATGAAAGGCAAGGCCTTATTAAGCCAATTTAACAGATACTCACATCGTCAATGCTTGGATAGAATTTTTGTAACTTATTTTCAAAAGCCTAATATCCTATTTTAAGAATCATTTACTGAAAAATTTTTGGCTCGCGTTTTTGCTTATATAAGTTATATACATGATTTGACTTGTCAAATTATACTTAATGTATGAATTTTAAGTTCAGAACTTACTAAATGTGTAATAATATACAAAACATGTTTATAGAACATTATCCAAAACTTGACATTTCTAAACATTTGGAATCGATCAAAACCGATATGTCTTCTTTCTAATGAGCATTGAACTTTTCTTTAATGAAAATGATATATTTTTAGAGTCATCCACCATCTTTACCACCTATTTGAAGATCAAGTTTCTTTTTTACCTCAAAGGAAAGGTTGCTCATTAAAATAACCTCCATCAGTATATAAGTCGTTGTATTCATCTTCTCAATCTCGGATTACTCAAGCACCTTGAAAACCACACAAGCACATCTATCAATTCCTTTTTTTTTATTTAAAAAAAGAACTACTTTCCTTTTTGTATCCAATCAACCCTCAGATTATTTTAGTTGTCCTTGGTCATGTGCTCCTTTTTTGCCCGATTTATATTAATCCATGATACATGCAAGACATACTCGCATTACAACACTGCTGCGCCCCATCATTTTATTATGGATGCTGTAGGGTGCGACATGCCCGAGTACCTATCCTGTTGTAGTTCATCCTCGCAGCTGGTATTCAGTTATATGTACGTATATATGTAGGAGTTGGTACTGGTACACATATATCCATATAAGGACTATCGACTATGGAGGGATGTACGAACACGCCACTTAAGGTGACAGTATTATAAGAGCAGTAGTGCTGTCAATGACACTGGCCAACCCATGTTTTTCCTTGTAGTTGCTAGCAGAAGGCAGAAGGAGAACTCCCTATGGATGCCCTCATGGCATCGGCATCGCATTGCCACCATTACCATCACCATACCATCACTGGGCTTCAGAACTGAGCTGAGGAATTTTAACGGTATCCTTTGGTCGATCGATTTTCTGCCACTAAAGCTGGTGTTTCTTCCTTTTATTGCGTTTTTCACAAAAGTCTTTTGTGGGGTTTTGCTAGTTTCTTTTTTTTTCTTTCTTTTTGTTTCTTTTACATTTATGTGTGTGTACAGTGTTTGTCCTTTTTTTTCGTTCGTTCCCTTTTCCTGGAATAGCCAATGACCAACTCATGCATAATATTCCTTTGCTTGATGGTTGTATGGGAAAGTAATCCTCCATTAGAGTTAATTCTAGTGTTATCAGGCAGGTCCTTTTGAAAATGATGAAGAACGAGGATTTATAGAGCGCTTGCTTTATACAAAGTAATGGAAATGGGGAAGAAGCTCTGGCACTGGATTCTCGCCGGATATGGGTTAAAGATCATTGTAAATGATCATAATACGTGCTCCTTATGAACACCTAGTTGAGATTTAAGAAGAGAAAATGGAATTTGTGTGATGGTCTGACATGACTTTTATGATGAACAATAGAATTTGGAATCAGTTTTTTTGATTTTTAATCGTCATCGTTCTACGAGTTTTGTGTATAAACTGATAGATTTGAGAGGATATGGCCACTACTACAACTGTTATACGGTGCAGGGAATTTACTTCACGGCACTACCTTCACATGGGAATTAACTTCACCACTGGTGGGAACTATAATTTAATTTTTTTTTTTTGGGGAAGTTAATTCCCAGCGAAACTATTTTGTGGGAATTGATTTCACTTTTGTATGAAGTTATTTCCCACGGTGGATGGGAGATAACTTCACTTCTTACTACAGTAAATTATATAATTTTATCGGTATTGTGTTATATAGTTTAGAATGATAAACTAAAAAAAGGAGTGCAAAAATTCGCGCGAATTTTTAACTAAAACTAAAGTTAATCTTTGGAAACATTTTTTTTTTTGCAACTTGTTTTATTTATAAGTAATTGTTTTAATGCAAACTTCATTTTCAAAAAAATGGTATTTCTTTATAGTATACCATTTCTATATAGAAATACCATTTCTAAATAAAACAAGTTATGAAATAAACAAAATGTTTGCAGAGATTAACTTTAGTTTTAGTTAAAAATTCGCGAGAATTTTTAACTAAAATTAAAGTTAATCTTTGCAAACATTTAGTTTTAATTATTTTCGCTGCTAATGCAGTTTCAGTGCATTCTATAATACAATATAACTTCAAAATATGAATAATGTATCCTTTTTTGTAAAAACGTTTGCTTATAAATTATAATAAATTGCTTAAATCCATATGATTTCTTTCATTTTTCGACAGTTTTTATCTCTTTAGATTTTCAAATTTTTGATTGGAATTTATTTCATACGATTTTTTGGTGAAATTAATTCCCACTTTCGGTGGGAGTTAACTCCATCAAAACAAAGTGAAATTAGTTCCCACCAGTGGTGGAGTTAATTCTCATGTGAAGGTATTAACCGGTTAGTTCCCTGCACCCTGACCCTGTTATACTGTTTCACTAGATGAGATAGCTGTGGACACTTAATTCACAACGAAATAGTGTTGCATATTTAATTCACGCTGGTAAAACGTTGGACACTGAATTCAATACGATATAGCTGCGGATACTAAATTCACACCGAGATAGTGGTTGACACCAAATTTAAAACGAGAAAAGTGGACACTAAATTCACAATGATATATAATATTTAAAAAAAAAAGTCCGTGCAAAACGTGGAAATGTTCAGCTAATTGTGCATAAGTATACGGACACTAAACATCACTCTGTTTAGATCTTGAAAGACCATTTACCATTCCGATCGAACCGATTGTAGTATTCCCTGGTGTAACGGTTGTGGTATCGGACTGCTGCACCTAGGATTCTGGGTGCAATCGTGATTCGATCGAAATGTTTTTAAGACATTGGCTGTTCCGGATAATGAAAAAAAAACTTAAAAAGTAGCCCTGTCATAAAAAAAAGCCCACCTCTTCTAGCAGTATGAATTCGTTTGTTAATAATATTGTTGTTTCCCTCTATTCCTGCAGAAAATCATCTCATAGTTGAGAGTGTAAGTCACTGCGCTTTGGATCGTTGCTAAGCTGTTTGGTTTCTTCTAAGTAGCTTTTCAGCTCAAATGAGAACCGCCAATTCTATCTACCTACCTATTTAACCAAAGATTAGGATGTGTCGAAAAAAATGTGTACTAGCATATCATACACTTCCCTATCGTGTCTCTGGCCCTTCCCAGCACTTTATACGCATGTAAGAATTTCTGCGTCACCAAATGTTCGAACTCGAAAATGTTTGCTGCAAATATTAAAAATATGTAACACTATCATTTTGATATAAGCTGTGTCTCTTCAATGTTAACGTCACGGGTAACCTTTCCCCCTATACGAAAAAAAAAGAAAAAACGTTTATTGTCACCACACTTTCCAGATGCAATCACTGAACATACAGACCTATATACATGATCAACAAAAATTGTGGTCAATATCACACACACCAGCGCAACGGAAAATCATTGTTTTGTAAAATGTATGTAGGTATGCAGTATTAGGTATCGATACAAGCAATAGATGGGTATAGAACATACCAATTTATTGAAATTATTTTCTCCCTTCAGAGTGACCAGAAGCAGTCATCAGAGGATGATTTCATATAGTCCGGAGTGTGGCCATAAAAATTCAAAAATTAGAGCCCACAAAATGCACGAGGACGAGTTTTAATTGGATGGGAAAGGGAGCAGCAAAGTGTGCGTGCATCCGACACTTAATTGGCACAAACTTTAGTTCGTTTAGTCACATTGTTTCCAGTTGTTGTACGGTGTTATAAAGATGGGTTGTTATTTGAATGAAAGCGCTTTTTTCTTCGTACGTCAACCTTAAAGTTCTTGCTGTTGGCTTCTTCCTTAACAAGGCACTATAAAAAATACGAAAAAAAAAATTTAACAAATTAACCAACCGCATCCGTGTTAATAAGAGCAATTGGTTTGAAAATGGCACAACGCAGACATAAAAGCACTAAAGTAACTGTAACTGAAATTGATTTTTTTTTTGTGCTACAAAAGCCTTCTGCTGAAGTGGAATTGCGAATAACTGTAAAAGAGTGAGTAAGTGTATACTACACTGATCTGATCTGATTTTTGAATATACTTCTGTAAAGAGTAGAAGATACCGGACATTTTATATATTCACTCCTTCATTTTTCTCTGGAAGTTTGTTATTGTTTTTTAGTCTTCCAAGAACATGTATGACTTATTAGACTCTGAGAGTCTATGTTTGTTTTGAAGGAAGTATTTACAGTAATTTCAAACTGGAGACCAGAAAAGGCTTATGTCGCAGTACAGCAATTACTTTTAACCGTCTTCGTAGTAGGCTAAATATATCGGTGAGCAGCAGCTTTATGTAGCTTACATTGGATGATCGGGCATGCGGTGCCAACGCAATTGTGATGGACATTCATGATGCCAGTGAATCTTGAAGGGTCTCGTCTCGGGAGTTCAGCACGATTTCTTAATTGATCCTGCCATCAGTCCTAGTTTTCCCTCAACTTTGCTTAGTTGGTGATTAAACACCCGGACACGGAAATTATTTGAACGCAGTTGATTTTTATGTTAGTTTAAGCCTTTTAACACTTCTGATACATTAGTCAGTATTCTAATCGGAGGATTTGTTGTCCTTCGGTTCTATTAAATTAGAAACGAAAAGTTTAATTGAGAGTTCACCCTTGAATTGGGACAGTTTTTCGTTATGTCCCATTTTTAAAATAGAAACAAAATAAAATAAGGTCGATGAAATAAATAAAAAAAGGGCAAATGCTTCATAGATTCAATCTTTTTTCTGCAGCGTAGACACTGCGGACACCTAATAACTATTCTGTTTTTCAACAATTGTTCCTGCTTCACATTTTTGAAGTCTATTACATTGGCATAATTTCGCGTAGGCTTAAGCCGCCGCTGCGCCACAGTGTCATTTGCGTTCCACAGCTCAAGTAATGGTTTCTTGTTGTTCAACTGATTTTGAGTTTCAATAATTAACCTTTTGCTTAAACTGATTTTGAAGTAAGAACAAAGTCTTTCCCTGTTTTCTATTCTCATTTTTTTTTTTTTCAAATTCCGACTGCAATAAAGAAACTTTTATAATGCGTGTTTGTCATTTTAACTGTTTCACAACACAGCATCGATTTTCTGACTTCGTACACAATACTTACCACCACACCTTTGATTGTGTAAGTTGCATCATCGCAGTGTCATACATTTTAGTTTTAGCTGTGCAACAAATATCCTGCAGTCATTGTTCTCAGCCGCTGCCAATTTATTGTGGTTGAAATCCACGTTTAAATCCAGATGCATTCAATTAGATATTAATCCAATTAGCCATTTTGTACGTGAGAATGATATTAATCGAAAAGGCTATATGAATGTATATTTTGTATGAATTTATGTTGAATGTCTAAAGAATTGCTACATTCATATGAACGAGGTTAATGTCTTTTGGTGTGTGTATTGGTTTCATTCAAAAAATAATGCGATTTACACCAAAAATAGCGTACAATGATGCAAAAGATCTCAAAGTTTGAAAAATACTTTGTATTTGTATGCTTAACATAACAAAAATAGCTTTGGACGGGTTTTCGTCAAATCGTTTCGGTATTCTTTGATTTGTGTTTAAACAAAAATGTGTTTAAACAACTGACCTTTCATGTAACGAGATAAGATTTTCCCGACTGTTTTTGAAAAACAAAACTGATTTGCTTGAGCTAAACACACATACAGAGTCAGATTGTGCGAAGTTTAAATGGAAGTTATTATACCTAATGTTCTGAAGGGCTATTTAACAAGGACGCCAAAGGACGGCCAATTTCAATGATCGCTGCTCTGGCCTTTAGTACAAGATTTCGATATCATTGACGGTGTTGCGAGTTTGAAATGTAAACTATTTGTAGTTGTTTTCTAGAGAAAGTTCCAAGAAATGAATTTATTTATAGTAATTTACGTGACCCATAGAAGAGTTATGCACCATATTGGAAGACTACAGACCCCGAGGGTAATCCACCCGTCAGCCATCACTGAACCCTCCTTGAGGGACTCATTTCAATGAGTTCAGCCGTTGAGGCGTTACAGCAAAATAAAAAAAAATCGGAATAAACAGTAAACAATGTTTTAATCCACTGTCCTTTCCATCTACTTACCGCACTAAATCCGAATCCGTTCTGTCGTTGAAGCCAACCATACAAATTTTCGGTGCAATTTTAATTCTTAAAAATTTGATTTTTTATTTTATTAATCAATTATTTTTTAGTTTAAAAGTTCCTCATAAAGATATACACATACATTGTGATTCAAAAGATTTTTGAGTTCAAATTTTTCGTTTTTTGTTTTAATACATTTTTCTAAGAACGTTTCATCGATTTCTTGCTAAAATGTGTTTCAGTTAATTCATAGCATACAAACAAAAAACTGAAATAAGCATATTTTAGAATTTATTTTATCAGCAAAATAGTGAAAGAATCTTATTTTTTTCCACAAAACCAAATTTGAATAATGATTTGGAAGTGATAGACGAACATTTATATGTGTTTTTCAAGTTGAGCATAAAAGTTAGTTCGTTCCAGTCACTGATAACATTTTTTTTTTCGAGTTCCAAAATAGTTTCTGTTTTAGTTCTCACTTTTTAAACTCAAATCCTTGAAACTCTATATGGACGGTAGTTTTCTATCATCAAGGGATTTTTATAGCAATAGCCCCAAAAAAGAACCAATCGAAAAAAATTTCAATGTCCTGCAGCAAAGGAAATGTTCACTGTTACTACGAAAAAAAACATCTTCCCTCTTGATTGGAAAATTAATTTGCAATTCCTCCCGCTCACGGCAAACGAACGAAAGGGCTCACGTCAGAAAAATTCCCTGTTGCACTGAATTCATTTTAGATTATACGGAACAGAAAGAGGTTTTCGAAATGGCTGAATGTTTCATTTGTTTGTGGTTCTTTTTAGGTTTAACGGGGGCATTTGTTTCATTTTGAAACTTATTTTTATTCACATCTCAATTCAAATGATGACGAAAAGAGGAAAAGGTGTATGGCGTTAAACATTATTCATCCCTTTTGTTGTCCGTGGAAAACCTTTACCTACCTCCGGCTTGTGTGTATAGATTTCCATTGAATGATGGTGCTTAATTTCCGGGAATACGAATTTGTTCGCATTTATTTGATTTGTTTTTCATTCAATTGAACACGATTTTAGCAATTAAAAGAGTCCGCAACAATCATTTCATGCGATCAAAATGAAATACACAAACAAAAACAAATGCAATCCCTTGGATATGAATAAATTGGAAAAAAATTGTCGCCGCAAACGTTTTTGGTTAACAATGTTGAATGGTAGATGTTTAAGTGTGAAAATCATTCATTTGAAAGAATTTTACCCATCCTGAAACAAATGTTTTTTTGACAGTTGACTTGATAGTTCTTCAGTAGTTTTTAAACGTGAAAATTACCTTTAGAAACCAATAAGCTTTAAATGTTATTCAGAATTTTTGAATGGTTACCAGCTGTCAAAAATTTGACAAAAACTTTGACTGACAGTGAGTCTGACCATGCGTTTTAAGGCCCTGACCCATAGAATCCGTTGCGTCCGTGCGTCCGGCAAATCAACTGACAGCTCGATTAAATACACGCGTTCTTACGAGAAGTGGTCCATAGACAACGCATGCGGCAACGCAACGGAAAGAAGTAGCCGAACTTTTAACTTTTTCTTCTCCGGCAATCCGTTGACAGCTGGTTGACAGCAATTTTGTTTCGATTTGAAGTGGTTTCGTTTTGGCATTGAAGAAGAGAAATATATTTCTTCTTCTAAGGGTTTTGGTTACAGTTGTAATTATGTAAAGCATAATTTTTTGCAGCTTCGAAGAAAAAAAAGAGAACAAAATGGAACGTCAACGCATTCATTGGGTCACCCCCAATCCGGCGATCCGGCAAACGTCAACGGATGCGTTGCCGCAACGGACCAACGGGTTCTATGGGTCGGGGCCTTTACTTGCTCAATGGGAAATATTTTTTTGTGAAGAATAGAAATTGAGGTTTTTATCAAAGATGACATTGCGGTGATAGAGAAACCCAAAAAAGTGGTTTTCGCTATGCTGTCCGTAGCGTCTGTCTATGTGCGGCTGTGCGTCTGTACGCATTTTCACGTCAAGCTGCAGCTTAAACGTCTTGACTTCTTTTCTTCAAATTTCGATTTTATTTTTCATTTTGTTTAAACCTGACCATTGTATTCATAAACTAATAAGAGGAAGAACGTTAGGTGCGCCATCTTTGGAAGAACTTCAGAAGCACTTGATTGAGAGTTATAGGAGTGGTGTATGTCTAGATTGCCATGGGAAGCAAAAACAACAATGGAAGACATTTGATGTAAAGTAGATAAGAGAACTAGCGCCGCCATTTACGAAGTTCACAACTAAAAAAACATGTTCCATGAAATTACTATAAAAATCAAACTGGTACCTTTGGGGGCCAGTTATAGCGATACGGAAAACAAAACCGAAAAAATTTTCAAATGGAAAATTTAGTATATTATGGTTCGATTTAAAACACAAATGCTAAACTGTTCGATGGCAACCAACTCAGAGAATTTATTTTGGTTTTGGAAATAAAAATTTGAATTGAACTTGTACTTTTTGTTAAAAAACGAAATTTGTTATTTTTCTTTTATACGTATAACAGAAAAACATATAAATACCTACATTTTTACCAAAAAGTATTTTTTCAAATAAAATTATTATGAACAAAAAACATTCTCTGAATTGATTGCCATCGATCAGAGCAGCATTTGTCTTAAGAATTTAATCAAAACATACAAAATTTTACATCTGAAAATTTTTTTGGTTTGGTTTTCCGTATCGCTATAACTGGCCCCTTAAAGTAGTGTTTTTTTTTTTTTTTTTTTTTTTTTTTTTGGAATTGCTCGAAAATTATACATTATTATTTTGTTCTACTTCGTAGATTAATCAACGCAGTAGTGATACATTATATTTTATTCTATTTCGTAGATTAATCAACGCAGTAGACACACTTATAAGCACTGGCAACTGAAACTAAGGCCATCGGTTGAAGACAACAGAAACAGAAGACAAAAGACAATAACACGACATAGAGAGAGACAGACAATACAGAAGAGAGAAGAACAGACAGATTTTGATTAAATTTTGCATGTAATACACAAAGATTACTATTAAGATACCTACTGCATTTTTATAGATTTCGGATAAAATTAAAAATAGCCGAAATCTGGTTTACGAGTTATATATACATATATACGTTGAAATAGGACCTATGAAACTGACAACTTGGAAATATAATTTTTCAATTATCCAGAACTAAATTTTCTCAACGGAAGCTTCGATGCAACTCAGTTCAACCCAAAATAGTTATAATTTTTGTGTGTATTTCCTCAAAAATTACTGTAACGATTTTGTGATATATTAGGAGTTCATCCAAGAAAACTCCACATTTAATTTTTAGGATAGAATACACGTTACGAAAGTCTGCTGGAATCATTTTGTTAAACTTGCCATAATGTGACAAGAAAATCCTAAGACTAAGATTTGTTGGCTTACAAAAAAAAGTTGAGAAACTAGAAAAAATCCTGCATAAACAACAGGCTTGCCAGATTGGGCTATTTATCGGAAATTGGGCTATCTTTTTCCAAAATTGCCGACAGCAATTTCAGTATGACAGCCTAATCATAATTGGGCTATAAATAGCCCAAATCTAATCTTTGACGATTTTATTTTCCGTACACATAAATCATTTATATAAACCACTTTTCTACCTCTAAACATACCCTTAATGCATTCCACAATTTTTTTTTCATGAATTGTGAAAAAACAAAACCAAGAAATCGATTGACTCTACAGCATCGCTCGATGAAATTATGCGCTTACGTATTGATGCTACAGTTAAAAAAAATTTGTTGTAAAGATTTTTCACCCTCGAATGAAATGATTAGTTAATTTAATCAATCAATGTACCAGTGTGATAAAAATGCCCTTGAAGATGACAGTGACGATAACTCGCTTTTCTAGACTGATTTGCAGCAGTTACCTTAATATGTTAAATGTGATAATATGTTAACTCTTCTTTTTTTTATGGACTTATGTTTCATTTTTCGTTGTTTTTTTATATAAAAATATATTATGTATATATTTTTTTGTAATTTTTTTTTTTGAATAAAAATGAATTGTGATTGAAGTTATAAGAAATGTTCTGTTTTTTATTGGTATTGGGCTACTATTTGGGCTACCTTTTCGGCTCCGATTTTGGGCTACAAAAATTTTTAAATTGGGCTATGAAACTAGTTTAAAACATGGCAACCCTGATAAACAACAACATACATTTGTGTGGGGTTAAAGAAATGCTAATCGGTTTAGTGTTATTTGATAAAACGACAGACAGAACCTACAGAACAGAAAGTATTGTAGGTACTTGCTCCTCACTGGGTCACTTTTGCAAGCCCAGTTGGGGAAGAAGTTCTTCAAAAATTAAATTTGACATACAACGATTGAGCACTATTGAAGGAGTCTAATGATCACGCACATACAGTCACTGGCAAAATTATTTACAAATTGCATTGCTTAGACTTTAACCAACCTATAAAGCTGGGGAACTTTTAAAATAATAACAAATTGTTTAAAAACTTTTCTCACTTCTAATGTTTGCAGTTTTAGTCAAACACTAAATTTATAAAAGTAATCAAATTCCAACAAGTAACTTTTAAAATCATACAAAACTAAGAGGCGTAATTATTTACACATCAACAGAACACTGGCAAAATTATTGACACGAGTGCAAATAACTGCATTAGGAAAGTAACGGTTCTACAATTCTTTAGTTTTATGATATTTTGCGTGGTGTGCAAATATTGCAATCAGTTTTGTTTGGTCCATGCTTGAGAAAAGTCGTACGAGATGGCAAAAACTATCGAGCTTTCAATAGGAAAAGGAGCTGCAATTGTTGCAGAATTCCATGGTGATTTCGGCAGTGGAACTCTCTAAGAAATATTTGCCGAAGGAAAACAGTTTACAATTGTAAATTGGGAGAGGTAGAAAAAGAGTTATCAAAAAGGGAAGATGCAGAAATTGTTCGCGTCTTAAAAAGAAAAGCACATAAAAGTGTTAAAAGCGTACTGACGGATATAAAATAAGATCACAAGATAATACTATTAGTAAGAGAAAACTGCGGAAGATTAAAAGCAAACGGAATAAATGCCTACGTTTTCAAGAAAAAACCTCATATAAAACCGAAAAACAAGCGAGTTAGGCTACAATTTGCAAGGTACCACATCAACAAACCACCAGAGATTTAGAGAAAGTACCCTTCGGACCGATGAAACAGCTTGTTTCTTGAACGGTACCTATGAGCGCTATGACGTAAGTTTTGTTATTCGAACCCTAAAATGAAGACCAAAAAACCCGTCACTAAACTTACACGACATTTCAAAGTAGGAAAGATAATGATATGGTGTTGAATATCAAATAGTGGAGTCGGCCCATTCACAAGGTGCTCCGATTACATGAAACAGTCTCATTATTTAAACATTTTAAATGATGTTGTACTGGATGCTAGTTCAAGATTATATCGGGAAGGATTTGATTCTTCAACATGACCATACGCCGTTACACACAGCCTGGAACATTAAAAAGTTTTTGGCAGAAGTGGGTCAGGAAGTTTTTAAAATGACCCCTACAAAGTCCTTACATTAATGTTATCGAAAATCTTTGGCGCATAGTGAAATCTAAAACTGCTGAGAACATTGGCAGAACTGCAGATCAAACTTGGAAGGACTTAAAGACAGCTGGAACCATCATTACAGGAGAGCAATTTCAAGGCTTAAGAGACTCAATGCCCAGACGCCTGGCAGTGTAAATAATTGTCTCACCTAGATTTCTATGATATTAACATTTACTTGTTTTTGTTTCTTACTTTTTTAAGTTTCTTGAATAGCTCTTAAACGGGTTAATTGATTTTTTTAAAGATAAAAACTACTGATTTCCTCGTAGTGTCGAAGGCTTCAGTAGAATCAATTACAATTTTGACGGAACAACGAGCATTCTCCAAAGTCATTCTGATAAAAGTAAGAGGTTTAAAGAGCGTTTGCAAACTCTTTCGCTAATAGTCCTAGTCCATCGTCTCCAGCTGTGTTGGGCGTTTTAAGTTCGGTTATGCCTGTTTTGTTTGGCTTCGTTCGAATGAGCAAACTATCCGTTACTTTATTATCATGTTCCTCTAACTTCGTTCTTCAGAGCACGTTATCATCTTTAAGCAATTTAAATTGCCTACTTAAAAATATAATCATCACTGTCATCGCTAAATGATATCAAATCCTGTAAGCAAAAATAACGCATTGAATCAACTCTTCATCAAGCTACTTATATTTACAAACACTTAAAAGGTTCTCAAGCAAACGTAAACATCACAGGTAATGCCTTGTATTTGTCACTGTCAAACTATTGGCTAAGAAGATTATGATACGTATCTTGGAATAAAATAACGTGCTTTCCATTTCGTAGCCCCATCAGTCCTCAGAAGCAATTTACCATTACAAACCTTTCCTTTTGAGAAAATACACGATTCTTTTCTATATATCCTTCTATGATTGTTGTCGACAGAAAAAAAAAGCAGAAGAAGAAAACAGGAGGAAATAACAGCAATTTATTGATATGACTATAAAGAAGACAGGTAGTAATGATAAGAAGTAGAACGCCTTCGCCAAACTTGTGCTGAGTCCTGTGACAGATTGGTCGTGTGACTAATGAAATAATGTGATGATGTTGTTCCATCTTCTTCTTTATGGGCCTGGCGCCTGGGAAAAGGCAATTTGGACTTGAATAAGTGTAATGTTTGTTGTATCTTGATATTTTGATATTAAAATCCTTTTTATTTTTTTCTCAGGTAACTGTCACAATAAATCATAATTTAAGTTCAAGGACTATAGAGTCTACTGCATCCACAACACAACAACATCATTTCACTAATATGATATTTGAGTAACTGTTTGTTTCTCTTTTTGGTGAAACTCATGGTTTTAAGCTATCAATTTGATTATTATGACACATTGCTTTTGATTTGCTTTGTTGCATCATATAATTTACTGTAGGACATGGCAAACGCATTCGGAAATTTTTAAGTTAAGACACAAAGCAGAGAAAATGTCACAAGCATAGACTAGACATATAACAATGGGAACTGGGAACAAGGACTACAATGAACCCAATCAAGTGTGGAACATGCAAGCAATTCAAATTTCCCTTTGAGGTATGCATTTTGTGAATAAATCCTGGAGTAGATGATGTTGTGTCGTTGAATGAATATAGAGTGTTTTGAATAAGGCCTAATAGCATATAGCAGACTTTGTGCAGCGGAAAATTGCTCTGATTGAGCTTTGTCATAAATTGTTCTCAAAACATCAGACCTACTATATAAATCCAAAAGATTCCTTTACCTTAAAGCGAGTATTATTATATTTTAGTACACAAACGTTTATTGATCGGAGATACAATTTTCATGACGTAATCTAGCATCAGACATGCAAGCAATAGAAAGTTTTGCTGAATACAGAGTAAGTATTTATTAATCACACTGTTTAAACTAAGGCAACCCTACAAAATATGACAAATTGCATGTCGATTTGTTTTGAATTTTATTTGTATGTTAAATTTTTTTTTCCAGTACTAAGAGAGTAACTATTTAGGAGAATGACATCATTATTTGATTTGTGAATGGATACTTAATTAAACTTGATAAACAAGGTTCCAGAAAACATTGAAAAATTTTTACATTTGTGAAGTAAACAATTTACGGTATACTCCGAAATGTTTCAATTTGACATTTGCCAACATTTGCAAAAATAAAAGCTCAAAGACATATTGTGCACCACCTTGAAGAAGAACATCAACATTTCAAACAACGAACTAATTACGAAAAAAAAACCGGAACCGCCCTGTTACCCGAGCACCATTCAAAATCTTTCTTTTGATTTCCAAGTAGTAGTTTGCAACCCGAAAATGTTTTCGTTCCTTCAGCTCAAAGATTCCACAAACGAGTCACCAGATATGTTTTATCTTTCCAATTTAATTTCTATCAACAGTTAGTGAATTCCAAAAGATATAAGAAATAAATCAGCATGTTTCTGAAATACCATAAATATCCTTCTTTATTCAAACAAGCTATAAATTATGCACTTTAAGAAAATGAAAAATAGTTTTTACTTCTAAAACTTGTTCTTAAACACTTTTTTAGGTTAAGAATGTTTCACTTGTGACCTTTACTCAGTACAATTTACAATGTATATATAATACCGAATGCTCAAAAGATACTGTTTTTAGATGAAAGAAAACAACTAAAAACATTTTACATATTTTTCGAAAAGAAGAAACAGAAAACGAAATTTTGTAAAAGCCAACAAAAACATCACCTCCATTTTCCAAACAGAACTTAACCTCTTTGGAAAGATGTTTTATGAACAAGAAACTGAAATTTTTAGTCTAAGGAACTTCAGAACTCTTGTCTTTTTACACATTTTAACCATCAGAACTTTAGAATTTCGATGAATGCACTCTCTTCATGCAAACGGTAAATGCATTGTTGTTTGTCAATTAAAAGCAGGACAAGCAAACATTCGTTAAATGGAACTGTAGAACTATAAGAAAAAATGTATCTAATTCTAAATAGTAGGGTCCGGGAACAGATTCGACACTTTTTGTGAATATTGCAAAGAATTTCTTCCTAAATATATACATTTCAATATTTTTGGATTTTATACGAAACTTTATTTCTAATAAAACAAATATATATCATAATGAAAAGTTTTCGAAGCTCTAAAATGGAACACTCACCATGTGGGTATTGCACTTTTGGCATGATTTTGTGAAGCTGAAGATACCTTTAGTTGGAAATAAAAGCGAGTTATACAAAAGCAAACTGTCAAACACGTATTTTTATCCAAACTATATCCTTTAACAAAACACATAAAAACAGGAAGTTAGAAGTATATTCAAATGAGTTTAAGGTTTTGTTAATAAAAAAGAAATATTACGAAGTCATATCAACCTAATTAAAAAAGATAATGTTCTAGTATCTTAACGACCCAAATGATCTTAAGTGTCCCATTTGTTTTAGTCGAAAGTGAACCATACTTCATTTTTTTTTTCCTTTTAACATTTTTCAAAAAATTATATAAGTAGCTAATTGAAATAATTATTATGAAAACTTTGAATAAAAAATAATCTTAAAATAAACAAGCGAAACTATACAAATTTACACAAAAACACAAACAAAGGTCTTACCACCGCGAACTTTTTTTTTTAAGTGATTATAATGATGAAACGTTGTTGTTTTCATTTGTATGTAGTAATGCTTATTATTCGGGTATATCAGAAGAAATAAATTGAATTTTTTCAATGTCTTTAGCAAATTCTGAAAAATGACCTGACATTTCGGTAACGAATTAACTTACAAAAATTTTTTTAACCACAAAATTGTATTGTAGTAAATTTAATGTTTTAACGAAAATGTTTTTGCCGTATGACATACGGAAAAAAAGTTATACCGAGGAAAAACCGTTGTAAGGTCGAACATTTTTCAGTCCCCTCTCCACACTCCTCATTTTGCACAGGGCACTCGAGGTCAAAAACTAATTAATTATCCCTTAACAACAAAAGTTTCATTAACTTCCGACCTTTTTCCACCTAATCCCACTTTTACAAACAAAATTACGGGTAAAGCACAGTTTCAAAATTTATTCAGAAAAAAAAACATATAACTATGTAGGAGTACCTAATTAAGGTAGTTCCACACTATCCCACAGTGTATTACGACATGTCAAAAAAAAAGTGTGATGGAATGTGTGATGGTTTTACATTCAATCCTAAAAAAATATTTCAGATCTAAACACATGTCAAATCGTATGAGATCTGCGCTGTCATATTCTGTTTCCACACTATTATACATCTGTTTCATCACACATTTTTGACATGTCGTATTACACTGTGGGATAGTGTGGAACTACCTTTACTACGCAAAAAAAAATCATTTAAGAAAAACATCTGTATCGATATAGTGATTTGATCTTACCATTGCAAAACTTCGAGATTTGCTTAGACGAATATCAGCTAGGCTTTCCTTTCTTTTATATTGCATGCAAAACTATCAAGAGAAAAAACAATATGTATGTGTAGGTAGGTATACAAAATTTCCAAAGGAATTCACTTTTAAGTGTTCCAAAAATTTCGCATTTAATGGTGATTCACATTATCGAGAAACTACTGTATTATCACTTGGGAGTGTTGCTGGTCAGGCGCGGACGGCAATACAAGGCATTAACGTATTTCTGATTATTGGTGAAGAAGAAAGGGAGTAAAGAACATGCTGAGAATTGTCATCATTGAAAATAATAATGAGACGAAAGCTACACATAATACGACTTCAAAATAAAATGCACGACTGGGTCGCACGTACTTGCTCTGTGGGTGCAATAGTACGATGAAAACAAACTTTTCGATCAATGAGAACAACTCATTTTTGAAAAATTTGGTAAAACCTAAAAAAATTTGACTGAAACTGGAAAAACCGATATACGGGAGCTAACGTTAAGAAACCTTTAATATTTAAAATTAAGAAGTTATCTTTTGGGTGTTATAAATGATACAAATGTCCACTTATGGCCAAATTAATAATACTGTTAAAAGCAATTTCCGCTATTATCATGTATAGCCAAAAACTAAAAATGCAGTTTTGTTTGAAGTATTCTATGTATGTTACATACAAAGTTTCATAAAAATCGGGGGAGCCTTTTTTGAGTAAATTAGAAAAAATGAAAAAAATTGGCCAAAATCTAGTGGCTCTTTGTATAGGAGCCACCATTTAAAAAAGAGAAACTGAAAAAAAAAATCAATGCCATCTGATAGGAAGCTGTAAGGAACTATACCAAACAAAGTTTGAGTGAATTAAATGCAACCGTTGACAACTTATGGCCATTTGAAAAAAGCCGTTAAAAGCAGATCTCTGTTATTTGAATTTTTAGCCAAAAAACTAAAAACGCAGTTCTCTTAAAAACACTAAAAGAATATAACACACAAAGTTTAATCAAAATCGTTTGAAACATTTTCGAGAAAATTAGAAAAAACCAAAAAAAGTTGGCTAAAACTCAACGGCTCGTTGTATGGAAGCCACCGTTTAGAAAGGCTTCAGTGGAAAATTTACTAAAGCATCCTATAGAACACTATTAAAAACTATGTCAAACAACGTTTTAGTTGATTCAATCAAGCCGTTGTGAACTTATGGCTATTTGAAAAAAAGCCGTTAAAACCTGATTTTCGTTACAACCATTTGAGCCAAAAAAAAACGCTGTTTTGTTAGAAATGCTTAAAGTTAGCTAAATTTTAAGTTTAATCAAAATCGTTAGAGCCGTTTTCGAGCAAATCCAAAATGAAAAAAACCGTTACTCGAAAGGTACCGTACCAGTTTGAGCCGTGCTAAAACGAAATAAAAAAAACCTCGACAACGGTTTTTCTTCAAACTGCTATATACCAAGTTTGAAGAAAATCCGTCAAGCCGTTTAGGCTGTAACATGATGTGAAAAAGCGCACATCCGCACATCCGCACAGACAGACCGACGGACGATATAGCGAAAACCACTTTTTTGGGCTTCTCTATCATCGTAATGTCATGTTTGATTAAAACCTCGATTTTTTTTTCTGCACGAAACTAATACTTGCCTTATAGAGCAAGTAAAAACAAAAAAGAGGTAAAAAATAAAATGAATTTTGTTTTCATACATTTGCCTCATCAGCGGCACTCTTAGCGGCAAAACAAGACAATACTAAAAACTCCTAAGTGATAGTCATGTCAATTTCGTAAGTGTGTGTAAATCAGGCCCTGAATCAAAATTCGCTAAAATTGATCTAGATTAAATCTAGATTGCTTTTTTGTTTGCATGGAATTCAATATATAATAATAAATTATTTTGCAGTATTTTTCGGGATAATTTTACTCTTGTGTCCTTTTCTCTACCACTGGCGAGGTTTGTACAATGGCGATCGGTGGAGCCATAAAGACTTAAAAGCGTAGTAAGTAATCAAACTCAAACTGTGTAATTTTTGAAGTGATGTTTTTTTGATGGGGGGGTTCGCTTTGTTACGTTACGCATTACGGCGCGGCGCCAACTCTGTCTGGCTTCCAGGCATGGAAAATTCGGTACAATTGTATCGAATTCGATACAATCGAGTTTGATCAAGTACAAAAGTACAATTTGCCTTATTTCAGTACAATTCTCCTTTCTGTGTTAATCGTTCAAATTTTGAAATCCCTTGCAATTTTCTTTTGTAAATCAGAGATCCACTTCTTTTTTTAAGACACATCTAAGCTACATCTAAAACTTGGGATCACTTTTTACAACACAAAATAAAGTATAATTTGGTATTAAAATTTATTTTCAATTTTTTTCCAAATGAAATAAAATGCACGACTGGGTCGCACGAACTTGCTCTTATGATAAGCAATTGCTTTTATTAAAACAATTTAAATAATTTCGAAAATTCTTTGATTTTTTAAATTAGTTTAAGAGTTTTCTCGGAAAAATAAAGTATGCAATAAAATTTCGAAGCTATACGTAAATCTAGGAAAAAAAAATATTGAAAATCGTTCGACCAGTTTTTTTTTTAAAAGGTTATTTTTGAAAAACTTTTTGACAATCAAAATTATCGTGCCAGAAAAAGAAGTGGAAGCGGCAAAGAACCACCCCCATTTCCGTCGAGCATAGCCGTGCGACGACAAGCGTGCCGCCGCCCTTCTACTTTCCCAAAGTAAGTCCCCCGTGGAACCCTGACTCGCAACAATGGCGCCCAACGAGACCTTACGGATTCGAGGCCCAAAATAACTTCAAGGAGATGATTTTCTTTTTGAAGGTCGTCGCCTTGGACTTGTTTTGGCCTCCCGCGTTTTTATTTTTTTTTATTTTTATTTTTTTTACTTTCCTATCTTTTTTACACAAATCAAGGACGCACTTTTGGTAGTGTCACAGATCTTGAACGGCTGTCCAATCTTCAGGCCTTAGCCAGGAGATCTTGTGAGGTAGTCCAGGGTTTGTGATAACGCCAGAAGTGGAACAAGGTTGTAGGATTCCAGGCTTTTGCTGCCCATAGAGTCAGGTTAAACCAGACTCTTTGTGAGGTAGAAGTTCTGGATCTGAAACTTTGTTCGTGTGGAGGTTTTTTCTGAACTCATAGCCATCCTTCTATCAGGCTATACGCCAGGTAGTAAGATGTGGTTGTGAGAGAGGGATAAACCAAAGCACACACTGAATTTCAGGCGCACCAGTCGCAGTATAGACAGACAAAACAAACAATGAACTAGGACAACTACCGGAGTTGCTAAGGGAGTGGAAAACTTTGCCGACTTCACACACCTTAGCGTATTCAAACATACATTTTTTTTACAACTTTTAAAACGTTTTTTTTAATTTTTTTTTTATTTTTTTTTGTATCTTTTCTTTGGAAAATAATTGTTTTTATATCTTTTTCAAATAATCTTTTTACATATTTTTTTCAATTTTTATATATATATATCTTTTGATTGAATTTTTAATTATTTTGAAATTCAGTTTTTTTAACATATTCTTTTTTAGTTTTAAACCGTTTTTTTTTTAGTTCCATTTTTCTTTTCTCCACTTTTGTGTGGTGGATTTTTTTTTCGTTGCTTTAGCGAAGTTTTTTTTTATTTTTTTTAATCGATTTTTTTTTAATTTTCGTTAGTTAGTTTTGTTTAATTTTTTTTGAAAAAGAAATGGCAGAGGGTGGGAAAAATACCGGCACGATTCCGAAATCTGCGGGCCTCTGCTCAACACAAAACGCTCAAACGAACGACATGGACAAGACTTACGAAGACATTACAAACATAATACGAAACCTGAGCGTTACGAACAACACTAACCCCAACATACTACAACAAACTTATACAGAAACTAACGCGACAAGTACGGAGTCATTTGATGACTCACACCTACAAAACTATACCAACGAAAACAGAACATACCCTACACAAACGTTTACCAACGAACACGACAAATTACTACAAGAAACACAAGAACTTCTACGAGAACGAGACAGACTACTAAGACAACAACAAGACAGAGACATGCATCATTCTGTAGCTGGAGAGGATAGAGGTGGAATGTCTCAAGGACCTTCCACTTCCTTCTCTCTAGCTACAGAAGATTTTTACGACAGGATGCAACAAATTGCCTCTGTGACTGTCAGAGAGAGTCAAACCAAGACGCTTGGAATTCTGGCAGAGGGTTTAACCGACGTCATGAAGCTTGTCGACAAGAATATGCAAGCAGTTCATTCCAAGCTAAATACTTTGGAACTCTCTATGGCAAGTCACGGGGACAATACATTTAAACGAGACATCGGACACGACTCAACTTTTCAACAAGACAACTTTTACAACCCACACTCTCAACAAGACATTAACAATACAACAAGACAAAACATTAAAGTCAAACACGACCCACGACAAGACTCAACATTTGAACGAAACACTACCTTCAAACCACAACCACCTAGACAAAATACAACTTTTACACAAAACACTACGGTCGGTTCATACCAACAAAACTTTAACACTACATACAGACAAGACAATATGTACGAACAAACTTACGGACAAAATCCTATACACGACATAAACAACAACAACCAACCGACCAGACGAACTTTCCACTCGGAAGTGGTTCAGCCGACTCAGCCTTTGCCACATCCGTCGAATCAGTCCTCTTTTGTGAACACCAATAGTAGGGTTGATGTTCATAAATGGGGGATCAAATTCGATGGATCGTCGAAGGGTTTGTCGGTTGAGAGTTTCCTTTTCCGAGTGGAAACTCTACAAAAGAAGAGCGGACTGAGTGATGAGCAGCTGTTCGCAGAATTTCATCATCTTGTATCAGGTTCCGCTGAATTGTGGTTTTGGCAGTTTTTGGAGGAGAACCAGGGCGATTACATGCTAAATTATTTCGATTTGAAAACAGAACTCATTCGTCAATTTAAAAATGGCAAGCGTGACCATGAAATCCTGCGGGCTATCATGGATCGGAAACAGTTACCCCACGAGACATTTGATGAGTTTTATGCAGATATCAGAGGTTTAACTTTGCAGATGCAGTCAAGGCCAACCGAAATCGACTTAATCTCTATGGTAAGGGCAAATGTTAGAGATAGAGTTGCGACCTTGATTTTCGGTTGCACCATCGAGAATGTTAGAGATCTGAGAGACCAATGCAAGAGAGCGGAAGAATATCTAGCGGGGAGAGATTTAAAGATGAAGAGATATGTCAATGAGTTAGAGGACAAAGAAACATTTCAAAGAGGAAATGTCAGGTTTGGTGAGTGTGAGGATGAAGTTTTAGGGATAGAGGCAATTCAACATAATAGACTAGAGAGAAGGACATATGACAAACGATACAAAACTCACACTGACCAGGGAAAGAGTACGGATCTTTCGGGAGAGACTCGGCAAAGTCCAGGTGTTTGCCCTTCAACGTTTCATACGTTAACATGTTTCTGTTGTGGACAGGGCAACATCTCCTTCCGGTGCGCGGCCTGTCAGGAAAACTTGAAGGTCGGCAGTGCATCCGGGAGGCAACCGCCGGCAACGAAGTCTGTCCCGGAAGATCAGAGACAGATCCAGAATCCAAAAAACCTAGAAAAATAGTTATTTTAGAAAGAGAAAATAAGACTGAAGAGGAAAAGACTTACCGAAATCCTAGAATAATAAAGAGTCTCCACCAGAGACAACTCGAATATGAAGAAGCTCGCAGAAGAATATTTGGCGAGGAAATAGTTTCTGAAAGAGTCAAGAGTAGGAATTATTTAAAGATATCTAGGCTAAGAGGAAAATGTGCAATATTTAGACGAAGAAAGAATCAGATTGAATCTTCAATTCTGACAATTTCGGATGACAATTGGCCAGGCCTTCGTCAATACCATCAGACGAGCGCGTGGAATTTAGTAGTACGGTATCTGAAGGAAATGGAAAAGTAGAGTGCTTTAGTTTTAGGGTTTAGATTAAGGTAGTTTTAAGAGATTATATAAGTTCAAATTCATACCAATGAATTTGACTTTGGTGGAGGTGGTTCTATTTCATTTTTATTATTATTTTCGGTGACGGGATTTCATTTTATTATGATTTTTGGTGATGGGAAATTTCATTTTTTTTATTATTTTGAATTTTAGGTAGGTTAAGTTAGGTTAGTTTAATCTTAAAAGCACTATACTTACATGTTCCTTCAGGTAGCGTCAAAGTCCTTCGATTTGTGGTAACTTTTCATACCTTTTAACGTAGCATCATACCTTGTCCAAACTCCTCTTCCTTTCCTATAACTTTCTTCTTTTTCTGGCACGATAATTTTGATTGTCGAGCAGGAGGGATAAGTGGAAGCGGCAAAGAACCACCCCCATTTCCGTCGAGCATAGCCGTGCGACGACAAGCGTGCCGCCGCCCTTCTACTTTCCCAAAGTAAGTCCCCCGTGGAACCCTGACTCGCAACATATTTTGTACGTTTTTCAACTTTTGTGTGTCTTATGATAAATATTTATGAACATATGTTAATACATGTACATTAATGAACTGTTTTTATGTTTTGAATAATAAAATATTTTTGTTACATATAAATTACATAGTTTTTCATTAAAAGAAAAATTCGGTACAATTGACTTCATTTCAGTACAATTTCAAAAGGTTTTTCAGTACAATCGAAAAATGTCATTTTCCATCCCTGCTGGCTTCCTTTTCTCTCACGCATACGGCAGCAGTAGACAGGCTCCTCCTCCCTCACTTTACCCCCAGAGCGCTAGCCGTATAATAAATAACCTTTCCTCAGGTTATCATATTAATATACATACAGTATAAGTAATAACATAAGCTTTTCTTAAGTTAAACAATTTCAATATTAAACAGTTCAACTAAGATTATTTTAAGTAATCACTTCTGTCGAGCGTTTTTTTTTTTTTTTTTTTTTTAAGCCTTCTTATAAATTCTGTCCAGGAGACTCAAATGTGTTATAGGAAGACCTACCTTGCCTTTGAATGAGAAACTAGATCGGAAGAAATAGATGTTCAGTTTCTATAATCGAAAAGAGTGTATGTTATGATTTTACGGCAGAAGTCATCATTGAGTTTTGAAGCATTGAAAGTTCCACGTTGTACAATGAACAATACTGTGAAGATAAGGATTAATTGACCTTATCAAAGGCTGACGCAATTCCATAATACGAGTATATGAACAAAGTTGTGAATCTGTAAAATAATATGAAAATTTGAGTGTTTTTTTTTCCAGCTAAACAAATGCCTGGAATGAAATTCGTAGAGAAACAATCATTTGTAAAGATGACGAATGAAGTCCGAGATCGTCCAGAGCATTGGGACAGGCCAGCATTTAGAAGAAGGAGTGCGTGGGTCGATACGAAACGCGGAATGATGTTAAGATTAAGATTGCTGCTCAGTAAGTTCTAACATCTTACTACTAGTGGATCTATTTTCGTTTAACAAGATATTGCTTGGACTGATGGTTATAACAGATTTTCAGATTTTCCATGATGTTCTGACCACTACATCAGAAGCCACACTACAAGAAGCCATTACAACCATTTCCAGTTTGAGGATAGGTAAAGGTAATGTCAAACAATTCTTTAAATGGATTCGATAAGCGCATTGAATTCGTAAGAAGACAAATTGCTGCACCAGATTAGGACTATGAATGATGTGTGAACTTAAACCGCATAAATTTAAAGTCTCTGTATGAATTTTCCGGTACAAGCCCTCATAACTTAACCGTGGTAAGAAAAGAGTAATGGCACTGTGTTTAACACATATGGGATGAATTGCAAGTGATTAGAATTATTAATTTAAGGTTCACTCCGTTCTGAAACCTATACCTACCTAGCGTTGTGTGGAACATAAACAAATTCCACGCTCACAATAAAAGAATTTAAAAATTTGAAAATTTAATCTGAATAGTTTTAAAACGAAGACGATTCTTTAAATTATTAACAAAACAACCAATCTGCCTATAGAAAAATTTTTTGTTCTGAATAAAGTAAGGACGACGGAATTCGATGATTGTAGTTTGCAAATAAAATGTAGATTTACATACAAAAGAGTTTCTTAGCCCCCCTAAGACATATTTAAAATACTTAATCCCACTGCAAGCAACCTTTTTCTTAACTCCTTTGCTTGTTAGTGTGTTATCGCATTGAATTTTGAATGTTTTAGAATTGGGTATCTAGTATATAATATGTATAGTCCCAAAGATGTGGCCCGATTTTCTCACCCAATTTTATTAAATCACTTAACGAGACACACCCGCAAACAATTAATATTAAAACTTTTGGCCAGACTTGGGAAACATTTAAATTGTGGTTATTATTGAAACCTTTAGATTCACCTAACCTTCTATTAACCTTATTAAATGATGGTGACAGTCAGTTGCTTGAAGAGAATCAAGATAATAATTATTCCTTGTTTCCCCCCACAAAACCTCGCCAATGTCCTTCATATTCTGCCATTTATGCATGCGGCAACTTAAATTAATTATATTCAACTTGTCAATGAACTCAGATCCTTCGATATATACTCGTATTATACTGACTCGAATCTTTTATACCTAGGAGCTAGAAGCAGAGATAATAGAATAGGTAGCTGAAAAAGAAGCCCAGCCAAAAGATAGCGAGCAGTAGATACGGGTGTATAGAGGACCAATTAATATGACCGAAATGACAAAATTAATTAAATTTCATGAATCGTTTGTCCTCTCTGGTTGGTTTGGCCTTGAAAGAGAAAGAAGGAAGAGAGAGGTTCGCACTTCATGTTATTTTATCCTTAAACACAAAATTATGTTGTGTGTAGACGATTTTCGAGCAAAAACAAGAGACCACAGCAAAAAAAAAAATCAACTTTAGCACTAAAAACGTATCCTACTTTTATCTGTGGTCGGGCTAAATTACTTCCTGTTGGTATTAATTTTGTTCGTCCAGCTACAGCTTCGGTAGTAGCAGAAGCAGAAGCAGAAGCACCCACGCACCTGACGACTTCATGAAAACAAGGGGAGAATAATTAAGCGTAACTTTTCTAAGGCTTTGCTTCATTTGATTAAATTTTGGTCAAAGTTTTCTCTCTTCGCTGGCTGCCTCCCTGCTGAGGAAGACTAAGTGGGCGGGTTTAGAAAATACAGATCCTTCTTATGGCTAGGATTCAGTATATGAAACAAGGAATTTGCGTTAGCAGTAAACCTATTTCGGCTGTAGTAAATGTTTTATGTGACAATTTTCGTTTGTCCTTTTTTTGTCACATTCAACCGAGGAAAATGATGAATTTTTTGTTCATGCAAATACAACACAAACACAATGTATCTAAGTCATTTAAGAAGATTATTAATTTTTTTTTTTTTTTTTTGTCTTTGTTTCATTTGCTTTCAGGGTCACTTTTATTATAGTAACTTCTCTGTATTTTAAGCACGAGGATAAAAGTACGTAATTTACTTTTGGCAAATAAGGGAATGGATCTGTCCCAAGTGGTCCGTGAATTCAATTAGAGAAATAATAACAGATGAAATGTGGGTAAAACATTTGGAAGCCCTTTAAAATCAGCATCTTTGGTTGTGGGTTAAGTATTTGGTTAAGTTTTTTTTTCATGTAAGAAGGGTCTATGAACTTAAGTGCCGTTAAACTAAGGATAAACTTAATTGTTAACATTAAACTACTGAACACCTAAGTATAAAAAAAAACAAAAGTAAAGCGATATGATTAATATAATTTATTTTTCAATCAGAAGAGGCACTCGGAGTTTGTTTCTTTGTTCACATGTAGAATGGAGATACCAAAAACAAATCCCTTCTCACTCGATTTAATTACGTTTTTCTTACTTAAGATCACAACTCAAGCCTGACAACTCAGAAGTGGGATTATGGCCTTAAAGTTCTGGAATGTTTGACCATCTGATGATGCCGCAATGCAAATAGTATAGTTTTTATTGAGGGAACCGAAGGATTAATATGGACATGGATAATAGTACACGATGACTGATGTCGTATAACTTCCTACATTTGCAAGTTGAAAAAAAAACTGACAAGTGAGAGTAAGTTTTAAGAATACATATCATCTCTACAAGGTTTAAGTTAAGAAGCCTGAATCTGGAAAGCAATTCAACTTCTCGAGAATTCAATGGGTAGTCTGACCGAACTAAGGTATGCCAACATTTTCACCTCATTTTGACGACCTAAAACAAATCCTACTAGACTTCAAAGTTTTAGTCCTTAAAAATCATCCTTATTTATACCCCACTGGCTCTGGAGCATTTGAAAACTGACCCTTATTTTCACCGAAAAAAGGGCAGGTTTTTGGGCTGGTAGTGTCATCGGTCCATAATTCTTTGAGTATTATGTTGGACAGGCTTTCACCGTCAACGGCGAACAAAATAAATCGATGCTAAAGCTAGTATTACAAGGTCATCGAACTCTGTCATTGCCATCGTAATATGCTGTCATTGCACTGACAACCAGAATGACAAACACAATGACAGGAATTTTTACGTCATCGAAATGACAATTTTCGATGACCGTGGAATCTACCTGTCATTGTTGGTAGGGCACAATGACAGATTTTTTGATTAATTTGTCATTGCAATTGCAGTGTACCAACAATGACATGGCAGGAATTTCTGTCATGCCATTGTTGTCAAGGTAGACGTCACAATGAAACGTCAAATGGACATTTATTTGATTTTAATTGTTGGTTGAACATTGAAGTTGTGACCACAAAAGAAAGCAGAGCAAAAATGTAAGTTTTTTTGTGTTTATTTAAGTGTGAATAAAATGAATAATTATTTTTATTTCATCCAAGGAAAATAAAACACCAACTACAACTGACAACAAAAGTCAAAGGAAATTGAAATACTTGTGGGCGAGCCAGACTGAAACATCTGGACTTTGTGGACTCCTTGCCTAGGAGTGGATGTGAGTGAAGTCCGCAACAAGTGGAGCATAGTCCGCAGCCTATTTAAGTCCAACCTCGGCAAATTGCGTGCTCAAAAGTCTGGACAAGCTGCATCCGAAGTTGCCAAAGTGTCGTGGGCTCATTTCTCTGAAATGATGTTCCTGGAGTCGGCTGAAGTAAATCAGTCGTCTGCGTCAACTTCGACTATGGAATTGGTAGGTTATTGTATTTATACTATTTTTAATTTAAAAATTGATCGCAATTCTTCAGGAAAATGCATACACTGAACAGTCCATACTCCAGGACTTGAGCCAGCAGACAAAAGTTGATTGTGTTTTATTCAGATCGGTTGCTAATTTCTTTTTCAGTGTTTATCTATCCGAAAATGAGATGGCGCCGGACCACTCTCAACATGTCTCATGCATCGATGAACTGTCTTATAAGACGCTTAATAGTCGTTCTTGGTTTTCAGTTTATGCTGAATATAATTTTCTAAACTGATCCTTACTATTCTTGTTTCATGTTGTTTTATTAAGCCCCAAGTGTCTCTTTATTTGACATTTATCATTCGAAAACCCAGCATTACGTTAGCTTGAATTTTCGAACCGAGGCTAAATAACGACGTACATTATGGCCATCTAGGTCAATTTATTTTAAATATTCGTCTCCTTATTTTACCCTCTGAGCGACGTTAGGTACCAGCTGTTTACACCCTTAGTCTTTGCCGTTTGTCCTAGTTAGCATGGATTTTGTATGGGGCTTCTGTGTGCCTCATCTATGTTTAAAATACGTCGTTCGCTAAGACCGGATTCTGTCTTAATTCAGTTCTTTTTCTTTTTATTTGGTTGCACACACTTCCAGAATGCTGATGATATGTGAGTGCATTTCACGTCCAACCTGTTTGTACCATCCTGCTGTGTAGAAGGAATAAATAATAATGTTCCATGCCAAAATCTTCGTTCGTGTTTTATAGCAAATTGTAGTTTTGTTGAATCTGAAGGATTTATTGATCTTGTAACTGCTTCATTATTGGTGATTTTCAATCATTACTTCGTGAGATTTGTGCAGTTAACTTTAAACCGGCCCGTAGGAATATTCACTATATTATGGCTTACCATTGGAAAATCAATTCCGATCGTTTAAAAATATATCATATTATTTTTGTAAAAACATAATTCTCGTTCCACCTCCTAGTCCTTTCCTGGATAAGGCTTAAAACAACTTGAGCCAAGAGTTCCACAGGCAACCAAATACCAAAACCACATTTTCTTGGAGGGTCAGTGGGAGTAAGTTCAAAACAACTTGAAGTGATTATTTTTTGCATAATTTTTTTTTTCCACAGGATCCTGATGAAAATGTTCATGAAGAACTTTAACTTTAAAATTTACTAAGCCAAAGAAAAGACAAATCCTTAACATACACAGGAAGTTACTGTGAACTTTGTTTAAAATTGTAGGAACTGGCATATACCTAAACATTAATTCCAGAAAGGGCCTGAGTCCAAAGACAACATCCTCTTGCTAAGTTCCTATATAACTTTCAATAACATAACATTAATACAACATCCTTCGTCAACCTACATGAACTTCCTCAAATGCAAGGTTCGTTCTCGTCGTCCTTCCTCTATCATAACATTTCCAATGAAGGGTTATTGCTGCTGCTGCTGCTATTGTTGTGCTTGGAACTTTTGTTGGTGGATTTAATTTTTTTTTTTATCTGGAGCACCTTAAGAATGTGAATGTGTGTAAATATTTCAAAATGGTAGGGTAGGAGAAGTAAAAAAATCTTCAAGGTAATATGTCCTTGAGGATGCTTTTCTTCTCATTTGAATTGCTCCCTTATTTTTTTTGCAATTTTTTTTTTATTTTATTTTCAAAGGACGAGATGTTCCATTAAAGCAAAAATGTGTTCTTTCTTCTGCATAAATGCTTGCACTATTATTTTGTGAAGGCGATGAAGACGACGAAGGAAAGGCAACATGGTGACAGAAACAACGACAACGATGATGATGGCAATGATTCCGTGCGCTATTGATCATCGAAGAAGATGAAAAAATGATTTTGATGAAAGGGTATAAAAAGTTTTCCTTTTAAAGGTAAGCATCGATAAAAGTTCTTGCCGGTGATGCTTTCTTTTGCCTTCAAGAGCAAAAGTTACTACTAAAACCTGATGCTGATGCTGATGCTGATGCTGCTGCTTGTGCCGTTCTTGTGGAAGGAAATTGAAAATCAATGAAGGAGCAAGAACTTTTATCTTTTAGTTATTTTGCTAAATAATTGTGCGTTTGTGTTGAAGTTCTTTGGATTTTTCTTCGGTTTATTTTTCTTTATTGTGCCATTCAGGTGAGCAAAGTCGATGGTAATTTTTTAGTTGGCTTTTTCTCAAGTTTTTTTTTTCTCTTCACATTTTTTTTTTGTCCAGGCTGAAATTGTGTTTAATTAAAAACCTTTAGTTTAGTTTATTAGAAGGAGATTTTTGAAGACACTTCAAAAACTTTCAAAAACCGATATAATATATGCAAGGATAAAATAATTTCTTTGATTTAGATCAGTGAAATCAAGCATCATTGCGCGTGGTCAGTTATGTAATGTAATGTAATGTAATGTAATCTTCATCCTTTCTGCTGCACTCAAACAAGTCTTAAAAAGATTCCATGGGTCCATTCAGAAAGAGAAATTTTCAAAACAAAAGGTTTGCTATGGTTTTAAGCGTTACCCCCAATGTTAAAAAAAAGTGTGAATCAGTAAATCAAGGAGCATGTGACTCTAGGCAAGACTTTTTCATCGTTTAATTTAAGAGTCACATTTTTCTTGTGTGGTGAACAGTGATTTAAGTTCTATGAGTAGGTACTAGTGTTTATTCGCCAGCAAAATAAAGAAATGCTTTATTTTTGTATTTCCGCTTCTTCGGAAAATATTCTCGGAACAGAGAAAAAATAAAAAACAGTGAATTTCATTTGAAAAGAACTGGCTGCTCGATTGGAATAGTTTAAACCCCTTCTCTTGAGTCCAGCAGAACTAAAAACATGTATATTTATTTGAATATGTATTTTTAAAACTTTGTAACGCATTACGAAACCACTCGCGGGCTACTTTAAGAAGAAACAAACGATGGTAACTTTCGAGGTCCTGATTGGGGATGATTTGAAAAAAAAACCATCGGCTGAGTTGAAGGTAAATGTGCCTAGACCTAGAAGTTTAGTACATTTTGAGCATTTAAACCTTTGCATGAAAGGCCTTTAATTTTCAATATGGCCTACACAATTTTGGGGTCTCCAACACCCAGAGAAAAACCAACATAAAATCAAAGAAAACCACTTTGATTTATGTAGCTTTTTGAATAATTCGGTATTAAAGACGAACATTTTAGAATCAAAGAGGAACATCCTTAATTCAACTTATATAAATGTCCTTTTATATTTCAATGTTAAATGGACTACGGTTCACGTTAAAACAATAATGAACCTCTTAATATCAACGTTGCGTTGTTTATTTAAAACAAAGATGTTCAACGTAAAATTAAAGATATTGGATACAACTTAAAATCAAATCAGATCTATTAAATTTTACGCCTGCTTCACAACGACGCTTTGAGCTTCGCTTTGACAGATAACAAAAGTTCAAATATGTACCTGCATATACATATGTATGTACATACATATGTACATACATATGTATGTATGTATGTATGTATGTATGTATGTAATGTATAAGAATTCGTGTATATTGCTCACAATGAGGAGTTGAGCCTCATGGATCATTGATTCAAGACGCTTCTTTGGTGTACATCTACTGTGATTAGGAACGCTTCAGTGACGAGCATCCGCACATACATAGGTTTCTGGAACTTTTCGTGGATTGAGGATCTCGTGGCAGTATAAGCCGATTTCCCAAAAACTTCTATATTTAAAATTAGATTTTCTGTATCAATTCTGAATTTCTAGACAAATAATAATAAGACACTTCAAAAAAAATATTTTTTTCCTTAAAATTATTATTTTCGATAAGTTGATTTACTCAAATTGTCATCTTTCATCTCGACGCGTTCGTAAAGCTTGTTTAACGTAAAGTATGCGAAGCTGAGGTGAACGCGTGTCGTTGTGATTCAGCCATTACGTTGCGTTTTTTTTTTTTTTTTTGCTTAGTGAAGAGCCCAGGTTATTAATAGTGACTTAAATAGAGTAATATTGAGGTAGTGCATCGCTTTTAACATGTGGTATCTCAATGAACTCAGTATCGATCTAAGTGGGTCACCTGATGGTTTCCTGACAGCCCCCACAGAAATTATAAGTCGTAAGAATTACTTACATTATGTCATCCATCAGGTGCAGTGTGCCACTTGTCATGAAAAGTCAGCAGAAACGGAAAAGGAATTAATTGCATCACGTCCAACCGATAAACAATTTAGTTGAACTCAATGCAGAAACTGCGTGATTAAGTTTAAAAATGATAGGTCCGCAAAATGATCCTCTCTTCGTTTTCTAGTTCTATTCAGTCTTAAAGTTTGATTACTTTATTCTGATTATTAAAACATTTTTAAGGTTAATCGGTTTTAAGGAACTTTGATTATTGAAAACACAATTTACTAATGCATGCACTACCTGTCGGCTTCGAGAACACATTTTAAATTTAGATATTTTCAAGAGAGTTATGATTGAATCACAACCTCACGCTTACAAACTTGGCTTATACTTATAACGATGAACGTTTATGCAAACTTTACAAGCGAGATGAAAGATGTCATCATACTGAAACCCGTTAGTAATTTGCAGCGGTCGACAGGAAATATTTTTTCTGAAATTCCTAAGAGATGTCTAGACATATTACATTAAAGCTCAAAGCCCCTTTGTGAACCTAATACACTAATACCTACCTTTGTCTGAATTGATGAGTTCTGTCAAATTGACATGACGTCGAAAACCGCATTTTTAAGAAAAAGCTACTGTGTAAACCGCACTAAACATTATAAATTACCAAGCCTAACTGAACAGAAATGTCAACACAGTTTGACATTCTCAACTGTCACACCATAGACAAAAACCATCGAAACTTTAAAAACACTCTTTATACATTAATTCCCCTAGAAACTATAACATAGTTTGCTCCTAGTAATGCACATAACATCCAAGAGCTCTATGTATCTCGTATCATTTGTCACATCGCCCGCCGGCTCGCAACCACAGGACGTTGAACTAGTCTAGGCAATTTTGCACTCAATGAAATGCAAGATACTGTTCGTATAATTAGACGCAGTATTTCTGTTAATTATTCAGAACAACTTCACCGTTATTCCTCCCCAGGGATGTAATTGTTCATCACAAATTCGTTTGATACCTTAATCACTTAGCATAGTGGTATATTTTCAACCACTAAAGGTGCACGCATCAACAGGGTGCCAGTAAATTAATAAATTCTGTAAAAAAAAAAGTATTCCAAAAGCACAGTATACCGAAATTAGTGGTTTTGTTAAAATGGCTCTCACCACTAAAGGGTGGTTTAAATGGGGGTGTGTTGTATTAACTTTTATTGATGTAACAAATATAATTGCCTTACGCCCCTATTTGTGTACATTTTCTTTTTTATTTGGAAATTTTGCTGAAGCCTACTCCCTGTCCCTAGTATATCTAGGTAATTTAATGACATGGTTAGAGCCGCCCTATATAATTTTTCATTGTGATTACTCGATAAAATTTAACTGACTTTTTGTCTTGTGGAAAACCGAACCGGGTCGGAGACAAACGACCGTAATTTGTTCGTTTGTATTCGATAACATCGCGGGCGTGGTGCTGTTGTAAGCAACTAATATCTAAAAACATGCATGTTAAGGGAAAATGATATAACCAGGAGTAGCTTTCATGTTAGCCCCTTTGTGTGTTTTTTTTTTTTCTTTTTTTTTTTTTTTCTTTTTTAAGGGATAAAAGGATAGTGTAATTTGAAAAAAAAAAAATTAAAGTAGTATGGCACAAAAAGATTTTGATTTATGACACTGAAGATAAATGTTTATTTTTTGACTTGTGTCCCAGTTTTATATGGGATCCTATGATTGGGACCCATTTGAGAAAGTTAATGGTAGATGATAAAGTCAAATCGAAAAAGTCACCTTCTACTCGTATGATGATGAGTTAGCATATTTATTTGAGATCTAGTTTTATTGTGTAGGTATTTGTATAATATGTAAATGTCCAAATGTATAAGTAATAAACCTCATGGAAGAATATTTTAATCCTGACATTGACGTGAGATGTGGGAGAGATAAAAAACAGTTTTTGTTTTTCAAGTTTGGTTGAATTTTTTTTTTCAGGCTATCAAGATCTGAAGACTTCCGAATATGAAAGAACACCGAGCATCGCAAATCTTTTAAGATGCAAAGAAATGCTGAGACAGACTTTAAACGACGGACTGAAAATAGAAATGCTGCAAGGAAAAAACAGTAGACGGAAATTTCCTAACATTTTTCTTCTTTTCTTTTCGGTGCAGGTTTGATTTCATGAGGATCGGTTGAAAGGAATAAGTTTGTGCATAATGATATTTCTTGAGAACTTAATGCCGAAATGGATCCCAACATACACTTGCTGGGTAGATTTTTCAGGAGTATTGGCACCACATCGCCAAAAGGTGACGAGGAAACTGCAAGCAAGATCTCTATATTCACAAATCCGCTGGCCCTCATTAAAACCACTGTGTAAGCTTTTCCATCTGGTCTCTTTCCGACTGGATGGAAAACGAAATGAGTCCTGCCCTAAAACTGGCATATTCCACTCAAACTTCGAGAAAATCATATTGCTATTTCAAAAGCATTTGTCTCCAATTCTCGTTTTTATGAATTATTTTTTGTTTAAGTCTTATAATCCGATCTTGACAGAACTTTCCAATAGCGTATTATTTAAAATCAATATGAAAGCCAGTTCCATTCTTTCCCTGAAAATTGTTTTCCGTTGAACAGTTTAATCTCGATCTGAATTTCAGACGTCCTCTTAAGTGTAGAGACTCCTTCTTTAGCAGCACGACACAAATGTGGAACACTTTGCCCGATACAATTACATACGGGAAGGAAGAGGCAATTTACATACGTCACCGGGCTTATTGCCTTTCTGTCATGGGGGTTTTAATGCCCGGGAACTTATTATTTGCACTTGCGCGAAGTCTATAGACTTAGTACAATTGGCGATTGTGTCGTACCGGAAAATGTATCTAAAAGAGCATTGAAGCAGTGAGATGTTTGAATTTGACAGAAACAAACATATCACTTTGGCTTCCAAAATTGAAAAACGACACGCCAGGTCCTTGAGAAGCTTCTTTATTAGTTTGCTTGCAAAAACTAAACTCAGAAACTCCAATTAAAAACATTCTTCGTATTTTGGAAGGTTGTTTTGAGGACTAAATATTTTTGAAAGACTTAGCTGTTTATAGGGTGAAATGGGCTAAAAGCAAAAATCCGATTTTAAAAATTCTAAAACATTTCTAACTGTAGATGTCAGAAGTTTCAGCATCATGGATGACCACACTCGATAGTAAAGCTACAACCAAGTAGTCTTAATAGGCCATATTGGCTACTCGGAACGTGAAAACATCTAAAAACAGGAGGGATTCCTGAAATCTAAAATTTGGTTCGGGGTATTCTAGTCTGCAAATTATCATGTCAGCTTGATTTGAAATCAAGTACTTCCCAAGATGAAATTCCTATTGCCAAAAATTCGATAACCTGAGTCCTGGACCAGAAGTTTTGAAGCTTCAAACAAAACTTAATACTATCTCCAGTTTTAGCGTTAAAGACCAAGAACAATTCTCACCTTTCTCTTTGAGAACTATTCTAGGTATGTATTTCTCAAGAGGACATACAATGCATCTCTTCATATTTCTTTTTCTATTGCATAACGATGTTTTTTCGAAAATTTTCACTAAACATTTTAACATTTCATTTTTCTTGGTAAGCTCACATCTCCCAAAATATTTCATTTCCATAAATTTAATTTGGAGCGGTCATAATTGCATTTATTTTCGCAGTATCTATTCAATTTGTTTCGGTTAGCAGTTTTATTCGTTCATTCCAATCAATTTTGTATCAAAATTCTTCAGTCCCAAATACCCCACATGAGACATCATACATTTCTTACACCCAGGATATGGAATGAGGTATATAAAAAAGAACACTTTGACATTGACTAATCTATTTCTTGGCATCATGTCAATTAAAGAAACATCCTATTGTCCGTGTTCATCTTCCAAAAAACTACTACTGACTCATAAACAACAATCACATTAAAACCACTAACGATCAATCAGGAGAGCAAGAATCAATTCAAAATACATAAATGTATATATTATAATATCTTTTTGCCCTATGGTATTTTTAAACATTAAAAGATCTGAAATGTCCTGATTGATTAGATTTATTGAAGTATCTTATAAATGATGATTACGTCTTTCAAAGCATTTTTTTTCTATCCCTCCAGAGCTAACGTAACTATGATATGGTCAGAGAGTAGTTTAAATAAAATATCCAAATATATAACTCAACCAAAATAAAATTCCAGGATGTGCTCGTGATATCATATAAGAACCTACTTAATGTGGGGATAAAACCTATCAAATTGGCAAAACTTTTAAGTTCAAAAACATAATAAATCGTAAGATCTTATCCCCGACACTAGAACTATGCCATTTAATGTGGGATTCAACTTGAGTTTCAACTTTAAGTGAAGTCTTTTAAGACTGTCAATAACGTCGAAGATTGGAAATATATTTTTTACAGAATGAGGCGAGTGGAATCGTTTGCTTTAAAGCTGAAATTAGCGAAAGATTACAAGCAAATATTCAGCTACTTATTTGAAGACTAATATATCAGTTTACTGAGAGGTAAAATAAAAATAATCAGCTTTTTACTTAGGACACCGAGGCTCATACGCAACTTAAATTAAACTGGAGTTTTACCTATAAAATATCACAACGGTTATGGAGGATTGGTGAAGAATGATGCATCAGCGGATGAATAGACCTCTCTTTAAGCTCACCTTAATTAAGTGTACAGCAGTGTTTTAGGGGGCGATATCAAAATCATCATCAGGGAATTTAATGTCAAAATCGAATGGAAGGATGGAGCTTTTGTGAAGCTGTTAAAAAATAATTCCTCAAAAACTGACTTGCGTTAATAACCGTTCTGTTTTTTGTTTCGAAGTTAATGGTAACACTACTCTCGAGAGGGTAAAATCCATTACCGAAACTACGCCTGGTGGAATTGCCAAATCTTGGTGTATCAGCAAAATTGGGACACCAATCTTTTGCTCCTGTTTATGGGAAAGCACATCTGTTAATTCAAACATGTAGAGGAATTCTACAGGTTGGGTTAAACATTGCTTTTGTACCTATATTAATGCACATATTTTTGATTCGTTGAGAAACCATTCAAAATTATTTGAAATTTTATATTGTCACTTAAAAACCACTAGGTTCAACGTTTTTAGGGAAAAATTAAGTCAACCAATTCATTTGTCTTACGAAACAAAAATTAATACAAATAAATACCATACCTATACAGTGGGTTGCCAAATTAATAGGGACATTGTATATTTTTATCAATTTTTGCATTTGAGTGTTCTCTTGAGCTTTTGTTTTGGTTCTTATATATGGTTATTACAGCCTGTTTGACAATTTTTCTTTTAAATATTATTTCCCTGATAAGAACTACAAACTTCTAGAAATTAGCAATCTTAAAAATCTTGGAAAAGTTTTTTTGAAAAATGAATTATTAATTTTTGAAAAAAACTGGTCGATCAATTTTGGAATTTTTTTTTAATTCTAAACAGTAAAAGAAATCAGGCTTACTTCATTTTGTACAAAAAAAAAACGTTTTAAGTAGTGATTTGTAAGTGATTAATAAAAATTCATACAAAAAATTTTAATTTTTTTCCTTCAAAATCTCAAGCCCCAAGACCACTGTTACTTATAAGAGCAAGTTCGTGTGACACAGTCGTGCAGTTTTTTTATATTTGCAGTATTTTGTAAAATCTACTGCGGTGTATTGTAATCTACTGCCTTCATTTCTCAAATATACTGTGCTCAATTGTCTATATAAGGTGACAGCACTGACACTTAAGCTTTGAAATACGTACAATTAGAACCAAAACAAAAGCTGAAAAGAACACTCCAAACGCGAAAACCGATAAAAATATACAATGCCTATATTAATTTGGCAACCCACTGTACATTAAACATAATAAAAATAACATAAAACTTAACTTTGTGATCTTAAATAGAATGAAACAACCAAATTTCACAATATTAATAAATTTTAATTTAATTTATCTATATAAAACACATTATCGTTCAACATGGCCCGATAACGATCGCCTTTGACTGTAACGGCCACTCCTTGCTCATTTTCGAAGAAAAATGGCCCAATTATGCCTCTGGACCGAAATTCGCACCAAACAGTGACTCGTTTTTGGGTGTATCGGCTTTTCAATGTATGCGTGTGCGGGTTTTCCGTGCCCCAAATGCGACAATTTTGCTTGTTTACATACCCGCCAAGATCAAAATGAGCTTCATCTGAAAATTTCCCAGCGTTGTTCAAGCGTATACACAACCATATTCGTTTAGCAGAAGGATAAACCTCATTATCTGTCAAATCAGACATGAGCTAAGTGTTACCATTCACAAAATAAGTTGAAAAAAAAAACGGTAGATGGCGGACCCGTTATATAAAATTGGATGTGTGTATGTATGTATGTACGAGTATGTATGTACATATGTATGTATGTCGTGTATGGACTCCTAAACCGCAAAACGGAATACAGGGATGGTTACAGTGAAGGTTTGGTTCCGATCGGGTGGAAGACAAAAATAAAATGCAGGCTTTTAACATTTTTTTTTTTTTTTTTTTTTTTTTTTTTTTTTTTAATTATTTTTTTATACATTTTTAACGGTTTGAAACATCAGCGTAGCAACGCGCGCCGGGTACCGTTTAATATACAGGGTGATTCACGAGCGTTGTGCCAAAAAGCTAGAGCGTGTCGGTTAAGTTGAGACAAAAAAAAATCGTATGGGAGGGGGGGTCTATTCCCCTCCGTTTAGCCAGGAGGGGCAATTTTCTGAAAAATTGACTTATTTTGTAAAAAAAAATATTAAAAATCAACGACTTCGTTCGCAATACCGTGCTGTACCTTTTTAGAAAGCCAAAAAATTCTTCTTTTATTTCGTTTTTAAATTAAATTGTTTTAACGAATAGTTTAAAAAACATAAATTTTCAAACTCAAAATTTTGAAAAAAAATTTGAAAAAATAATTTTAAAACTAATTTTTTTCAAAATTTTACGTAATTAAGTATAATTTTCGTTCTCAGAATTCAACGCTCTTATTAATCTTTAATCCAACACTGAAAACCGTATGGCTCTATGACTTTTTGTTGCCAAGGTATTCAAAAATAACCGAACCTACTTCTGCACAAAAACACGAAAAAATTGGCTATATGATCACTTGTGCCATCCCGTAAGGCTAGGTTTTCTTGTTTTTGTGAAGAAGTAGGTTCGGTTATTTTTGAATACCTTGCCAACAAAAAGTCGTAGAGCCATACGGTTTTCAGTGTTGGATTAAAGATTAATAAGAGCGTTGAATTCTGAGAACGAAAATTATACTTAATTACGTAAAATTTTGAAAAAAATTAGTTTTAAAATTATTTTTTCAAATTTTTTTTCAAAATTTTGAGTTTGAAAATTTATGTTTTTTGAACTATTCGTTAAAACAATTTAATTTAAACACGAAATGAAAGAAAAAGTTTTTGGCTTTCCAAAAAAGTATAACACGGTGTTGTAAACGAAGCCGTTGATTTTTAATATTTTTTTTAACAAAATAAGTCAATTTTTCAGAAAATTGCCCCTCCTGGCTAAATGGGGGGGGAATAGACCCCCCCTCCCGTACGATTTTTTTCTTGTCTCAACTCAACCTACACGCTCTAGCTTTTTGGCACAACGCTCGTGAATCACCCTGTATACATATTGATTCGATTAACAGCAATTTCAATCGATGTTGCAGGCTCTTCGCACCCTTCCCTAGATACACTTTATTTCAGCCCTTAATTTATCCGTCAATCCAATGCCTTGTTGTTTGAAAAAAACATCCTAACATTTACACTTTAACTTTTATAATAAGAATTATAAGGACTTTTTTTTCATTACGTAACAATAATCTATTTTTAAAAAAATATGTAGGTAACGAACAATATTATTTCAAATAGAGAAAATGTTTTCCAATATCAAAGTCACTTAACGGCACTTCATCGAGAACATAATAAACTGTTGATTGAACGAATTGGAACTTTAAAAAAAAAAGTTAGCGTTTGTTCGTCAATCAATTACTATCGGGCGGGAACTAAATCCTTTCCATTCGTTCTCCCAAGTTGTAAAATTTTTTTGTTCTCTTCTTCAAAACTTCCTTCTCGTTTAACTCAATATTTCAATGTTTGCAATGTCAACTAAAAACATTGCACAACATAAAACAAGTTTGCACCGCCCCCGCCCGTCGCCGCCGCTGCCAATAACAGTTTCTGCAAATACAGCAATAAATTCATCCGTTTCCCTTTTCCTTTCTCAATCTATCTTCCATGGGTTTCGCTTAAATTTTGTTTTTCTGCATTTGACTTGTTGAAAGCATTAATTAGCATTTGGAACAAATCCAAACGACAGCTCTGAGTTTACAAAACGGCAGCTTAATTGGTCCTCGTTTTGCATGATTTGACATTCATTTGCGTTGTTCACATCCTGCTGCTGTTTCTCCATGATAGCATGATATTCTGTCATCCTTCAAGCTGACATAGCTTGGTTTTTGGTTTTTCTTCTGTCTTCACATTAGAGAGATGTTGTATACCGTCAGTCCTTTATTTTCAAGAGGGAAGAATTCACCTGCTGATGAAACTTGTAGTCATTTGAATCGCGCTGAAAATGGGTGCCGTATAGGTTTCATGGTGAAAAAGGGACATGGACGATTGATAATAATCGACTCGAATCGAATCGTAGCTGTGTGATGTAATTATTGGCAGGTGCGATTAAATCATCTGTGCCATTAGAAGTGTTCTTGGTCTTAGGTTCTTGGCCTGCCATCTGCATTTGGATTCTTCTTTTTTTGTTGGTATCACTTCCGTGTTCGTTTAATGTCGACATTTATGAGAATAATGTCTAAAATTCCATCGAAATGCAAGCGTATAAACCAAGAACTGACAATGTTTTCATATTTAATCGAGGAAGTTATGCAATTTTTGCGGAGCAATATACGAGATCCATGTTTCTAATGGTATGTGAAACTGAAACAAAATCGTTTGGATTCTTGGAAAAGATATAAGGACACTTAATGAAATTCCATTGGAGAACTTCGAAATACATTGACTATTAACATTTTTCTCATGTGATGACAGTTTCAGTATGGCATAAATCAAGTCAGCCAACCGGATATGGTTATGTCAGCTGTTTTTCGCTGCTGAAGAAATTGATGATAAAATATGTGTATTTCTGAGGGAAACTAAAAACAGATGGTTTAGGTCAAGATTCAAAATTGTAGATGAGCGTTTGGGTTCAATTTGCATTTAAGACTTTGATTATGCTTTACAGATGTCATGTGTGGGACATCTTTGTTCTCCAGTTCTAGGAACACTGAACATGAACATGATGTATTGTTTTTCGAGTGATTTAATTTTTAATTTTGATATACTTCTGGATTCGTATAGAAACTACAATAAAATGCACGACTGTACGAATTTCCCACATTTTTGAACAAAGAACTACCATTCCAAATTGTTAAACATAGGGAAAACAAATTTTAAATGTCCCATTTTAAAGGTTTTGAATTTAATTTTGAAGTCATGTAAAACCGCATATTATATTTTTCCTTTTTTAAGGTTATACTAATGTCTTTAATTTAATTGAATTGTTAACCTATAACTTCGTCCAGAGAATTTTTCAATATACACAAATACAAACAAAATACGCTTCAATTCAAAACACACTTTGGCTTTCGTATTCGTCTAATATGGGTCCAAATCTTAAGCTTCCAAATGAAAAACTTAAAAAAATGCAATGACATGCCATAATGACAAGTTTAATGTAACAGTCAAACCGAACTGCACTTTATTCTTTTTCATTCAAAAACCTAAAGCATTGTAGCACACACAAAGTTTAATCGAAATCCTTGGACCCGTTTTTGAGAACATTTGTAAAAACTTAACAAATTTGGTTCTTACTGAACCCTGAGCGGATTGTTTATGGGAGGCACCGTTATCTTCAAACTCTTAATGCAATCTTGAAGGTTTTTTTAAGAATTATTTTGTTATTAAGGGTGTTTTTTTTAGACGTGTGGTTTTTAAGAAGAAATAAAACGCATATAGAATTTAATGTTACGGCCAAGAATTTAGCTTTATTATAAAGACTAGCGGCCCGCTCCGGCTTCGCACGGGTATAAAATATATAGCCTATGTGATTAAAATCGATCCAGTAGTTTTGATTTATTCATTACTGCCCGTGGCCCACACGCGTTAAATTTGGAGTAAAACAATCCCCCTTTCCCTATACCATGAAGATTTCCTGCTATCTTTGGAATATCTAAATTCATACACTACATTTTTACTTATTTACTTTTTACATTTTTAACTATTTATTTTATTTTTACAACATATTACAGAATGTCTTTATAAACAACGTTCACAGCTTTCTTGTCATTAGACAATACAAACATGTTTTCTCTGGAGGTCACTCTTGAAAGAGTGACATACAGTTGTCCATGTGAAAAACAGTCAACGCTCAAATCTAAGCCTGCAGCGTTGAAGGTTTGACCCTGCGATTTATTAATGGTCATTGCAAAAGATGTCTTTACCGGAAACTGTAAACGTTTAAATTGGAAGGGTAAATCCGATGGTATCAGAGGGATTCGGGGAATCAATACATCTTCTCCGGTACCACATCCTGTGAGTATTGTGCACTCTATTATGAAAGTTTTCAATGATTTTACCAGCAAACGCGTGCCATTGCAAAGTTTAGGTGGATTCAGGTTTCTTAATAAAATAACAGGACAACCTACTTTGAACACCATTTTGTGAGGAGGGAGTCCAGACGGGTTCAAAGAGTTTAGAAATTCTGTAGGAAAATGAACAGCTTCTTCCAAATCGAGAACAGTATCGTCCGAGTAGTATATTTTCGTCGGCACATCAATCTTTGAAAGAATCAAGTTATTTACTTTATCTACTTGTTCGTTAGTTGGTGACAGAATCGCTCTTTCTTTACACCAAGATATTGTCTTATAACTTATGTTATCAATGTTAGGATAGACATTGTTGACTAACTCTTGGATGTTGTCTATCAAAACGCAAAGGTTTTCTAGGTCAATCCTTCCCTCACTTTGTGTTAACTCTCCATTGCCAACTTTTAGCAGCATCTCTGGAAATAGCCTGTTCTCACGTGAAGATGACGAAACCCTCATATTAGTTTTAAGCTCTAATTTATTGACATGTGGCCAAAGGTTGGATCTTTTTAGGCAAGCATTTATTTCATCAGCACGTGTTCCTCGAGTCACAACTGGTAGGATTTGACGGAAATCTCCTGAGAACAGAATTGTACATCCACCCATAGGTGCATTTTTGTTGCGCAAAGCGCGCATTGTCCTATCCAGTGCTTCCACAGACGTCTTGTTTGACATGGTAGCTTCGTCCCAGACTATTAATGAGCAGTCACGCACCAATTTTCCTGTATTGCTCTGTTTAGAAACACTACAGACGCTGTTATTATCATCGGTGGCGATTTTCAGCGGGAGCTTGAATGTGGAGTGTGCGGTTCGGCTTCCTTCCAAAAGCGTAGCGGCAATGCCGGATGACGCAACAGCTAACGCAATTTTTCCGATAGATCTTACATTTTTTTAAAGCGGATTGATTAAAAACGTTTTTCCTGTACCTCCTGGGGCATCAAGGAAAAACAATTTCCCTTCATTGTTATCAATTGTTGATAGTAATGCAGTGAATACTTTTTTCTGATCGATGTTTAATCGTGGCTCATCTTGAGCTATATTTTGTAAAAGTCTCGTTTGATCGTATGATGTTTCTCTTGTGTATTCGGCGAATCTCACGCTCTACTGAAGATTCTCTCTCTCTCTCAGCTCTATATCTATCCCGAGCCTGACTGAGGTGAGCCTCACGTTCAGTTGACGATTCTTCATCTCTTGCTGAACGTACTCTTCTGGCATTCACTGTACTACGACTACGACCTATGTTCGAACGACGACGTCTTCCAGACATGACTTTATAATTTCTGTACAAAATTTACTCAGTTCTTTATGTATGATTACCTATGCACAAATTGCCATATTATTAGTATGTGCCGCAGTAAAAAATATCTAAATTCTTACCATTTAGAAACAAAAGATATTTAATCTAATCTTATCTCACCTTATGTAGGTACTTATAATTACTATAAGTGCGATATAAAAATTAACCTTAGAATAGAATATAATTTATATTTTAAAACTACTATCATACAATTATTTATCGTAACTTACTTATAATTACTGATACGTTGTCGCGCTGAAAAGCACGTTTTTATTACCTTAGTATTGCTATTTTCATCGCTGGAGAGCTCCGATATAATAAACGCGTCCGATCGCTGCTAAATTCAAAGTGCTATAGTGAAAACCGCGGCCTCAGACACGATACTAATAGGCACGCTCTTGCCGCACCGGGCGGCCGGCCGGTACCGCCGCAAACGCTACGTCCCGTAATTTTTAAATCTGTAATATCTTCGAAAATATTCACTTAAATCATACGGTGTAAAGGGCCATATAGATCTATATTAAATGAACAATGTATTCAAGGTATTAAATTGGTTAAGGATTAATGCTGTATTAGTTAAAATCGCTTCGAAAATTAACCATTATTTGTCGTAAAAAGCAAAATGACAAAAAAAAAGTTATTGTGGGTTATCCATAAGAGATAGACATATACCATCACGGACTTTTCTGTAGACCTTTTCAATGTGTACAATACTTATTACATTATTTTGATAAAACTCGTAGGACTCAGCCTGCGTTTGCAATGTAAGCAGAAAAAATGTAATTATTTACTACATCACATTAGAAACATCAAAAATAACAGTACTTCTCCACTACTTAATGGATGTTATTATACATATAAACCTTTCTCTTGAATCACTCTATCTAATAAAAAAAACCGCATCAAAATCCGTTGCGTAGTTTCAAAGATTTTGGCATACAAAGGGACATAGGGACAGAGAAAGCGACTTTGTTTTATACTATGTAGTGATAAGGGTTTTCCATTATGTTTTAAAAATGATTTCGGGCGCAAGATTAATGCGCCGAATATTCTCTTCCAATCGTCTCGGTCTTATCTGCGTAGACAATCGACTTCACATAACCCCACAATGGCATGTAGCGCCGTCTTGTTGGAACCAAAGGTCATCCACATAAACATCCTTCAGGTACGGCAAAGTCATTAATAATGACTCTATAGCGTTCCCCATTGACTGTAGCATTACGGCCGGCTTCATTATTGAAGAAATATGGACCAAACAGTGACTTTTTGAGGATGTGACATTGTCTCAAAATTCACTTGAGGATTGTCATCACTGTTTCATTGATGTATCCATTCAGCCAAAAGTGAGCTTTCTTGTGAAAATCAAAAATCGTTTCACGAGTATAACCATGTTTTCAAAATAAATTTGCACGATTTGCAAACGTTAATCAGGAGTTAGTCTATTCATTATAAAATGGCAAACACAACTGAGCATAAATCAAGTGACAGCTGTCAAAAAGACCTACTCCGAAAAAAGTATTGCCAGATTGAAAACCACACGTCTAAAAAAACTGCCTTTATATATATATACCTTACCACGTCTTATCCAGGTCTTTTTTAAGTAAAATAAAACTTTTAAAGCCAGGATTCTTTTATTAGCAGTTTTAGACTAAGTGAAAAGACGTCTAGTTTTGAGAAATACTCAAAGTAACTTGTACATATTTAAAATTAAATCGAAATCAAAAAATAAACAGAATATGATACCAAGGTTAAAAAAAGCTCCGTACCGATCAATAAGTGTCTTAACTCAGCAGATCGGTAATAAGACCATGTGACATATTTGCAACCGAAAGGTTAAGCTCAATCATTTTCACACGAGGAAGCACATCGCAACGAAAATGCACACCATTTTGACCAATCTCTAAGTAATGCCGGAATGTGAAAGCCATATAATTCCAAGTCCATTAGGTTATGCTTCATCACTTCAAATAAACCGCAATGTGCACCGCAATTACATCTAATGGCAGCCATGTTAGCCGAGCCGTCATCAGCACTCGCTAGCTGAACAAAACAATGTTGTCAAAGCGGCAAACATCTTACCAAAGTGCTTGCAATAAAACTTAATTGTTTGTCCATCGTAGTAAGGATTAACCACCTTCCCTATAGCCTTTCTGTACCTGTCACAACCGACCGACGAGACGACCCGACTACTAGGACACTACCACATCATCATAGCAATGCCATTCCAAGTCGCACCATTTGTGTCACAGTCACTGTGTGCTTCTCTGGTGACGAAACAATCGAAAAGTGCATTAAATATTATGTGAGAGTGCCGGATTCATTTAAGGGCTAATATGGGAATCACATGGTCCCTTTTTGCTTTAACAATGACCAAGCCACCTCGCTCCGAACGCCGCGCCGCCGCCGCTGCTGCCACCGCTTTCGCCGTTTCCGTTCCGTTGTGGTGTATGTGGCATATTCGTTGGTCATTTGGCAGCCATTTGTGTGTCCTTTAAGTGCTTAGTCATTATTGTCGGTCGTTGTGCAAAGTTTTTGAGTGCCCCGTATATTACTTCGCAGAAAACAGAAAATTCTTTCGTTGGGTTTATGGTTCACAGTAACGGCACTTTATTTCGGATCCTTGCTATCCTATACGTATACCTATACAAGTGGTTATGTCTGTATTTATATGAATCGCAACTTTGTGTAAACCGTAAAGTGGCAGGCGAATACAAAATGGTTCACTTTTCACATCCGTTTGGAGCATTTTTGTCGCATCATCGTTATTAGTACGTACCTATCCTTGTTAAAATCTACATTTGGATTGTCGTATAAGTTTAATCCCAATACATCGTTAAATGGAACATTCGGCTTTATATGGAACCCATTAACCGGTTGAGCGTTAATGTCACATTTCAACAGATATTGCGGATATAATGTCGTACCAGGAACAAAGATATGTTGTCTTTATGGGAACCAATTAGGACACTCAGTTTGTAGCCTTTTTTGAAGAGGAATTATGACATCAGAAAATATTTTTCGCTATAAGATTGGGGTTATCGTTTAATTTAATTACAATATCCTTCAGGGACCGCAGCCTTCACATGGTACAAACATACAAAAGACGAGTGTTATAGTAATTTTTTGGCAAATTGTAATTTCAAAAAAAGTACTTGAAACTTTGTTTAAGTTAAAATTATTTCAGAATGGTTTGGAAACATGTATGATTTGGAAATTAAAAAATATTTTGTAAATTTTTCAATTCTCGATATTTGACTGGTGTTTTAATGAAAAGTGGTCTCGAGGGCTTGTATTCAAAAGATTATTTAGTGATGTGCCCCAAAGTAGGATCTCATACTTCAGGCTGGCAAACGGCCGCGGCGTATGCCATGCTTATTTATGATTTGTTACTGCTTGGAAACTTACAAGGGTCTCGGCTAGCTATTCAGCTATTTGTGCGGCCTGTTTAATGTGCGCACGTTCCACGTGCATATAAGTTAATCATTGAACGTCTTTTGTTTTCCGGGGGTAGGGAGGCTCGTCAACCGCCCTGTATATTGCTTTAACCACAATAAATGAGTTTATTGAAAAAGACGTTACCAATTAAAAAATTAATGACCTCTTTGCTTATATAATGACTGCCGTTTCTTATTTCTAAAACAAAATCCCTCAATAAATACAATTTCTAATTATTCTAAACTTAAGAGTCATTATTTTACACGGTTGCTTATTGGGACCATGTGAAACCCATAATAGCCTATTTATAAAACACTTTAAATCTTTCATAAACATTGGTATCTCTAAAACAGAATCTAATACCCATTCGTCTTGGAAATTCCGCAAGATAACGATGGGGAAAAATCACAGCAAAGGTAATTTTATTCTTGCAATGTAATAATTTATTTCTCAACATCTTTCACCCTCGACAAGACAACAACAACAGCAAAAAAACAAAACGCAACAGCAAACAAAAAAGAAAAGAAGAAAAAGGAAAACCTTCCTTAAAATAGAATGCGAAAAACTTCCAAAGTCGAAAAATATTTATTCAAAGGAAGGTATTAGCAGGAAAATTAGCCGACTGCGTCTTCGCGGCCCGTGAACAAATAAATTATTTCGCAATCTTTGCACAAAATTCCCCTTAACAATAAATTCCCATTACTAAGCAATTAATTCCCATCTCGCATTTCCAAAGTAATAAAATTTCTCCTTTTCATTATACAACTGATGCTGCTACTATACCAGTAGGTACCAATACCAAACCAACCAAAACCAACTAAAAGCCCTAGTAGCATCTCGGCAGGGATGTAAACCTTCTTGCCATTTCCGGTCCAATACTTACAATCCTCAAGAAGCCAATTCTCGCCATTAAGGGAACACACTACTTACGCTGTTTACGTTTTGACACAATTATAAAACGAGGAATAAGCCAAATACTCTGACAGGAAGGTCCACCCCATGCCCCATCCGAAACCGCCATGATGCTTCCCGAAAAATTCCGTATCCGCTGAACTGAACATGATTTATGGTACGGGCGACCATTAATTTCGTTCCGGTGCGGTGCGGTGCGGCGCGGCGCGGCGCAGTAGCAGCGCGGAGTAGTTGGTGAGTGAACGGGGAAACAGGCAGACGGGTGGGCATGGGCGGTATATTACGCCCCGTACCGGCACCAGGTACAAATTCTGAACGGGTACCTATAGATACCTTTTTTGGCCGGGGCCGAGCAGGGTAAACTTTTTTGCTGTCGCCTGTTAAGCACGGGTGAAAGATATTGCTCCGAAAAGATACATTTATATGGGTTGTGGGAGCAGTTAATTTCAACGGCACAACCAAAGAAATACATCAAGCTTCTGGGTTGCCAAAAAAAACATAGTCGGAAGGAAGTGTTTAGGGGTTCTTTCGTATGTTTTATTTTCCCTCCATCTCTCTTTAGGGATCACAAAAAAATATAACTGTTTTTCTTTTCTGCCGAAGGATTTTGCGATAAAGGCCATGTAAATTGCCCACCCTCATTCGAATTCTTTTAGAATAAATGGAAAAGGAACTTATGCTCCAACGACCTGTCGCTGTCTGCATTAAGAGGCTTAAGTGTGCGGTGGCTGTAGGGACGGGACACGGGAGGTATGGTGGTGGCATTGCTGAATGTGGAATGTTTTCGTTTTTGAAAGGGAGTAACGGCCTGGCAAAGTGTCATGTCAAATGGACATGCAGCGATGTTCACATCACCGCTATTGTTGGGTAAGCATGTGAAGTCTCGAAACATTCCTTGGCTGACAGCTATTAAGAGAATACCTATCAAAAAAATATAATGAATGGCATTTCGAAATTTGAAGGTGGTGGTTTTTTTTTTTTTTTATTATTCAGGTTTAAGGAAGCTGTTGTTGATTTTCTTTTTTTATTGATTTAATTAAAGAACGTGTACCAAGCAGTGAAATGTTTGAAATTATTTTTGGTTTTTTCCTTAAAAGAATTTGTCCATACACTTGTGCGTAATAATACGAGTGGATGATGTGGTTAAGGTAATACGCTCTTCATGTTTCAGACATTTAAGCCGCTGATTTTTTGAGCAAGTCCGTATATCCATTGATAGGCTGTGGAAATATCTGTTTAATCTTTCTTCCACAAGCCGTGAGTAAAACTAGATCAAATACCCAGTCTTTCCCTCAAAAACTTCGAGAGTATGCACTCTATATTGTGTCATGGACACCAGAAGTTGTTCGTGAACGAACTTCGAAGCAAAGGATCGTCTGTTTCATTTTTCCGGAATAATTGAACTTGTCACCACCGTGTCTTTAGGGCAACGTAGAACCGCCAGTTCTGAATGGTATGAATATGAATATTTGTTTGACAGAAATGCTCAGGAATATAAGGAAAACTAAGCGCAGAAGACGAATCATCCTCCAGCCCGATAATTTAAGCTTTCACACCACCGACCGTCATTCGCCGTACAGACCTGATTTGCCACCTAATGACTTCACCTACAGGAAGATCAAACATAAATTAGAGTTTAACAATTTTCGACACTTGAAGAAGTGCTTGATACATTCTAAGTGCATGTTCTCTAGATATTTTTAATCGAAGTGGAAAAATTGCTTTGGAAATATTTTCAAGTACCTACATGCCAAAGTTTATTGATCTTATCGGAGAAAATGTTAAAAACTATAATTTGTTTGTTTTTCTGACATGTGTACTTTGTACGCCCGCTCTTTTTTTTGTAAAATAACGTGCACTAGAGGGGTTATGAATACCCTTTTTATGCTCAACTTTAACACAGTGCGAGTGTTGAAAAAAGATGAAGGTTTGAGTTTGAGAATTAGATAACGAAGTACATTTTGTCTTAAATGATTGGAGATTGAAATGGGAAGTAAAAGAGTTAGTCAGGGAATTACACTTTCGTGTAGTTCGGCTAAAAAACAACAATCTTTGACGGCACGGTATAACGATGGGCAATTCTAGACGAGCGACGAACATTTCGGGGGCTTTGCAACTTTTTATTAAATAGAACAATGATTTACAAATTAGCGATAAGACAAGGGGATAGACATAATATAGGGATAAGACATAAGGAAGAGACATTTTTTTGATGTTCCAACGAAACAAATTTTTCCGAAAATGATCTTTCACCTATCAGCTTTAAGGTTCTGTTCTGAATTCTATTAAAGCTAGAGATTTTTGTTGGTGCCCCAGACCAGATATGAAAATTTTACTCTAAGTTTGCGGCAAATTGTCTTACAAACAAATTTACCGTTGATGTTGAGCATTGGAAACAATGAGGATGTTAAATTTTTAATATTCTTAACGAATGACCAAAAGTTTTACTGTGCTTAGGACAGTCCAAAATTTTTCTTATAATTTCATGTTCGTGTAGAAATTAAGTTCTGCTTATCAGTGCATTACAGGCATTTTTTACTTCTTTAAAATTAACACGGTTTTACCCATAAAGAGTTTGCTCTGAGCAGTTAGAAAAATGATTATCTCTCCTTGATTGCATCCATATATCTGGATTCAAAACAAGAATTCTCTTTTGGTCTGATGCTATTTGTTATATGAGGAACAGAAGAGTTCAGGCCAATTAAAGTAATGGTAGTAACCTAGTCAGCTTTTTCGTACTGTCACTGCCATACAGTTCTTTTGGGAATTATTGCCTTGGTATGCTAGATCATGAGAAGGTCGCTGATACTTTCAAATATTCAGAGGTGCCTTAGGACGCAAGGACTTGATCACACTTTCAAAGTCAGTTTTGAGTTTAGCTTTATTCAAGTCTTACCGTTATAGCACGTTAACATTTTAAAAGCCTGGACATCAAATTTAAAGACGTCGATTTTGGGCATTCGTCCATAACCCACTTTCTAGGTGTAAGAGCTGCGACTACCTTTGTATCATTCATGATGACTGTTGAAGTTCATTTAGATCGTGCATTGAAAGTGTTCTTTGAGATAAGTTCATGGGGGAATCGAAAAAAAAGATGAGACTCAATTAACAATCGCAAGAAGAAATATTGACACTATAAACAATTAAAATCTAATACAAACTTTTCATAGCAGAATCAATGTGAACATTTTGTGAAAGACGAAGTTTGAAATGAGTTTCCTAGACGATTGCAAGTCTTGATGCTGCTTTAATGCTGTCAACCACTTAGTACTGAAATAACAAACTAAAATTATGTACAATTCAGCTGTCAAATTGAATTTTCTTGCAGGTTAAGTATTGCCTATTCATGAAAAACATTTCATTCTACAACCCATATAACTGATGAAGGCAATTTAGGATAAGACTACCAAAACCAAACGTAACTTAACCTTGACACACTCGTCATTGGAACTGGTTCTGGTAATTTGAAACCGACTGAAACTTCAGTATCAATGATAATTATGTCTTGCCTTGGATTTTGACATTAAGTGCACAAGCTCAACCAATCTCAATTTCCCATCACCCAAATCTAAAAATAAAACCTTCTGCATGAGAAACTGCTTCGCACGTGTTAAGTATTAAGTTACCTTATGCTCTCAGAGTGAAACTACAAATCCGTATCTTAACTTTCCTTAAGCCTTGTGGTATCTAAATTAATGCTCTCATTTCGTGGCCACCCATCATCCATCCTCTTAATATATTCGTTAATAAGTGTTCATTAAGTAAAGTCCCTTGATTAACACTTAATTTATTTCACCCATAAGCTCCCGTTACATGTTGGTGATTCAGTTTTAATTTATCGCCAATATACTCGGTTTAATGTCACCATTATCACAAAAGAGAGCATATAATACATATACTCACACATAGACATACATATACCTATCCTTCTTGATATCCAAAGTCCATACTAAAATATTGGTCAACAAAATATAAACAGCTTGAGGTCCATCCATATGCGTATCTAGCTAGATGTATTCACGAGTACTGAAAAAAAAAATACTATGGAGAGTGGAGACAGAAAGGAGAAGGAGAAAAAAAAAGGACAAAAGCAGCCTCCATCATGGCCGACCAGACATGATGACATTAACAAGGCGTTCTTCACAATCAGCTTAGAATCCATTACTTAGCCTTATTTGTTTTGCAGTCAAGTTTCTTTGTTTTTACTCTCTGTCTTGTTATTTTTTTTTTTTTTTTTTTTCTTACTTTTTTCTACACTTAACTGTTGTGTCGCCAGTTTGTCGCACTTTTTGCTCTCTATACAGATCATCAGTCACATGCCACCATCCCTATCAGGAAAATTATTTTCTCAACACATAAAGGGACACTTTCACCCTCGCTTCAAAGGACATCTACGAGTATGTAAGTCGAATCGAAAAAAAAAAATTAATGACGTTAAAAGAAATCACACAAAATTCGCTAAAACTTCGATATAATTTGTTAAGTTTGACATTTCGAATGGTGGTTTGGCAGCATTTTTTTTGGGCCTTACTTTTTTTAAGATGAATTTGTTTGTTTACATTGTTTTCTAGTTTGCCTAGGTTTGAAAAAATGAAAAACAGAACACCGTATAATAATAATAATAATAATTATTTTAACTCTATGCCTGTAAGACCCAAGGTCTTTTGAATGCAAACTGCACGGCAATAGTTATAGCCCAGTCGAATTATACAAAAAAAAGGGCTGAAATGGAAAAAATTAGATAGGGGTTTTTTTTTCTTTTGATCGTTAGAGGGGTTCATTATGAGCATATGTATCGGTTTTCGACCTCGTAACTCTATTGCGTTGGCCGCCATCTTGAATTTAAGGAAAACTTGTTTTTCTTAAATAACTCGCTTATTTTCAATTTTTCACTAAAAATGCTTATGACAAAAGTTGTTTAGAATTGCATTTCCTACAACTTTGTTCATGACAATTTTTTGCCTACGACTGATATTTTTCGATTTAATTGGAAAAAACAAAAAATAAAAAATTAATTAATTTTTTTTTTTTTTAACTCAAAAAAACTTTTTTTGAAAAATTTAAGAATAAATATTATTTCTTCTATAAAATTGCTCCTATATTAAAAATTTCATCGAAATCCGTCAAGTGGTTTACGAGAAAATCTGATTTCAAAAAACCGGTCCTATGGAAGGTACCGTTCTGAAAAATCTATTCCAACCAAAACAAAAGGTTTGCATAGAAAACACTATTCAGAAAGTTTTATCTAAATCGTAGAAGCCGCTTTTGAGAAAAATTATATTTTCACTAAAATTCGTATGCCAACGAAAATATAATTTTTCTCAAAAGCGGCTTCTACGATTTTGATAAAACTTTCTGAATAGTGTTTTCTATGCAAACCTTTTGTTTTGGTTGGAATAGATTTTTCAGGAAGTCTTATAACGGTACCTTCCATAGGACCGGTTTTTTGAAATCAGATTTTCTCGTAAACCACTTGACGGATTTCGATGAAATTTTTAATATAGGAGCCTTTTTATAGAAGAAATAATATTAATTCTTAAATTTTTCAAAAAAAGTTTTTTTGATTTAAAAAAAAAAAAAAATTTAATTAATTTTTTATTTTTTGTTTTTTCCAATTAAATCGAAAAACATCAGTCGTAGGCAAAAAATTGTCATGAACAAAGTTGTAGGAAATGCAATTCTAAACACTTTTTGTCATAAGCATTTTTAGTGAAAAATTGAAAATAAGAGAGTTATTTAAGAAAAACAAGTTTTCCTTAAATTCAATATGGCGGCCAACGCAATAGAGTTACGAGGTCGAAAACCGATACATATGCTCATAATGAACCCCTCTAACGATCAAAAGAAAAAAAAACCCCTATCTAATTTTTTCCATTTAAATGTACAATTCGACTGGGCTATTAGAAGGAATAGAAAGATAGGAAAGATTTTTTGTTGGTACAATGGATTGAGAAAATAGGTGATATTTATCTCATGAAAATCCCACGGGTGGCGTCCAGTTGAAGCTGGGGGAATATTGGAAAGTTGCTGCTCAGGCTGGGGCTCGAACCCACAGCTCTTAGGTTAGCAACCAAGCACTTCATCCCACTGTAACTCAAAATTGAATTTTCCACTTGTTACTCGAAATCATCTAAATTAATTTTATTTGAACCGGAGCTTACTATTAACTGGAGTATAAGCGCGCTCTAAAGGGGCTTTTAACAAACCTTTCATGAATTAACATAGTATGAGCGTTAACCAAGGCTTAGGAGATGAAAGTAGATATACTTATTTGCTCTTAAATATCAGGCGAAGCATTCATTGTGTAAAGCGAGCACCCTCCCTGATATGAGAATATTACGTAAGCCTTGGGCGGATGTATGCCTTCTAGATTGTAGCCCGATCATATTTCGAAAATATTTATTGAATTGACCAATGAAACTTTACTATTTCGCGACATTTTCAGTGACATCAAATATTAGGTGTTGAGACGGTGGGTTCTTATACACATAACAAGAACTCAAAGGTCTTCGGTATCCTCGATACATGTTCCTAGCATAGATATAATGAAATAGGAAGTAGAGAATGTTTTAATGAGAGAAGACAGCATTAAGTTATTGAATCATTAAATTCCACACAGTTGATATTTTCCCATTGGACAATGCTGTCCGCTGTTCCACATCCGCAGAACAGACTTCTGAATCTGGAGAAACTGAAAAGGAGACAATTTGTTTTAAGTCTTGAAGAAGAAATCAATGTTTGTAAAGATGAGGAAAAGAGTCGGTGAGAGAATGGAGCCTTGTGGCAAACCACTTTGTGAATATCAGATTGAAAACCTTGCATAACAAATTGTAAAAATTGGACCCATCACCAAACTACGAAAATCGTACTGTCCCTCATTAATAAGTTCTGTTTCTCAAGATGGAAAGAAGAGAAAGTGAAATTGAAGTTTGAGGGAAGCAAAGATAAGCATTTTATAAACTAGGTTAAGTTAAGGTGGCTGTCAGGCAATGACTGATACACTTAGACTAGGTTAATTGGGATACCACGTATATAAAGGTGAGGCAATACCTTACTATTTGAAAACCATTTGGAACTTCTAATAAAGCGATGGAGACAGTGGGTGTCTGTTTGAGTTAGATCACTAATATCGTTGTGGAATAGTTCTCCTAAATGCAAATTTCGTCTGTGTGAGAGAGCACGGCATGAAAAAGGAGGCGAGTTTTAATCTCCTCTTCTTCCTCGTCCATGCAACTTCTGCAGCAGTCGTTCGGAAAAACTCCCAGTCTAGTAGCATGTCTGCCTACAAGACAGTGTCCAGTTATGACACGTTAAGGAGTTATAGGGTAAGATCAAGTGATAACAAACATTTGGTACGTTTTGGTTTCGGCCAGATCTATTTTGTCACCAGACAGGTGGTTAAGTTTTTATAGGTAGCACTTTTCAGCAGCAATAGCTTCTTCGGTACGCACTGTACGACGTCTGATATGATGAGTATTTAGAGTAAACGTGGCCCAAAAAGACCTATCGTTAATTGAATCAATCGCACTATTGGAAGATTGTGTCGCTCATAAAATAGACGTATAGTTTCTGATGAGTTTCACGATCAGAACCATCTTTTTCGAAATAAATCTGCACAATTCGCATGTTCAGGCGTCAGTCGATTCATAATGGAATGGCAAACCAAACTTAAGATAAGACGACAGATGCCAAAATGGCAGTCAATGAAATCAGTGCTGCCAACTCAAATCTCTATACGTCAAAACAAACACCCTTTACTAATCATTAAAGGTTAAGGACTGGAGTGAAGTGGATGAAATATAGCTTAACTCAAACAGGCATTAGTATCATTTTTATTTTCATTATTTTTAAACGACATAATTCTTTCATTAAGACTTCCCCCACTAATGGTAAGGGTTGATATTAATTTATTTATTATAAAACATATACAAAACATATACACCAAATTAAATTAAACAGTTCCATCGAATTTCAAGTATGAATGTTCGTGATTTTGCTGGTTCAAATTTTGTCTCTAAGGACAACATGAGATTCTGTCGACCAACTCGTTATCTGCAATTGTGTAAGGCATATTGAACAATTCGATTATTGTACAGTTCGGCTTAGAGCCAAATTGAACATTCAGATTTCACCAGAATTCATGCAAGTATATCTGCTTTGGCTTCTTGGCAGTTATCCAAGAGCTTAGTCGGATGGCTCTTGTCTTCGAATGGCATTAACAACTGTGCCCTTGCATAACCATATACATACATCCTACATTGTTGTAAAATTGTAAATATACATTGATTGTGTAATGATGTATTAATGTTTTACTTAGCTTAAGGATTATTATGTGTGTGTGATTGTGTATGTAATAATGGAACAATACTATGTATATATATGTATATATTAAAACCAAAATTTCAAGATATTTTACTCCTTAAAGTTATTGTAAATTTGCTTGGCATGTTTTTTAAGATGTTTCGGAAGTCTATTCTGTTCGCCATTATTTTTGTGATGGATTTCTACGGTCTCAAAAACATATTGTCAGTGCATCCATGCAGCCATCTTTAAGCAATTTATTTCGTTGGACACATTTCTTATCAATTTCGAAGTTCATTTTTGAAGTTTCAAATCTGTTCACTTGCATGACATGTGAAATTAATAAATTCAAAATTCTGATGAGTTCTCCGCTATCGTTGAATCCACTTCTGTTCGGTTCGATCCAGTCCAATAAGTCCCATGCTGCTGCTGAACTATTTGAGTTCTTAACTCTTCCTGTATCGTGCTATATATGGATGTGCCAAATCCTGTTAGGATACCAAAAAATCATGCCGGGAGGTTTTGATTGATAACTTTAGAGAGGCGCACAAACTGAACCTAACCGAACTGAACTGAACTGAATTGAACTGAAATAAACAGAACTGCCATGCTGGCGTGTGGGTGTGTTGTCGTTCGAATCCCGAAGCGGCCGGCCGCGTGGCGGTGCGGGGGCTCACTTTATAGTATAAATTGGATAGCTGGTCGTAGTTGTCTGGCATGATAACATAATCCTCGATTGGAAAGTTACTGAAGCAACGCGCCTTTGAGAGCGCTCCCAAGGCACGCAAAGGCGAATGTCCAATGTAATTGGCGTGGAAATGAATGTTTCTACATCGATATTTCTATAACCTTGTGACGTGCCCGTGGATTCAAGGATTATGATGACAGATTGACGGCCATAAATTGTTGTTCAATGATGCGTTAGCATTACATGCTGGTTGAAGAATGAACAGTGTACGCGAGTACTACAACCCGCAGGGAATTCCATTTAACTAGGAAATAAAAAAAAGGGTGCGACTGGAGGAATGGAGATAAATAATGGAGACAATGAACCCCAGAGCATGATGGATATGCAAATGGATTAATTTGATATCAAATTTATGATGATATAGATGGAATTGTTTGTCCTTTTTTTCTTTTTTCTTGAATGAACTGACACATAATGTTCGTGCGAGCAACCAGGATTGTTCTTTATCGTTATGCGTTGTCGTCAAGAATTATTGTTGATTTTAATTTTGTTGGTATTGTTGGTTGATTAGGCGGCCAATGTTGACATCATCAATCCAAGATTGTTATTTTCAATGGCACTTTTGACAAGAAGTTCAGAAAGTCTTAAATTCTTACTTATCTATCGTACCATCGGAATGACTCAATTAGAATAATGATATTGAAACAATTTAGTGTAAATGTTTGCGATTTAAGATTTATGATTTGATTCCTATTCGTATTAAATTATTTTGGACAGAAGCTAAAATAGTTGTTGATATAGGCTTTTCTTCATTGCTACAAGAATTAATATAATATTATATTAATTATTATATTAAAAGTCCAAGGTTCAGTTTTAGTTTTGACTATGTTGCAGTTGACGAAAAATGTTCCCGAAGCAAACTGGAACTTTATATACGTTCCGAGGAGCCATAATAGACTCGGAATACTGACTACTTGAAAGCAGACTCTTAATATGAGTGTTGAGCAAATCTCTTGGAATATCAATAGTTTCGAAAGAAAAGTTCAAAGAACTTATGCAAAACTTAAAGTAACAACTTTCGATGTAATTACACAATAGTGGGTAGCAATGGTACAGTGGAGTTCAAAGCCAGCTTGGGCAGGGCAGCAATTTTTAAAGAGCTGGCCAAATGGTTCAAAAAGAACTATGTTGGCACACCAACGCGACCACCACGGTACCAACCATCTTTTTGGACCACTGGAACTGCCACCACGGAACAACACTTTCCGAGAACGCAGAATATTGTTGAAGCGTGGCATCGGCGGCTGAAAGTTGTGGTAAGCCAACGACACGCGCGCCGGCATGTACAAACTCATAGCTGACCTCGGAAAAGAAATGGTCATAGCGAAACTGGCAGTTGAAATTTGGAGGGGTGAAGAGCCGCCCAGGCCGAGAATCATGCAAAAAAACTAGCGGATCTAAACGGTGTTAAGCAAAAGGCCAACCACCACCAAAAGGCAATTCCTGATAAACAGCATATGCATAAAGCAAACATAAATCCGTCCTTTTCAGGACGACCGAAAATTTACTAAGAGATAAGATTTTTTTTTTAAAGTGATTGCTCGGCTTAAGGTAGGTCCTGTCATATGACAGGCACCAATATCAATAGAACCTGTTTGACCCTCAAAAATTAATTCAAAAGTGTAGCCAGATTATGAGAATCTACAAGAACGAACCTTAATCCTAACAAAATTCAATAGAAATTTCCCGTTCAATTAGAAAAAATTCTTAGTCGAATTGAGAGTATACAAGGAGGTGTGCTGAGCGATTTTTTCTTGGTATAACTTATACGTTGTATTGATCTATTGATTTTTGACTACTTATTTACAGCCCTCCCATTGCAAAAATTTGGTTGAAAAAAATTTGGTGGCTTTCTAGATCACCCATACAACTCTCGTTAATATTTCAACTTTCTAGAAGTTCAGGATACTGAAATATTGAAGGCCGAGGATTGGGCCCATTAATTTGTGACTTTTGGTGTACAGCCCTCCTCTTTAAAAATTGGTGGTTTCTTACGACCCTGCCTCATTAAATTTAAAGGGAACATTTCAAATTTCTAGAACATAGGGTTCCTGAGATATTGAAGGCCCAAGGAACGGGCCTTTTGATTTTTTACTACTTACTTACAGCTCTCCCATTGCAAATATTTTGTTGAAATAAATTTGTTGACTTTCTAGGTCACCCATACAACTCTCATAAATATTTCAACTTTCGAGAAGTTCAGGATTCTAAGATATAGAAGGACCCATTGATTTGTGACTTGATTTACAGCCTTCGCCCTTCAAATATTTTATTGAAAAAAGTTTGGTGGTTTTCTAGGTGACCAAATTTACTGTTTCTCATGAAAGTCAGAAAAGGCATACCACGACGATGGGCAGAACGGCACAATGCCATGTCATCTTTTTTTAAGATTTTTTATTAAAAAAAAACATTCAACAGACTGTGAATTTCAAAGAAGCTCTTATTTTTTGCTTATAAACTATTTTTATAATAAAGTTATTTTGGTTTGGAATAAAAATCTTTTTCAATTTGGAAGTTATATGGAAAAAGCAAAATGGGTGCCATATCCCCCGACTTTATCCTAAGGGATCCTTCTTCAGCTGCACGATAAGAATGTAACACGCTCTACCCAACTCAATTTGGCACTTATATTCCGATATTTACACATATTAAAATCCCCAATTCATCGGTATATCCTATCCTAGCTTCCCAACGCTTGTACCATGTTAACTAATGTTAAGGGTATAGGTAATAATTAACCCCTTATGTGCTGACTCATTTTAATAAAAATTCTCCCCAGATCGAGAGTCAAATGCAGCTTTGAGCGGAAACCAGTTCGTCTTCATAACTTACCTTTTCTCGATTCGTCCAATATAATAAAGACCTTTTAATTGTTTCCTTAGGTATGTGGTTTCTATATAATGTTGCAATATAGTTTAAGGTTGCTCTAACAAACCGTCAATTGGAGGAGGTAGGCACACTCGATAACCGACATTAGTCTTGGAAAACCAATTTATTGCAAGACTTATAGCCGTATAGCCATGATATAGATGATATCTATGCTCTCAAAATACTGTTTTAACAGAAAAACGATTTAAGAGAGCGTTATTATCTTTTTGGAATACTATTTCAGTAAGGAAATATCAAATATTGGTATTAAACCAATACTACGTCTCAGTTTCTGGTTCCACAGAAGTCCCAAACCATTTGTTTGGCTTCCTTTCTATTGTCTTCACGGAAACACAACTCGTTTATCACATTTCGTGATTTATACTCTGCTCGGACAATAACTGGAAAGCTATTAATTATGGTCATTAAGAAGTCTCTTAATAGCTTTCCATGATATTTCACAGCTCAATTGACCTGTAATTTTACTCCAGAAATTAACTTTATATAAAAACATGTATGCACTTAAAATATTAAAATAAAACAATTAAATATGAAGATGAAAATAAAAATGAAAATGAAAATGTATTGGCATTTTCCTGTTCCGGTATACGAGTGTACAAGAACTTGACTCGTATTTACAATACAGAACAGAGTGAAATTCCAATGTTCATTTTAATTTTCCTCGCCACATTTTAATATAATTCACTTCCTTGTCAATTATCCATTAACATTAATTAAATATGAGCAGTAAGTTATCTCGTACATACTTCCAATTCGCCCTCAAGTCAAACCAGACTCGTACAACGATGTTTTCATCGATTACCCCAAGCCTCAGAGTAAGGATGGGTATACCATTTTCATAGCCATTGGCATTGGTTTTGATTTATTTGTCCATGTGGCTTACTCGAAAAAGGACCCTCGAAAGCGGATGGTAAAGATATACTTCCATATGGTTTAAATAAAGGAGCTTCCACACATGCTACCGAGTTACCACGAGGCTTTGTTTTCAGTATTGAATCTTGGAGAATGGAATTGAAGTGAACATGTATTGGCATCAATTTGCTCAAACTACTGAAGGGGTTATAAATACCCTTAACATGAATTAACACAGTACGAGCTTTTAGAAAAATGGGAAAGGAAACAAACGGAAATCCGATGAGGAAAACCTAGCTGGGTAAAACATTCCACATTCTTGTAGTGATGTCAAAAAATTAGTATCTACATAAATATAATAAACAGTATGTCTACAGTCTTGAAAAATTAAATCAAAAAACTACATGCTGACACTGAAAACAACTAAACTGGGCGACAAGGAATCCATTTTTAAACCCTGATATATGACTTGCAAAACTTATAAGCCCACGTGCTGAACACTGACACTTTAATGGTCTACTGGACTGCGCTGTGCAGATCTCGCGATTGTCGTATGAACCCGTGAGGAAGAAGGCGACCGGTTGATGAGTTCAAGAAATACTGAAATAATAGAGGTGACAATAGTCATGACACCCTTATAATTTGCTTCGACATATTTAAAGTTAAGGTAATTTGGTCCTTTCATTACTACAATGGCAATATTTAGGGTAAAGGACACAGGCTAATCGACATTGCTGTTGGGCGAAGGGTAATTATTGCTAGCACGAGTTAATCACACGCTTATATAAACTTTGACCATTGCCTAGTAATAACGACTGGATCTCTGCCTTGTAAACGCTAGGGTTAAAACACAACCACAACGAAACCCAATGTTTGATTTCTTGATCCCCCTTATCTACGCAGCTACGAATGAAGCCTGTGAGGCGATGCTTTGAGGTGGAACCAAAGTTGTCAAAAGTGCTGCTAGTGCACTTTATACATGAAAACAAAACTTCCGTCTACCCCACCAGGAAGTAGTAAAAGATATTTGGACAAAAGTCAAACGAGATTGTTGTAGCCGGTGAATTTCCTTTTGAGATCTGCAAAGCTGTAGAAGATGACTTAGTATGCTCCATGTACCAACTCATTTGTACACGATAAAAGTCTCTTCTAAGACCTCAGCCTGATCCACAAAAAAAGGAGCTGCGTCTGCTATAAACTACAACTACCAAAGTTTTAAACTAAACAACATTTTGGATGTCCTGAAACAAAATTGTTTGTGGCAATGGTATAGTGTATAGCTTAGTTGCTAACCTAGAAATGTGCCTCCTCAGCTTCAACTGGACGCCGCGCCGCCCGTGGGATTTTCGAGACATAACAATCACATAATTCTCAATCCATTAAGATTGCTATTAAAGTTATTACATATTATATTATTGATATTATAAAACATAAAATAATGACCGCCATACCTATAAATTCTGTGATTTCCACCAAACAAAAAATAAATCGGACAAATTGATACACAAACAAAGAGCGAAAAAGTGAAAATAAAAGTAAAGAATATATTTTTTTTGGCATTTGTCTCAATAAAATTCACAAAACATCCATCATAATTCTAAGCGAATGCCAAGAGTTCTGCAATTCTATTTCAAAATCAAGACAACATTTTAACCAGTAAATGGCTCTAATCGACCAGCGCGCGCTTCCCTGCTCCCATTCCTTCTATTCCATTGTAAAAGGAAATCTCTCCATAAAAGTATTTTTTGGAAACCACTCCAAGCTTAAATATCCACTTAAAAAATCGTTTGCTATTGACATCCATGAGAAAGTGAGCATAAAGTGTATGTACGTACAGACACACACATACACACAGATTCACCTACTCGCTCACACAAGAACAGGGCCGCCAAAATGAACCATCAATCAAAGGACCAATTCAAAAAGGAAGAGAGTAGGAATAGGGAGTCAAATATACAGTACCTACTGTTCTGCAGCATCTACATGCATATATGTATACTGTATATTTACAGAGTACACAATGGAAAATTGCCTTCTAATGGCATGTCTTGCTTTCTATTCAATAAAAGCGCTTAGTCCTTTTAAAAAAGGAATTCGTCCTTGGTACTTGGTTTATATATGACTTCGATGTCCAAACAGCTTTTAAGCCCGTTTGTTTACTAATGGTCCTGCTATGTGGCCTAACCTCTGACCAATCAATCTTCTAAATAAAATATTTTTCTTTGCTCAGGTAAATTATCTAAACTTTAAGTATCATCTGTTAACAATTGCCCATTGAACCTTGAACACTGGACAGATTTTGAAAAGGTTAATGATACACATGATATAGCTCAAGCCAAACAATCTAGGAGTCCTCTTTTAAGATATTGAAGTTTTGGTTTTGCGTCTTTTGTGTTCCTTTAAGATGTTCTCGATTTGTTTGAGAATCGAGTGAGTGAATGATAAATATTTGAATAAGGTAAATGCCTAGGGAAGATAAACTAAGACAGAAAAAAGCATGATTCGATGAAAATTAAGTTGAAATTAAGATAGAAGAATTACTAATAATTGGTAAAAGAAAATATTTTAGAAACTGGGGTACTGTGGACCCAGATAATCCTATTCAGTTTGCTTTCTACTCAGAAATAATATTTTTTTTTACTTTTTGGAAGTTTCCCAAAGGCTTTCGGAAAAGGAAAGGCATTTAAGCTTTAAAAATTACATTAAGTAACACTGACAAACTGCCTTTTAAATTGTTCGTGTTTCTGGAAATAAGACCTCAGACACCTCTTACACTTTCTGTTTAGGTCTTGCATTACCTAAATTGTCTGGCGGCAGCACTTTGAATGTCCCTTCTATTGAACTTTCTTCAATACAGTTTAACTCCATTTTAAAGATTTGTTCCTATTCAACAGGGAAAAGGCAGGACATGGTTTGAGTGGACCTTTGGCTAACGAAGATGTCTTTAAAGCATTTTGAATTAACATTGGATTTGAATAACATCAAATTGATACTTAGTGATTGTTTTCAGAAGTTACAAACATTAGAAAAGATTGCACTACTATTATTAATGTAATTTTACCTATCAACGTCGTGGCGTCATTTCATCGTTATTTGCGTTGGTCCTCAGGCCAGCCACTTCTCCATCAACTAGCAGAAGAAAGTGGTCTTCATGTTTTCGTGTTGTTTTATAAACCCACTTCTTTAGATATACTATTTCTTTCAATTGTAACGACCGACGCGACGGTGTCAGCCATAGCACCACCAAAAACAGGGTGTATTTTTAATAGCTTGAGAACTTTAAATGTTGGAATGAATGTTTTATTATTATAATCTGGTAGATAATTTCATGGCATTTATTTTTTAAATTTGAGTTTTGGCATTTGACGTACAAACGAAGTGGATGTTTAGTTGATTAATTTTTGGAAAGAAAAATCAGTTAGTATATGTCGATAGCGCTCGCTCGAAACAGTACATTTTGTATGTAATGGTGATTCGTTAATGTCTCGTAGATGGTATTAAATCGAGAAGAGTAAAATTATTGTGAAAATAAACTTCGCGAACAATTTTTTTTTATTTTTTTTAAGTAAATTTTCACAATTTAGAAGCGTTTTTATGTTGTTAAAAGATTAATGATGAATTGCCAAACCTTACTGTACAGAAATGTCAACACAGTTTTCATTGTTCTGTATAATTAAAAAAAAAAAAAAACATACATTTAAGAAAAATATCCCACCAGGAATTCATTTACAAAATATGTATTCAAAACTTAGAAAAGTTTAGAAAAAATAGGTTTACAATAATAATAAAAGAACAAAAAATGGGTTATTTGAAGTACATTTTACAGACTACGAACAAATCTTAGATAAATGTATCTTAATCGTTTTTGAAACATAATGTTTCGACCTTTAAGTCACTGAATTCGACCACCAAACAGTTTTTATAAAACCAGTCGAAACTACCGAAATTATTTAAATTGTTGTATTTAATAAATAAAATGCACGACTGGGTCGCACGTACTTGCTCTGTGGGTGCAATAGTACGATAAAAACAAAGTTTTAGAGCAATATGAAGAACTCCTGTTTGAAAAATTTGGGGAAAACTACAAAATTTTGGTTAAAACTGGAAAACCCGAGCGGGAGCTTACGTTAAGAAACCTTTGAATTTTTAAAATTTAGATGTCATCTTTTGGGTGCTATAAATGTCCGATTATGGCCAAATTAATAAAATTGTTAAGACAAATTTCCGTTATTATCATTTGTAGATAAAAACATAAATGCAGTTTTCTTCAAAACATTCTATTTATATTCAATACAAAGTTTAATAAAAATCGGTAGAGCCTTTTTTGAGTAAATTAGAAAAAATTAAAAAAATTGGACAAAACCTAGTGGCTCTTTGTATGGGAGCCACCATTTAAATAAGAGAAACTTGAAAAAATGCAATGCCATCTAATAGAGAGTAGTTGTAAGGAACTATACCAAACAAAGTTTGTTTGAAATCGATACAACCGTTGACAACTTATGGCAATTAAAAAAAAAAAAGACGTCAAGACCAGATTTCCGTTATTTGCATTTTTAGCCAAAAACTAAAAACGCAGTTCTCTTAAGAACACTAAAAGAATATTACACACAAAGTTTAAACAAAATCGTTAGAGCCATTTTTGAGCAAATTAGAAAAAACCAAAAAAACTTGGCTAAAACTGAACGGCTCGTTGTATGGGAGCCACCATTTAGAAAGGCTTTACTGAAAAAATTGCAATTTTTTCTTATAGAACACTAAAAAAAAAACTATGCCCAACGATGTTTGAGTCAATTCAATTAAGGTGATGCGAACTTACCTATGGCCATTTAAAAAAAAACCGTTTAAACCTGATTTTCGTTACGACCATTTGAGCCAAAAACGAAAAACGCAGTTTTATTAGAAATGCCTAAAGTTAGCTAAATTTTGAGTTTAATCAAAATCGTTAGAGCCGTTTTCGAGAAAATCCGAAATGAAAAAAACTGTTACATGAAAGGTACCAGTTTAAGCCGGGCTAAAACGAAATAAAAAAAACCTCGACAATCGTTTTTCTTCAAACTGCTTTATATGAAGTTTGAAGAAAATCCGTCAAGCCGTTTAGGCTGTAGAATGACGTGAAAAAGCGCACATCCGCACAGACGCACAGATAGACCGACGGACGGTATGGCGAAAACCACTTTTTTGGGCTTCTCTATCATCGTAATTTTTTTTTTTCTGCACGAAACCAATACTTGCCCTATAGAGCAAGTAAAAATGTATTTGTAAATAAAAAATGTTACGTTTTATTAAATCTAGGTTCCATTGTATTAAAACTAATGTTCCAAAATAAATCATGTTCAAATTATTATTTTCAGTGTTTGCGAGCTCTTTGACACAACATCCGGTTAATGCCAAATGAATGTAATGAAATGTTAAATTTGAACGATTTTATTTGCTTTGACAACACCGACGACACGTTTCAATGAATCCAATTTAAAATCACTAGCAACCGATAATGAAACCACAGGATTGGGGTACTGTCTTCCTAATTTCCTAATTTGAGCAACATCAAAGAACTATTTTCGTCGTCAATTTGGATTAATTAGGTTGCCAGTTGTTTTGATCTTTGATATTAATTCAAATGACTGAAAGTGTTGGGCAGTAATTTTTTTTTTAAATTGGCTTTAAATATATTTTTGTAACCTTTTTCAGTGTGTTCTTATGCTATTATGTATCTATATATACATATATAAAAGAAAGTCGTGTTAGTTACACCATTCATCACTCAAGAACGGCTGAACCGACTTGGCTGAAAATTGGTATGGAGGTAGCTTAGAACCAGTGGAAGGACATAGGATACTTTTTATCAAGTTTTAGGAAAACGTATGAGTGTGTTATACGTGCGAAAAAATACACTAAAAGCTCACTTAGTAAATCTGCAAAGTTATTTATATTAAATATAAATCAGTCATAATTTGATACATATACATAAGTATATGTATTAATTTTCTGATTTGAAGTCAAATAAACGTTAAATACAAAAACAAAGAACATACATGTCGATTTTGTTTTATCGTTTAGAATTTTAAATTTGTGAACGCTATAAATACAACTGAATAACCGTTACACGTTTGTTAATTCGATTCTGTGCTTTTCGAACTTATTGTAAGAATTAAGATCTTAAATACGGATTATGGATAATTATAATTGTGTTATTTGCCAACGTGGGTTGCACAACGGAAGGTACCAGCGGCATATTTTGTCCGAAAATATTCCTCAAGATCAACCTGAAATTGCAGATTATTTACGACAACATGCACAATTGGAGGTTCGTTTTTTGTTTTTTGCTTATTACAGTTATACATATATATTATTCAAGTATTATATTGTGTTCGCAAATCTTCATAGCCGTTCAAAGGGGCCTTTTTAAGGACATAGCCCAGTCATTTTAGGCATTTTAAACCGCAATCTGCGGAAAAATTCCAATCAAGCTGAATTTTGGTACACACCTTTATTACGGCGTTGTAATGAAGATGTGAAAAATCGACATTGATATCGTGCCGGCAAAAAAAGTTATGAAGGTCAAAAGGTCACGAAAACCCAAAAAAAAACCGTTTTTTGCAAATATCTCGGTTTCTATAGCTCCAATGATTTTAACGTTTATGACAAAATTGTAGAGCATAAAATTTGCTACAATTTCGTTAGTACAATCAATTTTGTATGTCGATTAGTTACCGAGATATGGCACTTCGAAAAACAGGTCATTTTTCAAAATTCGCCAAAAAATGCAAAAAAATGAAGAATTCCACCTTATTTCTTCGGATATACCCGAGAAATCATGAAATATTGCTGTTTTTATGGCTTCTTGTTAAAATCACCAACTTCTTACACCCCAAAACGATCCCCGCTTGCCCACCAGGTACCAGGCCATGCCCATTACTATTGTCATTCCGCCGTAATTTTTATATATTACTTTGTTCTTAGTACAGTGGGCAGGTAGAAAAAGGTCGGAAGTTAATCAAACTTTGAGATGTTGTTCAGGAATATTAAATTAACATTTGACGATGTTTTGGATCTCACCGGCCCTGTTGAAAAAGAGGAGGGGAAAATGCAAACTTTTCGAGTTCGCTCCGGTTTTCGCTCTATAACTTTTTTTGCTTTCGTTCTACGGCAAAAGTGCACTAGACTTTTTCGTAGAGCGTTAAATTTACTAAAATACTGTTGGTACAAAAATGGTTGTATGTCATTTCTTTACCGAGATACTGAAAAAGAGGAAAAGGGGGAATTGTAAAATGTTCGACTTTGCTCCGGTTTTCCCTTAATAACTTTTTTTCCTTACTTAATACGGCAAAAGTATTCAAGACCTTTTTTGTAAAGCATTAAATTTCCTACAATACAAATAGGGTGAAAATTGTTGTATGTCAATTCGTTACCAAGAAATGGAATTTGAAAAGGAGGGTAAATTTAGTAAATTTAACGCTCTTCAAAAAAGTCTAGTACACTTTTACCGTAGAACGAAAGCAAAAAAAGTTATAGAGCGAAAACCGGATCGAACTCGAAAAGTTTGCATTTTCCCCTCCTCCTCTTTTTCAACAGGGCCGGTGAGGTCCAAAACATCGTTAAATGTTAATTCAATACTCCTGAACAACATCTCAAAGTTTGATTAACTTCCGACCTTTTTCTACCTGCCCACTGTACTAAGAACAAAGTAATATATACAAATTACGGCGGAATGCCAATATTAATGGGCATGGCCTGGTACCTGGTGGGCAAGCGGGGATCGTTGGGGGGTGTAAGAAGTTGGTGATTTTAACAAGAAGCCATAAAAACAGCAATATTTCATGATTTCTCGGGTATATCCGAAGAAATAAGGTGGAATTCTTCATTTTTTGGCATTTTTTGGCGAATTTTGAAAAATGACCTGTTTTTCTAAGTGCCATATCTCGGTAACTAATCGACATACAAAATTGATTGTACTAACGAAATTGTAGCAAATTTTATGCTCTACAATTTTGTTGCAAACGTTAAAATCATTGGAGCTATAGAAACCGAGATATTTGCGAAAACGGTTTTTTTTTAGGTTTTCGTGACCTTTTGACCTTCATAACTTTTTTTGCCGGCACGATATCAATGTCGATTTTTCACATCTTCATAACAACGCCGTAATAAAGGTGTGTACCAAAATTTAGCTTGGTTGGAATTTTTCCGCAGATAAAACCTAAAATTACTAGGCTAACATCGCACTTTTAAGAAATGTTAATTAAAAATTGAATTAGTTAATATTTTTTTCTATTTACCTATTATTATACTTCAATTTTTTATTGACATAAGTATATTTTATTACCCACCATAAAAGGTTATGTTCAACAGTACGCGTTTGGTGTGCCACCGGTGCTGGCAAAGGGCACAAAATGCATTTAGAAGACCTGTCCAGTATGTACCCCCCGAGGCAGCAACCATTCATTCTGCTGTTTACAGAAGAGCACCAAACACGAGTGCACGCTGCATTTTTAGTAATTGTCGAAGCCAAGCGAACTCACATATACCAGAAACGATAAAGGTATATTTACTATGTGAACATAAACTCTATGTACCCCAAAGTGCTCGTTCTTGTCGAGAACATCTCCTAGCCAACGTTTGGGATGAATTAGTAAACTTTTGTAACGTTTCACAAAATTTTAACAGTACTCAATTCGACGATATGTCCAATATATTGACCAAAGCTGTTCGTCATGGTAAACAAATAGATTTTGAAACTGTAGGTGCCATCAGTGATGGTAAGATGCATTTTTGGACCGGGCTAACAAATAGACAGTTTGATTTAATCTTACAAGAAACTCCATCCTTGCTAGAAAGCAACAAAAAACCGCGGTTGGCATTAGGTATTTACCTGTACAAACTACGAACCGGAGAGTCAAACCAGCGATTAGCTAGTCATTTCAATATGTCTCGAGGAAATGTACAACGAATACTGAAAATAGTAAGACATTGCTTACTCACAGAATTTGTGCCACAGCATTTGGGCTTTGACCACATGCAAAGAAATGATGTTTTAGAACGTAATTTATCAATACATAAGGGAATATTTGGTAATGAAGAAAACACAAAAGCTATAATTCTCGACTGAAAAGGTAAAGTATCTTAAGTCAATTTTGATAATTTTTCAGGAGAGCAAAAAAATGATTCAAAGCTACCTCCCAAAAAATCTTTCAAGTGTAGACTTTATTGAACAAAGCATTTAGATGTCAAATTTTATGATTTTTTTTTTAATTTATTTCAAAAAGATATTTTTAAATTTTCGCCCGTTATAAGGAAAAATATGACTTAAGATAGTTTTAAATAGTATTTTATATTAATTTCCCAAATCTTAAGTTGAGATAAGATATTTTGCCTCGTCTTTTCGAAGGACGTTTTCAATTCCTATGTCCATTTAAGATGAGTTGCGCGTGCAAAAGTGGAAAAAAAGAGATTTAAGATGATATTTTCTGGTATTTATTTTAAAAATTTCAAGTCCTTAAGTCTATAGAGATAGACTTTTATATTTAAAAAAATAGAAAAAAAAATACTTAAACAAAAAGAAAATAAACCAAACTATAAATTCATTGCAAAAAAACTTAAATATACTTCATTTTACATTGTTTTAAAAGTCAAATTAATAATGACAAAAAATAATGGAAAAACTGAACAAAACAACTTATTTTGATTTTATTAAGCATTGTTTTTTTACGTGCATACGGTCTTAAAATTAATAAAAAATAATTACGAATTCAAGCATTAGGTTTCTTATTCTGATTCGGCTGATAGATTTTTTTTTTTGAATTTACCATTCGCAGAATGGCTGCAGCACGCGAGTTGCTATACATTATACCAATGTATCTGAAAAAAGTATTTTAAAAAAGTTATGTATGAACTATCCTTGAAATAAAAAAGCTTTCTTGTAATATATAAAGTATTCAATAATAAGTACATACCTTTTTTAGTTGTATGAATGTGTTTTATTAGTAATAATTTTTCTTTCACGAAAACAACACTATCTGAAACACTAATTGAAACACTAACTTAAATATTAACTGAAACACTAAATGAAAAAAGAACTGAATTATTAACTCTTACTAAAAGAAAAACTTTCGCTCAAAGAGAAATCCAGAATCAAACTACGCTAAAAAATATCTTATGTTCTTGTTATTACGGATATTTTGTTTAGGTTTGCAAACGGTAAAGTATCCTATGACTACTTAGGGAGAGAAAAATTTCAGTTTTAAATTCAAAAAATCATGTTATGTCGACATAAGATGATTTGCCTTTTCACACTTTTTCAGAATTTTTTTAAGTATTTTATCGTAAGTCGACCTAAGGATGGCTTTTGCTTATGTTTGCATGCATCAAAATATCTTAAGTCAACTTAATATGATTTACGATTTTACAAGTCAAAAGTCAATATAATCTTAAGTCTATTTTAGGTTTTAAAATAAAGCAGAACAAACAATCTATTATGTGCACTTAAGATATTTACCTCGTGTAGAGATGTGTCTTTTGAACATAAGATGAAGTTGTTTTTGTATATAAAAAAGCAAAGGAGTGAGATAGAAGGATGTCGATAAGATAGAACTGTAGTCCTTTCGAATGGCACTGAGGTTCAACAAAAAAACGCTAAATATCTTAAGTCGACCTAAGATACTTTACCTTTTCAGTCGAGAATTATTTGCGACGGAACGTATGCCTACATTCAGAAAAGTTCCAATTTTCTATTTCAACGTTTAACTTACAGCTTGCGTAAGTTTAAAAACTTGTTCTAATTGTTTGTTCAGACGGCTATATCCTTGACATCTTAGGACCCTTTGCTGCTACGAAGTCCGATGCATCCATCATGTCCGATTTCTTAAATGATGAAAACAGTGTTTTTCATTGGTTTTTTGAGCAAAATGATGTTTTAATCCTCGATAGAGGTTTTCGTGATTGTGTTTCGGACATAGAATCATGCGGTTATGAAGTACACCACCAAGAAAGGACATAAATGATACACAACTATCTACCGAACAGGCCAACAAATCGAGGCTTGTTACTTTGTGTCGATGGGTTATTGAAGTCATAAACGGTCGTTTTAAACGCGACTTCAAGTTGTTGCGCCAAGACTATTTCAATACAGCATTACGGAATCTGTTTCCCGATTTTAAGATCGCAGGTGCTCTTATTAACACGTTTCGAGAACCTGTGAGTGATAATGTTGACGCACCGATGATATTAGATTCGGTTAATCAAAGGATTAACATACCAAATAATTTGTACAGTTACGTAAATGACAATAATCTAAATAGACAAAGAATCGCTTTTTCAGCGATAGATGCAAGTCAGCATTTACATAACTTTCCCCGTTTAACGGAAAGTGATTTAAAGCTTTTCACACTGGGGTCTTACCAGCTAAAGCTAGCCAAATCGTACTGTGCAGAGCATTTGCAAAATGGCCTATACACAATTGAAGTGAAAAGTGATACTTTAATTGGAGATTTGCAATGTTACAATATGCCTCAAAATGTATGGCTGTTAAGAGGTCGTATACAGTCGCGCCATGTAAGGGCAAAAACATACCTATGTTACATTTTGATAAATATAGACGCAATTGGCATTAGTGCGATATCACAATACTATTGTACTTGCTTAACAGGGCGCCGGACAATAGGGAGTTGTGCCCATATAACCTCCATTGTCTGGTATCTTGGTGTCGGAAGGCATGAGCCATTTCATTCTCCAGCAGGAGATTTAATAAGCATTATAGTTGATGAATAAATTATTATTTTTTCCACAACGAAATCTTCTTTTCTTCTACCAATTATCATTTTATCTCAAATCCTTTTCCCATCCACGATGACGCCGCGCCGACCATGGAGTGAAAATTCTTATGCTTTACATTAACACGCACTTCAGAATATCTTTTCTATTGCAATTCCCTCCTGATGATAAACTTTGAGACCCCTAATTCGACAAAAGGAGTAACGTCATCACCAGTTTTAGTGTTTTCACTACTAAACGAAATAAAGCCAAATTGGCTTCATTTCGTTTTCTAAAACGAAATTGAGCCAAATCAAGATTTTGGCGTTATTTCCAGATTTAAAACGAAATAAGGCCAATTTTTTGATTTTTGGCTTAAATTCGTTGGCCCTTATTTCACGTCACCGATAAGTTATGATTAGATTATGAAAACCTAATATCATAGAATATCGTCTTCTAATACAAACTCTGTGAAGAAATATCTAAGGATGTTTCATTAAAAAAAATATTTGCAAACATAATGGTTAGCGATAGCTATACAACAGTACGTTTGTAACGAACTATTGAACGCAAAAATAAGAAAGATGAAGATTGAAGTACATTCAGGTAGTAGGTAGATAAAAATTCGATTCCTATGCAAAAAAAAAAAATCGTTTTCACACAGCTTGTGTGTAGGAAGGCAATAATATTTTGCAATAATATTTCATGGTGTAAGGACACCGCATTTTCACGCAATAAAGCACCCCAAGAGTGAGTGGCACGGGGAACTCACTGAAATAAAGCACCCCAAGAGTGAGAGGCACGGGGAACTCACTGAAATAAAGCACCCCAAGAGTGAGAGGCACGGGGAACTCACTGAAATAAAGCACCCCAAGAGTGAGAGGCACGGGGAACTCACTGAAATAAAGCACCCCAAGAGTGAGAGGCACGGGGAACTCACTGAAATAAAGCACCCCATGAGTGAGAGGCACGGGGAACTCACTGAAATAAAGCACCCCAAGAGTGAGAGGCACGGGGAACTCACTGAAATAAAGCATCCCAAGAGTGAGAGGCACGGGGAACTCACTGAAATAAAGCACCCCAAGAGTGAGAGGCACGGGGAACTCACTGAAATAAAGCACCCCAAGAGTGAGAGGCACGGGGAACTCACTGAAATAAAGCACCCCAAGAGTGAGAGGCACGGGGAACTCACTGAAATAAAGCACCCCAAGAGTGAGAGGCACGGGGAACTCACTGAAATAAAGCACCCCAAGAGTGAGAGGCACGGGGAACTCACTGAAATAAAGCACCCCAAGAGTGAGAGGCACGGGGAACTCACTGAAATAAAGCACCCCAAGAGTGAGAGGCACGGGGAACTCACTGAAATAAAGCACCCCATGAGTGAGAGGCACGGGGAACTCACTGAAATAAAGCACCCCAAGAGTGAGAGGCACGGGGAACTCACTGAAATAAAGCACCCCAAGAGTGAGAGGCACGGGGAACTCACTGAAATAAAGCACCCCAAGAGTGAGAGGCACGGGGAACTCACTGAAATAAAGCACCCCAAGAGTGAGAGGCACGGGGAACTCACTGAAATAAAGCACCCCAAGAGTGAGAGGCACGGGGAACTCACTGAAATAAAGCACCCCAAGAGTGAGAGGCACGGGGAACTCACTGAAATAAAGCACCCCAAGAGTGAGAGGCACGGGGAACTCACTGAAATAAAGCACCCCAAGAGTGAGAGGCACGGGGAACTCACTGAAATAAAGCACCCCAAGAGTGAGAGGCACGGGGAACTCACTGAAATAAAGCACCCCAAGAGTGAGAGGCACGGGGAATTCACTGAAATAAAGCACCCCAAGAGTGAGAGGCACGGGGAACTCACTGAAATAAAGCACCCCAAGAGTGAGAGGCACGGGGAACTCACTGAAATAAAGCACCCCAAGAGTGAGAGGCATGGGGAACTCACTGAAATAAAGCACCCCAAGAGTGAGAGGCACGGGAAACTCACTGAAATAAAGCACCCCAAGAGTGAGAGGCACGGGGAACTCACTGAAATAAAGCACCCCAAGAGTGAGAGGCACGGGGAACTCACTGAAAAAAAGCACCCCAAGAGTGAGAGGCACGGGGAACTCACTGAAATAAAGCACCCCAAGAGTGAGAGGCACGGGGAACTCACTGATATAAAGCATCCCAAGAGTGAGAGGCACGGGGAGCTCACTGAAATAAAGCACCCCATGAGTGAGAGGCACGGGGAACTCACTGAAATAAAGCACCCCAAGAGTGAGAGGCACGGGGAACTCACTGAAATAAAGCACCCCAAGAGTGAGAGGCACGGGGAACTCACTGGAATAAAGCACCCCAAGAGTGAGAGGCACGGGGAACTCACTGAAATAAAGCACCCCAAGAGTGAGAGGCACGGGGAACTCACTGAAATAAAGCACCCCAAGAGTGAGAGGCATGGGGAACTCACTGAAATAAAGCACCCCAAGAGTGAGAGGCACGGGGAACTCACTGAAATAAAGCACCCCAAGAGTGAGAGGCACGGGGAACTCACTGAAATAAAGCACCCCAAGAGTGAGAGGCACGGGGAACTCACTGAAATAAAGCACCCCAAGAGTGAGAGGCACGGGGAACTCACTGAAATAAAGCACCCCAAGAGTGAGAGGCACGGGGAACTCAATGAAATAAAGCACTCCAAGAGTGAGAGGCACGGGGAACTCACTGAAATAAAGCACCCCAAGAGTGAGAGGCACGGGGAACTCACTGAAATAAAGCACCCCAAGAGTGAGAGGCACGGGGAACTCACTGAAATAAAGCACCCCAAGAGTGAGAGGCACGGGGAACTCACTGAAATAAAGCACCCCAAGAGTGAGAGGCACGGGGAACTCACTGAAATAAAGCACCCCAAGAGTGAGAGGCACGGGGAACTCACTGAAATAAAGCACCCCAAGAGTGAGAGGCACGGGGAACTCACTGAAATAAAGCACCCCAAGAGTGAGAGGCACGGGGAACTCACTGAAATAAAGCAACCCAAGAGTGAGAGGCACGGGGAACTCACTGAAATAAAGCACCCCAAGAGTGAGAGGCACGGGGAACTCACTGAAATAAAGCACCCCAAGAGTGAGAGGCACGGGGAACTCACTGAAATAAAGCACCCTAAGAGTGAGAGGCACGGGGAACTCACTGAAATAAAGCACCCCAAGAGTGAGAGGCACGGGGAACTCACTGAAATAAAGCACCCCAAGAGTGAGAGGCACGGGGAACTCACTGAAATAAAGCACCCCAAGAGTGACAGGCACGGGGAACTCACTGAAATAAAGCACCCCAAGAGTGAGAGGCACGGGGAACTCACTGAAATAAAGCACCCCAAGAGTGAGATGCACGGGGAACTCACTGAAATAAAGCACCCCAAGAGTGAGAGGCACGGGGAACTCACTGAAATAAAGCACCCCAAGAGTGAGAGGCACGGGGAACTCACTGAAATAAAGCACCCCAAGAGTGAGAGGCACGGGGAACTCACTGAAATAAAGCACCCCAAGAGTGAGAGGCACGGGGAACTCACTGAAATAAAGCACCCCAAGAGTGAGAGGCACGGGGAACTCACTGAAATAAAGCACCCCAAGAGTGAGAGGCACGGGGAACTCACTGAAATAAAGCACCCCAAGAGTGAGAGGCACGGGGAACTCACTGAAATAAAGCACCCCAAGAGTGAAAGGCACGGGGAACTCACTGAAATAAAGCACCCCAAGAGTGAGGCACGGGGAACTCACTGAAATAAAGCACCCCAAGAGTGAGAGGCACGGGGAACTCACTGAAATAAAGCACCCCAAGAGTGAGAGGCACGGGGAACTCACTGAAATAAAGCACCCCAAGAGTGAGAGGCACGGGGAACTCACTGAAATAAAGCACCCCAAGAGTGAGAGGCACGGGGAACTCACTGAAATAAAGCACCCCAAGAGTGAGAGGCATGGGGAACTCACTGAAATAAAGCACCCCAAGAGTGAGAGGCACGGGAAACTCACTGAAATAAAGCACCCCAAGAGTGAGAGGCACGGGGAACTCACTGAAATAAAGCACCCCAAGAGTGAGAGGCACGGGAAACTCACTGAAATAAAGCACCCCAAGAGTGAGAGGCACGGGGAACTCACTGAAATAAAGCACCCCAAAAATTTTAATTGTTGGTCGTGGATTAGACCTTTTGGGGATACCACGTTAAAAAAAATGCGCCAGGGACTCTACCTCAAGGTGGTGTGGAAATGAGTTGTAATGTTTGGTCACAGCCGATAAAAAGCAAATTGTATGCTTCAGCATTCAAATACGTTCAGTTTGATAACATTAAGTAATACTAAACACCAACAATTAAAATAGAATAATCCTTTTAAGGCGTTTTAAGTAGTTTTAAGCGAAAATAAACCTTAAGAACACACAAAAAATAGCTAAATTGTAATGTGCGATTTTCGAATTAAAGTTTTCTTAAAAACTGTGAAAAACACTCAAAAAAGTCTGCTCAGAACATGTCAAGATTTTACATTGAGAAAAAACATAAATCTTAATTTGATTAAATAAAATGTATGTATGTCAAGAATATATTATATTATTTAAATATAATATGTACAAAACAGCCATTCTTTAAAAAAACCTAACTTCAAAACAAAAAAGGAAAAAATTACAAAAAAAAGTTTTTCACTTGCGAGCTGAAAGGAAATGGAATTTATTTAATTTCTTAACATTTATAATAAAATATTTGAATAAAATTTTTTATAAAAAAATTTTTAATGCTTTGATTTTTCAAAGTAAATTGTATTTAAAATAAAATGCACGACTGGGTAGCACGAACTTGCTCTAATGCGTGACAGTGAGCTAGGGGCTTGAGATTTTGATAAAAATAAAATTTTCAAAATTCTTAAATAAATAAAACTAATTTGAGCAGCAAAATAATAACGTCATTTTATTTTTTGGATTAATTTAAATTTGTGAGAATAAATTTATAAAAATCTGTGGAGCGGTTTTTGAGAAAAAAAGTTTTTTTTTGAAAACTTTTTGAAAAAAAATTTCTAAAAAAATTCAAAAACACCAGAGCATAGATGTTCAGCAAATGCATTCATTTATAATTTTTAGAAAAAAATTTAATAAGCAGTTTTATCCTGAACTGAACTAAATTTAAGGATTTTTTTGTGTTTGTTATTGTGATATTGAAAAAAAAACATAAGCGAGAGCTACAGTACGTTTGCAACGAACTGTTGGATACCCTATTCCCTATATTTTTGTGTGTGTATGCGTCTGCCTCCCGTAGCCAGCCGATGTTTCAGTTTCAGAAACAAAATTCTTCTTTAGCAGACAGAAAAAAATTCAATAACATTTATTTTGTGTGGTGTGAAGTTCAATTAGTGCTGGCAAAATAAAAAAAGGCGTGCGCCACGCCCAAAGTAAAAACTTTTTATTGCCAAGGCAATTGGTATGTGGTATGAGCTCAGTGACATTCAATTTTATTCTTGCAGATCGATTTGAACAAAACAAGACAAAACTTAAATTTTTAAAAATTAGATTTTGAATGGAAATAGCGATTATGGGTGTTTTTAACAATTCTTGGACCACACTCTGCTACGTAACCAAGGAATATAAATCTAAGTGTTCATCTTTTTACTTCAAAACTGCGACCGATAGTTAAAAAACGTTAAAAAATTAATGCCTTATACAACTTTTGACGGAAACGCCCCTAAAAAGTGGGCGTGTTTTAAAAATTTGAAGCACTAACTGAGCTTTGATCAGTATTTAGGCATATGTGTAAAACTACAGCTGAATCGGGTAGTTTTTAAACAATCTTACCTGAACAAAGGTATTTTATCAAAATCACGCCTTCAAAAGTGGGCGTATTGAAAAAATTTACACAAGAAAATGTAGAAATATATTTTTCATAAAACGAACGGAAGGGAAAAAGGTTTAAATTGAATATTAATAGTACCTTAAATTTTTAAAACTACGTTTTTCGTTTTTCATGAAAAGTGGGCGAAAGCCACGCCCAAAATTCAAAAATTTCTTTTCATACACAAAAGATTTAGTTTCTACTAAGAGTCGCAAAATTTTGGCCTGCGGAATCATTATAAATACCGTTTATTTACAAAAACAATTTTTTAATAGTTTCTATTGAAAAGTGGGCGTCAGCCACGCCCAAAATCAAACTTATTGATTTCATACACAAGATGTTTATGTGCAAGTAATGCCCACAAAATTTGATGTTTTTGTCTTTAATATAACATTTGTTATTTTATAAAAACAATATTGATGGTTTTATATGAAAAATGGGCGTCAGCCACGCCCAAACTGAAATATTTTTATTTGATTGTAAGGAGGTTTACCTAAAGCTTGCGTGTGCAAAATTTAAGCGTTATGCTTTTTTCGTAACTGTACAAAAAACATAATTTAATTTTACCAAATTGAGGTTGTTCAACAAAAATGGCGGTTGTGGGCGTGTTTGTGGGCGGATTTTACTGGTTCAAGAACTTAGCCTTACTCTTGAACCAAAGATTATATATACTAAATTTCAGCTTTCTAGCTCAAAAATTGCGACCTCTAGAGAGTATACATACGGACGGACGGACGGACGGACGGACATGGTATATATAATCTTTGGTTCAAGAGTAAGGCTAAGTTCTTGAACCGGTAAAATCCGCCCACAAACACGCCCACAATCGCCATTTTTGTTGAACAACCTCAATTTAATAAATTTAAATTATGTTTTTTTGTACAGTTACGATAAAAGCATAACGCTAAAATTTTGCACACGTAAGCTTTATGTAAACTTTCTTACAATCAAATAAAAATATTTCAATTTAGGCGTGGCTTACGCCTATTTTTCATACAAAACCATCAATATTGTTTTTATAAAATAACAATTGTTATATTAAAGCGAAAAATATTAAATTTTGTGGGTCTTACTGGCATATAAACATCTTGTGTAAGAAATCAAAAAAATTGATTTTGGGCGTGGCTGACGCCCACTTTTCATTAGAAACTATAAAAAAATTGTTTTTGTAAATAAACGGTATTTATAATTAATCCGCAAGCCAAAATTTTGCGTCTCTTAATAGAAACGAAAAGGTTTGTGTATGAAAAGAAATTTTTGAATTTTGGGCGTGGCTTACGCCTACTTTTCATGAAAGAACGAAAAACGTAGCCTTAAGAATTTAAGGCATTTCCAATGTTTAATTTAAACCTTTTCCTTCCGTTCGTTATTTGAGAAATATATCTCTACATTTTCTTTTGTAAATTTTTTCAATACGCCCACTTTTAAAGGCGTGATTTTGGTAAAATACCTTTGTTCAGGTAAGATTGTTTAAAAACTACTCGATTCAGCTGTAGTTTTACACATATGTCTAAATACTGAAAAAAGTGATGTTAGTGCTTCAAATTTTTAAGACACGCCCACTTTTAAGGGGCGTTTCCGTCAAAAGTTGTATAATGCATTAATTTTTTTAACGTTTTTTACCTATCGGTTGAAGTAAACAGATGAACACTTGGATTTATATTCCTTGGTTACGTAGCAGAGTGTGGTCCAATAATTGTTAAAAACACCCATAATCGCTATTTCCATTCCAAATCTAATTTTTAAAAATTTAAGTTTTGTCTTGTTTTGTTCAAATCGATCTGCAAGAATAAAATTTAATGTCACTGAGCTCATAACAATTGCCTTGGCAGTAAAACGTTTTAACTTTGGGCGTGGCGCACTCCTTTTTTTATTGCGCCAGCACTAATTGAACATCACACCGCATAAAATTAATGTTATTGAATTTTTTTCTGATTGCTAAAGAAGAATTTTGTTTCTGAAACATCGGCTGTTTGCGGGAGGCAGACGCATGCACATAGAAAAATATGGGGAATAGGGTATCCAACAGTTCGTTGCAAACGTACTGTAGCTCTCGCTTATGTTTTTCTCTTCCAACCAATATCAACATTTAAATACTATCCCGCTCTCTTTGGTTGAAGGCTCTTAATTCACCATATTATTATTCTTACGTCTTACCTTTTGCTTAATTTGTAGAAATCCTCCTCATTCATTCCCCCTTTGAAATTCCTCTTTCTCTATTTGACTTTAAAAATACAAACCTCTCTAACCTTGAATATTAATAATGCCTTCTCAAGTGATTTGGCATACAGAATAATAATAATAATCAGCCATTAAAAGGTCAAGTTTATATTTCCAAACACACACACACATGTAAAAAAGGGCGCCTCCTAGTTTTAATCAAAGAATTTTTTTTTTTGATAAGTTGCGTTGTGGCGTGTTGTCTTGTGATAAGTTGCGAAAATGAACAGATTTGATCAGTTGCGACGTTATAAGTTGGGTTATGATAAGTTGCGATTTGATAGGTTGTACCCAACTCAAAATTATCTTGGAAGGCACTCTGGTGAGAGACTTACAAGCGCGAATACAAAAATTTTAGAAAGAAAGATTTTTCGAGGAATTTTGGTGAAGAAAAAAAAATTGAGACTGATCGAGGATTTTTGAAAAGTAAAAAAAAAACAAGATTCGAGACGTGAAAGATTGAGAAGAAAAAAAAGGAGATAGGAGGAAGGAGACATTAAACAGAGATAAGTAGTTTGTGTGCGATTTTAGATGTAAATATATATATTGTGTAATTCCAAATATATATATTTATGTTCAACTTATTTGTATACGAGATTTCCGGGACGCGCTTAGTTTTTTTATTAAAGACCCATTTTCATTTTGTATTTTTCTTTTTATTATTTGCTTTTACTTTTATTTAATTTAAATCTCTACAATGTTAATTTTGCCTTGAGCCAAACGGCCATATTTAAATTGTTTAACTTTTTTTATTTGAAAAGACTTTTGGGTTTTAGTCCAGGGATCTTCTGTCCCACGGTTTCCCAAAGCAATAAAAATAACTATATTTAAACATAATTCTTTCTTCTTATTTCAAACATCGGTTCGTTATCTTCTATAATTAGTTTTGGAATTTTCTAATTCGGTTTTAGAAAAAAATCCTGGCGCCCGCTTTTTTTTGCACCCTACTGTGCAATCATATACTTTCTTCTTTTGATAAACAACTGTTTTGATTACGAAATCAATCAAGCTTATCAAAAGAAATACAAAATTGTGATGCTTTTTTGTTTTCCCAGCTGGGGTAGCTACAGTGGGGTCCAAGGTAGTAATAAAGAAAGCAAAAAAACTTTATTTTGGATAAATTTTCGACATTTATTTATTCAATTATTTTGTTCCCTTCTTAATTCTAAGGTACAAATTTATTAATAATATATTTTAATCAAACTCCTAACGAAATTGAACCGGCGTATGCACTCGTGGGATCCGTCCCTGTCCTGGCGGCGGCAAAACCAGGAAATATGTGAGGGTTACTCCCGAGTAACCCTATGTCCAGTCGCTTGTCTAGAAGAGAAAGCGAGAGGAAAGTTTTGGTGGGAATCGTCCCTGTCCTAATGCTATCAAAATTAGGAAGTGTGGTTGGATTACCCGAGTAAACCTGTGTCCAGTCGCTTGTCTAGAAGAGAAAGCGAGAGGAAAGTTTTGATGGGAATCGTCCCTGTCCTAATGCTATCAAAATTAGGAAGTGTGGTTGGATTACCCGAGTAAACCTGTGTCCAGTCGCTTGTCTAGAAGAGAAAGCGAGAGGAAAGTTTTGATGGGAATCGTCCCTGTCCTGGTGAACAAGCGGTTCCAGGAAAATAATTATTGCAGGTGGCAAATCAAAAGTTTTAGTTCGTTTCTAAACGCGGCGAATGGGTTTAACCCTGTCCCATCTACACCCTGAAGGGGAGGAGAGAGGATAAAATAAAAAAACAGGAAGACGCTTCTGACTCGAGGGGGACTTCTTGCCAGTAGCACTGGTAGCTTGACCCTTTTTTTTATCAGTATTGCTCTGATTCAACTCGAGACAGAAGACGAAAATACTCCAAAAATATGCTTTTACTTATGAAATATCTTACGCTAACATAATGTAAATTATATTTTAAAAAAAAATAATTGCTAATGTTAAGCCAATAGAAGCCATACAAATAATAAATGCGGTGTGGTGATGGTGCGGTACGTGTATAATCGGGTGTTGAGTGAAGAGTGCAGTGCGGCGGGTGTGAGGGTGTGTGTCTGGTCGTTGCATACTTGCAGGGGCTGGCTTAAGTATTATTGTAACGAAGTTAAGTTTGTTGTGGAACGCTTCGTTACAGTCCCCCCTTTCTTCGGAGGACGAGTGCCTTCTCGTCGGTATTAATCTGGAAGATACGGATGTTAAAATTTCTGCAAACAAATTTTTTTTTTTTTTTTTTTTTTTTTTTTACAAAAGGAAAAAAAGTATAATTCAAAATAAAATCAGATAAAAATACTTGAAAAGTAAGAAAATTAAATTGGTCATGTGCTGCTTAAATTCCAGCGATGCCTTCTTTCCCTTTTATCGAGGCACACCGAAATCGCCACCACGGTATATAAAACTGGCGGTGAGGCTGGGGGCTTCTCAACTTAGTTCCCCTAAAAGAGTCAAATGGAGGGTGCGCATTTCCTGAGCTTCTTTGATGCGGCGCCTCTGCTGTGGTGCTGGCATGGTCTCTTGCCGGTCGATTGTGCCTAGGGCTGCATGCTTTCGCCTCTGCTGAGCTGCTAAGGGCAAGTCGAATAGGTCGAGACTGGTTGGTGGCTACCTTCCGAATGGCCATAATCATAGGTAGTGGGGCGGGGCTGGATGGTGCTGGTAAGCATGATCTAGTCAGCGAGGCTCCAGTTACGGTTTGTTTGGAAACTGGGAAAGTCTTCGTCTGGGGGCGCTTTTCCGTGGGATTCTTGTTGGCAAGGGTAAACGGTGGTTTCCAAAACGATGGGCCGGGTTGGTTTGTTGAGTTCTGGTCAGGTGGTTCGGTATTCTTCTGGTTAATCTGGTTGTTTCGGTTCGAGGGGAAAAGATCGGGTCTTTGTTTCTGGAATGTGGCCTTCTGCATCAGAGCCGCCTGGATTGGCCTTGGCGGTACGGCGATGATTGGGTCCATCTCCTGGGGCTGACTTTTGGTCTGTGACCAACTATTTGGTACTACCACTTGCATGCATACGGCTGTTGGAGCTCGAGGGGACGTTTGCACTTGGTTTGGAATGGTGCGTCGTCTGATGCATGGGTCAACCGTGATTTGTGATGGCTTTCGAAAAATTTTGTGTTCTGGGGTTTCTTGGTCTCCAGCTAAGGGTGCTGAGCTGGAACAAACTCTCTCAGGAGCTGAAAAACGGTTAAATTGGGAGCTGGGCGCTAGTACATGTATTTCTGCGGTCTCGTTCGGAGTGACCGTGCAGATGGAATTTGAACTTAATGCCTGGGACATTTTCAAATCTGTCACAGGTATACTCCCCAAGGAGATTTGCAAACCTGCTTGGTTGAGCAAGTCCATTCCCAAAATGGCATCTTCCTTGAGTGCGGGCATGTACGTCACTTCTCCGGTTAGCGATGTCGCACCTAACACTAAAACAAGTGTATAGTGCTCGGTGGTAATCGCGGGGTCTCCGTTGGCTAGCTGTATCGGGCGGTATTCTCTTTTCATTGGAATGTTGAGTTGCTGGAGTCGTTGCCTAAGTGTGGGGCCTACGAACGTATTCGTAGCCCCGGTATCCAGCAACGCCTGGTAAGTATTGCCTTCAATACTAAGGGGTGTAAAAATTCGGGGTTCTTCTTCAGGAGGTGAGTTGACGACTGCCACGGTCGTCCGCTGGCATGAACAGTCTCTGGACAAACGTCCATCTTCACCGCAATGTGAACAAAACAAACGGAAAGGCTGGTGGCAGCTTTTTTTACGGTGTCCCCATTGCTTGCATTTCCAACAGTGCGTCTGCCTTTCATATGGGACGGTTACTGCGTGTATTCGCGGGTTTGGCAGAGCATTTGGGGCGGGTCCTGGTGGGGGTCGGTGGTTCCGTTCGTCGGTTCTGATAGCCTCGAACTCTTCTGCCAGCAGCACCAATTCGTCTAATGTGTCGAAATCTCGACGCTTAATGTAGTAGCGGTACTCCGGGCGGAGACTATCAAAAATCCGGTCCACGTTTTCTGATATAGTCATCCGGGGGTGCTGCCGGATGAGGTACTGCATGGCCAGAATATACTCCTTGGCTCTCTCTCGTGGCCCTTGACGTTTACGGAGGATTTCATCCTCCAGTCGGTGGCTGTAACGGGCTGGCAAGAAATGTTGCAGGAATGCGGTCCGAAATTCTTCCCAAGTCCGGAAGCTGTTTTCTTTTATGCGTAGCCACTCTAGCGCAGTTCCCCTAAATAACTCCGGAAGGGTTCGTATCATGTCGTTCGGCGGTATGTTGTAACACCTTGTGAGTTCCGTAACTCTCTCCATAAATTCGAGAGGATTTCCGCTCGAATCGAACCTCAGCCCCCACTTCCTTACGGTGTTCATCACCTCTGCCTCGTAGCTTAGGGTCAGTCGGCTGTTGGGAAGTGCAGCGGGTTCGTGCCTGACATACCCATATGTGAGGGAAGTGAATCGGTTGGTTGTAGGACAGTGGTAGGGGTTCGTTAACGGTGTTACCGCACTCGGTGGCTGGTTTGTTCTCGGTGGTGACACGTCGGTTACGGAAGATTTGGTCTGGGCTTCTTGTTCGTTGGTAGGGGCTCCGTCTTCGGTGGTCGTATTTCCGGTATGCTTCCGTTCTTCGGCTGCTAAAACTCCCTCGACTCGCTGCTCAATGCAATCCGCCCATTGTTCGCACAAGTTTTGTGTCGATTTGTGATGGTGAATCTCCTTGAGGTGTTGTCTGAGGCGTTTCCGAAGCTCATCTACCCTGCCTTCAGTCGACAAGTTTCGGGCAGTCAACATCTCTGTTAACTCATCTTTTCTTAGAAAAGAGATGAACCCGAGATTCTTAAACGGATTGTAGTCATCGGCTGCTTGTTCTTCGTTTTTGGATCCGGGCATGTTGTGGCTGGGCTGGAGGAGCTGGTTGTCGGGGGTTTTGTCTGGGGTGCTTACGGTGGTAAGTTCGGAGTAGTCCTCTACGTGTACGCCTGGAAGAGTACCGCTGCTGGACATCGATGATCGGCGGTGGGTGCGGTCGGTACGGTCGGTGAGACCTTTTGAAAATTCCGGGTCGGTCGGCGGTCGGAGTTCGGTCGAATTTCCTAAAGGTCCCTGCTCGGGCGCCAATTTGTGATGCTTTTTTGTTTTCCCAGCTGGGGTAGCTACAGTGGGGTCCAAGGTAGTAATAAAGAAAGCAAAAAAACTTTATTTTGGATAAATTTTCGACATTTATTTATTCAATTATTTTGTTCCCTTCTTAATTCTAAGGTACAAATTTATTAATAATATATTTTAATCAAACTCCTAACGAAATTGAACCGGCGTATGCACTCGTGGGATCCGTCCCTGTCCTGGCGGCGGCAAAACCAGGAAATATGTGAGGGTTACTCCCGAGTAACCCTATGTCCAGTCGCTTGTCTAGAAGAGAAAGCGAGAGGAAAGTTTTGGTGGGAATCGTCCCTGTCCTAATGCTATCAAAATTAGGAAGTGTGGTTGGATTACCCGAGTAAACCTGTGTCCAGTCGCTTGTCTAGAAGAGAAAGCGAGAGGAAAGTTTTGATGGGAATCGTCCCTGTCCTAATGCTATCAAAATTAGGAAGTGTGGTTGGATTACCCGAGTAAACCTGTGTCCAGTCGCTTGTCTAGAAGAGAAAGCGAGAGGAAAGTTTTGATGGGAATCGTCCCTGTCCTGGTGAACAAGCGGTTCCAGGAAAATAATTATTGCAGGTGGCAAATCAAAAGTTTTAGTTCGTTTCTAAACGCGGCGAATGGGTTTAACCCTGTCCCATCTACACCCTGAAGGGGAGGAGAGAGGATAAAATAAAAAAACAGGAAGACGCTTCTGACTCGAGGGGGACTTCTTGCCAGTAGCACTGGTAGCTTGACCCTTTTTTTTATCAGTATTGCTCTGATTCAACTCGAGACAGAAGACGAAAATACTCCAAAAATATGCTTTTACTTATGAAATATCTTACGCTAACATAATGTAAATTATATTTTAAAAAAAAATAATTGCTAATGTTAAGCCAATAGAAGCCATACAAATAATAAATGCGGTGTGGTGATGGTGCGGTACGTGTATAATCGGGTGTTGAGTGAAGAGTGCAGTGCGGCGGGTGTGAGGGTGTGTGTCTGGTCGTTGCATACTTGCAGGGGCTGGCTTAAGTATTATTGTAACGAAGTTAAGTTTGTTGTGGAACGCTTCGTTACAAAATTCTTCCACCGAACCCACCCCAGCTGAGCAGCCGTGGTGACAGCTTCTTTAATCAAGCTGTAAGAATAAGTAAGTAAGTATTGGTACCTTAAATTTTTAAAGCTATGTTTTTTGTTCTTTCATGAAAAGCGGGTGAAAGCCACGCCCAAAATTCAAAGATTTCTTTTCATACGCAAAGTTCTTATATTTTCGACTAAGAACCGCACAATTTCGGGTATAATAAGTATACCGTTTATTTACAAAAATAAGTTTTTTAAACCCTATTCCATAGAATGGGTAAATTGTATTTGGTGTGGAGTTTGTAACATAGAGAAATAATACCGTTAGGTATAGAAGAGTATATATATTCTGACACAGAATCAAAAGCCTAGTCGATTTAATCATGTCGAAATTTTTGAGCTAGAAGCTGAAATTTGAAATATATAATCTTTGATTTAAGAGTAAGGCTAAGTTCTTGAACCGGTAAAATCCGCCCACAATCGCCATTTTTGTTGAACAACCTCAATTTGGTAAAATTTAATTTTTTTTTTAAATTTTGCACACGTAAGCTTTAAGTAAATATTCTTCCAATTAAGTAAAAAATTCTCAGTTTGGGCGTGGCTGACGCCCATTTTTCATACAAAACCATCAATATTGTTTTTATAAAATGACAATTGTTATATTAATGCGAAAAACATTAAATTTTGCGGGTGTTACTTCCACATAAACATCTTGTGTATGAAATCAAAAAAATTGATTTTGGGTGTGGCTAACGCCCACTTTTCACTAGAAACTATTATTGAAAAACCCCTTTGAAAATCAAAATACGTTCTTCCAGCTTCAAGTATTTAATGACAACAATAATTTAAATTAATTAATTAACATTTTAAAACAAAGTTACTTATAAATAATAATTAACAAGTAATAATAAATAAACTAACTGAATGTAATTTTAACAACTGTAAAAAATTTAGTATGTATGTACGCATACCAAAAATATTTACTTCGAAAAACTTTTCCAAAGAAACTCTTTTTGATAGGAGAAGATGATAGAAGATGGAGCATGGTAGATGGTAGAAGTTGGTAGATGATAGTTGATGGAAGAAGGTTGTAAATGGTAGAAGATGGTAGAAGACGGAAGATGGTAGAAGATGGTAGATGGTAGGAGATGGTTAATTGTAAATGATGGTAGATGTTAATAAATGTGAGAAGACTGTAGGTGGTGAAAGATGGTAGAAGATGGTAGAAGATAGTTAGTAGTATAAGATGGTAGTTGGTAGATGGTGAAAGATGGTAGAAGATAGTAGAAGATAGTTAGCAGTAGAAGATGGTAGTTGGTAGAAGATGGTAGTTGATAGAAGATGGTAGAAGGCGGTAAATGTTAGAAGACGATAGATGGTAGATGTTAGAAGATGGTAGATGGGAGAAGACGGTCGATGGTAAAAAATGGTAGATGATAGAAGATGGTTAATTGTAAATGATGGTAGATGAGAATAATTGGTAGAAGACGGTACATGGTGAAAGATGGTGAAAGATGGTAGAAGATGGTAGAAGATGGTAGGAGATAGTTAGCAGTAGCAGATCGTAGTTGGTAGAAGATGGTAGTTGATAGAAGATGGTAGAAGGTGGGAAATGGTAGAAGATGGTAGAAGACGATAGATGGTAGAAGATGGTAGAAGATGATAGAAGATCTGAAGATCAACAGTTGCAAAAGCAAATCTCAAAATATCGAAATTAATAATCCTTCTTTTGTTCCTTATTCACCATTCCTATCAGAGACTTTCAAGGCGCAAATCAATGTTGAATGTTGCCATTCCATAAAATCAATAAAATACATTTGCAAATATGTAACAAAAGGAAGTGATATGGCTGTGATTGGAGTTAGTGCTGAAAATTATATTGATGAAGTTAACCAATACCAAATGGGCCATTACGTTAGCAGTACTGAAGCAATTTGGCGCATTTTTTCTTTTCCCATTCATGAAAGATACCCAACTGCTCTAGTTCATTTAGCAGTCCACTAAGAAAATGGCTAAAGAGTTTATTTTACTGCACATAATGTACTTCAATAAGTTATTGAACCATCATCTACAACCTTGGCCAGTTTTTTTGATATGTGTCAGAATGATGATTTTGCCCGAACACTGCTATACTCAGAAATGCCAAAATATTTCACTTGGAATAAATCTTCAAAAACATTTCAACGACGGAAGCAAGGAAATCATAAGTTTCAAGCTACCGCATCCGCAATGTATATTCCACTAATGCCATTGGTCGAATTTTTAGAGTCCATCCATCAATAATGAGTGTTGCTATTTGCGATTACTGTTAGTCAATGTTCGGGGCCCAACATCATAAAAACGGTGCCATGACATAAGGCCATGTGACATAAGGCCATATTTCGAATTATGGCCTTATGACGTTTTTGTAAAGCGTCATAAGACCATACTCGTACATATGGCCTTATGACACATTACTTAAGTGTCATAAGGCCATATGCTTTTGTGACATAGGGCCATACTTACAAAAGCAACTGACTACAAAACGTTGTAGGTAATATTCGCCGCGAATTTCAAGCTATTTTTTTATCAAGTGTTGTTGCTTTTGTAATTAAAAATTCTTGTAACCTTATTATCATAGTGACATGGGCTTGATAAAAGAAATAATAGCTTAAAATTCGCGGCAAATTTTAAGCTATTATTTTTGATTTTATCAAGTGTTGTTGCTTTTGTAACTGCAAATTCTTGTAACATTATTATCATAATGACATGAGCTTGATAGAAAAAATAGTAGCTTAAAATTCGCCGCGAATTTAAAGCTATTATTTTTTATAGCAAGTGTTTTTGCTTTTGTAATTGCAACTTCTTGTAAATTTTAATATCATAATGACATGAGCTTGAAAAAGAAAATAGCTTAAAATTCGCCGCAAATTTTAAGCTATTATTTTTTTTATTAAGTGTTGTTGCTTTTGTAATTACAAATTCTTGTAATATTATTATCATAATGACATGAGCTTGATAGAAAAAATAATATCTTGAAGTTCACGTTCCAAATTCTTGTAACTTTTTTTTATCAAGCGAATATATTATGATAATAAAAGTGAGTTTGATCAAAAATATGGCCTTATGTCACATGGCCTTATGTCATGGCACCCATAAAAACATTTACGAATTGTAAATGGAGAATTATGTGGCTCTTACATAGGAGCATGTCAACGTTTGCAACTGTTAGAAAATGATTCCCATTGGGATCAAACCTTAAATGATGCTGCAATTTCAAGGCCAATCCTTGAAAGTTTGTGGTCTAAATCTGGAAAATCCATGTTTCTTCCATGGTCAATTATATGTGCCATGTTCGCGGGTCGGAAGGCCATCTGCGTTGTTTGTTTTTGCGCCTGACAAAAAATACGAAAATGTTGTGTATCACATTCACAAGGTGCTTGACTGAAGAGTGCAACCTATGCAACAAAATACATGAACAATAAAGAATCATTAAAATACTTGATTTTTTTGTTTGTATTTCTAAATAAAAAAATTGAACTTAATAAAATCCAAAATATGTTTATTTATTTCCTCTAAGGCGGAACAAAGTTTGCCGGGTCAGCTAGTATTAATGGTACAGTGATTAGTTTTATCCAGCATTCAGGGTCTTTGTTAATGTTTTTTTTTTAATAACAATCCATTTGAGATGCTTTAGACAAATTTTCACTATGGCGTATGCGTATTTTTTTTTTTTTTTTTTTAATTATTATTTTGATTATTATATTATTACCTCCACGCTGCGCTGCCTGAAACAACCAAACAAAATGGCTTTCAACATCTGGTACTGTTACACTAAACATTTGTTCAATACGCAAACAAAACATATACACATCCCCGGAGCAGTTCCAGGACTCAATTCTTTTCCCGATCTTCAAAACAGGTTGCACATCTGACCCAACAAACTATAGAGGCATATCCTTCTTGAATGCGACATATGTATAAAATTTTCACTGCGATTTTACAAAAGCGTCTTGTAACAAACAACCTAATGAGTTCCAAGCAGGGTTTCGACCGGGTTACTCAACAATGGACAACACATTTGTTTTGAGGAGCATGGCAGAATACTTCTTTAAACAAAGCGATAAGCTGTATGTTTTTTTTTTTTTTTTATTTTGATTTTAAGGCAACCTTCGATCTTCGAAACAGTGAACAGAAGTGCTTTACTTTATAAGCTGTATAATTTGGGATTAGCACACAAATTATTTGGTCGTACTCTGCAGGATCTCTATGAAAAAACTAACGCTTTGGTATGGAATGGCGAAGAACTATTGAACAAGTTTGAAGCCTCAAGGTCGGGGCCAAGACAGGGATGTACATTAAGCCCTATGTTATTTTCGCTATTTATTGAGGACATCGTTGATGCTTTACCTTGTGGAGTAAGATTTGCGGGAGTGCTAATTAAGGCCCTCCTTTTAGCAGATGACATTTTCATGTTCGCATATTCATCCATATCTTTAAAACTCATGATAAACAGGTTGTATGAATACTGCAGTTTATGGGGACTCGTCGTTAATTTAGAAAAGTCGAAGGTTATGGTTTTCAAAAAAGGGGGAGGAAGAAATGCAGCAAACGAAAAATGGACTTATAACGGCACCAATTTTGAGGTAGTTAGCGTATATAAGTACCGAGGAGTACATTTAAAAAAAAAAACTTTAAAATTGAAAAAAGTCAAAATTGCTCTAAGCGGAGAAAATGTTTCTTGAATAAAAACATAGCCCACAGCAGTACTATGCAAAGAGGACATTTCGCCTGGCACAGAACACTCCAAACCTTGTGATCATGTTGGAAACGGGTCTGTCTCCCTTATTCGTCAAGACTCTAAAGCTACAAGCAGACTACTTGGATAAAGTCCTTCACATGCAAGAAAATCGGCTACCGAAAATTGTAGCTCTTAAAGCGTTGCAAGATAAGAACAGCTGGTACGAGGAGTGGAGAGAATTGGTGGAAGGATGCGATGTGGTGCTCAACATCAATAACGCTACAACCGTAAATTGTTAGAGCCAATTCTATGAGATAATTCAAAAAGTGGATGAACGTTGCAGAGAGGATTTTAAAACTGAAGCAGCTGGGTCACTGTACAACGTTGAAGTCTTTTTTACTGCTTGAAGTCTTTTAACTGCATGAAGTCTTTTTTAATGCTTGAAGTCTTAAGACTACTTCATATAAATGTGTTTTGCAGAAGGTGTGATAAAAGACTAAAACATGATAAAAAAGAATTCAAGCAGTTAAAAGACTTCTCGCAGTTAAATGACTTCATGAAGTTAAAAGACTCCATAGCAGCCAAATGACTAAATAACATTCAATGCAATCAAAAGACTTAATGACTGCAAAGAATGTAAAAGACTTTTACAAGAATGCCACTAGTTAAAAAGTTCTTTAGTCTTCAAGTCTTTTAACTGCTCTAAACGATTTTATTACTAAAGACTTCAAAATTAACTAGGATTTTTTCTTTGAAGTTAAGTACTGACATGAAGTCAAAATATTCAAAAAATTAGCCTTTTAATCATTTCACTGCAATACGAAAATGATTTCATTCTTTTACAGCTCTGGAGGGTAAATAATCTTTCAGTAATTGTTGAGACCCGCTGGCAGCTTGTCGCCGTTACATCCCTAAAAAATGACAGTTTGGTGGAATCATTAATTCTCTTTTCTTAAGAAACAATGCCGACCAGAAAGTTGCACTCAATAGAGACTTTTGAAGAGCCAATGACTTTTTTGTTAATGAATTGAATCAAATTGATGCGATTGGGGAGCTGTAGTTTTTTTCCAAAAGGTGCAATTTCATGTCAATTTATACAATTTATTTGTGTTTTATTTAATTTTTAGTTATATGCCTCTAAAAAAAAGCACCCCTGAAAACACATTTAGTATCGTCCAACATATCAAATTTTAATTTTGCATCATCTTAACATTTTTCTAAACAATGAGAGGTTCCTTCCAGGAAAACCGTTTTCACCCTCAAAATAGTATGATTGTATTGAATCAACAATTTTAAATATTAATGTTGAAAGTGACGTCTAGTTACAGAGCTATTATTAATACTCTGTTTTATAAAAGATTAAAACGCAAGCCACACTTGGCGTGACTTCGAGTGTCGAGGACCTTCGCTGCCAGTCATTGCAATCTGGTAACAAGCCAACCTTGGTTCAATGCATCATTAACACCAACAACTTTCCTTAAATCTTCCATTAACCTTGAAGAATAATACTTACATAAATAGATTTTTAAACAAAAAACACACAAAAATATAAGTAAACAGCTAAAGATATTCACATCCATTAATGCAAATTTTTAATATAAAACGTTCTTTTAAGACAATTAACAAGAAAATACTTGACTGAAATAACCTTAGAAACTTAATCTAGATAATGGCGTGTAAAGCAATATTGGGACCCAACCCAGCTCCCAGCCCAAGTTTTTTTTTTTCTTTTTGTGCTCCCTTATTTACAATAAAGGACTTTAATTTACAAAATATCCACGTGCATTTTCTCCGGAATCAATCAAAAACAAACAAAGGAGCATTCTCCCTATTTTGAAGAAGAAATAATGGATAATTTTTCATTGTCTTACAAAATTCACAATGCAGAGAGATGTCTTCATCCTTCCTAACAACGACTTCTCCATCTCTTGCTTTTCGTCCAACGATACTGTACTTTAACTCTAAGCTGTAGGGTGTTGCTTTGGATACGGAACTTGCAATCCAAGAGGGAGCACTTGCTCTGGATGAAAAAAAAAATTACAAATACAAACTAAAACCAACCAACGCAACGTGTCCTGTTTTAACATTTCTCTTTTTTTTTTTCTTTTTTAAGTTTGTTGTTGTTGATATGTTTTTTGTCTTATTTGGCTTCTTTTATCATCATAAAATGTTATAAATCCTTGTTTAATCGCCGCATTGTCCTCTTAAAGGAAATGGACTGAGAGCCGCCGAGGGAAAAAATGCAGACAGCATACACAAAAAATATATACATACACATATTATTTGAGCTAATACAAATAGCAAAAAGAACGATAAAACTCAAGCGGAAAAAATAATCAACTAAACAAATGGAAGGAAAATAAAATGATAGCAAACAAGTAAACTATAATGATTTGCATAGGAAGCAGGAAGGACTTTAGGAAATGCAACCGACAGCACCAAACCAAGAACAGTCAGAGCAACAATGGAAGACCAGTAAGAAAGCTGCAGTAGTTCCGCATTTCTCAGAAGCAGATAAGAAAACTAAATGTAATAAAAAAGGACATTGTCATTATTTGTTGTTTTGCTCTTATGACTGGCTCCTTTTGTTTTGATAGGACAGTTCACATTTAGTTTATTGAGTCTATTTAAAGTCAAACGCAGATTTATAACTATATAGGTACTTGTTTGTAGTATTAAATATGAACATTCAGGGAACTCTTGGTGATTCTTTAGCATTCAAGATTTTTCTCTGGGTTTGTTGAAAACTGGTGTCTAGTTGTATGTGGCCTCTTTAAATGGTATAAGAGGAGATCGAAAGCACATCTTCAATCACTTTTCATCTGAGTGTCAGTACATTCACTACCTCTTAGATTTGTGTAATCCACAAAAAAAGCATTCACTTAAAACAACGCATGAACAAGTTAAGTACCTGGACTTCTTATATTTCCCCTTACTTCTTTATAAAAACCTATGTTAAATTATTTAGTATAATCAATTATTTACTATAGAAATTAAAAAAAAAATGCATTTTATAAGTGGCGCCTAACGTGGGGCCGTTCCTATCAAGTTATAATTTCGCAATAATAATATTAGGGCAATGCCTCTTTGGTATGGCGTTAAAAGTTTTTCTGTTGTTTATAAGTTCTTCAGCCAGTGTCCAGGCACCTTAAACGTGTTCGTATTCGAATTTGTCTACAGCACGTGTATAGTTGGTCTTGCATTTTTGTCAGCGACTTTACATTATTTCTGATAGCTCTAAATTACGCCGATGATGATCCCCTCCGTGATAGTTAAAACCTACACATGATAGAAGATTGGGTGAGTCCAAAGATCCCGTTAAAATTTGAACATGACAGTTATACAAAGCTAGGGTTACATAAGGATTTTGAAATTCCTTCGACCATCTTTTAACAAATAACAACATGGAATTAGCTTTTTTAACAATAAAGTTGATGTGTTCCGTGAAACTTAAGTCTTAGTTTAGATTCGCTTCGAAGTCTGACCATTGTAGCAATCACGTTTACGTTATTTGAATCACAAAATAGGATAATAATAGGAAGGAATTATACCTATCTAAGTTTGATTGCATTCTATCCGTTGCCAACTTATGACCATTTAAAATTACTTAAATTTTAGCCAAAAACTAAAAAAGAAGTTTCCTTGAGAACATTCAAAGAACATTTAAACCAAAGTTTAATCAAAATCATTAGAGTCGTTTTAGAGCAAGTTAGAAAAAACCAAAAAAAAATGACTGTTTACTGAACAAAATTACAATGCCATTCTAAGAATATCTTTAAAGAACTATGCCAAAAAAAGTTTGACTTAATTCAATAAAGCCGTTGCCAACGTATGGCAATTTGAAAGAAAAGCCAACAACTAAAAATGTTCTAGGTTTTGAAAATTTTGAGTTTAATCAAAATCTTTAGATCCGTTTTCGAGCAAATCCAAAGTGGAAAAACCCTTCACTTGCAAGGTAGATACCACTTTAAGTCGGGCTTAACCGAAATAAAAAAAAAATTCGACAACCGTTTTTCTTTAAACTGCTAGATATGAAGTTTGAACAAAATCCGTCCATCGAAAACACGCTAAGTGGATTTTCTACAAGTCGGAGAAAAATAAATTGCACGACTAGGTCGCATGAACTTGCTCTAATATTTGACAGTGCTCTAGGGGCTTGAGATTTTGATAAGAATACATTTTTCAAATTTCTTAAATAAATACTTGAACTAATTTGAGCTGATAAGAGGACGCTATTTTATTTCCTGTATAAATTCGAATTTTTTTACTTAAGGTGGCGCAGACAGTCCATTGTGGACCACGGCCTCAACCAACAATCCTCGCCAGCTAGGCCGGTCCCTAGCCAGTGGCCTCCAGTTGCGCACACCAAGTTGGTTGAGGTCGTTTACCACTTGATCGCGCCACCTTAGATGGGGTCTTCCAGAACTGCGTCGGCCCTCCGGGTTGGAATTGAAGACTCGTCGGGCAGGAGCGTTTTCGTCCATACGCTCCACATGACCAAGCCATCTAAGCCGCTGAATTTTCAGCTTCTTAACCAAGTCAATGTCGCTGTATAGCCCGTACATTTCGTCATTGAATCTTCTCCTCCATACTCCATTGATACATACAGGCCCGAATATCACCCGAAGAATCTTTCTCTCAAAGCACCCCAGCCTGTATTCATCCGATTGTGTCAGTGTCCACGCTTCTGCCCCATACAGCAGGACTGGGATGATAAGAGTCGGCGTTAGGAAATAGCGCCCAAGGAAATATCGCCCAAACCGATTTGGAAATACCGCCCAAAAAAATTTTTAACGCCCAAAATCAAAAAAAAGAAGGAATTATCACCCAAAAGTTAGGGCTTAACACCCAGAATTCCATATCACCCAAATAAATAAATGGCAATATCGCCCAAAAATTTTATATGGGAATTGTTTTTGCAATATTTGGGCGATATTTCCAAAATTTTGGGCGTAATTTCCAATCACTATTTTAAGTAAAAATGTTTGGTTCTCATCACCCAAAAACAATTTTGAAGCATGTAGGTAACATTTACTTAATCTCTTGTAAAGTGTATTGAACAATATCCTTAAGATTTGGAAATTAAATTCGGTGCGTGGGCGGGGGGCACGCGGCTTTGCGACCGCAGTGACCAGGCGGGAGAGTGCCGTCTGCGAAAGGTAACATTTACTTAATCATTTGTAAATTATAATTACAAAGTTTGTCAAAACAACCTACATCGCGGGGGGGCGACGCGGGTGACGCGGGGGACGCGGGATTTGGAAATTAAATTCGGTGCGTGGGCGGGGGGCACGCGGCTTTGCGACCGCAGTGACCAGGCGGGAGAGTGCCGTCTGCGAAAGGTAACATTTACTTAATCATTTGTAAATTATAATTACAAAGTTTGTCAAAACAACCTACATCGCGGGGGGGCGACGCGGGTGACGCGGGGGACGCGGGATTTGGAAATTAAATTCGGTGCGTGGGCGGGGGGCACGCGGCTTTGCGACCGCAGTGACCAGGCGGGAGAGTGCCGTCTGCGAAAGGTAACATTTACTTAATCATTTGTAAATTATAATTACAAAGTTTGTCAAAACAACCTACATCGCGGGGGGGCGACGCGGGGGACGCGGGGGACGCGGGGGACGCGGGGCGTGCGCCCCGCGTCGCCCCGCGTCCCCCGCGTCACCCACGTCGCCCCCCCCGCGATGTAGGTTGTTTTGACAAATTTTGTAACTATAATTTAATTTTTTTTTTGCAGCAATCAGGAATCTACTTCGGAATTAGTTTATTCAAAACTTCGAAGAGGCTTACAATATTTGTCATCGAAAATTTTTCTTCAATCTCCGCGAACGCCCCTGGATGTAATTGAGGCTTTTCAACACGAGTCCATATGGAACACATATGGACTATCTAAAGATACTAAGTGCCCTAGGTCTTTTTTTAAAGCTTGCCTATCAGAGCCTTGTAGGCATTTGAAAATGTGTAACGTTTGCTTTATGAGATTGCAGGGTCAAGCTTTGGCAAATAATGAGGAAAACTGTTTGTGCCCATTATGCAGGCAAATAGTGGTAGATAGTATACAAGTATTTATTTGAAAAATAAAATTTTGGGCGATATTTCCCCTATTTGGGTGCTTTTTCTTTTTGTACTTGCACTTTTGGGCGGTTATTCCTACTTTTGGGCTTTAATTCCTTTTACACCATTTCGGCCTCATATTTTGGGCAGTATTGCCTTTAATAAAAACAAACTAAAACAAGGAAATAGCACCCAAAATGGAAAAATAAATACAACAACAATTTGTTCGGCTATTTTTTGGGCGTTATTTCCAAATCGGTTTGGGCGATATTTCCTTGGGCGCTATTTCCTAACGCCATAAGAGTCTTGTATAGTGTCTCCTTGGTCCTTTGAGAGAGGGCTTTACTACTAAGACGCCTTCTTAGCCCGAAGAAACAGCGATTGGCAAGAGTGATTCTTCGACTGATCTCTTCACTGATGTTGTTCTGAGAGGTTATAGTGGAACCCAAATAGACAGTCCTTGACAACCTCAAAGTTATATCTGTCCATTGTGACGTTTTGTCCGAGCCTACGGTGATGATCTACTTCACCCGAGGACAGCATATACTTTGTTTTATCTTCATTTACAGCCAGACCCATTCGAGCTGCTTCTACTTCAATACTTGCGAATGTTCCACTGACAGCGCGCTTCGTTCTTCCAATAATGTCAATATTATCAGCATAGCCAAGTAATTGAACGGATCTAAAAAAAAATCGTACCGCTGGTGTTGACATGCGAGTTGCGTACGATTGCCTCAAGAATGATGTTGAAGAGGTTACATGACAGCGCGTCACCCTGTCGTAAGCCTTTCTCGACATTAAATGAGTCGGAGGTGTTCTTATCAACCTTGACGGAGCAGCGCGAGTTCTCCATAGTCATCCTGCACAATCGAACGAGTTTGGCAGGGATGCCAAGAAGTGACATGGCTCTGTATAGCTCGTTCCTGTTTACGCTGTCATAGGCGACTTTAAAATCGATAAAGAGGTGGTGAGTATCGATCTGGAATTCTTGGGTCTTTTCCAAAATCTGCCGAAGTGTGAAAATTTGGTCAACGGTTGACTTACCGGGCCTGAAACCACACTGATAGGGGCCAATCAGTTCACGTGCGAAAGGGTTCAGACGTTCACACAGAATGGCCGACAAGATTTTATAGGCGACATTTAGGAGACTTATACCTCTGTAGTTGGCGCAGCTTAGAGTATCTCCTTTCTTGTGGATAGGGCACACAATGCTGAGGTTCCATTCGTCAGGCATACTTTCATCCGACCAGATTGTACAGATGAGTTGGTGTATGCTCCTCACCAAGTCATCTCCCGCTGCTTTGAAGAGTTCAGCCGTAAGGCCATCAGCTCCAGCAGCCTTGTTGGACTTTAGTTTAGATATTGCTATCCGAACTTCTTCTTGGTCGGGAGGTTCATCATCATCCAAATCGAATGGATTTTAACCATTCGTTTTTCCAGTTCTCTTTTTTTTCTTCTGAAAAGCCGATGTTCCTCTTTCCTCTTTTGCACGCCGCACGGAAAGCGCTCTTGGCAGCTCTAGTTCTGGCATTCAGAACTGCATGATAGGCTTCGTCTTTGGCCAAGTGAGCGAGCCTGCACTCATCATCAAACCAGGTGTTTCGTTGTGGTCGCCTAATGAAACCCAAAACATCCGTGGCAGCGGTTTTGATGGCCATTTTGCAATGTTGCCACTGGGCCTCTGGGTTTGGCGCAGGCGCCGGGCTTGTCAAGAGATAAGAGGAGACATGATTGGCAAAGGTTGTGGCGGTCTCTTGCGATTGTAACTTAGCAACATCAAACTTTCTCACAGTGGATGTTCGGTTCTGCGGTCTGGTGGAGATCCGCATTCGCACTTTAGCTACAACAAGGTAGTGGTCCGAGTCTATGTTGGCCCCTCGGAAAGTGCGGACATCCATGACACTGGACGCATGTCTGCTATCAATCGCAATGTGATCAATTTGGTTGACGGTATTTTGATCAGGAGACCGCCAGGTCCCCTTGTGAATATTGAGGTGTGGGAAGTATGTGCTAGCTAAGATGACACTTCGCCCCGCAGCAAAGTCGATTAGCCTGTGTCCGTTACCGGAAGTGTTGTCGTGCAGGCTATGCTTTCCGACTGTCGAGCCAAAGTTACCCTCCTTTCCGATTTTGGCGTTGAAGTCACCAAGAATAAACTTAGTGTCGTACTTCGGGCATTCATCATACGTCTTCTCGAGAAGATCGTAGAATTCTTCTTTGGTCGTGTCATCTTTTTCCTCCGTGGGGGCGTGGACGCAGATCAGCGAGATGTTGCTGAATTTGGATTTAATGCGGATTGTGACAATGCGTTCGCTTATGCCACGAAACCCCAAGACTTCTTGCGTAAGCCTTCCTCTTATCACAAATCCGCATCCAAATAGCCCCTGTTTCCTTGTCCTGTAGCACTTGCCGTAGTAGATGTCACAGTTTTTCATCCTCCTTGTGCCTTCACCATCCCATCGCACTTCTTGGATGGCTGTGATGTCGGCTTTGACACCATCTAGGGCTTCCACTAATTGTTCGGCTGCACGTGGTCTGTTAAGGGTCCGGACATTCCACGTGCAGAACCGAAATTCGTTGTCCTTGTTTCGTTTGCTAGGGTCGTCATCAGTAAGGTCATCCATATCCGAGGCAATTGGTTGTTTCGGAACTATTGGTTTTTTTACGTGGTAGGGAAGTTACCCCGACGCACAACCCCCAACCTGGGGGACCAGGCCCTATGCTGCTCTCCTTGGACAAAAGGAGCTGGAGAAATCCAGAGTCAGTAACCCACTACGGGGATGTGAGAGCTACCGTTGGTCCTATATGGGCTCATCCGCCACCTTCTCTATTTCACTACCCTGACTAATAGTAGTGAAAGGACCCAAAGACCTGAGCTCCGAATATGTCGAAGTAGCTCAATGGGGTGCCTACCATATTGTCTGTTAGCGTCGCCGTTGGTTCACTTAATTGGAAGCTCATCCGCCGCTCGCTTGCTTTCTGAGGGGTTCGTACAGAATAAACTGCTACCCAACAAGAGAAACAGAGGAGTTTTATGGCAGGGCAATTATAGTGTTGCTATTTTTCTGTGATCAACACTCGCGCTTATAAGTTCAGCAAGTCAAGTCCGGGTGGACAAGACCAGTACCCGATGGCTACCACTTGGAGGTAAAATAAGCACAATTGATGCGTATGAGACAGTTGCGACGCATTTATGAGAGTAAATTTTTGTGGAGCGGTTTTGGGAAAAAAACATGTGTGTCTCGGCACGCGCGACAGAAGTGATAACTATAAATAATCTTAGTTAAACTATTTAATATTGAAATTGTTTAACTTGAGAAAAGTTTAGGTTATTACTTAAAACTGCCTACTGGTGCCGTATGCGTTATGGAAAGGTAACAAAGTGGTTTACCCTCCCATAAAAAGTTATTACTTCAAAAAAAAAAATTTTAAATCATTTTTCAAAAAAAATTCAAAAATGCCAGTTCATAGGTATATTTTTGAAAAAAAAAAATTTATGAACAGTTTGCAAAAACATTAATTTTTTAAACTATTTTTATGCTTTTAAAAGTCCAAAAAAATATATTTGCAAAATATTGGTATGCAGTATAAATTGATACTACCTACACCTAGATATGTGTGAAATTTTGAAAGTATCGATTGAGGCGTTTTCGAGATAGTCGAAAGTAAAAAAGACGGTCCTATGGAAAGTACCGTTCTTAGATATTTTAAAAAAAAATGTTCAGCAATATGATTGGTCGTACCTAAAAGTGAGCGTGTCCTAAACATTGATAAAAAAAATTTAAAGCTTTGATCATTAGTCAATTTTTAGGCATATGTGTAAAACTGCAGTTGAACCGAGTAGTTTCTTAACGATCTTACCTAAATTTTAAAATACATTTTTCAAATAACGAACGGTAAAAAGGTTACAATTGTATATTGGTACCTTTAATTTTTAAAGCTTCGTTTTCCGTTCTTCCGTGAAAAGTGTGGGTTAGCCACGTCCAAAATTTAAAAAAAAAAAAGTTCATATATGTATGTATATGTAAATACAAGCGTCTTACTTTTGATTAAGAAACGGCGCACAAATTTGGTCTTGTGGATTCATTATGAAAAGCGTTTATTTGCAAAAACAAAATTACGCCAAAAATCGTTTTTTTTTATTTCATACATGCTTATGTACAAGTTATAGGTCTACCCACAAAATTTAATATTTTTCGCTCTCAAATTATCGAATAGGTAGGTAGGTATTGTATTTTTATAAAAACAATATTGGTGGTTTTGTATGAAAAGTTTGCGTCAGCCACACCCAAACTGAAATATTTTTATTTTATTCTAAGAAGATTTATTTAAAACTTGCGAGTACAAAATTTTAGAACGCAAAAAACCCCCACCCACAACCTACTAACAGCACAAATAAAAAAAAATCCGTAGATACCAAGTAGTTTTTCATGAACGGAATCCATACTACAATTCACTAACATTACAAGTATGGTACTTTTCTTTATATTACATAATGCTTTGCTGTCGTTTCGAGCGCGAAAAATTTGTCGTATGATTAAACCACATCATAAATAAGGTAAGGTGGGGTAAGTGGATATCCGGGGTAAGTGCATACCCGGCCCGACAAAGCTACAGTTTAATTTAAAAAAAAAAAGTTTTATTTATGAACACGGACGCTAAATACATTATGTATGTATGTTATATTTATAAAACAAAACACTTGGCAGAACTGACAAATGTTTTTCATTATTTATTTTTGACATTTAAAAATCAGTTCGTTTTTGGTCACCTGCAAAGTTAGCTGTGTGTAAATTTAAATCCGATTGTTGTTATATTTTAAGAAAAAAAAAAGAAAAAAAAAAAGCGGTGGGTTTTTTTTAAATGTTGTTTAATAATCACTTATTCAGTTTTGGTGATTTACTTTTACAGATACGTTTTTGGTCATGGTTTGAACTTGCCCCATTAAATTACTGTGAAGGGGGAAGTACATAACTGAAGCCTCGGGTAAGTGCATTTTTGAATATGCACTTACCCCAGTATTTTTACATCTGAGTAGCTTTGATTTAAAGTATTATTTATTTTAATTCTTACAGAATAAAATGAGGAATTATACTAGGAAACAAGTGGACCTGGAAGAGAGGAACATAACGGTTCTAACGGCATGCATTGCAAACGGTCAAAAGCCTCCATTAATTATTATATTTCGTGGAAAAAATATATTGGATGGCGATTATATAATATTTTTTTTTTTTTTTTTTTTTTTTTTTTTTTTATTAAGCTAGTGTACGTTCCATTTCCTAAAAGAGACAGTACCAAAAAAAAAAAAAAGATAATTATTAGTTGGAGGCAGGGATCGAACTCCGGACCTTCGACGTATCCGTCAGACACATTTGAGTTGATTTTAATACTCAGTGATTGTAAATCACGACAAAATTTTAGCAAATCCAGATTGGTAAAAAGTATAAATGAAAT